>OX411780.1:0-4911250 GCA_948252455.1 Acleris cristana | reverse complement strand
TGTAGTGTACCAGACAGATTTTAATTGAACCGTTAAAATTCGAATTTTGATTCTTTTGTCAATAAAATTTAAATTCAAAATCTTAATTAGAATGGCTGACGCATAGGTAGGTCAGCGGTAAACGACAGGTTAAATCATGAAGTGAGTAACTTACTCGCATTAAATTCCAGAAGGATTCCTCCCTGAGCGCAGTGGCGGTGGACATGGAGGAGGATGTGACGTCATCGCTCAACACGCTACTGGACGCGCGCCCGGATTCGGCCACCCCCGGCCCTAGGTCGGAGTCCGACGCCGAGCGAGACAGGCAAGACATATTTATAAACTCAACTCACTCCAACAAAACAGAAATAGAACAACATAAGATCAGAGGGTCCAGACAAGATGCATTACGCTTACAAGCGTTTCTATTCGTTTCCTCTTTAAACCAATCGCTTCACTGGTAGATCACGTGACTTTTCGTATCACGTCATCTACCAGTGACGCGATTGGTTTAAAAACGAAACGAATAGAAACGCTTGTAAGCGTAATGCATCTTGTCGGGGCCCTCAGAGCAGAATTAGAAAGTTGCACTGTAGTGTGAAGTTAAATAGGACTCAGCTTAACAACGGTCGGATTGGGTACATAATCTGTTCATTATTTTTTCGTGGATGTGAACTTAATACAGATTGCATATTTTACCGGATATGTTCGATCTTGCTTTTTAGTAGACTTCAGTTAACATCACTAAGCTTACAGAGAACAAGAAAATTACGAACTTACCCACCATATTCCCTTCACCTGGGGTCCGCTTCTCGAAACTCATTAGACTATTATTCTACGCGCTACATTTCACTTGTAGACTTGTAGAAAATAGACTTGTATTGATTGAACTAATATTATTAGGCTAGTGAGTTTCGAGAAACAGGCCCCTGTAACTATTTATCACCATAGCCATTGACCGTTATAGCAAGTTCCCACGATCCCATTTATCGGGTATCGGATCTGACAAAATATCGAGTTTTCTGGTGGCAGTACATTTTATATGAGGCTGTTCACATCGATCATACACCAATATAACACGCGATAAGTGGGAACCCGCTCTTACAGCTGTGTAAGGGTGTTACCAGACCAATCGATCGATCGATGCCGTCGATCGACGGTAAAATTGATTAGTCGATGTCGATCGATAGTTCCTACCAGACCAATCGATCGATCGTCGATCCATGGCAGAATGGATTAGTCGATCGATAGTTCCTTCATCAATTAAAGCTATCAGACCAGTCGATCAACGTCGACCGGCAATCGATCGATTGGTTAGTCGAACGATATCCGTCGATCGATAGTTCTCTCTTCAATCGATGCCGTCAATCGGCGATCGATCGATTGGTCTGGTAACACCCTAATAGGCATAGGCTCCCAAGATCTCCACTTCGCATGCAACCCTTTCCCTCGACCTTTATCAGATCGTCGGTTTACCTAGGCTTGCCAATATTGCACCTGCCTTTTTGCCCGCATTTCTTTTAAATTGTCTTTCACCTGCCTTTCTTTGAATCGTCCTTTTCACCGGCGGCCATTCTTTGTTTTTTTCTTTCCAACCGCCTTTCTTTAACTCTTTTGTCCGTCCATTTACCATGTTGTCCTTTGCGTTCGCCATTGGTAAGGTTTCGTACCCAAAGGGTACCCTGTAATTAAGTCTCTGCTGTCCGTCCGTCTGTCTGTCAGCCGGCTGTGTCTTATGAGCCGTATTTTTTCTATTGCCTCTATTACATCAAATAAAGGGGCCCCCCATACAAGTATGGTACTGTACTCGCACTACGCTGATTTTTTAAGTCTTCTATCCACCAGCTTTTCTTTAAATTACCTTTCTCGCCATTTGTCGTCCTCCCCGCCTGTCATTTGTACGTCCCTGTAGTGAAGTGTCCCTCCCCAGGATCGTGTGGACGTACAACGCGCCCGTGCTGTCCGCGTCGGAGCGGCACTGCAACGGCTCCGGCGCCACCTCCAACTCCACCTCCATCTCCGACGGCATGTCCCAACGGTACCGACCTGCTCACTTATTGACGTTATTGTACACTTCTCTTGCTCTATGATCTATAAAAACGTGGTTATAGGGGACTAAACTGATACATTTTGTCTCTAGGGACTAGAGTAGTTTCTCCTTTTAATTTCCTTGAAAAGCCACACCCAGCTACATTTGCTAATGTCGTCGGAGAGGGCAATGGAAGCGTGGATTATCCGTGTAATCGTGTAGGTCCAACCTGCTCCTCCACAGCCCTATCCAACGACATAAACAACATGTAGCTAGTTGTCTGTGCCGCACCACCGCCTCGGTCTCCATTTTGGAAACGTTGTCTATGTACAGTTTTTTATGTTCCCTAAGGGCTGGTTTTTCAATGCCCAGATAAAACTATCCGTCAGTTAATGTATTACTATCCTTTTCTGAAGTCATATGAAAAAAAAGGACAGAGCGAAAATTTTCCTTCCGGATAGCTTTATCTGGGGATTGAAAAATCAGCCCTAAGTAATACATAACTGTATTCGTCTCTTTCTGCATTTGAGTGTCTCATTCTGCATTTAAGTGTTAAAATGGGTCGAGATTTAAAAATAGCGCTATAAGTTGTATTTTCTTTAATTTGTTGGTCTTGATTTTATTCTTTTATTCTTAGATTTATATTCTCCCAATTGAAGTGAAAAGTTAAATGTTTAACTCTAAAATGCCATAAAGTCCCTGAAACTATAGCCATTAGCCACTCTTGCCAAGGCCTATTTTAGTCGTATTATGTACAGTCAACAGCATAAATAAGTGATCATTTATGTACCTTGTCACTTTAACGTCTTGTTTGAAATGTCATATAAAATTGTGAAACGATTGAAAGCGACAAGGTACAAAAATAATCACTTATTTATACTATTGACTGTACAATATAGTATTGTGTTCGTGCGCCCTCAGCTCGTCGTCGCCGGCGTCGCCGACGTCGGTGTCGTCGTCGGTGATGTCGTCGCGCGCCACGCCGCCGCAGCGCGCGCTGCCGCACGTGCACCGCCCGCTCAACGGTACTGTCCCGCTTAGCATAGCTATAACTAACTCTTTTATTTTTATGTCTTCCTGGTACTTACAAGAAGCAAGATGAGCTGAATCAAAGTAGAACAAAAACCTGGTGTTGATGGAATAGGGTAGACCGTGGAGCTAACGCCATCGTCACCCTAAATATTTCCTCGTTCATAAGGTTTCGTTTCACGCAAGAATACGCGATTAAAGCACATTGCCAGAAAACCCAACAACCACCACCCAACCCAAGTGGAAGTCAAGAAACCGCTTATATGCCCTGCCAGCGGTGGATGCACTACTGCATTGCGTTGGTCACATCCTAAATAAAAACCTGTAATCAACATTGAAATAATTTCTCCATATTCCAGGTGACATGAGCCTCTCAGAAGCCGTGTCGAACATATCTAGTCCCGACTACCAAGACCAGGATGACATGTTCGAGACCGGGCGCGAGTGCCCGCGCATGGAGCTCTCGGACCCCTCGGACTCGGACTCCACGATCCTGGTCTCCGAGCCGTGCCACAAGCGCGCCAAGTCCAACTCCTCGTACTCCAACGACCACGGCAGCGACGTCACCCTCAACGGCGACAACAACGACTACAGAATAGTAATACAAGTGAAAGGACCGGACAAACAGAACGCGAACGCGGAGCATGTTAATAATAATAATAGTTACTCGCCGAACGGGAAGGAGAATGGACACAGTTTGCCTGAGAATCATGGGTATCAGGTATGTTCGTTTTTTTTTGTCGATGTAAGATTCAGTTTAACTATGACCCTGGAAAACAATTTTTCTCAACACTGCTCGGAAATATGATCATTTTTGGCCTGGTTTGGGGTCAGAAAACATCACTTTTAAGACAGGCCATTTTCATACTAAAACATTCACGTCAATCGGTTAAGGCGTGGAACCGTTAGGGCCGGTGCACATACAGCGAAGCACAACGCAGATACTTTTTTACTACCAAAGCATCATTGTCTTTGGATGTGTTGAAAATTATCGCCGCTGCGCTTCACTGCATGTGCGCCGGCCCTTGACGTAACAAACAAACACGCTTTCGTTTCATAATATTCAGTAAAAAATTTGCTAGAGTATACGTTTCTAAATAAATAAATAAGAATAATTACCCTCCAGGAGCTGGGCAGCGGGTCGGACGGCGGGTCGGACGAGGGCTCGGACGGCGACTCGCTGCACTCGTTCCACTACAGCCCCAAGGCCGTGGACATCCCGTCCGCCGAGCGGCTCGCCAAGCGGCTCTACCACCTCGACGGGTTCAAGAAGTCGGACGTCTCCCGGCATCTCAGTAAAAAGTCAGTTTCGTCACTCAACTAATATAAAACATAATCGGCTAAATAGTTACTATTTTAATCTTGACATCACTTCGGGAAAGTGCATATATTTATGACTAACTGTACATATTAGCTATGAATTTGTTTTCCCTTTTAATGTGTCTTTAATATCCAAGATATTAATAAACGGGGGGTGTACTGATATAAAAAGTTAAAATTTGAAAGCCACTGCTCTGCACCTCAACTGAAAGTTATGCCACTGACGCCATCGTCGGCCACAAGTTGAAGATTAAAAGAGACTTTGTTTCGTATGAATTCAGTTGGTATTTGCATAGCAAAACATGTTTGGCTTGTGACACATTTTGTGTTTGACGTTAGGCGTTCAAAAAGTTAAGCGCGTCCCCACCATTGGTTGAATAGCACCAACCTAAAGGAATTACTTAGGCATATTCATGCTTATTCTATATATTTAAATGTTTCCAGCAACGAATTCTCCCGCGCGGTGGCGGAAGAGTACGTGAAACACTTCGACTTCGCCGGCTCGACGCTCGACGCGGCGCTCAGAGAGTTCCTGGCGCGGTTCGCGCTCAGCGGGGAGACCCAGGAGCGCGAGCGGGTGCTAGTGCACTTCTCGCGGCGGTACTTGGAATGCAACCCGGGCACGTTCAACTCGCAAGGTGCGTGCGTTTACTGATTAGAAGGCTAGTTGATTATACCCGTAAATTACAAAATAATTTGTATCCTGTATTAATTTCGGTAATATTTAATTATCTTATTTTGTAACTTATGCCCTGATCTCTGATAGCAATTATACCTCCTAAACAAAGTATTTATATCGTTGTCTAGTACCCATATAGTACAAGCCTAGAGCATAGTTTGGGCCATGGTCAATTGTTCCAGAATTATTTTATTTTTACTAAAATATTTTTCCTATAATAACATTTATTTTAATAAATAAAATAACACATCTGATCTTTGAATTTCACGTATCGGTGAAAACAATAGTTAAATGCGAAAATAAAATAACAATAAGATTAGTGCTTACACAATATCGATCGATAAATGTCGATAAAACAAAATGTTCGATCCTCTATGTCATTCCAATTTTGAACTATGCGAATACCGCTCCCTAGCAGTGATTATAATGTGTGTCCGTTTGTCCAGACGCGGTGCACACACTGACGTGCGCCATCATGCTGCTGAACACGGACCTGCACGGGCTGGCGGCGGGCGGGTTCCGGCGCATGTCGTGCGCGGAGTTCGTCGACAACCTCGCCGAGCTCAACGACGGCGAGAACTTCCCGCGCGACACGCTCAAGGCGCTCTACCACGCCATCCGCACGCAGCCGCTGCAGTGGGCCCTGTTAGTATATTCAAATTCAAATTCAAATAATTTATTCAGTAAGTAGGCCCTGCAGGCACTTTTACAAGTCTGAGTCACAGTATATAAATAAACCAGTAATGAAACTAGGCCTACTTTTCAAGATAAATACCTACGCTCCAATTGAGCGTAAGGGTTGTCCACTAACATTTTGTAAAATTGAAAAAAGTTCTTGTTTATTGTATCTCAGCTAGTTAATGCAAAATCGATATGTGTGATCTGCGACAACAAATCCGTTGACAGATTGAGAAAAAGTAGCCGCCATCTTTAATTTTTTAGTTATTCAACCGATTGCTTCCAAAATCGATATCTGGGGATGTGTGTGGTCTCCGATAGCGAATCTGTTGGCAGAGTGAAAAAAGTAGCCGCCATCTTGAACTTTTTTATTATTCGACTGATTGCTTCCAAAATCGATATCTGGGGATGGTTATGGTGTGGCCGACAACGAATTTATTTATTTATTTATTTTTCATGGGACAAAAAACAACTGAACAATGTTAAACTTTTTGTTATTCTACCTATTCCTTTCAAAATCTAAATCTGGGGATCTGTGTGGTCTCTGACAATGATTTCGTTGTCAGCATGAGAAAAAGTAGCCACCATCTTGAACTTTTTAGTTATTCAACCGATTGCTTCCAAAATCGATACCTGGGGATGTGTATGGTCTCCGACAACTAATCTGTTCGCAGAATGAGAAAAAGTAGCCGCCATTTTGAACTTTTTAGTTATTCTACCGATTGCTTCCAAAATCGATATCTGGGGATGTGTGTGGTCTCCGACAACTAATCTGTTGGCAGAATGAGAAAAAGTAGCCGCCATTTTGAAGTTTTAGAAGCAATCAGATATCGATTTTGGAAGCAATCGGATGAATAACTAAGAAGTTCAAGATGGCGGCTACTTTTTCTCATTCTGCCAACAGATTAGTTGTCGGAGACCATACACATCCCCAGATATCGATTTTGGAAGCAATCGGTTGAATAACTAAGAAGTTCAAGATGGCGGTTTCTTTTTCTCATTCTGCCAACAGATTAGTTGTCGGAGACCATACACATCCCCAGATATCGATTTTGGAAGCAATCGGATGAATAACTAAGAAGTTCAAGATGGCGGCTACTTTTTCTCATTCTGCCAACAGATTAGTAGTCGGAGACTATACACATCCCCAGATATCGATTTTGGAAGCAATCGGATGAATAACTAAGAAGTTCAAGATGGCGGCTACTTTTTCTCATTCTGCCAACAGATTAGTTGTCGGAGACCATACACATCCCCAGATATCGATTTTGGAAGCAATCGGTTGAATAACTAAGAAGTTCAAGATGGCGGTTTCTTTTTCTCATTCTGCCAACAGATTAGTTGTCGGAGACCATACACATCCCCAGATATCGATTTTGGAAGCAATCGGATGAATAACTAAGAAGTTCAAGATGGCGGCTACTTTTTCTCATTCTGCCAACAGATTAGTTGTCGGAGACCATACACATCCCCAGATATCGATTTTGGAAGCAATCGGATGAATAACTAAGAAGTTCAAGATGGCGGTTTCTTTTTCTCATTCTGCCAACAGATTAGTTGTCGGAGACCATACACATCCCCAGATATCGATTTTGGAAGCAATCGGTTGAATAACTAAAAAGTTCAAGATGGCGGCAACTTTTTCTCATTCTGCCAACAGATTAGTTGTCGGAGACCATACACATCCCCAGATATCGATTTTGAAAGCAATCGGTTGAATAACTGAGAAGTTCAAGATGGCGGCAACTTTTTCTCATTCTGCCAACAGATTAGTTGTCGGAGACCATACACATCCCCAAATATCGTTTTTGGAAGCAATCGGTTGAATAACTAAAAAGTTCAAGATGGCGCCTACTTTTTCTCATGCTGCCAACGAAATCATTGTCAGAGACCACACAGATCCCCAGATTTCGATTTTGTAACGAATACTTTTGTGGCATCTTTCTAAAGAACGAACGTAAAATGCGAAGGAGCCCATTCGTCTCGACGCGACACTCGCGACTGACAGCACCGCCAAATCCTCTTAGCGGTCTCGTAGAGGCGTGCGTATGTGTGAGTGCGTCGTTTCGAGCGTTTGTTCGTAGTTTCATTACTGGTTTATTTATATACTGTGTCTGAGTCTACCAGCGCTTCCAAAGAGACCACTGTTGAGAAGAAGCGCCGCAAGAAACTCAACAGTAAGCCGTTTTTTCCAAATAAATCACTTATTACAATACTAAACTTAAGCTACATAATTTAAATGTCACAGGGATGTACAGGTCCCAGTAGTAATAATAATTAAATATATCAAAATGTCAGATTATAATAAATAATAACATTCCATTCGCCATCAAGCTCCAAATTCTCGTAGAGGAAAACGCCTCGACATGGGCTGTTTAATAAAAAACGCGCCTTATTCGCACTCTGTGCGTTTGCGGCTTTATTACCTAATATGCGACATGCGTGTTACGTCTAACTCGTTAGATAGCCTGCGGTTTCTGCTAGGATGGTTCATAGCAGTAAACGATAGGCTATAAAGCTAGGTTGACCAACCGTATCACTACTTTTACTTAATATTCATAATAAGACGGATAAGTTGTAAATTTTACCGGCTGTCGACAACAGGTTATTGTGTTGGTTATTCAAATTTAAATTACTAACAACCAGTTTCTTAGAATAAAAAAAAAACTATTAATCTTTTAGATCCATTTTTGCGAGCGTTTCCTTTTGAACTGACGAGATGATTTTTGTGAACATATTCACTGTAGCTAAAACCAATTATCGTGGAAATACTTTCTGAGTGGAGGCCTATTTCCTATGAGGATATGATGATAACTTTTATTGTGTAATTGTCCTCGCAGAGACACCGAGCCGGCGGCGCAAAGCGCGGCCGAGGCGCCGCGCGGCGCGGGCTCCAACCCGTTCCTGGACGTGCCCGACCAGGCGCGCGCCGTCGAGTACAAGAAGGGCTACGTCATGCGCAAGTGCGTCGGCGACCCTAACGGGAAGAAGAGTGAGTACATACTACCCCTACCTGGATGATTTCGAGCGAGCACTCTAATACCATGCTCGCATCTTGAGAGCTATTTTTTTACCGTTGAATACAGTTTTTCTACAAGGTTAATATGATTAAGTCGAAAAAAAAATGCAACTTTTCTTGTATACTGCCCTGATTTTTCTGCTTGTCAGCAAAGTCATTTTCATTATTTCGATTGGCGTTAATAGGTGAATTTTACTGTTAAATGTTTACAATAAAAATGATAATTTTAAAGACATTATTAGTATTAAAATTAATTTTGTTTTTAATCTACGTCATTTCAATTGTTACTAAAACATTTTCAACGGTTTAATATACAAATTAGGATGTCAAATGTTCACTGATATCCGGAATGACCGTCACTATGGTAATAACAATGCTATAATGGTTATAAAATAACAGTTATTAATGGCAACGGTCATTATAGAACAGTCCACCTATGGGTGGCATTTTGATACTGTATTTTTATCGGTTTATAGTACGCGAGTAGAAAAACTACTGCTTTGTTACCATTGAAGAAGGCTCGCCACCTTAACTGCCGTAATAATAATGTATAATGTTTGTGTGGCAGCGCCGTTCGGGCGGCGCGGCTGGAAGATGTTCTACTGCACGCTGCGCGACCTGGTGCTGTTCCTGCACAAGGACGAGCACGGCTTCCGGCGCAGCCAGCTCTCCGACAACCTGCACAACGCCATCCGGTAACACCCTGTAGATTAACAAAATCAATAGGCCATATTTCTCTAAGACACTGACGGTGCAACTATTTGCGCTAATCAACAAATGTTGTTGTTGTTTAGCCAAGCGGACACCAGCCCCTTATTCTGTACAAAAAGTTATCTATTTTTAACAGACTTCACAGAGAATAGGAGGGACTCAATTCATGATTTTTTGTTACGATTTCTTGAGTTCACACAGTAACAGGGGTGGTCCCATTTAAATTTCTTCAAAATCTGGTCATGGGATCCATGGAAAGTCGACGGAACTGCTTAATATTTTTTGTTTAAATTTTAATTAAATTAACTTTTGTAGGATAGGTAGCTGGCAAGATTCCCTCTCTTTTTAAAATTCAAAATATTTATTCAGTAAATTGGCCACATGAAAGCTTTTTAACACTTCTGTAATATAAATTGAATCTACTAGCCCTTTGGGCAAGACCATCATTGCGGAGAAGAAGCCCCGCAAGAAACTCAAGAGTGATTGCGCAGTCATAATACCTATATTGATAAAATAAGTGGTGTGCTATGCTTGCTAACGTCTTTCTGCTTCGAAAAGTACAGACGATGATGTACCTACTGTAAAAAAGATAATTATGATGTTTTAAATTTCAGAATACACCACGCCCTAGCGACCAAAGCGACGGACTATACGAAAAAGCAGCACGTTTTCAGATTGCAAACGGCCGACCAGGCCGAATACCTCTTCCAAACCAGGTAAATATTGTTAAATAAGTAGGTTGGTATGCGATAGATAAGTATGGTATAATTAAGCGAAGTTAATAACGCTATTTTATATTATGTGATATTATTGAAGCGATTTAAGCGTTTCGTTAAGTGCACGAGAAATTTATAGCCGGCTAAGAAAGTTGTCTCGGGTTACCGACCACCACCACAAAACGCCACCACCGACCTATTTCTGGACTCGTTTTGTGGTTGTGGTCGGTGGCCCTTGTGCGGCGCGCCTAATACGCAGCGCCTGGAACTCGCGCTTTGGGCGCTTGCTATGGTTAGTCCCATAATGTTAGTTAATGTTGATTGTTGTTTGTTCCAGCGACTCGAAGGAGCTCTGCTCGTGGGTGGAGACGATCAACTTCGTGTGCGCCGCGTACTCGGCGCCGCCGCTGGCCGGCGCGGTGGGCAGCCAGCGCAAGTTCCAGCGGCCGCTGCTGCCCTGCGCGCACACGAGGCTCTCCATGGTACACGCTTGTTCCTAGCACCCCAAGTGGTATATAGGTGTCCTTGAAAATGATCAAAGCGCATAACGCGCCGTCGCACGCAGCCACAAGATGTGGAAAACTAACTTCGTCATTACTTAGGACGCCTACCAACAAAAACATATCCAAGCATTTTGGCGCAGTTCATCCATACCCAATTATACAAATTGAAATAACAAAATTTCGTAAACCAATATTTTTTAATTATCGTTATTATTGATCAAAGTAACTTATCTGTAGTTTACTTTCGATCAAAATTATATAAAGTTGCCGACAATGTTATTTTACTCTATTCTATCTCTATAGCAATGTCTATGATTCATTGTCTCAGTTAAAACCAGGGGCTCTACTTTGAAATCAGTAATTCGAACTTCGGATCGCCCCGTCACTTTCTTGCGAATTAGTGACGCGTCGAGAGTAAAAGAGATAGCAATAGACGAAGTTCGAATTACTGATTTCAAAGTAGAGCCACAGCTCAATTCACGACCAAAATAGCGAGGCGCATTTGAGCGCAGACAAAAAATCTACTGCCGATGGCTCGCACCCGGATTCCGGATTGATTCTTGTGTTCCCTACAATATTTCATTGTTGGTCCCAGCGCGAGCAGCTGTCGGAGCACGAGGAGCGCGCGGCGCGGCTGGAGGAGGAGCTGGCGGCGCTGCGGCACGCGCGCGACTCGCCGCACGCGCCGCACGCCCGGGACAAGGAGCACTACCTCGTGCACGAGGTAATCTACAATATACTGGATACTTAAGCCGGGTTTTCACAGTACCACACTCGGTTCGAGCGCACTCTGACTGTGAAAATCCGGTTAAAATCAAACCATTATTAAAAAGTACAAAATGTCAGCCATATTTGAATTCTGAATATGGGTTCGTATTTGAAATTCACGGGAACTTTCAAACACCGATTTTCAAAGCAAACTTGAGGGTTAAATAATTAGTTCAAAGGGCCGTCATTGATTTTTAAGGCAGTCTATTTAGTAACTATAAAGTATAAAATGGTGGCCATTATTTAAATTTAATGACGGGTTTTTATTCTTAGTCCATATGAAGCTTTAGATACTTATTTTCAAAAAAATTACTAAACATTTAGAAATGGTCGCTATATTAAATTATAGTGAACTACTGTGAGTGTAAAGTCATGATTTAACACGCTGCGAAGTATCCGCAACTTCGCGCCTTGATAAGTGTAGGTATGCTTAATAGTAGATTGATAAGGGTTGAAAAGTTCGAGCGCCAATAGTTCGAGGGGAAATGGGTAATTTCACCCGAGTTAGACACTCTACTTTTCATTTCGACTGTGAGGAAAATAAAATTTATTTAATCTCGTTTCCCGCTTTTTCTATTGCAAACTTTTTTTTTACATTCGGAAAAAAGTTAAAATACACATACTGCTAACATTAAAAAAGTGTAATCGAAGTTGGTCACGACCAAGGAGCTTATATACAAAACTAGAGGTTGAAAGCCGAACGAAGAAGTTTGACCTTTAATACGGATTTAAATATTCAATCTTTTTCTTTCACATGTCGCAAATGACTTCCATCTCATTGTTACCCTAACTAAAGAAAGAGATTGTTTAGAACGGATGTTCGGCGTTCAACCTCCAGTGTTGTATACAAGCTCCTCGGTCGTGAGTTGTGACCAACTCGAATAAACTTTTCTAATGTTGGCAGTATGTGTATTTTCTAGATGGCCATGCCGAAACTTAAAAAAAGTGTCAAGCTATCAATGATATTATGGCGGGCAGCAGAATAGAGGAATAATTTTAAACGTTGATTTTCTGTAATTGCGAAAAAAATAGACCAGCGTAAAATATTTTTAATATGATCCTATAGATCTTAATAAATATGTCGTTTAACGTATAGCCGAGTTTAGATTTATGAAAAGCTTTTATTTTAATAATAAGACGTAGCTCAATTATCTTAGACTCCGGGGCCGATCGTAACTATTAAAAAAAATACTTTCCACCCTAGAGATGAAAACGCAATTTTCCATCCGGCTATCTACTAATTGAAATTAAACTTTTCGAACTGGAGAGATGAAAAATAAATGGAAGTATTTTTTCGTTTCAGGTGAAGAGGTACCGCACGTACGCGTACGTGATGCGCGCGCGCGCGGGCGGCGCGGGCGCGGAGGAGGCGGCGCCCGCGCTGCCCGCGCGGCCCGCGCCCGCGCCCGCCCCCGCGCCCGCGCCCGCGCCGCCCTGACGCGCCCTGGCGGTGTTCGCCGCCTGCGTGCTCTGACCCGCGCCCGCCCCGCCCGCCCCGCCCGCCACGTCGCCCCGGGCCTCCCTGTTCTCCTGCTCGACGCTCTTCTGCCTGTCCCCCGCCCGGCTCTAAACGACGCCCGGCCGGATCTCCGCCACGTCCAAACCCCTCTTCCGCTCGGCCGGTCGAGATTCATTTCTTCGGTGAAAAAAAAGTGCGACGTGCAGTGTTTTGTGTTCAGTTCCGATATTATTATACGCGATATAAATTGACAGTTTTGACCGCCTCAGTCGAGGCGACGCTCGAACGATAGTCGGTTCATTATAGTTTTATATCGTTTTTGACGGTCAGTTCGGTGTGATTTAAAAGTAAAAAATCCCGAGGTTGGTATTTTTGTGGAACAGTGTTTGACGTTGTGGCGAGCTGCGGACTGAGGCGGTCGAAAAGTAAAGTGTGGAGCCGAGTATCGGTATATCTGTAATTAGCGTATGATGAGTAAGAACATTTTATCCATTTAAAACAATATTATTCGAGTAACGACAGCGAGTTGCCATAAAAACGTGTAACAAGAGACTTATCGGATTTTGCAAACAGACAAAGTTAATTCCAACTGACAACGTGCTAATTAAACGTTAAAAAAATGATATATGTTTCCTGACGACGCTCGACTATAAACCTTCAAAAAAACTCGGCCCAATAACTTATCTTATACTAAATGTAGCCTGCCTAAAATACCATTCACCAGAATAATTACAGCAAAAGCGGACCTAGTTTGTATTTATTATATTCCAATATTCCACAGCTTGTCATGAAACGTACTTAGAATCATTTTAAGTACTTATTTCTGACGAAAAATTTTAGGCGGCAGTGCTAAATCTAATTTTTATATAAGTATCTTTGGGCCGGTCAAACTGAAAGCCAATCCTCGAATCTCGACTCGAAAGTCGTGATGTTCGGTTTTGGTTGAAACAACAGGTCTCCCAAAGTGACCCGATCACCAGAGTAATATTTCACCATTTCTTATCGAAACTGAAGTAAGAATCTCAAATAAAAAATATTGTCCTGGATTTCAAGATTTCTCACGACCCTAGAAATAAGTATTCCATGGTGATCGACTCTTAGATAATAAAAAATAAATAACATCCTGAATAAATAAAGTTCTTGATCATGTTGTTATAAAGATCCGAGCAACGGAAGGCTAGAATTGATCCCACCTTATGCTTGACCAAAAATAAAATTAAAATTATTTAATCTTCAGGTCCTAATAGTACACGAAAAAATTATAAGTATTCTAGCGACCTAGATCGTAAGAAATTAGTTCACCTGGCGGCAGCGACGGTACTGTAGTTGAGCTCTGACTAGCCTTAGTTATATCAATAGTGTGTGAAGCCCCAAGAACCTAGACCCGCATTCCGCGAAAGCCCATGATCCTGAAACAATGGCCCATAACTCAAAATATCTGAGTTAACGCCTCATCAACTAACATCTAAATGCATATTGCCCCAGCCGGGGTATCTATTACTCGTTATTCTCGATAAAATCTCACTACTTAAAATGCTAAGAAAGAATCATGGGCAACATGACGTACGTCAAACTATTTTAATTATTTCCTTTCCTATATTAAATCCTAACACTAGGTCATGTATCTAATCTAAAATAACTTATTGCTAAAACCGGTCTATGGTTAAATTAGTATCTTAGCATAGTCGAAGGGCGGCGGCGACTGCGACTCGGAGCGGTGGAGGCCCGAGCTAGCGGGGAGCGTCTCGGAACATTTCAAATTGCTTCTTCCCGTCACTAAACTTCGCCGATAAGACTGATCTTCTCAAACGACATTCCATTGCAGACACGAAATAAAACGTTCGTCCGAGAGGCTCCCGCGGTGGGAAAGCGGCGGGTATTTTAATAGACGATAATACTATGTACATTACGGTTAAACGATTTTAAAACTATGTAATATCGAATCATCTAGTCCTGTCTTCCTTGCAATTAACGTAATTGCTTTTGAATGAATGGGTATTGTTAAATTATTTCATCACAATGTTGGCGCTTTGAGTATAAATTGCTTATAATTTAATAGTCATTATGTAACCCTAAAATACTCCGCGATATTACTTAAATGTTAGCCCTGCGGTATCTATCCCGCGGGGTTTCTTATTGGCGTATTATAAGAACTTAGCTCTTACAAAGTAAGCTTGTTCTTTGTTACTGTATGTGCTAATGGAAGGAAAAGTGGGGATCCTGTAGTCAGATCCGGTATGGATTATATTTATATAAATTACATTGTTTGTAAACTAAGTCGCGTAAATTATAGCGGCGGCGGTCGCGGAGCCGTTGGTTTATATGTTTGATCGAATATTTTCTTGTTTATTGGCTTACTCTATGATGATTGTTGTCATTCCATGTATTTAGTAACTGCTATCGTACTCTTTCTGTTATCCCTTGCTGACGGCTGCCATGTCTGGATAGGTGACTTATTTTACTTTATTTCTGATTTGCGTGTTCTCTCAGCGCTGATGGTCAGCTTCATGTCACATTGTATATAGATTTAAAAGTGGTGAGACTGATATGTGAAGTTATTTATTTGTTTGTAAATCAACCAGTGTCAAATCTTAGGCGTCGATAGTGTATCGTTAATCCCTAGGATCTCAGATGTAACATAACCTAGCTCTAGTATATTCAATATAATTTGCAATTTTAAATTCATTAAGAGTATAAAATATGAAACGAGCTTTATTTATTGTATACTTTCCTTAAATTCTACATGTTTTTTAATTCAGTTGCTTTAAATTTAGCACATAGTGAAGTGATATTAGTGACTTGTTTGTACATAATTATTGTGTTTCATTTGTACTGTGTATTCGGCGTGTGATTTCAGGCTTTTGATTAACTTAATTCAGTTTTAATTGTTTGAAATCAGTTAGGATCTAAACAAGAATGTTGTAAATATGTAGTTTATTTTATATGCATCATTTACAATGATACTTTTATTTTTATATCATTTACTCAAATGTACAGCTTAATAAGTTTTGTTTTAAATAAAATGTAATCGTTTTGCAATTTGCTTGTTAAAGTTATTTTCGGCCGCACCTTTGGTGGATATTAGCCACTCCATAGACTTTCTGCTAGTAAGTGGAGGATGCCGGAAATCCAAAGTTGTCTTTCAGTCTGTCTTTGTTCTGAGAAACTCTTCTGAACTATGCTTCTAAAGAACTTAAAAGGTTTGGTTTTTCATTTTCTTTCTTTAGTACATTTCTTTCATTTCATTATCTCTGCTCAATTCTAGGTAATAATATTTCTAGAATTCATAGTTGCATGGTAAATTCCAGCATTTAAAGAAATAAAAAACATTCTTATCATCTATCATCTAAATTAATATTACAGCTGATAATGTGAAAATATCTTGTAAGTATGGAATTAAACAGTGGCTGTGCTGGAAATTTAGAATTTAATAGACTTTCACACTCAAATGAGAAAATGAATGTTTGGAGTTCATGCTAAAACGATGCAACTTTTACAGGTGTTGTAAACTTAGCCTAAAATGTAAAACCAATATAAATAAAGCTGATGCTTAAATAGGCGCAGCATGTAGGGATAATGCAGGTTCATTGTCTGCTAGAAAAGACAAACACGATGTAGAAGTAATGGAAACTGTTGTGTAATAGCCCTAGATTTCTTTTATACCATCATAATCCCCTAAAGAGCTGAAATAAATATTTAAAAAATAACCGTGTTGTTTTGTTGTGGGTCCAGTGGCTGACTGTCATTACATGAGTGCAAGATAAAGCATTACCTTTTGAGAGCAAAGCCAAGAACCTTTAATAGTTAAAACAGTGCATTGCAATTAGTGCAATAGAGGGACTTCATCAACAGGAGACCCAAAGTCCCAAATTGACCCTTTTCAGCCCTTAGAATACACACCCAAGTTACTTAGATAATGGAAATTACAGAAAATTTTTTTCTCATACATTCAGTCACACTTGAACCCTAACCCACGGTTCTAAGGTTAACAGTGTAACTGAAAATGCGGTTAGTAATAAGCCTCTACCTGAAAAAGGGATAAGGCAGGTCCATAATTGTTGAATTAAAATTCAGGGCTACCATTAATTGGTGTTGTATATCTCCTTGTAGGACTCTGTAAAACCCATGGCATGGACTGTAGGTATGGTACTGTAGTCTAGTCTCAAATATTAACTAAATGATGTGGCCAATTTACTAGATAATTTCATATCTTTTCATAAAAACCTCATCAAAATTAAAACCAATGTAAAATCTTATGTCAGTTTAATCATATTACTGCCTCGTACCAAATGTATAATTAGCTATTCTCTGCAGTGGTCTTTGAAGAGGATGTGCCAACAGTTTTGCAATGCAGTCATGGATCTTAGTAGCATTTCTTGAGACTTCATACACATAGGAGTAGCCATTGTCCAGATTCTGAAGAGAATCATATATGTCTTCACACTTGTACTCCCCACACTCATCTTCATGTGCCAGTAGTATGTCTATATAAAAGTACATCTGCTTCTTAAGAAAATTCAAAAAGACATCTTCCTGGGGTATAATCGGTATGCAGTTGGACCGTCCATACAAGACCAGCATGCGCACAACAAATGGTGGTGGTGTTATACATTCTCCTAGTTCATATTGTGGTATTTCTACTTTCTGTTTGATTATCTGAAAGACCCTTTTAAAATCGAATGTCTCTGCAGTACATCCTTCTGCATTTATGTAATCAATAGCATTAAAGATATCCTTCAAACAATTAGTAAAGTTTTGGACCCAAAACGGTTCAGTGTCCTTCATAATTAACAAGGCAAATTCAGTTCTCCTGTTAATAGCATGCTTTGAATGTAAAAAGAAGTCGAGAATTCGTTTCATCATGTTGATTGGAGTGAACGTAGTGCCGTCGCCCAGCTTGTACAGCGAGATGTTGTCGTCGTAGCACACGTCCAGACAAATTATGATCCTTTCTGGCACATTAACATTGGGTAAGTTTGGTTTTTGAAAATTAGCGATTACTTGCTGCTGCAATTCCGACAAGTTTTCAGTAGAATTTTTGAATGTAGTATTAGCATTTCTGAAATGGGAAAATATTACTTGAGTACTTTAATATTGCAGTGAAAAAATGATTTAGAATGTATATTTCCTTCTAAACTTACTCGATATCGCTTGAATCTATCACCATACCGTTATTATCGGACGCTAAAATATCCGATGCAGTCACTTCCATTTTGAAACTGATACTTTTTGTATTAACAATAATCTCACTAAATGAGCTCCTAGATGATAATATAAATACAGAAACCACAAAGCGAGCTTCTCAAGATCAACGATTGTCAACAATTACGTCAACAACCAACCAAACCGACTGACACTGACACCACAGTCCACTTTGACCAGAAATTAGGGAGAGGAGAACGAAACACTGACAGTTTAAAACGCTTTGAAAGTATTTGCACCAATTTGGATTCCCAAAAATCTTTGAGGAAAATACATATCGCAGCAGTCAGTGTCAATTGTCAAAATTGGCAACTGTGTGTACATTTGTCAAAGCAGCGGCGTGTGTGTACCCATGGAATTAAACTAGTATTTAACTTATTTGCTACAGAAAAGACGATGGATTACCAGTATGAGCAGACCAGTGAGGTAGAAGCCTTAGATTCTATCTATTACGGTGATATGCAAAGTAAGTCTTAAGGAAAATAAACCTGTGATATTGTGACTTAGTGAAACATGTTCACTTATTTGATTTTTATTTTAGTTATAGAAACACTCCCCTTTCAAAAGTTCTCGATACCGATAAAGTCAGAAGGCTTTGACGACGGAGAGGGCCTCGCGTGCCAACTCGTCTTCACGTACACAGCAAAGTATCCTGACGAAGTACCCCTAATAGAAATAGAAAATGAAGATAATTTTGATAATATAGTCGAAAAAGAAGAATTACTGGCTCATTTAATGGAACAGGTACGTAAACCTAGCAATTATGAGTTACTCATTCAAATATTGATTCATGTATTATTTAAAATTCCAACCCTAAAGTGCAAGCATGTCGCTTGTAAATGGTGGACCGTCCCTGGCTATAGGCCCATTTTCAGGCTCGTATGAGCATATTACTTCGGAGGAAGAACGTTTAAGACACTGCATTACCTCCGTCAATAGTATGATATGAACCGTGATGTCTGTCTCTCAAACCATCACCGGTTCTTCGTAACAAATAACACTTTGTCATAACAAATATTTTAATTACATGAACCCTAGGCTGAGTTATAATGTTAAGGTTTATGACATCAATGAAGACCTAAATTTTCAGTTGAGACTGCTCAAGAATTAAAGCATAGTTGTGTCAAAAAGTGGAAGAATATTCACTGTCATATATTGTCAGGACTCTTCCTTTGTCTGTTTTATTCTTTGTGATGTTAGTTCATTTAATATTTGAACGCTATAATTTATACCAAGGGCAGATTTAGTATTCAGTGCAGGAGTTGGCTTCCAATACTGAAAAGAAAAAGAAAAGAAAGAAAAAAGAAAATTGTGTTTTACCCTCGATATTATAATGTATTTATTAAACTTGTGGCAAGGCTCAGAAGATGGTAATGAACCCCCATGACCCTAGGGGGTTTATGTTTGATTTAAATAGTTCTTGACGTTGCATATACATTCATACAAAATTATTTACATTATAGGCAAAAGAAAATGTTGGCATGGTGATGGTGTTCACACTGGTGTCGGCGGGGCAGGAGTGGCTCAGCGACAAGTGGGACTGCGTGAAGCGAGAGCGCGAGGAGAAGGTTCTCGCCAAGCTTAAGGCTGATGAGGAAGCTGAACAGGTTTACAATCTCATTTTATTGTGCTATATGTTAACTCCACTAACTGAGATGAGATGTATAACAAAACTTTAAGGTTTTAATTGAAACTATAAGGATTTTTTATGGGTTTATATTAGATTGAATAGTTAAATAATTTATCAATATCAAGCCAAATTTTACTAATTCTAGGCTAGGAAAGTGCTAAACAATGATACACTTAGGTATATAGAATAGAAGTATTTGCTTATGTTATGTATTATATTATAGGAAACATCTAATATAAAAATATTTACTTTCCCCTCACAGACATTTGCTCTTACCATCTATTATTTTACAGAAAAGATTTGAAGGCACGCGAGTCACAGTGGAGTCCTTCCTGGTGTGGCGGAAACAGTTTGAGATTGACATGGGCATCCCCGCAAAAAGAGAGAAAGAACTGAAGGGAAACAACAAACTCACAGGCAAAGAGCTCTTCCTCAGAGATACGACACTCAACGAATCTGACTTGAAGTTCCTTGAAGATGGTAACATTTTATTTTCTTTTAGTCATTTAATATGAATCAAAAGATAAAAAGATTTAAGGGTTAGTTCACTGCGCGCACATTTTAATAGAGCGACTCAAAATATACTTAATTACTACATGAAAAGGTACACATTTCATTGTGAGAATTCAGAATACGTTGCACCACGCAGCGGCGTTGCGCCTTGAGATGCCTCGCGGCGTAGAGCGATGCATCGCGACGCCGCGGTGCATCCGCGCGGCGTGCAAGAGCAGCGCTGCGCCTCGCGAAGGCGCGTGACGCAGCGCGACGCCGCGAGTAGCAGCCTGAAGCCGTCGTGGCGACTTGTCTTGTTGTGGACGCGGCGGGGCGGGTGCACGCGGCGAGTAGACACGTTTCGCTGCACCGCGCGGCGTCTCGCTTATTTAACGATGCGCCTCGCGACGTTGCGATGCGTCTCGCGGCGGCGCGCGGCGCAGCGCGAAGTTACTGGCCTCTTCCAGTATCGTCGCGTCTCGGTGTGAACTGACCCTAAAGCCGGCCAGGAAACTGGAAAATGTAGAAAATCCATGCCCATCCATGATCCACACACATACATGTTATAAATGTGAAATTAACTTTGTCCGTTTGTTACGCCTCACGGCCAAACCGCTGAATCTAGCTATATGAAATTTGGAATAAAGATAGCTTGAACCCTGAGGTTACTTTTTATTCCGGAAAATTGGACAGTACTCGAGGGAAGAGCGATAAACGACTTCTATGCGGACGAAGTTGCGGGCAACACCTAGTACAGTCGACTACAAAGAGTATCCACTTTTGGACCTTATTAGAATGCAATTAGGTGAACTATACTGTACTAATATTAAATAAAATTAATTAATACTTTCTATGACATCAATCACTCGCCATTTTAAAATCAATTCATTAATTTTATTTTATTTACAAATTGCGTAAACCATTAAATTCGAAACTTCCATAGCCCAGTCCCTGTCACTCTTCACTTTAGACTAAATCGAGAGAAAGTGATGAAGTTAACGTAAGTTCGTATTTCGATTTTCAAAGTAGAGGCTCAGAAACCCATGCTAGGTGTGGACGCGGTTATTAAACCAGCTTCTACCAACCGCTCATTTATGTTCCTTTCTTGTTCCAGGTGATGCTGTCAAAGTGGACGAGTCTCTCTTCCAAGACCTGGACGACCTGGAGATATCAGACGAGGATGACGAGGACTATGTCCCCGGACAGAGCGGCAGCGATAGCAACTAGAGATAATCCCGTTAGCGACTGGAGGGAAGCCACACTGGCCTCTATAGCCCCGACCCAGGTCATGGAATCATACGTTCTGAATATTCTAGCGATTGTGACGGTTTGTCAGAGACTAAAGGTTGAATTTCAATAAGCCACACTTGACAGTCATTGATTTGTTAGCAAAAGGATAAAGAGCAAACAATACTCATAATGTAACGCTTGGAATATACTGGTTAATTTGCTACAATTTCCAGTCTTGTTTATTGCTCAATAGGTCTCTTTCATTATAGACTAAACAGACAGTGATGTAATGAGCCTAAAATAACAGAAGGCAAGTCATTTTAATTGTTGAATGCCCATGCAGTAATTACGGTCTGAAATCCACCCCAGTCCCGGGATTATAGAGATCAGTGGGAAACCATTTTGTACCATTGTTATCTTGTACATGGCCTAACCCGGGACCTATCAGCAGCCTATGTCATTTTTTCAGAAGCCCTACTTTGAAATTCGAAGTTACGTTAGCTCCATCGCTGTCACTCGTTATCGAGACTAAATCGAGAGAAAGGGATGGAGCTAACGTAACTTTGAACTTCGATTTTCAAAGTAGGACCTCAGGATCGGATCGTGCCGTGTGTAGTAATATTTTAAACTTGTCAGACACGTTACGTTCACCCCTGGGTGTCGCCACAACAATCGAACGAATGTCGATCAATGGCATGGATCGACGTAGTTTAACGTCGAGTTGTAAGTCATCTCCGCCCCTTAAGGAGTTTCTGTTACCTATTGCCGCTCGGGCGCTAGGGTTCCGTCGATGCGCGTCGCTCGATACTAAATACGCATGCAACCAAACGCGGCGACGGCGCGGCCCCGACTTAACCGGCTCGGTCCGTCCTGTTGAGTTTGCTAGTGGTGGCTCGCGGCGCGTACGATCGAGGCACGCACACATGCAAGCAATATACCTTTGAAGACAAACTACTGTTTATACTGTGCCATCGGTCGACCAGCAATTGATGATGGTTCTTCGACGGTCGATTGGGGTGATAACACCATCAGTGCAGCGTTTTGTCATCGTTATAAGTTATTATTTATTTAAAAATGTATTAATATGTATTTATGCATTTTAAGTGGATTCGCAAGAGCTGCCACAAATGTATTGAATGGGTGAAAGTATAACATGTGTAAATAAACAGGATGGTTACCACGAAACACTAAATTCGAAACTTCGGGTGCCTTGTCCCTGTCACTCGTCACTCGAGACTAATTCGATTTACTTCGATTTTCAAAGTAGGGCCTCAGTATGTTAGGTCTATTGAAACTACGTTTTTAAGGACAGCGCTCGCACTATGACGGTTGACATAAGTTTTCTTCGTGGCAGGTCTTGTGGATAGGTATATCATAAAATAAATACTAGCAAAGAATCCGAACTATAAGATGAACTTTGCACCAGCTATCCTTCTCTACTTTTTATTACCTATTAAGAGGAAATGAAACAATAACTACGTTGTTTTCTTCTCATTCAATTGCCACGGTCATACTAGAGACAGATCTATTCAAACCTTGTGACAACCTTTAAAGTACGAAATACCGATATGGATCTCTCTCCAACTCATTATAAATGCCATAAATAAAAGAAGGTCAATCAAGGTCTTCGTTCTTTTTATAGTTCTATTTCCTCGCTGGTACCTATTCTATGCCTCACGTTATACGTAGCTCTCTGGAAGCTATCTCAACGAATGCATTGTGGTAATGTTGAAGAATACCGTCATTAAATGAATTGTCAACGGCCGCCCTCGGGCTTGCCCTCTACGCTAGTTATTTGTTTATAAGCAATATCGTTGAAATAAAACACAGATGCCTTTTTATCTGGAGAATATTTTTTATTTACACTTTGTCACTATAGTAGGTACATATATACAAATGACAAGTGGAACAAATAATAGCGACCGATTACAACTAACATGGACACGGGTAACATAACGATACAGCCGAGCGCCGCTGCCTCGGGCGGGTTTGTTTGGGAGGTATCAAGGTAATGCACATGGGTAGACATACCTAATATGGTACATGTATAGGGCAAAAATGACCTAATAAACAATCTCCTGCTCCGGTAGGGCGCCCCCACCCACTATCAGATATACACTCATATATACACATAAGATGCATGAATGTATATCTGCATAGAGCAGCAAACCTGACCGAGTGTAGCGGGCTTTCCGCAAACAAAAACGCAATGCAACGTTAGCCTCACAATTATCTACAAATTACGCCGACTTAATTAACTAACCATTAATTACTTAGAAAACAATAAAATGAGTATCACAAAATATATTTCCTATGTGCAGTCTTAAATAATGAGCGGAAATGAAAACTCATCACATTCACTATCAATAAATAATTAACTTGAGATATGTTCGTTCCGTCGAGGAGCTACGTGTGCATAGTCCACACCGCACTGAACTGTCTACCTATAAACCTTATACGGCTAACATAAGTAAGGTCCTTCTGAGAACCTTATCTATGCGACCAACCTTATAGGTATAATCCGCACCACGTAACATGAACCAATATGGCGGTTACCGCGCATGTAACAATGCGGTCGCTATGGTAACGCGTTCTCCCCTCACACCGCGCAGCTTACCGCCTACCTGTGACACCTAAAAATCGACTTTCGCGCAGGTTCATGTTACGTGGTGCGCGTTATATTACGTTTCCAGGTGAACCTTTAGCCGTAGTTTACAGGTAGACCTTCGTTTCATTTAATTTTAAGGACCTTGGTTGGTCGTGTAGCGATCATGTGGCTCTAGTGTTCTAGACCATAGTTATTTTAGCCTTATAAAATTTACAGGCGAACCTTTCCGTAAATGGTCCACACTTTCACAAACGAACCTTATTCAAGTTAGCCGTGTAAGGTTCACTAGTCGACAATTAAGTGTGGTGTGGTGGTACTTAACAAATTGCACATGCGAGTTACACAAAGTCCTGTTAAGTACTGGTATTATTTATCGCTTTATCCTGGTTGCCATAACATTAAATTCTCTAATTGGCAAATTAGGTTTTGGTTTCCGAGTTTGCATATTTGATTTATATCATCAACCAAAAAATTATGGAAAAATATTTTTCTATTTTCATGTCATTTAAATAAGTACTTTTGACATTTATCAACGATTAATAATACGTACGTAAAAACTAAATTAAACATGATCGATTTTCATGCGGTGCCTCTCGTCTTTTTACAATATAGCGACGATTAGTAATATAACATTGTTATGGACTCTGATATGAGCAACCTGGTAAAGTATTCCACAAATACAATCTTAAAGAGACACACAACACAACAATAAATACGTTAGAACATTAATATCGTTATGTAGGTATATATAATTCCACTAAATTAATAGCTCTAGCAGTAACCGTTCTAATAAATATACTAAAACATGCTAGGCCGCACCTCCTAACGAATAACGTTTAATAAAAAAAACACGTACGAAATCATAAACAGGTACCTACGTCAACGTTTTTATAATCCAAGGGGAATAAACAATGAACATGGTGTATATGAAAAATTCAGTGCATAACATCTAATACTAACCGATCAAATAAACCATCGCGAGTATCCTCGATTAAGTAAAAATTCATAGCTTGAGTAACTTTGTAGCCCTCCGCTTGATAAGATTACACGAATGAAAGGCCAATTCATAAAAAATGGACCAACAACATTGACTTAATTTAATTACGCTAACCTATAGGCCAATATACAAACTTTCATCAAGGGGTCGGCGAATATACCGTCTATTGTGACAAAATATTCAACGTTTGTACCTAAATATTTCTTTATCACGTTCAGCTGGCTTTTTATACACTTACTCCAAGCTGTCAAAACTTCTATCTTTAGTTGCCATACAGGTAATAGGCTAGTCTCTTTCACTGTTTGGAGTCTAATGGTTATTACAGTCCAAACGCGTATAGGTTAAAAACTTGAGAGATTAAGGCCCTGTTTCACAATCGACAAGTAAATTTATCTGTCATTTAAAGTTGGCGTTCTCCTTGTCTATTTTCGAGTGTAAGACAGAGAAAGGGCTAAATTTATCTGTCAAATATGCTTTACTTGTCGATTGTGAAACAGGCGGTTAATGTTAAACCAATCTTAATTTTTCGCAATCGATGATAAATTTCACGTAATCATTTTTCTCTCTCTTAAGTAGGTATTAACCTATACTGGTCGGGCAAGAGTTATATCTTATCCAGCATTTATATCTTACCCAGTCTTGGGCTCAGACATATCTGAGACTGATATCAGATATTTATGAACTCAAATTTGGTTAAGATGTTAATACTGGCTACTGTACACCAGTATTTGTCACAATGAAAACACTTCAAGGCTACCTATCTAAGCTTGTGTACAAAATATGTGTATTTACTTATCTCGGTTTCCTATTCTAATAGGCTGTATGAAAGCGATTTCTAGTTTAGTGTATCCGTTATCATACACACGGTCTATGTTATCAATATTAAAATGGGATACGTATTTTCGTATCAATCACATTATAATTCATACAGTTTTACGTGAATGGTACCTACGTTAGTTTATTGTAACTATTCGCGGTAAATGTTATTTATTTAGGCAGTGCCGGGACAAGACCTTAATGTTATGTGGGTGCGAGGCCCTCTGGTGGCGCAGAAAGACGGATTTAATAAAATAAAAAATAGTCGCGTTCACGGCTTGAGTGCATAAACCTTTGAGGTGCGAGCGAGGCCCCAAGCCCCGCGGACCGCGAGGCTAGCCAGTGGCCCTCGTCGCCCACGCCTTACGCCGCCTCTGCCTTTAGAGCAGATAAGAGAGCTGTAATTTCAACAGCATCACAACAATATCCTTCCGGATAACAGATTTGTATAAACAAATTAGTTATTTTCTAGAGCTTAGGTCATTAGGTAGTACCTACCATGAAACATCGTTACGCGAAATCACTGATTGAACTCTAGAACTTGGTATTAGGACTTTGATTCACCGGCGTCACTGAAGATGCGGTAACATCGAACATCTAGTTTATTTATAGACTTCCATTGATGTAGGTATAGACTAACTAACAAGACCATACACGTAATGTTAGTATTAAAATCGGTTTCATTTACCATTAGTAAAGACCTGTGCCTAAGCAATTTTAGTTGCTTTCGTTTAATAAAGTCTTTATCGGGGACAATTCATTCACGAATTAGTAAAAGTATGGCGGTACTTTGAATGGCACAACCACGTCAAACACACCGTGGTCGTCAAAACAAATGCCAGGATCTGAAGGCAGGGAAATTATAATGTAAAAGGGTGTGGCATTATTATAGCATTACATCATCCACTCGAATTGCCGTTATACCACAAAAGAGTATAACGCATAATAATATGAGTCAAGTTAATTACTATGAGTCAAATCACATTGGCCACCGACGCGATTATTTAAAGCATACCTAACGTTTCCAATTTCCAACATTATATACACCGGTGCCGCTTTCAGCCTTCATATACAAACTGTACACTACCTCTCGTAAGTATTCGCCTCACCTATTCAAAAACATTACAATATTAATACATCTGTAACAATTGAAGGGTACACGGAAAGAACATGATGACTGTACACTTTTCTTTTTAATAAAAGATGTTAACCTCAAAATTTAGGATTCACAACAAACCTGCCACTCTATTCCAGATTACTTTTTCACCTCTTCACGAAAATAAATTACATGTTTCCTAACTTTAATCACCATATCTCAAAAAGTTAATCAGGTAACTTGACATGTTCTTCCCTGTACCCTTCAACATAACACTCATATAGGAACCCCGCCTTTGAGTTGAGAATTAATATCATATGATCCACAAAACCGCCAAGTGACGACCGGATCGGACGATCATATTGGACTTATTTGTTCAATAAAATCGCCTGTGGCTGTGGATGAATGAAAATAGTGAAAATAGTGATTAACTTTTTGAACGGTAGTGTAAGCTCTATACGGCCTTGGGGCCGTCTTAATAACTTATCTTGAGAGAAAAACCCTTCAAAATTTCAAGACGGGCAGCTCACTCAACATCAGTTTATCATCACGGCTCTTAGTGGTCTTGTATAAGTAGCCGGGCGAGCGTATGGGGCCAGGACGGTTCACTTGAGCCGCTGCGTGACGTTGGCCAGCGCCACCGCGAACGCCTGCAGCGCGGAGAACGGGGATTGGAAGTCCAGCGTGTACGCGTTGCCGTCGATGCGCCCGAACTGCATCACCTGGAAACGATTCACGATTTACATTTGAAGTTCGAGGACTAAGCATGGTACAATGGTAACATGGTTGTTACGTTAGTAGGTATATATACCTACGTATTTAGGAAACGCAACGGTGAATTTTTTTTATGACATAAATAAGGCAAACGAGCACAGGTCAGCTGATGGTATAAGTGGGAGCTGAGAACAGTTTGTGCCGGCAAAAAGCCTCAGGTGGCAACACCACAGAAGCGGCTTTTAGGGAAAAAACTGGGTCATATTGCCAATTTTATTCCGAACAGGGCCCTCATTTTTCCAAACTCTTTTTGTCAAGCTATAAGTAACGACGTTGAAATTTGCTCTCATTCCTCATTTGTGGATACTTACGTGCTGCAATACTTGTTTCATCCATCATCTACATTAGATTGACTGCTTCTTTGCAAAACAATGTAGTAAGAATGTCATGTCCCAACCTGTCTCCCGTGGTACTCGATCTGGAAGTTCTTGGCGGACTCCTGCGTGACGCGGCCGCCGAAGTCGAGCTGGTAGACCTGGCTGTTCTCGTTCCACATGGGCGCCTTGTTGTGCATCACGAGCTGCCGCCGCGCGCCGCCCGCGCCGCCCGCGCGCGGCTCGGGCGCCACCGTCGCGCCGCCCGCGCGCTTTATCTGGGGTCGGACATATAGGGTCATTGGTTGCTTAGAGGGACGTACGGAAGTAGGATATTTGCAGTAAAAAGTGACTTTCTTTATAAGTTTTTTTACCGTGTTCAAATAAATAAAAATAAGAGGGTTACGGTCAGTTAACATAACATCCCCAATGATACGAAAACCAATTGAAGCTCCAGAGTTAAATGTTTGTGCGAGATTGTATTAGGTCATTTGTATTATAGATATTAGACAATAAAGCTGAAGCGATCGATTTACCTCAATTAGGTAGATCACATATTATTAATTGCCATTTACATTTTCAATAGCTCTTTCGACGCGGAATGAATAAACCACGAGCGCCTAAATGAAATTCAAACCATTAATAAACTAGAAACTGGAGCGGTGGACTCTATCACACAAAATCACCGATTGGCGTTGACGGACAGGATGGAAATGTCATCCATAAATACCAATGAAAGCAATAGACCATACCTTGTTCCGCAGCTGCGCCTTCTGAAAACTTTCGAGATCGCGGTAGTTGCGCGGCGTGACCTCGCTGTAGCCCGAGCACTCCTCATCCGAGCTCTCCGACGGCTTCTTGCGCCGCCTTAGCAGTGGCGAGTTCAGGAGTTGCCTGTATAGGAGGAGCATAACAGGCTGAGCACAATAATTGCTTAAATACGGGCAATGTAACATATTGTAAGGGGTGTGAGATCATTACTTACATTCATTCATTGATTATCATTCATCATTGCATTATAAGAGTTGCTTGGATATTGGTTGCATGAGGGTGCACTCGGGAGGCATGACAGACTTTGAAGTCATTGAAGGAGTTGTTTAAAGGCTAAATATATTATCCAACAATGGACTCAAAAAAATCTTTAATACACCCTGTAAAGAGCTATTGCAGAGGGACCATACCGTGACACATTCCCAGCAGACACTGCTATTTAGGTATAATATAATAAGAATGTGACATTAAAAGTTGAGTAGACATCAATAGAAGTAAGTATCTCCGGAGTAGTGTCGGGTACCTGATGGGCGAGGCGGAGGAGTACCGCGGGCGGCGCGGCGCGGGCGCGGGCGAGGCGGGCGTGGAGCGCGCGGGGCGCGGGGAGGCGGGCGCCGAGCTGCTGGGAGTAGTGTCGGGTACCTGATGGGCGAGGCGGAGGAGTACCGCGGGCGGCGCGGCGCGGGTGCGGGCGAGGCGGGCGTGGAGCGCGCGGGGCGCGGGGAGGCGGGCGCCGAGCTGCTGGGAGTAGTGTCGGGTACCTGATGGGCGAGGCGGAGGAGTACCGCGGGCGGCGCGGCGCGGGTGCGGGCGAGGCGGGCGTGGAGCGCGCGGGGCGCGGGGAGGCGGGCGCCGAGCTGCTGGGAGTAGTGTCGGGTACCTGATGGGCGAGGCGGAGGAGTACCGCGGGCGGCGCGGCGCGGGTGCGGGCGAGGCGGGCGTGGAGCGCGCGGGGCGCGGGGAGGCGGGCGCCGAGCTGCTGGGAGTAGTGTCGGGTACCTGATGGGCGAGGCGGAGGAGTACCGCGGGCGGCGCGGCGCGGGTGCGGGCGAGGCGGGCGTGGAGCGCGCGGGGCGCGGGGAGGCGGGCGCCGAGCTGCTGGGAGTAGTGTCGGGTACCTGATGGGCGAGGCGGAGGAGTACCGCGGGCGGCGCGGCGCGGGTGCGGGCGAGGCGGGCGTGGAGCGCGCGGGGCGCGGGGAGGCGGGCGCCGAGCTGCTGGGAGTAGTGTCGGGTACCTGATGGGCGAGGCGGAGGAGTACCGCGGGCGGCGCGGCGCGGGTGCGGGCGAGGCGGGCGTGGAGCGCGCGGGGCGCGGGGAGGCGGGCGCCGAGCTGCTGGGAGTAGTGTCGGGTACCTGATGGGCGAGGCGGAGGAGTACCGCGGGCGGCGCGGCGCGGGTGCGGGCGAGGCGGGCGTGGAGCGCGCGGGGCGCGGGGAGGCGGGCGCCGAGCTGCTGGGAGTAGTGTCGGGTACCTGATGGGCGAGGCGGAGGAGTACCGCGGGCGGCGCGGCGCGGGTGCGGGCGAGGCGGGCGTGGAGCGCGCGGGGCGCGGGGAGGCGGGCGCCGAGCTGCTGGGAGTAGTGTCGGGTACCTGATGGGCGAGGCGGAGGAGTACCGCGGGCGGCGCGGCGCGGGTGCGGGCGAGGCGGGCGTGGAGCGCGCGGGGCGCGGGGAGGCGGGCGCCGAGCTGCTGGGAGTAGTGTCGGGTACCTGATGGGCGAGGCGGAGGAGTACCGCGGGCGGCGCGGCGCGGGTGCGGGCGAGGCGGGCGTGGAGCGCGCGGGGCGCGGGGAGGCGGGCGCCGAGCTGCTGGGAGTAGTGTCGGGTACCTGATGGGCGAGGCGGAGGAGTACCGCGGGCGGCGCGGCGCGGGTGCGGGCGAGGCGGGCGTGGAGCGCGCGGGGCGCGGGGAGGCGGGCGCCGAGCTGCTGGGCCGCTCGCGCCCGTCCGCGCGCGCCCCGCCCACCCCGCGCGCCGCTAGCAGCCGCAGTGCTAGCTGCTCCAGTGAGCCTGCAAGGGAGACACGTTTAAGCCCTAGCCAAATGGCTCAGTACGAAGAATTCGCAAACTAAATCTCGGACGCCTCGGACTACATACATCCGGAATCTCAGACAGAAAAAAAACCGACTTCGCACGACGACACGCGGTCCGTATGAATCCGAAGACTTTACTAATGGTTATGGCCGAACCCTATATGGACGGACAGCTAGATACAGAAATAGGTTTGCAATTTATAGAGCAACGAAATCCCTCTAGTTAGTGTGCCATACTAAATTGCAAACCTATTTCCTTAGCTAGCTCTACATCACCTGGCAATACTTTTCCCCCAATTAAAACGCCTGGCAATGTTATATTCGAATTAAATACATAATTAGGTATTGTATCCCACCAAACACAGAGCTCTATAAATTGCACACCTACAGTTGATTTTACAACCCTTTTATTGCTCATCCACTCTCACACCCTCCGCTGAACAGCTGCCAGGGGCCCGAATAATAATGATAGTATGGCACACTAACTAGAGGGATTTCGTTGCTCTATAAATTGCAAACCTATTTCCGTAGCTAGCTCTTAGACCATAATATGTAGTCGACATAGGAAAAAATCATATGTTTGTTTGAGCAATGAATAAAATCCGGGGCCGGTTTTTAGCGGGTTGGATGTATTCCGGACGCATGTAGTCAGAGCCTAAAATTTGGGGTTATCTGTTCTTAGGAACCGAGGCCTCGACAGGAAGAAACCAACCTTTTAATATTAAAAAAAAGTAATTTAAATCATAGGTAAAAACCGGTAATCGATCCCACATTTGTCTTTTTAGGGTTCCATACCCGAAAGATCCAAACGTAACCCTATTGCTGTTAGTCCGTCCGTCGTTTGTCACAACAGCCAAACGGTTAAGCTAGTCTTCAAATTTTCACAGTATAAGCATCTTGTTGACCCAAAGCCATAAAAAATTACAAAAAATATTTTTAAATATTTTACTTTAAATATCATTTTTGTTTTGTAAGTATGTGTTTTAACGACGTCGGAACCCTACACTGAGCATGGTCCGACATTCTTTTGCCCTGTTATTATTTTTTGCGATGTCTCAGGTTTTTGTTTATTTTGGGCACAGAGCCCCAACGCAAATCATTCCTTACTTTCATGCTATCAATTACAGCAATAAAACGATGTTCGCTTTTTTTTGGGAAAACTATTTGCTTCGATTGCCGGTTAATAAGTACCTATACTTTTTATATCTTTGCAAATGCAAATATGCAGCATTTCTTGGTAACAAAATCGAGGCCTTGCTTCCTAAAATCAGATAATCCTAATTCTCATAGGTAGTTCTCAAATTCTCCGTACTGACCCATCTTGATTGATCACCCTGTATGGGGTAAAGCACCCAATTATTAGCATCCGATATACAGTTATTGGAGCATTCCATGAAAAACTGTAACTTAATTTTATTTTTAATTCACCTTTGTCTCGTGTTTCGCTAACATTTTCGAAAATATCACCTGTTTCAGACTAGGTTGATTTGCTGTCGCTTACGTGACGTTTGGTTTACACCTAGTTTCTTTACGAACTTAGACATAATGTCAAAAGTAGTCCATGGTTTTTTTTAAGTACACATTTAAGCTTTGATATTTTATTATTAACAAATGATGGAACCTCAAATGGAAGGAGTACCAGAGCTGTAAAGTCTTAAAATCGAGTACGAATGTCGATTACATAACCATGGAATGCTCCTATTGGGGTCTAAAATGGTTGTAGAATTATCACTTCTATTTCGTTGAAATAAATCATATGGTGCCAACAATTGGTAGAATGCCAACAAAAGGATTGTTTACCCTTATTATAGTAATCTAAATATTTCTCCTTAACAAGGAGATCCCGATCCGAGGGGATGTTTTGTGACTAGAGTAAAAGAGATACTAATAGCCATTCAAAGCTAAGTTGCAAAAATAGCATACTAAATAGAATGCGTGGCTGGAACAGCTTGGTACAATCACCGAATAAAGAAAGCGTGGAACTAATTGACTGCAAGAACGACAAGAAACTAGTACTTTTTAAACACGAAATTTCAATATGAAGTACTTTAAAACCGTAAAAAATTAAAACAACAACTTAGACTTTGGTGCCATTTGCGTATATACTAAAAGTACGGCAGTTTTCTAGGCCTGCGTAGAATTTGATGTTACTCGATGTTTTTAAAGTAGCCGTTACATCGATCGATTAAGTGATACACGCATTAAAATTCAAAGGCAATTTTCACAGCCGGTGAAATATTTTTTCACCTTAAAATTTACTTCTGGAAATGGTAGGGCAACCGACAAGCGACCAAAGTGTTAGGCAGAGTATATGCACCCGACACATGCAGCTCGTGCTCAAGAATCCGAGGAGCGTTTGAGTTAGAAAGCATAGATAAGCGGGCGCTTACAGAAGAATCCACTGTCAAGTTTCATCCAGGTTTAACGGATGATACGCAACCGCTCGTTCTTATAGTGCTGCTACATGTACGCTACCACTTTGGCTCTGGGGTACTTTACCATCGGACGCGAGTGGAGTGGAAAGCGACTACCGTACTAACTATAATACTTGCTGTAGTCGGAGTCGCTGTCCGTGGGCGCGGGGCGCGGGTCGGGCGCGGGCGCCGGCGCCGGGCTGGCGGCGCGCGACACGCTCGCGGCGCACGCGGCGCACACGTACGCGCCCGCGCCCGCGCGCCGGTCGTTGGGCGCCACGAGCCGGCAGCGCGTGCACACCGGGTAGTCGCGCGCGCCCGCCTCCAGCGAGTCCAGCCGCGAGCGGCGCTTGCCCGCCTCCTGCGACAGCTCGCCGGAGTCCAGGCTGCGCGACTTGCCGCAGCGGTCCAGCGACGGGCGCGCGGCGCGGTCGGCGCGGGCGCGGCGCGCGCGGCGCCGGCGGCCCGAGTCGCCCACGAGCACGAGCCGGCGCGAGGGCTCCCCGCGCAGCGCGGCCAGCGACACGCGCGCCTGCAGCACGGCCGGGTCGACCAGGTCCAGGTAGCCGACGCTGCAGCTGCGCGTCATCGTGTCGAGCGGCGCGCTGGCGCACATCGGGCTGATCGGCACGACGGTGGTGGTGCGCTGCACGCGCGCGCCTCCCTCCGCCGGCGCCTCCTCGTCGATGAACTTCAGGTCCTCGCCCTTCTGCAGCCCGCGCAGCGTCTCGGCGCGCTTGCTCAGCGCGTCCGGGTGCACCTCGTGCTCGTAGTTCTTGTTGCAGAGCGACTTCAGGATCCGGGTGTTGACCTCGTACGAGGCGGACTCGCCGCCGCGGCTGCAGATATTCTTGCGCAGTTTAGAGAGGCAGTTGTCCGTGACGTGGTTGTCGCACTTCTTGATCGTCACCTGCCGGCTCGGCTCCAGGTTCAGACTGAACGTCTGCTGCTCGACGTTGGAGATGTTCGCTTTTAGGGCGACGCCGTTATCGCGGACGCTGTAATCGGTCCGACCACCGCAGAAGTCGCCGCGGCCGCCACAGCTGACGGTCTGCGGGGAGGGTCGCTCGAAAATGATGTCGGTCGGGGCGACGGCGTTCTTGGGGGACTGCAGCGCGGGCACGGAGCCCTCGCAGCGTAGCGGCGAGATGGCGTGGCGGCTCGGCACGGGCGGCGTGGCGACGCGGCGCGGCGGCGGCGCGTCGGCCGTGTCGATGTACGGAAACTCGTCGTAGGACTCGGCGCGCGCCAGCGCCGCGGGCGCGTTGTTATTATTGTTGTTGGTCGCAGCGTCGGCCGGCGGCGCGTTGGCGTTGGCGCGGTCCTGGCGCTCCTGCTGGCGGCGCGCGGCGGCGGGGAACACTTCCTCGTCATCCTCGGAGAAGCTGTGCGGGCTGAAGCCGGGGTCGGGCGCGGGCGGCGCGTCGTCGCGCAGCTCGGCGATGGTGAGCGTCATCTGGCGCGGCTGCAGGTGTAGCAGCGACGTCTTGTACGTCACCTGCCCGAGGTTCGCCGGCACGTTCTTCACGAGCCCGTGCATCTTGAACTTCGTGCCCCAGATGTTAGAGGTCACCTCTACCAAATGGACGTCCTAGAACAAAAAATACCACTATTGTATAACATTTAAGGTTCTCTTCCCAACCTATAAACTTACGAATACAGCTTGGTAAAAATACAAGAGCTTGGTAGCTCCTTGAAAAAAATGTACTTGCACCAGTCACCTCGTCAAACTAAGCCAAATAAGTATATTTATAAATATAAAACATGAAGCATCACCCGCGTAAAATGCTTACAAAATAATAATTATTATTATATTATGTAGATATGGTGGGAAGACATGGTAAAAAAAAATGATGACTTCCAATTCGGAGTAAAAGATATTTTTAAGCGACTGGGAGGGGAGGGAAGGGAGGACTTTTAGGTACATAATGCTGTGACCTTAAACTAAACCACTTGACATTTACTAAATGCGAGAATCGTTAGATCGGTCTACTTTCGTTCAGAGGGTTAGTTTACCTACGATCCACAAATTTTGATGCAATACTTAGAGGTACTGCCGACCTAACCCGCGGGATTAAACTTTTATTTCGTGTTGAAGATATCAAGCACACGAGCTTTCTTACATTTCTTTTTATGGCGGCGTGGAGAAGGCGAACGCGCACGCAGGCCACCTGTGGCCCGTTTCACGAAGCTACAAGTTACAAATTACAAGCGGAAGTCTCTTTCTAGCAAATGGAGGTTGTAAGAGACTTCGCTTGTAATTTGTAACTTGTAGCTTCGTGAAACGGGCCTCTGATGGTGAATGGGATCTGTGACCCATAGACATTACATTCTCAAGACTACAATCTTACGACTGCAACCCTAAAAACGCAAATGCGCTGCCAACCCCTGAGGACTAAGAGATGGAATGCTGATAGCCACTTTACATTACTTGAAAATTGTTTTGAGCGCCTTAATTACTAAAAGTTCTAAGAAAAACTTGTTAAATGCCACGCGGCTGGAACCATTGAGCACTTTTTTGTCCAAAAAAATATTCCTAGATAAGCGCGTTTTGTCCCTTATAATGTAACTGCTAACAGATGTGTTGCCAAAGTGCACGATTCAAAAGAGATCTTTTTATTATAATTTCTTATCTAACTTGCTTTCGTTTACTGTCTTTACGTCTTTTCTTTGTTTTATGGGTGGATCCGTCATGTGTTTTTGTTTTGACACTTGGATAGTTCTTAATTACACCACATGCTCGAAATTGCCCAATTGTACCTTATATCATGCAAACCTTACCTAAAGTAAGTCAATATAGCCATCGGCTAACCAGCGCGTTATAATGAGATACAGTACCATATTATGACCATGAGATGATGATATTATAATATGGTACTGAATCTTATTATAACCCGCTGGTTAATAATGAGATTTGAATTCGTATGAAAAATTACAATTTGTACGTTTTTTTTAAATAAGGTACTTTGTGTTTTAATAAAACGTTGTGTCTAGTAAGTAGCCTTGCTTTTTATTGTCTCGCAAAAGGTGAGAAAGTACCTATAGTATTCTCCTTTGGGATAAAGCTGTTTTCGTCTTGAGGACTCCGTTTTAATTCCCTCGCTTCGCTAACGAATTAACTCGTAACAAATAAATAAATCTGCAGTCCCTCATTTGCTCAGGATTCAATATCGCGCCCGTGACATCGAACAGTGCTTTATCCCCTCGGTGTATAATCTACTATTATTTTAGTATGTATGAAAAAATGAGTCTCTTTCCCTGAAATGAGTAGAGGTTTTGATTTAGAATTAGGTATTTAAACAATACCGTACGGCTTAAAGCTTTTAAAAATATAGGCGTTCGTTTTTAGGTATGTATAATTTAGATAGATACAGACGATTTTGTTTGGATTCATTAAAACATTTAGCCCGGGAGTTCGACGACGAATTATTACCTATTACTAACCAGCTGTTACAAGTTTCCCGAGTTGTTTTTGCAAATCAACGCCCTAGACTAGTATAGACTCAAAGACTGCATGCACCTGTGTCCCTATATATTCGCTTATTATCAATAATTAGTACCTATTTCTTTAACACCTAAGACTGCACCGAGAGTCTAGTGGCGTGCAATCATAGTGTTTTCTAATAAACTAAAGTACTTTATTCTCTTGAAATCAAAGAGTGGATTTTTATTGTGCATTTCATTTACACAATGGATTTGGAGGACGTTATTTACACATACCTAATTACCCAAATTTCAAAGTAAGAACGGAAGAATATCATTAGATCATTACCTACCTCTACTGACACACAATCGGAAATGTCAATGTAAGCAGATCCTAAGTGTACTTACTGTACGAGTACTGTTACAGTTATCATTGAACAAAGAGTTATTTTCTTTGAATATTCAAGAAACGGATAAAGGCGGTACGGAGTTATCGGAGTTACCTAATTGTTTCGCGTGGGATTTAAAAACAAGGAAAGTTCCTAGGTTCTTTACGAGTAAGAACAAAGCTACGCTTTAAAAATGAAAACAATGTATTAAAACAGTATTCGACTAAGTACTTTTGCAGGCTTATCCAACCCACCGTCCATGGGGTTAGATATTTAGGTAGGTAGGTAGCTACCCATCAGCAACATAACGGGTCTAAGGACGGACAAAGGACCGCGCCATATAATCATAAAAATAAATATTTGCGCTATGATTAAAAAGAAAGCGCAACGCACTTTTTTTAACCATTAGGCGGGATTGCCTTTCGGCAATAAACAGCGGATTTGAAGATGCCGACGTACAATCGACTGAGAACGGTATATGTGTAATATTTGTGTAACCCGAAAATAATAATCTTATCTTACTATATACTATACTGGCTGTTCCCGTGCCCACTTCGATGGGCAATATTTTTTTTGTTAATGTATGACACTCACAAATAACGTGGCTTTCTATTGGTAAAATAATTTTCAATTGCGGTTCAGTAGATCCAGAGATTACCTAATACAACGTCACAAACTTTACCTCTTTAATTCATGTTGTTACTTACTATTATTTTTGTTTTAGTAACTAAGTAAGCGGCACATGAAACTTTAAGCGAACGCTGTAGCTGTACCTACATCAGTCACCAGCAATAATATATTATCCAAAATCACCTAGGCTCAAGGTATAAGAGCGTGTCAGATATTCTTAAGCGCAATGTTGTATAATTTATTATTACTGATGACTAATTAATCTACATAATTACCTTAGTTTGAACAATATTAATGTGTTTGTAATTTGTTACTGTATCTCATAAATACATATAATATTATAAATGCGAAAGTTTGTATGCGTGATACTCAATCACGCAATCGGCTGAACGGATCTGGATGAAATTCGGCACAGAGACAGTTTAAGCTCGTAAGGCCCACGTCAAATTTCGTTAGTTCGAAAAAGAATCTTGTGTCGGTCAACTAAAGTCAAAAGTCACTTTGACAAGTGTCCTAAATTTAAGACGTTGGGCCTTACTGAGTCCGGAATAGCACATAATATTCTATTATCCCGGAAAATTGGTTAGTATGTATGTATGTAAACACTTTATTGTACAAAACAAAAACAATATAATGAAGATTAAAAAAAAATGTACAAAGGCGAACTACGAATAACGATAAATGATTTTTACGCGGATGAAGTTGCTCGCAAAAGCTATAGTAATAAATAAATGCCTACAGCGATCAGCCCGTTTTGGTTTCCAAAACATATATATTATATTTTTAACCCTAGCTTCCTATTGGACCGATTTGGGTGCGGTTTTTATTAAGAAAGCTAATTTGATCGAAATATGGTTCTTAGAGTGGTATTCCACTTGTCCAAGATCTTTGTCCAATGTGCATTGCGTCTCACATTTTTTAAGTAAACAGTGAGACGCAAATACACATTGGACAAAGATCTTGGACAAGCGGAATACTTCCCTTAGCTAGGTTTAATGAAAATCTGTTTAGCCGATTACAAGATATCAGCTCTGAAAGAAGCGGTCACCATTTAAATCGGGTGTTTTTATCTACTAAATATTTTTGTATAGTCAACAACTTTAATAAATGATCACCTATAGAACCCTGCCATAATGACAGCGTCAAGTCTAAAGAAATAAATTACGTCAAAATTAACGATTGTCTTTCTGCGACAGGGTTCTATAGGGTTGCTGTTGGATACCGCGAGTCACTATAGGTACATATACCGTACACCAACAAACCGTAAGGCCGAAATTGTCAAGTCTTTTTACTAGGTACATAGAAATCAACGCGTATGGTTCTTACTGTAATCATATAACGAACCCGTTTCATAGTAACTGATTTGTAATAAGCGCAATAAGCGGACCTTAAAAAAGCTTCATACCAGATGCAACTATGTACAAAAATTATTATTTAAAAACCATGACTAATGGTTAAATCTCAAGGAATTGTGTCAAATTTTTGATTCCTTTCTCGAATTTTAACAATTAGTTGAGTTAACTACTGATCAAACAACGGGCCAATTAGGAAGCAACAATAAGCCACACAGATTTACCATTCGGTAATTCCCCGAACTTAAAAGAAATATAAACACGCATCACATCTGTTTCGTAGTTTAAAATCGAGTTTTTATAAATCCCAAACCTCACCCGTTAAAGAAATCTGAAACGCACGCAAAAACCCCCGAGTTTTGGACGCAACAAAATACCAATATAAAAACAGGTAGGTAATATCCTTTCCTTTCGCTCTCGAGTCACGCCCCAAAAGCGGGAAAGGGACTTCCTTCATTTTAACGGAACTCTTACATTGGGAGAATGATCCTAGGGTTCCTTGGATCGCACCTCCAAACGGTCGTCTAGTTACGCTAGATCTCTTGCGAAGAGAACATCACCACTAGTATACAATTAGAGTTTTTTTAAAGTTAAATTCAGAAGAAACCGATTTTAAGTTGTTATTATAGGTTTAAAATAAGTAAATAAACCCAATATTGATAAAAAGAAAAGTGAAGAAGACTTCGTCGCCACCGAAACGTAAGTACTAATCAATATTACTTAATATACCCTAATCGTCGGTGAAACTGCAAAACCGCGTAAGTAATCTATATATATAAAAGGCAAACCTGACTGACTTATATATCAACGCACATCCGAAACTACTGTAAGTAACTAGAAACTTGAAATTTGGTACAGGGGTTCGTTTCATGATGTAAGTGAGCACTAAGAAAGGATTTTCCGAAAATCGACTCCCAACGGGAAAAAATGGGGGGAGTAGCGGGAAACTAATTCTACGCGTACGAAGTTGCGGGCGTCCTCTAGTATTTTTATTTGTTGGTTATGCGGTTTTGCAGTTTCACCGACGCTATGTTACTTACTACGCAGTTACAGAAAATAGCTTGTACCTATCATCGTACGAAACTATATAGTACAAAGTCGAAGAGAAAGCAGAGAGAGTATATTTTTTGTGAAAGTTGTTTACTTAATAATTTTAATATAATAAAGATGATTCGCATTCAAAAGTTAGGTATCACCCTGACCTAAAATCAAGTCAACTATATTTTTTTAATTTATTTACTTATTGTTGAATGACAAATATACCTACACTATACAACAGATATAGAAAATAATAATTAGAATCATTAAGAACTAATGTAACCTATTATCAATTTAAAACTAGAATTATTAAATATATTTGTGTATACAACTACAAAAAGAATACCCTCTCTAATAAATTCGATCGCGGCATTCCCAACTAGCAAAAACATATCTTATACCCACGATGCTGGCTGCGTTACCTCTCCTATGGGAGAGCTCCTGTCTAACTGCGTTAGACAATAACCCCTGGTACCTAGTGATATTTTGAATTTATTTGCCACCTTTTTTGTGTCACGATTCGCTGGTCAGACTAGCAACGGCGTCGGCATCATAAAGACAGAGGCCCTTCTTTGAAAATCGAAGTTCGAAGTTACATTAGCTCCATCCCTGTCACTCGCTGTTCAAGACTAAATGGAGAGAAAGGGATGGTGCTAACGTAACTTTGAACTTCGGTTTTCAAAGTAGGGCCTCTGTACTGCCAGTCACTATGCTAGGGCTCTATCGTGACAGACGAGGTAGACGGGATTACTGAGCGAGAAACAAATTAGTAGCGGATCACTAGTGCAAGTCGTGCAAGACCCTCTGACAGGATTAATCTGAGAAAAGTTTTTTAGGGTTTCTTACATGTTATCTGTCTAGTTTGCGCTTAATATTGTTTTTTTTTTTCAGACAATATGCGGATAATCACTTTTAGCAAGTACGTGGAGCTGCAGCTTGAGCCGCTCGTGCTCCGCGACGGCCCCGTCGTCGTGGACGGCAGCATCTTCTTCTTCAAATCCTACCAGCGGAGCGGCCTCACGCACGCGTTCGGCTGCGAGTGCGACCGCTACGCCGCCTACCTGCGCGAGCGCCTCACCGTGTTCAAGAAAGCTAACGTCACCTGCTACTTCCTGTTCAAAGGAGGCCATGAGCATTCCAACACCCTTGATAACATAATGTCTATGCATCATGATGATATTGTAGTTCCCATTTTTATGTATAGTATCGTTAGAGAGGTATTGAAAGAAATGGAATTCGAATACGTTGTATGCGAGTACGAGAGCAAGAGAGACATTATTGCGCTAGCCCAAAAACTTAAATGCCCTATAATTACTAATGACATAGAAATGGGCTTGTCTGGCTGGCAGTACATACCGATGGATAAAATTCAGCTCAACGACAGCAACGATGCTATAAATTGTAGTTATTTCTTACTGAAACATTTCTTACAGAGAAACAATTTGACTTCTGAAAAAATCGCTTTGTTCATTGTGTTGACCGATAAGGTTTTAGGATTAATATTCCCTGAACATTATTTCTTAAGATTATTCATACACATAAAAGCAGACATTTTTGATTACTTTTCGCGTAATTCAAGTTTGTTAAATTGGCTCTCAAAGAACCACAGAGAAACAATTTTGAGAACAATCAACAAGTTTGTGTTGTTGGAAGATAGGGAGAGATTTTTGGAACTAAAAAAGAAGGCGATGCAGCTGGTGAACCGACGGGAGCGCGGCGGGCTCGGCGCCGCGACGCTGCTGGACCGCGGCGCCGCCGACGTGGCGCGCGCCGACCCGGACTGGTTCGCCAAGGGCGTCGCCGGAGGACACGTCGCCAAGAGATACGTCAACCTCTACCGGTCCCAACATTACTACGGCGAAGGTTCAAAGGTACAGAACGAAAAAGACGACGGCAAGCTCTGGACTCTTGAGATAGTCAAGTATGCGTACGACTTATTGACCGATTTCGATAATGATGGGTTTCACTTTGTACCGGACCGCCTGAGAAAAGATTACATAAAAGTAGGCGAAGGTTATTCTATCAGGAAACCGGAGTATTCGGCGAAAAGATGCGTGTTCGAGAACGGGTGGGGCTCGGTGCGCGCGCTCGGGTTGCTAGAGCACTTCCTGCGCGAGTCGCTGCGCGTGGAGCCGCGCGCGCTGCAACGGCTGCCGGCGTCCGCGCAGTTGCTCTTCGCCGCGCTGCTTTACTTCGCGCGGAAGAAGCCCGCCGACGCCGGCGCCGCGGCGCGCTGCGTGCTGCTCGCCTACGTCACGCTGAGCCTCGTGTTCCCGAAGGCTGCCAACACCAAACGTAAGGCTGAGCTTCCTTTCTCTTCGAAGCCGATACTTGAGTCTACAACGAAGGAGAATTCTGTCACGGCAGATGACTGTTGCACTGCGGCCGCCATATTGGTTAGCTATCATACGATAGGTAACAGCAAGGTTGATGGCCCTGTGGACCGCGAGTTACTGCACCCACTGGTGGAGTTCCAGCACTGCCTGATGGCGCTGATGGAACTGAACGCGCTGTGCGGCGCGCCGCTGCCGCCGCCGGCGCTGCGCCGCTCGTTCAACGGCTCGCTGGTGTACCGGCTGCGCCGCGCCATGCGCGACGCCGGCGACGCGACGCAGTTTCTCGACCAGCTGCTCAGCCCCGCGCCAACCGTCTACGCCTTTCTGAACGGCCTCATCGAAACGTACGAGGAGATGGCCAATGGTTTCTAGGCTGATGTGAATTTAGTTTTTTTATTCTATAATTTTTAATTAACAATAAGATTAATTCCCTATTATAAGTAATATACTGATATGCTACGGTATACGTACAAACACTTTGATGTGAAGGACACTGTATGCAGTCCTTCATAATAGCGTAAATTATGTAGTTTTCAACTTGCTAACGAAATAAAATCTTTGTATTACTGCAGTTCGCACTGTGCGTTTTAAACTTTGCCAGTGTCTTGTGATTAAAGCACATTTAAGATTAATTTTTATACTATATTTGTAGCATTTGAATTAACAACATTTCGTGTGTTTAATTGCTTTATAGGTATATAAAAATATTTTAGAGAAAACAGTTGAGAAATGACTTTATTTTAACAATGTACGGAAGGTTTTTATCGTAAATATTAAATCAATTCCTTAAGGTGTATCTTTTATCTATATGATCTTCCGTCTGACCTTGTTCCAACTGGCTCACCGTGGTGAGCGACCTACGATAACACTAGGGCGCTTGCTACTACACTACTCTACTACACTAGAAACTAGGAGTATTTTCAATGGTCTACCGTTAATGATAAACTAGGTGGCAGTTTTTAGGGTCCGTCTGTAGTCAACAAGGAATTCTTATACTATCACCTTGTCCATCTGTCCGTCTGTCTCCGGTTTAACTCCGAGACTCTTGGTACCTACTACAAAGCTGTTGGCATAGTTATACATTGACATTATGCCGACAAAATTGTGAATAAAACTTTTTTTTTCGTGTTTATACTTCCCATAAATGTACAGCAAAGGCAAAATATAGCTATAGCTAGTCCCTGAGACATGTTATAAGCGAGTTTGAAATGTATCGATACATTTGTCGATTGTTGATAATTAAAAACTGTTAAGACATTCGATATTAGCGAAAGAGATTTGTCAAGATCGTAGCACGTGGAAAGAAGTGGTATCTGCCTACCCCTCTGGGAAACAGGTGTGATTGAATGTATGTATGTAAGATATTAGTTGTGTGGTCCCACCTCGGGCAGCGAGTCGATGTAGGCGAGCTCGTCGGCCGCGTCGTCCCGCTCGGCGCGCGCCTTGCGCCGCCCGCGCGCGCGCCGCCGCCGCTGCAGCCGGGGCGAGCCGCCGCAACCTGCCCCAACACTTCTACCTTAAGTTTGTTTATGGCATGGAGGAGGCAAACGAGCACACAGGCCACCTGCGCCTCTATTCTAGGCGATATTTAACTTGGGCCGGTATTCTAGGCGCTAAAAACCATAATATAGTCTTTAATCTGTTATCGTACTGTCAAAGTTTTGATACCTCTTATTTCCTTAAAAGTAATGGCGGGTGACGTCAAAACAATACCGTCACAGGTCAAATACGATGTCGTATTTACCGCCGGGAATAGAGACCCTGTTATGGTATTATATACAGCCATTAAAATATTTAAAATACAGACCTAGGTGCAAAGGAAATATGGTGGAATTTCTTTTAGACTGTCTTTCATTAACAATAGGTTTATATTCCAATTCTACTGACAAATTTTGATGCATGTCGGGCCTTACCTTAGTGGTAGACCGTAGTGAAGGGCTCATACAACTTCGCTCTATTATTGACCCTCGTTTCCACTACTCATACTTTATTGCAAACTGATATTATTGCAGTACATTAAAATTTATTGACGTACTACCACCACCGTAGTACCCTATCACGTATTAAGCAACATCAACCTTCTTACTACATTTCTTCAACACATTAGGCAACAGGCTGACAAACGCTTGTGTTACCTTCCTCCCGCTCGGTGTCGGAGGAGTCGGAGTGGCGCGGCTCGGCGCGGAAGCCCCGCTCGGCGCGCTCGCCGCGCTCGCTGCCCGCGCTGCCGCTCGACGAGCTGCCCGCGCCGCTGCTGCTGCTGCTGCTCTCGCGCGCTGCCACGCTCATTGCGTTTTCTGTACAAACAAATGAACTATAAGGAACACCGGTTTTAAACGAAGGGCATTATGTTTTTCCCAGCTGCTAACTCTTACTAAGCACTCAAATACTGAGTAATTGATTTAAAAATCATTTATACACTGATTATTCTAAGATGATGACAGGTCATATAAACACTTTATTACCTACACTTATTTCTTTAACTTTACATATACATATACTTACTACATCTGTACAAACCTAGCGACGCCGTTCAGGAAAATTAATAACTAATCGCCTGTTTTTAAACACATCGCTTGTGAGTATAGTGTGATAGAAATTACGAAATACGACTGTTACAGGCATCATATTAAAAAAATCAGAGTATAATAAACTCACATAGTTCCATGTCATAGCTAGTTTTAAAGGATTACCTAATTTGTTAAATAAGTTTAAAAAATTCGACGACAATTTGCGGCCGGGAACAATTGCCATTTTACTCTCACTTCGCAATTTTGTAAGTAAGAGGAAAATACCTAGTCGTATAGCTGTCACTTACACATTGCCGTGAGATTTTTTATACTTTAGGACCTCGAGTTCGAGTAGTCCCGAGTACCTTCAGCCTGCGGGTCGAAGATCACAAACTCGGGGCGTATCTTGCTGGTGCGGCGGCCCTTGAGCAGCGGCACGAGCCCGCCCAGGTGCTCCAGGTACAGCGTGTAGTTGGCCTCCTCGTCGTCGTGCCGCAGCATGGTGCAGTGCAGCCGCGCGCCGGCCCCGTTGCCCGCGCCGGGCGCGCCCGGCGGCCGCGACACGAAGTGCCGCAGCTCGTGGGCCTCGGGCACGTTGCACTGGAAGCCGAGGAGGTTAGAAGGTTTTTTAAAACATGATGTAGGTAAACGTACACACAAGCTACTTAACTAACGCGAAATCAGATTGCAAAGTAGTATTAACAGTAAAATTCACAGACATTTACTGTTGTCTTATTCCAACTTAAGATGCTCAACATACGGTGGCGGCGGTACGGAATCGCAGTGACGTGCCGTAAATGTCACGTTACGGCAGCGGTGTGGAGAGCATGAATTTCGTACCGTCACGGTATTTTGCCTTCGATTTTGACTTTGACGAGTTTTGAACAATACTCATGATGGTTAAATCAAAAGGTGGGTAAATATATAATAAAATAATCTACATAATCTGAAACGATTGATGTATGTCGTAGTAATAGAAATGTAGATATGAAACTATGTTATTGTAATCTACATTTTGTTACCATGCCTACTAAATAAATAATTATATACTTATATAAAATTAGGAACTAGCGACTCTATGACTAGAAGCACGGCATGCCACCAAGTCGTAACTCTAGTTTGTCACTGGTGCCCTCACCCGGATGGTGTGCGCGAAGAGGTTGGCGAGCGCGGGCTGCATGCGCGGCGGCAGCGGCAGGCGCGCGGCGGCGCGCGGGTCCCGCAGCGCCTGCGCCGCGCGCACGCGCGCCAGCAGCTGCAGCGGCGCCACCACGCGCCACACGCGCGCCGTGCACACCGCGCCGCCCACGCCCACGAACAGCCGCCGCGCCGCGTGCCCCCACGTCAGCGCCGTCACCCGCGCCTCGCACAAACAACCCAAATACTAACACAACAATATACAATAACTACGAAATAATTCTAAATCTCAACCAAATAATAACACGCAACAGAGGCCCTAGCCGAGATGCAAAATGGATGCAAACGCTACTAACGTTTCTCTTTTCTATCACTCACAATGTATGGGATGACAATGTCGTGCGTAGCGACAAACCACGTGGTCAACTGTCATTTTGAGTGAAAGAAAAGAAAAACTTTAGTAGCGCTTGCATCTTGGCTAGGGCCCCAGATAGCTGGCAATACAGCTCCCCTACCAAGAAAACGCCGTTATTAATCACTACACCTACCTATGTTCCCGTCACATCCCGTACCGTGTTGACTGACTAATTAAAAACGAAAAGTTAATAATATACCCTATCAATACCAACTCCTTTATTTTATGATATGACTCTTTCTTAATACTACCTACGCCGATAATCATCGAAAACAGCAATGTTTAAAAAATCTGCAACAAACGCTACTAATTGTCGAAGTTCAAAATGCTTGTGGACTGAAGAATATAATTTCCATTTACAGTCCTCATTCCCAGAGTATAAGACAAAGTGATTGGGATAACATATTTAGCACTTTCGACAAGGAAACCCTTATTCTGGGTGACATGAATGCCCATCATTTGCTATGGTCCTATAAAACTGATGCAAAAGGAGAAAAACTTTACAAGTCAATGTTTGAACACAATTTCATATGTCTTAACAATGGAGCACACACTAGAATAAAATTGGTCAATGGGGACGTGCAAAAATCCTCACCAGACATATCCTTTGCATCAATTGACATTTCAATAAAATGCTCGTGGACTGTTACTAACGAGTGCTTAGGTAGTGACCATTTAATGATTAAATTAAAGATCAGCTTCGAAAAGTGTAAAACTACAGTCATGAGAAGAAACTTAAAAAAGGCAAATTGGAAAGAATATAAAGAAAAATCTAAATCATTTTTTAGTAATCAACAATTGACTTTGGATGTGCAGCAAAATTATGATATTTTTGTAAATGGTGTTACGACTTCGGCTAGTGATACTATTCCATTGATAAAGTTAAGCCAGGACCCAAGTAACAAATTTACTCCTAAACCCTACTGGTGCCCCGAAATATCTAAAGCTGTTGCAGAACGACGATTGGCACTGAAGAATTTTAGGAAAAATCCTACTCCTGTTAACCTAGGTGTACTGCAACTGAAAATCTCACAAGCTCAATGTATCATAAGAAAGGCTAGTTCGAAGGGGTGGAGGGATTTTTGTAATAGCATTGACTCTGAAACTTCACCTTCAGAAATGTGGAGGAAAATGCAGTGGATGAAGGGCAAGAGGTCGAGGAATGCTTCAGTGGACCCCAGCAAAGCTGCAGAGCTGCTTCAGTCCTTAACACCAGACTCCGTCGAGGAACCACAACCCGTGTTTGCTGATGACTTTAATAGTTTTTTAGATAAAAAGATCACAATCTCTGAACTTACTAACTCACTGAAGCGTAAAGATACGGCTCCAGGTACCGATAACATATCTTATTCCATGATTTACAATTTATCAGATTCAGGTAAGACAATGCTGTTGTACATTTATAATTTAATTCTAATGACTGGAGTGGTTCCAACACAGTGGCGAAACATTAAAGTTGTCCCTATACCAAAACCGGGCCGAAATGCATTGAGACCTATATCTTTGTTATGTTGTACTTGTAAACTATTTCATTACATTCTTATGAAAAGAATAGAGTGGCATGTAGAACATCAAAATCTTCTGTCATCTTCAACAATTGGGTTTAGGAGATCTCGCTCTAGTTTGGACAACCTTGTAAGATTAGTATCGGCTGTACAACTAGGTTTCTCAAATAATTCGTCTATGGTGGCTTGTTTTTTAGATATAGAGAATGCCTATAATAATGTTAATATTAACTATCTTGTGAGAATGTTGGAAACAATTGGGCTGGGTAAAAGGATCTGTTACTACCTATGGAATTTTTTGTCATTTAGGAAACTCCAGCTTGCTGGGATCAATAGCAGCATGAATTGTATCGAAAGGTATACACATTTGGGACTGGCACAAGGTGACCCTTTATCTCCCTTACTTTTTAACATTGTCACAATGGATATTTGCAAAACTGTAACTAGTGTATCGATATCTCAATATGCGGATGATTTCGTGCTATATAAAACTTTGGACAACAAGAATTTGGCATCGACTATTAATTGTATTGAAGACAGTTTAAGCCTAGTTACGGATTTATTACGTGATAAAGGTTTGTCTGTATCAGATAGCAAAACGAATGTACTTGTATTTAGTAGAGCCAGGAAAAAGTATGACAACTTGCAAATTCACTTAAACAATCACCCATTAAAAATAGTTAGTAAAGTTAAGTATTTAGGCCTTTGGTTTGATTCTGCTCTTAAGTGGGGAGGAAACATTAAGGAAGTTTGCGATAAAGCGTACAAATATCTTAATATTTTAAAAATGTTAGCTGGACATTCTTGGGGTGTGCATCCGACACATCTCAGACGTGTGTACTTATCTTTAATAAGGAGCAGATTAGATTATGGTAGCTTTTTGTTTGGCTCGTGTGCAAAAACCCATTTAGCTAAATTAAACATCCTCCAGAATCGGGCCCTGCGAATCTGTGGAAGTTTCATCCGTAGCACGCCAGTCCATGTGATGGAGAATGAACTATGTGTGCCTCCCCTGGCTATCCGCAGGCAGTGGTTAGCGTCGAGATACTGGCTCAGGGTTGGTTCTTCATCACATGATGTTGCTATGGAGCTTTTGGATCAGCTGGCTATGCAGTGTGAACTTCGATATTGGAATAATAAAACAAAACCTATACTAATAGATGTACACAACCTATTTAAAGATGTTAGCATACATAAAAGCAATGTTTTGGCTATGTTTTCGGTTGATATATGGGTTTCTTATATTAATGTTAAATCTTGTATTGAATGTAACGTAGATGACATTACTGCTCCAAAAAAAAATATACCCTCTGATTGTTTGAAACAAATGGTGTTTAGAATGTTAGATCAAAAATATAAAGAATATCACAAACTGTATACGGATGGATCTAAAGAAAATAAAGGTGTAGGTGCTGCATTCTTCGACCCGCAGTTAAACACGTCTAAGCAGTTTAAATTGAGTTCCGAAATTTGTATCATGCGTGCTGAATTGGTAGCCATTCACGAAGCCCTAGTTTACGTGCAGACCATTGGAAAAGATAAGGTGGTTATTCTATCGGACTCGAGGAGTGCACTCCAACACCTGGCTCGGTGTGTCTCGGGCGCCCGAGGTATGCCGATAGCCTACGATATCCTTAAAGTTTTACATAATTTGCATTCTTCCCAAGTCCAGATTGTGCTGCAATGGATACCGTCTCATGTAGGTGTTACTGGTAATGAGCAGGCAGATAGGTTGGCCAATCTAGCCGTCACTTGTGGCGTGGTACTTTTGTGTAAACCTTATGGTACGGAACTCATGACAGTAGCTAAAAAAGAAATTGTTAACAATTGGCAGAAATCGTTTGACGCTGTGTCCGTAACAAAGGGTATTTGGTACAGCACCATTCAGAATAAAGTGTTTTGGATTCCCTGGTTTGATCAGGCCAGCCTCCCCAGGGATTTACTTGTGATAGCATTTCGTTTAAGATCTGGTCACATTCCCTTAAATATATTTTTAAATATGATGAGAGTAGTTCAGTCCCCTTTGTGTGAAAGCTGCAATACAACAGAAGACCTTATACATTTTTTGATGGAATGTGACCAGAATAAAGGTCTCAGGGATAAATACCTGCGGCACCTGAACTTACATAATGGTGCAGTGAACACAGTGCTGACACACCCGTTGTCTAGAGATGCTATTTTGATTTACAAATTTGTAAAGCACTCCTTTATTGCCAGGGATTCTCGTTCGGAAGGAAGTGCCCCATAATTATTATTTTTTATATAGAGTCTCCTCATGAGGCTGACATAGTCACGTATGTGTACTAAAGCCTCTATAAAATATTAGATTAAAAAAAAAAAAAAAAAAAAAAAAACGCTACTATCTAAAATTTGAGTGTGGATAAGTCGCTCTTTTCAGAATTAAATCCTTATGAATGTAGGTAGGTATTTTATGACGCAAACTTCGCTTTCAACGCCAACATCAAACTTCCCGTAAAGCATCCGACGTCGAGTCAAATAGGTACTATAAAATACTTAACGGCGAGAGCGTGAAATCTAGTTTAGCGCACAGTGCCTACATTGTTCCATTAACACGTTCACTGCCGATAACTCGACACCGGGTCTACTTCGAATGGGCCCTAGATCGTCTGGCAGTGGATGAGTTAGGTACTAAGAAGTTTATAGCCGGGGTTAAGTTACACGTGGCGTGTTAATAGAATTCCCGGCTATTCTCTAAAATAAATGTCTGTATTCAGTAGACTGAATATTTAGCTAACTGAGACGTTTTAACGGTGGTCTGTACTAAGTACAATCAAGGAAATATATAGAGTACCTACCACCAAATCATATTGCAATGAGATGACTAAATGTGTAAAGGAGGCTAACATGAGCCGATTTTCGATTACTAAATCGACTCATAATGGAGCATTGCTACCCTATTTACCCAGTTGACTGAAATCGCAAGCGACTAGCTCCTTCAGCACGGCACGACACACGAAACCCACTCTAATTCGGTGTTTGCGATTGCTGCTGCAATTGAATGCTACGGGCGACTAAAATCGCATGAATTAGATTAGATAGTCGTTTGCAATTGTATTGGGTAACGATGTCGTTTTTTGATTCGATTAAGTAAGCGATCAATCAGATCAGTATGAAGCCATCTTTATACTCCAACAATTTCGTGTGTGATCGGATCGTCCAGCGGCGCGATAGACGCTAGGCGACGCGAGGTGACAGAGTACGCAGCAAGTAGCTTCCCTTCCCCGCTAGCCCCCAGCACGCCCCTGCTAACGCCGCTAACCAATCTGACGTATTAGTCCTGGCAATGAAAGATTGTGGATGGAAAAGTTGAAAGCAGAAGTTTTGACTTCGGAACTTTGTTTGGACTAGTTAGGAGATAAACATACTAAAAGTCCCCACCCCTCGGAGGTGAGCCCTAAGAGGGGGGGCGCAGAGAAGGTCCCATTTTTTAGTTTTTTGTTTACATCTTGAAAACAATGGGTCATAGGAAATGTTGCTGTATGGCATTATTAAAGCTGATAAAATTCTCTACAACTTTGATTCTATACATTTTTTACCTATTTTCAATCGTTGTCTAGATCTGAGCTTCGAAAAACAGACGATTTTCAAAAAAGTGTTTTTAGCTAGGATATGACTGCACGACACCTTGCGCTTATGACTATGCGCTGACACTTGGCACACTTGACTCTTAACTGGTCTTGAGTAAATTCAGACCGGGAGTCATCGAGAGCCATCGCGCATTTAGTGGGGGTGATGGGGGGAAGTTCGACGCTGCCGCGCTGTAATTGAAGCAACATTTCTCTAAAACTATACATACTAGGGTATGCGATGTATCATTTTCGGATAAATTAAGGACGAGGAATCTATTTTTCAAACAAAAACAATGCACTTTGTAACAAAAAAAATTAATAAAGTAGAAAATACTAAAACCTACCCATGGATAATGTGTATTCTAAGGATAAACCAACTCTGTACACAGCACAAAGACATCTGAACATGAGCGTAGGTATCGACTGACATGTATGACAAAAAAACGTGTAATCAAAATAGCTGGTTTGATAGTACAATCCGTTGTATGGGAACCTTGCACTTTTTGACTATGCGCTGAAACTTGGCACAGTTGATCCGTAAGTGGTCTCGAGTGAATTCAGACCGGGAGCCGTCGAGAGCCACCGCCCATTTAGTGGGGGAGGGGGGAAGTTTAACGCTGCTGCGCTTTAATTGAAGCCATATTTCTCTAAAACTATAATTGTTATGGCGTCTAATATATCTTTTTCGGATAAATTAGGGATGGGAAGACTATTTCTGGGATAAAAAAATTGCACCTTAGAACAAAAAATATAAGCTTTATCTTATGATTACTTTTATAATTTATATATTATAAGATTAGCAGATTCTGAGCCGGTGCTAACACTGCGAACTGACCCTAAACTTGCACCCGTTAATATAGGGCTCTTGAAAAATGCTGATATAATGCAGCTTTAGTCGGTGGGATGTGTCTAAATGGGATATTTAGGCACTCATTACACACACGTAGGTACACGAAGCTGATCTAAAATAATAAATTATCACATGCAATATTCTAGTTTAAGCTTTGAGATCCTATGATATCTGTTGAAAAAAGCATAACAGACGTATTTGTCGATGAAATGCTTGGAACAAAATATTTATCAGAAAATTATAAAACATACTTAATAATTAATCACAATATCTGAGCTGTCAAGGATGCTTACTTATAATATATTACGTTTACGCGAATTAGTTCCATGTACATCTTAGACGTAAAACTTAACTATTTATATTTTAATAAGTAGATATGTTTTTATTTTTAATATATTTCACGTGACTAAAAATTAAAAGAGATAGAAATGAAAAAAAATTGTACATAACTTTTATGTTTTGTTCTAAAGTGCATTATTTTTATCTCAGAAATAGACTTCCATTACCCATTGGCCATTACAATTATAGTTTTAGAGAAATATGGCTTCAATTAAATGCGCGGTGGCTCTCGATGGCTCCCGGTCTGAATTCACTTGAGACCACCTACGGATCAATGGATCAACTGTGCCAAGTTTCAGCGCATAGTCAAAAAGTGCAAGGTTCCCATACAACGGATTGTACTATCAAACCAGCTACTTTGACCCCCCAATTTTTTGTTATACATGTCAGTCGATACCTACGCTCATATTCAGATGTCTTTGTGCTGTTTACAGAGTTGGTTTATCCTTAGAATACACATTCTCCATGGGTAGGTTTTAGTATTTTCTACTTTATTCATTTTTTTTGTTACAAAGTGCATTGTTTTTGTTTGAAAAATAGATTCCTCGTCCTTAATTTATCCGAAAATGATACATCGCATACCCTAGTATGTATAGTTTCAGAGAAATGTTGCTTCAATTACAGTGCGGCAGCGTTGAACTTCCCCCCATCACCCCCACTAAATGCGCGATGGCTCTCGATGACTCCCGGTCTGAATCTACTCAGGACCAGCTAAGAGTCAAGTGTGCCAAGTGTCAGCGCATAGTCACAAGCGCAAGGTGTCGTGCAGTCATACCCTAGCTAAAAACACTTTTTTGAAAATCGTCCGTTTTTCGGAGCTCATGTCTAGACAACGATTGAAAATAGGTAAAAAATGTATAGAATCAAAGTTGTAGAGAATTTTATCAGCTTTAATAATGCCATACAACAACATTTCCTAAAACGCATTGTTTTCAGGATGTAAACAAAAAACAAAAAAACGGGACCTTCTTTGTGCCCCCCTCCCTAGGGCTCACCTCCGAGGGGTGGGGACTTTTAGTATGTTTATCTCCTAACTAGTCCAAACAAAGTTCCGAAGTCAAAATTTCTGCTTTCAACTTTTCCATCCACACCCCCCTTTTGAGCATTCATTTACCAAGCTATATATAAAGTCTATTTTCTGGGTGTGTAATGATCGGTATAAAAATAATTAATATAATTTCATTTGATATAATAACATTTGATATAATTTTAAAGGATATAATCACTCATTTTATATAATAAACGATTGGTATATTATCAAAATATCTATTTTTATTTACTATAATTATCATTTGGTATATCATTTATTTATTATAAACATCATTTGGTATAATCCTCATTTTGTATAAAAATCATATTGTATAACTATCATGTGGTATAAGTATTATTTTTTATTGCCACATATTTGGTACAACGCTGACCGTGAGGCAAAGTCGACGGAGCTCCGCTTTGCGGAGCTCCTATTCCGCGTAGTTATGGCGCTTCGCGCCTTGACACAATTCTAACCTAACCTAACCTATATATTAGTTGATACCTAGGAGTTACCGCTCTATAGGGTCACAATAGGTAACTAACAAACCGACCCTTGTGGTTGGACACGAGTAGACAGTATATTTTCATACCAACTGTACTTTATATGAAATTAACTTTATATCATAAGTTGATTATAGTAAATATACATTATACTTAATGTATGTTATATAAAATATTTTTAGAACAAATGATCGTTATATAAAATGATAATTATATCATATTTAAATATATTAAATGTTGTTATATGATTCAATAATTATATCAAATGAGCGTTATATCGACTGATATTATAGAAAATATTTTTATATCGATCGTTACGCACCCCTATTTTCTGCACGGGCGGAGCAACCACGCAACTAAAACCAAATTGTCTTCTTAACACGACCAATGTTTGATCAATTGGTCGAGTCGCGTGGTTGTTCCGACCGTGTAGAAGTTTAAGATGCCTCGTCCCCCCAACCTCCGTCAGCCCGCAGGACGGTCGCGCACGAACTTGTCGTACTTTAGTATATGCTTGTGTGTTACCTGTGTGTATGGAATGGGCACCGTGTAGATGAGCGCGCCGGTGTCCGAGTAGAACTTCACCACGTTGTTGTAGGGGGGCGCGTCGGCCGCCTCCTCCCCTTCTGGAATCGCAAACCATTCCTTATTTGAAAAATGTTTAGGCTTTATAGCATACCTTACTTAACGTTAGGTTACACGGACACCTTAGGTGCAGTCAAGAATAATAGTACCTACAGAGAAAGTGGTGCTGTACCTACTTTTTAACTTCCTCGGGGAATAATATGGCTGCGTTTTACGCGTGACAAAATGTGGATAAAACATCCGTCACTTTCTGACACGTACCTATAAGTACGAGAGCGACGGTTGCTTTATCCACATTTTTTTCAAGCGATAACCCAGCCATACATTTTACCGATTTTCGAAAAGCGCTAACGTAGCGTTATGCCTCTTGACTAGAACCGTTATCCAGCACTTCAAAATACGTCAAACCGTTTATTCAACAGGTGGTTACAATTAAACAGGCGGATAGTTTACTTACATACTCATTCATCCATTCATATAACTCTAGAAAATTAGTTTTTTTACACGATTACTCTAGAAGGACTACTTACTTTACTACTCGTTTACATTTAGATTTAGACTCTTGCATGCGCTACGAACGCGTGGCGATTTGTATCTACGCGCTACACAGTGCTACACTAGTTCGTCGTAGCACCGAGTGATGCCGCAATCCAATCGTCTTCTACTAATGTAGTGAATAATCCTTTCCCATCGTTTTTTGTCGGATGAGTTCGTATTTATCTTGCTTTCTCAATTAGCTTCAGTACCCATCAATAAGCCAACTGAGAAAAATAAATACGAACTTATCCGACAAAAGACGTAGGTACGCCTTCTTTTTATTACTAAGAAAGGAAAAGAAGAAAGACAAAACGGAGCAATATTGTAAACAGTTAATTAATTGGTCATAGTGCGCTAATTACGGGAAAATGCGTGTTAGTCATTTCAAGATTGGTCATTCTGCGTTTATTGGTCATAGTCATAGTGCATTAAAAGCGTGCAATAAAGATTTCATTTCCTGCGTGGGCACGAGGTTCAGCAGTTTATTAATGAGTGAGTGACCAAAATAACGGAGTACATGGATATTGGATGGTTCTTTATTTTTAACTACATATTGTTCTAGACTAGAGACCTACAATGTAATACGCATATTACATACATAATACATAAACTCACGCCTTCGTTCCCAGAGTGCTTCGTTCACATTTTGCACAGTCGGCTAAGATGTTTACCAGCGTATTAGTGACAGGTTGCAAGTCCATCGCCTAACAAACAGTACTACAAACCTTTATTCCCTTAGTCGCCTCTTACGACATCCACGGGAAGACATGGAGTGGCACAACCCGGGAACCACTTATACACGCATAGTAGTTTTTTCCGGCATATCTCTTCTTAGTGCACCCTTAGCGTAGGTACTCAAGAAATATTCTCTCAAAAATTCAAGTTTAGTGGGCCAGCGGTTTAGGCTGAGGGTTGTGTGTTAGTCAGTCAGTCAGTCACGATATTATACTTTGCCTCCGGGATGCTGCTTCTCTTTAAATCAGTATTCGCATAGCAATTATTACTTTATAATTATTTAGTTTAATAAATTACGTAGTTAACATTAAAAAAAAAACAATATGTTTCCGAGATTAACTTTTTATAGCAGACATAAATCCGGTCTGTAGTTTATGAAAGTTTACACAAGATCCCTCGCAATAGACGATGTTTTTATTATGTGCACGTTATTAAAAGCTAATAATATTTATTCTTGTTTTATGTACTTATTTAATAACATTTGTTAGCTTCGGTAGATCCGTACCCAAAGGGCGCCAACGTTTGTTTTTGTTTGTTAGTTTTTTTGTTTGTCTGTTTGTTTGTTTGTTTGTTTGTTTGTTTGTTTGTTTGTTTGTTTGTTTGTTTGTTTGTTTATTCGAGCGCCATCGACAATTAGGTCCCTTTCATAGATAACGCCACAAATGATTACAATATAGAAGCAAATTGGAATAATACAATATGTTGTAAAGGCCCTCACGATTTTATACATTTAAAGGGGGTGACCCAACAAGCCAGTGCTACAGATTATTATAAGTTCAAGTGGACTTGTACTTATACGAGTGTAACCCGAGATCAGTTGCTTTGTCGACAGTAGTAGGTGTACTATCAGAGAGCCAAACAATCGACTACGAGGTCAGTAGGGCGCCGACGGCACCAATGTTGGACACTTTTAGCTCAAGGCACCAATAATTGACACTTAACTCTTAATTCAAAGATCATAAGGTTATAAATTGACTGTCTCAAAATTAATTAATAAGTAACCCTTATCTTCTGTACCATAAGAATCAAGTGTACATTAGGGATCCCTTTGGAACGCATAATTTCTTTACACATATTTATCTTTTCGCATAAAATCTTTTCGCATAACACCCTTTTAGGCTAACATGCAGAATTGAATAAACATCTATTTTGTAGATTAGGTTAGGGTTAGGTTAGTTTTATATAACAATTAAAATAAAACCGTTCCTATTTTAAAAACCGTTTTCCGTCAAACGATTTTATGCGAAAAGATAGATTTTGCGTAAAAAAAATATGCGATCCAATAGGGATCCGTCCATTATTGATCCTTTCTCATTGCTTGTTCCAACACCCTAAGGACTTTTGTATGAAATCCTTAGGTCATCGCTTGGACACAGCCTTTAAGCAAATGCAAGATTAAAGCGTTTTAGCTATACATAGCCCCGGACTGAAACATAGTTTCCCCACGGTAGCATAAAGCGCGCCGTAAAGTAGGATAGTGGTCGTAAATCGCGTTATTGTTGCGGAGCGGAGTGAACAGCGAGCGGAGGCGTCTTTATGCATTAGCTTAAAGCACAGGGTAGTGATTCTCTCAAAAGCAAAGGTGAGCGAATGCAGGAGTGAATGTCCTAGCGGCTAGTTTAAGTAGTCCCGTCAGAGCGAGCAAAACACATTGTAGCGCGTGCATTCTCAATTAGGCAGCCTTATACGTTCGAGAAGCCATGCTACCAAATTGAATACACGCGCTGAAATGTGTTTTGTTCGCTTAGACGGGACTACTTAAACTCGCCGCTTGGACATTGACTCCTGCGTTCGCTCACCTTGGCTTTTTGAAAGAATCACTACCCTGGGGCCCTTTTCACGAAATCACAAGTTACAAATTACAAGCGGAACTCCCTTTTTAGCAATAGGAGTTGGAAAAAGACTTCCTCTTGTAATTTGTAACTTGTAGCTTCGTGAAATGGGCCACTGGACGTACGACGACGGGAAAGATTTGTAAAAGTTACAGACCCAACCAGCATAACTACACATATTTATCTAACAGCCCGAAATATGTAGAAGTCGTTTACCGGTATTGCTTCAGGAACTGACCAAGGGTCCGGTGTATAAAGTACCCAATCTTCTACATGGTATGAAACAAAGTCGCTTCCCGCCGTCTGTATGTACGCTTAGATCTTTCAAACTACGCAACGCATTTTAATGCGGTTTTCATCAATAGATAGAGTGATTCAAGAGGAAGTCTTTTATGTATAATAATTTAGTAAAATCTGGTTTATGTACGGTCACGGACGTTAATTTCAACAAAAATATCCTTGAAGTTTGCTTGAAGTCGTCAATGTCATTAGAGATGCTAAGTCATTTGTAACTTATAGGAATCTCAACGTTATTGTTGTAGAATGTCAGATTGACTTTGGACCTAAGGTGGGTACCAAATTTAAGTGTTGGACTGTACGGGTGTTACAGAAAACTCACATAAACCGAGGCGAAGGGCGGGTCGCTAATAAATAAATAAATATCGGGGGACAATCTCACACAAATGGACTTAGTCCCAACGTAAGAAAGGTATATCGAGCGACAAACGAGGAGCATACAACTTGTGCTAGTCGTCCTGATTTTACTGCACTCGTAGTCAATTGTTTTTAGCTCTCTGAAAGTTCAACGACGAGTGACGACAAGCCAACGTGAGATCTAGGATTATAATACAAGTGCAACTCCACCGGAACATAATAATCTGTGCCTCTGGCTTCTTGGGTCACCAACTTTAAATGTATAAAATCGTGAGAGCCTTTATAACATATTGTATTAAGTATTCAATTTTGCTTCAGAATCGTAATCATATTGTTCACATTTTGGCAGCTCTTAGGTACTCTCTTGGCAGAAAGAGCTATCAGTGGTTTTATTCTGCTCGGTAACACCATATTGCTTTTGACATGTTATTGTATTATCAAATGGCGGCCGAGTTAAAAACAAAAACATGTCAAAATATAGCCTAAAGTCAACATATTATTACAATACGGAAGAATGATAAGCTCTCCTTTTAATATAATTACTTACCAGGTAGCAGGGTGCCAGCGACGGCGAGGAGTTCGCGGGAGTTGGCCCACTCCATGGCGAGCGTGGTGCCGCGGATGCCGGTGCGCATACGCGCCGGGCTCACGTCGTCGTGCCCGCGCAGTAGCACTATGTCGCCGTTGCCTGCGGAAGATCATCCTTGAACTAACTGCGGTCCTGGTACTCAATAGGGTAAAATGATGCGATCGGACCATGGAGACATTACGTTTTACGTTGTTGATTCGCTCGAACACTCTATCCTCGTGGATCCCCACGTACTTTATAAAGTAGGTACAAATTAAAGAAGATAAAATAAACCCCATAGATTATTTGACTAGGTTGCTTTTACAACCTTAATAATATAGGTATCGGGATCCAAGAGGCTAAACTACCTTTCCACCGTTCACCGAACTTCCTTACACAGTTGTGACGAAAAGGAGTAACTTCTATTTCAGGCTCTAAGATGTATATTACTTTAGTTAGAGTCAAAGTGAACACACATAATCAACTACGTACTTTTAAAAATAACGGATAGCTTCAAAAATATAGTCAAGTTTCCAAAATAGTCACCAGCTCAAATCAGATCCGAGTGATCAAGATAGATTGTAATTCCTGCTACTCACCTAAAGCCACTGCCAGCACGTGACCTCCGCTGGTTTCTCCCCCCTCCTCCCCCTCCTCCATCTTGAACTTCTCGCAGGACCACGCCATCGACGTTATTCCGCCTTCAGCCACTAATGGCACCTGAGGAATATCCACCGGAATAAACAAATGCACGCGCTTATTCGACGAGACAGAACATTTCATAATTAACGACCTTAACATCCGTTGGGATATTCCGACAGTATTCCGAGTGTCGAATTTACATACAAAAGTATCCGATTGCTTTATTATACTTATAAGAACGATTTTTTTATCTAAATCCTACCTATATTCCAGGTCAACCTAATCCAGCCGTCCGCAATAATTGGCAGTTTATTTCCACAACTGTGGCCAAAACACAGCTAAAAGTTAAAATAAAAAATAACGCCCCCACCCAGGGCTTGTTCCATGAGTACTAGGCAACGATAAACATTCTTATTTATAGAGAAATACACACTTAAATATGTACATACAACACATCCAAAACTCAGGAACACTCGGCATTATCACACAAATATTTGCCCATATCGACCAACTAGGCTAAAAGCGTCGTCACATTTGTATCGCGTTATATGTAGTTGCTTTTATAACTTGCTAAACCATTAAACCCTACTATAATTTACTAGTGCATTAAGCCCCAGTGATAGCATCCGATGACCAGATATTATTTAATTATAGGTGACTCGACTCTCCTATTCCACGCAATTAAAATCATAAAGCACTATTAAGCTAGTAGTACTGCTCACGAGCCCACTCGAGGACCACACGAGACCCCTGCCTCTTGGACACGTTCAGACCCTCAAATCCTACAGCTAATTTACTTTACAATCTCAACACAACATAGTTTATTGTATAGTTTGCCTTTATAAGAACAAAAACGTGTGTTGAGCGACTTTTGGTGGACTATCAAATTTCCAATTCCATTAAATTTTATCTTCAGGGCTAATATTAGTTTAGGTATCTGCGGCTCAGCAACGGAACGGTAGCTCATAAATACAAATAAGATTTCGTGATCAAGTCAAAACGCGTGAAGTCAGAGATCCCCGTTATTTGTGATTCCGCGACGTCGCTATTAATAGATACTGCTTTGCAATTTTCATTAACGATCAAAATAGATCACCTCGGTCACGCTATGAATAGATTATTCTAGACCATTTTCAGTCATCCATTATTTAAATACAGTATTAGTTAGACAGTACAAATAGACAGATAGAGTTTTGTACACTTTATTTATACATAAGGAAAATACTTATATTACTTATAGCGTTTTTTTAGGTCTTTTCTATGCTCTTATATAGATGAATTAACACTACCACATCTTCATAATATCTAGGTACACGAGATCCAAAAATCATGGCACCTTGCGCACCTATAAGGACCAAATGAAATGAGATACCTGCCCAAGCCCATGTGGGAAGGTGTGTGTGAACTAAGGTTTAAACTGAGAAATCATCAGGCTTCAACCGCATATGATACTCAACCAGCATTCCCCTTAATCACCAACAAGACAGTACATGCAACGCCTATCACAACCAATTGAGCAGGTGCCGAGCAGTTAAAATAATGAACACGTAGCGCCTCAAAGAGTCATTGTACCTGCGAGACCATGGCGCCGTGCACGTCCATGACCACGAGCTGTGCTGATGCTGTGCCGAGGTACACCTGCCCGTCGTCAGGGGTCCAGCAGCCGCAGGTGATGCGAGCGTCCAGGGACAGCATGGATGACCAGTAGCGCTGCCCGGCCACTGAGCCCACCAGCACGAAGCCATCCTGATAACAAAGATAGTTGGTTTTATACCATTACTAGCAGCCCGCCAGCGGCTTCGCCCCGCTTCAAATTTTCCGTTCCCGTTAGACTTTTCAATTTTTTCTCACATATAAACCTTATCCTGACAATAACGAACACAACAAAAAAGAAATCAGCCAAATCGGTTAAGCCGTTCTCGAGTTTTGCGCTTAGCAACACATTCAGTGATTCATTTTTATTTATATAGATAGATAGATGATGTTACATTGAACTGTAAGGAAATGGCGGATCTAGGATTCGGTTCAAGAGGATGGTTCCCAAATTACAGTAGGATCCATTTAATTTTTAACAGATATACATAATAAATTGTTTATTTAACTTTTTTAACAAGGGTCATGCTGGTCATGCACGAATCCTCTTTTGACTGTATTACTAAGGGCCGATTCGACCAAACTTGAATAAGACTTACTCCGAGATTAGTCCATACAAATTCGGCGTTTAATATAGATATAAGACTTTATTCCAGTTTGGTCGAATCCGCCCCAAAAGACATATGTTTATTTTATAATCTACCCGTAGATAATTTTGAAATGCTTCAAATATGGATTATTATATACTAAACTAAACCATCTAACTAAATATTGAATCTATATCCAGCTCTTCTCTCTCAACAAAAGGTTATGAAAAACTCCTCAGATATGTTTTAGGATTGGAAGAGAAACTGATTATACTGCAGATATCTTGGCTGAGGTCCCAGCGGGATCTAGGCATACGGTTCGCTCGAAGTACAATAGGCAGAGCAAATAAAGAATATAATGCATATATTACTGCATAACCAAAAAAATATAGTCTTATAGCTATTGCTTGCGACATCATCTACATATAAGTGGAGTAGAGGAACTTCCGAGGAACCGTCTAAACTTCTGCTATAAGATGTGTGCAAAATGCGACCACATCATAAATCTTCAGAATCCCCTTAAATTATTAGCCCGGTATCAAATATTCTCGACGAAGAACATCCTGTTTATGAAGTTAGACTACTAAGTAACTAATAAGTCTTCACCGAATAAACTTCCCGTCGAAGTAAATCTACCGAATGCCAATTCGTAACTACCTACTTATACAAATGTCCGTATATTCAACAAGTTGAAAGGCTTTTTCGGATCGCGCGCATCTCCGCCCGGTACCAGGCGCTTAACCTAGTTCTGGGGCAGCTATTGAAAGGAATTTATATGCTTCATACAAATTATAACTATTCTCTAGAGCCTCTTTAGTAAGATAAGCGTATTGGGTGTATAAGGGGCCTTTAAATACAGTGTCTAGTAATCGGGCATTCTAAGGTAAATCTGAATGCCTCAAGGATTTTGAGATATTGAAGTATTATTTTACTGTGAAATATATTTATCGAAATATTACTAAGAAAATATTTTGTCTATTGTATAGGGTTAGATGAGGTTACAGTCGCCGTCAATAGAACTTGTGTAAACAAATTAGTACTGTTTGACACATAGCCTCAAATATTCACCAAGCGTGTTTTTATTAAAAATAACGTACTTATAATGAATAGTTATTTCATCTTAAACTTAATATGAAAATAATGATCGAATGTATAAATCATTGCAAAGACCTCACTTGATCTTTAAAAGTACATGTTTATCGAGTAGGTAATCATGGTGAATTGGTTCGTTTGGTTTTGCTTAAATCTTAATAGTTTTGTTAGTTGTAATTGTAAGTAAAAGTAAAAGTGAAATGAATAGCTATCGCAAATAACACAATTATGACTAAAGGAATTATAGTAAATCCTTTGGCAGCGGCCAGCATCGAACAAACCAAGGTCAATATAGACTCTCCAATGAATCCATTGACAAAGTGTTCCTCCAGAGAATAACACCGGGTGACGTAAATCGTCCATTATAACGTGCGGGGGAGCATGTGATTTTATACAGGAGTTCGTTACGCACGCCTTTGAAATGGACGTCCTACACGTGTCCCTCGGGGCTCCACGTTTAATAGGGCTATGGAGGCAACTGGATACAGAACAGTTTTGAGTTTTAAGTAATGTAATCCTGTGACGTGTAATTACCTGAGCTCTGGGGAAGAATTGAAAGTTTAAATACGTGTCTGTAACTATTAAAACTTTTCATAATTACATGAGAAATTGGATAACGCTACATTTTGGCTAGACTTAGCGTCAATTAAGGCATAAGAAAAAAAACTACGATTAAACATATTTTAAATTTAAGACCATTCCAAAAAAGGCGGCCAAGAGCGTGTCGGGTTATGCTATAACTTGGTCACTTCTTTAACTTGTGAAGCATACTCAGCTGTCATAGTTTTCCTTTTAACTTCGTTATAATACTACTGTGAGTTTATTTACATATCCAAACACAACGGTTTTGCTGGTAGCGGATACTTGACTCTAACAAATTTCACAAACGGATCCCTGAATTGAAAAAGTGTTCTTCACTTACCCCTAATTAAAAAAAAGTATCCGATGACACCCCACACAATGAAATGGACGAGTAAAAAAACATTTCCGTATTTCGTTTATGCGAGTGGTACCCGACTTATTATTTTTCTGCCTTTTATTTTACCAACTTTTATTATAAAATTTTATTATAACCATACTAAATAACAAATTTGTGGTACCTACCAAGATTCTCTGAGTTAAACCGCTGACGGATGGACGGACATGGCGAAATCGTAAGGGTTCCTTGATGACTACGGAATATTAAAAACTGTTTAAATTTTACTTGCGAGACTAAACATACTCACATAGAAACAAACAATCTAAGTAGTAATGAATTCTAAAATACAAATTAATTACATCTATAACACAGATTTCGTCAGGCACTTACATAAACTAAGACACTTTCGACAAAAAAAGTGAAATCAAATAAAAGCTTGTTAAGTCGACGGTCGTTTCTATACGCCCGTCGACCATGTCTTGTTTGGAACTATGAGTGACGTCTCAATTTCCAGCGAAGGGAAGGGTACGCCACACATTATTTTGGAAGTGTTTGTGTTAAGGATGTCACGTCGGTAGGCCCGGAGGCGTTCACAAAACCTTTTTGGAGTATATTCATCCGTTAAAGGTCGAGATAAATCAACAAGAATTACGCCAAGCAGCACGACTACTAGATAAATGAATAATTAACGTTAATAGGCAGTCGCTTCCCTACTCTACTTACCGTTTATTATGGCGGCACTTTATTTAGCAGTATCTGCCAAATATTGGTCTTACATCTCATACATTTGAGAGTATACCGAACGAAAGAGATACAATCAACATATTTGACAAGTAACAGCCACCCAATAGGGATACCTACACCCAAATAAAGTAGGTGGTTTCTTGAAAAATATCAAAATAAACGATTTTACGGAATTTACTTCGACATATATATATATATGTCATATCTTTTTTAGTAAATATTTAACCAAAGTAGAACGAGTTGATCTTTTCTATATAAATCGGTCCAATAAATGTCTACTTCTCCGCAGAAAAACATAACAGGAGCGTTGTATATTTATTAAGTAGATTAGAAGCTACACATCATTTCAGAAGCGTTGTGATCATAGGCGTCGGGCGGGGTCGCGCGGACGGCCGCAGAGAAGCCTTTTAGCAAATTGGGGCGACACTTTGATTCGTCGGCGCCGGGTAGGGATGCCACTGGCTGCCAGATGCCAGATTCTAGATAAAAATCAACACTTAAATCCACTTTTTTGTACCATGTTGCCATGGCGACGTCTCATAGGTCATTATTTAAAACCATGATTATAAAATGTGGCAATTACAAGCCCATTATTTTATAGGTTTTCTTCCAAACATATTAGAAGTGTATATTACGAGTATAACCATTTTTCTATGAAACTGTCACTGATGTCTCCCGGCTTAGGCATTCACGTTACAAAATAACAACAACAAAAAGTTGATCCACCCAAATGCATAAATAAACCACATGGACACGTAAAATATGTAATAGTAGATTGTTCAACAAGGGACTAAAACAAGTTATTTAGTCTCGCGTTAAACACTACTTTTCACTTTGAAAGCGAGGAAAAAAATCAACGTTCTATACAAAATTACAATATTGATTATAAGAAAGTTTCTTACCAAGTTCCGCGGTTTTTTTTTCTGTGAAGTGCCGCTTTAAATGCTTGCATATTGAGCCAACAGGTTCAAGCTTGAAAACTATTTTAAAACTAATTGGACCATGCATAATAAAATGAATTTATTCCTAATATACTTAATTACCTAAGTAGATTCATATTCGTAATCATTAATCATGTTTCTCGAAATTAAATCGTTTTATTTATATTTTTGCAGGTGTCATTTTGAGGTTATTTCCACGCTCTAAAAATTATCTATACAAAATCACTGAAAATGGCGATAATCGTCCATTCACAAACACCGTGATTGGATGTTAAGGGGTTTCTAAAGTAAATTAAAAATATATATACTTTTACTTATCCCTAGAGGTTATTAAGAAGCTTTAGTCCCGATATGCAAAGACTAAAGTAACATTTTAAGAGCATGAGAAGTGAAAAGTAAATAATGGTAATGTCATGTCAATATTAAGTTAACTAAAAACTATTATTTTATCAGTTTTATCATTATATGACATTTATTCAGGCGAGGCCTGACAGAGAGCGCGCTAACTCGCTATTTTTTCTATTATTTTCGGGGTTGCCAACAATCAAGACGTATTACAACCCTAGCCCGGGAGAGCATCGCAGCCGCGAATATTACGTACGTAACCAGTAGATAGTTTAGCAACAGGCGGAGTTTGGACACAATTTGTACGTAAAGAGCCTACAGATGTGAGATTTAATTAAATTAGTTTCGTTATTATGGAAAATATGGGTCTTTAACAATGTTTCTGTTGGTTAAAACATACCTACCTACGCTACGTTTCATTTATAAAATAAACGTTGAGTAACCGTGGTGTAGTTAAACCATGCATTGTCCTTATCTGTCATTGTGACATTTGAATTTGACAGATAAGGACGAAGCATGGTTTAGCTACACCACCGTTACTCAACGTTTATTAGTAAGGGGCTTTATTTACAACAAGAGCTTTTGCAAAGTGAAGTAGGTATCCAAGTAAGAAAGTAATTCTTTCTTTAACTTTTGAACTTTCTCAGCGGCAAAGATAACTTTTAATAAATACTAACTAGAAAAGATTTTAATAGGAAGGTACGGTCAGCATCACAAACAGCTATACTAAACTGTATATAAATGTGTCTGTAATAAACGCGAGTACTTGTTCTTAAGTCTTGGATGTTTTCTATTTTTCTAGAATTGTTACTCCCATATAAGCAATCTATATCATAGTCTAGTCAGCACCCATAGGAAGTACAATTCTAGAGCTTAATCACAGTAAAATCAAACGTCGACAACAGTGAGAATCTAAGTACCACTACTTACCACTGGCATATCTACCGACAGCGCACGCTTCTGTAATTAGTGAATAAATGATTTCATTCCATTCCAGTGCAAAATCGATGCGCTAGCATAGGTTGAATAAAGAGTTGCGCTAGAATAAAGACCTATTACTTGTTCGATTATACTATGATTAGTTGGTACGGCACGGGGCTAGGTTAATTTGTGTGAGATTAACCCCTAATATTTAATTTATTATTTACTTAGAACCCGCCCTCGCTTTGTTTCGGTTTATGTGTCTTCTGTAACACCCGTACATAATAACCTTCCTCTTGAATCAGTCTATCTATTGATGAAACGCGTTTAAATCCGTTGCGAAGTTAGAAAGATCTAAGCGTACAGTCAACCAGTTTTATTTCTAGGCCACTTTGGACTATGTTAAAGTGACGTTGACGACCAAAACGTAAGAGACTTCCTATGATTTGGTTTACAACGTCACGTTAATAAAGTCCATAGTGGCCTAGGAATCAAATTGGTGTGTATATGCAGAGGGACAGACGGCGGGAATTTGTTTTATACTATGTAAAGATAGCTATTTAAGATGCTTACTGTACCAGGGTGGGAGAAGGGAAAAGTTAAATTGACCATTATCCGGAGCTACAGCGTGGGAAGATTGTTCCTAACCTTTATCCTTAATACTCTCAAGTTGGAACAGAGTTACTTCTAACTACATAGCAATTTTTATCCATAGTAATATCTATTATTAATGCGAGAAGGTGTTTGTTTGTTCGTTTATTTGTTTTTGCTTTAACGGCCCTACGCAACATATTGATATGTGTAATTTAGTTCAAAGATATGTGATTTATACTTTATAGCCCAAAAACCGACAAAGAATATTTTTTATTCCAGTAAATCGGGAAAACTCGAGAGAATTAATTATTTTATTATGATTTTGTAGTGACTCAAGACTTGTAGATTCACTCGATAAAACCGAGACCGTACGGCGTATGTAGGTACCTACCTATAAAACTTAATGAATAAATATTGTTAATTTAGAAAAGTCTTTTTTAAAACATTTGTGTGTGAGTATAAACCGGTAGTTATTATTAAATAATTAAGTGATCAATTTTTTAAATATATTCCGCCTATTGAAAACATATATTTCTAAAAAAACAATGGTGAAACCTAAAATAGGCGTGCTAAAAGCACCATGAAATGACAGAGAAAAAGTATCCTTAAGAGGAAGAAGGAACAAAAGCAGTAAGACATTACGACATGGTACGTTACAGCCTATAAGTAGGCATCTCTTAGTATATTCTGTACTGTGAATAATCCAAGTGCCTAGCTTAAATTCAACAGCTTCGAGTAACAGGAATAATGAGAATCCGGCTCAGAGAGCTCCCAGAATGTTCAACCACAATCCATCGCTAACTACCTATGTTATTTATAATCCGTTGAATCCGGCAAGTAAGCCGATGAAGCGAAAGCGAATATCAACCGAGATAAAGCGGAATTTGATTAAGTAATAAGTCTATCCTCGATGGTAACAATACAACCACAATCAAAGCGCAAATTGTCAGTCTGCTTGAATTAACAATTTGCGCGCACAACCGCACTTAAATATTTACATTATTTTGTCGCAAATTCTAATTTTATCTAAATGTAGGTATAATATGTAATGATATTTATTAAATTAATACAATTAAAAGTTAAAACAAAACTTATTTAAATTAAAATAAAACTAAGCTACTCAAATGTTAAAGAAGTAAATAATAATCACCACTATAAAAAGAACACCCCCTCTAGCAGGTCCGCTCGCGGCATGGTCCCTATGACACTGGCTGCATTACCTCTCTGGATAGCTAGCCCAATGGGTAGGTAACCCCTATAGAAGGAGTGCGGGAAATTTATTCTGGGCATACGAATTCGCGGCGTGCTCATGGCGTGCTCTAGTTGTTTATGTATTTTCAAACCGTGTTCCACCAATTAACTAGGTACCTTAACTAACTCATCATCATCGTTATAATTTCAGCCGAAAGACATCCACTGTTCGACATACATTATCCCCCCCCCCCAAGGTTTGCCACAAGGTCAGGTCCTGCGCCGCATGCATCCGTCGGTTTCGCGCGACCTTAGCCACGTCGTCGTCTACCTTGTTAACTAACTAACTAACTTAATTTCACGTAGGCATGCACGTGGATGCAACCTTGCAGCGTAAATTTAAATGGCGGCGCACCTTCGCGGATTAAAAATACTATAACATTGTTTAATTAACATTGTTATCCTAAAATCTTGTTAACATCTTGTAAATGGTACTTAGGTATATTTGGAAAATCTAATAGCCTGGTATAATCACTGGCAACAAACTGGGAATATGATATTACTCGTTTATAGAGAAAAATAACGATTACCAGTAGGTATTTAATACCTAATACGAGTGCATGGGTATAAGCTTTTAAACACTGGTTTGTATAAAATATTTGGTAGGTAGGATTTTAAATTTTACAAGCTCATTATACTTAATCGTGAGCCGCAGGTGGACATAGTCCGCTAACTACAAGCACTTTAAACTAACACCAAAAATATTTAAGAACCGTGTAGCCTAAGTACTTTATATTTATTTCTCAGCGTAGCGTAGACGCGCCGTAAATTCTAGCCATTATAAATTATAAAGTAACCTACATTAACGTGATTAAAAGCTGGTGCACACGCCGTGGAAATAAAAGAGTGCATTCGGAAAGCCGAACGCAAGAAAGAGCGTTGCATCCTACGAATGCGGCACATAAAGGAACGAGAATGATACACAAAAGGGAGTAAGCCTAAGCATTAAACTACGGTGTGTTGTATACGATTTTAGCACAGTATAAACCGTAGTTCATCTTCAAACAAAGGTAGATAAGGTCAGGCGGGGCTATTGCGTCTGAGGGGCTATTGTAACTTTTCATACTGATTTTAAAAGTAGAATACGTCTTAGCATGAATAGTTACAAAAGCCCCTCAAACGCATTAGCTCCGCCTAACTTTATTGAGGTGCTAGCATGTGTGCGTGCCTAGACTGCACGCGCCGCGAGCCACCGCACAAGCAAACTCAACAGAGGGCCCTTGCCAAGATGCATTACGCTTAACTAGCGTTTCTATTTGTCTCGTTTTTAAACCAATCGCGTCACTGATAGATCACGTGACTTTTCGAATCACGTCGTCTACCAGTGACGCGATTGGTTTAAAAACGAAACGAATAGAAACGTTAGTTAGCGTAATGCATCTTGGCACTCTTGGCAGGGCCTCTAGTAGAACTTCGATCGCGTTGATGCCCATCGGAACTGTCAAATCTTAATACCAAACATTGGTACCATCTCTTCTCTACATACCTAGTATAAAACAAAGTCGACGCTTCCCGCCGTCTGCCCCTCTGTATGTACGCTTATATCCTTCAAATTACGCAACAGATTTGAATGCGTTTCATCAATAGAGTGATTCAAGAGGAAGGTTTAATTATTTATGTATAATAAATTCTGCTTTATGTACGGGTGATACAGAAAACCCCATAAACTGGAGCAAAAGCAAGGGTCGCTTGTCCAAGATAAGATAAGATCAGCGTAGTTTGAGGTCCACAGTATTATCGTTAAAAACCATGTACACTTTATACTTGACTAAATATTCATTAGTGTTTAATTTTTAAAGTTACAAAATGAATCAATAAATTTAACGAAAGTAATAATCTAGGCAGTATAATTTTACCTCAACTTTAAACTAGCATATTACCAACCTGCACTTAGGAGCTTAATTGGTGATTAGCATTTGCGTGTGTTCAGAGTTAGGTACAGTCAAGAGCACTAATATTGTTGAGAAATGCGATTTCAAAAATCCGGTAGCCCCTTGTTTCACCGACACTCATTTCATAGAAAGTATCACTTCGCAGAATTTGCGTCTCATAGAAAGCTATTTTCTGTTGAACCCGTGTTGTTTTCAGGTTATCTTAAATATTAGCGGCCTTTACACGTAAAGTTCGGACCGCGGGAAACGCCACGCGCCGTTCCAATTTTTTACTAGTTTACTATTACAGAGGCGCTAGACAAGATGCTACGCCAACTAGCGTTTGCCAATCGCGTCACTTGTAGATGACGTGTTACGAAAAGTCACGTGATCTACCAGTGACGCGATTGGTTTAAAAACGAAACGAATAGAAACTCTGGGGCTCTACTTTGAAATCAGAAATTCGAACTTCGGATCGCCCCGTCACTTTCTTGCGAATTAGTGACGTGTCGAGAGCAAAAGGGATAGCAATAGACGAAGTTCGAATTACGGATTTCAAAGTAGAGCCTCTGGTTAGCATAATGCATCTTGTCTAGCGCCTCACTTGCATTTACACGAACGGTTCGTAACGAAGATTGGAACGGCACGTGGCGTTTCCCGCGGTCCGAACTTTACGTGTGCAGGCCGCTATTTCACGTAGGTCATTAGGTTAGGTTAGACTTGTAATCATCACAAGATAACCTGAAATGAACACAGGTTCAACAGAAAATAGCTTTCTATGACACGTAAATTCTGCGAAGTGATACTTTCTATGAAATTAGTGTCGGTGAAACAAAGGTAAACCAAATCAATGCATATTCCCTATTTTCGTAGATTTCGTACGGGCTCCGTCGAACCTTCCATTATTTCGTCAGCCCATCGATCGGCATCCTGTCACAGCACGCGACACGTGCCGGCTAATTGCGGATTACCGCCGGCCTTCTCCTGCCTAACAAGTTTAATCGACTTAAATTTGTACACATTTTTGCTACTCGTTTTGTTTTTTATCACGTATCCACAAACGTAATTACGGCAGCAAAAGGACTTACCTACGTAATGGATGTTGACTCATGTTGAACTTTACTATAATAATCCAGTAATATGGATTGAAAAACTGGAACTCCCCTTTGTGACTGATGCAGTGCTTGGATTGCATTTGATCCTTACAAAAAACTGAATCGAATGACAGCATTTTTTTTTCAAATAGCGTATTTAGTTTTATTAAGGAAACTGGCGAGATTTAAATTAAGAGGTAATAAGTAGGCTCAAAACATGTTTTGTATTTGCGTTAAAACAAAACGAACGCAGCTGGACCGTCTTAGAGTGATCTCATAGTCTAATTTCTGACTCTGAAAAGTCAATCTTTCTCAAGGGTATCTATAGCGATGAATGAACCCTACACTAATGGAGTGAAGTGAACAGTTATCTAATAAAATAAAGTGCCTTTCTAAAATGAAATTAACGAAGCTCGAATGAAATATAAGCAAACGTTTAAATTAAGTTTGCTTTTCATCCAAGTAGATAAGGTACCAAATGTACCTACATTACATTCATTGAGCTCCGTAAGATGTAATTAATGGTTTGATGCCTGGTGGACTGGGCTGGGTACCTATATGTCTAGGGTCCTAGGTTTTCCTTGTGGTTTAACCCAAAGAAGCTTGGTACCCTTCCGTGTTTGTTTATGTTTAGCAATTCACATTTATCGTATCCTTGAAAATATCCGCATTGCATCTGTGAAAAAAATCACAAGGTGCTCTATTTTGAGACATAAAAAATAATTTAAGCACACATAAGCAAACCTCCGCAAAAGTAATAATAATAGATAAATGAACAGCATCCTAAAGTACCTACCTATTAATTGTAGATTTAACTTCTTTATAAAATAAAGCCGCTTTCTAGCCAAAAAATCCCATAACTGGATTAAGATTGGACGTTAAAAATCGGAAGCGCGCGAAATTTTAATCTATTTCTCGTTACGCAATATAATACATATATAGAAAGACTTCCTAATGTTACGATAAACAAGGCCGTTCATAATAATGTTTATATTTACCCTTATGAGTAGATAGTCCGTCTGGCCGCTGAAATCTTAGGACTAAGGTCGAAGGATTGATCGGTTGCGGCGCCAGCGCGGTACTTACTGTGCCAACTCTCGGATAAATAGCCTCTCCCGCGGCCCTACGTGGTTTGACTTGACTTATCACAGTTTCTAATGCCTGCGTGTGTCCACGTCGTTTGTCGCTGTCAAATAAAGGCACACTCCGCAAAAGGTTTGTTTCTCGACAAATTACATAGACCTTTTCACAATTTCATCTGCTAAATAAACGTTGTTTGGACATCGGACGAACCTTTTGATACGAATAAATCTACGCTTCAATATATCAGTAAAGCGCTGAACTGACAATTTTGTAAAAGAATATCGCTCGCATAAAATTCAGCTTTTTCTCTTTAATAAAGTCGTTTCAGCTTGCGTGATCGTGAAAACATTTTATCTTTAGTTCAAACCTTGGGCCCTTGGGCGAAAACTAGCGAGGGTGCGATAACGATCGGTTGTAACTAAGGGCGAAGAGCCATAACAAGTTGATCCTTCAGTGGCTATATACGAGGCCTTTGGCATTCACTGCAAATTGGGATAGCATCAATGTTTACGTTGATATTGAAATGAAAAACTGTGTTAGGTTAAGATCGCAGATGGTAACCCATCATTTTATCGAATTTCACATCATCGATTGTAATATTTCATCTAACGCTATTTTCTGCTGAAAGCATTATATTTTCAGGATATCTTAAACATTCATTACTTTGGTTAGGTTAGGCTTGTGACTACCAAAAAAAAAAATTCATGCGGTGAGAAATACTTAAAAGCCTCAATTAAAATCCTTAACTTTTTTCCATTTCGTAAAGAAAGTTAACCATAATCGAAGCTAAAATGCCAATTGGCGTAAAATAATAGGCACCGCAGATATATAATTATTTGCAGTTTTGTTTTGTTATACAATGTCAGATAGACTTTGGACCTAAGGTGGGTACCAAATTAAATCTCGTGACTGTACCTACCTAACGATCAAATAGGTAAGCTTTTTTCTGTTATAGGAAATTAGTAGTAATCCTATCCTTCCAATTCCAATTTACAAATAAATAATTATTTCCCAAGTTTGAAAGTTCAGATCTAGTAAAGCCTAGAAATTCCGCGCAAGCTTTGTTCGGATAAACGTGGCGCCTCGGGAGAATATAGATTGAGAATAAGGTAGGGGAGTGTTTCTACGATGTAACTCGCCTCGCCTTACCTGGAAACTTTCACTTTTCCAAATTTTATTCACTAGCTCTATTACCGTGACTATCTTCCAATCATCTGCGGAAAAAACTCGCCCTCTTATTCATGAACGAACAATACCTACCTAAATATTGAAATATGCTTTGTCCTTATCTATCATTACGACATTTAAATTAGACAGAAAATGACAATGAACACTTAACGTCGTCAGTCAGACTTACCCCCTTACTAATAAACGTTGAGTAACGGTGGTATAGCTATACAACGTTTTGTCCTTATCTGTCATTGTGACATTTGGATTTGACAGATAAGGACAAAACATTGTATAGCTATACCACCGTTACTCAACGTTTATTAGCAAGGGGTTAGTTTATTTGTTACCTGGTAGCAGATGAGCGCCATCCTGCCGTCGTGCGACCAGGAGAAGTGCGTGACGGGTGTGCTGCGGTCGTTGATCAGCTCGATGCTCCAGCGACCCTCGTACTTGATCCACACGAAGATCACGCCCGAGCTGTCGCAGGAGGCCAGCTTCTGGTACGGCTCGTTCCATTTCACTAGGATCACCTGGGGACAAGTGGGACGGGTAAAGCCCGCTTTACATTTGGCTAAATTCAGTGTGCTGAATGAAAAAGACTCTAAAAAAAGACAAGTGTAAAGGCACGCAAAGAGGACGCGCTTATCCCCTCCACGCCGCCTGTCTAAATTTAGCACACTGAATTTAGCCAAATGTAAAGCGGGCTTTAGTATGATGTTGACTTCTTATAAGGAAGCAAAGGTAATGCTTGCAGGGCCGGTATTCTAGGCGCTAAAAACCATATCGTCTTTAATCTGTTATCGTATTGTCACCGTTTTGATAGCTCTTATTTCCTTCACAGTAATGGCGGGTGACGTCAAAACAATACCGTAACAGGTCAAATACGATATCGTTTTTACCGCCGGGAATAGAGGCCCTGGCTTCTTGGTGGTATGTATGTATATGTTTGTAAACTCCTCATTGCACACATACCCCCTTACTAATAAACGTTGAGTACGTTTATTAGTAAGGGGGTAACTGTTGCCTACGACGCACGCTGTCCGCGCAGGAAAATAAAACATAGCTTACGTCACTCAGGGATAAAGTAGCATTCTAATAGTGAAAGACTTTTTAAAATCGGTTTAGTAGTTTTTGAGATTATTTGTTACAAACATAAAAAAATACAAACCCTTCCTCTTTATAATACCTACTAGTGTAGATAGAGAACGCGTGCGACTTCGAACGCGTGGATAAGTTTCCCACTACTCCCGTTGGGAATACTAACGGAATACACCCTCCACATTTCACTCATTTAAACAGCAATTAATACCTAAAACACAGCTAAGGATCAACAGTTATTTTCTTTTATAAGTATAGTATACCTATAGGTGGCATATAGGTCTCTGAATGTAACGCCTAGTAGTATTTTCTCGCTTGCTCAATCTCTGTCATTCCGTACCTACTAGATAGAAAGAGAGATCTGAGCGACAAACAATTGCGGACAACGGGTGCTAGCCGTCCTGGTCGGACTCAGCAGGAACTCAATGACCACGTGTCTGTCATTTATCTTCTATCTTTGCTACGATGTAAAACCTATTTGCGCTCACAAACAGCTGGGGCCAATTATGTAAAACTACTAGTTAAAATTCTTTAGGCGTAAAGTGGCAACATTCGTCGTCACTTGCGTGTGGAATTTTGAACAGTGTTGCCATTTTAACCCTCTGAATTTATAACTTGTAGCTTTACGAAATTGGCTTCCATGAAAGACTAATGGGTGTCCGCGACTGTTTCCGTACACGTATGCCTTTTTATAAAAATAAAATAAACAACAGCTTACAACATATGTACTTCTGCGACTTAAACTTAAGAAGCAGAAAATTAATAAAAGTAAAATTCCGCTATTTCCTCATTTCTTCATCATTTTCCTTAATCTACAGCCAAGCAGCAGTGTTCGCATTGTTTTGTTCCGGTGTGGGAATAGACAACCGTCATTAGAGTTGGCAACGTATTTTACGGTCTTAAGATTGTAGTCTTGAGAATGCGAATGTCTATGGTCACAGATACCACTTACCATCAGCGGCCCGTTTCACGAAGCTACAAGTTACAAATTACAAGCGGAAGTCTCTTTCTAACTCCTTTTGCTACAAAGAGAGTTCCGCTTGTAATTTGTAACTTGTAGCTTCGTGAAACGGGCCACTGGTGGCATGTGTGCTCGTATGCCTTCCCCATGCAATAAAAAAAAACTTAAAATAAACTTAGTGCATCTCTAGAGTACCAACATAGTTTCGGATTTCATTTTTGCTCGCTCAGTGGGCTTAGGCTGTGCCTTTTTGAAATAAATAACGCAATAGTTTTAGTTAGACGTTTAGTGTACCTACTGATAACGAAATAGGTAGTTAATATGTTAAGTATCTTATTATATTCAACATACATACATACCGTCACGCCTTCATCCCAGAGTGGTGTAAGCAGAGCTACAAAATTACCGACAACTCTAACAACTTGTTGTAAATTCTATAACCACATTTTGCACAAACATGCTAAGATGTTAACCATGATGTGTGTATATTAGTGGCAGGTTGCAAGCCCTTCGCCTAACAGTACACTACAAGCCTTTATTCCCTTAATCGCCTCTTACGACTTCCACAGGAAGACACGGAGTGGCACTATTCTAACCCGGCAACCACACGGCATAGCCGGCAACGACACGGCATATTATATTCAAATACACATATAATTTACTAAGTACCTATTTTATTTTAAACACAATTTACGTATGTTCCAGATAGTGTGTGTCAAATTAGACGAAGTTTTGAGTAGGGTCCTCCCTTATTAAATAAATCTTAGCTAAGGTTATGTCATAACATAAATGATTTTGAGACATTCCAAAGCTTCGTCTGGAGTTATACAGTCGAGTACAAAGATAATATGTATACACCTTAATCCAATGAAATTAGGTGCAATACAGTTTACATACTGTAGGTACTCGACTGAAATAAGGACAGATAACACAGACAAAAAGCTAGCAATAGTTAAAAAGTAACTGAAGCTAAAACAAATAGACGGCTTCCAATTAGTTCCTAAAAAGTTTTTCCGTTAACGGTTTTTTGCCAAGAACGAGAAAAGTCCGAGATTCTTGGCAAATGCACAAAAGTTGCTAGATTGTAAAATAAAGAGCAAGTTGCTCTCGTCTCACACCTGCAGGTTTTTTATGGCTTATGTTTAACGGATCACCAGATATAGTAATATATTACGCAAAAAAACACTTTTTACTGCTGAAAATAGTAAATGATCACCAAAAACTAACCTAACCTAACCTAACCCTAACCCCTAATATTTGTTGCAGATTTTTTATGAGTTAAGATAAGAGGTTTTTAAGGTAAAATGGCTTCAAAATTCCGTCCATAAACCGTCTCTACTCCCGTCTGCTATTAAAGGATAGCCTACTTAAAACATCACGTAATGTAACAACTATTTAGATACCTAGATAAAACCCCCCGACATAATAGTGGCCCCTTCTTTCAGAGCTAATGATATCTCTTAAATTTTCATTAAAATCTAGCAAAAAACATTCCCGATCAAACAAGCTTTCTTTAATAAAAAGTCGGTCCATCATCGGTATACAGACACGTGACGTGACAGACACACACATACACAAATACACACGGTTAACTTATAACGCCCCTCTTTATTTGTTGGAGGATAAAAAGTTAAGTAAGCTCTGGATTAGATAATGGCTCCAGCTACAAATGGAGGTTCACGCACTAGATACCTAAACAAATAAGATTGAAAGAAGATCTACGGTCTGACGTATTTCATCTGCGGTCTGAATGGCCAGCCGTCCCGAATAAATAAAATACAATCATATATAATTTATGGAATGAAGTAAATGTTATCCCAGGCTGGCGGACAATAAACCGACGGAGCATTTTGTGCCTCGGACGTGTCCGCCATTCCCGGTCTAAGGTCTCCAGAGGCCCTTGCCAAGATGCATTACGCTTACTACTTAGCGTTTCTATTCGTTTCGTTTTTAAACCAATCGTGTCACTGGTAGATGACGTGATACGAAAAGTCATGTGATCTAACAGAGATGCGATTTTAAAAAAAAAGAAACGAATAGAAACGCTGGTTAGCGTAATGTATCTTGTCTAGCGCCTCAGAGGCCCTAACCAAGATTCAAACGCTCTAACGTTTTTCTTTTCTATCGCTCACAGTTGAACACATGGGGAACTTTTTCTTTAAGTCAGTTCACCACTTAAAATAACCTACTGGGGTCCTAGTGAAAAAGGGTATAAGCCTAGTATACTCCGTTTATGTACCTATACCCCTTTTAATACGAGTTAAGTCGACTTATACCATTTTTCACTAGGACCCCAGGTTATGCTAAGCACTGAGATATTTTCTAGAGCACTTGAGATACAATGTCCGTGGTTACGTAACGCTCCTTACATTGGCTACTGTTAATAATATTTCTGTTGACATTACAAATTACGAGCTTATTTTAAAAAAATCGCTTCACCCACTTTATAACGTTAACTAAGACGAACGAGAAACCAGGTCACAACGTAAGGATGTAATAGTATCACCGCTGCCGAGGAATATTTGCAACATAGAGCTGAAATTTCTTTTTAAAAGGCCCGTTCAGAAATACTTTGTAATGTCGATAGAAGATTGGAAGCTGATTCAATAGAAACTCTAATAAAAATGTGTCTATTCCGAGAAGCAAATACAAAGCCCAACATTCTAGATAGTCTTAGTAATAGCGACGAGGGGTTTCGCGAAAGTTCGATACAATATTACTTTCTAACGGTTCTTACGGTTGAACAACGATGTCATGATCGCACGTTTAAAGGGGCTTCTAAACGGGCCATATTTTCACTGCAATATGTGGCCGGCAACTATTGGTGTCCCTCTCTTACTCGTATGTTAGAGAAACACTCATACCAAGAACTCAAGAAATGTATGAAAATCTGATAAGCAGCTTTGTACTATAATATGTTAAGAACACCTACACACTTGAATTGCTGCATAGGAAATGTATATTTCAAGGTAACCGCGGTGAGAATAGATGATAAGGTTATGCCTGTGAATCGTGCACACTCTTTTCGAATGTTAAACCATTCTGGGTTTTCCCCAAAGTTATTTATTCTACTTTATATTTTCTTATTCTTATTCCTGCTTCTAAAATCGAAGTCAAGTTACATTGACATGTGAAGTTCATTGATTCTGTTCTAACTGGAATGTCATATGAGCGAGACAATATTTTGGATTTTTGTGATTTGGTAACGCGTAACAAACGATGCGACGACGCTACATTGAGTTAGAGGTTTGAGGTGTAAATATTACAGTATTTAATAGCAATAATATAAATAAATCCATAGGTCGCTGGTTCATATCCGGCTCGAAGGACCAATGTCGTGAGCAGGGACTGTATAGGATATATATGTATAGGTGCTTAATTGAATCGATGGTCGCAGGTCGATGGATGGATGGAAATCGCATAAATTTATTTGTAACAGCACATCAACGTTACAACAAGATGGAAGCAGCAGTGAGAGAGTAAGGGTGGGGACGGGTACAAGTCTTAGACTAGAAACGGAACTTATAGTTAGTTGACCAACATAAGAAAATTAACTTTGTGTTGCCAGCAACAGGTTAGATGTGTAAATATTACAGTATTTAATAGCAATAACTATAAATATTTTCTTGGCCTTTAGGAAAAGTAGCAATAACTATAAATATGTTCTTGGCCTTTAGCGTTTTGATCTATATAAGTATTCATATATTGTTGCTTAAATACAAAAGCGACACAAACCAAAATGTGTTTGTGTTGCATTAAAAATCGGAATGCTATTTACTTTGAGTTTTAATTCAAACTACTTATATTTGTTTTTGATTTATGGCGCTTTTGAATTTAAGCAGCGATTATTATGATGTGAACATTTCTCCAAGCGGCCTTGTTTGTGTTCTCTGATTAAATTACATGTAGCATTTATTACCACTATCTAACAATTAAACGTTTGAATTACGTCACAAGGCTTCCCTCACCTCCGTAACTCGAACACAGGAAAGCTTGCGTTCGTGACAGCCTCTCGGGCTCCTCAAACCGACTAGTTTATAACGCGACGAGGCGACAACTCGCCGCGAAAGTGTTTAATAAGGGTCGCAAGGCGCCTTTCACTCGCTTTTATTTCCCTCAACAATTAAAACGAGTGCTTTATGTTCCTCGTAATGAGTTTTCCCTGCCCGGCCAACTTTTTATTTCGGTCCCGGCAGGAATGAATGTTGAACAGTTTTTTTCGAGACTAATTACCGACATGATGGAATTACGCTTGCAAACGTTTCGTAAATGCGAGGGAATTAGATGAGTCGCGAATGAGATTTTGTTACGATTGAATTGTTTTGTGGGTAAAGTGGTTTAGAGATTTTAGATGTAAACGATGTTACTTTGTGACTTGATTTTATTTATTTATAAATAAATGTTTTGGGTAGAACTTTTTCAGCACCCTTTGTGAAAACACTAAACTTACAGGATTTTAATTAAAGTTAATAACAAGAATGTTTACTTTATTTGTTTATTATAATTACCCGAACTATTATCCAGAAATATAGAAGTGATCGAGCATTTTTTAAATATCGTATCGTATCATAGTAGGGAACTTAATGAAAACGGGTAAATTTGATTACTTAGAGCTAATGTCACAAGCGAAGTCGTAGACATTTAAGATTTGCTTATAGTATACTAGCGACCCGCCCTCGCTTCGCTGCGGTTTATTTGAGTTTTCAGTAACACCCGTTCAATAAACCAGCATTTATTATACATAGAAACCTTCCTCTTGAATCACTCTTATCTATTAAAAAACCGCATCAAAATCCGTTGCGCAGTTTTAAAGATCTAAGCATACATAGGGACAGACAGACAGACAGCGGGAAGCGACTTTGTTTTATACTATGTAGTGAAGTTTCTTTTTTTTAACTTTCTGCAACTCCATTTATTTCCGATACATTTTGCGCTGTTATACTTACTTTACATCAAGAAATAAAAATGTCATAGCGTGTACCAATCCCATCATCATTACACAGTTTTTTAAATATTACCTACAACAGCAAGGCCAATGTCGGTACAAGTAAATCATAGCCCAGTTGAAAACGCAATAAAAGTCACCGAGAGTAAAATTCTTCGCCTCCCGGCGACGCTCGATTCTACCCTATACCCTATCGTTCCAATTCTACTTTCCCTTATTGCCTATGCCTATCGGAAAGCCCATAAATTTGGGCAACACATCAAACTAAAACGGGTTTTTATAACATTTATAAGTAAAGTCACGTCTAATAAAATAACATGAACGAAGTAAAGGTTAAAAAATATGTAATAACGACTCTGTTGCAAAGGACTAAGTTGTAAGGTTGTGTATATTTTTATAAAACGTTGTTACATACATTTGAATGTGTAGCCCTACCTACACCTTGATAGGCCTCGTTGATAACCCTCCATGGTTTCCATAGCCCGTAGGCGATCGGCTCGTCCAGATAATTTATATTCGATTCGTCCACCCGCGTTCGTTTACTACACGAGCAGTCACGGTCGAATGCATGTGTTCTATAGTGGTTCGATATAACCTCTACCCTGAGCTCTGACAGAAGTTACAAGATTCGTTGACGTAGGCTCGTATAGTAAGATTTTTTGAGGATTCCCGATCTGATTAACAGGTCTCTTAGTAGATCTGTACTATAACCGCGGACGCGGAGATGCTCCTTTTCATTGGTTAAATAAAATGTTACAAATTGCGCTGTCATGACCATTCCGATCTAATACTTTGCATATTGTTTTAATTTGTAGGGTTGCCGCAATATAACTAGTAGCTAAATTCGAGAATTCAGATGCCCATCATGGTATCAGGCTTTCATCTTGATGCGTAATAGAATAGACTAACATAGGTACAGGAACATCCTAGTTCAGACACGTTATTTGTAAGTCTCTTTTGTTTTTATTTAGTACTACTAGCTGTTGCCCGCGACTCCGTCCGCGCAGAAAAATAAAACATAGCCTATGTTCATCAGGGATGATGTAGGATTCTAATGGTGAAAGTTTTTTTCAAATCGGTCCAGTAGTTTCGGAGCCTATTCAATGCAAACAAACAATTAAATCTTTCCTCTTTATAATATTAGTGTAGACAAAGCACATAAGACAAAGACATTGTAGAATTTTCTTCTGGAACCCGGCCTTCTTCCTCGTTAATTATTTATTTTAGACTCATGTGAGGGGATGGCGATGGCGTGGGTAGGAGTGTATACGATCCTAGCAATTTACAGTTTTTTAAGAGGTATCCTGACTTAATTTGACAAACGTATCATTTTACAAACTTTCTTTTCGCAAAAATGTAATTGTGCTTAAACCATTACATATTACAAAGGCTACATAGGCTTGTTAAATACAGTTAGGTTAGGTTACACCCTTGACCACAAAAAATATTTTATGTGGTGGGAAATACATCTTTGCGAAATGAAAGTTTGTAAAATGATACTGTTTGCCAGATGATTGACGATACAGATATACAGAGCGAAGTGAGTAGCTGGGTCGGAAGGAGCCGCCCTGGGCGTACTTTTTCGAATCAAATCGGAGAAATACTGAAGAAAGGCCGAATCTTAAGTTCCCAAAACCGACATGCATGCATGACTCGATGTGTGAATGTGGAAGAAACGAAAGAGATTTGTCAGGATCGTAGCAAGTGTAAAGAAGCGGTCTCTGCCTACCCCTCTGGGAAACATGTGTGATTTAATGTATGTGTATAGTATATTTAAGAACTCTTATTATTTAATCTGTGACTGTACCATAAGTAGGACTCACCTCAGATCTGTGTCCGCGCAGGTTGTAGTTGGTGCGCGGCGGCAGCTCGTGCGGGCGGCGCGCGTGCGACGACGTGAACGTGACGCCCACGACGCCGCGCACGTTGCCCGTGGCCAGCCAGCCCTCCTGGTAGTAGTTGTTGCGGTTCAGCTTCCACCCCTCCTCCTGGAGGATATACCATATTTTAAATATAGGGGGACAATAATGCACAAGTTGATCTCTTCGCAAACTGAGCTCTAGGCTTGTACTGTGGGTACTAGACAACGATAAACATAGGGTGATGGAACCAGCAATGAACAAAAACGAATGATGAGCTTGATTCTTATGTTAATAAAAACCATTCAATGTGTAACCTTTGAATGAAGAGTTAAGTAATTTTCCATTATTGGTGCTGAAGGCACAAGGCAAGGCTAAAGGTGTCCAATATTAGTGCCGTCACCCTACTTACTTACATAGAGAAATTCATACACACATACATAGAAAACATCTAAGACTTAAGATCAAATACCTGCGCTTCTCACACAAATATTTGCCCTTACCGTGAATTGACCCTGGACCACACTGGGTTCTCAAGCAGGGCACTACCATCTTTAAGCTACCGCGGCGTCATATTTTGGATTATAGAAGTGCAACACCTATTAGAGGTGGAGTATTGTGAATTCTTAGCCCAAGTTCAGGTATAGGAGAGATATAGGAGAGCTATAGGAGAAACAATCATCGTCGCTTTCTATGCAAGGGACTTGTCAATATTTAAGAGCTCAATTACGGCCTCAGAATTACCTTAGAAATATGTAACTTTGACGAGTTTGGCGACAACGGCTTTCACTACAATAACAGCTATCATCACGTCAACAGTGTGCGGATAGTAAAGGCCCTGCTCCAGCTAATATTTATATTCTGCGCTATAATTCCTCGTGTTAATAAATTAACTAAAATTAAATTACCTAACGAACTTGAGACATATTTTCTGTTTATTGACAACGGCACCACCAAAGGAGAATTTTCGACAATGAACCATATTTCTCCCTCTATAATCAAATGAACTCTAAATTTACTGTGAGCGAGACGCGGAACCGGCCATTAGTGAAATTAATTTAATATTACAGGAACAAGTGGAAGAGATCCCTTAAAAGGATAAGTTCGCCTTTGTACATCCCTGTTATATTTTTGTCTATTTTATAATTGTTATCTCTTTTGTTTGTACAATAAAGTGTTTACATACATACATACACACATACAAGTGTACCTCTGATAATCTAAGGACAGTGGTCTAGTGGTGAGACGCAAGATATTTCTCGGGAAAACCAGAGCGAAACTCAGGATGATCCCCCAAAAAAAATTCTTCACGAGTCGAACCATACACAACTTTGGTTAATGCCATGTAACTTCTGTTCATCCTCAATTTGAAGCAGACTCATACGTCCCTGGAATTAATTACGTAGTTAATGCTTTCGGACTTTTTCCTTATAAGAGAGAGCGAGTAAAGCTACAAATATTTGAACGTACCTAACTACTTAGCTGCGACAATATATTCTTATTTATTACAAATACTTACTAAGTGTAAAAGCTTAGGGCTCAATAAGCGCTTGTTCAGCCTGTCAGTTCGATTGACGCACTCAGATCCAAAGGAGTGTGGCAGGCACTCACGTTACGTCCCTGCATATTTAACGAGTGCTCACGGAAGAAATAATTGGCTACACGATAAAATATTTATTCGGTTTATGCTTGAACTACCTACGCTGTTGTAAGAAGTTATTTAATAAGGATAGAAACTTTTAGACGTGTCCTTTTGGTAGGTACGTCAATAAATACTGATTGAATTATAAATCAAAGCCAATGAAGCGTCCTCCTGTTTTTCACAAGGTCAAAGTTCAAATAAAGAACTGAAATAAATTACAATTTCTCGTTTAATAAATATTTCATTCATAACGTAATTGCTGATGAGAAAAAGTGGGCACGAAATAAAATGTTAAGAAAAGTAATCAATTTCGTGGAAGAACCCACGCGACGAGCGGGTAGGTAGGTACTCGATTAACTTCTGCTCGGAAACACGTTGGCACTTCGCTGTCGCCACTCGAGGAGGTGTATAGGGATTATTATGAGGCTATGAGAGCAATTAGCAATCGAATCGCACGTGTGCCCGGCCGGAGATCGAACGCGAAATTGGCAATTAGCCAGATATTACGTGATCCGGCCCTCCGCGTTAATCCGACATTCCCGCCCAATTAACGCCAATTTCTAAACCCATTACCCCGCATAAGTGTTCCAAAGTTACAAATACGAACACCTTTGGCAGCGATATCAAATCAACAGGTTACAAGCTGGCGAAGCAATCACGAAAACGGTAAACAGGCGAGCGTATTTTATGATTTTAATTAATACCAGCCTTCGTACGCAACGTATTGCTATACGCAAATTTATTAACGCCCAACTGTGCCGTGCTCTTGACAACGTTTATTAAGCGATCCTGGAGTCCACAAAGACTGTTTATCCGATATAAACAATATAATATATGAAAGTAAGTAGCTTAAGTGGGCGTAGAATACATACAATCCATAATAAGTAGACACACAGCCTCCGTGATAACAAATTACTCTCATATGTTAATTTGAAACAAAAGAAATGTGCTGCCAATTTCATTTCCTACAGCCGAGGCATATTAAAGACGGAGCCGAAACATCTTTTGACTTGGTACATGCGATGCGAGGCACAGTGAAAAGCTGGTGCGGGAATTATTCTCACCTACTCGGCAGACGACAGCACGTTTCGAGAATATTACACTCTCATGACAGAAACATGCTCAGGAGCATCGGAAGCATACTGAGTACTTTCTTTATAGTTTGTGAGAATACTGTGCTAGTAAGTAGAATTTTTTAGTGCCTAGGTTTTTTTGGTTTAAATCGGGCAAACGAGCTATATAAAATACAAAGAAAGAATATTAAAGTAAGAATGGATGGAAAAGTAGCGAGAAATAAGTGATACCTCTGTGTGTAAAAAAAGTCAGTTAGCTACAGAATTTGAAGTTGCTCTAAAATTATAATTCTGTATATAATATGAAAAGGCGAAAATTTAATACCGGCCTTCCTTGTTTTGTTAAATTTTCTGCTGCTCGATACGACAAAAGAAGTGACCTCCGTTTTTAGTTATGGCTCGTTGCACACTGCACTTGTTTAGCAGACTTCACTGACCACAGAATATTGATGTAGATATTTCAATACGACTAGTCTAGCTAGAGAAACGTGTAGCCAAATACATGATAATACTTTCGAATTTCCTTTACAAAAAATAAGTTACCAAATAAATGCGGCGAGGCAATACCGCCGGCTCGCGTTTGCCCTGGGGGCAGATTTTTATACCGATGGCGGCCTTCAAGAAAACAAACTGACAGTTAAATTATCTTTTTACTTCTTTATCCCTGGGAAAAATTAGTTCGTCGTCCAATTTGCTTTTCCTTAAATTTTATAAGAAATTCAATTTCTTATTGCGGAAAATCACGAGACGGGACGTTACGTACCTGCGTCATTGTTATTCCTCCATTGTTTTTCGTAAAAAATAAGGCTTTCTCTTCCTTATAAAAATGTCTTTTCCGCAAAGCATATTATTTTAAGATACCGTTAGCGATACTATAATGTCAACATTCGTTCGAGCGGTAATATTATGTAAAAGACGCTAACCTTTTTGGTCCTTCGAACCGTTCTTGGGAACGAAAGTAGCCTGATCGACCCTTATCCCCGATAGTGGACTAAATAAAGTGTAATTTTGGCCACAAATGTCAAGCCGGCGCTGGTAACGATGACTCGGCCACTCCGCTCCCCCAGCTCATAAATTACCTAAACAATAACGCGGCGCTACAAAACTTTTGAGTCGCGTAATACCGAGATTATTTCTTACATTTTTTTCGCTTTGTGTTTTACTAAGCTAGATCATGTTTATAACAATGCAATGAAGGCCTAGTTGGCAGGACTCGCCCTGTTTTGCTATTGCCCTATAATAATGCTATAATGTAGCGTTCTAATGGTGAAATATTTTTTGAAATCGGTCCTGTAGTTTTTGTGTTTATTCGTTACAAACATACAAAATACAAATCTTTCCTCTTTATAATGTTAGTATTTGTTTTATTGGATTCTCCTTTTGCGGCTTAAGACTACGCCGAGCGCACAGTGGCGCCCTCATCACTATTATTGTGTTTTCTAATAAAATAAAGTATTTTCTTGAAATCGGACGATGCTTTTTTGTAGAGCAAGTAAAAACACAATTTATGGGATACGTAACAAACTTTGATAACAATTACCGTATGAGTAGTCAGCTTAACGGGAAAAGGTGGCCACTTTTTTCCGTTAAGTTGATAACTCAAAGGTCAATTGTTATTAAACTATGTGATATGTCCTATAAGTTGTGTTTTCATTTGTAGTACAAAAATGCACCGTCCAATTTCAAGAAAATACTTTATTTTATTAGAAAACACAATAATAGTGATGAGGGCGCCACTGTGCGCTCGGCGTAGTCTTGGGGACGGATGACTCGTACAAGAAAACTTACTCAATTCACACAATAGAAGAGTATCATAAGGGAAAAGTATACTTAAATGAAAAAATAAAGTGATGAAAGTGAGAGCTAGCAAGCGTTAAGATCTCATTCAATTTGCAACCCGCAGTTGTCAAGATTTCAAGGGCTCTGTTCTACTCGGTAAAACCATATTGCTTTCGACATGTTATCGTATTGTTTTTAACTCTGTCACTTGCTGTAAAGTAAATATGAGTTATCATGACATTGACAATACGAAAACATGTCAAAAGCAATACCATGTATTAGGGCAAAGCCACACGAGCGTAATTTTGCGGGTTGTGAGTCGCGAATATTTCTGCTGAATACGCTTTCATACAAAACTCCTGTTTGGTTTACACGGCGACGCAAAATCAGCTGGCGTTTTGTATGCAGCAGAAATTACGCGACCGAAATTACGCGACTCATAATTTCCAAAATTACGCTCGTGTGGCTGCACCCTAATAGAGCCCCTGAACTCATACTTAAGTATCATTTTTTTATGCCACTACAATAAGTCACATTTCAAGTGTAACATCTCGTCATATCATTAGAATTGAAAGGAAAAAAGCGAATCATCTACATAAATATCTACCTTTACGACCGTCGACGTCCCTAGCAAAAGATAGGAGTGTATATTTTTGAAACGTTTACGTATAGATACATTGTTATTGTAGTGTTATCAACACCCATCGCAAAAAGTGCTAACAAGTTTTATTAACTCCATACATATTTTTTTACGTTAACACACTTTAAGACCCAAACTAGGATGGCCGGTAATTACCATCCGACCATCTGCGTCGGGTGGTAATTGATCCGCTGCCGGCTTTGTAGTAAACTAGTTATTAAGCAAACCACTAAACCAATCAGCTGTTCCCGAAGCTTTGTGATTAATGATAGTCATATTGGGTTCATATAAGCGAAGCTGAAACTGATTATACCAAACAAGTAATCTTAACATACAGGGTGTTCGACAGAAGGTTGGACAAACTTCAGGAACTAACTCTGTAGGTCCCACCATAGGTGAACCAAATCGCGAACAAAAAAAACAGCTGTTCCATACAAACTTTGAGAGCCAAGCAGCCGAAATGTATGGAACAGCCGTTTTTTTTTTCGTGATTTGGATGTTGGTCCCATAATAAAAGTTGATGAGTATGACCTACAGAGTTAGTCCCTGAAGTTTTTCCAACCTTCTGCCGAACACTCTGTATAATCACTTTCGGCCGCACTCAGCGAGTCAGTTTACAACGGTTAAGTAGTTCCTTAGTGACGAAAAACGTTTGAAAAACCGTTCAAGTGCGAATCGGACTCGCGCACCGAGGGTTTAGTACTGCCGTAAAGTAGGAATTAATTTATTCCGATTGAATTGATTTCGAATATTCCAGCGCGAGCCCGTTGAAAAAAAAACGTTTCATGTATGGGAGCCCGCTTTATTGTTTTAATTTCGTTTTACAGGGTGCCATCGGAGACGTAATCAGAAACCACTTTTTCAGACCTGGTAATTGATGGTCATAACAACGTAATAGGAGTTACTTGAAATAAACGTTCTTTTTTTTTGTTAATTTTATTCTTCAATTATGTCACTAATTCACTAAATCATGGTTACCCTAATTATTTCATGAAAACCTCTTTGGTTTTCATTCAGAAAAGTTTATTATTATGATACTTTTAAAAATAAAATGACAATGTCACTGTAAGTCACTCTTAGTAAACAATTACGCATGTGGAACAAGTGTATCTTTGCATCTCTTTTTTGATTGTAGGGTGACCACGCTGTTTGAAGGTCATAATTTAATTTTAAAGATTACATGATTAAAATTAAATAATGCAACTATCGATCTGCATTCCTGTGTTACTGTAATCTCAATTTAATGCTTAATTAAGTATTGTCACTTCTGATTACGTCTCCGATGGCACCCTGTATATTTTTTGTTAGTAAATCCGCCGTAATAACGCATTCTGAAAAAATAAAAACAGCCCACTATCTATTACGGTTCAAAAGATACAGCTCTTTGAAATTGGACGGACGGACGAATAAAAAGACGAGCTGTGCTGACCCCAAATGATTGGGATAAGGCAAGATGATGATTATGAATCGGAAACTACAATTCAATTAAGAAAAAAACAATACGTATATATTATAAAGACAATTCGAGTATAATTTTAGAACTTAAATTAAATAAATATCAGGGGACTAAATAAATATCAGGGGACAAATCTCACACAAATTAATATAGCCCCAACGCAACCTAAGCTGTAGGCTTATACTGTGGGTACTAGACAACGATAAACATATTAATAGATAGATAAATCCATACTTAAATACGTAGAAAACATCCAAGACTCAGAACCAAATACTCGTGCTCAACACACAAATATTTACCCATACTGAGAATCTAACTCGAGACCGCTAGCTTCGTAGGCAGGGCCACTACCAACTAGGCTAGCGTCATCAAATATCTGAAGCAAATATACTTAGTAATTAAAGATCAAGTAAAGCCGTAGAGCCTATATTAGAACCTGTTTTCGAGTTCCTAGCAAAATATCGACTTTCAGATTAATTTTCTCTGATTAGAACCTTTATAAATTAACAAGAACATACAATTTATCTTTTTACATATACTGTTACTGTGTTTATGCTATCCACTGTGGTCGTTAGGAACAACGTATTTCATTAGCACATAATGTATAGCTCTGTATTGTTATTAGAGAGTAGACGCTACGCATCAAGCTTCGTTAGCAGTCTGTAGGAATTCTAATAAGACAATACAATTGCAAGACAGGTAGTTGTTGTGCAATTAGCGAGCAGGGCACGAGGGTATTGCGGAGCCGGCGCGAAGGGCTCTAGGTGCTGAATAGAGATGGAACTAAATAGGTCAAAAGCTGTAGAGCCCAAGAAAGGTTAATTGAATGGCAGCCGCCGCCGCCGGCCCGCTACTAACATAGATTGCTATTGCGCCCCCAACAACTTTTCCTGCCAAACTACCGGCAGCGAATCGTTTTCAATCTACATCTGAGGAATGTAAATTTAATTTAGCCTGGTCGTGTATCGCGGTGTGCGGCAGAGCAATCATCCCTCGCGTTTTGTGCCGCTAATCTATTCGGCAATCGCAGCCCGTGAAGCTATTATTTGATGGGAATGGAAATAGATTTACTGGGATCCTTCTGTTAATCGTTTTGTCGAATGATTGCCTATTGCTTGCACGGAACAACACAACTTAGGTATATTATTTATGGATAACATTGTAAGTAACAGTGCCAATTTACGAGTCGTGATTTAAACACGAGATTTCGTATTCTACTTAATTATTGTTTCTGATATACACGTCACTAAGTATATGACGTCAAAACAACGGTTACGTATTTTCTTGCTGTTGAAAGACTGTTTCAAAAACAGGATAACTTGACGGCCATTCAAAACATTACTTTTCACGAGTCGATAGTACCTAATAGGTAGGCACGTAAGTAATTAAATATGGAAATTGAACGAAACAACTTCGAGTCTAGCTTATTTACCTACACTACAACAAACAAGCGTGAAAATATGCCGTGAGTCGTGTTTAGAAACTTGTTATAAGTACCGCAGTGTTGCAATTAAATGCAGATACCCATGCAGCAGACTGATCGTGCTCAAATTCGCGGCTCGGCCGGAATCGCCTTGACCATTGACCATGAGCTATTTCCACGGCAAGCTGCCGTCCGCAGACGCGAGACTAAACTCACCTCTGGCAACTCGTCGGGGACCTTGCCCATCCATGACAGCGACAGTATAGTGCAGTCACACTTAGCGTTCACGTTCCTCTCGAAATGAAGATGCATTTTGGTCAGTTAACACGATTTGGTAAATGAATGCTTGGTAACACTAGGTCGAGGCGGCGCGGGCCCGCGCGAGCCGCGTTCGGTCCATGTTCATGTTAGATTGTTTCGCGTTTTTTTTTGTGTTAGGACGACGATTTACGTCGGAGAGTCGCGTGGCGACGTGACGGCGCGGGTGACAGCGGCGGGCTGGTGGCCGCGCGCCGGTATTGATTGCGCAGGGCGCCGCGCCGCCTCGCTCCCTCTACCGCGGATCCGCGCAATCACGGGGAAAGCGGGAAAACCCGAGGAAAACCGCTCAGAGGGCGCTACGATACTCTAACTGAACTCAGAGTCAGCTAATGACAATTAACTCGTCCCTTATGGCTGATTTACATTGGTCCAGTAAAAGCATGCCAGTAGAAGTACATTGCGTCGTTACAATAGCTCTCGCCTCCAACGTGAAAACCATCTCTTCAATGTACTTCTACTGGCATGCTTTTACTGGACCAATGTAAATCAGCCATTAGTGACGATTCTACGTACACAAGTTTGAAAAAGGAACGAGTTAATTGTCTCTGAATGGCTCTGAGTACGGCGGTAACTTGGCGGTAACACGTTAATAACGTCACGATCATTAATAGCTTACTTTAGAACCTTGTCGCTCTAACGCCTTAGGTAAATTTGTGTAGAAGTTTTAACGTGCCCAAGCGACTAGCGATGCTGACTGTACCTACTTTTACGGGTTAAGGACAATAGCATTGTTAAAAGGTACCTAGGTACTTAATGTGCGCAATTTGTGTATTGTTGCGGCGGTTTGTAAGCTCAGTTGAGTTTGGCGACGTTACAACCAACCTCTTAATCTGGTCTCAATCTCAAGATAAAATATTTGATACCTGTCTTGCTTAGGTACTTTAGATTTTTCAAAAACTTACGTAAATACCTACTTATTTAGTGACGGAAATGTCATTTTACGCAAAGTCATAATGCTCGGTTTCTTGAAACTTAAATCTGAAACCAAAATAAACGATCTTAAACATTATTACCTACCACCAAAGTCGTTTTCACACTTCGGGTTTCACAATAGCAAGTCTGTTTGTGTAATTAATTACAAACTTGAATCAAACATCCACAATTCGCTCGTAACATCACAGGCAGTGTATCAAGTGTTTACTTTTCACAGCTCAAACACCACTTGCATTGTCAACAGAGCAATAGGAAACGAACGCGCTGGGTATCACCTCCACAAACCGTATAATACACATATACCTACATCCATACTATTCCACGTAAGTCGCAACTTGCAAGAGGCAGAATTACCTACTAGCCTATAAAGGCTTTATAGCTCCGATCCTAACTAAATTCGCAAACTAGCCACCACCACACCACAATGTAGCAGTAATATTTCATTTAAGCCTATGTACTTACCAAACTTCGGACATTTTCCTACGACGGACTCTTTACTAGTTCGCGAACTTTAGGGGCAGGGGTTTAATGAAAACAGACCATTAAATTACACCATCAATTAATACGTTTATTGAGCTAAAATATCACGATAATATCACAATAAAAACAATATATAACCCTGGTTTACTACACCATAAATTGGGGACATTACGATGTCCAATACATGATTTTGACTACATTATACTAATCACTTTTAAGGTCTCGATACGAGTTATATTTCCACTTCCACTGATCTCTTTGGCTGTAAATAAATCTACGCCTGTGTACGATGCCAAGCGGTGTATAAGGTTCTTTAAAGTTTATTTGACTTCTTTAAGTTCGCCCCACGTGTACCCCGTCTTCACTTTAACCGGTAAAGGTACTTTTAACGTTACACTTTGCTCCATGACTTTCTTTAGAGTCTTAACGAATGCCAGTTTGTTGGGTTCCGGCACTTCGTATATGAGTTCGTCGTGCATTTGTAGGATGAGGCGCGGTTTGGTCAGGCTGTAGGCAGTCCTGGTGTGTATGCCGCACATGGCCGCCTTCGCGATGTCTGCGGCGGAACCCTGGATGGTGGTGTTCACTGCTTGACGTTCCGCTGCACCTAGTAAAATAACCTCATTAATGTTCAAATGAAATTTTTGGTCCTTCGAACCGGTGACGCTATTTATATCTTTTAAATGGTACAAGATATGTTCTTTACAAACAAATACAAAGGTTTCAAGGCATAATTAAATAAGTAATTTACAACGAGATAAATCTCTTAATGAACCTAGTCTGGTGGTTATGCGATAGCTTATCTGCTCAAAATTATATTCAAAACATGACGTGTTTAATCTCAGCACTCAAATAAATGTTTGCTCATGTGTTATTGACAGTTGTTAAATCCTTAAGTGTACTCAAACTATGTTCATACAAAGTTAGAGCAAACTTTCAGAAATTGTGACAATGTATTTCTAGGACAGATTCAAATTATTTTCGAGGAAGTATAAACAACGCCTGGTGGCTCGCGCAAAACAAAAACTTGTGTACTCTCGAGTTCCAATAAGCGCGGGTTTCAGCTGGAAACTAAGAGAAGTTTTTGCTCAAACCCGATACAGACCGATCGATCAACCCAATTAACTTCCACTGCAGTGTTACCCGAACTTCGCAAACTTAATTCGAGGCATTCCATCTCAGTTCTCGGGTTTGGCAACGCAATTGCAGTCTTAAGAGGATAGTGAGGCGATGCTGAAATCGCGTAGGTGTCAAAAAAATCCATACAAATTTAGCTCCGGGCGGTAACGTTTCTCACCCCCTGATTTCCACTTTTCTTGATTTTTCTGGGAGAAAAAAACGTACAGACCTAGTTTTGTCCATCCGACGTTCGTATCGATCCGACCGTACGTCCGACCATCGTAAAAATAAAAAACTAGGTTTAAGGGGAGAGAAACATTACCACATTTTGTATGGAAATTTATTTTCTGCCTCACAATCTACTTTAATTTGTAGTCTTCAAATTAATGTCTAATAATGTCTATGGGTCACAGATCCCACTTCCCAGGTGACCTCTGCCTTCCGCCTTATCCATGCCATGAAAAAACTTACTTCTCTTCGAGACGACGCTGCTGTTTATATCGGGGAGGTATCTCCTTCGCTTCTTGAAGGTTTCTACATATCCTTTCTTCCTGCAATCTTCTATGACTGCGCTGGTGTATGTTTTTATGGAGGGGTAAGTCTTGTGGAAGGTGTCCATGAAGACGGCAGCTTCCATCTCGCTCACGTCCAGCGTCTGCGACAGGGTTCTGTTCCCCATACCGTAAATAATGCCGTAGCACAGCTGCTTGGCCTTCTGTCGGAGATCGTCGTCCACCTGTGGACAAAAGGGAGCCGATTGATGCTGATTCTGGATGGATGGACGGACTTCGGGTGCCCCATTTTTTTCACTCGTCAATCGAGTCTGAATCGAGAGATTGGGATGGAGCTAACGTGACTTCGATTTTCGATTTTCAAAGTAGTCTGTTTCTCGACATCATACGAGTATTATATGTAGGGTTAGGATTTTGGTAGCATTTTAGTTGTAAGAGTGCATTGGAGTTTTTATCAAAAATGTAGTTATTGAATCAATGATTTTCAAACAAATATAAAGTTACTAATTTTGGACGCGTTTTTGTCGTTATAGTCGCGCCGTTCTAAGAGCACCGATTTGACAGCTGTCAACTCAGTACAAAATATGTATTTGAGGCATGTTTGAGGACATATATTTTGTACTGTGCCTGTAGCCTTAAAATGCTATCAAAATCCTAACCATAGTTACTTATAACAATAGTGAGAATTGATGACACATGTCGGTTTCTTCTTCTTGACCTAATTACGAACATGTCACTTATTTCACCCTTATACGGCTGCGTTGCGAGAAATGTCGAGATGATTATAGAAGTCTCATCGTAATAATCAACTTTACTAGATTGATGTTTTTGGATTAAATAAAAATATATACTCAGCAAGGGGCAAACTCACACAAATTCAACTAGTCCCAAACTATAAGCTGTCAACTTACGCTTCATAGGGTTCGGTAACCAAAGAATGCCCACGGGACCCTATTACAAAGCCTCCACTGTCCGTCTGTCTGTCTGTCTGTCAGCGGGCTGCGTCATATGAACCGTAATAGTTAGACAGTTTATTTGTTTATTTTGAAGAAATTGAAATGTACACTGACTTATGACACTAAAACAACAAAAACAAATTAAAGGGGAGCATGGAACCCTTCGTGTGCGAGTCCGACTCGCACTTGGCCGGTTTTTAGGATACCATGGTACCACGTAATGTAAATGAACGGTAATGAATACGCGTAATGAACCGCGAGCCAATCAGCGAGGTAATTTAAACGGGCTTTTTAATTAATTGGTACAATACAGTCACGAACTTAAATATATGACTCATTTCAAAAAAGGTATCTTGTTGTCGTCAATGTCATTAGAGATGCCAAGTAATTTGTTACTTATAGGAAACTCAACCTTATCGCCGTAGAATGTCAGATTGACTTAGGACCTAAGATGGGCCACAAATTTAAGCCTTTCATTCACCGCACCTATTCCTTGAGGTTTTACCTTTTTATACAAATAATGTCTTAAAAGGTTTTCGCGGTGTTCACTAGAGTGTGAAATGGTATGACAAACTTAAATATTTTCAGTTTATTTTCGAAGTATCTGCCAAATTTCACCTGCATTTCTGCTTCTTCTCAGCAATGCTTTGAAAGCGCTGGTAAATTTCTAAAGTGACTTTTTTATTAGCCATAACGTCCAACAGTATTTGTGTAAAATGGCTGTGACATACGAAAAGACAGACAAATGGGCATGTCGAAATTATAAGGGTTTCATTTTTGCCATATTGCTACCGAATCATAAAATGTAAGGAACACTACAAAGTGTCATCTAAAACTATCTACGAACGATATTATACCTAACCAGTCACCCAGACTGAAAGTTGCTGGATTTGTTAGTTAAAACGGGGGACTATAAGCGCAAATAAAACCGGGCAAGAGCATGTCGGACCAAGCTCAGTATAGGGTTCCGAAGCCTACAAGTAAACACTTTAGGCCTCCTGTCACAGGTATTACAATACTTACTAGGAGGTCTCAACCTTTACAATTTTTGTAACCTGAATTTCTAACAAAAATAAACTTTTTTTTTCATACACACAAAAAATTGCACCAGCATAAGTGCGTAGGTATGGCACTTCCGTACTGTTCAGAAGCGCAGTTTATCGGCAATAACATTATATCCGATCATAAAGAAAATAATTTTCGTAGAAAGTATTAATGAAGCGTTTCCTTTGTAGTATTTTCATATTTTTTTAACATACGTCTTAAAAAATAAAGGGTTGGGAAACAATTTATGCAAGTTCCAGAGCGATTATTTCCGAAAATATTCACTTAATTAAAAAAGTTGCTTAAAAACCGTTATTAAAAGAACTGTCAAAATATGTGCAACTATGTGTACTATATGTGTGTGTGTACGTTGATGTTTGCTAAAAAAATGTTTTTTCAGCTTCTGTTATATGTATGGAGAAATATTTATTTTCGTTATTTAGTTACCAAACTAAGTACCGGCATAAACTAGACACCTACCAATACCATCTTTGATTAAAATGCCTGTGATATACGGCCGGACATGACGAAACTATAAGGGTTCTATTTTTGCCATTTTGGCTACGGAACCCTAAGATAAAAATTCTAAAACTTCGAACAACTGCACAATCTTCTGCCTGCATTTGCATCGAAATACACTCCAGAAGCTGTTACGTGCCAAGTTTCTGGTAGACTTCTGTATACGTTTTTACCTTCGCGCTTAACGGGCAGTGAAGCGACTGAAGCAGATTACCTTTTGTCGGGAGTGCACTCGAATAGAAAACGATAAGTGAAACAAGTAGGTAACTTTAGTTACATTTTCTTGGATGTCATTGGGTTATTCGCACTTGTTACCACCCGGCGTATTTTTATTGCGACGTTGAACTTTTTTCAACCGTAATAAGCCAGCGAAAGTGTGTAACAGATAGGAATAACCCATTTTTTGCCTATTTTTAACCCCCAACACAAGAGGGGGGGGGGTGTAAGTTTAACGTGTGTATCTGTGTATCATTTTACCTGTCTGTGGGGGTTATTCGCACTTGTTACCACCCGACGTGTTTTTTTAGCCACTTTATTCTACTGTAATATACTAGCAAAAGTGTGCCGGTGGTAACAGATATGAATAACCCGTCTGTGGCATGTAGTTCCGAAACGGATGGAGCGATACGGATGCGGTTCCTAGGGTTCCGTCCCCAAAGGGATTCAAACGGGACCGTATTACTAAGCCTAAGCCGTCTCCGTCCGTATGTCCGATCGTCCGTCCGTCTCTCCGTCTGTTCTAACGTTAAATAATTATGTAACGACGGGTTATTTTCATACAAAAACGGTTAATAACCGGTTAAATTGCATTCCCTAGTTCTGAGTTGGACTCACGCAAATCGTGTATTTGTTAAAGTCAATAACATTCAAATTGAAGTATAATAAGTAATTTTTATTCGGTATAGACGTATCACTCAGAGCGGTAGTACGAAACCCTCAGTGCGCGAGTCCATCTCGCACTTGACTGCTTTTTAGGGTTCCGAAGTCAAACTATTAACCTAGTCTCGCCATGTCCGTCTGTCTGTCACACTATGTTAAAAAAGCGGGTTGGCAAATGAAATGGTTGATAATACGATACATTCGGTCAAACATATTTCGCCCAAAAGGCAGGATACCAAATAAAACAAATAAAAGCAAGGCTAAAAGTCTCAAATAACACTTCAGAAGTAAAAAAGACCCATGTCTCTCTACCAAAAATCGTCAGTAATACCAGGCGATTATGACAACAAAGGAGCATTGTTTTAATCAACCGAATCCGATATCCAATGCAAGCCTAAAGATATACAGCTCTGGCAGGCTCCCAAATTAGCTTCCAAACATTAATTATCAACGTGCGCCAACAAAGTGCCTGAACAATAAACAGCTTAAGCTCAGACGTACTCTTCAGCGCTAGAGGGGGGGAGGGGTGAGGTGGGAGGGGGAGGGGCTACAGGAAGATATTCAAGTATTCACCCCTTCATACACCTGTAGCTTATTCTTTTGACAAACAAGGTGAAGGGAAAATCGATAGCGATGTCAACGAACGAGTAGCTATGAGTCTTTAATTTGAAACGGATATCGGGAAAGCTGTATTAAAGTGCATTACATAAAGTGGAACTGCTCGTGCATATGTATAAGGCATTCTTATTAATCTAAAGCAATATTACAAATGCAAAATGGTCTTTGCACCTATTAAAGGAGTTTTTTAGGAAAACACTTGAAAGGACTGCAAGTTTATGAATCATCATAGACAAAGTTACAGGCAAAACTAGTGTCCTGCAATATATATAGTCCTCCTCATCGACTTCGATGACGGTGACCCTATTTAAAAAAGTATGCAACTTATTTTCTAGCGTTAATTCTAATGTGGCTCGCTAGACCGAACTTAGTCTTAAAAATTCTATCACAAGTGATGCAATATGACCCTGCCAATTGTATGTATAGGTATAGGAGGGTCCTGCAATAAATAGTATTAAAAAAGTAATAATTAGTTTCAATTGAACAGTGGTTTAACTGTATTTAATTATTTTGAAATGCTATATAGCCGTGTGGTTGCCGGTTTTGAATAGTGCCACTCCATGTCTTCCCGTGGAAGTCGTAAGAGGCGACTAAGGGAATAAAGGCTTGTAGTATTGTTAGGCGATGGGCTTGCAACCTGCCACTAATATACACTGGTAAACATCTTAGCCTGTTCTGTTCTGGTGACATCTCCAGCCAGCAGTTCTGCTGCAAGGACCCGTACGCGCTGACAGCGACGGAGAGGAGATGTTAGATTAGGCTAGCGGGGAAAAGCACGCCCGCCCCACTCGGTCCGGTAGGAGTAGCGTATAGCCGGCAGAGCACGAGAACCTTAACCCGCACCGACCAGCCACCAATACTAAACCGATTAGGGTAGGCGACTGGTAAACATCTTAGCCTGTTTGTGCAAAATGTGGTTATAGAATTAACAATAAGTTTAAGAGTTGTTGGTAATTATGTAGCTCTGCCTACCCCACTCTGGGAATGAAGGCGTGAAGGTATGTATGTATGTAAATACTATAATTAACAAAACATAAAATTAAATAAAGAACACAAGTTTTTTAATTATGAATTACTTTAGTTTACTTAATAAACCTATGTTAATATTTTAAGCTTTGTGTCATTAATATGAGTGCTAGAATAAACTTTAGTACTTGGAAGACCGATTTTTCCGGAGATGTCAACTTGACAGATCGATTTGTCGCCCCCGTTTCCATATTACAAATAAAAGTATAGGATAGGATATCATTTCAATTTCAGGATACGACGCAAACGCATTAAAATCGGTTTACCCGTTTTCCGTCACCCAAACAGACATTGACGGACAGAAGGACTACACACAGACAGCTTTAAACAGATAAACAGCCATGTCTCTTAAGGCAGAGGTTTAAAAACCACATCAAAATGGTCTTCCAGAAACATTTCCCCTTCTTGGGCAGTCGGCTTTTTTATTATTATTATCTGAACTGACCAGTCATTGACCTCTATCTCACCTGATGGTAAATGATGATCAAGTCTAAGACGAGCCTCGCTGGTACAGTAGAAGCCTATTCATGGTTACGAGGAAAGCACTCACCTCTTCTTCAGGCACCCCGCCCCACGACGCGGCGATAGCTCTAAACACGTCAACGTCCGACCTCATTATACTCGTCAGCACTGCATCCTCGCAGTAATGCGTCAGTATCCTCATCTCCAGCTGGCAGTAGTCCGCAGACACGAGGACGTGGCCTGCTGCAGCCCGGAATATATTCCGGCAGTTGAACTCTGCCACTTCTGACGTGTTCTGGTCGTCCAGGCTGAGGTATGGGAGTGGAATGGAGAAGGTGCGAGGCACGCTTTGGAGGTTTGGCTCGTGCATGCTGATCCGACCCGAGCAGGTATACATGGTGTATGATGGGCTGATCCTGTGGGACATGACTTTTTTAACTTTTGAGTTATAATAACCGATCGATTTTACTAGTTTTACATAATAACCGATAACGACCTTATAAACAGTCAGGATGCTTTTACGAATTTTCAGTAGTTTTTTTTATAAAAATAACTATTCTAATCCTAATTACGGATTTATAATTGGAGTACGTCAGCTGTATTAAAACTTGTTCCTTATACATTAGATCCCTAGAGAGTAAATCGGGGTTAACAGAACTTAACTGGTCCAACAAATTACATTGTAACTCATACCTACTCTTCTTACACGTTGTGACCTTGTTAACGGTTACATGACAATGGTTTGAAACAATTTACGAGTTCCCAATGTTGTTATATTTGCCCCTTTTTGTTACTATTTCTGTTACCAGTGTTACCACGATAACTTAAAAAAATCTAAGTATTTTCAAGTAGGAACACACACTAACGCGTGATCATTTAGTTTGAGTGTATTCGTAATTTATCATTTATTAACAATTTAGTAACAATTACATAGAAAAAAAATCCCTTGTGCAATGGCGACCTCTACTTTTAGAGCTGATATTTATTACGGCCCAATCGATTATTATGAAATCTAGCTAAGAACTCTTTCGATAAAAAAAGCCTCTAAAAAACTCGTCTAAATCAATCCGTCCAAGGTACGATGTCACAGACAGATACACAGATACACACGTTCAACTAATGACCTCGTTTTTGCAACGGGAGTCAAAAAAAACACACGGCTTACTTGAGCGGCTACTGTAACTTTAGACCCCGAAGGTCCAATTTTGTAGAGCCAACATATACCTACGACCCTACAGGTAAGTGGTGAGTGGTACCATTTGTCATTATGAATGGGACATAAGATCAATATTGTCATTTTGGGACAGCAATATTGAAATTTGTTGCTTCATAAAATGTGACCCAGGGGTACTATCATGAGATGTTACTGGCTGTGTCATGCGTTGCAATAACTCTCATTCCTCCTAAACACCCCCCCCCCCCCCTAACTCCAAGATTACTCTGTCATAGCTTACAGAACAATCTACACAATGTCAACACACAGCAGCAGGACTTTACAAGGTTTCTAACATACCCTTCATACAAATAAGACGTAGGGACGAAAAAAAGAGGAGGTTCTCAAGTCTACGCGTATTTTTTTTTATATATGGCCACGCATAACTTTTTACAGAGATGTCCGACTTGGATAATTCTTTTTTTATTGGATTTTTTTTTTTTACTTCGAAATTGGTCTCATTTTATTTGTAAACTCAATGGTCGAAAAACAGGGAATGATTGGACCCAGGCACTGAATAGGCTAGTTGCCTCTGTTTTAAAGTAGGTCTCAAGTTATTAATTACTGTCCGATAAGTTGAAAAAAAAAAACCCACATTTTTTTAGGACCTACAAAACCGCAAAACTTTATTTTAAAAGTTTAGTTTTCGTGAACGGGCGAAAACGCTTACAGCCATATTATTGTATAGATTATCTGTGCTGTGACGTCATACGGGCCGAAAACAAACATTTGTTTGACAGTTGACGAGAGCATTTGACATATAGATAAACATAAATGACAATGTCATGTCACAGCACAGAAGACTTGCAGAATATACCATTGCGAATTTCACTCGTATAAGAACCGACATGAAGTTTGCTTAAGGTCCTATGACGTCACAACATGCCCGACAGCGTTTTCAGAGTTCAAAATAAAAAATAAAAATGAACAATTTTTAAATAAAAAATATGTAGCCATCTTACACTTTTAATATCTGAAATCGATAAATATTGGTTTCTTAAGTCTAATACTAAAGAAAATATTAATTTATTAAGCCAAATTTAATATGAGGCAAGTAGCCTATTTTTATCTATGAACCGCATATGTTCAAACTTAACACACATTATGTAATTCTAATGACACTACAACATGACTTGATGTTGATCTGATGACGGAGACGGAAGACAGACGAGGGAACTCCTCTACGGATTACAGCAGCTACTTCGTGTTTTTATAATCACTAAAAAGGTTAAAATAAAATAAATGTAATAAAAAAAACAAAAAACCGCCTTCAAAAACGCACACAATATTTTAACCACAGCCGACTTCAGTTGGACCGACCTAACCTACCATTTTAAAAGACGTTATTTCTTGCCTTTTTGAAAGCGGCTTTTTTGTTTTTTTTTTTTCACATGATATTACATACCTATTGCCATCGGTATAAATGCAAGCGCGTTCAGTCAAAGGGTACAAAGTCTTCGTCAATATGCTGTTCAGTTTCCTCCAATAAATCACTATGCTAGACATGGGACTATTGTGCGTAGTAAGGACACTCTTCTTCGTACTGATTTTACGCCCTCTGTAAATGCCCAAGACCTAAAAGAATCAAAAGGTTACCAAAAACTATAGTTTATGAGATTTAAAAGTACGTACAAATGTAGTGTATAATCATAAGACATCGTATTTAGTCAAATAAGTTCGTATCGTCTTGCTTTCTCACTTAACTTTATGAATGGGTACTTAAACTGACTGAGAAATCAAGGTAAATACGAACGTTTCCGACTAAAAACGATTTCGTATGTCTATTCAGTACTGTGTATGTAACTTTTTAAATACTTCGTAAGAACCAACCTTTGCGACTTCCTTCGACGAATTGAAGTTGAAATGATATCCACATAATTTATAAGCTTTTTTCTGTAAGATTTCTTGTGAATTTTTCACATCAATCAAAAGTCGCGATGCAAGATCTTTATCCACAGTCAGACCGTAGCACTCGCAGTCCGCCAGGATCTTTGCAATTTGAATTTCGATATCTGGGAAGTAATCCCGTAGAATGAGAAACCAACTCGCGTACACAAGTACTTAAGTTTTGTACGGTGAACACACAGTTACGGTCTTTCTCAATACTTTATCTACAGTTCTATTAAAGATATAGCAATATTGGATTGTTAATATAAAATACTAACAGGTGTTTAAAGACGGCAAAACTAAAGAGCCGTTTTGCCTGTAGAGTAAAACAAGAGATAAATAAAACATTATTGTCTTTAATTCTAATTGTTTGTTGTTGTGTTTGTTTGTTGTTTATAATTTATGATTGACGAATTGGATACAGACTAACAGATAAGTTCACGTTAAAGTTAAAATCTGGATAAGTTCATTTAGTGTTTGTAAAGCGTTCGTTAAATGTACAAAGTCAATTTTGTAGTAATGCTAACATTTAAGTTGTGTTAGTTTATTTAGATTGGATGATAATTCTCCCAGCTATTTCACATTACAAGTCTCTAGGTACTAAAATTATAAAGAGGTTTGTATGTTGGGAGTGATTTATCTATGGTACAGAACCGATTAAAAAAATTTTTCGCAACTATCATCAAAATACAAAATTGTCAGGGATTTTTAAAGACCTATCGAATGGTCCTACGTTCAACAACATAGTTAAACAACAAAAGGTACATGTACAGAGCAGTAACGTGACGTAAAAGAACAATCAACATACACATAACCATCTCTCTTCTCCATCTTTTCATCACTTAAGAACGTTATAAAATATATTTATATTAACTTTTACTTACTAATAACATTTTGGATGTTTTGGTATTGCTTCAGTAAATGTTTCTCTTGATTGTGTGCGATTTTCCACACACACCAAGCTTTGAAACATAATCCTTCGATAGCGTCTAAATTTTTAAATTTCTTAACTCGAATGCCAGTTCTTAGTGAAGTCGTCGACAAATCCAAATCACAATATTTTTTCATCTAAAAAAAATAACTTGCACAGTTCAAACTACATTTCCGAGTGAAGATCGTGCAAATAATGTTTTGAGAAGAAGAAATTCTTACCAAAAACACGACGTTCGGGACCTTCTCGTCACTGTCAATTAACCACTCGGCTAAAGAGACATCCGTACAACAGGCTGTCAGGTCGGCACCAAAAAACTGCTTTACGTGTTTATAAGTATCCTTCAGACAAATTGTCTTCAAATTCAGATTAGACTTATGGAACCACATACGCAATTTATTCTTTAGAAAAACATGATCGCCATTTAATGAATTCACATCTATAAATATACAATTGTCATCTCCCGTACAAATTGCGATTCCTTTTATCGATGGCATTTCAACAACTTTGTCATCATTATGTTTTATTGTCAGTTTTGGCTGATTCTTTATTATATTACTACCGATTATTTCATTCATCGGCAATATTTTAACATTTGTATCAATATACATTGAGGCATTCGGAACTTTATCAATAACGTGCAGATTTAAACTAACATCTTTCCCTTTTAACACTACGCAATTTAATTTACTATCTTTTACCTGTAAAGTAAACATATTCAAACAACCATAGTTTGTTTCTTGGTTTTCTAAGACCCTTGAAAATTTGCCTCGCTGAGAATTCACTTGTGTCTCAACTTTTATCTTCTTTGCATGTGGATGACGAAAATCTTTTTTGCCATCGCCATTTTCGGCACTGCGCTTTAAGGGGCTTATGAAATGTGTTTTAATACTGGTTTCCACTACATTTTGAGTGTCAGTGATAACATCCTCATTTAAATCTCCACACACTTTATTATCTTCTTCATAGACTAGTTTAATATCTTCTTCGTCTTCAATATCAATTATAGTAGACTTGAATGCGTTTAAAACTGAATCTGAATTCATATTAATATATTCTGCTGTGGTTTCTTTAGTGCAAAGTTTTATTATTTGATTTTCGGCATCGTCGTCACTCAATAATTTAGTTGATATATTATCAAGTGGTAAACTCTCTTCAAAGAGATTTGAATTGTCAGAATACAAACTACTATTTTTCGGCGTAGATTTACCAGACTCAACTTTACCAACTACATCTTGTATTTTGTCTTCAGATTCGCCAAAACTAATATCTGGAGAAAACATTTTTTCGGAAGTACGTATTTTAGAAATGTTGTCTATTGGAATACCAGTAAAATTCATAGAGTCCCAAATAATATCATCATCTTGATTGATTGATAATGGTAAGGTTTTATTACTATTGACTAGATTATTTATGAGTGGACTAGACTTTACACTAGGAATTTCATTATTTACAGCACCTAAAGGTTTTGAACTTAGTATACAACTCATGAGCTTCGTATTGGATATATGTTCATCTTTAATGACATATTTTTTGTTTTCACTACTGATATCATTCTTACTACCGTTAGCTGATAAATATAAATCTTCACTCGATGGACTATCTAATAGAAAATCAGTATCAGGTTCAACCATTTTTGCTGTAGGTTTATCACACATATTTATTTCATGAGGTTCTTCATCAACCTCATTTTTGATATCAGTAATTTGTGAATCAACGTGCAAACAATTTGATTCCTTTTGTATTTCTAACTTTACTGCAACTACGTCATTCTTGGCACTTGGACTTGAAACATGTTCATCACTTTTACGTTTTGTAGTTTTATTTTCCCACACTATTTCTCCCCCGATTTCCTGTTCCAGGTACTTTCTCGCTTCTGAAATAAGATTTTCAGCTGCTTCCCTTGTAGTCATACCACAGCATCCAGTAATCCAAATATTCTTCATTTTATTACGCTTTCTTATATCATCACTATCGTCATCTTCCCGTTCTTTCTCGCTTTGGAAAGGAACCGCTTTGTGAAGAGCATTCTCAACAATGTTTGCTTCTGCCGAAGCGATACTAGATATAGTTTCAAAGCCAGCATTGAACAGACTCCTGGCTCGCATGCCATTTAAAGAGGGTAGTTTCATCAGTTCCAATAATTCTGAATGGATACCAAAATGCAGGCGATCTTGGAACTGTGATATAAGCAGTTCCATATTTTTCCATCCAAGTTGATGGCAAAATGCTGTCACCATACCTAAAGCATGTGAAACGTTATTTAGGTTTTTGACAAACTTATGAAACAATGTTTAAAAAAATCGCAGCATCAGGACTAAGCAGGTTCCTCTTCATGACACTCCTTGGATTCTAATCATACCCTGTACTTTAAAATCCGTCAAGGTGGTTAGCCTAAAGGAGGTCAAGTATCAAACCAACATGAATACAGAACAATAACTTACCAGCAAAAGTAGCTGCAGACTGTTGAAGACTCTGCAGAAATCCTCGCGCACATTGAAACTTTGTTGCCACTTCTGACAAGGGCACCTCATTCACCAAGTCTTGCAGGGCCAAAGCTGTGTAAAACCTACAAATGAAAGCATACATACAGTCCAACACACACACCCGTACTTTTTTATGTTCGGTTAAAAAGGAAACTACACTAATTCACAACGAAGATTCACTAAACAAACAAGTAGTAGCTCTTTGGAATTAAGATAAAATTATAAATTCCAGTACTTTAGTGGTGGTATGACCTTGTGCATGGCCCGTCCAAACCGCTGCCACCATCCTAATCTTTTAACCTACCGCCAAGCAGCAGTGTTCACATTGTCGTGTTCCGGTGTGGTGTGAGGATAAGAAAACCGGTGAAATTACTAGCATAGAGGCATTCCTCAGTCCTCAGGGTTGGCAACGCATTTGCGGTTTTAGGACTGCCATATTTGCCCAGTCATTTGGTTCGAAAAATAGTGGGAAATTTTTCCGGGAGTTTTGAAAATTGGTAATTTTATAGATTTGGATGTGCTCTTTCCGAATTTCGACTTTCCCACCTCGTATTTTTGCCGCTATTGTCAAAAAACTACTTTTAAGCGCCATCGTTCCAATATGGCGGCGCGAGGGGCAAAAATACGAGGTGGGAAAATTGAAATTCGGAAAGAGCACATCAAAATCTATTACCAATTTCCAAAACTCCCGGAAAACTTTCTAGGTAAAACTACTCAATGACTGTAGTATATGTATTTAGATTGTAGCTTTCTATTGGCAACAGATCCTACTTACCACCAGGTGGCCTGTGTGCTTGCTTGCATTCTCCATGCTATAAATAAAACTTACTTACACATAATGAAGATTTACTGTCATTAGGTTCAAATGGAAAATTGTCCACTTGAAATTATATGTCAGTTTAGAAAAATGACCATTTGAAATACAACAAAAAGGAAAATTGTCCATCCTGAATAACGTCTAAAATGGAATCATGTCCCATGGTAAAATTGTCCAATATGATATAGGTCGAAAAAAATATGTCTTGTATTTATGTACACTCAGAAATATGACCAATTGTAAATACGTCCTACCTGAAATTTGTACAATTTATATTATATTTATATGGTCTTATATTACATTATACAGCGTATTTCATTTTGCTCATTATTTATAATGGACAAAATTGCATTGGGACTTAATTGATTTACAACGAAAATAAATTTGGTTATAAATACTTTTCAGCACAATTACATTTTGACTAAATTCACTTTGGATACGTATATTCAAGTTGGAGGACGATTTTCCATTTGTACCTAATGACAGTAAATCATAATGAATTTGCCAAGGTAAAGATTACAAATGTTATTTTTACCTTTTGTGGATATTCAGCTTATTTTGAGCATTACTCATTTTATTTGCCCCTCGTAAACAGCGTATTATAAAACTTTCTTGCACACCTATGAGCTCTCCGACCTTCTTCATTGCTCTGGTCAAGGATTCCCACAAAGTAAGCAAATGTAGCCAATCTATATCTGCCCATTGACTGCTGACACTATAGGGAGTGACGAGGTAGATCAGGTGCAAGTCAGTTTCCAACACCAAGCATTGGCGAGCTTTCTGCAGTTCACAAAATAAAGAAAGCCCATCATTAGGAGCCATTGAAGATGACAGACAAGCCTTCCCCAAAGGAGTTGCTATATACTGAATATCATCACTCTCATTTTGTAGTCTTATTAATTCATACTTCTTTAATTCTTCTAGAGTTTTAGTTAAAAGTGTATTTTGAGAAGGTGATATTTTCTGCTCTGTGGCCAGCAAAGTGCATTGAGAATACAGATCTAACTCGAAATGGGTACAAGCAACTTGGCTCGCTATCATCTCCAGTATTGCTCTCATGTATTTGTCTTCACTTTCAATACAACTTTTTACAGGAGCCAGAGCCCCCATCATCAGCTCAAACCCTATTTTCTTCTCATTCTCTGTGCACACTAAAATACTCTCCCCCTTGATGTCTCTGCCCATTCTCCCAGCTCGTCCAATCATTTGTTTGTAAGTTAAAATATTAATTGGTTGCCGCTGAAAAACTGGTGTCCTTACAATTACTTTCCTTGCTGGTAAATTGACTCCAGAACTCAAGGTAGATGTGGCTACCAGAACCCGTATCGCCCCAGACTTAAACCCTCCTTCGATGATGTCCCTCTCGTCAAATGTCAATCCTGCATGATGATATGCTACACCAAATGATATTGTGTTTTTAAGAACCTGATCCAAACCAACAGGACAGTTCTTGAGCTGTGCCAGTACTTCAGCAATACTTTCAGATTTCAATTGCTGCCTCAAAACATTACCCATATCATTTCCTGAACAACCTAGTTTAAAAAAGGATGATGCTATAGTTTGTGCCAAATTTTCACATCTGTTCTTGGTCATGCAAAAAATTAATATTGAGCAGCCTTCTTTAATTGTTTCCAAACATATTTTTAAAACATGGTCGCACTCAGCAACAGCTGGAGAGTTCAATATTGTGCCTTTAAAATTTCCTTGTTTATCATAATATCTGTTTCCTACAAGACAATATTCATCCAGCGGAATGGGTCTGAATTGCGTTATAAATAATTCTGCATCTAGCCAAGAAGCCAACACATCCAAATTGGGTAATGTAGCTGACATGCCTACAATTTGAATTTGCACATTCTCTAATTTAGAAGAAACATACTTCACCTTAGTAAGTAGGAGTTCTAAGATGTATCCTCGATGCGGATCTCCTAACAGGTGTAGCTCATCAACAATGACTGCACCTAAGTCTGAGATATTACCATCATCTAGCAATCTGTTGATCAGGCTGTTTGCTTTCTCGATTGTACAAATAGCCACATGAACAGCTTGTAGCCCACCAGGGGGCGACTGTGAGCCCATGAAGCCCTCCACACGAATACCGGAACTAGATAATATGTCTTGTAGATAAAACATTTTCTCTCTCACTATGGACACAAAGGGAAGAATGATAATGACCTTCTTCTGTCTCTCTAAAACTGTTTTAATAGTGAGTATCTCGGCTACCAGGGTCTTCCCGGCCGACGTGGGGGCAGAGTACACGAGGTTGCAACAATCTAAAAGAACTTTTGCATTTCCCAAGCACGTCACCTGCCATTCAAACATTTCAGTGATACCTTTTTGCTCATATTTATTAGCAATTTGCAAAGGAAGGCCCCAACCCCGCAGACTTTTGTTGATAACTTTGTTTTGTGAACATTGTGATATCTTAGATTCGTTGCGTACACTTGAATCTAAAACTAATGAAGAGTTTCGCACAGTATTTTTTATCGTCTTGCTAAATTTATCTTGAATGTGTGTCGGTTTCTCACACTCTTCTGAAACATACTCTTTCAGAACTTCTAAGGAGTTTTGAGCCTGAAACGAGCAATCAAAACAATCGCCCAAAAACCCCACGTTTTCTGCTATTATTTGAGAGTCCGCTACTTCTGCTTCAGCCATGGCGTTTTAAAAGTATTTTTAATGTTAATTAATCTATCAGCCCAATATAGGCTTTTTAATAATAAAATTTCATTACAATCACTGTTTATTATCAATCAACTCAAAAACAACCGTCCCTCATGTAGCGGATTTGACAGATAACATCAGCTGACAAATGCCACAAATGTCATGTTGACAGCCGAGACCATCATGAGACCGCATTTACACGTGTAAGTTACTGCTGTGGCCCGTTTCACGATGCTACAAGTTACAAATTACAAGCGGAACTCTCTAGCAATAGGAGTTAGAATGAGACTTCCGCTTGTAATTTGTAACTTGTAGCAAATATCACGATAAAATAAATATCGAGCGTGTAGCATTCGCCAATGTGTTTTCATACATTTGACAAGGGATATTTCATCTCTTTCTTTAGTAAGGGTAAGAATGAGATGGAAGTCATTTGTGACATGTAAAAGAAAGAGATGGAATATTTAAATACGTAATAAAGGTCAAACTTCTTCGTTCGGCTTTTAATCTCTAGTTTTGTATATAAGCTCCTTGGTCGTGACCAACTCGATTACACTTTTCTAATGTTCTTTTATCCGAATCAAGAAAAAAAAAAGTTTGCAATAGAAACAGCGGGAAACGAGATTAAATATATTTTATTTTCCTCAGTCCATTTCCCCTCGAACTATTCAGCTAGTAGACTTATCCCTACCGAGCTATCCCTACTGGTAGGGATAAGATAAGTGAACTTTTTGTATATTTATTCGTTCGAGCGCCAGAAATATCTCGGGTGAAATGGGTCATTTTCAACCCTTGGTTATCAATCTACTAATGGTTTTACCATGTTTTACCTAGTAAAATAGAGGCACTGATGAACACGTAACATGGCCACACGGTAAAGTAAGCGCGGCCTTAGTTGTGTTCAAATATTTTGAAAAGGTTGCCAATTAAAAAATATTTTTATTAATACATTATTTTATTGCTTATTGAACTGGAGCGCAGCTTGAAAGACCGTCCATACGCTCAGTTTAAACTGTGCAATCAGCCCCCTCTACACTTAGCTCGCGGATGGCGGCGCGATTTCGCGACGCGATGTTGCTAGTACTTCGTGGCGTGATAATCCATAACTCCACACTCGCAGTAATTCAATTGGTAATTTTACAGTAAAGTTCACGTCCCTATGACGCGGAACTAAACAAAACTAAATCGGGAACAATACATGAAACCGCGAAGAATATGCGAAACGGCTCCACACTTACGGTTCGCGCCGTACGCGGCTTTCGCGCGCGATCCGCAGGCTAAGTGTAAAGCGGGCTTTTGGCTGGTCAACGATCGCTCAAGCTGCGCTTTTGAGCCTGAGGCGCTACTTTGAAAATCGAAGTTCGAAGTTACGTTAGCTTCATCCCTTTCTCTCGATTCAGTCTCGAATGACAGGGATGGAGCTAACGTAACTTCGATATTCGATTTTGAAAGTAGGGCCTCAGTGGCTACAGTGTTGCCGTCCTCACCTCACGCTCTTAGCTACACAAACTGGTTTGTACAGGTAATAGCGCAAGCAAGACGTAGCGTGTAGCCGCTTTAATACGAAACATTGTCGAACAAAATTAATACAGTATGACTAATATATGAAGGAGTAAACATCAAGATGAAATCTTCGTTGCGGTGGGTTCCTTTCCTTCGGTGAGGGCTCTCGATTCGTGAATAAATGCTGCATATGTGACCCCCTTAAACAAAAAAGGCGCCAATGGTTATTTTTTCAAGGTTGTATTTATAACGTTAATTAGACCTAGATTTTAAATGGCCAGCTTTTGTTTTAATACTGTCGTAATAAAACAGAAAATACGTGGTTTCTATTCCAGACTGCAATAAAATCAAATCGCAAGAAAGTTAATTTAAAATTTACTCGCAAAGAGTTCTTTTATACAGAAACACAAATAAATAAACTTAAAAAAACCGAATTGGAAAAGTGCTCATTTAAAAACCTTCAAAGTCCAACCGCCTGCGTCTTCCTATCCCACATTGTAAGGTCACGGACTTTATTAAGCTATCATAGAACCTTGTCGCTCTTTCGTGTAATTTGACAACTTAGGTTCGTGATGGTACAAATCATTACAGAGCTATACACAGCACCAAATACTCTTACAAATCAAGTTTGATCGATTTGAATAATGTACGCATTACATACTAATATTATCGAATAGCGACAATAAGATTTGCATGGAAGAAGCATGCAGTACAATGCCGTGTGAAGAGAATGAGAAGAGAGAATAAGGCTTCCCTAGCTCAGTAACGGAAATCACCAAGCGTAATTTGAACGAATGAATGAATGAATGAAATAAATTAGTGTAAAATTGTGGGTACCTGCTGATGCGCCGCTCGAACGAAGCCCTCGTTGGCCGACACTGTGATGGCTTTGATCCTGTGTCCGAAATTAAAAATAATCCTCGACCTTAAACGGACGTGGCCTCGCACCTTTAAATGTTCTCTAGGAAAATCGTCTTGCCCTGTAATAGATAGACAAACATTGTGGAACTGGTTAACTTTGATGAAAGATAACCAGGGGCCCGTTTCATAAAAGCTTGTAACTTATAATACGAGTTGAAGTCTCTTTTTAATACATACTGTTGGAAAGAGAGTTCCGCTTATAATTATAAGCTATTATTTTATATGCAATAGGCCCCTGGTTATTGTTTTTTTAACAGTGTGTATTTTTAGGGTTCCGTACTCGAAGGGAACCCAACGGGACCCTACTAATATGCCTACGCTGTCCGTCTTTTGAATCGTAATATTTAGCGGTTTCTTTTTTCAGAATATGTAACACATTACGGCGAATATACCAACTTTTTTTTTTGCGCGCGTTGCAGTCGTTTATCGGTATACCCTCGGGAAAGTTAAATTTCCTGGGGTAAAAGGACCCTATATATTATATGCCCTTTTCCGGTGTTCAACCTATCTCCATACTAAATTTTATTAAAATCAGTTCAGCGGTTTAGCTGAAAAAGCGTAACAAACAAACGTACTTTCGCATTTATAATATTATTATAATCCGCACCACGTAACATGAACCAATATGGCGGTTACTGCGCAGGTAACAATGCGGTCGCTATGGTAACGCACGCTCCCCTCACACCGCGCAGCTTACCGTCTACTTGTGACACCTAAAAATCTACTTTCGCGCATGTTCATGTTGCGTGGTGCGCATTAAATGGATTGGGATCTCTCTTACCCGCGTAATCGTCAGGGTAAATTTGTAGTTTCGTCTTCAGCTCGGCTGTTCGTTTTTTTTCCATCTCGCCGCCGAGAGTGTTCACGATCTTCTCGAAGTCGTCCCAGGCGGTTCTGCAGCAGACCAGGGTCTTTCCTGATTAAGTTATCCTTTATCAAGTTATAAAGTTTTAATTATTGTATAGTTCTAGAAGGTTAATAAAGAAAACATTAAAAAAAAAACCTAATAGAAATGAGAAAACTAGTGGCATTATCTCAAAACAAAATTGCTACCATTGCCTACGATTTCTCAAGACCTGGCTAATTTTTTGGGACAAAAGGTGCCTTTTTGTATAACTATCTTAGTTTCGAATGTCCCATAGTTCTATTGAATCATTGAACTATGAATACGGAACAGAAATACATTCGCAATTTATAATATTAGTACAGATAAAATTTAGTGTCCGACCCAAGTTTCGGATTCGAAAGGTTTCGGCATAAAAAACATGTTTCGGCCGAAGGTTCGGTTTCTGGTGCCGATCCTTTCGGTCGCGCCGAAACTTACCTACTTAATAATGAAAAAATAATTGACAAATAAATATTAGAAGGAATTATGAGTAGTATTTTGAGACTGGCTGATTACCATTTGTTAAAAATAAAAGTCGGAATACATCGTTTTTCAATATTTATAATTGAACTTTTTGCATTTTATACCACCTACAGAACTTACAACTGCTTTATTATTAATATATGTCTAGAAATAACGGTCCACTAATATTTTTATTCATAACATTCAACAATTTTAACACATCTATTAAAGTTTCAGATTCGTTTCCGGCCGAAACTTGAAAAAAAAACATGTTTCGGTCAGACACTAGATAAAATAAGATAATATAGTTCTGTATGATTGTGAACCATACATTTCCGTACCTGCAAATATCTTTTCCAGTATAGGTTTGACGGGCCTCTCTGCTTCCCAGGCACACTGCTGCGTCAGCACGTCCTGCTTGAACTTGTAGTAACAGTGTCCGTTGGTCATGTTGCTGACGTACGCCATCATCGCCGTGACGTCCAGGTTCAGCGTGGTGATCTCGGGGTGCCCCTCCATGCATTGAGACACTTCGTGTAGTGTGGTTGGTTTACTGCAACAATGGACAAGTCTTGAGTATGACCATAGATTCCAGAGCAAAAGACAGCCAAGTGATAGGGTTGGTAAATTCGTAATAACATTCTAAATTAAAGAAATTCTGCAAAAAATATAGGACACCCATATAGGATAACCAGTAACTGAATACCTTCATCTTCAAACAAAGGCTTGCATGTGTGCGTGCCTCTACCGTACGTGCCGCGAGCAACAATAAGAAACTCAACAGGACGCACCAAGTCGGTTTAGTCGGGTTCGCGCCGTCGCCGCGTTTGGCTGCGTTTAAACTAAGCATCGAGCAACGCGTATCGCTGCAACCCTAGTGACCTAGCAGCGATAGGTAACAAAAACTCGTAAACGGCCAGAGACAAACTACTATTTATATATGTTGCCCTACAATACTTAGTAATTTATCGAGCTGTAGAATAGGTTTGTAACAGTGAAAAAACCAAAAAACATAACAAACATAAAAAAAAAAATTAAAGCATTTGCTGCTATCCCAGGTCTTTGCTCAAGTCAGGTGTTTTGTTTTAAACGATACTCGCATACGCCTTCAAGACATTGGGTGAGAATCAGGAAAACAAGTGTTTTGGGAGTGGACACATTAAAAATTCATATGGGCTCAATATGGAGTAAATAAAAATAGTTGCATTCAATCAAATAGTCAGTTACCTATTTGGTATGGATTCCTCTTCATCTTCACTGGACTGAGACGGACAAGAGTCATTGTACTGCTCCGCGTGACAGGAGTCTGGTAGGATATCTCCTTTAACTATAACACCCACAGCTTTTAACTTTTTGGCTAAACTTTCTTCTATCCCACTCACAAATTCAAAAATTACCTGTAATTTATAACAAGATTACCATAATAGTCAATCAGACTGAACAGCTATTTGTTTTGGGTTATTTACAATTCCATCTCTTCACAGTGTTACCACTGTAAACTAGTATTTCTTTTCATTAGAAACATAAACTGATTGTTTACATGGTTAATTTTAATATAGGCATTTTTTTATAAATTTGTTGCAGTGTATAAACATTTTCTTCTTACTTCCAATGTCAGTTTACCATGCCTGTTTCACAATCGTCAAGTAACGCGTATCTGACACATAAATTTAGCCCTTTTCTTTTCTTACACTTGAACATAGACAATGAGAGAGCTAACTTTAACTGACACATAAATTTACTTGTCGATTGTGAAACAGGCCCTAAGTAATAAGTAGTTTTATTCCCATGTGTTGCCATTAAAAATAATTGTTTACAGTACTCACTCTATAAATATCTTAAGGAGTTTTTCTACCAGTTGTTTACACTGGCAGCACCGAGGGCATACACACTAGAGTCGCCGTCAATAGAACTTGCGAACTATGTAAACAAATTAGTACTGTTTGACACATAACCTCAAATATTCATCAAGCGTGTTTTTATTAAAAATAACGTATAACGAATAGTTATTTCATATTAAACTTAATATAAATATAATGATTTAGTGTATAAATCGTTGCAAAAACCTCACTTGATCCTTAAAAGTACGTGATTATCGAGTAATCATGGTGAATTGGTTCCTTTGGTTTTGTTTACATAGTTCGCAAGTTCTATTGACAGCGACCTTAAGTTTACAGGGGCAGCAGGGGTATGAACTGGTAGGAATAACCTTCCAATTTTCTTGAACAGAATCACTTATGTCAGGTTTAATAGATGAAGACAGGAATTCTCTCTTTTTCTCTAGCTTTCTTTAGAAGTGAATTAGGCAATAAATATGTAAGTATTTCATAGAAAAATGTCCAGTAAAAGATTTATTTATCACAGAAGTGAAGATAATTGTCAATGCATACATTTTCATTGTAAAATAGTGATTATGAAATTAGATGAAGAATTTAGGGACATCAGAGGCCGTATTTGTGAACTGATCTTGGTGAGACGATAGAGATGCTTATTTCAACACATGTCAAAAATTAGTTTACTTTAATACAATAGGCCTCTCACACAAGACAACATTATTCTATAAATATGGTCATTAAATACTGCCACAATAGTTACTTTACTAGGTAGGTAACAAACCTTAGGTGGCTGATACATGCACGGGTACAGCTTGGCACATTCCATGTAGTCCTCTGCCTGGTCCAGAATAGACCTCGCTCCGTATGACGCATTGCCTGAACTTAGTGCCGATAAGGACTTTGGATTCCTTGCTATTACTGAAAGTAAAAGAAAATGTATAATATAAAACTATTTACTTGGTAAATTTTGGATTTACAGAAAAATATTTTTCAAATTAAAATAGGTTGACAATGTTTACTAGTTTAAAAAAAGCATAAAACCAAGGATATTTTACCTTTAGTCCAAGTCTTGCCTTGATCACTTATTACGTCAATAACAAGTTTGCTTTCATCATCTATGTGGAATATTTTACAAACAGCGACCACCCCCGGCCTCAGCGCACAGTCCACCATCGCGCCCAAATGCCGCAGGTTCGAGCACGACAGCTGCTCAAGCTTCACTTTCCTAGACTTTTGTAACTAAAAATTAAAAATATTTCCGGATAATAATAAGTGAAAGTCCACAAACTTCAACAGTTAACAGAGTATTTGGCGAACCTTTTTCAGAAACTCCATTTCCTGACGTATTTTCCTTTGTAATTTCATAACCCCATCAATCACTTGTATAGGCTGTAATAACAATACGAGCTCTTTTCCAAATTTTATCTTTTCGTCCACCAAGAGCAAAAGTTCTTCGAGTGAATTCATTTGATCCATTATATTACGCGGCATATACTTGAGTTACACAATAATACGAATAAGATACAGTTTTAATTAATAAACATGCAACATACGTCATACAAAAAACAAAAGGAAATAAATACAATACGTTTATAAAAGTAGGTAACACAATTTTATGTTTTCAGAGTTCTCAGGTTCTCACCAACCTACACGTCAAACGTCAAACTGAAAATGTCAAGTGTCTTGACAGTTGACAGTTATGCATAGACTTGGTTTGTGTCATTGTAAAAGCAAAGGCGACTTTAGTCATACTGCTTTTCTCCAAAATCACCCAAGGAACTTTTCTCAAGTTTTATACGTTATGTGGTTATGTGCCAACCTCGTGAAGGTGTTCCCAATGGTGTTCCCTTCTGTCTCATCTCTCTCATCCGCTTATTTCATGGAACTTCCCTAATGCGCATTAAGTCACGGATAGACGTGCGAGTAAGTACGCGTACTTAAAGCTCGACGACCTTTTTCGCCTGTGTTTACCTTTAGAAGTTCGCGTACTTAGGGTGTCACACGGGTGAGTAAGGTCGCCGAGCCATAAGTACGGCGTACTTATTCGCACGTTTATTTGGGACTTTACACTCACTCGCGATTCTTGTCGGGAACTTGAGAATTTATGCCGTAATTCGCACCGTGAATTCTACGTGATACTTGACACTCGCATAGTTTCGCAGTTTCGTTCGTGTTCGTGATCTCAAAGAAAATAGACGACGATTTGGCGAGTGTACATCCGTTCGCTGCGGCCACATCTGTGGGATTTGACGAATATTCGTCTCTTTCTTTCTTTATGCTCATGTAAAATATACAAATTATAGCCGAACCCCGTAGATGGCTGTTTTACCATTTAAACACTGAGAAGATTTATAAGAAAAATTCTTGTAGCAATCATGCGAATTTTCCATCAAAAAATTTATTTAAGATTTACGCTCGCTACTGTGACCATGTGTGTGGTTCTAATCCCAACACTAGTAAAAAAATATCAAGTTGAAGTTGTTAATATATTTTTTTCAATTTCGTCTTTAGTGGAAGATTTAATTTTTTGTTGTGATATCTAAATTTAACAGAAAATTATGCTAAAAACAACATATGTCTAAATGCTTTTATTTTCAGCAGGTATATGGTCATTTCGTCCCGGAATTTACCGCCATTGTGATTCCATATCCGAGTCACGTGACTGACATCCACACAAACCTAACCACAGTTTTGAGAAATGGCTGACGATAAAGAAGTGGAAAAAACGATTGCAGAGGACTTGGTTGTAACCAAGTACAAACTAGCCGGGCAAATTGTCAACCGTAAGTTGTTTGTGCAATGGATCTTCAAGTGATAACGTCCAAATATTGCCGGTTACGATGTAGTGGTGATAGAGTGGCCGGAACCGACGCGTGTCATGTCATCGCCATGCGGACAATGTGCCCGGGTCGCCAAGATATTTAGAGTTTCATTTACATTCCTGCCACAATAAGTTCTCCCACAAAGTCCTTTTTCTCTTCCACAGGAGTTCTAGAGCAAGTGCTAGCAAAATGTGTTCCCGACGCGTCTGCGCGAGAGATTTCGGAGTTCGGAGATAAGTCTATCCTGGATGAGACCTCCAAGGTGTTCAAAAAAGAAAAGGACTCAAAAAAAGGCATCGCGTTCCCGACATGCGTGTCCGTGAACAACTGTATATGCCACTACTCGCCCATCCCTAGTGAAACGGACTACATCCTGAAACAGGGTGATTTGGTGAAAGTGTGAGTTGCTTATTAGATTTATAGCCTAGATATAACTCTCTTAACACATTGCCTAGCGACTAGAACACTTCATGTGTAATGAATCAATGGTATTCATTTAATAAGCATTTCGTAAACCAATTACAAACATATGACAAAGGTTTTCAACTAAGAAACGTAATTCTGATAAGAAGTAAAAAATATGTAACTATTTAATTTTCTTAAATGTTATATTTGCTTGGATACTATACTACAAGAAGTATTATTTATCATGTTTGTTTTTGGTCTTACTTTGGTAGCGATCATATAATAAACTAGAGGACGCCCGCGACTTCGTACGCGTAGAATTAGTTTCCCGCTACTCCCCCCCATTTCTTCCAGTTGGGGGTCGATTTTCGGAAAATCCTTTCTTAGTGCTCACTTACATCATGAAAGGAACCCATGTACCAAATTTCAAGTTTCTAGGTACAGTAGTTTCGGCTGTGCGTTGATATGTCAGTCAGTCAGTTTAGCCTTTTATATATATAGATAAGTAGCATTATTCATTGATGGCAGCCGATGCCATTGTACAACTCGGTCAATTATTCATAGACTGAAGCTTTGGAATTCATATATCTTATTGCTTTTAGAGATTTGGGTGCACACATAGATGGCTTCATTGCCGTTGTTGCGCACACTGTTAGCGTTGGAGGTGGTGAAGTGACTGGGAGAGCTGCGGACGTACTGTTGGCAGCCCATTATGCCAGTGAAGCCGCCTGGAGATTGCTCAAACCAGATAATGAGGTAATTTTCTATATTTGTCTCCTGCAACTTGCATTTTAATCAGGACTTTATTTGTCCTTGTAATATCTGGTGTATTTTTGAAGTACTAACATTATTTAAACTATTTGGAAGAATTAGAAATTGTATTGTTATTTAGTTAAGAACCTAGACTTTCTTATTAGTAAGCTAACCATTAGTCGCATGTAGACTAGAAATAATAAAATACATTGCAAGCAATTTAAATTTCATTGTGTTTTAAGTAGGTGTGTTCAATTTATAAATGCTGATTATGGCATACTTACATTCTTAGGATACAGTATGACCTACTTTACATAACCTTTTCTCACTTGACATGGAAATTTATAATTAAAATTTTATTGTAATTGGTTTTTGTTCAAGTAGATAAAATTTCTTATCAGTGGGCCTATTATAATCATGTTTATTGACAAGGATAAAACATCTACCTATTACTTTCCGACCTGTAAGTGCGAGAGTGTTGGAAGCTTTATCCACCGCAACAAAGGCGACCATGAAGCTGGGTCCACATTACGCAAACCCTCAAACATTGGCTCGTGGGGCGGCCGGAGTGGAGGGAGACGGGGTAACCCCATATAGGAGCGCCGCGCTAGCCAATGTTCGTGCGTTTGCCGCGCATAATCTGTACGCGACTTAATACAGGCCTGATTTGTATAAAAAGTAGAGTTCATTGAACTTTCATTGAGAGCCTTGTTGGTACAGGTGTGGCCAATATATATACGAAGTAACTGGTGTAATATTTTGTTGGCATGTTATCCATATTGTTACTACTAAAGAAGGCAGCTAAGCGCATAGTAATAATATAAGCATTTAATATGGTTACCTTTAGAGTATAGGGCCCGTATTAACTTTTAATGCGGTGGATAAAGCATCCGTCACTTTACATATTGGTGAGGTAGTGAAAGTTGTTTTATCAACATTTATCCACATTGATGATGGTAATAGGCTCGCAGATTGCTTCAACTACTAAATTGCACATAGCCCCTTTCTTTGTTCTGCTGCCATACAGCATAGTCTTTTATGTACCTACTTTGTATAATTTTGTAGGTAAGTCATTTTATGTAAATTAGCCTAACGGACCTACAGAGTATACACACAAAATTTCATAAGAATCGGTCAAGCCGTTTTGGAGGAGTTTTGTTACAAACACTGACATGAGAATATTATATATTTAAAAGGCTTAAAGATCAGATTTGAAATTATTTACATCAATGTCTCGTTTTGAGATGTTACACGTAAATGGTAATCTATAAATAGAACACTTGCTATTGCAGTCATACATGAGTGCGCCTTTTATCATAAAATACACCTCTATTCCAGAATTATGCAGTAACAGATGCAGTACAGAAAATCAGTGCCGAGTTTGGCTGCAAACCTGTTGAGGGTATGCTGTCACATCAGCTAAAGCAGTTCCGCATTGATGGTGAGAAGAGCATCATACAGAACCCCTCGGAGGCGCAGCGTAAAGAGCATGAGAAATCCACACTTGAGCAATATGAGGTTTATGCTATGGATGTGCTAGTTTCTACAGGAGAGGGAGTTGTAAGTATATTTTAACTATTTAATAACATATGTCGAGATCTCTAACTTTCCTTACTTGAAGCAAAAGCAAAAGCCAATAGATGGTTTTTTTTTTCTGTTTGATCAATTGCCTTTGCAAATCCAGGAAGAGAGCATAAATCTTGTAGTGCCATAATTAAGGAGACTTGAATCTTTGACCGTTTGTTCAAGCCCTGAATTCTTTCCATGTATGTGTACAATCACATGCTTGGCAGTTCTCAGGGAATAGTATTATGTATAATTTCTACCGGGAAATATACATTGTTTCTTGGTTTACTTGTACAGACATTTAAATTTATCAATTGTTTGTTTGAAAGAGAGAGAAGAGTGACCTTTATGATAATAAGTCCTATGTGTTTCTAGGGTCGTGAAATGGACACGCGGTGTACGATATACAAGAAAACTGAAGAGGTTTATCAGCTGAAAATGAAAGCTTCTCGAATGTTCTACAGTGAGGTGAGTGATCCCTGGCTATTTACACATTTATGACTTCATGAACTCTGATATCTTGTCTGTTTTGTTTATAAATACTATGTTTTATAATTGTTTTATCTGCTGGGCGTGTCGATTTTATTTTCTTTGTTTATAAAGATTTCTGGTAATATGAGTAGTTAATGTAATGAATAAGGCTTGAAACATTTAATTTATTCAATAATATTATAAAGAAGAAAGATTTGATTGATATTTGCATTAAATAGGCATCGAAACTACTGGACCGATTTGAAAATTTCTTTCACCATTAGAATACTATATTATCCCTCATGAACATAGGCTATGTATTATTTTTTTGCACAGACGGAGTATTATATTTATAACTTCTTGGTTTTGTAATTACAATAGCATGTTTCAGGCCTGTGTGATTCTAGGTATTTATTTAATTTCCTTTCTTATGATATTCGGTATCATCTGAAACTAGTTTTTTATTATTATGAGCGAGTCTCATTCTTTGTGTGGCCCTGTTTGTAAGGACAAATTAAAGTTTCATTTTGTTTAATAGGTCCGCAATAAGCACGGCTCAATGCCGTTCAACTTGAGGAGCTTCGACAAGGAAACCAGCGCGCGACTGGGCGTCGTGGAGTGCGTCAACCACAAACTTATCGAGCCCTTCCAGGTTAGTTTAGCAATTAGGCTGGTCTTATAAAACAAACGATTGACTCCTAAGGCCTAAATACAAGGAAATTTTCTCAATGGAATATGAATCTATAGTAAATGAAATAAAGACGATTTTCTAATTGAATCATTAGTCATAAAAAGAAAAGAAATTAGACTTTACTTCCTTTGGACTAGATTTTTATTTCAATGGCCGTACTATGTACTATTTTTAGTACAAGGAACCTCAGGAGGTTAAACCTCGCGGTTACTCAGTATCGGATTTTGCTGTTTAATGCTCTTCACGAATTATCATATTCGCCAGACAAAATTATGTAGGTATATACTCACACAAATTTGCAAAATAACACACACATACACAAGAAATGAAATGAAATGATATGTGTTGTGTAGGTGCTGTACGAGCGGCCGGGCGAGCTGGTGGCGCAGTTCAAGTTCACGGCGCTGCTGCTGCCGAGCGGCACGCACCGCATCACCGGCCTGCCCTTCGACAAGGCCACCTGCCGCAGCGAGCGCTCCATCAAGGACCCTGAGCTCAATGTAAGACCCCAAAACATAAAGCCATCGGTAAATACAGTGCATGAGGATGATTCAGATACTCCTCATGCATGCTGTACCTCGGGACCTCCGCTTGACATGACTGCCTGGGGGCACCTTGTATTGTGCTTTTAATCTTATATGCACCCTGCCATTTAAATCTACGAAAATTGTATTTTGAATGGTTAATGGCACATGGGCATTAAATACAGTGGCATCCTGGTATATTTACTATTAAATTGCCAAGTTTTTTTGTTTAAAGCATTTGCTTCTTCGTCAGCTATTAGCCTATTAGACAAAAACATTTTCAGTTCCCAGAGTGAAGTTTATTTTTTACAATCAACAGTTTCAGATCAAAAGACGGAAAATTTAAAAAATATTTAAAATGTTGAATAACTCGGAACCAGAGACATTAGATCCCCATTTAACCCTTTATAAAGCCCCAGTTATACAGTTATGCTACGTAAAATTCAAATACAGTTTCATGATTGACACTTCATAGGGAATCGTTTAAAAGCAAGTAATTTTTTGTGCAAAAACAGAATATGTATCATTTTCTGTAGTTGGTAAGGTTGAAATTATAAATAAGTATATGTGGTCTCTAAATCGCCTCTGCCTTATAAAGGGTTAACTAGGACAAAATTATTGAAAATTAACTCTTCAAATTAACCTTTCTAAAGGAATAGGTCGAGTTACCTGTCACCCTGTATATTTTTTGTTAAACATCAACTCTTTAATTCTGTATTGTGTAAACAAAAATCTCCCTGATATCTTTCCAGACCACATTATTCAATTGTGCGTATGGTACAAGCCCAGGGTATATCAATGTAATCTTTTTGAGCCAGTGCGTTTTTTTCTAATGCATTAGTTTGAACCATTACGACATTTTTTAACCTTCGATTTTAAAGTATAGTAATAGTGAGAATGCCATATAGAAAAGTTCTGTCTGCCTTTCACAGTCCCTCCTGAACTCTTCTGCAAAAGCCAACAAAAAGAAGAAAAAGAAGACCGTCGACGAAGCTATGCAAGTTGAAACTGTTGCTTAGCAACTAACTCACCAATATCCTGAAACAGACAAAATCAACAGCTTTCGCATTATCCCCTTGGAAATTAATTCCATGGAGCCCTTTTACTAACACTAGATATCTCAAATTGAGGTAATCACTGTCAACTGTTGCAGTAAATAAGTAAGCACCTTATAAAACATCTACTAAATGAAGGTGATAAAATTAAAAATGTGTGCATGAAATTTATTGTTGTTTATCTAGGTGTTTTAATGTTAAAAGTTGTTCCCCTGTCATCATATCCTGCAACCAATAGTGTCACAACGGATATAGCACATTTCTTTATATTTTGTTCATTTATTTGTAGCTTTGACTTCAACTTTTTGACAGAGTATTGTTAAAAAATAATTATTATATGTATATAGTAACAATGATTTTGAAGTAATGACTTCTCAATAATAACGAAAGCATAATGTGAAAACAGACTACATACATTTGAAACCATTCCTTAGTGATGTGACATTGGATTGAATTCATGTGATGTGCACAAATCCTGTTCTCACCTGTTTGTGTACCAGTGCAATGTCTGTTCGCGAGCAGAGGCCGCGCGTCTGCTAGGTGTTAAGTTATCCAGTTGTGAAGAATGCGACACTTGTGAGAAACGAATAAATCAAACTGTGCCACGACTGTGGGCTGTTTTTTAAAGAAAGGTTTTTTTTTATTTCACCCTACATTTTCGTCATTCCTGTGTAGAAGTTTGATAGAAGTACAATGGGCGGCTGAATGCTGTGTCATTTTGTACGAAAATTCTTGGTTCTTTTTTTTCTGGATCCATTAACTTTTCAAAATGTTTACAGCTATACTACCTGCAAAACTGTTAGGTTAGTCATTTTTAAAATTTTGTTATTTGTATTATCCAGGAAAATTAAACGGTGTCAGGAAAAAAACGAATTTAAAGATCGGACTAACGAAACAGTTGGTACAGTCAACAGCATAAATAAGCGATCATTTTTGTAAGTACCTTGTCGCTTTCAATCGTTTCACAATTTTGTATAACATTTCAAACACGGCGTTAAAGTGACAAGGTACATAAATGATCACTTATTTATGCTGTTGACTGTACATACCTGAAAATTGCTTGCTGCCCTAAGACAAGGGTTACACGCTCAGTATTTCATCAGTCTGGCGTCAGTTCAATCATGATCGAGAGGGACGCAGCTATTATGTTAATATAGCTGCGTCCCTTTCGAGCACGGACTGAACTGACGCCAAACTGATCGTGTAACCCTTGTCATAGATGTATTACGTATAATATGATGCTGACCCTGGCTGAATTGTTAGTTTAAAGCGGAGGTTAAATATGTTTATTTAGTAAAAAGGGCGCGGGCGCGGTAGTGCAGCAATCATTAATTCCAGGTCTCGTTAGTGTTCTTAATGGAATTTTAATAGCACTTAAACTTGGTGGCTTAAAAAAACGTTGCATTATATGTAGCAAAGTACGCCCGAATTAAGTAGTTCTACGGACCACATTGCCACGGTACGGCGTGCTATACTCAGTGCCTATCCCTTCGGCCTTCCCAATATCTCAGAAAATAACAAAACAGTCAACCAGAGGGCTTATTGTCTAACGCACTCGCAATCGCGATCGTTTTCATTTTGAAAATCGAAGGCTTGTCTGCATACAAAATGAAAACAATTGCTCCACTTTGAAGCCGGTTGCGATTGAAAGTGCGTTAGACAATAAGCCCTCTGTTCTGATTTAGCTGTGAACAGCTTAGCAATTCCCACTTCGCTCTTTCCATGGATCGCGGAGGTGGTGTTACATCCGGAGAAGCTGCGGAGAAGGAGAATTGTCTTTGCAAATGGAAGCTGTTGAAGTTGTCGTTGTCACACTGTAAACTATTTTGCCTCTACCTTCCCACGCCCTGAGGCTGTACTTTGAAATCCGTAATTCGAACTTCGTCTATTGCTATCCCTTTTGCTCTCAAAGCGTCACTAATTCGCAAGAAAGTGACGGGGCGATCCGAAGTTCTAATTACTGATTTCAAAGTAGAGCCCCTGGTTTCAAAAAGAACACGTTGATATGTGGTGGAGCCAATCCTATGAGGACTATCAAGTCGGCATCCTCCCCAACAATAGCAGTTGAATGTAGTTACGGCAGCTTTAGCTAACCCGCACCTGACAATATATTGCCATCAGCATCTCTTGTTGCAACAGTCGTTTCAATCCCTGCTGGGGCCCGTTTCACAAAAAGTACAAGTCTAATAATATTTGTGTTTTGTCTCATTTTTTAACCCCCGACGCAAAAAAGAGGGGTGTTATAAGTTTGACGTGTAAGTGTGTGTGTGTGTGTGTCTGTCTATGGCACCGTAGCTCTTACACGGATGAACCGATTTGGATGCGGTTTTTTTTATTTGAAAGCAGGTTTTCTAGCGGTGGTTCTTAGACATTTTTTATCGAAATCGGTTCAGCCGTTTTTGAAGTATTGAACTTTGAAATGTCAATGTCGGGGGTTTTCCAACTTTTTGTTGGTTAGGTTAGGTTATAGTTTAATTTATGAGACAAATCACTAATATTATTAAACTAATACTTTTTGAGAAACGGGCCCTTGCTGTCATCTTCTCGTTAAGGACCGAACAGGCGGCGCGCGCTCGACTGAGCCCCCGCGGCCCCGCGACTGCGCGTTACCCCGTAAGTATAAATTTATGCATAACTATAAACTATAACATTCGATATGTATAGAACTTATTATAAATCGATCCTTCGGACCTTTACATTTATGAATGTGTCATCATGAAAATCTAGGTCTGTACGTTTCTGTTTTTTAGGGTTCCGTAAAAATTAAAAAACGGAACCCTTATAGTATCACTCGTGCGTCTGTCTGTCTGACTGTCACAGCCAATTTTCTCCGAAACTACTGGACCGATCGAGTTGAAATTTGGTACACATATGTAAATTGATGACCCAAACACAGATGTGCAAAGTTTTTTTTTTTTAATATGTTTCATTTTCGGGGATCAAATTAAGAAATAAGTTTAACAAACCTTACTGTGTCATATATCAAATGAAAGGGCTCGTTATGAGGATCTCAAATATATTTTTTTATGCATGCAAAATAATTAGTTTTGATTTTATTCATGAAAGAAGGCGGGAATTGACCATTCCCTGATCACAGAAACTACTGAGCCAAAATTTTTGAAAAAAATGCAAAATTTACTTCATTGCTTGTAGATTACAGGAAAACCTACAAGAATTCGATCAAAAAAAAAAGAAAAATATTACATATGTATGTTACGGAACCCTCTCCAGTTTTTTTGTTTTTTAAATGTGCTTCATTCTAAGAAATATATTCTTGCAACGTACATACAGACATGATACAGACAGCTTTACATAACATCTATAAAATATTCAAAAATAAGAAAAACCGGACTATGTTTAAGGGGAGAGAAACGTTTCTGCATTTTGTATGGAAATTTTTGGCTTCACAATCACTTCGGAATCCGCGGTATTCCGCAGTATGGACTGACATTGATAAAAAAGAAGATGTATGATATGGAAGGAGGAGTCAGACTATTCAGGAACTAAGGTCTGAAATTGGTGGGGTTACATTCTGTTCAACTCTATTGAGAGGGGAGGTTGAGACTAGCCTACACGACAGGCAAAATGACTTACAAATCTGTTAGTTTTTGATCCATTGCATGATAGCATAAAATTAGATAAATTTAACTTAATTTTAGTTTGATTTGCTGTTTAGTTTCTCTTACCCCACTGACAAGAGCATAGCTTTTAAGGGAAATGAATGAATGCCATTTAAATATTAAAACAGAACTATGTAGTACTGGAGTTGCATCGACTAATGTAGAAAGGGGTCAACTGACCGGAGCTTGAATAGTAATCACTAAGGCCCCGTTCCCACTATGCCGGACCGGGGAATTTGCCGGATGCCGGTAAGGCTAGTGGCTTATGACGCTGTTCACACGGCATAATGTGAACAGCTTCATATAAATTGTACAGCTACTACCCTTACCGGATCCGGCAAAATTGCCGGATCCGGCATAGTGGGAACCAGGCCTAACTTTGATAACCACCACTGGTTTAGGGTCTGGTAGTAAACAATACCAACAGTATTAGTACATTTTATTAAATAATATTTATCACTTGTACATTTACTACATAATGTAATTTATTTTGCTTTTTCTTCACTTTGACTTGTGCTTGAAGAATCAGCTGAATCAAGTGCCGTGGAAACTAAGTCGTAAGTCTTGATTGTTAAATCAGATACATGTGTTGGCAGTTCTGCTAGAAACCTGAAAGTAGCTTTCACTCCACTGTTCCAGTAGTATTTCATTAGATACGATACTCTATCATTAGTTGGTAGAGGAGGAAACTGAAAATAAAAAGAAACAAAGGAACTATTACTGACATTTACAGAACAACTTACCATATACATTTCGCTTTATAGATAGAACTATCCCAACATAGACTTCTTGGGAGGTGAAATGGGTATAAACAACCGGTAAAATTTAATATTTTTTTTTACCTCGTAGGGTATTTTTTTCTTGAGTTCGCCAACATAGGGCGAAGCTCCTTTTTCCAGCTCTTCGTATAATGCTGTGGTAGTCGCACTGTCCTTCCATACACCTCTTTCGATCGTGTAATATACAGCAGATCCTAGGACAGCAGACTTGACGCCAAACCTGTTAACGAAGTGTCAATGTTAAACTAAAAATATTGATTGATTAGTCCGCAAGATTATATTCAACTGGTACACGTACTTCAACATTGTTAGTGATAAATAGACATTTAAGTATAATGTGTAATAAATAATAACAAATGTTTATTTGCCCAAGGAATGCTGTTGAAAATTATGTAATTTCGAGTTAACCTATATTATTATCTAATATCTTTTTTATGGATGACAGTGAGTGAGTGACGTTTGTAAAAGATGCGTTTAGTTTAGAGCTTGACAGGAGTTTAAGATCAGCACTAAACGCAGCCTTGTTTTTTGCTACGATTTTATAAAAATGTAAAGACAATGAAGTATCGCTGGAAAAATATTTAATAATATTACTTTTGTATAACTTTAGTCTATCCAGGGGCTCTACTTTGAAATCAGTAATTCGAACTTCGGATCGCTCCGTCACTTTCTTGCGAATTATAGACGCGTCGAGAGCAAAAGGGATAGCAACAGACGAAGTTCGAATTACTGATTTCAAAGTAGAGCCTCAGGACATTTTATTTCGGAAACTCCCATACCTAGACAAACGTTTGTAAAAGGTACGTTTAGTTTAGATTGAGCTTTTGGATTGGAGCCCTGTTTTTGCCACTTGTATAAATGTATCACGGTATAAAGTATCGATGTAAACATATTTAATAAAAACACTTTTATTTATGTAACTTTCGGTTAGTAGATGACAGTTTATTTTAAAACCTCCATAATGAACACTTTTATCATTTAATGAACTAACAAAACGTTCCTAAAGATAAGTCAAGTCAAAAATTGACGTCCGATGGTTTCCCCAGTTCGTTTCGTTGTTGATATTTCTGAGAAGAATCCGTTTCTTTTATTTATCCCATTTCGAAACAATTTAAGATTCTGAAAATAACCGGAAGTATGAACATAATATAATCAAACAATAATTGCTTGTTACTTTCGAAATTTTCGGATGTACATGTCTAGTGTGTATAGTTCGGTGTGATCTCTCCTTGATTGATTGGTGTTCGATCGGTATCAATAAAATTGAAAAATATAAATATAAGTTGGAGAGACCCTTCAATCAATAAAAAGCATGGAACCGTCCATCACTAAACTCATGCAAAGCATAGAACATTGCTTATTACCGAAACTAGCAAGAAATTGCGAGGAATGTAAAAGTCACAGTGAATACCTTACTCGAAAAGATAAATTGACGGCGGAGTTTCCCGTAGTTGTCAATCTTCTCGGCGAAATAGATCTTAGAAAGAATCTAGAATTAGCTCCTAGCGTCTTAGCATCTCTCTTAATAATGTATGAAGAGATGAAAATAGATGTTGAGTGGAATGCTGAGATCCCCAAGGAATACCCAAACAAACTGAATCGTCTCTTAGAAGTCCTCTGCGAAGTCACATTTGATGACTTGTTGAAGAAGAAAAGTTTCTATGAACCCCAGGCAGTATTTGACTCTTGCATGGAGATTATTCACAAAAAATTAACACCAGAATCATTCAAAATGTATCCAGCTACTATAGAAGTTTATTGTTTTTTGTTACAGAATATTAAGGTAGTTATTTGTTACACTAAGAAAAATGTGAGGGTAGAAGACTGGTCTAGTGTAGTAGTATTGTTAACCTTTAACTGATGTGGTATACGTCTCATAGACTTCATGACTATTATTTTGAACTCGTCATGCCTAAGTGTTACTTTATAAGTGCTCTGAAACCACGTTGTCAATTAAAGGTTAAGAATTATAAAGTTATTGTGTGCTTCTGTGTTGTGGTCTTTGTGATTACATGTATGTGGAAGTGACTGGAAAAGGGCCAAATTTTAAGTACCCAAAACTGATGTGCGTTCATGACGCGATGTATAAATATAGAAGAAGCGAAAGAGATTTGTCAAGATTGTAACAGGTGGACAGAAGTGGTCTCTGCCTACCCCCTCTGGGAAACAGGCGTGATTTAATGTATGTATGTATGTATGTATAGTATTTTTATTACATTGTGCCCTGACTCACTTGACATTGGCAAAATTTTCTTCCTGACATGCCATAGACTAAAAAGATTGTTTTATTGGAATTGGCATTGTCCCACTCCTTTAACCCGTTAAGCGCTTTTTATGTAAATAATAGGGTCAAACAATTGTATCTCTATAAATAATGGCAATTAGAGTTGTATTTTTTTTAATTGATACAAGTCTGAATTTTTCAGGATTATAATATTACCATCAACCCTCAAAAAACATTACCAGCTTCATTGTTGCTCATAGATGACTATGTAACTCCACATAAGAGCAAAGGCTTGAAGAGCTGTGGTGCGGTGTTACAAAGCATGGTAAGACATTCATAATAATGATTTGAAACATAATTGCATTTATGTAACCTTATGCTCACCTTCCACTGCCAGTGATGCAGGCCCTGTATGGACTCAGTTTAGTTTACAATGGTGACTTTTAAGTGTTTCCTCCGCTAGCAGTATTGTTTATATAGACAATACTTTTATAATGAAGAGCAGAGTACTGGGGCACATTTTATAAAGCTACAACTTACAATTTTACAGGTCTAAACTGGCAACACTGCTTAAATGGCTGGTCGTCATTGGTTGAGATTGTGTCAAATGGAAACTTGTAATCTGTAAATTGTAAATTGTAGCTTTATAAAACAGGCCCCTGGTCTTCCTTTAAGGCTTTGAAACATCTCAATGTTGAGTAACAAGGGAATTGAGTGAGTTGATGCTTATACAATTTGTCTGTATTTATATAAAATATACAACAATGTTAAATTAAGTTGTGGTTAAAGATTGTAAATAAATATCTGAGGAAAATCTCACACAAATTGACCTGTGGCCCGTTTCACGAAGCTGCAGCGGAACTCTCTTTCTAGCAAAAGGAAAGGAAAGAGACTTCCGATTGTAATTTGTAACTTGTAGCTTTGTGAAACAGGCCTCTGGTCCTAAACTAAGCTTTAGGCTTGTATGTATTATGGGTACTAGACAAAGATAAACTTATGAACATAGAGAAATACATAATTAAATACATAAAAAACATTGAGGACTCAGAAACAAGTACTAGCGTACATCACACAAATATCTGCCCTTTCCAGAATTTGGACCCAGGACCACTAGCTTCGTAACTTTGGGATACTACCAACTATGCTGCTAATGTGTCGTCGATTTCGTTTCGTTTCGTCGATTGTTTATTACAAATCAAACCTACAGAAGCACTCCCACAATCTAATTGGCGTTAAGCTTATAAAATATTTTTCATTTTTTCAGTCATCCAATGGTTTTCATACTGGAAATTACTATGAGATAGTTTACACAGCCCTCAAGAATTCTCTGACAGTTCAATACGTGGACGTCAACAAACTGTCCCAGATGTGTCTCATGGAGTTGATAAGACTGCTTCCTGCGCAAGTAAAGGTATGGATTGCCCTCTAACATTTGACCTTAAATAAATTTTACATGAGATGTGGTAAAAAGTTAAAATTACGATATTTCATATCCATGAAAAATGTTAATTCCATTTTTAGTCACCCAGTACCGAGTACGCCAATTAAAATTTGGCGCCAAGTACGAAAAATAGTCTTATCCATTGTTTTACGGTAGTACCAAGCCCAGCTCACCCTGTGCTATAGGTGCGAAGCAGGCTTGCGTCTCTAGATTCCCTTTTTTTATGGACTGGCTTGCGTGTAAATGATACAAATTTTGCGACGTAAATGGTACCTAGATCTTCAGTACCTTCATTTTATACACACATATTCCGTGGTAGGTAGAACTCATTTAAACTGACTATCAATTTATTCTTATAATAATTTAGTTTCTGTCTGTAAACCGTCTCACTGGGCCCCAAGATACAGGCTCAGCCTAGTTTGGGGTCCACTGGATATTTTCTTCTGCTTAGTTACTTAATCAATAAACTTATCTTATATTATTTTATCTTATCTTTTCTTTATTTCAGACAAATAAATCAGGTGATCTACTTGTACACACTTTAGAGCAGTTACACATGGAGTCCAATTTGTTAAGAAAAGCCAACAACTTCATATTCTGTAAGAAGTTAATAGAGGTCTATGGAGTCAACAGTGTAAAGAGAAAGAAGCTGTTCCACGCAGTCATGTGTGAGAACTTGGAGACGTGTGCGAATGTGGCCGTCGCAGAAATGCTGCTGCATTCTTTGCTGGATGTATGTATACAAGATGAATTTATTTCAACAAATTATCCTTCTAATATTATAAATGCGAAAGTTTGTGTGTTAGTTTTCGATGAAATTTGAAATGGAGATAACTTGTAACACATGGGCTAAATATATTCATCGTAAAAAAATAAAAGTTAAAAAAAAACAAAAAAACCGCCTTCAAAAAGCAAAAAATAACTTCATTTAAAATGGTAGTAGTAGTAATAGGTCAGTCCAACTGAAGTCTGCTTTTGGTTAAAATATTGTTGGACGCCGACTTCAGTTGGACTGACCTATTACCTACCATTTTAAATGAAGTTATTTTTTTGCTTTTTGAAGGCGGTTTTTTTGTTTTTTTTAACTTTTATTTTATTTTATACTTTTTAGTGATCATAATTATTATGCTGTTATGTAGTCCCACTTTAATTAATAAGAATTAATAAGAAACTATAAAACATTGAAATTCAATCTCGCCGCAAGCAACGCCGTGGGAAAGTCATAGTCATATACTTAAACATACATATGCTTCGTCATAGTCGTTCAACTATCTTAATCGAAATATCTTGTCGCCACCCTTGAAATTTATACCGTTTAGGAGTTCCGGTGGCCATCTGTGGTTTTCATCATCAGTTCCACTTTACCAAATAGTGTTTTCCAAGAGCAAATACACGAGTTACAATGAAAAATACCAAAATCGCTATAGGTGTGCCTATAAATTTTGAAGAGTTCCGTCGATTCCTCGTAGAATCCATCATCAAATCTTCATTTTGATAAAAATGGGACCAAATGGGAAGCACCAGCTTTCAAACAAAAAAAGAATCTACAAAATCGGTTCACCCAGTCGAAAGTTCTGAGGTAACAAATATAAAAAAAAAAACATACAGTTGAATTGAGAACCTCCTACTTTTTTGAAGTCGGTTAAAAAATAAAAGTTGCTTATGGCCGAACCCTATATTCAAACCGCGGATAGATAGGCTTACTTCTGGTTAAAATTTGACACATTTTGTATGGGCAAATGTCAAATTTTAACCCGAGGTAAGCCTTATGTATCCGCGGATTGAATATAGGGTTTGGCCGTTAGACAACAATGATAATCGAAATCTACGCGGAGTTAGTAATTAATGTAAACATTTTATTTGTAAAAATAAACTAAAAAAACCACGGTTTAAACTCATGACCATTAATTAGTTGAGAAAGAACCACATTTGAAATTCCGATTTGAAGTTTGTCATCAAGAGATGAGTGTTCTTAAAACCTTGTGCAGTAATTCAAAACATATTGAACGTTCCTGACTAAATTCATGCATGAGTTAAGGTGGTTTTCCACCAGTGAGGTGGCGCGAGAATTTCAATTTGTATTAAAACCCATTTCTACTGATGATCTGAATGAAATTAAATTCTTGGTTTACCTCGTTGGTGGAAATGTACTTTTAGCCTTGTTTTAGCCATTGTATTTTAATATAACTGTAATAATTTGATAAGAACCGCGTCTGATGTGAAGCAACTAATACATGTTTGACTGTTCTCAATATTATTTAAAACGATTTTTAATTGCAGTTTCTTTTTCCAGTGTTTTGAAGAATGGATAAAGCACTGTTGGTGTGTTTGGAACCTGAAGCTTCCTTCGGACCAGGACATGTTGTCTTTGCTCCTAAAAATTATGTACATTAACATCAACAACGAGGAGCTATCCATCAAACTGCAGGAAATACTTGAAACCCTCATTTGTATTTCTTCCAAGGAGGACCAGAAGCAAATACTTTGTAGTTTGGAGGCTCGAAAGCAATTGACTAGTAAAGAGTTTTTAAAACGATTGGATGCAACTAAAAGAGAAGCACAGAGAAGAGATGCACAGAATAATGGTAAATAAAAGAAGTGTTAAATATAAATTTTTGTTTCATTTTATTTGCTTACATAATGATGAAACAATTAATTAGATGTTCCATTAAAATATTTGTAAAGTTACAGTTCTATATTATAATTATACATAATAAAGATCTTACCTAAGTAAATTCTACTCTATAGGTGCAATTAAACGAGCAATATTTTGATACATGTTTAGTAATCACATTCTCGAAAACGGCTCCAACGATTTTGATAAAATTTCCAATATGGTGGTTTGCTTACGGGGGCGAAAAGTCGATCTGTTAAGTTGTCATCTTGGAGAAAATTATCTTCAACCAGAGCGACGCTCGGGCTTCCAGGTACTTGTTATTAGAGAAAAAAAAAACGGTGTCCAAAGAATTAACAAAGACGATAAGTATATGTGGATGACCCCGTTCAAATATAAAAGTTCATCAATGAGAATTAAATCTTACGAGCACCGTGAACAATTTATCCGTCTTTGACAAATAACTTTTGTGTTGTTTGTGATATTTGTTATGAGTAAGGCCTCTTTCACACGACAATACACCGGCCGGCCATCCCACGTTTTGTTCTTATCTCACTAAATTCGTTACTATGCGGTGAGGTAAAGCCGTGTGAACGAGGCCTAAGGCTCTTCCTTGGTACCTATACCGTACTTTTTATTGACTTATACTATGTAATATTTCACAGATTTCATCCATAGAAGGTCTGTCAAACCTCTCAAATGCCAAACATTTACATATTAAACTATAAATCTCGTTCGCCTTGGTCCAGGCGCCAGCCGACGTGTCGAGCATATCAGGCAAACTCTTCCCACACTTATTTAAGGCTTCTATTACGTAGCGTTTAATGTCAAATTCGCCTTGTTCCGTGAAAACCATACTCTGTAATCCTGTCAAAAGTTCTAACAGGACGATGCCATAACTGTAAACGTCCGATTTCTGAGTGATTGTTCCTTGAAACCCTTCTGGCGCCATGTAAGGTCTAGTCCCCTTAAGGTTTACGGTGAAGCTAGTGACGTCGTATTGCTTCGCCAAACCAAAGTCGCATAGCTGGAACAAATATTTTTAGTGTCAGTATTAGTAGTCACAACAAATGAGTAGCGTGCAAAGTGTTTCTTGCCGTTTTCCTTAACTATAAGTTGTGATAACTGGATCTACTCATTACTAAATTAGATGTCCTGTTGTAGACTAATATGTAGTTTTCTAGGTCAGGATTTCCCTACCTTTTTTGCATAGACCCACCCGAAAAATAATGTTAATAAACAGGGACCAAATCACAATGTGTTTTATTTATGATGTTGATTTATGGCGTTAAAATATCATATTTTCGAAAATTTAAAGCATTATGCGCGCCCCTGGCCCACAATTTATACGCCTGCCCGCGCCCCCTTAGGGACTGATTGGAAAGTCCTGCTCTAGGTGGACCTTGGTTGATGACAGCCCGTATTTTCAGTGTCAATGTGGCATATTTCAAAATACAGAAAACAAGCTCAGATACAAGTTACCAGCACGGCTAGCACAAGTTGCCCGCGACTCGTTTGTCGCTCGGATCTCCCTTTCTATCTAGTCAGTAACGATAGAGACGCACAGAGCGACGAGCGAGAAAATACAACTTGTGCTACCCGTGGAGTATGTTTGTGTCCTCATACAAATGTAATTATGTTTTAATTTTTAAATAGCATATCTATAGGTTAAAGGTTGCTAGCAATTCTGAACGACCAATAACCTATAGATTCAATAGATTGCAATTGTTGATATCTAAAATTATCTACCTATAAGTTTAAAAAAAATACAATTTAACCAGGCATTTGAACTATTAAAGAAGTATTGTGTGGGGATGCATGCATCTTAATAAAATATCAGTGGGGGACAGACAGTTACCTTTGGCACAAGTTCTCTAGTAAGCAATATATTGGCACTTTTAACATCTCCATGCAGTAGATGTGTCTTGGAAACACTGTTGCTGTATGTACCAGATGACGTGAACGACTGGCTGTTGAGCTTGATACTGTGAATATATTGCAATCCACACGCAGTGCCTTGCATAATATTGATTCTCTGCTTTTCACTTAACACTCTCTGTTGTAGTTTCATCTCCAATGACCCCCCATCAATGTAGTCACATATAATACAAAGTGGGCCATCTTTGGAAAACCCTATTATAGGTACTATATTTTCATGTCTGAGCTGGGAAAGTAAATTGACTTCTGTGTTGAATGTTTTGACAGCTTCATCAAGTTGAATGAATCTGAGATGGATCCGTTTGATTGCAAGAAGGCCATAGTTGGGATGGGATCCTACAAATACCTCACCATAACCTCCTTCGCCTATCTTGCCAATCAGTCCCTGGGGTCCATCATGCACAGTCTCAGAGAAGTTATTTGTAATGCCTTGTAATTCTTCATGTTTGAATTTGATAAGATTAGTATTCTGCAGTATTGACGGGTCTATTCTACTACTAATGCTCAGCTTTTCATCTGTTTCCTGATGTAGTATGTCTATATTTGGCAAAGATTCCTGATAACAACTGAAGCTAGCACTATTGGTTTCTTTGTAAGGACGACTGACCATAGCACTACTAGTGGTTTCCTCTTGAGACCAACTAGCACTATTCGTTTCTTCCTGAGATTGTACGTCGCTACCACTAGTGGTTTCTTTCTGAGATTGATTCACACTAGCACTATTAGCTTCTTCTGATGGATTAGTAGCCTTATTGGTAGTAGCTTGAGGTTTAGTAAAGATAGGTATTATACAGCCACTTTTAGATTTAATTTGATCGGTTGGTTTATTGCTAGCACTATCACCTTCTTCTGATGGATTACTAGTCTTATTGCGAGTAGCTTCAAGTTCATCTAAGATAGGTAGAACATTGCCACTTTCAGATTCCATTTGATGGGTTGGTTCATTGCCCTTGCTTTTTGTGTTAAAGTCAATCAAGGCAGATGGTAAGGGTGGCAAGACAAATGGTAATTGTGCTGTAGTTCGTTCTTGCAGTTCCGATTCATCTATGTAATTGCTGATGCTGGTGTCCACTGGAGCTCCTGGTCCAGTTTGAGGCCTAGGGGGTGGTGATTCTACAATAAAAACAAAGGTTTATAAGTGATAAATATCACGATATCAATTTAAATTGCCAAGGCTCGCAAATTAATAGGTTTGTGGTAATAAATGAATGGTTGATTACCTCCTCACAAGAGGTGCTCAGACAATATTAAACAAGTTGCGAGCCCACTGTGAAAGAGAGCTTGGGGTCTCTGGAGCAGGACTTAGAGGTAAAAGGACACGCTAAGTAGGGGCTATATTTTATTTGTAAGTATTTTATGAAACATTATTCATATAATTATTAGGCTTTGAAATTAAAATTGAATTAATTACCTCCTAGTAGCCTAGCAATGTCATCCATCACTCTTAACATGTCAGCTTTGCTCGCTATGTCCATAATTGTTCTCAAGGTCGGCCTGACTCTGCCTGATGTTCCCCATTCATCAAACAATATCTCAGCACACTTCTTTTTACTCTGCTTAGAATGTTCTTCTATGAGCCTGCAATTGAAAACAAAATGCATGTACCTCATTTAATATAATGAGTAACATTAAAAAAGAAAATGTTTAAAAGAAATGGGATGTAAGGTTCATTGTTTAGTTACAAATATTAATATTCACATTTGTAGATGTACTTAAGCTACTAATGTATTTTTAATGAAACTGGAAAGCAATATAATAGTTTGTCTAGGCAGACTTACCTTATATGTTCATTGTTATATTTTGGGACGAAATTTTGTCCAAGAGGATCTTTAGGTATGAGAGACATGAATTTCTTCCAATCTTCATCTGTATCCAAGATTTGGACCACACTGTACAAGGAACCCTCTTTTAAATTCCTGATTTCCACGTTTTTTATCATGGTAATGTAACAAAAAATACTTTAACTTGTGAAAATTACTTTAGCTTTGAATACTTTAGCTTGGACAAGTACAAGACGTAAGTGCTTGCTTGTGCGTCAGAAAATAATTGTATATCTGATCTCTTATTATTCTGTTTCTCTGGGTTTTTCCCTTTTCCTGTTTATTATTTTTTCTTGAATTTTCCTGTTTATTTAATTTAAAGGTCAGACACAGCTGTCAAATGTCAACCATTTTTTTACCACAGATTATAACGGTATGGTATGTCTAAAATGTGACTGAGGCCCTACATGGGCCCTACTTTGAAAATCAAAGTTACGTTAGCTCCATCCCTTTCTCTCGATTAAGTCTCGGATCACGAGTGACCGAGGTGGAGCTAACGTAACTTCTAACTTCAATTTTCAAAGGCCGAGAGAGGCTAGATAAGGGTGTTATTATGGAAACCATTAAAAAAAGTGTTTGTTGAGGTCACTATACTGACTAGGCCTCTCAGATTGGCCTATGAACAGTGTTTTCCTACGGTTTTTGCGATCTTAATGGTCGGCCCAATCCTGTGGCCCAATCTAAGATCCAGCAGCTACTTACGCTTGGAACCATGACAAACCTACACTTCGTCGATGATGGAACCCTAACCCTACCTATGTCAAATTTATATATGTTCATAGACGTATACTAGGTTTTCACCTAGACGGAATATATATGGCTAATAGAATCATATTCTTCGCACCTGTTACAAATGGCCTTCATTTAAAAGAGACGTCTATATATTGTTTTATACATCTACTAATATAGTGCGTTGCGTTCCGTTACACCCGCGTGAAACCGTTTTTATACCGTATATATTTGTTGCCCTTCCGTTCGTTACATACATTGACATAAAATAAACTACAATTGTTATAAATAAATGCTTTATTTACTTTAAAAATAAATAAGAAAAATATATTACAATATTTAATAGCTTTATCATAATTAAAATTCAAGGCATTCTTTCGTGAACTGTTCGGGTAGATGGGCGACAACATCTTGTATTTCGTCTAGTTTGGTCCGCGCGCTGAGTCTCTCCCAAAACACGGGACATGACGTGTTTACGCACTGTTCCGATTGCGCGTGCCCACAGCAGGAGTCGCAAATCTGAAAAGAAATTGGCGTCATTTCAAATCTGATCATTGATCCTCGTCTACCTCAAATGGGAGAAACTTAAACAATAACAACTATTACTGAACAAGGCTGGATGGATTATTTGCACAAGGGGCCTTTTATTTCCAACGTCGTTCACAGTAAGTGACTAGGAGCCCTTAGCCCAATCACCGCTATACTCCGTTTGTTTAGGTACTTAAAAAAGTGTAAACTATCCATACCACATGGCATTGTTAAACAGCCAATCAAAACTGTTTGATCGAACTTTGACGTATCAGTCTTCAGCTTCTATTGGCTGACGAACTATATCACGTGGTGGTTTTGTTTACATTTTTTTAAATACCTAAACAAACGGAGTATAGTGTACTAACTAATATTAATTCCTAAACCACCACTCAGATTTAATGTACATGTCTCCTGTCGAACATTTTTTTCGTTCAAAGGTGGCACAATGGTCACACTTCGAATGCTACAGGAAAAATAATGTCTCACGGTGAGGCACAGCGTCGCACTGTGCTACAAGTAGAATAAATAGCTTGAGTACCTGTCTCGCAGCGAGGCACAGCGTCCTGGCCGCGGCACCGCGGTGTGCGACAAGCGCCGTGGTGGTGTTTGCGCGGCGCGCGCAGGCAGCGCACACGCAGCGTGTGCCGCGCGCGCCGCACGCGACGCACGCTGAACGCCACAGGTAGCGCGCGATGCCGCCTGCCAGAGGTGCGCGCGTTGCAGTGTCCACGCGACCGATGTTGAGGTCGTTCCACCTTTAATAACAAAAATAACAAACCTATATAGATTTTTTTTTAAAGCCTCTTTCAAACATTAAATACATTTAGAAATTTGAAAATATACTTATAATATAATAATAAAATATATGCAAATATATCAACGGTTTGTGTACATGTTTTCATATAAACATGTTAATATACAATTTCAAGTGGTTTACCTATACTTGCACAATTGTTTTTTTCATTTTATTGGTCTACAAACTGGATGGTACAACAATACAGTTTTACAATTCAAAGCTTAAGACTACGCTACATATGTGTACATCCTAAAATAGTAGACCCAGCATGCTTTAAATTGAAATTTCAAAATCTCTCATCTCCGTTCCATCTCTCATCGAAATCTTCGACTAACTATTAAAAACTAAACTACAAAAATGTTTCAAGCTTATAACTTTTGCGACAAAATAGTTAACTGAAATCATTGCTCAAAAGAGTATACACACATTACAAAGAAATCAGCAGAATACCGTATGGTGTTACAAAGTGACGTGACGGTCCCTCACCACTTGAACACGTTGACGCCCAGCAGCGACAGGCAGCGGTGCAGCGGCGGCAGCAGCACGCGCGCGGCGTAGTAGGCGGCGTGCGGCAGCAGCGCCGGGTCGCGCGCCAGCTCGGCGGGCGCGCGCGCCAGCCGCACCAGCGGCGTGCCCGGCGCGCCCGCGCACACCACCCACGCCACGCGCGACCCCGTGCGGGGCAGCGCGCGCCGGTCGCGCGACGCTAGCCGCCTACAACACACGGTTGTATGCGGGTCAAATATACGCAGAGTCTGGATAGGACTTACTTCCTAAAAAAAAATGTATTTTTTTTTCGTTAATGTCTTCTGAACTCATTATTTTGATTGACAACTTCATTTTTGCATACATAATTATATACTCACGCCTTCATTCACAGAACAAAAAGTCTAAAAAAAATGTTGTAAATTCTGTAACCATAATTTGGACAGGCTAATTAATTAATTTACATAGTGAATTATAAATGATTGTTATATAAGTTTAAATTGTCGCAGTTATTTTGTGTCATAAACTTAGGAGATAGACCCTAGTTAGATAATAATTGTGTGGAAATATGTGAAATCAAAAGCTTTGTTAATGTTACCATAACTGATGGACACCGAAGTTACCATAAGAGTTCTTATTTACTATTTAACGTAAAAGTGCCTTGACGATTTATTGTTGGTCGTGTACACACTCTTCATTCTATAGCTTGGTAAATTTGTTCGTGACACTCCCATGGTTCGCACGGGGGGCGAGGGACGATAGTAGTCAATGACGTATTGCTCACACGCGACCTGAATTTCTGCCGATATCCCTAACAATATGTATATACGAATGCTGTGAAGACGTGATATAATTACAGAAATGAATCTTGTTTTGATGTTTGTAATATATTTATTAGCATACAAAGAATAAAAAATAATTTAAGATGATTTTGATGTTCCCTTTCAGTTGGATCTTCCTTGCGTTTTTAGGATTCCATACCAAAATGGTACAAAATAAACCCTTATGGTGAGATTTCGGTGTCCGTCTGTATGTCACAGCAGTGTTTCTCTGAAATTTCCGCAATATGGCGAGGTTTTTTTATTTTTCTGGTCAGGCCTTGTTTTTGGGTGGCTAGTATGTTTAGGGTAGAGTTGAGGGTGGCCGGGCGCGCGGCAGATCTCCGATGAGGTGGACAGACCAGGTGAACGCAGCAGTTGACCCTTGCACGTTTGCACCAGGAAAGCTTCCACCCGAGAAGAATGGCGACGAATAGTGAAGCGGGTTACCAAACCTGGAGTGATGACCACGTCTGACCACGACCACTCTGCCAAGGTTAGGGCGCATAACGTCCCACTCGCAAAACGTCCCTCCAGCAAAATTACGTCCCATTCGCAAAACGTCTTATCTGCAAATGGTCCCTTATGTAAAATACCCCATTCGCAAAACGTCCCTTTCTTAAAAGGTCCCACCCCTTTCGCAAAACGTCCCTCTTGTATAACGCCCCTATCGCAAAACGTCCCGTCTGCGAAATGTTCCATTCGTAAAATGTCCCGTCTGTAAAAAGCTTGTTTAAGTAGAGTCTTCTCATGGAAAGGAACGTTTTTCAAACGGGTCATTATGCGAAAGGGACGTTTTGCGAACGGGTTATTTTGCGAAAGGGACGTTTTGCGAACGGGACCTTTTGCAGAAGGGTCATTTTGCGTAAGGGACATTTAGGAAAGGGACATTTCGCGAAAGGGACGAAGGGACATTCTGCGAGTGGGACGTTATGCGCCCTAACCTCTGCCAAGAGTGTAACGACAAAGAAGAAGGGTATGTTTTGTGACTGACTTGGCGATGGCGAGCGGCGGCGCGGCGGCGCCGGGCCGGTAGCCGGCCGGCCCGTGGTACTCGCGCGTGAACACCAGCTCGCGCGCCGGCAGCCGGCCCTCCGCCAGCCGGCACAGCGCGCCCGCCACGAGCCGCTTCACGCCCGACACGTCGCCGGACGAGAACAGCAGGCAGAGGGACTGTTGGAGGAGCTGCGGAGTGGACAACACAAGGTACACATTTTATAAACACTTGACGATTCTTAAGACAGGCGTCTATCTTTTGTTTTTTCATGGAACAGAGAAGACCAACGGGCAAACAAACCACTTTATGTTAAGTGGGATCTGTAACCCAGAATTATCGTTAAATCTTAGCTTCAAATGCGTTGCCAACACTGAGGACAATATTATTCCCACACTGGAACACAACAATGCGAACACAAATTCGCTGCTCAGCCAATATCAATGTGTATTCATTTTTATTTATTTCTTTATTGACATTATAATTATTGAAATGATCTTTTCAAGATACTTGAAAGTAAATGTCATGTCATAAATACGGTATATTGTTACTACGGAATATTATCCCTTTATTCACGATCGAATCATTTGGAAAATAACTATAGAAGTTTCGCAACTACACGCATCAAAAATGTCTACTGTGTTGCCATAAGTAACAAAATATCAAAATACATAATAATGTAAAAGATATTTTAGATGTTTGGCCGTTTTTGATGTGTATGTACTATCAACCCAATGAAACCATAAGCTACCATAGAACGGTATCACAGTGACATTATAAAGCAATTTGTTTGACACTTCTTGCGATTTGAATCATATCGTCAATGTATCACAGTTCCATGATGGATCAGGGTTCCATTGGGCTGATAGTACAACAAACCCGGTTGTGTATAAAATAAAAATAATAATTGGTCGCTCACTTTGACGCCGGCGGGGCACCCGTCGCGGCGCACGGTCTCTATCCCCTTCGCCTCGTACACAGGCTGCTCCTGCGCGGCGCTCTCGTACATGAACCCCACGTAGCGCTTCTTCGTCTGCAGGATACACGGCTGATACACCTAGGAGTAAATACTAATAATTTAAAATGCGAAAGTAGCTCAGGGCTAAGATTCTACACGGTAAAACCTCATTGTTTTTGACGTGATTCCTCATTGTCAACGTTTTGATAGCTCTTATTTACTTGACAGTAATGGCGGCTGAGTTAAAAACAATACAACACGTCAAAGGTGATATAGTTTTATGGAGTTGAATAGTGGCCCTGTATGTCTGATTGTTATAACTTCACGGCTAAACCGCTAAAGCGATTGTAATGAAATTTTGCATGGAGATAGTTTTGACCCCAGCGGACATAGGCTACTTTTTATACCAGAAAATTACAGCTCCCTAGGGAACAGCAATTGAGTGTAATAAAGTCTATAGTCAAAGACATAAATTTGTTGGGGCCAATCTTCCAAAATTGTTTAATTTTTCAAGCATGACACATTTTTCGCATGTTTTTGGTTAAATCTTCAAGACCCTATGATCTTCAATGATTGTTTTGGATTTAATAGTTGAGTACATATACTCGTACAATACTACCATTGTCTTAACAATAGCGATCGGCAATCTTCATTTTTCTCTGAAACACGAATAAATTTGTCGCTGCAACCAAGTCACGCGCAAACTATCTCACGTTCTTCGCGCGGAAGCACATAAACTCAGCCCATTTGATTCTTGTGTGGCCTCTTTAATTAGTATAGCGTGCTGTTGTGGATTGAAACGAGAGTTGAAAAACCTTATTATGCAGAAGGATGTATGCCAAGCCTCCCCTCCAGGAAAGACACATGACTGTAGGTAGGTAGGTATTACCTTCTCTAGTTTGAGCGCGACGGGCGACGGGTTGTCGGCGGTGACGGCGTCGGCGATGAGCTGGCCGAGCCGGAAGGCCTCCTCGCGCGTGCCGCCCGGCACTTGCACGAACATGGAGTCCGTGTCGCCGTACACAACCTGACCATATCAGGAAATGATAGTGGGTTTAAAGACCGCGACAAATCAATAAATTAATATCCGTCAAAAAGTTCTTATCTTATATGCTTATCGTGGCTCTTACTATTCCAACCTCAATGGGTCGACGGTAAGAAAGAACAGTAGAGAATCTTTTGCCATATTTCAACTTCATCATCAGTTCAGTTGTTATATACGATTGTCATTGAGTTTACATCACTTCTTCTTTTGGTGCCTCTTCATTTACTAAAGGTTAGCAGTCAGCTCTTTAAATCTAGTCTAGTAGTAATAGTTTACATATGTATTTCACATCATACTTGTCATAGGTTAGAAATTTCACATGTCACATATCATGAACCGAAAGAAGCTTGTAAAATGACCAGCCTGCAGGGAGACTAATATTATATCGGGAGGTGCCGGCTTCGTAGATAGGTGAAACGCGTACTCGCGTACCCCCTACGACTATCATCCTTTGGAACAGTTCGGGGGCGACTTGTTGAACCTTAAGTTACCTTGGCATTCCACTCCTTGTGGTCTCGCACCAGCCGTATGGCGCGTTCGAGGGTCTCCCGGCCCTTGGCGACCACGCTGTCACCCACCTCGACGCAAGGCATGCGTCCGCTGAAGTTAGCCGCGGTGTAGCCGTACGTCACATTCGCGATCAACTTCAGACCTGATGAAATACGTGTTGAAAGACAAATTGAAATCATGAGTAGGACTCCAACCTAAATCCGGGCCGATTGATGAGCCACAAACTTACACATAGCTTCCTAAAAACTGCAAGCAGACACGAATGCTCAACTTTATTCACTTCCGCTCCATGTCTTCGATCTTCGTCCGAATAATTTCTAAAAGTGAGCAACAACTCACGCAACAAACCAACTTACCCAGCTGTCTCGAATGCATGGCCTTCTTGACAGCCTCGTCAGTCTGCTGCTTCATGCTCTTCTTGACGGCCTGGCGCGCCGCCAGGATGCGCCGCAGCAGGGCCGGCAGCACGCCGCGCCGCACCGCCGGCTTGACGAAGCCCACGCCGACCGGGGACCAGTGCACCAGGCCGTTCTTCACCAGAGCGTCTAACTTGGCTTTGGGGATACGGAGACGCCAGGCTCCGAATTCATATGCTGATTCGCTAGGAATTACGAGAAATTTTTGGTTAATTTTAGGTTTAAGAGACAGGCGTCGATGCACGTTAGCGATATCTTTTTGTTCTCCTTTCACTATATTTTACAGCAAATAAACTATAGTAGAGTTCTGGCAGATACCCGTTAATGTTTTCCACGCGTCCAATGCAAGTGGAAAAGCAGTAGTTGTAAGCGATCATCATGGAAGGATACAGGCTTTGGAAGTCTAACACGATGACCGGGTCGGCGTAGAAACGAGATTCTGTGAAGCAAATAAAAGGTATAAAACTTTTCTTAAGTGGCTATCTTTGTCGAAGCGGATCTTAGCTATTCAAATTAGATCAAAGGTATTTAGCTCTAAAAGCAAGATCTCGCAAATCGCAACTACATTTATTTATATTTCAAAGTTGTTAATCACCTTGCTCTCTCAACTATGCTTTCGATTCGATGCCTGACCATACAACCCCTATAGCGAAATTTATCCTGATACCTGGTTCGAATATAAGCGGTAGCATCTCCGGCGCCCTCATGGCTGCCCTCTGGCGCACGCTGGGCGATAACGCGATGAGGTTGAGAGGGCGCGCGGCGCGCAGCATGAGGGACTCCACGCGGAACTGCGAGCCGCGGGACAGCACCTCCCACCATTGCAGGCCAAACAGCCGCGCCAGCTCCGACGTGCGATCTGGACAATATCTTAGTATGGTAACAGGAATACTAAGTCGTCGTATGATGTGACACGCGTTGGGGGAGGAAAGGTGACTGCTAGTAGGTAGTGTAGGTCCCTTCCCTACAGTCGACCAAATTGATACCTGGGCTACTAAGAAACTATGTCAAATTAACGCTATCAATGAATTTTATTTATTTATTAGAAGTCATTTATTCTAGTTAATGAGGAATATATAAAGATAAAAAGGTAGAAGCTACGTTAGGTCTTCCCTACTATGTCAGAGTAACACCATTTTTGTACGTAATTTATTAGTCAAGGCAGGACCGTATATGATATGCCGATGTAAAACTACATGATTGGCTAGGTACGTTATGACTTACTAATCATATCAAGCTTCTCCATCATCCTTAACGTTCCCGAAAGTCTGGTTAAGTAATGCTCCACAGTAATCCACCTGAATATCCTCGACTCGTCAGACCACCACGCGGCCAACTGGGCGGGGCTGTACATAGGCACTCGCTCCTTCAGGATCTCGTACATGCAGTTCTCAAAGCTGTAGCAGGACAGAGCCAGTTCGTGCCGAAACAAACGCCAGACGTTGAACATCACTCGCCCGATAACACGCCCTTCAAAGTCATTCTCTTCGCTCCGCCAACGCTTTTGCCTATTTTTCTCAGTGATTCTAGAAATTTCTTTTACTATTTCCATATCGAAAATCTGTGCTCGTTCCAACAGGTAGCCCCAGGAGTTCATTTCTATTTCGTACCCAGATATTATATCAGGGTCATGCGATTTTACTAATTCAATCACTTTCTCGATGAGATCACTTTCAGAATTGACATAAGTAACGTTTTCCTTGAAAATGCATCTGTCCAGAACTCTATGGTCCGTTCTGGCGTCAACGACGATTATTTCTGTTAAGTTTCTTTGCAGGAAATGTTGCGCCGGACAGTCATTGGATATTTTTATGAACACAGCTTGAATTGGGTCGATCAGAGGATCAGGGTTTAAGTCTCCTCTTACTGAAGCATGTAGTTCAAGTAACATAACTGTAAGAAAATCCACCTAAAACCATACACTAATAATAATAAAAGTTTTTTCTTGGCATCATTCTGACTGCGCCTAGTTCGAAACTATAATCTTCAATCATCATTCATATCATATCAAGTAAATGCTTACCTATTTGTTTTTTATTAAAAGCATTGGGATATACCAAGAAAGTTAAACATTTAACTACCCATTTGTCTGCAGTTGCAGTTAGGTACATTTGAAGTCAAGAAACTTGTTTTTTTTCCTTGAGGGGTGCTTAATAAGTTGATAGACAGAACAGTCTGGACGTCAGATCATAATTATCTGCCTACGACCGACTGCAATTTATATCATTGTAATTTGTCGGCGTACGATTTGACAAAACAAACCTCCAATGCAGGCGTGTCACTTGTAACGGTATCACTATGATTTTCGGATCCACCGAAGCATAGAAAAGATCCATCAGGATGCATAGTCACTTGTAAAATATTATTCAATACAGAGCTTCCCTGAAAAAAATAACAATATTTTTAGAAATATCCGCCACAAGACGTCCATAAATAGGTCTTCGCCAAGGATCTTCACAGTCTCCATTTATATTCAACAGTTCTATTGTAACTGATTTACAAACTTACTTTATCATTACTTTCTAAGCTAATGCTAGTGTTAACTTCTTCTTCATTTAAACCAATTGCCTGTGAATTTTCAAGTTCATCTAAATTATTAGTTATTTCTTTCACTTCAGGTATATCTTCCTTAGTTTCATTGAGTTTATCCCTATTCCATTTAGTAACCTCACTTTTGGTTGGGGGTTTCCTAACAGGTTTGAGAATATAATGTTTATTCCCTGCTAGTAATGATTTTAAAGTTTCTGGTTTAGTAGTATCTTCAGTAATTTCATTAGTCTGCAGAAATAGTAATTGTCTCCACTCATCAATACTGGTAACATCCAAGACTTTTTCAAAAGGTTTTTGATCTTTAGCTGATTTGCTTTGCAACTTGAGCAGCATTTGCCCTATTTCTACTTTATCACCAGAATCCTTATGGTTGGAATAGAATGGTTCTTGATTTATAACTTTTGGTATCTTGTAATGTTCTAAACTAGATATAATGTACTTTTTTGTTGGTGGTCTCACTTTTGGAGTGATAACTATACTCGTAGATTTTAAAAACGATTTTTCGTTTTTCATTTGACTAAGATCATTAGGTCTTTGTAACTTCACTTCTTCATTTTTAGTTTTCGTATCTTCAATGTTACTCAATTCAGTTTTATTTGCAGACATATCAAAAAATCTAGATTTATTGTAGAAACTTTGTATTCCAAAATCGTTATCTTCTGGGGACGATAGAAACGAGTCATTATCAGAATAATGAGATGTATTTATAGATTTGGCAACTGAAGAAGTACCGGCAACTGGTTCGAATCGCCGCTCACTATCATATATTTGAGCCACTCCCTTAGTTTCAATATCTTCGTATTTGCTACTTATTTTATCAACAAGATCTGTAAAATTTTCTGATTTGATTTCTACTTCATTACAGTTATCATGATTATAAGATATGTCTTTAGAATCACAATCACTTTGTACTTCCATTTTTACAGAACTTTTTATATACAAATTAGAAATACTATCTATTGTTTCCCGAGAAACATCTATTTCATCAACATCACTTAAATCCGACTTTGAGTCTGATTGTTTGATTTGAACTGGTCCTGCTACATTTTTCTTGCCTTTTGGTCTAGACAGTCCCAATTTAAATGGTCTCATTTTTCTTTTTCTCACTTTTTTAACATCTGTTAAACAAACAATTTTGTTATTTAAATTATAAATACATATATTTGGATTTATCATAATTCATTTGGATCAAAACTCACGATCATCATCAAATGTCCCATCTAGTTGTGGTATGTTTGCTCCATCCCAAAATGAATCATGCCATGATGAGGATTGTTCATCTGCATCAGTTTTACTAAAAATAAATAATAAAAATATACATCACTGGATCGCAAGGTGATTTTATGTTTAGAGAAAAACAAAACGGAATGCCACATTATAAGCCATGTATTTGATGCAACTTTCCTGATTCATTTTTTAAACCCATTGCAATGAAAATACACGCGGCGGTTAAACAAAGTTAAAACGAAATTATGTATTATGTGAATTATGTCTAACCTATTGACAAATGGCTCCAAAAGTATAGTGTCTTCATTGAAAACTTGTGAATATTCAGCATCATCAGAATCCATCTCGTCAACTTGTTCTGCACCTGGTGTCGCCAATATACTATCGCCTTCTGGTTTTTCAGTTTCTTCCATATCTTGCAGCAAACCAACAAGTTCTAAATCTTCACTATCCACTGAAAGATGTCCACAATCAATAAAGGAAACATTGTTTAATAAGCAAACTGATACAATTTTGGCATTACCTACACAATACTTGACTGTAATGTAGACTACTGTTGAGGGCCACACTTTCATCAACTAAAGTTTCATCAAGGTCTTCTGTCAGACTCGCATTTAAAGGTCTCTTGAGAGTTTCATTTAAGCTTAAATTATTTGAAACATCTGGCAAATGCATACTGACATCTACCGCATTAAACAATTGTGACCCTTCCATACTTTCTGCTGGGTAATACACAGGTTCTAAAACTTTATGTATCTTCAAATCAGCTGGCTTATCTATTAAATCTGACATTTTCAACAAATACATCTGTTCAAATTTATAATGCGTATCTGTTTCTTGGCTTTTTATTCTTCCCTGTGACAATGACTTGCTAGCTATAGACATGTTTAGCTGCTTTCGTCTTTCCATCTCCTGATTCCAGACTTCTTCTAAACCTGGATTTTCTACACCATCACCTCTACCTATTCTTTGCCTGTTGATGATATGAGACGCCACGCAATCTCCTTCATAGTAGCAAACACTTTCCGCTTTTAAACTGAATTCATAAGGACTAGCAATAGGATCATCACTACTTTGTGAACAGCCAGTTTTTCGAAACTTTACTGCTTGCAAATCGATATTACTCATGCCAAATAGGTTAAAATCAATAAAAAATTGTAGTGTGAAGTTGAGATGAGCTTCATGAGGCTGGAAAGTTTGACCGAGTATGGCGCCATTGTTGCAGAGCTCTACTGCTTGTTTAATTAGTCCCGGGTTGTATAGGAATACTTTCAAGTACAAATGGTCTTTGTCATGAAATCCATAGAAGGGTCTGGAAATGGAAATTATATTTTTACTTAATTCAGGTTTAAAGTTATTTACAAACATTACAGGTCTATGAACTTGAACTCCAGCAAAACAAGCTCACAGCCTATGAATTTTACTTCTGTTGATTCAATAGAACTTCTTTTACTAAAGCTATATTAAATATTACTGTAATGTAGGTTTCAAACACATTAATATTCCTTTTAATGACTATAGCTTTGCACATTAAGAATCAGATTTTGGGTGGGTTTGGGAATTTCAAAATTATTATTTATTAGCCAGTATTAGTGTCTCATTATTTTTTAAATTAAAATATGGAAATGTAATTTGAGAGAAACTTACAAGCCCTTGACCAGTGATATTTTGTACACATGTTGATTTGCTGAGGTTGCTTGTTTTAAGGCAATATTTAAAGCCTTGTCCAAGCTTGCTGCAATCTGAAAAGCCATTTAATTTATAGTAGTGGATTCAGAGGTTTCATTAGGATTAATTTTACTAAAAATCTACTGCAAACACATTACTTACCTAAAGAAATGAGTTATACATTGAATGTAAAGTATTACAAAAAAATATATAAAGAGCCATGCATGCAATCCTCTGTACAGTTGAAGTCATAAATATATACACATTGCCATGATGTCAAAGATATATACACACCGCAATTCCACTGATAATATGCTCTTTGTATATATTTAGCGCATTGGCTGTACAGATATTAGTTATGTTGACTGTACATAAGTATTTATTGTTTGTATCTTGGTAAACTTCTATAAATTAACATACCTATTTTTAGATACATTTACATGGTTATGAAATATACAAACTTGGTACAGGAACTGAGGTTCTGGATTGGATGCCGGACATGGTATGTAGAAGTATGGAAATACTCCATGGATATGTAGACATGCTTTGCGACCATCTGAAGCAGGTCCAAATATCCGCAGGACTGGAACCTGACAAAATATTGAAGAATTAAAGCATTTTGCAAGAACAATTTTCAATTAATTTAAATAGTTGTGTTAATCTAAATTGATACCATGGCTTAATTCCACCAATGTCCAAGTTGAGTTGAGTGTATTCTATAGTAAAGTACTTGGAAGGTTGAACGTCGCTCAGGTTGAAAACTATTTATCCCAACAATCAAGTCAATGTGATTACAAATTAAAATACATATTACATACAAATATTTCTAAACAGTATAGTATTTCAAAGCTAAAGTATGTTACATACTTTTCAATTTTATTCTGATACATACTTTTCAATTTCAAACTTGCCTGTTTTATATCAGAGCCTCGAAAGTCCGAGTAAATTACATCTATTCCTGGTAAAGGCCTGGTTAAGTAGCTATCACACACAACAATCCTCACAGAAAATTCGGGCTTTGTTTGGCAGAAAGCTGAAAAATACCGGTACATGGTAATTCATCCTTATCACAAATATTAATTATATGATCGTTTATTCTGTAAAAAGACTTACAGTTAGTAGAATTCATTACATATAAGTAATTTTGAAGGATATTATAAGATTTTCCTTCTTTTAATTAATTTCCCTCTGCTTCAACATATTTTATTTATTCACTTTTCCCTTTGTTTTTTTTTTGTATTTGCGCCATGCCATTCCGACTCGTCGTGACAAGTTTTGTCAAAATCTGTTGTCAAATCAAGTCCGATTTAAGGTAAAATATAATTTCTTGCATCTTAATTTTCTATATCAGTTTTTTCGTAGTAATAGACCACGCTACTTTGAAAAAGGAAGTTCGAAGTAGCATTATCTTTATTCCTTTTCTCTCGATCGTATTGAGTGACGAGTGACAGGGACTCTGCACACGAAGTTTCTAATTTAGTGGTTCGTGGTACCATCCTTGTGTCCTTCACTTACAGTAGGTACAATTCGGACTCAAGGCTTTCACGAAAAAATTACGTGAAACGGAACGTTGTAACTAACAGTTTTATTCATTCATTCGTTCATTCGCGACATTCGCGTCCCCATTGTGAGTGAAATGCACTGCATGCGTATAAGTCAGTCATTCAGTCATTTCAGTCAATAAATAAAATAAATATGTCACGTCAAGTCCTATAAAATTGCCCAAGTGTTTTTGGCAAACCGTTTATCTTATTTCGTGAGCTGGTTTAAAAATAATAAATGTTTATTTCCGAGTGGTTCTTACCTTCCCCATGAGATTAATTAAGTGCGCAGAACTTTAAATTTTCAAACACGGAGTAATGTTGTGAACAGTGAAAATGAAGTGCTGTTTTGTGGTTTATTTAATAGAAATAAATAATAAAAGATAAGAACCTAACGGATGGTGGACGATGGAAGATGAAGAAGCGGACTTGCGTGAGCAGATATTCCACAACAATGTCAGGGAGCAAATTGTAAGTTGAGCGTGGTTTTATCATACATTTTCTCATAACAAAGAGTTTAATGTATTAGATTAATAACTTTATACATTTTTCAGTGAGAGTCTTGTTTTGTTATAGATATTCCTGTTACTATTCATCCTGCTTTACCTGTTCTCGTTTATGCTAATTGAGAAGTTCCGTCGGCGTGACCACGAGGACTTCTTAACTGCTGACGAGGATGAGGTCAAAGTGTACCGTATCAGCCTCTGGCTGTGCACGTTTGGTCTGGCCGTGTCCCTGGGTTCACTACTTCTGCTGCCTGTCTCGATAGTCAGCAATGAGGTGCTCATACTGTACCCAAACAGTTACTATGTGAAGTGGCTGAACAGTTCTTTGATACAGGGTGAGTCAATTGTTTTCTTTCCTACAGGTAACAACGCTATGTCACAGTACCATGACGTTATGTACATTTCATGATTCCCTTTATTACTACTTTTCTTAACTAATGCGGAGTTTAGTTTTTTATTAAAAAAAATGTAATATATGATTTCTAAAGTGACTAGAACTTGGTATGTTTTACCTTACCCTGTATGAGGGGTAATTCATGCAGAATAAATATTTGAGGAGGAACAGTAGGTTCAAATTCATAACGTAATAAATAAAGGCTTGTAATAATCCCCCATAATTCAATTTTGACATGTGATAAAGTGGAACTTGCATAAGTCCAAAAATAAAGGTGTTCTTTTTGACCCTATTAATAGTAAAGTGTTGGTATATTTAATTGTGCTTCATATTCATTCCATTAATTTAATTAATCAATTAGCTACTATTTGGTCCTATGGTACACATTTATTTTTTAATTAAAGTCTATGCTTAATGTCACTAAGGGCCTGTTTCACAATCGATGAGTAAATTTATTTGCCATTTAAAGTTGGCTCTCTCCTTGTTTACTTTCAAGTGTAAGAAAGTTAAAGGGCTGAATTTATCTGTGAAAATATGCTTTACTTGTCGATTGTAAAACAGGCGGTTAGGATTATGGGATACTTTTTTTAACTATGCCAATCAAAATGTAACCATAAAACAAACTCATAATCCATATTTCCTAAAATACATAACAATATTGTTATATTTTGCTTGAATTTTTAGTTTATTCCACTTTTGGTTTTGCTCTAATTTTTAAGTTTTTTTTTTAGACAATGTTGTGTCAGTCAATTGTCAAATTAATTTTAAAAAATTACTTGTTTCTCCACAGGATGCCTAGCTAGTAAAGTTCCTTATTGCATGTAAAATTTCTTACAAACATAGGTCCCTTCAGGAACCATCTGTCAGTAAAATTTTAAAAAAACATTACGAAAGTTTTTGATAAAAGTACAGTATGTGTATTTTAATAATTAGAATTGTTTCATCATACTCCACCTATCTTGGTTATTTTAACCGACTAACTATATTGACATATGGTTAGTGATGTATTGTTTAAAATCTATTTGCTCTGGGGCCCGTTTCACAAAGCTACAAGTTATAAATTACAAGCTGAAGTTTCTTTCTAATTCCTTTTGCTAGAAAGAGAGTTCTGTTGTAATTTGTAACTTGTAGCTTCGTGAAATGGGCCACTGGTTGTTGCTTGTTATACAACCACAGGTGATGTAAATTTGGCACAGTTCACATCACCCATGTTACTCTGACTCTACATCTTTCTAATTAGTGGCAGCTCTAGAATTTTGTTTTTTGATAATTCATTTTCGTATAATTATAATGGCAGCCCTTAATTTTCGATTTGAGGGACCCTGGGCCTTGGGTTTTAACTTAGTACCCCTACCGCTAATACCTGTGAGGTTTAATAGTGATAAGAATAATATACATTTTGTAACAACTAAACTAAACTTAAGTTTAAAACTAAATTTATATTTTCTGCAGCAATTACTTAGTCCTAACAGTAGAGTAAAGTTAGAAATGTTATGATGAGCCTTACTGTTTTTTTTTTACTTGTTTCTATTGTATTATTTTTTTCTACCTACATTGACGCAATCATTACATACTACATCAATTTGAATGACAGGGCCTTTGTGGATTGAAAAACCTTTGAGCCGTAGAATATATGGAAATCCGTTTTTATTGGTACATTACAATAATCTACAATACTGGTTTACACTACCATGTTTAAGTAACATACCCATTATTTGTCTGTGCTCTACAAAGTCAATAGAATAAAACATGTTTTGAAGTTATTGCAACATAAAAATGCTCATATGTATGAGCTGCATATTTACATTTTTATTGTGACTGGTAAAAAGTCTTGGATCTACAAGTTTTGAAGGCAAAATATACAAATTTCAGATTTTTCTTCTTTGCTTAAACCTCGGACAGACAGCACCGTTGCGGGTGCGCGGCGCCATATTTCCATACAAACCGCTAGCATGGTCAAACATGTTGCATAGCGGTTTGTATGGAAATATCGCGCCGCACGCCCATCGCGTATTCATAATAATTTATCCTCTCTTGTTGCAGGCCTATGGAACCATGTGTTCCTATTCTCAAATCTCTCTCTCTTCGTGTTCCTGCCGTTTGCGTATCTCTTCTCCGAGTCCTCCGGGTTCCCCGGGTACCGGGGGCTCCGGGGCCGCGTGTACGAGACCTTCATAGTGCTGGCCTTGCTCGGTATAGCTATGCTGGGTTTGGCGTACGTGATATCGGCGTGGTTGGAAGGAGACCGTTCCAGTATTGATGCTTTGCTTAGTGAGTATAAAACTTAAACATGATGTATGTCTAATTTATTTTGCTGTATTTGTACTTCAAAAGAACCCTAATCTCTAATTACTAATATTGCAAATGGTAAGTGACTTTGTCAGTCTGATATTTTGTTACAACTTTACAAACTGCTAAAACAATTTTGACAAGCCTTTACCCCAGAGAAGGATATACCTATAATGCTTTTTAATGAAAATAAAAGATATAGAATAGAAGATTTGGATAAATTGGCAAAAAAAAATCCTTTATTTTTAAATGTAACTAGGTACTGTACAATTATTTTATAAGTGTCATGATTAACAGTTCTGTCCTTCAACGACTAGACACGAAACAAGGAAGGATTCTTAAATAAATAGGTGCATACCTAGTATTATTAATTACACTTTTAATTATCTACACGTAAACACTTGCTGTACTACCAGATGATTTATTAAAGGCTTACTTTTTATCTCAGGTACTAGGATGTTGCCCTCGACCTCGTACAGTCTAGTGTAGAAATATGAGAGAACGCAACATCTCAAAAATATATCCCAATGCACCTTATTCCAGTGTAATAAGAACTTCGTAACATATTTTTGAGAGGATTTTTTCGATACATATTTTTGCACTTGACTGTAGTGTTGTGTGTGTGTTGTGTTAAGTTCTGGAAGAAAATTATTGTCTTCTTCCTTCTTTGGGTGTCAGGCTACCTCGCCGAGATTAGGGTTACCAGATACAAATTTTGAAATACCCATCAAAATTCCGTATTTACGAATAAAATTCTAGGGTTACCAGATACAAATTTTGAAATACCCATCAAAATTCCAGATTCGCGAATAAAATTCTTGACGCTCTGGTAGGAGGATGAATTGTTTACTGTTTTATTGTTGACACTAGAAGGATAATGTATACTGTTAAGTTGGAATTGGAAGTGTTCATTATTATCGATTTCCTGATTTTAAAAAAAAGTTTATAATTTACTAAAGCAAGCGAGCTTGCGGTTTAGAGTTAAAAAGAACTACGGAACAGGGGTTTTGATTTGTTTTGTGTTAATTTAAATAAAAAAGGTAAATAAGCGAAAAAAACAGGAAAATTCTTAACATTTTCGTGTTCCTGACAAATGGCTAAAATTCCTGACATGTCAGGAAAATTCCTGACGTCTGATAGCCCAAACGAGCCAAAGTAGTTTCTGAAATTAGAAGATGTTTGAAATCGAGTATTTAGTCAAGCCGTAATAAAAAGAAAACAAAAACGTATCTATTCCTACGGTACCTAGATACGGTAATATTTGTAAGAACTCCATAGTTTATACTTGTAAGAACCTAACAGTTAAAACATGACTAATCATAGCATTAATGACGATAGATAATAAATTATAATTTGTATGCATTTAGTCTTAACTGGTAATAAACATTAGCACACCAGCATTCCTAACGTAGTGGGTTTGGAACTTTGGATATCTGAGAATAGATAGTAGAACTAGTGTGGTAGGCGTAAACAAATAAATAACACACAATGCATGTAATTTAGTTGCCTTATAAATTTTAACGCATTCGCTGCCCTCCCTCTGCCCAGGTATTTCGTCAGATGCTGCATCTTTTGTTTTTTTATTTATACTTAGCTCACCCAAAATAGAAATCTTCACATTTTTTCTGAGCAGGTGAAGAGTACAGGTGTAGGTTTAAGTTTCCGCGTTGTTTCGGCGTCAAAAACAGAATAGGATCGCTGCGGAACTTTATTGACGGTCACAAAGCTTTAATATTTACTGATTTGTACAGTCAAAAGTATTTCTGACTGTAATGTAACATTAATTAATACCTTACATATAAGAACTTCTGTATACACTGTTAAATTGAGTAATTACTTAGAGCTGATTACATTTATTTATTAAAGGCGTTCTGTAATCAAACCTAAATGGGTAAGGTCCAAAAAGTTGGACTCACGCAATTAAACTTTTTATGAAACTTTTCCGTTGTGACACGAAAATTAGCCATACAATTGTAGGGATACTTTTCGTTGCACAACGGAACTTTTTTCGCCTTCGTTGTTTGTATGGTTAACTACGCTTAACTATTGTCCTCATATAATCGCGATATAATGCAAAATAAGTATCGGGAGTTCGACACAAAGCAAATTGAACTTTAAAACAAAGAAAATCACATAAAGGAGTATAGTTTGCATACTGATATTTATGCGCAGTTTACGAATGCAAATATAATCGGAATAAACTTAACATATACATTTTATATAGGTGTGAGCCCAGATGTTTTTGCACAAAGACGAATGTAATATTGTTATTATTAATTACATTATGTTATGTGTTTAAGTTCAAACACGATCTAAGTCGTGAAAAATCATTCAATAGAGGTATTGGTTTTTAACGCTGTAGATACTCGGTAAAATATAAATGAGCGTATTGAGCATGACTAATATCGTCGGATCAATATTTAATTACACGATTGATCCAAATAAAATTAGGTACTCGTACGTACGTAACTGTGTTTTTCTGAACTCGATAATTTTCCCGAGGCTATTTTATTTTTTTATATTAGATGCACAAATATCTTACTCAGGCCAAGGGTTAACCAGCTCAGCTAGAGAGCCTTTTCAACGCTAATATATATTAATGGCCTTTCGTCCTTGACCAAAGCCACACTCTAATTAACTATTTATACTGTCACCTAACTAAAATAAACTGGAAGAGAACAGTGGTTATATTCTTTTGTTTATCTACGTGCTCGGCTCAGCTTAGCCTCGGGAGAACCCGGGAGTCCTCCCTAAAGTTATATCAGATTAAGTTAGCTCTGTCTTTTTCTCATTCGCGTAATAATTGTAGAGTGAAAGTGATACACTCATCAACTTCGATCGATAATCTCCGTGCCATCGAAACTCATACATAAATCAAGATAATGTAAAAATGTGCTTGTATTAGGTATCTACTCGTACCGAAGCGATGTACCACATGATTAATAGACGACCTCTAGCGCGCGGAGTATCGACTAATGGAAACGGACTATTAGGTTAAGTAGAGCTAGCGTACCTATTCACCTCTGCAGTGTAGGTAACAACAGTGCAAAAAACTCTAATGATTTTGCGGTCATTCTTCTCAACAGTGGTATCATTTTAGGAAGCACTGGTAGACTCTATTCAACAATTCCACAAATCTACACATGAGCAGTCACATAATAGCCGGGCCTAATCAACATAGCGACGATCTTTGCGATCGCTGCGACCATTGTCTGCGCAATGGCGATGTTGTTCGTGGTTAATTGCGTGTGAAGGCGCGTTCGGAACCTTGCAATTGTTCGGCGCGCGTATAGCACATCACATGCTACTCCTGAATGGTTACTATGAATGAAGTACTAAATTCGAAAATTCGGATGCCATTCTCCTTTAACTTGTCGTTAGAGACTAATTCGGGGGAAAGAGATGGAGATAACGTTACTTCGATCTTCGACTTTCAAACCGACACGATAGGTACTACTGCGCCTGGTCGTATATTCGACATTATTTCTAGAATTACATTTTTGGTATTTTTCCTGAAGCTATATACTTAAATTGTAAAACAGCCCTACTGTCTGTCTGTAATCTCGTCTTGAACATTTTACTAAAGGCGCTCTTAGTTTAAATCCTGTTCTAAAACGCGTGAGTGCGAGACAGCAGTTTGCATGATTTGTGGCCCCGACGGCGGCGAATGAATACAAATACTAAACATGTTAATATCTTGTATTTGCATGTTTAACATATTCAGCGTCTAGAAATGCATGTTCCTAGCTAGTTCGCATTTTAACCGGACTAACAGAATTCGTTTCCGTACGCGAGCGAAGCGATGGAGCGAGACTAGCTGCGGAAACCACCTAGAGTTACAATAATATTAATATTCAGTATCTTCGATGCAGTCACCGGAGTATCTATTTCTCACTATTATTTTTAGCTTAAATACCGAAGTAAAATGAGATGACATTAAGTATCATGTGTAACTACCATTTGTCTACGTTAATTATTATTCCTAACCATAATGAGAAGTATTTTTATCGGACTTACATACATACGACTGATTAGGTGATTAGGTAAATACTTAGGTTAACTAATGAGGTTTTAAATGTTTGTTAGTAACAGATGTGCTAGTTTTCCACGTAACAGATAATTTACGAAGCACTTACTAGTTTTATTTTAAGACGATAAACGAGATTATTTTATTGACTACTCTTACGTTAAATATAGTTAGTCCGGTCAACGTTGCTAGGTCAATGTCATCGTTATATCTTTAAATTCCTTTATCGTTGGCATCATGTTAAATATCGTTAATAATGTCTTTGTTCACAGATCTATGGACTTATCTCCCGTTCTTGTACTCCTGCGTGTCGTTCGTCGGCGTTATGATGCTACTTGGTGAGTGATCTTTGATACTTTTAATCATAAACGTAAACATTTATTATAATAGCGATTGTCACCACGTATTGAAGTTCACGACGTTCGTGATTGTACAGTTGGTCAAAGGTGTTGTGTGCAACACCAAGGTTGAATTTCGTCTGCACGTCCTAAGGTTTATAAGACTACTGCTGAGTCCGTCAAGAGGAAAGCAGACTACTCGTAAAGTCTATATTGTGTTTTTGTTTGGTTGTGCAGTTTTGATTTTTTACACTTGACAGAAATTTATGTCAAGTTCAAGGACCACGTATTCAGCCAATATCGTCGGCAACACAGTTGTGGTGGTTGAGTAGCGGTCACAACTGACCCCCATGTGCACTAATGTACAATTTCAATTGTTTAAAAGCAAATAGCATTGGTGCATTACGTGCACGTACAATGGTACATTTGAAAACTTTACCGTCACGTTTTTAGATAAATTGTGAATACAGTAACAAACTGAAACAAGTTTGGATGATGAAATGTTGCCTCATGTTTATGGCATGGCAAGGATTTTTGATAGCAAACATTTTTTCTAGCCTATATGAGTGTCCCACTGCTGGGCATAGGCCTCTCCCCTTGATCTCCATGAGTAGTATGTCTATATTTCGTTTCGCAAACGCGACGTCCAACAGACAAGGAAGTATAATTTAAATTTATTGCGTCGGTATCATGCCGGTTTAGCGTGCGGTGCTTATAAAAATTCGGTCGATGTGGCAGTCAATGTCAATCAGTAAATATTGCCTACCAGAAGCCCTCGACTTCGTCCGCCTACTTATTCCTTACTAGCTTATGCGTGTGGCTCCGTCCGCGTTGATGTAGTTTATCGCTGTTCCTTAACTGTCCAATTATCTAGGATATTAAGTACCCTATGTCCGTCACCGGCGTATAAACTATCTCTGTACCAAATTTCACGTCGATTGGTGGAGGCGTTAAATAGTAAAACGGAACAAACTAACACTCTTGAGACATTTGCGTTTATATTATTAGTGAGGTTAAGGATATAAGGATTGCGCTGGCCCTAGTGACGGCGTAACTTCAAGCGACGTCAATTATCTTGTTCTTCTCGTGTCGAGGTTGTTAAATGAGTCTTGTTTTTCTCTGGGCCTCTATTTTACTGGGTAAAACCATATTGCCTTTGACTTGTTATGGTATTGTTTTTAACTCGGCCGCCGTTACTGTCAAGTAGCGTTTATCGTAACGTTAACAGTAAAATAAAGGCCCTGATCGGAGTCCATCAGAAAGACTTACTTTCGCATTCATAATATTAGTACAGTTATTACAATCATGATTTCCACTCTGAGCACTTTCTATTCGCTTATGCCCATTAGAACGCTTGTAACGTAATGTATCGCGAAATTTTAAGGTCAGTGTGACAATGTGTCTTTTAAAGGCGCTTCGACACAGCTTGATATTCAAATGACAGTACGTTGACCTGCAATGAATATTGCGAATCGTGCCGTTAGTTATCTTAAAGTATTGATTTATTGATTATTCATCTGATTAGACAAGTGAAGTCCATTGGCGATGCTGCGTTATTTAAATTCAGACTCGAATAAATCATTTAGATGAGGGTGTTCAGTCACCCCATCACTATAAGCTCAGAACCTGCAAGTGTCTGCTCCATTATCATGAGGGAAATAAAGCATCCTTCCTAATTTGTTTTTTTTAATCATGCAACAAACCGAACAAAACCAAATAAACACTTTAATTTAATCTTCTTCCTCTTCGTCTTCGTCGTCGTACCCCGGTTTCTTGTTCAGGAAGTATTTGGTCAGTTCCTCGTGCTGAGGGAACATCTCCTGCAGCTCCGCCCGGGACTCCTCAAACCTGGCGGACTCCTCCAGCTCTTTGTACGCTTTGGCCTGGTACAGCCGCGCCTTGTAACTGTTCTCGTTTAGCCGTAGAGCCCACTTGCAGTCTTCGAAAACCTACAAAAAGAAGGTTGTTTAGAGGACAGACTAGACGTTACTTGGTTTCTGCTGTGATACTTGAACAAAATTAGGAGATAAGTCATATGTCAATTTATCGAAAGTTTGTCGAATGTCCTTGAAAATCTTTGATTACCTAAGTTTAAACAACCAAGTACCTAGCAAAAAAATCCTCTTTCGCCGTAATATCAGTCCAATTAACCATTTATGGCACCGATTATATTCATTACCGACGAATCGACGTTCACCCAACGTTGCTGACAATCGCGTGCAACGTATTATCTTCCTTTCGGCATAGGCCAAAAATAAATTATTTAAAATGATAATTTGTTCGAGAAAGTTTAACGATTATTACGATACGAAAAAGGAAAATAATGATTAAGTAATAACGATAAATAAGTCACTTATCTGATGAACGTGCGCTTATTGAGCATGTCGATCGTGTGAATTTAATGACATTGATGTTTATCATTAGGAATTCCTATAAAAATATTGTTATATGCCTATTACATCGAACGCATTCATAATAGAGTGTGCCGACTGCGAGTACAATATGCAATTAACTCGTATTGACCTAAAAATGTAGAAACTGACGGCTGACAGTGACATTCGACGCCAGGAGATAGTTAACAAGCCATTTGCGATGCACTTTCTAGCCTACCACAACCGCTTCTTACATGCAAATAACCCCTTTACTCATCTCTTATCTGTGCTAGAAAGCAAGCATAACATTTGTACAAGGGACTGTAGAATACATTTTCTTACACTAGGAAATGAAAACAAAGATAATAAAACATTGAGATAGTGGGGCTTTTTGTTACGCAGTACCACACAAGAGTTATTTAACTAGAAATTATTTACTGTTCATAGCCAAAACTACGCAACGGATCAATTGGTTCCAATTCTCCAAATCTTTCGATAATAATTAAATCTGGCTTTGATCGTTCACTGCAAAATATGTAAGACTTCTAAAATGTCCAAAGTATTTATTGCCAAGTTTTGCTTTTCAAACATCAACAATCGAGATTTCATGACTTGTTTTAGTCGTATCTATCAATGTATTAAATACTCCGTCCAAGTAGAAATCGTTAATCGTTATTCCATCAAGAATTGTCCAAATTTCGATTTTATTTTAACACTTGAATTTAACAATGAATTAAACAAACTAACTACACATTTTCCCATTAAAGAATATTAGACAGGTTTCTTACCTTTTCAAAGTTCCCCAATTTGATGTTAGTAAGAGCTCGGTCGCAGTACAGCATGGGATTGTCCTTTAGTTGTTCAATAGCCCTGTTGTAGCATGACAGCGCCTTTTCGTATTCCCCGCGGTTGTACGCCTTGACCGCCTGCGTCTTCAACGTCCCTGCGCGTTCCTTACGGACCTTCTTGTCTTGGTACCTCTGCTCCGCGTCTCTGCTTATTTCGGCCATCCATGCGTCCTTGTCTACTTCACCCTGTTACGTGAGATAGGGGTCGAGATTAACATTTTTGTCTGGTTAAACGCCCCGCCGGCCCATTTTACAACCATTCGAAAAAACCCAAGTTTAAGTATTGTATGATCTGATCGGATTTTAATATAATATGAGTATTTAATAACGGATTACGGGGTAACTTCATTGTTACCCCGTGTTAGGATCGCTCTTTATCGAAATACCAGCAGTTTAAAATAAGTAAGTACCAGATTCACAATATATTAGAACCCCTAAACTTAACATTTGAATTAAGGTATACTTACCAAATATTTCGAAAATCGTGTTTTGGTAATCTGGTATAGAAGCAGTTTGGTATTTTGGGAATGAGCGGTTGGAATTTAATTTTATTAGTCCAAATATGAGATTGAATTTACTATTAGTACATTGCCAATTTATTCTATTTTATTAATTCATTCAATCACAATCTGTCAATCGTGGGATTATAATTTCCATAGTGGATATTAGATTGGTGGTTTGGAATGTCGACATTATAATTATTCAAGTGTCTACCTCGGCACTGTCAGGTATTGGAATGCATGATTGTCGTGCCAGCATTACCCCGCCGCCGTAGCAAAGCCCTTTTGAATTCCCCATTCTAAATAATTTGTGGTGACGGGTGTCGGGATGTGTTTAAATTTGGGTGACTGTCCCTTACAAAAGATAACACGGCTCGGCGCCCAAAAAAAACCATTATCTGTCAAGTGCTTATGGGATAGGAGGATAGTAGGAAGATAATTTTAATGTAGGAACGGTCGGCCTTATAAGAAGCTGCACACTTTAGTGTTTTGTCACTTTAACGTTATGTTTGAACTGCTGCACTAATCTGTCAAAGGCGTTAAAGCGACAAGGTACAGTGTGCAGCTTCTTATGAGGCCGACTGTATCTACTGACTTTAATCTATATAATTATATAAAAGAAGAAACTGATTGGCTGTTCGATCAACACACAGCCGGAACCGCTGGACCTTGGGACTTGAAATTTGGAGGGATATCCCAGGGGAAGAAGGGATTTTTGGAAATTCATCCCGAAAGGGCTTAAGGTAGAGCGAGTAGCGGGAAACTAATTCTACGCGTACGAAGTCGCGGGCGTTCTATAGTTGTTTATAGTTTTAAACGGTTCACAACGTTTCTCTGTAACTAACACTGACTGTTTCATTGTGCTGTACGTTCTGGCTAATTGAACCACTTCAACCTTCGTCTTGATAGTATCTGGTCTTTGTTTTATAACTTCCATACTGCATACTGTTTAAAAATAAATCTCTCGTAATAATCTACTTTGATCCCTGCGTTGCAACGCGCGCTGTATTTTCCTAATGTTTCCACGTCACTTTGTGACACGTGTAATGTTTACATTAAATTATCTATAATTTCAAAATGATAACAAATATTGTGATAACGTGCCAAGAAAGTTGTGTCGTAATCGAGATTTCAAACCGGCACCTGCGCGCAACATCTTTTAATTGTTTCACATCACTGCAAATAGAATGTAAGATAATAATATAATACGACACGTTCACATATTTATATACAAACACGAGCCAAATTGCTTTCACTAATGAAACGAGACGTATCTTATTTATAACTTTACATACGTAATAAATTTTGCATACCAAACTCGACGGATAATGAGTCAATATAAATGATGTAAACAATACCGCGTGTAAGGGTGCGTTCCAGAAACGGAGCGAGTAGGACTCAATAAGCCAATCAGATTGTACGCCCACACACAGCGTCACACTCCTAGATTGTCTAAAATACTCTGATTGGTAATTTTTAGGGTTCCGTACCTCAAAAGGAAAAAACGGAACCCTTATAGGACCACTTTGTTGTCCGTCTGTCCGTCTGTCCGTGTGTCAAGTCAAGACCCTTTATCTCCAGAACGCGTAAATATATCGAGTTGAAATTAAAACCATATACTTCGGTCTACAGTCACTTGAAGCTGTGAAAAAATCAAACTTCTACATTAACGTAAAAAAAAGATACGGCTGTTTATGTCGCAAAAAACGTGTATTTCGACACTCTCGAGGGAATCAAAATATATAGGGTATTTCCCATTGACCTAGAACTATGAAATTTGGCAAGTAACACTGTCTTTTACTAAAAGTATAGGAAAAATCTGAAATCTGTACATTTTGAATTAAATCACAAAAAACAGTCTTTATACAAGGAACGGCGACGGTGCAAATTCTTAATTGAGTTAACCGTGTCATGTGCGGGAACCCTCGGTGGGCGAGTCCGACTCGCCTTGTCCGGTTTTTTTATCTCTCTGCTCTACTTGAGTGGAAACGAGCCCTAAGAGAAATCGATACTTGAACGCTTAGCGCTTTAAGTAACTTAAATGTCTGGAGAGAGTTGTATGTATGTATGTAAACACTTTATTATTGTACAAAAGAAAAACAAAATCAATACAATGAAGATTTAAAAAAAACGTACAAAGGCAAACTTATCCATTTAAGGGATCTCTTCCAGCTGACCCTTGAGAGATTAAGAAAAGTGAAAGGTTGTGCATCGAGTAGGCAAGTTGTAATTGAAAGCAAGCCATATCTGTCCCAATTTTGAGTCAGCTTCATTACACATACGCGTCATATCGCGTAATCTTCATAACTATTTAGAAAAATTAAGAAATGAAAATTCCATTTGTCTTGTGGTATGTTGATCCGTTCCGTCAACGGAGCCTAACGTAGTAGTCGATATTCGTAGAAAGTTAACGAAATACTCTAAGAATTGAGGAGGTTTGTTAATTAGGCGTTTAATAATACTTAGCATGTTAACATAGCAAGTGCTTAGGGATTTGAGTAATGGCAGGGCTATTTGCCGATATTATAACCGTTGGAAAGTGGGCTGCCGCTAACATGTTTTATTTTGTTTTATAGCAAACACCGTGTACCTCTTTATTTTCCACTGTTTGGAACGCTTTCTTATTGATGACGGTCCGGTCAGATTTAACCTTCAATGTAACGTCTTCGTCCAGAATCACTTTCCCTTGAAGGTACTGGTCTGCCAACTTGGAAGCCGCGGTAGCTTTCGACTTGTCTCCACTCGCCATATCCTTAACCATACCAGACACCTCGCCTATTTTCTTAACGAAGTTGTTCCACTCCTCGTTCAATTCTATTTCCTTAGGAGATTTCATCGCGGGATTCGATAGTATGTTTCTAAGACTCATTGCTATAGTATTTTTATAAATCGCTTGTTTTGCTTCAATAAAATTGCTGTAAATATCTTGTGCGATTTTTAGTTATACGGCAAATAACAGCGCCAACAGCGCATAGCAACTGTTGCTAAGACGGCGTTTTGTTATCGTAAATACTTTTCACAATCGATGATAACTTTTTACAAGCAGATTGTACAGTTGTTATGTAAGACCAGCAATATACAGTCTGTGAGCACTTAGAAGGTACAGTCACCGGCAATAATATATTATCCAACATTGGGTGCCAAAATATCTGACACATCTTTATTACTAGAGGTGTGTTTATTACGCCCAATGTTGGATAATATATTAATGCAGGTGACTGTACCTCAGGTTTGTACTTATCTCTCACTCGCTTTTAATAAGAGCTTATGAGAGCGAGTGAGAGCCAAGTACAAACCTGAGGCAGCTTCTAAGAGCGATCGCACTGTACATTGATAGGGACATGTTCTTTTTGAGCCACAATAAACACACATTGAATATTAACGACAATGTTAACACTTCCATGTACCTATTATGAATTTGGTCCGAACCTAAACGGTACATAAGACAGACTAAAGTTTCTAGTTATTTTCTCGAAATCAAACGTCCTACGTAATAGTTTATTTTTCCTCAGTAAACTCTGTCGAATACAACCGGACGTTTTTACAACTCACGTCACTTCGCTGCGGCGCAGTTCCGTCTAGTGCAATCGAACCTTTAATTAACATTATGCGATGAATTATGTTTTAATCATTACTTAAACATTCATCCATCAGTTTTAAAACCAATACAGTAAAACAAAACAAGTAACCCGTGTGATTGTCAAAGTACCAGGCTATCATCGGCATAACGCACCTTTGGTAGGACATGGGCACAATTGCATGTTTTGTGATATTGTACATTGTGCTCTTGTTCTTACCGAGCGTGCGAATTTAGATCTAAAATGACTAGCAGAGCAGGGGGCTCTATTCTACGCGGTAAAACAATATTGCTTCGACATGTTATCGTATTGTACAAACAGCTTGAGGGATTTTGAAATGTGATGTATTGTTGGATATAAGGAGCGTGTTAACCTCAAATTTCTTTGCGCTTCCTTTCTAAACCACAGGGAAGGGTTAATTAAAACATCAAGCATAGACTTTTTCATTAATTTACTTTATTAATTATTGTTTTATCATTTGTTTAATACAATCACTGTATTTAGGTCAATGCAATGGAGAACTATATCTAACCAGATAATTTTAATAAAAGTATGTAGATATTAATGATAGCGGCTACGTTGTAAACTCTGAAAACACGTGACTGTTATTTTATTGACTGTAAAAGCACCACAAAACGCATTTCGTTATTACAGATAAATATGAAATAATCACGAATACTTACTTCGTGTGCATTTGTGAAACTTGTAGATAAATAAAATATCTTGGACTTGCAAAACATTTTTTTTTATCGCAGTTATGTTAGTACTTTAGACTTAATCGACTCCGCTAGAGAAACCTAATCGATCCAGGCGGTAAAAAGGGAAGCGATATAGCAGTTACATTCACTGTATCAAAAAGATTCACGCTCAATTTATCGCGTATGCTTAAATGAAAACATATCTGAGTTTTTTGCGACCTCCTTTTCCGTGCATAGGTTTTTGAAACGATAGAGTTCTGTGCCATTAGTTGGGACTTGTAATAAGATTTTTTTATGGTATGTAGAAGGCAAACGGACACGCAGGCCACCTGATGGTAAGATCTATGACCCATAGACATTTGCATTCTCAATGCTACAATCTAAAGATTGCAATGCTAAGGTCGCAAATGCGTTGCAACTGCCGAATAGTGAGATTACAAGATAGACACTACCGATATGTAAAGTAGTAAATAGGTTTGGAATGCATTTGGTCTCCTCTTGGGAAGCGCTGGTAGATTTTATGACGTAAAAAGTGCCCGTGCGGGGCGTTAATGAGTAAACATCTTTTGGCCATAAATAGTGGTCGGAATTAATCTAATATGTTCTGGGTTGGTGATGATGACGATGACGAATAATAATGATGTCTTCCTGAAGGGACATAGGGCTTGTAAAATTGATTGAACGTTTACGATCTGGGTTTCTTAGCTGGACAAAGATTTTTTTTGTAGCGTTTTGTTTTTACCGCATTCTTTCTAGTAGAAGAATGATGCGGTTGTTCAATGAAACAGCATTGAGAGAAGTGCTCCGCGCTGTTTATCCGTTTTCTGAATAAGCCATTGAATTACTCTCTGGAATCTCTGATAATTCCTTTTTAATAGTGTCGTCTCTTTACACAGAATCAGAAAAGTCAGCATTATCCGCTACTGGTACATATCTCAATACGTATATTCGGCTTATTAGTAACTACACACTTTAGTAATTGCGTTTTAACGCCTTTGACATTAGTAGGATCTTTATAAAACCCAGCCTTAATCATTCATATAAGTTTATATGACATCGTTAAGCTTTGACCTTCTTTTGCTTTGCGAAGAAAGAGAAGCACATTGTCATTTGCGTGAATTTGGGTCCTACACAGATTTAGGTTTAAAACATTGTCACTGCCTATTCCTGTGACTAAATAATAATACGAGAAAAAAGTGTTATTTGCTCTTAATATGTGATACACTTTAAATTCTGTTTCAAAGTCGTTATATTTTCGGCAACAGGCCCTCCTTCTGTTCTGTCTCTATTTTACAGATAATCAATTTACGCGTATTGTCCGCAGTATTCACCCCCTTGGGCTTCGTCCACCTGTTCGGAGTGGTGGGGGGTGTGCTGGTGAAGCCACAGTTCCTCCAGGACCTCAACGAGGAGTACTACGTGTACTCCTTCGAGGAGGAAACCGTCAAGCGGAGGATAAACAACGCTGTTTCCACAGGTATGACTTTGTTATAAGCTGCCATCGTTCAGTGTCCCCAAATTATGTCCTAGTTTTTTTTGGTAACGTTTCAAAACCAGTCAGGGATTTTGTAAAAAAAAAACAACTTTTGAGGGAATTATTCCAGCTTGATGCGTATTCCTTTTCTTTATTTATGGCACGGAGAAGGCAAGCGACCACACCTGACGGTAAGTGGGATCTGTGACCCATAGACATATGTATTCTTAAGACTACAATCTTAAAACTGCAATCCTGAGACGGCAAATACGTTGCCAATTTTGACTAATATGGAACGTCTCTATGCTACTAATTTCACCGATTGTTAAGACAACTGGAACAACAATTTAACTTTTATAGTTTTACCGAAATAACGAACCGAGACCTATAATAAAAGATGTACTATCAGCCCAATGGAACCCTGACCCACCATAGAACGGTGTCACAGTGACATTATAAAACAATTTGTTTGACACTTCTTATAACTTGAATCATAACGTCTCTGTGACACAGTTCTATGGTGGGTCAAGGTTCCAATGGTCTGATAGTACCTATTGGTGGGACTTTAGATTTGGATAGCGTACGATGGTTCCCGGCGGGGTTCGATTTTACCTGGACCCTCAGTAAAGGTAAAATCGTCATTCTCGGTTTTCCTAGCTATATGGAGGTCGTCTTGTCATGTTGTTAGAGAAACTCGAGAAACTACAGCGTAGCGGCGTGCGGGAGTTTATAGCCGTAAGACAGGTTTGAAGGGTGTTGCACTCTTACATGTTATGTTAAAATCAACGTAAAAAGCCAATGAGCCTTTCGCGATTTTAAAATGTAGATGACTGTCTATAATTAGTGTTCGCGTATTATTAGCTGACTAGAGGAAGCCCGCGACTTCGTTCTCGTAGAATTAGTTTCCCGCTAATCCCCCCATTTCATCCTGTTGGGGGTCGATTTTCGGAAAATCCTTTCTTAGTGCTCACTTATATCTTGAAAGGAACCCCTGTACCAAATTTCAAGTTTCTAGGTACAGTAGTTTTGGCTGTGCGTTGATATATAAGTCAGTAAGTCAGGTTTGCCTTTTATATATATAGATAGATAGATAAGGTAATGTTGTGTTAAATATAATACTTACCTTTATTTTTATCTATTACTTTGACATTTACAATTTAATACGCTGAAAAAGTTCCTTGAATTCATATTGTTTTCGAAGCCGTTGCACCGGTGCGGTACGAAAATAAATGAACACGCCAACGCAAATATGTTGTTACAACGCGTAATATGTGTGTGCTCTTATGCGAGTGAAGTCTTCGGGGTTGCCCAAGGGCACAAGTGTTTGACCTCATTATGACGTAGGTTTACTTTTAGCAAGGTGTCCAAACATAAAAGTAAGTTTTTTTAAAACTTCTTGTGTGATTATTACATAGATAGACATGAGATATGTACGTAGGTTTATTCTGCACCAATGAGACATGTTTCATTTTTCATACTTTGGCGTTTTTAATGAATTACTTTAATTCTTGCTCCTATTTATCTAAAAGACCAGTAATCAAAATTATACTAATATTGGTATTTATTTACAGCGTTGGTATTTAGGGGTTACACACTTTGAAAACTTTTTTTTTATGTTATGCAGGTCTCCAAAACCGCAACAGGCAGAAAAAATAGTGATGATGGTCGATATCATTAGTGTTTGACATAAGTTGACTGGAACGTTTGTTATTGTTTGTTGTTTTCCGAAAAATAAAAAATATTGAAAATCTGCTGTAGGTAGCATAAGTAGTCAATTTGTGCTACCTCTAAATGTTGCCCTTTCACCTTGAAACTAGACATTTTAATTTTTTACATTATAAAGACTTAGGCATAAGCAGTCTGGAAAAAATATTTTTTTTTTCCATACGAATTTGAACCACCATATTATTATCATGCAACTTAGCAAATAACAAATTGACAGGATGACAGGAGGAACTACAATATTCTCTAGTGGCAACAACCCTTAATGGGGTGGTTGCAACTGTTTTGAGCTGAAAATTCGACTTTGTTTCCCATTTTACTCCAAACAGTACATTCATTTTCAGGGTTTCGTTTCCAAAGGGACCCTATTACTAGCCCCCGCTGTCCTTCCGTCCGTCTGTCTGTAAGTGTCAACTATTTTTAACTTTGCTATAAATATGCTCATTTTGTTTATTGACTTGTCATGCAGCTATACCATGTCAAAAACTTGTAATACCTTGACACTCCGTTGTACATGGACGAATGGATTTGATAATGAAATATTGGTGCTAACAACATCCTCTGTGTATGCAGTTATCTATGCTTGCGTAAATCGTGCGCAGGATATTGTTTGAATGGGGCACGCGGGCTTGATTGAATAATATTCGTACTGTTGTGGAATGAAGCGAGCTGGCTACAGTATAGTGTAGAAACATATTCTACTGATAGATTACATTTTCTCAGCAAAATGTCAGCAAATCAGGTGAGGGTTGCCGTTTTACGTTGTAGTAAATCAAATATATGTGTGTGTATGTGTGAACTCTTTATTATAAATCAAGAATTACCTATACAAAGTACAGGTAGGTATATATTAATGTTTCAAATTGCCGCACACCACACATTGCATGCATTGAATGACAGTTGCTTTAATTATGTCAGAAAACATTATGATTAAAAATTACAGATCCTTGCTATTCTTTTGTTTTTATACAAAAACAAGTTCACAACTTTAGCTAGGTACCTTTTCGTATTCCTATTTTTGAAATACTTTAGCTTTTGGTTATTATAGTAGGTTTGGCTAACACAGTGACAGGTCATTAACGTCAAGCTATCTTTCAGGCTGTCACGATACTAGCGATGCATAAACATTTATTGTTTTCCTTTCTATTTCATTTTCTAGTAACGTCATTCGAAAACTTTTTATGCGAGAAAAAATGACTTTAATTATTCTACTGGCTACTGGGACAGAATAAGGATTCTCCGATTTTCATCCCAACTTTTGTCAAACAGAACCTTAATGTTCTACATATTATTTTGTATAAGTCACATGGGATACTAAATATAATTAATTAAATTAAGCAAGTCAATAATGCCAATTCCAAGTATATTAGTGCCCTTGTAGACCAAAATACCTTAACGAGTAACCCACTAAAATGACCGATAAATTGTTCCGTTTATAATCTCAATCCCTCACCTTGAAAATTTATGAAATATAGTATTATCATTTATCATTTCTTATCTATATCTTCTTAAGTAATTACAATTCGATTCCATTCCTTTACGCCAAACAGAAGCGCTCTTCCACACTAATATTATAAAACAAAAGTTAGTCTTTCGATAAAAGTTGGTATGGAGATAGCTTGGACCCCGAGGAAGGATATTTACTTTTTATCCGTGAGTAGCGATATTCGATTCGACTTCTACGCGGACGGAGTCGCGGGCTACAGCAGTTATACATGAATCCCGCCGTCTGACCTCGAGACGATCAGCTTTACTTAGTAACTAAGTAGCCAATAGACATACGTATGTTGTATATCCGCGGTTTTTCTACACGCGTGACCGGAGTGACCTCGCGGAGGCGTTGCGACCTTCGCCTAGACAATCCAACTCCCCCGACGAAATCTTTGTAATAGAGATATCTCTATTTATACCGTAACAGCGCTGTCTTCGCCCTAATGGGATCTTGATAGCATAAACAAACATTCCAGAAATAAACTAAGTGATAGGACGCCACGAAATCTATTAAGTAGTTTAAAGGAAAAAAAAAAAAACTGTTAAGACAGTAAGCTTTACTATTGTGTTCTTACCCAAATATTACATTACTAGAGGACGCCCGCGACTTCGTACGCGTGGAATTAGTTTCCCGCTATTCCCCCCATTTCTTCCCGTTGGGGGTCGATTTTCGGAAAATCCTTTCTTAGTGCCCACTAACATCATGAAAAGAACCCCTGCGGCTCTGTAACAAATTTCAAGTTTCTATGTACAGTAGTTTCGGCTGTGCGTTGATATATAAGTCAGTCAGGTTTGCCTTTTATATATATAGATAACGTTTATAGCTAAATAAATAAATATCAAGGGACGGTGTCACACAAATTGACCTAGTCCCAAACTAAGCTCTAAGCTAGTAAGTACTATGGGTACTAGACAACGATAAAGATATTGAGAAATACATAACACACCGAGAGAACATCTAAGACAGGAAGCTCATCACAAATGCCATCATTATTTTTGGTCATAATGTGATTTAGGTCATAATTATCGCAAGTCATAACGTATTTTATTAAGAAACTGTAAACTTTTCAGGATTTTTATAAATCAAACCTAACCTAACCTAGCCTTGTCTACACGTTAGGTATTTCTGATTCTGAAAAGTTTACGGTTTCAGGGATATAAAAAATGATGACTATCAATAATTATGTCAAAAGTGACATTATGACCAAAAAATTATGGGAAACAACGGGCTCCCGCACAAACAGAATGAAGCCGCACTGAGAGCGGAGGCGGTGCAGTGCTGCGCGTTCTCTTACTAAAACCGCCTCCGTCACGCTTTTGGAACGCTTTTTAGTATGGGAACGCACCGCATTGCGCCGCCTCTGCTATCATTGCGTTGGCGGTTGTAGAGAAGTAGCGATTTGTTTCATAATATTGAAAAAAGATTTTGTGCAAAATAAAATGCAGCTGGAAAAAGGAATATCAACAAAATAGATGACTTTTGAAAATTTTTCATTTCATCTCTTATTAAAGTGATGTTCTAGGTACTGAGAACTTGATTTACTTTTTTATATCATAATTGGTAGAATGCCTATTTATCATAGGTCAGACATGGTTTTCCAGAGGCCTTAGTAATAGGGTCCCATGTTAACCTATCGAATTTAAGTGAATATACTCACTTTTCAACTCTAATATTAACCGGCGAGATTAAGTCGTCCTGTTAGAGCATACAAACAACATTTTAGGGTGTATATTCTCAAATCGGTAGGTTAACATGGGACCCTATTACTAAGGCCTCTCTGTCTGTCTATATCAGGGCTGTATCTTCTGAACCGTAATAGACGCTTGCAACTTTCACACAGTGTATTACTATATCCGCTATAACAACAAAAATAAGTTAAAAATTAAAGCAGGAACAAGAAACTTATTCGAAACCCGTCGCTCTTGGGCATTTTTAAAGAATGTTCTCTTTCATCAATCTCATTATCTCTTAGGCCTCAAAGAGACACAGCCAGCATACCATGAAATGTATTTATCAACTTATTAAGTTAATGTTATGAATGCCATTGTCCCGCGCCGCATCTGCAAGCTCGAGTCACCGATTACCGCCGAACAATGGCAGTGATCAAAAACAATCCCCCCGTTTACTTTGCTCGTTCATGTAACACTATTTGTTTTAGGCTGTTGCGTCATATGATGCCTGATATTTGTTTAACACGTTCACCGCCAAGTATTCGACTATCGGGAGTATCGGGTATTCTATGATGTTGTATTCACGCTGCAATTAAAATTGTAGTGAGAACTGTAATTGAGTCGCTTAACTTCAAACTCGGATAAGTCCATGCAAAATGTAAAAGGACAACGGAATTTGCGTCTTTAAAAAAAAAAGTTTTAAATTCGTATACCAAATTTCAAGGACATATCCGAGTTTGAAGTTCAGCAACTCAATTTGAGTCGTAATTAGTACAGTCAGCATCAAAAGTAGCTAAGCAGAATAATATGCTCAAAATGATCTAAACACGACGTATTCTCTTGACTGGGTCGAGTGCAGATCATTTTGACCTCTTCAGTTGCGTAGCTACTTCTGCTGCTGATTGTACCTATAGTGTGATAGCTCTTAGAAGGTGATTCGGATTTATACTCGTCTCTCACTCACTCTCATCTCTTTAAGAGCGAGTGCGAGAGAAGAACAAACCCGAAGCACCTAAGACCTCACAGACTGTAGTTGCAGTTGACCCGGCATTTTGACGTCAGTTGGAGTCACTTTCAGAGACATAAGTGGATGTCAGCACGTAATTATCATGCTAATAGCGAGCGGAGATGTCGGTAGGGGACGGCCTAGACGGACGTACGGTGATCAGATTCGCGATGTACTGAATAAGGGCCAAATCAAAAACTCCCGAAACCGACGTACCTACGTGCATGAAGAGATTGATGAATGTAGAGGAAGCGAAAGTGGTATGTTTAGACTGGTGCACCTGGCGTGCCATAGGCTCTGCCTACCCCATTGGGAGACAGGTGTGAAGGTATGTATGTATGTATGTAACTTAGCATCTTGCAGCGAATTCAAAATGAGCTATGCAATTTGTATAAATAACAAGTTGCATTAAGGTGCGACCGCACCGCTGCGTAAAAAAATACGGTGTAGTTGCGTAAACAAAAGACGGGGTCATAGTAACAACATGGCGCCGTTTTTGACGCACCGTTAAGCAGCGCACCTTTAACCTTTTGAACTCCATGGTCGCGTGCAATTTTATGTGTCCGGGACGACGTCAGAACTTTTCAATGTATGTCAATAAAATTATAAGTAACTCATAATAGCACAGTCTATTATACTTTGGTGGCCTTGTCTTAAAAAACATTCGTTTAACGAATTCCTAGCTTAAGAGGATTGTGTTGAGCTGGAAATTTCCATACGAAATGCGATAACGTTTCTCTCCCCATAAACCTACTCCGATTTTTACGATTTCTTTAATATGCTGTAGTTATAATAAAAAAGTAGGCCTGTACGTTTTCCTTTTCAAGAAAATATTTCTTAGAATGAAACAAATTGAAACCAAACAACAGAAACGTAGATTTTCATAATAACTGCGACATATTATAAAATCGTGGAAATTGGACTGGTATTCGGGGTTTAAAAACGTGGAGCTAAATTCGTATGGAAAATTACGTGGGATTTAATCGTAGCTTCACAAGCCTCATAACTATAAAGAAAAAAAATTCACTTCATTTGCGTTTCACTTTGGTCTGGTAAACCCCTCGCCTATAAAAACCAACTTTACTCCCACAGGCATTGGCTACATATCCCCCGAGCCGATGTACCCCGAAAGAGGCGACGTGTCGTCTTCCGCCACCGACTCCAAGAAAGACATGGGCCATGAGACGCCGCTATTGCGGCTGAGAAATGGCGCCCTACAGGCAGGGCTCAACGAGCGCTTGAAGAAAATCGTGGCCATGAGAAAGGTGAGACAGCTTTATCAACAGAGGTCGGAATAGGTAGTGCTTATTAGTAGTGCTTGATGACCCCTGTTTTTAAATGATAAATAAATAAAACATAAAACTCATTTAACACGTTCACTGTCCCCATACAAAACGATATGACAATGTCACAAGTCCAACTGTGCATTCAGTATGGGGATGTGACCCCATAGTTGAAGCACGGACTCCTGAAAAAAAGCTTCATGAGCCCACATTGGGGCCACCCGGACAGGGAACGTGTTAATTCAGATAAATCAATCCATAATTTGTTAGTGAAAAAAAATACTTAAGAACTATGTTAGTACAAATGATCTTAATAAATGGACTGGCATCATGGGCTTCCACGTCGCGTCCATGAAGCGGCTTAGGACGGCAGAGTCCATTCCGTCCGCCAACATCTGCAGGATATCGTTGCTCCCTTCCCGCATAATGCTTAACTATAGATGCGCATTTCTTGCGCATAATTGCGTAAATGTCATCGACGCCGGCATCCGCAAACATACCAGACGCGCTGCAGAAGCGTGGAAGCCTCAGCTAGGCCCTGAACACGTTACTATATTGCACACGTAATGCATTATATAACTTCTGGGTTAATATACGTTTACTTTTTTTATGGCGATAAGGCACATAGGCTACCTGATGGTAAATGGGATCTAAGACCCATTTATAAACATTTGAATTCTCAAGACTAAAATCTCAAGACTGCAATCCTATGACTTCAAATGCGTTGTCAACCCTGAGGGCTAAGATGAAATGCCTCTATGTTAGTAATTTCAACGGTTCTCATCTCCACAACGGCACACAGCAATGCGAGCACTGTTACTGCTATTAACAAATAGTAGGTACAAGCAATTTAAAATATAATAATATAAATACATATAATCTATATTTGTAAATCGCTCCATCAAACGCCAATCATTGTTTATATCTTGTTATATTTATATTCTTTGTTCGTTTTGGCTTTACGCTACGCAGGTAGAGTCGAAATGTGCGTAGTAAAACTATTATGATTATTTCTTCAAAACATGATTCATTGCATTGATCTTGCGAGTGACAATGAGAAATGCTGTGAAAATATAATTGAACACATACTAATCAATGAACACTAAAAACTGGTTGAGTATATCAAATCAAGGAAATGAATTATAGCCCGAAATGAAATTGAACATTTTTGCAAGACTTAAAAAACAAACCCACCCAATATTTTGGTGTTGTTAGAGTATGATGAAATTGATGAATGATGGAGCAAATTTTTTTTTTTAGAGTAAACTTTATTCTCTCTGACAATTGTTTTGATTGATATTCGCCATACGAATGTCGAAAGCCACAACGCACGCGTGGTTTCAATTAGACAATTGGGTCGTTATCACCGGCATTGCCCTTGTACTCTCATTTAGTCGATACGCGCCAAACCGCTGCGATCTGAATATAGAAGCGATCGCGAGCCAGGGCCCTACTCCAGAATCCCAAGTTCGAAGGCGCGCTGGCTGTCCCTTTCTCGATTTATTTACAATCAGTCATCAATGAGCGAGAGGGAATCTAGCAGTTACCACATCATTACTCTTACACGAGTACACATCGATAGTATAGTGTTAATTTACTAGCTATTCGTACAAAATTGTCACTGGTGAAAAGGCACCGCCAGAAACTCTTAGCTGTATATCTGCAAGGAAGCATCAAGATTTTTAAAATGTTACCTTATATTGATTTCATTTTTTGGCTTCCGTGCCCGAAGGTAACCCAATGGAACAGAGTAACCTACACAAGCACAAGTGTAACCTAACCTACGTAATTAATGTTTAACCTACGTAATCCTGGAAACATCATAGTTTCAGCATAAAATAGCATTAGATGAAATGAAATTCGATGAAATGATACAATTGATGAAGTGAAATTCGATAAAATGATGGGTTACCAAGCTATATGCCTGCGCTGGCCGTCCGTCCGTCCTAACTATAAAGAGCTAGTGTACCTATCTTTTGAACCGTAATAGATAACGGGTTCAATGTTAATGTTTTTTTTCTTCAGACTACGTGTTATGAGTTATGACGGCGATTTATGCATGTATTGACTATAAGGAAATATGCCGAAATATAAAAATGTCCACTTGAATAATTTCGTCCGTGCATAATTTGGTCAAAGTATAAAAATGTGCACATATATATTAGACGACGTATAAAGATGTTACGACAATAGACTATAAGGAAATATGCCGAAATATAAAAATGTCCACTTAAATATTTATATACATCGTCGATTTTTATATAAGACATTTACTTACTATGATTGTAGACATTTTTATACTTTGAGAGTAGTCATTTCTATATTTCGACTTAATAAGACTTAGACGTTTTGAAGTATTGGCTTTCTTATACTTAGACTAATTTATGTTTTAAAGGTAGACATTTTTATACTTCGGCATATTTCCTTATAGTCAATACAAGCATAAATCGTTTCATTTCAAAAAATTTTTTTTTCCTGTGTCTTACAATCGGTAAACTATACAAGTGTTAAATTAGTTGATTATAGTACAAACCCTGAAGAAATACAACAAATACTAACAAATGCTCAAGTGTAAGTTGGACTCGCGCTGATTCGATTCGAAATCGAATTCAATTTGGAATATAATAATTTTCGATGATAATAATACCTACCTACTGTGTGGCGGTACGGTACCCTCGGTGCGCGAGTCCGACTCGCACTTAAACGGTTTTTATAATGTGTCACACTTGTGTCTTGATACTTTGTCCAACAAAATGCTATTGATTTATGTTTATGACAACTCTAAAGTAGTACAACGAGCTCAGTTATCGGTGTACTCTCACGCACTCGGCCCATTACAAATTACGTGATAATAAAACGTATAAATAAACACCTTTCAAACCGAGTTTATTTATATGTGAGGTTAGAATATTGTACGGTTATCGACATGCTTTCAGATAACGTTTTTAAACCGTAAAGTCATAAGTCGTGAATGTTTTATAAACTTTTAGAGCAGGCTATCGAAAAATAGGTACGAGTTTAAGAAATAAAGTAAGAAAATAATTCATTTTCTTAAGTTATTTAAAACTAGCTCCTGCCCTTATTATATTTTGATATGTACCATTTTATCAATAAATGCTTGAACCTTGAAACTTCGTCCGCGTAGATTTCAACTATCGTTATTCCCTCGGGAACTTTTTAATTAGCCTACGCGTTAGTCCAGGGTATAAGCTATTTCCATTTCAAAATTCATCCAAATCCGTCCAGCCGTTGCCGCTGCAAAGGACTAACAAACTGCATGTCAAACTGCAATGCGTTTAAAAAATTACACTTGGCTCAGTGACCACTTGTTGCGAGCGCTTGTTGAAAAGAATCCTAAAACTTAAATCAATCACAAAAAAAGTGTATTATGGGTCCAACATGCTCAAATTACATTGCTATCTTTGCAGGAGGTGGAAAGCAAACGCAAGACATCTTCGCTACAGCGTAACGTGGTGTACCCGCTGGCGATGCTGCTGCTGCTGGCGCTGACGGCGACCACCGTGCTCGTCGTCATCCAGAACACCCTGGAGCTCCTCATCGGCATCAAGGCGCTGCCGCTGAGCACGAGGGTATGTACAGCTTTAACAGGAGACCTGTTCTATATAGCGCAGCGTTTGAGCTTGGCACAAAAAAGTTGTGGATTTTTTTAAAGATGTTCTATAAAAGACCTTATTGAAGTGTGTCTCAAAAGCATCCTTTTTTATATTATTTGATAAGAAAATAAATAAATAAATTTCTGCTAATGGCTAAAGAGCTTAAACGTCACATGGTCATTCCTGGGTCATTATTCGAGCGTTTGAACTGCCTCACTTTTGTGGACAGATTTTTGAAGAATTGGGCGTATATTTTGATGCAGTTTTTGGATATGTGCAAGATGTCCGATAAAATTAGATACCTAACCAGAAAGGAAATCGAAATCTGCAAAAATCACAAAAATACAAAAATGTGACCACGAACGTGTTTCGGAACAAACGCCCAAATAATGACGCTTCGACGTCACAGCTAGTGCTATGTAATAACATTACATGGTACTTTCGCATTTATAATATTAGAATGGGTATTGACTTGACACGGCTGTAAACCATGTAACTCATGTAAGGAAGGCAAACTTAAGTCTCTTAGGCCGGCATTACACCTGTAAGTAATTGCTGTAAGTTTTGAGACGCAAGTATGGGTAAGAGTAAGTGGCAAATATCTACATCTCTCTCTTCCATATAGCTTTGTTTAAAAACTTACAGCAATAACTTACAGGTGTAATGCCAGCCTTGAGACAAGGCCTAGACGACAATAATTGTCACGAGACGGTTAATTTGTTTATGATAAGCCGGCTGACGGTCTATCCAATCTAGATAACCTATCTACGGCAGCTATTTTCAGTATGTGGGTTAATGAGTATTTTATAACTGTCTTACCAAAGGTTAGAGTAATGATTAAATATAGTGTATGTACAGTTCATTATAATTAAGAATAGAAGCCGAAGCTGCTGGTTACTGCAACCGTTGCAGATACAAAAGAGCTTTTGTGAAGACCACGCTCTAAAATCAATTTTACGTGCAATTTTATGTGGTCTCGTTGACAAACACGTTACTCATTGCTGTGAAATGTTGTCTGTACAGAGATGATAGAAAGCAAAAATACTACACTCTAGTATTTTTGCTTCTCTAGTTACTACAAAAAAAAATGAAGTCTCTGGAAGTATTTTAAGAGGCCTACTCACACTCTGTGGCATGAGCGAGCGTGCTGAGTGCGCGTTGACTCGGCGATCTTCCTTGTGGAGCTCTACCTAACTCGCGTGAAGGAATACTAATAACAACATTGTTTTACTACTGTCAACATTATCCATATTCAGAATGTTTATAGCTGTGCAATGAGGATTGTCTTATCGGGCCGGCTCTATAAAGTATGATGTTATGTGCAGTTGCAGCACTTCACGCTGGGCATAGCGTCGCTCTCCAAGCTGGGGTGGGCGGGCGCGACCCTGGAGACCATCCTCATCCTGTACCTGTACGTGGCGTCGGTGACGGGGCTGAGCGCCGGCGTGCGCGCGCTGGGCGTGCTGCCGCGCGCGCGCCGCACCCCTCTGCCGCGCATCATCGCGCTGTGCGCCGTCTCGCTCACGCACTCCACGGCGCAGCCGCTGCTGGCCAAGATCCTGGGTGAGCCAGCCACATCATATCTCGTTGATTGTGCAATACCGCGAAAGTAACAAATTAAATAAGGAGGGAAATGCATCTTCTATGTAAAACGATAAGGTGTATTTTGCAACGTATCGGCAGTTGTTCCACCGCCGACGATGAGCGAGAAGCTAATAAAATAAATAAATAAAATCGCTTAACTAATAATACCGCTTAAAAGTCAACGATTTAACGCGCAATAGGTGAAAGCTAATCCAATGAGATACCTACTTTGACTTGCGAGGCATTAGTAGTCAAGCGGCAGACGATATTAGGATGTAGGTACCTACTCATTTTCTTGTAAGCGAGAGTGAAAGGTCAAAAGAATACCTATATAATTGTTTAATTTGTGCTTGCATAACGGTGAATTTAAATTTTTATAACCGCCGACAAAAATGTATTAAAAAACACCGTTTTAGGTCTGACAAATGACAATTTTCCTCAGGTATAACAAACTTCGACTTGCTAGGCGAATTCGGGCGCATCGAGTGGCTCGGCAACTTCAAGCTAGTGATGTTATACAACGCGATATTCGCCACCATCGCGACCCTCTGCCTCGTCAGCAAGTTCACCGCGTCCGTGCGCCGCGAGCTCTACAACAGGTTGGTTGAGAACGTCAACACCGTCGCCCATTGCGTGTCTTTCCTCAACAACTGACTTAGATTACAGTTTTACTCAATATAGTAACAGCCTTGTAAAATTACGCGCGTTATAAAGTCGCGACCGTTATACGCTATTTACCCTAGCGATTTTTGTACAGTCAACCAATTTTATTTCTATGCGGACTTGGTCAACGTGACGTTGTAAACCAAATCATAGGAAGTCTCTTACCTTTTGGTTGACAACGTCACTTTAACGTAGTCCAAAGCGGCCTAGAAATCAAATTGGTGGACTGTCCCTATCGAGATGAAATCACTGCGCGATATGTCCAAAAGATTAATCTCGATTGGCACGATAATTGGGGGATTACATATAGTCATTTGAGCAAAATAGATCTATGAATGCATATCAAGCGATCTGCCAAAAGACTTAGCAAATATTAAAATCAGTTTACACGTTTGGTAACTGTTTGTTTGGCTTTAGATTCTCTGTGCGAATGGACCTGCTGAACGAGGTTGCAATTGGAGATTATTATTTGGGTAAAACTGTACGGTTAAAGATGATCCGAGAAAATAAATATACGGAAATAAACTGTGTGTCCTAGACGACAATAGCTTCACGCTTAAACGGCCATGGAGACGACCTATACGAATATTTTTAGGCTGTTATGGTTAAAGCACCAGAAATAATTGCCGAGACCCAGATTTTTCCTTTTAAGTTATCGGCTAGTAACAAGGCTTCTTTTGAAAAATTTGGGTGCTTTGTTTACCCACTATGGTCAAATATGTTCAAACGGGACGGAATATATAAGTACCTACCCTCTCGTTTGAAGCTGTTGGTCTTAGATTGCGTGTAACACTTTATAATCGATTCATCTTTACTTGTTTTATCTAGTAAACAAAATAACCTAAAAATTGACTGTCTAGTCTGACTGAATCTTCCATTATTCCTTAAAAGGAAGCATCCAAAAATACGTAAAAGAATTCCCAAATTTGGTCTCGGGCTGCTTTTTTTAAAAGTTCGTTTTATTCTTACAACGTATAAACGTTTTAGGTTCTTTGTTTACATCATAACACAAATAAGGATGAAAAGATTACATGCTGACCTGGTTAAGAATCGTGATATGACGGAGCTGTGTCATGGCGCGCGGCTGCGCCCGGGATAGTTGTAAGGCTGAGGAAACTTGAATAAGTTAAGAACAATGAACTGAATAGCTAGTACGAGTGATCTCTGGAAGGCCTGATGTATGCACGGTAATGAATGAGCTGGACCAACCGAGGTTATTTTACGTGATTTTTTATTTTGCCCAGCCGATGTATTTTTTGCTTAGTGTGCATTTGTTCAGTGCAAATATATTTTGATTAATTAAACTAAACAGTAAAACATAAAATTGTTCAGTTTTGCTGCTTAGTAATGAATGTAGATTCTGTAATATTTAGATCCACGCATTTATAATCCTATTTTATAATTTGATTCCTATCCAACAATTATTTATTAATTTTATATTTTAACTCGTGTTTTAATAAATTTTATGTTCTTGAGAAAAGACACATTAGATGATAAATTGTTTTTGACCAATGAGACTGAATTTTGTTAAATAGTGTAATTCATTGTGTGGAGATTATTTATTTTGTTAATTGAGTAAAAAAGTATTTGTCACAAAGAGATGTGTATGGCTATAAATGAAATTTAGTTTTAATTGTTTGATGTAATGTGTGTTATACTTTTCTGCCATGACATTGTTAATATTTGTGGTGTTTTAATGAATACATGAATTGTATATTTTGACACAAAATGATTCCACAAATGTACCTACTTTTAAATTTTAGCCCTTGCATTAAGCGACATCTACCACAGATTTATAAAAGACATAATAAGACTGTTTTCAGTTGATTGCTCAATTATAATGAAGAGTTTTGTTTAGAGGCTTGTAAATTGTTATCTAGTCGAGTTGAATCTCTCGTTTTCATGGCGGCTCCCTCGTGCAACACTTGAGAAGCCGCTGTTCAGTTTGGTGCATTAACAAGCTTACCATTTGCCTCCATTACTAACCCGTGTACCGCACCTTTAAGAATAAGGCCTTGTAGTTTAGTGGTTCAAACCTAACCTAGCCATTGTATTTTCTTCCTTGCCTGAGATAATGTAAGTATGTAAATTCAGCAATAACTATTTTATATGTAACATGTTAATATTAAATATATATCACAATGAAATAAATTTAAGCAACTATTGTAGAATAACCAATTACATATTGTTATGAACGAAAAAAAAAACTAATCTTAGTGATGACAAGGTTAGTCCTCAAATCAAGCCAGTGCAGCAGTGGTGCTACCGACTATGTCTTGATAATAACATAGAGTAAACAAATAACATGTTATAAACTAAATAATAATATTAGAGCAGTTATAAGTAGGATGTTGCTTATGTAAGTTTTGCGTGTGAAAATTGTGTTGTGAATATTATTTTAAATTGTTTAATGTGTGTGTATTTTATACATTTTGTATTAACCTGTACCAAACGTTGAGATTGCATTTGAAAATAATACATTAATAAAAATTGAAGAACTGTTTTCATTTTACCCATCCATTTACACATCGTTAATGACAACACTCATTTGCTTTGCTTTACGTTTGAGCTTTTCATTTTAGCTACGTAGGTATTCATATTTAACAGTGCTAAAAATAATCTGCTTATCACAGAAAATTTTATATAAATATTTTTTTATTCAGTCTCATTAGGTTTTTTATTTCTTTTTGATGCTATAAAATATTTTTTTGTTGTTCAGATTCAAGTGGGTAGCAGATATATTTACATTACCAGAAGATACACTATCATTAGATTTGACGGCAAAGAATCTTCAAGCGTCTGCAGACTTAACAATAACTGGGAAGATTGATCAAGAAAAACTACAATAGTTAAAGTGACAATAGTCTCTCTTTCACAGACACACGCAAACCATAGTCAAATCAAGCCAACAATTTAAATGCTTCTGAGGCTGTATTAACTCTTAGTTCTGTTAGTGAAGCATTGAATGTAATTGCAAGCCACAGATATTTCATCTCATTGGGCTGCCTTTCCTTTAGAAGAACGAAACTGAACTGACTGACACATAATAGGTGTTTCAACTGAAGCTGAAACAAGTAGTGGGCTGCGTGTGTAAAGAGGTAGATCCACTCCACTAGTCAACACGGCTGGCTTTCCATTAAAGGAACGAGAAAAGATGTAGATTTTAACCAATGTGATTAGTTCATTTCTGCACGTCTCCTCTGCTCCCCTAGTCTCAGCCTCAGTGGAAAGACTGCCTTGGAAAGGGCTCATGTCAGTTACCAGAATTACTAACAAAAATCTCTTGACTGTGTTGAGAAAAACATCTCTGCGCTAGGGTAAGAAAGAGGATATAACAAAAAAATAACAAATTTGTACAAATGTTTCCAAACTGTGATGCTTATTTGTATTTGTAGGAATATAAGATTTATGTAATACATGTTTTTTTACAATGCTTTTATAAAGGCTTCAGCTTTTTATAAATACATATAATATATATAATTTATAAACTAATTTTTTTAGGACGAAGGTGTTTTATTTACATCATTTTCAGCTACAGTTTCAATGGTCATATACAATTTCCCATATTTCCTTCCCTCTGCCTTCACAATGAGTCTCCGAGCATTGCTCCTGATCACCTCCAGACTCTGGCTGCTGTTCAAGCCCAGAATGAAACCAAGGTTGATAATATCATTGACATCTCGAATTTGCATTGAATCTTGAGCTCCGCTGGTAACAAGTATGTTTTTTGACTTTCCAACAGCATGGTAGAAGTGTGCAGTACTAATGATGTTTTTTCTTGCTGTCGAGTCTCTTATCGCTGGTGAATACATGAGTTCAAAGAAAATTCCTCGTTCTACAGCTTGTCGGTACAGTTTACGGCTTATTTTGAATGGTATTCTAGTTTCCGGGTCAAAACTAATTAAATCTATGTCTAATGTTCCACAAGCATATTGGAATGCTTGCAAAGTTTTTGGTATAACGGCTATGATGTCATATTTTTTAATGTTTTCTGACCGATTAATCTTATGAGCTATGCTGGAATCTGAAAACTCGATTGTTACTCTGTGTAGAATATTGAGTTTACCCTTAAAGATGTCACTAGAAATTTCGACTGGAACAGGAATATAGTCTTGGCTTTCTCTGCCTTCGCCTTTCTTCTTCTTTTTCTTAGGCTCTTCACTAGGCTCCTCAACGTTCGTGTTGATAGCTACAGTATTATAACCAAGCCTTTGTAAAAAGTGTAACTTGTTGATGTCAAAGTTTTTACCCACTGACAAATCACAAAATCCCCAGTTCTTTGTTGATGCCATATTATATATTTATATGGAATAAATATTTTCAATATAAGATCAGCAGTCTTTATTTTAATTACATAAAATGTAAACAAGACTACGTTTTTTACTTAGGTTATATTTTACATTACATTACATACCATAACACCATACCCTTACAATCTGTGGTTAAATAATGACGGACGACACGTTTCGTTTTATACGATGTGTCTCACTACTCTCACTGTCTCGGCGAATAAATGAGAGACATAAGAGTTTACAGTATTCAGCGGCTCTCATAAAATACAACCATAAATACCTATGGAAGAAAATTTAAAAATTTGAGAAGCATATGCGAGTGATTTCGTAATGGAACGAAACGTATTATTGTAAATGTCACTAAAAGAAAGTCAGCTGTTAGTTTCGTTCAGAAAATCTATAAGGCTGTCTTGAATTATCGATGATTCATATCGAATAGAATACGATAAATTGGTCAAATCAAATTAGAGACAAAAAATTCAACCTTATTTTTGAGTTATCATTAATTAAAGTCACTACATTTTATAAAAAATATACTTGAACTTGTCAAAAACAAGGATTTGTCAACATTCAACAAGCTAGTAATTTAATTATTTATTTTATAACAATGGGTATCCGTATTATTATTGCAGGTGAATCAAATTGTGACAAATTTGCACAAATATGCCTGGTAGCAGATCATCTTTCTCAAACTCTACCTTGCTTTTGTTACGAACGTATAGAAAAATCAATTTTAGATTGGAAAGTAAGTATAAAACCGTCAAAGCTAAGATAATTAAATACTTAAACATGTTATTTATTTGCAATGATACCTACATATCAAAATATTTAGGTACGTTATATAATTAACTTTGTAAATAGGTATAAACTTACATGTCTTTGCCACGTCTTTTCACCATCCTTCATACATAATGCCTACTGCAAGAGATTAGAATGCGCTTCCAACGTCTGCCGAGTGCAAACAATATAAACCTATTTAAAGCTATGTAGAAAACGCATCTTCTGGGCAAGCTCGCTTCATCGTTAACAAAATCGGGCAAGAGTTAAATCAACAAAAAAATGCTGCCAACTGCGGTCGGCGTCACTAATGGGTCTGCGGTCGGGCGTCAGTGAGTCAGTGACGCTGACGCGCGCGGTTGCGGTCGAGCGGCAGGCGTCGTGACGCTCGCTAGCTCGCTACGGAAGGTGCTTCATAGAAATCCATACAAACCAGTCGTGACGCCAACCGTTGTCGTCTCGTCTGCCGTTGCCTTCTGCTTGCTGCGGTCGGCTGCGGAATAACACCTTTTGTCTCTTTGTAGCAACAGCGTCATAGAATAAATAATAGTTCTGTCTACCGATGTACATAATTAATTATATAGATGTACGACCATAATAACTGATTGATTTTTTTTAAGTTGAATCTGTCTAACGTCCTTAATGATGCTGGTAATGATTCTTTGATGTTGTTTTGTTAGAATTGGCTTGCGAAGATTAACCAGAAGAATAAATGGCACCACATCAGATCTCCTTTAGTTTGGAAAGAACTTTTAATGAAAGGCAGTAAACCTTTTTATATTGGCGGGACATCAGAGTTTCTTGATTATTGCCATTCGTATTACCAATTTGATTATTTTATGGCTGATTCAAAATTTGAAGGATTAATCGATATCAATTCTCAATATAACAATAGAGTTAAACAAGACATACGTGATGTCGAAGAAAAGCGTTCTTTTACTGACAGGAAGTTGGAAGTTCCCCCAAAAACGGATTACACTGTTTGCATATCGTGTGCTGGAAGTCCGTTAACCATGCAATTAATATCAGAGATTCTAGAATTATCAGTGGGCGAAAAAAGTGTATCAAAACTATTCCTATACGACATCGAACGTCCCGCGATTAATATGCAGGTAGTGGAACGTGATTGTAGTTATATTGAAACTAATTATCCAGGAAAAGTTGTGAAATATGCTGACAAAATTGGTGTCGCTTTGGCAAATTGTGATTTATTTATCGTTATGGATCACATTAGTTTTAAGTAAGTAACTTATACCATTTGAAGTAGGTACCTATGTTAGGTATTGTTTTGTTTTAGAATAATTCTCCAGGTTTGTTAATGTGCTTTAATTTTCAGCACAATGGATTCTATTGGAGATTGGTTGCATGCTAACAAGAAACTCATGCAAAATATAGCTCTTATGATTAACGCATCTGCTAAAATTGATATGCGTATCTTATTACCAAATCTGGGTCCAGCTTGTTACAATGCTACCATTTTGATGCACGCAGTGGGCAACTGCAGAAAAAAGAATGTAGTCGTTGCGACTTCCGATTTAGGATTGGAGGTAGTTCCAATAGCTGCTGCAATTGCTGAAATTCCTGCGAAAAACATGTTTTGTCCTCCAGTATGGGGATTTGTTGGGGTAAATCACTTGGTAGATGTTAGGACTGCAGTACACAAATATAATAGGTTCAAGCCGTATAACAGATACACGAAGGTTAAAAACTCAACGTTAACTATTGGCACTATTGAACCTGAGATGAGGACAATGGAATACCTATTATATTTTGACGAAACATTATGGAAAAGGGTTTTGGAACAGAAGGTGAGTATGTAAATTTTAGAATAGAGTATTGGTTGTCTAAAATCTACAACATGCGTGTATATGTTTGTTTGCTTTAGAAAGTGCCTAATTTCACTTTAAAGTTTTTTTCAACAGGGAAAACTTGTCAGGGGACAAACTCCAATAAATAAAGCCATAAGCCTTGTTAATGTTATGAAACTGTGGCTTTTTGGCCCTAAACCCGATGAGATTGTGAGTCTAGGAGTCGGATGCAATGGTAAGTTTTTTTTTCCCATTCACTATTCACATAGTTACTCGTATTATACAATAACACTTTCATAGGCACTAGCACATGTACATTTTGATATCTTATGCATGCTATACTATATTTCAGACTAATGTTATAAGTATTATATATATAGTAGCTGTCCGCGCCCGGTGCCGCCTGGGTGAATATTTTTTTACATACAAACCCTATGAGATATATTTTACGACCTATTCTCAGTCCTACTGAATATTCCACGGAATAGAAAAAAACAGTGGAAGTGCCATGAGCTTCGCTTAGTATCAGGGGCTCTACTTTGAAATTAGTAATTCAAACTTCGGATCGCCGAAAACCATCGAAAATATTATTCGCACAACTGTCACGCACAAGCGATCGCGGCAAACTGAGGTAGGTTGCGCGGAATTCCGCATAACCATGCAAAACGTGAAACGCCCACTTCACACTTCTACTGTGTTTCTGTTCTGAGGAATATACTCACAAAATTTCATAAGAATCGGTCAAGCCGTTTCGAAGGAGTTTTCTTACAAACACTGTGACACGAGAATTTTATATATTATATATATATATATATATATATATTATAATAATAAGGCTAATCAGTTAAATAACCCTCGGACCGACACGCCGAGAGGGATGTAGCTATCTGATAAAATAAGAGAAGTAAATAACTTTTTCATTTTAAAAATAACTGAGCGCCAGCCTTAAATTGTTTGTGTTTGTTTGACCAATTTTGGTTGACTGTTAGAGAATACCTTAAGGCATTAAGTCCGCCTATTGTACCAACTTTGTGCAATAATGTTTTAATAAAAAAATACTAAGGTTGCATTCGACCAAACTGGAATAAGGTCTTATACCTAGATTAAACGCCGAATTTGTATAGACTAATCTCGGAGTAAGTCTTATTCCAAGTTGGTGAAATGCGGCCTCAAACACGTAAATAGTTGCGTCCCTCTCGGCCTGTCAGTCCGAGTGTTGGTCTGTTGGTCGTACTGCAGGTAATAGGGGTTTCAATATCTTGCTCCTTGCTTGCCAGGGCCTTTGCCGTTACCTTTAAACGCTGCAGCCACATTTACAGGATTTAGCGAAGTTTTGTGTTGCCATCTCTCACTTTAACATAAAGAAAGAAAGAGACTTCAACACGAATGTTGCTCGAACTCCTCAGATGTGGCCGCAGCGTAACTAACCTGTACAATAGAAACTTGTTTTTAAATAATTTGAAGGATTACATTTTAGGATCCTTTGGTTTAAACTTTAATGGGATTTTTTCACAACCATCTCATTTTGTGGATGGATATTGGGAGCCTGCAGGTAAATATTTGATGCCGAGAGATTCTGAAATGAAATTACCTTATTTAGAACAAATGGCTTCATTTTGCATGAAATTGGAAGTAAAAGAATTGCCGAATATAGTTCCAATCGAGCTATGTCTATGTAGAAGATATACTATTGAACAGTTGTTAAGAACTAAGCCACGTAAAGTGTGATATAGGAGTTGAAGTCGATTAACTAACATTAGTCGTGTATCAGTCGATGTATTTAACCTGACTTCTCGATTTGTATTTCTGGACGTAATCGAAAACAAGTTGGGCCGCCGCTTCGTTTCGTTTCGCAGTACAACACTACCTTAGCAGCTTAGTGCAAAACGAAACGTTACGGGGGTACGACGGGTTTCGCGTTCCGAGGAGAGATGTTATGACGTGCAGCGACTGTCTTTGTTTCAATAACATTCGTATAGTTTTAAAGAAGATTATTTGTTAAAATGATGTGATAGATCACATTTGGCATGATGTGATACGTTGTGGCATAGCGACATGAATTTTCCCAAAGCATGACCGTGCCAATAGGAGTTATTAACATAGTTAGGGTTTCGTATTGGTTAAGTTGTGTGAATGTTGTGCCAATAATGAGATAGTGGAGTGTTGTGATGTGGTTCGGGGACATGCGGGGGGTGGTTTGGGTGGCGTGGGTCGCGGCGGCGGTGGCGGCTGCGGCCGCGGGCCCGCTGGACCCGGAGGCGCCCGTAGCGCGAGGTGAGAGGAAGAGCCTTGCCACCTACGCTTGCCGCCTGTCCGCTCTTGCTAACGTTGCATGCGCTACTGCACAACTCACACAATACTTTTTCTGTCATTGACACTGATTTTATTCAACTAAGCAGCTTCCTATTAAATGTTGTAAAAGTTTTGTTTAATAAACTCAATACTTTAAAGCATGTGCATTATTTTCTCATCTAAACTAATGTTTGTTACAAGTTAACAAATATAGTTGCTAGTCATTACAACTTTTTAAAGGGCTGAAATATATAAACCTAGAGCACTTTAATTTAATACATGTTTGGTAGTCATTATCATTATACTAAAAATACATTGGATTGAAAGATTGATTAATTAAAGCAGGTACCTAACTACTTAGGCAAGAGATTTTCTGTCATAAAAAAACTATCTAGTCTCATGGTTTCATCATTACTGTTTATTTATTATTACTCTCTTATGAATCCAGGTCATAAATTAATTATGGGCGGTTTTAAAAAAAAGTGTACATAGTTAAGGACTAAAATTATGAAACGGTAACTTTAGTCAGTTGAGTCACGAAAATTCACTATACCGATATAAATCAAATGGTGGCAGGAAAAACAAAACTCAAAACTCAAATATCAAAACTCCTGTAGAAAGTGCAACCATCCACCACTAACGGGTGAGGATTGAATCTGCTTCGTTTATTGTATTTGAGATACCGCCTATTGGCTTATGAGGGCTGTATATAAAGAATAATAAATTTTCGTGACTCACCTGACTAAAATTACGGTTTCTTAATTTGGGTCCTTAACCATGTACATGATCGGTAGATCTATTTATATGTTTTCAATGTTTAAATTAAATTATTTCAGTGAAAGCTGTCTAATGTAAAAATTAAGGAATACATAAATCGAAACATCAAAATTATTCATTTTAAGCTACATGGCTTGTAATTAAATACCTTGAAACACACTTTAAGCCAAATGTCTTATCACTAACATACCTACATGATGAAAAATAATTTTCTTTAAAAAAAAACTGGCTGTTAAATTGATTAAATTACAGTCTTTTTGAAATAATTATTTTGTTTAAGATAAGATACTATTTTAAACTATAAAATTATCGGACTTGCTTTAAGTTGATTCTCCAATATCACGTGGAACCTTGCACTGATGGAAGATAAGGCATACCGAGTTCTCCTTGGTAACAACAAAATATTTAGTAACTTTTGTACTTTAACTGAAATGTACTGAATTGATATTCATACTTGAAACTGTCATTTCAAGTTTAATGCCTTTTGGGTATTTGACGTTACATTGAAAGGTTTAAAGGTTAACCCGGCGAATGATTGACATAATGTTGTGTCAATAAAATAGTCACATTTATGTAAAGTCAAGTAGAAAGAAATAATAATTGTCATATGCTCAAAACCACAAGACAAGTTATGAATAATTTTTATTTGTTTCGGAATAGGCGGAATGTATCCCAAGTTTTAAGTGATATAACAACTTAAGTGTACAAGTTGACAAAAGTCACAACCTTTTCTTTTAAAATGTTTAATAAATTCTTGATATCACTTTTTTATTAAGTAGGGCTCGGGCTGACAACAGCCTGCTTAAAGCTCTTTTGGTGTTCTTATATACTAAAGTTTAACAGTCACTTGACCTGGTTATGTTTATGGTTACGCACCATCCTATTGTCAAGGCACAAGAATAAATAAGTCAAGTAATATGTTATTTGCACACTTGATATCAAGGAAGAAAATATTTACTGTGACAATAATATCACGGTATTGGCAACAGCCTAACTAGGTTGCCCACGACTTCGTCCGCGTAGAAGTCGTTTGTCGCTATTCCCTCGGGAACTGTCGAATTTTTACCTGTGACGAATATGACCATCTCTAGGTAATAAAGTATCTCTATATCAAAATTTAAGTCGATCGGTTAAGTTGTTGGACCGTGAACAAAGAAACATACAAACACATTTTTAAATTTATAATATTAGTAAGGAGGTATTTTTTTCAAATTGTCATTACGTAGTCGTCATGCACACAGTGGCGTTCAATGGCGGCAAGTTTGTCATTAGTTTCTACAACTTTCCAGTCTAACTTGATCCTTGTACTCTTATGCATCGCGTAGCTTTGCGTTTCTTCGATTCTGGTTTGCCGGTGCGCTAGATTAGACTTTACATAAGTAGCCTTAATCAATCTGTAATTTTCATATTAAACGGGGCTCCTTTTTCTAGCCGGTCTGGCCTTCGGGCATAAGGAGCAACCCCTACTGTAGAACATGCGATAAGTTGACTTAATTCACCTAGGATCTAGTTATTTTTGCCCCAGGAATCAAGTTAATTAATCTGGCGCAATGTAATTATTTCTTTAACTAATTCACACTGTCCGCTGTTCATACAGTGAATGAAATGACTAAAACTGTGCGAACAGCGTGAAATGTGAAGTGGTCCTAGCCGTCCAGAGGTCTTGTTAGGCTAGTAGGTCATAAAGCCGCTCGACGAACTTTGCGGTTGCGTTAATAACTTGGCTGATCTAGGCATCCCACAAAACTAACTAAACAGGGTAGGCAACTAGACATCTCAAATTGGTCTAGCGGGAGGGAGTACACGGCGGTCTAATGACGGACGATCGCTTTATTTGGCCGGAGGTCGGCCGCAAATCCGCACAAATTGCTCCCAGAGACGATAATCTGGCAGCTATCGGAGCCCCGGTCCCACCCAGGAGCCCTGCTACGATTTAACGCGCGCATTAGTTCCCGCTACGCTAAGGAATGCTCTCGTTCTCTTCTAATCGGGCTACATTGAGCATTTTCGGATTTCAATTTGTTCCGGTGTCGTTAAGGAAATCGCTTAGTTATTGCGGTTGGATTTCGGCTCAGTATAATTTGTTTGAGAATAAAAGCGTAGATGCTAAATCACTCGGGGTTAAGATTGATGCCGATTGGTTTTGCCGCGCCCCCAAATGTTTTTAAGGAAAGGTCTTAAAATGCCTCGGAGTACGCTACAACCATCCATCCAGTCCGCTTTTAGAACCCATTCGATGTTTACGTAACAGACTTTCGTGATACCTGCGTTTGGTAACGTTATTCCACCCTAATTTAGAAATTACCACCGGGAAAATTTGCAAACATTTTCGTCACGCGTTTCCATCGGATTTCAAAGTTCATAAACTGTATCCAAAGTTTATGGAGTTTGTTTTTCTGGGCGGTCGATCCATGAACAATTTGTTGCGTGACTCAATTTTAGTCCCTGACTTAAGTCACCCTGGCATCGGCGATCAGTATGCGTGACGCGGCGGGCAATAGCTCTGGCGGCTCCGTAAGTGATGGCCCGAGCAAATTACTCTTCACGGTATCTCCACGTTCCCTCATAACCGCACTGGTCTTAAAACTAGTTAACTTTCTTAAGGCGCTACATGAATTATTATATTTATTGCACATGAAATTGCCTTCATAAATCAGGTGTCGGTGTCTTACGTTTTCGGGAGCGTATGTATGTATAGGTACTTACATAATAACAATGGTTTGGAGGTAAAATTTGCGTGGCGGTATTTTTAACGCGGAGCGTAGGTACGTGTGTCGAATTGGTTGGCTCATAAAATTTTCATATTCTCATACATCGCGTGTCACGACCTGAAAGGGACGTGTTCTGTGGTGAGATTCGCTAATGAATAACGCAGTCGCTGGCGGGAGGACGACAGGAGACACGCGGCCCGGCCATTAATCTTCACCCGGCACGATGAGCGGCAACCGGGATGGCTCCATACTGCATGTGACTGATATCTTTGACCTTGCGGTCAACAGATTGGCCTTACAAACCAACTGAGCCAAAGTTCTTCTGAAACAGACCTTGAAATAAAGATATATAATGTTAAATTATATCGTTATAATACTCAGAAACATAGAGGTATTCATTATGAACGGTATCGAGCCCGAGTAGGCGGCATCAGACAAGTTTACTTAGTTGTACACTAGTGGTAGGTACGCGCTAATAAGGGACTAGATTTTCCTTTTTTGGCGAGTAGCACCTGTGCGGCGTACCGGATGCCAACAAGTCGCTATAAACCTACTCTATTTTTGCGTAAGTTCTCATCAGGTCCAACCCTAGCATAGACCGGTAGTGTAGTATTGCAGGAGCATACGAGTTTTTATCGTGTGGTCTACTTTTTATATGGGCTGCAAGAATTTTAATTATTCCATTACAGTAAGTAAGGAAAGAAGCCGTTTTATTTATGACGATGAAGTAACAAGAGGTGGATTAAACGTACAATGTGAACTCGCTACAGCTTAATTTGTTGTTCTTATATTTCTGAATTATCCGTTTGTTTAGGTAGGTGTGAAGGTGTGTGTGATGTTGGATTCAGTTCGAAATGTCATAAATCCATTTATGCTGCGGCCACATTGAAAGCCGATACTTCCAAAGTCTGTTAAGGAGGGTGGGCTAATTGGCCTATATAACCAATGAAGACAAGCTATATGTCACCGGATAGGTAATTCTAAGTTGTAAAACTATTATTATGGCAGGTAGTTCGAAATCATTGTGTGAAAAAAGTTATCGCCATGCAAAGACAGCGGTGCGCGGTGTTTCAAAGTAATTATGCTAACGTCGTCTATGTAGGCGTCCCGATGTTCCAGAGTTTTTAAATATTTCTCATAGTTATTTGAGGTTTCCCGCTACACAAAATCGTTGTAGAATTAAAAAGGATATCCGATGGTATAGTGCTTGTTGTTATTGGTTTCTAGGACAGTGTTCATACATTTGTGCCCGTCGGCCAATAATTTTAACGTGCGATGATAAAGTAGGAAAATATCCATTTTTCAAACCACAGATTAGATATTATTTTACTAGGCGAGTGAAGTGTCATTTTCCATGTAATTATTGCGCTAAATCGAATAACTGAAAAAAAAAACAAAAAAGGTGATAGTGGATGACAACTATTTATACAAATCGTATTAGGCCCCATAATAAAGCAAATGTATTTTTACGGTGATTTTTCCTTAACAATTTTTTGTGCATTTCCCCATCCATTATTAATTAATTTTGAAATCAGTGGAAACTGGATATTAACCTACTTTATCATCGCCCGTTAATATTATCGGCCTTTAAAATCAACAGACTTTAATATTATCAGGCTTTGAAATTATCGGCCTTTAATGTGGCCACCACTAGAAACTTTCACCAATTTTAAATATCATTAAAGAAGTACTGTACGGGTTTCCACGGTGGCTCAAACACTTATTCCAAAATACTTAAGAGCTCTGACTATCTTGATAGCTGTGCTAATTACCTCTTATATCCAATTATAAGGATATTCCAATGAACTCCGGCCGTCAAGGATTTAGTTAAGAATAGATAATTAAATTATAACAATATGCTAACAGTTAGCTAGTGGCAACAAACTAAACTTTCAATATTTAGTTGGCTTTTGTTACGTTGCGTTATGGCATCGCCATTGTGGACGGATGCAAAGCGAGCGTGCGCGGGCGCCGTTCAGACACATCGGTTGCATAACGAGCGGCATCCGGCTAACGGGACCAGCGGGGGACGGCTGGTGGATTTACCGCGCTGGATGAAGTCATCCACATAACACTTGATCGTGATTGCAAACTGAGGCATAGTAAGATAATTTATAGTTTGTAAGGAAGCCAAGGAAACAGGCTTATAAAGTTATATGATAGACAAAGAACGCCTGCGACTTTGTACGCGTAGAATTCAGTCGTTGGTCGTGGTCCACCTAGGTTGTCCACCTGGGCATTTTAGCAAACCTTAGCAAATCGACGGAGCTCCGCTGTAATCCACATAGGTAGACCAACATAGGTGGACCACGGAGAATACCCCGTAGTTACCCGCTACTCCCTAGTTTTATGTGTATATGTAGAAGAAGGTGATGATTTGATGAACTAGTACTATATAGTAGTTTTTTTAATTAAGCATAAAATTATTTAATACCTCATTACTCAAATACCACATTACCGAAACACCATATTAAAAATATCGAGTAAAAATATTAAAAGATGCCTAAGGGCCTGCGCACATAGCGTATACGAAGCGTAGCTCTTATAATTTTTCACTGCCACTGAAATTTTCACTGCCTGCAACGCCGGCCCTTTGAATATTTAGTTTTTGGCATTCCAGTAGGTATATTGTAATTCTGGTATTTTCGGAATGAGTGGCATGAGCGCATAGACCCGGTTAAATATTCACTTATAATTGCCAAAAATCATTCGTCCTAATAACGAACGAGTCGAGAAATGTAGGTGGTATATACCGGTAAGCATCTATTTGAGTCATAGATGTGAGTGACCGAGACGTATGACAAGCGGTTACCTTCTTCAATGATTGATTATCCTCAAGGTAAAAAACTGCCGAAGCTCTTGCGGTGACTAATGTAATCAATCGTCCTAAACATCAAAAGTTACCACGGGAAACTAGATAATCAAGTAACTAACGATGTACGCTACACCGCAGATACCTAACACGCAATAAAAATCTCACGGTACTTCCTTATTTCATCACTTCGCATCACGAAACATGACTAAAACATGAAGTCGGATCGTCGTGCTCGACGGGCCCGTGGCGGATCCAACACAATGCCCTTGGCGGTGCAACGATGCCAGTCGAAATGTTTTTGGAGAAAGGTCAATTTAGACGCATATGTCTTGATGCCGAATCTAAGTTCTGTCTATTTTTGGAGCTAATCAATTAAGAGTCGTATCGCGTGACACGGGGTTAGACTGGCTCGGATTAATAGCTAGCTAGTTAGCTCCTCCGTTTCGGAAATGATTGATTGACCTGGTATATCTGCTGCCTTTTCCCATTTAATTTAAATCAGTGGGCACTACCGCACTACCGGCATCTACCTCTAATACAGTAAGTAATCCGATAAACAGCAGTGCTGCAGCCATGAAAGCCTACACATAATCAACAAGTAGTATTTTGGTTTAATATAGCAAATACAGTCGGCATTATACAACATTCAATTGACTTTCGTACAGTTGGAGACAATAACCGACCTCGATCCATTTTTTGTCGTCGCAACGAAGCCGTACAAAAGAAAACTTACATCGGAAATTTCAACTGTCACTAATGCGATAATTGTACTCGTTTAATTTGGCCTCAAGGTTGTGAACAGACCTGGTTTGGGTTTAAATTGAATTATATCAGTTATCTCTGTTCTCTCGCATGTAAATTAAAGTGCTACTGTGGGCTGTGGGCTGTCCATAGCGGTGATGTTGTAGCTCTGTAATTGATTCATAATCGTCGAGTGCGGAAGGCGCATACCGCAATTCCTGTCTGTGTTCGCGCGTCCGGGTAACTGGTTCGTTGTAGGGGGCAATCTCGAATCTCATTAGCTGGTAAATTGTTGCAGTGACCGACACCAGCCCGCTTTTGAATCGCATTAGCAAGACTCGATCCACTCCTAGACGAATTCTAGCTCGTAACTTAACGTGTGTTCTATTGCCAGCTACCTGATGTCAATTCCATATGTATTTTCTGTTTTTCCCACGATCTTTACCATCAATACAATAACATTAAACGTGTATTTACCTGGTATAAGAAAAAGCGAATCGAGTTATTATGTCAAAATAACAGAGATTCCGCTTTTGTTCGCGATTTATGTTATCGCCTGACTAATATACCTAGAATAACAAGCACTGACGAGAAATTCGACATAGTTCCGATGCGGCTAAGATGATTTACGAAAGTTTGGATGTGAGAACCGCGTAGGCTTAACAAGTTTGGTAAACTTTAAAATCCTCGTAACCTAGATAATGAGGTGAATCAAACAAGTTTGGGGTTTCCTCCGTTTTCGGCGTTTGAGAGCGTTCGGTTTGAGGGCGGTCAGTGAGTGGGCGCGCCGTTAGACCAGTTTTTACACTCGGCCGGGCAGCGGCGGACAGACTGGTTGAACTCGATCCGGACTAGGTACTGCTTGTTGACGGATCTCATTTTTGGCTAGCACTGTTTTGGAATATCTAGTTACTAGGAGGACTATTGGGGTCCATTATTGGTTCGACACTTGGAATAGTGTAGGCAGTAGGCAATAATAGTGAACTGTTTTAAACTAATCTAACCGAAGCCAAGCAAAGTTCTTTTTAAATATGAATTTAAACGCCATATTATGCAAAAAAATATGTTGGTAGTTAATGCAAAAAATACTTATAAACACTGGCATATTACAGTACATATTATTTTAACTTTAAGTAGGTATACCCAAATCAGAGTGTCATGTCAGTCACCTGAAGTGGCGTAGGTACCGTCAGCAATTCATGTCAGTGCATCCTCGGCGCGCTGCAGTATGCACCAGGTAATTAACGAGAGAGCTCGCAGGACGATACTTAGAGCGGCGGACCTTTGAATAGCGCCATATATTAAATAACAGTCTGCCTTCACTTTGAATAAGCTTACCTAGAAACACCTAGTTTCACGACACACCAAAATTGTGGTTGAAACAGCATTTTCCAGGAAGTTATTAAAACTTTTTCGACCGTCATTTGATTAAGGGCTTTGGAGTACTTCGCATGTGAAGACAGAAGACATTTTTTTCCAAATAATGCCCGCAATGTTAGACAAAACTAAGCATAACTTTTATATTCGTTTACATTTTAAGGTAACGACGTCTTTTAACACTTGGTTAAGTCGAGACGTTGCTTTAGGAGCTCGTTAGTAGGAACAAAGACCAGCAGACATCAAACGGCCAAATTATTACGCTTCCACGGGGCCGGGCGCGCGCTGCCGCGGATAGCTCCTGGGGGTTACGTTCTGTGGGGGTTACCCTGACATTCTAAAGCATTTCAGTGTAGGTTGAGAGAAAGGGACAGAGCTATATCAGTTATATAGCTCTGTCCCTTTCTCTCAACTTAAACTGAACTGCTAGTCTCGTGGTTAATCCCCTGATCGATCCGAACATGGTCTAAGATGTGGCTTGTGCTCAGTTCCGCTGCAAGCTCACAACGGATGCCGATACGTGAACACTGAGCATCCGCTTGTGCCTTTAGCAGCGGATGTCACGTTACGGTGTACTTAGGTTACCTTATAAAGCGTTGTAGGTAGCAACGAGTCATGGATCTATAATAAAACTGGCAACCGGCCCTCGTTTCGCTTCTGTTTATGTGAGTTTTCTGTAACAACCGTACATAAACCATTTATGATACATAAAAACCTTCCTCTTGAATCACTCTATCTATTGATGAAAACCGCATTAAAATCCGTTGCGTAGTTTAAAAGATCTAAGCGTACATGCAGAGGGACAGACGGCTGGAAGCGACTCTGTTATATACTATGTAAAGAAAGAAGCTGCGTGATAAAACTATTACCTACTCCATATTTAGATAGGTCATTGATTATTCTGTTTGGAAAACGACAGCTATTTACCTTAACCTCCTAAGGCCCAACGAAAAATTCAGCATGTAGTCACTATGGCCCGTAGTCCTACCAGTAGTACTATCGTTTTATACTCATTCAGACCCAAGTACTTAAAAAAACAAAATGGCGGGTTTTCTATTAAGTCCTACTGGTAGGACTGTGGTACGCTATGACAACACAACTGTCGAAGGAGCTGGGTCTGAATGACAAAGTTAATAAGTACTATGGGTAGGACCTTGGGCCTTAGGAGGTTAAAACTACTTTTGGTACTTTATCCTGTTAATACAGACGAGAGAAGATGGAGATTATATTAAACTGCGGCGTAATAAGTGATTGTGAAACTCTAATGACTGTAGCCATACAACTAGTGAAATAGGTAATATATTATTATGTAAGGACAATTATGAATAGTGTGAATATTGCAACATTAGCGCGTTTGTTTGTCGCCGGCGATTGTGGCGGCCTCGGCGTCGAGACTTCACTGCTTAAGCCTGTTTCACACTAGTCGAGTAGCCGGTCGAGTCGAGTGGCAATAGTCGAGTGGATAGACCGTGACCCCAACAACAGAGAGATATTAACGATAACAAAATATAAAAGTGATCAGCATGACGATACGCTCGCACGTGTGGCGCTAAACATTTTCATATTTTGTTATTGTTTATCTTTATTGTCGTTATTTGGTCTTTGGTTTGGTATTTAATGACGCTGTTTTGTTAAATTGGCTAACATTGTCAGTAAGAATCCTAGACAATGCAGTAGGCCAGTAGGGACTAGGTACCATCACATTTTTTCGGGCTAGGCGTTCATTTTTTATCGCGCATCTATGTCATTTGTATTTTTTTTTATGAATACGTTGATGCGATTGGTTTTGGGATACATGGCTTGTATGGTTTTCTCTGCCTAATAAAAACGAGTGTTGTTTGGTGTATGGCACGTACTTTTACGCGTAGGTACATATCCATTGTGTAGGTTACAAATAATTATATCGAAAGTCCTACTCGCCACTTTACTTGACTGATTGTGAATACCTAGGGAATGCAAATAAACGATTATAACAGTTAATAACCGGTTAAATTGCATTCCCTAATTGTGAACCAGCCTTTATTGTAAGGCGCTTTGCGGCTTTCAAGGCGGCAAGTCTTCAACTTGCAACTCCAAGTGTAAGCTGATTTTATACAAATTGTATCAGGCCGGGGCGCAGTTGCACGCGATGCTTATGGAATATGGACTGCTTCGTGCTTAGGTATCTACTTTAGACAGATTTTAGTATGGCATGAATCGTCAAAAGTCCGGCGGAAAGGATCTCAAATGTCAAATAAATAAGTATACAATTTGGGTAAGGACCAAAAAGTTGGACCATAGTTAAGCGCAGTTAACCATACAAACAACGAAGTCGAAAAAAGTTCCGTTGTGCGACGAAAAGTATCCCTACAATTGTATGGCTAATTTTCGTGTCACAACGGAAAAGTTTCATAGAAAATTTAATTGAGTGAGTTAGCGTGCCCAACTTTTTGGCCCTTACCCATTTAACTTGCACTTTTAACAGCCTGTTTTTTTTTAAATTTTGTAATTCCTTGGCGTAATTGGTACGAGTATGTACCAATTACGAGTAGTAAGTATTTCACGATGATTTCACGTGACATCTCGCTTTAGTTTGGTATTTTTAACTCACGATTTCACTGCTAATACATTCTTAAACACGTTTAAATACGCCTATGAATTTCCATTTTTAGACATAGACGTGTTCAAGGATAGTTTAAATCTTCGTCCTCCAACTTAAGTCTATAGTTACTTGGACTAGCCCAATGTCGAGACGTTTTAATGAGGTTTATTCTACATGACAATAGTTACTGTTTTAATGAAGCAATATGTATTTAATAAGTAGTATATACGCTATGGAACGTTCACATATCCGAGGCAAAGTATCGTCTCAGGCCTACAAACTAAATATATTTTTTGTACCGACCAAATTCTACATCAATCGGTTGACGTGTTAAACTGTGACGACAAAACGAACAAACACTTTTTCGTATTTGAGTATAATTTAGGATAACAAAGCTAGATATCTATCTAGCCGTGACTGGACGTCAAAACGCAATTTAAATCTCATTTTAAACAGTTACGGGCGACTGTCTCCGCAAATTTTTTCTAATTCGGAGGATGCCGAGGATGTATTGTAAACTTCACTCCACTCGGCCTCCATCCACATTAAGTTGATAATGTTCATTGTAATGGAAATAATGCATTGTCATGAAAATTATGCGCTATAGGCTTATATCACTTACCGTCGTCGATTCGGGTAATATCGGGTAGGTATGATTAAAAAAATACATTTCATTCAACAATGGTGGGTTTGCCTTCTAGTTGGTATGAAATGAAATAGGTATATCATGAGGTCTCGCTCTTCCAAAACCCATACATTTTTCCTTAATTTGTTGTTAATTTGCGAACGATGCGACGTCGTCGTATGTTTTTATTATGATAATTAAGCTCTCGTATTGTAAAGCATATTGTTTTACAATATTTATTTTAGGTTTACAATAGGGAGGTTAATTAAGTACATCAATTAATCACCACCTAAACCCTGGAAAAGCAAAACACTCAAGTTTCGATTAAACAGATAACAGAAATACAAATTCCTTGAATACCGGATGCGAAATACTCCTGGCTTCCTGTTAATAGTCGATTAATTTAATATCATAATAAATAGAAAACGACTTATAACACACTTACACTTATATATAACATTTCCTTTAATAAAGATCTAGTATTTCATGAACACTTATAACTATCTCTCTTAAAAATGACACTATATTCGGCTACAAGCCATCTTTACGCAGATTGAAATTAAGTTCAATGCGTCTTCACCCTTATGTGTACTACTTTATAAGTTTAAACTTGAACTACACGTTGTTTGAGATACCTAATTTAATTTTGTGTTCATAACGGCGGGGCAGCCATATTCTAATTAACAATTCAACACTATATCTTAGTTAGAGCAATAAAAGCAGTTCTTTATTTACTTAGCCTTTTGTCGCCGTTATTTTGAAACTAATTTAAAATAACCATTTACCTAGTTATACCGTGTTCATGCTTACTTGTCTAATATAGTAAACAACTTTCTAACCTCAAAATTAACCTTTTTTTGGGTAAAACAACTATTTTAAATAAAATAAAGCAATCACAGATTTTGGCCAATTGATATCCAAAATGTTTACTCAGTTTATTTTATTTGACTAGCTTCTGCCAGCGACTTCGAGAAGAATTCGTATTTTTGTCATCCCTCGGGAACCGTTCATTTTTCCGGGATAAAAAATAGCCTAGATATTCAGGAATAATGTATGTAGCATTCTAATGGTGGAAGAATTTTTGAAATCGGTCCAGTAGTCAGTTTTTGAGTTTATTCGTTAGAAACATATAAAAGTTTTGCTCTTTATAATATTATTACCTTATTTTGTGATATATTTATGAATTTTGCTGTACATCTTTATTTCTTATTCCAGAAAGTAATATAATAGAATTAAAAGTTAAAACTAAACTTATTTAAATTAAAATAAAACTAAGCTACTCAAATATTAAAGACGTAAATAATAATCACCACTATAAAAAGAACACCCCCTCTAGCAGGTCCGCTCGCGGCATGGTCCCTATGACACTTGACTGGCTGCGTTACCTCTCTGGATTGGATAGTGTAATATTTTACCTGTATAGCGTAGTTGTAGATAAAAGAGCTGTTTTAGCCAAAAAAGGTTCACTTTTTTGATTTGAGGTTAGAAAGATGTTTACTATATTAGACAAGTAAAAGTAAACACGGTATAGTTAGTTTTATACTTAGTACAATTTCGGTTCGACGGGAGTTCACGGGAGTTATATTTTTAATTAAGTGGGTAAGCCGGTTATTTGTCCGCGCGGCCCATAATATATATAACTAAATTATTGTTAGTACTTATGCGATAAATCTTTCCTGCTAACGGGACATAAACATCAGTGCTCGGTTTTTGTTTTTAATTGTGTAATTAGAATAATGTGTATGTACTTACAATGCATAATGTGCTTTGTAAGTGTAAGTGGTATAGGTAAGTCGTCAAATCATAACAATACTTAGGTGTAATTATTGTCATGTATTTTTAACCCTTAGGCACACCTTTTGAATGTATTTTTATTTTAAATAGCTCGCTAAGTAAATTGTTTAGTCAAGTAATATTTCTCATCGTACCTATAGTGTCTCGTTTCGAACCTTGTTATAGGTAGGTACCACTATCACTCGCACTACTAACTTGGCTTCTCCCACCCACCCAGCTAAATCAACCCCGACAAAGGGCCCGTTTGGAACTCAATTGACTGAACATTCATTGGTTTTTATTAAATTTGCCTCAAACGCCCGGCGCACTAATGAATTCATGAATTAATTGACTCTATTCAGAGCGCTTGTACTCTAGTTTTTTATTTATTTGAACTGCATGTCTCAACTCGTTAAGGAACACAATTAAATTCCCTTTCTCATTGTGCAGGATACATAGTGATAACGTCCTTTATCAGGTTTATAACTACCAATGCTTATCACTGTTATCGGTATACAATAAGTTAGTGGTTTAAGTTCGCATTTGTCCATCCATTTATTTGCTCTTAACACATGAACATATAGACTACGTTAGGTATACACATATAAAACTACATACTGACTCTACCCGTGACTATCTTATAATGCTGTATGTTATATCGGAAGCTCAAAATAAAACCCTAAAGGTAATCGCAGTCAATTTCCCGTTAAAAATAAATCCTCTATAATAATCGTGAATCAAAACCCTTTGATCGTTACTTCGGTTTAAGTTGCGCTTAAATCCTCAACTCGTATGTCACAGCTCACACCGACATGATGTTACCACCGCCATAAACTCGGAACCATGTAACAGAAGTTAAATTTGATGTTGCACTTAAACTCTCAGCTACTGCACCTACCTAACTGCAGTTTCTGAGGGTGCCGTCTGAAACATTACAAGTATTACCAAGGAATTTAACGCATGCTCTGTTAAGCATGTATTATACAGCAGAATTAACCGTACAAGAAGTTACGTGCATAATCTTGTTAAGTTCGTGCTGGAAGTTCATTTAGCACATGTTAGAAAATTAAAGTTGCTATCAACTTGGATGTAAGTTTGGTATTGCGTTATAGTTCAATAAATAATATCGCAGCATTATAGTTGGTCCAGTATCCTTCGGCTTCTAGTTTACATCCAAGTATTCGACCTGAGGGCGCTGTCGCGGACTCTGACGCCGCTACGCCGTGTCAATTTTCATCCATTTTTCATTAAATACCTATATCCTAAATCTCGGTTTTACAGCATAAGTTAAATTCGCTACAATTTGGTTTTCAAATCATTTATACATAAGTACCTATCTATTCGTAGTAGTTACTGAGACACGACAGTTCAAGCTATGAGCAGGTAGGACTAATTGTACAACATTTCAAACGGTTACTAGTTGCACTTTATATTATTCTGATTTTAAAAACCTTAACGAGCTGTGTTACCAGCGAAAAATTGGTTAGAGATCATTTCTAATTCATTTCAAACTATAACTATAAACTATGGGCAGTTAGCATACATACATACATACATTAAATCACACCTGTTTCCCAGAGGGGTAGGCAGAGACCACTTCTTTCCACCAGTTAGCACTACCTAATTGGAAAAAACATCGAACGATTATGAATTTATTACGATCTGGTAAGGTTGTCGCCGCTGTCGGGAAGATAAGAGGGCACATTATAAACTATCAAATCGTAACTAAGTTCTAATCAGGCAATATAATTTTCAGAGTTTTACCAGTCATATAGCTTTGTACCTTTTGCTCCCTGGAACTTAGCGGGTATTAGGAGATCATAATACGGCCCCCAGATGAGGCACGCGCAGAACTAGGCAGCTTAGCGCAAGAGAAAAAATGAAATGCCCTGCATTAAGGGCTGACTGGATGGACGGATCAATCTGACGAAATCTGGATTTGATCATGTGCCGAGGATGATAGTCATCCGTCAATACGATACTCTACACTTATTACACAACTCTTTATTAGATCACAATTAATATTAAACGTATTGGTCTAAGATCCGAATAGGAGACGATTTGCACCGGGCTGTTTATTCGATGAAAAGTATTTAATATCAAATTAAATACTTTTTTTTAAAATTCAAATACTTGTTTATTGGACAAATTACATACTAATCGAAAGTATGAAGCCTGTAGAATATGCAAACGTTAGGTTTGGTGCAAATTATTAGTACCGACTTCCCTGTTTATATCTGCCTACCCAATAGTTTGACGGGAAAAAAATAGTCAACCTAACGTTTGCATATTCTATAGGCTTCATACTTTCGATTGGTATGTAATGTGCCTATTAAACAAGCAATTGCAATTAATAAAAAAAAGAAAAAAGTTATTTTTAAAAAATTTAATTATTTATATACTGGACTGAAGTTTTTCAGCCTACCTTTTATCGCCATATATTACTTAGCATATTAAATTTGATATAAAATACTTTTTATCGAATAAACAGCCCGGTGCAAATCGTCTCCTATTCGGATCTCCTACTATATGTATAGTATCCGCCAAAGTTTCAAATGATGTCTCACATCCTAAGTATTTCCAATAGGTAGTCGTATTAATTTGACAAAAACGCAGGTTCCGTTGTTTCTTCCACATCAGACCTTCGAGGAAATTCAGTTATTTAAAAAAATGAACGGCTATTAGACGAGCAATTTGTTTTTTGTGCGCCATGTTTGTCTCCTCGGGCCATTATTTTTTTTGCGGTCTTCAAAATTACACCTCAAATTGAAATCCGGTTGTTAACGGCTACGGTTTCCTGTTTTATATCACTTGAACACGGGACCGCTACGTTACTTTGAACCTGAATTTCTTTTATGTTTTTTTTAAATTAGATAACCGCCATTACTGTCAAGTAAATAAGAGCTATCGTAATGTTGACAATATGTTATCATATCACATGTCAAAAGCAATATGGTTTTACTCAGAAGAATTGAGGCTCTATATGTAGGAACGGATGGCCCGATACCGAAAAATCGGTTTCGTCTTAGCGTCATGAATGTCATGATCGCGAGTGTCACAGTACCCAGTTTAAGTTAAAAAAAAACAATATGGCAGATAAAAAAGTACGGATGACATTAAAATGACATAGGTACTTTTGTATCTTGTCGCATTACAGCCTTTTCAAATATGTTAATGCCATAAAATACAAAAGTATTTACTTTTGACGTTGACTATGCGTAACGTGGGAATTGAACATATATTATTTACTAGTTTCTGCCCGCGACTTCGTCCGCGTAGAATTAGTAATTTTGCCATCCCACGGGAACACTGATTTATTTCGGGATTCAAAGTAGCCTATGTGTTAATCCAGAGTATAAGCTATCTCCATTCCAAATTTCATCCAAATCCGTCCAGCCGTTGCAGCGTGAAGAAGTAACAAACACACACACACACAAACTTTCGCATTTATAATATTAGTAGGATAGGATTATATGTATAACGACGAGAAGATATTAAAATATGCAGCCAGGTTAACTTGTTTTTTGTTAGACTTGTTATGGTATATAGTGGATTTAGTTGAATAATGTAGTTATTTTTGCACGCTTAGTTCGACGTGCTTCAAATCCCCTTATAAACTACTAATAACACTCCAATAAGAGCTTAATTTCACGACTAATGAGCGAATGCTGCTAAAATAGACTATGAATGTCACCCGAGTCTCAAATAGGATTAATTTTGACAAGATTACTGGAACCTGCCGTTTGAGGAGGCCTGCGTCTAATTATCTCGACACGGGCCAATTAAAGCGGGCTTGGTTTAATTAAGTAGCGATTGCTATCAGTCTGCGGAGCTGCGTGTGGGTTCGGGCGGCCTTTAGCTCATACAAGACACCAGGGCCGAGGTTCTACGTGGTAAAAACCATAGGTATCGTCTTTGACCTGAGGGCTTATTGTCTAACGCACTCGCAATCGCAACCGGCCTCAAAGTGGAGCAATTGTTTTCATTTTGTATGCAGACAAGACTTCGATTTTCAAAATGAAAACGATCGTGATTGCGAGTGCGTTAGACAATAAGCCCTCTGTTATGGTATTGTTTTTAACTCGGCCGCCATTACTGTCAAGTAAATAAGAGCTATCAAATCGTTGACAATAAGTTAACAGGTCAATGACAATATGGTTTTCGTTTTCGATGTCGTTTTTACCGCCGAGAATAGAGGCCCTGGGCCGAGATTCTTTTAAGGCGATAAATATATCGTATATTTAATCGATTGACAATACCGTCAAGTCAAGTACGATATGATAACAGGTCAATAACGATTTGGTTTTTACCATGTTGAATAGAGGCGCAGGGCTGAGATTCTAGGCGGTAAAAACCATATCGTCTTTGACACGTTATCGTATTATCAATGTTTTGATATCTCTTATTTATTTGACAATAATGGCGACCGAGTAAAAAACAATACCATAACCGGTCAAAGGCGATATGGTTTTTACCGCCTAGAATCTCGGTCCGAAAAAACCATATCGTCTTTGACCTGTTATCGTATTGTCAACGTCTTAAAAGCTCTTACTTACTTGACAGTAATGGCGGTCAAGTAAAAAACAATACCGTAGGTGAAAGACGATATGGTTTTGCCCGCCTAGAAAGAGGCCCTGCTAGGATTGTATGTAATTTGAATACCTGGAGTATTTCACCGACCTGGCAGCGACTCGTGACAATTTACACATAATAATTAACACATACATACAAAAAAAAAAAATACATTGCTATGTTGTCGAGTTTCTAGGTCACTGGGCTTCATAATGGCTTCATATAAGCTATGCCATATAAAACGAATTTTCGCCTTTAACCTGATATTATCAGTCTGAACTCTGACGTAATAGAGCGCAGCTGTGCGTCCGCATAAGGCAGGTCAAAAACGAAACGAATAGAAACGCTAGTTATTGTACAATGCATCTTGGCAAGGACTTTTGCACCGTGCGGGGTCCGTCCGGATCGCTACCACCATTGCCAGCGTTCGCATTGCTGTGTCCCGGTGCAGGTGTGAAAGTAAGATAACCGGGGAAACGACTAATAATCCATACTAATATTATAAATGTGAAAGTGTGTGTCTGTCTGTCTGTCTGTTACCTCTTCACGCTTAAACCGCTGAACCGATTTAGATGAAATTTGGTATGGAGATACTTTAGTCCCGGGGAGTACATAGGCTACTTTTTATCCCGGAAAATTAGACAGATCCCGAGGGAGCAGCGATAAACGACTACGCGGACGGAGTCGCGGGCAAAAGCTAGTAATATATATATTCTATCTTAGTCCTCAAGGCTGGCAACGTCTTTTAGGACTACAAATGTCTGTAATGTAATCGGACACAGATGCCACTTACAATCAGGTGGTCTGTAAACTTCTCCTTTTCGTAAAAAAAACTACAACAACACAACAACATAAACTCACGCCTTCATTCCCAGAGTGGGGTAGGCAGAGCCACAGACTCACCAACAACTCCAAAAACTTGTTGATAATTCTGTGACCACATTTTGCACAACCAGGCTAAGATGTTATTCAGTGTATTAGTGACAGGTTGCAAACCCATCGCCTAACAGCACTACACAGCCTTTAGTCCCTTAGTCGTCTCTTACGACATCCACGGGAAGACATGGAGTGGCAACATTCTAAACCCGGCACCACACGGTCTCAAAAACAACACCCCAAAAAAAAACTATACCCCTATAATATTTTACTTAGGGTGTTGTTCCTCGTTAACAATGAACGACACAAGCTGTTCCAAGCACTGTCTGCAACTCGTTCACGTGTCATTTGTTGCAGAAGTCTTTTGTGTCGGCGAGAAACTTCTCAAATTGTAAAAGTTTCCTATGAGAAAATCTCGGTAACTTCTAAAAATATCCTTAATTTTTGTATGGAATGATATTATTCTAACGTTTCTGAACATGCTGCCAGTTATGTTCTGCAACTTGAATATTACTAACGTAACGTTAACGAACCCATACAAACTTTAGAGGTCAAGTAAGTGACACTTCGTCTTTGGTCTGCTATCGTTCTCGTCATGGCACGATAGATCGACACGATGGTAGACGATGGTTTTCCTGTTTCCGTATCACTTTAGATACATATTATATCATCTAAGTATCGAATTAAGCCTATGGAACCCTAAAAATAGGTGCATTTATCGAGACTGGCGCGGTGATCGTTTTGGGAATTTACGTAAAAAAAAAATGTCTCTACTAAAAGAAAATCTTTCTTAGGTGGTAGATACTTCATTAACACGACTACCCTAAAAATGAGTACTTTATGGTGCTCATCTCTATAGACTTAAGCATTTACTCAAGCATTCGCTAAAATTATAGACAAAATGTGCTTACCGATTAGTTATTCGAACACATTTCGAACGCTCGAGTAAATTAGCTAGCTGTATAAGAGACCCCTTAAAGGCATAACTCCGCGTTTGTACGTACCTACATCCTTTTTATCTTCATTGTATTGTTTTTGATTTGTTCCTTTGTACACTAAAGTACCTATTTACATAAAAACATTACAAGCAACTTACAGTTTGGTCGTTCTAAGAAGGCCGATTTGACAGCTGTCAACGCTGTACAAAATGTGTTTGAGGTTATGTTTTGTACTGCGTTGACAGCTGTCAAATCGGCCTTCTTAGAACAACCAAACTGTAAGTGTGCACCTTTAGAATGTACTTACTTTAATAATATACAGCTGTACGTTGCGTCACAGAATAGCCCCGCGCTGTGTTAACACCTTTATTGGAGTCGCAGCGCCAGGTGTAATGGCATTTACAGTGGCTCACCGACTTGTTGCCAAATCACTATATTAAAGTTTCTTGCCTATTTGCAAATAGTTTGAGGGGTTTTCTGTTTGTTTATTTGTATGGTGTATGTACTCTGTATATTCGTAACTAGATTTCGGTTCAATTTGAATAAGGTATTTTGTTCACGTTTTTTCCTTAAACCTTATTTTTAACCGACTTCAATTTATAATGTCATTATCGATCTTAGATTGTAAATTTCATCAAATTACGAGATGGAAACCGCGTACCTATTCTTTTACATTTAGTTTTAGTCGAAACTGGATTTATCGGCAGTTTTTTGGATTAGAATATCTAATACTTACAAAACATATTAAATATCACTTAGACAATGTCACAAGTATAATATGGGCATGGCTAGTAGGTATAGTAGGGCCAGCTACCTACGCACGTTCGCAGCTATGAATATCAATCACTAACAACATACGTAAACGTACCTAATCATTTCGTGCCGGTAAACTATCCAACATCCATACCATACCAACTAACTTGTCTTATTTAGTAAACATTTTTATAAGCTCAAAATGCTCCTTTTTCGCCGAAATCAACAATTTCCTCATAAAAAAAACCCATGATGTAACATCGGGAAAAAGATGTGCAAAATGTGGCCTGTAGTTGGTTTATTTACCAGAAAACGACCGTTTTAGCCAAAAACTATGCATTTTGAGATTATAAAACAATTTACTAAATAAGACAATTCAGATGGTATGGACTTTAGATAAGTAGACTATGGAAACAAATAAGATTGTGGCCAAAAATTTTGTTTTTAATTTTCAGCTTCAGTTAAATAACGTTTCAAGGAAGCTTTTTATGTATAACTAGAGGACGCCCGCGACTTCGTACGCGTAGAGTTAGTTTCCCGCTACTCCCCCCCATTTCTTCTCGTTGGGGGTCGATTTTCGGAAAATCCTTTCTTAGTGCTCACTTACATCATGAAAGGAACCCATGTACCAAATTTCAAATTTCTATGTACAGTAGTTTCGGCTGTGCGTTGATATGTCAGTCAGTTTTGCCTTTTATATGTATATATATATAGATAAATTCTGGCTTACGTAAGGGTGTTACTGAAAATTCAGTTAAACCGAAGTGAAGTGAGGGCGGGTCGTTAGTACAGTCAGCAGCGGATATACCTGAGCGGCCAACGTGTCCAAGAAAACATATACACATCCGTCACAAAATTATTGACAGCTAAACGTTTACCTGTGTTTGAGCACCTGGAGTGTGTAGCTACTTCTGCTGCTGACTGTACATTTATAGTTTCAGTAGGATAGGCTAGCATTACATTATAGTGTTCATTACCATGAGTTACAATTCACGTACTCGCTAACAAGTCGAAGCTCTGTCCCTCGCAGCGCAGACCTCGCAGTATAGTAGGAGATCCGAATAGGAGACGATTTGCACCGGGCTGCTTATTCGATCAAAAGTATTTTATATCAAATTTGATACGCTAAATAATATGTGGCGAATAGGTTGGCTGAAAAATTTCAGTCCAGTATATAATTAATTAAAAAATTAAAAATTAACTTTGGCTTAAAAAAATGCAATTGCTTGTTTAATAGACAAATTACATACCAATCGGAAGTATGAAGCCTATAGAATTTGTAAACGTTAGGTTGACTATTTTTTTCCCATCAAACTATTGGATAGGCAGGTATAAACAGGTAAGTCGGTACTAATAATTTGCACCAAACCTAACGTTTGCATATTCTATAGGGTTCATACTTTCGATTAGTATGTAATTTGTCTATTAAACAAGCATTTGCAATTTAAAAAAAGTTCATTTTTTTAATGATATATGTACTGGACTGAATTTTTTGAGCCAACCTATTCGCCACATATTATTCAGCGTATCAAATTTGATATAAAATACTTTTGATCGAATAAGCAGCCCGGTGCAAATCGTCTCCTATTCGGATCTTAGACCAGTATTTTTATAGAGTGCGAGGGACAGAGCAATCGAATCGATAGCGAGTACAGTAATTGTGACTCATGGTAAGGGTATAGAAACGTCAGGTAAACTGTGGCATGGCCCCCTGTCTCACATTAGCGGAATTGATTCCGTCTAGACCGGCCCGAGGGTCCTCAGCCCAAGCATCATTCACGGAGATGAAAAAGCAACACTGACTCTGCAGCTCTATATTATATTTCCAGTTGTATTCAATTAATGTAATGACGCGCCGGATCTGTAATCTGTATAATTAAAGTGCTGTATAGAATTTCTGCTTGGACTCGTGTTCTAAACTAACACGAGCTGGATTTCTACTGCACTAAATTATCCCTTTTCTCTTAATTCCTAGCTATGACAGAATTTAGAAATGATAACGTTGAGTCAACGTGTTTCTTGGGATTAGAGAGCAGAGAGATAGGTTTTTATTGAAATGTAAATCAAGCAATTTATATTTTTATTATAAACGATTTATCTTGTCTTGCAATAGATCCTTTAAATTTCGCATTGTCTACTAAAGATTCATATTATCAATTGACTTGTGAAATGTCATGACATGTTATCGTATCATCAACCATGTGATAACTCTCATTAACCCTTAAATGATCTCTCTACGTTTCAGTGGTTGTTTTTATTTAACTATACTTAACTACAGTAAGAAATTAAGGTTAGAAAAGAAAAATATCATGTAAATTTTCAAGTGATTAAATTGTTTTTTTTTTCTCTCGCATATTCGTTCTTTATTCATAAGTGGGAAAGAGATAAACTAATAAATGTCACTTGGTACTGAATCTATGCGACAGTTCGTTGAAATTAGAAGGGTGAGCATTTAATTGATGTGTCCTTCAAAACGGACGAAATCCGTTTAAGGGTTAACTTGACAGCTTAACAGTAATGGCGGCCGGGTTAAAAACAATACGAGAACATGTCAAAAGCAATATGGTTTTATCGAATAGAATAGAGCCCCTGTCATTGTACTTATCAAAGCATTACATTGCAAGAGGTCTTAAAAAGTCTTTCGGGTTCGGGTCTCTGGTAAACTAGGTTAGACCAGCATAAGAGCGCGTTTACATTAGGTCGGTGACCGAATACGTGGGCCTTATTTAGGGAATGCAATTTAACCGGTTATTAACCGTTTTTGTAAGAAAATAACCGGTTAAAACCTGTTATAACCGGTTATTTCCTTTCCCTAGCCGCATTCTGTTTAACCGGATTCGTTATTTTATATAAAAAAAACCGTTTACACTATTCTGTGAAAGCAAAACGGGCTGCAGTAAAATACAGCCAAAAACAATAATGAAAAGACGCCATAAGAGAGTATGGGAGCGAGTGCGAGAGAAGAGCAAACACAAATAATATTTTTAAAACTATTTCATCGTCATAATCATCATCATCATTATCATTATCATTATCATGATCATCATCATTTATCTGAAAGATATTCGCCGTTATACAGGCCCTAGGGCTCGCCACGAACGGGCTCTCATTTACTAGGCAAAATAAAATACCCCCTTACTCCAAAAATAAAGTCCCATTTGGAAAAGTAATTTAACAATAGTCGTTAACATATTTCACGCTCCGTACGGTGTTTACCTTTGCCTCATTTGCCTTTAATTCGTTAATGTATTAAAATAACAGCAGCCGACATTAACTTGGTCAATAACATTAAGCGCGGAACGTTCATTTTATGATAAAACCCGGTACAGTTACTGTACAATTGTGATGGTTATTTTTATTTGTTAAGTACCACTTGCTGGGGATTTATTCCACTTAGCTTCAGCTCATCTTGCGTTGATATCGTTATAACAGAGGCTTTAAGACAGCTCTCTACGTTTACTTGATAATAAGAGTCATAACGAGTTCGAAGTAAGTGAACGTACTTAGTTTGTATCATAACTAAAATTGCCTGTATAATAAATTCCTATCTTAGTTTTATTAACCAATTCATTAACAACTAATTTCCGATAAAGATATATTTTTTTTAATTTACCACGATTTGTTTTTAGCCGACGAGGCATTCGAAAATTAAAACTCTGCGACTGTTAAAGGCTGCGTCACACTAAACCTTTCGCTTCACCATGGTCAGCGCAGCGAGGCAGATTGGAATGAAGTTTGTGAGTGCATTTTAAAATGTTTTGGCGTGACTCATGCCTGAGGTCACGCGGCTACCTGTTTGGAACTGGCGTCATCTTCGATTTGAATATTATAATTACAATCTCAATGGTCCGTCTAGATCCGTATTTGTCTTTAAAAGTAGAAATAGAAAAAAATATAAATAGTTTGTATGACACAAGTTTGGATACATTTATAACAATTTAAAAGTAAACTTAAACAATAATGCCAAAAAAAAATATCTTCTTTACATAGTATAAAACAAAGTCGCTCCCGCTGTCTGTGCGCTTAGATCTTTAAAACTACGCAACAGATTTAAATGCGGTTTTCATCAATAGATCGAGTGATTCAAGAGGAAGGTTTTTGTGTATCATAAATTCTGGATTATGAACAGGTGTTACAGAAAACTCACTAGTATTTAATAAAGGATTTTATCAAAGTATATTATTATGTATTATGTATGACTGAATGTAATTGTCACTAATGTTATGAATTTGAATGTGTTTATTTGTTTGCCGTTTTGAATGCAGGAAGAAGAAAATAAAAAATATGCCCTAGCATAGAAAAGCTGCTTTCATGATGAGCTTACAACGTTACAACGGTGAGGGTTATTATAGACTCGTTTCGGCTGTTTAGCTCTCAAAGTTTGTATGGAACAGCTGTTTTTTTTTCGCGATTTGGATGTTGGTCCCGTAATAAAAGTTGATGACTATGACCTACAGAGTTAGTCCCTGAAGTTTGTCCAACCTTCTGCCTAACACCCTGTATTTCCGACGATAATGCATTTAAAATATTTGGAAGTAAATATTGCCAGTATTACCACTTACTTACGCCTTCCGTAAAAATAATTGAATAATCGGTGAATGAAACACACTGGAAAGCTAAACTATTCGGATAATAGCGATAAACTAACTCTACCCTGGTTTCAAAAACGCAAAACAAAAATGCGAATATATAAAGTTATAACAAAAGTAAGCAACCTGTGTTTTTGATGGCAACTTTGACTTAACTTAATAGGTAATTAATTATGTAGGTAGACATAGGTACAGTCGCCCACACACTTAACTGACCATTAAAGACGGAGCTGAGAATAAGTGTCAATGCTTGAAAGGGATGTAAATATATTTAATATGAAAAAAATATCTACATCCCTGTCAAGCATTGATATTTTCTCTCTGCTCTGCCTCCAATGGTTAGTTAGGTGTGTTGCTGTGTGTACATAACAACAAATAATAAAATCAAAAGAGGGCCCTTTATAAAAAAACCTTATGCGTTTTTTGTTCAATCTTGAATACTTGATACTGGCCTTGTGGTACGGAACACTGCAAATCCGACTCGCACTTAGCCAGTTTTCAGGCCGGAACCCTAAAAACGGCGAAAGCTCCCGCAAATATAATCGGAAAGCAAAAATCATTGGCAGGATAGCCGTTACGACTGAATAATCAGGTTTATCTGCACCTGTAAATTTGAATTTTTAAACGGTTCTTTAATAGCGGCTTTTACACGTAAATTTCGGACCGCGGGACACGCCACGTCGTTCCGAAGCGTACATTTTTTACTAATTTACTATTACAGTTGCATTTACACGTACGGTTCGGAACGAAGATTAGAACGGCGCGTGGCGTTTCCCGCGGTCCGAACTTTATGTGTGCAGGCCGCTAATATGTTGTTAAGATTTTCTCGGCGGCTTTGTGAGCGAACCGTTATGTAATATTGGACACGGGGCAACACTTGGCGGTGTCTTAAGCCGTACCTTATTGGATATGGCTTTCATATGGATTCCCATTTGGTTGGAATTTTGAGCAATACGACAGGTCATTTCTAAAGTGTATGGATACATGTGAAAAGTCGTCACACGTAATAACTCTATCTACCAATAATCTTACCTATCTTTATCTTTAATTAATAATGTAGCGATAAAATTGAAACTAAGATTCGTTTTATCCTTTTAAGCTCTGTAAACATCACAAACGACCAAGGTCTCTATTCCACTTGGTTTAGTAATTGCTAATATATCGTTTTCATTTAACGTGAACAAATGATTACAATGGGGAAAAAAAATAGAGACCCTAAACAAAACACTAAAAAGTTATAAGACTCCATACTAAACTTCATTTGAAAATTTTGCTTAAATAACCGCTATGGTATTCAACATTATATTTACTCACTACAATGAAAATTCACTTAAGTTTATTGTTATTATTATTGGATAAATAACAATTATGAGGTATTTGAAATAATTCATATATTCAATTGTATTTTTCATTTCGTTGCAGGTATGTACCTATCCAGAAACGAAACATCATACACAAAACACATAAAATCCGTAAGTATACTTAAAAAAACTCCATAAAAACCATTCGTAATTGTACGAGCCAGATTAAAACAAACCCGCATAAAAACCGGTATTGTTTAACCCCGAGTTTACGTTCTTATTGAAAAACCGATGGGAACCGTAAAACCGTAATTACTCAATCAATCCGTGTACGGTTCGTGTTGCATAACCGGTTATTGCCGCGCTCTTGTTTCCAGCGATGCGTTCTCACAGCTTTACAACTACTGTAGATGTCCTATTTGAAGATGGTGCGTTGTACTATTTTGAACGCCGCTAGTTAAGTTAACCATCACGCTGCTGAATTTAGATCAAGGCCTCTATAGTTATAGTTATAGGTTGTGGCGGGCTCTTTTCCGCAACTCGACGACTCAAATGTGCGCGTATTTTGCGTGAGAGGGCTGGTGGCATTACTCCTGCCAACCCAGTTCCACCAGGAAGTCTAGCAGACCCTTGACGTTGCCGGAGACTTCTGGTAGCGACCTCGGTTCCAGTCCGAGGTGTCGCGCCCGGTATGTTTTCGATAAGGCCTCTATTACACTCTGTAAAACCATATTGTCTGTGACATGCTATGGTATTGTTTTTAACTCGGCCAGTGCCATTACTGTCAAATAAAAAAGGTCTATCGTAACCTTGACAATACGGTGGTTCAAAAACAATGAGTTTTACCTTGTAGAATCCAGTATGGAAAGTCAACATGACATGACCAGTGATCGAAATAGGCAGAGTCAAAACACCTACAGCTAACTCAAATTTATTCAGATGTGATTCTTGTACTATTACTTATTCTGTGACGGAACAGAAATAGTAGAAGCAATGAAAATGGTATTCATGTCACACTCACCCGTGAATAAACTTACGTACAGTTTATGTAAATTGACTCTACTTGGTCCTAGATCTTTTACGCTTCAACAGTCATCAGGCTTATTATTTCCTACATAGTTTGACATTTATACTGTATTTTAGTTCCATGAATATGCAGGAACAAAAGAGCGTTTCTTATTGCCTGACTAATGCACGTATTTAATTGGCGTGAGTATCAAAATACAAGCTTTTTATGATAATAGTATTTGACTCTTATCTTAGGGTTGTTTCACGCTTCATTTTGCGTCGACATAATTACGTGTATGCATGGCGTCCGCTGCTCGTAAAAATGTAGTAAACTGCGGCGGTTTTAGGTACGTCATAAAAAATACTAATTACTAAGATATAAAAAAACCGGTCAAGTGCGATTCGGACTCGCGCACTGAGGATCCGTATTTAAGATAATATAGTTGGAAAACGCAAAAGATAATACTCATTTGTTATGGTCAAGTCCAAAATAACACCATGTCATTGTAATAAATACCTACTTATTGCGATTTTGATGCAGTTCAATTTACGCAGCTTCAGTGTATTTATTTAAGCTTCGGTATGGACGATCCTTTATACATTGGACGAAGTCGACTAAACACCATTTCATTATCTACTTGAAACTGTTTTTAATTTCTGACATGACGATTGAAACAAAGAACAGTTGCGTGTGTAGTGGCTTTTTATTTAGTAAACCATAAATAAAAAATATTTACCTGTCATAATGTTTAATTACATGTTTACGATGACGCCATTCCAACCTAGATAACTTTTAGTTTGAAGTGACTCCGCTGAATGCTACTCTGGCGCCCTAGCTGGGTCGCGGGCTCTGGAACAATTGTGGGAATTTTTATATAACACAAACATTTGACCCGCTCTTTAATTGCCCAACTGTTGGAAGATGGCTTGCGCGCTGTGCTGAAACAGTTTCTTTCAATTAGCAGTCAAGGGTAAAAATGTACGGCGGAATGCCTTCCCGCGACTTCGTCCGCGTAGAAGGAGTTCTTTGATATTCCCACGGGCACTGTGAATTACACAGATTTCGGGAAAAAATATACCCTTAAGGAGCGTCTCCACTGAGAGCATTCGCGTGTAATGAGCATTCGGCGCGAACATCGAGTGGTGTGTAAGCTTTGTAACGCTCGCCTCAACCACTCGAATATTCACGCGAATGCTCTCAGTGACGACGCTCCTTTACGTGTCGATCCGTTGCTCAGTTGCTGCGTGACAAAAGGACAGAACCAACAAACACACCGCATTGATAATATTAGCATGGATACTACATTCCCAAGCCTTACTAAGTAACGGATAGTCCTGAGATGATATCCCACGGGATGTAAAGCCGCTATAGGACCACGTCCGATATGTATCTGAGGAAATAGGGTAGGTATTCAAACCGCGTGCGATATATTTGCGCGTGAGGACACGGCGCGAAAACGTCCCAAAACTGTGTCAAATTGTACAGTAGACTCGTCCAATTAACCTTTAAGCTTTAGAAACACAGCGAGTTCAGCCAACGCCAAGAATGTCGCACTCCCGCGGCGGCGTTTAGTTTGGCTTGATCAAGCGCGATGCAATTTTATTACTGTACCTAGATCATTTTAAAGTTTTATACCGTCGACCAATTCAAAAGATAACATGCTTTTTAGACCTATAGAAATTATAATAATAAAATCGCTTTGCGCTCGAGTGGCTCGAGTAATGTAATGTCGAGCTGGGCGTGACGCGAAATTTACGCTAAAGCTTTCAAGCTGTTGCATGTTGAGTATAAATTGTGCACACACAACATTAATAATGGGACGTAAATTATGAGCGGCGGAATTAATTAAGTTGCCAGCAAAATTTGGACCATCTTTCAACTTAAGTAATTATTCCTTGTTGTCTAAATTTGTAGCGGAAGGCTAGCAGTCACGTGACAACTGAATTCGTTTCAGAGATAATTATTATTTAAACAACTGTTAAAATAACTATTTAAAATATATCGTGATCATCATTTACTTATATACTCTTGTCGGTGGAGTAATTTCCATTCTTTCCTATTCCGAGCCTTTTCTTTAACACACTGATACGGCACGAAACCTTCTTTTTTTAATCCTACTAATATTATAAATGCGAAAGTTTGTGTGTGTGTTAGAGTTTGTTACTTCTTCACGCTGCAACGGCTGAACGGATTTGAAATGGAGATAGCCTATACTCTAGATTAACACATAGGCTACTTTTGATCCCGGAAAATTAAAAAAATCCCGAGGGAAAAACGATAATCAAAATCTACGCGGACAAAGTCGCGGGCAGAAGCTAGTTGGTCTATATAACTTCTTCTTGGTCTCCTTTTCTTCCTTTTTCCTACTATGTTTCCTTCAATTGACATCTTAATGTACTCGTCGTGCCGTAACATTAACAGGTGACGAAACATCTTTCCTCGTCTATTATCTATTGTCTGCAATAGACTTATCTATTTAAAATATGTAAACTCTCGATTGAATGGTGTTCCCTTCTCTGAGAGCTGATATTTCTTAAACGGCCCAACCGATTTTGATGAGATCGAGCTAGAAAGCATCCTAATTGAACTAGCTTTCAGCTAATCGGTCCATATCCGTTTGGGAGCTTCGATACCATAGACAGACACACAGATGCATAAATACACAGATACCCCTCGTCTTTGTCAGAGGTTAAAAGTACTAGCTGACGGCACTTGTCCCAACGCCGACGATGAGCGGGAAGAGAGTACAGCCAGAGATCAACTATTAATATTTGTGTCTCTTTTATTGACACGCGATCTATATTTTTTGTTTCGACAAACTAGTGGAAAGAGTTCTCGCCGGCAGTGTGAACAACCAGCGGTCGATTATTAATATACGTGTCTCTTTTATTGACACGGGATCTATATCTTTTGTTCGTTTCTTGACCGAGAAAGAGTCGATAGCTAATAGCTTCCTCGCCCTTGGTGGGACCAGTGCCTAAATTCAAATTAATTTAATATCAAACTTAAGGTCTAGACTCTAAGCTAATAAATAATAGGTGGTTGTGTCACGTAGCATCTGAAAAAGCTGTAGCTATCCAACACTAGAAAACACGGTACTTCCTAAAGGTCTGAATTAATGTCTGTGCGGTTTGATCCTCTCGGCGTTGGCTCGTTTTAACTGTCTCTTTAAAGTCCTATTAATTTGTCTTCCTGTAATTGTATCATCTGTGCGGGTGGCGTGTCTTCATTGTAAATGGGGGCCTAGTGCAGAAGGGTATAAGTGACTTAACTCGTAATAAAAAAAGACATACATAAACGGAGTATAGTAGACTTAAACCCTTTATCATTTGATCTTCAGGAGACTTATACCCTTTTTGTATGTTGAAGTCTATTGGAAGCCTATTTTTGTCTGTCATGTTTCCTCGCAAATGTATCGGTATTTAGGGACATCGTATCGAAGTTTCTCGCATTCATCACTCAATCAATCAATCAATCAATGTTCATTTGCATATAGAAGTAGGACTGGTGCAGATGGTAGTTGTAATTATTATTACAAATGGGCCGCTTTCTACATCTGTCAATCCACATCATGCTTTTCTTAACTGAAGTGCTTGCTGTGTAAGTCTAAGTTGGTAGTCAGAGTCATAAATATTTACACGTTCCCAAGACTTCAATAATATCTACACGCCTCTATGTCATTGACAGTAAGGTCTATGTACACATACATAGATTTGACGCAATAGCTGTATTGATATCTATGCTTTTACGCCACCATAGTACCTTTATTAATATTTGTTTAAAAAAACACGTTAATTAAATAAAATGTACCCATTAACGGTATGTAACTTTTTAATTAATTTCAGGACAATTCTTTCATATGCTGTGGTCTATAGTTATAAATAAGTACACACTTTGAGTTGCAGAGCCTACTCAACTCAAATAATACTACGAGTAGATAATAATAATATTTTCTAAGGGCCTTACCGCCCCCCCGGATACCTTCACTGAAGGTAAGGTCCTGAAGGTCCTTCAGCGCCCACTGGGGGGCGGTAAGGGGCCACTTTGGGAACCTATGTTTTAAGGGATCTCTTAAATTGTAGTAGTAGTATAATTACCTAAGTTAAAAGTAAATTACAGTGCACGTGCCCTTTCTAACCCCCATAATAAAAGAGGGTGTTCAAAGTTAACAGTGTGTAGGTATCTGTCTATGTAATGGGTGTATTTGTGTGTCGACGTGTATGTTGTCTGTCTGTCGCGTCGTAGCTCCTAAACGGATGGACCGATTTGGACGCATTTTTTTTAGGTAGGAAACTAGTTTAATCGGAGTGGTTTTTAGCTAGATTTAGTGAAAATCGGTTCGGCCGTTTAAGAGTTGTTACCTCTACAAATAGGGGTCGCCATTACATAGGTGATTATCTAGTAAATGTCCTGAATAGGGAATATAAATGACTTTTCACAGCTTCAATAAAAGCTGATTCATGAAACAAACAGTTGAGAAAAATCTTTTTTTGAATAGCTATAAAAATAACCAAGATACAACCAACAATATCTTTCTAGCAAAACAGAATTTAACATGGAGTTTATATATACCACCACCACTACCTACACTCAAATGCTGCAATTTCACGTGTATTACCTTAATGTTAGGATTTGCAGAGTGCCGGGGGCAGGGGACGCTCGGAGTAAATTAGCTCGGTGACTCAATGAACCTCGCGTTACGGTGAGCACGTGCTCCTCCTAGCTGCTCGGTGACAGCCTACAAATAACCTCTCTTTTATACAGGGTGTTAGGCAGAAGGTTGGACAAACTTCAGGGACTAACTCTGTAGGTCATACTCATCAACTTTTATTATGGGACCAACATCCAAATCGCCAAACAACGTTCGTACGCTCTGACGGGATTACTTTACAAAAATTCGCTAGCCGTCGAGTTGAAAAGTGAGTCTTTAAAAAAATAACCTTCTCGTAATGGCTGGGTTACCGCTAACTTTACCTAATCTAACTCGTATGCGCGTAAGGACTAGGTTTTTTTGCGTGTGTTGACTTTTATTCATTTGTTGCATGCTACCCCTCGCATGCTAAGGTCGTAGATACGTATCGCCACATACTGTTTACGCATGTGCAAGTCAAGTTAGACCTGTCTTTACCGCCCGTTTAGCTGTACAGTCAATAACATTTTAATTAACTTTATGTTTTAAAATATCTAACACCCTCTAGGATAGGCACCAGATCCCGTATTATGGTCGCCTGTATCGCTCGACAAAGCATCCGTCACTCTCACACTTATATACTGGTCAGAAAGTGTCAGATGCTATATCCACGCTTATCCACATCGATAAACACGATTATAATAAACCCGCAGCAATGATATTATCCTATTTCAAATCAAAAAAATCTGGCAAGATCTCATACCTTTAGTAAAAGAGACGTTTTACATAATTTTTGCCATTTGTTGGGTGCTATATTATTTCTGGCGACTGTAATTAATAAAGACGAATCTATGTAGCTAGACAAGATGCTTATCTAACGATAACGAAAACGATTTTCGGAAACCGAAAATCGACAGCTCAATCCTATACATTTTTGATAACGACAACGATCGCCGAAAGCATCTTGTCTAGGGCTATGTATGAGCGTAATATTGTTTAAGATATTATTACTGCTGATTGCATGCAAAAAATATTACCTCCGCAACATGTGAACGGGACTCTTTGTCCATCCAACAAAAAGTAACTGCATCTTAGGTGTTTAAAGTAACGGTATGTACGCTAAAGCCGAAATAAAGCCTCAGGCTAATGTGTGTTGCTTGCTGATGAACTTTTTGGAGCACAGTTCATTATCCTGCGGCTTGCCGACTAACGGCGCGAACTCCTTCCTCTCCTAATTATCCAAAACTCACTGAATCATCGATCGTTGGCCCACATCCGCCCACGTGCGTAAATGCAAATACGTACGCATTAGGAAAATTTCGCGATGAAGAGTAATTGCGCACGGATAGGCGGCCATGTTTAGGTGTGGAGTCAGTGACCTTTGTGGACGCGCCGGCGGCAGCGGAGTGTAAAAAGGTTAGGCAATATTCTCGATCCTCGAAAGTATCAGCTTGTTACAAAGGATAGGCGTACAGTAACAAAGGCTGACATGTCAAACTTTCATGTATGAGCAAATACGTGTCTAGGTACCTACGAAGATAATTTCAGCAAAGGGCCAGCATCTTTAAATCTCACTTTTTGAAATTGTCGATTCAAATCAATGTTGTTTATTCAATGCTTTGCCTGCGACTTCATCCGCGCAGAAGTATTGATATTTCTTCGGGAAAACTAGCCAAATATCACAACAATCAGTTTAGGTGTTCGATTGTGAAGACGGAACGAACACAAAATAAATCCCACTTGAGCATTTATAATTATACTAGCATCCCGTCCTCGCCTCGCTTCGGTTTATGATATTGTACACAAAAAGCTTTCGTAAAAAAATATCTAATGGTGAAAACATCATCAAAATCCATAGCGTTGTTAAAGAAGGAGCTAACGGATATACAGACAGACAGAGAGACATAAAGATAGATAGACGCGGAAAGTTACTTTGTTTGATACTACGTAAAGATAGAGATAAAGAAGTCAGAAAATAAGGAAGTGAAGATAACCATAACCTGCATAGATTCATAATATTTTTTCCTAACCGTTTTATAGCTCGGGTTGTTTCACTCAGGTTTAGTAATTAGAGGGAGCTGTGCCTGAAGTCTTGATGTCCTTCGGGTGTAAGCAAGCACCTGCAGAGAACACATTGATAATTCAGGGAAGTCGAGCGTCCCCTGATCAATGCCGGACCCCGCTTTGTATATTCCGAGTGAACTCGGGATTGGAAAAGGCGAAGGTATCAAATAGTAAAAGGGAGATTTAAGGTTGTGTATTTCCACACCGCTAAAGCATCCTCCAAGTTGCCTTTGCAAAAAAAAACTCCTGGATCTTACACTGCGTCATATTTGGCTACACGTACAACAATTTTTTTTTTGCCTTTTAATATCTAATTAAAATGAAATTTATAATAATGAATTTATCTTTTAATTTGCCATAGTTTTAATTTTTAATTTTTAATTTGTATTGTAGTTATAAAATTAAATATATATATATCCAATTATTTATTAAAATGTAATATTATAAAAGCGAAAGTTTGTTTGTTACTTTGTTTGTTTGTGTGTTGTTGTGTATGGCAATGGCTGGACGGATTTGAATCTTTGAAATGAAGAAAGCTATACCCTGATTAACACATAAGCCACTTTTTATCCCGGAAATTTTAAAAGGTCCCGAAGAAATAACAATAATAGAAATCTACACGGAGAAAGTCGCGGGCGGAAGCTAGTAATTAGGTATAAATGATGCGAAAGTTTGTATGTTAATTTGTTACTCCTTCAGGCTGCAACGGCTGGACGGACTTGGATGAAATTTGAAATGGACATAGCTTCTGGATTAACACATAAGTTTCCGAGAGAATAACGATTATCGAAATCTACGCATCGGGCAGAAAATAGTATCTAATTAAATGCAATTTTAATACTTCAAGCGACCTTTACTCTGAGAAGCCAGTTATTGAAAGGTGACCGCAGGCAGTGACGTTATACATTATCTTGAATTACCGTATATGGAAAGCTTGAGGCAAACAAAGTCTCGGCGATTCTCTCTCAATAACATCACGCCTACTACGACAATCCATGATATTATTTGCCCTTTGCTTTAAAGAATCTTGTTCTTCGCAGTAAGCAGTCATTCTAAATCCATTTCAAAGAATCGGCTGGCGACTTACGACTAGGGAATGCAATTTAACCGGTTATTAACCGTTTTTGTATGAAAATAACCGGTTAAAATCAGTTATAACCGGTTATTTGCATTCCCTACTTACGACCCACACCCACATTAGATTATTATTATTGTTTTCTTTCATAAGAGCGGGTGGCATACAAGTATGCGGGTTATATAACGGGAAGTAATCACCACCGCCCTTAAACGTGAGCATCTCAAGAAGGGAACGGAAATGGGAAATATTATAATGGTGACCCCTACTTTCAGAACTGATATCTCTCAAACGGCTCGATCGATTTTCATGAAACCTAGCCAAGAACCACCGCTAGAAAATCTGCTATGAAATAAAAAAAAACCGCGTCCAAATCGGTTCACCCATTTAAGAGCTACTGTGCCACAGACCGATACACACTCTCTTACGGTAAGGGGTTAAAAAGTCATCGTAAGTAGGAAAATAGATGAAACTAGTTTTTCGAAATCGTCAAATCTTCAATATATATCAATGAAAACTAAGGTATTTTGTTGTTGCATCTCAATAACCTTTCTACAGAGGACTCGACAGGCTGTCATGTTATCCGAAGGGCAGTTCTCCCGACTGGTGTCATTAGAAACGATCCATCAACAGCGGCTATCGCGAGACTAGGTTTAACGACGTTCTAAGGCTTCGTAAATACGGTTATTGTGTATCTAATCCGTTTAAAATCAATGTTTTTGTTACTGTACGAGCCCGAATATAGGCGAAACTTTGGTTTTACTAACAGGAATTGATAAATGTAAGGTTTCATATAGAATCAGTGGATTTTTTGGCTTGCCAAACCTATCAAGGTTTTGCCATAATGTGACGAGTGTTTTTTTATCACAGGACGACTATATAGAATAACACTAATAACTTAATTCAATCATTTACAGTAACGTGTACCTGAGGTGTACCTATTATCAACAGTCATCTAGTTATGGATAACACACACACACACACACTAAGCACTGTTTTTCTTACTCTTACCATTCATAGTGCCTGGAAGACCGAGCGTCGTTCGGGTTAAAAACGATTTTTCCCGAAGATGAACTTGGCAGATCAATTCTTTGCCCCCGAAGTAAACCCCGTTTTACTTACCTTTGTCCGCGTGCATTTCGATTAATCTTTATTTCCTCAGGAACATTTAAATTTTCGGGAATGAAAAGTAGCCTATGTGTTAATCCAGGGTATAAGCTATCTCCGAAGGAGTGAAGCAGTAACAAACAAACTCAAAAACTTTCGCATTAATAACATTAAGTAGGATTATGTATGTTTGGACACCTGTACTTCCTGTGGTATTTTCAATACAGATTTATAACGATATCGCATGTCATGCCATTGCTGTGGTAGGTCATGCGACCATTCGGTGGGCATTCTGGACACGGGATGAATTGTGTGCCACGGCCGGGATGAGGGACAGGACAGGGTAGATCGTTTGTCAAAAGTATAGTTAACATATTAATACGTTTTAACTGTAGGAATGTTTTCTTGACAAGTATTGGGTTATGCAACATGACCGCTCGGAGTATTTAGAATAAGTAGAATAGAACAAGCAAAATGACGTCATCCGATGCAAAAAAAACTTAGTAAACAATAATTAAAAAAATAGTATGCTTTTGAGACCAACCGCTATAAGCATGATTTTTATCAACCTCTTTTAAAAAAACCTGTTGTCAATTCAGCTTGTTACTCTTTTTAATGAGTTTCCTTGCGATTAAGTTATAAAAAAAAACATTCGTTGGGTAATTTGATAAGTTTCGTTAACTTATTGAGTGTTTCCTATCTCCTTCTTTTTTCCTTCTTGTGTAAAAACGGACAGTGCACCTACTACGATTTCTCTGGTAGACTTGTTGCAAAAAAATACAGTTGATTTTTCATACCTTTTTTTTCAAACAATACCTAATATTGTTTGTTAGTACAAAACAGACGGTCACAAACCTCGGGAATCCATTAATAATTCCAACGTGTGAATGTTCATGAAAGAGACGTCATTGTCCAGTGCACTAGTGTAGCGTAGTGACAGTGATCCTGCGAGCGCGCCGTTTCCGCCACGGCCGGAAACGCCGGGACGTGTTTGGAGGATGGATTGTCCCTGGCGCCGACAGGACAGCCCCATTTATCATCCGTTTGGATCTAACACTTGTACCGCTGCAGCCTACAACATTTTCATTCATGAATTTGGAACATTTTCACCCAACTCTGATATTCTTGGGCTCATATTTCATTCGGTAACGCAAAATGAAAAAGATTTTTCGGGTAGCGAGATATGTATCGACAGTTTGGAAAAGAGAGTGAAGTTCAGAATGTAATTGGTAACGTGATCCAGTTTTAAGCCAAAAACTTGCTTTCAATGTGGTGCAACCATGGTTGTCACCTCGTCAAACTTTTTTTTGGCACGTCATAGGTTTGTGTTCTACGAAATATACCATGCATTTATGTACGTTACCTAAAGTGATATCTACTTTACAAATTAGCAGTATGCGAAGGGAATAGATGCTTCATGCGATAAATGGACGCTAATACGCCGATTGCGTCACCGACTGAAATATCCGAGAGGAAAAGTTGCACAGAAATGTCAATGAGGTAAATTTTTACCGCATTTAATTAAATTTTGTCTTGAAATTAATTTCGTTTTGCTACGGCGGCTTAGGCATCGACTTGGGAGCAATTAGGAAAATCCTGCCTAAATAGGTTTTATGATTGCTTAACTATGCAAATTAGTTTCTTCTGTCGCTTTTTCAGAAGGAGTTCAGTTTCCGTAAATTTAAGAAATTTAAATTTAGTTTTATTGTGATAAGTACTACTTAACTTAGTAAGTATCCGACGGCTTAAGAAATTGGTTTATTTTAACTCATTCCGATCCCACAATCGTATTATTTTATAGTAAGCACTCATATTGTAGGTGTCATGAAGATTGAAAGGATAAAGAGGTAGAGCATTTGGTTATTGTAAAGTTATTACAATCTGTTTTTAAATATTGATTATTAATATTATTGTATTCTTTCAACAATTAAAACTTTGGTTGTTAACTCGAAAACAAGTTACTAATTATCAAAAGTTTGAACGTTAATTGCTCGTAATAACTAGTTTATTGGATCTGGAGTTGCCTACGAAGGAATTTAATTAGAAATCTTAGTGACTAAGAAAGTGAAAATATCGGAATCCTTTCATTATAGCTCGTCGTATGAACTAGCTAATAAATCTGACTAAAGCCTTAATTATCTTTTTAGTGCGAAATAAATGTACCTGAATGTGGCCTGTATTGCGCGTAAAATGAAAATCCTATAAAAACCCTATACTATCATGTAACGTGTTAAATATTATATTAAATGTAACCGAATCCCATAGAGGGTGTCGTGGGCGCTTTGGATGTTTTTACGTGTATTGAGTATTAATCCCTGGCTTAGGAGTTTCGTCACGATTGGCCTCCGTCGAAAAACAAGTGATTCTGCATTACCGTAACTCTTACAATGACTTATTTAACCTTGGGGAGTATATTTGGGGCTCTATTCCAATCGGTAAAACCACAGAACAGAAAAAACAGTAGAATTGTGAAGTGGGCGTGTCACGTGTAGCATGGGTACGCGGAGTTCCGCGCAACCTGGCTTAGTTAGTATCGCTTGTGCATGAAAGTTGTGCGAATAATATTTCTAAAGTAGGAAATAAATCCAGAAGCATGCATTGTTGTTCTATTTTGGAATGTAAAAACGATAGCCGTACCAAAAACATTTTCCATGGTGGCGTGTTGTTTTTATGATAGTTTGAGTATTGGCGACAAGGCACGTTGTCTGACCCCCCAGGTCTGATACTAAGCGAAGCTCATGCCACTTCCACTGTTTTTTCTATTCCGTGGGTAAAACCTTATTACTTTTAACATATAGTATTGTTTTTAACTCGGTCGCCATTACTGTCAAGTAAATAAGAGTTAAGTAATCATAACGTTGTCAATACGATCAATTATGAAAAGCAATATGGGTTTGCCGAGTAGAATAGAGCCCCTGATGACAAAAAATAATAAACAGATCCAATTTTCTGAAATATGTTCGTGGGTCCGTGGGACCCTATTCTAGTTGTGTATTTTATCACCAAAAAAACCATGTTAGTATTCTAGACACGGGAATATAATGTATTTTGGGAACACCGTTCTTGTTTGACTTTTTATAACACTTATTTTTTTTTGGTTTTCTTGTACTTACCTGTAACAATTTTACTATTGGCTAGGTAACTATTGGAATTAACATTGAAAAATATCGTACACTTTCGAATCTTTTGTATGAAACTCGTTTTACCCACACAAAAATACCTGTTTTTCGGATGTATGTACTATTTGTTATTTTATGTTATTTTGTAAGTTTGGCTATCCTCTTGGAAGAGAACCCATTTGGGATAAGTTCGCCTATGTAAATTATCTATATCGATGCAATAATGTCTTGTAATTGTTTATGTGCAATAAAAAGTTTACATACATACTACATACATACTACATACATAACAATATGTACTATAGTCGACTACGAACTCATGCCATTGTATCCACTTGGGACCTTATTTCAATGGAAGTAATCGACGTACAGTCAAGGACTTTAATTGTTATGCCACTATGGAACACTGTCGCATAACTTTAATCACTAATTTTGGCGTAATATCTTTGACGCTGTTATTATGACAGGGTTCGATAGTGGCATAACATTTAAAGTCCTCGACTGTAACCTACTCTAAATAGGAATTTAATTTTGGGGCAAAAACAATATCTTCCGGGGTTCGTATGAAGCTGATAATATTGTGGTAAAATCCTTGAGGAAAATATAGTAACCTAATGATTTTTTCCTTAATTAAGCGAGCCTGCCTAAACGCGGTCCCGGGGGTCGCCTATTATTAATTTTATTCGCTGCTTCAACCTTAAAATCAAATTAGTCGGCGCAAAGTGTTTGAGCAACTTTTTTTCTTATGTTTTTTACTTATCTTTTTTAGCGGTCAATTATAATTGAGATTAATTGGAAAGGGTCGATATCATAGGGTTTTAAAACTGGTGGGTCGAAAACGTAGATATTTAAAAAATGAATGACAATCAATAAAACATGAAGCACAATAACAGGTGTTGATAGAAAGTTAATATTGCTGTTACTCCTAAACCCCCTCCTGTGGATGTAGGGTTAACTTTTAGCAATATCTAGGTAATTATTTTTTAAACAACCCTAAATATCATGGTTGCAATAAAATTAAGGTAAATAAAAAAAAAACAGGTTCCGTTTGATAACCAGCTTCTGTCTGTATAATATGTGTTTGCTAAATGTCATACTTTTTATCGTTATATTAACACCGCGGAATTGACTCAAACAATATGTATTTTATTTAAATATCAACAGTTTAAAACTGTTCAAATACATACTTATATAAAGCCAGTAAGCTTAAATGTTGCGCAACAACAACGGCAAAGTTCTTAGTTTGCTCAACATTTTTATTGAGCGACTATAGGGTGGTTACTGGGCTGCCATTACTGTCAAGTAAATAAGAGCTATTAAAACGTTAACAATACAATAACAGGTCAAAAACGATATTGTTTTTACCGTGTTGAATAGAGGCCCTGATCAGCGCCTTTATTGTACTGAGGCACTACTCTGAAAATCGAAGTTCGAAGTTACGTGAACTCCATCTCGGTCATTCGTCATTCGAGACTAAATCGTGAGAAAGAGATGGAGATAACGTAACTTCGAACTTCGATTTTCAAAGTAAGACCTTTAAATAACAATATTGCCTTTGAAATGTTACCGTATTGTCAATGTTACGACAGCTCTTATTTACTTGACAGTAACGGCGGCCGAGTTAACAACAATACATAAGTAAAACAATCGATATGTTAAAAATATAAATTCTCAATTTAATTCAATTTATCTACTAAGAGACGAATAATAGAGATTCATTACTTTAAAATACTTTATAAAATTACAAAGTTACATGCCAAAAACATGATATGATAAAAGTTTTGAGCCATGTAAGAGTAAATACGCGAGGAGCGCGATGGTTGGTTTTTGAGTCTTGGAAGTTTTAAAAGTATCTACGCAATATTAAAAGTACATAGCACAAGCCCAGAGCTTAATTTAGGCATGAATAAGTACACTGTGAAAAATGTGGCACTATAAACTAATGTGATTGCACATCTTTTTGACCAATCGTGCAAGCACGTAAACTTGATCTTGATCACTGTATATTATGATGTTTATTCCGCAATTTTACTTTGCATTATGTCTTTTTGGTGCTGTGTGCATTATATTGTATACTGTTTGCATGATAAAAGATAAGGCATTTGTTCTTTATGTTTTGGTGAGGTTTCTTGCACAATGAAGTTTATTTTTAACCGACTTCAAAAAAGGAGGAGGTTCTCAATTCGACTGTATGTTTTTTTTTTTTTTTTTTTTAATGTTTGTTACCTCAGAACTTTCGACTGGGTGAACCGATTTTGAAGATTCTTTTTTTGTTTGAAAGCTGGTGCTTCCCATTTGGTCCCATTCTTATCATAATGAAGATTTGATGATGGAGTCCATGAGGAATCGACGGAACTCTTCAAAATTTATAGGCACACCTATAGCGATTTTGGTATTTTTCATTGTAACTCGTGTATTTGCTCTTGGAAAACACTATTTGGTAAAGTGGAACTGATGATGGAAACCACAGATGGCCACCGGAACTCCTAAACGGTATATATTTCAAGGGTGGCGACAAGATATTTCGATTAAGATAGTTGAGCGACTATGACGAAGCATATGTATGTTTAAGTATTTGACTATGACTTTCCCACGGCGTTGCTTGCGGCGAGATTGAATTTCAATGTTCTATAGTTTCTTATTAATTCTTATTAATTAAAGTGGGACTACATAACATAACAGTATAATTATGATCACTAAAAAGTATAAAATAAAATGAAAGTTTAAAAAAACAAAAAAACCGCCTTCAAAAAGCAAAAAATAACTTCATTTAAAATGGTAGGTAATAGGTCAGTCCAACTGAAGTCGGCGTCCAACAATATTTTAACCAAAAGCAGACTTCAGTTGGCCTGACCTATTACCTACCATTTTAAATGAAGTTATTTTTTGCTTTTTGAAGGCGGTTTTTTTGTTTTTTTATTAGAAGCCTAGTAGAACAGATTCGTGTCACTATTAAAAGTGTCGCGCACTGTTATATTAGTGGCAAGCAGTGTATTTCAGAATGTTTGCATAATATTTTATTACGTCGTCTTCAATCCATTTGTAAATTGTCCGTCACCTTGACTTATAAATATGAGTTTCCCAATGCTGAACGAAAGCCTTTCCCCTTGACCTCATCCCTAAGTTGTTAATTTTTATTTATTGAATTGAAATAAAAAAGACTAATTAACAATGTTATCAACGTTATTGTCTATTGGTATCAATACGAAACTCAAAAGGTTTTTAACCCTTAAATGCATAGCATGTCGAAAGTGAAACGCGTCTTTAAGGCTCCGGCAAACCAAACGCGTGGCAGCAGCAGCGCGTAGCGTCGCGTGGCGTCAGGGAGTTGTAAAATAACAAAACAAATGGAACCCCGGCACATCGAGACGCACGTCTCGCGCGCTGCAGACGCGCCGCACACGCGCGTCTCGGTGTGCCGGGGTTCCATTTGTTTTGTTGTTTTACTACTCCCTGACGCCACGCGACGCTACGCGCTGCTGCTGCCACGCGTTTGGTGTGTCGAAGCCTTTATAGTCCATTTCCAAATTTGAATTTGACAAAACTGCAAACCTTACTGCATAAATTCTAAGTTTGAAATTTACTTAAAATGTATGTTTGAAATTGATCTTTAAGGCTTCGACACACCAAACGCGTGGCAGCAGCAGCGCGTAGCGTCGCGTGGCGTCAGGGAGTTGTAAAACAACAAAACAAATGGAACCCCGGCACACCGAGACGCGCGTGTGCGGCGCGTCTGCAGCGCGCGAGACGTGCGTCTCGATGTGCCGGGGTTCCATTTGTTTTGTTATTTTACAACTCCCTGACGCCACGCGACGCTACGCGCTGCTGCTGCCACGCGTTTGGTTTGCCGGAGCCTTTAAAATATATGATGTATATCTACATCATCATGCATTTAAGGGTTAAGTTGATGTTAGAAGTTTCGCAATACTCCGTGTGTCCCTCCAAAGCCTCATCCCTCCGCTTCTAAAAGTCCACTTTTCAAATATTCGCGTGTTAATGAAATGCTAATGGTTAGCCCAAATACCTGTGAAGGAGTGAAATTACAAACTCCAAAATACCTAAGCCGTACCTGCCGACGGTTAAAGCATGTTAAAGGATATTATAAAATTGTTTGAGGTTTAGGCATCTGCTTAAACATTGAAATTTTAGAACAAAAGTTCTGAAACAATTTTAGCTGTAATTCTCTTTAGTGAAAAGGAAAATGGAGCTCGCTTTAGAAGATTATAAAAAGTTAAAAATCTGCCTACTCTTTGTTATTAAGGACTTTTTATTTAAAAATTAGTATTGGATAATCCCAGTTCGTAGGTACTTATTTATGTCTCCATTAAAAAATATTTGATGGACGTTTAAAATTTAAAATGGACTTCTGAGGACCGGTAATCATTAAATTATTTTAGCTGCTTGTTGTTTTTAGGGTTCCGTACCCAAAGGTTGCCTACGGGACCCTATTACTAACAAGACTCCGCTGTCCGTTCGTCCATCTGTCTGACAGCGGGCTGTATCTCATGATATATGATATAGTAATAACTCGTTTTTTTTTTTTAACAGTGTATTTCTATTGTCTCTATAACAACAAATAAATTATAATAAAAAAATCAAGAGGGCACCGTACTTTTCTTGTAGCTACGGAACCCTACGAGTGCGACTCGGACTCGCACGTGGTCGATTTTTTTAAAATCTAGTAATGTAAATAAATGTACCTGTTACATAAAGGGTGTCGCTTCTTCAAATAATGTTCTTGATTGAACATTTCTACCGAACAGCGGATAGTTAGTTCGATTAAGACTACGCCGAGCGCACAGTGGCGCCCTCATCACTATTATTGTGTTTTCTAATAAAATAAAGTATTTTCTTGAAATCGGACGGTGCATTTTTGTACTACAAATGAAAACACAACTTATAGGACATATGACATAGTTTAATAACAATTGACCTTTGAGTTATCAACTTAACGGAAAATAGTGGCCACCTTTTCCCGTTAAGGTGACTACTCATACGGTAATTGTTATCAAAGTTTGTTACGTATCCCATAAATTGTGTTTTTACTTGCTCTACAAAAAAGCATCGTCCGATTTCAAGAAAATACTTTATTTTATTAGAAAACACAATAATAGTGATGAGGGCGCCACTGTGCGCTCGGCGTAGTCTTAAGTAAATACAATGGTTATTTGAACAGGCGGGTTGTAATTAACGGCAGATTGGGGAAGTCAGTGAACTCGTTGGAGTTGGTGCGTTGGTAGTGATAGTGAGATGGGCATACAATCGATGAGTATTGCCCCGACCGCTTCATTACGTTCGACCAGATTTCCTTAAGCAGGGTTACCACGGGCTCCGTACGTACTCTGTTTAGCATACAACGGTGCCTTCAAAAGGTTTCCTCGAGGTGGAAACACTTGAAGTCACCGATGTATGCTAAACCGAGTTCGTACAGGGCCCGCTCCGCTCGCAATGGAAACCCTGCTTTAGGGTGTTATTCTTTATTGGTACGTTATATTCGAAGTCGAGTTAATAGCAAAACTGAAATGACTGCTCTTTAGGCTTACTGTTTAATATAATGTACCTCTATATAAATATAAGGGACTCACACACATTGACCTCTATACATCGAAGACGCGCAATACTCGCGCTCATCACTCAAATATTTACCCTTACCAGGAATCAAACCGGGACGCGATTCGTAAGCAGGACCAACTAGGTTAACGGCGTCGTCGTTTGCATTGTTCCAGTTTGTGTAATGGCTTGTCATGTACGCACCAATTTAAAAGATAAAAGTAGTATAAGAGTATGAAGTCAACAAGCTCATACTACCTTTTTGTTTTGGTAGAATAGACAATATGGAATTGACGTAGGGGCACAAGCAAAAGCTACTTGTCACTTTTATGCCGCAACAATGTTCTGAAACCAAAGACTGCACGCAACAATGGTCAATACAGTAGTATATAAACAGTAGTTCATCTTCAAACAAATGTATATTGCGCTGCTTGCATGTGTGCGTAGTACCTCGACCGTACGCGCCACCACAAGCAAACTCAACAGGGAGGACCAAGCAGGCTTAGTCGGGGCCGTGCGTGCCGTCGCCGCTTTCGGCTGCGTGCATATCAAGTAACGAGCGACGCGCATCGACGCAAAAAGGTCGTCACGTAAATGTCATGTACGGACAACTCTATCGCCGCCTGAGCGGCAATAGGTAACAGAAACTCCTAAAGGGTTGGAGATGACCTACTTTTCTATTTATAATATGTCACAGTTCGCGCTGTGTACGGGCATTTAAAAAAATAACCCGCTTCGATTGTTCAGTCTCCATTTTTTCATTTATTAATCAGTGGCTCGTAAAATATATCGTTTTTGTAAATCAGTAATACTCATGTCAATCGCCGCTCCTGAGTTGACGCTTTTATCTATCCTTTTGAGCTTTGTGTGTTTTGTTTGTGTATTCAATGTTCCATGCTCAAAGGACGGCATACGTTTGTCCGGATTCCTCCATTTGTTAGATTGGTAAATAATTGTACTTTGTTATTTGTTGCCAAATGTTTCCTTCTATATTAGATGTCTTGTTATTTGACTTTGTTTTGCAAAAACAAACGTTGATTAACTAGCTAATTGCGCAAAAGATGCTACGTGATTGAAGAGCTGACACCCCAGTATTTTTCTTTAATGGAGCGTGTGTCACCGTATGATTGCAGGTAAACACCGTTAGTATTATAATCTTCGCGAGATTGTAAACCGTCGATGAATTGTGAACATTGTACCTGTTAATTTTCGATAATTTATGATACATTCATGTCAAACCGTCAAATTGTGAAGCTGGGAGCGCCTTTTTTCTCATTATTTTTTTGTTCATAATAATTTTGTTTTCATAAAATTGTTATGCATACCTACTTATTATTATCACTGGAGCCGTAAACTTTTCAGAAGTTCTTACATATTCAACGTTTAGGGCTTGGTTAGGTTAGGTTTGATTTATAGAAATCCTGAAAAACGAACAGCTACTGAAAAAAATACGTCATGAATTCCGATGATTATGGCTTAAAACACTTTTTGAGTAAAAAATATTATGAAAGTCAATATGGAGCCTGTGAATCTGCACTTACTGACAGGGTTCACAATGCAGTGTCCAATTTTATCAGTATGGTACAGTCCATTATTTTTAGCCAGTTTACAATGTACAGTCAAGGTCACCAATATGTGTATACACCACAGTCTCAAAACCTTATTACTGTAGCATAAGGTCTATGTGTACATATTTTTGCAACTTTGTGCGTATATATTTTTTTAACCTTGACTGTACTGTACAATCTCGCGAGATAGATTATAAACTAACGGTGACATGCTTGTTTCAATCGCATTACACTCTTTATTAAACACTAGCTGTTCCCGTGCCCACTTGGTTGGACAAAAAGTTTTTTTTTTGTTTTATATATAGCCTATGACACTCACAAATAACGTGGCTATCTATTGGTAAAAGAATTTTCAAAATCGGTTCAGTAGATCCAGAGATTACCCCCTACAACCTCACAAACTTTACCTCTTTATAATATTACTAGAGGACGCCCGCGACTTCGTATGCGTAGAATTAGTTTCCCGCTTCGCCCCCCTTTTCTTCCCGTTGGGGGTCGATTTTCGCAAAAACCTTTATTAGTGCTCACTTACATCATGAAAGGAACATCTGTACCAAATTTCAAGTTTCTAGGTACAGTAGTTTCGGCTGTGCGTTGATATTATAAGTCAGTCAGTTTTGCCTTTTATATATATATAGATTTATAATATTATTTATATTTATAATATTAGTATAGAGGTATAGATAGAAGCGTCTAGAATTTTGTACTAAGCTTTCGTGTTTATTAAAGCTAAGAGGCAATTGTTTGCTTGTTTGCAGTGGCGCGGTTAAAACACTGCTTTCAGTGCTTCAGTCTTAGTCCACAAACGTTTATTGTATCCGCCGAGCCAATATGCACTCGCTCAATTTATCCGCGCGTCGGTGCAAGCAAGAATATTGCATTTTATAAACTGGCTTAGCGGTGCTTTAGCTCTGAGGTTGTCAATGGAATTATATTGAAAGGTTACGTATTTTAGTCTGCACCATACTCGTAGCTTGCGGTTCACTTAATGTTATTTGATAAATTTATCGAAGCATGCATGAAATACGTAATGTAATTTATATTTGTAGATGCTTGCTTAACAAAATTCATTGATTCTGAATAGGTAACTACATTACGCGGTACAGAAGACAGGTCTCGAATTTCTTGAAATTCGTCTTCACGAAATATGAGTATTTTTTAAGATCTTGTTTTGCATGCAGATGTCTTGTTAACAGTGTTATGTCTTTCTTAAAGGAAATAAAATAAATAAATATCAGAGGACAGTCTCTCTCAAATTGACTAAGTACGAAACTAAGCTCTAGGCTTGTACAGTCACCTGCAGAGAAATGTAACCACCTTGCTAGGAAACTCGTATGCAGGGGAGGTTACTTTTCTCTGCAGCTGACTGTACTATGGGTACTAGACAACGATATAAATATTTACCTATACGTTCTATGTACGTAGAAAACACTAAAAACACAGAAACAAATATTAGCTCTCATCACACAAATATTTGCCCTGACCGGGAATCGAAGCCGGGACAGCTAGCTTCATAGGCAGCTTCACTACTAACTTACCAACCACATCCATGTACAGTCAGCGTCAAGATTGTTGATCACTTTTGTACTTTATCGCATTAATAGGTACAATTGACAGTCTTGTTTGACATTACTTATGTGACTGTAAAGCGCCAAGGTACAAAAAAACGTCTAGTTTTGACGCTGCAAATACCCCGTAGTCAAAATTAATATGTTTTTATTTGAGTACGACTGTTTACCTTGCATCTCTCATGGTTTGCTACAAAACACAGCTATGACATAATTTAAAATAACTTAATTCTATTCCATTTTACTACATTTAAATTCAATGAGAACTACAATGATAAAGTTGTTATGTGATCTCATAATAACGTATAATCGGCCTAAAACAACAGGCTCACTTCCGCGACCTACCAACACACTTTCCTTTTTATAGCCCGTGTGAGTTTGAATAGCCACCTTTATTTAAAACAACAAAGATGACAAGCGGGTCGGGCCACCACCTGTGCCCACAGATACAGGTAATCGCTGCTAATGACGCAGGCAGATTATTATCTGTGGCATCAACGTTCTTAATGTTGGCCAACCTGTTTTAGCGTTGTAATTAATAGCATACGTGCATGTGAAGGCAATGATGTTTAGTTGCGTTTTGCTTCTTGGCGGTTTAGGTAATATTGTAAATTGTTTCCTTAGAAACGCATTAGCCGAGATTGCTCGACAGCAATAACATTATAACTTGCACAATTTTATTCGAACAAGCCTTTCGTGCGCAGGAAACCTCTCTAACCTTTTCATTTCCTCCTCAAACTGCTCAAACACTAAATTGTACTGGAGGTTTTGTAACTTGTTCGCTTTATTAAAGTTTTCGGATGCAGAAATGAAAAAGAACTTTCTTCGTTGGTTAAACGTTACTGAGAGTGAGATATTAATCGCTTAGCATGGCCAAAATTAAAACGCTTTTCAATCTTATACATACATATGGTGGTTAATTGTTCTGAGCGGTTGTTCGCATTCTCGACTTTACTATTCAGGTAAGCTAACAGTGATATTAATATGATGCGTGCATGAGTGAGTAGTTGGGTGAGCCGCTCCACATACTACAATACTCAATGCGGCGTGATGATGCGACACCGTTACCTGCGCATTGTATAGCTGTGATACAGGTCGTGTAGAGCCCGTCGATCATAAAGGCGACAAAAACAACGCGACGCGCAAGATATAAAAGTGTAGCCCAGGACATATTCGATGTCTCAGTCGTTGAAACTGGTCAATGGGGCTAGATGAATTTTATTCTGTGGATACTAATGATTCCAGAAATCCAACAATATTTAAAGGATATATTTTGAATTAATTTGAAACATTTTGATAATTTTCTACAGCTGTCAACTTTTGCGGTATTGTATAATTATAAAGCTTTCGTGTTGCTTCGTTTACGTCAAGAAGTTAAGTTAAATAATCTTGTATGTCAAAGGAAGGTATAACAAAATAAGCAGTACTGAAACAGATCTCTTGTGAATACACGGCTTGATGATGTAGGATAGTTGTTGTGGCTGAAAAGATCATTAATATTCACCGTATTTGATCTCGAAACGTCTTTCAACAAAATATGTTTTAAAGTATCGAAACACATTCTAAACTCACTAAAAAAAACGTATAGTTATTAGAACTCTCAATCATAGTGCGAATTCGATGCTGACAGTACTGCCATTTTTAGCCAAAAGAGCACATCTACCATTCCAAAGCTAAGGCAAATTCGTTATTTACTTCACAGTAAAGAGGTTGCACATACTCGTACTATACGACTTCTACAACCGATTTGTCCTCTTGACTTGGGATGTTAGGGTACTTATAATCATAAAGGCACGTCTGCAAAAGGTGTGAAACCGGTTCGGTGGCCATCATGTCATTGCTTGCGAGTCTCGAGCACATTTGCATTTTCTGCTAATTACTCACGGTATGATAACGAAGCGAATGCTAATAGGTCGTATAACTGGATGCTGTGCAACTTTAACTAACCTTTTGTTCGTGTTGGGGCGTCGGAGTTGCAACGTTGTTTATTTCTTCAATGCTCGGCATATATAGTACTACAGATCTCGATTTTTTTTAGCAACGAAACCCTATGACGTTATAGGGTATTTATACGGGTTCCTTGTTGATTTTGGAACCCTAAAACGTGGCTCCAAGCAGTTTTAAAAGAAAGCAACACAAAACTGTTGATATTGTCCTTTGCTAAGAGTCACGTAGTTAAAATCGTATTGTATATTGCACTCACGTTTAGTAAATCCGTGTATCTTGTACTCCTGGCACAAAGGATAGCTTGGACTTGGACCATCTTTTAAGCCCAAGAACTCTTCTAATCTGAAATAACACCTCCTTCCAACAAAAACTGCATAGGCTTATGTTATTGCGGTGGCGCATTATTTCAACTTTTACATACATACTTACTGCATTATGTCTCTATTTTGGTACTAAACTGCTAATAAATTGCAATTTTAGCTGTGTCTTGCCTTGACTTGCGGTCCCTATTAAGTTTATTGTTCGTGTTTCGCTTTTCTTACACCACTGCAGTATCTTTAGTCTCAAGGGAGTAAAGTTGCAGGCAACTTAATAATTTCAGACCAAGAGCTCAAAATTAATATTACATGTTTACGCTTAGATGACGCAGTTAGCGTAGTAGGTAGTGAAGTTATCATAGTTCTAAGAAGCTGGCGGTCCTAGGTGCAATTCCCAGTAAAGGGAAATATTTGTGTTATGACGGAGAGTATTTGTTACTTGTATGTTTATCGTTGCAAGTACACTCAAAAAAATTACAGCCAACCAAGATTTTCTCTTAGTTGCCAAAAAATTAATACATTAGTTGTGATTTTAATTACATCAACCAAAGCTGATAGTAATAACACCAAGTTCTTTAGTGATTCAACTAACATCTTAGTTGATGTATTTAACGTATGGAATCAAGACGCTTAAGACCAAGTACAGTATAAGTCTAGAACTTAGTTTGGGACTAGTTTAATATGCGTTGGATGCTCCCCTGGTATTATTTATTAATATAAAAGTAACTGAGCGCCTCAATTTCTATTGTTACGTATGTGTGACCTTTCTGAATCCCAAATGAGTCGTGTAGCTGTCAAGGCGGGGCCAGCGTTAAGGATGTGATAAACAAACGTCGTCGTTGATAATGTCAAGGTGACCTGTAACGGTAACCTATGATTCGGTTGGGTGTGACCAAGGAATGGAAAAAACAGTGGAAGTGGCATGAGCTTCGCTTAGTATCAGACCTGTTGTCGCCAACACTCAAACTATCATAAAAACAACACGCCACCATGGAAAATGTTTTTGGTGCGGCTATCGTTTTTACACTCCAAAATAGCACAATAAGGCATGCTTCTGGATTTATTTCCTATTTTAGAAATATCGAAATATCGAAATATCGAAACAAGCGATCGCGGCAAAAGTATGGTAGGCTATGCGGAACTCCGCATAACTATGCCACACGTTACACGCCCACTTGACACTTCTACTGTTTTTTCTGTTCTGTGGGTGTGACCATAGAGATGTACAAATATACAGGTCCGTTACTCAAACATATGTATCTGAGAAATTGTAGAAGTTTTTATAGCGAGTGGATTTCAATACATAGTTATTAAATTTCGATTTATTGGAAAAATTCAACCTTATCGAAGAACAGCTACGCCTACAGTAGGCGTAGCCAAGATACAGCTGAGTTCATAAATATGTGTGTACTTTAGTACCTTGTCACTGTAATCGCTGTGACAATTTATATATGGCAGTTTAGACATAACATTAAATAGACAAGGTACTAAAGTGTACACACATTTATGAACCGAACTGTACAAACGCTGCTAACGTTTCCGTTTTCTATCGGCTCGAAATGTTTGGAGTTGATATAGGTAGTGGCCGACGTGATCTGTCATCAGCTTCTATATATTTTCTTAATTTTCGAAAAACCACTAACTCAGCGTTATGCAACTTGACTATAGGCCCATAGCGGCACAGCTCAAAACATCGCTCTAGATAATGTAGAAATAGTAGTAGAGAGACATGGTATCTAGCTATTATACTCTGATTATTCTAAGATGATGCCTGTGACAGCTCATATAAACACTTATTACACTTATTACTTTAACGTTACATAAATACTACATTGGTACAAACCTAGCGACGCCGTTCAGGAATTTAAATAATTAATCGCCTATTTTTAAACACAGCGCTTGTGAGTATAGTAATTGATTGAAATACGGCTGTCATAGGCATCATCTTAGAATAATCAGAGTATAGGTATTTAGTTTTCTATCAGTTATCCGATGAGAGATTGAACCTCTGCCCATAGTAAAACTCTGTAAAATTTAACAGAGAAGCCCTGTTCGAGCTCGATTAACCGATTTAAATTAAAACTTTCTTAACTAGTGTATGTTACGCAATATCTTCACCTTAATGTTAAAAAATCCCATTGTAATTCCAAGTCGGTTTATTGATTTTTTAAAACACTTCCTCATGCTTGACATAGTAATGAACAATGGGCAAAGTATTTATTTGAAACAGCTAAATTTTTACGATAAAACGTGTAATGGTATGGAATTACTTACGTATCTTGATTGTATAATATGGGTGTAGTTTTGTCAATGTCAAGTCCTCGTTGATAATAACGAATGTTGTTAGTCAAAGGTTTCTAGAGACACTCCTCAATTACCTTGAAGCACTTACTTTAAACACAGCGTTGAGTTCACTTAAGTTTATTAAAAATATAGTTGTATTGTACACGCAGAAATTTATTTGTTGGAAAAAGTGCAATTTTCCGAGATAAAACTTATTTAATTGTTTACTGCTAAGTGAAATACCTATATGTCAGAGTCCATGCTGAAATTAAAAATACCTATATGGGAGGAATTGCTATTAATTAACTCGTGAAACGTAATAAACTGAATCTTTAGATTTAATTTGTTTGATTCATGGAAGATCGATTGAATTTGTGATATTATTAATTAGAGCGAATATCTAATTGGAATATTAAATGAGCGATAATAATGTTATTCTCGACTGAATTAGAGACATCATCACTCATGCAATCATGAAAATGTATTGTTAATTTACATGTCATCACATCAATCAACTGTTGATATTATTTACAATTTACACAAACGCAATATCTGTCTTGATGCGATGTTCTATATTGATCTTATTTATTTTTAATATATATTTTTAAGCAACGTTGTTATTTAAATGAGTACTTACCTAAGTCGGTCTACCTTTGTCCAAAGAAAAATGCTTACTCGAAGTGTTAATACCATAGGTTGTATGTTTTTATATGGTAATGACAAGGAAAACGAGCACACAGCCCAAGATGGTAAATGGGACCTGAGACCCATTAACATTTTGATTCTCAAGACTACAATCTCGAGACTAACCTAAAGTTTCAGACCAGGTTAGGTTAAACTTTAGACTGTTGTATCCCAATCCCGAGAGTAGAGACGAGTGCTAAGAGAGACCGCGACAGCCGTGGACAGGAAACGGCGCCGGCGTCAACGCGGCGTTGCGAACTTGCCCTCCTTGTCAATTGATTCATAGTAGTTCGTGGGAAAGCGGAATGAACTATGATTATATTAAATAACTACCAATAGACCATACATAAAAACACATAAAGTTGTGACGGCAAGGAGTACATAAAACGAAAAAATAACAAATAAACCGCCACACTTTGCTACAAATAGGTACAGTAGGTAAATAAGATAATTCTCGAACCATATTTTAAACATGATACAATTAGCGCTTTAACATGCATGTAAAATAACAACTGTATCAACTAGTTGGACAATGGTGTTTGTAGGTTTGTAAGCATAATTAAAGAGCGCAAGCAAGAATACGGGTTTCCATTTCACTGCGTTTTTTCCCCTATTGCGTATTGTTTAAAAATCTGCCGGCTTTTCTTGTCAAGATAATTAGAGCTATCACAATGTTAACAATACGACAACAAGGAGAAAAGACAGGTGCTGTCCGCCTCTATTTTAAGCAGGTGTATGTCGGACATAGTTTCGACTTTTTTGCATTGGATAATTTCGAATGAGCCTGTGGAGGGTGAACATTGTTAGTCCAATCTGAACTCGATCAGGGCAAGGGTCCTCGGCTGAAGAGGGTCACGACGGACACCTTTTCGCTCCGGCGTTAAGTAGTTCCAAAACACTTGGGATAACCAAAATGTTACAATGAGTAAGTACTTTTTCTTACAATCAGTCTTTTGACTGTTCTAACAGCCTTTTTTTTACGCTACGAAGAAGGTAAAGCAGGCCACCTGATGGTAAGCGTGATATGAGACCCATAGACAAGTGCAATCCTAAGACTGCAATCCTAGGTATAAGTTTACGAGACTTGATATTGGTAATATCTATTAAAATACTAGCTTCTCCCCGCGACTTCGTCTGTGTAGATTTCGATTATCGTTATTCCTTCGAGAACTTTAAAATTTGGGAGATGAAAAGTAGCCTATGTGCTAATCCAGGGTATAAGCTATCTCCCTATCAAATTTCATCCAAATCAATCCACCCGTTGCAGCGTGAAGGAGTAACAAACTGACACACACACTAACTTTCGCATTTATAATATTGTAGTAGGATAAGCTCGGTAAAAACAAGTTTTCTTATCTTGTACATGTATATGGGCCCTTTGGATACACTTCGACATATTATATGCGATAACCCCTTTTTAACACTCAGCGGGGCCTCTAATTCTACCATAACACCATATTGCCTTTGACTTGTTATGGTATTACAAGTAAGCGAGCTATCGTAACGTTGCCAATACGCCAAAACGCCCAAAACCATAAGCATAATTATTGTTTTACTGTGTTCAATAGAGGCCCTTTTCGATTGTCCGGTTTTCTTTACTAAGTATATTTTCCTTCATTTTAAAAGCATCGGTTAGTTTAGTTACAGGCTACAGCACACTGGTGATAGAATTAGAAAAACACATTGGTATTGCATGGCGACCGTGTTCAAAAATCGAACTCCCTTACGCACCAGTATATATCAGTAATACATACACAAATTTATGAAACCTTGGTATTGTAGTATGCTTCTTGTTTATTTATTTTATAATATCAAATCAAATGGTAAAGGGATGTGTTCAAAGGATATAAATGGCTAGATTGTAACATTTGTAACGTGGGCGGCACGCTGGAAACTTCTAATGCCATACGGCTACCATTTCCCTCGGTTTTATGAACGACAGCTGCTAAAACTGTACTTAATCTTAGAAACCAGAACCATTGATAAACGAGTCGCTCCTGTTACAATCGGACCCACCAATTCTGTGATCATGGTCAAAACCTACTCCGAAAAACGGGACTAAGAGCTAGAAGATGATAAATTGTAATATACCGTCATTATTAATCGTGGAAGATAAAAAAAATATCTATGGAATCGAATTCGCATTGACACGGCGTAGGGGATAGACTTCCGGTGAAATAACTAGTATAGAGTATTCTACAGTGTGCCTCTGATCTTGGGGCTTTAAATGCAACGATCGATTCTACACGTAAAACTGAACTACTTTTGTTCTGCAACATAAAAAAATAACTTTCTTGGACTTGGACATATTTTTAACAACTTACCGATCAAAAGAAGTTTAGGAGTAGAAACGATCCATGCATTTAAAGCCCCAATGTCAGAGGCACCCTATATAGTACCTAGCAACGTTTAGTACGTCTTGAGATATCAGATGGGCCACGGAGCTCGAGGAATTTGAATGTTTAGCTGTTTGACATAATACGTAAAGTCGGGTTTTACATTTTCCACGAGTTATTATTAGTCATGTCTCGTCGGGAAATGTACCTATAACACGGCTAGTTAAAATATAACACTCAAATTCCTTAATGGTAAGTTTACGTGGTATTCTACAGCCTTGCGATTGATAAAATGTAGGTAACTTGTCTGATGATTTCCTAACGGCGAATTATATTGTTTTTTTCTTTATTATTTATTAACCCCGATTGTCAAAGGAATTTTTGAAAGCAACCGCCGAAATTATACCAACAGAGCCTTCAGAAAATTATTTTCATATAAACATCTGTATAATTCCATGTTGTCTTCAAACGGAGTTGTACAAACAATAACACGGCCGATGTTCCAACTATTCCTTGTTTAAAAGTAATTCCTTATTGGCGGGAGCGGGCGGAGTCAACAAGCCTGCGCCGAACACCTACGTTAGGGGACAAACAAAGCTCGGCAAACATTTGTTCACATGCTGGAATGCACTGAACTTCTTTTGAACAATTAAGTTTATCGGTAGTTTTCTTTCCAACCCGGGAAACAGATGTAATCCAACGAGGGCGTTAAGATAGAAATCGACTATGTTTTTCACAGCTTTGAAAAAGACTGATGCAAAAAGAACCACAGGCTAAAATTCCGTCGTCGTTGATCATCGTCAGTTTCCTAAATTTCTTTACAGATTCTGGACTGTCAGGCCACTTGCCACTGACAGCTCTGTATTTCATCAGTTAAGTAGATGAGTATTTTAAACGAAACATAGAGCCGTAGTAAACTGGGCTCAATTTTTACACGGAAAACGTTATTGTGTTTGACGTGTTTCCATATTGTCAACGTTTTGATAGCTCTTATTTACTTGATTGTAATTACGGAGTTAAAATAGTTATTTGTGCAACAAGAGAGCAAAGTTGGTTTTTGCTGCGAGTGTTGTTTTTGAATCCCGAGTAAGCGAAGGATTCTATAAATAGAATCACGAGCGTAGCGAGTGATTCTAGGTTAGAATCCTGAGCGTAGCGAGGGATTCAAAGACACGAGATGTAAATAACTTTGGTCTCGTGTGACACATACAACTTTTCACCTCAGCAGCGAGAACATAATCAAATGGTTAGTGTGCACAAACATATTTTTATACTTATGACGGATAAATACACGTTTGTAGCGAGAAAATTGTAGTCCGGAGCTTCTTAAAAAAACTTTTTAACCTTAGATGGCAATTCGTGCCCTACCGACACATTCTCTCCAAAAATGCAATAAGTTTGGGATAGGTTTCAATGTGCACGTCAACTTTTGTCTTTATTGTGGTTTTCAACATTGCGTAAATACTCCACATTGTAGACGGTTGTTCCGTTTGTGATTGTGATAATTTAATGAAGTAAGTACGCTAACAGTACAGTGTTTCCACCCTTTGCAACTCTCCATTGCTTAAAAATATCATACTTACGGTTTTAGATATTTTTCGCGAGACTTTTCAGGCAGGAAACTTAATTCTGCATTTTTTACACGCTCTGCTTTAATGCTTCCGGTGTTAAATAGCAGACTTCGTCACTGGACTCACTCATATTTATTTATTATTAAGTACTTTTATAATATTCAACGTGTATCGAAAGTAGATAGCGTAACAGAACTATAAACAAAAGCAATAAAAATAATCCCGCTATTTTTTAAAGATGCGTTCTGATACAGCACCCGCGGTTTATGTAACAAAATTAAAGATTGTTAAAACGATAAATCATGTAGATGGGTACATGATTAACTGCGTATTTTTTTATGAAATATTCTGTGCATTTCATTATATAAAATATAATTCGATTATAAAAATATAATAATGACATTTAAAACTTTTAAGTTTTAAACAGATTTTTACAATTTTACGGCTATAAGTGTATCCGAACGTTTTATTGTTTGTTTCTTTTAGGGCCTACTATCTATGGAATTTGAAAATCGAACTTATAATCAACTTGTTTCTATCTCTCTCTTTTTTCGTATCGAAGTGAAAGTGACAGAACAAAGTGAAGTTCAATTCTATCGAATGTTGTGAGTAGACCCAGCACTGCTCACGGCATTTAAAAAAAATAATTAAAAAGCTACTTTGCCTCACGCTCGCAGCAAAATTGAATTTTGCTCACTGTTTTTAAGCAGCAAAACCTGCTTGTTTGAGCTGCTGAGGTGAAAACAATATTAAACACGTCAAAGGCAAGGCAATATAGTTTTATATTACCAAGTTAAATAGAGGTCCTGATTTCAAGTAAATAAAATGCCAGTGCCGCAAGGCGGGTCACAGATGAAAGTTTACTATAGCTTGAAGCTTACTTTAACTTGTCTGGAAACGGGAAATCCACTTAATATCGATTTCCACTCAGATTCGGTTTGATTTTGTACTCTAGGACTGTATTTTCTCAGATATTACCTATTCAAACGCGGCGCGAAAACGTCTTGACGTTTGTTTGTATCACGGGCATCACGGCTGAGATTATTCGAGTCGCAGATGTGATTGCTGCAGTGCGTGTATAACAACCTAAATGTTTACATAACCCGCGAGCTAACCCGTGTACGCCGGAGCCCCGGCCTGCGGCCCACACGTGCAATTTAATTCAAAACGCCACGGTTTACTTACGGCGTATAAAAGTGCCGCAAAGCTTTGTCGTGTTTAAGCGCGGACTTAATGAAAGTCTCGAGAGGAGGCGGTTCCCGCCAAATCCCCCTCTAACTGAGATCCTCCGGGATTTCCTCCGACTTTGTAACACTTTCATGCCGGGATTACGGTTCCCGCGCCGGTGAATTAAAAATATTTTTGTACCTGAGCAAAGACATGACCTAAATGCTCGTTAACGCCTTTACAACTCTTGACCCGTGCTGGCGGTGTTTTGGTTCAAATTAAATAAAACAGGGTTTTATTCATTTTCTTTTTGGTTTTAAAAATAGTACGGTGCTAGCAACAAAATAATACGGAGTTATTTTTATTTCTTTAAGCCAGGGATACACTAAGCGACAAATGTCCCACGACATGTGTCGGCGACATGGCGGCCGATTTCGCCTGACATATCTAGCGACATCGCGCGACTTATATCCGTAGCGATGTCAGGCGAATTCGTGCGACTTCGCGAAACTTCGCCTGAAAAATGTGGCGACATCGCACGACTTATATCCGTAGCGACGTCAGGCGAAGTCATGCGACTTCGCAAAACTTCGCCTGACAAATCTGGCGACGTCGCGCGACTTATACGTCGTTGCCTACACGTGTCGCGCGATGTTGCCAGACGTGTAGAGTGAAGTCTGGCAACGTCGTGCCATTTCACCCGACGTCGCTGGCGACACGTGTCGCGCGATGTTGCCAGGCATGTCGAGTGAAGTCTGGTAACGTCGCGCTATTTCAACCGACGTCGCTGGCGACACGTGTCACGCGATGTTGCCAGACATGTCGAGCGAAGTTTGGCAACGTCGCGCCATTTCACCCGACGTCACTGGCGACACGTGTCGCAGCACATTTGTCCCCTAGTGTATCCCTGGCTTTACCCTTTTTTTAACCCCCGACGCAAAAGAGGGGTGTTGTAAGTTTTAAGTGTGTATGCGTGAATCTGCGTAGTGTGTCTGTGTGTCTGTCTGTGGCATCATAGCGCCGAAACAGATGGACCTATAAGAATGCGTGTTTTTAGGGTTCCGTATGCAAACTAGGAACCTTTATGGTTTCGCCATGTCCGTCCGTTCGTCCGTCCGCAGCTTAGCTCTCAGAGACTTTGTTCTAGAGAGCTGTAATTTGGCATGAACATAAATATTGCGGGTTTGTGAAAAAAAAATTGATTATCCACTTGACACTCTAAATCTTAATATTTCACAAACGGATCCTTGTTTGTGAAATATTAAGATTTAAAGTGCTCATTTTTGTTAGAGTAGAGTGATCCCACACCTACAGCCAAAACTACAAATACAAAAAATCAGAAAAATATGAAAGCACATAGGGCGAATTTCGATGTAAAGTATTTACTTATCACTGCAAATAGAGCTTTCGGCGCCGCACGAGTATTGAAAGAGCTTATGCGTATCGCTGTTTATTCAAGCCTGAGTGCTCCAAATAGACGTATTTGAATTGAATAGCTTCGGGTCTCGGGACTGCTATGCACCGGTACAATAAGCATCTTATATCTGTCTCTCTAGAATATGTCTTTGCTAGATATTAAAATAAGTGTTTGTAGGTGAAGGAATTCTCTACATATACCTCTTCTTACGTATAGTCAAAAACATAAATATATACCTATACGTTCCCATGGCGTCAAAAATATGAACACGCCTCTATGCCGATATAGTCCTTTTGACCTATACTCGGCAGATAAGACGTCAATCCCTACACATTGTCCAAACTTGAAGTTTATGAATATTGGTCATGTTGACAACGCTAGTAAAATAAACCTTACTATTACGATTCCGTACCGTCTCCGTATTTTAAGCAGCGGTGGGGTCGCACCATAAGTTTAGCATTGTTTTAGTACCGTCAACATCATCAATATTCAGAAACTTCATGTTTGAACAATGTGTTAGGATTTACTTTTTATCTGCTTATACTATAACCCCCTTACTAATAAACGTTGAGTATCAGTGGGCTAGATAAACCATGCTTTGTCCTTATCTGTCAAATTCAAATGTCACAATGACAGATAAGGACAAAGCATGATTTAGCTACCCCACAGTTATTCCACGTTTATTAGTAAGGGCATAAGTAGTTAAACTATGAATATAAAACACAAACAATTTACCTGTGGCGTGTTTGTATAATTTTGTTTGATACACTTTATTTAATAATAAAGAACTTGGCTAGGGAAAAATCTTGAAGTATTCGCTTCTGAGAAACGTTCTTTAGCGTTGATTGTAGAGCAAACATTTTATTAAACATGAAGCGGAATATTTTTCCACTTTATTTTAGTCAATTAATAAAGCGTTCATTTTAGATGAAAAAAACCTTTATTAAATGTACGAAGATAGATAATTTTATACTTTTTTTATTAAGCTTCTTTGGTTCCAGGAGTTCTTATAAAATTTGCTACGTGTTATTTATTAAAAATATTTACTAAAACATTTATTAAGTACACTTTTTTAGCATCAACTTTATCTGTATTTACTTCGTCAGGGATTTTCTCGTTTAAATAAGATATGATAACAACAAAAGCTTTTTAACAACCTTTATACAGCTCTAATCTTGATGGTGCTGAAATATTGCGGGCTTAAGGTGCACTTCCGAACCACGTGTTTTTTTTTTAGTATAGGTACTAAAATACGATAGAAATATAAAAAAAAACATTGAAAATATCTCGTGCTTTGTAAATTTTTCGTAAGTGGTATTTTTTTTGTTAAAGGCTTCATAATTTCCCGTGCATTGTATATTAATACGCTGGTAAACATTCCTCCTTTTTTTGAAGTCGTTTAAAAAAAAGAAAAGAAGTGGTTTATTCGTAACAAACAATAATAGAATTTTAACGCAAATGCATAATATGTCACGAAATGGTCACAAAGAAATAATAAGTTTGTCTCCTTGTTTGTGGTCCCACTGGTCCCAGGTTGCGTCGTGCTTTTGCGAGGCGTAGGTACAGCAATGTGTTGTGACAAGGTAACTGCACTTAATATTTAAAATATAATTTTAACATTTCGCGCCGAATTAACGTTGGCCTCGAAACCCCACCTTAACGCCCTCCACTCAAAAAGTTATACTAACTTTACCCCGCATAAAATACAATCTTCGTTAGCTAAATCTTACAGAACATTTCAATGGTTATTAGAGGAGCTTCAATATGAAAGCTCGCCGGAGTTATTGAGGTAATCAAAGGTTAAGCCGTTTAAGTTCGATAAGTGAATTCAGCGCGGGCACAGCTGTTCAAAATTATCAAATTCATAACTTCGTCAGTCATCCCTTTTGCTCCTATGTACAAATACTGAAGAGCGACCGAGAACCTAACTTCAAACTTCAAGTGGATTAATCAGAATGCACGAAATTAATGATACCCTTTAACACCATTCGTTAAGTTTGTAATAAAGTGAAAGACCGAGAAATATGACCTTTACGAGTTCTTCGGTTTAAGCTTTCGAGTCTCATTAATGTAGAGCTTACGCAGCCTTAGAGTGCTTTTAGTTCAGTAAACAGTAATTTCAAACAAATTAAATACTCGTATTTATTGAAATCAAGGGAAATAATACAATAATTGATTAGGAATACTGAAATAATACTAATTGTAAGTGCGTACGTGAACGTGCGTAGGCGTTTTCTGAATATTTTTGACCTTTTAGAATTTTTATTTGATGACCATTTAAAGTTGGTCACTTTTAGCTGGCTAAGGGCTGCATATTTTATCAACAATCAATGCTTTGCCAATCAATGATTGCCAAAACAATTGCTCCACTTTGAAGCCGGTTGCGGTTGCGAGTGCGTTAGACAATAAGCCCTCTGGTCTTTATAAACGTATGTACGATATGAATTTTGTATTTTCTATTGATAGAGTACCTAAATGAAACCTAAATGTGTACTGCCGTCGCCTTTAATTAACGGTTATTCACTAGCCCACCACCTCGTTTACTTCCATCCTTGGCTACCAAAATGTCTGTTACACGTAATAGAAATCATTAATTATTTTTGTCCTTGGTGTTAAATACTGTCGGAACCCTTTAGAAACGAATACCAGCGTTTAATAGTAGCGAGATGGTTAATTAAGGCGGCACTTGTCCAACCTCGGATCAGTATTCCTCGAGCGGACCCTTAATCAGCTCTGGGACAGTTTAATGAGATTTCTTTCTGAGACCAACTTTGAGACCTTTTGTTTAGGTTAGTTACGTACAAACTTAGGGCTTTGGGAATAATAATATTTCAAATTGTCACAGTATTGTTGTCAAAACTTTGACATTAAATATGAATAAAACATTGGTGATTGAAATGGAATGTAGAGATGTGTGAAAGGGATTAAGGGTGCGAGGGAGATAGAGGATGAATGTATGAGTAGATTGAGTAGATGGGGGTTGCCACGGTAAAATTTTCTCCGCTTTTAATGATATATTTAAACAGTTAGTTTTCATAAAGATACTATATTTTTACCTAAACGTTTACCATGGATAGATTATTCTTATCTAAAAATACCATTGGTAGGTATAGAAAAAAGTTTTAGCAAATTTCATCAGCTTTCAACGGCATCATCTTTCAAGCAATTTTCAAACCGAATAGACCGTAAGACCTTCAGAAAACCCGTTAAAGTCACTTTGTTAACACTGGGACCCTTATCTCTACGATATAATATACAAAAGGTGGCCCGCGAGCGTCGACAGCTTCAGAGAATAAAGGATTAAGTTACAAGTTGACACCTTTGTGCTAAAAAAGTGTTTTTGAAGAATAATCGGCCGACTTGAAACAAAACTACGCGTAAGAGTGAAAACTACTGCGAAAAAAGGTAGTTCATTTATTAAATAATCTGGGTTCTATTCAAATTGGATTGATAAAGTTAATACAGTAAAACTAGAGTATTAATATACTCGGCTGGCTCTTGCTTGACAATCTCTGGGCTGAGATTCTAAACGGTAAACACCATACGTCTTTGAACTGTTATCGTATTGTCAAAATTTTGATAGCTCTTATTTACTTCAAAGTAATGGCGGCCGAGTTTGAAACTATACCATAAGGGAGCGTCGTCACTGAGAGCATTCGCGTGAATATTCGAGTGGTGAGTTGAGGCGAGCGTTACAAAGCTTACAAACAACTCTATGTTCGCGCCGAATGCTCATTACCCGCGAATGCTCTCAATGAGGACGCTCCTTAACACGTCAAAGGCAATATGGTTGTATAGAGGCTCTGGCAGCTGTTAGAACTAGCAGTTACACAGCTCTGTCCCTTTCTCTCAACCTAAACTGAACTGCTTTAATTTGTCATGGTAACCACCCAGGGGACCTAATGGGGAGTTTCAAAAAAATAGCTCACCATTGACTATTTCTTTAGATTTGGGAAAAAAGTTGCACGTTGGTTGGGATCATTATTCTGAACTAGAAAAAATTGTATCCCAATATGTCCCCAAAAATATGTATGGAATTGTTCCGTTTTGTTATCAAAATCCAATACGTTTCTTGGTAACAAAACGGACAATTCCATACATATTTTTGGAGACATATTGGGATACAATTTTTTCTAGTTCAGAATAATGATCCCAACCAACGTGCAACTTTTTTCCCAAATCTGAAGACAAAGGTGTGCTATTTTTTTGAAATTCCCCTAATATGGCTGCGTCTATATCGCGTGTGTAATGTGGATAAAGCATCCGTCACTTTCGTTCTTATTTACGTGTCAAACGGTGACGGGTGCCTTATCCAAACTTTGTCACGCGATAAACGCAACCATATTGCCCCAGGGCAGCAATCTTGTCGACACACGGCAACTTACACTCTTTTTCTTTTTAACGCTATATTTGTATAATCTTAAAAAGTACATGTACTTCTCCCTTAAGATTCACCTGTAACGCAGGACACGTGCCTGGAATGACTGAACGATTCCAATCCCCGGATCAGTCGTCGGGCCGAGTTAACAAAACTCATCCGTCATGCGTCTAATCCGGGATACCAAATTGATTTATGAAATCGGTACCAATTTGTCAATACGCCCATCACTAGCTCTTCCCTGTAACTTCACCTGACGATTAGCTGTGACGAATATATTAAGGATGGGAAAATGTTTTTTTACTTTGCACAGGTAATCTTTATTAAATATTTACTATACCGACATCAAAGGAAATGTATTTCACATTGAAAGCTATTAAATAAAGTAGGTTTTCAGGCTTTCACTGAGCTAGAGGAAGTGACAGCGATAAAATCAACCAGTTACATTTGAATAGCAATATGGAAACTGCACTGAAAAAATAAATCGGTCGCTTCTAACAAGATTGTGATTGTTGTGCATAGGCGTCTTGAATCCATACGAGCCTGACAAGATGTTAGTTGAATCGCTAAAGAACTTGCTGTTTTTACTATAAGTTTTGTTTGATATAATGAATAGTGTATTCATTTTATGTCAACTAAGAGCAAACCTCTCTTGGTTAGCTCACATTTTTTTGACTGTGGGGCTCTCTTTTACTCGAAAAAGCAATATAGCTTTTGACATGTTATCGTATTGTCAACGTTCCGATACGTTTACGAACGACTTATTGTATCTCACGAAAGCGGGTGGACCACACTTCTAGTTTTTATGCGTATATCGCGCACACTACTAACATGGGCCAAGATTCTAGGCGGTAAAAACCATATCGTCTTTGACCTGTTAGAGTGTTGATAGCTCTTATTTAATTTATAGTTACGGCGGCTGACTTAATACTACGATAATGTGAACATGTCATGTCACGAACATGTCAAAAGCAATATGGTTTTACCGCCTAGAATAGAACCCCTCATAGATTTCAATTTAACCTAAACGATATCTTACTCGGGTGCTGAAGCGCGTCACTAGCCGCGCGTAGCGAGCTACGGAGCGCCTCGTAGCGCTACGAGCCGCGAAGACATCAACGGGGTTACGGCGTAGCAGTATATACTGAAGTTTCATGTTCACTGATGAAGCAAGTTGCGAAGTCCGGTATTTGAATTACTTTATAGTAATACTAGCGACCCGCCCTCGCTTTGCTTCGGTTTATTTGAGTTTTCTGTAACATCCGTACAATAAACCAGCATTTATTATACATATAAACCTTCCTCTTGAATTACTCTATTTATTAAAAAAAAACCGCATCAAAATCCGTTGCGTAGTTTTAAAGATCTAAGCATACATAGGGACAGACAGACAGACAGCGGGAAGCGACTTTGTTTTATACTATGTAGTGATTTATCAATTAATTTTTATAGATGAGAAAAGAGCGACAAAATCTTGAAAGGATGTGGATTTTAATTTCGACTTAGGATCACTTGCAGCAAAAATAAATATTTATATTCAGGCTTAAGGTCAGGGCTGAGATTAACTCGTATATCGTATTGTGAACATTTTGATAGCTCTTATTTACTTGACAGTAATGGCGGCATATTTAAGGTCAGGTGGGGTAAGAGCGTCAACGGGGTAAGTGCGACAAACCATATATTTTTTAGGAGATATTATTGTTTTAACGGACTGGCCTCGTGGACGCACTTGCCCCACCTCAACTTATCGTAACACATCAAAGGCAATATATATGTTTTATCGAGTGGAATAGAGGCCCAGTTTAACGGTGTCAAAATGCGTGGAAAGTCGGTCTTAAATCCCGATTTCATACTACAACTAGATACCTCCTAAGGCCCACTATACAACTTTGTATGTCAATTCTTTAATTCGCTCTTTAGTCATAAAACAAAAGATATTTTACTTTACGTCCTCTGCACAAGATCTTTATTTCAATGGCTGTATTATGTACTATTTTTAGTACAAGGGCTAAGGGCTTGGAGGCTAACTTTTTCCTGCAAGTGGCCCTTAGTAAATTTCGTTGCCAATCTTATGAATTCTAGTCGGTCTGAGTTATTTCACAACCATGTTAAAATTTAGTTACGACTTGTTAAGATCGACTTGAATCCCCGAGGTGAGTCAAACTTCAAGATTTTCCGGAACTTCGCAAACGTAATTAGTTTATAGCTAAAATCAAGGAATGCTCAGTTCCAAGAAATGTACCCGTAAATACCGAAACCCTTCCTAAAATATTGAATTCTTAATGCGTAGGTCGAAATTTATTAAAATATTTGATATTATTAAAGTTATTTAAAATTTCGGCAAACATTATTTCCATGTAGTAAATTCCTGTTATTAAGTACTGCCTTGACACCGATAAAATCTGGGGTCCTAAAGAAAAAGGACTTAACTTGTTCTGCAGAAGGGTAAATACATAAACGGAGTATACTAGACTTAAACCCTTTTTCACTTGATCTTCAGGAGACTTACAACCTTTTTCACTAGGACCCTAGAAATAACATCACAGTTCACAGTCTAACACGACACGTGGTTGCGAATACTGAGCTGGGCCCTTATTCTAACACGCACTTTTTAACTGACTACGGCAAAGCAAAAAGGAGGGCTATGATTTTAGCAGTCATACAGCTGCACTCAGAGTTAATAAATGACGATTAAGGGCCTGTTATTTGATCATTAGTTAAACTAACTAATCGTTAAAAACCGTAACTAATGGTTAAATCTCAAGATGTGTCAAAATTTCGATTCCTTTTTTTTGAATTTTAACAATTAGTTGAGTTAACTACTGATTAAACACCGGGCCCTTAGACGTCCCTTAGTGACGACTTTCATACACAATTTTCAAACACGAAGATTTCCGATAGCTATTACGAAAAATGGTAGCAAAAATTAAGGGAAGACATTTCAGCCTAAATTAAAAAATTACGAATAAAAGAAGGCTTTGTCGAAAACTCGAAAGTGACTAAAAACAATAACATCATAAAATGGGGGGAGGACAAAATTATAAACTTTGCAAGTTAAATAAAAGCCAGTGGATAGCAAGCACGACAAAAAACAATGGTTCGAAATACCCCTTTTGTACTTTTTCTGCTTCAGTGAGAGCGGCAAAGCCCAGCATTGTCCATCGGAACTGTTCACGCACTGGCATGTTTGAAGCTGCGAGCGACGAGTTGTTGGGTTGTTTTTTACCACCGGTGCTGGTTTCTAAACATCTTTGTTTATCAAAATCTATATTCGGTGCTAGAAATGATTTTGGGTTTATATTGTTCGTGATTTTAAATTTTATTTATGTACTCGTAGTGATTTACTGTCATTAGGTACAAATGGAAAATCGTCCACGTGAAATAACCATTCTGAAAATGGGTCAAAAGTAATAGTGTCCAAAGTGAATTTAGTCAAAATGTAATTGTGCTCAAAAGTATTTACAACCAAATTTATTTTCGTTGTAAATTAATTAAGTCCCAATGGAATTTTGTCCATTATAAATTATGACCAAAATGAAATACGCACAAGTGAATGTAGTGTAATATGAATTAAGACCATATAATATAATATAAATAGTACAAATTTCAGGTAGGACGTATTTACAATTGGTCATATTTCTGAGTGTACGCAAATACAAATAGACATATTTTTTTCGTCCAATGTCATATTGTACAATTTTACCATGGGACATGATTCCATTTTAGACGTTTTTCAAGATGGACAATTTTCCTTTTTGTTGTATTTCAAATGGTCATTTTTCTGAACAGACGTATAATTTCAAGTGGACGATTTTCCATTTGAACCTAATGACAGTAAATCCTCGTAGTTTGTATACCTGAAAAACAATTATGTCATCTAGCGCTTTGTAAATATCAGCTTGATGGTACCATATTTTAGTGTCATCGGAATTACATAAGTATCCAAAACTTTAAGTCAAGGACAGTTAGAAATAGGTTTAAATCGACTTCCAAGATTTTATTACGTTGCTAGTTAGTCAATTAGTAAGAAGAAGTGAATCTAATAAAAGCGTGTTACAAAAAGGTTTTCTAGAGACTAAAATTACTCGTCATCTTCTAAATAAAACCTATATTGTTTTCCACGGAGTTTAAGAAACTTCACGCATGATACATAGCGATCCGTACGTGACTGTCAATGTGACTATTTGTCATGATAACGGCGGGTTTTTAGGAAAGCCCGCCGCTTTCTGGTCACGCGGCATACAGAAGAATTATGGCGTCATTTGTCAAACCGTCGTGGGGTGTTCAAACACTGGCTGCATTTAAAACTGGCTTAAATCACTATGAATTGCAAGGTAATAAAGGTGAGTTTTTGGCTGTTTGTCAAATGACATATACTCGTCATCATCTGCAAAGCGCTTTTGCCGTTTATTTAAACGGTGGTGAATTTTCAAGGTGTTATTAGACCATGATCGCAGAATGGTTCGGCGATTACCGACAAACGTTTCTATAGAAATGTTATTGCACCGAAAGCTATTTTCTGCTGAAGTCTTGTTGTTCTTAGAAAACCTTGGAACAGTGATTACGTATGTTAAGTAAGCTAAGACTTTAGATTGCCATAACGTAATATTAGAACTTCACCAATACATTCCATAAAATGGAAGTCCGGATTGTCAAAGGTAAACCCCACAAAACATCGATTATTGCTAATACGATAAGTTTCGGATGTAAAGACATACAGTTCATGACCATTGGGATTAAACACCAAACAAACTTAATTTGGGATCACAAGTCGAAGACAAAATGCTGTTACAATAACTAGTATGTAGTATAAAATACTTACTAATATTTATTGGTATGTGAAGTTTTGCCAGATATATGGTATATGGTAGTTAGTTAGTTAGATCTCTCGGGAATCGAGGATGAGGTCACAGGTACCCGCAGGAAACTGCATTGTATCAGACGGGACGGAATTGGCGGAGACCGGTTACTCGCTTTGAGTTCCTAGTCTAAACTGTTACTAGAAGACTTTAAAGTTTTAAACAAATGATTAATGGTGCGTTCCTATATTCAAAACCGTGGATAGAGTTGTGACGTCTCGTTAAAATTTGACATTTGCTACGTACGAAATGTGTCATATTTTAACGAAACGTTGCAACTCTATCCACGGTTTTGAATATAGGAACGCACCATAATTAACCTAGATTTATTACTTTTATTTTAACAGAGCTTCCTTTTCATTTGTATTATTAAACTGAAGGTTATTGTGACGAAAAGTAATTAAAATATGTTTAGTAGAAACATTATTTATCGGGTAAATACCCATTTATACCAGCTTGGGTAAATACTCACCTTTCACTTTTCTCAACCCTCAAGGGTTAGCGGTTTACATACATACATAAATACATTTAAACCTTACTTTACAAGGTAACGATAAGTGTAACTAAAAATAAAATTTGCTAAGAACTTCTTAATTGGTGGTCAAAATTGAAAAGTCATATTTGTAGGCAAGTATGGGAAAAACGCGAGCGTCTCTAATTATGTGACCACCACTGTATTACATAGTATTTGTAGTTCCAACTAATAAATAATGTATAGTAATGGCTCCAGCTCGAGGATCCGGGACCTTCCTTCCTTACGACGTTGTCATTGTTATCAACCGCTCCCAGACGTATTTCCACAGCGTCGCGTTAGCAACTTTTCCATACATTTTTAACAGTAGCTTTTGTTACTAAAAGCACCTCAGCTTTCACAGGAAATAATACTTTGGGTAAAATAATATTTGGCGACATAATTTCTGTTGTTTGCTCTCGGTATAATTTATAGGCTGTCGTGGATTAATAAACGCTACATTTTTCTTCGGCGCTGTTTTAATACGCAAACAGTGTTGCCATTTTACACTGAAAGCCGAAGGAGATTTATGCAATTACCTCTAGAGTAAAACTCTACAAAGAAGAAATTCGTAGTGCAAATGTGTTTGTGAAGATAAGTAGACATTCGACATTTCAGATACTATTTCATGAAAACTTTTGCCTTAACTTTTAAGAAACATATTTAATAGTTTGACTGATATCTGTTCCAATCAATGTTCCAAAATAGCTAAACAAATGAGGTCAAACTTATCAAAACGATAAACTCCAACATGACACAAATAACGCGGGCTCTATTCCTCTCGGTAAAACCATATTGCTTTTGTAATATTATCGTATTGTGAATGTTAGGGTAGCTCTTATTTTTTAAGCAATATAAGAATAGAATATTTAGAGCCCCGGCAATTTATAATCTAACAAGTATAAATAAATAAAGGAATATAATTTGCACCAATGAATGTTATCTCCGGCTTATCTTGTCTTTTTCAAGAGGGAAATAAAACGTTTAATACCTGTATTACTGTAAAAGGTTAAGACGAATCAGTGCAAATTATATTTCGTCAACTAAACACTGGTGTGCAACTCTATGACAATATGCATCTAAGGCTTGTAGGGGCAGTACCCAAGATCGAATGGGCGAACACACTACCGTACCAACCATTGCAAGAAACATTTCGCGTATTTCAACCCCTCTAAATTTGTACCTATGCAAGGAGATGAACTTTATTTTACCAAAAATCCTGATTACTTAAATCCAATTTACCCTCCAAATTTAAATTTTCTACGTATATTAGGTATCTATTCACATTGTGATTCAGCTCGCAAAAGTATTCCTGAATACGAACACTTCGGTTCATTTCCCGCGTCGGCGACAATGGCCGCCTCGTTAGACGCGCGCGCGCCGCTGCACACATGTTTGCACATTAACACCTTCAATGCCGAGTACACATCATCGGGTCCATTTTACATGGAACCCTTGGACGTCGGCACCGGTTGAATCGGTATGGATTTATTTGCCAACACTCGCAAGTTGTCCCGTATCAGTTACAGCTGTTTACGATATTAATAAAAGTTGGAGTCTCGGGTTGTTGGAGTTGACGAGGCTAATTTGATAGACGGCCGAGTTTGAGTTGTTTGGCACCGAGGGATTCTCGAATATGTTAAATTTTGTTTGCTTATTTAATATTCAGAGGGACCAATTCGGATCAGTGTTGTCTTATTTTAAAAATGATACTTTTAGATAATATAGATCCATAATAACAGATAAATAGTATTTACACTTAGTCTTGTAACCTAATTAGATCCAAGTAGATTAGTAACTTAACTTAGTACTTAATTTAGTTTGTATAAGTAGGTATGCTAAACTGCCCCCAGTTTGGCGAAAATTTTATGTACACCTACCACCTAAGTTGTTTTTGAAATAAATAAATGAAATGAAATGAAATGAAATATCAGTAAACTGAAATTTACAAACGTCAAACTCGATTATAGGCTTAATACGACAATAAATTAAGCAGTTTATTAAATAGTCGTTGACTTATACCTGTAAATTTAACCGTAGTTAATATGTGCCTTTTTTTTAAGGTATCTACAAAAAGCTATAAAACTTGGCTTATTTTAATATTTTAGTAGGTTTTAAATATTTCAGAGTTTAAACTAACTTCGTACTGTTCTATGAAGAATTTCACTAAAACTCTATCTACGAGTAGATTACGGCTAAATTGCGATGAGAAATTGCGCCTATCTCGATTTATTTCAATTTCGTCTTCTTTGCCTTGACTGATAAAAAATATTGGAAAATTTTCTTTGTAGAAGCGCAAAAATTACGAATGTCAGATAAGATTTGCGTTTGAGTTGGCGAGTGAAATTTCTATTTTCTATTGGCCAAAAGTTAGCCGTAATAATGATAGAGATGTTTTTAATATTTATACTTATGGCGGAAAAGAGGGGAGGCCTTTGCAAAGCAGTGGGACAACCAAATAGGCTAAAAAAAACATGCCGTGCTGAATATAGGTTTTTATCAACGTTAAAACTTATATTAAAGTTAAAACGAGCCCCCGTATTATGGTCGCTTTTATTGCGATGGATAAAGTATATCTGTCACTCTCGCACTTACATACTGGTCAGAAAGTAACAGATGTTATATCCACACTTATCCAAACCAATAAACACGCCCTTAATAAGCCCGCAGGCCCTTAATATGTATTGTATACGCGAAAGTTTAATAACGCCTGTTTTTTTTTTACACACTCATTGATGACTCTTTAGCACAATCCTATTTAATTAAATAGTCCAAGGATAAAATAGAAGGAAAAAGCTCGTACAAAAAACAATTTAACCCTTAACTCAAAATTGGACCCTCTCAAAACTAACCAGATTCTTTAGATACGTCGGGAGGAATGAAAGCACTATCGGATACTTAAGGCCCTCGAGCAAATTGGGTTAGAGCCGGATACCTCGTCGCTGCGGGCCGCACTGATTCGGGCCTTAAGCCGTTCAAGTGCACCTACGTAATATACTGCCTCTAAATAAAAGGACGCATGCGCAATTTGATAGTTGCGAGTGAAAGCAATTTTAACCCCCTAACTAAAGAAATAAGGTCACTTATACATACGCGGTTCTATGAGATATACGCCCTTTTTTCTAAGGAGGGCAGAATATACAGGACTTTGTCGTATAATGGGTCTTCCACACATTCGGCGAACTTTGGCAATCGCGAGCGTATCGGGCTCTATCATATTCAGTATTTAAATATATATATATATATATATATATTGCTTTTGACATGTTAAGTAAATAAAAAATAAAAAAGAACTATCATAAAGTTGGTTATATACTATAACATGTCAAAGGCAAAAATTTACTTTGAGACTTTGGGATGTATACATATTTATCCGCTGACACTGCGACTGGCAAGTCGAACGCTAGTCAAGTTACCACGGCAGCAAATTTTAGACAGTCTGGTATATGGTCGACGAAAGCTTTGATGAAAGCTCTTTGAAAGATATGCATGGCGCTACGAAGTTTGACGTTCGTAACTTTATGTTTACAGTTGTTTAAAATTAGACATCATTACCCAGATCGGTCCCATTAAGAAAGTACTTAAGATGTTCATCTGAATCTATCTATCTATACTATGAAATAACGATTATTTCATAGTATAAATAGAAAAATAGGTCATCTCCGGCCCTTTAGGAGTTTCTGTTACCTATGGCCGCTCGGGCGCTAGGGTTGTCTCTATACGGTCAAGGTATGCAACATGCATGCTTTGCTTGAAGATGAACTACTTTTTATACTGTCGTTGTGTTTAGCTTTATCGTCCATACCAATTGACTTGTCTTATTTAGTAAACACTTTTATAACCTCAAAATGCATCATTTTTGGCTAAAATGGCCGTTTTCTGCTAAATAAAGTAACTAGAGACCACATTTTGCACACCATTTTCCTGATTTTACATCATGGATGATTTTTTAATGTTTAAATTGTTATTTTAGGCGAAAAGCGAGCATTTTGAGGTTATAAAAGTGTTTACTAAATAAGACAAGTCAATTGGTATGGACCATACCACTTCACACAAAAACCGCAACCCTAAAGTAGCAAACCGCCCACCCAAGCCAATAAACAGTATCTCAGATTCAATTGCTAAAGTAGATTCAATCCTATCCTCTTAGTAATGAGGCATTGCTATAGAATTTTTATTTGACATGCTGCTATTTAGCTTGCCCTCAATACGAGTATACCTAAACCGTTATACTCCGTATGTGGATAAAAACAAAAAACAAGTTTAATTTAAGTTTTTATTTAACGACAATAGTTAACATTTGAACTTTAAAAGTTAAAGTGTGTTAATGAAATGCGCCAACAGTTTATTACAAAGGTTAACGAAAGCGTAATTGAACTAGTTTAAATAAAGTATGGCTAAACAATGTATGCCATAACTGGGCTATCTGGATCACTTTCACATGGCATGTGCCACACGAAACTCATAATTATAGCATTTTGCAATTAAAAACAATTATTTTGAAGTAAATAATTGGGTTTTATATTTATAAAACAATAAAACGTGACCTTTTAAAAAGTAGAAAAAAAAACTAGTTCGTGTAAAGCAACGATGGCGCAGTCATTTTATAAAAACTCGTTGCCAAACTAGCTAGTTCGGAAAAAGCTTTTTCCGATAGCACAAAATGAGCAATTATTTACTGTGAACATTAGGCATTTTTTTAATCTACGGTTTTCGCTTTTGTTAAGAGGGTTAGTTAGGTTAATGCCACACGAGCGTTGCGTTCTCGCCGCTAAGTTGTTCTACATATAAATGAGACATCAAGCTTACTAAATACAAGCTTTTCGACGTAATTTATGGTTTGAATATCCCTTTGATCTTGTGTAATATGCGTTAAAAGAACGCCCAAGAGTCCATCACAAAGCGATCCTTTAATGTGCGAACATGCCATTCACAATGTCACAGTCTCCCTGTAATTTGCCAGGCAACTTGCCAATGACTTTCATCGTGTAATGTTAATGTAAGTAGTGCTAAAGCTGTTTATGCATTCTGCGAGCGAGCCGGGCTATGAACCTTTGCCCTTGCTTGCACCAGGCATGACTAATGGCGCATTCCACTCGGTAATTAAATTAGTTAATCCAATATGTGGAGAATATATCGCTTCTGTGGACGGGATATTACGGAACGTGTTTCTAATGACCTGTGAGTTGACCCCACACGTTGCATTGAGTACCCTTACCATGAGTTATAATTACCGTACTCGCTAGCGAGTCGAATGCTCTGTCCCTCGCAGACATCGCAGTATTCTTATAGAGTGCGAGGGACACAGCATTCGACTCGCTGCGAGTACGGTAATTATAACTCATGGTGAGGGTACTGAACATTAACGACTGCAGAATAAACTATTAAATAAATAAAACCCCTCAATTTAATGGCGATCCCTACTTTAGACCTGCGTCGCTATTACCTAACGCACTCGCTATCGCAATCGGCTTCAAAGTGGAACAATTGTTTTCATTTTGTATGCAGACTCGCCTTCGGACTGTCAAAATGAAAAAGATTGCGATTGCGAGTGCGTTAGGCAATAAGCCAGCTGATAACTCTTAAAGGGGCCAGCCGATTCTCATCAAACCTAGATAAGAATCACCTCGATTAAATAAGTTTTCTATTTTAATAAGCCTCGTCCCAATCGGTTTTTTAGTTTGTGAGCTACGAAGTTACAAACAGCCATGCAGATAGTCGGAAACACATGTTAAACTTATAACTGCACTGCAAGAGTGGTGGGAAAAACAATAAAAACAAAACATTTATTAGAAACAAAAAGGTGACTAAGGGAATAAAGGCTTGTAGTATTGTTAGGCGATGGGCTTGCAACCTGTCACTAATATATATGCACATGATAAACATCTAAGCCTGATTGTACAAAATTTGGTTACAGAATTAACAACAAGTTTTTAAGAGTGGTTGGTGACTTTGCAGCTATGCATACCCCACTCTTGGAATGAAGGCGTGACGTATGTCTAGTAGTATTAAGAAACAGTACACTTAAAGATAACATAGACTCTATTGATATAAGCTGTCGTACGCCTTTCTCAATGCCATATAATTTTGACAGTACAGTTGACAGTTTATTTATCATTCGTAGATTTTATAATATAGTCTCGCTCAACTAGTTTAAATATCTTTACATAGCGTGCGTACGATAGAGTGTCTTAAACTATTTGCAATTATTTTTCGAGGGCTGATATGCGATTTACCCCAACCTCACGATGAACATAGATGTATATCGGCTATTGCATTCGTTCTCGCTCTATTGCTTTTAAATTCTGGGCGCCAAAAAGGGATAGGCCTACATCAAAATGCGATACCAAGCGGCCATTATGGTCCAACTCTCACTCGGATTTGAATAGTTCAAGGGTATTTGGACAGGTGACCCAGATACCATTTACCCCTCTGACCTTGCGGCAATGTCGCTTATATTATCTTGTTCGCATATGACCCCAGGGTGATATTACACGCATTTTAATGACTATGTTAACAGCAGTAGCCCCGTCTACTATCTGCCAATAAAATGCGAATTCGTTTCTATATTTTGTATCTGTACCTACGTGACCTTTCTTATTGTTACATAAAAAAAAATGAATTCAATTGGCCGTAATGGACGTCTTCCCCACATTGGCCACCGATAACCTTTGCAATATTACATTGGTATTTTCATACGTTAAGATAAGTTTGCCTTTGTACTTATTTTTTTTTGTTATATTGCCTGTGTTTTGTATTTCTTTTTTGTTCTTGTACATTTAAAAGTATACATACATAAGTAATCCACATAAATAACTAAAATCCTTAACCTTTAAAATGTTTGATTCTAATCGTTGATTACTACGACTACCCTACCGAACCAATTTATCAATCGATAACGTAAAAACGCGAATTAACAAGAATTTTCTTCTTTAATTTATGACTTATAAATGATTATGATGCCACACATGAGCAACTCAACTTGAAAAATTGCAACAAATTGCCGGTTAAAAAACTCAAGTAACAGCAATTTTTCTCACATGTAAATGCAGTAACTCGTCATTTCATCAACATAATTATCTCATTAATAATTTCTTACCTCAGATAGTTAATAACTCTTCTTTGTAATTGTAAATAATTAACCTAAAACAAACACGTTGTTTAGAAACTGAAAACTAATTGACGTGCATTCCCGCGTTTTGTTTACAATTCGGACTTTCTCCCGTTCCCGGCGAGTGGGCACGCCGCGGCCGCGCGGTCCGAGTCAACGACTCGACCAACATGCTAATTGGCTGTTTGTAATCATGTTACCCGGGTCCCTTGAAGTCGCATTAGTATATTAACAGTTGAAGTCTCTGGCAAATATTACTTCGCACGACTCTATCTAGTTAATAAATTCATGGTTTCTGGTAGGAAATTGTTGATGTCTTCAAGATGTCAGATTCGGAGGTTATCACTCGTGAAATTGTAAAATTACTTGAGAGATGAGGCCTTTGGTATAAGTAGTCAATACAACAATGATTTAAACAAAATTGACACCCTCAGTCACGGTTCCTTTATGTTTAGCTAGACGTACGTGTTCGCTGGGATGAAGTCAATTAGATAAAAGTTCGACAATATGTATAATAACGTTAGTACTTACCTTTTTAGGGTTCCGTACCCACAGGGTAAAAACGGGACCCTATTACTAAGACTCCGCTGTCAGTCTGTCCGTCTGTCTGTCTGTCACCAGGCTGTATCTCATGAACCGTGATAGCTAGACAGTTGAAATTTTCACAGAAGATGTATTTCTGTTGCCGCTATAACAACAAAATACTAAAAACAGAATAAAATAAATATTTAAGAGGGGCTCATATACAACAAACGTGATTAACTTGCCGTTTTTTGCTAATGTTACGGAACCCTTATTGCGCGAGTCTTACTCGCACTTGGCCGGTTTTGTATAACATGTATTTTACTCGTAGTTGTTTAATTTAATGCGGCATTGTATCCAAGACAATTTGCACGGCATCATAAAAGATCACTATCATACCCAACTAAGTTCTGGGCAAAGGCACTTACAACTCGACCCCAACTAAGTCCCATTAAAATTACTGACAATGTGTTTCTCAAACTTTGCGGATTTGACCATTAACCTGAATTTAACTATTCAGCGGGACTGACCTCATTTCCGACGTGTCGCGAGGATAATTTAGGCTGGGGGACCCTGGGTCGGAGCCTGAATTAACCCTCGGTCCTCGGGGAGAGTTCCGGGCCAGTGGACAGCCTGGGTTGCTACAGGATAAAATAGCCCTTAGCACTTGTCAGACGGTAAAAACATTTGACAGTCGAGCACCGTGCCGACGCGCAGACGTGGAATAACTCAAGAGACGAAATGAATGAGTTCGGAGTCAAACAATATGATGTGTGTGAGTCGTTTACTTTTGATAATTTGATTAGTCTTACTGTTTTTATACTGTGCTTAGCGTACAACTCTGGACGTGGCTGTTTTTCGTTTTTCGGATTACCCTATTACAAGAATGGGAAGATTAGGAAAGCACAGATCCAAATGATAGGGGAAGAGATTTTTTCCTGATATTGGGGATTGGCCGCCACCAAATAAAAAACCACTGGAATTATAAAAATTGTTTCTATTGCATTGTTGCAAGTTAGTTTTCTACTTACTCTTATATATTCTTTTAATTAACATTAAATTTTCATTGTAAAAATGTTTCCATTTAGAAATAATCAAAATGTTAAATCACATTTCTTAATCGTCGTCTTTTTTGTGATTATATAATATACCTCTTGATGGATACATTCTACGCTTTGACAGTTTCGATACCTGGGAGAATCCCGAAATTCCACGTTAAATTTAGAAACGTCTCATGCTTTATTCATGAGGAGATTCTGGCTGTCAACAATCGTTTAGTTAGGACCGGAACACTCCGAAGACGCGCGTGCACTATTCAGGGCACCCTACTTTCAGGGACGTCAAAGGACTCATTTATTGCGAACATTACGGTTTGAATAGTCGACATTAAATTCGCCGTCAATAGAATTTGCGAACTATGTAAACAAATTAGGTAGTATTGTTTGACACATAACCTCAAATATTCACCAAGCGTGTTTTTATTAAAAATAATGTATAATGAATAGTTATTTCATCTTAAACTTCATATGAAAATTATGATTTAGTGTATACATCTTTACAAAGACCTCACTTAATCTTTAAAAGTAGGTGATTATCTAGTAATCATGGTGAATTGGTTCGTTTGGTTTTGTTTACATAGTTCGCAAATTCTATTGACGGCGACTTTAAACGTAACTAGGTCACGTGATGAGTCTTCAATGTAAATTGATAGTGTAGTTGAAGGATGTGTTCGTTTACGCCATTTGCGTGTTTGGTGTCGGCAGTTAGTAAGGTCGGTGCCCCAGCAACGTTTGTATACGTTATGTATAAATACATAAATATGGGAACAACTTCACATCAATTGACCTAGTTCGGCCGAAGTCATACATATATGGTTCTCAAGACGTCAAAAATATCTACACGCTTCTATGCCACTGGTCATTAGGTCTATGTATACAGAAATCTGGTGCGATGGCTATGTGTTTTTGAGTAGGTATACTGGTATACGTACATACTTGAATAGAAAAGATAAAACAACAAAAAAAAACACACGTGAAAAAGGCGCAAGGCGTCCGATGAGGATACCAATTTTTTAAAAAACAAGACAAAGGAATAATACACTCGCGCTCATCACACAAATTAATTAGGTACATACCGGTAATCGAACCCGAGACCTCTAGCTTCGTAACTTTTAAAGATGGAAGGACCTTGTCCGTCCAGATCGTTACCACCATCTTACCCTTTCACCTGCCGCCAAACAGCAGTGTTCGCATTGTGGTGTTCCGGTGCGAGGGTAAGACAACCAGCGAAATTACTAGCATAGAAGCGTTACCTCTAAATCCTCAGGGCAACGAAGTTTCCATCGTAGAATTATTATTGTCATCAAAATTGTAATCAATGTCTATGGGCTTCAGAGTCAGCCACTTACCATCAGTACCCTTACCATGAGTTATAATTACCGTACCCGCGAGCGAGTCGAATGCTCTGTACCTCGCACTCTATAAGAATACTGTAAGGTCTGCGAGGGACATAGCATTCGAGTCTCTAGCAATTACGTTAATTGTAACTCTACATGTGGCCTGTGTGCTCGTTGGCGTGCCATAAAAAAACAGGCCCAGGTTCACAAAGCGTACCTATTTTTTATTTTTAAGTATGTACAAATAAACATCATGGCCACTGTCGGATATATCCGCATCACAGATTCGCCGCCACCGTCGGATATTGTATATAAGTTGACGGTGCAAAATATAACTTCGCTTGTGCCCGTTAGGTTGACTGTCACGTTGCTTTTCAGCTGTCGCTGGCAAGAGTATCCACATTTACGGGAAAATTAAAATGATGTTATTTTAACAGTTTCGTTTCTGTTTATAAAGTTATTCCTACGAGTATAAAGTGTTTATTTCTGCTGATTATTTTTACAGTGTTTCTGATTCGTTCCGTAAATTAACGAACATTAAAAAGCTGATGAAAAATTGCACTGCACGAGAAAGATGTTAATTAATAATTATCCAGTTAGAATTTAACGTTTCTTGTTTTAATATCCATGCGAGTTGGTCCTAAATACACAATATTAGCGTGCAAATTAAGTCACTTTAAAATGTCATAGCAATTCGGCCAGTGTAGGATGATCCCTGTGACGGTAACTCATTATTTTATCCAATTTCTCTTCATCAATTATTAAGCGCTATTTTCTACTGTAACCATTACGTTTTCAGGATATCTTGAACTTCAATTACGTAGGTTAGGTTATGTTAGACTTATGAATTCGAAAAAAAAACATCATTCCGCGAGGGAAATTCTGCGGATGATACGTTCGTTGAAATATGTTGAAAGGTGATAAAATTATAGGTACCCCTCTGTAACACCATGTATTTCGTAATTTCAAACACTTACTAAACTAGGAATCAACGTATAAAAATAGATCTCATTAATCATTTAGTCATCTATTCCCTTACCTAGCCAGTATCAAGAATATTTCTGTTTAAAATAAAATATCAAAACCGATCCTGAAATGCTAGAAGCTCGTGTGACAAGCGGTGCATGTCTGTGACAGACTGAAACTGTTATCACAAAATATTTGAATTCCACGTCGGGCCAATTTCTAAAAAGAGAATACGAACAGGTTCATAAAGATACGTTTAAATTTTAGACCGATGTTATATCGTACTTTGTTTTTATTGTTCATTAGGAACCAACGCAGCAGCGACGTCTCCCAGAACGATGCTCGGCGCTCAGCCGAGGGCAGTCCGTAATAGGGGTCTTCTTTTATTGGCCACTTTGTACTTTTGCAGGGGAGGCTTTATTAGCTCAGATCTGGCTTTACGGGTCATGTTTCTCGTAATAAACTTCGATCCGGCTTATCCTGTATTGGATCTTATGTGTCAGTGTTATAATTCAATGCTGGGAGGTTGGAGTTGGGCGGGAGTTTGCCGGCTAGTGGCGTTTTATGTTGAGCGAAATTATCGCGAACTTTGCTTAGATGGTCATATACTCATATCACACAAATTTTCAAAAAAATATTGTGATTATTGTGTCGGAATTTGTGTAGGTAGGTATGACTTCAATTTCATATCGAATATCAGTTGTTATTTTTAATAGTTTTGTTGCTTTTTTATACACACAATCACCCGCTTCTCTGAATGTTATTTCCCCTCTTTTAGATTTATCTTTATAACTTATACCTACCCTTTTACTTTTAATTTTGTTCACATACAGAAATTAACAGAATCGCTATCGCAACCTGCATCTGTTATGTTTTGCCATAATGACGCTAGTATAAAGACGTCTGTCCATACGTCGCCGAACTAGCCGCGATAGCCGCGGGTCGACGTCCGGCGGCTAGCGGAGTTGCTCTACTAGCGCCTTGGGGCGGGTTGCGAGCGACTAGCGGACTTCGGGGGCGAGTTTATATTGAGACTAAAGTTATTCTGCAAGTTGAATGGCATTTACCGACATTACTGTGGAATATTTGACTAGTAATGCTATTTTGCGGTGGTGTAATTGCTACTTATATTTTTATTAATTTTGTGCCAGCTGTTTTCCGACGGTACCTAATCGCTACTAATATCTTTTGTTGCGATTAAACTTCCAGTATTCATAGACTAAGCTCGTTCTTGGTCTGATTTTGTTACAAACACTCATTATTCTTCAGACGTAGTGTGTGTTAATTAACCTTTTGAAAGTCATGTCATCTATACCCAAATGACAGTTGAAAGGCAGCGCGAATTTTAACCTTACGTATACATAATGAAGGTGTATTTTGCGCAGTGAACCGTGACGGAAATATCGATCATTAGCTGTGAACCTGTGCGGATATATCCGTGAATAGGGTCGAGGTCATCTTGTCTATTGCTTCTTTGATTTAGACATTCTTAGACAACATTCTAATTATATAGGTATTGCATATTAAATATAAAACAATATCACATAGTTTATAACTACAAATTGTGATTGCATTCATCACCTTATAACCTGTCACCAAGCAGCAGCAGTGGGTATTCCAGAGGTGGGTAAGACAACTGGTGGAATGATTAGCACAGGATCTCGAGGATCATGTCTATGGGCCTTAGTGTTAGGCAATAGTAGGCCCGGTAAGTAGTGTGCGTTTCTATATACGTATTAAAAGCTCAAATGAGATATCAGATTGGCGATCCCCGACACACAAGTACACTCCACCCGCTTCAAAACAACTGTACAAAATATATTAACACTCGAGGACGCCGGCGACTTTACATCATAACATGACGCGTAAAATCATTTTCCCGTTTCTCCCGCTATTTCTTCTCGTGGGGGACGAGAAATCCTTCTTATTGCACCCCTATCCCCCCCCCCCACTTTTCAGTTGTCTGTTTTTCGGTCAGTCAGTCAGTCAGTCAGTCACAGAATGTATGTATACAGGGTGTCTTAAAAACCTTTCAACATTTTTCAACAGTAGGTAGGGTAGATGATTTGGATCATCCCTACATTGGTATTTTTTTTAAGTTAATTTTTGACTGAGTTACAGACTGATTTGTCATCGCCCTTCCTGATGATGCTCTCTATTATATAACTATTACCCCGACAAATATGTTGAAAGGTTTTTAAGACACCCTGTATGTATAGATAGTTGGCAACCGTCGCGGTCTCTCCTAACTTCCGCCACCCCCCCTGTCGCGCGCGATGACGTATGGCCCCCCCGCCATGATCAGACCGGACACTGCGGTCACTCCAAACTACAATTAATTGGACACGTAATCACGGTTTCATTACGGAACATGGAAAGCACCATTGACTTAATTACTGTATCTGCAATATGGTGCAGCGAACCTTGATTACCAATTTAGAGGCACGTACAACTGTGATTAAGGCTTCATGATTATAGTTAGTAATTGATTATATTATCAGATTAGGGGAATTAGAGACGCGTGATATGCAGTCGTAATGTACATATGCAGGTGCGTGTGTGGCTAATGGGAGAGAGAATGAAATGCGGTTTTGATCTTCGAATTAAGGCTAAGAATAACCCAGAGAGGTTCCCATTCCCACTCTGAATTACAACTGTAACTAGAAAACTTAACAAGCCGTAAATCAATAGCGAGACAGATTTATAGGTCCTATTTGAGCAGAATTCGTTCAAATAATTTAGATCATTACGGAATATGACCGAAATAAACGTTAAATTGCTCGAAAAAAAAGACGTAGCCGATTCCTTTATAGATATCTCGTAAATAAAACCACGCTAAATCTACGCGAGAATTTCAAGCGTAAGGGCCCGTTGTTTGATCAGTAGTTAAACATACGAAGTGCAGTATTCACCAACAATTAAACGGTCGGTTAGCGGTTAAATGTGTTGGTGAACTCGGCCCTTATAGTTAAAAATCGTAACCATTTGTTATATCTGAACCAAATGAGTTACATTTTCCATTCGATTTTTGAATTTTAACAATTAGTTCAGTTAACTACTGATCAAACAACTCACTCAGATACGATACGATGTGTCTGGTCAAAGGTCAAACTACAAAACAATTCTCGGCATTTAATAAACAAAGTATTCGCCTCGTTTCCCAGACAGGCTTTATGATTTAACAAAGTCAAATATGGATTGTTTAGTTTGATATTAACGCCAGAGGCTGCGCTGGCTGCCAATTTGACAAAAACGTTTTGTACTGTTAATAAAGTTGCCTGGATTTATCGTATATTTCTTTTTGGTATTGTGACAAATGTGTTAAAGGACAAGTAGTCCGGGAGTTGTCGCCTATTTTGATATAATGATTTATTCATCGTTTCTTATTTAGCAATGCATAAAGATGCAACGCTGATAACTCAATTGGAGTGCGGCCAGAAACCCTGTAAGCTTAAGCAAGATTCATTCTGCAAAGTCGTAATTGATTGATTTTGTCAGTTATCGAAAATTGTTTACGTTAGTGTTATGAATCTTGTCAGTCCTCAGCTTGCTTAGACATATTCAGCTTTAAAATCGTAATAATTAAAGAAAGTACAGTAAAAAAATATAATGTTTTTTTTAAATCGTAGCCTTAGCCTCTGTAATCGTTTTAATCAGTCACTCGATAAGAAAACTACACGTAAGTACTCGTAAATTACTTACTTTTTCTGCTCTCGGCTCCCTGCCTCAGATGAGACGGTTTTCACGCTAAGCGAGAAATGTAATAATTCTACATCGTTATTGCTGTCTAGGTACGAATGAATTCTTGGCTCTGCTCATAATATTTACCTAATTTGAGAAAAAAATATGTCGCTTACAATACAGCTTGTTAAAGATTTAACAGTATTTAATTCAACTCCTTTATTGTATATCGTTATCACGAAGTTTGTGACATTTTGAAGTTTTGAAAACTTGATGCATCATTCAATGGAATTTAAAGGCTTTTTCATAGAAACTCCGCCATTATCCGCCATTTTGGATTTTATTTTAATTAAATTACTTATGGCTAAACTCTATATTCAAACCGCGGATAGATACGGCTTACTTCAGATCAAAATTTGACACATTTTGTATGGGCAAATGTCAAATTTTAACCCGAAGTAAACCTTGTCTGTCCGCGGTTTGAATATAGGGTTCGGCCGTTAGTGAGACGCGCGACGCTAAGACGGACGTCACCTCGTTCGTTAAAGGTAAGCTATCCTTTTAGCCTCTACAGAAGAACAAAGAACCATACGAGCACATACCCATTATTATAAAAGTCATACAAACAGGGCCTCTATTCTACTGGGTTACATTGCGTTTGACATGTTATTGTATTGTTTTTAACTCGGCCGCCATTACTGTCAAGTAAATAAGAGCCATCGTGACGTTGACAATACGATAACATGTTAAAACAAATATGGATTTACCCTCTCTCTCCAACAAAATGTGTTTTTCCGGCGTCAATAGAAGGGACGCATATATTATTAGTTGATCGCTGGGTCTACTCGCGTCTCGCTCATCGTCAGCGGTGGGACAAATGCCTAAAAAGCAGCTAGAAGAAACTTGTTATAAAAATTAACCGTGCGACAGCTGCGTTCTTTTGTTTTAACCGATTTTATGTTTTTATAATACATAGAATGAATTAAAAACCAGTATTTTACTCTTTTCGTTCTATAAAGCCTGAGTTAGTTGCTGAAATATCGCCCGCCGTAAAATAAGTCATTTTCAGTGTTCGGAGAAACGGGACTTCTCAATTACCAGCTTTATGATTGACACAGCTGAAATTAAATGAGTATTTAAAGCTTAATCATAAAATGAGCGATCAATTATGTATTGTAGTGTAGGGTTCAGGTTCAATTTGTTTTAATCAAATTATCTTTGCATTGTTTTTGTGAAAGTTCATAGAAAACGTAAACAAAACTTGTTTAAATAATCCGGTCTGTCTTTCAGTACATCTATTTTAATTACACAAGCCAACATTATTTGTTTATACAATTAAAACGGCTATAATTGAAATAAACCCGGTTCACTATCAAATTCATATGAGTCGTAATCCGGACAATTTTGAATTTTCATAATTCCGATTGCATTTTTTTGATTGATTTTATTTTTTGATATGGCGTATAAATCAAACCTAACCTGACCTACATATAGTAATTATTTCATTTAGGGCCGATTCGACTAAACTGGAATAAGACTTAATTCGAGATTAGTCCATACAAATTCGGCGTTTAATCTAGGTATAAGACCTTATTCCAGTTTGGTCGAATCCGCCCTTAATCTAAAATAGCTTGGGGTAAAATTAAAATGAGAACAAATGAATAATCGGAAAAAACGTTTTTATATGGTATTCCCAAATAAGATATACACAACTCATACTGTCACTTTAATTCATACAAAAAATAGAACATTATCCAGATAGAAAGATGGATTTGAAACTAGTGTTCAGTTTGCTGTAAATGTTTTAATGAAAATATATGAATGTTAATGAAAGTCTCTATTGTAATTCATGTAGGGATTCTATCTATCGTAAAATGTCGGTGTCAGCTGGATATTTATGTACACACACACTTGTGTACTAAAACAACCGTTCCACTAACGCACCCGGGTAAAAATATGCCCCTTTCAATTCCCAAACATGACACATTTGATTAAGAGCGTTAGTGACTACAACCCATGCGAGGGTTATCGCTCGGCCGCCGCACCCGAAATGCGAAAATTATGCGGGCACTGTTCCTAGTTCCTCCCATAAACTGAGACGACTAGGGTTGTGTAGCACATGTACTAAGAGCCAAAAAGAATGAATTCCCGTCACTGTACTAGAACGAACTATTCCGTAAAGTTTCTGCTCTTAGTTAATTTAGTACACGCGGAGCAAGAACCGAGCAGAGCAGACAGAGCAGTGAGTGACACTGACAGCAAAGCGATTCGAATGAATGACCGCCCGGCCATTCATTCGGTCAAAGGAGCACAAATAAGGACCATGAACAGGCGAGTTTCTTTCAGTGTACTAGTGTACTAAAATAACTAAAAGACCGAATTAGTACATTTGAGCGATTGTACTAGTTTGGAGCGATCCGCTCAGTGAACGAGCGCGCACAAGGCTAGAGACGACTACCGACGTTATGTACCTCCGCAGTCATCGTTGCTATTAGGTGACTGGCTCGCCATTGCTTTAACGTATAATGGGTAGATTTAAAGGATGCGGCATATGGGGACAGTAGAAAACTCAATGCGACGATGATTCTGAACAAAATTTCCACACGCACGGAAAGAGGCTTGTGCGTGGTTTATGAGTTGTGATGGTCAATTATTTGTGCATGGTTACAATCATTCATATTTAATCTGAATCATTAAGAAGTTGACTATAATACAACTGAAGACCGCGTGCCTCGAATGATTTACTAGTAAGCAAACTGAAGGAAAATTGAAAATGTAAACTTAAAATAGAAATGGATTTTTTAATATGAAGGCTTTCAGAGTCAATCGGACCTTCATAAAACAATTTAGACTTTCAAGTTGTTCAAGGGACAAAATGAATATTTTAAGACCTTTGGATTTCAGCCAAACCTCGAAAATCTAATTCAAGACCAAATCCTAACCTCAACGGGCGCACATTCGCTGTGATAACTGCATTTTGGTTTAACTGTAGGTATTTTTATCACTAAAACTTACCCTTATATTACTGGTTACACTTCAATGTTAAAATAACTAAATAATCAACATGAGAACTGTCAGATTTTGGATTTGAATTGGATTTTCGAGTGTATGTGTACAAAGGTGTCAAGTTAAATATCATCCACGGTTACATCAAATATCTTCTTGAACATCATACCATCTCAAAATCCTGCTCCTGGTTTACTTTGGTCTTCAAATATTTTGCTTCTGATAGATAAGGCTCTTGGTTTGATTGCTATGATATGACAGGTGAGCGTTTCAGTTAAATTTGAATATCGATACCAGGAGAATAACATCTGACAGAGTGACAGAGGTTGAATTGAGAACGGTTTTGAGGATTTCGTGGAAAGCCGGACTAAAAAAATAGATAATTTATAAATGTCTGAACGTGTGAATAGTGAAAAGTAGAGTATCGTTATTGTATTGTATGTAAGTTGAATAGCATTCGATTTCTCGGCATATCAACTAACCAATCAGTGAACTCTTTCCAAACAAATTGTGACTAATCTTCATAACGGTAACTTGCCTCTTGGACACAAAAGAACACTTATTTGGTGGGATTTTGATAAATCAGGGTAATAAATCTCCTTAGCTCCATCGCGATTCTTGCTCTTATTGGTTAGTTAGTAATTCTGATCCAGTGTAAAGTCGGCCGACGCAAAGTTTTGAAGTTGATACAGTTATAAAGTAATTTGAGTGATGGATGTTGATGTGTGCGAGGGCGGCTCATTTAGAAATGGAGCTTTTTCGGAAATAAAGTGTAGACAAAGTTTTATAATTGGCTTGTTGGACCATTTTTCTTAGACCGGGATGGGCTAGCGCTAAAAATAAAACGTTATTTTCTTTTCTAAATGTATCGTTATTTACGGACCAAAACTAGTGCTGGTATAAACAGATGCCTCGTGTTAAGGTTTAGGTGCCGAATTCTGACCCACTCATTATTCGTCTATTTTAATTGTTATTGTAATGCTTAAATTTCTTCGCTTTAATTATTTCCAATTGAATAAACATGTCTTCTAAGTGCGAAGTAAAGTGTGCCCTCGGTTCTCTACCCACTTAAATTTCCCCTAAACTGTAACTATTTGCGGTGGATTTAATCCGGTTACTGGGAACCTTTGAAATCTAATTATAATGGATTTTGTCGCGCCCGCTAAAGAAGGTTACTTTGTTTTATTTACTAACTCGTATGTGTACATACATTATGTAAATATGACATATTGAGGCGTGAAGTGTAAATAAACAGCTGTGGAGTAATTGATTAATTATCCTTTAGATCTTTGGCAAACAAAAGGACGTTTTAATGTAACTAAAATACGGGTATATAAAATGTTATTAAACAAAAATCTGAGTAATATACAACATAACAAGAATTACAACAGACTTTTTAACGTTGTGCCGGTGATTGTAAAATGAAACTTAGCTAATATTTTTCTAATGAACCCAGTTTAGTCAAATGTAATATTCTGAAACAATTTCAGTGTAGGTAATAAAGCGTCGCTGTTACTCCCGTGTGCTGTAAACCCCGGCGCGGGTGTAATTAGGCTCAGTAAGTTCGCTACAGTATAGCAAACACATTCTGTATAACTCCGTAATTAGACCTAAATTCCGAGGGTTCGTATTTAGTATAATTGAGGCGTAGGAGCCTAGTTCTAGTAGAAATACTGCTGTCGATCCGTACGCGTGTTAATTTCCACTTACACTGCTAAAATTAAAACGAAAGTGTTTTTTACTGTTAGAAAGTGTTAGGTGGATGAAGGCGATTTACTACTCAATTTTAATAGTCTAAAGTTTCCAAACGTTTGATAATATTTAGATATATATTAGAAAAATGACAATACAATACAATACAACTCTCCAATAACCCTATAAATGTATATAATTCATGTCACAAACGCTTTCAGTAGACTAAATAGAAATTGGCATCAATTCGATTGTTCAGTCAGAACTACTGCGCCACAAATTACGGTATGAATCGTCACCCCTTCCGCCTCCGGTTCCCGCTGGGGGTCGAAAGTGATATAGTTTCATACGACTGCGTTTCTTCGACATAAATTCGTAATGTTTCCTAGGGGAACACTTCACATAGGTACCTTGTAAGTAGCTAAGTATTAAGCGACTTCCCCTATGGATACTTAATCGTAGGAAATGCTATGTGTCAAATAAACTCTCCTTTCTCGTGCGTGTAATATAAAGTTGCCAATTAACTTTTCTACCTAGTAAAGGTGACGGATAAGTTTAAAGTGTGATATCTTGAGCTAAAACGTGGTATTACTGTGCTAATAAGAGCCGCCGCCGGCGACTATAACGTCTCATTATTGGCATGGCTTGCGGCTTTTAACAGGCCACTTCGAAGGCTCCTTTATGCGCAAACTTTGTTCTTTAATGCTTTTATTACAGGAACAAAGAATTTGAGGCTTTCATACACACGCGACAATGTTATATTTTTATATTTTTAAACACGAGTAAGGATTCAGGAGAACAGTCTGACCATGGTTGTGCTAGCATGAGATATTAATAATAGATACGCTCTTGAAATGACGTAAAGCGGTCGTTCTCGTTTTTTTTTTATATTTAGGACATATTCATATTTAAATCACTTATCCAATCGACCGCATCAGGTACAATGATAACATCGACTCGACATTCATTTTTGATAACAATATTACCGATGAAACATATTCGGCAGAGGAATGAATATTCATTATCATTTTTGGCCAGTCGCCAAAGTTCGGGAGATAGTTCATTCATAACCGTAACACGAATACTTATTTGAACTTATCTCATGAAACGGAATCCTTGAACTGCATAGAATAATCCCATGTTCTAACTAAACTAACTTAAGCACACGATTCCACCCGCGTAAAATCGTTTATCTCTGCTTTACGCTTGTAAGTATACTGTCTTTTATGTCGAAAATCAGATTTGTTGATCCACTTTAAAGGGAATGTAGGACAAATAAATACATAGGTATAGGATGCGGGAGGATTTTTTTTTTGTAAAATGCTATTATTTCGATAGCCTTTTAAGCTGTTTGGATAGAGCAAAAGCCATCTATCTACACAGAGGTTGATTTTGGTCCTCTTAACCGGACACCTTTTATACTTCAGCAATTTCAATATGTGTTAGAAACTTAGGACTTCTTTATAGTGAAGAGATATGCCGTCAGTCAGTCTAAGAAAAGCAGTTCGTATTCTCTATTTTTATGTACTTTGACTTGCTTATAGGACTTGAAGAATTGCTCACGCAATAAAGGATCAAGGCAATCCGAAGAATTTAATCAAACCTGAATCTCAGTGTTCCCAAGCTCTTTGTAAGATGAACTCTTCTCCAAGGCGCGATGAACGCGATTTAGTCTGTCAAGAGAATGCAATGCACTAACAAATAGCTCAGTTTCTTTACTTTTTCTTGTTTTACCTATTTGCGTCGGGCCAGGTCGACAACTTGACATTTGCCTGTGACTTTCATTTGTCCAGTGGTTAGTTTGATTACAAAGTTGTAAGTCGTAGGTTTAACTCGTATCATAATTACTTTGTGTTTAGCTTGGATCTGGTCGTTTGGGGGAATTGGGTCTAAGGCCAAATCAGCCTTAGACCCAATTATTTTAAGTACGGTTTTCACATTCTTTACGAGCTATTATGTAATAGTACCATTTATTTTTAATTTTGAAATGAGGGTAAACAATTTCAACGTGGGAGCAATTAGTCTTTACTTTATTATTTTCACTGGGCAAATAATCCGATTGCACACAATATAATAAAACATCTCAAACAACCACCTGCTCATTCTCGTTATATTGTGCACGTTACAAAGTGATTAGATATTTTTTTATCTGGAATAACAGATAAAGTACCGTTAAAATTTTGTTCGATCTGAAATTAAAACTATTTTAAATTTTAAAGAAAATAAAACATTCTTAAATATAACTTGAAGCTATCAAAGAGGCTTACTTGTTGATAAACACTCAGTTTTTAGACAAAAAAAACCCGAATAAGTTCCAGTTTGAAACATTCCATCATGCTGCTACTTTGTAACCTGAAACTGTTCCAGAAGGAATTCCTTACTCGTGACCTAATCGTGGCTCGGCAACTATTAAACTCAGCGCTTTTGGCATTTATAGCCTGAAGGTTTTCCTTTTAAGGCTCAGTTAAAGTTACAATGCACGCAAAGGTTTCCTGGTAAACTCTGATATATCGGAAATGATATGCGTCTTTGCCAGTTGCGAATAACGTAATAAATTGGCAACACCATTGCCATCTGTCCGAGTATAATACGAGTAACTGCGTCTGTGGGGACAGATGTCGCCGGATATTATATTAGCGGAGATTTGTTTTACGAAGGACCTCGGCAATAAGGAACCGTCGGATATCAATGTTATTTGAATACCCCGCAGTTCCTATTGGTTCTACATTTGGAGAGCTTCCTCGGTGTTATATAATTCTGTGGCCGCTGTTTGCGGTCGATCTATCGGGGTTTACGGGACCCAGTTACTTGGTTAGCTTCATTAGTGTGTAATTTATTATTCGACCGCAGTGAAATGTGTTCGTTATAACTGTATGAAGCAATGCGAGTGGTAGCGGTACAGTAACGTTTGCAACAATAGTTACGGCGGTAAATAGGTGAAGAGTCGCGGCTGCGGGCTGCTGAGGCGATTTAAAATAATTACGTCAGGCTCTCGCGGCTTTATTTCAGCGCGCGAAGTGGCAAGGCGGGCGAGCGCGCTAATGGACGCTCGGACCTGCTCCAAGCCTTTATTATCCATGTAGTCCTAGTAGCATTACATTACAAGGTTATTACAAAAATGACTAAAAAGTATTTATTGCCTTGGTGTCATAAATAGTTCTGCATCCGACTGTAGTCCTGACTCCGTAGGAAAAAGTCGCGTATGGAGTTTTTTTTTCAAGAAAGTTTAGTAGGAGTCTTATTAAGTATTTTACGCTTAGGTGGAGGTCCGCATTTTCCAGTTATGATTATGACATGATTTTTTTAATGTTTTTTTTTTTCTTTTATCTTCAGAAATCGCCGAATGACTCGTTAATATGAATTCTCCAAAAACAATTTATTGCTTAGTTAAGAATTTGATTGCCAATTCTGAATTCCAGTTTTATAGTAGATTGTTCAACAAGGGACTAAAACAAGCCATAATGACACGAGATGTTTAGCCACGCGAGCGAGCCAGCGAGCGAGAGTGGCTATAGTTCGAGTGTCATTATGGTTGTTTAGTCTCGCGTTAAACACTCTACTTTTCACTTTGAATGCGAGGAAAAAAAACAACGTTCAGTGCCGGATTAGCCACGTACCTAGCAAGAGTAGCAAATGCTACGGGCCCCGCGCCTCCACGTCTAACTTCTAAAATGCTAGTACTTACATCAGTATGCGTATGCGTGTACTCATATGCATCAGGGTTGACGATAAGATGAATAATCCAGTCGATATTCTCCACCAGAATAACCTAAAACAAACACCCACGCAAAATAGGTGCATATCTAAGTCGCTCAGTTGCGGGAAAAAGACCGCCACAACCTGTAACCTAAAACAAACCCAGGGGTCACTTTATAGAATTTGCTACGGACCCCGACGGGCTTGCTCAATCCAGCACTGACGAAGTTCTATACACATTTACAATATTGATTATAAGAAAGTTTCTTACAAATTTGTTCCGCGGTTTTTTTCTTTTCTTTTATTATTTTTTTGTTAAGTGCCGCTTTAAATGCTTGCATATTTAGCCAACAGGTTCAAACTTGAAAACTATTTTAAAACTAATTGGACCAAGCATAATTAAATGAATTCATCCGTAATATAATTAAATATATTCATATTCGTAATCATTAATCGTGTTTCACGAAATTAAATCATTTTAATTTGTATTTTTTCACAGTTGTCATTTTGAGGTTATTTCCACACGCTAAAAATTGTCTATACCACAGAATAAAAACTAGAAACCGTACTAAATAGGCAGAAAATACATTATGGTTGACTTCCTTTTACTTATGGTTTTCATAGTGAGTTGGAAAGAGATCGTCTCAAGGCGTGATTTGGACCTTTAAGCACCAGTGTGGAAGAAAGTAACGTCAAAGAAGACCGGTCGTTGATTTGACGTTTCTTCACCTTCTGATCATGACAGATTAAAGAAGAAAAGACACCTAGTTTTTGTTTCTTTTCTTCTTATCAAAATGTAATCTATAAAGTAGAGACAAGTAGCTGATGCAACGTTCATCTTATTGCACGGCTTCTTTGCCTTTAGTCTTTATTCTGTGGTCAATACAAAAAGACTGAAAATAGCAATAAATCCTCCATTCACAAACACCGTGATTGGATGTTAAGGGGATTCCAAAGTAAATTAAAACAATTTTACTTTAATCCCTAGAGATTAAAAAGGAACTTTAGTCCCGATGTGCAGAGACTAAAGTAACATTTTAAGAGCATGAGAAGTGAAAAAATAATATTGTGTTCTGTATTTTAGTATTGGACGTTTAAAGAAACTTCAATAACGGATTCACGTTAAATCATCTTATGTGTTAAATTAATGTTGCTAATGTCTATCTTTTCAGGTAATGCCCCAAGGATACACACGATTGTGCAGCATGCTAAGTGGCCGTGATCCACGGCTTCCCGTAATATCCGGTTTGATCAAAAACTAGTAAATATATCAGCGGAAAAATGTGTTAGGGAAGTAATCTAAGGTTTAGTTCAATTATTCCTAATCGTATTTGATTATTCATAGCATACGAGTGGAAACCTTCTTTTTGTAATAAATCATCTACATATCTAGAGTAATTCCAAATGAAAATACGAGTGTAAAATTGATCTTCATTATTCCACTGATGTAAAATACTCGTGGCAAACCATACAGATTTTTTAAATGATGATTGTCATCTACAATCAGCGTAGCCAGTCGAGTTGACAGCAGCAGTAGATATCTGTCAAAGCGTACCGAATATCGTTTGCATCTCGCAGATGAGTTTAATTCACGAAGCGATTTCCCGAGCTCCGGAATTAATCTGGTACAAAAGCCTAGAGGTATGTATGAGTATGAGTATATCGTGATACGGATTACGCGTTATTTAATTTACGTAGGCAGGGTAAGTAGATTTTATTTTGACGTTATATTTTGCTATACTTAGCATACCGTAATCTTCGTATATTGAAATGTGTTCGACGTTTCACAAGCCTGACATGAGATCCGTTTGTTGTTATTCATAGAATCAGTGGAGCATAAATATAAACCTGGGAGGTATGCGTTCCCGTTAAGACGTGTGTGAGGGTTGTTTATGGCCCCACGGTGGGCGCCACTGGCCCACGTTTGGGCGCCAGCGGTGTGTTGTTTACGCGCGTCCCGTGACGCCGCCGCGACGCCGCCTGCGATCGATACCTGGCTCAAATATTGAATTTTAATGAACCGCAACTCAAACACCCAGCTCGCTTGCTCCCAAACTCCTAAAGTGCGTCAACTCTTGTTGAAACCGAAAGTTCCCAATTTCCAGTGGTTGAATGCTTTTAATACGTCTTTTAACTGTCAGCACGAACTTGACAGACTTCACGCTGATCTAACACATGGAATTGAGTTAATGGAATTTCACGAGGAATTGAGTTGTAGTGAGTTTGGAAGTTAGCGGCAGCTTCTCAAATTGTTCCTCGCTCGGTTCCGTCTTCAATTTTGTTAATAAATTGATACGCTCCGTTTATATACGCACACCTGTGAGCTGAAGTAAGTAATTATGTCGGCGTTTACTTAGCGGTATCATTTCCTTTGTTTAATGTAGCGACCCGGCGACGCCTTGATTATGACGACAAAATCTGTGCCGAACTCAGATTCATAATTAAAATTTGAAAATAATTACTCTTGTCATTGGAAACAGTATTTAATTCGTAGGTTTGGGTTAGTATCCTGTAGCATAATTGTATTAAAAAGAAAAGATGATAATGCTTTTGTTTTATTACCTAAAAATACCTTTTTTCAAGAGCGTCCTATAAGATATTATAAAAATAATTATAGTTTATATAACGCAGCGGGTTCATATTATCGCAGGGCCGGGTCGCCTCTCGAGATATACGGGCCCCGGCCCACACAATAACAGTCTAACAGCCGGTCGTAAAACTAAGCAAATGTAGGATCTATAGCCGGGATTATATTAGTTCACTGAGATACTCTTTTTATTCCTCCTTGCCATACCGTTAAAAGAATCTGGTTCATTCATTACAAGTACATTACGATTACATTACAGCAAAAAAACGTTTCAGTAATAAAATAACGTCTAAACAACTTTGACCCACTGTACAACATTCTTTAGCAGCAGAATGTAATGTAATTAGTTTAGTATGAAAAACATATAATGCATATCTGCGAGGAATACGTGGATTATAAGTAAATTAAGAGCCCTCCTAAACATTATCCGCGAAAAGTTTCGTAGAATATTTATTTTGTATTATCCTAAACCAGAGGATTTAATATTAAGTCTGAATAATAGAAACTTTTTTCATTTATCGCCCTCCCCTTAGACCCACATATATTATCTTATGATTAGCACTTGTTTACTTTGAAACGGCTATTTAGGGTTAACTTAGAGCCCCGGTAATAAATTATTTAACAAATAAATGCCGGAAAGATGGTTTTTATAGGCTCGGGCACTGTTTTACGGGAACAAGTAACTTTTTTATTGTAACTTGAGACGTTACCACAGTGTTATTCATCTGGTTGGAATTTAGGTTTGTGATATTTTATTAACACTTAAATTTATAGCGAGTTTTACTCTAGATGCATTTAATAATTTATAACTCATGCCGCCGTTTTGTGTTTTTGACAGCAGATATAAAAACTGTGCTTTTTTCCGCCCAGTAGCTGTTGAGTAGCATCAAAAATCTTGCTTTTACAAAGTAGAATTTTACCTAAGCCAAATGTAATATCACAGGTAATATCATCAAAAAGCCATGTACATGTGTATGTTAACCTAGTTTAGGCAATGTCAAAGCCGATCTTAGGTCATTAATCTTTGTAATTCATGAACGTAACATCGTTAGAATCAATTAACAAGTGGTATTTAATCCAGAATAATCTAGAATCTAGTTATTCACAGACAATGTCTATAGAGTCCCCAGTTCCCTGCGGTTCGTCTGCGGTCTGCAGTCTGTTCTGCCATCACCCCTCGGTGCAGTCGAGTAGAACAGGACTCATATTTTTATGGGTGTCTCTTTTAATGCTTGTGCAACGATAGAACCGATCGTTAAGTGCATCGGATCGCGAGCGATAAAGCTCACTCGGTCCGCGTTGACCGGTGTTACTAGCTTCAGGACACAAAAACAATATGAACGTGTGTTTTCTTTTGTAACATTGATTTTAGCGTCATATATTCCAAGCGTTCCAGTTTGATTCGTAGAAAAGTATGATGTATATCCATGTTCAATCTTCAAAAGAAAATACGAAGAGTAAAGAATTTTGTGGTTGCTTGTTCCTCACTTTTTAATTGTGGTAAATTCTAAAGGTTACGTGGATTTCTTTAATAAAAGCTTACCTTCAAAGAGTAAGAAGCAACAATACTAATTCTCGGAACTGCGTCCATTCGTGTTCACTGAATTCGTTTCTATTATTTTCAGAGACTTTTAATTTTATACTTTACTGTCGAGTTTCAAATGCCTTTTGTTCGAATAATGCTTGTAATGCAGTACTTTTTATTAAAGCTATTGAGACGTTTCGTATTAGCGGTTAGCGGAGATTCCGGCGAAAGTATTTTTTAATTTGATTTAGATGAATGAGTTTTGGTGTTTTTTTTTTCGAAGCAGTTATCTTTAAAGGCTAGTACAATTTCCAAAAGCTTTTTCGTTATGTTGTCTCAGGGTATACTTGTTTGGTTTGCCTGTCTTTGACATCTGAAAAGAATCCAAGACAGTGGGGTTTTGATTTTTTCTAAATACATTCTGTTATTGATGGTAAAAACCGAATCAAGATTGATTATGATGTTTGAAAAAACTAAGCGGATAAACATACAGACAGAAATAGCAACTTAATTGTATATTTAATTATGTGCCAGCTAGCTATACGACTAAAAGCAACCAACCTGACATTTCATTAATGTTATTTAATTTCAGAGTGAATAGGCTTTTTTCTGGATAAGTGTGTACCACCCTCGACTTCATCGTCACTTAATATCAGGGCCTCTATTAAACACGGTATATATAATAAAACCATATTGCTTTTGACGTGTTATCGTATTGTCAACGTTACGATACTTACGATAGCTCTATGGGAGCTGAGCTCAGTGGCCGAGTTAAAAACGATACCATAACTCGACACAATATTGTTTAACCGTTTTAAATACAGCCCTTGGTGAGACTGAGGTCATGCGACAACTCAAAAAATAAAATTAAACTCTTTCTTGTTATTTTTAATCTTAAATAGATAGTAGTGGACGTCTTAAGTCTGCCCTAGTAATTTTAAGTAGCGTGTTTTAAGAGGCCAGCCGCATCGAAGTCAGCGGTAATGCGAACCGTAGCGTTTGCTTACGAACTTACCCAGCATTTCTAGAAGGCAAATTAAAACGGAACTTCGAGAAGAGTTTTTCATTTGTACAGATTCCATATTCATCTAATTAAGGTGCATTTTTTTGTCTTCGTTTAATTTTCTGTCTTTTTTAACCGACTTCAAAAAAGGAGGAGGTTATACGTTCCACTGTATGTATTTTTTTTTTTTTTTTTTTTTTTATGTATGTTCACCGATTACTCCGCCAATTGTGGACCGATTTTAAAAATTCTTTTTTGGTTTGATAGAGTATACTTCCGAGGTGGTCCCATTGTCAGCAAATCTGAATCTGATGAAGGGATCAGTGAGGAATTGAGGGAACTCCTCAAATATTGTATGCAAACATATAGCGATTTTAGTATTTTTAGTAACAAGTGTAGCATTTGCATTCAGAAAGTGTCACTTGGTGAAGCGGAACTGATGATGAAGACCACAGATGGCCACCGGAACTCCTCAACGGTACCGATTTCAAGGGTGGCGATAAGATATCTCGATTAAGATAGTTGAGCGACTACAACGAAGCACATTTAATTGTTTTAAAATGACTATGATTTTCCCGCGGCGTTGCTTGCGGCGAGCTTGAAATGTCTTAAAGTTTCATATATCAACTAAGAAGTGGGACTACATAAGCTTATTATGATCACTAAAAAGTGTAAAATAAAATAAATGTTTTAAAAAACAAAAAAACCGCCTTCAAAAACGCAAAAAATAACTTCTACTACTAGGTACTTAGTAGTAGGTACCTATCCTATTAGGTTAGTCTGACTGAAGTCGGCGACCACAATATTTTCAACAAAAAGCCGACTTCAGTTGGACTAACCTAATAGGATAGGTACCTACTACTAAGTACCTAGTAGTAGAAGTTATTTTTTGCGTTTTTGAAGGCGGTTTTTTTGTTTTTTAAAACATTTATTTTTAGATGTTCTTCTGTATTTCTATATACTATCTGTATTTCCTAATTCAAGTCTTAATAGCCTCCTGCTTTATTTAGTCTCTAAATCATGATGAAATCCTGGAACTTGCATACTGCTACCTACATTCGTACTTATGACATGAATACGGAGCAGTGCTAGAAATTGCGAGAAAAGAATTCAGGCCATTTCGCCAACATTTCTCATGCTGAGTGGTTCCCAACTACTCGGGTGACGTCAGAAACAAAAGAGGCGGGGAACTAGCGACTTGAAAGGAAATAAGTATTATTCACGAGCGGCCATTTATATGAGTAAAAAGTTGAATGAACATGAACATTTAACCTGCCCCTTCCCCTAAAAGGGAGCGTTCCTAGTCTGGAGCTCGTATTGTCGTCGTTCTTATTCTGCAAAATCAACCTTGCTGCTAGCCCAATAAAGGCTCAAGTCGAGAAAGGTTAGATTTTTCAGCTAGCCTGCAATTTGTGAGTTGACGTCGCCGCTCGGCACAATCGCGAGTACTCCTGAATTACGCGAAAATGCTATTTATTTCTGCCAAAAGACCGATCCAACTTTGAGTGAAACGAAACGAGTCGAATCTCGCGAACGTTTGAATTTTTCTTGAATTGAATTTGTCTTTGTATTGTGTCAGGATGTTAGGGGGGTTAGTTATTATGAATCACCTAGCGCTTTTTGGCTGTTTCTTATTAAAACACACACTCGTTTTTAGGGGAGTTGCGTTGCGAACGTTGTTTTCGGCACTTTTTTTTTTACTTTTGGTGCCCCATTTTTGAAGGTGCAAATAAATATTACATTTTGTTATAAGAGTTCTTGCTACCAAAATATGTACAGTTTGACTTAGCTTTATTATTTTCTAAAGTAACAGCTTACACCTCCACGTCGGGGACCAAATATTAGGTCTTCTAACATACCTAACCAGCATCAAACGATCTCTAAACTGCCACATTTGCAAGGAGTTCAGAGCTCATTATAAGATGGTTGCGGATACGAGGTCGGCACCACAGGAGGTATATTTTTCACTCTGCAGGTCCTAGCGAGCTACGTGCTACAGAAACATTGTGAGTTAATGTGGCAGGAGTCGGACAACATAGTTTGCTCTGCAACTCTGAGGTTTATGGTTTTTAACTATCGTTAAAGTTTTAAATACGAGTAAAATGTAATGTAATGTGCTGCATTCTGGTTATGTTACCGTTCGCTCTTTAAATTTCGTTATTAACTCTGTAAATATTTATGTAGTTATGAGCGAACTAGAAAATAGAGTCGTTTAGAAATGTTAAAAGTCTTGCATACAGACTTCCCTGATGTGTTAGGGTCAGTTTATTATGCACTTATGTGTTATCTACTTACAAATATTTCTTACTTTTAAAACAATACAAAACAATAAAACGTACAAGTATTGTAAAATTACGGTCTTTGACGAACCTTTATGTTTTTTTAATATGTATTATGTAACCCATGACACTGACACGTTCTTCGCGAATCACATAACACCTCTTTTATTAAAATGGAACATCCGATTTTAAGCACTTGTACACTTAGACTTATATGTTTATTATCTACTTCGTATGAACTTGCTCTAGGACAATATATCTGGCAAAATCAATATTGTAAAAACTATAGCTGCGACTCCGTTACGTCACAGTGAAGTGCTAACTCACGCGCAGACTCCATCATTCTATATTCTAAAATATGAAATGTGTTAGCCGACAACGAATTGGTCCATGACAGCTCTTCGTACGTTCCTCTCGTTTGTCAACAGAACAATAATTCCGAGAGGGACAACAGGATGTCCTCCGCTTCCTCCAAAACGCAATATTACTAAGAGTGTCGTTCCCGGCAACCCTTTTTGTGTGAAGCTCGTATTTTTCGGAATGGAACGCAATTTGTATAACTCCACGTTCCCGGACCGCCGCGCGACCGACGGAGATATTTCAAAGCGAATGCCAGAATAAACAAGTTTTTAATACCGATAAACTATAAAATAACGTACTTGGATTTTGTAGAAAACTCGTGCTTTGAGATTTAGCGTAAATTTAGTTTGAAATTGAAACGATTCTTTCTGTTTCTTATCGTCGTGTGTCCGAGGTGTCACCTTCATTTTTACTTTAGAACCCGGTCGCAGAAAGCCAAATATTATGATGATTTTTTTTGTGTGGTTTGACACTGTCGTTACGACAGGGACCTACGAGCTTGTTAAGCCATTAACAATTCAAGTTGTTGACCGTACCCACCTACAATTGTTTGCTAGCTTAATTAAATCTAGTTTTTAAGGTATTTATTAATCACTAGAAGAACTCACGTTCCTGCAACATGTTTTGTTTTAATTTTTGAGCTTGTTGCATTTGGTTTGACGAATATAAGTGTGTTTAAAGACATAATTTATATCGCCCTGGCCCTTTGACAAGAAGGTTAAATGTCTTTTTGAGTGTTACTTTAATATTACTTATAGAAGTTATAGATAAAGCAGTTTTTACTTTTACAAGCGGGAGCGTTTTTGTGCACCGAATGCGTGTAGGAGGTAAAATCGCGCGATGTTGTGAAACAGAGTATTGAACCCAGGACCAGCCGCAGGCGCGTCAGCGTGACTCACGAGTCAACAACCACGGTGCTACTGCCCATTACAAGAACAAGACTGCCCCCGATTCTCGCTGAGATGAAGTCACGTGCGAGATTTGTTAGGGGAACTCTATATTCGAAGTTAAGAGAGTTATGAAGTAGAAGAGATCACATCAGTTTCATTTCGTTACATGATTGAATTTCCTGTCAGCAGTATCAATTTCTTGTTAACAGTCAAATAAGATCAAAGTAGCTCAACCGTTTCACCTCTTTAACAAGCGGTTTTGCGAATGTTTCCTAGTATTTTTGCCTCGAGTCAATGATCCCGTATTGCGAAACAGGCTTCTTGCTTTCGTCTCAAGTTTTCAGTTAAGTTTAATTTACTTCTATAGGTCACGTCCACTTTTAAACGAAATTTCAACGAAAACAGGTCTGAAGCGGTATAAGAAAAAGCTAAGTGTCTCAGTGAAAGGGATGGTGCTATAGGAATCATAGATCTCTGTTACTTTCATTGACTAGAAGTTGTGAAGTTTTGCCAGTTTAGAATACGGCCTTAGATCTAGGATAGCCACAGAATCAATAGGTAATTTATAGACGTAGCTTTAGTCGTTTGATCCGCAGCATCACGCTGATTTGCCTATCCGAGACGTGATTCAGTGGTATTGTTTATTTGCCGCTCGTTTCTGCGAATCATGACGAGCTCGCATTCCGACCAGTACCGTCCTAACCTTTGTTCAGGCTTGAAGGCGCTAAATGGGCAATTTTATCCGCTTTCAAAATAAGAAGCGGTTTGTTTGGTTAAATGACTCGCGGCCTATCAACGGTAAAGAGTCACCGTTGGCGTTTTTGTCCTCTAATATGGACATTATTACTTAATTACTTGGAGCACAAAGCCTATTCACAATGTTCGTACGTGAGTACTTAAGGCGCAGAGACTAAAATCACTTAAACGCCCCGTATACGCAGAAGTTTTTTCATCGGCTCTTTACAGATGTTATTCCTATTAAGTATACCCACCTGTTTTAAAGTAACGGAACCCCTTATTATGCAAAATATCATAATTAGAAATTATGATATTTCGTACATACGAAAGAGTTTGGAACGGAAATTCGGACTTGTGATATAGGTAACCCCTGCTTTTAGGTTTAATAAATAATGATGACCGTGTGTTTTTACTCAAAACTATTTAGTATAGATTGATATCCATTCAGTAACCAAATAGCAGCATGATTTTCATCCGCTCCAGGCTCCGACAAACTTAATTAAAGCGAGTGTAACGATCGAGTATTTTATCATGTTTTTACAAACGCAGTCCGATGTTTTCCGTCGGGATCGCGTAGTGGTTCGAGTGCATCGCTGCAACAGCAGTACGAGTGGCTGCGAGTTGCGTACAGCTCGCTAATTAACGGAGATACGGGTATCCCGAATGATAGGTACTCTTAAGTGTTTTCAACTGGATTACCTAATGAGTGAGTCTAATAATAACAAAACGGGTTTTTAACGCTGTTTGGATTTAAATGATTGTCTTGCACCGTCATATTTATTTATTTTCTTACATGTTTTCTTGCAGAAGTGCAGATGGTATTTAATATGTATTATTTTATGTAATGCTAGATTATATTATCAATGTAATAAAATAATGTTTAAAAAAATACAAATGTTTGATTTTTTTGCGGCCATGGTCTTCTCTTGGGAAGCGCTGGTAAATTCTGACGTAAATAAAAGTGCCTGTTCGGCCTACATACTAATTAAACATCTTTATCTTTGTGGTTCCTGATATTTCGAGAAATATAGATTTCTGCAATCTTGAATCATTTTTTTTTATTGTTGATGTATATCGTCGTGTAAAAACAATAAATGTGAGTGAGTTGGTAAAACGCCTACTTGAAGACACTCTTAAGGAGTTGTAAGAAGTCAAGCAGATTTACTCTTACTTATAAAAATAGATATACTTCTGTGTAAAGACCAATAAAAATCCAAAAAAGAATTGAGTACGCTATTACAATTCTGTCATGTGAATTTAAAACATACGTACGCGTGGATGGGCATGACAAAACTATAAGGGGTATGTTTTTGCCATTTTGGCTCCGAAACCCGAAAAACGTGGCTTTGCCTTTCTACTGGTAAGCCAGAGAGGATTTATTCCTGGCAATTTTCATTCATACTTTTATCATATCGATAGAGATCTTTTGTTATTCATAAAAGGGAAATCACGCGGAACGGTGAAAGAAAACGCAAATTGCGCTGAATTCAGAATTTCGTTACTTATTCGGCGCCGAAGATTCCTGATAACGGGCGAGGATCGAATAAAGCCCGGGCGCCGCGGGACAATTACGTAAACAGCTGACAGCTCGGCGTTTTTTTTATTACTCGACTAACTCGACTTTCCGGCTCGGGCATCCAATATCGCTCTCGGGGTTACAATCGCATTCACATAAATATATTTCGTTAAAAGTGTACAATACATTTTCGAGTTAAACCGCGAACAGACGATCGACATGGCGGAACTATAACGGTTCCTTGTTGGCTACGGTACCCAAAAACGCAAAGCGCGATGTAAAGCGGAATTTCTGGCATGTTACTTGGAACCCTTAGGGGAGAGTGAAACTAGATTTAGCGAACAAAAAAAGTTGTGCTGCCAGCGTAACGTGAAGAACGGGTAAATTTTCAGACTGGTCAGTTTTTGCACTTAAATTTATAAACTGTGGGTTTTACAGCAACCTTACCTAACCTTTTTAAAATATGAACAATACTTATATGGGCTACCATTTGGGTTTTTAATCGTTTCTATATAGGTATTATGTAATAGTTACTGAAATACAACACGTCAAGTTATGGGCAGTTAAAAATGATTGCACAATTTTTAGTTTCACTATAAGGAGTCCAAATAACCTGCCAAAAATCCTGCTTTACATCACGTTTTGCGTTTTCAGGGCTTTTATTTGTCTTATATATACTGTTTATGTTTAAAAAGCCCACCTTTATAGATGAAACGAAAACAAATTGAGTAAGAAACCTAAAAAAACATTTCATGGTTTGATAAAGTGAACTTTTTTGCTAGGGCTGTGCGATTCATCTCTCGCCCGGTAAATAAATACAAATTTACAAGACATTTTTCCTCGCCCGAGATTGTGAGTGTGCAGTGTAAAGAAAGATTCCTCCCCGGTCCGTAAAGGGGCTCTTACCGTTCATCATACTCGGAATATATTAAGCTGCACGTCTGGGGTTTATCCACCGCCGGTCCAATATTAATACCGTTCTGCAAAGACACTTTATATTGCTAACTAGTTTGCTGCGGTCCCATAAAAACGGGGTACTAAAAAGAAACGAAATCGGCTTAGGTAAACAAAGTAGCGACTTCCATACAATTTTTTACAGATCATTTACAAAAATAACGCTAGTTTTTAAAGTGAACTCGGTTACTAAACCTATTTCCTGTAATATTCTTTATGGTCATCTAACTATATACACTATAAATAAATAGTTTAGAATCAGTTAAAACCTGAAAATTCTGACTTTTAATGTCACTCTGAAATTCTGTCTTTTTGATGAAAACAGAAATGTCTCGACATAGGTACTAACCCGGTAAGGGCAGATATTTGTGTGATGAGCGCGAATATTGGTTCCTGAGTCATGGATGTTTTCTATGTATTTAAGTATATATTTCTCTATATAAGTATTTATATCGTTGTCTAGTACCCATAATACAAGCCTAGAGCTTAGTTTGGGACTAGGTCAATTGGTGTGACATTGTCCCCTGATATTTATTATTTATTATTTTATTTATTTATTATTTATTTATTTATTTATTTATTTATTACCGTACTTTAGGTAATTAGTTAACTTTTGTGCGTCCTTATTTTGTGGAGATTGAACTTATATAGTTTTAGTGTAATAAAGTATTTACACTGCCTGGTTGTGCAAAATGTGGTCACAGAATTATCAACAAGGTTTGGAGTTGTTGGTGAGTCTGTGGCTCTGCCTACCCCACTCTGGGAATGAAGGCGTGAGTTTAAGATGATGATGATGATGATGAATTATTTACATTAGGTATATACCTACATACTTTTTTAATCTCGATTTTATCTCGTATTGCTATTCTTCTGTCATCTTATTCTTGTTGATTTTTGTTCTATCTACTAGATCATTAATCCACTGTTGTCAGTCGCTCATAAACGTTTTATGTATAACATTAAGCGCCAGGCGCTCTTGTTTCCATACAAATACAACCGATATTAAGGTTTTAGCTCTGAATATAATAAGGGTAGGATTAGGTAAGTTGTACGGCAGCCTGTACCGGCAGCTTTCATCCTAGCGTGAGTTACCGCTCAATCTATCTAATCTCCAACCATTACCCAAGAAAAATTCAGCGCACATGTTCCCGCGCACCCACGTCAAGTTGTTTACGCTCGCAAATTAACAATCCGCCCAAATTGCCCAGAATAAGGCGAGTCAATTAACCGCGCACGTAACTTTAAATCAGCCTGAAACTTCCCAAATATCGTGCAGTTATCTAACCACTAGTGACGTGATGTGCTGCTTTAATTACTGGTAGTCTTGTCTTACGGGATTTTCTCGGATGAAGCGTTGGAGTGACAACCCTACAAATAAAGTAATTAGGATCGCGCGCGATCGCCGATGACAGTCGCAATGGCCGAAGATTGGACGCCTCGAGCCTCGAGCCTCGAGCCTATTGCCCTAATCCGCAGAACCACAGAAACCGCCCGAAAGTAATCGCCCGCCAATTTCAAATGACTAATGGTCCCGAAGCCTATTTTGCCGAAGCCAGCAACTTTGAATAGGGTTAATTAAGAAAAATTGCCCCGGATTTATGGTTCGTATTAATATTCATAATTGAGTTTTAGCTTAATAGAGGCTGGTTTTTGGCACCTGACGATGAGTGGGGTGTTATTGTGGCCGCGATTGCGGGATAATTTTCTTTATCGCTTGTAATGTCTAAGTAGCTGGCCATGTTGTCATTGTGTGCGTCATAAAAATGTCATAAAATGTATGATGATGACGAAATTCCTGGGATGCTTGCTCGACGTCGCTTTCATATAAAATGTATTAACATTACAATGAAACTGTAAGCTTCGTAAATAGAAAAGCTCAGTATTTATTTATAAACGGGATAGAGGCAGTTCCCTAAAAAGATATTCAGAGTGAGTAAAGTTGGTGAATATATCCCGGGCTCATATGCATAGTTTGTAAAAAATCCCGCGAACGCGGGAACATAAAACGGGGATCGGTCCCGCGTGGCCGCCCGCGTCTCGCAAACTTCACTCCTTTACACGCGCCTGCTTACCTATAACTTCAGAAGAACGCCATATTTGTCAAGGACGTTAGTTTTGACCTAATTCTTCAACTTATTTTAGCATATGCATGTTACAATTACCTACCCCATGAACGGTATAGAAGCTTTAGGTCTTCATCTCGTTAGGACTAGGTAGCAAATACGACTAGATCGCTTTGCGACTACATCTCGATCTGACTACATCGCTTTGTGCCTAGATCGCTATGCGACCAGATCGCTTTGCGACTACATCTCAAAAGGCCGATTTGCAAATTGACCACTTCGCTTGCGTTACTAGGTAGGTTAGGTTCGTTAGGTAACTTCAAATGCCCGAAGGGCAAATTGCCCAGGAATAGGAGCCCCGCCATGCGGGGCTCCGTCGACATTGCTAACACAGACATAACATGAAAAAACAAAGTGGTAATTTAGCGACTCAGACCTATTGAGATGTAGTCGCAAAGCGATCTAGTCGTATTGCGATCTAGGCACAAAGCGATGTAGTCAGACCGAGATGTAGTCGCAAAGCGATCTGGTCGTATTTGCTACCTAGTCATATCGAGATGTGGACGGAAAGCTTCTATCCCCATGAACTACAATTTGGTTGATTTTTTTTATGCTTTGCCATCCTAGAAAAGAGTATTCCTGTCTTGTTATATAGGTAGGATATTGTTGTGATTTGTCTGCTGTTGCTTATTTTTCTACTAGCTCCTGCCCGCGACTTTGCCGGCGTAAGTTTCGATAACCGTTATTCCCTCGAGAACTTTTAATTTTTCCGGGATGAAAAGTAACCTATGTTAATCCTGGGTATAAGCTACCTGCATTCCAAATTTCATCCAAATTCGTCAAGCCGCGTTGTAGCGTGAAGGAGTAACAAACTAACACACACAAACTTCCACATTTATAATATTAGTAGCATCTTCACAAAGCAAAAAGACTACCCATTAACATAGAGATTTGTGACTTGTTCAGATCGTTTATATAAAAATAGATCTATAGATCAAACAACATTCTTCCTATTCAATCAGTCGTCGTCGTATTATTTCTCAATTCACTAACAATGCGTAATGTAACATCGCCTCACGTGGGCGGCAGCTTGTAAAGGAGATCACAATGTCCAAGCCCATCTAGATCGTACTGCTTTGTAATAATCCCTAGTGGGTGCTCATATGCGCCCGCGCTGGTCGTTCGCTCTCCCACGCGGCTTTGCCTCTTTCACGCGGACAATAGGATGGTTGTGGGTAATCCTACACAGTCAATGACACATTTGAAAGAATAATTAGGTGTGAATAACCATTAAGACTTTTTGCTTTGTACTGCATTAAATGTTGAAAAAGTTATGTTTATTTAGTAAGTAAGGCCGCACGGGCACTTACACATGTCAAAAATCACTAATGTTTTACCAAATCATCATTTGACAAACTATGTTATTTTACAAACTTACATTACGCAAAGACGTACTTACTGCCACATATTTTTAATTTTGATGTGTTCATTAATCTAACCTAACCTAACTTATTTAATGAGCCCATGATACCTTTGTAATATGTAATGGTTTTTAGCACAATTACATTTTTGCGAAATGAAAGTTTGTAAAATTATATACTTTGTCAAATGATGATTTGGTAAAAAGTCAGGACCCCCGAAAATCTACCAGCTATGGCTTAAAACAGTTCGCTTTGAGGTTTCCCATGAACTTCTGAACCACAAACGGTCGCCTAAACAAGAATTGCTAGCATTGCGTTTGCGTAATACCTATGTGTTACTTCACACCTGAGACTAGCTTTCTTCTTACTGTAGTAGACTTTACCACACCACTACGCGCTTTAAGACCGCAAACCTTATATAATTAATTTAGGTGATTCACTTAAACAACCCTCCTTATTTATAACTTAATAGAGGATGCTCGCGACTTCGTACGCGTAGATTTCGTTTCCCGCTACTCCCCCTATTTCTTCCCGTTGAGGGTCGATTTTCAGAAAATCCTTTCTTATGGCTCACTTACATCATAAAAGGAACCCCTGTACCAAATTTCAAGTTTCTAGGTACAGTAGTTTCGGCTGTGCGTTGATATATAAGTCAGTCAGGTGTGCCTTTTATATATATAGGTAATTAATTCAACTGCATGTATTTTTCATGTGATCGCTGGTTTCGTCGAAGAAACAGCTCGGCGAAAGCCAGGTACTATCAGCCCAATGGAACCCTGACCCACCATAGAACGGTGTCACAGTGACATTTAAAACAATTTGTTTGACACTTCTTATGACTTGAATCATAACGTCTCTGTGACACAGTTCTATGGTGGGTCAAGGTTCCAATGGTCTGATAGTACCTAACTCAGACTTACGAAGTAACGAAAGGAGAGCGCGAGACGACTTTACTTCGTCAACAATTCTTCGTCTCGCTAACGTCTCATCCTAAATCAAATTTCATTGCGCCTCTTAAATATCATCTTATTTTAATTGAAAACTAAAGCTTGTTAGTTTCAGTGGCTTTTATTTGCGTAAATTATAAACCCCGAAGCGTCTAATAAACTTGCCACGACTTTCTGACTTTGAGACTAGAATCGATCTAGAAAGTTTACCTAAACAATTTGGTCTCATAACTTTAATATACCAACAGCTGATACTGAGGGAGAATTTCGAATTTCGAATTTATAATAAAGTACAAATTATTCATTTTGCGCACAGTACTTTGGAATGTAGAAAATTGAAATTTTACGGTCGCATTTTATTATATGAAGTAAAGGTTCCGTAAATTGGAAATTCGACTCCAAATGGGGTGTAACAGCCGAGACGCACGTGGAGCCGGTTATACTACACCCCGCCGACGGATAGGATTCATACAATTACTTCTCTTTGAAATAGCGCACGAAACCAACTAAAACATATACAAATACTTCTGGTTCGATGATATAGCAGCGTACCTAGTGATCACTTGCGATCGCACCGAGTTCATCCCCCAGTAACCGACGTGTGCAAATTTTACAGTATCTGCGGGCCTACTTTGAAAATCGAAGTTAGAAGTTACGTTGGCTCCATCCCTTTTTCTCTATTTAGTTTCGAATGACGAGTGACAGGGATGGAGCTAACGTAACTTCGAACTTCGATTTTCAGAGTAGGGCCTCTGAAGTTTTAGTCTTTAGTATTGAATGTGTAAGAAGGGCACATAATATGGATTCTACAGGATCGAGATAAGATACGATAACGTTTCTTATGGTCACATCGAGGTTAAACAAGATGCGTAACGTTAAAGCCAACGAATTCGAAACCTGTCAAAATGTATGGAATCGACATACGCGCATCGACGCGACAGTGCGGCAGCTTACGTCAATAATAAAATAAAAGTTTAAAAAAACCAAAAAACCGCCTTCAAAAAGCAAAAAATAACTTCATTTAAAATGGTAGGTAATAGGTCAGTCCAACTGAAGTCTGCTTTTGGTTAAAATATTGTTGGACGACGACTTCAGTTGGACTGACCTATTACCTACCATTTTAAATGAAGTTATTTTTTGCTTTTTGAAGGCGGTTTTTTTGTTTTTTTAAACTTTTATTTTATTTTATACTTTTTAGTGATCATAATTACCTATACTGTTATGTTATGTAGTCCCAATTTAATTAATAAGAATTAATAAGAAACTATAGAACATTGAAATTCAATCTCGCCGCAAGCAACGCCGTGGGAAAGTCATAGTCAAATACTTAAACATATATATGCTTCGTCATAGTCGCTCAACTATCTTAATCGAAATATCTTGTCGCCACCCTTGAAATATATACCGTTTAGGAGTTCCGGTGGCCATCTGTGGTTTTCATCATCAGTTCCACTTTACCAAATAGTGTTTTCCAAGAGCAAATACACGAGTTACAATGAAAAATACTAAAATCGCTATAGGTGTGCCTATAAATTTTGAAGAGTTCCGTCAATTCCTCATGGATTCCATCATCAAATCTTCATTATGATAAGAATGGGACCAAATGGGAAGCACCAGCTTTCAAACAAAAAAAGAATCTTCAAAATCGGTTCACCCAATCGAAAGTTCTGAGGTAACAAACATAAAAAAAAAAAACATACAGTTCAATTGAGAACCTCCTCCTTTTTTGAAGTCGGTTAAAAACTAAACTGTACCTCTTGTAAATATTCCATTAGGTAAAGTTACCTTTATTAAACCCTGAAGCTATAAACATAAAAGAAACCCGTCAATACACCTAAACAATTGTTTCTACATATAAAACATCACGTACGTGCTAATATCGTGTTAAAACTAAAGGAAACATTGCCCCAGAATTTTTTAATTAGTAAAAGACAACGAATCACTTTCGCATGGCGATGCGTGCGGCCCACCAATTATCAATGGTACCGCTAGCTTCATGTCGTGCGGCAATTGAACAGTGCTCCAGTCAAATAACTGTTATAGCGATAATAAAAATAAGCTTAAATGGAAAAGCATAATGTTGACTTTCAATTTATCATTCTTACGTACATAATACTGTTGTTGCCTGATGCAGAACAAAAAGGAATACGAGTTCAATGTATTATACGTTCATTTTATTGTTTACGACGCCATTTCTCAATGTTTCATTAAAATAATGTTTTAATATATTGACGTCGTGGTTGTTACTGGTACATTGTGGAAAGGCAATAAATAATAGTGTTGAATTTGGGAGCCCGTTATTTCATAATTTTTTTTGGTCATATTGTCATTGTTGACATAATTATTGATCGTCATAGTTGTTGACATAATTATTGAGAGTCATATTTTTTTTATAGCTGGAACCGTACTCTTTTCTTCAGAATATTCTAAATATCTAACGTGTAAACTTGGCTAGGTTAGGTTAGGTTTGATTTATAAAAAAAGGTACGGTTAAAAAAACGTTATGACTGGCGATAAATTTGACCTAAAACACATTATGCCTAAACATATAATTGCAAACTATATAGACCAGAGGGCTTATTGTCTAACGCACTCGCAATCACAATAGTTTTCATATTGAAAATCGAAGGCTTGTCTGCATACAAAATGAAAACAATTGCTCCACTTTGAAGCCGGTTGTGATTGCGAGTGCGTTAGACAATAACCCCTCTGGGAGCCCGTTGTTGTTTTCCCGTGTTCTTTTTTGGTCATAATGTTATTGTTAATAAGTATAATTATTAATAGTCTAGTCATAATTTTTATATCGCTGGAACCGAAAACATTGAATTTACATGGTAGAGACCCGGCCTGCAAAAGTAATGTCAGTTTCCAATATTCAAACCTAGCTTCTTTTGGAACTAGGTCAATTGCGGTCTGTCTGTATTTGTTAAGTCACATTTGACCTCTAAGGTATCATTGCACATCCCTTTCACTTGGATATTTATTACCTATCGCTACATACATTATCCTAACAATCCATCCAGATTCTAGCCGTCTTGTCAGCTGATGATTTTTCACGCCGGCCATTCAACGGCCGAGCAATAACGGAAAGAATCCGGCTCATTCGTCACTCGCGGGGACGCGTCACCCTTCAGAAAGAGGTGCTATTCTCTGACACAGAAAAGGCTATTTACCATTGTAACTTGACCCTTGGATGATATGTTGTTATGTTGATTTTCATCAACGAAATGGAGGTCCAGTATTATTGACAAAAGACGTACTGCATTCGATTGGGCCACTAGGGTCTGGCCAATGAATAGTGGCAGTATAACTTTCAAATTGATAGAAAAACTCCCGATATACCTACTGTCAAAGCAGTGGCCCTAAACAAGATGTTTACGCCAACGTAAACGATTGTTGAAAACTGTCACAACTCAAAATGTTTGGAATTTTCGTAAGCGCCATATTTTTGCGTAGGGGGTTAAAAAGGTGGCAAAGTAAAATAAATGCAATATGGTGGCAATTTTAAGTAAACTGGATAGGTACACAATGTGCAGGGGCTCTATTCTTCGACGGCAAACAGTACTGCTTTTGACCTGTTATCGTATTGCTAACGTTTTGATAGCTCTTATTTACTTGACAGTAATGGCGGCCGACGTCAAGAACAATATGGTTTTGAAGGCTCTGATAAATTATAAATAAATAGATGATACTGCCACGATTTGTAGGTCAAACTTAATCACAACTTGCATTTTCTCACTAGTTGCCTACTTTTTACTCGACTGCGTCAGAAGGAGGGTTATTTATTTATTTATTTACTTATTTACTGACACTGAGTACACTGTTAAATAAATAATGTACACTGTTACATAAATAATGTAGGTACCTCTACATGCACACTTACAAGCTAAGCGCTTTATTAATTACAGAAGGTCACAGCATGCACAGATATAAAAAGTATAATGCACTTATTTAAATTTATCTTAGTTTGCTGATTAAATGATACGGCGTACTTAATATTAAGAATTTATTTTTTTATTTTTGGAAAAGAAGTTGCACTGAGATCGACCTCGACCTCGTTTTTAGGTAAACTAGCTAAGAATGTACCGACCACTGACCAACAGGCTAGTCACGGACAAATTGTTCAGCCCTCACGGATCAAATAAATCTGGTACCACGTAGAGCTCGTGGATGAACTGCGGTCGCGTTAGGGAATATCGTGGCACTCCGCGTCAATAAACCAATTCCGTGGTCATAAATTCTGGTGGCTTTATCGCGCAGTATAATGAATGGGAGTTTCCCTTTTAGAACAGCAAGGCTGTAAACGGGAAGGGTTCGTTATTGTTTTTCCTAGCGATGTGTCGCTGCCGGTATCACTGGCCGACTAACCTCGCCGCGAAGACTAAAAAGCAGACAAACGTTTAGTAAAGTAATGTTTAGTTAAGGCAACTTCTTTGTGTTGGTTTATTTTTTTACTACCTCAGATACCTGTAAAGAAAATATTGATTTTGTACCGCTATAAAAAAGAAAATCTTGCACAAAGTTTATGAAAAGGCGTGGTACCCACGTCGCCTCGAGCGTGAAGTTAGCTGATTAAATACAGCAAGTAATGGCGGTTAATAATTACTAGTTAAGAGAGCTTTCTCTAGCCCTTTTGTCTGATTCGTGAAGCTACCAAACTGCTAGACCAGGAGATTCATTTCGGCGTTTCGGTGTATGTCACATTGAAGACCACACACTCAAACTACCATTAAGAGAGTAAAGCTACGCTCCAATCGCATAGCTGACAAAAAACATACAAATTTAACTCAGGGCGATACAGACCCAGGTTTTTATAAATTGTACAACATATTCAAAAATCATAAAAATCGGACTGGGTTTAAGGGGACGGAAACCTTACCTATCACATTGTGTATGAAAAATTTTAGCATCACAATCCTCAGAAAGCTACCTTTGCACCCTATTGTCTGATACGTGAAGCTACCAGACTCCTAGACCGGGAGATTGATTTCGGCGTTTCGGTGTAAGTCACATTGGAGCCTACACACTCACATTACCATCAAAATACATCCGCTATTGACACTCTTGCCTTTAAATTACGCACCTAAGCAATGCAAGATCACGTTTATTGGAATCTAGCAATTACAGGGGCGCACGCGCCGCGCTGTTCCCGCGCTTAGTCTATGGGAACGAGCACACGCGACTCAACGGTTATTGAATACGATTGTTTGGCGGAACACGCTTGTTTCTGTCTAGCGGTTATTTGCAAGATCGCAGTTAATACAAATCCAATGAGAGGAATAAAAAGCAGGCAAGAGTAATGTAGAAACGAACATAACAAGACAGCAACCACATGTTCTGTCTGTTTATCCTAGTTCATAACAATCATAACACAACACGTTCGATCGTATGTTTTTAAAGTCTGTTTAGTACAAAAAATAAAACAATTGCAAATTTTCATTTATATAACTAAGTACTTTAAACTTTTGAATTATATTTGCTGTTTGGAATTGGGCCTGAGAGTAATCATTATCTATGGAATACTCGTAAAACGAAGAACTAAGAGGCTCATTATCGATTTTGATAAAGGCTGTATTGCTTGTTGATAATCATAATTACGGATGGTATCAATTTGTGATTTCATTTTATACAACTATGAGTATGTTTGAGTAAACAATTATATTAGGAGAGTAATTATGAGTTCATAATAAGGTCATTTCAATTAATATAATTACAAGGAACGCGGTACGAAAATCTCGGCAAGGATCATTATGGATTGAAACTCAGCCGAGTTATTAGGTAATGGAGCTGGACTCTAATTACTAACAACATGACGCCTGCCCTGTATTTCACAAAATTTACCATGACAGGTTACAGGACTGACAGCTCACAATTCTGTAAACATTGCAAAGTCGACACCGCCATCACTGGCCCTTCATATAGGTAACTACGTAGTGGAATAAAATCGTGACCTGTCACCTGTTAGGTTTGTGAAATAGAGCCCTGGTAAGTGCTCAAACTAGGAGTCTTCGTGAAAGCATAAAAGAGTCTTAGGGTTCGTGGACGATCATAATCAGACTCGTGTACAGTCAATTACAAAGAGATGTATCAACTTTTTCACCCTATTATATTGTAATAAGGTTCAAAAGTGAACTACTATTTGACGTAGTAAAGAGCAGTATAAGGTTCTTAAAAAGGATTTGTGCAGTGAGATTTTTTTTTTGTTAAAATTAAAATGAGAATGAAACTATATGTGGCGTTATCTAATAAAAGGAACCTTATTGTCGATGGCGCTTCCGCCATTATTAACGTTGCTCCGATATAAATACAACGTCGCGTGACGCAGTGCGGCATAAGCGCCATCGAGAATAAGGTCCCTTTTCATAGATAACGCCACAGATTTGTTGCTACCGGACACAATTATTACAGTTTTTGTAATCTACAAAACTTTACTGCAGCAAAATTAGCCGCAGTCTTGTGTTGTTGCGTTGATAATAGGGGACATTCATGACTTTTTTTCGCAGTTTCAATTAAAGCTGATTCATGTAACAAACAGTCGAGAAATATTTCATCATCATATTTTGAATAGCTATAAAAATAACCAAGATATAAGCCAGCAAAGATTTGTTCCTAAATCTCTCCAGCAAAACTGAATTTAATATAGAGTTTATATATGGCCGATTTGTTACGAGTACATGTCGTCACAGTGCATGTCGGATCTCTCTGTCTGTTTAAAATGCTTGTATCATCCGTATTTCTTGGCCGGTTTTAATTTTAATTTCACTTTTGATCTCTTTTACGGTTTTTTCATATTTTGCTGAGAAAAGCGATTTAAAAAATTCCATGCATATTCCCTATTGGTAGAAAAACTTGGGACGTAAACCATGGTTAAATCGCCAAAAGCGTAAAAGTATTGCTTATGAAATGTTAGTAATCAATACAGAATAAGTTTAAGGGCTAAAAGCGTGTATAAAAGCGTTGATATTCTGAATTCTATCAACATCTTCTAAAGCCCTACCAGCAGCTACTCGTACAGATGATATTTTAGGTCTTTCATTACTATCCGAACCGAAGTGACGTCGGTAAACAGTAAAGGAAGGGGAAAACGTTCACCGCCGCCGCTTTCAGGTTTTAATTATTTTCGAAGCCCGACATTTGGACGGACGTTTTGTAATTTGTTAGTCTGCGTGTCTACAATTTTCATTTTTCATCTCAAATAAACATGAGGGTTAAGTCTGGTTTTTGGAGACATTTTAGACCAGCGAGGCTTGACAGGATGCGTAATGATTTTCGAATACTGTCTAAATGTATAGAATTGACATTAGCGCTCGACGCGACCATCTGGCAGCTTACCTCCATCCATTCTAACACATCCTCGATAACGATAACGTTTGCGCCTGTGGCCCTAGGCGAGATTCTATCGAAAACTATTTTCGAAAAGTGTGAAAGTGTATGGAACTGGCACAAGCGCTTGACACGACCATCTGACAGCTTACGTCAATCCCATACATTTTCGATAACAATACCATCTCGCCACGCATCTTTTCTATGGCCAATGAGATAGGATAGTAGGAGATCCTAATAGGAGACGACCTTCACCCAGCTGTTTATACGATAAAAAGTATTTTATATGAAATTTAATTTGGTAAGTAACATATGGCGATTTTTTTTAAATTATGGTCTGTACTGGACTGAAATTTTTCAGTCAACCTATTCGCCATATATACCATATTAAATTTGATCCTCGTCTCCTATTAGCATCTTAGACCAGGAGTACTTGAGCCTATTGAGACGGCAAAATGAACGACAGATTTTTCTTAATAAATTGTATATTGTATTTCACAGGTGTCATTTCGAAGTACATTGCGTACATGAAGCACAAAGATTAGACACACATAGAGACACAATTCAAATATGCAAACAATGTATAAAAATCAGGTTGATGTAATAGAGAACTATATTTTCCAACCGTCCATTGACATAACAATCTATACATACGTTGTTAAGTCTGTAAGGCCTTTGGGAGGCTTCTTGTAACTACGCGCTAGCGCTAGAAAAATACGAGTACGATTCCCTCTATTGGAGTAATTGAGGGATCGTTATTAAAAAAACTTATTGCTTCCTTCATAAAGCTATTAAAACTTCTTCCGAGTTTTTAAAGTTTATAAAACCAACAGCTGTTTTATATACTTTAAAAACTCGGAAGTGCCCTATAGTGATTAATTTACTGGTATAGATCTTGAAATCTCATCCAAAATGATTATATTTGACAAAATTAGATTGACGGTTAGATACTTTTACTCGTATAACGACCATACTCAGACACATTAAAGGCCGTTGCGTTGTATAGTGACATGTCGTAATGAGAATTCATACTATATAACTCAGTGGAAAGCGAACGCGCACGTGCACGTGCACGTCATGCAAGCGGTGTGGCTAGGGGCCTTAAGAGATAATTTAATCGTTCCTCTCTCAAACTTGTTTATGAAAAGTCGTCAGTAGGAACGACTTAATCGTCATTAACTGATTAAAGAGAGCAACATGCAAGCAAAAACAAAATGAACTTGCTGTTGTTACAGTCAACTTTGGTTGATAAATGTAGTATCATAGTTATTTTATTCAGCTTATATCGACTAAGAAAAAAACTCTCTTGAAGTCATTGCGTTTACGCCTCACACATACACAATGCAAATTCATTCTTACAATCAGCCAGTGTTACTCTACAAAAACTTATTTTGAAAACTTGCTTGTTCCAGGTAAGGACCATTTATCATGCGTGCAACGAGCTGATGACCCTGGATCAGGCTTCCAGGAAACTTCATATGTACGGTACGGTTAGGGTTAGCAAAAAGCACAACAAAATCACGAGCGGTGATTGATGCGCGCCGTAATTGCGGCTGCCCTCATTTATATTGTTGTCGTTTAATCACGGACGATAGCCAGTGCTTGGGCTGTTCGGGTCCGTGGTGCAGTGATGAGTAACGTGCAATCAATATTATGTTTTGTTTTAGGTAATAGGAGGATTTATTAGTACCAATTTCAACAAACGATGTTAACCACTTAAAAGGCGATTAGAGCGTTAACAGCTGTCAAAATGTATGAACTAACAGTCGATTAACATTGATTAAATTTAACATCGTATGGTGAAATCGGTACTTAAGCTGAATAATTCGCTGTACAGTTATTCCTCCATTGTATTTAGTAAAGTACTCAGTGACGATGACGATTAAGGCGTTTCTGAGTGATGATCTTTCATACAAAAATGAAAAAGGAGGAGTCAATTTGGCTCTAAAATGTTTATTTGTATATAACACTAGCTGTTCCCGTGCCTTCTCCGTTGGGCATTTAACTTTATTTTTGGGTTGGGTTTGGGTTACCTATGACACTCACAAATAACGTGGCTTTCTGTTAGTAAATAAAAGAACTTTCAAAATCGGTTCAGTAGATCCAGAGATCCCCTACAACGTCACAAACTTTACCTCTTTATAATATTAACTAGTATACACAGATAGTATAGACTACTAACTTCAGGCAATTTTATTCTGAAAATGTAGGCAGCTCCCTACCATAAACTAAATATATCTGCCGTCGGAACAAATGCCTATTTACCATCGAATTCAATTGGGCCAGAGTGCCTAAAGAAATACTGTACAAGAAAAGGCTGAATCAGTGCGGAAATTCGAGTTTCACGTACGTCCGGGACATTGCTAGTATGTAATAATAAGAACGCTTTCTCTCCTATTTATATTTCCAGGATATTTGAGTCGCATTCCTTTTCTGGTCCTTGTGGCAATATTTTCAAAAGCAAACGCATATTTTCTTCTACATCGGTTAGGAATGTTTGGAACAGCGAGCGAAATTTTGCTCGTATGAACTATGATCTGGGCCGTGATTCTAGCCGGTAAAAACCATATCGTATTTGACCTGTTATGGGATTGTACTGTGAAGTGAATAAGAGCTATCATACCGTTGACAATACGATAGCATGGCCAAGATTCTAGGCGGTAAAAACCATATCGTCTTTGACCTGGTTTTTACCACCTGGAATAGAACCCAGGTCAAAGACTAGTCATAATTCTAAATTCTCTCTGGAGGCTAAGATTCCACAGACGAACACCTATACACCCGTTCAACATATAACACCCACCCCGACCCACCATAGAACGGTGTCACAGTGACATTATAAAACAATTCGCTTGACACTTGTTACGACTTCAATTATAACGTCACTGTGACACCGTTCTATGCTGGGTCAGGGTACCAATGGTCTGATAGGACATGTAGCTTTATTACTGACGTATATTTAGAAGTATGCTCATACTTAGCTTCCTATTCAAACAATATCCTCAATATGTAATGTAATTTAATGTCTTTAATGTGGGTTCCTGATTTGAATATCAGCTCTAGCGTTGAAAAACAAAGTCATCTATGTGTATAACGAGATGTTGTATTTGTTGAGGACGCGCCCGCGGCGTGGATCGGAAGATTAAACTAGGTTGTAATTAGGAAGGTCGTAATACGGTTTTGTCCGAGTTTCGATAAAGCGTTCTCTGGAAATTGCCCCATTCTCCCGCTATGCCGTGTATTGTTTTGTTTTTAATTGCAATTTCAGCGGGTAGACAAATATTTACTGCTGGAATGTTTGGATGGAGAGCCTTTGTTTAGTTTCGGCTGTTCGTACGCTAACTTCGGGTAATTGAAACATTAAAAACTTTGTAATTTTAGTACAAAACCAATTTCATGTATAGGAAAGGATTGAGCAAAAACGTAACGTGCAAATAAAATGTTAAAAATACAGGATGACTTAAAAATAAAATCAAGTCGACTACTAACAAGTTTCCGTTTTTCTTTGTAGATTCTCTGAAAAAACTTCGAGTTCGAGATGCGCTGGGTTTCTTTAGAATTTGTTTACAAAAAAAAACACTCAACTTTTTGCATTTTACTGCAGCTAAAGAATTGGACTTTTCGCAAATATAGTACGGTACGGACGTAGCTTTAAAATGCTTTCTAGGACGATTTTCTTTAGCATCCAATTGGGTCTCTAATAAGTTATAGTACTACTACCAGTACTAGTGCTAGTCGTAGTACTAGACAACGGAAGACCAGCGTTGGCTTCACAGCCAGCACATGCTGAGTTGGGACCGTTTCGCAACACTAGCACTACATGTCGTCTCTTTTCCTTAATTTTTATTGTTTTTTTGTTATGTTTGTGTGTTGTGAATAAATGTTTTACTTCCTTACAAATCACCACAATATGGTATACATACAGCTGAACAGAAATGTGTTAAACTCACATTATGAGTATTTTTAAATGGCAACCACCACATTTAAGCTGCAGCGGTGTTGCCAATCCCTCCGAACAGCGCCCGCGCTCATACCAAACACGTTTGCCAAGCTGTAGGTAGGTACCTTAAACCCCTTAAAGTGGAGCTTTACTCCACTTTTAGTCCATTTCCCTGACTAACACACTTCCACTAGGGCATATCTTGAAACTGGCCCCGAGCGGGCAAGTTTCACCCGGTGTAATGCCGATAGACGTTCAAATTAAGGTAAGCCGTTTACACAAGGAATTGCCCAGCGCTGCCGGAATGCGAATCGGGAGAGCTCGGAACTATTCGGGGCTTTTCTGGCTATTGCGAGTCCGACCACAAACACGCTACCACCGGAATCGTCATCTGGCTCAATGCTCATATTACTTACGTATTTAACTTCAAGAACGAGGTCTGCGGATTGTTGTGGAAATGAAGAATGTCAGTAGGTACGCCAAATCGCTTGAAACTTTGTAAGAGTAAAGCTTATAAATAAACAAACATACTACTTTTTGTTTCATTCAAATAGACCCAGTAGTTTTGATTCTACGAACGTATGAAATTACGGTCAAAAATATTAAAGGGTGCGGGCGCCATCTTACTGGAGTGACGTCATGGTTTCGTTGCGGTACGGCCCCTTATATGATTGAGTAAGTTTACAGGGCTATATTTTTTTAACCGTTATAAGTAACCAGTTGAAATTTTCACAGATTACGTGTTGTTATAAACTCTATTGTTTAAAATTACAAAATGAACAATAAATCAAATCCCAAGAGGGGTCCCCATACAAGAAACATGACAAATAACCAGTTTTTTTAGCATTTTTATACGGATTATATTTTTATAATGGCTTATTATTTTGATGCTATTTTAAGCTTAAATTGCAGACGAACTTTCATAGTTTACGACTAAATAACAATCTCAAGTAAAACTGCTAAAAATATTTGACCAAACTGATTTTATCAACACGATGTTTTAAGCGGTCACTCATCCTGTTTTAGAATACGCTTGTAAGTAGGTAGTTGCTTAACTTTGGAAGCCGAAGTACGGGTTGTATTTGTATTAGCTTTTTATTTCGGTGTCACACAATAATCTAAACTCCATACTTACGACCAAACAGTAATCTGTAGTAAAACAACAAACAACAAAATCTTACACGATGTTTAAGCGGTGTTTACTTAACTTTGGTGACAGCCCTTTCTTTACAAATGTCGTATCTAATGTAGAATTCATATCGCTAGGTACCGTATAAAATAATGAACTATAAAACATGAGTTTTTGATTGACCTAGGTAGTAGTTCTGATATTTTGTGTACTTATTCATTTCATCGATTTCAAATTTCGCGGGCGGGCGCTGCCAAGTGGCTCACTCGCCATAAGTTAGGTACCTAGACCGCCTCTCTCTCTCTCTCTCTCTCGCTAGTTGTTGGTATTAGCGGCCGCTGTAGCAAGTAGGTAGTTTTTGAACTGTTTTTGAGCATTATTACTGTTATTTCGTGTATGCAAGATAGCTTAGATAGCGTGCGTGTGTGTGTGTGTGTGTGTGTGTGTGTGTGTGTGTGTGTGTGTGTGTGTGTGTGCGTGCGTGCGTGCGTGCGTGCGTGCGTGCGTGCGTGCGTGCGTGCGTGCGTGCGTGCGAGCGTGCGTGCGTGCGTGCGTGCGTGCGTGTGTGTGTGTGTGTGTGTGTGTGACATGTGTCCGTCTATCCGCAGCCTAGCTCAGAGACTCTTAGTACTAGAAACGTGTAATTTGGCATGAATATACATATTAGTCACGCCAACATAGTTAAATAAAAGTAAAATCATGTTTTTTTTTTTACGTAACGTGGGGAAGTTTTTTTTTCTCGTCTACCCCATAATGTGGGGTGTCGTTGTATAGGTCTTTCCAAAATATTGCGGATTTGTGAAAACAATATTTCAATTAAGGTATCCGTTTATGAAAAGCTTTAAAGCGCAAATTTTTGTTAGAGTCAAGTGTCGTCGTCCCCTCCCCACTACAGCCAAAACTACAAATAAAAAATATGAAAAATATCTTCAAAGGAAAACTATCACGACTAAGTAGACTTCATTGGCTCTTGAGTTAAACGGTTTAAATGTTTATACCTGCCGAAAACTTATTTGCGGTGTTGGTAAACTGACCGCGACCTATATCGATGTATGGGGATAACAGTTTTCCAACGGCAAAGTTAAGTTTGTCGCGAGGTCTAATTTGTTTGTAGTAACGGCTTCGGAACCCTACACTGAGCATGGTTCGACAGGCTGTTGCCCGGTTTTTTGCATTAATGTTTTGGTATTTTTATGTAGAATACGGTGAACCCTAAATTAAAAGTGCTTGATTATTATTCTATTTTTATTTAACCAACTTATTCGACAAACATTACAAACAGAAAAGCCGGTCAGCAACGGACAGTTAGTTTAGTTAAACAGGTTAAACTGTATGTAAAACAAAACAATGGATAACCATAACTATCATAGTCACATCAAAACGAATTCGTAAAAAATTACGACTTCCAAAGTTAAGCAACTACGAGCGTAGTCTAAAACAGGATGGGTGACCGCTTAAAACATCGTGTTGATAAAATCAGCTTTGTCACCTATTTGTAGCAGTTTTACTTGAGATTTCTATTTAGTCGTAAAGTATGAAAATTAGACTAGAACTTAAGCTTAAAATCGCATCAAAATAAGAAGCCATTATTGAAATACAATCCATTTAAAAAAGCAAAAAAAAAAGGTTTTTTTCATGGTTTTTGTACGGGGACCCCTCTTGGGATTTGATTTATTGTTCATTTTAAAATTTTAATCGATAGAATCTATAATAACACGTATTCTGTGAAAATTTCAACTGTCTATTTATTACGGTTAAAAAGATAGAAGCCCTGTAAACTCACTCATTCATATAAGGGCGCGTACCGCAGCCAAACGATGACGTCATCATCCGTGAGCGCTAGCCGCCGGGTTTCGAGCGCCGCATACGAAGTTTAAAATTCAATATCTCGGAAACTATTAGACGTATCGAAATGATTTTTTTACAGCATTTTTTTGTTTTTAATGAAGAATACGATAAGCCAAAAATCTAAACTGGTTGATATTCTCTATTGTTTGTTGCTCTACTCATATATTGATTTAATGGCTATTCGACATGGCCAAGGTGTTTAGAGAACTAACACGCGGTGGTGGAAGTCTTCATCAAAGATCAAAATTACTTTTGGCTCTGACTTGGTACCTACAATATAATAGTCAATCTGTTGTTGACTTGCTCAAGTGACAGTACCGTACTTTAAGTTATCTAATTATTTTATCGGAGTTGTTACCATTTTTCGATTTGTCGTCTTTTGTACCTTATCATTATTGTAATTTTAAATTCCCCAGTACCAATGAACATTCAAGGTAAGGTTATTCAAATAGGGGCCACTGAAATTAACGCTGTGGGTCGCCATGTTTGACACAGCTTAGCATTTGTTTGTTTTTTAACCTGTCTAGATTATTGTGTTCAACAAATGTTTGTATTAACTAAATTTCTTTTTTTTTATAGCAAATCCATTATCTATTAGACGACACGACGTTTATGTTATGTCATTGATAATACCTAAATATTTTTGCAAGACATATGCAATGAGATATAATTGTTTGGTTTTCAATTGATGAATTGATTGATTGATCATTTGATTTGATTTTTTGATTTGAATTAAATAGGTCCTAGAATAACGTATAACTAGACCTTATAGATGTCACGATAATAGACATTTATTTTGAGTTCGGTTGGTCTGTCATGAAGAGTATGTTCAGTAGGACACAGACCGTATTATAAAGTGGTCGAACCATACGTCAAGTTCGAGAAAAAAGAGAAGGTATCTAAGTAATGTAGCACGTTCATTTTTACAGCCTGAAACTTGACTTGTTTTGACACCTCATATTACGACCTGAGAGTGATCTAGGCGTATGAGTAAGTGGTGGCAGGATTGTTGAGACAGTGCGATACTGATCCGAAAACAATGTAAATCTGTACTACCTTCTTTTGTTTGGCGCTTTCTGCGTGATGTTAATCATTCATTCATTGTCATGTTAATGTCGGATTTCACCAAACAATCACATCGATTGTTTAACTTTTAATCGTTTGTTAAATTGCTTGTGAAATTCAACAGCTTAAACGACGACAAAATATAATATGTTCAATCAACTCGGTTACTCAACAGCCATGTTTAGATCGCATATCATGAAACCGTCTTTGCCACTTTTATTTCTCGCCAAACTTGGAACAAAGTCGAAAAATGTTATATTGTTTCCTTTTGATGTTATTTGTTCATTTCGGCTGTCTACTTGTCACGTCCCTTAACCTTACTTTTGATTATACTCGAATTGTTTTCTCGGAGGCGGCTAAGTGACGCGCTAATGGAGGGTCCGAGGAGCGACGTAAACCGTAAATCCATGCATAAATTCTTTTCTTTTAGTGTTTGACTACCCGCCGTATTCCGCCCACTTGTGATTGAAGAATACAACTTAGGCAACACTGCCACCAAACATTTTCACCCTCTCACCCTCTAAACTTTATCGCTAAGGTATAAAGATGGGTTTTCCGTTACGTTCCGAAATGTCGCCAGCAAACAAGATTTGTGGGTCACGTTGGTTCGTAGAGGCGCGTGTATAAACCAGCAATGTCAGCTATTTAAATTAAATTTGCATAATTTAGTAAAAAAAGGTTTTTACATTAACCGGGATTGCTGGATAGTCGGGGCACTTAATTTCATTTGCGTTTCCACGTTGCCGCAGTATAACTTTAGCGCGCGCTTTTAATGTTTGCTTTTGGCGTTCGCTAATTGCATTTTTTGGTGAAAAAGGAACACCCTCTTGATTAAGTTCGGATTGTAGAAAACACAGCACATTTATCATTTGTTTCTTAGAAGACACGTGTGTTTATCTTGATATTAGGGTTGTTAGGTGAACTGGCAACACCAGCCGGTTTAGACGTCAAAATGGAGTGCCAGTTTTGATAAATTCTTTTTAAGTAGTTTTAATGTTTAAATTGTTAATTTTTTGGACTAAAACCCAAGATAAACACATGAATATTAAGTGTACATGTTATCACGACTATATGTCCTGTGAAGAAAGTATTATCACGAATGCAAAATTTGACAAGTAAATGGGTCAACGACTTCGTGATTTGAAAATGTCTTGAAAATTACACCGTCTGCTGTACTGATTTATCATCAACAAAACCAGGGGAGTATTCATTTTGTATAATTTCGTTATTACATTTACTACTGCATTAAATTTTAACGAATATACTGTAGTTGTAACAAAGTATTTTGATCAAATTTTGTGACATTGACAGCACGAAAAGGTTTTAGTTTTTAAAATGTTTTGGTAAAAGTGTGGCTTATTTCAAGCTTTAGTTAATAATATTGTAATAGTAAAATTATTGCAGTCATTAATATACCTACATTTCCATAAGAAATTAGTTTATTTTTGTGACATTGTCAGTTTTAAGGCAATTAACATATAATTTAGGCTAACTATTGATAGTGTATCTTGTTTAACTGTTTTTGTGTTCTAGTACTGTACTCTGTCACCATGATTTCAGCCACTACCAAGCCCACTACCACACTTTTTTTTTACCGATCATCTGTAGCTTGAAACCCTGACACTGGCAAAGTTGTCCATAATAATATGGACAGAAGCCATTCCGAGGAAAAATTGAAATTGAAGCCCACAACCCGTCGGGATGTCCTGGTGAACAAACTCCAGAATACTCAGTCTGAGCTTAAGACAGTCAACGAGCTCAATGCACGGCTGTTGCAGGAGCGCGACGAGAGTGAAGAGGAGGTCCTGCGCGTCATCAATAATAACAAAACCCTCAAGCCGGACTTAGAGTACGATGACATGCGGGAACAGCGGGACCGCCTGCAGGCCAACGTGGACCAGTTCCAGCAGTGCCGCGAGACGCACGAGGAGGCGCTTCGGCGCATCCGGGATCTAGAATAATTACTGGAGGCGCAGCAAGTGAAGCAGGAATATTAAGCAGTCCGTACCTTTAGTATATATTACACACCAAGTATTGTATCTATCTCCCTAATGCTGACTTCACGATGCCTGAATTCGGGTTGGCTCCACCTCCCGTCTCTCCCTTCATATCGACTGCAAACCCTACATTCCTATCCTATCTACTTGGCTCTCCGGTATCTCGGGCAGGTGCGCTGCTGTCTGCGGCGGGCGGAGATGGTTGGTGCAGCAAAGGCGACGAAGCTCGCCTACCCTAATCGGTTTAGTATTGGTGGTTGGTCGGTGCGGGTTAAGGTTCTCGTGCTCTGCCGGCTATACGCTACTCCTACCGGACCGAGTGGGGCGGGCGTGCTTTTCCCCGCTAGCCTAATCTAACATCTCCTCTCCGTCGCTGTCAGCGCGTACGGGTCCTTGCAGCAGAACTGCTGGCTGGAGATGTCACCAGAACAGAACAGAACAGAACAGATATTAGGGTTGTTAGGAAACAAACAAGCGGGAAAAAAACGGACGGGCAGCGCTGCGGGCGCCGTGATACAGGTAATAAATAAGGTTAACGCACGAATATCTTCATTCCCCCACGTCCGCAGAATAAAACAGTAGCAAATGATCAGTAATCCTCCCTCAGCCGCGGGAATCAATGATTCCGGCGACCTTGGCGTACCCGCCCGTTATTCCTTTAGCATATCGATGTAATCTCTGCACCGAATCTGTGGTTTTACTAGTTTTTTCGCCCCGGTAATTTATTTTACTGGATTTGCCGCCCGGGATGAATAGCGTTGTCGGTTTTATTAGTACGGTGGGAAACTGTTTCAACAGACAAAGTTGTGCGATTTGTTATTATTATCTAGCTTTTTATTGTCCTTAGTAAACGTATCTTGCTTTTTATAATAGTCTGTACCACAAGCTAAATACAGTTGTGTTACAACGAAGAACCGCAGGAAATTTTCTTCTTACATTGTATAATTGCAGTTTAAGTAAGAAAAGACTTAAATTTGAATCAATAACTGATTAAATGTACCTATTTAATTATAAATTATATTTATCGTTTATCCTATTTAACATTTATTTCTACGTATTTATGTATTTGTTTTTTTTTATAGAATAGAATAGAATAGAATATATTTATTTGTAAATCACAGGTTTATCTTCTCTTTAATTATCGTACGTTTAGCCATCCATTGTTTTTATTTAATTCTCAATCGCTCAAAGGTTAACTGGGAGAGTTCCCTTAAAGGGATAAGTTCGCCTTTGTATATAACCTTTTGTGTTTCTGGTTCTGTTTACTTGGCTATTTTCTGTTTCTGCAATAAAGAGTTTACATTACATACATTCATACATCTTAGAAATAACCTGCAAATTTAACCATTACAGGAATTAGTTGTCTGTTACGATACTTACGATGCAATAATATCTTGCCATTAATCTAGTTAAAGTTCATGGCGACAGTCAGCCACACCTCCTTCGGATCATCCCATTAAAGTTATCGATGGGGTGATTTGTATCCACCCCTAACCGGATCATGTTAAAGTAGATGAAGTGGATGTAGTTTAAATAGACAATTTAGTTGTATTTCAATCTTAAAATGAAAACTTTAACTGTAAAAATATAACGATTAAAAAATTACACAACTCTTTCATTCACCGCATTCAGCTCCAATAAAACTCTTTTACTGCATGCGCAAAAATAGCTTACCATTGATCAGCTTTAGTTTATTACGTAACCGTTAACAGTTCTTTAATAAACTTAACTGTATCTTAAAATCGAGTAGCGTTAGCTAACTATGCAACTAAGTAATTATAGCTATAAACATGTAGCTAATACGCTTGTAGCTTGGCTCACTTGACTCGCAGAAGCTAATCAAGATTCATTAGTCTAGCTACAATGGATAATGAGAGCTCTTAGCCGCTATTCGCAGTATCCTCGAGCTCTCACGGCGAGCTCTGGCCAAAACCTTTGACGATAAGGATCAGAGTGCTTTAACAAATGAAATGACATAATAGTAATAACCAATATCCAATAATTAGATTTTTTGAAGTAAGGTCGTAAGTAACCATCCATTCCTTTGATCATGTGACTTTTTATTATTGGTATAAGCCTTGGGATCAACTAAATAATAAAAATCGAGACAAATAATTCAGAGCATTGAGGCATCAAAAAGTTATTTGCGATAAACTTTTAATAGCACCATGTTATCTTGCTAATCCATACTATAATATTATAAACGCGAAAGTTTGTATGTATGGATGTATGGATGTATGGATGTTTGTTACTCTTTCACGCCGCTACGGCTGGACGGAATTGGATGAAATTTGGAATGAAGATAGCTTATACACTGTATAAAAATATAGGCTACTTTTTATCCCGGAAAATTTAAAAGTTCTACGCGGACATAGTCGCGGGCAGAAGCCAGTTAATATTATAAATGAAAGTTTGATTGTTTGGATGTTTGTTACTCACTCACGCTTCAACTACTGAACCGATTAGGATGAAACTTGGCACACATATCGTTAGGACTGGAATAAGACATAGGATGGTTTTTATCACGGAAAATTTAAAAGCTCCCGAGGAAATAACGATTAGCGGATGAAGTCGCGGGCAGAAGCTTGTTCAGTATATTTGTAGATAATAATAATAGGTAAGCATGACTAACTTCCAACGTTTGCTGTAAATATCATAGTTTAAAAAAAAACATGTCCACATTGTAAATAACTTTCTATAAACATTCAAACCTTTTACATTGGGAAGTATAATAATTTGTAAAGTGCCCTTCGCTATCAAATCCGAAGTGCGGCGCACTACTCTTCCCTTTTCGTGTTATTCTCCAACCCCGAGGACCTTTGGGCGCTCGGGGATAATGGAATCCCGGGCCCTTAATATGGAGCTTGTGACAGTGCAAGCGACGCGGAGTGGACACAAGTCTTGGTACGGTCGGCATTAGTAAAGACACAAGATTAAATTTGGTACCCACCTTAGGTCAAAAGTCAATCTGACATTCTACAACAACAAGGTTGAGTTTCCAGAAAGTTACAAATGACTTGACATCTCAAATGACATTGACGATTTTAAGCATATTTTTCTTGAAATGGGTCCCGGTCGTGACCGTACCTGCACACTTCTGCCTTCCTGCCTATAAACAGTATCTCAGATTCAATTGCCAAAGTATATTTAATCCTCTCATCTTAGTAATAAGGATGTGATTGCTGCAGGGGTTTATTTGAGATGCTGCTATTTGGCTTAGCAGGGCAGACTTCAGGGCTTTGTCACTTTAAGAGGACTTTGAAGAGATGCTTAAATTGCGCAGGGTGACCGCACCAATGATGGACACTTTTAGCTGACAGGCACCAGTAATGGACACTTCACTCTTAATTAAAATTTCATACGTTCCTAAATTGATTGTTGCAAAACCAATTAATAACCCTTATCTTTTGCAAAATAAGAATCAAGTGTTCATTATTGGTGCCTTGTCCATTACTCGTTCCATCACCCCAGCTGTCATAAAAAATCCATACTAATTTAACTCCGGCCGTGCCACACCGTTTTTCACCCCCTAAATCAAGTCCGATTGTCACGATTTTTGAATATGTTGCTTATTATGAAAAACCAGGTCAGTTTCCATTTTTTTCTAAGAAATATTTTCTCTATCTACAAGATATTCAAAAATCGTAAATGGGCCGTTTTCAAAAACATTGTACATAGTTAAGGACAGTTAACGAAAATTACTATACTTGAATCATTCGATGATTAAAATGGCAATTGTAGTATAGGACAATTTTACAGTACAATTTAGTTGTCCTTTACGCCGATTGGCATTTTAGGTTCGATAATGGTTAACCTTCGTTACGAAATGGAAAAAAGTTAAGGATTTTAATTGAGGCTTTAGCTGTTCTTAACTATGTAAATTTTTTGTGGAAACGGCCCAAATATCGAACTAGGTTTAAAGGGAGGGAAACTTTATCGCATTTTGTATGGAAATTTTTAGCTTTACAATCCTCTTAACGTCATGTTTGAACTGCTGCACTAATCTGTTAAAGACGTTAAAGCGACAAGGCACAAAAGTGTGCAGCTACTTATAAGGCTGACTGTTCTCGTAAGTACACAGAGCAGACGCTCTGGCGCTGGATGGTTACTACGAAAAACTTTAAAAGTTGCCCTATCCCTTTTACTCGTTAATCGAGACAGAATTGAAAGTAAGCGATGGAACTCGCGAACTTCGAACTTCGATTTTCAAAAGTAACCGCGGGCGCATTTAGCAATACAAGCGCTATGTAAACTTTTGAAGGAATCTTCGCGTAATTAATGTGCTTATTCTCATTTGAACTTATTTGTAGAGGCGACTGAGGGAATGAAAGGCTTGTACATGGGTTTGCATCCTGTCACTAATACACTGGTAAACATCTTAGCCTAATTGTGCAAAATGTGGTTACTGCATTATTAACAAGTTTTTAGAGTTGTTGGTAATTCTGTAGCTCTGCCAACCCCAATCTGGGAATGAAGGTATGTATGTATTGTACTTAAATTATGTTTCTCCGATTTGTGTTCTAGCGTTGTAAATGTATCCATCGACCATCTATTCAAAACAATACTAATATTAAGAATGCGAAAGTAACACCTGTTTGTTTGTTCCACACCTAATTCGCTGAACGGATTTTAATGAAATTTGGTATGGAGATAGCTTGAACCACCAGTAAGGACGTTTTAGTTCCCGAGGTAATAGCGATAAACGACCTCTACGCGAGCGGAAGTTTCAAATAGATAAAGTCAAATAAACATTGTTTGATGTTTAGGAATATACATATCTTTATGCACTTGACCGAGCTTTGGAGTACGAGGAGAAACCCCACGTTACCACAAATTCGTTTACATTTGTCATCCGTCCCGGAGGACGGCTGCTCGTCGTCGGTTAGTTCACAAATAAAAAGTGGGCCAGTGCTCTATAGATTTACTTGAACTTCTTTGTTTATGGTTTAGGAAATAAATATGATCTTCGATTACTTAAGAGTTAAAACGTAATTACGAGTAAGTAGTAGCCAGCAATAGAAAATGCGTCGTCTATATTTGATAACAATGGGATCCTTGGACCAGTGTGGTGGGCTTAAGTCCAACCCCTCAACCCCTCAATGTACAACTGGAAAAATGAGGGGGAAATGTAGATACGCTGTACAGTACAGAATAGAATAGAATACCAATTTTGATTCAGTTCGCTGATGTTAAGTTCAGCTAGCGGAACTTTGGACAATATATCAAATTTAAGATCCCATAGCATCAATATCTATAACAGAGGCTTTACAAATTGACGCATACTTAACTTGATTGCAAAGGAGATACAATAGTCTTATTTAATGCCAGCCTCTTAAAAGTATTTACAAAACGAATCCAAATTCTATGTTTTCGGCACTCAAAGTGCCGTGTTCTTGTTTAGACCGCTGTTGTAGCATTTTAGGGCTCCCGTGCGAGTTTACTTAGGACTAAACGTAACCTCCTTGAGTATTGGAAGCGTGATTGGGCATACGATAGGGACTGTATTCGCTTTGTCAATAAATCGTCAGAATAAAAACAGCTATCCAAAAAGACCAACACTTACTTTTATAATTGATGAGCGACGATAACTAAATAAGTAATAAATAAAAACCCCCGATATGATGGTGATGGCGACCCTTTCTTTCAGAGCTAATATCTCTTCAACGGCCCAACCGTTTTTGATGAAACCTAGCTAAGAACCATCCAGATTGAATTAGCTTTCTTTAAAAAAAACCGCGTCCAAATCGGCCCATATGATGTGGAGCCACGATGCCACGAATACACACATATACAAAGACACACAGAAGCACGGATATATACGTTAAACTTATAAAACCCCTCTTTTTGTCGGGGGTTAAAAATTGCCAATAAATTGCCCTTTGGCAGCCTCTGCCGGGGGCGATTGTATATCGCTTGCAAGTTTGAGTCAAGTGAAACTGTTGCTTTATAGAGCTCGTCGACTAATTGTCAGTAGTTGAACCCCCTCCCTTATATATACGTGCGCTTCATTCTAATTATCATCCAACATAGTAGGGGATCCGAATAGGAGACGACCTTCACCCAGCTGTTTATTCGATTAAAAGCATTTTATATCAAATTTAATATGGTAAGTAATATATGGCGAATAGGTTGACTGAAAAATTTCAGTCCAGTACAGTCCATAAATAAAAAAAAAACTATTAACGAACTTTAAAAAAAAATGCTATTGCTTGTTTAATAGACCAATTACATACTAATCGTTTGCATATTCATACTTTCTATTAGTATGTAATTGGTGTATTAAACTAGCAATAGCAATTTAAAAAAAAGTTTTTTTTTAGTTTTTTTTTTAATTATGGACTGTACTGGACTGATATTTTTCAGGGATAGGATCTTAATATATAGACCAACACGAGACAGGACGCATCAACATACATGCGTTATTCGACTACAGGGTCTCTATTCTATATACCTCGTTTTAGCTCAGTCGCTTCTACATCATAATTACATTGTTGTTATTATGGTAACTCTTCTTTAACTTGATATTAAGAGCTTCTATAACGTTAGCAATACCTATACCACGTACAAAATGTGTAAAATTTAACCCGAAGTGACCTTATCTATCCGCAAAACGGAAAATAGATACATATATAGAAGGAAGAGGCTGAAATAAAGTGGAGTAGGCCAGCGGTTCATCCCTAACTACGTATATCCTACTTAATATTATAAATGCGAAAGTTTGTGTGTGTGTGTGTGTGTGTGTGTGTTTGTTACTCCTTCACGCTGCAACGGCTGGACGGATTTGGATGAAATTTGGAATAATAGAGATAGCTTATACCCTGGATTAACACATAGGCTACTTTAAAAGTTCCCGAGGGAATATTTATAATATAAATCTAAGCGGACTACGACGCGGGCAGAAGCTATTAATCATTAATCCTACTAAGATCGCATTTCACCAAACTTGGAATAAGACTTACTCCGAGATTAGTCTATACAAATTCGGCATTTAATCTAGGTAGGTATAAGACCTTATATTCCATTTTGGTGAAATGCGGCCTTATACGAGTAAACTACTAATCCTACTAATTAATATTATAAATGCGATAGTTTGTATGTTAGCTTGTGTATAATAAATTCTGGTTTATGTACGGGTGTTGTAGAAAATTCACATAACCCGAAGCGGAGCGAGGGCGGGTCGCTAGTAGGTACATATATTTCAAACTATGGCAGGCTGCATAATCAAAATTTGCAGGCTGAAAACCACGCGGAGCATACGAACGAAATTAGCAATATCCACTGTCGACCATCCGAATTAGGTAATAGCGTTCGCGTTTCCTAAACTAATTAGGCATCTTATTACCCCGCTGGTAACCTAGCTCAGGTAATTCCCACTAGCCGACCAAAGCAAGAAGGTAGTATGCGCATATGGACTCAATCCCCTTACTGCCTCTTGCTTTTAGGCGGTATACTGGCTCACATAACGCGCCATATTTACGAACACTTTCGCACTAAATCCAACTTACAAACTTACCAGTTTGTAATACCGAATTGTTCACGAAAGTTGCCGGCGGTCGCTGTTATAAATTAATTACGACTCACCTCGGTACACCTCGCCACTGATATTCGGAGACCGCAGATTTGTCTTGAAACTAACTGTTGTTATGAAATTGTTTCACTCAACAACGTGAAATAGTCGGACCACATTAAGAATATATTTCTGTTTGTAGTTATGTTACTGATACAACTAAATATCTGAGTTTGACTTATACACGAACCCAGTAGGTACTTGTATAAGGTGAAATTACAGACAGACAAATGTTACTTTTTTATAAGGGGGAGGTAGAAGGAATCACCACCGTCCATGATGATGAGCTGTCGGTCCGTTGCTGGCCAATTAGGAAAATGAAAGCTCTTCTCTTGAAGGCATCCATCTATCCATGTCATAACTGGTTAGAAATACCGCCAAAGGTTACTACGTGGTTGAATAAACGTATAAATCCACATAGCGAAATAAATCAATATTAGGAGCCAATCCTACACAAATAAATCTAATTCTGAAGTAAGCTCTGGGCTTCTATAATGGGCTCTAGACAACGAATTTTTATACATATATAAGTAGATAAATAAATAGGTACTTAAATACATTTTAAACAAAGTACCTACTTATGTAAAAAGTGACAAAGAAAGGAATCTGCGTAGAAACTGTAACTAGATGTTTCATACGAAAGTGTCTGAAAGTCACCCATAAAAAATCGGTAACACGATCATCTTTGTAACTGAAATGTAAAATTGGGTCGTGACCCGGCTTTTTCCTAAAAACGTAACCTTACGAATATTTTACGCTTTTACGGTTCCATGGCAAAAAACGAAAATAGTTCGCATTATTCCTATAGCTGTATATAGTAGCTAGTTCAACCTGTTTTCAAATTCCGGGCGAGCTAATAGTTATTGCAGATTAACTCTGTAGAAAATGCTGCAAGAGATTTAAGACAAACTTTGGCGTTGCTTGCAAACTTCCTTGCTGGCGAAAAAAGACGCCGGCACTTTTAATTCCGGCAAGGGGTCATTTAGCCGCGCTGGATTTATCTACTTCCAGCTTTGAAACCATTTGCCTTTCATAAAAAGCGTCTTACATAACCGGCAATACAAGAACGCGATAAGAATTATGCCTACTTGAATTAGTGGAATTCAACATCGAGGTGTTATCTCTTTTAAAACACAGCTCTCTGTCGATCTGTCTGTTGAGCAAGCGAGCTAGTTCGGCAATGGAATCACCAGTCAACTTGATAATTTGAACTATTCGTTGTTGTGTTCAGGTGTGGGGATTAGACAACAGGTAAAATATCTAGCATAGAGGCATTCCTTTTTAACCCCCGACGCAAAAAAGAGGGGTGTTATAAGTTTGACGTGTAAGTGTGTGTGTGTGTGTGTGTGTCTGTCTGTGGCACCGTAGCTCTTAAACGGATGAACCGATTTGGATGCGGTTTTTTTTATTTGAAAGCAGGTTTTCTAGCGGTGGTTCTTAGACATTTCATATCGAAATCGGTTCAGCCGTTTTTGAAGTATTGACCTTTGAAATGTCAATGTCGGGGGTTTTCCAACTTTTTGTTGGTTAGGTTATTATTTAGTACTTAGTGTTTGATGGCAGCCTTGAGATTGAGACAACAAAGTCTTGAGAATTTAACTGTCTATGGGACTCAGATTATACATACTAGTGCCAGTGGTCTGTGCCTTCTACTATAAAAAAACCGGACAAGGCGACTCGGATTCGCCCACCGAGGGTTCCGCACATGACACGGTCAACTCAATTCAAAATTTGCACCGCCGCCGTTCCTTGCATGAAAACCCTGTTATTTTTGTGATTTAACTAAAAATGTAGGTACAGATTTCAGTTTTTTTCCTATACTTGTAGTAAAAGACTGTGTTACTTGCCAAATTTCATAGTTCTAGGTCAATAGGAAATACCCTATACATTTTGATTCCCTCGAGAGTGCTGAAATAAACGTTTTTTGCGATATAAACGGCCGTATTTTTTTTAACGTAAATATAGAAGTTTGGTTTCTTCACAGCTTCAAAGGACTGTAGATTTGAGTATATGGTTTAAATTTCAACTCGATACCTCCAAGCGTTCCCGAGATAAAGGGTCTTGACACACAGACAGACGGACAGACGGACAACAAAGTGATCCTATAAGGATTCCGTTTTTTTTTCTTTTGAGGTACGGAACCCTAAAAATGAGTTGCACGGAGATAAGATAACAAAACAAAAAGGCCGCAGTTTGAACATTGCCTTAACAATATCAGTCTTTTCTTAGCATTTTTGGGCCAAGCAAAACACATTGCTACAGAAAACGGTCGGAAACAAAATGGTTTAGGTACTCGAAGTCGATGAGGCAGCATTCTAACTTGGACAGAGCTAAGTGGAGTTGTGCGTTAGGCGCCGAAATCCGCAGGCTCTTTGGGATCCGATCAGCTTGGTCCGGCGGGCTTTTACCCGGCGCACCGGCAGGCCAAATTATTCGTACCGTTGCTTCCTTATATCCTACAACAATCTACACGCATACGTCGAAATAGAATAGTACGTTTCTTTTGGCTCTGATCTAAAAATGCGAATGCAAGCCCGCGTCGCCTTAGCAACGATAATTTCAGCACCAGACTCCCTGGTGTACAAGCAAAATGGACACTATATAGAGATTTGGGCACTAAACGTTATACAAGTACGGTGTTATGTTATTGTCAGCGCCGGCGGCACGAGTCGGTGATTTTTCTCTCAATAAATTATTGGAGTTCGGTGAACAAGTCTCTGCACATCGTGTCTTATTATGAGCCTAGACAGAAAACAATATCATATCGCCTTTGAGTTCGTATGTTTATTTCTTGACAATAATTAATTATAAGGGTATTGTTCGATGTTAAAGGACAAACTTATTGTGCTGTGTAACATCACTAATAATATAACCTTGTTTCTAGTTAGTATCGTTTTAGGATTGATTGATACTCAAACCAATAGGACCGATTTAGCATGTAAGAGTGCGTCACGAATTTAAATTGTTAGGCCTACATAGAATCTTGTGACAAGGTACCAATGGTTAAGTTTCACGTCATTTGCTTTTCTCTATCTTTCTATATAATCAAAAATTAAATGGTGTTCGTCGGTAAGCTGATCTGATCACTGAGATTGGCCGACAAGATTTGGCAGTCTTTTTCTTTTAAACGCTCTTAATAGTTCCAAAAAGGTTTGTTTAAGGATAAAAAGATGAAAAGTTACATAATAGTATTTTTGTTTTTTTTTATTACTCGGTTTTGGCTCTATGGGTGGCGCAATAATAAAGGGCTTTGCGTACGGCGTACTATCTACTATATAAATCATTTATATATTACAAGACAGCGATATACATAGTTTTTTAAGGATCTGTGCCTACTCATACGATCTACAGGGCGTGCCGTTTACGAGGGTACGCTCGCGCGGACCGCAGCATGTGTTTACTGCCCGCATCGTAAACGGCTGGTTTACAGCCCGCGGAACTGTCTCCGCAAATGCTCTTCGGAGCCACCGAGTCGAAGAGCGTCGTTAAAACTAAACACCCAGCTTTGTACTCTACGCTAATTAATTCCGAATGTTTCCGACCTTTGAAAAGCTCATTGGAAAAAGATTGCAAGCGACATTTACAAAAAGCTTTATTACGCTTTTCATCTCGTAAACGGATTTTGTTTCCACATCGCAATTTTATTGGTAATTCATTTCACTAATTCCCCAAAATACAAACATATTTTCGTTTGATTATATCCGCGGAAAACGATGTTGTTATTTATTAATTGCCAACTACATTGCCGGCTTTAACGTTAATTAAACGAAATTAGTGCTCGGCCGCAAATAAATTGTGCACTAACAGAAACGTTTTAAAATTTATCAGCGGCGATGATAATTTGCGAAGTATTTAAACGTGATTTACGAAATTAAACGTCAAACTTCGTAGACACGTTCCATTAAACTTAATCCGGGTGCATGCGGAATTTAAAATGGGGAAGCTGGAACTAGGACAGTGGTAGATCTCTCGTTTGTATCTTGGTCAAGGCTCGATGGGTACAAACCAGGCGATCTGGTCTCAAACTTGCGTCAAGGTCAATGCATCACGGAGGCTTGGCGCATCACCAAACGCGCTAAAACTCGCCAAGTTAAGCCAAGGTCGTGTCAGAGGTCAGGTCGGAATGCTGCACTGCGATTTTATCTTCACATTGATGTCCATTCCAATGAGAAGTTGACTTCATGGACCATAAGTTTGAGTTGCGTTAAAAAACAATCGTTCAGAAATTTTCATTATTTCGAACCTGTTGCGCTGCGGAAAGTGCTTAACTGCATACACAAATGTGACTGCGGTGTAACATCCATTGAAAATAATTTAAGGTAAATTACACATTATTTGGTTTGCACCCTATTATTTGGGTAAGGACTTAAGTAACCATTCAACGGTTGCATATTGTTAAAACAAAATCGGAGAGGTTACTCTTTTAAAAACTGATTCTTGTCCAAACGGTTGATCGATGGAGCGAGATCATCTAGCGACTATTAATAATCTACTTAATTGAGAACGCACAACCTACAATGTTCTTTGTACGCTCTGACGGAACAAATTAAATGCGCCGGTTAATAATAGGTACGTCCGTCGAGTTGAAGCGTGAGTTCCTTGAACAACATGGCAAGTTTCGCAAATGTGAACTTCAGATTTTGCCTCAAAGCTTCCAATGGTCATAACAAAATTGGAAATCCACGCGAGACTGTCACAAAATAAACCTACATTGTTGACATTTATGACGAAAGTTTGACTAAGGCGAAGCTGTCATGGTGTTCAAAATATTTCCGCCCTCATCAATAATTCCAATCTTGTGCAATCTAAAAAGGAAGCCTGCTGTACATCGCATTACCCGGGGCGGGTATAATTGGCGCAGGTGTGCGCGTCTCATCGCCACCTAGGTGTCACTGTTCCAATTTCCTGAGCCTCCCCCTCGCGTTTTTATTTGATTTCTTCGCAATATTCCCCGTGCGGGGGAATTATTCGCATGCGTGCGACTTCGATTACGCTCGCTTCGTTTATTTTCAATTTTTATTTTTATATCGATTGTTACCAATTTGGTGGAAACGGTTTCGCAATTATTGGGTGCTCGTGTATGGAGTTCTGTAATAAATACTTATTGATATAAAGGACGTACCTATAACTTGGTAAAAATAATATAAATTGTGTTGTGAACATATGTTTTTATTGAGTAAACATTCGTCTAATACTTTACAATTCGATAGGTGGTCAATGTGATCATACATCATACACATTTGAAAAAACAAACATTGTCTTGTCTCTCCTGTGGTCAATAGTCAAAGGCTTGTGTGCATATAAGATATGTTTTTATTTAATAGGACTAAAGTAGACCTGACGCCGTCTATGCGGATGTGGGTTCAGCATAAAAATTAGCCCTGCAAAACGTTAACTTTGGGTATGTCCACAGGAAAGACCTAAATCTGTGTATGACCAATAATCATTATTGAACGTCATAAAAACAAAACACGAAACCGTACAATTTAATTATAGGTGTACAACTAACACGCAATCTTATATAACCGCAAAATAGTTGTCTCTCATATGATTTAATCCTGTGTATAGGTACTATACAGGGTGTACACTTGAACTATTAGGAACGTAACGGTTCACATTCCGCACAACCTTTACATAACGAAACAAACATTAAACAAGGTCTATGATTTATGTATAAAGTGCCCAAATACGGCCCGTGATTCTAATAATGTAAGTTTTCGCCAGTTGATATTAATTTTGTTTTATTGACAGACAGTTAAACAGACGCGAGCCGCGTTCCGCTGTCGGGAGGAAATTACTTTGACATAGAGCGCCAATGAGATATTTTCGCAAAGGAATTTAATTATTTTTGAAATTAATTACTTTGCATTTTTGTTCCTTGTCTTGTAATGTTGTAGTTTATATATAAACAAAGACTCTTTACATGGCAATCACTTTAATGCATTACTTTACATTTTACTGGAAACAGTCTAAATCGTGAACCCAAATATGTTCTTCTGGCTCTTTACTGTTAGTTAAAGCACTCGTACGTAACAAACATTATGTAAAAATCTGTAAATGTAATAATTAATAAAAATATTAATTTTAAATTTACCGAATCTCATGGTTACCCTACTTCTTACGTTGAACTGTCAGACTCATACATACTCGTCTAGAAGAATAGGGTGACCACACCGTTGGTAAATTTTACTCTTTAAAGAAATTAAGTTTTAATTCAACAAAGTTCAATTGTGGTTTTTTGGAGTTAATGCACTGAATTCGCCTTGAAATGCTGCGTTAGAAACCATAATTTCGGTTCACGACTTAGGAGTCACCCTGTATAATCAACAACTTAAAAACTAAAGGTGGCTGCCCACTGGATCGTGTCCCGCGAGATCCAGCAGCTTTATTTCAGCGACTCCAGCCCTAACCTCGACGTGTCATTGAAACCAAGTGCCTCATAAATCTTAATGGCCCTCGACATCGTTCCCTGCAACAGTATAAACAATCCCCTACATCCTTTTACAAATTTAACGGTTTTCAACTTCATAAATAACCAATTACAGCTAATCTTAGTAGTTAAAGCGATCTTGAGTGCTCATCCTGTATTTATGAGCTAATATCGCGCGTGACGTCGATCCGGGATCCGGAATCCGGAGCATATTTGGGTGTTGTCAGGTTTTATTGAAACTGGCAGGTATCCGAAGTGTATTGGAATCAATCAGCGGCTGACAACTCGCGTAATAGGCTGTTACGTGAACGTTGCGCAACGCAGACCGTCGGGATAAAAACGTGGTTGTGTAGGTACTCGTTTGGGTGAAAAAAAAAAATCGGCGGCGATACAATCATGTCGTGATCACTGTTTGAGTCGCAGTCATTTGTTTGTTGCCCTGATGTTCATTCTTGTAGATCCTTTTTTGTTTATCCATTATTTCAATTTAGGATTGACACAAAAATGTACCTTTCCTCTCACATGCTCGGAAATGTTAACCTTAGGTAGATACTGTTGTAAAAATAGCGCGCGGAGTACTGCGTTACAGGAAACGGAAAAATTAAAAAAAAAGTAATTGTTTACTAATAGCGGCGGCCGCGAAAATGTGCAAAATTTCATTACATACTTACCGCGTTTTTTACTTTTTAAAACAATGTTTGTACTAGGAAGACTAACTCCAAACAACCAAACACTCCTACAATCAAAGTTCTTCCATGTTTACTTTTTACCCTTACGAACGGCGTTTACAGTGTATTTAAAAAGTGTATTAAATTATTATACTTTTTTTAACAATAATACGTTCATAAACAAATAAGATTTGACGGGGAGGGAACGTGCGCCCGAACAGTCGTCCTGAGGCACGTCCACACGGACCGAGCATTTGGCTCGCGAGGCTGCCGCGCGAGCGCGTGCGCTTGGTGGATACGCGGCTTAATACGATCAAAAGTCGACCCCTAAGCCACTAGGCCACGGACCATCACAAAAAAAAACATCATGTTACTTGTATGCCATCAGTCCACCCTATCATTATCACAATTATTGACGATAATGTTTTTAAAATGACGGTAATGGAAAGGTTACACAAAAAACCCATCGCCACAGACAAGATTGTTATCATAGATTGCTCGTCCGGAAACTTACCACCATTCAAAAAATAATTTTGTAAACATGATTGAGAACTTAGCGGAAACACTGCCGTGTTGCTGATAAAAAATTAGAATGGTTCGGACAAGTAAGTCCTTTCTAAATTGTTATCTTTGATTGCATTTTTCAAGTAAATTAAACATAAAATCACTGATATCGCGAGTGTGGTTGTAAAATGAGTTTAATTTAAATGAGTTCATTGGCCAATTACTTTTTTCCGCGAGCACAATTTTGTGTAATAACGCGAAAAAAACATTGTTACAAAATGTGGTTTACTCTGTTTATTATACAAACGCCTTTTCGTTCATACGATACATATTTTATAATGTTACAATCGAAATAAATAATAAGCATTCTGCAGTTACTTTAAGTATAAATTGATGTGAAAATTTATCCCTAAAAGGAACTCAGGAGACAACTCGAATTGGTCGAAAAATTTGATTTACCCTGCGGGCCTAGTATGGCTGCGTCTATATCGCGCTTCAAGTGTGGATAAAGCATCCGTCACTCTCGTACTTATATTACGTGTCAGAAGGTGACGGATGCCTTATCCAAACTTTGTCACGCGATAAACGCAGCCATATTAGGGCCCCTGGGGCTTTGTTTCACTCAGTAAAACCTAGATGCTTTTGATATTGTCAGTAATGACGCCCGAGTTAAATACAATACGATAGCATGTCGAAAGCAATTACGTTTTACCGAGTAGAATAGGTACAGCCCTAGGGAACGAAACACGAAGCTAGTTATTAATAAATTTACAAAAAACATTTCCTTTACAAATCGTAAATCCGTCCAAAGAACTATTAACATCCTTAAAAGTCATAAATTAGTATTCCCGTTTCCAATAAAGTTTGAAAACGGAAGGCGTATCGGGAAGGCATACCCACTTTACCTAATTGGGAGGCGGCACGGCGGGCATGTCCGCGACGCACGCATTTTTCCGCACTCGGGACCAAATTAAACATTATAGCTTCGGAGATACATAAACCGCTTTCAGCTCGATTGGTGGTAAATTATTCAATGCGCGCCTGGACAGCCACATTATTCATTTGTAAGATTATTGGAGCGAGCGACGCTTTGTCCCGGTCTCGGGCTTTCTTTGTCACGCTAATGTCACATGACCACTTTAAACTCCTGCTTGCCATAACGTCCTGGTACTCTGTAACGTCTTACGCGAAGTAAAAATACCTAGCCTCGACATTTTAAGAGCCAAACCTACATTCTATTACCCGGTAAAAGCATTCTAGCGATAACATTTTTCTAGCCGACTCATCTATCTAGATAGACGGTTATTGTTATTGGCTGGAGATAATGGAATCTAAAAAATTACCGCAAATATGGTAACGGTATTTTCGTATTCTAGAAATCATCTGAAGGATACCGCTGGCGATTCCAACACAAATATTGAACAAAAGAATTTCATCGCAAAGCTTTTAAAGCTTGGATTTAGAGGACTTGGCCTCGTTTCGGATCTTTTGATAAAAATCTTAACTATAAAATTCTTTGTTCTTAGTTGTGGTCATCTTTATGCGTTTAGCAATTGGTTCCTATTTTCTTGATACTACGTTAAATACAACTGTTATTACTGTAATTGTTATTAAATATAACAAAAACAAGTAAAAAAAATGGTTATTACAACAGGGCCTCTATTCTACTGGGTTGCCTTTGATATGTTATGGTATTGTTTTTAACTCGGCCGCCATTACTCTCAAGTAAAAGCTATTGCAATGTTGTCAGTACAATAACATGTCAAAGGCAATATTTCATGGTTTTACCACGTACAATAGAGGCCCATCAGGCCGTTTTACCGCTGAATAGCTTTAGCCTCATTTAGATGATAAAGATTTTATTACTCCAAAGTATTTAATTAATCTTTTCGAAGTATATGATCAAATATCATCCTTTGTAAATTTGCCTTCATTAAATCCACCCTTTCTACGGCATTGCGTAATAGCAACCCTTCTTTTTTTAAACGAGCGCATAAGGCTGGTAACACCGGCGCAGGTGCGGCGCGCGATAAATAACGCGTCGCAGTAGCTTTGTCTACCGCAGCGGCGCTCCCAGTGCCACCAGGCCGTAATCATCGCCACCTAACTGGCTGGCACTGGCAGTCTAGCGCCCGGTGCCTTGTCGAAATTCAAATTGAATTTCGAACGCGTAAATTCAAATATGTATGGAATGTGTCTAGACTTTAGAGGCGCAATATGTTGCTATAGCGTATTATTATAATAATCTCTTGAATTCACGTCTACATGACTGTGGAACTCTGGCTAGTAACAGCTATTTGTATAAAGAAATAAACCCATATTTGCATTTTACAGACGGAATCTAGTGACTCACTGTGACTCACTGGTCGGTAAGGCGCATAGTCGCGAAATATTTTTTTCGCAAAACGTTTTTTTTTACAAACTTTTATTTTTTTAAACCGCTCATCCATTTTGATTTCTAATTTGTCTTCATTATATGTATTTTAAATAATTTAAGGACGAAACATCGAAATAAATCGCGCATCTTACGCAATACGGGGAGTCTCGTATTTTTTAAAGTTAGTTGACTGCTCCATTGGTTGGAACAACGTTCGCTAAAATGTAAAATTTCAATCTGTCACAACACAATACGATATGGAAAATATTATAGCAAGTAGTGAAAGCCATTTAAATATACATACAAATTACCTCTTACTTTTTTTGTCGGTTAACAATCCTTCTACGTGTGCACGACATATCGCACTTAAAAGTTATTTCAATTGAAAAGAGAACACGGGTCACGATGTTTAAAAGTTGCCAGCTGTCGTCGATACTAGTTACAACTTAGTTACAAACATTCATTTTGGCTCTTGGGAAACAATATGAACCGCATATTATTTCATATCAGCTTACTTCGTTAAATATTAAACAAGCTTGCGCACCTGGGTTTCACTAGGACTTTGCTCTCCGCAGAATAGCTTTCGGTAAATTTATTACATTCCGAAATGTTTGCGAAAACGAAGGCTTTATTCGCATTACTCGACTATTTCATTAAATATTGTGATCTTTATAGACAATCTTACAGCAGATTACTTACAGCTTTATCTATTCTTACGCATACTTACAGTTGAAATTATAAATATCATCAATACGAAACAAGTCCAATGACATACTGATATAAAGACTCGATGATTGTCCTGGCCTTTCCATTTGTAACCGAAATTACCTTTAATGCGTACAGCGTCGCTTTCCGTAGCTTCATCACATAATACCTAACGATCCATTCACGATTCTGGTATTACCTCGTTCATAAATAATGTATGTGACCCGATTATTATGATAACGAATGCATGGCGCCGAACCAGATAGAATTCGCCGTCTGCGGACGTCGCGATCTGATTCAATACAGCGGATGCGGAATTGATCTCCATCGCTAAGTGCGCTGAAATATTCATGTGTGCGGAGGTGTTTATTTCACAATCTTTTATTTATAAGAAATATGGAAATGATGCGGCATGTATGACCGTTGGTAACCGCACATTTGTATGTTAGATTCTAATTTCTAGTCGGATGCCAAAGGTTCCCACAGACTAGCAGCTCGTCGGCCGATATTGAGCGTCAGTTCATTGTATTAGAACTTCGTTAGATTTTAGAATAAAAAGTTATTTCTATGTAGAAAATAAAATGCTTAAAAGAAAAATACTTTATTAAAATCATACAAACTGGTACATTGCATTAATTAACTTTAAAAATCATTAATTATAGAATAGAAGACCTGGAGCACGTTTTATAAAGCTACAAGTTACAATTTTACAGGTCTAAACTGGCAACACTGCTCAAATCGCTGGTCGTCATTTGTCGAAGTTGTGTAAAATGGAAACTTTAACCTGTAAATTGTAATTTGTAGCTTTATAAAACAGGCCCCTGCCCCACCACGAAGTTTAACGTTGTACGATTGCTTAAATGTACGTATAAGTAATAAAATAGTAGGGCGCGTGTTTGTAAATTAAAGCACTTATTTATTGGTGATGCTGCATCATGACACATAATAAAAGCCCCCCTTAGCAAGTGTGACAGTACCGCACAATTCTTTAATCAAGGGTATGGTATTTATAGATGTCTACACCGAATTCAAAAAGTATTGCTGTAGCGAAAATAGACTGTAGGTATGTATTAGTTCCTCAGACTTGCCTTCTCGTTATCTCCGTTTCAGCCAGAATTTATCTCAATAGAAAACTAGTTCACTGGATATGCCAAGATCTCAAGGGCAACGTCGATTTTCTTTTGGCATTTACACCAATTTCATCTCGTTCACACTTGATAGTTTGGGTATAGAGAAAAGAGGCAAACAATGTTCCAGCATCTGCATTGTAAGGTCAGACATAATGTGAACTTGTCATGGGGCGTACAAGGTTAATGGTTGTGTTTGGAGACGAGCCAACCTTGTTTCGACCTAATGTACTACTTAAAGTATCTTTACTTCCATTTGAAAGTAAAAGTAATGTTAACAAAAAAAAACAACCATAAAAATGTGTGTAAATAACCTAACGTAAACGCGTGTTACGTTTGTGCTGTTTGTAAGTTGGTGTGGAGGCAGTCTTTCAATTCTAATTAAAGGTTTCTCTTGTTTTCATTTCATAGGTTGGACAAATACGTACGGCAAACACGGCACAACAGTGATCACCTACGTATATCTTTGGCTGTACCACGATAAAAGAACAACAGATTCTTATCACTGAGAGATTTATAGCTTCGTGATACAGTAAGGTCATTCTTGCCTTGTTACTCTGGGTTGCAGGCCTCGATTACTAGGCCGCCTAGATCACCAGACTTGTGTCCATTGTACGTACTAACTCGGAGGTCACTGGCCACGCGAGCTCCGGCCGCCGATACATCTCGTGCTTGGATTACGGAATTATCCCATTAACAAGGACTAATTGCGTCTGTTTGTGTACCTAAGCCTATCTTGCAAAGCCTCGGAATGACCCCTTTATCAATTAAGACCGTAACTGTTGTAAATAAGTAGATTCTCAATGAGTAAATATGACTTTTTGTATAATCCTGTGATGAGGCAAGAAAAGTAAAGCTATCCTAATCGTAAAGTCAGTTCAATTTTGGGGCAGTCTAATCTGTGATTGTATACAGTAGCATGGTAATGGCTAATGGTATTTTTCTTAGTAAATACTTTTAAAACTGTTAAAATTAAGATCATTAGTGGCTAATATTCACTTATCGTGACTGTATTTATGTATTTATGTATAAACTATTTATTGAATATTACACATTTTACTTGACTTGTTTAGATTAAAAAGGTACATTAATTAATTATAAGATTTAGTAAATAAAAGTCATTTAGTGATAATATGCCACTTACTTAAATAAAGTCAAAAACTCTGTATGGCTATGTCAAGATAAAAAAATCGTACATGTTATATTGTCACTCTAAGGCTCTACTTAAATTGGACCGATGTACGAAAGCGTCAACAGATATATTAGACCTTTGCGGCCTCATTAGCTCATTACACAAGCAACGCGTTTCTATAGGGATTTGGCTATGTATAATATTTAATAAGATATAATTGATCAATCTTACACTCTATCGCGTTGTATTCAACTTCGGTGCGCATGCTCTTATTCGGTAAATAGCCAATCTAATTTCTCTCAATGCGCGATGTAGTACATGTTATGTAATGCGACCTGCTTACCCAGTAAACTACGCGGAGCGCACATAACAGTGCGTGAACGGTTTGAATGGCAACGAGACTAAGGCACAATGCGGTACACGTCTGCGTTCAGTGAAAGGGTTAAGATTTAAATTGGCATAGTTTGAAAGGGATTTGAGGTTTAATTATCACGAGAAACACGCGTTAGCTCTGATTTCTGCTTTAAATACATTATTATACGCAAAGTAACACATTCTGTGGTAAGATTTCGATATCGGGTGATTTTTCGACACGTGATTTTTGCTTTTGTCCTCGATGTTTAACTTACAGTTCAGTTTTTAAAAGCGAGGCTTCAACGATTCGGGAATTTGCAAAATATTTAGAAAACTAAGTCATTAAATTGCATATCCTAATTGCGATACTGACCAAGTGTCATGGGCAAGACATAACCTATTGAAAGATGAATTTATTTATGTACTTAAGTAACGTTATCTAATACCTATTGTAAAGGGTTGGAGCTAGATCAGTGTGTGTTTACCTAGTGTTCAGCATATATGATAATTTTGTGCGGAAATCAGAAAATGTGCTAACGTTGATGTTGTGGTAAAATATATTTTATGAGCGGTTTTGTTGCGTGATGGAACAAGTAATTGATTTTACGGTCTATAACTGTTTTGAATTGCTTATTCTTAAATACGTACAACTTGTTTTTGCAATGGTAATCAAGTCATAATTTTGCATGTACTTACCTAATAGATTTTTAAATTAAGGTATTTTAAATTAAACACATGAATTAAGTTGTATCTCTACACGTGTATGAAATACAAAACAATAGTAGTTACTATTAAGTAGACACAAACAGCGGCAGTGTTCGCACTGTGTTCCAGTGTGAAGAATAATAGCCAGTGAAATTAGCCTTATCTGGTGCTCTACTTTGAAACCCGTAATTCGAACTTCGTCTATTGCTATCCCTTTTACTCTCTATGCGTAACTAATTCGCAAGAAAGTGACGGGGCGATCCGAAGTTCGAATTACGGATTTCAAAGTAGAGCCCCAGATTAGGCTTGACATTTAACAATACAAAATGTGTCAAATATTAATCTGAAGTAAACTTTATCTATTCGCGGTTTGAATATAGGAACCATGTAGGAACCAGACACTGGTAGATACACCAGCGGATAAAAGACAAAATAGCGGCGCCGTGTACGTAAAGTGTCACAGGTTGTATATAAATTAGTTCCATTTTGGTTTACTATTTTACTTGCTGCATTTCTGTACCCGATATGGAATTCATGAAACTAAAGGGTTTTTGCATTAATTGGATCTGCCGCCATTTTTCCGACCTGAATCAATGACTACAGTTAAATGAAAAATCCAAATTAAAGCAATCGGCGGCCGCGGCTTTAATAGGTCGAAGAGAATCAATCAAAACTTGAAAATGAAATGTAATTAATTTAATGAAATACAAATCGTTGCTTTCGTTCGGGTACAGTTCGCCAGAATATTTTTTTCGGAACATTTTAACGCTGCCCAAATTAAATAACGTTCCAGCCTTTCAGGATTTTACCCGAATGGCTTTTGGTTTTCCGTTAAATTTAAATGGGAATCAGGAATTATTTAGTGCTTTACATACAAAAACAAATGTCAGTTTATGCTATGCGATAAATTCTACAGTAATTCATGTTTACTAAGGTTAATTTTGTAGCTATTGTTGTTTGTTTACGTGACGTTTATGGAGGTACGAAGTGCTCTAATAGGTACTTATGTAAGGTTCAATTTCACTATTGTCAACTTAATACGAAAAATAAAGTTCATCTGTCAAATGATATCATTGACTAGTAGATGATTTTAATACCACAGTCGTTTACATTAATCTGTGAAATATGTACTTACTTGTTTTCTTAATGTATTTTAGAGACCATCGCGCTTAGCGACATGAAATAGTCAGGCAATATAATTGTCAACATAAATGATTGTATAAATGTTTTTTTTTATTCCAGTTGATGGCGAAGTAAGACTTTCATTCGGGGTGCATTAAAATTACGACAAAGCCTTTATCATACAAATAGCACATCTCATCAAAAATTAAATAAAGTCTTAATAACACAACGCAAAAACGCCTATTTAAAGCACACTTAAGTGTAAAGTGCTTTTCCTGAATTGTATGAATGCTCTTATCTCGCTCTTTCATTCGCTTTATGTCTTTTTATTTGGCTTAGCGCCGTAATCTGGCGGCAATACGTCACGGCTTTGTTTTGTCTCTGTCATCTTGTTGGTTTATTCTCTTTATAAACAAATCCATGAAAAAGATAAATGTATTTACTTTTCTAAATATTTGGAAAACTTGTCTATAGTCTGTGTCAATTGAAATTGGCAAATATGTAAACAAACCCAAAAGGGCCAGTTTACTATTATTACTCGATAATCATGAACTTTTAAAGATAAATAATGCTTTCATATTAAATTAAAGATTCAAAAACGATTATTTATGCGTTATTTTAAATTAAAACACGCTTGTTTAATAGGAATGGTTCTTAGCTAGATTTTATGGAAATCAGTTCAAGCCGTTCAAGAGATATCAGTTCTACAAGTAGGGGTTGTATTAACGTCCGGACATATTAATTTACTTATTTAAAGTTGTTTTAAAGTATCTGTCGATTTTTATACACACGCGGCACCCCATCGCTTAACTACCAGAGATAGATTAAAGATAATTTATATTCAGATTTACTATTTTATCTTTAACAATTAAGAATTATTTGTTTCATTTAAAGATTACAAAGTTTTCACAAATATGTCAGGACCTTCAACTATGTTTCTAAAAATAATTTCATATTGATACGTACACGTATAGATTTTTTTGGAATTGTCTCATTAAAAACGACAATTGTCACATTTACTTACAAACTTAACCTAAAATCATACCTATAGCGCTTTATCTCAAGAAAAAGAAAAAAGTTCAGAACTTCCTGCTTTGTTTAATTAATTGACTTTCCCTCCAAAAAACGACGTGAAAATGTAACTGGCAGTTCGTAACACCGGCTTTAAAACTCAATTCCAAACCGATTTAGGTTTACGACGAGAAAAAAAATGGTTTACTGTTCCTAGCGCGCTCTAATACGACGCGTTTTATTTTACGTCCATTCACGAACAAAATTAAAAGGGAATGAGGGAAATTGCGACGTCTCAGGACATGAATAAACAACAGATGTTTATAGCGGGTCAGGACGTTCAAAATGCGTAATCAATATACTTTAGTTTGTGCAGCCCGGTCTGTCGCGGACATGTTCCCGGAATAATGGCAAAAGGGCCGCCTGGGTTAGTAGGAGGCATTTGTTACGCGAACAATGTCAAAATGTTTTATTTTTATCATACACGCATTTTTACGTAAATTTAACAAAAACTCTGATCTCTAGCTACATATCGGCGACAAGTCTGTCAATGGGCGTCCCTTCATACTTAAATCGCCCGCAACCAAACGCGGCGCCTGCGCGCGGCCCCGACTAAACCGGCTTGGTGCGTCCTATTGAGTTTGCTTGTACTGGCTCGAGGCGCGTACGGTAGGCACGCACACATGCAAGCCGAACCTTTAACCTTTGTTTTAAAACGAACCATGGTTCATGATGTGGTGCAGTGTATCCGAGGGTTATCGACTGAGAAGCCGATTAGAGTTAAGCAAACTGATATTTCGTTGCGTACCTGCTGTTTATTAGCTGCGAACTACGTTGAGTCTACAGCCTCAGAGAGCTCCGTCGGGTTACCTGATCACTATGGGGAGAAATAAAAGAAGGTACTTACTTTTAAAAAGGTTATCTACCTCGAACCAAGCAGGTTTTGTCCCTAAAACCTACTAAAAGAAACTATTGACCGATTTTACTTATGTCAGTCGGAGGGATCTAAAAATTACGGAACCTGCCACTTGGCCGAAATAGTATGTTTGCCAAAGGGTGTCGTATCCCAACCGTTTCATTTGCCAACCCATTTTTTTTTCTGTAAGTTTAATTATCTCAGGATTTATTTCAGGACCATCTGGTAGAACCCTATAGGTTAGGTTAGGTTAGTTTTTATAAAATCCTGAAATATTTACGGTTACAGAAAAAATCCGGTTGGCAAATGAAACGCTTGAGAAACGATACAACTTGGCAAACATATTTCGCCGAAACCAAGGTAACCCAAAAATTACATTAAACGACGTACGTGTATGTAGAAAAACGTTTCAACTTGTTAGGTTTAAAAGTGAGTTTTTATTAGGATTTCTTACCAAAATGGTAAAAAAGGAACCCTGAACGGTGAGACTTCGTTGTTTTTCTGGTACTCGATAAGGTCTAGTAATGTGAGAGCTCCATTTAAAATAATATTAACTGTGTTTAATGGAAAGGCTACTACGTCAAACTTTATTTATGTCTATTTACTTCTATAATAAAAAGCATACCAGCTAAATTGCATGCATGTTCGCTGTGCAAATTGTGTCGCGCGAGACATATCACCGAACGCGTGTACCTAATTATTTTGAACAACCCCGAGTGGAGATTTTAATTGGATTAAAACAAGGATTGCATTGTCTACCGGATGATAAAAAGCTGCCTTTTTATCCCATTCTGTGCCAAAACTGCTTCGAGTAAAAAGTAAAATTCGTTTGTAAATCATTGAAACTCAGTAAAAACTTAATTAGGTAAAGTTAAAATTGGGATCTCCCTGAAATATCGACAAAAATTTCATCGAATGTGTCATTTCACCGAAAGCTCATTTCTGCTGAAACCTTATAGTTTTCAGGTTATCTTAAGCATTCGTTACGTAGGTTAGGTTAGGTTACACTTGTGACCACAAAAAATAAAGCTCGTGCACGTGGAAATATCTGTCGATGAAATCAAAATTCGGCGAAGTGAAACGTTCTCTACAACATTAAGACTGCAATCTTAAGACCGCAAATGTGTTGCCAACCCTGAGAACTAAGATTGGATGCCTTTATGCTAGTCATTTCACCGGTTGTCACCCCACCCCGAATCGCAACAATGCGAACACTGCTGCTTGGTGGTAGGTTAAAGGATAAGATGGTAGTAGCGATCGTGTCGGAACTTGCACATATCCTACCACCAGAGGCCCGTTTCACGAAGCTACAAGTTACAAATTACAAGCGGAAGTCCCTTACTAACTGTTTTTGCTAGAAAGAGAGTTCCGGTTGTAATTTGTAACTTGTAGCTTCGTGAAACGGGCCACAGCCATCACTAACACTAATACTGACTGTATTTCTTTGTATGTTGTATATACAAGATAAAGTTAACTAACTAAAGTTCTGCATTGCTCAATTGCATTTACAATATTGAGTAAAACAAAAGAACTAGTGTAGTGTAGTTTGATAATAAGAGTATAATTTTTGAAATGTTTAAAAGTCTGTTGGAATGTGGACGCATAACTTAACATTATTAAAAATCAACTAGACTTTATGTATGTTTATGTCGCTCCTTCCTTCCTTCCTTCTCTTTGATTCGACCGCTGTAACGATCCCGCCGCGTGATTTATCTTGTTAAACGTTATTATCATATTATAAACTACGTTTTCGATGTATAATTTACTACCCTCAATCAACCTCACTTCAGTGTATAATTTAATACCATCAATATCGCTGGCTTATGTCTGCTTCCTTGTCCGCGTAGTATTCAATTATTAATTTTCACTTCAGAAACGTCACATTTTCCGCGATTATGGGCAATCGCTTTTTGGTCATTTGATACTCTACATGTATCTCGTTCCTTGAGCATTAAGTACTTCACGACTGCTCTGCATGCTACTTAGTTATTCGATCGACAAAGTTTCGCTTCGGTCCCGACAGGAACGCGATAGACTGCCGAACTCGCAGCATCCAAACTTGCGTGGCGCGCTGTACGAGCGAATACCTCGCGACTACGAACTTTAACCTCGCGCTAATATGTTGCGGCTTCTTTGGAGATCCTAACGGCAAGTTAAATACTGCTTGAAATATACCTTTAGCTAAACCTAGAGATAGGCAACTATCCAGATAAATATCCTAGTTGGTATTTACCCCGGGTATTTACGTGGCTTTAACGTATTTCTGCTTAAAATGTTGCAAATTACATAGGTAACACAATTGTGTTAAATATACATACCTAGCTTAGGTTACGAAGAGTGCTGCGGAGGGAAGTACATTTATGCAAAATGAAAGTTTGTAAAATATTACGGTTTGTCAAGTCCAGTTTGATGTACCCAGGTATTTATCCGATAGCTGGTACCCCTGTTATTGGGGTTTCATATGTCGTCCATCTCTACCTAAAACAATGTACTAAACGATTGTTGTTATATAGGACAAATCCGCTATTTTCCTTGAATACCGTTTAGATATACGAAAAGAATACTTATCTAATTATGCTAACTCTTGTATAAAAATAAATTGTAGGTAGGTACTAGTCGGCGGACCGCGAATCTGGTAAACTAAAAGAGAACACTTATAACATGTATTTTTTAAATTATATTTCAACAACCGGCTGCGTATGAGTAGTTAGCGCCCTTGGTGTTGCTTACGTCCATTTGCGGCGGGACGTCCATTATTAACAAGAGAGCGATCACCCTGGCTGCTAGTCTCAAGCAAAAAAAACATTCCCCATCCTCATTTATCAACTTAACCTGCCTTGTTTAAAGATAAAGGAATTAACGACCATATCTGGACATGAAACAATTGATTCGGAAATCAATGAAATTACGTTACACTGTATTGATAAATAAAAAAGGATATTTCAGTCGCGAAAAACCTATTCGCTTTAACATGGTAAATATTTCACGAGTTTTAATAGTATTGAGTGCTTTTAATGGATGTGAAATGAGGAGCGATGACAGTATTTTCGGCATTGCAGGGTTTAAATTGGGTAGACAATACGGAATCGCGAATTATTTTGTTACAATGCGGTAGCTTTTATTAACTTAACAGAGGGCGTTGACAAGAGGCTTTAAAGAACGTTATCGAATTCCATACATTTTATCAATTTTCGATAATCGTAAACGCGTTAAGCATCTTTTCTAGAGCCACACGAAAGGCAGCCCTATTGTCAAAAAGCACCATGGTTTTGATAGAAATATTGTTGGGACAAAGTAGTTAGGCCCAGGAGTAACCCATGTATTTTTTTTCCGTTATCTCTTAGAATTGGATGTTATTAGGTCCCAAAGTTAATTGACCACCTCTTTCCTGTTACGTACCTACTTACATACATACATACCTTCACCCCTTCATTCCCAGAGTGGGGTAGGCAGAACCACAGATCCACCAACAACTCCAAAAACCTGTTATCAATTATGTAACCAAAATTTGCACAATCTGGCTAATGTTTACCAGTGTATATTAGTGACAGGTTGCAAGCCCATCGCCTAACAATACTAAAATTCTTTTTCCCCTTCCTAATGATGAATATAGAGAAAAATATAAGTTGTTGTAGTGACAACTTTCTACTGAGTAAAACCATGTTGCCTTGACGTGTTTTGGATTTCTTTTTAATTCGCCCGCCATTACTGTCAAGTAAATAAGAGCTATCAAAACGTTGACAATACGATAACAGGAAAATATTGTTTAACCGTGTTGAATAGATGACCTGAGAGACGACGAGGTCGAGGGTGGTACACAATTACAATTTGAAGTGGAAGTGAAACGTGTGGCATGGTTATGCGGAGTTCCGCGCAACCTAGCTCAGTTTGCCGCAATCGCTTGCGCGAATAATATTTCTAAAATAGGAAATAAATCCAGAAGCATAAATAAAGCCTTATTGTGCTATTTTGGAATGTAAAAACCATAGCCGCACCAATAACATTTTCCATGGTGGCGTGTTGTTTTTATGATAGTGCGAGTTTTGGCGACAACAGGTCTGATACTAAGCGAAGCTCATGGCACTTCCACTGTTTTTTCTATTCCGTGATTTTAGTCGTATAGCTACGTCAAAAGCAAGTTTTACCGCGAGAATATTGGCCCTGTTTAATTGTGTGGCCCACAAGCACTAAGCGTGCTGCTTTTGTCGCCGCAACCTCATCGTAAGTGACGGCGCGGTGAGCCGAGTTGGTAACTTGGCATGGTACGTAATGAGCTTACAAAACTACCGGTCCCTGGTTCGATTCAATTTAATGCCAGATATTTATATAATGAGTGCGAGCATTTAATTATGAATTTCTCTGTATAATATGTAGGATGGCGGCACTAATGATGGACACTTTTAGCTGACAGGCACCAGTAATGGACACTTCACCCTTAATTAAAATTTTATACGGTCCTAAGTTGATTATTGCAAAACAAATGAATAACCCTTATCTATATATATAAAAGGCAAAACTGACTGACTGACGTATCAACGCACAGCCCAAACTACTGTACCTAGAAACTTGAAATTTGGTACAGTACTTTCATGATGTAAGTGAGCACTAAGAAAGGATTTTCCGAAAATCGACCCCCAACGGGAAGAGATGGGGGGAGTAGCGGGAAACTAATTCTCCGCGTACGAAGTCGCGGGCGTCCTCTAGTCTTCTATAAATAAGAATCAAGCGTCCATCATTAGTCCTTGTCCATTACTGGTTCCGTCACCCTATGTTTATCCTTGAGATTTCCCCTGTTAATTATTATTTACTAGCGGCCCGCCAGCGGCTTTGCCCCGCTGCATATTTCTGACTTTCCCGGTGGATTTTTAAAAAATTTCTCTCCCTAAGAACCATCCTCGTACTTCAAGGAATATTCTAAAAAATGAATTAGCGAAATTAGTTCAGCTGCTCTCGAGATTTGCGCTTAGCAACACATTCAGCATCCATTCAGACATCGATAAACCCATGAGGCATTAAGTCCGCCATTTGTGCTTTTTTGTGGAATAAATGTTAAACATAAAAAAACATATTTATACATGTCTTGAAATAAAACATTGGATAGTGGAGGATATCGCCTAGAAAATTGTATTTTTTCATATTATAAGATTATAAACAAGTTCGTGGACGGGGTTGGGTAGAAGCCAATCTATTTAATAACAAATCCGTTTCAATATCGTAAGAGTAATATCGAAAGCATTTTCCAAGTGACGTTTCATACAGTCTTCTAGCCAATGAAGTCACGTTCAGCGAACCCTACAAATGAACTTTGGTTCCCTTCACGGGAAAATGCATTCGCCCCTAATGCAACTTGCCCCCGCGGCGCGCGCACTCAGCTGGTAACAATCCTATCAGGAACCTTTTACCCAACTTTGCAAAAATATACTTTATTTATTTTATTATATACTTACAGCTGAAACACGAACCTTGTAGTATCTTAGTAACACTGACATGTTATTGAATTGTTTTTAACATGGCCGCCATAATTTTCAAGCAAATAAGAGCTTACATAACGTTGACAGTACAATAACATGTCAAAGGAATTTTGGTACTACCTAGTTGAATAGAGCCCATTTAAAATGATAATAAACTTTGACTGGCAATTACTATCACGAACTTTTAATTGTTAAGCCATCATAGAACCCCGTTGACAAAATAATTAAAAAAAAACCGGCCAAGTGCGAGTTGAATTCGCGTGGAGAGGGTTCCGTACATACGTATTTTTTCCTTTTTTTTGATAGAATTATTTTAGATTTTCCTGCTATCTACAAGCTATGAACTATATCACGTATTTTTTTTTCAAAATTTTAGGCTCAGTAGTTTCGGAGATCATTGGGCTTAGCATGCGAGGCAAGGAGAATACGTCAAACCTCGTCAAACGCGATTTAGTGTCAAATATGTCTATTACATATTCTAACGTAAGGGTAAACATTTAAGGTTTTAAATAAAAGTGTATTTTGTGTGAATTGAGTCCTTTTATTACTAAGCATCTTAAAGTGTGATGTTATGTCATATTTTGTTATTTACATATGAATGACGTAAAATATGACTGTAAATCTCGCGTAGCATACTAAGCCCCCAGGGGAGGGAATGGTCAATTTTCGTCTTCTTTCATAAATATAATCAAAACATTTATTTTACTATAATAACAAAAATATATTTGAGATCGTCATAACGAGCCCTTTCATTTGATATATGACACAGTAAGGATTCCAAAAAAAAAAACTGCACTTCTGTGTTTGAGCCATCAATTTACATATGTGTACCAAATTTCAACTCAATCGGTCCAGTAGTTTCGGAGCAAATTGGCTGTGCCAAACAGACGCACGAGTGATCCTATAAGGGTTCCGTTTTTTCATTTTTTGTACGGAACCCTAATTATGTCAATAACAAAGAAACTAGTTATTTTTTTATGAATTTTGCCAGTGAAACGGTTAACTTATGTTGTTCATGAAGCAGTTTTGACGTCCGCTCGAATAGCTCTAATGAATACCAAGAGTGCAATAAACCTTAAACAGCAGAAAAATGCCATCAAAAAGTAATATCCCTTTCAAAATAGTTTTTATTACAGCCGAATATATTTTTCAGTTCGCCAGAAAAATTTCAATTTTCATAATATTTAGCTGCATTTTTTGTCGTTTCAATTCTTTGCTATTTCAGTTTTATGACAGAATAACCTCATGAATACTTTTACAATTCGTTGTTTATCGAGTCTAGCCACATTTTTAAATAAACGAGCGAGATCGAAAAAGCAACGTGTTTTGTTTTAAAGTGGATACCTTTGTGTTATCGTCTCTCACAGTCATTATCTTCGTGATGACATTGTTTTACAAAATAATGAACGCTTCATATTGTAACGTGATATTTCATCAAATAACGAACTCAATTGGACTGAAATTTAAATGGCTTAGCTTTCGATTTAAATGAGTGGCACCCGACACTGCGTTGTGGACGGCTCATCCGAAATCGCTATTACCAAATCAGCTCGTTTTCTAACAAAGGGAAATGAGCGAATTCAATCGACCCTTTGATGTCGATGCAGGGTTAAGTCGAAGTTTGAAATCACGAATATTTTAATCTGAAGCTTCACTCGTTATGTATTTCTCGCCCGTTTGTCTTCCTGCAAAATTCCGGAGAATGAACCGTAGTTTAGCAGACCGCCTGTTGACGACGGCCCTCGCCGCAAACACTACTCAAACTAATCAAGAATATTACTCATTAAGCTTACACAGCATAATCTCCTCCCTATTAAACCTTTTCCTGCAGTCAGCAAAGCCTTGAAGCCTTCATTAAGCCACGAGAAGGCTATTGATTTTATTCAGCTCGTCTAATAAAGGTAAATTTGCCTCAAAACGTTCAGGAGGATTTCAAAAGAAGCCTCACTATCGCAGTCTCTTTGTGCTGTCCGCGCGACCGCAATTATAAAAGGGCTACGACGAAATCCTTCCGTACCGATACCTACGGAGTCTTTTATCCGACTTACTTGTATTTTCCTCTATGAGTACACGTACCTATCTATGTAATATATAACATATCATATACCTAAAATAATACCGGGTATCTCTTAGATACTACCTAATTCGTAGTTTCCATTTCACTTCATATTACCGACACGTACCTACACTCGAAAAAATTAGAGCAAACAAAGAGAGATTTTCTCTTAGTTGACAAAAAATGAATACAAAAGTTAAGATATTAGTTACATCAACCAAAGATGATAGTAACAACAGCAATTTCTTTAGTGATTCAACTAAAATCTTAGTTGAGGTATTTAACGACTTAGTTGATGTACCTATATCTATCGTCTTGTCAGGCTCGTATGGAATCAAGACGCTTATGCACAACAATCACAATCTTGTAAGAATCGACCAGTTATTTTTTTCAGTGTACGTCTAAAACAGCCCACGTGGCCAAATTTACTACATAAAATTATTTCATTTCATTTCAGTTTTAATACAGTTGCCTTTAATGATGGCTCTAGTAAATGGACGTCAATATCTGCAGTCCTTTCTTAGTTCAGATTGGGCAAACGCCCAAGGAGGTCTTTGTGATTCCAACGTAAACAACGAGCGAAGAGATCTGTTTACAAAATTAAAATGTATTTTTATGGAGGAATTCTTTTGTAAGCATTGTTCAATACAATTTCCCGCGCCCGGTAAGGCGTCCTTATTATATTTGCAGCGGTACGTCGCGGCGGCCGCAACTAACAGGAATCCCGTGTATTCCACCGGAGTCAGTGCTCTTGCTATTATATTGGTTTCCACGACTGCTAAAGAACCTTTGCCGCATCGGAAAATGTGTTTTCTCCTCGCTCCGTCCGCTATTCGTTTTATCCAATTCATTCGCATCTCAAACGAAAACTTTTTTATTTTACGCAAAGTTAAATGGAACTCCCGATACATTGTTATTTTAAACTTCTCCGACTGATAATCAGTCTTCTTTATTCAATGGCGCTATGTCCAGTTATTAATATTCGTTAGCGCCATTGTGTTTCACTTTCTTTTTGTACTTTCCATTTAATGCGAGTTTCTTTTGAAGGGAAATTGGTTTTTATTGTACTAATCAGAGACGTGACACGATAATTGTCACTTTCCATTATTTTGTTGACTGGCCGTATGCGGTGTTTAGAGTTGTGATATACCGGATCTAATTTTAAGCGTCGTAATTTTAAGATAGAGTCAGAATGTCTGTTTTACGATTCTGGACCACAAACGGAACAGGCGATATTGCTTTCACAGGCAAATTTGCATGGAAAGAACCCCCTTGAGGTGGCGAAACGACTCCGCGATTGGGTTTGGAATGGCACCTGCATTGCCACATTACACCGGAATCCTGGAGCAGCCATTAGAGAACAGATTACTATCACGTGGAGCTAAGCTAACTCAGGTCGTCCGTTAAAGAAAACGTTTCATTAATATTACGAGTATAATTAATCAATGAGAATATGCACAGGTTTAACCCGAACGATATTTAGTTTAGTATCTAGTATGTTCATTGAAGCAACAGAGCAACGTCAATTTGAGCGCTAGCAGGGTGCGTTTTCGTGGATTGAAAACACATAAGCGAGCAACAATAAGTCTCAAGTTTTCTTTTGTATGAAGTGAACTGTTACATATTGTAGAAGTTGAGCGACTTTTACAATTTATGCATCAAAGTTAACGGTTATGAATTCCTTGTTAGTACTAATACTCCGACTTCTGTCGCACAAAGCCTTTACGATCATACTCGCTATAAAACGCCATACATAATTAATATTGTTCGTACTTTAAGATATTCCAGTTACCCGTTTATGAAGGCGGAGTAATTTATAAAGAGCAGCTGTGACCCTGTCTTAGAGGGCACGTAAGGTCATTGTGATCGTTTACGTTCACGTAAGGTTGTCTTGTTGTTTGTGCCGTATGTTGTGCAGAAAAGTATTTTTGCGATATTACCAAATCAAAGCGTGTCTTAAACATGATTAATTATTTTATTCAAAGGTAGTATGTAATGACATTAATAAACACAATGATTTAGTATTCACTTACGTATTCTATTAATTAATACCATTAGGTTAAAGAGCTACTTGCAGCTTTTACTTAAATCTCTACGAAGCTGTTAAAACTAACATAAATATGACAGTTCCATAAATTTTGACCGACCAAACCCAACCTGAAACTAGGTTTATATTTTTGCTGCAAGCTGCTTATATTTTAAATTCGCTCGCTCTCCTCTCAAGCATACAGGGTGTTCATAGATTCCGTCGATCGCCGGCTTGTCTGGCAGGAACCTCGCTCGAATAATGTAGTACCAGCAGGAGGGTCACGTCGGCCCGGCCCGGCGCCGCGCACGTCCTCCGGCAAATGGCGCACGAAATTATACGCTCGCTCCACACACACGACTGCGCCGCAATGTTCCCGTCTTGCGAATATGTAGATTTTAATAGAAGAAGCCTTTTTAAAACGAATTGGAGTTTGCCATGTTTGGGTCCGAAGGGCAATTGGACTGTCTTTCATTCAGGGATAGGGTTACTTGCTCGTGTAAAATTGGTCCTGTAAGACATCCTGTTCCCTTACCACGAGTTACAATTACCGTGCTTGCTAGCGAGTCGAATGCTCTGTCTCTTACAGTATTTAGAGCCACCTATAGAGTACGAGGGACAGAGCATACGACTCGCTAGCGAGGACGGTAATTGGAACTCATGGTAAGGGTACTGAACGGCTTGATCAGTTGATCCGGTCGATCGCGTAGTGGAAATTGATTGAGAGCCAACTACCCTAGTTATTTAAAATTAGCGTAGGGGATATTATGTAGTCAATATTTCTTGCTATGTGGAGTACAAAGAAAAATACAAATAAATAGCGTAATGTCGACGTGTGCTCTACGAAGAGCCATTTAGACACCAGAATCACGGTATTGATGAATGATGTACGGATTCGTGGTGGTGTAATTAACAGCTAAAAATACTAAAATCAAATTTGTCAGCCTTGTTGCAGACATTGGTGTTTGTCATCTTTTCGCACAGTCGAACATAAAAGAAGTACCTTGTCACAGTAACGTATTAAAATAAGAGAATTGAATTTACTGTACTTCTGAATACGACCATACACGCTCACCCTCAATGCAAAGTACTCAACTTAAAAAGTTGAAAATCATTATCGAAGTGTTTTTTATTTGGTTTTTTTTTCTCTGTAGTAAGTAGGTAGTGAAGCGAAAACTTATTCCACAGGTAATTAATAATACATGATAATTAACGGTATCGGTGATTAATAAACGCTGGGCGCGCGGTCAGCCGTGCTTGAAAAGGTTGTCTGGACCACCCCTTATGTACATTACTTAATACATACATAAATGCATGGCTCAATATGCTTAGCAAATAAATAGTACGTAACTCAGTTATTACAGATATACATTATGTATGTGCATACTTAATCTAAGTAATTATTTTTGTTTGTCTTAAAAATGTCAGCAATTTAAGAATGTAAATTGGCATGCTGTATCGATCGAAAATGTAACGGGCTATAAAACGTATGTAACACCTATTGTAAGCCAAATTAAGTGATTTAGTTTTGACAGCTGCTCTATTAATATGAACCGTGTTATTACTGAGAGTATAAATTTAAACTAGATCTGTAGGTACATATACGGAAAGTATGAAACAAAGTTTCAAAATTTGGCCCGAACACACCAAAACGGCACGTTCCGGCAGCTTGTAAAACACAGCTTGCGTTTACTCGGCGCTACCAACTTGAGATCAGTTAAGAGGGTAAAGAGATGTCGAAGTGACGTTTGTTAGCACTAAGCTGCTATAAATTCGCCTCGGTAATCTAGACCGGCTGTAGACTTCCCGCGTAACACCCGGGGGAGTAACGTACGGCCCTGATTCCCCAATTAGGTCCAACTTAGACTCATATTTCTGTGCCGACTCTAAGTTACAGTATGTTGGTGTGAACGAGGATTGTGAAGCTAAAACTTTCCATACAAAATGCGGTAACGTTTCATTCCTAGTTGGGGCATGTAATTTATAAGTCCCTTTTGTTGTTTTTACTACATAGTTTTTTATACATTGTAAAAATGTGCTTATTTTTACTGCGAAAAACTATGTCTGAATATTTATTGGAAACAAATTAAAAAAACGGATACGAACAAAGCTAGTTTTCCATAATAACTAAAACATATTCAAAAATCTTGGGAATCAGACTTGATGTAGGGGGTTAGAAACGTTATCGTCCGGAGCTAAATTTGTATGGATTTTTTTACGATCCTCTTAAGGAGGCTTGCCTCACAACGATATTCTGAAATGTGTCGAAAATAGTACCTATTTACAGTATTTACCTTATTTTTAGTTACTAAACTAGTAGTTGTGACATTCGAACTTTGACCTCACGATAGTTTAGCTTTTCTGCATCTCTGAAATGACTTTGTTTACAAAATATTATGCTAACAGATAGGTAAACATTCTCAACTATATGTAGGTATTTATTGATAAAATTTGGGTAAAAATTTGTCGCTTATTGGATTATTTCTCTATTCTAGGCCGTAAAAACAATATCGTATTTGACCTATTATTGTATTATTTTTAACTCGGCCGCCATTAATGTCAAGTAGGTAAATAAGAGCTATCAAAACGTTGATAATACGAGAAAACGATTTGGTTATGTTGCGCTAACCTGACGCACATTTCCAATTTCGCTAAGATGGGACATTTATGTAATAACACGTATGAAAATTTGTACCTGTGGGTTTTTTTTTAGTTAACAAGTAACCTAGCTAAATAGAAGCATTTAACAAAATACGATCCATTTAAATCTCGAAGATTTATTATGCTTAAATAAAAAAAAATGTAAATGATCATCCGTTACCAACACCGGTGGAAAGGTAGCCTGTATTTAATGGATACCGATTATATTCAAATACCCATCAATCAGCCAACTTACCTGAAATTTGGCGTTTGGGAGTTTTTAATTAAAAAATGGACGAAGCCTGCGCTTTAACGATCGTTTCATGTAAATGTGCCGGCGCCGGCCGCGATCCATTCATGAGGGAATCATTTGCTGGTTTTTCTACACTTACTGACTGGGTGTTGAGGGCTTTTTTGGATTGTGAGTGATGATCACAATTTTTGACAATCCAAGGTTATCAGGGCAAAGTGGAACATAGCCTCTGACTATCTATGTATATGTATGTCTTCACCACTTCCTTATACACACGCACTTTAAAATGAGTATTTACTAGAAGGAAGCGACGTCACTGTGCTGTGTGTGTCATTGTTGACGATTATGAGCGACTGTGACCGCTTGCCATCATGTGGCCCGTCGGTTCGTAAGCCTTCATGGCTATAAAAACATTTATCTTAGCTATATTTAAATCGATAGCTGTAATATATCGCTATGTTTTCTCTACCTTTTCTCATTTTTGAATCTCGTTATTAACGAGATGTATTATTATTAATACGTAATAACAATGTACCTATCTTAATCATTTTAATAAACTATTTAGTGCGCGGAGATGATACTCTAAGCCATGATTCCATTGTCCAACGCATAACTGACATCAGCATCGTATACAAATATACTAGTGGAATATCCTAACAAACGCGGACGTCGTTAATAAAGTTTTCGTGTATCGTTCCCAACTCGCTCGTCACGTAAGTAAATTATTTTTCATTAATGATTCCGTCCGGCCAATCACTGCGGAGTTATAAAAACTACGGTGTAAATTGGTACAACTCGTTTGATTTCCTACAATTTTACGCGAAAAGTCATCTATACGAGTATGGTATTTTAAATTCCTTTTGATACGTTCGTTCGAAATGGTTTGCATATTTCTGAATTGAGTTTTGAAACTGAAACGAATGCGCTTTGACGCGCGTTGATGTAGGAATCTATTTTATTTAATTTTAATGTTCTTCACTTCCGTCAGTGTATTTTATTTAGTTATATTTAGTGTAAAGGGGACTTGACAGAAGCGCGTGGAGGTAACCCCACGTGCTTCTGTTTAGTCCATTAGAGAAAATACTCTTTTACCGAACAATTGTCCTTGGGTGTGATATCCATGGCCTTATTTCTCTAATAAGTCCATGGAAGTGTCTATAAATAACTTGACATTGGCGAAATACACCTTAACAGGAGTGAAAGCCATTAATTAAAATTTGAATTTGAATTAGTGTAAAGCTTTATTATTAACACACTAAAAATAACTACGTATGTATATGTATCAAACCAAAACTGATACGAGTAGTAACAACATCAAGTTCATTTGTGATTTATTAACGTGTTACTTGATTTACCTTAGAGAAAAATAAACGCAGCAGATTCTCAGGTTTAATGGCCAGCCCAGTAACCGCGACTTTTGTCTATTATAGTTAAAATGTTTTCGTTGTATCCCTTTCATTTAGTGTGTCGAATTTGATATATGTAATACTAATATTTCAGAAATATAGCTATGTAAAGTGCCGACATACATAGCATACACTTTGATTTAGTTTCAGTCCATTGCCTTTTCTCCACCGAAAAGACGCTTATCTTAAGAGTGTTTCATATTAAATGGCACATTTTGGTTCCAGGGCTGACGCTGACACCGTTCGTGCGGCACTACCAGCCGGCCGCGTACGAGCGGCTGCGCCGGCGCCGCGCCGCGCCCGCCGACACGCTGCGCCTATCCTTCCGCGCGCACAACAGGTGAGCCAGCCTTGTCTCTCTGCAAGGAGATGGAACGGGATGGTACTACGAAACTCAATGTCCTAGTTTTCTTTGGATGTCCTGATGTTTTGCGCCTGAGCGTTACAGGCTTTATTTGTAATGGGAAAATGGCCGGGGATTTAAATGCCTTAGTACGGCGTCAGGACTCTAAAATGGTATGGTTGTCCTCAGTCAACAAGTCATTACCATAATCGTCTTTAGTATCGTACGCCTCAGGCCTCTCTAGTATTGAGCTTTTTACAAATACTTTTTATAAATTGTCACAGCATCCCTCTTTATGTAAAAAATTCTCGCCTCATGGTTATTGATTCAAGAAAGGACAGTGCATGAGCATTGCAATGCATTTATTAAAAGATGGCGCTGTGGTAAAACTCCTTAGTTAGCGTTACCTTACCTTATTTGAGAGACATTACAGGAGAATCTAAATAGTCAAGTTATTTTATGAGAAGTGTTACACGTGACCCACGGCCCAGGGCCATCCTTCCAAGTGCGACAGGTCAGCTTCCATTGCAATTTGTCAGGTTATATCGCGTGTAATTACCTCCGCGGCTATAAACATACTTGTAGTCTGCAGGGTTTAATGTTGCTCGTACCATGACATCGTCAGGCCTGTCATTGGTTAACTAATTACTTGTAAGTTTTTGCCAAAAAAAAAACATTTTTGTGACATGCAATAACTAGATAGAGTGCCCCACTCTACTTAGGTAGAATAGAAGTGAATTTTGTTTATTAAAAAGCTTATATACCTACCTACTATTTTGACAAGGTGTTTTTAAAAAGTTCAGTTGACAAAAAAAGCAAGTCACAAACAATGTTTGCACTGACAAAAACAATTGAAAAAAATAAGTATTCACGAAAATGTTTAGGCAATATGCAGGTATATCACGTTGTTCGTAGGCTAAATAGCTTTTACTTCGAATCAGTCACCCCGTCATAATCAATCGCCGCGCTTGAGGTTTCGTCTGTATATATTTGTTGGGAGTTCCGAGGATGATTGATGTGCCAAATACCCCGAGGTAAACAAAATCCGCCCCTGTTAACTTAACTGCCTACTGAATACGGTGCGGTGTGCACAGTGGGATCCATAGTCAGTTTTTGAAAGTAAATTAGGGTTTTTTATTGGAAATGGAGTGGAGACCACGAGAAAACACACGAGCACGTGGGAGGCCACCCCAACGCTGGGTGGATGACATCAGACGGCACGCAGGCCGTGACTGGATGCAGAGGGCGCAAATCCGTCAGGAATGGAAGAGAATGGAGGAGGCCTATGTCCAGGAATGGAATAATTACGGGCTTATATGATGATCATGATGATGATTGAAAATGGGAAAAAACTGTCACTTCTGTGGACACTTTTACATGTCTGAAACTAGAAGAGCAATGTATTGCGCTAGAAACTCAACTTCCGAACTCAAAACTTCGATGAACATTCCAAACGTATTTCAGAAACAATTTGTTGCTGACTCAAAATACAAATGTTATTATTCGCACGAATGAATACTTATTTATGTTTTTGATTTATACGTTGTAGAATATCTACTTGAAATTTAATGATTAATTTAACTTAGTTTTGTGCTTTCTATCTCACTGAAGTGAATTTCTCTGTTTAGTTAAATAAAGTAGGTATACCGTATAATTGATCATTATGTTTGAAATCGCTCTTGTTAACCATTGGACATTAGTTATGCGGAACTTCTAGATCCAATTAGTACCTAGGGCATCGGCGGGAGCTCAATTTGTGTATTTAGCATAATCAGCATAGTTTTATTTAGGGATGGCAAATAGACGATTATTTATCGAACTTTGAAATATACATGGTCGAAAAAGCGAACGCCACATTGAGATAAAAGAAATTGGCAGTTTTTTTCAAATAAAATTACATAGTTAAGAACAGTCAAAGCCTCAATTAAAATCCTTATTTTTTTCCCATTTCGTAACGAAAATTACTATACTTAAATTAGCGTATAGGACAATTTTCCAGTACAATTTAGTTGTCCTTTACAACAATTGACATTTAGCTTCGATTATGATTAACTTTCGTTACAAAATGGAAAAACTGTTCTTAACTATGTACATTTAAAAAAAAAGGCCCAAATAGCAAATTATAGACAAAGGAGACTTACTTTAATTTTTGAAAACATTAAGTACCTAATGCATTCATGGATTTTTGAAAATCTTTGTCTTTATCGAGAATCGCACCGGTCAAATATGACAAAAAAATGCCGGAATAGTTTTTGTGCCTTTTTTGATGTCTGTACTTTTTATCAACACTCATCAAATGCTTTATAAAAGCAATCGACCGAGTCCAATCACTGAGGGTCTCTTCTTTAAGTATAGCGGACACCTTGTGGTCACCTTCTGATCAGTCACATCATAATATAACCATTTAGTTGACTATAGGTACACTGTTTTTTCTTTTCTATATAGTACTAAGCCATCAGGTGCGGTCGCAGCTCAGGTTTTTAGGGGGGTTATCTTGGCTGAAGCATAATTCTAGAGGACAACTTTATGAATTGAAAGTCAATGAAAATAACGGATTTCAGGAGATTGGTTGAGTTGACTTGAATGATTTTAGTGGGGGGCTATGACTCGAGCTGTGCCCCCCACTCGGACCTCGGATGACTCTACGCCATACAAGTTCTATGGAAGAAAACAAGGAGCACCACGTAGTTATTTATATGGACAGTACATTATAGCAAAAAAAAAGAGTACAGTGAAGAATGCCAGTAGTTCGCCATTTTGTATTAAGTATATTATGTTTTGTCATCGGGTTTCAAATGTATTCGAAACAAAGCCCAACGTACTGATGTAAATTGCAAGATTTGAACTAAATAATACATACATACATACAAACATATTTTCACGCCTGTCTCCCAATAGGGTAGGCAGAGACTATGGAACGCCAGGTGCACCGGTCCAAACATACAACTTTCGCTTCATCTACATTCATCAATCTCTTCATGCACATACGTCGGTTTTGGGGGTTTTGATTTGGCCCTTATTCAGTATCGCGAATCTCATCACCGTACCTCCGTCCGTCCGTCCGTGAACTAAATAATATCAAACAAACATTTAAAGTTAAGGTAAGAACTTACAACATACATTTCATTTCATGAACTCAAAGAGCAGAACACGGAACTCACAAAAAGTGTACAGCACATGTCCGATAAGTACGACGAATTCTTAGTACGTATTTCGGAACTAGAGACTAAACGAAAAGAAGACAAGATGCTGATTCAAGTGCTTGAAGAAAAAATTGAAAACATGGAGCGCAAAAGTCGTGACACCGGCCTTGAGATTCGTAACATCCCCAAATCCATCGGCGAAACTAAGGACAGTCTTTGTGATATTGTGATAAACCTGGGAAAGGCGGTTAAGACTGAAATAAATAAAACAGATATTAAAGATATTTACCGACTAAAATCCAAAGACTCAACGGAACCCATAATAACAGAGCTAAACACGGTGTTAATGAAGGAGAAAATTATTAAATCGGTTAAAACGTTCAACAAATCTAAGGCAAAGGGAGAAAAACTTAACACCTCACATTTGCATTTTCAACAGCCTGTAAAGCCTGTTTTTGTTTCGGAAACGTTGACTGCTAAAGCGCAAAGAGTTTTCTTCCTGGCTCGAGCATTCCAGAGAGATTATGATTACACCTTCTGCTGGACTTCGCACGGATCAGTATACTTACGTAAGAACGAAAATTCACCACCGATAAAAATTTATAACGAGATAAAGCTAGATGAGCTAAAAAAGCTCACTTGACTATTCTTAGTTATTACCGTTATCTGTTATATTTCAAGATCTCGCTGTTTTCATCACATGTCATATACTTATCTTTTCTCTATTATATCCTCTCATTTACACTTACACACAAACTTTGTTTACAGTCGCTTCTGCTACCGCCTTAGTTTTCCTCACGAATTAAAATATACATTTCTCTACGCCATTACTTTGGAGCAACATATAACCTGTATGATAAAGAACTTATAAAAAGTGCTGGCAAGGACAGTAAAAAGTTATGGGAAGCAATTAAAAACATTTCAGGTACTTCAAGAGTAAACATTTTTCCAAAAGAACTACTATCAATAAATTTATCTCCTCAGCAATCTGTCAATGACGTTAATGACTTCTTTGTTAATGTGGGAAGGACTTTGGCTGAAAATTTTCATAATATAGCCAATAACCAACTAAATACAGATCAATACAATCACCGCAATAGCTCTTTCGTTTTGTTGGATACTGACGAAGATGAAGTGAATCGCCTTATTATTGGCTTAAAGAGTGATTGTTCGGTAGGTCTTGATAAAATATCTAACTCATTACTCAAATCAAATAGAGAGTTTCTTTTACCGCCTTTAACCTACATCTTTAACGGCTGTCTAAGAAAGGGCGTCTTTCCGAAAGAATTGAAAAGATCCGTAGTTATTCCAATTCACAAGGGTGGGGACAGGGATCGTGTCGGTAATTTTAGGCCCATATCGATTCTTCCAGCTTTATCAAAAATCCTAGAAAAAATTATTAATATTAGACTCGTAAATTTTCTGGAGACCAATAATATTTTGTCCAGTAGTCAGTTTGGTTTCCGACGTGGCTTATCTACGAATGACGCTGTTCAAAACTTTACGGACTATGTTTCTGAAAACTTGGATAACGGCCGGAAGTGTATTTCGATTTTCTTGGATTTGGCCAAAGCTTTTGACACGGTCTCTGTTCCGAAGTTATTGGAGAGACTTGAAAGCCTGGGTATCAGAGGTACTCAACTAAAACTTATGGCAAGCTATCTTTCAGACAGATTTCAATGTGTTAGGATAGGTACTTACGTCAGCAATGAGCTTCCTGTTTCGTACGGAGTGCCGCAGGGCAGTATATTGGGACCGACACTATTTCTGGCTTATATAAATGACCTGCTATCTCTTAAAAATTTCCCAGGGAAAATTATATCTTATGCGGATGATACTGCTTTACTCTTTGCTGCGGACTCCTGGGTCGAGGTCTTCGAGGTAGCCCAGCCTGGTTTTAGTATTGTAACTAGGTGGTTGAGGGAGAATATTTTGACCTTGAACAAGGATAAGACAAAATATATTGCGTTTTCTATTAGAGATGCTGGACAACCTAAAGTGAATTTAGAGCTTTATGCGCATGAATGTGCTCAAGAGGAAAAGGTTAAATGCTCTTGTACAGGTCTAGAACGCGTCAATACGATTAAATACCTAGGCATTACATTAGATAGTAACCTCTGCTTTAAACAACATATTTTCTCTCTTAGTGGCAAAATTAGAAAACTTATTTATATTTTCAAAAATTTAAGACATGCAGTTGATAAAACTTTACTTAAACAAATTTATTTTGCCCTATGCCAATCTATCACTACTTACTGCATTTCCTGCTGGGGAGGAGTTCCCAAAACCACCCTCTTGTCTTTGGAGGTTGCCCAGCGTGCCATTCTCAAAGTTTGCACTTTCCGGCCTATCTTATTTCCCACCACACTCCTGTATCAATCCTGTGATGTTCTCACTGTCCGACAGCTGTTTCTGCTTTCCATTTTTATGAAGCAACACAGTTTAACTCATTACGATCATTCAATAACAAATAAACGAAGGAAAGATATGATTTTAAACCTGCCTAAAAAGTTCCATACTGCATTCATAACAAGATTCTTTTCTTTTCTTGGACCATATATTTATAATAAAATTAACAAGCTAAAATTTGTTTATCCGCTAAATAGTATACGTTGTAGGAACGAAATTACAAACTTGCTACAAAAATTTACCTACGAGGAAACTGAGGAACTTCTTACAATTTTGAAATAACCTAATAAATTTTATAGCTACACACCCTCTTCTCCAAGCACACGCACACTCACACACAAACACACTCCGACACACGCACACTCGCACACATGCTTACATAAGAAGAGGTTCACTATTACACACCTTCATTCAAACTCATACTTCTGTTATTTAGAATAATAAGTAAAAAATATTTAGCTATGTTAAATTCTGGTAACTGTTTTTCTTTAGTTTTATTTAATAATTCTTAGCTAGATTACAGTATTAAATTTTTGGGGTTGAGCGCTGACTGCTGAAATACAGGTCCCCACCTAGTTTGGCAGCTGTGGCTAAAAATATTAGCGAATTGTTTCTGGCTAATGTAATTAGTATAAGATACATGTATTTTTATGGTAAATAAAGAATTTTATTATTATTATTATTATTATATAACCGTCATCGGAATTGGATTTCATTGTGAAGAGGCATTTCTGCCAACTCAGGTATACGTTAAAAGCACTTAGCATAGTACAGATAAGTAACTGTTTTCCGATAGCACTGCCGTTGGTAGAGTCAATCGAATGTGCTCGGAACTAATCCATTTGTAAATGTATCGGTTGCGGGTCCATTCGGTTAATTAAAACGTTTTCTACCGCACAGCTGGCTTGGCAGCGTATAGTGAATACGATATTAGGAAACCAATTATTGTGTCGCGTAGTCATTGACAGCTGGTTAGCTGGTTATGAGATGTTTAAATGTATGTTTGAGGAACCTTAAAGTATAATGTGTAGCGCAGCGAGCGGCCACGTTACTATTGTGCTTTTGTCCACCACAACTGCGTGTAGATTACTCTAAAATGTTATAAATAATTGATCTTGTCCCTAAATTATAATTTTCTCTTACTGAAACGTCAAAATCCACAAAAAAACTGAGCAAATAACGCGAAGATATAAGATAAGAAGTAAGATAAAATAATAGGTTAGGTATAGGTTTCTAAAGGAGGCCTATGCCCAGCAGTGGACCTCTTTCGGGTGAATTGAAGATAAAGTAACTGAAAGAAAAAAGATTGAAATTACACCAGTTTTTCCTTTCAATTGGGACTTCTTGGCAGTCTCTTGGATTGACAGGCGCCGCGGAGTCTAGACATATTACACCTCGTGGTGTTATCCCCTCAAACACGGCGGGGTTCCTGAATTCATAGGATCTGCTCAGTATTTAATCTGTTTATTTGTTCATTTAACAATTTTACAGTTAGCCTAGGTAGATGGTAGCGTTCCTACAAAGCTAGCGGACCTAGGTTCGATTTCTAGTATAGGAAAATATTTATGTAAGAAATGAGTCTCGAGTATTTTTTTAACAAACCTTTACAAATGTTCACGTACATACCCGAAAAACATTACATCTTCTAAAGCAAACGGGTAAAATTTCCCTATAGCCATAAAACAGAAAAATTACACTGAACAGCAATATCTGCTGCGAAAACAAAACAAACGACAAACAATACTATTATATTGTACACGAATTATATGCCAAAGATACATTTATTACGTTATTTTATGCATAACCATCGTTTGCGCAACATAAAAGCCATACACACAACTTGGGTCTTAACCTAGCCTTAATTATAAAAGCGGGCTTTGTGTTATTCCTGTTTACTACCGCTTCGTCCTTGCCCTGACCCTGTAAGTTGCGGGCAATAAGTTGCTGCCCCAGGCGGCGCAACTAATCTGCGATGCGGTAAAGCTGCATTAATACTACATGTGTATCGTAAAACTGAAGTTGCCGCCGAAGTTTCTATCTCGGTGAGTAGCTTTGAAAGCTGTTTAATGTTTGAATATGAGTTGTCGTAGTTTTGAAGAATATGCTAAGTGGAATGTGAATATCAAAATTAACGAGAGAGAACTCGAAAGTTACTTAAAGGTATTTTTAAGATCCCATATGGTATAAGAAAGAATAGATGGCGCAGGACCGGTCCTTGCGGCAAACCTTGGGGGAGGCCTATGAACAACTGTGGACGTATTTCGGCTGAAATTATGAGGATGGTGTAAACGAATTGTACGCGTAAGTAAATGCAATAATAAATTAAACATAAAAAATAATCATGGATATTTTTTTGAGAAATTAATTTTTGACGGTAGAAAATAATTTGCTTGCGAAGGATCGTCACAACCAATCTCGAACATTAAAATTCACGTTAATTTTCGAATGAAATTTTCTAGTGTTCGATTCTCAAAAATGGACCCGCTGGAATAATTGTTGGACTGAATATATTTGGAAAAACATAATGATAGCTGACCGAGTAATTCAAAAACAGAAGGTTAATGTAATTTTCACGCCACTGCTCGGAAATATGGCCAAAGAAGGATCGAAATCAGAATAGAAAGTTGCTCTTAGTAGTACAACACAAAAACAGTCCAACAATGTTGAGTTGCAAAGTAAAATGGAGTGTTTTTAGACCAGTTTACTTTCTACTCTGCTATTGGTCGGTTATTTATGACATTAGTAACTCGTTCGGAAATAAATAAAAAAATGTTTGACAAATATGACATTAGAACGTTTAATTAAAAAATTAAAACGTCAAATCCGCTCAGTGAAAGTGTATTTTTGCGATTGTAAACGTGTTTTTATGTAAGTTTTTAAGGCGTACGTGAAAAACGCCTTTGCATCTTTAAATAAGGTAAAAATTAAAAAAGTAAAAAGGCGGGAATGAAAATTACTTCTGTTCTTTTAATTGGAAACAAACGCTAAACTTTTGAACTTTTGATTGGAAATTTGTACGATATTCAACAAAAATGAGTGATACAAGTACAGATATGGATCTTACACCGCCTGAAATTCAGGATACGGCAAAGTCGGTAATTCGGAATTTACTGCCAATAAAATCCCGTCGCAAATATCAGAAAGTGTATGAAAATTTCAAAGCATGGCAAATAAATAAAAAAACGAACTCTTTCTCTGAAAGCGTAATGCTGACCTACTTTGATGAACTTTCAAATATCAATATTACTTTTAATTAAACTGTGTATTATGTCCTAACCTGTTTTATTTCCTTACATTAGGCGTGAAAAGCACATAGTATTGCCTCGGTAGAAAGTGCAATAGATGGACTCGTATCTTCGCGGTCCTCACCTGCGGCTCGGCCCGCGAACTAACTCGTCCATCTATTGCTTACTTTCTGTACCTGGGCTACAATGTACTATTGTTTCATTTAAAATCCAATGAAATAGTATTACTCGTATTTCATACAAACAGAATAGCGTGATATTTTTAATCCAGTTAATAAAAGGTTTTACTGCCATATTCATTACTCCACTTGAACAAATATTTGATCGTATTTATTGTTTTATTTGCTAACAGCGCAGCGCGTGGAGTTATGGTTAAACTGGTCCGCATGGAGTTTTTGTATGTACATAATTTAATTATAACTATAGGTATATTGTGTATTTTTGTTTTAAATAATCGAACGACCCGGGGCTATGTTTAACATTGCCTAAAGAATAATATTTCTGATTATTTCTCATATTGCACTATAGTCTTTGTTTATTTTCCTGCCTTACAGCAAATGTAGTTCAAAACGTAGCGAAATAGAAAATGATCGAAAGTATAGCCCCGTTTACTTGATTTATTCGTATAGAAAATAGCAACTCGCTCTAGCCTCGCTCCGGTTTAAACAAATTTTAGTTTAAATAGCCTTAGTAAGTCAGGAATAATGCACCTTGTTATAAGTAAAGGTTTTTTAAATCGGTTCAGCAATTCCAGATATAAAACCAACAAACATATTTTTACCTCTTTATCATATTAGTATATAAATTAGCCTTTGCCCACGACTACCAAGAGAGCTGGTAAATTTGTTTTTCCCAAGTGATACCTATATAAAATTTAGGATCCAAAAGTACTTACATGCTAATTCAAATCTGATCAGCCGTTGCATAATAAAAAGACATACTTACAAACATTCCCTTCAAGTAGGACACCTAGTATTAGTAAGATAGGATATACGAATAAGCAGGGTCTCTATTCCCAGCGGTTATAACGATATCGTCTTTAACCTATTATGGTATTGTTTTGACGTTAGCCGCCATTACCGTCAAATAAATAAGAGCTATCAAAACGTTGACAATACGATAACAGATCAAAGATGATATTGTTTTAACCATGTTGAATAGAGGCGCAGTATAGTTTACCAACATTTCATGACAATATTGGCTTTGCTTTTCAAACATCCATTCTAACTAGGGATGAAAATTGCGAAAGATACATTTTGTTTCTTTCGAAACTTTGTATCTTTCCTATAAAATGCATGTAATTTTCGAAAAAAACCAATAGTCTAATTAAATAAAGTACCAGGAGCGCAGCGGTAATTAGGGGGTGCGTAGCGCCACTAAGATCACAGGCGATGACGTAGAACGCGTCGGCGCACCGGCGCAGCACTGTAGGTTACTTTTAATGTTCATGCACTCCTAGTATTTGACGTTACAATTTTTGTTTTAATAATTAAAAATGTACTTTTCCCGTTTGTACAACAAAGTATTTACATACATATTCTACAATTCAATGTTACGTGTAATAATGCGAAAAATACCTCGTAAAATACACGTAAAAAACTTAAACTTGCGAAAGATTCAACCGAAGATCCGCAAGGAAAGATTCTGTATTTTATTGAAAAATACAGTGGCATTTGAAAGATACTTGTATTTTACAAGTCATTTTCAACGCTAATTCTAACATGAAACACAAGCGCTACGACCACCGTAGCCGTAGCACCGCTACGAATATCATAAACAAATAAACCTATAAGTGTTAGTAAGCATTTTTTATCTGTGGTGTGACGGTAAATAAATTATGTAAATAAATATCAGGGGATAATCTCACACAAATTGACCTAGTTCCAACCTAAAATATATTCCTGTACTATGGGTACTAGAAAACGATAAACATACTTATATAGAGAAATACATACTTGAATAAATATGTACATAGAAAACATACAAGACTCAGGAACGAATACACATGCTCATCAAATATTTGTCCATACCGGGCATCGATCCGGGCTCTTCGTTACATATCTTCTTTTTTTTATTAGTATAAATCTATTATACTAAACTGATGTGACGTTAAAAGTACTAAAATACCCTATTACTTTAAAGTACGGCAAATGAGACGATATAGAGAATGTAAACAGACTGGCCGTTACTGAGTTATATTGCGATTGCGAGCGATTATTATATCTGTCCTTATTTCTCGTACGCATTAATATCTTCAGTTGGCCGGAGACGGATGTCGTTGCATGATTCGTGGTACAGGAAAGCTGTCAGTACAGAAGTTGTCAACATTAGGGCCGCCATTTTGTGAAGTTCATTCCTGATTGGATTGCGTTCGAAGTGACACGATTTCAAATAAAAACGTTTTGAACTCCTGAAAGCTTGTTTACATTCATTATCTCGTCTCGTTGGCCTTACTTTAGAAGAACAACTTAAGTATATCCTTGGTATCTATTCCACTGGAAAAAAACATATTGCCTTTGATATGTGACCAGATTGTCAACGTTACGACAGTTCATTACTTGATAATAATGGCGGTCGAGTTAAAACAATACCATGACATGTCAAAGGCTATATGGTTTTACCAATTAGAATAGAGGCCCAGCAGTTTGACGTTGCAGATATCCCATTAAAGAATTCGACTTTGACTCAGACCAATTAGAACAAAACTTTACCCGCAAAGCTCCGTTGAATCAAACGGCATGGAATCGAACACTGAACCTACTGACGTAAAAGTTTATGTGCACGTTTAGGGTTTATCTGGCGATTATTGTGGCCGTTGGGCGGACCCGCCCCGCCCGCTGCACTGTACGGGTGCTATTTCCTAAGCTCACATTCACATTATCGAGGTGATTGTTTCAAATCACTTAGTTTTCAATACAATAGAGTTTATAGCGGTATTAACCGAGACTTAAGTTATTGCGTCAGAGAATTAATAAAAATTTAGTGTGTTTTGTTTAATTGCCATGTTATTTTTGTAAGAAAATCACTTTTCAAGTCGACGAATGAATTATCAACCGGCGAGTTTAAGTTATCCCTTCCAAAGACGACCTTTGAGGGCGTGCATTCTCGAATAGGTAGCTTAACCTTCGCTCGCATCAGCTCTCGCTCGATCGACATATCGACAAGAAGCCGTTTTTAAGATATTAACACTTCAGCTCGGCTAAACCGTTCAAGTCAAACTCATAAATTTCCCATGAGGTCAAAAATATTCACACGCCGCTATGCCATTGACAAAAAGGTTTGTGTACATTTGACGCGATAAGTGGATAGATATTACTGCTTTCGACTGTACCTTACGTGCTGCAAACGCGGGAATTAAGTTTACCTATTGGCTATTATCACTTGGTCGACCAATTGAAACAAGAGCTGTTTCCGATACGACTAAAACCACCCCTCTGGCTCAGAGAACAGCGCACTCGGATAAGCCGCGAGTCTAGTACTTACGGGGCACTAGCCCAGATGCAAACGTTACTAACGTTTATCTTATCTATCGCTCAAAATGTATCGGATGACAGTTGACCACGTGGTTTATCGTAACGCACGAGAATGTCACCCCATACATCTTGAGCAATAGGAAAGAAAAACGTTAGTAGCGTAAAGTAGCATTGCATCTTGGCTAGGGCCTCTGATCACCATTGCGTGGCGGCGACTGCGGCGGTGAGCGACGGGCGATAGAAATAAAAGTGTATGGAAATCGCTACATTGATGCGTGGCCACTCGTGGCATACTTCATAGCTCTGTATGCATTTGTTTGTTGCCGCTCGTCGCTCGTATCGCTCAATCGCACGCCTTAATCGTGATCGTACGGTAGCGAGTTCAAGCAATGAGTTTAAATATTTGGTATTACCCGATGCTCTTACGGTGAAAGAAAAACATTTTGGAGAAACCAGAGCATTCAAACGGTTCAACGAGAGGGGTTCTAATTACATTGAAGATCCTTTAGATTCGAAGTGTATCCGAAAAGGTTCTTCTTAAAGTTAAAGATAAAGCTATGTGCGGTGCATGAAAGAATACCCCCGCCGGACCGGCCAGACCACACTTAGCTAAATGACACGGAAAAATCACGGCTAATCGAGCAGACAAACCTCTACTTAATACCCCCGTTACGTGATTTCATAAGACAATTCCGTTTCGTAGGAAAATGGTTTAACTCGAAGCTGGGTCCATTGTAATTTAAATCCTCTATGTTTGTAGATTGAGTTGGAAATTAAAATTAGCTTGGTTTCGCTTTTCGACTTTTTACATGATTCGGGATGTCGGTCTGCATTTAAAACCCCTTGAATGTTTGTCTATGTAGTACAAGTACATACCTACCTACCGCCCTTGGTCTTTTGACTATACCTACTTACCTGCTATTTATGTTAAAACAGATTTAACTCTATATCACTATGGTTTTTAATAAAATTGTAACTACTTTGACGAGGATGAGACACGAATCTTGCTATAAAATGAAAGATTTATACTTTCATTTTGTAGCAAAATTCGTGCTTCACCCTAGTACACCCACCCTATATGTATACTCCAATAAAAAAAACATTGGTTGCGTTTAATAGGGTTTCCATTCTTTTTCTGGTTTGAACTTTTGTTTTTAAACCAATTATTACCGACTGGCTATTTTACAAAGCAGGTTGGTTTCATTTAATTCGATGTTCTCGTTATGTTCCCAACTGGATTCGTGGAAACGTTCGATTACCAACTCATTTTGGTTATAGCAACGTTGTTTGTGGCAGAAACAAAGTTCCCGTAATTGCTTACTTTGTAAAGTAATTGCTTACGGTTTGGAACTGGTGACAGCGTTTGATCAAATGAGCAAAAAATTTTTGATAAACTTAAGTAATTTCATTTGTGAAGATTATTACTCGTAACTTTTAAAATTATTACCATAGATGTTTAAATAATAGCTTTGAATTGTTGCGGAACATTAGTGTAGTACAATACTATATAGTTACCTATAGTTAATACTAATTAAATTAATACGTGCCGTGTGCAACTAATGCTTACTCAATTATTTTACTTATTAAACACACACCTGTGCACTCGGAATAATATTCCTAACAAAGCGTCGTGTTCATATTAACGTGAAATTATTTATTAATCATGTTTGAACCTGGTTGTGAACTAGCTTTAGAAAACGGGCTTTTAAATTGCTTTAATTACGAACCACTTTAGACTTTTACAGTTTTAGCTGCGTTCAAATAACCAATACCTTTAGTTTACTGATGTAGCCTTTGATGTGGTTTAATGTTGGTTCCCGATATTCCAACCGCGGATAGATTTAATTAAGTACTTCGGGTTATAATTCACCTTTGCCACCTAAAAAATAAGTCATATTTAAAAAAAAAACTGAAGTAACCAAAACTATCCGAGGTTTGAAATTTAGGAAGGGGACATTAGATTCTAGTGTTTAGTATTTATTTAATTTCTAACTATAACTAACACATTTAATATAATACAATTAAAAGTTACAACTAAACTTATTTGAGTTAAAATAAAACTAAGCTACTCAAATATTAAAGATGTAAATAATAATCACACAGAAAAAGAACACCCCCTCTAGCAGGTCCGCTCGCGGCATGGTCCCTATGACACTGACCATGCTATGGCAACTTAGTACATTTGACGTGGTTCGCTTTTTTTTGTTTTTTTTTTATGTATGACAAATTATTTTGGCGCGTGGATCAAGCAATAATAGACTCTTGGTCAACGATGTAAGCGCTTCGACGCGCGCCTTCCTGCTGTGGCGCCATCTTCATATTAGGTGGAATAAACATTTAAAGTCAGTGTTGCTGATGGAGTAAAAAAACCCACTTTACGAACCAAACAAAAACGTAAACAAATAATGCAAAAAAGGATATTTTTTTACTTTTGTTATGTTGAAAAATATATTATGCTTTACGAAAATGCAAAAACATATAATTTATGACAGTTTGTATTGAATCAATATGACAACACAATAAGTAACTTGTCTGTTTTGACATTTTTTGACATTGTTCAAAGAAATTTTCAATTTCAGCGATAAATTATAAGATTCTTTAATTTAATTTAAGGATTCTACGAGGAGGAATTATTGCATGATGTCTTTTACGATGTGCTGCGTACCTGGCTGCAATAACCGGACCGTAGACGGTATTTCAAATTTATGGGTCAAATACAGATTCCAAATGTACCTATTCAGAAAAAAATAACGGACAATTGTATCATTGGTCGTACTATTCATATCATAAATGGGAAAATGTGTCTGTCTTTCTGTCTTGTAGGCTTTGCTGAACTGATTTTGATGAATACCTGCAAACTATTGAATTCTAGATGGAATAGCGATCGATATACGATATCGAAGTGGATGAAGTTAAGGGCAATATTTAATTTATGAATAAGTACATTAAATTGTAATTGTGTTTATCTGACTGAAATGCGTTCATGGCTAAACCCTCAATCGGTTTTGATGGAATTTGGCATGACTCCATTTGTTAGCATTTGTTGGTGACCCCAGGAGACCTTACTTTAATTCCTAATCCCCTAGCTGGGGAGAGAGCACCCACAGAGCGCTGGAATCATCGAGCTCTTACTTGCGCTGCGTGTGCGTGTGTCTAGCGATATAGACCATAGCGAACAGCGATACACGTGTTCTACAATGACGTATACAATTTAAATTAATAGTAGATTTTTAACCAAGGGATAGCGAGTGCGCCTATGGTTCGAGGGTGCGCAATTGATACTTTCACCCGTGTTAAACCCCTACTTTTCATTTCGATTATGAGGAAAGTAAATATTTGAGAAAAAATTATAACTTTAAATGCTAGCGAATTTGGATGAAATTTGGCACTCAACATAAAATGAAGACAAAAGCTAATGCTAATTAGCTTTTGAGAGCAACTCTTCCCGCGTAGAACTCGTTTATAGCTTTTCCCTCGGGAACCATCAAGTTTTCCGAGATTAAACTTGATGGTTCCCGAGGGAAAAGCTGGTTATAATAATATTAAAAACATTTCTTAAAACACGGTTAAGTAGTCAAAATAATCAATCAACATTTATTTCCACATTTCTTTTACGGCGCATGGAGAAGGCAAACGAGGACACCTGCCACCCGTGCGCCGTTTTACGAAGCTACAAGTTACAAATTATAAGCGGATCCCTCTTTCTAGCAAAAGGAGTTAGAAAGAGACTTCCGCTTGTAATTTGTAACTTGTAGCTTCGTGAAACGGGCCTCTGGTGGTAAGGTGATCTGTGACCCGCGCATACCCGTTATTTTATGTTTGCTGAAACAGCTTCTTGGAAGTGCGTTTTACATAAGTTCTTATGTAAAGATATTCCTGTCCACCATTAATACACATATTATGTATGCAGGTATGTATGTTTGTACAGAACACTTTAAAGTAAAAAAAGGAAAAATAATATAAATAGCCCAGAAAATACGGATGTACCAAAATTTTTTTTATATTTAGGTATGCTACTTACTGTACTTACGTAAGTCTTACGCGTTATTTTTGAAGGGCTAACCTGCTACACCCTTACTATACTACTACTAGAGGACGCCCGCGACTTCGTACGCGTAGAATTAGTTTCCCGCTACTCCCCCCATTTCTTCCCGTTGGGAGTCGATTTTCGGAAAATCCTTTCTTAGTGCTCACTTACATCATGAAAGGAACCCCTGTACCAAATTTCAAGTTTCTAGGTACAGTAGTTTCGTCTGTGCGTTGATATATAAGTCAGTCAATTTTGCCTTTTATATATATAGAAGATTATTATGCTTCACTACTAATATAGGTAACGTGTATTAACAATTACGAGTATTTACCTATATGTTATGCGACATTGAAATAGTACTAGGTATTTATTATAAGCAGGCATATCTATCTGCCTGTCTGTCCGTCTGGTGGACTGTCCGTCCATCTGTCAAAACCTCGACTGCGTCAGAAGGAGGGTTAAGTTTTTCGAGCGTCTATTTCTGGGCACGCTCTGCATTCTGCAGCCTAAACAACTTGCGAGGTGTCATTCGATTTGTCTTAATTGCCGAAGTGACATCACTACATAGTATAAAACAAAGTCGCTTTCCGCTGTCTGTCTGTCTGTCTGTCTGTCTGTCTGTCTGTCTGTCTGTCTGTCTGTCTGTCTGTGTCTGTCTGTCTGTCTGTCTGTTTGTCCGTCTGTCGTCTGTCCGTCTGTCTGTCTGTCCCTATGTATGCTTAGATCTTTAAAACTACGCAACGGATTTTGATGCGGTTTTTTTTAATATATAGAGTGATTCAAGAGGAAGGTTTATAGGCACATTTTAATCTAATTAAGTTTTGATATAGTTGAGAAAACTCAATGTTTTCTTACCAAGTCGTCAAAAAATCAATGTTCGGGCGCTTACATAGCTTACGCTGGCTAAACGTTAAGAGATATATCAAAACGATGTACTAAAGAATTGTAGGTCTTTAAAAAACCTAGAAAAAAGTCCGCGATGGCATATGTCTAACTCCTAAGGTTAACTCACAGTAACCATTTTTATCTTTAAAAATTTATTTAAAAATCTTAGGTTAATTGCGAAGCCATTTTCTCCGATTCCGATTTATCCTTATCTAAATAAATACGTTAGTTATCTTGCTGGGTATTTAATGCTAATGATAAAAATGGTCCTTTACACTATATTAATTAAATATTTCAGAAGATATGGCAGATTCAAAATTACGCGCAACCCAAATCTAAATTATCGAAACGGTTGGCCGGGAGCCGGGCCGCTGCAGAGCTGGCTGCCGCTGCCGCGCTTCGCCCTAAAGTAAGAAAATTTTTGAAGCGATCAGACCTGCACCGGAGCTCTCCTGTTACTTTATTCAGATTATTAAATTCGGGAAATGGGTAGGTAGTTAGATTGAGTTTAGGTTTTGATTAAAAGTTATTTTTATGTTGTTTTTCCTTTTAAGGGTTCCGTACCCAAAGGGTAAAAACGGGATCCTAGGCTATTACTAAGAATCCACTGTCCGTCTGTCTGTCTATCCGTCTGCCTGTCTGTCACCAGGCTGTGAACCGAACCGTGAACCGTGGTAGTTAGACACTTGAAATTGTGCCCGTAACAGATCAAAAGCAAAGCACTATCAAACGTAGGCAAGAGGAATGTCCCGAGGGCAGATGTTAAAATCAGCGAAATCTGTTTGGACGGAGAAAGGACTCTGAGAATGACTGACTGATTGATTACTATTTTTTTTATCAGAATATGGCTTAATGTGTCATTTTGCAGGTGGCAGCTGAGTGACCATTTTCAGTCAGTTGAAAAAGTCTCATCATCATCATCATGTCAGCCGAAAGACGTCCACTGCTGGACATAGGCCTCCCCCAAGGCTCTCCACTCAGACCGGTCTTGTGCTTTTCACATTCAACAAGTTCCCGCGACTTGAAAAAGTCTGGCAGATTCTTACTTCTCTTTTTTTAACAAAGCATTATGTTACCTTTTCTTTCTTTGATAATAATGACTTGAACATTTGGCGTGACCTGCGGCTTTAAATGTTTTAACAGGCAGGGAGGAGTGGTTCTGGTATTTCAAGAAATTTCCTTGCCGGACTTGGGTTATCCATTTAATAAATGGGTATATTGTGTTAATGGAGCTAGCTATACAATTGTTTGACCTATTTACTGGCTCTGGATTACCTTGCCATTTGACTCCGGATGGTGAGCTGAAGAATTAACATGATCAAAATCCCACTTCTGACAACATGTTAAATAAAAATCATGAGTTGTTTTTGACGACTAAAATTCGTGTGGAAACAATTTTGTAAAACACGGAATTTTATTTTAGGTTTCTCAATAGCATAATTTTGTCTTGACGGCGCCGATGGTGATGCAGAACGAGAGCGTTGTTGTAGTGGATGCTGCACAATTGGGTGCGGGTATTCAACGCAAGTGCCGTAAATTTGGGTCACGTTGGCTTATAACACAGGTAAAGTATAAGCCAAAATAATACAAAAAAAAAATACTACTCATGCGCAAGGTGACCCTTAAAAGCTACATATAGGCGGCAATAAGGTTTATGTCTTGTCTCTAGGGACTTAAGTACTTTACCTTTTGAATTTTCTTGGACAGCCATATACCTAGAGCCATCAACTAGTTTGGTCATGCTATCGGGGAGCTCGGTGCCTCGGTCTTCGTTTTGGATAAGTTATCTATGTATGTTAGGTTCCTGGGTAGGTAACCACAAAAACAAGTATTTGTGTAGTTCTCTCTTTCTGCATTTGAGTGACGGTTAAAGGGTAAACCAAATAGCCATATTAGATGTATTTTTAATTTTATCACATACAACATATACTTTAAACTCATTACCATCTTTGGACTTCGCAATCTAGTATAAAGTGTAGGTTCATGAGTTATGGATCAGACAAGAACTGATTAAAATCTGATGATAATACTTAGTAGGTACCAACTTTATTATAATACAGTTTTATTATTTTTAGGTCACAAGATATTCTTTGAGGCGGTTTGTGTCCAGAGCAAGGAAATGAGTCCCAGCTAGAACACCTACTTATCTGCACAAAGATTCGATCTGGTATTCTCTGTGAGATTATTGAAACCAAATGATACTTATAAGCCAGTTAAAAAAAGAAAAGATTGTCATCATAACCTGCAGTGAGGACCTGCTGAACTTCCATTATGTAAAGGCTGTTAGAGCAATACAGTGAATGTCACCTCTCTTATACCTATGGTGAAGCTGAAGCGAAATACCCGACTCAAAGAACACATGGCTGATCAACTAATCATCATCAAAATCAATATTTCTAAGATTTTTATTTGAGGCTGTTGAAACCAATAAGTTGCTTTAGGTCAAAATAATTTATAGAAAAAAAAATACCTTCACGGCGACTACCAAGAGTCAAGTAGCGAGATGTGAAAAAATAATGGTATCGTCCGCTGAATGTCAGGTGAAGAAACAAGAGAGGGTTGTAGGTGTAGGATTGCAATCTTTATACAATAAACAATAAAATCATGGACAACACAGGCAGAACAGGCTAAGGAGGAGAGTTGACATGAAAAGGGCAGAAAATGCAAATAATAACAATAACAGAGCATCTTTACATTGCTAAACTTGAACATAGTTTACAATAATATTTGTCGAAGGCATTCCAAAGAAAAATGGAGGCAATGAAAAGATCCGCTGAATTACCTACTCAAGGAATAATCATGAAGAGAAGAACAGAATTTCGAGGAAATGAAAAATAAATGCTACGTTTTAATATTATTATAAGTTATTTACATTTTTAAAATAAGAATTGGCTAAGAAGAATGGTATGATTTTGGCGTGGCGGCATAAAGTGGAAGACAGGGGAAGTGAAACTTTTGTTCAAAACATTTGAAATAGTCGGCGAGAAGTTTTGTATTTTAAAATCTCAATGGTCACTGAAATTCTCATGCCTGTGAGAAACTTTGAAATCATTTCGTTTTTTTCTTTGTTTTCGTTTTATGATAATTTCCAGTTTTTCAATCGATATTACTAGAGTAGGGTCAAGTGGGGTAAATTTGAGACAAAAATAACAACTTTTGCGTTTACATGCTTCTAAAAATTTGGTAATAATGTTTTGGACTTATGGAAATGTACTATCTCAGACTATCTTTCGCACATTACTGATAATTTAACTGTGAATTTATATAATGTTATTATTTCAATACAAACTATGTATCTATTTTTTTTTCCATCAAATTGAAACAGTGTTGTTTAAAAAAAAGACAGCTCATAATTCCTAAGCTATAGCACAGTATATAAATAAACCAGTAAAGAAACTAAGAACAAACGCTCGAAACGACGCACTCACACAGACGCACGCCTCTACGAGACCGCTAAGAGGATTTGGCGGTGCTGTCAGTCGCGAGTGTCGCGTCGAGACGAATGGGCTCCTTCGCATTTTACGTTCGTTCTTTAGAAAGATGCCACAAAAATATTCCTTACAAAATCGAAATCTGGGGATCTGTGTGGTCTCTGACGATGATTTGAGATTTCGTTAGCAGCATGAGAAAAAGTAGCCGCCATCTTGGACTTTTTAGTTATTCAACCGATTGCTTCCAAAATAGATATCTGGGGATGTGTATGGTCTCCAACAATTGAAGCGTAGGTATTTATCTTGAAAAGTAGGCCTAGTTTCTTTACTGGTTTATTTATATAGGTACTGTGGCTATAGGTGTTTTCTAAGCGAGTGGGTAATTTCGATACAGTGTAGGAGAAAAAAAATACGAATCATTTTTTGTGACTTTAAATTTTTTATTTTTTTTTATGAAGAAAAATCATAAACTAACGTGGTGACAAAAGTATGTTTAATAATCATAATGTCGAGTGGTAATGTCTAATAGTGTAATATGGTATTAGAGTAAGAGATAACAATTACAGTCTTAAATTGCACCACGAGGAACGTAAATTATAATGTTAAAGTAAAAAATGCGACATTCGCTTATAAAATTCAAAATTAAACAAAATCTTCTAAATCAGTCCAAATATAAGACACTTCGAAATTACTCGACTTGATATTTTTCAAAGTCTATATGAAACATTAATGGTCTTCTCTTACTTTTTTGCATCGGAGCAGATAATTTTATGAAAACTTCATCTCTTCATCTTTGTGAACAGAGTACTAAATATGGGTATCAGGATAAAGAAAATAAGTACATTGTTGCAGAGGATAGAAAGTACGCGATTTTTGGACGAGTCATATAGAGGGCCGAAACGTAGTTGAGGCCCTCTAATGTACGAGTTCATAAATTGCACTTTCTACCGAGGCAGACATAGTGCTTTTCACAACTAAGTACTGAGAGGAAATAAAATAAAGTTCTTATTCAAAACTCAATAATGTTAGTCAATTGTCGTCGGTTTTTCAAAGGTAGTATAGAAGCATTATAGAAGCTGTATCACCGCCAATTTTACCATAGATAACTTTTTTTTAATCTGGACCCCTGTTCTCGTGGCACTCGAGATTAATAAACTAACATTCGAGATGAAGATGTCTACTCCATATAAAATTGTATTTGTTTCGCCATATCTCCCATGTAATTTCATCTCTAGTGGTTCGAGATTAGGGGCCAAGTATGAATTACATTTAAAAAAAAAGCAGTGACATAGTTTTTAGTCTGTGTATCTTTTAGCAAAAATACACCTAACATTTTACGACACAAACGATGTGTTCTGATTGGTCGATTTCAATTTTTCATTTTAAGGATCTGACACAAAAATTGATTGATTGATTTTCATTGGTTCTTAAAGTTGGACAACAATGTTCTCGACCAATCAGCAAACACGCCGAGAAAAACATTCTTGGTGTGTCCTTATAAGTGACGTTTTGTGACCCCAAACAAGACCATCTATGGCCATATTTCCGAGCAGTGTTGTGAATAGAATTTTTTTTTTGATCTTTTTAATTAAATTACTGATAGGTTTCCGTTATCCATTCCTTCCACTCGAGCTAAGTAGAACTTAAATATGTTTTTAATAGCGTGTCTTATTAGAACAAAGTCACCTATCCCATATACTTACTTATTGAATCTGTCTTATTATTACACTACACAGTGGCGGATTTGCAGTCTTGGCCGCTCTAGGCCCCAGGCCATGTGCCGCCCCTTTCTCAGCATCCATCATATCAGTTTTTATGTTAAGCAAAGCAAGATCGTTTAACCTTTGCTCCATCATTGTTGTGCGTAAATAGTTTTTAACTCTGCGCAAACAAGAAAACGACCATTCTCCTGAACAGTTGCAGGCGGGAGTACACACACATACGAAGAGCAATATCCACGTTCGGTTAAATGGTTTGAAGACCTTCAGTTCGTAACCATTTCAACAAACTGACAGCACTGTTCCGCTCGTCATTTTTAGGGTTCCGTACCAAAATGGTAAAAAAGGAACCCATAGTGAGACTTCATTGTCCGTCTGTCTGTATGTCACAGTAGGTTTTCTCAGCAACTACAAATGCTATCAACTTGAAATTTGGTATAGTTGTACAACTAGCTTGCCCGCATCTGTTTTTAAGTAAAAAAAAATTAAATCCGTTTTATAAATAATTGAAAAAGGAGAGGTCTAAAAGGAGAGGGGTATCTGTACATTTCAAAACTATTTTTTATTTGTTTTCTGTGATGTACTTTTTGATTTATAGACAAAAATATACAAAAAATGACCGTTCCCCCCTTATCTCCGAAGTTTATTAATCAAAAAATCGTTACCAAGTATGTTATCTTAAATACAGAAGCACCAGTGCACGAGTCCGACTCGCACTTGACCGGGTTTTTTATGCTGCAGTGAGAAGGAAAATGTAGACATTTTTCCGAAAAATTGTCTTCTAAGTCAGTAGAATAAACCATATGCAATGCTTTGGCCTTTTCTTCGACTTCTGAGATGCTCAGTTTCGTCAGGTTAGTAATGAAGTCAAAAAAATTGTGAAGTAATTTATCCCGTCGTTTTTTTAGTTCCTCTGACAATGTATTAATTAAGTACTACCGAAAAACTAGTTAATCCGAAATTTTCGCAACCATTCTTGTATTGCATCTCTTCACCTTTATTAGTCTCGCCAGGAAGTAGCTTACGCTTTGGATTGCGTCGAAAATCCCTTTCATATTCCAGTACGAAAGGCAGTTTTTTGCCTTTGTTTTCGAAATCATTGAAGATATCTCTTTTTTCGCCAATAAATGTATCAGTGTCCCATAGTTAGAGTTGACAATGGTAATGTCAATAACTCGCGTGAATCACGAGCGAGTGTTTTTAAAGCTCGTCGATATGTACGAAATAATTACTTATATTTTTATACGTTAAAAAAAGCGATTCAGGAAGATTATTGCTATACATTGCGGTGCAGTGCGGCCCGCCATAATATGCGCAGCCTTTTAAATATTTAGGTACTTAGCGCTTTGAGTTATTTCTTGCTATCATCAGTGATTTTTTTGTCACGATTTGCCGCCTTTAATATCTGGCCAACATAGGCCCGGGCCTACTGGGCCTTAGGGCAAATCCGTAGTGTCACTACACTATGTCTTATATTTAACTACACTATGCCCTAAAGCATGTCTCATTTTTTCCCACCAACACAACGCAACCTCCTAGCTCACTAGCATGCCCCAGACTCAAATGACCGCTCGCCGACGCAAGAACCTCCCCCGCGGAGGGCGCGGAGCGGGGCACTGCGCGCCTGCGACCGTGAGGAAAGCGACCGCAAACAAAGTTGGTCGACTATGATTGAAAATTTTCGCTTCATTTTTTATACTCAAAAACGAAACTTAACAAAAGTCGTTGATTAGATTACAGTAGTCCGTGTTAATTTAATTTTTTAACATTAAAGATATGTGAATAAGGATTCTTTTTAAATTAAATAAGAATGCATATCCGAGAATTTTTGAGTGTTAACAACCGTGTCTTATTTTTACCTAAAATATTGAGTGTCTTATATTTACCCCACTTGACCCTAACTAAGTATAATACTCGTAATATAGTAAAGTTTAACATGAGTCATTATTTCACCTTAAAGTTGACTGGTAGAAAATGCTTGTAGCATTAAGTTCGCCTTTTGTACACTATTTTAATTTTGTGCAATAAAGTATTAATATAAAATAAATACCTAATCCTAATTAGGTTGGTATGCTAGGTATTTAATTAGTATTAAAAACTTGTCATCACTCATCACATCATTCAATTGTTGAACCAAATTCGGTTTTTGTTTTGGATTATGCATGTACTTTTTAAATAAGTGTACCTACTAGGTTTAAACATAACAAGTTTAAATGCAATAAATGATTTATTTACACATTCATTATGTTTACATGACATGTAGGTAATTAGTTGGATTCCTCGAGCTCTGAAAATAGATAAGTAGGTAAACTTCGGCCACATCTGTGTGATTTGAAAAATATTCGTGTTAAAAAACTAGTTACCTAGTTTTTTTTTTTAAAGTTGGTATCTTTCTTTATTTATTTTAAAAAAGACATGACAGTAGATATGGCCGCAGCATTAGGAAGACCCATTAAATACATGATCCTCACAGAGTATTAGTTATAAAAGCTTTTAAAAACCATTTGGAAAAAAAAATATCGCTAAAGGTACCTACAATCGTTTTTTTTAGAACTTGGTGAACTTATAATTTTGTCGTTCTTGAGGGGTCCTGTATTCAGTGGATGTCTTTCGGCTGAAATGATTGTCTTCTCACTGGTTTATATGCAAATAAGAACTGATCAGGCGCGGCGTACCTACTAAGCCCGTCGCTTCTGCGGTGCGGGTGACGCCACTAGATACCTACTCGTTTTATTATTATTATTGCCTATCCTATGTTCCTAATGCCTATAAAATTAACAAATCGTTCCGCGAATATGAACGATGAGTTAAAAGTAAAATGATATTTTAATTGCGCTAATGTATTCAATAAAAAAGTATCTCGTTGACTACATTAATGTCGACTAAGTACTTATTTTCTTTGCAGTTTATCAGTTCTCAATATTTAAAACATTGCCATCACGCCTGGTATGTTCTTTTTTGCAGTACTTACCCTAAATCAAACTTTAACCCCTTTTTCATAAAACTTTATAAATAACGGTGTTTAAAGCCATAATAGTTAATATGCGCCAACAACGTGTCTTAACTATTTATTGGTCTTTAAGTACCTGTTGTGATTTTATATGAATAACGGGGTGGCGAATAGTTTACGTATGTGGTTATGTATAAGCTATGCTTACACACACATACGCATAAAATTAGTTCCGCCACCGCGAACTAGATGGCAGAAGTTACTATGGACAGTTTTTTTTTTAATTTTTTTTTTTAATAATTCTTTGAGAACCGAAAAAATCGCCGAGTTGCCAGTCTATATCCAGTGTACAATAGTAGTCTTTGACACTGACCGCGTTACCTCTATGGATAGGTAGTATTTTAAAATAAATAAATGTAAGGGGAAATCTTGCACAAATGGACCGAGTATCAGACTAAGCTCTAGGCTTGCAATATGGGTAGATACAAGATACATCCAAAACCTTTACTGGGAATCGGCCCTAGCGGTGCCTAGCTTCGTCGACAGTCCACTCGTTGGTCTCTACCAAATATGCTAACTGTGTGGTCAATTAAATATATCTTGCTAGTGCTATTCCTCTAATGCAAGAAGCTCTAGCCACGCCGTTGAAGCGGCGTTGAGCGCTCCACCCGAGGCTGCCGAACAGATATCCGCTTACATATTCAGCAGCCCGCTAATGGTGAAACTTCATAATCCCTTCACTTCACTTACGTCTACGCTAAAACACCTATTTAAATGTAGATCGTTATCTACAACTAGCATCTCGTAGTTTGGAAACCGACCGAGCACGGGCCAATAATACTTTTACCTCTCATTGTTTTATTAAGCGAATGTAGTTGTAGGTAATAATAAGTTTATGTATGATTTTAAAAATATATAGTAATACCGGTTACCAATCATTTATTTCTTTGTCATTTATTCGAGTCAGCAATATACTGTCTTCTCCTTGTTTTAATTTATAGCGGCTTCATGTTGATTTCGCCAATGTCACGTGAGTGAAATTATATTAAGTAAAGAATTATGAAATTTTAGTATTGTGACCCATCCCATTATGAAATGCATTTTGAAGTTTATATATTACTTTTAATCACATAATTATATTTAAAATAAAATCAAAAGTAAAGAAAGTAAATCAAAAGTACTAGCTGGACATTTTTAATCGGCTATTTTCCCTCCCTGAAGTTTAACGGAATCAAATAATACTGACAAATTGCTCCAAAACCAAACTCTAGAACGGGTATGTACAAATGGAAAAAAAAACAAATACGAAAGAAACGAAAATAATTGGGGGTACATATTATAATATATAAAGTTCATAATGCATAATGGGTAAAGTATAATAATACATAAGGTCATAATATTTAATGGTATTTTTTTCGAAACCGTAATCTTTTCAAGATTGTTATAAAACCTGAAAAGTTAACGGTTTCAGATATAAAACCATTGTATATTATAACCATTTAGTATTATGACCCATCCTTTTATGTCCAATTTTTGGTGTCGAAAGGTCAACTATTCCCGTTACTTACCTTATATTCGTCATTCTTTAAAAGTCAGCAACTCGGCATAACTCGGCGTGTTCAACTGAAGCAGAAACTAATAATGAATCATCCGCATGCCGAACTTTACTCCTTTTACATCGGTGTAATGTAACTAAACTTACCAGACTCCAAACTGGCCGAAGATAAACTAATTAAAAGGGAGCTCCGATCAAATGTTGCAGTAGATCCGAACAGGCCCTTCACTCCCTAGCGACACGTTAGGGTTACTTCAACCATATATTTCGATATTTTATTGACGTTCATTTTGTCATTAAATGTATACTGGATGCGTGTTTAAATAGGGTCGGGTAAGGTCCCTGTTGGAGGTCAGTTGTCATTAAAGTTTGTAAAAAGGTCAGGAGCTCTATTAACCATAAACCATAAACCATAAAACGATATTACTTCTGACATGTTATCGTGTCGTCAACGTTACGATTTGACACAGTAGAATAGAGCCCTAGGTAAACTTGTACAGTCGAGTTCATAAATATGTATACACTTTAGTACCTTGTCTATTTAATATCGTGTTCAAACTCCATATACGAATTATCACAGCGGTTAAAGTGACAAGCTACTAAAGTGTATACATATTTATGAACGCGACTGTACACGGCGGGTATTTGAAATTGGTCGAGAAATAATTAAAATTATGAAAAAATAATAGTCAGTTAAATATTCGAAATGTAATGTGACATCAATAAGCACCTAGATACTAATTTCATAATTTTAAACTTGAAAGTTAAAACCTACGTACCACGCTTAAATTTTACGCGTACCTGTTAAACTTACTTTTTGATACATCGTCGGGTGTTCTATACAGATGATGTGCCGTTCTTAAACAAGGCTCTTTTATGGCCCGGCGTGGAGCGACACCCCCGAATGCAAATAAAGCCATAAAAAACCTGGAGGTGTTTAAATTTAAATTACACCCCGCGGGTTGCCAGCCGCGCGGGGAGCCGGGCACGACGCGCGATGTACATCACACTTACACGTACTATTATAATCGACGGCGATATTAATCCACTACTAGGTACACTATTGTTAGTGTGAAGGTGAAGATATTTGGATGTTTATTACTCAGGTAATGATTGAATATTAGATGACTAGAACACAAATAGACATTCTACTATTTTCGGCAGATGCATTAAGCCTCACAAATTAATCAATAATAAAGGTTAAAAAAACTAATTACGTAAGTTTTAAACGAAAGAGAATAACATTTAAAATAAATTCTTTAAGGGTACTCGGAGGAATGTTTTGAATGGAAAACTTTAAAAAATTTAATGTAATTTAAACAATAAAGATGAAGTTATATTGGTTATACTGAAAATAATATTAGTTTGGCAACACCGGTGAAAATAAACTTTAGGAATTTTGTTAGTAAACTCCACAGTGAACTATTCGCGAAGTTCCTTCACAATCAGTCGGAAAGTTTTTGAGAAGTTAACGGTTACAGGTATTTGGTACTTTTGCGGTAAGAAAAGACACGCTGGCGTCGGGATAGTGATGAAATTGATTATTCTTACTCATGAATTACTAAATATAATTGCTTAAATCATGGATTATCACAAAAACATAGAGCCATATTTTACTTGCCCCTTTTTAAACAATTATCAAATACAGAACTTTCAGGCATTAATGTGATGCGGGAATGTTGAGCATTAATACCATAAATATGAAACTAAAGTAATTAAACTGTGAATTAAACGCAGTATAGCGAATAAGTAAAACAAACTTTGAAATTAAATGGACTACACTATGTCGCTGCTCGCAAGTTTTCTCATTAAATAGCATAACATGCTTACACATCCGCGTCCTCGCCACATATTGCTAGTTGGATGGAACTTCCAACAACTCCCTGCAAAAACCCTAGCGTTAAATGCCATGTCTACATACCGGAGTGTACCTCACATCACATACGCAGGCATAATCCCAAAGTAGATACACAAGGACAGTACATAATCTCGAAAGCTCCTGGCTCCAAGTACGATTAAAATTTTAATGTAGACATGAGACGCCCGCGCGAAACGCAAATTAAACTTTTATAAAAAGGTGTGACACATCCACGAACCAATTTACTTTGAAGCCCTACAGAACACGACACGGTCATGGCTTTTAAAATGTTGTTAATATTTCGCTTTATATCTTAAGGAAATGTTAATTAATTTCCCGTGATTCTATGATTTTATAGGAGCTGGCTCATTATATTACTTTAATTAAATAATAAGTGTATCCGGTCACGTCAGATGTAACTCGTAAGTACTTGTCCTAATTCCACGATTAAACGGCGATATTAATTCCGATCGACGTAATGTGCAGAACCGCTTTTAATCGGGAAGGTGTCCAATCGTTGCGGTTAGAAATATCTTTAATTCGATATATCTCAAAGAGGTCAAGCGGCCGGGCCTCGGGGGACCCGAAAAAGGGGAGGAGTCAGGTGGATGTCGAACTGACCGCAACTTTAATTGTATTTCCCGGTTCGGCTTGAAGAGACCCAACAATTTGCAAACTCAGTGCGAAGTTCTCGACGCGAGTGACAATGGATATAGTTACTTATTTTAGATGCTTAATTTAGGTTTCATAGCAATCAGGCATGTAATCCATGAAATAACTTATTAAAAGAGCACGGTATCTTCCTAATAAAGAAGTAGAGCAAGCAGATATTTTGGAAACTCATCACGTCATCACGCGGGGTAACATTAATAGCAACAATATAATCGCAATCGTTTCTCATATAACGCGACGAAAACCTTTCAGAACAAAACTGTCCCGACTGAGCCTGTTTGTTCCCCGAAATGAGTAATAGCTCTGGGAAATTGCGTCTGCTAATAACTTCTTAGGGGAGTTTTCAGTTTTGATCTACCCTCCGCAAATGAGGATGGACGTTCGCGGATGTCGGCCAACTTACTAATAAAACTTGAACTCGCCGGCGGATACTTTGTTTCCATTTAAAGGAGTTGGATGTTAATGCATCGAGCTCCAGCGAACGTGATCGTGCCAGGGGCATGGAAGATTTAGAAAACTTGGTAATTGGGAGGAATCTGTGCGAGATTTTTTAACTTCAGTTATTATTAACGACTCGAAAGTTTCTGGCCTAGTCATGGATGGTTTATTTTATCAGTTTAATTTTTTAAGTTACTCGAGCGCATTTAATTTCAAAACAATATCCCTTTAAAATAATATTCTACTTCGGCAGGCATAATAGGCAACTTTTACTTTGGAAAGTTAACCTCTTAAGGCCCAATTCAAATTTCGGTAGTTCGAAAAAGAATATTGTGTCGGTCAACTAAAGTCAAAAGTCACTTTGACAAGTGTCCTAAATTTAGGACGTTGGGCCTTACGAGGTAGAACTAAATTTAATGGTTACGTATTTCTCTCTGCATCGTATCTTAGTTAGGTACAAACCTTCACTAACGTTTTTAAGTAACATCTTACACAATAAAATTCTATAATAGTCCAATTAGTTTTAGTATCTCGTCGCAAAGACCGTCACCCTTGTGTTTAATTCAATTATTATCTTTATTATGTCGCGCGCTGATCATACAACTTAATAAAGAGTGCCGCTAACTTCGTTACTTGTTCCGGCCGGCCTGTTGTCTGTCTGCATGTAGCTGGCTGCTACAAACATCGTACTTCGCAAGTTTTGTTAGAAACTTGGCTTCGGTTAGAAAAACACTACTATAAAAGCTCGCGACATGTTTTATTTGCAATATCTGGATAGACCTTTTCAAAAAGTGAACTTTTAGCAAGATAATTTGGAAAACATATTTATTTATTAATTAATTACAAGAGATTAAAGTAAATTTAATAAAATATTTATCACTTTTTCATACACCCATAATATCCGATATCCGGCCGTCCCTAATCAGTAAGATATATTAAATTAAGATATTGTAAGATACATTTCAAAGAGATATAAACTACCTTACTTCAAGTGACAGAGAAAACATTTAGGTATGTGTTTATTAAGTTAGTATTTAAAGCTAAGACCGTATAATATACCTCTATTTTAAAGTTGTATTTTTCCGTGTTTTGCTTTTGTGGTGTTCAATAAAGTTTGTTTGGTTTTGTATAATGTGTACTTTGATCTAAGTTCCGAATAATGTACGAGTACAACATTTTGTAAATATATATACATACAATCACGCCTCTTTCCCGTAGGGGTGAGCAGGGACCACTTCCTTCCTAATTCAAATTCTTTGTAAATATTTTACCTATTTCATAATTTAACCGTCGGTCATCAACCTTGGTATTCATATTGGCGGACCGTTGTGTGCGATGTCGCGGGACTCCGATGGAATTACTCAGGTAATTAATTTGTTAATCAAGTTAGAAATCCGGTTGGCAAACAATAGACCTGCGAATTTCCTTACCGTTAAGCTAATTTCGTAATAAATTAGTGGGATTGAAATATTTTTTATGCCTCGTTGGATATTTTCTATATTCACCTTGATTATAATAATAAGGCGCGTGCTCTATTAAGGTAACCGAGTTACTATTTACTACCGTGGGTTTATGATACCGCTCCTACATCACATGGTCTTATTAGATGAAATAGAAAAGAGGAAATACGTGGATGGAACACATATTCCGTAGCTCTGTTTCGGGAGCACTTCTCATTGGCTTTATTTGATGGAATCTGCGCAAGTTTTCCTGTAACGAAGTTAGACCAGACAAATAGGGAGACATTCCCTGCCGTCAGTCTGTTTTCGAACAAATTGGGCGCGGTACTTTTGATGTGGTGGCTTTACAAGTTGTAGGTAATTTGCTTCCCGCCAAATTCACATTTGATAATATTAATAAAGTTAAAGGTGTGTTTGAGTAGGTTTATGCAGATGTACGGGTATTGTAAGCTTGGGTGAGTAACCCTTATAAATGCAAAGCCAGGTCAAGGTAAACAGCATTGAATATTGGGGTGCTGTCCTTGCTTACATTATTCCTGAAGGAAACACTCTCTCGCTTGAAACAAGTAACATAATGTTCATAAGGCACGTAGGACGTTAATTATAATTTAGCACCGCAGAGAGTTGAAAGTGTATTAAAATGTAGAAGAGCTACCGGGTGCGGTAAAGGCTATAAATCAGCTATAACACTGATATATGGACGGCGGGCACGTCACCACTTTATGATTTTAGTTAACGTTAACACTCGGTGGTTCGTGCGGCACCTGCTTAAAGACTAGATAAAACTAACTGCGCCGTAAAATAGAGTAATCTTAGTTCTCAGCAATGATAATCTCGGAGGAAAACGTTTATAGCGTATTTTGGAGATGCTTTATTTAAGCTGCTCGTTGCAGTACCCGAGAATCTGCAGTATTTATTTTATGAGTTGCCAGGCCAGCCAAGCAACTTCACTATTATAAATCTTCACGTAAAATTTTCTAGCGCTATGGTAAAGGGAAAAGATAAGATCATTTGCTCTCCTAGACCCTAGCTAGAAAGTAGATTAGATTAACAGGATCCATCGTCCCGGTTTTTTATGATTCTCTTGTTGAAAAGTGCATCGCCAATTTTTCTTTTCGCAAGAACGTCTCGCCGCAATCGTTTTGGTTTTTCTATAACCACAAGATAACTGCTTTCGGAAAAATCACCACTCCGCTAAAGTAATGTATCTGCTAAGCGTACTCTTTTTGGGAAAGACGTAACAATAGGTAATTTCTCAAACGATGTTAATAGTATTGTGTTTGTCGCAGGGACTTCACGCTGCTGCTGAAGCCCGACACAAGCTCGGTGTTCGCGGACGGCGCCCAGTTCCACTCCTCGTCGGGTCCGCTGGACTACACCGCGCAGGTCTACACCGGGAAGCTCGAAGGTCAGCCCCAACCAACAACATACCAGAATTATTCATACTCCAGCACCGGAAGCAGTCACAAACGACCCCTACACAAGCTACTTACTATTTATGTTGCTTCACTGTCCTATTCACGTAAAGCCTAAAACAACATTTATGACACAAAGTGTTTAGTTTTATTCTCGGCTCTATGAAAGGCCTTTGGACGCTAGTATTGTGGGGTATTAAGCCAGGACGCTTCTCATTTACCGGGACCCGTTATTTAATCGAGACAATAACGTCCAGGCCGGGGTCGCTTTAGCAAATTCCCTCAATAATAGCGAGCTCCTCTGGTTATCAAGAGCGAGCAGACGCGGTGACTGTAAACGCAATCCAATTCGGTCCGAACTCTGCTGGAGACGTTTAACGGACTTCAAATGGATTATTCCACAACTCAAATCCCTGAATCACTTTGCTTGCATATCTAGATGTCATCTACGTAGAACGCGGCGTTGCACAAAATAGATTCTCAATAATATTCTCATAATAATAAGAGAGGTTCCCACGACCGACTAATAGCAGTCGTTTGAAAATAACATACTTGGCTATCGATAGTAATCAAAGATAGTAGTATAATATTGGGCATTCTGGCCCACCTCGTTCGATCGGGCGAAAATTTCGCCCTCCTCACTCGTGTGATCCAAATGCCCAATATTATTTTGTGGATTTCAAAATTTGGGTTTGCGCAAAATGAAACAATCGCGCTAACGTGCGCGTTTCGCAACATGTAACGGAAATTGGGTTTGTGCTTAAAATAAAACGATTATCTCTCGCGTTAACATACGTATTTAACAAATAACACGTCGTAACGGAAATTGGGTTTGCCCAAAATGAAATGATCGCGTTAACGTGCACGTTTGCAACGGGAATTATTAGCTAAAAACAATCGCATCAAAATTGTTATATATATGTGAAAACGTAGTCGTGATTTCCCTTAATTGGAATAAGTCTTTCATGCAAGTAAAACGTACCTATGCATCGCTTGAGAAATTTTGAAGAAATATGAAGTTTGTAAAACAAAATCAGAGCTTGCAGTTGGATCTTGTTTTTTCAGCTCGCAATAAGCCTTGTGTACGTCATGGTGAACTTTTACCTTACAATATTCGCAGTATAATTTGCGGTCCTTCTAATTGCGGGAAAACTAATTTAATGGTTGGTCTTTTACTTCATGAACAAGGGTTACGGTACCAAAATGTTTATGTTTACTCAAAAACCCTTTTCCAACCTATGTATCGATTTTTAGAAGAAGTATTAGCGTTAGTTCCAACGGTTACATTTCAAAAATATTGTGAAAATGAAGAAATACTTAGCCCAAACGAAGCTAACTATAACTCAATCATGATATTTGATGATGTGGCTTGTGAAAACCAAAACAACATAAGGGATTACTTTGCAATGGGAAGACATAAAAATATTGATAGCTTTTATTTAAATCAAACGTACAGTAAAGTACCAAAACAATTAATAAGGGATAATGCTAATTTAATAATTCTTTTTAAGCAAGATGATGTTAATTTACGTCATGTTTATGATGAGCACGTTGGAACCGATATGTCATGGTCGCAGTTTCGTGAAATTTGCGCTAAAGTATGGAACGCACCTTTCAGCTACTTGGTTATAAACAAGGATTGTAACAAAAATTCTGGATGTTATAGAATGGGGTTTGATACATTCATTACTGTAGATTAATATACTTAAGTACATACTTATTGAATAGTATTCGAATAATCGTTTATTATATTAAATGAATCCAAAGAGAACGGACATGAGCTCGAAAGTCGAGAAAGTTAATGAAGATAAAGTGCTAAAGGAAAAGATACTCCGGTCAGCCGAAGCAGTTAAAAAGAAGGTTAAACTTATTCGCGATGTAAAAACAAACAATGATATGATTCTGGAATCTGTTTTAAAACCAATTACAGAACCGCTTAATGAAATAGTTAAAGTTAAAAATGAGAATAATTACTTCAATACTAATGATGATGATTTTGATGACGGATTGCAATGGGGAAAGTTAGTAAAAAGAATTAAATATAGCCCAAGTGAAGAAAAGAAGGAATCTATAACTGATCAAACGGTTGTGAGGAATTTTTCTTAATCTAGCCTTGTTAATAAAAATGATGAGGATGAGACATCAAAAGATAATGAAAGTGATGTAAGCGATGAAGTGGAAAGTGAACATTTTAATGATCAGGATTCTTCAAATAATATTTCATTTAAGACGACTGATTCTTACGCTTCTCCTCGTGACGATCCTAAATTTCAAAAGCAATATATTACCAACTTAAATATACCTTTTGGTATTCGAACGGAACGGGACAAGCTAATGTTGGGAACCTGTCCGGTATACACTACAAATGACAAAAAACTGAAAGTAAATGGTCATACTTACTATTTAACGCCAGGTTTATTCGAACTGCTATATAAGAAAGTACCGGATTTAGATATTGTAACTGAGGATGACAGATGTAATTATAAAACCTTATTATTAGAAACTAATGCACATAGAAGAGAGTTTAATCCTAATAAACCAATAAAAAGCAACAAAGGCATGAAATATTTATATGTAATAAGACCTCTTTTTAAATTAGCTAAAGAACGTTCAGTAAGTGGTGAAGGACTACCGACGATGAAAAATGTTAAAAACGATGTGTCATATGTATATTGGGATAACCCAAACGAATTAGTAGAAAGGTTAAAATTACTTATAGCTTCTCGTGATGCTGGTAATACAGGATTGGATAATGAAATCATATCTATTATTGAAGAACTACAAGAAGCGGGATTAGTGAACAATGTTAATATATAAAGCAGTTACTTTACTATTATCGTTAGTCGAAGCAGAACTTTTGGCGTAAAAATATATCATAAAATGAACATAGATAAATTTGGTCACCATGTTCATAAACGTTTACGTGTAGCAGGTGTATCTGAAGTCAACGAACTTAAAAGTCAGGCTTTGCTTCGTTCAGAAGACGGAGATTTTGATTTACAATCACTGAGATTAAAAGGCGTTGCTCATCCTTTGTCGGCTGATGATGCAGTAAATAAGGAGTACGTCGATCAGCTCGTTCAGAACATTTATGACAAGAAGTATCTAGATTCTTTAATCAAAGTTATAAATTCTCAAATTCATCAGCTCGCAACTCAGTTGAAATTGAACTTTTATACAAAAAACGAGGTAGATAACATTGTAAAACAATTAAGCAATGGCAAAAGAACAAGTAGTGAACGAGATCCACAGATCAGCTCGTAAAAACTTTAAGCGACGAGCAGTTGTTTTAAAAGGCATTCACGATTTGTGGCAAGCAGATTTGATTGACTTACAAAAATTCCATAAAATAAATAAAGGAAATAAATATATTTTAGTTGTCATTGATGCATTTTCAAAGTACGCGTGGTGTATTCCGACAAAATCGAAAACTAGACAAGAAGTTAAAAATGCATTTCAACAAATTATAAAGTCAGCAATCCAAATTCCTAGAAACTTGCAGACAGACTTTGGAAAAGAATTTTACAATAGTGAATTTGATTGTTATTTAAAATCTTTAGGAATAAATCATTATTCAACTTATTCAATTAAAAAGGCATCAATTGTTGAAAGGTTAATAAAGACGCTTAAAAACAAACTGTACAAATATTTTAGTTTAATTGGAAATTATAAATGGGTTGGAAAACCTTTAGATGATATAGTCAAATCTTATAATGAAACTTTTCATAGTACAACAAAATTTAGACCAAATGATGTTAATTTTGAGAATGAATCGGAAGTAAAGAACAATATTAAGAAACGTCAACAAAATCTATATCATAAATTAAATAAATTCAATGTGGGAGATCGTGTACGTATAAGCAAGTATAAAAGCGCTTTCCATAAAAGTTATACGCCTAATTGGTCAACAGAGCTATTTACTATTAAACAAGTCAGTAACACTCAACCGTTTACGTACCATATAGAAGATCAGCGAGGAAACACTATTCTGGGCACATTTTACGAACAAGAACTTCAAAAAACTAAGTACCCGGACGTTTATCTCATTGAAAAGGTGGTCAAAAAAAAAGGGAATAAATTATACGTTAAGTGGTTAGGACTTAATGATAGTGAGAACAGCTGGATTAATAGAAGTGCCATTGTATGAATATATTTATATAGTTACTCGCACAAAAAATGTCATTAACATATAGGATATGAAAGGAAGAGGACTTTTAAACAGTGTAATTAATCACTTGCCTTTTGAATTACACTTACCTGGTTACAATTATTGCGGACCAGGCACTAAATTGCATAAACGGTTATTAAGAGGTGATAAAGGAGTTAATGAATTGGATGACGCGTGCATGAAACACGATATAGCTTATGATAAACATTCTAACCTAACAGATCGACACCGCGCAGATTTAGAACTTTATAAAATGGCTAAACAGAGGTTGAAGTCGAAAAGTGCTGGAAAAGGAGAAAAACTTGCTTCATGGTTAGTTAGCAAAGTGATGAAATCTAAAATGAAAGCTGGTGCAGGCATAAAATCATTTAAAGGTTTGGTTACAAAGATGCGGAAGGAACTGAAAAGAAACAAATCAAAAGATAAAGGCACTACAATCACCCGAGCTCTTGCGCTCGCAAAGAAAGTATTTACTAGAAACAGTAAAATTCATATTCCGCGTTTAATACCGATTCCGAAAACTGGCGGTATATTACCACTGATACCTATTTTTGCGGGACTTTCTGCGTTGGGATCATTGGCTGGAGGAGCTGCTGGGATAGCTAAAGCTGTTGGTGATTACAAAGCTGCAAAGAAAAACTTAACCGAATCACAACGTCACAACAAAATGATGGAATCTATTGCATTAGGTAAAGGATTGCACATTAAACCGTACAGAAATGGAAAGGGATTGTGTTTAGAATACTCAAAAAACTAGTCAACAGGCTTCCCAGACGTGCTCTCACTAATATAGATATTTTAAAACACTCTTCAGATATTCCTCATTTCCGTGGCGTTTATATGAGAGATAATTTGCCAAAGCGTTCGAATAGAGTAGAGTGCGCAATTATTAATTTAGATAGTTCTGAAAACCAAGGGACACACTGGGTAGCCTATGTCAAAGATAATAATTACTGTGAATATTTCGATAGTTACGGCGATCTTCAGCCTCCAATAGAATTAATAAAGTATTTAAAAAATAAAATTATTTCATACAACTATGTCACTTATCAAAAGTTTAATACTGTAAATTGCGGTCATTTATGTTTGAAATATTTAAAGCAATTTTGGAGTAACCGTTTAAATATCTCTGTTCAATAAAAACCATATCATTCACATGATGTCTTTCACTTTGTCCATAACTGGAACCTCTTCTACCCTGATCACAAATCATTCACCAGCTTTTCAACTAAATGGTGAATATGAATGCGGGTTACTATATTTTTCGACTTTTAACTCTATACCTAATATAGACTATAGAAATAATATGTTTTATTATGGCCAAAATGAAGTAGTTGAAATTCCTGAAGGGTCATACGAACTTCAAGACCTCGACGATTACCTGAAAAGACATCTGAAAGGATGTTCATTTTCACTGACATGTAATAATAATACGTTAAAGACGTCTATATTGTGTTCTAAAAATGTGTATTTTAATAAAGAAAATTCGATTGGTAACTTACTAGGTTTCGGTCAAGAAACTATTCAAGCTAATATATTAACAGAGTCTCCTTTTCCTGTGTCCATTCTCTCTACAACTATAGTGCGAGTTGAATGTGACATTGTGAGTGGTTCATTTATTAACGGAAAACCAAGTCATATTATTCACGAGTTTGTGCCTAATGTACCACCAGGCTATCGGATTATAGAAACACCTAAAAACGTTATTTATTTTCCTCTTAATCAAAACAGTTTAAGCTCTTTAAAGTTAAGAATATTGGATATAAACGATAACTTAATCAATTTACGCGGTGAAGAGATCCAGATATATTTGCATCTCAGGAAAAGATGATAGATTTCAATAAAAGATTAGTTTCGCGCAGTACAATTATTAGTACGCATTGTGCTGTCAAGAAAAGAACACCTAAAAATCAGCTTACGAGGCTTTCCAAGGAAAATAAAGAATTTCTTAAAACTATTGGTTTATTAAAATGAGTATTCTAAACTTAACAGAAACTTTCGGCTACGATAACACAATAGAAAGTTTTGAATTCCATTCCTACAAACCTTACGTAACAAGTTTCAATTTTAATGATGAAATCCGTATACCAATAAACCAACAAGATCTATACGTGTTACCTTCTGAGAGTGCCTTATACATAGAGGGAAACATGGTAGTAGTCAACAGAGAAACAAAACTACCGGTGGCCAGTGTTCAGTTTACTAATAACCCTATACTTCATTTGTTTCAAGATATTCGATATGAGCTTAATGGAATCGAAATAGACAAAATTAAAAATGCTGGAGTTACAACTACTATGAAATCTCTCTTATCTCTAAATGAACATGAATCGAGAATGTCAAAGTCATGGGGTTGGGATGTCAACGGTACAAAAGTTACGCATGGGTCGTTTTCTGTATGCATTCCTTTAAACAAGATTCTTGGTTTTGCAGAGGATTACAATAAAATAGTTATAAACTGTAAGCATGAACTTATTCTTTTGAGATCCAATACTAATTTAAATAGCGTTACATTAAATACAAATGAATATATAGATAACATTACGATATCTAAAATAGTATGGCGTATGCCACATATAAAAGTTTCTGATCGGGAAAGGTTAAATTTAATGAAGTGCTTGGAAAAAGATCGTGCTATTCAGATAGCATTTAGAAACTGGGATCTTTATGAGTATCCACTTTTACCGAAAACATCAAAACATTCCTGGGCAATCAAAACTTCATCTCAAATTGAAAAGCCACGATATGTTGTTATCGGATTAAAAACAGATAGAAAAAATATGACTAACAAAGATATGACACACTTTGATCATTGTCATTTAAGAGATGTAAAAGTTTTTTTAAATTCAACCTATTTTCCGTATGAAAGTTCTAATGTTAGTTTCGCAGCTGAAAAATTCGCTATATTATACGATCAGTATGCTAAATTCCAACAGTCGTATTATAACCGCAGTCAAGCGCCGTTGCTAAGTCCGCAAGAATTTAAGGATAAAGCACCTCTGTTTGTTATCGACTGCTCTCGGCAAAACGAAACCTTAAAAACGGGTTCAATAGATGTGAGAGTTGAATTAGAGTGTGAACAGGACATACCCGGTAATACTGCGGCTTACTGTCTTATTTTGAATGATAGCATTGTAGAATACAAACCGTTGACCAATATTACCCGAAGGATATCATGAGCTCAGACTGCTTGTTTGTAGATCTCCAGGGGTTTAAATCATCTACAAATGAATTTATTCTTAAAGAATTTGCGTATAGTACAAATGAATACACGCAAGTATTTTTAATAAAACCTCCGTATGCATTTTTTACTTTATCGGAAAAAGAAAAAAGTAATGTTATATGGATAGAGAAAAACCTCGGTATCTTATGGCGTGAAGGATTCATTGATTATAGAGAGTTTAAAAGAATGATTTATGTTCACTTAGAAAATAAGAAAATATTTGTAAAAGGGTTAGAAAAAATTAAATGGGTTAGAGATTTGTGTGATAATTGTACTGTAATAGACTTGGGTGAAAAAGGTCTTCCTAATTTTCAATCAATGCATCAAAAATATTGTAAAAACAGCGGCACATATAATTGTTTAATTCATAAAAAAACTTGTGCGTTAAAAAATGTATTATGCATTAAAAAATGGTACTTTGAAAATAATTTAGAACTGTATTCTCATATCTGATTTCAAAATAAATGATATTATTGACAAACATATTTTTTATTTCACCTATTCAAAGAGAATTATCAATTACCGAAAAGTTTTTCCACTAAATTGAATTAATATCGCTGTCAGTCGAGATGAAGAAAAACGTGTCGGTAAAAAAAAAACTCTTAAGGTCACTTGCAGCTTTTTCTTAGTCCAGTAATGTTAAAATATATGATAGGTACTATTACTGTTAAATCTAGTTTAAAAGTTATATCGAAATTTAAAAAAGCTGCAAGGGGCCATTAATAACTGCAAAATGAAACAACAAGTTATTTTCATTATATTTATTTACTTACTATGTTAATTACAACAAAATTAAACTAAAACTACAAACTAGCACTGTATCCACTCAGTTTTTTTGAAATCTTATGTATCACACTTTCGGCATGATCTATAACTTCATCGTAATTATCGTCCGCCAAATATTGAGCACTCAACATCACTTTGTCTTCATCATCACTGTCTTTGTTCAGGTCAATTATCTGTATTTTTAGTAGTCTCGTACCTTTCCCTGCTTTATTATTTATTATAAATGATGGCAGACGGTCGTGACCACTTCTTTTAAAAACTTTATTGGAAAAGTTTCGTTTTGATCTTTTTTCTTTATTTTTTTTCTGGATTCCGCTTTTAAGTTTCTTCACCAGCTCGCTGTCTTCTTCTTCTTCCACTAGGAATTCCTCCAATGGATCCTGAGCATATTGCGAAAATAGGAAAGTGTCTTGTGTTCCTTCCATATTCTGAAACAAGATAAATCAAAATAAATATTTTAATATTTTGCTTGCTATTTGTAGACAAAAAAAATAAAAATAAAAATGCAAGACGATAACATTTACATAAATAGATCGAGTCTAACTTGAATAAATTGTTAATATATAAATATATCAAATGTTTGCTTACCACACCGGGGCTGAGGATATGAAGCTCGTAACAACTTGTAAAAACTTGTAACTTCGTTCTGAAGATAGACTGATGTTTGGCTGAGTATTATATGAGCCTTTATTTATAACGATTAGAATTCATGAATCGACAAAATTACACCACAATTGACGAACAATTTCAGTCAGTATCGTATAACGCGGTCATAGCTGACTCGACAAGGCGTCAGCAGCTAACCTGCTGATTGAGAAACATGCTAATTTTAATATTTCATTTTAAGTAAGTATTTTTATCGGCTAATTAGAAAGACAATAAATTTTAGAATACCGGTGTTTTTAATTTTCACGCAAACTTTGATTATCATTGAAGAAAATCTATTTTTAACATTTAACTGTCTTTCTTTCTTTAGCTAATAAATTCACTTAATTAAAAAAAGAAATATAAATCATTTTAATGAATAGGTTTGTATTTTACTCATATAAATTAAAGTTCATTCATTTCACAAATAGCTCACTAATTAGTTTGGAGTTAAATAAAAAAATAAAAATAAACATACACCTCTTGTGAAATGGAGAACCAATTATTTATGAGTAATTAGGTAATTAAAAATCCAAACACAAATTGCACTAGGCATATGTACGTTTATTCAAATAGCAGTACTAATAGGTATTTACATAACATATAATCATAAATTGTTTCTTAATACTAACATATTACTTATTTTAACGGTATACATTTCTGGTAAAGTTGTAGATTTACAATTCAATTTATTTAACGAGATTTGAATACATTCGCTTATAATTTATAAAAACTACAATATCGATCTATGACCCCATGCTTTAGTTGAAATTTTGTCTTTTAATGTAAGTCGCTTATCGTCTTTACTGGATAACGCAATTTTGTTAACAGTTTGCGTAAAGATTTCATGTTTAATAGATTTAAATAATATATTTTTTTTCCTAATAACCGTATTCTTGAACAGAACATCCTTATAGTCATCTAATGTTAATTCTCGGACACCAGGCTTTTTTACTCCTTTTGCTTTTTTGAGTAATGAATTTTCGCTTTTGATACAATACAACTTGGAACGTAGCCCTACAAACTCAGTGATAAGCTCGCCCCCTAACTCGTCTTTAAATAATCCCGGAACCTTTTTATTTATCAAGGGTATCTGAAACTCATTTGATTTGTTATAATTACTTGTATCAAAATAATGTATAAACTGATTTTTCAAATCGTCGTAAAAGTCAGTGGTTTTAATATTATAAATGAAACTGTCAGTATCTGTATAACAGAGAGAAACACTTTCATTATAATAAGGTTTTATTACAGAGTAGTGGAATTGATACATGTGACTCTTAGAAAGCTCGAGTATCGCGAATCCTATGTATATCGGTTTATCTAAGACAACTCTCTCCGGTTTCATTTGAACAGCGACTAAATTATCCGAAAATGTCGTGGCGCTGTGAAAATTTGGTCGTGCTATTAATTTACTTGCTGTTACAAACTTCTTTGTAGAGTTTCTCTCATCACTCCACTGATTTACTAACTTAACATCTACACGTCGTTCACTATCCTCGAGAGTCTTGCCAAAAACAGCGTTATTTTTTAATTTAAAAAGATTCTGTTGAAATGGAGTTTTTGCATTTTTTCTTAGTTCTGTATTTAAATCTATATATTTTTTCAAAAAGGGGCTTTGTCGGAAGGTGATTACCCGGTGAATTTTATTAAGAGTCAAACCATTACGCAAGCACGTTTTTAAATGTACATAATGAATGACGTACTCATATTTATCATACAAATTTGGGATTAATTTCGAATTTTTCCCTCCTGGAGGTACAAATTTTTGTGCACAGAAGGGATAATCGTTATGCAAATGATGTAACTCTTTAGGGTAAACTAAGTCGACCTCAAGAATAAATCCAAATTCTGCATCGTCTGAAATTGACATAAAGTCTAATTGCTCTATTTCCTCAGAATCTAGAAAGCGAAAATCAGATATGGGTAATGAATGACTCATACTATATCCGTATAAGTTGTTACAATCAATGTATACAAGAAACGAGTCGGGTTTACTGTCATCATAAGTTTTCATATATTTATTATTAGCAAGAGCATGTCTGGTAGAGCACATGCAAATTCCGCCTCGAATGCCTTTTTGAATAAGACGAATGATTTCTAAATCAGATATCAACTCTAATTTTACGCCAGTTTTCAATAACATCGCGTCAAATGACAAACTCGGCACGGTTAAATAGAATGCAGGATCTAATTCATAATGAATCTTACAAATTTTTCGAAAATTTTCAAATATGTCTGACAAAAGCAAAACGTCAGTTTTAATATAGAGATCTGTATATTCACCCATGTTTCTTATTTGAAATGTCTCCCATACACGTTGAGCGTGCTCATAGTCAGAGTCTGTAATTTGTTCCGCAGAAAGCGAGTTATAAAACGAACTCTTTTCAGGTAGCTCAATTTCTGTAAATTTATCCCAGCCGGTCATATAATCGTAAGGATATACTCCTTTGCGTAGTAATAAATTAAACTCTTCTAATCGAGGATAAAAGTTACTTAAGTGGAAAAACTCTGATCTACATAAACCCTTAGCTAACTCTTCTAAACTAGCACCTAGAAATTTAAATGAATCTACAAACCGTATTTGCACATACTGATCATTAGATAACCTTAAAAATTTTGTAAATGAAATATAGTTTTCTTTATTTTTAGGTATTACTTTTATAGGTCCAGAACATTTACCCAGTTCTTTGATAAATAAATGACAGTCGTATCCAGACAAATTGTGGAAAAATATAGGAATAAGTTTAGGCACTCGAAAACGTAAGTTACAGTATTGATGGGCCGCTCCGCGATAAAACCCTGTTAAATGACAGTGATCTCTAACTTTATCACCAAACAAAGGGGTTTTGCAAATGTGACAATTTTTTGCATTTTTGTACGCTAAAGCATCTTCATCGTCGAAAATCATAGGAACCTCTTTATTTAAGATCTCATGTATTTCATTTACATGTCTGTACAAGTACTCTAAAAACTTGGATACGCAATCGGGTCCGCGATACTGAATAAAACGATTCAGACTTCCGTCATAAGAACAAACTATGTAATACGCAAAAGCTGCAGGCTTATGAATTTGTTTATTTGAGGTGAAGCTAATCGATGGTGCTTGCTCGCAACCCTGGTAAGGTTCAAGAATAGTTTCAAAGTCAGCGTACACTACAAATGGTACGTCTTGTTTACGATCGAAATTTTTAAATTGCAGATATGTACCTTTATCTGGAAGTACAGTAGCAATTCCACTACAAACATGCATATCATATTTGTATTCTGATACAAAAAATATGAGACAGTCTTCGCAAAAATAAAGTTTACCATGATGCTTAGTAATTTGAGAACGTACAAGACGCGACAAGTCACGAATCAAAACATAATGCGAGTTATTACCGCGCTCGATTAAAAGTAAATTGATCCTATGTTTCCTTTTGTACTCGGACCTGTAAAGAGGTCCTACAACAGTTCGATTGTTTTTTAAAGAATACACATTAATACTGATATCAGTATTATCGGATTCAAATGTCTTAATATCAGCAAAGGTGACAGGGAAACTCATATTATCAGTTTTTAAAACAGTCTTAAAATAGGGATACGACGATGTACGCTCACTATGATGTGAGGACGGGTAAATGGCGGCAACAATGCACCAGAGAAAACAATAGTCATCGTTATTGCGAATATTTATGCAAGCCTTTTTATTTTTTATTAATTTAGGCAAATCCACGTAAGATGACGCTTTTAATGGATCAAATTTATTGACATTTATTTCTAAATACAAATTTGATAAAAATGTCCAACCAGAATCGCGGTCTTCAAATTCCTCTACCTTTTTTCTTATAGTTATAAAGAATTTTTGAAAAAGCTTCTCCAAATCATAATTTTGATGCACAGAAAAATTTTTTGTTGCGAAAGACTTAATTTCTTGCCTGTCATCTTTGAATAAAAGAAAATTGCAAAAGTATTCGAAATTAACTTTAAGGCTCACTTGTTTTTGAAGCGCATTTTGTAAAATTCTTAAAAATTTGCATTTCAAAGAGTTCAAAAATACGTCAGGTAAACAAGTTTTAAAATCATCAGTAGCAATTATCCTATATGACGATATGCGACCTTTAAAAGCTGAGGAAATTTGATAAACCTCATCGTTTAGTTCTACAACGGAATTATTTTTATGTTTATTACTTTTTAAGTGACCCACCCACTGTTTTCTTTCTACTCTGATGGAGCACTCTGAGCAAAAAGGCATATTTATGTAAGTTTATTCAGATTACAACACAATAAAAAATAATAAGAGCAAACAGACATTTTACGCAAACGTTAAAATAATACTGAATTACTTGTTGTTAGAGTAAAATTTAACGTCAGCCTCTACAAAAAGTTCTTGAAGTCGTTGAACAAATTTTTGCAACGAGTTCCACTGTGGTGTTTCACTGTTGATTTGAGCCTTAACTGCAAGAAGGGCTTTCTTCCAACGCTGATCGGGCAACTCACCGCGAATGTCTTCGGTGTGAGACACCTTCAGCTCCACGAAGAAGTCTCCCTTCAGAACGCATGCTCGTTTCGTTGCTCCTGTCGGCAGTCGGTTGATTATAGACGAGTCGAGCGCATTTGAAGAAACAGAGGGTTTCGGCGTAATATTAAAATCTTCCGGGAATATACCAAACAAATCATGAGGGTTTTGGTTTCCTTTTATCTTCGATGTGGCAGAACTGTAAAAAACAATTAAATCAGTACAACCACCTTGATGTTAGAAGGTTTACTAGAATTACCTTTTAAAAAGATAATGAATAAGATAGTAAAAACAAATACCTGGTTGATGATGATTTTCGTTTCTTAATGGTTTTTTTCGATTTGAGATTATCTTGGCTTACGCTATCCTCTGAATCAGATCTAAAACAGGATATATGGATAATTATTAATCGTTTTTGTTTAAAAACATACATTAACAGTGAAAACAAGTCAACGGGAAATATACCTATTTGCTGCACTTCTTTTTTGTTTTCCAAATTTTGAGGTGACGGGGGTCACGTTAGCAGCAACGATGCTTTCAAATTCGGTATCAGACCTATAAATAATAAATAATTGATATAATTAAATCACTGAAACATTTTAAAGTTATTTGGGAAAAAAGTGTACTTACTCACATTTTAACAGTAGCGAGATGAAACAGCAGGAGGTGGTAATGCACTGGGCGGTAAGCTGGCGGACGAGGTGTAGGGCAGCGGTGGCGGTAGCTGGAAGTCTCGGAGCACAAAAAGAACGCAGTTGTGGAAGTTGACAAATAAATAGCGAATTCTTGATGACTTTGTTACATGCGCCAGGGGTGTTACTTGAGTAATTTTGCATAAAGCAGTTAATATCGCTATTATTAATTTAATATTATTGCTATTTCTATTGCACTGGAAGAACCAGTGAGAGAAGATTCCATCTTCACATCCATATTGTGGTAATTAACATTATTTTTATTATAAGTAGTGTAAATTGTTTTTTTTCTTTAAGCTTACATGTTGTGATAGTTTGAATGTTTATTCCAGTAACTGTTAACATTTAACTAGGGTTTCTCACTGGTAAAATAATTATATCAAGTTTAATGAACGAAATGTATTCAAAATGTTCGACACAATTAAAAGTATTGTTACCAATTATAACATTATTTGATACATTTACGATAGTGCCAGCCCTCAAAATGTATATTCTTGCATATTTTTAATGGGGCCACCGGCGTTGTGCAATTTCCTTCACATCGATTGAAAAAAACATGTTGCGTAATTGACCAATGCCTAATTAATAAAATGCAGGAATATTTGTTAAATCAACAAATGAAAAAAAATATATATATTAATTTAAATTATTTACGCAAATGTACTGGAAACAGAAAAAGTATTTTCCCGAACAAGCGAACTTGACAAATCGATTTCTTAATCCAGAAAACACCTGTAATTGTAAATTTATTGTAATTCCAACATTGAATACAAAAATTAAATATTACCAATATAAAGAATTTAACAATGGTTTCATCATAAGCGCCCTCTATAGGCTAAGTACTGAACTAATATAATAGCTTAATGAATGCATTACACTTTCATATAAGTTGCAAATGGTTTCGATTAATTCCGATAGATTAAGCAAAATATTCGTTATTCTACGCCACCTATGTTCATTTGCGTGAAATCATCACAATAATAGCGAGCGTCCATGGTTGAAATGTGATCGCGGATCTCATACCGCCCGGTCTTCGAGTTCTAATTACAATTACGCAAAACATTGTATGTCGCATGCGATTATATTTTTAGCTAAGCTTAATTTTGCACACAATAAAACTGATTTTACATCAATATGTTAAAGTGAGATATGTTTTTTTAGAAATGTATTAATATATAACGTTCCTATAGATGGCATTACAATAGCATTAAAATTAACTGGAGCACATTTATGCGTTGTTTTCTTGCGTTTTGGTTTTACAAACCAAAAATCAGTTGAACTAACGAATTGTTTATAAAACATCTTATAGTTTCGTAATTTAAATGATGATAAGACTGGTTTTATACAACCGAAAACCAGTTAAAACCTACATCACGCTATTGAAGTTTTTATACTCAGGTTGATATATATAGTAAGAACTTTACCAAATGCATAAGTGTCTTAGTACTCCTTGTGACCTACCGGCTTGGTTGTGCTAAGTCCCAGCTTGTCAATCTCGATGCTCGATTTGATCACCCTTGCACTGAGTATTGCTGAACTATCTCGAATATTTGGGAGGGATTCTGTTACTATGCGGTGGTAGATAACGGATGAACTCGTCCCTGGTGAAGGATGCAAACTCACTATGTACACAAAAGCGGTCATACGACCACCGGGAACTAAGCGTCCTGGGTGACCCGATCTTGTCTGTGGAGCCTGATCACCTTCACGACAAGTTGTACAAACGCGTCTGCGCTCCGGCCAAGTGCGAGGTGTTTAAGCTTTTGCATTTTACGAAATCAACTAATATTCTTAGTTTAACTTGGACTTTAAGAATGTATAAAATCTATACCTCCATTTTACGCAAACCCAATTTTGAAATCCACAAATAATGTCACGCATTTGGATCATACGAGTGGGGAGGACGAATTCGCTCGATATCGAAAAAGGTGGGACAGAATGCATGCATGAATTTCATTTTGCGCAAACCCAATTTACGTTACGACTTGTTATTTGTTCAATACGCATGCGAGAGATAATCTTTTTATTTTAAGCACAAACCCAATTTCCGTTACATGTCGCGAAACGCGCACGTTAGCGCGATTATTTAATTTTGCGCAAACCCAAATTTTGAAATCCACAAATATCGCTCGATATCGAAAAAGGTGGGACAGAATGCATGCATGAATTTCATTCTGCGCAAACCCAAATTTTGAAATCCACAAAATAATATTGGGCATTTGGATCACACGAGTGAGGAGGGCGAAATTTTCGCCCGATCGAACGAGGTGGGCCAGAATGCCCAATATTATACTACTAAAGATCCTTCCATTGTTACCAGATCGTTTGTTTACCGTAAGCCGTAACCTTTAGTTAATTGCAAGAGGATTATGTCGAGGACGGTGGAATAATGTAATTAAAGTGATACACGGACGCGAAGATAGGACGAACAATGAAAAGAATTCACATAATCACTTCGCTGCATCTGATAAACATTAGTTATGCAACTTGGCTTTGCTCCCCGCTAGGGCTGTCGCCTTTCGTTTTGAATTAAAACGGTTTTTGTGTTTTTTATTATTATTATGTAGGTATGTATAAAAAAAAAAGTTAATATTTGGTTACCGTCGTTCCGTTCTATGCTCATGTTGATTTGGTATTTAATGTAACAAAGAATAGTTTGAACTTTTTGTCAAGTTATATGTTACTACAGTACACTGTTTGTAGGGTCAAAACTTGTGACACACAGGTTGACAATGATGTTTTAAAAGAGCTCATTATTATTAAAACCTGCTTGAATAAAGATAAGTCTGGTTATGACAGTAAGTTTTTATGAACCGAACGAACTCTAAAAAAAAAAAAACCCACTAACCGTTGATAAGTACTGATAAAGATCAACTTCTTAAAACGTTTTCTATTATAGTAGCCAAAGGCAAAGCTAACTAAAACCTTAGTTGAAAAGCAACATTGTATCAATAGATTGCCAATTAAACTTGGCTCTCTTAGAGCGCCAACGTTGCGTAGTTTCTCATTTGACGAGAAAGGCGTCCTTAGCGGCCCTAGTTGAGGAACTATTAACAAAAGCAAGTCACGTATCCCGCGGCTCGTTTGAGCCAATTCATGCAGCCCTTCTAATACATGACGCGACTCCGAGCTATTGAAATGTAAACCTCCACTTATACTAGGTATCTAACCCTCTCCTGAGCATCCATTGTTCTTTAATGTGGGTTTAAACGGGAAGTTATAACGAGAGCTAGTTAGAGCTTAAATTGCTAGTCGGAATTAATTTCTACTTTTTCTTTTAGTTCAACTATGCACGGTGGTAATTAGGCACACATGTTGCATAGATAATTCCGCTCCGGCTGTATTCAATGCAATGCAGTTTGACTTTACCAGTTGTTTTTAGTTTGGTTAAGTAAGTATAATGCCTTTTCAAGAGCGGCCTTTACACATCTCTAACAATATTTCATTGAATTCCTTTGTAACTTGCCCAGTTGACTCTAATTTCAAATAGCCGAGGACGAAGTTCCATTACTGCAGCTTCCAATCACTCTTTTTATTTCAGCCGTTTATAAATTGAACGACTGTCGCGGAAATTGAATTGTTTCCTTTAATCACTCGATATCCTCGTTTAGGTTTCTTTTGATTAACTTCATAAAGAGTTTAGTTAGAGTTCCTTACATTTGCAAGGGTGAATATAATATGTATACAGGTGCCTATAAATAAGATTTATTTATTATATATACCGAATACTGTGGTAAATGTAGAATATTAACTATCCGTGTGTCCTTTACAGTTTTAATATTATTTTAGTTAGATGTATAGTCGCCATCAAATATCGTAACTCGCCTGTGGTGTTAAAGGCGTTAGAGCATGTTTAGATATTTCGGTGCAACCTGTATGCTCCAATATATTTGATACAAGTACATATATTGCTTGTTTTCGAGTTAGTAATATAGCAATAAGAGCTTTGTTTGTCCCTTTCGAATTCAACCTTTCTTATTATAACTTGTTTGATTTTATACGCGATTCGAACTCACTTATAATAAATTTCCTAAATTGCCAAAATTACCAATTAAACACGATCGCAGGGAACTTCAACAGCCTGTGACTAACTTAATAAAACAGAATTATATGCCGAGACCCATCTGGCTCCCGGAGACAAAGTTAATTTTGATGAAATTAATTCAAAAGTTTAATTGAGTAAATGCCCCTTGAAGTTTCATACTGGTTACATTAAGTATAAACACTTTCCGGCGTTCAATACGGCCACAACTTTTCCTCGTTTAAATGGAGCACGCACATATACTTAACCCAATTTCGTTTCGATAATCAAAACATTAAAGCAAAACGATTAATATCTCGGTATGAATTCTGCGCTTTCACCCTTTGGGACAATTCTCTAAGAAAATACGTATGTCCATTTCCAGAACTCGTTTATTTTAATCTAGGCCCAGCCAAGCGGTCCGCGAGGCTTTTGATGGGCCCGCCCTGAGCCGAAAATCCATGAAGACATTAAACCTCATTCAAACCGTTTCTGGGAAATCCCTTAGAAATAAACCGGCGAGTTTAAGTAGTCTCGTCAAAGCGTACAAAACACATTTTAGCGCGTGCATTCTCAATTAGGCACCAGGGCCCGTATTATGGTCGCCTTTATCGCGGTCGATAAAGCTTCCGTCACTCTCGCACTTACATACTGGTCAGAAAGTGACAGATGTTTTGTCTACGCTTATCTACGTCGATAAACACGACCATAATCGGCCCGCAGGGCTTCTGACGATAAGATCGAACGTATAAGGCTGCCTAATTGAGAATGCACGCGCTGAAATCTATTTTGTACCCACTCTCTGACGGGACTAAACTTGCTGGTTTATATAAGGTGCGCCGCGTTCACTCGTTCACTCGTTCTACCGAACGAACGCCGTTTTTAAGTTGCGACCACACCGGTGCTTAAAATACGGTGACGGTACGGAATCGCAGTGACGAGTCGTATTAGCACCGTTTTTGACGCAAGCTCCACACACCAATGCTTAAAAAGAGAGCTTGTTTTACATTTAGTTGATTTTTTCTTTTATCAGAAAATGAATGAAGGGGGAAATGGAGGGGTGCGGGGGCAGTAATTACCGTTATTTATGAGCGGTTTCTATCCCGACTGCGACTGCAGGTTGTGATTTTATTCATTCGAAGACCCGAGGCTCTTTGCACCTTGAATTAGTTTTCATAAAATATCGCCCGACATTTGTTTGAGTGTCCCGCCGTTTGAGTTTCAAAGCGTGTTTCGGAATAGTGAACGCTTTCTACTCACCTATTTAATATTTTATAGACAAACAACGTTTCGCTACGGTCCTTTGTATTTGAAACTGTTTGTTTTGTGTTTCCGCAATTGTTTTGTCTACAAATATGCGTAAGTGTAGGTACGAGCATAATCAGTGCAAATTTATTTCAGATGACGATTCGTCGGAGGTGTACGGCGTCATCACGGCCGAAGGGTTGTTCGACGGCACCATTTGGACTGCCACAGAGGAGTACTACGTGGAGCCCCTGTCGCGGTACGACGCGGAGCACCCCTCCATGCACAGCGTCGTGTACCGCCGCTCGGACGTGGAGCACCCGCGCGACGACCAGCCCGCGCCCTGCGCCTCGCACCAGCTACACCTCAAGAGAACGCAGGGGAGCCCGGCTGAACTGTTCAACTTCACAAACCAACAAAACATAGAAGACCTACCCCTCAACAACTATACAGAAGACTTGACGAAAGAAATCAACAGACGCAAAAAACGATGGCTTCCTGAAGACGAAATGCAAGACGACGAACCTAAGAAGAATCCCGAATTACCATTAGACTTAGACGTTCCTTATACTAGCAACGGCGATTCGTTCGATAAATTAAGTACGCGAAAACCGAAAATTAAAATCGATAAGAGTAACCTCATAACTAAGGTCCGACTCGATTCTGAAGAATCGAGACCGAAGCCAAAGACGCACGTCGAAGTGATAAAGACGAAAGCGGGGGTTGTTACAGTAATTAAGGATAAGGATTTTGTTAAGAAAGAGCCGGTGGGGTACACGGTGCTGTCGGCCAACGCCAGCGATGACAGCCGCCACGTGAACAAGAGGGCCACCGTCGACCCGAGGAAGACCACCTGCCTGGTCTACTTGCAGGCGGACCACATGTTCTACCAGAGATACGGCTCCGAGGAGGCGTGCATCGAAGTGATGACGCGGCACGTACAGAAAGTCAACGCAATATATAAAGTTACAGGTATTTAACTAAATATTACCTCTATTATACTCACTTACATTTCAAAGTACGCATTAAGTAATAACGTAATTGTGGTTTACAGACTTCAATCAGGACGGGAAGCCAGACAACATCACGTTTATGATCAAAAGGATCAAGGTTCATACACTAGACGCTTTGAAAGATCCCGCCTACAGGTTTCCAAACAACTACGGTGTTGAGAAATACTTGGAACTTTTCTCAGGTAACTTAATTATTTCATTATGAAATGGATTGTTTGTGAAATAAAATTAATTAATTAATATTTTTGTATGTTTTACAGAGGAAGACTACGACGCTTTCTGCTTAGCATACATGTTTACATATCGGGATTTTGAAATGGGAACTTTGGGTTTGGCGTGGACGGGCGATCTAAAAAACGCAGGTGGCGTCTGCGAGAAAAATGGGGTAAGTTTATTTAAAAATCTGTTAAACTGAAAACTTCCAAGCCACATTTACAGAAACATTATGCAAAACGAAATATTTACATTCTGAAGCTTCCTTTTATCTACCCGACTTTAGAAGGAAACTTCGGATAAAAATGCAGTAAACTTTACACTTGCAAGTTTCAAGCTTTTTGCATGTATATGGCACCTGATAAGATGGCACAGACGCACCGCAAACGGCAAAATGCGTTTCCATACAGTCGGGTAGCCATAATACTAAGGCAGAATATATTATCCTGGATTATATGTGGTGCGGTCGTTTCTTGACAAAGTGAGTTAAAAAGTTGCATTTGATTTGTCAGCATTACCGGGGCAGCATGAAGTCGCTGAACACGGGCATCGTGACGCTGCTCAACTACGGCAAGCACGTCCCGCCGGCCGTCTCGCACGTCACGCTGGCGCACGAGATCGGACACAACTTCGGATCTCCGGTAACACACATTTAACACGAAATAATACGAGAGGTCTCAAAGTGGACTATATTTTCTTGACGTTCTCTTCTCACATTTTTTTGTTCTCAGAAAATTTAACTAAAACTTTTTATCGAAAAATATTTAAAAATAGCTTATTTTAAGAAACTAATATAATGCATTATGCATTGCAAATGACTTTTAGTTTTTTTACCTTCATAATGATGCCCTTTGATGACTTTTGGTAGGTACAGAAACATTAATGTACAATTGTTTTTTAAATATGGTTCATCGCAATGTCTAACTGTAGGTACAGTTAGCTTACAAATACGTAACAGATAAACTTGGACATAACTATTCACATTTCTCACGCACCGGTTACAATCGCAGCTGGCGCGTCCATAAACCCAACCAAATATGGCGCGGTAAGATCTACGATCGATATTTTTCTCGAGTTGATCCAGCAGGTCACGGTTGACCTAGATATCCTGTAGCACGATCCGTCAGTACAGTAAACCGCATTCAATATGGTGCATTACTTATTCTCTCAAAATGTCGAGTAAAAAATTAAGTAAGTAGTTACTTAATGATTTTTTAAGAAAAGTACCTAAATTCGTAAATTGCGGCTTGATTTCACTTTTAACAACGAAGTAGAAAATTGTGCCTTTATCAGAAGCGATCACACGAAAAGAATGACAAACGTGATAACTTAAAAAAAAACACCCGTTTTATTTGTCGACTGTAGTCATTGAATCTGCAAAAAACGTGAATCGTCGGCAAATAAGCAAAATTATCAATGTTGTTTTAATAAAAAAACAGTGAATCAGGCCGCTTGTCAAAATTAAAGAGGACCTAAAGGCAAGCTACTTTTAGCTCTAATATTTATGATTTAATAAATGCCAATGGAAACAAATGGTGCCTAAACTTTCTAATAAACGAAAGAACGACACTGGTAAATACATTTAGGTATCTAAAGTAACTTTAGCAAAAAAAACATAAAAACGTAGTTGAAGCTTAAGAGACTACAAGATGGTCAAGCTCTTGTTGTCAATGCAGCATTTTTTTTAATTTAATCATTTAAAAAGGCAAAGAATCATCCCATACACATTTCACACGTTTTTGCTACCAGCACGATCCCGAGGTGTGCACCCCGTTCGGCGAGGACGGCAACTACATAATGTTCGCGCGCGCTACCAGCGGCGACCGCAAGAACAACAACAAGTTCTCGCCGTGCTCGCTGAGAGCCATCGACCCTGTGCTCAACAACAAGGCGCGCTCGCCCAAGGGATGCTTCACAGGTACGTCATTCAGTGCCAAGTTTTTTTTTTATACTTACTTACCATAAAATTTAGTAAAATTAACCCATTTATTTGTCACTTCGTGAAAAAACAAACGGGTTGATTTTACTAAATTTTATGGTTAAAATAGGACGTAAGTACACGTGGATTTGGTTGAGTTAACCACTAAAAAGGTTGAAGCAACCGTTTTAATGTGTTGTTTTTACTAAGGTTAGGTGTTACCTCAACCAAACTCTTGGGTAGGTCCTAAAATTTAGTAAAATACTACCTTTTTTCAGTATTTTACCACATTTTAAGAATTTTGTAAATCTATCAAGTAGAAGAATGTCATAAAAGTCATAATCATCATGTCAGCGGAATCTACTGCTGGACATAGGTCTCACATTCGCATCGAGCGATTTCACGCGCCCCTTACCAGATCGCTGTCCTTATTGTAAAAGGCTAATATTACACCTCTTACCAAAACGCTATTATATTGAGCCAAGGTACATTTCCCTACCATCTATAAAGGGATAAGTTCGCCTTTGTACATAGTTCATATTCTTATAAGTGTTTATTTGTTATACGATTTCTTTTTGTGCAATAAAGAGTTTACTTACTTACTTACTTACTTACTATATGTTTTTAAAGAAGAGCGTTCAGCGTATTAAAGTTTCCATATATATCGACATCATAGTAACGTTTGTTCCATAGAGCCTCAGCCCGCAATCTGCGGCAACGGCGTCGTGGAAGAAGGCGAGGAGTGCGACTGCGGCTGGGCCTCGGAGTGCACCGACCGCTGCTGCCGCCCGCAGGCCGCGCGCCCGCACTACAAGCCGTGCACGCTCACCGAGCACAGCGTCTGCAGCCCTAGTCAGGTCAGTCACAACACAGACGATGCTTGTTACCTACTTTCCAGTCCGACAAATTCTTATTCTGCGTTTTCGAAAATATAAGGCTATTTAATCAGCACGATTCAAACAGCGAACACTATAAATAGATCGGTACTAAATACACCTGGCGAGTTTGGATAGCTATCGCTTGTACCATTGTATCAACAGTATTTTATTGACAGTATCCATAAAGTTCAAAGTTAAATAATTTCTAATTAGACACCTGCTTTCTGAATGAAAATGAACTGTAAGTAAAGTCGCTTCAATTACACTTATAGTTTTGGATTAAAGGCAAAAACCTATCCTAACGCTTAAACTGATATGTCAATTTAATCTTGACGACCATTGACTCCAGGGTCCATGCTGCACAGCGTCGTGCTCACTCAAGTTCGGCGACAAGTGTCGCTCCGACAACGGCTGTCGGGACGCGGCGCACTGCGACGGCAAGCGTGCCGCCTGCCCCGCCTCGCGGCACAAGCCCAACCGCACGCGCTGCGACAAGGAGCTTGTCTGCTACATGGGGGTATGTATTATAAGCTGGGAACTCTATGCAGTCGCTGGAGCCGGTGTATCTAGACGACCCATATCAAATAAGATAGAGAGATTGCGATTCATGTAACTCCAACGCCACTGCCTAATTAATCAACACTTAGTGGTGATCAATCCAAGTCAACATACACATAGCACTCTTCTAACTATTTTCCATAAGTACTTACCTATCCAGTTCCGTACATATCGTTAAAGGTCGTGAGAATGCGCTACCTGTATTATATCAGCTGAAAAACACCTACTCCTGGACAAACCCTTCCTCATAGATCTCCACTACGGTCCTACACTAATATATGACTCCTATATGATTATGCTGAGTGGGAAACACTAATAGCCTTACTTATAAACGTGGAACAACCTTGGAGTAGCTATGCCATGTTTTGTCCTTACCTGTCGTTGTGACATTTGAATTCGACGGATAAGGACAAAGCATGACTTAGCTACTCCATGGTTACTCCACGTTTATAAGTAAAGGCATGAGAAGATACCCATTCTCCTTACTCAGGAGTGCACGGGCTCGATCTGCCTGGCCTACGGGCTGGAATCCTGCCAGTGCGCGGCGCGCGCCGCGGACGTGCGCTCGGCGTGCGAGCTGTGCTGCCGCGCGCCCGGCGGCGCCTGCGTCTCCTCCTTCCAGTGGAACTCGCCGCCCTTCGACGTGCCCGACATGTATGCCAAGCCGGGCACACCCTGCAACGACTACAATGGGTAAGATACGCGTTTCTGGTAGGTGAATACGAATATTTACATAATAATACAATCTTACAGAAAATTTATCTTATCCCAAAAAAAAAAGTCTAAGCTTATACTGTCGGTACTTGACAACGATATAATAGTGCTAGCTTGGTAAAAAGAGTTTGACGTGATGACAGTTGGAACTACAATATGATCAGTTGGAAACCACCACCGTCCTCAGGGAATATCGTCAATCTTGAGATCCCAAAATGTCTCAGAGCCCATATAGGTGTCCCGTGTGCACATTTATTTGCCTTTTCATGCCACGAAAAAAGGTGGATGGTAGGTTTATTACACGTATGTGGCGCTTTAATGACTTCATTGTCATTATATCCAATAACATCACGTGTATTGTGACGTTCCAGGTACTGCGATGTGTTCCAACGGTGCCGCGAGGTGGACCCGTCAGGCCCGCTGGCGACGCTCCGGAAGCTGCTCCTCTCGGACGAGAGCCTCGCCGGCTTCAAGCGCTGGGTGCTGCGGCACTGGTACGCGGTGCTGCTGATTCTACTCGCTGTTATCGCGCTGCTGGTAAGTACTTGTTAGCGCTAATGCGTCGATACGAATAGGTACGGTCACGAGCGTTAATTTGGGACCCATTTCAACAAAAATATGCTTGAAGTCGTCAATGTCATTAGAGATGTCAAGTCATTTGTAACTTTTAGGAAACTCAACCTTATTGTTGTAGAATGTCAGATTGACTTTGGACCTAAGGTGGGTACCAAATTAAATCTCGTGACTGTACATCAATGATATTTTTCGATATACATGCTGCGTAATGAAGTAATGACTGGTGATTGGTGGTATAGATGAATTACCGAGAGCGTGGAATTGCATATGTAGTGGTAACATGTCTTTACAGGCATTCTATATTTAAATTTCCTCTACTTCTTATACCATCAGCATCAAAAAAGTTTTGTTACCTATATAATAATACAAAAATAATGTCAGTGTCAAATTCTAAATACTTTTTACAATGCACTAAAATATATTATGTCTTATTTTATTGTTCATACATACATACCTTCACGTTTGTAATCGACGAACTTGAACTCGAACTAATGAAAAATTTAAATTCACCTTACACCGCTGCCCAATCCGTTGAAAAAGCTACAGGTGTTTCTCTCTCGACTAGGTATTTATCAAATTTTGACTGAGAGTAAGAGTAAAACGTAGTGATTATATTCTCTTTGAGTAAGAGTGACAAATACAAAGCAACGAAAAAATTCCTCTCTACGAGTAACAAAAAGTTACGTACGGTCCGTCGGCAGTAGGTAGATGATTTTGATCAAGAAGTCATCAGGAGAACTATAAATATAATTTAATTTGCATCTGTCCCATAAGCAATTTCCAACCTTAAAGATGAAAATTTAAATAAATGATAGCGACTAAAAGCAAAAAAGAATTACTTATTCCACTTGTTTAGGGTAAGGTGCGTTGGGGTAAGATTGAACGGATTTTACACGAGATGAGAGGTGTTTTTTTAAAAGTGATATTATACCAAGAATATGAGGACAAGTTACAGGAAGCTACGCTTTTGGTAAAGAGCACATATGAACCTTTATATTAAAACTTAAAAAAGGAAGTTACTAATACTTTTACTATTGAAAAAGTTGAAATAAAGTTACACTCATTACTAAAAAATCCATGGGGTAAGATGGAATGGTGACGGGGTAAGATTGATATAGTTTTTAAAATCGTTAATATGCGCCGTAGGTGAATGTGATGCATAAATTCCAACGGTATAGCACCGTAGCAGTTTAAAACATTATTTCATATTTTAAAAAAACCGTTATTTACAGCTAAAATTCGGCTTTCTATAAAATGATATTTCAGTCTTACCCCACTTTGAGGATAGGTAGACAAGGGTTCTCAAACTGTTCTTTATAGAATACGACTTCGCTTGAATCAAATCCCAAGACACCCCCTTACAAGAAATATGAAGAAAAACCTGTCTTTTGTGCATTTTTATACGGATTGTATTTTTATAATGGCTTCTGATTTTGATGCTATGTTAAGCTTAAATCGTAGTCTAACTTTCAAAGTTTATGACTAAATAGCAATCTCAAGTAAAACTGCTACAAATATGTGACAAAATTGATTTTGTCAACATGATGTTTTAAGCGGTCATTAGCCGTGTAAACTTACTCAATCATATAATTGCTGTGCAGCGATGTCATCATCATCCGTGAGCGCTAGCCGTCGGCTTTTGAGCGCCGCATACGAAGTTTAAAGTTCAATATCTCAGAAACGATTTGACGTACCTATCGAATGTTTATTTCACAGGTATTTTTTGTTTTAATTAAAAATACGGTAAATAAGCTGAAGATCTAAACTGGCTGACATTCTCTATTCAATTTTATTAACGCAACGCATACAAACACAGAAATAAATAATTAAATGTAAGTTCACGATAAAGTCCCGTCTAATTACAATAATGTAGGCACTGTATAGGTTGTATAACAAACCTCTATAAACTACCTACCTATCTAAGTATATTTAATGAAAGTAGTTATTCCTCCACACTTTGAGAACCAGTGACTGTTACTATGGGTTTTGAAACCGGGGTAACATGAAAACAAAAATATTACCGTCTTACCCCTTTAAAAGTAGGCGGTGCAAGATTGAAATATATAAAAACTCGGAAACTAAGAAAGATAATTAAAATTCACATTGACAGGTAATTAAAATAACAATTACAAGCAAACGTATCAATACAACATCTCTCTAGCGTCACTGCAAAAGGAGTTACAAAACATGGGGTAAGATTAAAAAACATGATTTGAACGTAAAAAATTCACCTTGTCGAAAATTGACGATAACACACGACCACAATAACTGAGCGAACGGCACTGACTGAGGGGCGAGGAGCAACAAAATGGAGTTCTCAATTAAGTGCCCAGGAACCAAAAATGTGCACGGAATAGGGAGTTACGAACGGTTTTTCATCTTACACCGTTTTCCAACTTACCCCAACGCACCTTAATAAATTAAGAAGAAAACTTAAATGGTTTTCCTTTTCATGCGAACGGTACAACCACTACATATGCAATTCCACGCTCTCGGTAATTCATCTATAGCGTAGTAACCTTTATCCCTTTACACGCGAGTTAATATGATCATTAGTTTCTTAAAATTCGAGTGTAAAGGGTTATAGATTGCATGCATACTCGCACTGTTACCTATTGAAGAACCGGTTTCTATACGTCGTATAGAGACAAGAACTTTAGAAACACCCCACAGAAGATGCGACACAAAATAGGAGTTTCTCAGAACTAAAAAACTTTTTCAGTTACTTTATTTATTTTATTTTCTCTAGCGATGTTGCCGCATCCTAGATGCCGCGATCGAACTCAACGACAGCGCTAAGTTTTAGCGTCGCGCTTTACCGAGGTATCCATATTAAAGCAACACTTCCGCAGGAATAAGCTAGACGTGTGCAGCTATTGTAAGAGATTATTTGGCTAAATATGAGTTTGTAGGAAACTGTTACATTCGCTAGAGGGCTGTAAGTTATCAATTATCAAGAACGGTAACGTTGTATTCGTACCTACAACTTATATTATTTTCATCTCATCGTTTTCTTTATATTGCTCGTTAAACATCGTTTTAGTGCCAGAGCAGGGCAAGTATGTAACGGTTCGTTTTCGAATATTCCAGGTGGCCAGCACGCGTTTCCTTGGCCGCCACGGAAAGAAACTAAAGTCTGTAACCATCATCCACTCGTCCACAACCGAAACCGTCCGCTTGCCAGATGCCGCCGATCAGGGGCTCATCGTGCACACAGCTGTCAGGTAAATAAACTTCCAAGCCGTTCATGTGACTGTTTTGTTAAAGTTTCATCAGATGACCATAAATTGATTTTATGCCTGCATTTCAGATCTAAACTTCCTCTCAAGAAGAAAGTTGCTCTACGCACAAAAGCTTACCGCAATAAAAAGGATCATAAAAATAAGCAAGGAGATAAGGCGTCTCCGGCACACAGCGCCAGTAAAAAGAGGGTGAGTCGACGCTTTTATAACCAATTAATGTGCAAAGATTAATTGAATTACCAACGCGAACCTTAAATATCAACAACCCCATTGTCTCTTTTCAGAAGCCAAGCCATCATGCAAAACCGGAAGATGCGGTGAAAGTGACAAAAGAAAATACTGTAGTAGTGACTAATGCGGATGGAAAGTCTCCAAAGCACGTTATTCTGTCGAAACACAAAAGTAAAATAAAGAAACGCAAATCCAAAATCAAAAAAGAGATTATCGATTACAGTTCTATGCAGAAACATCCTTCCACTCCCACAAAAGATACCGAAGCGTTGACAAAGGTTCAGAAATGGCTTCTGAGTTCACCTCAACCGACGGTTATTCCTAAATCGAAGTCGATACCGTTAGGTCTGACGGAACGAACGCATCGACAAATCCAAAAAGGCACGCGGAAAACGAGACCGTCCAAGAGCGCTACCAATCTGCTGTCCGGGGAGAAAGCTCGATTGCAAGTAGTTTTCAAACCTCCGTTCAGATTTAGCGTGAAGATCTGCAAGAGCGATAAAACTAAAGTCGTTCTCGACAAATCTTCTAAGCCCGATTCGGACAGGAAACGTCTCGACGTCATACCTCAGATGACTTGCGCAGCGGACCAAACGAAATCTAATCCATCCCAAAACAAAATTTTAAAACATTCCAACTCTACTAAAAACGACGCCGACGGCGGCGCCGCCCCGACTCGCCCGAGACCGACGGACAGGTCACAGAAACAGGACGCCGGCCACGGGTACGCGAATCTGCTCCCCCGGAGCGCGAGCGACCGCAAGCTGGCGGGGACCGTTCCCGAAACGAAGAGTCAGCACGGGCACAAAAAGAGCAACTCGGTCGGGCAGCGGAGGGAGACGACGGAGAGCCGGCAGAGCCTGGTCGGCTCGGAGGACTGCGAGGGCCCGCACGTGTACGAGAACGTGGTCGCGCTGGACGCGCCGGCGTCGCGCAGCTGCAGCATGCCGCGCCGGCAGCCGGCCGCCATCGCGCGCCAGGCCAGCCACGGCCACCTGCCGCGCGCGCACGCGCGCCCGCAGCGCGTCGCGCGCCACGGCAGCGCCGGCCAGCTGGCGCCCGGGACCGACTCCTCCGGCTCCTCGGCCGGCGGCGCGCGGCGCGCCCGGACCGAGCGCCAGCACAGCCCGGTCGACAAGCCGCGCTCGAGCCCGACCGCCGCGGCCGAGCTGCGCCGGCGCCTTAGCGAGAACGAGCCGGGCGGCGCGGCGGGCGCGGGCGGGCTGCGGCGGCAGCTGAGCGCCGTGGAGCTGTGCGGCGCGCGCGCGGCGCCGGCGATGCCGATGTCGGCGGGCGCGGAGCCGCGGCCGGCCTTCTGCTGGGCCGAGCGCCGCCGCCCGACCTACACCTTCGGCGAGCTCAAGCACACCGTCCCCGACGCCTGCCCCGCGCCGGACGACGCGCAGATATCCCCCGAGGAGTTTTTAAAAATGATTGACAATTGACCCCTTTCCGGTGACCGGGACGGAAAAATATGAACGAACAGTCGATGTGTATATTAGATATTCGCTAGGTGTAACTGTCGCCGGCCGATGTAAATATGTATTGTAATTCGCTTTTAAATATTAGGTTAACATAACCTGCCACTGAAACGGACCATTGCTTAGTCTACTCACTCGTAATATCCGCGTGACAATATTGACCTCATATGTGTTAACATTATTAACATATTATAAAGCGAATTGTTGATCGAAGTTTTATTTCATAAGACTAACTTTTATAAGTATCGGTTTTCTAATAAATTTAATTTATCACGATCGAAACTGCGTCACACCGTTTTACACAGACAAGACATAGGCTAAAAATGGTCTCGTTTCACTGAACGATCTCTAAAAATGAATCTCTATTTTTTCTACATGCTATGTATTGTAAAAAATTACTCATACTTATGTAAAGTGTTCATATACGATAATTTGGATGATATTTTTTAATACTTTACATATTTAATTTTGTGAGTTTACTTGCATACCTATTTTATTAAAGAAACTTCCAACAAAATTATAAATTTTAACTGATCTTAGTACAATAAATAGTTTTCTTCTTATGCTGATTGTGGTTCAGTTAGATAGCAGTCAATTAATGAGTCAATCTATCAATCTACATTTAAATAAAATAGATCATTAAGGTATTCAGATCCCCTTAAAAATCTTTTAATATATCGAAAATAAAAATGACCATCATCTATGTAGGAATCTCTTATTTTAAATTCGGATACTTAATGAATTAATATCTAACTTAAATTTTAGTTTATTTCAAACTTGCGTTTAACTGCAAGTTCTGTACGTTTACACCTTCGCGTCTACAGCTAAAAACCGCGATTTAAGTACCTAGTACAAGTTTCAGTGTTAACTACCTTACTTTATAGATATTTTATTTACTTACGCAAACATAACTGCCATTGTATTTTTTACTTTGCAAATAAGGAATTGGTGTTTTTGATGGAGTTCTTCCATAAATCGTCGATGCGTTTATAATTCCACACAAAATTTGACGTTCAAAATGCAAAAGTTATACTTACACAAAAGTAAAAGGTTTTATTAAATAAGTTTTTTTTATTGATAGCGGATTTAATTTAACTCAAACTAACAGATAAATATTTTTTAAGGTCATACCTATTTTTTGTCAGCGAAGTCATGGCTGTAACTTTTGTTTGATACTTTCTGGACCTACTGCAATATCTGGGATGGAATCTCTTTTAAATATTTCAATGTATTAGTAACGACAATATTGTAGTACATTTACTTTAAAAAAAATGTTGGTACCTAGATAATTAATTACTCTATCTAGCTAAGTTAGGTGCAAAAAAAAATTTTTTTAATTAAATTCCCGCCAAATTATTATGGCTTTCCACATTTTTTCTACGGTCTTATAATAACAGCCAAAAGTACTGATTTAAACTAAAACCCGTTTTTTTTTTATTAAAAATAAACAAGGACACAAGGTTTTTAAAAAACATACCTAATCACGTTTTTCTATCTCAGATATTTAACAGAATGTGTTTCAGTATTTTTGCGCATCGTGCGGAAGGGCGCGTAAGCTTTGCGGCCACGGCCCAGCGTCTAATGAGCTTCGTCGTAGGGAGGTAAGGGTAAACTGTAAAAGTATTGTGTAGAAATGGATAACTAAAGCGATACTAAAAGTATTGGAAATGTTACAAATTTGTATTTCTAAATATTTTTGTTTGTGTGTATAATGTGAAAGTTGTAATATCGTGTAAAGTTTCATATTATCCACATAGATACTTATAATTCGTACTAGTACGAAAAGTACAGTACTCGAGCAAATGACTCACCACTCTGCTCAACGTTTCAATTCGTATTTCGAATACGTATACTTACGTCAGTTTTGGTCGTTACCAAAACTGACGTAAGTATACGTATTCGAAATACAATTGTACTAGTCCCTAATAATTTGGGCACCCATGGTTACTTTATCTTTAGTAAAAATTACTTACTTAATATATTATTTTGAATAGACTATGACTTTTGATAAACACATGACTAAACTAAGGTGAACTCTCTGGTTATACATATTGTTATAAGACCTATGTGGCATTACAATTTTGGTCGTTATTTATTTGTCATACATGTACAGGAGTGTTAATAATCCCACCATACTTAAAGGCCCGGTTTGGCAATTGTCAACTCAGTACAAAATATATGTTTGAGCATTGTTTGAAGCGTGTTTGACGTTATATTTTGTACGTAGAGTGGAGTTGAGTTGAGTAGAGTAGAATTATTAAGATCTGCCAAAACGGGGCTCTTAAAACGGCGGGACTAATTAAGGCGCCAGGTAGGGTAATCGTCTTTCCATACTATCTTTGCGCAAGTTTTTCTTATTTTGTATTGTACAAAATCAATATTACTTTCACAGATCTATTTATTATTCGTTTTATTAATGAGTCTAGCTGTTTTTTTTTATTTAAATAAGTACATCATTCCAATTTTTATCTTATTTTACTGAAAAAAAAACATGTGGCCGCACTTATTTAACCAAAAATAAAGATATCTGCGAAAAACAAAATATGTTTTTGTACTACTAAAATATAAAGAAAAACCTGCAGAAAGTTAATATCGAAAGACTCTACTCGTCACCTTAACCAAAAGAACAAACATGGTTTGGTCTCGTTTTCGTTAAACGTGTGTTACGTTTGCTCTCGTACTGTATGCTCGACACGCCTGTCGCTATATTTCTGTTTCAACTAGTAGCTCTATTGATGTTCTTCCTTACAATCGACTTAAGTACGTGTTAATTGTGCATTTTATATGATAAATGTGGTTAGATTCTATGGAACTATTTAATGGTTTTCTTGTTTATAAAATTTACCTATTTGTAGAATTTCAAATGTGTATTAATAACGGTATTCAAATGCCATTTACTTTTATGATTTGACTGTATAGAAAACGTTTAATATGTACGTATAATGAAGATATATTTTAAAAGTCACATCTGGCCATGATCTCGATGTATTTGTTCCAAGTGCCTTATGAACAAATCGTTGCATTCCTACTGTTCATTCCAAACTAAAAGTAAAAAAAAGAGTCTTCGTTAACTGTGTATATTTTCGGCCAATGACACTAAATGAATCCACAAATATTTTAATGAACTGGTACCTACTTTGGTTTGACATGAATAAAACTAATACTTACTAAGCATAACAATATAATTATGTAGCCAACAGTACTTAAAATTAGTCTGTGATAGTTATTACTTTTTATTTCTTCTGCTGAATACAATATTTAAGGACTTTTCTTTTTTCTTTCCGCTGTTATTCTTTTTAAAAGGAAACCTGTTGTAAGTAGATTATGAATACAAATTTGTAATACATTCATTTTCACAAGTATTTTCTATTCCTTTCTGCATTTTATGAAGTATTAAAAGAATCCGAAATACGTACGTGTTTTTTTTACTGTCTTAAAACAAATCAGCCTTTCTAGTCCAGTCAAAATAAGTTTTCAGTATTTACCTAGTACGGAACCCCAAAAACATTGTACATGTGTACAGTGTGGACACGCAAACAAATGGAAATCTTTTGTCACAATTCATCATGCATGATGATTGATGAGTAAGTACCTAAATATACGCAACCCTAAAACTCTTTTCAAACGTTTCAGGAACTATACAACCTTTTTAAATAAATCTGTTTCTATTTGTAGCATAGACAACAATTAATAGCAATAGCGACCTCCTAGATTATATTGAAAGTTTTGATTAGGTAACTCTTTGTTAAATGGTTTATTCGATATTTATGATACTGGCTGCAATTTATTTAAATATTTTAATTTGATTTCTATTCGTTTTTCGTTTGTTATTGTATTTTGTCAAAGCTGAAATACTGTCATATTTTATTTAGTAATAGCAAAGGTTGTTTTGTAGAGAAAATAAATGATACTGCTTTGGGATGGCTCCAATACGATACAGTCTCCATTACGAAGATTATTCGGAGCATCTTATGTCCAGATTCGGGAAATTACTTCAAGTACAATCACTGGTGGATATGACGCTAATGTGTAGCTCACATACTTTGCGTGTCCACAAGGCAGTCCTCGCGGCGAGTAGTGCTTATTTTCAGGTATAATAGAAGACATAATTCTCTACTAAAGTTCAGATTTCTTTACCCCTCACTTTTAATACACAGAAAATTTCCTTTTTTATTAGGAAGTTTTGCAAAAGCAGAGTGGTGAGCCATTAATTATTTTGAAAATGCGATTTAGCGTTCTCAAGTCATTGGTTGAGTTCATGTACTGCGGAAAAACACAATGTTTGGAAGAAAATTTGGACGAACTGGTATCGGCGGCTCAATTCCTAAAAATAAAAGGACTATCGAAAGTAACCAAGGAAGGTCTCGGCATAAACAACCACAGTAAGTTATTAAAATGTGTACCTACTTTAAAACACCCCTGTAAGCAATATATTTTTGAGGACATTACGTAACCTCGCGGTTGCATTGGTTCTAGGTGAACTTCCGGTCTTCACACCACCTGTTGTAATAAATCGCCCGCCGCAGTCTTTGATAGATATGCATTCGCAGGTATTAAGTACCTAAATACTTTTTATAATGAAATGGTATTTTATTATTGTCGGACTTTTTAATTTTACATACGTATGTAGGTAGACTATATAGGTATTAAGCTTGTTTTTTTGGTTCTTTAGGATAGCAGTGACCCGAAACTGCTTGCTACGCCGCCCACCGGGCAGCCAGTTGACAGCATGTGTCGCTCTAACAAGGTTAATACGATACCTATATATATGCTTACCTAACCTATTAGTAAGTTCGCCTGTTCGCGTCCACGGAATAGTTCGCGTCCAAAAGACGGATCACTCTTTAAAAACAGTGGAAAATATCTAGTTATACCGACAGACTACCAACAACGAAAGTTATTTCTATAAATACCTGGATGTATGACAGGTACACACAAACAAACGCTCGTAGCGCGCTACCCTTATTGCGTAGAAAATAAAATAGTTCCGCGTGTGAAAGAAAAGCATGCGAAGGCGCAAAATTGTAGAAAAAAAAATAGTGAGCAGCTGCGCTTTTACGAAAGTTTTTAATGAATTTACTTATAAGAAATTTGGTATTTATTTTTATTTCTAGTACTTAACCATTAACCATTTAATAAGGATATTGATGGTTGCGCTTGTATTTTATTACATGGAGGTTAAAATAAGGGGGACGCGAACTTGTTAGGTAGGTACCCGCAATTTATAAAATTTCAACTTTGAGTCCGCAGTGGACGCGGTTTCGTGTACCTAACTGCCTCCAAGTTTGATTTTTTTATAATACGATAAATTATGAGAAACAGCATAAGTTTTTTATTATTTTTAACATTATTTACATAAATATTGTAATGGCCAATTTGCGTCCACATTATCACGATTGTCAAAGAAAAAGATACCGATGTCGAAAATATACTTGGACGCAAACTGTGCCTATAGGAGACCATAGAACAGATTGCGTCCACCCTATAATCGTATTTTCTTAACCGTATAATGTTTAACGGATTTATTTGAAATTTTGATTCAATTGTGATGAGATGGACCAGAATGGTTTTTTTCTGAAACCGTTAACTTTTCAGGATTTTTAAAAGGCCATTTTATAGAACCCACTAGGTTAGGTTAGGTTAGGTTTGTTTTAGGTTTAAGAAAAAAAACACTATAGATCATGAACCATTATATATTTTCATTTTATAGGAAATGGTAGACCCAAATTAGGTGCATTGTTTGTTAATGACACAACTAAAAGGGCTATTCAGTAGGTACCTACCTACCCCGCTATAGTAATTTTTGGTAGGTATTATAGCGTTAAATAAAGTGGTGTCGTTAATAATGATCTATATCAAATTAGGATAAGTAGGTACTTAAACCCTGTTCAGACTTAGGTACTTGTCTTATATGGTAAACAACTTTCTAACCTCAAAATGAAACTTTTTTGGCTAAAACAGCTCTTTTATCGTAAATAAAGTGCCTAAACTGAGAAACCATTTTGGACATCACTTGGCCCAATGTATTGTCCGTTATGCTTTATTTTATTTAAAATAGCTGTTTCATACAAAAAAAGTTTCATTTTGAGGTTAGAAAATATACCTTCTTCAAACATTTGCATTAAAGCCGTACCTGCGTATAACCTACACAATGAAAGTTTTTTTATATAACAACCGTCCATGTTACCCTCTAATTATTTTTCCGAAACTCTTCACTCGAATACAAGTTTCCCAGTATAAAAATGGTTTTTGGCAGGATATGGTGGTTCGTATACCGTTCGACATCGAGAACGGGAGCAACGTTGGAGGTGCGGACTACGGCGACACACCACGCTCCATGAAGCCGAGGCGCGGCCGCCCTAGTGTTACAGTGAGCTTTATATTACACAACAAAATGGCTCCCTGGACGCAGGGATCACTCAGCTCCAATTACAAATGACGCAAGGCTATTATTATCCTTTTTATTTAACGCGAGTTAGAACATCCCTTGTGCTACTAAGATTATTTAGGAGCCTGGTGTGTCCCACTGCTCAACAACGGCTCCCACTCAAATCTTCTTTCTATCCATTATCTGGCTAGTGCGTTACTAACAAAGACGTCTCACTTTAAATTTTTGTCTTTAGTGGTCGATTTACTGTTTAAAATACTTACATTTGGAGTAAATATATGGTTTTAAAGGTTAAGAAAGTATACATACGTGTTGCTTTTTAGAGGACTGGTGGCTGGGAGGGCGCAGGGCCTCTTGGCCGTGCAGCGGAGCGGGCGCTGCTACGGCGAGAGCAGGACTCACGGAAAGCTATACACCACCTCAAGCATCTGCAGACTAGACACATGCAGGTAGTTGAAGATTAAGATACGCTATATAGCAATAGAAGGACGCGCCTATACCTACTTAAGTATATTAGAAATCTGGAATGGAAGTCTGTAAGGACATAGGTATTATCCCGTTGACATAAAGTTGGGTAAATGCTAGTAAAGTAATCTTATTATCGCATTCCATCGTAATTCACCATGGCCATGGTTATACCTAGTCCCCTTCCTAAGGCAGTTTTTATCTATTGCACTGTTAGGCTGATAATAGTGCAAATGCTTCAAATGCAAATGCAAATGTTCAAAAATGTTATTTCCTGTTTTCCAGGATTACATGGACAGGGTGACGTTGTCTCAGGCTGTGAATAGCATCTGCGGACCCGAATCTTCCACCGGCCACAACTATATGGGCGTGGACAACGACCTTATGTATATGGACCAGACGGTTTCTTCTAACGTACTAGACTCTAGCATCTCCTACTCCAAGGAGCACCCAATGAGGACGGAGAGCATTGCGTCAAGCTACGCCAACACGACCACAACCAGCTCGGCCAACGACGCAAACAGCAGCATCAGCAACGCCATGTCGCAATATGTTGACGCGTTAAAAAGCGCTGGACTCCCGACTGACTTACCCATTCTCTTCGAATCCGGTGATGGATCATACATCAACGTCAATGAACAAGTCCTTCTTGACATGGTGCAGAGCAGCGAAATACAATACGAAGTAATAGAACAACCTAACATTATAGAAAAGGTTGCAGATCCAAGTGAAATCAAGAGCATTGACGATCTATCCAAGTCTATAGAAAGAGGGGAGTTAATGGTAGGAAACAAGAACTACCCGTCCACTAGTGAGTTTGACAAAGACGCTGTCCAGTTCAGTAACCATGAAGACGCCATAAACAGCCTAAATGCTATTCTGCCAGATAATTTGGAATCTTTTGCTGAACAACAAAACTACGTGATTCTCGATACTCGCATGCAGAACAACAATAATTCTATGGATCACGATAACGCTCATGACTTCTCTTGCATTGACGGTGACATGCAGTTCTTTACGAAATCAATGAGTGATGACGTTAAAAAATACTATGAGGAACAACACCTTAGTGACGCGAGGGTAATGGAACAACTTTGTCCTACGAGCACTACGTTAGACACCAACTTTAGCATGTCTTTGCTTGATACTAAAAATTCCCATTTAGATGAAAATATGGGTCAGCAGTATAACTTAAACTCTGAAGACTTAAGAAGGAATGAAGATTGTTATGACTTTGGCCTTCAACTCCCTCAAACGAATGACTTCAAAGAAGACACGTTAGATTGTTTAATGTCGACTCCTAAACAAAATGCTGAAAACAATTCATATAATAACAGCAACCAGATGCAGAAAACATGTCAAGAGAGAGATCAAATCATTCACGATTTAATGAAAATTGAAGAGAATTTGAACATGGTGCCAAATAACGACTGTTCTGTCAATGACGATGAAAAGGGCAACTCAAATCCCAATGTCGATTTTGATGTGGATGCCTTGAACGTGGGTGATGCCTTTGGCCACGAAACTAACGCAGATAAGGAGCTTGAAGTGGACAAAACGCAAAATCACGATGGTATTACATCAAGTAGCTTACAGTGGGAGGAGAACATTGACATGAGTTCACAGGGCACGCCTGCCGATAATCGAGACAACGAAGATTCTGCTAACAATGAAAATCATGTTAACCCTCTACCATCTGAATCGGAGTATCCTGATTCAGTAATAGATTTGACAGGTCCAGCGAAATCTCAATCAGAATGGGGACCAAAAAATGGAAATGACCTTTCTGATAAAGAAAACGAATCGTGTACCGAGTCCGCTAATGAGGTGAATACAACATTAGATGACGACATTCCTTACGCGGTGGGTCTGCTGCCCTTGAAGCACGTGCAACCCTTGGAGGACATTAGTTTGTTAAAGCGGAAAAACTCGCAGGACAATGACTTATCCGATAATGTGGATGCCAAATGTTTAAAACGTAAAGTAAAGTATAAGAAACTATGATAGTAGTATTGCTTAGTTTAGTCTTTATATAAAGAAATGAAGTTATTTTATTTGTGCGTTTTATTTGTTTACGGTTTATGACGCGGGGTATGGTTGAACTCTGAAGTCCTCGTAACTGTGCATTTTAGTGCCTTGTCGCAGCTATTCCTACACTAAATCCAAACCACTTTTACTTGAATGGCCGAACCCTACCTATATTTGACACATTTTGTATGGGCAAATGTCAAATTTTCCGTCTATCCGACTAGTCCCATTGACTTGTCCCATTATGGGACAACTGAGACTTTCGATCCAGTAGTCCCATGGGACAAGTATATTTTATTTTTGTCCCAAAAGTCCCATTACCGTCATCACCATAAGAGTTCAAAAAGTTTGAACACCGTTAGCCAGAAATATGTATTCGCTATGGCGGGGCTCCTTTTTCTAGGTGGTCTGGCCCTTCGGGTCTGCTGCAAAATTAACATAACCTAAACCTACCTGGGACGATAGGGGTTCCTTTCATGATGTAAGTGAGCACTAAGAAAGGATTTTCCGAAAATCGACCCCCAACGGGAAGAAATGGGAGTAGCGGGAAACTAATTCTACGCGTACGAAGTCGCGGGCGTCCTCTAGTAATTAATAAATACAGCTGTCGCAACGCCCCGCGCCACACCGCTGCCGCCTGTGTGATCAACGCCGCATTTAAATCTGTGCCACTGGAAGAGCTTTAAATGCGGCGTTGATTCATTCACCTCGAAATATTTTGTCTTATTATCAAACACTGCATCAAATATAAAAACATTTATTCCACGAATCTTAAACATTACGTACAAAGATTTCAACATTTATAAGGCAATTTAACATCTTGTTATTTTTAGTCAAATAAAGCGCAATGTTTATAGTTGGGAACATTTTTAGTGTGATGGCTCTGTTTCTTAAATAATTCCTTATTTTAACAATTCTATAATTCAGATCTGGAATGTAGCGAGCTGCACTTTGACTCTTTGTACTATACATATACCACATATACAATGACCAGGGCCTTTATTTCACTTTGTTTTAAGCCATATCGTTATTATATTGTTGACGTTAAACAAACAATAGGTTTATAAAGCAAAATGGGTTAAAATAAAGTGAAATCACGCCATGTTATAAGGAAGTAATAAAAATAGCTTACATAAAATTATCCTAGATCATGAAAATGGCTCGGATTAGAGGTGGTAATCTCTGCTTTTTAACGGCAACAACGTAGACCGTTTTTAATACTTTAACAATACATAAATGCAGAATATATACAAATATAATTTCTTAAAACCTAAGGTAATATTGTGATATGATACTTCATAAATTACCTTTTTCTTACGTAATAAAGAGATTCATAAGTGATCTTATTGTCAATAGAAAATTGATTTTAGTAAACAATAAGTATATTGTAAAAAGTAAACATAAAACTAGAAACAAGTTAAAATAAAAAGATCTGATCAGTGCGACCTACGTGTATAAGAAAACAGACTAAAATAAAAAACAACCAAAACGGAGAAAAAGTGAGATAAAAGGAATAGACACTCGTTCATCACATCACATTAGTTCATAGCTTATATAAAAAAAATATTACTTAAAACTTTATTGTAAAAATATAAGACTATTGCATTATAATATCATAAGACCTTACCTTACCTACACTACAATGAGAAATAAGGACAGAATTAATCACAACGAGAGTCTAAGGGACGAATGACAGAGAATTATCAAAGAGAAAAGCGTTGTTAGGGCTATGCTGCGAGTTTTGTGGGCTGAGGAGCCCCTTACATAGTACCCATAGGCGTCGCTGTGGTAGTCTCCCATCTGGAAGGTGATGGGGGGCGAGGACATGCGGCCGTCGCCTCCGTTGGAGTACGCCAGCACGCGCAGGTTGTACGTCTTGCCGGGGATGAGGCTGGTCACGTAGGCCTCCAGCTTGTGCTCCACCGGCACCAGCGTGTCGTTCGCGGTGCTCATGTCCTGGTCCGTCTCCCAAACTCTTACCTGACAATAAATTATTAATAACTATTAGATAGATAAAAACCACCGATATAATTTGAGTGATTGAGTAATAAAATCTGAATCTGAATAGCACGTTTTGCGTAACTTTTACCAAAATAAAAGAATTATATCTCGCAATGATAAAGACCGCGCGTCCCAACGTCCTTCAATCAGCGGATGTTCAAATTACTTAATTAGCCAGAAATAACTGACCTTGTAGCCAATAAGCGGCTCTTCCTCGTCAGTGGGTTGAACATAACGCCATACGACGCGGACGGTGCTCGGGTTGACGGCCCACACGTTGACGGAGGCCGGCGGCTTCTGCGGCGCCTTGCGGAACGTGCGCTCCTTGAAGCGCTCGCTCTCCGGACCTTCTCCGGCCGAGTTGAACGCCATTACCTGGAGAAACAGTCCGGAATTATTAACAATACTTGGGGGTTCTAGAAGTCTATAATTTGCATGCAAGATCTGTCTACTTTGCTACACATACACTTTAAACCTTAACAAATACTAAATAGACATACTTTATAGACAAAAATCAAGAGTCCCACCTTCACGAAATAGTAAGTATCTGGCTGCAGCCCCACAATGAGGGCCCAGCTGCGCGTCGTCCTCGACAGATAGTAGATACATTCCTCTTCCTTGTTTTCCTCCTTCCAGTATTTGAGCCGGTGGCCGATGAGCTTGCCGCGCAGCCGCTCGCGGGACTGGTCGATCGGGTTCCAGGTCACATTCAGCGAAGTCGAGTTGTACGACAGCGCAGAGACCTGCTGCGGTGCTACTTGAGGCATGTCTTCGGCCGAATAGATCGTCACGATCTCGCTCTCAGGACCCGCACCAAAATCATTAAACGCCTGTACCTTCACATCGTACGGCGTAAAGAAATACTCATGAACCACATGGACGACATGCATTCCAACATTTCCATACTCCTTAAGTAGAAGAGATTGAAATTCCACTTCTGTTCCGTTCCGACGCCAAAATATTTTATAGTGAACACCAGGTCCGTTCTGTAGAGATTTCGGCAACGGATTCCACGAAATAGTGAGATCACCGATCTTCCCGCCGCCACCGCCGACTTTCGCAGGCGCTTGGTATGGTTTATCAGGGAGGGTCGAAAACTGTGGACTAGGTGCAGAGGCTTTTCCGAGCCCCAAAATATTAAAAGCCTGAACTCTGAACTCGTACACAGACCAGGGCATGAGCGTCGTCGGAACGGTTGCGCGCTTACGTCCGTTGTAGCGATCTATTTCCATGACGTTCACGACATTATCTGTGATGAGGAGCCAAGTAGAATTCCAGTTCGTTCTACCTGTGATTGCATAGCCAGTTATCGGCCGTCCATTAGAATTGCTATCGGTCCACTCTAGTGTCACTGACGTTCTTTGAATATTTAGGATTTGCAATCCGCCGGGTGGGCCGGGTGGCCCCTCTATACGTAATTGAGTATGCGAAGAAATACGGCCTATAGCCGATTTGACAATGCATTCATAATCGCCAACATCTGACAGGCTGACATTGTAGATTGTTAACTCGCCACCATCTATCTTGATACGTTTGTCAGCGTACAAATCAGCTGCTTCCTTCATGCGAATGCCATTGTGATTCCATAGATATGCTGTGTCTAAAAGTGGGTCGATTTCAGCAGTACAGTGCAATAGGACCAGTTGACCGACTTGCGCGATAATACGTGGTTGCAGAGGCACGAGGAATCGAGGAGCGCGTAAAATAATAAGCCGCCCCCTGCTTTCGTCCGAGCCATATTGATTTTTAGCTACACATGTGTATACTCCTTCATCATCTCTAGAAATCTGCCTGATAATAAGATTTCCACTCTCAGTAATAAAACGCTTTCCACCTGCTCCAATTACGTTATTATCCTTTTTCCATATGTAAGTTGGTTTAGGAGCTGCTTCAGGATTACAACGTAATGTTATATTTCCACCTTCTGAACCATATGTTTCAGATTCAATGGGCTTATTTTTGAATGATGGCTTCAAAGACAATACCCTGAGTTGGCCTGTTGAGTATCTGGCCCTCAACTGATTCTTGGCTTCACATTGGAACATTCCAGGATCTCTAACCGGATCTAAGTACTTTATTGTTAAAACATTGTCCTGGATTATGTATCTGTCCCTGTCCTCGAGTTCTAGTGTATCCATTGAGAGCTTATTACCATTCTTCCACCACGTATAATTGACATCAGGAATACCAAACGCTTCGCAATTCCAATGCAATTCTCCTTTGTTATCAACATGTTTGTCAGCTAACGGAATGGTGAAGTTTGGTTCAGCTTGTACTTTCAAAAATACACTATTGGAAATTCTTGCACGGTCATTACTGACATCACAAATATACTCCCCCTCATCTTCTACTCCTACATTAGGAATAGTCAAAACACGATCATAATTGCTTAGTCTTGCTCTTTTAGGCATTGGGCTGTTCTTTCTAGTCCAATTGTATGAAGGCACTGGGTAACCAAAAGATACACATTCTAATCTCACCTCCTGCCCAACAACAGGAGCTTCTGGGAAGACTTTGGGAAAATTGTTAGGAAATTTAAGATGCTGATAATCAGAATGAGGGTACACATAAAGGGGAAAGAAGGGTCCATTGCGGCCTGCATCTGAAACTTTGCTCATTACATTACAACTGTAATTACCCCTATCAATTGTTTCAAGAGCAGAGAAATATAGGCCACCATCATAGGAAACAAATACTCTTTTGTCCTCTTCTACAAGATTTGGAAAGTAATTACGAGCCCACAAGAAATTCACAGCTGGATAATAAGACGGTGGATCACAGAACATGACCTTGCCCCAATACTGCTTGCCGCTCTCAATAGGTCTTTTCTGATTGAACTCTCTAATAAATCCAAAAGATAACCTGACTGACTCTGAGCGTATAATTCCAAATTTATTTGAAGCTGTACAATGATACTTTGCATTGTCTCTGTCTGCATCAGGATAGTAAATCATTAAAGTACCTCCGCTTAGGATAAACCTAGTATCATTAAGTGGATTTATTTCAGTGTACACAGGACTGTCGACTTGGTAATCCTCCCTGTACCACTTGTACACAGGAGCCGGGTAGCCCCCAGCGATACATGTAAGCTGTATATAATGACTACGAAGAGGATCATAAATGGTATCAACTGGTTCTTCTGTGAAATAAGGTCCCCTAGGAATCCTTTCAGGGTCAAATGTTTCAAGACCGTAAGTGAACGACCTTGCCTCCTCCATTAAATACCTTAACCGCTGAGTTTGACCTTCACAAATGAAATGAAAATATTGAGTTCCCTCAACAGCTGACAGCCCCCAGCGACCTTCATCACGTGAAAACTTGTAAACAAGATAGTCTCGTGGCAATATGTTGTAACTATTGTAAGTTGCTCCAACATCCTCAAAGAATGCATTTTCAAGTCCAGACAGTTGAGAACCATCAGCATCATTAGTCCAATATCCGGGAGACTGCTGGTGAGCTCCTACATACCAAGATCCCTTTTGAGGGTCTAATTTCATTAGGCTTGTGATGATGAACCCGTGTTCCTCAGGTGAATTTACAGCTACCATATCTGCTTCATAGGCTTGACAGATTTTCCTTGCTTCGTTCCTTGGGCGATCAGGTGACTTCGTGAAGCGATAGCAAGACTCTCTGAATCGAATCCAATTGGGAGGGCATTTGTATCTCTCTTCGTAGTCTAACCCTGCGTAATAGTTCGCGGTGTTTTGAGGGTCAAGCTCGTTTTCATTGTCTCCGTACCCGTCGGAGATAAAGCTGTCCTGGTAAAAAGTGCTTTGAGGTTGCTGGTATTCGTTGTTGCCGTTAACAGGAAAACTTCCGTACGGTATTTGTGAATTGGGGCGATAGGTTCCGTTCTGGGTGCTATCAGGCGAATACGGTTGTTGCGGGAAATTCTGATTGAAATTGTTTGAAGGATTTAGTTGCGCGTAAACACAACTAGTTACTGTTAAAAGTAACAAAGCTTTCTTCATTTTCTGTTGATACTAAAACAACGGTTTTGTAAACTGACAATGCATCACATAAATAACAAACAATAACCTTAACAACTTAAGTATCTTAAAAAGAATATACTTCAACTCAATTCTTATTTGAACATGGTTTGTTAATAGAAACGGTTAAATCGGAAAAACTAGTAAACTACAACAAAATAACGCTAGCCTCGCCCATTCCGTCATAAACCGATAGGGTTGCCAGCCATGCCACGGATAGCAACAAAATAATTTCCAATACCTTAGGTATATATACCTTATTCTATAGCTAGATTGGCTAGATCAAAGCTATAGATCATTGGCAAGATTAATATTGGCGGCGCGATGCGATCTCAAGTAGGCTGCATAGGCCCTACTTTGAAAATCGAAGTTCGAAGTTAGATACGTTAGCTCCAACCCCTTCTTTCAATTTAGTCTCCAATGACGAGTGACAGGGGTAGAGCTAACGTAACTTCGAACTTCGATTTTTAAAGTAGGGCCTCAGTCGCGGCGCGTCGCTTCGCTATGAGCTGTCAAAAAAATGCGTCGCATTGCATCGCTTCGCGTTCACGTGCAGTTCGCTTACGCAGGACTATAATCTGTTTCATCTAAGATGAGTCCTGTGACAGCCGTATTTCATAATTTTAATCACTTACTATACTCACATGCGAGGTATTTAAACATAGGCGTTTAATTACGCTTGATTTCCTCCTACGCTGACATCGGTAGCTGACGTCGATCGAGCGAACAAATATACACCATGTTCTATGGGTTACCGACACCGCGCAACGGCGCTGACGTCCGCGGCAGATTTGTCATATATTCGTACGCTGCGCCATGTTTTATTTATTTATTAATTTCGTCACAGATTAATAACCTGTATACTTTTTCGTGATTTCCCAACATATTTGCCGCGGGGGATGTATAGAGTCTGACCAGCGAATCGTGTCACAAAAAAAAGGCGGCAAAATCAAAATAATCACTACCTGGTAACACGAAATGCATAGCGACTGAGGCCCTACTTTGAAAATCGAAGTTCGAAGCTACGCTAGCTCCGTCTCTTTCTCTCGATTTAGTCTCGAATGACGAGTGACAGGGATGGAGCTAACGTAACTTCGAACTTCGTCTATTGCTATCCGTTTTGCTCTCGACGCGCCACTAATTCGCAAGAAAGTGACGGGGCGATCCGAAGTTCGAATTACTGATTTCAAAGTAGAGCCCCAGTCGCTATGCATTTCGTGTTACCAGGGGCTCTACTTTGAAATCAGTAATTCGAACTTCGGATCGCCCTATCACTTTCTTGCGAATTAGTGACGCGTCGAGAGCAAAAGGGATAGCAATAGACGAAGTTCGAATTACGGATTTCAAAGTAGAGCCTCAGTGGCCCGTTTCACGAAGCTACAAGTTACAAAGTCACTCGAATAACGCGAATATGCGAAACGTTCCACATATTACGGTATACTTCCACGATTCGCGTCTTTCGCGGCTTTCACGCGCGATCCTCAGGCTCGTAAAGCGGGCTTTAGACTTGACATACCTCTATGGTCAATGACAATAGACAAGAGAAGAGATGTAGTAGATATAATATACTTAGACATACCTTATTTATAATCTGTGCTGGTGTTTTGTTTGTTTTGTTGTCCGCTCCGCGCCTCCGCGGGAAAATTCTTCGAGTTGTAATATTCGATTATTGTGCTTTTCATCGGAAGTATTTCCTAAATAAACAAAAATCTTGAAAGCTACTTTGAAATGAACTACTGGAACCCACCATACCTACTCCCGTTAATGTTTTTTTTTAATACAAAATCCTTAATATATGCTTTTACCCTTAAAATCTGTAAATATATGTATTGTGCATCGTAATCTAACGCTACTCAAACAAGAACCAGAAGCCCTAAAACGTATAAAAAAGCGACTGCGTAAGTACCTAAGTATCTACGAACCCAATCTATTTATATGTAACTTTTGCTATTTTTTCTAAAATTATTCATTGAAATCTTATTGGGTTGAGTTGAATGCTTGGTTTGCTAAAGCTTATTAGTGAACTGACCTTGAAGTTGAAATAAAATGAACAGGTTGTGCAAAAGTTATAGTTATAGTACTTGCATAGATCTATACTATCTACTATACCATCAAAGGAGGTAGGTAAAGGTCATAATGGGACACATTTTTGAATAGTTTTTTTCATGTATTTTAATTTAATTTTACGCATAGAGTCATGATCTAAAGATATTGGGTATGTAACTATTTATTAATTTGAAGGGTTTACAATAAAATCATGTTTATTTTGAATTGTTCACATTTTTATTTTCCATGTTATCAACAAGAGGGTGTCAATTACGATAATACTTAATGTAGGTACAGACAGGTATTAATGTTTCCATTCAGAGAAGTATACACATATGTGGAATCCATCAGTTACAATAATTACATTTATTCTTCATACCCAAGTCCGCTTCCATTATATTTACTTTCATCACAGATTGTTCATGTACTTCTTCATTTATTATTCTCCAGAAATATGTAGACAGGCCGGAACATGGCTTCCAAATACAAACAATGGCTACCATCTGTATAATGTTCCAAATATTATGTCCTGACTAAACAAATTCCAATAAACACTGCTGCTCCATACTCTATTGGTTCTATGCAGACATGATATAGCTCCAAAATAAATTAAAATATTTTGTTTACAATCCATCTTATTTACAGTTAATAATTTTTGCGATATGCATAATATTATGATTTAATAAATTTTCCTAATATCTTACAGAACAGTATAAATAAAAACATAACTGTTATAAGTAAAAGTAAAATTATTGTACAATAATTAACATATTGGGCACATATAGCAAACATAACAATGTATTTACTATTGAAAAGAATTTTATAGAGTAATCTCATAATAAATGATGAATCAATTAATAATTTTAACATTATAAAATATAACAGTGTGTCAGTGATGTATTTAGTTAAATAATATCAAGAATAGCTCAGGGAGTCAAGTCTTGGAGCCCCCAAGTCCGCTGCGAGTGGGTGGGAGCCAATCACAACCTACCTAGTAACATACAATCGCTAACAATTGCCACTTGTTGATGTTCTTGATAATTTAAGTACAGCAATCATGTGCATAAGGCTTTATCTGACCCTGTGATATACCGCCGAGTCACGCGCACTTCAGTTCACACATTCACACAATTATACTTAAGATCCAAGCACATTAGCACAATTATTATTGCACACACATTTAAGACAGTATATGCTAGTCTGAACCTAGATTGTGGTAACTATATTTCGTTATTTCAATTAATTATTATAATAATATTACATTAAACTACCTATTATCAAACTCGTCGCAGAACTTAATTAGTTATCTAATCCAATATACACCGTTCACCAACAATTAGCACCCATGAAATACTCTAAACAGACAACATCTATACACAGAATACTATCAATTATTTACACTATTTACATTGTTCATAATAGGATTATTACATTCATTACATATGCAATGCAGCTGAGCAAACCTTAAAATCTCGGATCGCGGCTGCCCTAACTTTCCTAATACAAATGTTTGTTCTTAAATGAGATACATCTTTGTTAAGATTTAAATAATCAGTCAAAGTATTAAGATCTCGTTGAGCTAAACGGTCGATCATTATACGACCAAACTTTACATAGCCGGGTTCTCCCCAATATCCACTATTACTTGTCTTTAACTTAGGGCCGATAAAGGCCTTCGAGCTTGAGCTCAGGGCAGAATAAAAACCAACTGAGGCACGGTTAGTGTCAGCTAACAAGGACGGTCTCAACCTTGAGCAGCTGACGCAGTTTGTCCGTGACCCGCACGAGGGCCACTTTGGAAGCACGAATGTTGACTTTTTCCCCGGCGCAGAGCAGCTGGTGGCACTGGGCGCGCTCTAGGAACTCCTGCGTTCTGATCTCACGAAGCAGCTCTTTGGGCGACCCCGAGCCGCAGTGGATCTGCTTCAGTAAATTGTCTTTTGATTTGATCTGGAAAGAAACAGATGGAGTCAGAATTTGTTCTGAGAAGCACAAAATAGGCACATCATCAGTCTTTCATTTACACTGTTCATATCATATGATAAAAATATGGAAATTGCCTTCTAGGTTCATAATTTTACTGCTAATACGCATGATATTTTATTTTATTTTATATTCATAGTTTTTTATAATGCTGGGGTAAGTTATCAAGTTATCATTGTCATATAATGTGTTACATAATCTGACTCTTGAGTTTCTTGCCGCGCTTCATCTTAGCAGTGGTCTCCTCTTGGGAAGCGCTGGTAGATTTTTGATGTGTAAAAGTGCCCGTGCGGCCTACTTACTGAATAAACATTTATTATTTTACTTTTTCTATCAATAGAATGAAAATGTCTGGTTTCAGATCCAACTTACCAAGTGGCCTGTGTTCTCGTTTGCATTGTCCTTGCAATTTGAAAAAAAAAACGAGTTCCATTATGAGAGATAGAAAAGCTAGTATCTACATGTAGAAGGAGGGGAGGGTGAATAATGGCCACTCTTCATGATGACCCATCATGGGCCAGCGTAAGGGACGGAGTAATGCGTAAAAGTGCAGAGTAGAAGATGTTGCTCTAAGGTATATACGTCTCTTACGCTGGCTCATGATGGGTCATCGTGTGGAAGGGCCATATGTGTTTATGCTTGTCCACCAGAAAATGACTTTAACTGAATTAAACGAAATATTTAAGTAGCATATGATTTGGTTATACCTACTACTCGTATTACTCCTATTGACTAACTAACTTAACAGAGTGTTAAAACACCCGGCAAACTACTATCCAAGTTACATTTATGCCGTAATTTTGAGTCATAATAATCATAATTTCCTAATGGCAGACGATATCCTCAGAGCAATTAATTCGTTTTTCAACTATACCTGTAACAAATTAGTGATATCTTGCAGCAGGCACCACAGTCCGTCAGAGGGCTGTCCGGGCGCGGGCCGCAGGCTGTAGAAGGGCGGCAGCGGCGCCTCGGTGCACTGAATCTCGATCATCGAGTCGGGCGGCGGCGGCGGCGAGGCCGGCGGCGGGCTCGCCAGCGGATCGCATCCAAGCTCCTCAAAGTCTGAAACGTAAGCATAATTGTTACTATTTAGACAGACGTACTACTTCATCGGATGCATGTGGACGACTCTTTACAATCAATTCTTATACTTAAGTCTTTGTTTAATCAAAAGCATTAACTAATCCTATCAAAAACTTGACAATGATAACACGGTGCTATAAAAATTATAACATATACAAAGCTACCCGAGCTTATAAATCCTGACATAATACATATATGATTAAATATAACATGGTGAGTGAAGAGCGGGTATTTATTAATATCTATTTAAGTATGCATTAATATGCCATTTCCAGTTAGCTCATTTTGTTGTTACATTACATAACCTGTAGTTTAACTTCACTGTTACTGTTACTACCCGTTTCACCAAAATTCTAGAAGTTTACGACATCAAGCATGGCAGCATAGCCAAATCTTTGGCTCGGGTTTAGTCGTGTCTTTCTGTTTCGTAACAATTTCGAGGATCAAGGCCAAGGCAGAACGGACCAATGACTCCTTTTGGGTTATTTAACTAAGGAAATGACTAATGAATGGGGTCCGCGCGTGGCGCGAACTTATGGGATGAATTGCTAGGGGGACGATATGACCTTATAATCAAAGTAAAGGCAAGGCTAGGAAAGGAGCAATGACGCCTAGGACTTATCACTGAAGAATGAACTGACCAATGGGCTCAGCGGGCGGGGGGAACCGCCAGGGCCCGGTGGCTCGGCCCTGCACGTCGGCGATGTGCAAACGCAGCAGCGCCGCCGCCGCGCCCTCGGCCAGCTCCTCGGGCGTCTGCCCCGCGTATGTGCCCAGCAGGGGGTCGGCACCGTACGCGAGCAGCAGCCGGATCACCTCCACGTGGCTGTTCTCGCACGCCTCGTGCAAAGGCCTGGAAGCAACGAACAATAGATGATTTATGGGTTTTAAATTACAAAATAAATTGATGCTAAGTAGGTTTTACGTAGGCATAAAAATTATTAGTTAGTTATGATCACGATTTGAACTGTCTGATAGGCAAATTTTACAGGAATTAAAATGTTTTTATTTGGCTGCTTTTTAACCCCCGACCCGACGCAAACAGTGTGGTATAAGTTGAACACGATGTGTATCTGTTTACATTTCTATGGCATCGTAGATCCCAAACGGGTGGACAGATTTGGGGGCGGTTTTATTTATTTGAAATATAGCTTAACTGGGGTGGTTCTTAGCTAATTATGATGTTAATCGGTGGAGCCGTTTAAGAGTTATCAGCTCTGAAATTAGGGTCGCAATTATTTTGGAATATTTTTATCAATTTAATAGTAATTAACGTGGGTAAGCATTGAATGTAAAATTCTACATTTAATCAGGATTTAATTGATGCAGTTCGGATTCCTATTAACGCTAGTGCAGTTTTCTGAATATCAGAAATTATATTCAAGAGATACTAAAATTCAGGGTTTATGATGTTTACCTAATGCCCCCTTGAGCAGCAGCAGAGACATTGGCCCCGTATTGTAGCAACAGACGGGCTATGCGCACATGTCCCTTCGCTGACGCCACGTGGAGCGGTGTAAAGCCAGCGTTGTCTTTTGCTGTGGGCTCCGATTCCAACTTTTCAAGACAATACGCCACACAGTCCTGAAATAAGATAATAGACATGTTTTTAGCAAAATCCTGACGCCTATGTATAGATAAGATATGTTACCGAAGCGAAAGGATTTGAAAGAGACAAACGCTTTGAAAGATAAATACTTACCGTGTATCCAAGTCTAGCAGCTCGGTGAAGATGAGACTCTCCTATGCTTTTATTAATGAACCAGCCCTTGATCTCTTTCTTTATGTCGTGCACGGATTCGGGACTAGGCTTGGCTGCCGGACGGCGCACTTGTTTCGTCGAATCGTCTCTGCGTATAATTCTTTTTTTCTTACGAATGTAATCAAACCCAGAACTAAATTTTCTTCTGCCGAATAGTCGTTTCAATCGTTTTTTACCATTTCCTTCGGTAGTTCCGGGAGAACTACTTTCTTCTTTAGCCGTGTCTTTATCCACGACAGAAGGACTTTTTTCTTTTTTCAATTTTGCTGTTGATATATCTTTACTGCGTTGTTTGTTGGCCAAAGACTTCATTAAGTTATTCCTTTTTTTTAAACGCATTAATCGACCTTTGGCGTCGTTTCTTTTTAACGATTTGGTACTTCGAAGTCCGTCTCTAATAGAACTTGATCTGCGTATCATTTTATCTTTCATAATTTTCTTAGGTTTAATCTTCGGTTTTGTCTCTGATTCTTTCTTAACCTCAACTGGTTTTTCTGATTTCTCTTCATCCTGATCGTCGTCTCTGTAGGAGGAAGGCGGTGCTGATGCAGGTCTTTCGTCTCCGAACACTTCTTTGATTGTTGCCCGTTGTTTAATTACTCTGCTTTCAGTTCTGGTTCTTGATTTTAAAACAACCGGTGCAAACTCTTCCGTGGCACCCATAAGTCCATCTGTATTATTAAGGAACGCATTCCTAAACGCTGTAACAGTTTCTTTTCTAAAAGCACCCAAATAATAAATATCTTCCATAAATTTTTCCTTTTTCGCGGTCAAAATTCCTCTAGTGCCACTTTTCATGAGACCCAAGCTTGGTGTTCCTAAAAGCTCTGTCGGATTAGAACTTTTAGGAATGAGCTTAGGTGTATTGATTTTCTCCTCTTTCTCTTTTAACTTTTTTTTATCTTCCCTTTTACCACACTTTTGGATAAGCACATCTACTATAGAACTAGCCTTTTTCTTTATTTTTGTTGAAAAAACTGTAGACGTGGATGCTTCAGAGTCAGAATTAAGTCTATTATTAAGAGCTGAGCAGCTGGAGTTGGAATCAAGATCACTGTCTAGAGTTAATTTGTCTGGGCGTCTCGCGTAAAGGTCGTCTGTTGCAGCGGAGGGCGCAGAAGACGGCGCGGGGGAGAGTGGAGCGGGGTCCAAGTCAGGCAGAGAAGTGGAGCCTCTCGTAAATAAATTGCTTGCACCCTTGACAAAAGGTCCACCAGATCGTCCTCGAGGTATGGCAATAAGTCTGCTAGGCATGCGGAGAGATCGCTTATACCTGTACAGTTCTTCTTCCCATCCTGGGTGGAAATCTGAACCATCTCCAAAACCAGCTTTGCGTGCAGGTGTAGAACTAGCGCTACTGCTAATGTTTTCCTGTTTTTTCGTGGGAGACGACTTAACTGGAGTTTTAACAACAGGTGTGTTTTTGTTATCTTCCGCTTTGACAGATTTACGCACTCGTAGTCTGCTAGCTACAGTATGATCTTCATCACTTTCAGAACTTGACTCACGTTTACGTTTTTCGTTTTTAACATTGTCAATCAATAGAGGCTTTCCTTTTGATCTTGATGTTTTTCTAACTAGTTTGGCCTTGCTTTGTTTAATATCTTTTTCCTTCATGTTTGTGTCATTCTTCTTTGTGAATTTACTCATATTGACATCACAACATTCCAATTTAACATATACCGACATATCTTTAAGCATCGCATACTTAAGCCTCTCATTTCGTTCTTTTTCCTTTATGATTTTGCTGTTAATTAAAGGTTCGTCGTCATCGGTGGACTCGGTTTCCTGTTTGATTACAATTTTTGATGATCCTTTGTCTATGGTTGCGTTCTTCCCGGGTGTTACGAAACTTGTCGAAGATGAAGACTCGCTCTTATCTGATAGGGATTTTCTCTTTAATGGCAGCCTAGTTACTTTTTCAGTATCCTTATGTTTTTTATTGTTTTTTGTTTTTTCGCTCTTGTCATTGTCTTTTGACCCAGGTGGTTTGGATTCTTTTTTCGCATTGCTTTTAGGAAGTGTAGGTTCTAAAGACTGTTTTTGGGCAGTTTCTTTTGTGATTGTTTCCTTTAACTTTGTTTGCTTTAAAGCGATGTCTTCAGGTGGAGGTAATTTACTCACAGATTTATTCAGTGCAAGAGGTTTAGGAAGAAGGTTATTGAAATTAGCTTCTTTCAGTTCCTGAGTCAATTCTGCCATGGGTTGGTCCACGGTCTCATCGTCATCAAGTGGTTCTTGTTTTATTACGATTGGGGGGTTAGGTTCACTTAGTATTGTTTCCGGTGTCGGTTCAACCTTGAGTGTAATGGATTTGTCGAAACTAATTCTGTTTTCCTGTTCTAATGTATCGTTACGCTTTTTACGTGGTTTCTTTTTGTGACAACCAGTTTTTAATTGTTCCATGAAATTATCACAAGCACTGGCCCAATCCAAGTCTTCTGAAGCATCGTTTTTCGGTGCGATACATTCAGCTTCTAAAAAGTTTTCAGTTTTTATTGATATAACTGCGTCTTTTTCAATTTCATCTATATTAATTGGCTCGCACTTGATATTCGGTAAAATTGTTTCTAATGGTTTTTCACTTTTTATAACGGATTCCAAGCTGAGATCTTCTCGTATTTGATTAAAAAGATGCTGCTTTTGTGATTTCGGAGTTAACTTGGCATTTTCACGATTTCCTATTGATGTACCGAGTTTTTCTGCTTTTAAGTGATTATCTTGTGAAGGAGGCATAACTTTTAGTTCAGCCTTTGTTCTTATCCTCGAGGCAACATCATTTTCTGGGGACTTGCTCATAAGTTCCGCAATGTCGGGTTTTTGATATTCAGAGTCTTTTAGTATAGAATCAACAGCTTTGGGCATAAGAATTTGGTGCCCTAAGGTACTTACTTTGTTTTGATTATTTTTTCCAACGTTTCTTAATCCAAGTTCGACATCATTTTCTTTTGTAAGATCAGTTATTTCCATCTCAGAGTCATCGACATCATCTATTACAATAAGCTCAGGTATCTGCCTCGCTCTCGCTGTTTCGGAAAATCCCATTTGTTTCGTTTCGAGACTGTTTCTTAATATACTCAAGACCTTTTTATCAGCGGGCATTCCACTATGAGGATCCAACGGATGGGTATGCAAATCCCTGTGGCTCGCATTTTTTTGTATAACTTGGCGGTTGTTACTAGCTGTATTTCTGTCTGAAGCATACTGAGCGTGATAGTCTCTTGCGTCTCTACTTAAAATATCAGGAGGATAAGGATATCTGTGGTTAACGTGTGGAGGATGTTCATGATAAACACTCGAAGCAATCGGCCTCTTGTGTTCGCTGTGGTATGCCTCATATCGCTTATGATTATTATAACTATAGACAGGTTGATTAACTAGGTCGTGCTGTCGATTGTTCCTATCTGCTATCCGGCTATCTGCCGTCCAGGTCTCGTACCTGACAATCTTATCCGGAATGTTGTTGACAATAAGACCCGTGGGCCGCTTTCTTTCCTCTATTACAAAGTTTCGATCGTCTCGTAATCTACCATCAGAATGGCGGTCTTCCGCTATCGACGTTGTTAGGTCTATTCGAGGAACGTAGTCGTGTCGGGTTCCAATTGGGGCATTTAATTTACTCCTGTCATGATGTCTTTGTTGATGGGGTTCCGCAGGATATGCCTCTGCTATCGGCCGTGGTGGCTCATATGCTCCATTATACCGCACAGGCAGGTGGCCAAGCGACACACTAGGACTGTGGTTGTTATTTGTTTCTCGGTGTTGTGTAAAGTTAGGAGCAAAATCAACTTTATGTGAAGCATCGAAACTAGGCACATGTTGAAGAGCATGCCGATTAGATGACTGTCTAGGTTGTAAAGATAGGGTTTTACTCCCAAATGATGCCGAGTCCACAGCATCATCTAGAGTTGTCGAAGAATCTGCCGAATTTTTTACAGTTTTCACTGACAAGTCTAGAGGAGACTCTTTTTTATGTTTTGTTTGATTCATTTCATTAACCAATGATGTTACAGATACTGTCATACGTTGCTGTTGGTTTGGATAACCAGGCTTTAACGTCGATCGGGCTGTTGGTTGAACATGGTTAGTTGCGAGATATTCAGGTTTGGGCGCAGCCGTGGAGCGGTAAGATGTTCTCGCCTGTTGATGATTCTGAGCGACCGGCACAGGCATCGTAGGCGGATAGCGTACGGCGGAGGTTGAGGGACTCGGATAGTGGTAGTTACTCCTTGCGTCGACGTTTCTGCTTACGTTTGGATAATCTACTGGACGTTGGGGTAGCAGTCGGGCCGAATCATGAGAGTGTGATGCAGGCGCGCAGTCCGGCGGTCTCGTTGCGTAGTGGGTACTTATGGCATCCATGGTCGAATGCTTGTATTGGCCTTGATGATGCGTTTCTGCTCGCTGGCTCTGCACGGGTTGTACTGTTGTTTGCGTTTGTCGGTACCCAGGATAAGATTGTTGGGGATCATATTTTCTTGGAGGAATAGCATGTCTTTCATAATGAGACGGTGTTCGAGCAAAATGGGATTCGTGTCGTTGCGACAAAGTTGTGTAAATCTGCGGTGAGCGCCTTTCGCTACACAATAGCGTCTGTGGATGATGTATGGGCGGGACACGATCGTTATGAGGATGCGGTGCGGGCGGCTGTGTGGGCGGCAGCGAGTAGCGCGACGCGGGAGGACTGTGTGTGGCTGATTCTCTAAGCCGCGTCGCCGCGTGCTGCGGTACAGAACTCGACAGTCTAGCGTAAGTTTGCTGAGGACTGCTGTGTCGCGGTGGCGCAGAAGGCTGTGGCGATGCTACCAAGGGCCCGTGTGAACCTCTGCTGGGGTTGGTATCCGAAAATTTTTGGTCAAAGTGATACCGCGAATAGGCTTCAGGTGGGCGAGATGCTGTATAATGATCCGGCGGGCGCCCGGGAGCGAAATGTTCAGCCTGTCGCGCTGTGGGTGTCTGCACGCGGTGCATAGGCGGGCGGTATTGCGCGGAAGGCTCCGGGTGCGGCTCGGGCGTGGGCTGCGACTGAAGAGGGGCGGCGGAGGGAGGGCGCGCGGGGGACGGAGACTGCACCGCCGGCGCAGGTGCCGGGGACGGAAGAGCCCGCTGTGGCGGCTTACGGATAATGTGAGTAGGTGGTGAGAGTGCGTTCATAGGTTCCTCTTCGTCTTCAGGTTCAGGCAGTTCCCGCCGTTTTTCGGCCGCTTCGCGCATCACTGTCGCCTTGTGAATTATGTGGGGCTCCGGCTCGAGAGGCTCGGAGGGCGGCCGCGGCGGCGCTACGGTCGGTGTGGCGGCAGGCACCGACGGCGGGGCGGCCGCTGCGGACGGTGGTCGCGATGAGGGCGCCGGAGCACCGGACAGGGCTGGCGCGCCCTCTTCGTGCAGAGGAGCGCCCGCGGGCCACATCGCCGGCTGCCCGTTGCCTTCCGCTTGCGATTGCTTGGGGAACCCCATAAAATACTGGCGAGTTCCTTCCAGTACATTGTTGAGAGTTGCGTCCATACTACGGGGTCCGTTTACTCGGATCGCCACCTGAAACGATAAAGTTGATTGACTTCTTTGGTTATTTATGGACTCCGTTAATTGAAAACACCCATAAAAGGTTCAGTATATTATACAGCGATAGGGTTCATCAATCATTGCGAGTGAGTCGTGAAAGCCGAAGACAAGTTGTTAAAGGTGCGTTGGGGTCGTCGCCCGCCGGCTGCCCTTGAGCGTACTTCGCCCCCGACTACATATATAATTATCGCGTATATACGATACTCACACACGTATCGCACGCACAGAACTTCCGCATGACTCGATGATACTGTATGAAAAAGTTTAGTGACCTTCACTTGCTCGAGTTAATAAATTGCCAATTCTTTTATGGTCTGCGGCTGTTTATATTATAGGTATGAACAGATAGGTACTATAAATGTGTCCGTATAATTCATGGAACAGGAAAAAAGTTCATTGTTAACTTTTTTAATGAGTGTCTGCAAGCTATACGATCTGAATTCTGTCTGAGACAAGTACATTGAAAGGTATGTAGATATTAAGTTGATCTGACGTACTCGGCAGGTGGGAGCTGAGCCGTTGTCATGGGAGCAGAGGTTGGCGAGTACGCGAGCGCGTCCCAATCGATAGGCCACCGGAACGACTCCCGCCCGAGACCGCGAGTACAACAAATTACTTTCTACAGATAGGTATTATAATATTCATATACTTATATTGAGTACACATTTTCTAATGCGCTCCTCATTCTGTTCTCATCCGTTGTATGTAAAATTCTCATCGTAAAGTTATACTTACTCGAGAGATCGAGTTACTAGGTAAACAGGTTCAACATAATTTTACGTCTTCGGAAATTGTTTAATTTTGAAAGTAATCAATAACAGCATTCACGTCTCACACGAGGCCTGTGGAGTAAACAACCTCCATGTACTTACTTAGCGCCTACCTATAATGTATACAAACATACTGAAGTATGCGCGCGTGTATAGAAAGATGCAATTATGTATGCATTTGTAAGGTTTCCGTTATAAGACTTAACTACTGGAAAGCATACATTGACCACGCTTCTACCGAGTAATGTTTATGATTAATCCTTTGTTTTACATGTTAGCGTTATAATCGAAGAAATAAATAATCTCAGCTACAATGTTAATGTGTTTTTACAACAAGCGTAGACAGACATTCGAATGAAAGTGTTTGTCGGTCGGAATTGACTTTAATACGTCTAGACGGGGAATAAGAGGTAAAGGGGAAATATTGGCGCCGCTTCATTATTTGGGAAATTATTACAATAGAGCTACATGTAGGTACTTAAGGTTATTAGAATAATAATTTCTGATTGTTCTTCTTTTAGTTGACCTGCAACTTTCGATTTGATTTTTGACTAAATACTCTTGATTTTGGTTGCCTATAATGTTTTCGATCGAATTTTACGTTGACGCAACCGTGCAATGTAAATTTAAATAGGAATCGAAAACACTATATAAGAAGTCTCTGATGCTAATAGCTTTATTCCGATAACAACAAATAACAAACGAAACAATGATATCTAGAGGCCACTATGTAGTGTGGTTCTCCATATATAAATATTTACAGAATCCGAGCGTATGACTGTAAATGAGAAGTGACTGGACTTCTAAATTTAAACCGGTCCCTGTTTGCTTCCCGCTTGACCGAGTTTTGCAATTCCAATCAATTTGGTAAAGATCTGATTTTGGTGAAAACTGGTGGCAGGCTTATCATATCAGTTATCTTCTTGGAAGTTTTCATTTAAACTTACCTTATCTACCTACTTATAATTTTGTGTTGCTCACTGTTCAGACTAGATATTGTCCTAGACTTACGTTTGCTAGAAAGCCACTTATTGCTGATAGGTATCTAGATATAAGTAACGTCGTTATTTTCCATGCCAACTCAACTAGGTGTCCTGGCCGAGTAAGTTATCTTTAATTTCCTCTAGCTACACTGGCTTCTTTATCCGATCGTTAGTCAAGCAGTGAAAATGTCTCATTAGCCAGATATTTACGGACGCATTTATAATATTAGTATTTACATAGCCAAACTCACGTTTGTCAACAGCTACCCTGCTTGATGCGAGTGTTGCCTTTTTATCGCGTTCATGACTACGTATTTCCTCCCCCAAAGATCTGAAACAAACAAAAGGACATATAATTATACTTTCAGAAATCGGGTAACCCGGAAAAAAATGTGTTCGTTGAGTTGCACGATAAAAATTTGTAAAGCGTAAAGAGCCCAGCCATAAATAACGACTTTCAGGCCTTTCAGCGCAGCTATTTGTTCCGCCGTGACGTCTCACTAGTTAAGGCCCGGAACCAGTAACAAACGATAACCCTTTTTTTTGGTCTCAATAGGTAATATGTTAATAAGAAAGGGATATAAAGAGATAGCTGGTTTGGGATATCACCTTGATCTAAGCAGAGCATGTCTTGTAGTAAAGCATGTCTAAGTCTATGCATGAAGCCTCGTTTTGTATCCAATACCGATCTGCTGCAACATCTCAGAGAATGACGAATGAAAATAAACTATAAATAGTACGAGTAGGTACTATTTAGATGACAATGAAAATTCTGAAGTGCTGTATGAGAAACATGTTAGACATTGACCTAATTCAACATTCAGCGAGTTGACCGGGGTTCGCGATGCACGCAAATCAATTCAATTGACTTGGAAATGAATTAGGATGAATAAGAAAGCAGACCGGGTGGGGAATAAATCAGAGAAGGAGGCCTGGCCTTTGTGGCGATAACGCGATAATTTGAATAGTTGAAAACGTTATTTAATAAGACAACTTCTGCCATGTCTCAGTGATGTCGATAATTCTTTAAGTTATCTGGTTGTCTGTGCTAAAGTTACACTAATTATCAAACTGAAAACAATAAGTAAGTCCACGATTAAACGTTTAATAACTAGAATTATAATAACATCGTCATCACACAGGCTATTGAACTGGTTCGCAGATGTTTTCCGGTTTCGGTGCAATGTTTTCCCTAAGCAAAAACCTCTGATTAATGTAAAATTCGTGTAATGTAATGCAGCAACTATTTATTCATACATAGGTTTTATCATAAAACTTAGCTTGAATTTTACGCCAGGCTTTTCCTCAGTTTGTATTTAAAATTTAAAAGGTGTACGACCATACTCGTATTTTATATTACATATACCTACCTACTTCATTAATATAATAACAAAAAAATCAACTTCAAACGCCACATGTCAAAACTGATAGACTGATCTAAACGTGTTAGATTAATACCTATGTTAGATAGGTTTGGATGTAGTCAATTATTCCTACATGTCGGTCTTATCGATCTATCCATTGTCGAAAATATTTTCTGCACACAAACGAAGACTATCTTAAATAGTGTTGGTGTGCACGCACGCACACGCGCCCGTGCCTACAGCTGTGCCGGGTCATTGCCCTCGCGAGACGCGAAACAAGGTGACTCGAATGATGTCTGTTTTTATTTCTCCTTCGATTGAAATTCGACTTTTGTGTTCGCGAATTTAACATAGTTATCATAATGCAAATGTTTATAGAATTAAATGTCTTTATGGTCGAACAGTTTGCTTTTGGAACATAACTACTTAGATATAAGTAGGTACTACTTAATCAGAAATGTTTCATAACATTTTACCAAGAAATAATAAGTCATTTACACTTAATAGTGTGAATCAAACTAAGATTGCTATAATATTGCGTAGTAGTTACATACAATATACATAATATTGTACTGTCGACTTCAACAAGATGTGTATAAACTTTTAAATGCATTTTATAAATTTATATAAGTATTTTAATCGCATGGCAGCTGTTTTAGGTCTCTTAAGTGAATCTTTAAATAAAGCCGTAAAGGTCGTCTTATTAAACGCGACTGTACATAACAAAGACTATATAACTCGAATGGATGTCCGACCGCACTCCATAATGTTTCACTTAACCCAATTAGTTGTCATTTAAAGAATAAATTAATGTAATTAGATGTACCTAATGTGCTTCGCTAAAACACCGACAGTAAGCCTTCTAAGTCTGTTGGCCAAGTTTCTATTACTACTACATAAAAGATTTTATAATCAGATTGTTATTAAATGTGATACCTAATCCGTTCCGTTAATGGCTTAAGTACCTATAAACCAGGCTTTCTATTACGTAAATAAATATCACGCTTATCAGTCTTAATATGACGAATCTAAACTTCCTCGTACCCATAATTGTTTAATTTTAACTTTATTGTTTATTATGTAACAAAACAACCCGTTATCTAAACGTACAGAATAACGTTCTAAATGTAAAAGTAACTTTTCACTTTCATGCTCGTAAAGTCCTTCTTTATGCTGGGTATAGGCTGCATAAAATCGCCTTTTATGCACTAGTGCATAAAGTGTCGTCGTCATCTAGACCAAGACAATTAAGCCCTACAGCCAGACAGACGAGGTGACTACATTAAGATAAACTTGTTATTTGAATACATTTACTTTAATTTATTTGCCTTCTATGTTGCATCTAACAAAAAAGAAATTTAAAACAAGCAGTATTGCGTTCGATCCTAGTTACAAATCTCAAGCAGTTTTTTTTTTAAAGAAGTACATTGGCGGGATAGACGTTTTCGTCTCGCTTTGGACTATTTATTCATTGTTTTCTTTGCGAAATTTGTTGTGTTACGGAATTTACATTCCATTCCAAAACTTAAGTTATCCATCTGAGCCGGCAGGCTGTTTGTTTTATGCCCTTGTTGTACAATCTACTATTGTCTGTTTGTTACGCTTTCACGGTCAAACTCACACAGCTCAAAACGGTTGAACCGATTTAAATAAAATTTGGAATGACGATGACGCGTTGGCCTAGTTGGTAGTGAGCCTGCCTACGAAGCTAGCGGTTCCATGGGTTCAAACCCCGGTAAGTAATGAATGGCAGATATTTGTGTGATGAGCGCGGATATTTGTCCCTCAGTCGTGGATGTGTTCTATGTATTTATATATATAACTCTCTATACCTATAAGTATTAATATCGTTGTCTAGTATACCGTAGTACAAGCCTAGAGCTTAAATAGTTTGGGACTAGGTCAATTGGTGTCAAATTGTCCCCTGATATTTATTTATTTATTTAACGATAGCTTCAACCCCGAGAAAGAACAGACTTTTTATCCCGGCAAATTAATGCGACAGTTCCTAAGGGAAGAGCGATAAACTACTTCTATGCTGGTGGGTAAGTAACAGCTAGTATAATTATATATTTTTGACGTATTATAGTTAAGTTTGAGTATTATTGTAGAATTAAAAACAATACATAGGTACTTAATCAATTTAAAAATATACATAGGTAGATAATTGCAATACAATCTATATTTAACGAAATTCCAGTTCAAATATTACCTATATCCTTATCTTCTCGATCCTTAGTTTATCACGTAACCGATATCGGAACTGTGCAAATATGTACCAAGTGCGATGAGCACGCGCCCTAAATGGGGGTGAGCAACAGGGGACCGAAAATAACAACCCCCTGCTCCGGCTGTAACATTACTATAGTAAAGGGGAGTTTTAATTGTTTCCCGACTCAAATTAAAAGAAAACCAAGGGAAAGCAAAAACAAAAACAAATCAAATCTATGCTTATGGAATCTAGCTATCACGAAATTAAGATCTGATTATTTAACACTATACAAACGTTTTTACGAGGCTATAAATATTCGAGTAAATGGGTCGTGATATCTTTATGACGGTCATTGAAAAATATCGAGACCGCTGATGTCTAAACTAGACGAGAAAAGTAATCAAATAGGAGAATATTCGGGTTTCACGCGGCGGCTGTCAGTGGATGCGCGGGCGCGGCTGTGGCCTACATTTCTCGTTCCATATCCACCAGCGCCCTCTATTATTAGATCTGTTTGTTGTTCACGACCGACTTCGCGCTGAATAGTTATTATATCAGTTAACGAACACTTCCCGAACTCAATCTATTTCCATATAGTATTTACATCGGAGTTCCTCCCACAGCGTGAGCGTTGAAAGAGTTTTTCTGTGACAACTTTCATTTTCCTGGGTTAAAGTGCAAGTACCTATACTGTAATGTCACTTAAAATACATGATTAGGAGGTGTTGAATACAAGACGCGGAAGGAAAAACTATACGGGAAACTAAAAACAAGGAAACTGAAAATACTACCGCAACTAACAGACGAATTTGAATGATAGGTACTCAGGTTAATGGTAGTTAAATACCTGCTCCGTCCAAATTATACCAAATGCCGACATCTCGAGGGCTCAGTTCCCCAAGCTGAATATTTGAACACACACGAGTAGGTTGTTAAACGTTAAAATGTATCACATGGAATGTTACTGTTACCATAAAAATACTATAGGTAGATTATAGAAGATTTATAAAGAAATATTATGATTAAATGGTAATCTTGATAAAATAGGGTTTCTTTTGTTAAAGCAACACATTGCGGATTAACTTTTAAAGCTTACGCGTTGTGCGTTGTTTCATAGAACGTTTCACTTCGCCCAATTTTCATTTCATCGACAGGCATTTCCACGTGCAGGAGCTTTATTTTTTTGTGGTCACAAGTGTAACCTAACCTAACCTACGTAGAAAATGCTTAAGATAACCTGAAAAGGTTTCAGCAGAAATTAGCTTTCGATGAAATTAAATTCGGTCAAATGACACATTCGATGAAATGTTTGTCGATATTTCAAGGTGTCCATAATACCTTTACATATTAATTTGTTTTTAAAATACGATTAACAAATCAATATATTAACACGGATTTCAAAACAGTTCTGCGTTCAATAGTATTTATCAAAGTAAGTAAAACTAATCTTGGTTATTTTTTCCAATTCGCTTTTACAACGACAGTTCTTAAAATGCTTCCTCATTTGCAATTGTAATATTTGTGAATGAATTGCATACAGTTGGTTTGTAAAGTAGGTTCAAGACATTTGTTTGCGAATAAATATTTACGACTTCTAATAACTCATTGTACTGTGCAGTAGCATCAATGCACAAGCTTCAGCAGCTGTTAGAACAGAAATAGATTGTGATAAAATACCTACTACAATCTATTTAAAGACCTATAACAACCAGAGCTTATCCATTTGGATCGTGTCCAACAACTAGATAATTTAAATATATTTTTTATCACATAAGCAATGTGCATTTTTTATTTTTAAAAAAATAGCACTATTGTATACTCTGTGGCTAGAACGCACTTTATATCGATTCCTTTGTGTATCTATTTACATGTGTAACCCTGTCTAAAGCGATGCATACAATGTTTCATTATGTGCATTTCCGATCGATTGTGACACATTTTAGTAAATTATTCCGAAGAGTAAAAGATGTTTGTCGTATAGAAGCGACCCGTTCGCCTCCGCTGTAGGCAGTTTGTGTGTCAGTAGGTCAATAGCTAGCTGCAAGCGTTGTGCAAATCGTAAGCCATGCCGGTGCCGGTCGGCCCGCGTTGTTTGTATCTGAACTGATATATTTCCCTCGTAAATATATTACAAAACATCAAAATGATTGCCTTTAAAGTATTTTCATGTAAAAAAATCTGTTATTGAGATTTCCTAAGGCGGAAAAATCAAATGAAGTCAATTTAAAAGTCTCTAATGTATCCAGTATATATTTTAACAAGAAAACAACTATTAAATGCAGACAATGCGGATTTTATTACATACAAAGACGTAACTGGATACGCAACTAGGTTGATGATCACATGCAATGCAATGTAATAGCATAAGAGCTCAGGCGGCTGTGATACGTACGAATTTGTGCATGTGAGTAAGTGGGTGAGTCGAGCAAACCATCACAGTTACCGAGTGGGTCAGTAGGCCAGTGTCACAACCGGACTGCTTACTCGAACCGTTCTCCACCAATATTGAAACAACGATAACTCTACAAACATGATTTTTACAGCTAATCAATCTGCAAATATTGTTTCAAAAACATCTTCTCAGAAACTTTCAATTTGACGAAGACAAACTAAAAATTCTACCTGGAATTTTATCTAATCTTGATCTATCGTGTCCCCACATTGGTGGGACCATCGTATCAGTTCAGTTTAGATGACAAAAAAAGATGATTCATGTAGTCGTGGCCCCGGACAAACAGAAACGCGCTCGTTATACGTTTTCGAAGAACCCAGCGAAGTTATTTATAAACTTAAATCGTAACGTAACTTAACGCAAAGTCATAACATCGTTGAATTAAAGTTATACTCTTACTTTTAATCTAGCTACTACATATTTATTTCTGAACGATAATATCGCACTTGGTCTTTAGTTGCGCGCATGGAGCAACCACTTAACTTTGTTTTGAATAAGATACACCTGCGCCTGTTGCACCTGTTAATAAATATTTCTCGAACAGCAAGTGTAGCTAAATGTGCGCCAATGAGCAGTGCAATGCGGAAATAGAGGTGAAAGTGGGGTGAAAGCGGCGCGGGCGCACCGTTTACCTAATCGCCCCGCGCGGCCTCGCGCGTTACGTCAGACCTGCCGCACTGATGTGAAAGTCAATGTTACATTAGATGATCGTCCGCTTTAATTCGCATTATGACCAATTCTAAACATTGTAAACTGGGAGAGTTGTATAAATAAAAGTTATTTCGGTCATGAGATTGACTAGATATTATGTCGACGTGCTGGCCTAGAGGTGGTGACCCCTGCCTACGAAGCTAGCGGTCCTGGGTTCAAATCCCGGTACGGGCAGATTTATGTGATGAGCGCGAATATTTGTTCCTGAGTCATGGATGTTTTCTATTTATTTAAGTATATATTTCTCTATTTAAGTATTTACATATATCGTTGTCTAGTACCCATAGTACAAGCCTAGAGCTTAGTTTGGGACTAGGTCAATTGGTGTGACACTGTCCCCTGATATTTATTTATTTATTTATTTAAATCGAAAGGGATTTTAACGCGTTTGAGTAAAACAAATCAGAACAAAAATTTACTTTATATGTTGAATATGATCGATTATCATTATCATTCAATCTTAGGTAATCATTGTTTACAAAACCCTTAAAACAATACCTACACGGGAAGAAAATACTGAACTAATGCCCCTTTAAATCTCGTTCAATAGCTCGTAAAAGATAATCAATAGAACGATAGTGCTTTTAATGCTTCTTCAGAAAAATACAAAGGAATTTCCAGGTATAAAAGGAAGCCAGCAGCTAGCAACATTGACGTCACTGAAGATGTTGCCAATAACAAAGACGCTAATGTAGCTCACTAAAAGGTCAGAGTAAAGAGGATATCTATAAATAACTTATCAAGAGAGAGAAAGCTATAAAATGTAACTAAAGACACTGGTTGCAGGCTTATCTGCCAGACTTTAATCCGCTAGACAGCAGACAATGTCATTGTAAGGCTTTAACTGTGAGTAGGTAGTTTAGAGTTTTCAACAGTTTAATAACAAATAATTATTGATGATACGAGTTATTAAGAAAATGGGGTGTGTGAGAGAAAGTAGTTCGTCTTTATCGTAAGTGTTACAGTGATAGCGCCGCTATCTAACTGGGTCGGTGCAAACTCAAATGGGTCCATAACCGACAACTAGTGTAAACTACTAACAAGCGCGTTCGTCTCGTATTTACAAACCTGTAGTCATCATTCCCATGGCACATAAGAAAAGAGAAATTATAACAAGAACATTTATTTGGTACTACAAACGTTTATAATGGAAACACTTTAAAATTCCGGTATTTTCGAATATTCCGAAAGCTAAGTTATGCTAGAGCTATTTTAGAATAAAAGCATATTTTGTTTGAAAAATAACCCTGGGGTTCACAGATTAGAAAAAAAAACTGAAAAAAAATGTCAGCTGGTGATTGATTGCACGTTTTATTTAAGAGGATTGTGAAAGTTTGCATATAAAATGCCATAAGATTAACGTTGTTCTCCCCTTAAAGCTACTCCGATTATTACGAACTTTTATCTTGTAGATATTGTTAAAATAATTCTGTACGTTTTCCTTTCCAAGAAAGTATTTCTTGGGGAGAAACAATTTACAAAATACATACAAATTTGTATGGTTTTACTTAAGGCCACATACTATTTGCTAAAATCGGTAGTATTCCGGGATCTGGATCTCAATAACCATAACGCCTATGTGTCTGTTCTTTTGATATATTAAACTTGATATTTTTTCCTTGAAACTGGTAAACGTGAAAACATGACAAGAAAAACAAACCCTTTAACGATGATATTTGATTAATTTGTCAAGTACTTATAACTTCTTAACCCTGGTAAACCATTTTTTTTTAATAAATGTTATGGTTGTACAGTAAACGGCAATTATTTGAATTTGACGCTGCAATCTAGGGGCGCAAATCTCCATCTCACATGCTTCGCGCTCATAAAGCCATCCCTTTTGATTCTTGTGTGGGCGTGGCAGCGTATGTGGCCTCGTACCTAAATCATTTTAAAGATATCGTTCCAAAACCGAACACTCATAACTACCTAGATTTTGACCCCCGGTGCCTTACCGCACAGTCTTGCTTTAATTCGAGCATGTCAACATTTTGTGCGACTAGTATATACGATTCAATTGGTATTCGAATGACAATATGATTACGTTTATCAAGGAAATCCTTGACCTAAAATAGAAATAGATAATCACGTGTCCCACTTACGGAAGAATATATCAGCAATCGTAAATGTTTAACCTAAACATCGATCTCTAGGAAGGTGTTGAAATTTAGTAATTGTAGGTTTCGGGCAACGAATTCGTGTAAATAAGTTATAACGTTGGCCAAAAACCCGCATAAGTACATGTTTTTTTCCAGACCTATCAAACAATTACCGACTTATATCTTGCCTGAGAAACATAAAAAATCATTTCGTTTTTACATGATAGCAATGTCTAACATGTAAAGCAAAAACACTTGCATGTTCGTATGACGAGGTGCATTCTTGGAATTATGAATAAGCGCTTCATTTTATTCTCAAACAGTTTATAAAATACTGTTTGCCAACACGTTCGATGAAATTTAAAGCGGTAACACTTTTCACAGTATTGTACATACGAAAAGATTAAAGCGGATTTTGTTTCCAAGATTTCGTATAACGCCTCTTTATAGAGCGTTAAGGAATCTTGACATCCGCAAATCGAGGCAATTAATTGGACAGGCAGTTTGTTTCAATGATGATCTGATCGGGTCGGTAACGTAACGAGTCTCTTCCTCATGGCACCGCGTCGGACCGAGTGTAGGAAACGTCGGCCGATCGCGCCTTGACCTACTTCAGCTTATACTAGCATACTAGTTGAGCTCTCCACTCGAAACCACAAGCCTGCTGCAATCTACGAATACTTGTAAGCAAAATCTCGATATAAATATCGATTTATTAAATTAACCAACCCATATTTTGACCTGTATCTTGTCAAGAAGAAACGCAAGATAAACACAACTGCTTTTATTGTTACGGCATGATTTATTCATAGTTACCTATATATATCTTATCTAATCGGTTTTGCACTTTGCGATGATTAAACGGTTTCTTGTTTAAAGCATTACATTAATGTCATTTCCATATTGTCAACAACCTTTAATGAAGGCATCAGTTCACTTGTATAAATAATCACCGGTTGCTAAACACGGTTACCGATGTTGAAATGTAGTCGGGAGTGTTTTCGACGATCGATATTGTGGCGATATTTAAAACGATGACTACGAAGTTGTCAGCATTGTCAACGGTGATCTAAAATTAGTGAACTTGTACACGAGGTCGCGCCGCGCGTCAGACAAGTGGCGGTAAGATGGCGCCCGCATACATCGCGATCTCGATTGTCTCATTAGCTCACAACCTTGCTATTAAGCTCACAATGAGTGATTTAGTTTAGTGAATAGCATCGCAAGCAACAAAGAACCATTTTTACCGGGGCGCGTGGGAATTCGCGGAATGTTCACGCAACTGCACCGCGGAACGCGACGATTGTGCGTGGTTTCATCAAAAAAGTGCTGGTGGCAGCAATCAGCATGATTTCTAAGAATTCAGTAAGCATCTATTTGATGTGCTTAAATTGCAACCATAATGTTCAATGTAAAAATGCTAATGGGGTCGGAATTTTAGAACAAAAAAAAACGAGATAAACCGGCTCTAACAATCTCATTGGGCAACAATATTGAAGACGGAAGTTAAAAGTTAGTTCCTGAATAATTATTAACTTTTGATTAAAAAAGATCATTTATTAAGTTTCAAGAGCCAAAAAAGAAATAAAGAATTAGGTAAGCAACATAGGAGTTCGGTTTTGTAGCTCGTAGGTAAGTGACTGAATGCTATTAATGAACGTATTAATAATAATTACCGTTGCACGCGACGGAAACTTTGTAACAGCATTTTTACCTAATTAACTTTATCTCAAAACCTTGAATTTTGATGAGGATCAACTATGGTATCATCAAAAGAAAAGTTAAAATACTTACATTGGCCATTAAGCTGCTAGGAATCCAAGCAAACAGATAACAATCCAATAATGACACTAATCACTTGTTTAAAGAGCATAACAATCGAGCATTAATCGCTGGAACGTACACTTCACTTTATTTAGTAAACACGAATCCACCGTATAAAACCAAATCTTGTCAGTCGTTCCACACACTCCAAGAATCGGGCACACAACTTCCACTTGGGTTTCTTCAATAACAGTATAAAACGATTACATAAAACTTCACACACCGTATCTGAGTTCACACCCAGCCCGGTTACCAGTAGGCAGGTACCTGTAACAAGACAAAGCGGCAGTTGAGATACACGGCTACCCAAGAACATCGCGAAATAGATAATTATACTCAAAACAAAGGCAACGGGAATCATAAAACGGATACGTACTTGGCTGCTGTTAGTTAAAATTAAAGATAAAATAAACTGTGACGTAAAAAGTCCGTGGTACAGTTTTGGAGACGTTCACTCGGTCGGGCGGCCAAAGACTGACTGGCTGGATTGGACGGCTGTCGGTAGCGCAGTGGGGAGGCTCGCGGGGGGGGGAGGGTGCAGGCAGAGAGGCAGACGGACGGAGGGAGGACAGATAGAGGGAGGGAGGGCGTCTGACCGACTGGTTGGTCGACCTATAGGCATCTACCAACACGGTAAAGCCGCGTTTACAGCAGGAAATAATTGCGTGACAACTGAAAACATCGCCCATGCACGACGTTTATCTTAAAAATTTTGCTGATCAATTCAATTTAGAAGACGACCTTGCATGACGAAATTGAACGCAAATTAACGCCAAAGTTTATTAAATAAATAATTTATTTATTATTAAGATACCGGCTCTCCTGTGTTGGGCGACCATCCGAGAAGCATGTAACCTTCAGGAGACGCTCATGGTCGCGCGCTCGCCCGTAAAGGTCATCTCTGTTACCGGCTCAACAATGAAGCGCAATTCAAACGAGACATTAGCAAATGTAACAAAAACTGATCTACAACAACTTAAGGAAGTGAGATAACGCGAAACACGCGATAACAAGTATTGTCACTACTGACAATGCATATATGATAACGAACAGCAATATATCGAATATATACGTTTCGTGGAAAGGGTTTAACTCAAAATTATTTTATGAACGCATGTTTTAAATGACACCAAGGTAGTCTATAAACGAGGGATTTTATTTTTAAAACAAGTACCTAATTTCCGGTTTCTCGTAAAGTGTTTTAGGTGTCACTTGCGATCTTGACATTTTTATCATACCATTCGTCATCAGATCCCCGTACAAAAAGTGACTGTCAAATAATATCACTCGCCTGTACTTGATACTACATAATAGATGTTTATAATAATATCACGTATATCTCAATTTGGCCTTGAGCATTTGTTTTATTACGTTAACATCTATATCTACGACATCTACCTACTTACGTTTATTTTATGTTCTTCAATCTTTACGGTGTTTGATATCTCATCGCTGGCATTATCAAACACGGATACGACTTTAAAATCGAAAATGTTTATTCATATTATTTGTTCGCCATCATAATTTAAAGAATAATGATACATCCGTGAAATAAAGTGCGGTCAACAAAAGCGCTACTGCGAATTATAAGACATGTTTTATCTATCTATATTAACAAAAAAATAGTGGAAAAAGGTAGATATTGCTACAATTTACGTAATTACGTAACTGTAACAGAAAGGACGTGCCGTAAAATTATTAGAGTTATAAATGAGAAAATTCTGCTCACTACCTGAAAACGACGACGAAAAATAAAAACTCAAAACCACTCCTACTTAGCAGGTTAGGCTTAAGAAAATTCATCTGCATAAAATCAGCTCGTTCAAACAAACATCGTTACCCAGTGTTAACCATTCGAGCGTATAAGTTGTTCTCGTCGAGATAACTATGTATACGATAAACTTCGAGGGGGTAACGCACTTGTTGGGTGTTTTTTTGCTCCCTACGCCGAGTCATCGCCTTGCTCGGCTGCTAGTCTTTTTTTACGCAGTCAAGTTTGCTCGCCTCCGCTAGCAAACTTTTACTAAATGGCCGCCAAGTATGATCATTAAATCGCGAATCATTAATACTTACGTTGCAAGATATTGCTAGCACAGTAATAGCTCTGCAGCCGGCTCGATTGCCAAGGTTCGTTTGCCAATCATTTACTCAAATAAGAGGAGATAAAAGTTTATGCAGGATCGGAGGTTACGCAATGGAACTTCTTTTTTATTTGGCAAGCGAAATCGTCAGTGATATGATTGCAACATTTGCAACACAGTCAATCGCAAGGTTATCTGCACCGCACGTAAGGCAGGCGCATACATACCTATTTAAACACGCTAAAGATGTTGCCAGCTGGACATCTAGCTGGTTAGCACGTACGATAAGGATGTGACGACTTTTGTGCGTGTGTCGGTGCCTTAGAATGTTTAAAGCGTTGAAAGTACTGGTACTACCACGTACTACGGCGGTCGGGGCAAGACTGGGACCTGTTCTAGAGAAAGTGACCGTTGCCGGGCGATTACTTTCCAAGTTGCCGGGTTTCGGTCGCAGCGCAGACCACGTTCGTGGGACTACCGTTACGTTCGTTTTGCGTAACGAGGTCGCGCACAAGTTCGGCATTCTCAGCAGCTCCAAACAACCACTCTTTAAGTCACATTATTGATGTCAGCTCAGCGAAGTAATACGAGACATCCACGATATCATCAAAACGGGTAATAATGCTGAACAGCAAATTAACGCAGCGATTTGTAATAGGAGAGTTGACGTAACGGCATGCAAGTAATATACCAGAGCATCAATTTGTGCTAAACGGGAGAAAACGTGTTGTTACATAATCAGCGCTATCAGATTCATTCCACTAATTGGCGCCACAATAACACGTTACCTATAACTTATTTGGATCTTTTTTGGGGGGTACACTACATAATTCCGAAGTTATAATTCCGAATTGATCAGAACTCCAGATTTTCATAATTCCGAATGCAATGTTTTTGATAGAATTCATTTTTCATATTCGTTATTAATCAAACCTAACGTAACCTACGAAGTGTAATTATATTATGTATTTAATCTAAAATAGCTCCAGCATAACATATTTAACTTTAGGAAAAATTAAAATTCGGACAAGCAAATATTCCGAAAAAAATAATTCTGAATTTTTGGGTGTTCCCCTTTTTTTGGGATCTGATCACAGGAAGGACTTGGGTAATAATGACCTCAAGAAGATTTCCGAATATTATTAAAAGCTTTGGAGGCGAGAGGTAATGCGTTTGTTGGTATAGCACGGGTGGGGGTAACGCAGGCCAGGGGGCGAGTCAATGTCCTGCAGGGTGGCTGAACGAGGAATGCCCGCGGCCGGTGAGGTCGGCTCGCTGAACCATGCCTTTACGACTATTTTGAATGCCTCGCGACGGCAGGATGGGTAATGAAGAATGTCAGTAGGTACGCCAAATCGCTTGAAACTTTGTAAGAGTAAAGCTTATAAATAAACAAACATACTACTTTTTGTTTCATTCAAATAGACCCAGTAGTTTTGATTCTACGAACGTATGAAATTACGGTCAAAAATATTAAAGGATGCGGGCGCCATCTTACTGGAGTGACGTCATGGTTTCGTTGCGGTACGGCCCCTTATATGATTGAGTAAGTTTACAGGGCTATATTTTTTTAACCGTGATAAGTAACCAGTTGAAATTTTCACAGATTACGTGTTATTATAAACTCTATTGTTTAAAATTACAAAATGAACAATAAATCAAATCCCAAGAAGGGTCCCCATACAAGAAACATGACAAATAACCAGTTTTTTTAGCATTTTTATACGGATTATATTTTTATAATGGCTTATTATTTTGATGCTATTTTAAGCTTAAATTGCAGTCGAACTTTCATAGTTTACGACAAAATAACAATCTCAAGTAAAACTGCTAAAAATATTTGACCAAACTGATTTTATCAACACGATGTTTTAAGCGGTCACTCATCCTGTTTTAGAATACGCTTGTAAGTAGGTAGTTGCTTAACTTTGGAAGCCGAAGTACGGGTTGTATTTGTATTAGCTTTTTATTTCGGTGTCACACAATAATCTAAACTCCATACTTACGACCAAACAGTAATCTGTAGTAAAACAACAAACAACAAAATCTTACACGATGTTTAAGCGGTGTTTACTTAACTTTGGTGATAGCCCTTTCTTTACAAATGTCGTATCTAATGTAGAATTCATATCGCTAGGTACCGTATAAAATAATGAACTATAAAACATGAGTTTTTGATTGACCTAGGTAGTAGTTCTGATATTTTGTGTACTTATTCATTTCATCGATTTCAAATTTCGCGGGCGGGCGCTGCCAAGTGGCTCACTTGCCATAAGTTAGGTACCTAGACCGCCTCTCTCTCTCTCTCTCTCTCTCGCTAGTTGTTGGTATTAGCGGCCGCTGTAGCAAGTAAATAGGTAGTTTTTGAACTGTTTTTGAGCATTATTACTGTTATTTCGTGTATGCAAGATAGCTTAGATAGCGTGCGTTTGTGTGTGTGTGTGTGTGTGTGTGTGTGTGTGTGTGTGTGTGTGTGTGTGTGTGTGTGTGTGTGTGTGTGTGTGTGTGTGTGTTGGTGTGTGTGTGTGCGTGCGTGCGTGCGTGCGTGCGTGCGTGCGTGCGTGCGTGCGTGCGTGCGTGCGTGCGTGCGTGCGTGCGTGCGTGCGTGCGTGCGTGCGTGCGTGCGTGCGTGCGTGTGTGTGTGTGTGACGTGTGTCCGTCTATCCGCAGCCTAGCTCAGAGACTCTTAGTACTAGAAACGTAATTTGACATGAATATACATATTAGTCACGCCAATATAGTTAAATAAAAGTAAAATCATGAAATTTTTTTTTTTTTACGTCACGTGGGGACGTTTTTTTTTCTCGTCTACCCCATAGTGTGGGGTGTCGTTGTATAGGTCTTTCCAAAATATTGCGGATTTGTGAAAACAATATTTCAATTAAGGTATCCGTTTATGAAAAGCTTTAAAGCGCAAATTTTTGTTAGAGTCAAGTGTCGTCGTCCCCTCCCCACTACAGCCAAAACTACAAATAAAAAATATGAAAAATATCTTCAAAGGAAAACTATCACGACTAAGTAGACTTCATTGGCTCTTCAGTTAAACGGTTTAAATGTTTATACCTGCCGAAAACTTATTTGCGGTGTTGGTAAACTGACCGCGACCTATATCGATGTATGGGGATAACAGTTTTCCAACGGCAAAGTTAAGTTTGTCGCGAGGTCTAATTTGTTTGTAGTAACGGCTTCGGAACCCTACACTGAGCATGGTTCGACAGGCTGTTGCCCGGTTTTTTGCATTAATGTTTTGGTATTTTTATGTAGAATACGGTGAACCCTAAATTAAAAGTGCTTGATTATTATTCTATTTTTATTTAACCAACTTATTCGACAAACATTACAAACAGAAAAGCCGGTCAGCAACGGACAGTTAGTTTAGTTAAACAGGTTAAACTGTATGTAAAACAAAACAATAGATAACCATAACTATCATAGTCACATCAAAACGAATTCGTAAAAAATTACGACTTCCAAAGTTAAGCAACTACGAGCGTAGTCTAAAACAGGATGGGTGACCGCTTAAAACATCGTGTTGATAAAATCAGCTTTGTCACCTATTTGTAGCAGTTTTACTTGAGATTTCTATTTAGTCGTAAAGTATGAAAATTAGACTAGAACTTAAGCTTAAAATCGCATCAAAATAAGAAGCCATTATTGAAATACAATCCATATAAAAAAGCAAAAAAAAATGGTTTTTTTCATGGTTTTTGTACGGGGATCCCTCTTGGGATTTGATATATTGTTCATTTTAAAAATTGTATCGATAGAATCTATAATAACACGTATTCTGTGAAAATTTCAACTGTCTATTTATTACGGTTAAAAAGATAGAAGCCCTGTAAACTCACTCATTCATATAAGGGCGCGTACCGCAGCCAAACGATGACGTCATCATCCGTGAGCGCTAGCCGCCGGGTTTCGAGCGCCGCATACGAAGTTTAAAATTCAATATCTCGGAAACTATTAGACGTATCGAAATGATTTTTTTACAGCATTTTTTTGTTTTTAATGAAGAATACGATAAGCCAAAAATCTAAACTGGTTGACATTCTCTATTGGTGCTTGTTAGCTTGGGTTCCAGTTTGATCTAGCTTTTGAAGTGAAATAAAATTCATATTAGATAGGATCTTTCGCTATAAAAAAAGTATTAAAGAGACTGCCGTCTCTAACCAAATTTTACATCCGTCTTAACAGCACTCCGAATGCGAAAAAAACTGCCAAAACGTTGGAATGTAATAAAAGAATAATAAAAGCATTTGCCGTTACGCGACGAACGGTCAACTCCCGTGCCGCTACGCCGGCGCGCGCGGTTGCATACTAACGTCCCTCTCCACAAACGAACTTTATTCCGAAAGAATATACCACTTAATCTGCAGGTTCGACACAAAAAACGCAATTAGTCTAGCTCTCGTCGTATTGTGTTGTCGTTCCTAGCATTCAATCATTTCAATCCCTGTTATGATACTCGCGTGTTTTTATTTTCAATTTGCTCATTATTTAACATGGATGTTTATCGGTTTGCGTCACCAACCATCATAACAATATCGCGAATAGTAAATAAGGGTTATCTGTCAAGTAAATAACGTCCAGCGACACTTCCTTATCTCCCTGGAACATTGCGCCGAGTTTATCTAAACGAAATATGCAGACGACCTAAATATGACTGTGTTACAGAAGCAGGCTACAAAAGGGGTGCTACTTCCTAATTTGAGAGCTGCATTACTGTCACATGAATCTAAATTAAGTGCATTTGGAGTCATTTGTAATGCGACTCTGATTTAAGATGTCAAGCGTGGCGAGGAGACGTAAGACGTACCTAATTGCGACCTGAGACGACAGGAGCACGGCGAATGATGACAAAGTGCTAACCAATTGGTCGAATACGTCAGACAAGCATACACACAGTTTTATCAGTTATATACGATGTCATAATGCGTAGAAAACAAATAAGCGGGAATCCCAAGAGGTTAAATTATAGTAGAAAAACACGGGTTATGATACTTATGATATTTCCGTACCCGTGACGTCGTTACATTAGGTTGCACTGTTTTAAACAGACGTGCCTAGGCCAAAGCGTGTTAGTGTTTCTTGTATTTTTTCATAAAAAAGAGCCGCCATCTTGAATCCTAGCTAATCTCGAAGATGAGGTCCTAGCATTACGAGTAACTACCCTAAAACGGGTAATTGACATCTTGTCGGCTACCGAGGTGGTTGAATATTATTTGATTGGTTCTTAATTATTCATTTTCTTTCCGAATTGGATGATGACGACATTCTCTTACCTACTATGGAGTTAGAGGGAAAAATATACTTTTTAATTTTGAATTGTAAAGCTTAAAAACATAAACTGAAGAAACCTCAATTCTCATATGCAATTAAGTGTAATGTAGCATCATAAAATATCATCGTGTAATATATAATTGTGTATATAATAATCATAACATTCTGGAAGCGAGTCAGCACTTGCTTTAATTAGTCCAGCTAGACTGTCTGGGACCCAGACGGTAACCCGAGCTAGTATTTCGCCTACACGTCCCGATTCAGCATATTCATACTTAATTAATTGTCTATGTAGGTATTACATTATTTTTAATAACATTAGTCATTCAAGCCAATAGCCAGTGGATTTTTAATGTGTATGATCGATGGCGCAATATTTGGTTAGTCCAATGTGCATAATAGCAGTATTGTGCAACTCGACTATACAATGTATACTCACTGCTCACACGTGGTCCTTTAAACCGGATGTTCAGTAAAAGTGACACAAGACACCAAAGGTTAATTCAGCAATTGTACCAGCAATGTGTGTAATTCAAAACACAATTAAGCATAGCATATCATATAGCTAAAGAAGCTGGTCCAACAGACATTGGGATAACAGCAACAGGGATATTCATGCCAAAATTTAATTTACAGAAACCTTGACCTGTAGCGCTCTGGTAATTTATCCGGGCTTGAGCAGTTCAAAAAAATAATTAAATATCAACGTGAAATATTCAAAAAATTCCTTTATTTTTTCAAGGGAATGCAGGTTAATGTCATTATAACGTTTGATAAACGCTTAGTAGCAGTCTCACGTCGTGGCCTGACCTTGCTGCGCTCATGGACACCGTATTTGGGTCAGTGGGTCAGCCATTTTGCGCTTTTTGCGCCTCGCGTTCAGGTGCTTGCAGTTTACTTCAACATTGTACTTTAGAGTTGCTTAAGGCTTGCGATATTTCGTGAATATGCTTGACATTTGACGCCCAAGTTCGGGGAAATTGCGTAAAACTCAAAGTTTTCAGAATACGTAGCATAGCAAGTTATGTTTAAAAACTTTTTTAAAGTTATGTTATGATACTTATTTCATTGTTGTTGAGTAAAATTTTAACGAGCTGTGAGTTATAGTAGATTTTTGCAATCAAATATGTGTATGTATCGGTGTCAATACTATTCATCGAAAAAAATTGCCTTAATAAATACATAGAAGTTTTGAGTTGGTAACTGCTTTCTAATATTCAAATTGAAACCAATTAAAATCTTCCAAAATTACCTATTGATTTCGCTTTCCATCTTAGTTTTACAATTTAGTTTTGAGGGACGAATTCTAAGCCCTTCGGGTTTTTTCTAAGGAAAACATAAATTTGGTCCCCTACCCTTGAACTGTTCCATTATACGAGCTCGCAGGTAAATTCTGTATTTGAGGAGGGTGGTTTTTTGTGCTTCGAAAAAATCATTGACTAGTAAGCGTTCTTTTAGTTTTGTATTAGAATCGTATCGGATATTTTCAAGACGAAATTAAACATTCAGTAAGCGTACCTATTGATTTTAGATTTCGTCAACCGTGTAGCTTAAGAAGACGAATTTACACGTAAGTGGGACCGATTAATGTATATATAAATGAGATTAAACCACATGAAACATATTACGAGAAATATTTTAGTAATGTTGACCCAGCGTCGATCGAAAACAGTTTTCTAAATGGGCTACGTCAACAATGTTCCAAATCTCAATTGTAAACGTCAGTGGGCTATTTATCTTAATTTTTTGTACGACTGGACCGGATAGCCTGAGCCAGATGTTGGGCGGCCGACAGAGACAACAATATACCAACTTATTTCCTACCATAACTGCGGCATAACGTTGTTTCAACAAAGAACTTTAAATCATTGAAATAGTATGTATAGGAAGACGAACGGATTCACTATCCTCTGGCTATGTTTAGGGCTTTTTGTTCTAAGTTACCTATACGAAAATGTGCATTACGAACAATATATGAATGCCGCAAAAACTTGTAGACAGAGGTCATGTTTAGTTTGACAGTAGAAAAACGTGACCAGCGGCGCGACCGCAAATTAATGCGAATCTAGGTTGTTAATTACGTAACCAAAAATCATTAGTCCGGCCGGTGAGGATTTCGATGACAAAAGATTCGAAATGTTAAAAAAAAATGTCTGTGCAACCCTAGAAACCACGATGGCGACGATTGTATTGTGCGGACGTAAATTATTTGACACTTGTCTCTTGCGTAACATGTGCGATTGTGCGCGGGGACAGTGGGGTGCGCCGCACACTGCGGTGACAAAAAAAAACAATTGTCATCTCTTGGTCCCCTTTTACCATGCCGCGAAAATAACATAACTATGTAAGTTATCTTCATGTAACATGTTGAACTGATTTCCATATTATTTTAGGTACTTTAACCAAAATAACGCCATCAAACAATAAATCCGATAAAGAGGTTAATACTACCTATCGCAATCACATTCGCGTACTAGTTTCTTGTAGGTATTTCATTCATGGTTTAACTAGTAAACCTATCTGCTAAACCCGTTCAATAAACTTTGCATTGTGATTGTGACGATAAAGTAACAAATTGCATGTAAAAAAATGATGTTCTGCTGGTAATAAATCCAGTCCATATTTAACCCGTAGGCGATTTACAAGAGCGCAGGTAACTTCGGGGAGGACGGTGATAAAAGGATCACAAAAGAAATTGTCAAAAAGAAATAGGATCGTACCTAATCGTGCGCGTCGATTCGAACGTATTCGGGCGCTTTGTTAGAGTTGCTCGACGTTCGAACTATTCGTCCGGGATGCGCTAATAATAATAACTCGTAGCAATAACAGGCGGCGAGTCATCGACCTTCGAAAAATCTGACCTGCGCCGCGTACCGCCCGCCGCAAGGTTGCGATCACGCCAACTGCTTTCCGATTACTTTAAATTCCTCCTCCAATTAATTTAAATGATATTAATACTGTAAAGAATCTATTTAGTCTGATACCCGATAATGAATACACCTTGTTTATGTTTTATTCAACGTTTTTTTTTTATTATCGATCGCAGAAACCTTATCGTCCGTTTGCCCCTGATTGTGCGCAGTCGTGTGATTTTACATTGGCGAGGTAAGACCCATGCAAACTCGACCAGTTTTTGTGACTGATCATAACCTTTATTGGTAGGTAGAATAGGTACTCAACAAGGTGATCAACTTAATTTGCAAAAAAACTTATCTGCGCAACTGGCTTGAATTGGCATCGAAAATGTCGAGTAGGTTTTTGATTATACTAGGAATAAAAAGTTTATTTTTAGACCAAGTTATTATTTAAAAGATCAGGCTTAATTAATGACTGTTTAAAACGTTAGACGCGCCATTAATAATAGATTTCGATTTCTTTGTTGTTTCAAAGATTGTTTTAGTATCAAGTTACCTATGTTAAATTCAAATTCAAGTCATCCATTCAGTCTATCTATTGGCCATAGCCTTGGTACACGTCGTCGCGTCGGTAATATAGAAGGAATTTACTAATAAAATCATGGATAAGTTCGCCTTCGAATACATGCGTTTTTTTAAGTAATAGTTGTTTAGATTAATACATACATACATACACACAATGTTGAATAGGTTAACCTAAACCCGATGCCGCAATGTTAAGACACCATGTTAACTTTTTCCATAACAAACACTCGGGATCAAAACTTTACATTTGCTTTTTGGCATTCATTTGCATCCACATAAACATAATTTTCCTATTGATGTTGAAGATACCCATGATGTTAATAAATCTTAGTAATGTCAAACGCGATAGTATGTAAACTGTGAGGCAGAGGTGAACACCCCATCAAGGCGAACCGTTGCCCCTTCTCCGATCTGCGCAGAGGCACGCTAGGGTCGGAAATCTTGCACTAGCACAGTTTTTGCGATAACTTCTAGAAGCCGATGTTACGTCATCACTCACCATACGCGTGGGTTCACATTCATATTATACCTGGGATTGTACATTAACAATCAATGCAATGGCAAATATTTAGTCACACAATCAAAATCAGAGGCCCGTCACACAATAAAAAAGCAGTTCAATTTAAGTTCAAAGAAGTTATTGTTGATAGAGGAAGATACTGAGGCCCTACTTTGAAAATCGAAGTTCGAAGTTACGTTAGCTCCTTGGAGGTGCCCCCTTACTAATAAACGTTGAGTAACGTTGGTTTAGTTTTAATTTTTTTTCCTTATCTGTCAAATTCAAATGTCACAATGACAGTTAAGGACAAAACATTGTATAGCTATAGGTACAACCGTTACTCAACGTTTATTAGTAAGGGAGTTAGTCTCGAATGACGAGTGACGGATGGAGCTAACGTAACTTCGAACTTCGATTTTCAAAGTAGGGCCTCAGTATCTTCCTCTATCAACAATAATAGAGTGTTGTGAAGTGATCTTAACTATCTGCTATTCTATCTTCTAAAAGGTGGCCTAGGTTAGTTGTTTAAATATATCAAAAGAAGCTGATCACTTATGTACTTTATCGCAATAACACATTTGACAATCTTGTTCGAAATTGCTTACGTGACGGTTAAGCGATAAAGTACAAACGTTCGTATCTACTTTTGACGCTGGCTGACTGTACAGTACAGATACAAGAGCTCCTGAGCAGTAAATTTCCTATTACTACAAAAATCAGGCAAACTCATTTGCAAAATTTGGATTAAGTACTCTTGAATATAAACCAAATTCCAAAAACATTTGCCAATGCATTTAGGCTAAAATTATTACTCATTGATATTGGGCAATGCTTGCACAAGCTCCTCCTCAATACTAAGGAGTTAAGTTGACGGCAAAAGCAAATAGTATCTTTATAAAGTTTTTTTCCGCCCGCCGTCTGTCCTTCTGTGTGTACGCTTAGAAACTTAGATCTTTCAAATGAAGCAACTGATTTTAATGCGGTTTTCATCATCAGTTACATAATTTTCCACGAAAGGTTTTTATATAAAATAAATTCTGGTTTATGTACAGGTGACACGGGTGTTACAGACAAATCACAAACCGAAGCTAACCTAGGGCGGATCGCCAGTACTCATTATAATTATCTTACCAAGCAAGCGTCACGATGGAAATATCATGCCTGTGTCGTCAGTCGAAGCAGCGATTGGAAACAGGATACCGTTTCTGTTACCGCTAGAAGGAACGACATTTTTTCAAGCGTTGTAGGAAGGAATCTTTGTTTATTGCTTTATCACGTTTACCTATAACCAGTAACCTTAATAATTATTATTATCCTTCTCTGCTATATAATTACCATACGTAATTAAATTGATCACGAACGTCTTAACTCGGTTCACGTGAAGTTCTTCGTGATAAGTGATAACCAATCATCAGTAAGTAATTTTTTGTCTGTTCTTTTGCAGCGACAGAGCGCCGCCATCGCTGATATTTTTTGTTATATTTTTTTCATTGTATATTTGTCATAATCTTAATATGATCACGTTATTTCCAAATCAAAAGCTGGATTTCGTAATTACAGGAATTAACGAGAAGTAAAAGACATAATCTCTCACGATTTGAGTACAGAAATAAAGGTTATTGGTGACTGGGGGCTAGATTACATTTCGTAACAAAGGTTACTTGACTGGACGCTTTGTTATTGAATTTGCTTATTAAGTTACGCATAGGCCGCTGACTTACTTATTTGGGACGTAAACTCATAATGTTATGAATAAAACCCTTAAACCCATTGTTCACTTAAGATTCCAATATTCTGAATACATTTACATATTTCATTTTTTCGAAAACGTACTTAATTCACAATGTAACTTATTACTGGCATATAATAATTATAATACCTACTTACTCTGAATCCAAATATAATAAACGGAATATCCCGTCTCTAATCTATCTTACAGACCGCTTTGGCGCTTTCTAAAGTGTGAAAAAGCATCACAAGCTCACAATGGCGCGAATAAAAAATGCCATGAAGAAACTTTCGACTATTTTTGGCAGCGGTCGGATTGCGACACCGTTGCATTGCGAAACCGAACGGCACGCGTTTTTGACAGCTCGCGTGCGATACTCGAGCGTTTCTTATCTGTGGTTAATACCAGTTATGCGCATAAAAGACAAGTTTCCCCTTTCTACTCCCCCTTCATAAATATCGAGGCGTTCAAGTATTTAAGTTTAAATAGGAATGTTAGAAATTTACTTTGCAAAAACAGTTGAGCTTTTTTGTTGTTATTGATACGCGGCGTGGCAGAATGTGACCCAACAGGCTTGTTCAGCAGGTAAGCAAGTAAGAGTACTGTACCCGACTGTAAACTAGATAGAAGGGCCTGGAGCGCTAGGGTTATCAATAGTTGGAAATCTTATTTAAATAAATAATTGTAAATTAAACTGATTTCTGACACCACCATGACCGGTATTTATGATAATTGAAAATAATTGCTAACGATTTATTTACATCTACCGATTCTTGAACTTCCTCTTAGAAAGATGAGGTTCATTACCGACGATCACTTTAAAGAGCTAACGCCACCTCCAAGTTGCTTTTGACCTTCAGCACCTTCCCAAACGGACCCTTATAAATATCCCGTCCAAAAGGAGTTACGAGATCTAAATGACGGATGATAAACTGGAAACCCTAGGTGAGCCGTCCGGGAACTGGTTCACGCGAGGCGCGGGGGGCCAGACGGAGACGTCATTGACCTCCCGCCCCCGCGTCCCGCGCGACACCCGCGCGAACCGTAACTTCATTGTATCGTACAGCGAATCAAATTCGTCGTTAGAAGTTTTTGCGAAAGTTTCGATATTGATGGGTTGGAAACAGTTGGAATCTTCGTTATTCTATCACTATCACTCTTTAACTGTGACCGATTTGGGAGAAAGAGTCAGGACCAACATAATTTCGAAGTCAAAATGAGTCTCTTGAGCTACCGACGTAGAAAAAAGGGGAGAAAGAAACTTCAAAGTATTTTTATTTAAAACAGAGGTACCGTTGGTTCAGAAAGTTAGTTACCTACATTCCATATATGATATTAAAGGTTAGGATGTGCCTATGCAGCCTATGTGACCAATAACGACAAACGATATGTCACCGAATAGGTTGGTTATTTCAAGTTCAAAAACTTATTACGGAGGGTAGGGTAGTCCCGAACCTTTGTGTTAAAAAGTTATCGCCACATAAAGACAGTGCGAGTTTAAACATAACCACATGTTTTTTTGTACATTAAATTTCTCACAGCAATTTGCCAATTAACCGCCACAAAAAAGTTGTAGAATATAAAATCGCTTATAGCTATTGGTTCCTAGGCTGGGGTCCATACATTTCTACCCATTCTCCTTTAACGGTTACAATAGGTAATTATGCCATAAGTCGATTTCTCGCGCACATCAGTCTCTACGACAGGCATCGGGTTGTTATTAAATATGACTGCGCCTGATTCAGAGTGTTGCAAACTTACAAAATTATGTAGGTACTCATACCAACAATACATTTAAAATACAGTTAATATGCAAATTACGTTACGACACACTTAAACAATTCAATAACCCCGCGTTAGAACGTTCAGAGGGCGTTGAATACCCTGAAATTAGACAGGTCGTCTGAAGTTTGGCAAAGGTCGGCCGGCGAGACTCGAGACTATTGCAGAGCTACCCCGCCCCAACTGGGTCAAGTTCGTTATTTAAAGATGACTGGTCGAGGGGGCGTTTTTCGCTTGGCCCTAGCGCAAGGGACGGTCGAATTAGATACAGGTATTAAAGCTATAGGCAAAGTTTCATTGGACCTCTGCAGCTATTCCTTTTCGTTAAATAAGGTAACGTTTCCTAGCTAGTTAGTTTTTGAAGAATGGTTAAGTAACAATAAATTAATTCACGTGCTGTGTAAGGTCTTCACCCCGTAAGTATTTGCGTATAACTGTTGATATTTTGTATAATACTCTTACCACAAAGCATACAATTCTATACTTCGTTAGAAGTGTGCCACAGGTTTCGTTAATATTAAATCTCTCAACTGAGTAACTGTTAATAAAATCGCAAATAAAATTTGGTAAAAACGTTTGGATCTAGATGTTGACAAATAGGTAGTTCCTTGTGTTGTGTCGCAAGGTGTTTAGCAGTATCCGTAGACAGGTAGGAATCGAAACAGAAATAACACAAGGTGACGGCGTGTCAGTGCCTTTATCTGTAGGCGTTAGAAGCGCTTGTCCCAATCGTCACTCACCAAAATAAAAAATAATGGCTCAGTCAGTCATTGTTAAAATGCTGTTGTTATATTGTTAAAACAAATAGTATTTATCTGTAACTTTACAACCCTAAAATGTACTAGGTATATCTATTCAGATCTTCATGCGTTAGCTCTCTCCTATGAATTCAGTTTTTAGTTACCTATATGAGGGTGAGTTTTTCTTTTTTTTTTTTCTTTTGAACAAACCTTGCCCTGGCAATAACGAACACAACAAAAGGATTTTTTTTTATCCAATTTGGTGCAGTCGTTCGAAAGTTATGCGCGTACATAGGTACATTTCGGCGATTCATTTTTATTTATACAGATTATCAAGTCACAATACCACTAGGAAAACATACAGCAGTTTCATTTATAAACAGACATTTGGCTTGTAATCATACGGTGTGACTGATTCTCGAATTTAAGGCGGTCGCAAATTCGAGTCAACGTCGCCATTATACTCGTACACGATGCGTCATTAATATTTAAGTTCCGCGAAGGCCGGTCGTTGCACTGTCCCTACACGACGCATTTGTACATCCGATCTCCTCACGTAAAATAGTTCGGACGCCCTCTGATATTCGGTAATTTATTAGTTTTATTACTTTATTACTAGTCGTTTTAATACCGCATGTTTAAGATACCATTCGATTTAATAAAATATGTATACTTATTGCCGGTGTCGAACTGCTGACTCGTCCATCGAAGTAAGATTGTTTGCTAAATGATTAATTAAATACCTACCCGTCATGGTAGAGGTAGAAGTGTCTGATTAGTATTGACATATTCCTAACATGTACTACTTCTTCATCAATTACTACCTATAGTGCCCGGCCGTTGGGAAGTCAATCCTGACAGCTGTCATTTCAGTACAATTTATAACCTCAAACCCAAGAATAGGTTATAAATTGTACTGCGATGACAGCTGTCAGGATTGACTTCCCAACGGCCGGGCACTATAGTCAGTCTATAAAATTTGTTATTATTACCGTTAATTCTTATCTGAAGCGCAAATAAATGAAAACTCTTAACACCCACACTTTGACTGAACATAAATTGCTGTTGATTATTATACTTATTACTAAATTAATCAGACTAGATAGCTACTCGACATTAATATCTGCGGGCTTATTATGGTCGTGTTTATCGACGTGGATAAACGTGGATAAAACATCTGTCACTTTCTGACCAGTGAGTAAGTGCGAGAGTGACGGAAGCTTTATCCATCGCGATGAAGGCGACCATGATACGGCAGGGCCCTATCATGGTAGACTACTTGTGGGTATTACGTTAATAATAATTCTTGTAAATTTTTAAAATAACCACCTCATTCTAAAGCAGTCACCAGAAACCAATTGTTACCAGATTAACCCTTAAATGATCTCTCTACGTTTCAATGGTTGTTTTTTTTTTAAACTATACTTAACTACAGTAAGAAATTAAGGTTAGAAAAGAAAAATATCATGTAAATTTTCAAGTGATTAAATTGTTTTTTTTTTAATTTGCTCGCCTCTTGTTCTCGTCTCGCGCAAGAGATAAACTAATTAACGTCACTTGGTACTGAATCTATGCGACAGTTCGTTGAAATTAGAAGGGTGAGCATTTAATTGACGTCTCCTTTAAAACGGACACAATCCGTTTAAGGGTTAAATGAATAGGTACCTACCCATTCACTTATAAAAGGTGTATTAGCATAAAGTCTGTGATGGATCATTGATATTCAAAAGATCAAACATTGTTTTCATGTCATTTGATCAAAGATAAGTAAAACTGAAAAGAATGAGGAAAACGGTCTGACGCTTTACAAAATAGACTTGCCTGCCTACAAATATAATGAAATAAAAATGTATTTGGCATTACCACAAGGTCTTATAAATAACAAAGAGTTCTTCTTTGATTAGCAAAATATACTCACAGTATTGACTGGCATGAAGTTTGACGTGCTTGCTAATCGTCAATTATCTGCAACAAAAGAACTTTAGTTAAGTAACAATGTTATAACTAACGCACAGTCACGAGTACTTTAGTAATATTTTAGTAATTACAACAGTACGAGTGAACTTCTTGAAAAATATAACGGCAAGAATTTATACCGTTGTGATAAAGTCATACGTAGAATACGGGCTGATGACTTAAATGAATATTCGATCCTAGCCCTAACATTCGTAACAAAGTTAACGGGTCTGTTTCAGACACGGAAAGAAACGGTTTTCCCACCACAAGATGTGAAAGCCAGGAAACTGCAGCGAGCGAGGCAGTAAGATTACCATTTATAAATTTTATTATATAAACTGTACCTAATTGATGTAACGTTCCGTATATAAACGCTGCTGTTTAACAAAAGGATAGTATGATGGTGGTATTGGTGGTAGGGTCCAGATGGACCCTAGGATAACTCCAAACTAAAATTTTGTAAGGAAACTGATGAAACATCTTAAGGATTTAAGACAAATTCTTACAAGTAGAACGTTATTTGACCACCAAAGTGCCAGTATAGTTCGTCTACCTGAGTTTTAGCAGTACACTTATGACGTCACTCGTGAGGCGAGGGACAATATGAATGCCAATTACTCAATGATTGGTTCGGCGGACGCACGACATGGCCGCTGCGCGCACAAGATGGCGGACGGTGAAAGTGGACGGTGATCGTCGGCGGTCGCTAACAGCTGTATTTAGCGATACGAGCTCGTGATTAATTAGGTACGTCTAATTAATAGTAAAGTAAATAAAGATACACGAAAGGAGATAGTCTTGAAATTGGCGGCATTTCAAAAGATAGGCAAGAAATAGGCTCAAAATTTGAATGACATGACGCGATTATGTAATAATTGTATTATTCAGGAAGGGTTTAGTTAAAAGCTAATATTAAAAAGAAAATGTAAAAAAAAAACCGTTTTCGTTATTATGAGAAGGATAAGTTGCAACATTCTTCTGGTCTGTGGTTGCAACTCCTATCCCTATTGGCCTATTATATAAGTAGTGAGATGTAAGACTTTAAAGATTTGTTCGATAGGTATATGATGCTACTCGTACAATAAAACCATTACCTGTTGGTAATTAGAAAATGGCTAAAGAAAGTGCTTTAATGTAATTCGTAATTAATCATGTACAGGTTAGTCTAAATGGAAGTTAATTAGGCAACCTTGAATCTAGAATGATAATTAAAGTAAGTGGGTGCTCTAGAGAGTAACAAGATAAGAACCGTTAAATTAGCGTTACTTTTACCGAAAAGAAGCGGCTAAGGTATGCTTTGCATTTTTAAAATATTAAGGGCCTGTTTCACAATCGACGAGTAAATTTATCTGCCATTTAAACTTCTCTCTCCTTGTCTATTTTTAAGTGTAAGAAAGAGAAAGGGCTAATTTTATCTGTGAAATATGCTTTACTTGTCATGTTGGTGAAAGTAAATAAACCGATCTTCAAATTAATCAATTGTGTACGGTCAATACAACAGGCTCAAATAAAGAAAGGGCCAAATTCCGTTTTGATGCTCATTACCTACTTTAATAAAATGAACCCTGTAACGTCCCCCACCATAGATTTGAAAGCGTCTCGTCGCCGGTTATGAAATAGTTAACAAACATTCTCGGTTCTGGTTAAGTTTAGGTTTACGATGCAGTACGCTTATAATGATCGGTCTTCTAGAAATTCAGTAAGTACTAAAGTTTTGCCACGATATAGGAATATAGGTCAGCTTGGCTTCGGGGTCCCGCGTGTGGAAACATCGGATTTTTTAATTAAGAGAGAGCTGTAAATGAGAGTCATCTTTGGGATATTCTATTTTGCAATGCATATTTTATAATTATTTGACCCTGATCCAGTGTATCGAGGTCACTCTTGTGCTGTTTCGCTGCGCCCGCGCCGGAAGTCGTAAACGAGGATTGAACTTCATCGCGTGACGTAACGTCCGCTTCCTCATACGATTTAAAGTAAGTAGGTGACATTTTAAAACTGGCGCGTAACACGTAATTACGTTGCGCTTGTGTTCTTTTTGTGTGAAAACGAGACGACATGATGCATTGCCTTATTTTGTACGTACAGCAAACTGAACGCGTCAAACGAATGAATAAATAGTAAATACAAATACAAGTGTACGTTGCTGAAATATCCTGTTTAGACAAAGGTCAGAATGAAAAGTCCTTGTTTTGGTTTTAAGGGCCTGTCGCAAATAGGTATAAAAAAAAGTACATTACATCACTCAGCACGTGCAATCTACAAACAAATTTTATACAGGATGCTAGAATTCTGCTATAAGGTGAAATTTAACAAAGGCTCCGTTGATGGACCGGTTAATATTGTTTCAGCTGACAAAAACAGATTCGATAGGACGTAACAACATCTCACTACGCCGCCGAGAAAGTAATCAATTCCAGTCCCAACAGACTCACGTTCGATATCAAAAGGGACACTAAATGGAATTTCATCGGAACTCCAGAGTTGCTACGCTGACAAAATTTAATTTATACCAGCAAACAACAATTACCGGTATCTAGTTGGTCCCACTCGCTTTGTTGTCTGCTGCAAGTTTAGATCTTGAACTCGATATTTCAATTGCCTATTCAAGGTCCTCTTTTTACAGAATTGTAGACTGCGCTTACTATTCTGGAAAATTAGGTTTTACGAGTAGAAACTTGTATAATTTTACCGTTTAAGATCAGGCGAAACAAAAAAAAACCACTTAATGCTTACTGAGATGGCAAGCTACTATTGCTTTATGGTTACTTGTAGGTACTTCAAGACCTATGAGCAAAATCTGATAACCAGCGTCAAGTGAAGATAATTCTTGCAAACAGGTTCAAATCAGAATTGTATCGCATACCAAAGCGTTATCTGTACTATCAATATACAGTATACCTACTTACCTTTCGGGTTATCGTTGCTATCTATGCCTTATCTTTCCTGAGAATAAATGTCCCGGTTGCAATCCCGAGGACCATTTACATTTGCAAATAATTACTTATTTAAGATTAATCAGTGTTAACATTACCTACCCTTGTAAATATTTTGAAAACTAAATTACTTAACCCTGTTTTTCATTTTCTATTTTTGCCGATCTTTGAACATTTTGTGACCCGTTCGCTTTTATTAGTGTTGTGTAAGTTATGTCAGACTGCAATTTGATTTACAGGGATCTTCTAATTGATCACTAATGATTATGCGTCAAGTTTAGGTAAATTAGCTCACCTATTTCCGATCACTGCTAATGAAGTATAAAATAGCAATACCTGTATCCAAAAGGTTTATACTTAATAATGTGAAATCACGGACGTGACGAGGGATTTACCCGTTGCTTTTAGCCCCTGCGCTGCGCCAGCTTTACATTAGGTTTAGAATTTCGAAAATTCCTTTCTTGAGATTTTTGGTATAAAAATTATTATCGTTTTTAATATCGTTTTTCCTTCCTCTATTTAGCACTATCGAACGCTCGCGACTTCGTTATTTCTTTCTGTACTTATATTGGGGGTCGATTTTCAGTCAGTCGGTAAAGAATATTGAAAACATTATAAAACCACTAGCCTTGTTAAAAAAAAGCATTAGTCGCCGTCTAGTTTCTCACCGTAATCTTACCTTGGGTTCGCTTATACGATATAAATCGTATAAACTGTCAGTTTTAGCGTCGAAATTATGAGTCACGGCCGCGTGTGGGCAATTCTACCCAATTACTAGCCGCCAACCTTGCGGCGGAGTCGAGCTATTGTGATGTCATCGAAGCCGTCTCCAGTTTGTTTCCTTGCAAGAGTTGCAAGATTGTAAAAGGATTTGGCGAACTAAAACAAATAGCAACTTCTTAGTATGGATTGGACTTCTTGTTCTTTATTTGCTCGCACTTAAGTAGAATGGTGCTTTAAAAAAAGAGATAGGTATGTTTTGAATGGTAAATACAAACTAACGTACCTGCATGAGAGACTTATGGGCTGTTTTGGCCATTACCTTAGTGTTTTTTTAATTAGGTAAGTACTTAGGTACTTGTTCTTTTTATAGCTTTTTAAGTTTTTATATCCGTGTTTTGCTGTATTTATCCTTTTCTATTTAATCTCGATCAAGGTACCTACTGAACTAATGATGTTAAAGAAAGAATATAGGTAAAGGTTAATTTATTATTTCCAAAATATTATTGTTACTAAGTTAGTTAACGGCTATTGTTGTTAGTTTGTTATCTAATCAAGTACCTACCTACGTAGGTATGCACTTCCTACTAACCCGAAAAATGTTTTTTCTGTTTGCTTAATTTAAGTTACTACAGTGTTTGTTAAAGCACCGTTTTAATGGAAGTGCAAAGTTTGTTGATGACAAAAAGTAGGAACAAATGCAAACTTCGGATAGGAAAGTTTAGAAGGTATCCTGCAGAAGGTACTTTTCTTTATTAAGTACGAACCATAAACTAGTATTCGAAGTGATAGTAGACGAAACATAGGACCTACCTACCTAGTCACGTACCTAATTATTCGTCACAGAAAATAGGTAAGTATTGGGGAAATTGATTCGCTATCGCCTTGGAAGCATCTCCTTTCACGTAAAAACATTGCCATGGGAAATAGCTTCTAATAATAAGATTTATTAATAGCTAAGCGCAGGTTGGCTTCGACGAAGTCTCATTACTTCACAGGAAGCCCTGAGGGTGAGGCTTCAGTAACGAGTTTCTAACACCGCAATGAAACGGGCTGTTCTTTAATAATTAGGTAATTATAAAAAAAAAAATACCTAAATATTTCCAGTAAGTTTACAAATTAACTTATTAACAGTGCTTAAACCAAACATATCGGAAACTAGCTTCTGCCCTCGATTTCGTCCGCGTAGATTTCGATTTTCGTTATTCATTCGGCAACTTTTAAAATTTCCGGGATAAAAACTATCCTATGTCCTATTAAGCGATAGGTACAGAACTTTGCTTGGCCCTAGCCTCCAGATAAACTGGTGGCTGAAGCCAATTTGCAATGTGTTCATGAAACGGTGATAAACATTCCACCGATTGTTATTTGTTTTAATCGTAAATCAAACCGAAAAAATGTCCGATAACCCTTCGACCTCGCGGCGTATAGGACGATAAGTACGTCCGCGCGTATCGAGACAAAGTCGAGGCCATTAACCCCGCGTATCAGCTGACGACATCGGCCCAACTGTGGGGACATTATCTTGTGCCGTGTTTCGGTCGTTCACTGACGCATATCTTCGTCGTAGTCGTAAGAGTGTTTTGTATTGTCATTCTTAGTGTGTCGTTCGTTTCGAGGTTATAAGCAGGAAATTATTGTGATGTGATAGGTATTAAACTTTGTATGGCAGCTGCTAAAGATGTTTGAAATTAAAATATTTCAAGAGAGAACCATGCCTGTCAATCAATAAAAAGAGATCCACGCACCGTCTGTTATTTTATTGGATGCCTACTCTGAACAAACCAAAACCAGAAAGAAGATCATACATAATTAATACTTGAAATCAATACACTAGCTTTCAGCTAATCTATATATATAAAAGGCTAAACTGACTGACTGACATATCAACGCACAGCCGAAACTACTGTACTTACCTACAAACTTGAAATTTGGTACATGGGTTCCTTTCATGATGTAAGTGAGCACTAAGAAAGGATTTTCCGAAAATCGACCCCCAACGGGAAGACATGGGGGGGAGTAGCGGGAAACTAATTCTACGCGTACGAAGTCGCGGGCGTCCTCTAGTCAAATATAAGATAGAACAACAACTTAAATTATTGAGCCACTATACGAATATAATACACCTAGGTAACCCACTTGCAAAACGCCATTAATTAATTTACACGTAATTTATTTCTCGTGACCTGACGCTGTCATTACGAAAGGGTTCTATGATGGCTCATCAGTTACAGTTGCTGAGGGTACCTACAAAGAAGATGATATCCTGCAACCACCTTATTGTTGGTCAAACATTTCAAACTTTTATGAAATGCAAACAGAATGGGATGCAGACATCAAAATGCGTGAATCACGGAGCATCCGGCAACGTTATTCTCGTCTGACCCGTTTTTATTTGTATCTTCGAAAATTCACTGCGATTAATCAAGAAAATATAAAGTCGGCTGTAAATTCGTACGGATGTTTACTGAACACCATCCATCATCCACAAATGGCAATACATACATCAAACCGCTCTTTTATAAACAGCTTAAATGAATCTAATAAACATAGGTAGGTTATACATAGATTATTTAATATACGGAAGCATTTTATTGCGTTAGTCAATTTATTATAGTACGAGTAAGGATCTATTTATTTACCGAACAATCATAGTACTTATGGTAGGAAATCGCATCCTAAAATCATAATTAAAATAAGTCAATCAATCATCATTAAAATAAGTAGGTCTTTACTTAAAATGAACAATGTTTAAAGCAGCAATGTCGACATTTAAAACAACAACAACGCATTGTACGGATGTAACGACAACATCTGTGAGAATAAGAGCGGAGCAAGGGAGAAATGATAATAAACATCTTAATAAACTGCGAAGAAAAACAGAACAATCAGCTTATCAGACTGGAGAAAGGGAAGACTGCTGTATTAACTTACACTGGAGAAATGAAGTTTTGTAAATGAAGTCAGGTACAGGATTCCTATAGGGTTCTGAAATAAATCCGGAAATATTTACAGTTATAGAAAAAAAGCGGGTTGGCAAATGAAACGGTTGGGAACCGATTCATTTTGCCAAATGATTTTCGGCCAAAAGGCAGGACACCGACTATTACCTACCAATCAGGTATAACATATGTGTTGTATGTTAATTACGTAATATAGGTACTTAGGTACCTATACAGTGGGATAAAAATCGTGTACCTACCTAAATTATCCTCCATCAATTTTCCGCTTAGACCGATTGTTCTATTTATCTGTAAGTAATCCGTCTAACATAATTCTGATCGTGACTGAAGTCATGGCCTGAACGGGTGACAATATAATCATAACCTTCGACCTACCTACGTTTCAAAATTCTTTCTTGCAATGTATGCACCGTAGTTTTTGCCCTAACTATAGTACCTACCTACCTAACCTACTCACTATAAATTCGCATCGTTGTTCACAAATTGACGGAGCGGATGTAAATTTGTGAACCTGTATTATCGAAACTAAATAATAACGATACGGTGTCCTTCGTGTAGTGGCATTGAGCGCCGCAGTCAGGTAGAGCGCAAATATCGCGACCTACTTACAGCCGCCGCGGCGCATCGGCGCGCAAAGCGCTAAAAATAGCTGCGTTGAGAAAGCACTAGGCAGACACTATTGGACATAGTTTAAAGTGATCCACAGCTCTAGGAAGTCAGTTACTCTACGAGGAAAAGACTTGCGCTACGTCGGATTGCCTACAAAACCCAGCTAAAAAAAGCCAGTCTTTGGCTTTAGTTAGTGATCCATGTCTCCGAGACAAAGGCCGATCTGCCACTTACCTAGTTCGTTTACAAAAATAGTAGCGCAGGAGGGGAATATCGCCTATACTTTACTTTATTGATCACTTCACTGGGTGGTCTAGACTAGACATTATTATGACTGTCACGTGGTTGCTAGATTTTACATCGGAACTAGATAGGTAAGTACTAGGCAGCCAGCAAGCATAATCGCTCATTCTTAGTGTATTAAAATACTCCTGTAAATAACACAATTTTTGCGCCATTTTAATCGCCAGAAATGCTAAAGCCCCGTTTTTTACTAAACATAACTCCAATAAAGTAAAATAATGGCAGAACTTGAACCCAGTTTGGTACTCATTAAACTAATTACAATTTAAAATGATTTTTTAACGATGTCCTAACCACATTAAATGGCCAATTATCTAAATGAGTGTAGGTAGGTACCTACTCCAAAAGTGGGTTCGATCAAAGTAGGTAAAATTTTCTTCAAAAGGCCTTTTACATATACCAGCTACCTAAGAGTAGGAACAACACATTTTATTTAATTTTGGTTCAAGGATGTCTCGATAACCAATGTGCCAATGACAACTTTTGTGATCGTTTCAGCAGTAACTTCGTACCTATATATACTGTTAAAATACAACGATTAGTAAAGACCGCAATATGGATAGCTGGAAGCAATCATAAGAATGTTGTGGTCACAGTGTCTGAATTAGGCAAAGTACCTATGACGATATTGACCTAGAAATACCTACATCCATAGTTTCATATGTATTCCTAACTTTTGCCACATTTTTATGTACTGATCAACATTGTCCCTTAAATTTAAGACTGGTAAATCGGGGGGTAAACAATACAAGACATGACATGTCTGTCGTGATATCCTAATGATGCTGTGTTCTGTCGTGACCCGTGATTCCCTAATGGTGGTGTGATATGCTGTGCTGTACTGGTAAGATTTTTACGGGCAATATATTACTTATCGATATAAGTTAATTATTTTCTCGATTACATAGGTACCTATGATAGGTATATTACAAAATTCAAACTCAAAAACAGAAAGAAGGTGAAAACAATCGTTTAAATTATTAAAATATATCTACCTACCTACTAACGTAAACCAGATAAATAATCTTAAGGTTCACTTAAAAATGGAACCGTGAGATAATGTCATTAACGTTTGTCTTCCACGTAAAAACCGTAGCATTAAGTTTTCATTTCATGTTTATTTAGTTAACTGATTTCTCATCAGTTATGGTCGGTTAGCACGCTAATTGACAGTAAAATTTGCGTCGCATATACACAGTAAAAATGCTTCAATTTAACACGTGTACACATACTTATATAAAACCGAAGGTAAATTTAAGACGTGATCGCAGAGTTCCAGTCACCTGAGTCATCTAACTTCCACCGATTTAATTCCGCGAAGAAGCATTTTAGAAAGTGTAAAACTTTTCGGAATCCTAGTCAATTTCTTTTACATCGCCTAACTTTCGTTTTGGACCACTGAGTTCACAGATGCTTTTTGCACAGCCAGATTGTCATTTTAGCAGATTTAAGAGTCACTTAACGTCCCGGGCGACGCTAGCTGGTGATGTCGCAATTCTCAAGTTCTTAAGTGGTCTCGAACGGTTTAAAAACCAGTCGCAGCAGGCCTTGAAGCACTTGGTCATTTGCCACGCCCATTCATATGCGAGCAATATTTAATTTAATATCAGTGCGTTGAGTTCCTTATCGATAAGTAATTAATCTTTGACATCGTCCCTTTAGCCTCATAAGCAATAGGCCCATTCACAAATCTCTGACGTTTCGTTTGGGCTCGGAACAAAAGCCAGTTGTTCCAGGTGGTTTACTGTGAAACAATACGTGCTCGTCACTTCCGTAAACGTAATTACAAACTCTATCAAAGTTCAACGCAGTCGATTGGCATTGATCGACATCGTCTACTATTTAATCGATTAAAACAAAAATAAAACTCGCCAATTTAAAATAGGAATTGGTAGATTAATTCCTTGGTAGGTAAGAAGAAGTTAGTACAATAATTATACACTAGCGAGCGCCGACCGCGACTCAGCTAGCTAACGGTACAAGTGTCTTGAACCACATTCATCTCTGATCCACTGGAGCGCGAACAAATAAAAACATTTTCCATTATATCTGATGGTTCAATGAGCGAATTTTATTAAAAAGCACAGCACCGCAATCCGGTTCCGTCCACGTATGCGATTGCTGTCGTAGGAGTCTCATTTACCTCGCGAGAGTCGGAGGGAGGACGCCAACTCAGGCACGGCGGACGGAGCGCGAGCAGCCTTGCTTCACTGTCACCGATTCCACAACAACACTGGTCACCACACAAAGTCCTGGCGAAACAAAATGTCAATCGCGGCCACAAAAAGTCCAAAATCCGATGGTTTATCGCAAAGAATCCCCGAAATTGAAGACGGATGAAAACGCACGGAAAATCGACGAGACGGCCGCTCGCAACATTAGCCGTAAGTAGACTGGCCCGGGCGGGTGGAGAAGGGGGGAGGTCTGGTTTGTTCGCTCCGCTCTCGCAATCACGTCCGAGTAGGGGCGCGAAGAAGGCCGAGGGGCTCCGAAGCCGGCCGAGAAGCACCCGCTATGTCGGTACGGTATCACGGGAGATCGGCGCGGTTCGGGAGGGGCGTGCACGTGCGGCCCGCGAGCGAGAGAACTCGCCGCGGTCCTGCGGCATTGGCCCCGTCCTACAAACAGTTGCCGGTGCAACGCATGCACTCATGCTGCGTGATAATGATATCAAGCGAATGACAATATTGATTACAACGCATCGAGTGACGTAAACAAAACAAAGGATATAAACAAACGATTAACTGACTGCGAAAGACGGTAACCTGAGATTTCAGATAAATATAATTACTTATACTAACATAAGTAGAGCAGTTAGGTCAGGCGTATAAACATCTAAATAAATTAAAAGAGGAACTAGACGGACAAGTGTTCATATTTAAAACACGCTTTTAAGCTCTTCACAATGAGCAGTGGAGGTATAACACTTACTCATTTTTTTCCCTTGCCTTTCATACAAAAAAGGGGTTCCCATGGCACACGTGTCGAAATGTTGAACTTTAAAACATATTATTCTTATAGAATGAGTAGTGACTAAGTTAAGGTAATAATAGTGATAATTGAAAGCATTGATTCAGTCGCATCTCATCGACATTTTAAATGATTATTTAAGGGATAAATATCAACACCTATTCGAAATGAGTATTTAAACTGTAGCATGATTGTTCTACCTGGAGTCCTGGAACGTTATATTTAGGTACCTAAGTTACTGGAATGGTTTTGCACGAATGTGGCGCTTAACGTCTTTATTGTTATTTTATTTCCCAGAAGAATCTTTAATAGAACAATCGCTTAGCGAAACAGCTGTTTTTTTTTTAGTTTGTGCGTAGAAGAAAGGCGAAAGGCTTGGTTACTTCATTTCTCTCTTCAAGCTCCTGCAGTCACGCGTACTCCGCACTTCGCATTTCCCTCGACTTTCTTTGCTACATCTGCTACGCCTGTTGCGCGTTATTTTCGCAAACTTTCCGTTGTCTTTGTGCTCTGGGAAGCGGTTTTTGTTCCGTGCTTCACTCCGTAAGTTGTTTATGATTGTACAGCTTTTTACCGCGTGAGTCTTGCTTGCGTTAGTTGCGTTTCCCGTTTCGTTTTTGCGTCGAGGTTCTTAACTGCATTGTGCAGAAAAATCTTAAATATAGCTTGTCAAAAGTGATTGTAAAAAAATTGAGAGATCTATTTTTTGCGGGTGCGCCAAAGTTCATATAAAATTGCAACTCCGATTATTGGAACACCGAAAATTCTTCTCATACCATTTTACATCATAATGATCACTCCTTATACTCTTCATAAAAAATGTTTATACTAATCATCGGAACTCATAATCATCTGAACTTATAACGCCAATATTCATGAAACCGTAACACTTTTCAGAATTTCTTAAATATCTTACGTGTAGATAAAATTAGGTTAGGTTAGGTTAGATTTATAACAATCCTCAAAAAGTAATAGTTTCTTAAAAAAAATCATTATGAGTTGCGATACGTATGAGCAAAATTTTTCGAAGAAATGAAGTATGAGGAAATTTTTTCGAAGAAATGATGAGTATAAGTAGACACAAATCGTTATTTGTATAAAAAATCTAAAGACCAATTTTATATGAGCCAATATGGACCCATTTTTTGCACCTCTTAAGGCCCACCATACAACGAAATTTGTCAATGGAATACGAATCTATTATGAATAATATAAAGTGAATTTTCTAATTTCATCATTAATCATAAAAACAAAAAAAACACTTTACTTCTTTTGCACTAGATTTTTATTTCAATGGTCGTATTATGTACTAATATTAGTACAAGGAACTTCGGGAGCTTAATCGCTAAAAAGTGTAAGCTAATTTACCTTTCTCCGGAACACTATTAAGGGGTTGCTGGGGAGATGCTCCACAGCGACTCCAAATTCAGTTAATTGTACTCTCGATTTATGGAGGTACATTTAAAAAAAGTGTGTACTAATTCAGCACATATTGAGTACAACAGCGTAATGTTTCAATAAATAACAAATTCTTAAATTAATCTTTGTGGTTGCTGGGGAGATGCTTCACAGCAACCCCAAATTCTGATAATTTGTACTCTCGATCTATCGAGGTACATTTTTTTAAGTATGTACGAATTCGGTACATATTGTGTACATCAGCGTTATGCTTTAAAAAAAAATACAAAACAGAGGGTGGGGTTTCCAGGGAGCATGACATGTTTGGTCAGCGGTCTATATAAATTCATACCTACTAGAGGTATACAGTGGGGTCACGCCGTCGCCGGTCGCCGACATAAGAATTATACCTACCTTTACCATCTTACTAATAAACGTTGAGTAACGGTGGTATAGATAGACAATGTTTCGTCCTTATCTGTCATTGTGACATTTGAAATTGACAGATAAGGACAAATATTGTATAGCTATACCACCGTTACCTACTCAACGTTTATTAGTAAGGGGGTTAGTTTTTAGGGTTGGGAACGCATTTGCGGTCATAGGATTGTAGTCTTGAGAATGCAAATGTCTCTGGCTCCCAGATCCCATTGTATGCTCGTTTGCCTTCTCCATGCCATAAAAATATGCATTGTCTTTCAGTTCGAAACCGTGTTTAAAGTTTCAAGTTTTCAGTTTATACCGATTCGGAATACTGAATAATCAGACAGACAATGAAGCAAACTAATAGAACGCCTAGAACGGCACAATTGACGCACCCATCACAATCCCGATAAGGGCAGATGTTTGTGTGATGGATGAGCACGAATATTTGTCCCTGAGTCTTGGATGTTTTATATGTACTTAAGTATATATTTCTCTATATAAGTATTTATATCGTTGTCTAGTACAGTCAAGGACTTTAATTGTTATGCCACTATGGAACCCTGTCGCATAACGTTAATCATTAATTTTGGCGTAATTTAATTTATTTCATGTGGTTTGACACTGTTATTATGACAGGGTTCCATAGTGGCATAACAATTAAAGTCCTTGACTGTACCCATAGTACAAGCCTAGAGCTTAGTTTGGGACTAGGTCAATTGGTATGACATTGTCCCCTGTTTTTTTTTTGTCAACGTATAGGCTTATAATTATTACAAAAATATAAATCTACATGAAAATAACCAAGACTCAAGAAGAAGTTGTAGGTATTTCTTCTCACTCATCACACAAATATTTGCCCTTTCCGGAAATTCGGACGCGCCGCGGGATTGCTAGCTTCGTATATAGGCAGGCAGGATCGTAAGTATGAATGAGTACATGCTGACGTATACCAACGCAAAGCTAAAGTGATTTAGTTATTAAAAAGGCTATTTTGAACAAACATAAATATATAAGTATAGTTATAATATAATTTGTGTCAATTCGCAGACTATCGCCATAAAAGTATTACCATAACGCGTCTTATCCACACCTTTATCTCAAATATCTCAATATTTATCTACGGTGATAATAATGGCGCCTGTCCTTCAGAAACAGGGAAATGATTACTATTAAACTGTATTTGTATTTCAGTTGTCATTGCTACAAAATTACGAATTTCACTATCATTCCTTCGGGAACTGTCTTTAAAAGTGAGTATTATTTGTCATTCATTTTTATTTTATACTTCTCAATGAAGAACAAACTTTAGTAAAATTCAATAGTATGTTCTGTTATACACATATTTAAACCATTTAAATTTGCTTCCTCATAGTCTTATCTATCCTAATTCCTAATAGTGTTATCTTAGCCGCCCTTGATTTCGGTATCACTGAGAAGTCGGTGGTCATCTGTGGTATTTACTATTCATCAGTTCAACTTCACCAAATGATACTTACTTTCTGAATTTGAATACCTGGACTTTTAACTGAAAATACCAAAATCGCTACGTTTATGCGCATAATATTTAAGGACTTCCCTCTATTCCTTATGTATCCCCTAATCAGATTATGGCTTGGTGACGATGGGACACCTTTACAAACGAAAAAATATTTTTCAAAATTGGTCTAGAATTGACGGAGAAATCGCTGAAAATCCTGCTTTTTTTTTGTACTTGGTGTATGATAGATACGTACTAGTTACAGAGCAAATTTTTGGGGAACTCGTACGCATTCCGTGGCTGTCGAGGTCGACTGTTGTGACCTGTCAATCGAACTGACGACCTCCGGTTTCGTGTAACGTGTAACCACTAGCCCAACCGAACACGCAACCAACGACCCGTTTTTCACATCGTGTATCTAACCTCTCTGTTAGCTACAGACAGTATTAATACTAACGATATAAAAAAAGTTCCTGTTCGGCACGTGGCGGCACGTACAGAAATAAACATAATCAATTTGCGTACACATTCCATTGCATTTGGCATCCTCGTCAACGCGTCGAGCAATTATGCACGGACAGCCGTCAGTGATACAAGTGCTCTCACGTAGATCGATGGCGAATTCCATGTTTTCAAACCGATGTCAAAGAGAATGTATCGTTGATTTACTGTCATTAGGTACAAATGGAAAATCGTCCACGTGAAATAACCATTCTGAAAATGGGTCAAAAGTAACAGTGTCCAAAGTGAATTCAGTCAAAATGTAATTGTGCTCAAAAGTATTTACAACCAAATTTATTTTCGTTGTAAATTAATTAAGTCCCAATGGAATTTTGTCCATTATAAATTATGACCAAAATGAAATACGCACAAGTGAATGTAGTGTAATATGAATTAAGACCATATAATATAATATAAATTGTACAAATTTCCGGTAGGACGTATTTACAATTGGTCATATTTCTGAGTGTACGTAAATACAAATGGACATATTTTTTTCGTCCAATGTCATATTGGACAATTTTACCATGGGACATGATTCCATTTTAGACGTTTTTCCAGATGGACAATTTTCCTTTTTGTTGTATTTCAAATGGTCATTTTTCTGAACTGACGTATAATTTCAAGTGGACGATTTTCCATTTGAACCTAATGACAGTAAATCGTATCGTTACGTGATTGATGACACTTTTTTCTGCATGATGGAAAGGTTATCAAAGGATTTTCATGATCTTCAGTACAAGACGCGTTGCTCGACGACGCTTTTGACAGTTTGTGATTCAAAATTCAAAATTCAAAATATTTATTCAGTAAATAGGCCACATGAGGGCTCTTTTACACGTCGGTAACATGAGTGAATCTACCAGCGCTTCGGACAAGACCATCATTGCGGAGAAGAAGCGCCGCAAGAAACTCCAGCAGAAGGTCATTTTTTCAATAATAATAACAAAATAATACTTAAAAGTAAGTTACATTAAGTAATAATAAGGTAATAAAGTAATAAACAATAAATTCTTAAAACTAGCAAAAATAAAATTATTACAAATGTAAGGTCAATAAACCTTAAACTAATAATAAAGACTATGAGAACAACACGACGAGGTCTCTACGTCAAAAGCCATAACTAGGTAGAATGCTTAATTTAACAAAAAGTCCTTGCAAACGTGAACAGACCGGACCCCACAAACAGCACCCGTTCACGAGTATGACGCGTATCTCAGCCATCGCCTCTCTCAACCATGTGTTCGGGAAAGTGGCGACCCGATCAACGACGCCGCCGTAAGCAAAGACCTTTAAGCGAGCATGTCATGCTCATGCTGCCGGACAACCAACATAAAGGTAATATTGTGTGAAACAGCTGTCCGGCGAGAAACATCACAGTGTGTTCTCATTTAAAAGCGTCTTGTACACACAAGAACTAGTAAAGTTAAAAAAAAAATAATACAGACAGTGAACATAAAATTTAGTGCTTGAATACGCAGTTTGCTTAAAGGCTATGTTAATCAAGGTACAAATATTGTAACTATCGTAGATACTACTTAAAGACATCTTGGTCACTAATGAAGTCATTTACAGTGTAATATGCCCTACCCAACAAGCAGCGCTTGATGTGAGACTTAAATTTATTGAAAGGCATATTGACGATATCAGATGGTATCTTGTTGTAAAAACGTATACAGTTCCCCGCAAACGAAGTGCTTACCTTACGGAGACGGTGACCTGGAATAGCGAGCTTATCCCTGTTTCTAGTATTTAAATTATGAACGTCGCGGTTATGCCTAAACTCATGTATGTGTTTACGTACATACATGATATTCTCAAAGATATATTGAGACGCGACTGTAAGAATATTGATTTCTTTAAATTTATCCCTCAGCGAAACACGAGACCCTAATTGATAAATTGCACGTACAGCCCGCTTCTGTAGTACAAAGATGATTTGGATGTCAGCCGCTTTTCCCCATAGCAAAATTCCGTAGCTCATAACACTATGGAAATAACTATAGTACACAAGTCTCGCCGTCTCGACGTCAGTCAGTTGTCGAATCCGCTTTACCGCATAAGCCGCCGAACTTAGTTTACCTGCAAGTGTGGATATATGCGCACTCCATTGCAGTTTCGAGTCCAGAGTGACACCTAAAAATACTGTTCTATGTTCGAAGTCCAGTGTCTCATCCTTCAGTCGTATTCTATCCGCATTCATACTTTTCACGTTAGACAGAGAAAATTTAATGCACTTGGTTTTTTTGGCATTTAAAAGTAAGTTGTTGGCTGTAAACCAGTCAACAATTGTAGACAACGCAACATTGATGTCATTAAAATTATTCTGTTTCCTATCCGCTTTGAATATAAGAGAGGTATCGTCAGCAAACAAGACTATTTCATGTTTATCGCGTACTACATACGGGAGATCGTTAATATAGATTAAAAATAAGAACGGGCCTAGAATAGAGCCTTGAGGCACTCCCATAGCAACAGATGAACCAGAGGATTGTGTTCTGTTAATGTCTACCCGCTGAGTTCTGTGAGCAAGGTAAGATGTAATAAGATCAAGTGCACCGTTTTTTATGCCATAGTAGCTTAACTTCCGCACTAACGTAATATGATCAACACAATCAAATGCCTTGGATAGATCACAAAACACTCCAATTACATCTAGTGATTTTTCCCAGGCATCAAAGATATGTTTTACCAAAGTGGAACCGGCATCGGTAGTAGATCGTCCCTTGGTAAATCCAAATTGACTGCTATGAAGTAGCCTATGTTGATTAAAGTGTGAGGATATTTGATTAAGAATTAATTTCTCAAAAACTTTACTTAGTGCTGGTAGTATCGAAATCGGTCTGAAATTTGTGGGGTCTGATTTTGCCCCTGACTTAAACAAGGGTATGATCTTACTATGTTTCATCAGATCAGGAAATACTCCAATATCGACACACTTGTTAAACATAGTAGCTAGGTAAGGCGCAGTTGCCTCTAAAATGGAATTAAGTACTGTAACAGAGAGGCCCCAAAGATCTTCAGTCTTTTTGATATTAAGAGACCTAAACGTTTTGATCACAACTTTAGAGGTGACATGATAAAATTTAAACACATTCGTGCATTCCTTAACATTAGATCTTAACAATATTTCAGCCTTATCAGGAGATGATAGTAAAGATTTAGTAGTCTCCAAAGGTATGCTCGTAAAAAACCGCTCGAATTCTTTTGCCACATCAAGGTCCGAATTTACTAAAGTATCTTCAACTTGCAGGCTGTAGTGCGGGTCTCTAATTCTAGTTCTACTAGTTTCAGTGTTAATTACGTTCCAAACGGTTTTAATCTTGTTGTCAGATTTACAAATTTTGTTAGAATAATACTCAGACTTCGCGGTAGCACAAATCTGCTTGAATTCCTTAGAATAATTTTTGACGTACTCTAGAAACTCAGGCCTATGATCGACAGCTCTTATACCATACAACTCATACAATTTGTGCCTCTTTTTATGAATCTCCGGTGTAGCCCAATCACAAAATTTCGTACCTTGCTTGGCTTTTACCTTTTTCAGACTAAAGCAGGCATCAAATTCCTTAATAATACAATTAAATAAAGAAGTACATAAACTATCCGGATCTTCCCCAGTACACGTCATATAACTCAGTTGGTTAGTGACCTTGTTATTAAATGATTCTAATCGATTTTCAGTAATTTGTCTAAGTATAAACTCTTGGGGCGCTTTATCAGTCTTCCCCGTAAAGGAAGCTTGCTGGCCGCAGTGGTCCGAACTTAAGATATTGATTACGGATTTCTGAATAGGGTCAAAATTACTAAATATATTATCAATACACGTAGCACTAGTTGCTGTAATTCTAGTTGGCTCATAGAACAGATTGACTAAATTAAAAGATTTAAAAGCACTCAGTAAGTTAATAGACGTGGGTGATCCGTCTAGCAGATTAACATTAAAATCACCACATACAACAATACACTTTTTAGTATTAAAAACACAACTAAGAACATTTTCCAAAATGCTCTCAAAAAGCTTGTAATCCGCCGTAGGGGGTCTGTATACGCAAATAATAATAAATTGTTCCAATTCAACACACGCAAGTTCAATATGACGTTCAACTGACTTCGCAACAATATCTTTACGTTCCTTACATTTAATGTTTCGTTTGACCATAATCAGGGATCCGCCCCGACTGCAAGATTGTCTAGCAAACATGCTAACAATGTCATGATTATTAAAATTAAACATGCATTCATGACCCTTAAGCCAATGTTCAGTAACACATAGAACGTGTATATTAGCACTATCAATAAACAAACTAATTTCTAGTTCCTTACTAGAAAATCCCTGAATATTCTGATGAATTATATTTATTACATTATTACACAATTTATTTTTAATGTTTGTCGACCTGTGGGCAGGCACGAGGCCGCCGCGACTGCCGCCGCGAACGACGACAGCCGCGGCCGTTGTCGAAGCTGTCAGTTTAAATCCACCGGCAGCTCCAGCGCGGGGCCGGCGCTAATAAAACTCAGCGCAGGCTCCGTTCTACAGTCGCTCGCTATGCTAGTCATAGCGGGGTCTAAAATATTATATGCTAACAAATTAGCACACTCATCTAAGTACCTACGTGGTAAATAACAATAGTTATGCGTCAAATCGAACTTTTTTACAAATTTATTCGTATCGAAATATGAAATTTTTGAATTATATAATGACATTTTATATAATATCGAGTTAAAATAATCAATATTTCTATTACATTTATTTGTTAATCTGTGGGAAAACAGACAAGCGCAAATAATTATTTTACCTATATCACCTTTGCTAACTTCAGTGAGGGCCTCAGACAAATTAAATAAGTCATATTTACTAAACCTCAAACTATTTCCTAATAACACTACTAACGTTGTCTCACGACTGAATGTGTCGGCGGAGATTCGGGAGATCAGGTGGTCCATAGACATTCCTGGTAAACAGTTGTTCACTACGTCGTTATGACCGAGGTACTTTACCATTTTAGACCCGAACCCGATACCTACCTCATCCGTGTATGTGACGGTCCTGCGCACCGGGTTCGGCAAAGTACCGAGCGAGACTCGCCCAGTCGGTGGCACGCAAGGCGCGCGCGGTCCGGGCGGCGCGGGCGCGCAGCTTGGAGGGTCCCCTTGCTGCGCTGCAGCCGCTGCCGACGGAGCTCGCGGCGGCCCCGCGCCCGGCGCCGCCCGCGCGCGGGGCGCGGCGACCGGGGCCCGGGCCGGCGCGGGGGGCGCGGGGCGGGCGCGGCGCGGCGCCGGTGCCGGTGACGGCGACGCCGGCAGGCTCTGCCTCCGGTTTTGCCAGGGAGAGCCGCCGTAGCTATCGCGCGATTTACCTACCAGCGAGTCCAGTTTGTCCATGTTGGTATTACCTAGATCGATGATGCTATTCATGAAGCCTATGTACTCCTCCATTTGTTTGCAAGACAATGTATACTTATTAGTTACATCTTGCAGAGCAAATTCCAATACCTTAAGTTGTTTGGCATTGGCATCAAAATCATGCATAATACACTCTAGTTCGTGTTGACAATTTAATAGGTCATTATGTAAGGCTACATTACTATATCTAATAGGTGCTAATTTCATAAAACTTTTATTACATCGGAGTAGAACTTTAGATTTTTTTATAAATCTACTTAATCTTAAATACTTTTTAATTTTGTTTGATCCCCTCACAGTAATGTTAGAAGGTTTTGGATCAATAAGGTCTAAAGAGTTAGTAAGGTCTACCGTTTCTAAGCATTTGTTAACTTCACAGTCAGAAGTATTGAGCTCCGCAAACAAGCTTACATTGTAGGCCGACTCCTCCGCAACACATCTGGCACAAGTAGTGTCTTGTTTAACTGGTCGCTCCTCCAGAAGCTGTTCCAGGTCCCGAATCCGCCGTAGCGCCTCTTCATGCGTCTCCCGGCACTGCTGGAACTGGTCCATGCTGGCCTGGAGGCGATCCCGTTGTTCTCGCATATGGTCAAAATCCAAGTCCAGCTTGGCGAGAGAACTTTTGAGGGTTTTGTTATGGTTTATAACACGCAGAACCTCCTCTTCACTCTCGTCACGCTCCTGCAGCAGCCGTGCATTGAGCTCTTTAACTGTCTTCAGCTCTAACTGTGTGTTCCGGAGTTTGTCAACAAGGACGTCCCGACGGGTAGTAGGCTTGCTGGTAGCTGGAAACATAATGACAAAGAACAGTACCAGTGCCCAAGAAATATACACCTAATAGCCTAATTATAATTTAAGGTCAATTCAAGTCTAAAAATCTCACTGTGTTAATATCACACAATAATCTCTTAAAGATATTTATTTTGATTGAATAATTATTACCATAATTTTACTATTGTAATACTAATGACACTTTAATATACTTAATCTTTAATTAAGGCTTTAAATAAGCCACAACCTATTTAAGTTACTAGGTACTAAAATCTGACTCGTCTAAATTCCTTTCTCCTGTCAGTGTCACTAAATTTTGTTAAGTTTCTTAGCTAGGTGGACAGTATTTTCGTTAAAAATTTAACACAGAGGTAAGTAATAATAAGATTATGGAATATCAATACTCCCCTGGTTTCGTTGATGATCAATCAGCACGGCAGACGGTGTACTTTTTTAAAATATTTTTCAAATCACGAAGTCGTTGACCCAGTTACTTGTCAAATTTTGCACTCGTGATAATACTTTCTTCACAGCACTTATGGCCTTAATAACATTTACACTAAACATTTGCGTGTTTATCTTCGGTTTTAGTCCCAAATATTAACAATTTAATCATTAAAACTACTTAAAATACATTTAACAAAATCGGTGGCCGATTTTGACGTCTTGACCGGCCGGTGTTGCCAGCCCAATCTGAATTGATGACTGATGGTTGGCACATGAATGACACTTCACCAAAGGTTGTGGTTGTGAGTTTATTTACTCATTCACCAGGGCCTTATTCTACTTTTTCGCGCGAGAATCGCTAATCAGCGATAAGTCCCTGTCCCCTGGCCTGTTTTTTATCTGTGTTATTTTTAATTGCACTGCACTGTTTCTCTGTAATGTTTTTGTTTGGCGTACTTACCTACAATAAAGAGTTTTGTTTGTATGTGGTCATTGATTTAATATATACAAGATACACAATCCGCTACAAAAATGTTGTTATAAACTGTCCCAATTGACATTGACAGCTGTATTCAGATACATGCTAACATCGCTATTTTTCACCTTAAACATTCATGCAAAAAAGAACTCAATATACTTACTCGTCAAGTATAGACGTCAAGTGTCAAATCTGCAAACTAACGTTTCAAAGTATTTGCAACTTTTTAGTGAAACGGCCATTATCACAATATTTACGACAAAAGTGAACATCGGACGAATGGAGTCGCAATTCTCATTTTTATATTGTATTAATTATAACGAAATGACAAATTAAAAAAAACGCTTATGAGATGTTTCATGAATGTTATTGTATTACACAACTTAAGCTATATATACAACAATAATAATAAATAAATAAAGGGAAAACAAGCTATAAAAACCCGTCCCGTCGATTGTTGTTATTTCAATTTTAACAGTTTAGGTATCCTTTGTCACCCGGAATGGTGACAGGCTTCTAGCGACACACATCTAAATCGGCTCAGGCGTTAAGAAATTATGGTGGAATAAAGAATCGTACATACATACATGAACATGAACCCTGAAAATATTACACTCCTTTACTCCAAACAAAACAAGATCTTATCCTAACTAACAAAACGTAAAGTAAAACCTAATTTCCTTGAAATAAGTTTAATTTATTATATAATTGTCTTTTAGACCTACATTTACTTTGGATGCTTTCTTTTTTTGCAATGTAATGTAATGGCTTGAACAGTTGATCACGCCTATCTCGTGCTAATATTGCGACCCATTTTGCACGTCGTAGAGGATTTCGTGGAAAGCTTTAATTTAAAAATATAAGAAGTATCTATTATTACCTCTATAAACACTTTTTTGGTCATAAGTCAAAACAAACAAACTCGATTAATTAAATTTTTAAAAGTAATAGCTACTCCATGTATTTTTGTTTCGTGATAAGTTATCATTTGTACGTACAATATAAATTACAAAAAATCATGAAAGCATTATAAGTTTAACAAGAATCTGTTTATAAATAAATAGAACTTACGTAAAATAAGACATTCCATCCTTTTTTTTCGTTTTCTTGTTATTATTTTTGCAGTTTTTCACTGCACATTTCGTCATGATTGACAACTGCCACTGTCTGTGGTCGAAACAAGACTAAAAGCAAAACTACTGCCCAAGTCGATTAGGCAGTAGTTTTGACTTGCCATTTTTTCCTGCTGATTGTGTATCTAGTATATATTAAATCAATGTATGTGGTAAATGATAATTTTTAACCTGAAGTGAAGTAACCGAAATTAATCGCATTATGAATAAACAAAACGTTCAGAGAAACAAGATCGGGATATTATTGTATAAATGATCATACCACTATCCAATTTAGGTGTGTCTTATACCTGGTCTGAGAGTCTGCACTGAAAATGGGTATATGGTACAGTTTAAACAAATACAATCCAAATCCAATTGCAATGTAGGTACAATTTTCACCTATCGCCTATCAATGTTAGGGTTGTGAAAAGGGGGCTGGGTATAATGCTGGTGTTTAACCATTTTTTTCCTTTTGAAGTCAAGGAACGCTTTTATCTTCGTTCTAGTATTTATGTTTAAATACAGACTAAATACTTACTTAGCCTAGTTATCGATGTTGTTCGAAATCAAACGAACGGTTTCGGCGAAGACGTCATACCGCGCCCCTAATGTGAAAAAATGATGTAAATCTTATAAGGAATCCACTACAACTTCAACCTTAAGCCGCTATAATAAAGTTAAAATATAAAGTGAACAATAGTTTGTTCTAAATCCTTTTACTTGTGAGTTTGTCTATAAATACGCGAGCGTTTGCACCTAACGCCTAAACAAGCGCGTAATCGGTCGTGCACCTCTGAAATGTGCTTACGTAGTCGGAGCGCGTTTATTTACACCGCGTAGGTATGTGTTCGGTACTGAACTATGTGCCTACGGTGACGCACTACAGTCGTCTGGTTTACTATCTAGAGCTTAGTGGTCAACTGTAGTGGATAATCATTGAACATTCGTATATTTTGTTCGTTGTCGTAGTTATTTATGATTCGTGCTAGCTAGCGAATCTGTTAAGCAACTCTGTCTTGGACTCGAAGGACCATTTACTAACATAAAGGTGTCAAAGCGTAAGTAAACACGATATTTAGGGTGCCTTTCCACCAGAGATGGATGTGTTTGATATCCACCAATCATATTCATTGGTCCACATAGCATAGCATTGGTGGAACCGGTTTTTTTTTCACATCCTCGCAGCATAGCTGCATAGCACATCTCTGGTGGAAAGGTACCCTTAGGGTGAAGTCAGACGAGCGTAATTGTTGAGTTATAAGTCGCGTATTTTCGGTCGCGTAATTTCTGCTTCATACAAAAGTTCAAATCATTTTGCGTCGCCGTTTGAACCAAACAGAAGTTTTGTAGACTCCTAACTAAAAAAATTACGCTCGTTTGACTTCACTTCACTCTTAGGGCGTGCATTCTCAGCTTACCTACCCGTTTACCCGTGGAGTGAGCCCGCTGCTCGTATGAATTCGACACAGTCGTTTTTAAGAGAATTACACCTCGGTCTCTAATATTATTAACTACATAATTACCTAACGAGTATAACTGTACCTATTGATTGATAATAGAAGATAACAAAATAAAATCCAGCGTTTCTCTGCGTATACCTATTTCGTTCCATGTGTACCGTTGCGATGAGTTTGTTGTATGACTACAGCGTCAGCGTTGAACAGCACAAACATCAGCGTATGTTATCTTTTTAAAACTCTGTGGTATTTACATTATTTTGCGTTTACGTCACTCGCATATAGTACTTCCTTCTTTGTTTTTGGCGTATTATTATACACCAAAGACAAATAGCGACATTGCGCTACAACATTGTTGAAATTACCGAGGTAACGACGCGTTACCTACAATGCGGTACATTGATCTTTACAAAAACCTGTTGTGCTAAAACTGTAAATATACTAGGGTTCTGTTATGATGTAAACCACTCACACTTGACCTACAAAAATGTGCCACAGATCATTTAAATTCATGACTTTAACGCTCACAATAGGTAACCGTTAGAATTAATTAGGGATATCCATTCTGTCTAGATAAATTAAGATCAAGATTCGTGTTGGACTCCTCGAGGCCCCTGAGATATTATTATGCGGGACAAAAGTATTCTATTCTACTGGTTAAAACCATATTGCCTTTGACATGTTAAAGTATTGTCAAATAAGAGCTATCATAACGTTGACAATACGATAACATGTCAAATGCGATATGGTTTAACCCGTAGAATAGAGGCCAGGCGGGTCTAATATGGCTGCGTCTTTTTTTAAAATTAAATTAAAATAGCCTTTATTTCCCTGAATCGTAAACATAGTAATAACTGAAAAAACTTAACATAATAAACTTAATTAACATAGGTAGTACGTAACATAACATTTTAATATTATAGGTATATAAATATATGTATAATACATTAGTTTTATTATTATTTTTTCATAGGGATCTTCCATTTCTGGACGAAGGCCTCCTCCATCTCTTGCCAGGTTTCTCTATTTTGGGCCTTGCGGGTCCATAAGTTACCTGCCACCGACACGATGTCGTCCTTCCATCTTTGGGCGGGCCGACCTCTCTCTCGTTTGCATTCCGCCAAGTTCCAGTGTATCACGAGTTGACTCCATCTGTTGTCCCTGAGCCGCACCACGTGACCAGCCCATTTCCACTTTAGCTTGGAGGTCATTGTTAGCGCATCAACAATTTTTGTTCTGTTTCTTATTTCGGTGCTTTTGATCCGATCCTTTAGTTTGATCCCCAACATACTGCGCTCCACTGCTCTTTGGAAGGACCTAATTTTCCTTCGGGAGTCTGCCGTCGGCGCCCACGTTTGACAACCATATGTAAGGGTTGGTAGTACGTTTGAGTCCATTAATTTCCTTTTGACCTTTTGGGACCAGTACTTTTTCCATGCCAGGGTTATTCGTCTCTGTATTTCCTTTGATGTTCGGTTTCTAAAGCATATGTTTTGCCCTAGGTAGATGTAATCGTCCACGTATTGTATGTTTTGCCCTTCAATGGATAAGGTTTCTTTTTTCCCGTTCGTCATTGCCTTTGTCTTGTCAAAGTTCATACTAAGCCCACACTTTTCACTCTCTATGTTAAGGTTGTTGATCATGTTTTGAAGTTCTTCGTGACTTTCCGATAACAATATTATGTCATCGGCGAAGCGTAGGTTAGAGAGGTATTCTCCATTAATTTTTATGCCCATTTGGTTCCAGTTTAGATTTCTAAATATTGATTCTAACAGAGATATGAAAAGTTTGGGTGAGATTGTATCTCCTTGTCGCACCCCTCTTTTTATTGTGAAAACATCTCCTAGCTTTTCGAATCTTACTTTAGCATTACATTTGGTGTAAATGTTTTTAAGAATAGTAATGTATTTTTTGTTAATACCTTGGTTGTTAAGGGCTTCCCAGAGCTTGTGGTGTTTAATAGAGTCGAAAGCTTTGTTATAATCGATGAACACCATATAAAGCGTTTTTCGGTATTCAGCGTATTTTTCTATGACCTGTGTAACAGTGAACAGGTGATCGACAGTAGAGAAGCTCTTCCTGAAACCGGCTTGATCTCTACATTGGTTTTCATCTATTTCCCTCGATATTCTGTTCAATATTACAGTTGTAAATATTTTGTAAATTGTGGATAACAGGCTTATGGGTCTATAGTTGCTGATATTTTTAGGATCACCTTTTTTGTATAGTAGAGTAATGATGCAACTTTTCCATGGTCTAGGTATATTTTCTTGTGTGAGAACTTGGTTGAAAAGGTTGACTAAAATTGGGTGAATAGAGTCATCAAAAGCTTTGATTATGTCATTAGTAATGCCATCTTCCCCTGGACATTTGTTTGTCTTTAGTTTGTTAATGGCTATTCTGACTTCAGAGTTTAAAATATCAAAAACTTTTTCATTATTGTAATTAAAGGTTCCCTCGGCTTCAGTTAGATTGTCTTCATATAACTGCCGCTGCTGCGTCTTTATCGCGTGGCAAATGTGGGTAAAACATCCGTCACTCTCGTACTTATTTACGTGTCAGAAGGTGACGGATGCCTTATCCTCACTTTGTCAAGCTATAAACGCAGCGATATTAGGTCCCCTGTAATACCGGCCGAGTTAAAAACAATACGATTTCCAAAACTTTGGAAAACGGCTATTTTTTTAATTACTTATTGCTATTTTTTTCTCATAAGAATTGGCCAATTCACATAGACCAAACCAAACCCACATTTTACCCAACTTACTTACAGTTATATACCTTACCTACTCGTGTAATAAAGGATTAAATTCGACAAGTTTCTAGGCCAAGGAACCCTGATTCCATTCAAAATTACTCTACTTTTTGTGTTTTTATATAATATATTATATAGGTATATTAGATACAAATAGGTGCACCAGGAAAAATAAAAAACTTCCCCAAAGTTCAAACTTCCTTCGGAAAAAGTTAAGTAGGTACCTACCTAACATGGTTTGTTTGATTTAGCCCAGAAAACCTTGTTTCGTTCTCGTTCTTCGCAACTGTTTTTTTATTTATTTATTAAATGTTAAAAAAGCGATCGAGTCTTCGCATAAAGTATTTACGTTTCGGGCAGGGCAAGCCCGTTCGACGAAAAACGTAAATTTAACAACGTGGCTCGTAAAGACTTTAGGGGCTCCCACTTGCTTAAAATTTAGAACCTTTTTCCTTTCCATTCCTAGTCCTTGCATTTGGTCCGGACATGTTCTATTAAACAAATTATAAGATTTGGAAACATGGGAACTTCCAAAGCTGAGTCCATATTTATATCATTTTAGCGTATCTTATCTCCATCGCGTATCATGATCGTTAGTAGATACGCGATCATGTGATACGCTGTAGGTATCCGATAAGTCGCGGCCGCAATCCATTTCTGATCTCGTATCTTTAGTACCCCATACACTCGGATACGCATATCATGATCGGTAAATATGGACGTTTTTTGATACTGTATCACGATACGCCGCGTGGGACAATCTTGAGCCCGTTTCACCCCGATCATCAAAGGTTAACGAGAATCGCAGGAAAAAAAATGCAGCGTCCAAACTGCAGAAACTCATTCTGATACGGTGTTACGATACGCAGTTACGTTACAGCTCAATGGGACGCATTTTTTTACACGACGCTGCTAGTGATACGTTATGATATGACTAAAGCTGCGGCCTGTGACTAAAGTGAGCGTCCATATTTAGTTGGCATACGCGCTCTTGATACGGTAGATCTGATGGTGATCGCGGTAACAATACAAGTAGGTATGGCTCAAAAGCGTATCGGACAGCGAAGAAAGGTAGAACGATATCACTGTTTACTTGTTCAACTGAATTTCAATAGACTCAGTCAGAACCAGCGACAGATGCGGCAACATTAGATATACATTTTTGATAAAACACCTTTGTTTTTTATTAGGATAATTATTTATATTTTTTTTTGTATGTGGCAGGAAACGAATATCTTTATTATTATATTTATCTGGCCGCACTTTAATGGATGGCAACACCGCCTATACCTATAAAGCTAGCTATCCCGTGCGTCTCAGTCAGGAGTCAGGGGTTATCTTAACGGTTAAACCCTTGCTTGATACGTCGCGTGCATCAACTGACTACTAATTACCTGAAAATTATGCTCGCGAATTACCTACCGATGGTTTCATCGACGTTTACAATTAAATAGAGTTAAGGATCGACCATACCGAAGCTTAAAATACGCTGACGCAACGTTTAGGAAGTAGGTAACGCGTCTACTGCGTCATGCTTTGAACGCAACTTTTACGCCGACCGGTGGTGTGTTCACGTCCAAGAGAACGCCTTCGAGGGTGTACTGCCGTTTGGCCAAATTATTTTTCGTCAAATGTATCATTTCGTCGAATGTTTCATTTGGTCAAACGTTATTTTTTCCGAAACTGTAAATATTTCAGGATTTATTTCAGAACCATCGTGTAGGACCCTATAGGTTAGGTTAGTTTTATAAAAATCCTGAAATATTAAGTTTTGGAAAAAAAAGCGTTTGACCAAATGATACATTTGACGAAAAATAATTTGGCCAAACATAGGTAAACCGCCTTCGAGATATTTTTTGCGATTTTGGTAAAACTCAGTTTACGCACCTTCAGCGAATTTTATTTATAATCTTATGTATGGTTGTCCATGTCCGTGAGGTATATTATTATAAGGACGTTTAATAACTGATTACCATTTTTATATTAGTTACATTGCAACTAAGTAGTCAACTGAGAAATAAACGATATATTATCCGATTATCTACTAGACATGCTTGTTCGTATACAAGAAGGTCATGCGACAAGGTCTTTCGCCTACTTATTTAGTTAGCTGTTAGTTTGTATTAATTATGTAATTTATTTAAGTTATTAATGAATGTGATCCAACGGCATACATTTTGAAGTGAATGTCGAGGCAATCCGCTTGACAACGCAGACTACGAACTTGAAAGGACTAAATCAGAAACCATTTGAGTGAATGTAGCATGAATACAGTCAGAAGTTAATAGCCCCTTCCTTATAACTTTATTATAGTTTTCAATTTAGCGTGGGGGTTCGCTAAATTGTAACAAACTGGTTCATGATCATCCTCATCATCAGCCTACTCCACTGCTGGACATAGCCCTCTCCCATTGTACGCCTCCGTCACGGTCCGCGACCATTCTCATCCATGGCAGCTCTTGCCAAAAAAATTAGTTTGTGACTGTTTAAAAAAAACTCCGGATAAAAAAATAACTAAGTGCCTATACTTACTTATACTCAATTTTTCACATTACAATAATAAAGATGAAATTCACAAACACGCTTAAGGCGAAATTGTGTGCAAATTAACGGTCATTCGTTCTTATCTGAAGAAAATCGAAGTATAAAAAGTTCTTCTTTTTTAACGCGACGACTGAACGACTGTTCAATATTTTGTAAATATTGAACAGATGGCGGGCGGGCGGCCAGGCAGGCCCTACCTGCTGCCTTTTCTTTTAAACCTAGTAACAGATCTTTTATGCTCGATATTGCGTTTGTAAAAGTTTAATTTTAACTGATAAAGATTGTAAAAAATGAGAACTAGTGATCCAGACTAGTTCCTTTTTGGAGGTAGGTAGTCGAACTATGAGCATTTTTGTATTTTTCGCCCATCCTCCTTATTCGTAAACTCGTTACTTTATCGACTTAATTGCCTACCTTTTCACTTAATGACCTGACATATTCGGTCCTCAACATGAGTCAGTCTGAGAAACTGGGTTATCGCGCGAACCAGTCCGACGCAGCTAACTAAACAAGCATGATGCGCGTCGCATTTGTAGCACGGTGCCAAACAACTTCACGTTTACTTAGCATAATACATATTTAATCAATATGCCTGGCAAAAAGGTACTGCAGCAAAACTTTTAATTAAATTTGCAGCAGTTAGCCGTTAACTTCTGTAACTAGCCGGGCTAGGCAATACATGGAGATCAAGGGGAGAGGGGTTTTTGCCCAGCAAGGACACTCATATGATCAGGGATAGGTAAAAAAAAATGCGGAACAAATTTGAGGTTGCTTTTTCGTTGTATGTGGTGTAACCGATATTTTTTAAGAATAATTAATAATGTTAATGACGCACAACTAGTCTACATACTTTTAAATTCATAGATATTCCGGCACACATGTGCAAAAGCTATCTCATAATAAGTGATGCATAAAAAGGTCATCTTATCTTGTAGGTGCTGATGAGTCCCTTGGGATATACTTCGTCCTTGTAGGATATTTTATGCAAAACTACTTCCTCACAATATTTTCCATCACCAGAGCATTAGCTAATGTATCTGAAAAGCTCATAGGTACCCGCCCACGTAGGACACCCGCTATGGTTCGAACTTAGTACATTACGATCCGGTCGACCAACACCCAGCTATATTAGGCTACCGACGCTTCCTATCACACATCCATCTGAATTCGTAACCTTAACTCTACAAAGTCTGCAAACTCTTGTCTGCGGCGCTAGTCACCTATTGATTAGCGACTATGGCACGTGTTATCGGCACCACCGTGCCCGTCTGGCGAGGACGTCAGCAGACGGCGCCCGACACGTGTCTCGCTACGCACTCCAACCATATTCGATATTATATTGCTTAGAGAAATTTAAGATTGTGGAAGTGGAAAAGCCGTGCGACCGATGACGTTACCTTCATTTTTCTTCTTTTATATTTACACTAATTGTCGCCAAATGTGGGGCAGTTTGGTGGCGATCGATGCACAACGTAACATCGCGGCACAAATCGTGTCAAGGGGCGCGCGCGATGGCCTTGTTAGTCTGCTGCCTATTTGTATTCCCTGTGTGTTTTGGCGTTTAATAAGAGTATTTACAAAGTATAAATAGAAAAGTAGTTCGTCTCCGGCCCTTTAGCAGTTTTTGTTTCGTGGTTTTGTGCGTCCTGTTAACTTTATTTATTTATTTAATCTTTATTGCACAAAAGAAAATACAAAAAGCGAACTTAATGCCGTAGAGCATTCTCTACCAGTTAACCTTTGGGCAAAGCAGAGATTGTGGTGGCGATGGCGATGCAACATAGGGTCTAAATATCAATACGTAATAATGACCATCATCTTTAAGCCTGTGTTATAGTTTCCTACTTCATCAATAAAATATATTAAATTATTATAAATGCATAAATTGCACTTATAAAATAGATACATACATAATATACCTAATATGAAGATAAATAAGCACAAACATTACGGATAACGCATTTAGGAAATCAAGATGATGTCAACTCTACCTGCAAAGAAATTCCCGAACTTTGTTTTTATAGGCAAACTGTGCTTGATGGTCAAGGGGTTTCCTCACTGAGAGCATTCGCGTGAATATTCTAGTGGTGTGGACGTTGAGCCGAGCGTTACAAAGCTTACACACCACTCGATGCTAGCGCCGAATGATCATTACACGCGAATGCTGTCAGTGAGGAGTAGTGAGGACACTCCTTAAGCCGGGTCCAGACGAGTGTAACGTGTAATGTAATTTACCGTGTAATGTACTTAACACGAATTCTACGTGAGGACGTCACTACAAGCATTACATGTAACGCTCGCGCGGCGCTCGGTGTTGATCCATCGGCTGTCGGTTTTTCGCGCGAACACAAAGGCGCCGTCCACACTGTTGACGCTAAATTACACGTAATGTTACATTACACGTTACACTCGTCTGGACCCGGCTTTATCTAGCACGTTAGGCGCGTACGGTCTAGGGACGCAAACATGCAAGTCGAAATACTTAATTATACCTTTGTTTGAAGATGAACTACTGTTTATACTATGGTATTTATTTGTATAGAATGGGTAATGCTCATAATCGCGGCACCCTGCCGCTGTCGTACAGATAGCAGATACCTACTGCTTCAGTGCTGAGTTCATCATTATGATCAATTTACTTATACTTACTTGAATCCCCACGAGCGACGACACAACGATTCACGCAATTGTTGTCGCTGGACCGAGGCGAATCCTGGATTGCACTGCACTGCAATGTTCGACTACAAACCAAAAGTTCGATCCTCCTCACCTCAGATAATTTTATTGTAAGATCTTAACATCTGGTCGTTCGTGGACTGGGTAGTGATTCTTTCAAGGTCAGCGAACGCAGGAGTGAATGTCCAAGCGGCGAGTCTAAGTAGTCCCGTCAGAGCGAACAAAACACATTTCAGCGCGTGTATTCAATTTGGCAGCATGGCTTCTCGAAAGTATAAGGCTGCCTAATTGAGAATGCACGCCCTAAAATGTGTTTTGCTCGCTCTGACGGGACTACGGAAACTAGCCGCTTGGACATTCACTCCTGCATTCGCTCACCTTTGCTTTTGAGAGAATCACTACCCTGGTCGTTCGTGGACTGCATGTAGGTCACCACGGTTAAGGTCGTTTAGCGCGATATTATTTCGCGATACCTCTATGGCCGCGTGTTTAATTATGAATGCACGATTTTATTCAATCGAATTTGATGCCAAAGGCATCGGGGCGACTTTCTGATCACCTTTTGCGATATTACGATACCATTGTGATATGAATGACGCAACTCGTGAAAGCTGACAATTGGGTTCAGCCGGCGCGAAGCACTCTGTCACTCTTAGGTTCCGTACAAAAAAGAAGGTTGCTTCTATCAAATTTGTGATTTTTGTAAATAAGCGTCTTGATTCCATAATAGCCTAACAAGACGTTATACATAGTTTGGTTGACATAACTTATATTTAGAGCTAGGTATTTTATACAAATTATGTTAACTAAAATAAAATCTGTCTTTGTTAGCTGTCATTCTTTCGAGTATAACAATATTTATGATGACGGGACCGTCACAACTTCACTTAATATACGTAGGTGATTGTCTTTTCTCGTTTTCCTTTTCGAATTCATACTGATGTACCAGTATTGTGGCATAAGTAAATATGACACTAAAATATTATTTCTTGCCCACCTTGCTTTTATATCGTAATCGTTTTTATTTATGGTAGCTGTTGATGATAAGCTAAGTGAATGAGTGCTGCCGTAACAGAAAAAAGATGGGCTAAAACCAAATGGAATCGAGGAACTGAACCCTAATCCGTGGTACATTTTTAATTACCTTAAGTAAGAACACGCGCGGCTCATAGCAAGAGCACAGTCCGCTTTCATAATGTCGTAGCGGCATGTGGCATTGCTCTTGACCTAGAAACGGAGGATTTCTCGAGCACAAGGACTGTTGCAGGAAACTAGATTATAAGCATGTCATATGATGCTTTAATCATTTAATAATCTTTTTTCTGCTTCCGGAGAGGTTATACTAAAACCATGAGGACACCCAGCATGACACGTGGCAAAAACATGTTATTATATGCGTCTTCGTCGCTCCATGGCCCTCATGGGCAGATGTATAAGACTATCGGTGGCTAGTGGCTTAGGAGGTAGACTCGTGATCGGAAGGGACCGAGTTCGATCCCCGCGGTCACCAATGAGATTTTATAACATAGTAACTACATTACAAGATGTTCTTACGGTGAAGGAAAAACATCGTGAGGAAACCTGCACATTCGCTAAGTGTGTAATTGCACAAAAGATCCTAATAAGTGGTCGAAGTGAATCCGAGAGGGCCCATCTGTAAGATAAGATAGTAGCCGCAAACGCACGAAAAGCAGAGGCGGCGCGGTGCGGCGCGTTCTCATAAAACCGCCTCCGCCACGCTTTTCGAGCGCTTTTTAATACCCATGGGAACGCGCTGCCTTCGCCCTCAGTGTAATTAAATAATTAGTTGCATAGGTAAATGATTTGTTAATCTTCATTGCATTATGCTTTACAGTTTATATATCAATTATATTTTTTCCTTCTTTCATTTTTAAATAATTCCCTTTGATATGAAAGAACAAGCTAGCCAGGGATAAGACAACACTGCGCTATAGGAACTAAATATCGCTAAAACAATAAATTCTTATTGGACCCGTGAGGTTTGTATTGGGGTATGTATATGGAAGGTTACCTACGTTACACGAGTAAGAACGAATAGTCTAGGAAATATTTTCGACGGGGGACCTTCTAACACAAATTGGCCTTGTCCCAAACTAAGCTCTAGTCTTGTATACTAAGTAGATAACGGGTACTACATAGTATATAGGCAACGATGAACTTACTTATAGTAAACATCCAGGACTCGGGAACAAATACTCGCGCTCATCACAAATATACGACCTTACCGGGATTTAATCCAAACGTTAATCGATGATATAAATTTTACTTTTATGAAATGCTAACACAAGCGGGAAATGTTCATTTATAACTACTCTCGTCGTTTTTGTCCGATCGGAAACAGGTAGTGAAGTTGTCTGCAAATGGCAAAAGACTGGCATCTGGGAGTGGTGGCGTGCACTTAGGGATTCCTCAAGGGTCGGCGTTAGGAAATACCCTATTTTTAATTTTTAATAACGACCTTCCAACCACCATCACAGCTGGCCTTTCAGTGCTGTTTGCAGATGACACGACCGTCGTGGTAAGTGCGCGCACGTATGAACAGCTCGACGAAAAAATACATGACGCTTGCGAGCAGCTGCAGGGGTGGTTCACGACAAATGGATTGCTTTTGAATGTTGCAAAATCTAACGTTATGCTATTTTCGGGACGTAGTCTGGCTGTTCCTCCGAGCGTGCCTAAAAATCCGATGCCTATATGCGACAAGTGTAGGTTCCTTGGTTTCACTCTGGACTCGAACCTTAACTGGAAGTGCCATGTTGATGAACTGTGTGGTAAACTGAGTAGTGCAGTCTTTGCGTTGCGAAAGCTAAAGGTCCTCATCTCGGATGACGCACTGAAGCAAGTATATTTTGCACATTTTCACTCCCTTATGTCGTACGGTACTCTTATATGGGGAAACTCCACGGATGCCAACAGAGTTATGCTAATGCAGAAACGTGCTGTACGTACATTAGTTGGAGTGAAACCTAAACACTCTTGCAGGGATCTCTTTGTGACGCACCGCATCATGACGCACTACTCACTTTATATTCACGAAATTGTAATGTTCGTCAGAAAAAATATTAACATGTTCGCCCGCGTGCATGCAGTCGGCAAGCAGCTCCGCCACTCGGGGCGTTTGAGAAGAGTTCCCCGTCGAATGGCACTTGCAGGGAAGAACCCGCGCGTGATTGGTCCCACCTTTTACGAACGTCTACCCTCCGAACTTAGGAATGAGCCATCCGACGAAGCATTTGGACGCCGGCTGAAAAACCTTTTATTGGAAAATCCATTATACTCAGTTAAAGAGTTTATGGAACTTAATTTATAATTAGGTATATAAATTATTTAAAGTGTTTTGATTTAATGTGTTGTTGTATTATTTCTGATGTTTTGACTTATTATGTTATTTATTTTAAAAAACTTGCTAATTTGGTTGCATGCTATATTTTTAAGACGATCCTTGACGGTGATAACTCCTTAGTTTTGTATTGTTATTGTTATCCTGACTTCTTATATTTTTGATTTTATTAAAATTCGTGTATATTTTTGACGATTCCAATGTAATTTCTTGTACTTTTGACATAACATGCAATGTATACTGTGACTTACTTTGGAAAATAAATATCATTCATTCATTCATTCATACGACGTCTCGACTGGTCCAATTGTTGTTGTTGATTGTTGGTACACGTGTGTTTATCATTGAGTGTTCATTTTCTACCGTGTGTTGTTGTGCCTCGATTATTCCAGCCTGTGGCCTGCGGTGGGTGACACGACTTTGACCCGCGCGGATTTAGGTCAAGAGGAATCGATTATGCTCTAACAGCCGACCCACTGAATTATGTAATGCATCTAATTTTTTAATAACACCTATAATAAAGGTTGAGTACAATTCGGGAAACATAATCTAGGTCAACGCGTTTAAAAATAGTGGAAAGGTCAAGTTCTTTGTAAAAGTTTTAAAGAGGCAAATCGATTTGAAAATTTTACCTGCAGTGTAATTGAAATTGATGCGTGATTAGATTGATTAGAAAAATACCCTATAATCACTACTAAATTGCGGTCGCCACTTGGGTTATAGTTTTTAACTGTTTTGACGGTGCCACGTGTAGGCATTCTCACGGCGGTCCATCGATACAGTGTAACGGTTATAAAAGTTTAATTGACTGGCATTTGCAGTCACGACACTGGACGACATTTCGATTTCTGCACTTTTGGTCAATTATAACGAACCAAGTTGGTGATAGAATAAATACGTATACTTATGTTTGTTTGGTGGATTTTTCACCCTTCACGGTTCAAAGCCTCAACCGATCAATGTGAAATTTGGAACAAGGATAGTTTATAGCACAGAGATGGACATACTAGAAAAATCGGACCGTTCGAGTGAATAGTGAAAAAGACCTCTGCGCGGACGACACGGTCGGTCGAAAGCAAAGAGTCGCAGGCAAAACCTAGTACTTAGGCAATAAAACTATTAATTGCTTCTCTCGTATTGCTTTTGACATAATTATCACAAAAAAAAGGAAATACCTACTCCTATAATGCGCTTGAAATATCTGAGAATAGGCGAGGAGCAAATAGGTAGGTACTACGTGACGTCCCCGTGCCTGCATTAGTACTACATGCATTTATTGGACTATGAACGGAACGGTTTCAATTAAACCGCACATACACTCCTGCCTGCCCAACATCCTGTATACTGACAAATTTGCAAAAAGAAATCGTAGCTAAAAATGTCTGTCGACTCGTACACGTGTAGCCAGAGGCCCTAGCCCTAGATTTTTACGAAATTTGAAAGTAACTATCGTTAAATGCAACTTGTCTAGGCTCGCAATGCTGTCATTTATATTTAGACGTAAATGACGTCAAATTTACCTTAGTGCTTTGTTGCGGCAACGCCTACACGTCTCGATGACGTCTGGTTATCTAGTTAAACTTGTGGGATAGGGGACTGGTCGTTCTTCTGAAACCTCAAAAAATCGCCATATTTTTTCCACTAAGGCAAGGAGGTGCGCGGAGGCGAGGCAGGCTCCGAGTGAAAGTTGATCGGACGGGCTGCCGAGAGTCACAGTGTATGACTTGACGCATTATTGTGAAATACTTTGATGAATCTGTAGTACAGTCGTTATTTAATTACTTAGTTTTTATCCCGATGACTTAATTCCGTAGACTAGTATTACAAGGGTGATAAATGTGATAACACTGATAATAGACTTGAGCTTACCTTTTTCTTATATATGTCTCTTTGGTACGCTCGAGAATGGGGGAAAGGAAAAAAAACCTTACTAAGGCCCGGTTTTATAAAGGCCCGTTAGTGAATATGTCAGATCTGAAATTTAAGTAACTTCATACAAGTTTTGACATTCCCGACCGAAATTTGATCTAACCCAGCCTAATAGGTACTATAAATGCAGAAGTGTGTTTGTTAGTTTGTTCCGTATTAACAGCCTAAACCGATCGATGTAGAATTTGGTACATAGGTACATACAGAGTCACATTATAAAGTCCGGTTGGTTTCCGAGGAAATAATCATTATCTTCTGCGCGGATGGAGCTGCGGGCAAAAGCTGGTGATACAACATGTATGTTGTAAGTAAACACTTATAAAAAAACAGTCTATTACAATTCTAATTTGCGGGATCTTACGAAGGGTTAGTGAAGGAACAAAGTCAACCATAGCATAGATAAGTATATAGGACCTATCGAATCCCCAGCGGCCAAACAGAGCATCAATGTTAAACTGTTACAAGGATTTATTTGTGAAGTCCTAGAAGGATAAAAAACAACCTACCTATTCTCAATGAGTTATTCCAATTGTAAGCTACAACGTGGTATTTACGGAAAATTTACACGCGCTTTACGTCATTCAAAATAAGGAAAGTCGATTCTTTTACTTTTTGCCTAAATAAAGACCAAAGTGAATCACATTTAATTCCTCGAACTTATGATAAGGTCCGATCTTCTTTTTAAGGACGATATTGAATCCAAATACCGAGAAATCGTGGCGTTAGAGCGTTCAATATATTCGAATCAATCCATCCTTTTATCGAGAAAACGGTAACATCGATCGAAAGTAGGCAGCCGGTCCACGATCACCTACGATTACATGATTGCGTGCGCGCATGTATCGCAAAAAATCGCCTTTAACCGGTTTGGATATAGCGGACCGAGGCTGCCATTCAACGAGCCACGTACTGGAAACTGCAGGTATGATTTTTACGAGCCTTGATTCACTGTCGACAGTGTCGACATTTACTTTGAAGCTTTTAGAAAAGGTCGATGCAAGGAAAATATGACTAAGTTTTACCTACGGCAATTTAAAAAGATGTACCTACCCACGATAGTAGAAGTGAACAAATTGCATGCAGAATGTGCCAAAAGAATATATAAACATATTTACAACGTGCCGGTTTTCTCGCCCACTGAAGCTTTAAGTTATAATACACCTCTAACGAGAATGTTGAAATTGATACCTACGTATGAAAAGGTGTGTCTACCCGTACATGTCTGTAAGAGCAAACGTGACAACTGACAACACGCATGTGGGTGTCTTTCAGTGCAGTACTCTCTTAAAAGTCCTCTCTGTCACCTGCGCCTTTGTTACACCTACTTACATCGTTTTCAGATCACGTCTTTTCTGAAGAAATATTTTTACTAAACCTAAAAAAATACTGCGTCGAGGTACAGTCAGCAGCAGAAGTAAGTGCATAGTAGAAGAGTTCAATATTATCTAAACACGCTTTAATTCTCTTGTCAATAGAATCGTGTATAGATCATTGATTAATATGAGCTACTAAGTTATGCTAAAAAACAAGTATATCTCGCTGTGATATAATCAATGCGGCCATTAAATTGTCTCATCTAGAGCGCACTTTACGGATCTTAACGAAGAGGTTGCAAATAATTCGCAGTTTGGCATAATTTATCGATGCCCGCGGCATCTCCGCCCGCACCCACAATTATGTTATGACGGGGGTAATTTCACAGCAGGCATTTGCGAAGAAAATCAGATTAATACGTGAGTTATGCAGGCGGACGTCGCACCTTGTCGGGTACGTGCCAGTAGAAATATCTGCTATTAAACACAAATTAGTATACGTTTTATTGTTTACCTGAAGTTCAATTTGTTTTGTCTTGCTTAGAGGAAAAGTATACTTATGAACAACTTTATATAAAGTTGAATTTTAATTTAGGCGATTCGATTCAGTTTGTCTACCCAAAATGTACTGACGCAAATTAATTTTTAGGTATTTGCAGTTCTAATACAATAAGGTGTATCGATATTTAATAAAGTTTACAGCTTGGGACACCAAATGTATGGTACCTGTTCTATGCTTAACGAATTAGTTTAGCAATTCAACGAGGAAATGAGGCGTGCTCCGTCAATTTTAGACATATTTATCGTTAGAAGTAACGGCAATGTACGAAGTTACGTGGCGAAATAAAATGTGACGGAAAAAAACACCTGCCCTCCTTTTTTTGAAGTCTGATAAAAAAATAGACAAACCAATATACTTAGACCCAAAATATCGACATTTCCTTAACACTACTAAACTTCTCAGATGTCCGTAACTAGTAGGCTTTTTAACCGGAAAGCCTTATTATTATAAACGTGAAATTATGTTTGTTTGTTTGTTTGTTTGACGTCACAACTAATCGGCGTGAAATTTGGGACAGAGATAGCCCAGAGACAGATATACCTACTTTTATCATAAAAATTGGACAGTTGTCGAGGGAACGACATACGACTTCTATGTGGACAAAAGCTGGTAAACAAAAAAGTAGCATTGTGAGTATTGTGACAAACCAGTGGCGTCATTTGACGTAAATGACGTGAAATTCACCTAAAATAGACGTTGCGTACGTCGCCTCAACCAGCCTCAACCTCGATGACGTCAGTTTCCTGCTCGAGTTAGACGAGTCTGTCAAGTTAAAATGTTGACGTTAGAGATATTTTCATTTGACAGTCGTGACAAAGATCGACTGTAGGTACATATAGCTGATAAATAATATATATCTAATATATAAAATTCTCGTGTCACAGTGTTTGTAACCAAACTCCTCCGAAACGGCTCGACCGATTCAAATGAAATTTTGTGTGTATATTCAGTAGGTCTGAGAATAGGTCGTAAACTATTTTTCATAAGGTACTTATGAAAAAAAAAATACACCCGGGCAACGCCGGGCGCGGACAGCTAGTAATATATAAAATTCTCGTGTCACAGTGTTTGTAACCAAACTCCTCCGAAACGGCTCGACCGATTCTTATGAAATTTTGTGTGTATATTCAGTAGGTCTGAGAATAGGTCGTAAAGTATTTTTCATAAGGTTTGTATGAAAAAAATAATTACATCCGGGCGTCGCCGGGCGCGGACAGCTAGATGATTTGCTTGTAGAATCGCGTGGAGCTAACCTCATGTTCTTCGGTTTTACTTACTTATTCCTCTAATAAGTCTAGGGGGCGTCCCCTACCGACATCTCCACTCATTCTCGCTCGCCATACCTCTTTCGTAACTTTTTTTTCATCATTCCTTTTTAAATGACCAAACACTTGGGCTGAGCTCCTCCGCTGACAAAACCAACGACCAAAGTTTTCTTACATATACACGCTCGGACAATCAACTCATTTGAAAGGCTGAATTGTTAAATGGAACCTTAACAAGGCTTTACCTCCCCCCGAACGCACTCCCCATCACGAAACTCGTGCCTTGCACCTCAAACACAACACAATGTTTACTTACTCGTAACTTTAGTCATACCCACGATGTTTCCTATATTGAGTCAGCTACGAGTTTTCCTATAATTAATTAATGAGATTAATGAGTGAGCTACAAATAAACAATTCTATTTTCAACTTTACTCACTTAGTAATGTAATGACTATCGATACCTACTAAGTTAGCTGGCATTTGTTTGAATCAAGATCAAAATATGTTTATTGCATGATTGTAGGTAACGAGCAAAGAGATTTAATATTACTACTAAGTAGGTAGGTACATTTAATATCTTTGATGCGTCGCTACATTCTACCACAATAGGTATGGTGTAAAATAATTATTACAACTCAATATGTATACAATACCTTACTTTTTTTTTCATTATTTCAATAGGTAAGTATATGGTTAAACATTTATTCTACTGGTTATTAGCTAAGTACATATCATTACATATATTATCTATGTCTACGTATCATAAAATAAGTCGGCAAACTTAGTACCTACCTATAAAAATATGCTTAAAAGCTCCAAAGTAGGTACTTCAAATGCCCCAATTTTTGACACTGACGTCATAGTGAAGCTGAATGTCATCGATGAATGAATAAAAACGAGCATTTTTAATTGCTCAGCGCTCTTTATAGGTACCTAGTCGACTGAGCAACGATCATCCGCGCGACGGAGGTCGCCAATCGGCCTCATTTCGCGCGAATGTCAGGATCAAGGGCACTCGGTGGAGCATACTTACGATATTTCCCTTATGAATCCGAATGAGGTTACAGACTCGATTGCTATTTACTCTGGGGAGAAACTATATTGACTCGTATGCGGATTTTGTTAATTATAGGAGTTTAATAGTGGTAGGGTCCGTAGGGTGCGTCTTCGTGTATTTTGACCTTTTTAATCGATGTATTTTTTAATAGGAATATACCGAATATACTTATATAAGGAACTAACAGGATGTTATCAGTTATCACAGCTCGTCCCACACGAATTGAAGAGGCCTTTAAGAGAGTCCCTATATTATGCCTATATCTCCTCTCGTAGTAACGAAATAAAACAATGCAATGATCAAATCAATAGTTTATTTCAGTGTTAAAATTGTGGAATGAAATAAAAACCAATAAAGTTGACAGTTTCTGCTGTGCACTTTAAAACGTTTTACGTTACCTTTGAGAGAGGACTAAAGATGTTACAAGAAAAGAGGAGACACACAAACAGGCACAACGTTTCATTCCAGTTCCCGCAACATCAGCTCAATAACACCTGAAATCCGTTCTTAAAAAAAAAACTTAAAATACCTCTCCTCTTTCAATATCATTAGGTCCAACCGCCATCGGTTCGTAAAATCGTTTTCAGGTCACTTTCGCACCAATACCCGATAACACCGTGATACAAGCGATTTCCCACCGAAATAGATGCAACGATTTATATCGAGTTTAAACCCATATGCACAGTCAACCACTTTAATTGCTGAGAAACCATGGGACCCCGTCATAATGACGAGTTAAGACAAGAAACAAATTACGTCAATATTAATAATTGGTTCTGTTCGCGTGGACTTAAATATACTCTTTAACCGAACTACGAAATTGTCGTAGCGTGTGATATCCATGGACTTATTTCTCTAATAAGTTTATGGTGAATGTCGAATTTAACATTGGCGAAATACACCATGTTAAAACAATGAGTGAAAGTCATTAAGGAAAAAAAATGGTTCTCTGCGACAGGGTTCCAGATTGGCTCATTATGTTGTTCACTGTACACGTGTCTTCGGTGTCTTTAACCTAACTACACGACGTATCCAGCTCATCTATAGCTTAAAACGTAAAACTAGCGCTGAACGTTATAAGAAGTTATGCTGGGTCGGGTCAAGACACCTGACGCAGATCTAGTATTTCCTTATTGTAAAAAGAACGAAAATTAACATAAAAAAAACTGCGTTTCGCATTAGCACAATATGTGAATGTGTCTCATTAGTTCTATATGTTTAGGTAAGGACTAGGTAGATTTTATGAGTGATACTATGCTAACTTCAAAACTAGGTAGGTCCACAAGTTAAATGTTTGAGCCGCTATAAGAAAGAAGATAGGAGTAACAAAGACTTCACACTAAATGCATGTTAATTGTTTAAAACAGCGACTTAACTGGTCGTAAATTAAGCCTTAAAACTAAGGTAATTAAAAACTAAGCTTTACGAACATATATATCTGCGGCTGCGGTCGCTATTATTAGTTTAAGACAGATTTATTTATTTAGTAACACCAAAATGATGAACACAAAACGTGATTTTTTTCTTTGTTATTTCTAAACACTAATTGGCATTGTCAACATCTATTATTTTTGCAGTAATTGAACCACCCATTTATAGTCGTAGTTAGCTATCTAACCAAACCTACATCTTAATCAAACTTATTGCAACTAAGCACACAGTTTTATAAACATCTCTCGTGCCGAATTTAGATCGTACTACCACAGATTAAAGTTATACAAGTTATACTTCGAGCACTCGTCAAGTCACCAATAATTTTCTTACTAAATTTGTTCTGTAGGTACTAAATTCGTTTACGCTTCAAGCCATCCAGCACCGCTTGAAGTCGCACCTATTGAAAATCCCAGCTGATGCATTGCAACGCGACCAGTGTGCTAGAAGTACGACAGAAACAATTCGCGAGTTCGGTTACAACAAGTAATACAATTTGCAGATGACTAGAACTGAATACGATAATGATGCGTCCGCTTGTTATCCTTTGCGGACTCTGCGGAGCGGCGTCTCGCGGCCGCGTACACCGCGAGCTTGGACTGGGAGGGCAGGCTGGAGTCGCGCGGGCGGACGAGGGACTCCCGGGACTCCGCGGCGGGCAGCGAGGCGGAGGTCGGCACGGAGGGCAGCTTGCGGACCGTGTCGTAGGGCAGCGGCGAGCTGCGAGAAGCTGTGGATGCGATGGAGCCCGACCCGTCCGAATCCTGGAAAATTCCACGGCATTTCTCAAATATAGCTCGGCAAAAAGAGGAAAAAATTAGGGTGCTGTTTGGAATATATATTATTGGCAATATCAAGTATCTAATTTTTATCTCATCGCACTATTAGAAAATAAATATAGTAGTTTCACAGGTGAGGACACCGCGTCCAACCAGTTCTTTCTAAGCTGTGCCTATTATTACCGGTTGCCTTTTTTACTTGTGCGTGAATCGCTCAACGTGCTACTATCTTTCGCCTGGCTCTTTATCATACATAATGAAAGATACAAATACGAATTCGCGTAGACGTGGCATGTTACTCCGCAGCTTGTTAAGGGTCCGTATAGCTATGGCACTGAAACGTTAGCTATACATTATGAATACCTACATCATAAATTACGGAGTATTCCCAGGGGTAGGCTGTGGCTCTCTCTTGACTAGACTTTCCACTTTCGTGGAATGGAGGGTGAATGCCGTAATTGTTACAAGCAATGCGTTCGACACGCCGGCGAGATTACGGTAAACGTTACTTACTCGATCGAAAGTCAATTTCCTGTCTCGTTTAATTGTGTATCGAGCGCTTGATTGGCTTGGCGATTTAAAGTTATTTCAGAAGCCGATCGATTGATATGAAATAAGGAGTTAGAGTATCTATGTCGACTTCAGTTGCTAAACCTCACAATAAAAGCACTACGGTGTTGGAAGACTTGACGAGCGTGTCTTTTTTAATTACGGAATCTATTGCAGATACATTTCTAAGAAATTTCCGGCTATGCTATCTATGGGCGTCTTTGTCTAACATTACACACTATCATGTAATCCCTGTGCTCTATTCCGTAGTTTCTTGGCCGAGTTCCGAGTGCTTGCGCGGTGGACGCAGCAAGACTGGCGACGACGCCGGAATCCTTTACCAGCCTATCTACTTATGTTTCAGAACCTAAAAAGTCATGATTCAATACCTCTCATTGCATTTCTCCCTGCTGGTTGTACAGAGTTACCTAAGTATAGAGAAAGTTTGTGTGGTGAAAGGGTGAATCAACTTTTTCACCCACACGACTTTTGTCTCCTGCGTTACGGTACTTGACTTCCACATCAATTTATACTTACTTAAACTGAGCTTACAATTTTTTCAATTGTTATTACGATTTGAACCAGTCTATAAAAGGAACCCTACATTTTAGTAAAATAATGACTAACGTTTTCTAACAAAACATGATCGTGTGCGTTGAAAAGTTCATTTACCCAAATGCATCTGCTTTAGTTGCAGAAGACATCGATTGATTACCTTTCTGTTATCCCTGTGTTCTAGCCAGCCGGTCGATGGCGGCGGGAGCAGTCTTGATCTGCCAAATCTAACCTGTTTCGGTTACGGAACCAATCTCTGAATGATCACAAACCTCACCATGTGCAATAATGTGCATGTCCAAGACAAAGTTGCGAGTAGAAAGACAACACATAGATTGATCACTTACTTTATATCCCTGTGTTCTTACCGATTGTACTCCGTGGTAGGTTACGTGGAAAGGTTGCGGGGCTGGTGCAGCACGGTTGACGATGCGGGCTGCAGCCTCGACCTGCCTGATTACTGATCTACCATGCTATTACCCGAGTCCTAGCCAGTTGCGCAATTGCGTGTAGAAATAAGGTTTGAGCGGTGGAGTGGAGGATGAATGGATGAGTTACCTTCCTGTTGTCCCGGTGGTCGAGCCGGTTGTACCGCGCGGCGTGCGCGGAGGGCTTGCGCGGCGGGCGCGGCAGCGCGGAGGGCGGCGGCGGCAGGCTGGAGGCGCGGCCCTGCTGCGAGGCGCGCCCCTGCCGCTCCAGCAGCAGCGCCTCCTCGCCGCGCCCGCCGCGCGCGCCCGCCGCGCCCAGCGCGCCCAGCCCGGGGAAGCAGCACAGACCTCGCTGCGGACACACGACGTTACTCTTCTAGGAACTGTGACTAGACTTTTGTGAGAAAGGTGGCTCATGTTGCTTTTAGTTTACCTACTAATGTTGTTTTAGGTACTTTTTTTTGACCCACGATTACTATAAGTACACATAGGTACTCGTAATAAGGCAAATTGGAAGTGGCTTGGAGGGGCATGTGTACCTACCCAACAGTAGGCATTCAAATAAAAAGCTGGAGAAAAAGTTATTTTACACAAATTAACATCGTTTCATTAAAAATATGTTTTACTAATCGTTTTTTTTTTTAATTTCATTGTATCTAGCCAAAACGGGTTTGAAAGCTATAGGCTACTTCGAATCGAACACTTCATCACACTTCCTTCGATTTTAATCTTTATTCCATAGAATAATCTAATCACAATAATTACCCAAGTACAATTAAAAGTTCAAGTGTTTTTAATCCGAAGAACGACGTAAATTATCTAATTAGGACAAAACCCCGAGCACAATGGAGTTGTTTTATTAAATTCGTGAGAGACGAAGTGTATCGGATATCGATTAGGAAACATTGTTATCGCGTTAGTGTTCGGTTCAATGGAACAATGGGCACACACTCAAACAAACGCAATTAAAAGTAATTAGTAATTCTTACCTCATTACGGAAGCTCGCCTGGAAAGAACTTATTACTCGATCACTCGAACATAGTCGCTCAAGTTTGCTCTTGCTACAGCTGACGTTTTTTTTTATTTTTCTTGATAATTTAAATGACTCTTTTTATTAAAAGGCCACACGAATCTCACTGACCACTGTTGTTTTTTTTATTTAAATTTTGTTGCCACACGTAGGTATAGAGAAATCATTTCATGTTTAAATAAGAGGAAGTACTTATTTTTAGTGTTTTATGCAGTACGCAATGAGAACAAAGAAGAAAAATGTTTAACCAGTTCCCTTCCCACTCAGTCTATTGAAAAGCTGGTGTGATTTGAGATGGGAACCTTATTCGTAGTAGTTGCAATACCGTTATGCCCAATCGGTTCCAAGCGAAAGCAAAAGTTAAATTCGGTAAATCTCTGTAACCTTCTTTTTTCTTCTACTTTCCTCGATCTTTAATAAATTAATAATTCATTCATTCTACCTAGTAAATCTGATGGATAAAAATCCTGTCGTAATAATTAAAAACTTGAACTTATTTTTATTATATTGCGTAAGTAAGTATACAATTATAGGCCAATCAAAACGAAAAACTTGCGTTGTGTGCCGACCTTTTTAAAAGGCATTTTAAGCCGCCATATCAAATAAAGTCCGAAGAACTTTACTACATGATTAATTACACTGGCGTCCGCAGTAACGTAGTCGGTTTATAACAAACAGTGTCAGTGGACTATCACTCCGGGACAAAGCAAACATTCGTTATGTTAATAAGCCCACGCGGTGGAGAACTCGGTTTGCATGTAATGGGTGACGGGGTCAGTCGGGAAGCGGGACGCCCGACCCGAGGTCGGGGGGCTTGGACCATTGAATTATACGAATCAATCTCATAGCGATTAGAATACGGTCGAAGTCGCAAATATATACAGTAACACCACAGTATTAAGACTACGCCGGAAGTACAGTGGCGCCCTCATCACTATTTTTGTGTTTTCTAATAAACTAAAGTATTTTCTTGAAATTGGGCGGTGCTTTTTTGTACTACAAATAAAAACACAAGTTATAGGATATATCACATAGTTTAATAACAATTGACCTTCGAGTTATCAACTTAACGGAAAAAAGTGGCCACCTTTTCCCGTTAAGCTGATTACTCAAAGGGTAATTGTTATTAAAGTTTGTTACGTATCCCATAAATTGTGGTTTTACTTGCGCTACAAAAAAGCATCGTCCGATTCCAAGGAAATTCTTTAGTTATTCATATAACACAATAATAGTAATGAGGGCGCCACTGGACGCTCGATGTTTGCTCGGTGCAGTCATAATAGTACTAGGCTGTCGTGCGCAGACATAACGGCTGAGAACAAGATCAGCTCTAAGTGAGACATTGAAAAGTGAGCTTGAATGTGTGTTGGTACGATACATTTTTCAGTGGACGACGCGAGACCCGCGCCCGGCTATTGTTTTCATCTTAACTTTAAAAAATGTCTAGGCCAACCTTATCTCTGGCATATTGTCAGAGAGAGCGTGAAAGAGTTAGACAGCCGAGTACTATTAATGTGGTTTGACTACATATTAGCCTTTATACTACTGACAATACGATTTGTGTACACATTATTTGGAGAGCGCTTAAGGACTTCGAAACATACAGTTCGCTATTCTTAGCACTGTCATGTTTTTCTTAAACCTTTTTGTATAAAAGCAATAAAAAATATGATTTTACAAGAACAAGTAGCAGTCGGAAAAGAAGTGTGTGTAGCCCGCACGTTCTGACAATATACTTCAATGATCCAAACACGATCGTTTAACACAACTCTAGGTTAGGAAGCCATAAAGAAAACCACAACAAACAAAACATTTTTTTTATTCTAATACATGCTCTTTATAAAAAATAAGACAAAATACAGTGATTACAATATATCTTATAAAAATATTCAATCTGTATTTAGCATTAGTAAAATATTAGTATCTTAATATATTTCTTATGTTTTAAGCCTCTTAAGCGATGCTTCGTTTCGAAAAGGCGTGTTGTACCAATTTATTTACAACCAGATTTTTTTAAAGACACTTTGCTCATACCGTATGTTCGGCTTTAAAATAATAAAGGCAAAATAGGTATAGCAAAAGTCAAAAAGAGCTGAACTAGCACTTACACTTAGGTCTAGAAACAAATAAATAAGAAAAGATGGGATTTCCCAATCGTTTACGCAAATATCATCATTATAAATAACCAGAATTCGTTCAAAACGAAAACCTTAAATAGTCCACGCATTCATAAAAAAACATACAAAAACACGAGTCCAAAATACAACAATGTTATTCTAACTTTGGTATAATTTTGTGACAACACGCTTTTGTTCAGACAACATTTAAAAATACCTAAAAATACGGTTCGCCTCGGATGTACACAGATCTCTCTCGGCAAACGTTTAACACTAACTATATAGTATGCCAATATTAAAAACACTTAATTTTCCAGTTTCGAGACTAGGGCTCTTATTAGTGGAGCTGAGAACTAATTACCTCTTAGAGATTCTAAATACAATATCGGCACTTGATTGACACATTTAAAGGCACTTACTTGATCGTACAGCCACGGTTAAAAATATGGCAGCGTAGCAGTTCCCTCAACTGTATAAGTCACCGGCACCTCAAACGACAACTACTTTTTGCGTAGGTCTTGTGATGTGTCGGTCACTGCATCGAAACCTCTTGTAAATTGAGTCGTATACGGTTTTTAAAACTTTAACCACTACCAAATTTTTATCCGTAACTGTACATTTAATATGCTATAATGTTTGCACAATTCACACAGTTTAACAAGTAGGCATTTGTTAGAAAGCGTTAGACAACTGTGGCTTAGTTCTCTAAAATCACACCGAACACAAAACAAAGCCGTGTGACAGAGAAGGAATGTTCTTTAGGTACTGCAGGAATGTCAGAACAGGTTCAGTCGAAATGGAATTAAATTGTTAAGTCCACATAGCAATCTTCATCAGTAAATCCGTTAATTGGCACATGACAAGAGCAACGTATTTTCAGAATATAATAAGGTTGTAAAAGGGACACACAGACAAATATTTTCTTAATATCGTTTTTTTTTTTCGTCAACTTTGAACAGTAACGGAGTGCTCTAGGCACAACTTTGCTATGTATAAATTCGAATATTTAAATCACACAGCGTGTTAACTTTTGGGCACAATAAAGACATCTTCATTTTCAAGGTATTATTAATGCGTGCTTATGACTTAAAAAGTTAGTGTGGTAACGTTTCACTCGGGTTTGAGTTTATCATCAGTGCGGTAGAGATATTAAAATATCAACACACACTTACATTGCTAATAATATGTCGTATGTGTGCATATGTTTGAAACTGAATTTATTTTAATGAAACCATTTACCAGTATTCATCCGGCTGAACTACCAGAACTAACCTCATCAGATACTTCTTGCAGCAACAGACGAATTTCTCATGGTCTTTAAAAAGCGAGAATTTAATTGCGCGATATGAGCGTATAAGTAGGCATTGCTGCTAGTTTTCTAGCTAAAACGCCTCTAATGTACTTGTAACTTTCGGTTAACAAAGCTGAAAGGAATATTTTGTAGGAAACGTTTAGGTCTCTATTAAACGAATAGAGCGAGCTTGGAGATTAGGTGTGTACAGATGTAGTGAGTAATTATATTATACGACATCGTCTTTCATTAGTTTGTTTTATTAATATAGGTAATCAAAACAGATTAAATATGCAGACGACTCCCTCGATGGAAAATGGTTAACACCGCCCAAATAGCCCCTGCGTACTTTATAAAGTACAAAATACTGGGGATAAAGGGTGCTATAGTTTATAAGAAATAAGAACTGTCAAATAAAACGTCACTGTAACACAGTTTTATGGTAGGTTAGGATTTCAATTTTCCGATTATTGTAATATAAAGGTTGGGACTTTATGGATACTTCGTAAATCATTTATCGGTCACGTAGAAATTTATCCCATCGATAAGCTGTTGCTCGAAATTCGATATCGTATAGTTCCCGGCAAACTTCTTGAGAATGTAATGACGTAGTGGGGGAAAGTTCGCGCATGTATTGTATGGGCGCCCCGCACTCTCGCCAAAGAGACCCTAAATTCCCTTCTGCGCAGTCAAGATTGTCTGACTCGTTTCTCAAGAAGTTTGCCGAGAGCTGTATAATGATAGACTACATCTGTACGTATGGTGTCTGGTGTGTGTGTATGGTGTGTGGTGTGTGAGTATGGTGTGCGTGTCAGTAGTAGGTGGCATGCGGGCGCTCGGGTCGGGCGAGCGGCGGCGGCGAGTAACTCACGGCGGGCACGGGCGGCCGCTCCAGCCGCGACTCCAGCGCCGCCAGCTGCTCGTCCAGCCGCAGGGACGTGCTGTCGAACCCGCACCCTGCCACACATACATGCTTAGGAATAAGGGTCGTATTAACTGTAGTAGTACAATTCGTTCGTTCAAATAGTGTGCAGTACAACCCTTTGAAGTCGCCGACACCGCTTTGTACGCGCAGCGGCGGCTTCTTTGTAGCAGTGGTAGCGGCACATCAAAGCATGCAACTATTTGAACGAACAAACTGACTGAGCTTGGCTCAAATTTCCGTCTCAAGATGTACCTATTATTTATGTTCTTCGTAGTGTATGGAACATCGATAGTTACAGGCACAGCAAAATGAATATTCACTGTCCATTCATTAACAATGAAAAAGTAAAGTTACCTGGAGGAGTGTATTACCCGTAGCAAAACTAACCGGCACAACTGGTCAATATTAATAATCATAAATAGCAGGTAGGTTTAGGTAATGTGAGATCTTCAGCAGGCCCGAAAGGCCAAAAATACCCAGAAATAGGAACTCCGTCAACATTGTTAAATTAGATTTTGGTTCGATAAAATTGGTACGGTAGTGCCACATAGTAGTGCATAGGCTAAAAAAGGCTTGGAGGTGACTTAATCGCTGTCTTAATTTATAAATGAACTCATTTGTTATCAGGATTCCACTAAAACTAGGCAGAATTATGGATCGCATGCCGCTTGCGTTCGGTGAAATTCTGGGACCTTCAGAATTCTATGTGGGCCTACTCCGGGAAGGCCTTATTCTGCGTATTCGGTGACAGTAGAATATCAGTGGCCCGTTTCACGAAGCCACAAGTTAAAAATTACACGCGGAAGTCTCTTTCTAGCAAAAGGAGTTAGAAAGAGACTTCCGCTTGTAATTTGTAACTTGTAGCTTCGTGAAACGGGCCTCAGGAGGTTAATAAAGAAACTTGCTAATCAATATATGAAATCATATCAAAATAACGTTTTAAATCAAATCGTAAAGTCATTAACAATTTGATTTATTACGTCACTTTGACATAGTTCCACGATAGCCAATGATCCATGTTTCAGATCGGTCGTAGGTTGCGTCGGGTGGTACGTACCGCTGCAGTTCTCCTGCGGCGAGTAGTTGCGGCGCGCGAGGTGCCGGTAGCGCGCCGGCACGCCGCCCACGCCCTCCGCGCTCGAGAACGACGCGCCCGACGACAGGCCCACTGGGGGAACAGGAATCTCTAAGTAATGTATCCTACCGACTGCGCCAGTCTCACACACAAACATTGCTATTTACTTAGTATCGTTATCTCGTAATATTTAAACAAGGAAATATCATCATCATCATCACCATCATCATCATCATCATCATCACCATCATCACCATCATCATCATCATCATCATCGCCACCATATTCATCACAACCATCATCATCATCACCATCATCATCACCATCATCATCATCATCATCATCATCATCATCATCATCATCATCAACCTTTTTTCAAGGATCGCTTTAGGCACAATCTCCGGTACCATATCGCTTACACAAACATGTTTGGGACAAAAAAGAATCATCTTTTGGAAATGATCAAACTTTGTCCGTGTTGTGAAAGTTCAATTGGACACTTGATAAATTAACACAGGCTGCTTCAGATTGAAGACTACCTGTCCTAGTTACAAGTACAAAGATTATTTAAAGCTGCTCCGATATAAACTTCTTATGGCCGTGTTCACCAACAATTAAACGGACGGTTAGCGGTTTAACGATTGTCAAATGTATTGACTAACAGCTGATTAAGACCTAACCGTCTGTTAAATTGGTTGGTGAACTCGGCCCTTAATATGGTAAATTATTATTGAACCAGCTACTTTTTGGTTAAATGGCAAACAAAGCTAAAGACATGCCGCAATAGTTACCTAGCTCTTCACGGCTGGAATTGTTCCGCAGTGAGGCGCCGCTGTCGTAGGCAGCGCTGGTGTGTTTCTGCAGCACTTTGATCATGGCGTCACGCTCAGCTACCTTCGACTCCTGCTCCTTTACCCTGCGGAATACAAAACGGATACATTGAAAAACAAGGATGCAGATACATTCGGATCTCTACAACCGTCATACCATTTAACATGCCGACAAGCAGCAGAGGTCATGTGTTCCGGAGTGGAGGTAAGAGAACTAGTGAAATGACTAGTATAAAGGCATTCTGTCTTTCTTATCTAAGGTCGCATTTCACCAACCTGGGAATAAGACTTACTCCGAGATTAGTCTATACAAATTCGGCGTTTAATCTAGGTATAAGACCTTATTCCAGTTTGGTGAAATGCGGCCTTAGTATCTTAACTTTGTAGTCTTGAAGCCTCTAACAGGGAATATTTGCAGATTGCACCATTGCAAGTCTATAACTGGGTTCCTTGAGAAAAATCTTAGGAAAGATCAGATGTCCGCTCAGGTTCATTTTGTCCATATTCCCATCTCGCCCACATTCTCATCTCGGCCATATTCCCATCTCGTCCACATTCCCATCTCGTCCACATTCTTGTCTCGTCCACATTCCCATTTCTTCTTCATGCGATAAGAAAAAAATAATCAATATAATCTTATTTTGATGTCTTTTAAATTAAACGCGATGGAGTCAGCTGTAAGAAGTTTTCAAGAAGATATTGTACAAACCTGCTCTCGAGGTCTGCCAGTTTCTTTTGCGCTATATGAAGCTCATCCATGTGACGTATCTTCTCGCTGCGAGCTTCCGCCATCAGTCGCTCAGACTCTGCAGATGTTTTCTCTAGAGCAGCGATCTTCGCGTCCCTGTAAAATGGCGTGAGAATTTCAACTGTCTACCTATTACAGTTCATGAGGTGCAGCCCGCTGACAGAGAGGGACGGATGGGCAGTGGAGGCTTATAATAATAGGCTTAGGGCTGATTTTTCAATCTCCTGATAACACTATCTCTCAGGTAAATTGTAGCTGTCCTTATCTTTCTTATGACAAAGAAAAGGACAGAGCTACAATTTACCTGACTGATAGTGTTATTTAGAGATTGATAAATCAACCCTTATTTATAATAATAGGGTCCCGTTGTCACAGTATGGGTACAGTAGTGCCACAAATATAAGTTACAACGATGTACCTGCGCAGTAATTATTTTTTTAGAAGGCGCGAAAACGATTTCGTCAATTAAAAAGCAGTGCTTTTGCGCAGGTCAAATCTTCGACGGCTATAGGTCAATGTTTGGCAGCCATTGACCGCCATTTTATTTAGTGGCGCGTCAGTTGTCATTCGAGTTTAGCTGTCATTGCAAATTCTACCCTACATGTAACATAATAAGGTCTGTATTGAATTGATGTTTACTTACTTTTATTTTCGGCTTTAGTCAGCACCTGTCTGCGTGGACGAAGATTGCCGACGTAACTTATATTCAAATTCAAATTCAAAACATTATTTATTAAACATGACATGGTAAAAAAAGAAGAAACAAGATTAAAGCAAAAAAAAATCGTTGCACTGTAGTGTATATTTGTGGTATTACTGTACGGAGCCTTAAAAATGTATGTGTGCTTACTTGGGTATGGAGGCGGCGGAGACGGCGGCCTGCCGGAGCGCGGCCTCCTCGAGGTAGCGCTGCTCCCACTTGGCGCACTCGCCCTCCAGCGCCAGCAGCCGCTCGTCGCGCTCGCGCAGCTGCCGGCGCAGCTCCGCCTCGCCGCCGCCGCTCACGCTCAGGCTGCCGCAGTTGCATTCGCGCTTTCTGACATACAAAAACCACCTTCAAAAATTAGGGTAGTCAAATCAGATTGTATATAGGGTTGGCTATGCCATTTGGAATGATATTGCGTTTATAGATGACGATTTGCCGTTTCGTTTCGTAAAGCTCGATGTATATACCACCGACATGTAGAGACGGGACGAAGGGACCGGAGCGAAGCAGAGACACAACGTTGCCAATTTTCTCTAGTGGTTTTCCTTCCACGATCAAGATATTTCATCTTATTAGCGCCACCTTAAATTTTAACTCAAAACCAACTAAACCAACAAAATTATATGTTAAAAATAGCTGACTGAAAATTAAGACATGATAATAATAACTTTTGATCGGCCCAACCTGGTTTTATGATAGCTTAGGGTGGTATTCCACCTATCCAATTCTTTGTCCAATTTCTATATCCAATATTTGATCAAATTTCTTTGATGGAGGCCCATTCCACTTATCCAATATCTTGGTCCAAGTTTTTATACTATTTGCGTCGCCATTTTGAATTAAATGTCATACGTAACATTTGATAAAAGACGTTTCTAGAAAATTTGATGAAGTCATCCAATTTCTTTGATCAATTATGCACATTGGACAAAGAATTGGATAGGTGGAATACCACCCTTAGAACCGCATTTACAAAACGGCACTTTAAATAAAAGAACACCCCATTTAAAACAGTTCGCTTGTGGCACAAAAAAAATACTGCCTGTCTAGTCTTCAGAGTGATCCCCTCAAGTCCCGGGAGTGTTACCTGAGCGTCTGCAGCTCCTTCTCGAGCTGCGCGCGCAGCTTGCGCTCGGTGTGCTCGCGCCGGTCGGAGGCCTGCTGCAGCGAGGCCAGCGCGCGCTGCAGCCCCAGCACGCGCTCCACGTAGCCGCCCGCGTGCCGGCACTGCCAACACTTGCTTCATTAACATCGATGGATACTATAAATGCTGTTGCATTTATAATTTACGGCATGCAAATACATTGTTTACCGTGGACGTGGATAAAATCGCGCGTTATAAACACGCCCAATAGCCTGTTCACAGATGGTGGTGGAGAGCTGGGAGCAAGGAGTTGATAGTGAATATTATGTGGGAAGTTTTTAGGGAGTAAGTAAGTAATAAAGGACGGTGTGGTCGCGAGTTTGCGGGAAGTGAGGAGATACGTTGAGGGTATGGGCATTGTTAAGCGCGAATTAAATTGGCAATAAAAATTGTGGAAGTTCATTTCCGTCGTACTTCAACTTTAATTCTAGGCATCACCAAAGTTTTAAACAACGATGTCGAACAAACTATCTAATTCATCTAAATAGGTGTTACCTAAGTGTTTTAAATTATTTGATCTAGTGTAAGGGCGGCCACATACATACGGAATTCCGTTTCGGAATTTCGATTCCGAATTCCGAATGCAGCTAATCCATACAAAATCTATGACCCTACCACACACGTCCGTTCGGTTTTTTTTTCCGTTTCGGAATTCCGAATGTACAGTACCCCAACGAAAATGTTAAGCAAATTAGTGCGTTGTCATAGTAAACTTCAAATAAAACATCAAATGACACACATGACAATGACAATGACATTCACAATGACAAGGTTCTAAGTATGCTCAACATTTTTATTGGGTGACTGTATGTGGCCGCACTTAGCTGCATTCGAAATTCCGAATATATGTGGCCGCCCTAATAAAGCAGAGAGTATAGACGGACCTCTTCCTCGAGGCGCACCACGTTGGCCTGCGCGTTGGTGAGCGCGGTGTCGAGGATGTCGATGTGCGTGCGCTGCTCCTGCAGCGTCGCGCGCTGCGCCGTCATCTCGATCTCCTGCCGCTCCTTGCCGCACGCCAGCTCCTTGTCTGAACCAACCACACCTCATTGGCTATACTTCTATACTAATATTATAAAGAGGTACAGTTTGTGACGTTGTAGGGAGTAATATCTGGATCTTCTGAACCGATTTTGAAAATTCATTTACCAATAGAAAGCCACGTGATTTGAGAGTGTCATAGGCTATATTTTAACCCAAAAAAAACGTTTATTGCCCAACGAAGTGGGCACGGGAAGGGAACAGCTAGTACTTTATATTATTACCATCGTGTCCTATATCTGTGCGTGTTTCTGAGTTTGACATCTCACATCAGTTTGCACCGAGCGTCGAGTGGCGCCCTATTATTGTATTTTCTAATAAACTAAAATATTGCCTTGAAATCGGAGGATGTTTTTTTGTTGTAAAAATGAAATACACAATGTATTTTTTTTTTCAATGTATAGCGTATATTGACAAAGTTTATCAACTTTTACTCTTCGTGTAACCAACTTAACGGAAACAGGTGGCCACTTTTTTCCATTGTCACATATCCGGTCGTTCTCTTAACCGCTCACAGTACTTGCCTAATATGTTGCAGAATTTTGCTCAGAATCTCGCATTAACCAACAACAAACAAACGAGTGAAAGTGAAACTCCATCAACTCATCACTCACTCTGCGCGATCAGCTGTGCGATGAGCATCTCCCGGTTCTGCAGCTCCTTGCGGAGCGCCTCCGCGCTGCCCTCGCCGTCCGCGCGCACACCGGCCGACAGCAACTCCACCTGTAGATAATGGATCCAGCTCATTAAGGTCCAGGTCCGACATTTCGATAGGCTTTGTGTTGGGTATGGTCAACTTGTAGTAATTACTCTCTGGCAGAGATGGGAACAGAACACTAAAACCCGTCATTCACTACACACGCCGCATCATTGAAATCGGTGGACAAATCCGTCATCGCCCCCATTACACGAGCGTTCAGTTGCACTCCATTCGTTTGTGTACTTTGGTGAACCCTGCACCTATAAACTACACCAAGCCACCCGATGCTGCCAAAGCGCACTGAAATTGCTTAAAAGAAGTTACAATACCAAAGCAATACTTATACCAGGGGAATAAAGACTGCGTGTGGACCAAGGAATGTCTGTAAAAGCTGAAGAGTCACTGACAAGTTCAATGACAAGTCTCGCGCCCATATGCACGGATCGCCACTCGCCACTCAAGAGGGCAAGCGCCGACATGACGCGAGCATAGACCGTGGCACATTCACTCGTAGTTTTATCCACAGCAACAAAACCGGTGTATGGGCGTTTGAATGTGAGGCTTGAGGTTTGAATGTTCGGCATTGTTCGGCCTGTATATGAGTGTGTACCTGTTGCTTGAGCGCGCGGTTGAGGTCGTGCAGGCGGCGGCAGTCGGCCTGCAGGCGCGTGCGCGCGGCGCGCTCCAGCCGCTCGCGCCGCTCGCACGACCCCACCAGCTCCTCGTGCGCGCGCCGGACCTTCTCCACCTCCTCCTCCAACTGAAAATCAAATACAAACTCAGAACTCGCTAACTTTCTTTGATAATCAGGCAACAGATCAGAAATACTGTATACAACTTTAACCGATTCTGACGCATCATGGCTTTAAGGAACCCAATTATAGACTTGCAATGGTACAATATGCAAATCAAGTCAATTTGATCGTAGACCGACCTTGTTCGTCTTGTGTGCGCGCTCGGCGGCGGCGACGAGCTGCCGCTGCAGCCGCTGGTTGTCGGCGGCCAGCGCGTCCAGCGCGTCCAGCGTGTCGTCCGGCTCCTCCAGCGAGCCCTCGCCGCCGCTGCACCAGCCGCTCGACTCCGAGCCGCCCGGCACCGCGCGGACGCCCACACTGAACAACACACATTTACTGACAAATTCTATCAACTTAACATCTACGCTATAATAAAAACCATCCAACAATACAACTCGAAACAAACAGGAGCATTAGCTGACGCGACCCAACACCGCTTCGTGCAAATGATTCAATGTAGAAAGAGTTATGTACGCAACGGTACATATTCAATAATAATAAAAATCGGACTAAGTTTAAGGGGATAAAAACGTTATCGCATATGTTAGGTTGACATTATATGACAGTTTCATAAACAACTACTGAAGCATTGACCGTCTTACTACGCGACCAGTGTAAACCACCTCACATATGGAAAGCGAGATTCATTGTAGGAACCACCTACGCTGCAGAGATTTGCTAAAAATCGTAAATTAGAACAAAACAATAAAAGTTACCCAGTCAAATCGGGCTGCGACCTGGACAGGTTCAACTTCTCCTTGCTGAGCTTCTTGGGCTTCCCCTTGGGCTTGCGGTCGGCGGGCGCGCGCGGCGAGGCGGGCGGCGTGGCGCCGCGCGGGGAGGGCGACGCCGCCACCTCCTTGGCGAGGTGCTTCAGCACCGACGACTGGTTCAGGAAGTCGTCGGGGATCTCCGTTATTTCCTATACGGGAGTTATCACGAGATTAACAGCCGCACTTACGCTTGGGCCACACACATCGCGATTGAATTATTATCCGGTTGTGTGGCCCTAGCATAAGAGTACTGACTTATGCTAGGGCCACAGCCATCGAAATATAATAAGTATGGAAGAGTAATCGACGCTCAAAATCTGCCCCACTGACTTAGTGCCGGCGGGGGTGGAGCTATTAATGAGTGCCGAACTGTCTATCAGTCGACTTTCTGACGTAGTGTCAAACAGTTGTTTACAATCACAAAAGAAAAAATCGATATTAATGATTACCGGATTTAAATGACGCTGCAACTATGCCAAGTTGCATTGTAAATTAGTGCAGTACCCACACAGATGCAAAACAAAGCGATATTTATTTTCATTAGTAAGTTATTTAATTTTTAATATTCCATACCAAAATGTCATGGCCGATGTTATGCAATATATCTTTGAAAAATGTGAATTACAAGCAACTACTTCGAATGAATAGGAAATTAAATTTTATGTCATCTTTACTATCGTTAGTTTATGTACATAATAAAAAAAACGAAATATGACCTTTTCCTTTCGAAGTGCGGAACCCTAAAAAGCAATAGGCTTAATATTAATTGATACTTGTACAATAAATGAGTTGGTAAAGCTAAGATTGTAAGGGCCTGTTTCACAATCGACAAGTAAATTTATCTGCCATTTAAAGTTGGCTCTCTCTTTGTCTATTTTCAAGTGTAAGAAAGAGAAAGGGCTAAATTTATCTGTCAAATACGCTTTACTTGTCGATTGTGAAACAGGCGGTTAATATAAATTATACTCTATTGTATATGATCTAACTTAAGAGTTGGCTTCACATCTCTAACTGTAGAATAGAAACAGTGCCAAATGGATTATTTGTGATGTTTTCGTCTTACTACTCGTATAAAGTTAATTTTTGTCATGTTTTTTCGGCAGCATCAAATAGGCTGTACCATCCAAAGCGACTATATACCTATATATAGGTATTATACTGTCACGTATCTTTCTTTATGCCTATAAGAATAAAAAAGGGGTTGCAATATATTTGGCACTTTAGATGCTAACAAAGACTATTTGACGCTGACTATTCTTACAACATAATATCTTTTGATATACTATTTTACAACTTTATAATAGTGTAACATAAGTAAGTATGTTAAATGATTCAAGGGGAACAATCATTCAATAATATAAAAAAATATTAATAAAATTCGTTATTCAATTACTGTGTTGTTTTTGTATTAAACCATCCACGTCAAATGTTGAAAGACATGGCCGCGTTCAAGTAACCCTTATGAATAAAAATATTGACCAATGGAAATCTTGTGTCAGAGAGCTTGTAACCAATAACAGATTTTTGTCTTTCAAACGGTATAAAACCTTACTGAAATTACTGTCTACTCAAACGTTATACCAGCATCTGACATAAATGACTTCATACCTTAACTCAATTAATATTTAGTTGATTATTGAAACCACTCGATACATAAGATCTTTTCATTTCAAAAAGTGGGCGTTTTGGAGCGGATTTGTCAGTCGTTTTTGTTAGACGTTACTCTTCCATACTTATTATATTTCGATGGCCACAGCTTAGTAACGATTTTAAGCCGTTCTTTAGTAACGATTCTTCATACATTATTTTTAATTTTTGTTTAGGAGAAATACAAAATACTATTATAATTAAGGTTACGGTAAAAACTTTTTAAAACAAACCCATAGTTTCCTATATTTAAATAATAGTTGTAGTAGTAATTAGTAATTAGAATTAGTTGTAAGTTATAGTGTTTTGTACGACTTTCAAATTTATGGATCTTTTGGATTTTGCTAGTAAGTGTATGTAGGTAAACAACTTTATTGTGTTAGGTTTGGTTTCTTGGGTCTACAAAACTTAAAGGTGTACAAATTTACAAAATGAAATGGCTTTCTCTGCAGTAGAGGAGACATTTACCTGAACTCCATGGTCAGGAGGGCTCGTGTAGATCCTCTGGCCGCCGATGTCGATGTAGTTGGCGGCGGTGGTGACGGCCTGCTCCTTGTGCGTCTTGGGCAGCGGGATGCCGCTCGGCTTCTTCTCGTTCTTCTTGAGGGTGTGGTACGGCGAGGACTGCGAGGCGGGGTGCTTCACCTCGCTGCTGGTTCGTTCGTGTTCTCTGTCAATAGTACATTACTGTGGAGACCAGTAACCGAGCCTTTCTGGACTAGTATGAGCTAATAGGCTTTATATACAAGTCCAGGTTGGCACATACTGGTCGAAGCCTATATCGTGGTTTTCTCAATAATAAAACAAGTGGATTGTATGTACAAAAAAAGGAACAAAAAATATTTACGTAAAAAAAACAGTTAATTTTAGTTGCGTATAATTATCTTATCACAATAAATGATTTCGAGACATTTATTTAATTAGTAAATTAATTAACTTTTCGTAAATTTATCTAAAATTCTACAACAAAAACACCAAGCGCTAAACTTATTTTTTCCCACTTTTTTACAGCACACATCCTGACAACACTACTGACCTCATTCGTGACAAATTCCTTTTTATTAAAGGGGCTTCTAAACGGGCCACATTTTCACTGCAATATGTGGCCGGCAACTATTGTTGTCTTTCTCTAACATACGAGTAAGAGAGACACCAATAGTTGCCGGCCACATATTGCAGTGAAAATATTGCCCGTTTAGAAGACCCTAGAAAGGACCACGTTACAGTATTAAAATGTCAACCTCTGTAGAGCTCAATGTTCAGTTATTGATGTAAAGTATAAAGTATAAAGTATAAAAATGTCAATAGTTAATAATTATTCAGCATATAAAAAGAACATACAATTCTTAAGAATAACACAATTAACTAACAACTTGCTTTAAAAAGGTCGCAACTCAGCTTGGTGCCACGAAATATGCCAATGGTTATTCCGTGACGCTGATTTTCAGTGACTCATCGCAACTACAGTCAAAGTCAATACAATGTACAATACAATTAGTACAATGAACGTTTTGATACAAGTGTGCTAAGTTACCTAGTCATTACAGGCTAAAGCGAGGGCGTAAAGAAACCAATAGTTTAATGAAATAATGACCAATTAATAAAAAAAATGCTTTTTACATTATTTAACTGCACTCGTGCCTGTATAGAGTCCACTGTATCCATGGCTTACTTACGATAAAAGTGCGGAACGGCAGTCATGATTTGGATTCCTTGGGTACATGGGAAATTTTTTGAGCAAACATTCAATTACACAAAATTATTGCCGGTGTAAGTGTACCTTTAAGGAGTATTTCAGGGTATTATTGTAGGTATTAACAGTCGCGACAAGAGTACCTAAGAAGAGCCTCTATCCACATCACCATGACGCGACACAACCGTGAAGAGTGCATGGTGCCGTATCCGTATATATGCACAGTGCAGTGCCGCCGCGTTTGATGTGGACAGGCCCCTACTACTGCGCCACGCGTAGGAATTACCGCCTTTCAAGCAGTCTTAATCTGCAACTTTACTGGACCCAGTTTTCAGCACTTACCCCTTAAGGCTTAAGGGATAAGTGCTTAAGGCTTAAGCATATACAACTAGCATGGATCACTCACCGTATGGGCGTGGGTCGGGGCGGCCACGAGTCGTCCTGGTTGTGGATAATGAGCGTGTTGTATGAGGACGACGACACGTCAAGCGAGCTGCGGTTGCTGTTGCCGCCCACCGACTCTTTCAACGAGTTGCGGTTGCTGCCCGTTACACTTTCCTAAACAACACATGTATTTATGTAATTTAATATGTAAAAACTTTCAATATAATGGCAACCCCTAGTTTCAGAGCTGATAGCTGGTTTACAGACCCAACAATATTCATCAAACTTGGCTTTAAAAAACTTTGTCAGCTACGATGGCAATAAATGAACAATAAACTAACATCCCTCTGTTTTCATCCAGGATTTAAAGAGGGCTAACAAAAATGTGGTTCAAATGGAAATTAAATATTTTAAATAATTTATTTCAACCCAATGTAAATGTTAAAATACTGATGGGAAACTTGATTGTGTAACCCACTCATATTATTCTTGCATCAGTCACTGTCCACGACTAAAAGTGTAGCCAGATGCATCACGTGACACATAATATTTAAATTTCATCAGTAAGACTAGCGTTGAAAAAGTCCGGAAAAAATCCTGTTTTATTCCAAACAACTCGTTTTTTTCGGATTTTTTTAGAAAAAAACAAATGAAATTTTCTGCTGTTATTTTAATCTATATTCGGTCTTATTTGCACCTACAAAGGGCGACATCGACGACATGAAGGCAGAAGCAATTGAAATAGGTGGCGAGAGTGACAGTGATTGACTATGAATAAATTGTCATTATTCATTTGTTATTTTCCTAAAAAACCCGAAAAAAACGGAAAAAAACGAAATATTCATAAATTTCCGAAAAAATCATTAGATTTTTTCCGACATTTTCAACGCTAAGTAAGACTATCAATATGTGGGTTAGACAATCATTATTCAGTCATTCTGACCAAACTGAATAACAAGCCTGTAACCTCCCTCTTAGAGTGCTCAATTACTTATAAATTTAAGGTATCAATATTATTCCATGTGTACTTTAAATTACCTTGAGAGAGTTCCTATTATTGTTGTTTTGACAATGATTCTCCTGCCCCTGGGGCTCCACGCGGGCGGTGTGTCGCACCACATAGCGCTCCTCTCGAGACAAGTTCTCGTTAGATGTTGATACATCTGTCTCACTGCCAGACAAACTTTGTGGGAATCCACTAGACACTACAAAATCAACTGATTGTTTAAATTTCATTAGTAAAATAGACATTGATTTAATATTATAACTGCTGATATTCATAAACAGATCAAATGTAAATTTAAACGATAGAGTGGATATTACTTGTATAAATATGTAGCAGCTAAATTAAAAGTGAAAGTATGCCTTAATATTCAGATGGTTTCACTTTTTTCATAACCTACATTATCCACATAAAACTAAGCATTAACATGATTAAAATATAACAAATTAAGTTTAATTGCACATGGCTTTCATGGAATAATTCAGATAGCAAGGACACCCAAGATCATATCACCTTTATGATTTATTCATACATAACTAAGGAAACTCATAAAACAAAGTTGCAAAATAATGTCACACTTACCAGTAGGTTTCTGTACTCTCGGAATGTTCTTTGTAAACGAAAGGAACCGTCCCGTCGGGCGCATAGACCCCATATTTGCTCCACGCTGTGACACAACAGATTTCAATGTGAAATCATCTTGCACTTCATCCAAACGTGTCCCTATCTCTCTTTACTGTTCTTAAACATTATCCACATAGTATCTGAAATGAAATTAAGATGCTACTGTATAATAACACTGTTGTAGAGCATAGAAATAGAACACAATAAGAAGCAAAACGTCTGGACAAGGATGTCACATAACATCAAGATTATTTATAGTTCTATATACACATTTGGTGCAGAGCATTGTTCACATCATGTTTCCTAACTAGACTATTTGGAAAATGTACACTTACAACGGTTTAAAGAACCAAAATAGTCTTAAAATTGTTAACGCATTGACCAAATAAACTTATGATGGATGGGGTCAGAATAATTCTTAGAGATACCAGGAACTAATTTAAATTCTCCTGAAACACTAGTCGACTATCATTGTAGCATCTGCTTTTTGTTTGAAATCTGACTTGATAATCAATGTTATCAAGATTCATCTTCATGAATGATATTGAAGCACAAAATAATTAACGCAAATACATATCCACAGTTGAATACTTTTATACAAATATACCTAGAACGTTATATTTTCCATCACTTTGCAACACTAGTCGATACTGTCACTTCTTTAGACATTCTTGTCGTTCTGAATGTTTTCGCCGAAAAAATCCTACAGTGTGATGCAATGTTTTAAGTTACGCATAAACTATTTCTACAATTATATCAGTATTTTGTTACAAATATTTACATAAAAATATAAGAACTTAAAATATTATGATATTATGAAAGGGTTACGTATTTTAAACTTTCGCCGATTGTAAAGGATGATATCCACCAAACGGCTCGCATCGCATCGGATCGGTACGGATTTTACAATCTTTAAACGATATTAAATCATGTACACAGTATTTAAAGTCTATATTACTAAGCCGCACACAGCAGCTTGACGGCGGGCGTCTTTCGCGACACGCGATCGGAGCCGTTAGTATGTCGCAAGGTCGCAACACGCGATCGGCTCCGGTCGCTTGCGACCGGCTCCGTTTGCCTTTTCGCCGAGTGCGATCGCGAAACCTTTCGGCCGTGACCGGGCGAGCCCACTCATACTCGAAAGTGCACTCAAACACGTGGTAGGAACGAAACTATTTGATTGGGTGCGGATACGCTCGCAAGCAACCGTACGGTGCCGATCGTGTGCGTCGACATGCTGCCGGACACGATCGGTTGTCGCCAGATCCGTTCGTATTCTTTCCGTTCCGATCCGTTGCGGGCCGTTTGGTGGAAATCATCCTTTAGTGTTCTAGTCTCTCTCTTTATTTATGTTAAAGATGTGGGTATAAAATGGTTAAAGTAAGGGCTAGCGCGCACGAGCAATTTTTGTTTCCGCAACTATATTAGTACTTATATCAGCGGCCCGTTTCACGAAGCCACAAGTTACAAATTACAAGCGGAACTCTCTTTCTAGCAAAAGGAGTTAGAAAGAGACTTCCGCTTGTAATTTGTAACTTGTAGCTTCGTGAAACGGGCCACAGGAATCAGACTAATAATAAGAGTATAATAATATTAATAATATATATCAGGAAGGCATCAAGTCTACGGCCTCTACTCTACGGGTTAGTATGAAAGTGCGCGCATGTAGCGACGCGACTCCCGTACCGGGAGACTTTTGTCCATGGGTTTGGAGACAAGCCCGAGACTGTCGCCTTCTCTATTGGTTTCAATGCAAGTGCGCGCGCGCACGGCGACAAATAAAATAAGTATCCGGTCGGTCGGCCAGTCGCCACTCAACCGCCGCGGCGATAGTTTGCTTTATAATTGGGATATGCTCTCAATTTCGTTATTTACTATATTATTGTAAGAGATGCCAACTGCCAACTCGAATCTACGCAGACAGAATCACGTGGATGCGGCCGCAGAGCGTACATACCTAACGAAAGAAAGATAGTCTGTCTAGGAAAGAAAGACAAGATTGCAAACGTAAGTAGGTACTTTAATTAGGGACCTCACCTACTTTTTAGTCAACCCCCTGTGCTTGTCAACCTTATAATATCATGATAAATAATTTGTTCGTTCAGTTATTCTCTTCTCTACTTGGTCTGTGAATATGCATCCTTAAATTTATTTAGTATGTGAATGGAAGTACATTGTTTATAAGTTATTTACATTGATGCGTCGAGTTGTACTTGTTATTTGTATTCCAATCTAATCCGAAAATAATTACCTAAAGCGTTAAGTTTAAATTTCTATATTCAAAGAAAAGGCCTCAGACTTCCTGTGACCTCAAGACTTAATGTAAACAAATATAGGTAAAAGAATACAAACGATCTAAATGTATTACATCCGAGCAATCTACGTGATTATAACTTTGGATTACATGAATCACATTAAACTTTAAATTGCTTGGGTAAAACTTTTGGAGCATAAAATCTACAATGCCACAATCCCCAAAATCTACAACGAAGAATACAAACTCCTTATATTACAAACTAGTAGTACTAAACTAATTTGACACTGTTTTGACAGGACAGTTGAAGAAGCATAGAGTACTTAACTTTTCTTTTGTCAACTTCAATTTAATGTCAATAGTTCAATTCTGGAGAAAAAATCACTTGAATAAAATTGTATCAAATTTATTTAACTTCCCAAAATTTGCTACCAATCAATTATTACCACATTATATTTATTTTATACTTAAATATCAAAAAAATTGTACAGTAAAATGTTTTGCCGAAATTTCGTCGCCCGGGCGCTTTTGCCTACATATCAGCTAATGAGAAACGTTGCGGCGCAGGGTTCGATGCGGATTTCGTATTATGCTTCTCAATGTAAATATAGCCAATATCTATATTATTATGTTATCTTTTATTAGCGATTATCCACTGCGTCTTCATTCCCATTTTATTACAGATATTTCTTGTAAGAAACTTGAAACGCGCGTTTTTCGGCGGTTTTATTCGGATAAAATCGAAACAGAACCGATGATAACCGACTATAACTACGTGAAGGAGGCGATGTGTAATACCAAAACGCTAATCATTGATGTGAGGGAACCTGATGAAGTCAGAGAGCATGGAAAAATACCCAACAGCATTAATATTCCCTGTAAGTAGACAGGTTCCGTTTTTACAATGTTATGCAAATTAACAGAGTGCAGCAGTAGTTATTTAAATTGAAAGTGTCTTAATTTGACTTTGAGCATTCTGTTAATTGTAAATTAAAGCAAGAAAAGTGCCAATACCCTGTATTAATTTTAATATAAAAAATAAAAGTGGGAAATTAGTGTATAACAATTAATTTAAATAATTATGTTCTGTTAAATTTAGCTCACTTTAAGTACATCGAGGACAAGCAATAGGCCTCCTTTAAACCCAATAAGAAAAGCAGCTAAAGAACATAATAAATTTCACCAGCTCACATTCAAACTTCAGTTTGTTAATGGCACCCCATGATTATAAGTTAAGCACAATAAGACCATTTTGTGGTTCATTGGTAATCAATAAATAATAAATAAATATCGTATCATATCGTAGGTATAATAAATATTGGGGGATGATCTCACTCAAATTTACCAAGTTCCAAACTAAGCTCTAGGCTTGTACTATCAAATCTCACTATGGGTAGTGATGGGTGAGTAGAAAGATTCCAATTGTGGGTAGATTCCACAGGGAATACTGGGAATATTCTGGTAATATTTTTGTGATGGTTTTTTTTGGAAAATTCACATTTTCGTCTATATTTGTCTTTTTCTGAGTATGGTCATCACACAAATAATTTGTCCAATAGGAATCAAACCTGGGCCCCGCTAGCTTTGTCACTAGCAACTAGGCTAAATGTGTCGTCATTATGTTGTACTTATTTACTTCTTTTGCACTTTTAGTGGGATCAGTACCTTCAGCACTAACTGAAATGTCAGAAAATGAATTCCTAAAAACTTTTAGTAAACCAAAGCCACTTGATGACACAGAGATTATATTTTACTGCATGGTTGGAAAGAGATCTGCAAAAGCACAGCAAAGCGCTATCAATGCGGGGTATAAAAAGTAAGTTGGTTTTTTATATTATCCTTCCCAAATATTTTTTATTTTGTTTTGCCTCTGCTAGAATGATTTAGTTGATCTTATATTAACATACAAGTTGAACTGTGTGTTAATTCATGTAAAGTGTAGTATGAAAAATATGTATACCTACATCAATGGAGTAAGGTGCAAAATAGTTTGTGTGTGTAGTACTCGACTGCACAGTTACCCAACTTTATGCCCTTGTCATAATGGACTTCAATTTATACCTACACAATTTAGTCAATAATATTTAAGTGAATCAGTCTTAAATCTGTAGCCATAGTGAAAACAGATACCAGTACTCACAAGGACTTGGCTCATAATTAAAAAAAACGGGCAAGAGCATGTCGGACCATATCCTACTCAGTGCATTGTTCAGTTCTGAAGCCTTACTACAAACACAATAAAGTGCAATAGTAAAAGAGTGTATCTTCATGGCCCTTACGTCCTTTTGTTGAGAAGCGCAGTTTTTCGGCAATAACTCACGGTTTCTTTTTCAGTACCAAGAATTATCAGGGCAGCTGGAACGACTGGGCCAGCAAGCAGCCACAAGCACAAGTTAAATAGAATAGGATACTGCTGGTAGTGTTGGGTTTATAGTAAAACATTGTATCACGATTATGACGTATTAAATTGTTTTTGTTACTTATATTTTATGTTTATTTTTACGGTGACCTATTGGCAGGGTTTTAAAGGCACCACTAAACATTCCTTTGCTATAATAATTTACTATAACACCGGTATTCCACATTGTTAGCGCATCTTGCTTCAATATTGTTATCATGCCGGTCTGTAAGTTTGCCTTTATACATACTTTTTATTTCTATATATTTTGATGGCCTTTATTCACTTGACAGTTCTAGGTGTCATTGCATTGTGAATACGATATCTAACCAAGATGGCCATTAATTTAAAGAAGAAGAAGATGGCCTTAGCCAAGGGTTCCCAAAGTGGTCCAGGTGGACCCCCAGGGGTCCACAGGAGACTCGACGGGGGTCTACGTAATCTTCACATTTTTTGCCGAGTTTTGGGAATATGGTAGAAATGTGGTGTAGGGGGTCTACCAGAACTAGGTAACTTTTGAAAGTGGTCTATGAGAAAAAAAAGTTTGGGAGCCCCTGCGCTAAGCAATAGTGGAATAAAGACTCTGGGGCCTTATTCTATCCATTTAATATCGTTGTGTTTACGCGGCCGTCATTAGCTATCATAACGTTGACAGTATGTCAAAAGGAATTAGGTACGTTTAGCCAGCTTGTTCCATCTAGTCATACACTTAGTTCTACATGTATGACTAATAAGAAAAAAAAACCGCTTAGTTCTACATGAAAATATGAAAATGAGGTAGGTTTAGGTTATGTTAGTTTTGCAGCAGGCCCGGAGGGCCAAACCACCCAGAAATAGGAGCTTGTCGATGCATAAGGGCAATATAGACTAATAGTTTCGCTGTCCCAACTCTGTCAGGCCAACTAACAGCAAACTTGGTCAAGAAATGTATGAAACCTTATGAGAAACTGATAAGCGTTCTAATACGATGATCTCACAGGCCAATATCAGCAGACAGACCGATAGTCTGTAGTGCCCTTTAGGCTGCGGCTCCACTGAGGTGGAGGCGAGCAGAGCTGAGTGGAGCAAAGCTGTGAAAAGAGCTATGAGCTAAGTGATTCCACTGAGGCGGAGACGAACGGAGCTGAGTGGATTGATTAAAATGTAGTAATGCGTTATGTCTCCTCTCCGCTCCGCTCGTCTCTGCTTGACTGTTTCCACTGAAGCGGAGCGTGGACGAAATATGGATTTCAAGTAATATTATTGGTCAATCCCTACACATCTCTCCGCTCTGCTCGTCTCCGCCTAAAGGGACCCGCACCCTAATAGTTAACGCATTCCCTGCCAACAACGCATATATGCATTTTCGTTACTTTCACCCAGTGCCTTGAACGCACAGACACGTTTATAATAATTATTTAGAGAGAGTCACCCTGTGCCTCCAACGCATATATTAGTTCTGAATTTTGAAATGTTTTACTTATGTCTAAATATGTTACTTCTTGGATCAGAAGATATTTAATGCCCCAAATTATAGGTACTATAAGTAGGTACCTACGTAATATTATTCTAATTATTTTGGGAAAAATATTTGAATAATAAACGCCAATAAAAACCATCACAAACACTGAATTGTTGTTCTGGTAAGTAATCAGTATTAATGTTATCAAATATAATAAACATTATTTTTTCAAAACAAGGTGTTCGTCTTGTCAGAATAATTACGTGGTTCCAATGTCCAATTAGTATGAACTCATATGTGCGTTGGAGGCACTGGGTAATAATTAGTCGGTTGAACTCGCATGTGCGTTTGGGGCACAGGCGAATGTCCAGGAAAAGAGGGTGGCAGTAATACAGGTACGGGTACGTTACGGGTGCGGTAATACTTGATCGTCTGTATGAAGATACTTTCACAAAATCATCAAATCAGCCTTAAGTAAGTACCTATATGTAGATAGTTACTTCCGTGCTTTATCAGGTCATGTTTGTACTGCTGCACCAATCTGTCAGAGGAGTTAAAGCGACAGGGTACTAAAGCGTGCAGCTGCTTATGAGGCCGATTGTACAGTCACCAGCAATAATATATTACTTATACTACATTGAGCGCAAAAATATATGAAACGCTCTTATACCTCTAGCAATAAAGTCGTGTCAGATATTTTTGCGCCCAATGTTGGATAATATATTATTGCACTCGCTACGCTCAGGATTCTATTTTTGAACCATTGTGGTCAATCATAGAATCCTTTCGCTAGCTCGTGTTTCAAATGAACACTCGCAGGTAAAATACAACTTTCCCCCCTTGTATAACAAATAACTATTGGGAAGTAATTAAATGGTCAGCCGTTATTAAAATTGATCAGCAAAAAAAATCAGCAATTAATTCATTTGGGCAGCATAAAAAGATTTGGGTGGCAATAAATAAAAATCGGGCTACAACTCTTTGTTCAGCAAACAATTTGTAAACGGGTAACATTTTAAACATTTCGATCAGCTTTTTTTGTCATTTGTCTGCCTAATAAACAGTCGAGCAGCAAAATAATTATTTGGGCAGCAAGATTTTACAATTGGTCAGCAGAGAAAACATGTCTATAAGCAGTTTAATTAAGAGGTATAAATATTAAAATAATGGTCATCTATAATATAGAAGTGGATTGCGTTTAGTTTGAAAAGTCAGCAGTATTTACAAGTTAAGTTTTGCCACACAATTTTCTATCACAATCACACCCTAGATTAACCAAAATTTGTATCATAAATATGAGGTAGGTTAGGTTAGGTTCGTCTTTATATCAGGCCCGGAGGGCCAGAACAACCCAGAAATAGGAGATCCGCGTGAGCGGAGCTCCGTCGACTCTGTTAAATTTGTAAATTTGATGGTGGGTTTGGGATGTGTGTGTTGCCGGCACGGCAGTAAATTTGTTAATTACACCTTTGTGTACACAACTGTACCCAAAAGTGTATCTATTAGGAAACACTGCATTGGTATTTAAAAAGGGGATCTATAAGGAATAAAGGCGAACTTTTTTCAAGGGTGTATCTGCGAGGAAAGTGTGCCCTAGAGGAATAATTCTATATAAATTGAATAATTTACAAAAAAAGAGAGTATATTTGAATGAACTTTGTAATAGTTGCGCCCATTTTGTTGATGACCAATTTGATTTTATTGCTTCCTTTTTTCTGCTGGACAAAATGAATTATTTTGCTTACCTTCTGATTGCTTACCAAAATTTAATTATCTGTGGGTCGTTCAATGCAGCTCAAATATTTAATTTGCTGACCAAAATAATTTAGAGCAGCCCAATATGTCATGAATTGCTGACAGATTTATAAATGTTTGCTAACCATAAGTTGCTTACCAACTAACTATTTTGGCTGACCAAATACATATTTCTGTTCACCAAAATGAGAATATTTTGCTGACCGGTTAATTGATACCCATAACTATTTACTAGGTAGAGTACCGACCCAGGTACAATATAATGGCTTCATTACACTACCGGCGATGATCGTTGACGGTCTGATCGTCTATAATTGGCACGATCATCGTGCGTGCATCCACACGATCGCCCGAAGTAGTTTGTCGAACGGCAAGCGTACAAGATTCCCTTTGATGCGTTCCCAAAAAACCGACAAATCATGGGTCGCAGGCAATCATCGGCGATTATAAACGATGATCGACGATGATGATGAAACGATGATACAGCCGTGTAGGTATGCCATCTGCACGATCGTGCTCGCCTGTAATCGTCTTTAATCGCCGATAGAATACAGGAGCTGTAACGACCCTTTTACACTATATGGTCTGATCGTGTATAATCGGCACGATGATCGTGCAAGCATCCACACTATCGCCCGTAGTAGTTTGTCGAACGGCAATTTTCCCTTTGATGCGTGCCCGAAAAACCGACAAATCACGGGTCGCAGGCGATCATAGAAGATGATCGGCGAATACAGCCGAGTTTGCCCTTTGCACGATCGTGCTCGCCCGTGATCGTTTGTATTCGCCGATAGTGTAGTAGGCCCATAAGGCGTGACGGCGATAGAGGAAAAGAGCTGCACATTTGGTTTTACGTATTATTTTAATTGTAATTCTGACAATGGCTTGGGCATCAAATAATACTGTCAATCCTGTGGTGCTTAAAAGGTAATTTACGAAATTCAATCTTTCCGAAGTTGGTTACAAACTTTCACAACAATAGTTTAGAGCGAAGCAGGTATAAGAATGCCGTTCGTTCCGATTTGGTTGTGTTGTGCATCGTCAGTCCGGTAGAAGCTGGGTAGCGGAACAGGTCAGTTTAATGTTATTACATTATGTTATTATTTACTCACTACTTAAATTCTCAAACTTTCCACGACTAGTAAACGATTTGTTACAATAATTTCTAGCTCTATCGTGGTCATTTTTACCCGACTGCGTCACAAGGAGGGTTATATCCCCCGCCCCTTACGGGCTAAAGGCAGTCGGGTTTTTAAAGCTTGCTGTTTTTTAGTCTTCTCTCTTTTCGCAATCCTGCCAACTGCTGTTTATGACCTGTAAATATAATTAGGTAATATTAACAACAGCTCTTAACGACAAGAAAATTCTTATAGAATAGGGTAAACATATCGTTGACACCCTAATGCAGACTACGGCCCGCGGGCAAGTCCGCTGCGAGCCCTTCTAATCCGGCCCGCGGAAAGAATGCGGGAGAGAAGAGTTTGAAATAAAACAAACCAAACAGGGTGGGCTAATTATGAGGCAATGGAAAAATTTGTATCAGTGCGATGAATGTTATTGTGATTTGCTGATGACCAGCCATGAAACGTTGGCCCGCACGAATTTATATTAAGTGCAGTGGGGCCCTTTAACCAAAAAGTTTGAAGACTCCTGCCCTAATGAATGAAACTGGCACTTTGAACTGATCGAGGTTAATAACAGTGATAAATCCACAATAATTATTAAGGTAAAGTGCCAATAACTGGTATTTTGGGAGGGAATGTGCGTGGATTTTTTAAATCGCATTACTCAACAAAATATGAAACTACCGTAAAAGAGATCACCAAAAGTGAAATTAAAATTAAAATCGGACAAGAAATACGGATGATACAAGTATTTTAAACTGCTAATTAGACAGAGGGATCCCATATGCACTGTGACGTCATGTACGAGGTCGGCCATATAAACTCCATGTTAAATTCGGTTTTGCTCCAAAGTGATAGAAACAAATATTTGTTGGCTTATAACTTGGTTATTTTTATAGCTGTTCAAAAAATGATTTTTATCAACTCTTCGTTACATGAATCAGTTTTTATTAAGCTGTGAAAACAAGTAATGAATAATCCCTACTGAGTGATGGGTGACCTTTCTTGACGTATACATTACGGCATAAGAAAGCCCTTTCCTCATCGGTCCAGGATATAACTTTTCAATCTGTCTAATAGTTTAGAAGTTAATTAAGGTTTTAATAATACTAGCAAAGAACGCTACCTTGACACAAAAATAGCTATAATTTGTAATTTTTGAAACATAATATTTATATAATCCTTAATAACGAAGCAATTTATTGAAATACCATAATTCCAAAATATTGACGCATTCAAAATAAATTCATACTTTCTAAGCCACTAAAGTGTTTCTCATTTTTCATTCCACTTTTTTTTTTTGCTGTAAACCAGTGGCATGTTGTCAGAACAGACCTACTATAATATACATAATAACATTTTATTATATATTAGATACTACGAGTACCTATTCATCAGTTTCAGGCAAACCACATTAGGATAGGAAGGTATCAAAGCCACTTTTGTCCTGAGACAGATCTGCTGCCTTCCGAGGCAAATTTCGGTACCAAGCCACTAAGTAGGTACTGGGGCTCTACATTGAAATAAGTAAATGGAACTTCGGATCGCCCCGTCACTTTCTTGCGAATTAGTGATGCGTCGAGAGCAAAAGGGATAGCAATAGACGAAGTTCTAATTACGGATTTCAAAGTAGAGCCTCTGGAACGATTTTCTTCCCCCACTTCGCAACAGCCTTACGATATTTGGTTTCAAACACGAATTGCGCAGTAGTTTATTTTAAATTCAATCTGGAACATTATATAAGTAAGTAGGTAGCTACATACTCGTTATGATAGTTTATTTAGATGGCTCGTCTGACTCCTTCGTTTGGATTATCTTCTTTTTCGCTGCTTTTATCTCTTGTTGGACATCAAATTTTATTTTGTTTTTCCAATCTTCCCAGCCGCCAATATACGTTTTTACACTGTAAAAATAATGAGAAACTACAATATTTTCGATTAGTAGGTAATCACCGCATAAGCAGCAGTTTTTGGGTTAATTGGATCATGTTGCCAATTTCAGTCCGAATAGCGACCTAATTTGTTCCAACAAATTATTTTTAGTGCAGCACTCATTACAAATTACAATATAGCTCTTAAATTAGAAACTACTTTTTAATGTTTATTACTTGTACTTACTTAATTCTTTACATTAACTGAAAAATACAACTTTTGCGCTTGTGCCAAAAAGTACTTTTTATTAAGTTTAACAAAGTAGCTGTTGTCACTTTCTTTGCTATAGCAATAGAATAAGACAACGCGTCTCTAAACAAGTATTAAATTTAATTGACGTCTCTGAGTGCGGCAGTTAATCTTTAAACATTTAGTGCCAAGGGTAATATTTAATAGTACCTAATAATGTACTTGGTAAAGTCGTCCACAGACTCCTCAGTGCTTTCGATATTATATTATACTAGGGGACGCCCGCGACTTCGTACGCGTAGAATTAGTTTCCCGCTACTCCCCCCATTTCTTCCCGTTGGGGGTCGATTTTTGGAAAATCCTTTCTTAGTGCTCACTTACAACATGAAAGGAACCCCTGTACCAAATTTCAAGTTTCTAGGTACAGTAGTTTTGGCTGTGCGTTGATATATAAGTCAGTCAGGTTTGCCTTTTACATATATAGATGACATGACATTTAGTCGACATTGTGAAGAGATCTAAATTGAGAAGAGATTTAGATACATTTTGAGTGCTGCAAAACAATGACAGTTAATTAAGTACATAGGTATTTGCTAGTGAAGCGGAATCAATATTTACCACACGCCTGACCCTTGCGGCTTTCACGGCTTTACCACTTCAGCGGGCCTATCATGGTGGTGTTTATCGTGTGGATAAAACATCTGTCACATGTAAGTGCGAGATTGACGGATGCTTTATCCACCGCGATAAAGGCGACCATAATACGCCAGCACTAGACCGATTAAATACGGAGTATACCGCGCAACCATGCTTAAGATGCTTAGAAACCGACTCGTGCGCCTAGCAACCAGCAGCGCGCGCGCCGCCCACCACCAACCCAACCAGACGGCCACAGACAGCGCTTGGTCGCTTGGGGCATGCCCAAAGTGATTTAGCGTTACTGCTAAGTAGGTACATTGTCTTTGGTTATGCCACTGTCTCCGCCGCCGCCCGGGACAAAAGAAGAATTAAGAATTGACTTACCTGAGATATCCATGCTTAACAGCCTCATTAGAGGCTGCGGCGGCTAGTTGACCATTACGACAGTAAAATATTATGTCATGTTTTTTAGTCGGTTTTCTTCGTTTATAAACTCTTTGAAAATCCGCGTCGGTCATTACTAATGCACTGTCTAAGTAGCTCGCTGTAACAAATCAACGATATTGTAATAATTACTTAAGTAGATCCAAGCTGATTATTATGATGATCTTGTAAAATGGTAGGTAATTGGTCAGTCCAACTTTCCCGGTTTCTTTATCGGCTTTTGGTTAGAAATATTGTGAGTCGCCGACTTCAGTTGGACTGACCTTTATTACCTACCTACCATTTTACAAGAAATTATTTTTTGCGTTTTTTAAAAGATTTATTTTATTTTAACCGACTTCAAAATAGGAGGAGGTTCTATTACACATTTTAGTGATCATAATAAGCTGTTATGTACCTAGTCCCACTTCTCAGTTGATATCAAACTAAGAAATTTCAAGCTCGCTGCAAGCAACGCTGCGGTAAAGTCATAGTCATACTTAAACAATTAAATGTTCTACGATATAGTCGCTCAACTAGGTATCTTAATGGAGATATCTTATCGCCACCCTTGAAATAGGTATGCAAATGCTGGACTTGTTACTAAAAATACTTAAATTGCTATATGTATGCCTATAATATTTGAGGAGTTCCTTCAATTCCTCATCAGGTTACAATTTGGTGACAGTGGGACCACCTCGGAAGTATACCTTCGAAGACGAAGAAATCGGTGAACACACAAAAAAAAAACCGGTCAAGTGCGAGTCGGACTCGCGCACCGAGGGTTCCGTATTGAAGATAATATGCTTGGTAACCGCAAAAGAAAATACTCATTTTGTTATAAGCTTTATTTTCCAGGCCATAAGGTCGATTTTGACTAGCCTAAATTTTAATACAGATTATCTTAGTTTTTTTGTTATTTCTCAAAAACTGTAAATAATGAACACTTTATTTTATTTTTCCCAGGAAATATAAGTAATTATTTATACGTCAGGATTTTTTTCAGAATTTTTGATTAATAAACTTCGGAGATAAGGGGGGGGGAACGGTCATTTTTTTGTACATTTTTGGCTATAAATCAAAAAGTACATAACAGAAAATTTTCAAAAAAATTGTTTTTAAATGTGCAGATTAAGACCTTTCATATGACACCCCATTTGCTATAATCGAACCACTTTCATTTTTGAACCCCCCATTCTAGACCCCTTTTCAATTATTAATAAAATTAATTTCATATTTTTTTTACTACAAATAGATGAGGGCAAGCAAGTTGTACAACTATGCCAAATTTCAAGTTGATAGCATTTGTAGTTGCTGAGAAAACCTGCTGTGACATACAGACAGACAGACAACGAAGTCTCACCAAAGGGTTCCTTTTGTACCATTTTGGTACGGAACCCTAAAAACATGCAGTGGAACGTATAACCTCCTCCTTTTTTTAAGTCGGTTAAAAATAGTCAAGTGTGAGCTAGGCACGGGCTGATTCTATTCGAAATCGAATTCAAATCGGAGTATAATAATATCTACTGTGTGGCGGTAGGTACGAAACCCTCGGTGAGCGAGTCCGACTCGCACTTGACTAAGTATATCCAATCATACGAGCTTAACTTGATATTATGTAAAAAACCTTTTACACAGATTGTAAAGATTTTATTTTACAGCTTTGTCGGCGTAATTAAAATGTATACCAAAATATGCCAAATTACAGCTAAGAGCCACTGGGTAAAACCGCGGACAGACGAACACAATAAAACTAAAAGGGTTCCTTGTTGACTATGTAACTGTAAAAAGGTCTAAATAAGTAAATAACCTGGGATATTTATACTGGACGGAATCATGCCAGTAGAAGCCACTTCTTTTGGGTCTCGCAGGTCAACAATGTATTGGTCCTGCTTAACCATGGCTCTCTTGACATCCTCAAAGGTGGCAACTGTTCTCGTGTGTGCCCAATTATCTTTTGCATATGTTCTTACAGCTGTTGTTATTAAATGATTGACTGCAAAAGGGTTTTTATAACAATATTAATACACACAATAAAAGATGAACTTAACTTTATACAGCTAAGCAAAAAACTGACATGGTAACAGGTGAGGTGTAACTAAAAATTTCACAAGTGGCCACCACATTAAACAGTAGTTTTTGGGTAAAAATTGGATCATGTAGCTAATATCAGGCGTAAAAATCATCAGGACCGTCAGGGAGTGCACCGGATTCGCTAGCCCAATAGAGTACCTATTTGGTTTCGCTTGGCGGTGGACAAACAGCATTAATGGCCAACCTAATGTCATTTCAAATATCCATCTATGTAACTAGGCCACACACAACTCACTGCAGGGCATAGAATAGGTTCCTACCTCACACTGCGGACAACTGGGATTTTTTTCCCAGTTGTCGGCAGTGCGGACAAAGGGGTGCAGACAACTGGGAATAGGGTTCGGTCCTGAAGGCCTCACTTGCATTTAGCCTTGGTGAGCAGAGCACCTTAGTTGTGTAAAACGCCTTCATTGCTATAAGCCATACTAGACGGAATGACTTGGCTGTAAAACGACTTAACGTCATAATGTTTTAACAGGTAAATGGTCTGGATAATCTTCACGTCCAATATTGTAGCATGTCTTTATATAAAGACTATGTAGTTAAATCGTAAAGTATAAAAAAATTCTTAAGTAGCAATTTGTCCAGGTTGTATAATGACAATACATTATTTTATTATCACCTCCATAGTACCTCCAATGTTAATTTGCAGTTACTCATTTTTCATACAACATAGTCATTTTATAACTATGACATTAAACAAACAAGACATTTTGATTACATAGTCCTTGAACTATGAAGACCTTACACAATTGAATCATTCTACCTAGGTACTTATGCATTTCACGACATAGACGTTTTGCTAAATCTTAAGGGGCTTCTAAATGGGCCATGTTTTCCTGCAAATTGTGGCTGCACTATTGGCAACTAATGGCCCGGCCATCACAAAAATATTTTATAGCAATTGATGGCCGAGCAATCTGTTGCAATATTTCTGCAATAGTATGGCCCATGATGCAGCCTCCTAAAAGGCTACACAAACCGGGAACAATGGCTGACGAAATCACACTTGTCGCAGCAGCTTATATTGTTTTAAAAAAGAGAGATTGTGCATTCGACCTTACTTACATAGACGTGAAACTTAGGTAATTTAAGTCAAGAAATAAGCCTAGATAAAAAAATATTTAAGAATTTTGCTCTGACTGAGTTTCATTAGAAGTAGTACCATCTGGAGAGTCAATGTACTCATTTTGAAGGGGTGGTGTGGATATGTCTGAATGTTGGCTTTGTGAAGTGCCAGCTCCACCTCTGCTATTGTAATGAGGGCTCTGTGTATATGTAGACGAAGCTCGAGTTCTGTACATTGTCATCATATCACATTCAAACAGTATTTGCATGATTTTTAATTCTGCCTGAGCACGCGTGTAATCGTCATATTTGCTCAGTTTGTTAGCTACATGCTCTCCAAAAGCAGCATATTCATTTCTTTTTTTATCGCCAGCATCGCATATAATATTTTGAGCCTTTTCTAATAGTGGATCTGTAGTCTTGGACTTCTTAGTACGTGGTTTTTGAGCAGTATCTAAGGCTTCCAAGGCTTCCAAAGAGTCAGTTATTTCTAATTCCAAAACTTCACCTGGGTCAACAACAGGGATGTCAGTGTCTGTAGTTTCAGTCGCCTGTAAATGCATGAAAATGTTAATAAACTTTGAACTTTTTTTCAGATGCCGTTAGGGGTAACAGAGTGGAAAAAAGTTGCTAAAGATTTCAAGGATTATTGGAATTTCCGTCACAATTTGGGTGCAATGGATGGCAAACATAATAGGCAGTTTTATAGCATAGTGCTATTTGCAGTAACTGATGCCCGTTACAATCTTCTAAATGTACATGCTGGAGTTCAAGGAAGTATATCTGATCTCGGAGTTTTTAGACATACAGCTTTTGGAAAAGCACTCCTGCGTCAAAATCTTAACATGCCACATCCTGAATCCCTTCCTGGCCGAGATATGTTAACACCGTATATTTCCCTTAACTGAGAATATTTGCAAGCCCTATAAATTACATTTGAACATAGGATCTACTAAACGTGTATGTAACTATAGAATATCTAGTATTGTAGAAAACTCTTTTATTATCTTGCCTTCAGTTTTCCGGTTATTTTACACAACTATTGATGTTGAGTTAAAACATGTACAAGATATAGTTATGGCTTGGGCATATTTACAACAACAAAAAATGCGACAAAACACAAGAGCACAATCTCTGTATTCACCACCTGGGGCCTGTTTTATAAAGCTACAAATTACAATTTACAGGTTACAAGTTTCCATTTGACACAACCTCGACCAATGACGACCAGCCATTTGAGCAGTGTTGCCAGTTTAGACCTGTAAAATTGTAACTTGTAGTTTTATAAAACATGCCCCTGGGACCTTTGACAGTGAAGATATTGACGTTGGTAGGATAATGCCAGGCTCATGGAGAGATGACGAACAAATTTAAGAATACTGGGAAGGAATGCAACCACAAGAGCAAAAGTAATAAGATTGAGAGATATTTATGAATTATTTTATGACAGAGCAGGGGTGAAAAACATAGCAAGATAAATATTTAGAATTAAGAAGTTAAAGATAAAAATAGAAGAAGTTCAAGTTATCGATCGGCATGATACTACAAAGAAATTTACATTATCATTTATCAATGTCTAAAATACTTCATTAAAGATACTTACATTAGTCTGCGAGTCTAATCCTGTATTAGCGGTATTGTGATTTAAAATAAATGATATTGCATCGAAAGCAAACCACTTGACTACTTTACCGCCACCAGCACTACCACTTTTTTTCTTTTTTTCCTCATTATTTGCGTATGTTCTTAAGCTTCTGAATTTTTTGTAAGCCTCGTTGCTTGTTATGCCAAATTTTCCAGCGATTTCATTCCATCCATCTTTTTTCGCATTTCGATCTTTATATATTCTGGCTTTTACATCCCACAACTCAGGGTGTAAATGTACCTTATTAATGAAATCAATAATTGTCTCGTTAGACCAGGTATTAGTCATTTTTGTTTATCAACATAACCACATGACATGACATGACAACTGAACGCAAAGCACAGAATATAGCAATAGTCACGGCGTCACTCACAGCACAGCTAACTTCATGTCGCTTGGAAAAGGATACACTATACCATAACAATAAAGAGAGACTGAAACAACAATAGAACTGGCTGGGCAATATTGCAGTAAAATCGAATGCGTAGCGATCGATCGTCCGGCAATCTATGGGGGCAACATCGGCCACCATAAGTGGCAATACAAAGATGTTTGGCTATATGGCCGGGACACTACTGCAATATTGCATAGTCTGGCTGAGGCCCGTTTCACGAAGCTACAAGTTACAAATTACAAGCGGAAGTCTCTTTCTAACTCGTACTGCTAGAAAGAGGGTTCCGCTTGTAATTTGTAACTTGTAGCTTCGTGAAACGGGCCACTGGTATTGCTTGGCCACTGTGTTGCAGCCTCAAATTGCAGCAAAACATGGCCCGTTTAGAAGCCCCTCTAAAACTAAGTGCAGTGTTCACCAACAATTAAACGGTCGGTTAGCGGTTTAACGGTTGTCAAATGTATTGACAAACAGCTGATTAAGACTTAACCGTCTGTTAAATTGGTTGGTGAACTCGGCCCTTAGACGAGTTATTTTGCATACTTGGTCAGTGTAGGTACTACTGAGACGTTTTGAATGCCAAGGCTAAATGCAAGTAAGGCCTTCAGGACCGAACCCTGGGAATAGCCGAATTTGGGGCTCCGTAAAAAATTAAGTGGTTAAAGTTAAGAAGGGTCCCGTCGCTAAATAGCTGACGCGTTTGCTGTTTACATATTCATGCTTTCGACTGTACTAAAATTAAAACAGATTCAAACTTTTACATGCAGTGGCCCGTTTCACGAAGCTACAAGTTACAAATTACAAGCGGAAGTCTCTTTCTTACTCCTTTTACTAGAAAGTGAGTTCCGCTTGTAATTTGTAACTTGCAGCTTCGTGAAACGGGCCACAGGTGAACTACAAATATGTAATTGCAAGCACGGACCTAAAAAAAGTTTTTTTTTTTAGATCCCTGTATGCAAGTAAAATACTTTTCCGCGGTCGAATCCTTGCCACTGGTGGGTTCAAATTCAAAGCCAATCGAACCATGTTAGAAAATACCACTTTGCGAACAAATCTCATGTTGAACGTTTCAAAAAACTGTCACCGCTTGACCACCGCTTGAATTTTAATAAAACCCTTTACTCATACGCTTGCGAAATTTAGTAGTTTGAGAAATAATAACATAAGTAAATATAGTGTATGTCTTGCGTATGGATGTATTTTTGTTTTGTGACATATGTCATTACGCATGATACCTATAAGGGCTATAAGCAGAGTAGTACTTCTTGGCAAAGTGCCTCGCAGCAGAAAGCTATTAAACCTAAAAAAAAATAGCACCTCTTCTTCTTCTCATTAATGACAGCCACAGGAGTAAAGGAGTAGAGTATATAGGGACAAAATGGTTTTATAACATCACACGAGTGTTCTATTGCCTAATTATATGTACAATCGCGTACATACCTTTATCTACATGCATATTATAAGTTTTCTACAATATGTAAGAAACCTGTACCTGCGGTTGCCCTGTAGCTTAATGTGAGCATTAAAATGCAACCACATCGATAACCGATACTTTAATGACAATGCAATACTTTAATGTCAACATTAAAGTATCACCACGGATACAGATATCTTAATATAGGCCATTTGCTTATCGTTTCTGAACATATTTTAGAGAAGTTATAATATGGATGTAGATAAAAGTATTTTTCGTTTCATCATTAAATATCTATTGTATAGTATACCTATACAAATAAAACCCTCGATTTAATGGCCAGGTCACCCTACATCAGAGCTGACATCTCTTGAACGGCTCAAAAACCCGAGTCCGTATCAGTCATGATCATGACCTTAAGGTCCTTGGTCGATATACAATAATAAAAAATAATAATACAGGCTCAATGTAAAAATATCTGCTTATACCACCTGTGGCCTGTTTTATAAAGCTACAAATTACAATTTACAGGTTACAAGTTTCCATTTGACACAACCTCGACCAATGACGACCAGCCATTTGAGCAGTGTTGCCAGTTTAGACCTGTAAAATTGTAACTTGTAGCTTTATAAAACTTGCCCCTGCTTACCATTAAAACTCCGTAACGGTGCGGCCAGGGGCAGGTTTTATAAAGATACAAGTTACAATTTTACAGGTCTAAACTGGCAACACTGCTCAAATGGCTGGTCGTCATTGGTCGAGGTTGTGTCAAATGGAAACTTGTAACCTGTAAATTAATTTGTAGCTTTATAAAACAGGCCCCAAACGGGAACACGGAATATGCATGGATTTTTTTAATTGCATTTCTCAGCAAAATATGAAAGTACCTACCGTAAAAGAGATCACCAAAAGAGAAATACAAATTAAAATCGGCCAAGAAATAGGGCTGATACAAGCATTTTAAATTGGTAATTAGACAGAGAGATCCGATACGCCGTGTGACGTCATGTAACACGTCGGTCATATAAACTCCATGTTAAACTCTGTTATACTAGAAAGAGATAGGAACCAATCTTTGTTGGCTTATATCTCGGTTACCCCAGGGGCTGACTCGTGGTCACTGCTATTCGCTTTCGTCGGAAATTCGTCATGTTTAAAAAAAGACTGACTGCTGAGTTTCTTGCAGCGTTTCTTCTCAGCAGTGATCTCCTCTTGGGAAGCGCTGGTAGATTCTTGACGTGTAAAAGTGCCCGTGCGGCCTACTTACTGAATAAATGTCTTTTATGTTTATCTTTTTTACATGAATCAAATTTATTGAAGCTGTGACTTAATGGAGGGCCATTGCACTAATCAACCTTTGAAGCATGCATCCAACTGTAAGCGAAACGCATTGGGGCCTTTATCATACAAATTTTGCCCTTATGGGGGATCGATCCTGGGACCGCTTGCTTAGTAGGCAGGTATTACTATCGACTAGCTAGACCAAGGCACTTGTCCCACCGCCGGCGAGGAAGCGATAAGCTATCGACTATTTTCTCGCTCAAGAAACTAACAAAAGATATAGATCCCGTGTCAATAAAGGAGACGGACATATTAATAGTTGATCGCTGGCTGTTCACACTTCCGGCGAGAACTCTCTCTCCAACAAAAGATATAGATCCCGTGTTAATAAAAGAGACGCATATATTAATAGTTGATCGCAGAGGCTCTACTTTGAAATCCGTCTATTGCTATCCCTTTTGCTCTCGACGCGTCACTAATTCGCAAGAAAGTGATGGGGCGATCCGAAGTTCGAATTACTGATTTCAAAGTAGAGCCCCTGATTCTTCTCGCTTCTCGCTCATCGTCGGCGGTGGGACAAGTGCCCAAGGCTACTCAACCCCAGGCCCGCAGGCCACGCTGTGGCTCGCGGACGAAGTCTCAATGGCCCGCACAAGCAAGTTAGAAAATTTCCGCCTAATTGAAAAACTGTTGACTACCGCGGAAAGAAAGCGTGGTACTCTTGCGCGCGGTAACCGGTCGACTACGCGGCAAAAATGTCTTAGGCACTGGGGCTCTACTTTGAAATCAGTAATTCGAACTTCGGATCGCCCCGTCACTTTCTTGCGAATTAGTGACGCGTCGAGAGCAAAAGGGATAGCAATAGACGAAGTTCGAATTACGGATTTCAAAGTAGAACCTCTGGTCCCACCGCCGGCGAGTAAGCTATGAACTATCGGCTACTTTCTTGTCTAAGAAACGAACAAAAGATCATCGCTCCCGTGTATTTATATCTCTCTCTTTTATTTACACGGGAGCGATTATTTTTTGTTCGTTTCTTTGACAAGAAAATAGCCGATAGTTCATAGCTTACTCGCCGGCGGTGGGACCAGTGCCTAAATCGTCCATTTGGCCGGACTGTTAGGCCCGCCACAGACGATTAGTCGAACTGACAGGCCGAGAGGGACGCGGCTATTTGATAGAATGAGCAAGTTCAATGTCTCTCATTCTAACAAATAGCTGCGTCCCTCTCGGCCTGTCAGTTCGACTGATCTTCTGTAGCAGCCATTATACTCCATTTACTTTAACGACCTAGTACAGGTTGCTTTCACTCGCACAGTTTTATATAAATGACAAGGATAAAAGATAGAGGCAGGTAGCCAAGTGGACGGCAATAAACGATAATCTTGGTAGGACTCATTTACAATGGTATTTAAAACAATAGATTAAGGAGACAATAAGGAGGATATAAGGAGGTAAACAATAGCTAGTTGGTAAGCAACTTATGGTTAGCAAACATTTATAAATCTGTCTGCAATTAATGATATACGGAACTGCTCTAGATTATTTTGGTAAGCAAATTAAATATTTGAGCTGCTGGTAAGCAATCAGTGGGTAAGCAAAATATTTCATTTTGTCCTTTAAAAAAAAGGAGACAAATTTACTGCCGTGCCGGCAACGCTCATACCCCAAACCCACCATCAAATTTACAAATTTAACAGAGTCGACGGAGCTCCGCGCACGCGCAGCTCCTATTTCTGGGCTCCGGGCCTGATATAAAAACGAATCTAACCTAACCTACCTCATATTTATGATAAACTAGCTGCCTGCCAGCGGCTTAGCCCCGCAGCAAATTTCCGACCTTCCCGTTGGATTTTCAATTTTTTTCTTACATTTAAACCTTATCCTGACAATAACGAACACAACAAAAAAGAAATCATCCAAATCGGTTCAGCCGTTCTCGAGTTTTGCGCTTAGCAACACATTTAGTGATTCATTTTTATTTATATAGATAAAAGTAGATAGACAGATAGATAATTGGTCAGTTGGACAAAGCAGTTGAACCCCTGCCCCGAAAGGAAACTGACGATGACCGTTTTTACTATGGGACGCGCCGCATAACATCGAATCAACACGACACGACAATTTGACGACGCGCTGGCCTAGATGGTAGTGTAGTGACCCTGCCTACGAGGCTAGCGGTCCTGGGTTAAAATCCCGGTAAGGGCAGATATTTGTGTGATGAGCGCGAATATTTGTTTCTGAGTCATGGATGTTTTCTATGTATTTAAGTATATATTTACCTATATAAGTATGTTTATCGTTGTCTAGTACCCATAGTACAAGCCTAGAGCTTAGTTTGGGACTAGGTCAATTGGTGTGACATTGTCCCTTGATATTTATTTATTAAAAAAAAAAGTTATAGGTAAATAACATAGATAGGTACCTATCATGTTTCAGAATCAGATCATGCAAAAAACAATGGAGACACGTTTATGTTTATAGTTTTTATTAAAAAACAAATAATACAATAGTCCGTAGTAATACAATAACATAAGCATAAGTAAAACATAACATTAGCCTAATGGACACGCGCCTGTGGGAGGGTCGTCCGCTGCGTGGGTTTAATGCCGTCGGAGACCCGGTGCGATCCCGCGCGGGCAACACAACAACACAAGCTAACAAAACTTAAAATTAAGCATAATTCATTATAATTAACCCTTTGAATCAATACTTGACAGCTTAATGCCGCGATCGACAGGTCTGTCAGTGAGTTGCGCTATGCGCTTCATTTGTTTTGTAATTGCAGCGTTGCCGTCAAAGTTAATTGTGATGTTTGTTATAATAACTAATATGGATGTCAAACCTGATTTTTTTATGACCTTTCATATGATACGCCATTTGCTATAATCGAACCACATTCATTTTTCAACCCCCATTCTAGACCCCTTTTAAATTATTTATAAAATTAATTTCATATTTTTTACTAAAAACAGATGCGGGCAAGCAAGTTGTACAACGATGCCAAATTTCAAGTTGATAGCATTTGTAGTTGCTGAGAAAACCTACTGTGACAGACAGACGGACAACGAAGTCTCACACATAAGGGTTCCTTTTTTACCATTTTGGTACGGAACCCTAAAAATATAACAAGATTCTCATGCCAATGAATGATTTTCTGTTGGTAACCTCCATTTTTTCACGTTTCAAACAGTTTTTTTCGAATAAAATAATAAGTATCAATTTAGGCATTGTTATCATTACTTTTTTTGCTTTTTACTTCTCTTTTCCCAATCCTCCCAACTGCCAACATAAGCTTTAGACCTGTAAAGATAATTAGGCGTAAAAATAAAAAATACATTTTCTATTAATAAATTAAGAAAAATGCCTTCATATAATTACCAATCCATGATAACAAATACAAACTTGACATTGGCAGAAATGGTTGCTCGATATTGCGACAGGTTGCCATTAAATAAATAAATAAATAAATATACCGTGTTCATTCTTGGTACTTATCTAATATAGTAAACAACTTTCAAACCTCAAAATGAACCTTTTTTGGCTAAAACAGCAATTTTATATAAAATAAAGCACTCACAGGCAATAAATACATTGGCCAAGTGATGTCCAAAAAGTTTACTCAGTTTACTTTATTTACGATGAAAGTGCTGTTTTAACCCAAAAAAAGGTTAATTTTAAGATTAGAAAGTTGTTTACTCAAGTAACAATGAACACGTTATATTAATACGGAACCCTAAAAATTATCTCATATTAAAAGGGGAGTCGAAATCGCAAACTAATTAAAAGGCTCCATTTATGCTATGCGCGAATGAGCAACTTTTGTCGCCGCGACAGTATATCTCTCTTTTTCGAGCGTGCAAAAGAGACACATGTACTGTCGCCGGCGACAAAAGTTGCTTGGGCGCGCATAGCCTTAGACTAAAAAAAAACCGGTCAAGTGCGAGTCGGACTGGAGCGCCGCGAGGATTCTGCACATTGACATCTTATTTGTATGGAACATTAGTATGTTTAAAATGAATCCATGCGATATCTTTCTGGTGGATGAGGAGGAACCCAATATTCACTTTTATAATTTTTTAGGGTTCCGTACCTGAAGGGAACCCATTAATATGCCTACGCGGTCCGTCCGTCCGTCCGTCCCAACTTTAAAGAGCTGTATCTTTTGAACCGTAATAGATAGCGGCGATTGTTTTTTGTTCAGAATATGTGTTGTTACGGCGTATTTAGAAACTTTTTTTCACAGAAAGTGATGTAACTAATAAGGGTACCATAGGAGAAACGTTTTTTTTTTCAACATATTTTTATTCTAGTTCTACCTATCGTAAAACGGTAAAACATAGTAAGCGTCAAATTTTGTATGATGACCAGTACAGTAATGAAAGAAAAACCATTGCACAAATACTAAAAACCGGCCAAGTATGGGGGACCCCTTTAATTTTTATTATTTTTTGATATCGGGTAATGCGGAAATGATAGTTAAGGACCTATTGAATTTGCTCACCGGAAATATCCCAGCCTAAGGGCCAATTCAGCAGCTTCCACAGCTCGACGACCAGACTGACAGTAAAATATCACTTCATGTCTTACATCCGGTTTTTTTCGATTATAAGTTTTCTGGAAATCTTCATTCGACAGTACTAATGCAGTGTTAAGTTTGCCCACTGATAGAAAATAAAGAGATAAAATATTGTAAATCATGTTGTAGACGGAGACCTAGGACTATGGAAGAAGGGTTGCAACGACCAACGAACCCTTCTAATCAGAGGCTCTACTTTGAAATCCGTAATTCGAACTTTTCTTTTACTCTCGACGCGTCACTAATTCGCAAGAAAGTGACGGGGCGATCCGAATTTCAAATTACTGATTTCAAAGTAGAGCCCCAGATCGTGGATTTTTGGATTTCTAGAAATCAGGGGGAATCGTGGAAAGAAGGGGGGAGGGCTTTGCCCAGCAGTGGGACATTATAGGCTAGGCTCTTAAATAATAATAATAATAATAATAATAGGTAATGACAAAACAATGAATATTCTTACTTGGGATATTGGTGCTGTATGGTATCTTGCCAGTGACAACAATTTCACTTTGTTCTCGGACATCAATAATAAAACTCTCATTTTTCATAGCCTGCTTGACTTGCTCATATGATATCATATAACATTTGAAAAATACCCTATTTATTGTAAATGTTCTTTTAGCTATTGATACTGGTGGACAGACTGCAAAAGATTTTTAGCAATATAAAATTTGCTACACAGGTAGTACTTACTTAGGCCGGCCGCATACATTCGTTTTCCGTATACGGTTTCCGAATACGTTTTCCGCATTCGGACATCCGCGGCCGGCCGCATACATACGTTTTCCGAATGCGGAAAAGTACAAAGTTGAGTTGAATTTTGGTTTAACATGATCGAAGACGTCATGTGTCAACCCTAACACCCTAAAATCTCGAATTATTTAATTCCGAACTGAATTTTGGTCAAAATATATTTCACGCTAAAAACGACGTCTTGTGCGTAATGCACGACGAATCATATTTCACATTAGACGATAATTAATGGAAAGGGAATTATTATTTCAAAAATCCCAATGGTCCAACTGAAGAAAACGTGAAATATGTGGAGCGTTACGAAGGGTATTTCCCAAAAAAGTTTTACTGTGGCTTGCGATCCCCTCGCGTTATGTCGGCTCTACTTTGAAATCCGTAATTCGAACTTCGTGTATTTCTGTCCCTTTTGCTCTCGACGCGTCATTAATTCGCAAGAAAGTGACGGGGCGATCCGAAGTTCAAATTACAGATTTCAAAGTAGAGCCCCAGATGCTCTACTTTGAAATCCGTAATTCGAACTTTGTCTATTGCTATCCCTTTTGCTCTCGACGCGTAACTAATTCGCAAAAAAGTGACAGGGCGATCCGAAGTTCGAATTACGGATTTCAAAGTAGAGCCCCTAGGGCGCGTTTCACGAAGCTATAAGTTACAAATTACAAGCGGAAGTCTCTTTCTAACTCCTTTTGCTAGAAAGAGACTTGCGCTTGTAATTTGTAACTTGTAGCTTCGTGAAACGGGCCTCTGGAGCGATGTTTGCCAATTGTGAGGGATTATATAAAATCGAAACATAGAGGAGCTAATTAATGTGTTGTTTTGGCCAGATTTGGCTTCCAGTTACTACTCAAAAAAACTTGAGCAAAATGGAGATAAAAATCCCAGGAAAAAATTCAGGACGTACGGGAAATTAGCAAACTTTTTATTACAGTAAGGGCCTGTTTCACAATCGTCAAGTAAAGCATATCTGACACATAAGTTAAGCCCTTTCCTTTTCTTACACTTGAACATAAACAAGGAGAGAGCTAACTTTAACTTGCACATAAATTTATTTGTCGATTGTGAAACAGGTCCTAAATATTGTTTGAACTTTGTCCAAATTTCACTCCAACTCTAGCATTTCGGGAATGAGCTACAGTTACCTACTGTTCATCTCGAAAATTGGACAGTAAAGTTCACCAAAACTATTCAATGGTTTTTAATGTTGAAATACAATGTATTTCGTACTCCATGTGGAAATTAAAGGTGAGGCAAACAATAGAACTCCTTGGTGATTTGGTACCTACTGATTGCAGAGGCCCTACTTTGAAAATCGAAGTTCGAGGTAACGTTGGCTCCATCCCTTTCTCTCGATTTAGTCTCGAAAGACGAGTGACAGGGATGTAACTTCGAACTTCGATTTTCAAAGTATGACCTCAGGTTTTGTCCAAAAAATCGCATTAAAATAAGATCATTGTTATAAATAGGTACAATTCGTTCGTTCAAATAGTGTGCATAGCAACCCTTTAAAGTCGCCAGCACAGCTAAACTATGCAAACTATTTGAGAGAACGAACTATACAAACAGATTAAAACCCCCGATATAATGGCGAATTCTTTATTTGAGCTGATATCTCTGAAACCGCCAAACTTCTTTTCAAGAAACAAATTTCAGAACCACTTGGATATACTTAGCTCTCTTTAAAAAAAACTGTGGCTAAGACCCTGTCCAGACGGAGCGTGAACACTCGCGCGTAGACACTCGCACGTTCCCGAGGTACTAGAGTTAAATACATACCTACACCCCGTCCAGATGCTCTTGCGCGTTTCAAAACTCGCGCGTAAAAAGCGTGCAATGAGCGGGACTCTCGAAGTCTCGACTCGCTCGTTTTACGCGCGAGTTGAGATACTCGGGCGGGCGCCATTGCTGGGTCCAGAGGCTCTACTTTGAAACCAGTAATTCGAACTTCGGATCGCCCCGTCACTTTCTTGCGAATTAGTGACGCGTCGAGAGCAAAAGAGATAGCAATAGACGAAGTTCGAATCACGGATGTCAAAGTAGAGCCTCAGTACTACGGGTGAGTGGACTCGCGCGCTTCAATTTATATTGCGTCCAGATACCGCGTCTACGCGCGGCAGCATCTGACGCGATGACGCGATGTAAGTATGTAGCTCTAGTATCTCGGAAACGCGCGAGTCCCCTCGTGCGTGGACAGGGTCAAAATTGAAGCGCGCGAGTGGACTCGCGCGCAAATCGCCTCATCTGGACAGAACAGAGGCCCTACTTTGAAAATCGAAGTTCGAAGTTACGGTAGCTCCATCCCTGTCACTCTTCATTCGAGACTATCGAGAGATGGGGAGATGGAGCTAACATAACTTCGAACTTCGATTTTCAAAGTAGGGCTCCATGCTCTAAATAGTTTCATCTGTTTGGGAGCTACATGCCACAGTCAGACACACAGATACAAACGTTAAACTTAAAATACCCCAATTTAGCGTCGGGAGTTAAAAATGCAGGTAAAATACTTTTCCGCGGTCGACTCCATGCCGCTGGTGGGTTTAAAGCCATTCGGACCATGTTGGCAACTACCACTCTGCGGACAAATCTCATGATGAACGTTTCAAAACCGCCGCCCCAGCTTGAATTAAAAAAACCTACACTTATTTGGTTTGCGAAAATTACTAGTTTGAGAAATAATAATTATGATGATTCACATCCGCGTTCAGTTAGAGATATACGGCTGCGTCAAATTGATGATGCTGCCAATGTCAATTGAAGCTGAATTTATTATGTAGTGATTATATTCTCTTTGTTATGTAGTTGTGGTAGGTCTTATAGCTGAATAGCTTGGCTAAAAAGATTTTCAAGTGGTGAGGTGACAGGGGGAATAATAACATTTCTCATGTGGCAACACTGGCGACTACTGTCTAAAGCAGAGGCTCTACTTTGAAATCAGAACTTAATTCAAACTTCGTCTATTGCTATCCCTTTTGCTCTCGACACGTCACTAATTCGCAAGAAAGTGACGAGGCGATCCGAAGTTCTAATTACTGATTTCAAAGTAGAGCCCTAGGCCTTACCTCAGATTAATATTTGACTCATTTTGTATTGTTATATGTCAAATTTTAACCCAAAGTAAACTTTATCTGTCCGCGGTTTGAATATAGGACCCCGCCATAAGGAACGACTAACTGGACTTAGGGATAAGTTCGCCTCTGAGGCTCTACTTTGAAATCCGTAATTCGAACTTCGTCTATTGCTATCCCTTTTGCTCCCGACGCGTCACTAATTCGCAAGAAAGTGACGGGGCGATCCGAAGTTCGAATTACTGATTTCAAAGTAGAGCCCCAGTAGTACTTGTTTTCTTTTTGTTATATTCCCCATGTTTTGTATGTCTTTTTTATTCTTGTACAACAAAGAGTATACTTATATACATTAACTCTGGAGAGCGGCCGTATGACCTCATAGTCCGGGAGCCCAATGCAAGAAACCTTATAAGTGATAAATAAATAGAATATACCTACCCTGTAGGCGTAGCTTCAACTGAGGCTCTACTTTGAAATCCGTAATTAGAACTTCGTCTATTGCTATCCCTTTGCTCTCGACGCGTCACTAATTCGCAAGAAAGTGACGGGGCGATCCGATGTTCGAATTACTGATTTCAAAGTAGAGCCCCTGCTCTTGGTCGGCCGCGGCTTAACTTGGCAAGTTTTGCACAGATTGTAAAAAAAGTGGTGCCAAAATTTCATTAAAAAAAACGCCTTTCTTTTAATAGTTATTTATGTAACTGGTACATAATGAAGCCTCTTAAGGTACGAGAGCCGAGGTTAGAGCGCGAGCTTGCGAGCGCTCTAATTACAGGCACGAGTACCTTAAGAGCTAATTATGAACCGTTGCATACATAACTTTTTCTACAAGCTCTACAATGATAATGATAAAAATAAATAATCGCTAACTTTTCTCGTATACTTTACTCGATTTTTCTGCTAACAAATTACTTGTCATCAAAGACATTTTCACTATTCCGATGCGCGTTAATAGTTTGTGAATTTTATTGATAAATGTGAACAAATTTCATGCGAATTTTAATAGATACTAAAAACAGTTCTATCAAATTATCATAAACAAGTTGGAATGCCAAACGAAACGCCATTTTGTTGATATCCATATTGAACGTAACCATGGTAACCAAATAACAAATCGGTGGATATTAACCATCTATTTTTAGTAATTGAATGAAAATGTTATTTTAAACACATAATTACTCATAAAATTAATTTTGTTTTTAATATACGTAATTGTAATTGGTGTTAAATGTTTTTAACGGTTTATTATACAAATTATTAGGATGTCAAGTGTTAACTAAGCGCCAAGACTGATATCCGGAATGACCGTTTCCATGGTAATAACAATGCTATAATAAATTATAGAACTGTTATTACCATGGCAACGCTCATTATATAATTGTTTTTACTCTTCGGTTACGCTATAGGTGGTATTCTGACACCATTAACGATATCAATATTAGCGGTTTATAGTACGCGAGTAGAAAAAAGCTTTTAAAGCACTTATTATGGTAATTCATTAAATATTTCGTATTTTTACACATTTAAATTTCTGTAAAAATAGTTTTTGACAAGTATAATGTAAAGCAATTATATTATACTTGGCAAAAAATAATGTAATATAAAATAATATAACATAGGTTCATGTAAATTAGTTTAGGAGATGAAAAAAATAGTTATTTATGTAACTGGTACATAATGTAATGAATAATGAAGCTTCTTAAGGTACGAGGCTCTAATTATAGGCACGAGTACCTTAAGAACTAATTATGAACCGTTGCATACAAAACTTTTTATACAAAAGCTTAAAATGATAATGACAAAAATAAACAAACGCTAACTTTTCTCGTATACTTTACTTGATTTTTTTGCTAGAACAAATTACTTATCAGCAAAGTCATTTCCATTATTCCGATAGGCCATGATAGGCATTAGTAGTTTGTGAACTTTATTGTAAAGTATGTTAACAAATTTCATGCAAATTTTAATAGTTACTAAAACAGTTCCGACAATTTATCACAAAGGTTGGAATGCCAAACTAAATGTCCATATTAAATGTCACCATGGTAACCAAATAACAAGTCGATGGATATTAAATTAACCATCTATTTTTAGTAATTTAATAAAAATGTAATTTTTACTAAAAATTAGTCTCAAAATTATTTTTGTTTTTAATATACGTAATTGTAATTGGTATTAAAATATTTTTAACGGTTGTTTATACAAATTAGGATCTCAAGTGTTCACTAAACGCCAAGACTGATATCCGGAATATCCGTAACCATGGTAATAACAATGCTATAATAGTTATTAAAGAACTGTTATTACCATGGTTGCCGTCATTATACAATTGTTTTCCCGCGTCGGTTAGGCACTTGTCCCACCGCGGGCGATGAGCGGGAAGCGAGTACAGCCAGCGATCAACTATTAATATATGTGTCTCTTTTATTGACACGGGATCTATATCTTTTGTTTCGCTAAACTAGTAGAGAGAGTCCGCGCCGGTAGTGTGAACAGCCAGCGATGAACTATAAATATATCTCTCTCTTTTCTTTACATCGGAGCGATTATCTTTTGTTCGTTTCTTGGGCGAGAAAATCGCCGATAGTTCATCGCTTACTCGTCGGCGGTGGGACAAGTGCCTTACGCTATAGGTCGCATTCTGATACCGTTAACGATATCAATATTAGCGGTTTAATAGTACGCGAGTAGAAAAAAACAATTGACATTCTTACTTGTTTATAGTTTTTATTACAGCACAAAGAGTACAGCCCGTACCGTAGTAATACAATAACATAGTATAAAACATAGCCTAAGATGAACACGGGTCTTACTAGGCTTTTTGTTGGCAGCGACTGATCAAGTTCTTACCGCCCTAGGCTAATTATGAGGACGCTCCCCGGCCCTCGTCAGGTGTGTTACGGTCGGCCTAAAAAGTAGTTTATCACGATTTCAGCGCGCCCCCCCGATCCTCGCGCCCTAGGCTGTAGCCTTATTAGCCTCAGGATTAATCTTGCCCTTTTTTATTTTGGTCTTTAATTTTCGCTTCCCAGTCCTCCCAACTGCCACCATAAACTTTTGCGCTGTAAAGTTAACATTATAGTAATAAGTATCTATCTGAATAAAATAATTTGAAATTAAGTCAGTATGGGACTGTCACTTTGAGATTTAGTCTCCCTAAAGATGTATAGTTCGTTTGTTCAAATAGTGTGAATTGCAACCCTTTGAAGTCGCCGACACCGCTTGGTGCCAACAGCGGCGGCTTCTTTGTACCTATTGATTGTGGCGGCAGATCAAAGCATGCAAACTATTTGAACGAACTATACCTAGGCATGAAATTTGGTCGTTATGAATACGAGGTAGGTTCTCGTAAATGTTCAATGTTCAAAAAAGCCCTAAAGTTACTTACTGTGTATAACCAAGGTTCAGGGCCATTACAGTAGCTTCCTTGGCTCGATTACCAGCCTTACAGTAAAATATCAGTTCATGTTTTTTATCTGGTTTAAGTGAATTATACTTATTCTGAAAGTCCTTATTGCTCATTGATAATGCTCCCTTAACATGGTCCACTAAAAGAAAATGAACAGATAAGATATTGTTAAATTTTTATGTCACTTTTTTATATGATATAATAATTAATGAGCAATGATCATTACGATAAATGATAGCAGGACGAGTTTCCTGGAACTTAGGAAATGCACTCAGGGGCAAAAAAACAGGTCAGAGTGCGTTTTTCATACAAACGAGGCTATTTCGAAGCCTTGGTTACTTGCCAGGGGTTGTTTTGAGTGAGGTTTAATGGTGGATACTCCGAGGTTCAATAGAGGAGGTCAAAAGTTCTTAAGATACCTAACTGATCGCACAATCATTTAACACCACAGCAAGAGAGTTTGGGCAAGCATTCGGATTTCCTTACATTTTCGCACACAATTCCGGCGTTAACCGCAGATTCTATCAGTTGGGTATCCTAGGCACTCTGGAAGTCCTATATAGATGCTCGGGGTATCCATCATCAGATTTCACTAAAAGCATCTACTGGCGAGGAACCAAGGCGTCAAATTAGCCTCTTTAGTATGAAAAACGCACTCTGACCCGTTTTTTTTGTCCGTGAGTATATAAGATAATAGAATTCGTAAAATTGACTACCTCACTACTATGGAATGCAAATAACCGGTTAACCGGTTAATTCATACAAAAACGGTTAATAACCGGTAAAATTGCATTCCCTACTCACTCCCATGCGGTTTTCGCTGTGCACTTTTAGTTCACCTGGCTGAAAATCAATATTGTTTTTGATTCTAAACCGTCATTTGTAATTTTTAATAACATAACAATTCTTTGTATTACACAAGTACCTAATCTAAAATAACAAAGAATATGAAAGAAATCAATACTTTTTAAGAAACAAATTTATTTTCCTTAGATGTGTTATGCAAAAAAATTCTTATATTATATTATAATGTTAATAAAATAAAGTCAAAGTGAATTTGTAAATGTTGGTAAGGGCCTCCTCTTTTCCTCGGCATTCTTCCCTTTCGATAAATGCTCCCACCTATTAGGTTAAAACACATCCAATGGTAATAATAATTTAAAAAAATGGACTTTCAAAATTTATGTCGACAGTCTACACTAGCACACGAACACAAGCTGATGCACAAAAATTAAGCAAGATCCCAATCCCAGTCACCAGTGGCATCTCATTTGAGGCAAAGCAAAACAAACCTACCAAATCTAGCTTTCTACACTGCTACGCACAGTCTACCTGATGTTAGGCAGGATCTTTCCACCTGAACGTTCCGGGGATCTGAGGCCCATCGACATTCGCACTTTCAAGGTTGCAATTGCATCAATAACTCTGAGGACTAAGATGAATTGCCTCTATGCTAGTTGTTACACCAACTGTGTTCACCCCACAGCAGAACGGCACAAGCAAGCAGTGCTGCTTCGCAGGTTACGTAAAGGTATTAAGTATACAATGTCAATGAAAAAATAATTAAATAATCTTACACGGTATATTGATGCTGGTTGGTATCTTGCCAGTAGCAACTATTTCATGGTGATTTCGGACATCAATAACAAAAGTTGCTTTTGCTATCCCCTCCCGGACCTCATCATAACCGATAACTGTTTTTAAGGTTACCCTATTCATAGAAAATGTTCTTACTGCTGTTGTTACTGATGGATTGACTGAAAAAGTATTCATGTAGCAATATAATTTGCATCCAAAAAAACAAAAATCAATAATTGTAGCTCTACCGAAATGATATATTTCTTCAATTTCTTCATGTTTTAATTGGAAATATATCACTCAACTATTCACTTTTAGTCCAAAAATGTTGCTACTACTATCTAAATCGGATTTAAACTCATACAAGATACAAGCAGGTAAAATACTTCTCCGCCGTCGAATCCATGCAGCTGGTGGGTTCAAAGCCAATCGAATCATGCTGTTAGCCACTACCACTCCACGAAATAATCGCATATTGAATACAGGAACAAAAATGATGGTTCTTAATAATCTGCCACCACTGTTAGATAATTAACACGAAATTAATTAAATGAAAGCTTTCACTTATAAGTTTACGAAAATGAATAGTTGTTTAACTAGTAAAGCTAACAAACAATAGAAACTTTTGAAACAGCTGTATAACAAACCACAATTTTAAAATTTATCAAGATAATGAAGATGAACATGAACAAGATTACGAGGGTATAAATGAATGGCAAAACAAAAATGTCAAATCAAAAGTAGTCGAAGCTGTCAAAGGTGTCAAGGTGGTGTCAAGAGAAAATAAAAAAAAATTGTTCACCTTCAACTTTGTTTATGGCAACCGGGATATTTTTTGTTCATAACAAGTTCATTCATTCAATACAGAAAATGGAAAATAACTTTAATCTAATTCAGAGGCATTTACTTTGAAATCCATAATTCGAACTTCGTCTATTGCTATCCTTTTTGCTCTCGACTCGTCACTAATTCGCAAGAAAGTGACGGGGCAATCCGAAGTTCGAATTACTGATTTCAAAGTAGAGCCCCAGATGACGTATTGTGTTGTCTTTGAAATATACTTCGTTCGATTATGATCGATTGTCGCCTAAAGTCGAGAACGCGCAAGAATCATTGTCTAATTTATATAAATATTTTTTATCGTTTTTAAATTACTGTATATGATATTATGGTCAACCCATAAAATAATACCCAAAAAAGACTGCAATATTTTCAACTATAGGTACCTACTATATTGCATTTACTAAAGAACAATGCTTAAATCGCGGCTACCAGCAAAATCATGTTAAAGTGATAGTTACCTAGAAGACTGAAGAACCGGTCAAGTGCGAGTCGGACTCACGCATTGAGAGTTCCGTCCGCCACTCGCATTATTATATTCCTTTTTGAGCCCAGCTCACACTTGACCATTTTTTAGTATTTGTCGTTTTTTATCGGGTTTCGTACTATAATCATACCAAATTTGACGCTTGTATTTTTGACCGTTCTTACGATAAAACTAAAATAAAAATATGTGGATAAAAAGTTTCATGTATAGGGACCCCCTTAAATATTTTACTATATGTATTAGTAAATCCGCCGTAATAACAAATATTCTAAAAAAGAAACCAACCCGCTATCTATTACGGTTCAAAAGATACAGCTCTTTAAAGACGAACAGGCGAATTGACGGACAGCGCAGGCACATTAATAGGGTTCCGTTGGTCTACCCTTCGAGTACGGAACCCTAAATAAGTTTAAGTTCATCAATTTGGAACTTCCAATATAATTGACTTAAAAAGTCCAGAAATACTATTGTACTATTAAAGTAATAAAAATAAATCCGTTACATTAGTCAAATTTAAGAATAAAATAAGATTTTTACGAAAATAATAATTTTATTTTTAACGTTATCATCAGTCTTAGCCTATTATACAGTGTAAATAATGTGATGTTTTAATAGTATTAAGACTTATTTGTAGTGATAGGAATGTTCAACTGTTATTTTTAAAATTTTGGTAGGCCTCCCACAATATGGACCGACGATCTGGTGAAGATCATGCGAAGCCGATGGATCTGAGAAGCACAAAACGGACCGTCGCGGAGATCCTTGAGGAAGACCAACGTCCAGCAATGGGATTCTTCGGCTGATATAATGTAACTGGTATGAGAATTCACAGAACTTAGGAGAATGAGTATTTTGATTTTGCCAAAATCAGTCATTCTAATCTTTGTATACCATTGGATGAAACTATGACCTAATTACTTATTATAGTTGTGATTTTAATTTTTTACTGTGATAATGTTGAAGGCTGTGATTATCTATGCTTCGTAGGTTATCAGTTAATGATTAAGTAATCTTAAGTGATTAAAAGGACAGACAGAAAAAAATCTTTCAATCTGTACAACACAATGAATCTGATTTAAGTTTCAAAGTAACTTAGTTTCTTGCCACTTTTGCAAAGTACTTCTTCTTCTCATTGGGATTTGGAATGATCTGTAAAAAGTAAAAAAATAATTTAATTGTTTTTTTACATAAATACATTAAATCACGCTTGTTTTGCAGAAGGGTATGTAGAGACCACTTCTTTCCACCTGCTATGATCCTGACAAATAAGTTTTTTCCAATGCAATATGTTGTAAAATTAAAAAAATTACAAAAGAGTGATACAACATCAAAAAAAAATGTGCCTCACCGTATCCTGTCCTGGTTTCCAGCCAGCTGGACATACTTCTCCATGATTATCAGTATATTGGAATGCTTGAACTAATCTCAAAGTTTCATCTACGGACCGTCCAACAGGCAGGTCATTCATGGTGATTTGCCTCAAAATTCCTTTATCATCAATGATAAATAATCCTCTTAGAGTGTGACCTAAATCTTCTAAATATACACCATAATCCTTAGCAATGGAGTGGCTTAGATCACTAAGAAGTGGGATGTTGATCTTGCCAAGACCGCCTTCTTTCCTTGGCGTATTTATCCATGCTAAATGAGTGAAATGAGAGTCGACTGAACAAGCAACCACTTCAGTGTTAATTTTTTTAAATTCTTCAAATCTTTCAGAGAATGCCAATATTTCAGTTGGGCAGACAAAAGTACTGAAACATGAAAAAAAATATATCTTAATAATAAATCAAAAGTGGTATGATTTTGATGATTTTGTGAGACCTATTCAATTAATTCTCTTTACTTTTTTTAAGTCTGATGCATTGTTATAATCAAATAGAAATAGTATTTTTTTATTTCAGTTTAATAGTTTGATGATATATTATCTTTATTACTCACAAATCTAAGGGGTAGAAAAAGAAAACCAAATATTTTCCCTTAAAGCTTGATAAAGAGAGCTGCGTGAATTCTCCGTCGACAACTGCTGTAGCCTCCCACTCAGGAGCAGGTTTTGAAACTGTAATAAAATAATTATTTATCTCAGTAATATTATAATCAGCCAGTAATAAATCCTGTGAAATACATTTTATTTATAATATTATATTATATTATATTATTATTTATTGTATTAATTTATTTGAAATTAGCTAAACCTTATCAAATGGGCGACTAAAGTTAATTTCATACTTTGGCCGTAGCTTAAATGTTTTCAAATGAAATGAAAATGTATACATGGGCGTATTGAGTAGATAGATACAGTACATGTGAAACCAATCCAGTCAATACTTACTCACGGCTTTAGTAACTTGTAATTTATGATCAATTTTTCTCGCGCCGCCGGGAAAAACATTACCACTACCAAAAGAATAACATGAATCGCTCTCGAATAACGATGATTTTGTACTAATGCTTAAGCTAACTAGTATCAATACCGACGTTAAAGTATACTGCATGTTAAATTATTAACGGAGTTATAATATTTATAAACAAAAATTTAAACACTAAAACACTAGGTAGGTACGTTCTGACGCCGCCGGACACGTACTCCTTACGCATACCATAGATTAAAGCACACTTACACTTAACTTAACCACAGCTTAACTGAACCTGAATACAGTGAGGTCAGGGTCCCAATTCTCGTGAGTTCGAGATGATGTTTCATGCGAGATATGTCAAAAAAATGTACGCAGTTGACAGTGCATATCGCATGAAAAATCATCTCGAAGTCACGAGAATAAGGGTCCAGGCAATAGTATAGTTGTTTAGTTTAATAGGAATATGTATCATACGATAGTACTCTAAAACGAACCACGCTCAGATGAATTTCATTTCATTTCGTATAAGCACGTATCTAGCACTAACAATATTGCAGTAAATTGTGTTGAAATAAAAGTTATGAATGTAATCGACTTAGTCGAATCTTGGTCAATTCGAACTCTTGTTGTTGCGATGGATAGTATAGTACATCACTATTTTATTTAAAAAAATATAGAACCACTTCTCTCTCTCTTTCTTCACAGGATTTGTCTGGAAATATTTCCATTTTGATTAATTGTATCAGTTTCTTAGATTTTTTACGGGATTTTTATATTTAGGAAAGAATAAGAATTGTAAAGGTATTAAAACATCGCAGGTTTCAGAACATGCGCTTCTCTCAAATTCATTGAATTCATTCATTCGTTCTTTTCTGGTTTCGTTCACAGGTTCACTATATGTATGTATGTAAGTTTCATTCATTCGTTCGTTCGCTTGCTTCATTGCTTGCGAAAGTCGTATTGCTATTTTTTTCAGTTATTATGTATTTGTAGTTAATGTAAATTATCATTGAAAATGTTTTCAACACCTTATATGTTTACTTTATCATAACATTAACTGAACAACAGTCCATCGCGACAGTTCGCGGTAAGTTTAGAAAATACTTTGCAATCCACTTGTCGTTCACTATGGCGGTGGTTTATACAAGCAAGTTGTAAATAGTGTAAGAAAGATGCTAACGAAATTGTGTTTGTAGTGGCGTTCCGCGTATTAAGTGATCGTGTTTATTTTAGATGGATGTGGCGGATGAGGGTGTCTTGGAAGTGGATTTATTAGGGGATGATGGATCGGAAGATGAAATCGAAGCGCCGCCGTCTTCTGGTAAGTAGGCTTATGAAACTAACATTTTGGATGTCAGGGGGGGTTGAAAAGGCCTTCAAGTCGGAGGTTGGGTTAGGTTAAGTATGTTTGTTTACTAGGTTTGGTTTGTTGTTAAGTGAGCGTCTCGTGTTAGACTTCTATCCAGGGCCAGGGTCGACGCCGACGTCGTGCGCGTCGTCCCCGCGCGGCGAGGAGCCCGCGTCGCCACACGGGGGCGCCTCGCAGCCGGCATTCTTCCACCACCAGCCCTATACGCGTCCCTTCTTCACGTCAGGGCGCCGTGGGCCCGGCCGGCCGCGCAAAGAGGGCGCCAAGCTCGCGAGGGAGGGCAAGATTGTTAGAAGGTAATTATGTCCAAAGATAAGTACCTAATTGCAGTAGTGTATAACTTCATGGCGGGGATCCATTTTATATTTGTTATGCTACGCTATCCGGTATACTATTTTGTTGTCTATATAATATTAATCACAACACATTCTTCATCATATATAAATATATATAAATATATAATTATATGTAATATAAATATAGCTTGTTATTGTTTGGGTATGTGTTTTGTTTAGTTTTGAAAATGTACCTATTGAAATTATTTTTGTATTATGCTCTTTTAAAAAAAAATAGCTTGGTTTCTAAATAATCAATGTTATTATTATTACTGCTTTTAGAGCTAATGATGAGTTTTTAAATAGTTAATGTTGTAACTTGTAATGTATATTTTGTTTTATTACTTTTATTAGATATAGAGGCGGTGCCGGGTCTGTCCGAGGGGCCAAGAGACACCGTGGCAGCAGAGATGATGCCCTGGACGACATGATGGATGAGGATGATTTCACCATGCCTGCTCCTGAGGAACCACCCTACATGCCAGAGAAATGGTACTGATGTAGTTGTAGAATTTGTTGTTAAAATAAGTACCTATTACTAAACCATCATAAATATCATAATCACTTAAGACTGCGCCGAGAATACGCTGGACCTTCGAGTTATCAACTTAACAGAAAAAAGTGGCCACCTTTTCCCATTAAGCTAGCTACTCAAAGGGTAATTTGTAAAAAAAGAAAACACAGTAATAGTAATGCGCCACTGGACGCTCGACATTTGCTCAGTGCAGTCTTAAAATAAGACTTCCAATTTTTTTGACTATAATTAAAAAGGCAGTCATCAGACTCATCAGTTAATCATATCAGTAAATCCTCTATGTTTTTCTTTTAAACTAGCTTAGATAACATAAAACATGATTTTCAGGGCTGGCAAAGCATGTGCTCTCTGCAACCTAACAGAGCGCAGTCAACTAGGCCAGGGTGAGATGAGGCAGTTCCTCTGCAATGTTGGTGAAGGAGACGGCAGTACCACTCCAACGGTTTCCAACTCGGGCGGTGCCACCCCCACAAATGTTCAAACACCAACTAGTACCCCCACTACTCCTGTTCCTCCCGGTCTTGCTTCTCCCCCACCTGAACTTGTAGATCCCAATCAACATCCATTGGCTTTGCCACTTAGTAGGAGGCAGAAGGCGTTCAATAAGTGCAAGTGAGTTTGTATGACATTCTTTTGGAGTTCACCTAATTGTAACACATAATCAAACAAGCATGGAAGCTTAAAATATTTGAATTTGAATTTTTGAATTCTAAATTATGTTGTGGATGTGAACTGTATTTTCTTGAATTCTGTTAACAAAGTATAATACAAAATATTAATGTTGGTGAACTCTACACTTCACTATTCTTGTAACACAGCAATAAAAAATACTCATTCAATTATAAATCATTTCCTTTTAGAACTCCTTTATACAACATGGAGCACACGGATGAGCTCTCGATAATTGGACACACTGAAGTTCTAGAGCTCCCCGGAGTGGTCAGTTCAGGTGCCTTCTACATACACCGCTGCTGCCTTGAGTTCAGCCCTCCGTTCCACGACCAGGTCGCTGCAGCGTCTAGCTCTGAGGATGATAGGGAGCTGCTAGAGGAGGCCAGGGTTCGGGGAATAGTGATGGTTGGCTTAACGAGAAAATGTGCCTTCTGTTTAAGACATGGTGCAAGCATTCCTTGTAAGGTAATATACTCTTCTAAGGTTTTATTTGACATTTTATACCAGAACTTGTGTTGAGACTTTGTTCTAAACTGTTTTTTTTTTCAGATGAGTTGCAGTAAATACTTTCATCTCCCTTGTGTTCTTGCTTCCGGAGGTTTTATAGACTTCCAGACCAAATCATCGTTCTGTAAGGACCACTTGTATCAAGTGCCACTTGTTTGTAAGTACTTACTGAAATGGCATCACCAGTTTTTACTCACAATGTTTTGCACAATCATGTTTATTCTGTTTTCTTACTTTGTCCTTAGGTAAAGCTGACATTGACTGTAGGACGTGCCGAACAATCGGTGATATTTGTAACCTCATGACATGCGTTACCTGTGGCGCTCATTACCACGGGACTTGTGTTGGACTCGCGCAGTTACCAGGTACTAAATAATCTGTTTGTCTTTACAATAATGTTAGTAAAACAATCCCTATTGGATTAATTAGAAGGGTTCATGTAACCTTTTTCTACTCGCGTAATATAAACCGTGCGGTATATCAATTATAATTATAACATTGTATGATATTGCACTGTTTTTGGATGAATCGTGTTTGGAAAGAGTTGAGAGTGCACAGTATGTATATTCTGCTTTTTAGTCAATTAAATTAAATTAAGCACAAGTCCAGGGCTCTTTATATGAATGCTAAAGGTCCAGACGTGTTGGAGCTTGGTTGGTTGACATGTGGTATTGTGTCAGGGGTCCGCGCGGGCTGGTCGTGCCGCTCGTGCCGCGTGTGCCAGGTGTGCCGCGGCGAGAGCGCCGCGGGCATGCCGCCGGCCGACGCGCGCGCCGTCACCTGCGAGCACTGCGACAAGATGTACCACGCCTCGTGTCTGAGGCCTGTCATGGCCACTGTACCGAAGTATGGCTGGAAGTGCAAGGTTAGTACCGGTGGCAGTGGAAAAACAGAAGGTTGTATCTTTCTTACGTCTAAAAGTTATACCACACTGAGGGCGTACAGATTTGAACGGTGAAGTAATACGACGGATATAATATACGGTGTCTCTGACGGCACAGTCTCGTGGCGTAACAAGTTTGACGGCAATTGCCGACGTTTGAGGTCAGTGCCACGAATTTCCGATGACGTGATTTGCCGGCTTTGGCGCTCAAATGGTTAAAAACTTGAGGGAATTATTTTGTCTGTTCAATTTTTATAACATATGAAATAGAGATCAACCCAGAATCCTCCTCTCCATCGTCTTAACTGTCCAGATTGGTGGTACCCACCACTGCACTACTCGTAAATGGTTCTCAAATGCGAAAAAGAAATTAAACCTATTTTGTTAAGTTGTCATTTCGAAAGATTAAGTAGTGCTGTTTGCATTGAAGACGATATCAAAACAGGTATAATATGATCTGTTGCAGTGCTGTCGCATCTGCTCGGACTGCGGCGCGCGCTCGCCCGGCGCGGGCCCGTCGTCGCGCTGGCACGCGCACTACACGGTGTGCGACTCGTGCTACCAGCAGCGCAACAAGGGCTCGTGCTGCCCGCTGTGCCGCCGCGCCTACCGCGCCGCCGCCTACCGGGACATGATCCGCTGCATCGCCTGCAAGAGGTAACTACGACCTACACTACACCCCTGGCTTAGCCCTTAACGAACACATACAATCCTAGATATATTTTGCTGACATATTCTGTACATATCACATATTAACCCTTTTCTTTGTTTATGTTGTAACCGTCATCTAACAAGGAAATACTCACTTCATCTCTCTTAATCACTGTCCTCGAATCCTAGTGTACCCGTAAGATGTAATAGACGACCCTAGTCTATCTGTAAGATGCCTACCTGATTAGGTGCGACGACGAGCGTAGCGAGGAATGGCGAGGCTAGTTAATCAGCGACTAGGGCATCTTAATTATAATTTAAAACATATGTTGTACAGTCAACTACAAAGAGTTGTACCCACTTTTGGACCTTATTATAAGGGGAAAAAGTGGATTACATCTCTTTGTAGTCGACTGTACCTACTGTAAAATACTTCAAAAAACTGATATACATTTTGTTATAATTAGGTACGTCCATGGCATGTGCGACCCGGACGCTGAGCCGCAGGCGTACCGCGTGAAGAAGGAGCAGAATCCCGCGTACGAGTACAACTGTCCTCTTTGCAAGTCGCACATGCAGATCGCGGGCTCAAAACCGGGCTGTAAGTTCAATATCCACCTATCTATACCATCTTAGTTCTCAGGGTTGGCAACGCATTTGCAGTTTTGAGATCCATTGGTCCTTTGCCTTCTCTATTCCATCGAAATACCTATTATTTCAATTAGATGTAATAATATTTCCTTACCAAAACTATACAAGACAGGACTAAGAAAGGCCGTGAATAGAACGTTTAAGGGTATTTTAAAATGGATAAATATGTTTTCAGCTTTTGATGATGACACCGCGGCGTCTACATCTCAAGACTCTTCGTTCGGTGACGACAGTATGCAACAAGAACAGGATCCCCTTGCCATCGAATCTAAGGTTATTATTTCTATTCAAGCAGATAATTTAAACTAACGATTATTTTCCCATTGCTCCATAGGTATAAAAGACTACTACAGCAACTCCAAGCTCCTAGGCCTCCCGATTAACACTCTAATATTTCCATTGGTTCCAGCCGGACGTCGGCCTCGGTAAAGGCAAACCATACACGGTATCCGCGAAAGTAGCAAAGAAAAAAATGGGCGGGTACAAGTTCAAAGGCGGGATCCATCCTGCGAAACTGGGCTTCCAAAAACGGCAGAGGTCGGTTCTCGACTTCGGCCGCAAGAGAGGGACCAAGCCCAAGATGCGGGGCGTGTTCGGGGTGCCGGGGCTGGGCCTGCAGCGCCCGCAGGCGCCCGACAACAAGACGACCGAGGATGACCCGGGTAAGCCGATACTAACATCAAATTTATCAAATCAAATCAAATCAAATCAAATTCATTTATTCATTTATTTTATAATGTACCTGCGGCACTTACATTAGTAGCATAGGTAGTAGAGTTTTTGAGTTTGCATCCTTGGCATTGGTCCTATTTGTCTATAAGAACAGGGTTACAAAAAAGTTTGTATTTAAGGGTTGCACAATTTGACGACTTTTTAATCCATTTTCATAATTATGCAATTTACCTAAGTCGCAACAGTCGCAAAATTGGTGATGGATGACTGATGATGATCTTGTCGAAAGTTGGTTTTTGCTTGTTGTTTTTGGAAGTCGTAGATTGTTCAACAAGGGACTAAAACAAGCCCTAATGACAAGGGGCGAAGCGCGGGTGGCTATAGTTAGAGTGTCATTATGGTTGTTTAGTCTCGCGTTAAACACTCTACTTTTCACTTTGAATGCAAGGGAAAAACGACGACGTTCTATACAAAATTACTATATTGATTATAGCAAAGTTTCTTACAAATTTCTTCAGCGGTTTTTTTTTGTAAAGTGACGCTTTAAACGCTTGCATAGTTAGCCAACAGGTTCAAACTTGAAAACTATTTTAAAACTAATTGGATCATGCATAACAAAATTAATTCATCCTTAATTAATTAGATTCATATTCGTAATCATTAATCGTGTTTGTTGGAGAAATACTGGAAAAGGGCCGAATTGTAAGTACCCGAAACCGACGTGCGTGCATGACTCGATGTATGAATGTGGAAGAAGCGAAAGAGATTTGTCAAGATCGTAGCAGGTGGAAAGAAGTGGTCTCTGCCTACCCCTCTGGGAAACAGGCGTGATTTAATGAATGAATGAATAATCGTGTTTTACAAAATTAAACCGTTTTTTTTAATATATTTTTGCAGAGTTGTCAATTTGAGGTTATTTCCACGACCTAAAAAATTTCTATACACAATCACTGAAAATGGCGATAATCTTCCATTCACAAACACCGTGATTGGTTGTTTAGGGGGTATCAAAAGTAAAAAAAAAACTTGTGTCCCTAGAGATTTAAGGAGCTTTGTTTTATCATTCAAATGTGAAACACCCTATTAAGTAGTATATTAGTTAAATACTAATAAATTACTGATTTTATGTGTTTTACGGAATTCCTAATTTGAAAAATGATAATATTCGTGCTTATTATTAGGACACCGGTTTCGCTTCGTCTCCTCAGCTAGCATTCCTATCATAAGAGCTTTGATAATGTGATGTTTCATAAACTTCTGTTTCTATCCGACTATGGACCCTAAAAGGATGGTGATTTACGATCTTTATTTAAATCTTGTTTCAGGCGTTGAAAATAAATTAGTGTTATGCTCGAGCAAGGACAAGTTTGTGTTGACGCAAGACTTGTGCGTGATGTGCGGCGCTGTGGGGACTGACTCCGAAGGGTGCCTTATCGCCTGCTCGCAGTGCGGGCAGACTTATCATCCCTACTGTGTTAATATTAAGGTGAGACCGGAGTTGTAAAAGCTATAAAACGGGACTTAATCGCGTAATAAATGACATTTTGGTTACGTATAGTTTTTAATATTGTGTAAAAATCGATACAAGGGTATCAGGAAGGTAAAACTTACCAAATTCAGATTAGCCTCTAAAAAACATGATTATAAGCAGCTTATTTTAATAATATTTGTGTCGTTCTGTAATTAATTTAGTAGGATCCTAAGTTAATAGCTTGTTAATTATTAAATCAAAAAAGGCGTCTATTAGATCACAGATGGTTTCTTGGACTTAAAAAAGTCCTGTCATTCAGTAAACTAGACATCACATGCCAAATGCAATAGCCATGTCGTGCTTTCGTCATTCGCTAACCCTCTGAGACTCTCGAGTTAAATGCACCCCGCCACCGGGGTTCTAGCGGTCCGCTATGGACGTTGCGTTTCTTCCCACCCCTTATTATTTTTATTTGCAAATGTGACATATCAGTTTCAGCAACTTATCTATTGTTGCGTTCCGGTGTGGGGGGGATAAGACAGCCGGTATAACTACTAGCATAGAGGTGTTCTACCTTACTTCTCCGGGTAGGGTTGGCAACTCTTAGTCTTGGGATTGCAGTCTCGAGATTGTAGTCTTAAGATTTGAAATGTCTATATCTAGGTGGCCTAAGTGCGCGTTTGCACAATTGCCATAAAAAAAAATTGTTGCAGGTATCTCAAGTGATAGTGACGCTCGGCTGGCGCTGCTTCGACTGCATCGTGTGCGAGGGCTGCGGCAACCGCGGCGACGACGGGCTGCTGGTGCTGTGCGACGACTGCGACACGGCGTGGCACACGTACTGCGCGCGCCCGCAGCTCGGGGACGTGCCGCGCGGCGCCTGGCGCTGCGAGCGCTGCCGCAAGTGCCTCACGTGCGGCACCCGCGACACCAACACCTGGTGCGACAACTATACAGGTACTATATACTACGATCAAATACGAAAAAAGTTGTTTCACAATTCTATTTTATTCTATTCTATTCATAAAGACGTTGATCATACGCTCGCGACGTTTTGCCCCAAAAACAATGAGGCGATAGCAGTGCGGCGTGGGAAAAAGTCCCGTCTTTTCTAAATGGCCAGATCACCAAACGAAATAAAAAAAATGTGCTCCGTCATAGTCATAACTCATAAGGTGCCCCACTACCTTGAAGTGCCTAGGTAATAGGTAAAAGACGACCTTGCTGGGAAGTCCTCGCCCCCCGCCAGTCGGTAATAGCCACTCGAGAGTTGAGAAATAAACTCCGGTACCAGAAGAAGCAGCGTGGGTAGGCCTCCAACGTCGTGGACCGACGACGTGGCTAAGATTGCGGGAAACCGATGGATTCAAACGGTACGGGACCGGTCCATGTTGGGGGAGGCCTACGTCCAGCAGTGGACGCTCTGATTCCTGACTACGTTGCGATATCCGACAAGCGACATTACGAGTATTTCGCTTCTGTTACTTATAATGCCTGTATTCTACTACTTACTTTTCATATAAACTTGAAACGTCGCGGAATATGGAGGCACACTCATTAAAACGTCTTGTTTCACAGAATGCGGGCCGTGCGCGTCTTTCGTGATGTGCTGCGTGTGCTCGGAGCCTTACTCGGACGGGGAGCTGATCATCCAGTGCCTGGCGTGCCGGCGCTGGCTGCACGCCTGCTGTGATAACATCCGCAGCGAGCATGACGCTGAGCTCTGCTGCCGAGCTGGGTAAGTTTTTTTATATTTTTCTTTTATTTTCATGACTTTTTTTGACTTTTAATGATGTAGGAAGCAATTCCGAAGTAGTTAGGTGCAACGACGAGCGGTGCGAGTAGTGTGTCAGTTATATAGTTTGGAGTGAAATTGGCAACATGATTGAATTTTTATTCATAAACTGTTGTTCACATCGGTAGTGGGCACTTTAGAATATTGAAGTACTTCCTATTACCACGTCAAGCTCTTAATTATATATCAGTTATAAATAAGGGTATCGCGTGTAACAACGAAGCGAGGTAATCTCACGTTGAAGTATATGTCTAACCTGTAGAAAAAACAGTGAGATATCGAGGCAGAAGTAGTAATTTAGTAGTATTTTGCTTGTATTATATTATTACAAATGTGAAAGTAACTATCTGTCTGTTTGTTACGCATTCACGGCTAAGTTGCTCCCAATTTTATTAATATTTCGTATGAAGAAAGCTTGAACCCGCAATAGCTAGCTATAAGTCCAACGCTTAAACAGCTGTGCGATTCCAGGTACAACTGCCTGCTGTGCCGCGGGCGCGACGCGGCACCTCCGCACCTGGCGAAGGCGATCGAGGCGCCGGCGCCGCGCGCGCCGCCGCCCACGGCCGCGTCGCTGGGGCTGGGCGGCGAGTACTACGTGGACGACGTGTGCCTCTCGCAGCGCGGCGCGCACCACATGAAGCAGCTCGAGGCCGACATGGGCGTCACGCACACCAGGCGCAAGCGCCGGTTCAAGAACGAGGCCAACGAGAAGGACGCTGGTGAGTGCCGGTTCAAACTATCGACATCTACTTGTAGTTAAGTGTAGTCGTAGTCCCGATCGTTTTCATTTTGAAAATCGAAGGCTTGTCTGCAAACAAACTGAAAACAATTGCTCCACTTTGAAGCCGGTTGCGATTGCGAGTGCGTTAGACAATAAGCCCTCTGTCTAACCTCAAAAAATGCAAAATTTTACTGCTGTTTTAAACTCAGTTTTGAGATAGAAAACAATATTAGGCTTCTAACGATCGCATTACGACTTTTATTGCTAGTCTTCGCTTTAAACTACATTGATGTTGTTGAAAGTTAAAAGGTGATATTTTAAAAGTAAATTATTCATCCTTTTCATCAAGCAAGCTTTTCATTTGTCAGAAAAGTAAGCATAACTTAATTGAGCAGTGTTAGAAGACTGCAACTTCATATAAATGCCTAAGTGTTGTACACTTTAAAACACGGGCATGGAACTTTTATTTGGAAGACTATGACTGTGTCTTACAACGTATAAAGCAATAAATAATTTGAATTTGAATTTGTCAAGATTAGACAAAGTCCATTCCACAAATCGACGTCAAAGTCACATGAAATCGTCAACGTATAATACAAACAAGAAACAAGTTAAAAGGAATTAGGCCCTCTCGCATTCAGATAAGAGTTACCTACTACTCAAACCTTGCCACTGTATATAATATGTACTTTTTTGTGTGTCCACGCTGGCATTGTGGATTAGAAATAATGGCATCTATTGAAACAGTGGTTCAGAACGCAGACGTCGAGATGCCGGACGACTCCAAACCCGACAGCACGGCCGAAGTTAAAGACGAGCCTGGTACGTCCCTTGTTCAACTAATTATTTACACAACACAGGGACTCCTTGACTGCCCTCATAAGCCAAAAGGCGATATCTCAAACTCAATAAACAAAGCAGATACAACCCTCTCCCGTTAGGAATAAGGTTGCACTTGCTACAGGAGTTTTGTCAGAGATACTGCCATTTTGTCTTATGAGGGCAGTTGGGGTATGAACAACGCGTGTTGTGTTTAGACTACAACTTGTTCCATTTTCGAGCTTGCTACTAAAAACGTTCGTTCTATAGATGTGATTGATCTTGAGTAGTCAACTTCAACCTAAGGCAAAATTTAATATATTTTGGGGGATTACAATACAGCCAATGCTATTTAAAAGGCACTCTATCAATCCTTTATCACTATACATTTTAGTTCTCACTTAGTCAACTCATCTAATAACTAAATGAAAAGTAAGCTTTAAAAACCCGACTGCATTTTTTGTTATTGTTATTAAACCCGTTAATTAATGCTACTATATTCGTATGTATTTGAGATGGTCACATTAAGACCTTTCAAATGATACCTATATTGTAATAATTAGAAGACTTTTTTTGTTGACATAAATAATTGACATTTTACCATTTTTGTTACTTCAATTTTAACAGTTTAGGTATCCTATGTCACCCGGGATGTTGAAAGGATTCTAACGATACCACACACATTTAAATCGGCTCAGGCGTTTAGAAGTTATGGTGGAATAAAGAATCGAAAGATATATACATACATGAACCCTGAAAACATTTGACTCGGTCATCCAAGTGTTTTGTATATGACACAAAATTAGTTTTGAATTTTATGTAATTATCTTCACAGGTATATCAAACGCAAACCTCAAAGAAGGTATACTATGGAACGTAGTTAACGAAGGGCCGCCACCAGAGGGCTTTACGGTGTACACGACGGAGTCAGGCCTGACGGTGCTGCGGAGAAAGAGACAGCGGAACCTGAACAAGCTGGGCATCGGCGGGTTCGTGGTGCGACAGAGACAGACTACCAAAGCGCAGGCCGACGACGAGAAGGAAGGCGATGGGACGCAGGCGTCTGGAGGTATAGTGCCAATAACCTCCCCCAGAAATATTTACTACCCGTCATTCAATAATAATAATATCAAATTAAAAAACCATCGATTAGTTTAGCAATACTAGGTTTAATACAGTTAATGCATGCGATACAGCCCGCTGATAAACAGACAGACAGATAGACAGATAGACGGACAGCAGGGGCTTGGTAATGGGGCCCCTTTGACTCCCTTTGGGTACGGGATACCCTTAGAATGTCGCTTCGGCTGGGATCCTAGTGAAAAAGGGTACGTCGACTTAACTCATAATAAAAAGGGTATAAACATGAACGGAGTATACTAGACTTAAACCCTTTTTCACTTGATCTTCAGAAGACTTTACCCTTTTTCACTAGGACCCCAGTTTGTCAAAAGCTTTCCGAACACATTTTTAGTATGGCTCAATTTTTAGTTAGTATATAATTAGTTAGTAAGAGACGTGCTAACTTATCTTTCACAATCAAGTCGCATCACGGGCTCCTCGCTAACAACGGATATATCCGTAACGGCAGACTAAATAACTTGAGGATCGTATTAACTGCTATTGGCATATTGCATTGAGATGCCCTAATCAAAACAGGTCCGAAATTTGTTTTCCCTTACTTGACGTTTCCCTTTACGTATCTTGAGATTCGCATCTCAGGATCAGTTGATTTATTAGTCGTCTGTTGCAGAATCGCCAGGCAACAAGCGCAAGCCGCGCCGCAAGCCGCGCTCGAAGCTGATGGAGCAGTTCCCATCGTACATGCAGGAGGCGTTCTTCGGCAAGGAGCTGCTCGAGCCCGCCAAGCCCGCCGTCAGCTCTACTGGTATGTTATTTGCATTATTGCTGCTCGGATTGTTTATTTGTGTATTTGCACTCTTTAAACAAATAGGTTAGGGGGTTGATCTTAATCAGAGTGTATCGGTCTGTTTCTTCAAACCCGATTATTCGGCGTACCTTTTCCAGTCGCATTTTCCCCACTCATAATTTTTCATTTTTCCCCAGTTAAGATTTTACCCAGTCGCTTATTATCATGAACTTCTTATAATTTCCTATTCTTACTTACAAATGGAACAGGTAGGTTTAGGTTAATGTTAGTTTTGCAGGGCCAAAGCACGGCTTACTGTTGAGTTTCTTGCGGCGCTTCTTCTCAACAGTGGTCTCTTTAGAAGCGCTGGTAGACTCAGACATGTAAAAGTGCCTACAGGGCCTACTTGCTAAATAAATTATTTGAATTTGAATTTGCACCCAAAAACTGAAGCTCCGCCGTGGACTGTGAATTTTACATTTGGAATAGGCAATCACGAGACTCTGAAAAGCTATATTTAAAAAAAACAGGAAAAAATGCGACCGAGTAAAATCACGAATCATCGAGTTTGGCGAGCAGATCTAGCTACTTAATCGTTATGTAGCTTTCCGTCAAATCCGAATGTTACAATGAAGGGTTAGCATTTTAACTATAGAGCTGTTTTGCCAATGTAAGATAACCTATCATATGTTCGGATGCAATTGCAACATATTTTTTGTTCGAACCCAAGTGATGCTTAACGAAATGTAGATATCGGCTTTGTAACTACATGTTATTATTTCTAATTAACTATACTTTTATGAGTATTAAAATGCAATGGTCTCCCAGGCAACCAATCATCAGAAAGTCCTGGCGCGCTGCGGCCCGGCACGCCCGAGGGCTACCGCGAGCTGCGCGACTTCAAGCTCGACCTCGACAACTCCGACAGCGACGGGGAGGACGTGCTCGCGGCGCTCACCACCTACAACGACCACGACAGCTCCTACATTATCTCTCTGAACACGGTCAGTTATTATGACAACATGCCATTAAAAAACGGTGCCATAAATATTAAATAGGTTAGACTCGCAAAAGAACGTATAAGAGTATCTGCAGGAGCATTTTAAGATTTTCTTCAAATCAAGAGTAAATAGGCTTCTACTTTACCAGTGAGCTTTATCCTAGACTTTATCATCATTTACCATCGTATGAGATACAGGTCAATCGCTGATCAATTCAGACAAAATATAGTGGTTCTATTTTACTCGGCAAACCCATATAGCTTTTGAAATGTTATCGTATCGTTTTTAAATATCAGTCGCAATTACGTAAGAGATATCGTAACGTTGACAATACATTTCAGAAGCAATATTGTTTTCCAGAGCACCAATGATTAAGTTTCGGCGGAGTGCCTAGGTAAAGTCGAGTGAAGATATAAGTATACGCTTTTGAACCTTATTCCTTATTCGACTGTACATATCACAGGGCAAAGTAGAAGCTGACTACCCGTCTTCGTTTCTATTCTTTCAATTTTGACAAACATAACTATGTGATAGTGAGCCTTAGTCAGTCGGCTTATAGGGAAGTACAAATAGTACTCCTTGTTTCACTATTATCATATTAGCAGCTTAAAGTCCAACAACTGAACAAATTAATCTCCCAAGTGTCAATCCACAATGATCTAGTGCCGTTCGCATCTATCGAATTCCGTACTATTGATACGAAAAGTCTCGCGAGTGACTTCCTTTACTATGTGGTCTAACAAAAGAAAAACCCCATTTGATATTTCACAGGAGGAAATAGAACACCTGAATTCATTGAGAACCAAAGAGGGCGACACAGACACCAAGATCAAACTAGAGCCGGAAGACGTAAACACGAAACACACAGAGGATTCTACGGCGCTAAAGAACGCTATACTAGGCCCGCAGCCGGCCGAAGGGGAGGCGCCCAGCGCTGCTGATGCTATACCCGCTGTGCACAGCACGAAGACCGAGCCTATAAGTAGCGGTGAGTACAAAAAAACATTTTTTTTTGCAAGAAGCTAGGCGCAGGAGCACATAGGCCAGCTGATAGTGAGTAAGATCTAAGACCCATAGACATTTAATTTTACTATGATACTCGTAATATTTGTTTATTGATCAACTTACAAAGTTTGACTTAGAGCTAATTCACAAAATGGGATTTAAATCTAGGGTACAAATAGGCTATTTGACAACATTGAAAATATGCATCAAATTGTCGTCATCCTATTAGATAATAGCGTAAAACAACATATTTCACTTTATTTTAAACTAAATTAAGCATATTTTTTTGGAAATTACACGAAAAAAATTGTAATATATTTTGAAATTTTATCTGTGGCAGAAAACGCTATGCGATTGCTTTGTAGCTGTGGTTACTCGCAGGTGACGTCACACGCAAGTAACCACAGATCATAAGGGCATATCTCTTCAAATGATTTTTCATTGTTTACTTGCATATAACGTCACACTTGTCACATGGCCAGCGCCACGATAGAAACAGCGTTTTTGGCGCGGTTTGGGAAATTTAAACTTTTAAATGGATTTTTATTGATAATATAGTAGAATCTCACGGAAATATCAATGTAGTGTGCTTCTTATGTAATGAAGAATCATTTAATAAGGTTTTCTAAAATTAGTCAAATAGCCTATTATGGCAAATGCATTTCGACTTGTGTCTGAATCTCAGACAGTAGTAATGTTCGAAACGCTTCGCCTCCACTCAGCGGCGGCGGTTGCTTTGAATAGAAAACCGTGACATATTGACGAAGTCGTTGTTTGTCGCACAGAAACAGGCGGTTCGTCGGCAGCGTCGACGATCTCGCCGAAGGACGAGCTGTCGCTGCTCGGGGTGAGCCTGGACGCCATGGTGCACGAGTCGCTCCCGGACATGGACAGCAACGACGTCGACGAGATATTCAAGGGCGTGCTCACCGACGACTCACAGGTGCGCTAACCTAACCTAACCTAACCTAACCTCTTCAGAGTACACGAGGTCGTGGTGACGAACCTCCCTACCAATAACAATATAGTGCGCTGGGGCCTGGGATGCATTATATGGAGGTTGACAATAGAGATTATTAACTACCTAACCACGAAATGAAACTTCCCAAATCGCACTTTTTTTTTTAATTACCTATAAAAATGCCTATAAAGTATTTGTCAACAGAGATTTCTGAGGTCACTTGTCACACGTCATATAAAGGAGAATGCCAGAATCTCTATACAACTTTGCCCCACGATGTGCACAAGTGCCGTATGGAACAATATAATGATGGTTCATTACTGATAGCAGAATTTGTGTTTTTAAGCCTTTAAAACTGCAGGTTTACGTGTAAATCGAAAAGTAATCATTACTTTTACCTAATTATTTGGAATAGCAAAGATGCAGTTTTTTTTATATAGTTTTGACACTTTCTGAAGAGTAGCTGGTATGACCAGTCCGTGTTCAGTAATTAAAATCTTTTTGGTTTGAGTAATCTTTTGATCAAAACACATTTTTTTAAAACAATGTTAAGCCAAATAATGTTCCCTGAATTAAAGCTTAAAAACAAACAGGGCTCCATAGTTATGTTACTATCATTTACGAGTGGTTGTCCCCAGGAGTCGCAAGAGTCTTCGGTGTCGTACGTGAACTCCATGTCCGGCACGCCGTACTCCCAGCAAAGACAACAGTTGCAGAGCCCTATGGAATACGCGTCGCCGTACCACAACGAGTTTGGGGGCAGCAGGTAACCACTCAAACATATCCTCATTTGTAGATATTTTTTTTCTAGCTTCTCGCCCCGATTTTGTTGGATGAAGTTTCCAAAAACGTTATTTTTAGTAGCAGTAGTTCCTTTTGAATTTTTTGTCGCATTAACTTTTCACAGTCGTGTTTTTTCTCCTGACGCGTTTTTTCTGGTCGCATTTTTCCCCATTCAAAAAATCTATTTGAAAGTGTCGACGGAGGTCGGCTCTCGCGGCGCACCTAACTCTGGGTGCTTTGGTCCGTCGGGCCTGCTGCCAAACTAACATGAATTAACCTTCAATCTATTTCGATCTGATTATAAGTGGGAAAAAATGGAGAAATCTGGATCTGAAAATATGCGATTGCAAACATAAAGATTAGAAAGAAATGCAGAGAACAAGATATTTTAGAAAAATAGTCTAAGGGTGGGTTTAGACCAAACGAGCGAATGCTCTAGAACCTGTTTTGTCTTTATTTTTACAACGTAAACGTAAGAGATAATTCCATAAAAGTCTTGTTCGTTCGCTTGGTCTAAACCCACCCTAACTGAAATGGAAGACGAGTATCCGGCAAAAATCGCCAAGCGAAGTACCGGCATAAAGTTGTCCCCCCCCCCCAGCAGCAACAGCGCGCTGAGCCCGCTGTTCTCGGACTGCGGCGGCGCGTGGGGCGGCGACCAGCCCTCCGCGCCGCCGCCCTCCTACAACCAGCGCTCCGCCGAGAAGATGCGCGCCGACGAGAGTGAGTACCCATATTATAATATTTAAAAAATTCACTGTCAATACTGTCCTTCTCTTCCAATAAGCGTTATCCCAAATTTTATAGCCAAAGCAAATTCAATCCTATCTTCCTAGTAATAAGTTTGCGATTGCTACAGAAGTTCAATTTGAGATGCCGCCATTTGGATTAGCAGGGCAGATTAATCAATAACAAACAATAAGCGGCATGAATTGATACTATTACTGTAATTACTAGCCAGTTTGTGAATATAGGTGGAAATTAGTTGTGATCAATAAGGCTATTCGAACACTGGCGTGTCCTTGTGGTTGCTTAAAATGCGCCGCTAATTTTGGTTTTTTATTTTTTGATAAACGCAACGATAAAGTACTGCTTTTGTTTTGAGCTGAATGGCATTCTTTAAAAGCCATATTTGATTAAATTTACATATTACAGTTTAATTAAGAATTATCTTAAGATGTGCACTGACAGACGCGTTAGGGGACTTCTTTCTGGACTATGTGTATTTTTCTGTACATCCATAAAACTACAATTTGATATTTCGTTTGATTTGTTACGACTAATTAACAAAAAAACTTCAACTAAACATGCGCATGTCCAGGCCTAGGTCCCGCGGCGACCATTTCGGCCGTGCTATACGCGAACACCAACCATCCCGAGTGGAAGACCGAGTTTCCCACCTGGGTCGACCGGTGCAAGCAAATCCTAAAGAAATGGCGCGCTTTGCCATCAGAACAAAAGGCCCCCTACCTCCAGCGGGCGCGCGACAACCGCAGCGCCATCCGCATGAAGAAAGCCCAGCAGGTACGTCCCGCCGCAGGCCGTGGTGTGTGCTAACCCGACTCATCCTTGTCTGTGTCCAGAGTGTTTAGCTTGCGGAGTTCACTCGCAACTACTAGGGTCTGTTTTAGAGTTTCATTCAGAATTGTTCATAATCCATGATACAGTCACGGTAAATCGCTTGATATCTAAGGCCTTTAACCCGTGGAACGTCATTTCATAACATGAGTAAGTGTTACAATATCAATCATAGTTCGAACCACACCAAGTTCCATATTATTATATTATATTCTTTTGGACCACCGTCGGTCCCCAGGACGCGCCGCGGATTAAGTTTATACTGTTAATAGGTCGTTGGCAAACCGGCAGATTTATATAAACTGACGAGCTGTGATTAAATAGTATAAGTTGTTGTGAATCTGTAAAAGTCGATAGGAAGTTATTGAGAAATCGATTTGGTAAATCCTGAATTTACCATTAAAATTCCGTTCTGGTTAGCTGATCTGTTTTATTGGGGTCTATATTGTCTGCCATAATTATTTTTAGTTATTATGTGTTTTAAGTCATAATCATCGCAAGTCATAACGTATTTTTTGAAGAAACTGTTACTTATTTAGGATTTTTATAAATCAAACCTAACCCAACTTAGCCTTATCTACACGTTAGATATACCAGAAATTCTTCAAAGTTTAGTTTCAGCGATATAAAAATTATGACTATCAATAATTATGTCAACCATGACATTATGACACAAATATGGGAAACAAAGGGCTCCCGTTTTATCGTTCTTACGTATTTTGTTTAATCATATGCAAATATATTTTTTATTATTTCCGACTAAGGCCATATAATCCATATGGAAATATAGTTTTCAACTTGCTAATAATGATATCAAGCGACTTATCGGATCTAAGATAACATGAAACTTGTAGTACCTACCCACAATGTTGGTCGCTTTCAATCAAGTTGATATAAGGGCCTCATCGGGGAGTTGAGCTAAGGACGTTACGGTATCACTGGCTACGTTGCTCACGGAAGCTGTAGATTCTCTCGCTTGTGCTAGCGTGGCACCCGCGCTCTGACGTCCAATTCCCCTAACCTTCTCCCTGTATAAATTAATACACTATTACAAACTAGAAATTAGAAAATAATGGTTCAAAATGGAGCGTTAATGTTTAACTCTAGCAATTTTCGACAACTCATTTAAAGCTATTATCGGTATGATGGTACAGGTTCCGGGGATCGGACGAAATAAAGAACGCACAGCTTCTCCCACATTTCTGTGCTTAATCGGAATTACGAGTACGCCCTATCACGAAATAGTTTCCCAAAGAAGTGATAGGATCTACAGTTAATTAATTATAAATCAAATGTAGACACCAGAGTTAGGCTTTTTGTTTTGAACCTACCCTTCCGTTTTGACCCTAATTAAATATCGGTGGTCCTATTTGTGAATGCTAAATGCGGTGTGAGACTTTTTTCATTTAGTTTACAATCTTCTCTTCTATTTATTTATTAAAGTCCAAGTTGGTTAGTTTTAATCTTAAAATAGGTTTATTTATTATTACAACACGACAATAATAGATATTGATTTAACCTTTACAGCATAGGTTTTAATTATAGTTCGCAATTGATTTATTAGTAACTGATTGTGTAGGTCACAGAGTTCAGGTGGTATTCGTTCTACCTGCTAATTCTTCGATCGTAGTCAAATTACTGGGAAAATCATCGATTTAACCTAGAGCTTAACTGATGTTCTTAAATTGATATCGATTAGTGTAGGGCGAACACGAGAAACGGGCTAATAAGCCGATGTAAACGCGTAAAGTCTCGCACCGTACTAAGCGTGTGTACTGGGGCTCTAGAGCACGAGCGCGGCCGAGAGCGAGGCGCCGGTGTCCGCGCCGGCGACGCCGGAGCGCGAGCGGGAGCGGCGCGAGCCGGTGCGCGCGCCCAACGTGACGGTGACCGCGGGCGGGCTCCTGGAGGCCGACGCGCACATCCGCGTGCTCACGCCCTCTGAGATCATGCGCACGCTGCCGCGCCTCGCGCACCCCGCGCCCGCGCCCGACCAGTCCGCGCCCGCGCCCGCGTCCGCGCCCGCGCCCGCGCCCGCGCCCTCGCCCGCCACGGTAGAGCGCGCGACTCTCGCATACACACGCACACACTACACTACACTCGTCAATATTACGGACGATAAGGAAGATACTTACTTTATGTACATCCTTGAAAAGTATCAAAAATGTTGTACTTCAAGAACGCGAGGTTAAGCCTATTTTGGGGTTTCTTAAAATATTAACCGACCGGTCCTTATGGCGAACCTCGGGGGAAGCCTATGTCCAGTAGTGGACGGACTTTCGACTAAAATGATGATGATGAAAATATCAACTGTTTCAATAGAGATTCTTTCATTAGAAAAGTCCGATTGTCTAAATGTTCAGTAACTCTCGATCGACTCTTTACTAGCTGTGTTGTAAAAACTTCTTGTCTTGCATTGATTGCCAGCAATAAATTTCCGAAAATAGTTACTTCTGATAATAGTTACTTACTATGAGACCAATGAGGTAAATTATACCATTTGTTAATGTTAATATCTACATAAAGATCAAATCGACTGCTGTTAGGTTTGGGAACATAGCAGATATTGACCGTTTTTTTTTGCTTAAAAATATTAAAATCCTTTTAGATCCTTCCTTATCGTCTTCAGTAAAATAAAGAAAGTTCAAATGAATTGTGTCGGAATTAAAACTAAATGAGTTCAATTCAAACCTTGAATCACAGTAAAAACTTCCTTGATGCTAGCTGCATGACTGGTAACAAGGTATATGTTTCTACTATAATGCCAGGAGAACTTATGAGTGATAAACGTAAAAGTACATTTCGTACTAGCTTACCAGTTAATACATCCTCATAATTGAGCAAACAAACTACATTTTGAAGTTATCTTGAACTATCTATAACATTTACAATGTTTTCTGCATTCTCTTCGTGATATTTCGTGTACGTAGAGTAGTAAATGTTGCCCGTATTTTGATGTTTTACTGATCTAAATTCGAGCATTTTTTGCCAAAAGGTTGCGACGTTTTTGCTTGTAATGTTTTGATTTGTATCTCTTGACTCATATACATACATACATAACTCAAACACTAAAATTAATTTATCACAGTTAAATCCTTTTTAAAATCTGTTGAGGGATTTCTTTTTGGTCTATACAGTTATTTAACTGTTAGCTTCATTCTTTTAAAAATAAAGTGCATTATTTTAATGTACAAAATATGCATCAAATAAACCACTTTTTTGGTTTCTTGCAAAGTATATACAGTACAAAGACTGTACAACTACCCAAAACACAGAACTCGACATTCTTATCAAATTAATCATCCTCATACAACTTTATACAGGATGCTTATTTTCTTTGGTAACAGTTATTTATTTTTTAAAGCTGTTGTTATGATTTGCGCTGTTCTTTGAAAGTTAAACTATGCTAGTAAACAGAACGTGCAGTTGCAGCGACACAACAAACACAACTCGATGTAAGTGTGTATGCGAGCTCCGTCCTTGTTGGGTGATCGCGTCCTGCACCTCGCGGTCCTTCGCACTCTTAACTTATAAATCTAAATTAGTCATCACCCAACAACATTTTTGGCTGTTAAATGGCATTGTAAGCTGTGTGAACATTTTTTTTCTTTGAGCTTCTTATTGACCGAGGGGTCCCCCGTTGATTCCTAAAGCGCCTCCCGGACGCGTGTCCTCAGTTTCCGTAATGTTGTTTTTTATTATTATTTCCGCTTTGCCTTGGTAGTGTTGGCTTTAACAATGGCGAGGTGGCTGGTTGTGGTGCTAACAGTCCTAACAATACGTCGGTGTAGTTCACTTTATTTTGCCTTGTTGCGCTCGTGTATAAAAGCTTTGTAATATGTCGTAAGTCGGCAGGTTATTCCTGTAACATAGTTTAAGTGGATTGTTTCATATTTCGCGGTGTAATATCGTACTATAACGACGGGATTTATTTGCATTCGCATATGATTATTTTTTCTACTTTTTGGCAGTCCAGCCTAAGCCTGTTGATATACGGCCGATGCGTAAGGGCAAATTAATCATATTCATGTGCAAATTAGTCCCTTTTTACCGTCTCAAAAGCTATAGTTATTTTATACTAAATAATATCAGAGCATCTGACTTACATTTTAAATTAATTTTGGTCTCATGTTTACATTAAAACTCATGTACTGTAGAAAACATTAATTTTGTTTGTAAATAAGGTTTTTTAACACGTTTATAATCGTGGATAATCACAAATAACTTCTTTTTTATAACCACATGACAAGGCTATGTTACGTGGATTGGCTTGAATTACTTTTAAATTGAGAACCGCAGCATGGAATCTAAGTAGCTGGTAGAATCTGTATCAAGTACTTAGATTTTAACTCACGAGAAGTATGTATAGACTAAAATTTGGGACAATTTAAACATAAATCGGTAGAAATTTATCGCATGAATTAAAATCAAGAATTTGGAGCTATAATTGTCCCAGAGTTCGAATTTGTTGGTCAGAATTAAAATTAAGAAAACCTTTGTATATTTGCGCCGTACATAGAGGCAATGAATTGGAATATTTAATGATTTAGCTCTTAATTCTAAAATTACGTTTGGGGTTAATTATAAAATAATGTAGGTCTATTCAGCTATTGAGGCTGGATGGAAACTGTCCTTAGAATTGCTTCGCTTGAAAGCTACAATGAGCATGATTGTAGTAACATAAATCTGACCAGCAAGTTCGTACCGGAATAACAACGAACTTTGCTGTCTGAATGAAAACATTCATTCAGGGGCTCGATTCTAATTTACATTAACCCATCTAGCTTCTATACCGCATTTCAATTATTGATATTGGCAGTGAAAAAGTGCACCATTTGATAATAACATAGAAGCAAGATGGGCTAGAAAAAGTGGAATGGAGGCCCAGATAACATATTCCGTCAACGCCCGTCAGTAGCATTTACCAATAACTCGCGTAGAAATTTGGAATGCATGAGTACTACTAGCTGTATTAATTTGTATAAAAACAAAAAAAAAACAAAAACTAACACGTGAACATTCCAAATTTCAGCTCGAGGGACAGAGTAGGGTTTCCAATTTTGACGGCGCGAAAGGGCAAGGTTTCGTTCAGACAGCGAAGGGGAATCCGAGAGTGAATAGTGAGTATCTAACGAGGGGCGTACAGGAGCAGGAGCGGGCGTGCGGGCAGCAGCGCTCGGCGCGCGAGGCCGAGCAGGAGCGCCAGTGGAAGCAGCTGCAGCAACTGCGGCAGCAACAGACGCAGCAACAGCAGCAGATCATACACGACCAGCGCGTGCAAGGTATCGGGATAGGTATTGGAGAGGCGACCTCGTTTTTAAGCTCCGTACGCAGAGGATGCTAAAGGATGCCTGTTATTGCGTCCGTTTGCCAGTAGATACGTCCGTCTGTCCTACCTTTTAGGGGTTAGAGGTTCGACGTTTTGAACCGTCTTATTTAACAAGTTAAATATTAGGGGACAATCGCACACAAATAGTACACAAAGTTGAACACATCGGAATTGAACCTACGGCACAAGAGACAGAATGCGATGTGTAAAAATGAACATTCATTAGCGTGCATATTGCGTGATGCTGATCACTGGTGAACCATCGGTGCGCGAGGCTGAATTGCACTTGATCGGGTTACGAACGCTGAAGTATGTCACTGCCGATTGATATTTATACGGCATAACGGTTGTTCGTGTACAGTTAGTTGTTCGTGTTTGAGTTGTTTCGATTTTAGGCTTTTAATTATCGTAAATGATGTTGCGTAGGAGTTACTATTAATATTTTTTATAAGACTACCAAAAATTCTTCAAGAAAGAGCAGAAGGTAGACATTTTAACCATGTCTCACGTAGATATCCACATTTTTTTTTTATATTAGGTTACATCCTAAAATCTCAAATTATTTAATAACGAATTTTATAAATCCGTATTTTATAAAACAGAAAAAATACAAGGTCGAATTATCAAAATCTCGAATTTTATGTTATCGAGTAATAAAATCATGAAAACTAGTTTTCCGGGTATTATTTGTATAAATATCAACAATCACGAATTTTTGTCCGAAATTTACAATTCCGCGTTTCATAATCCCGAACATCATAATCCAGAGAGAGCGGTAGCGGTAAATTCAGAATTTTGAAAAAAAAAGTCAGATTCGATAGCTAAATTGAACCCTACAACATTCGACACTGTTCCACCTTGGTTGGCTTGAGCCACAAATAAGTTGCGACGACAAACGTAGCAAGGAGCGTTAGGTTGAGTTTGAGTTGTGACAACGCGTGATCTGAGCAAGCGCAGCGAGCAAGCTCCAGAACTAAACTATGTTGGTAAGGTAATTTAGCGTCCATATGCATAAATGAATTTATTCGGGTATCGGAATAGAAAATTCGGAAATTAAATCAGTGTCGCGTCCCTTTGGAGTATATTAAGTCGGATATTCGATAATTCCGTAAATTAACAATCGTGATTTTGATGCTTCTTAAAATTGAAATTCGGTTCAGCGATGATTCGGAGTTTTCAGGATCGGAATTTTGAAATTCGTGTTTATGAAATTCGGAATAAAATATTTCTATAATAAGTAGTACCCTTTATATTAACGGGCGTTAAAAATGTTGAGTTAAAATTATAGCACGTTCGCATAAGTGTCGGAAAACTGCAGTTGTTATTGTATGTGGTGTTCAATAAATAACATTTGTATTTAATTGTATTGTATTCATCGTATGCATGTATGTAAACACTTTATTGTACGAAACAAAAACAATACAATGAAGATTTATAAATCAAATAAAAATGTACAAAGGCGAACTTATCCCTTTACGGGATCTCTTCCAGCTAACCCTTGAGAGACTGAGAAAAGTGAAAGGTTGTGCATCGAGTAGGCAAGTGTATCATCATTTCATCATTCTTGTCGGTGCATTAATATTCAGTACCCTATTCCGAACCTTATATTTAAGGGTGTTACCAAACCAATCGATCGATCGCCGACGACGGTAGGAACTATCGATCGACGGATATCGTTCGACTAACCAATCGATCGATTGCCGGTCGACGTTGATCGACTGGTCTGATAGCTTTAATTGATGAAGGAACTATCGATCGACTAATCCATTCTGCCATCGATCGACGATCGATCGATTGGTCTGGTAGGAACTATCGATTGACGTCGACTAATCAATTCTACCATCGATCGATGCCGTCGATCGACGATCGTTCGATTGGTCTGGTAACACCCTAACGCACTGATGCGGTTTGACTCCTACTGAAAAGAAGAATGATGAGTGACAAATTCCATTTTTAGGGTCCCGTAGTCAACAACGTAGTGTTATAGTTTCGTCATGTCCGTCTTTCCATCTGTCCGTCTGTTCATCTGTCCGTCTGTCAGCGGTTTACACAGCTCGAATTTGGCATAGTTCTATATTTACACATTTAGATTACGCCGACAAAGTTGTAAAAAAAAAACTTGATAAAAAAAGGTTTTTCTGGTATATCCCATACAAGTAAAGCAAAGGTTTTTTTTACAGTATGACATCGAGTGATAGATCTTAAATATCATTAAGTGTATGTTATTATTAATTTATAGATTTGTGGAACGTTTAGGAAATATTGAATTCGAAAAGTGTAATTTTTGTTAGTGTTACGTGTCCCGTGTAGGAGGGGTCCTACAGCCAAAACTACATCTTATTTAACTACTCCTTTTTTTAATTAACCTTTTTTCAAGGACTATTTAACAAAACCCAAAATGCACTCAAAATCAGTTAACCCTTAACCAGGCTGACAGATCACACGTCACAAAAGAGATACAGCCTTAGGTACTAACATACAAGGTACTGTTTAGTAGATTTTATGTTGGCCACGTGGGTCCCTTGCCTTGTTAAGGGTTGACGATAGTCGATTCCTAGTAACGATTTTTCATACACATTTTTAAAAAAGGAACGACTTAGCGGTTACACGACATGCGCTTTACCCGTGTGTTTTTGTCTAAAGCAGCGATGCAGCGGCTCCGCACGCCGGAGTCGGAGGGCCCGCCGCCGTCGCCCGCGCCCGCGGAGGCGCCGCGCAGCGCTTTCCCGGCGCAGCGCTTCCCGCTGCATTACGCGAACAACGAGGACATCAACCGGCAGCTCAGGGACTTGCTGCAGCGGCATCCCGAGAAGATGTGGCCCGGACGTAAGTGTTTAAAAAGTCAAAGGCGAATTATTCGGGCCCACGCGCCTTTTGAGCTTAATAATAAGAGAAATACGCCATAAATAGTTGAATTAATTTAATGCGACTCGAAAGTGCTACTGTTTATAAACCCGCGTGCAAAATGGAGTAAATAGATCTATGATAATAAACACTTGAAAAACATAATAAATAATTTCATACGCAATTATACTGTTAATCATACGGTGTGTATTTTATTTTTATCACTTTGATCACCTAAGTCATGCATTTCCGATGTTACTTTAGGAGGGTCCTTGACCTTTGCAAAGATTACCACAGATCATTTATGATTAGATCATTTATACTGTTAATAATATATCTTAGCAATTCGGGCGTTAAACATTGATGCTATTCCTTGCTGTCTAAAATTACCTTAAAAATTGTTTTAACAAAATACGAGTGGGTTCGCGTTTTTGCCTGTGATTCAGTCGACGTAGTTCTGTAGGTATATAGTACGAATTTTATGAAGTCACCCGATTAGCAAAGAGATTTGTTCAACAGAAAGGGCCAGTTTAAAAAGTTCTAACCATACACTTTTGCATTTTATTTTAGTAGAATTAGGCGTAAAAGTGCATGTATGCAAAGGCACTCGACTGTACTACACTGATATTTCATACCTCAACAGCTTGTATAATCCTTTTCTTCGATTTATATGACGAGTGTAACCGCTGATTGTGTTGTAGCCGGCGGCGACGAAGGCGCGCCCGGGCCGGAGGGCCAGCAGTTCCGGCACCCGCTGCCCGTGGGCGTGCGCCCGCGCGCGCCGCCGCCCGCGCCGCGCCCCGACCATCCCAGTGAGTTACACGTCACAATCACTTATAGCCTGTGTCAATATAAATTGGCAAAGATTACAACAAAGCCAAACAAACAAATTTACCATTATTTCTCGATTATCACGTACTTACTTTTAAAGATCAAAAAAGGTTTTTGCAATGATTTATACACTTGATTATTACTTTTATATTAAATTTAAATTGAAATATTTTACGTATATATTGGAGGTTATGTGTCAAACAGTCCTAATTTGTTTACACCTTTGCCAATTTTAATTGACACAGACTATACAAAAATTAATCAATGCATGCTACGAGTATTACCAACTACAACTGAACATTTACGGCTAACAACAGAACTAGTGACCCGACCTCGCTTCGCTTTGGTATATATGAGTTTTCAGTAACACCCGTACATAAACCAGAAACTACATAAAAACCTTCCCCTTGAATCACTATATCTATTGATGAAAAGCACATTAAAATCCGTTGCGTAGTTTGAAAGATTATGCGTAGATATAGAGGGACAGACGGCGGGAATCGACTATATTTTATACCAAAGTCGCCGTCAATAGAATTTGCTAACTATGTAAACAAAACCAAACGAACCAATTCACCATGATTACTCGATAATCACGTACTTTTAAAGATCAAGTGAGGTGTTTGCAACGATTTATACACTAAATCATTATTTTCATATTAAGTTCAAGATGAAATAACTATTCATTATACTTTATTTTTAATAAAAACACGCTTGGTGAATATTTGAGGTTATGTGTCAAACAGTACTAATTTGTTTACATCGTTAGCAAATTCTATTGACGGCGACTTTATGTAAAGATTAAACAATTGCTTGCGTCTGAACACAACAAAATAAAATGCTTGCAAGTAGTATAAAAACATGGCTAATAATATAACTGTGTGTATTCTTAGTAACTTTAGCTTCCAAGCGACATAAATGATTGCGGTGTATTTGATGCATCATGTCAAGTCAATATTGTTATCCAATTTGACGCTAACAGATATGTTTATTTCAGTGATGATGCAACAACGTTTAGTCGCCCCTGACGGCACGCCGATACAACAGAACGTTGGCAACCAAGGGCAGGTCATGGACCAAAAACAACATGGCATGGGCCAACCCAACGGTAAATTTATTACTCTGCTGTTATTTTTTGCTGTTAATTTTAAATATAGAGACCTCCTTTCGTTCTACAGGATGACTAAAGACATTGTCATCATGTTTTTATCATGGAGAAGATTAATTGTTAGCTTACAATTGTAAATAATTATCACGCCTTACATTCATTTGTTTCTAAGCGCGATATTTCTATGTAAGCTACCGACATTTTACTGGAAACAGTAAAACCACAGTATTAATAATAGTCCTCGGCTGTCTATACAAAACAAATAAATATCAAAGGACCTCACAAATTGACCCAGTCCCAAACTAAGCCAGGCTTATACCATGGGTACTAGACAACGATAAACTTATTGATATAGAGAATTAAATACATAGAACACATCCAAGACTAGGGAACAAATATTTGCGCTCATCACTTAAATACCCCCCCTTACCGGGATTTTAACCCGGGACAGCTAGCTTCGAAGGCAGGGTCACTGCTAGCCAACTAGGTTAACGTGTCCTCTGTTTCTTTCACACTCTGAAATCTGTTTGTATATTACTTTTTTCTTAGAGATTGTGAGCCGAAAATTATGAATACTCTGGTTTTATTATACTAACTTTAAAGAGAATAAATGTCAGGTTTTAAATTTCAAATCGTTTGCAGCTCAAGTCAATGAACCAAAACAGGAACCAGGCGAGCACGGTCACGACGAAATGGATATGGGCGAAATGGAAAAGTTGGAACAAGATACTGGGAATATCGGCGAGGTAATATCAAATGTTTTATATTTAATATTATGTATAATTTCAGTGCAAATGTTTATAGCAAAGTAATTTTTAAATGGTGCGTTTCGTATAGTTGTTTTATTGTATAAATGTTCCATGCCATTCAAATTTTCGTTGCTCGATAGCGTCAAGTCAATAGAAAGTACTCCCAGCTTCTTAATCGCTATCACGGTTGTTGCACTCGTAACTGACAGTATTGTCACTCGTGTTTCATAGAAAACTGAACAATGCCGATAACTATTTAGAAACTTGTAAGAACATAGTGGAGTGCGGCTTAGTACATTGAAAACACTATCCTACCGGTCGCGCCAATTAAGTTCATGCCAATAGAAAACAAACAAGTACGGGAATTTAGGTATACATGTCAATAGCAAAGACTCCCTTGATACTCCAACATCTGGCATTCATCAAAAATATTATTCCTCAGGACATTTTAACCGGTCTCGGCGAAGACGACGAGGAGCTATTGGAGTCGCTCACGGCGGAGATTGGCGAGCAGTTCAACATCCTCGAATACGCCGACCCCGAGTTAGCAGCGCTTGATGATGCAGGACATATTCTGGATGGACTTGATCTGGATGACATGCCTGAGAGACACGCCAAGAGAGAGCACCCATTGTAAGTACTGGTGCAAAGTGAAGATAATCTTTCAATTGTTAACTACTACCGATTGCACGCTACTACGTCTGCGTAGAGCTCGTTTATCCTGTCGAGGTCACATATGCCTCAATGGCAGCGTCAAATTCAAATAATTGCTGATTTACCAAGATTAAGATGTTATGTACTCTATTGTTCGCGATGTCTTCAATAAGGGGATGTATCTTAACCGTAATCTTTTTGTAGGGAGGAATCTGAACAAAAGCCGGACAACAAAATGGACAGCGAGTTGCAGAAGGCGGTGAAGAACATTGAAGCGTCGCAGTGTAAGAGCGAGATGGACGACAAGCCGCCGTCGCGCCCGCTTGGTCTCAACCAGCAATTGGCTTTGCAGGTACGTGACTGACCGTGAAAATCAAAAGTTAGGCAAGGTAACCGGTAAAATTCCTAGCATAGAGACACTCCATCTCAGTCCTCAGGGTTGGTAAGTCATTTGCAGTCTTGTGATTGTAGTTTTGAGATTTAAAAAGGTAGGACTCAGATTTCACTTAACATCAGGTGGCCTGTATGCTCATTTACATTTTCCGTGCCATAAAAATGCTTATTTCATTCATTTCATATGTCATGCAATGTTGTAAAAAAAATGTTGATCTGATCGCTGCCAAACTACAGCATCACCTGCTGGGCAACTCTGAAGATTGCCCGAAAATTTCATTAAAATCGGTCCAACCGTTTTTGAGTCCACATCACATCGATTTTCATAAAGATTCCCCACATACAAGCCCTTACTGAGTGTATTGTCCCCAGTCGGCGATGCAGGCGATCAAGGCGGAGGTCAAGCTGGAAGGCGAGGAGGGCAAAGAAGGCGCGTGGCGCGCGCCCACGCCCGGCGCCGCGCCGCGCCAGCTGTTCCAGCAGGGCTTTCCGCAACGCGCGCAGGTAAATACTCAGACACGCTGCTGCAGCCGTACTAGAACTTTAAAAAAAAAGACAGCACAATCATGGTGCTTAAACTTTTTTTTTTTTTTTTTAATTAAAATTGTAAGGTACGGTAAATTTAAAAATTTAGGGTACGATAGTGTGATGTGCAGTGATCGGAAATAGGTGAGCTAATTTACCTAAACTTGATGCATGTTCATTCAATAATGTATTCCCATCTCACTCACGCATGAATGAATATGCGTCAAGTTTAGGTAAATTAGCTCACCTATTTCCCATCACTGGTGATGTGGTATAGGGCCTTCACTTAGCGTGTTGCGAGTTGCGACACTTGTTAGTGCTGCGATACTGGTATTTTACCTACATAAAATACCTCTTAATTTTCTTCAAGTTGATTTTTTGGTGGAGACCTTGCCTTTTCCTTGCATTAAAACAATGTAATATATATTTTTTGTCACCAGCAACAAGGCATGATCGCGCGCCCGCAACAGTTCGGGGGCGGCCAACAAGTGCTCGGACAGCAGATCGTTCGCCCGCCGCTGCAGTTTGGACAGTCGCAGCACTTGCACTTCGCGCAGGTAACTTAACATCTGTAATAATAAAAAATAATAAAATAGCCTTTAATTTTTCTGAAGCTTGATACAATTCCTATAATTAATATTATAATCATAATATGTCCCTCATAGCTGCAGAGTGTCTATTGATAAAGGCCTCATCATCTGTAATAAGTGACACTAATTAATAATGAATACGACATTGCTTCATTGATTGTCAAACCTTCTTTAGTAAAACTGAAACCAATTCAAATAATTTATTTCAAATATCTTTGAAGTTGACTCGGTCGTAATAAAAAAATATACATCATGTACCGAGTATACCAGATTACTTTTCTCAGTAGAATCTCGGAGGAGTTTTGCCCAGGGTCACAGGATTGTGTGTATGAATATACGTTGTGTTGTAGGGCGGCGCGAGCGGCGTGAACACGGCCAGCATCGTGAGCGCGATGACGGCGCAGGTGAACGCGGCGCTGGCGGCGGGGCGCGCCATCGCGCCGGGCACGCGGCTCGTGGGCGCCGACGGCGCCGTGGGCGTCGTGCGCCACGACCGCACCGTGCAGCTGCACTCGCTGCCGCACTCCGGTCAGTACCAGTCTACAGCTGTGCAGGAAGAGATCTCTCTCCAGGCGGGTGTTATGCCTGGGGACCGAAGTCCATTGGGATGAAGTTGGGAGTTGTATATATATCAACTGACTGGAGAAACTTCGTTAGCGCGATGTAGAACCTTTAGTTGCGCTGTCTGACGTTGGTGGCGCTAGCGAGTTAGCGAGTTTGTTGATACCAGTGTGCGCTAGATGTCGCTAGGTCGCCACAGCTGTTATCGTACCAGCCCGGGTACCACAACATGTATTTTCCCGCTTTTCGCTCAGGGACTCGATTCTTGTGACTTCGAAATGATTTTTCATGCGAGATATGTCGAAAAAATTTATGTAGTTGACAGTTAATCTCGCATGAAAAATCATCTCGAAGTCACGAGAATTGGGTCCCGGTGCGTCTCTATCATAACAGACTAGATAGAAAAGGAGACCCAAGCGACAAATAAGTCGCGGACAACATTTGCTAGCCGTGCAGTGGTATATACTGTCCGACTATGCTAAAGCTACTAGCGCGGCCATCTTCGTATTTATTACATAGGGTTTTGTTGCTATGCTGCCACTGTCCGGGGTTGTCAATGCTATGGTAAAGCAGTGCATAGCAAAGAATGTTGTTAAAAAAAAATGTTTATTCCACGAAGTTGCGCCTAATATTTAACTTTACGTACATTGACGCAACTGCGTAACGTCAGTTTGAGTGGCAGTGCGCTAGTGTAGATTAAAAATGTTAGGTTTTTACCATTATGTTTTTTTATTAATTATTGTGGAATCATGGTTTCATATAAAAAAAGTAGAACAAATAAAAATAACTCAATAATAGTCTAAATACGTGGGGGAAGATGTACAAAGGCAAACTTATCATTATTAACTATGATGTTTAAAAAAATTGTCATCTCTTGTGAGTCACCCCAACAAAAAGCGGGTAACATTGAGTAACATTACTAAAGGTGCACTTACACAGGTGTAAGTGTATGTTTAGGGCATTTGGTGTCGGTCGGGTGAGTGAGTGTTGGTTCGGTCCGCAGCGAGCGTGGCGGGCGCGGCGCCCGGGCCGGCGCGCGCGCCGCCGCCGCCGCCCTACCCGGGCACGCTGCGCGCGCCGCAGCCGCCGCCGCCGCCCTACCCGCAGGTACGTCGCCGCCCAAGTCCTCAACACCACTAGTTGGAAAACACGCTCACCCCCTCCTGTTCACTCCGAGATACAGCGAACGCTCACAGTTATTTTTCTAATTTGATATCGGTCGCGACGAATGCCGAGTACGCAAGTATTTACTTGATTAGTGATTGATTTAACTCGACCAAAATAAAAAATTACGTAAATTTAAACTCGTGTTCACTTTGAATAAGTTAAATAGCAATGAAAAAGTAAACATTATCATATGTTCACTACGAGGAACACTATTTAAAAACCCTTAATTTATTAAAAAAAACATTTATGAAGTGACACCTAATAGTTATATCGTACAAAAGATAATTTATGAATATAAAAAGAAATAGGTGCTTTATACATCTATTGAAATTGTTTAGGAAAATATTAAACTTTGAAACCTATAATATTTTTCATATCTTATTGTGCCTGTGACATAATCGTCAGTGATATGATAGTGCATTACCGCATAACTAACAAATTCAACAAGTTGCGAAATGCCCCTTACTGTCTACTTGCTTAGATGTATTTTAAACCTTATTGAATTTGTTAGATGCGTGGTATTGCACTATCCCCGACCATATTGAAATTTTACTTTCACGCGAACGTTGTTCCTACCAATTGAGCAGGCATCTAACTTAGATTTTTTTTAGGTTAATTTGTTAAAACACTGCAAACTACATAAATATTGGTCCAGTATTCATGGTGTTTCTGTCTGATTTAACCCTTTACACGGGCCTAGTGTGAAGTGAAAGTCAAAATTAAACTATATTAACGCTTCATATTGCCATATAATTATATATATTTTTTTAAGTACATTTTCTTTATTATTTAAAACACAAACACAAAGAGTCTAAAAATTTGTAGAAAATATAAAATTCTGTGGTCGTTACCCAAAGAATTAAATACTTAACTAAAGTCGTATCAGCTCGGGTGTACAGTCATGTTTGTTGACTGTTGTATGAACAGAAAACAGGTGGACCACCTGTGAGCGTCCGTGTCAACTAGGCATATAAGGTCTGAACAGTATTCATTGATGCTATAAAATTTTACCCGAGTTATTTGTGGTTAGTTTTCTTACCAAATAAATCCTAATGTTAAACCTCAGCCTATTTTATGTTCACTGTATATTGGATTGAAACAGGTTTTAAAATTACGAGCGTGCTTAAACAACTAGCAAAAAAACAATATAATGTAACTTGCTTGACAACATTGTTTTATATAAATAATTAAATAACGGTCTGATATTAAGTTTCGTTTCTTTGAAAAACACCTTTATTTGGGTTATTAGTCTTTAACCATCTTTAACTAGTCCGTAGTGTATACAAACATTGTTGTCAACTCGAGTTATCATTATATTTGAATATTTAACCGTTAATCGATCCCCTAAGTAACATTTTACAAAGCCTAAAATAAACGAAGTAACTTTCCACTCCCATTGAATGATACTTGCGAATCAGTAAACTTACTAATAAAGTAACGCTAGTAAAATTAATAAGTTCATCTTGGAGGATTTTTGATATATTGCCGTGCATGCAGTAATATTTTTTATCTACATGTTTTTGATTGAATTTGTTCGACGTATGTAGTGCTTTCTCATAGTTATTTCCGTCTAATCGTTGTGTAAGATGTCGAATCAAGTTCAATGCTTTAAGTGTATGCCGTACAAGCTTGGGTCCATCGTGTCACTGTTAATGTTACGTTGGCCGTCACACGACAACGCCCTTAATGTGAACCGATCGAGGCGGTGTTCATGAATCGCTTCCGCCGCGTCGGTGTGAGCGCGACCATATCCATAGCAATATTACTTTGTCTACGTATTGGTGGCGGTCCGCGGTGTAAATACGCGTCCAAATTTGAAGCTTGTTCCATCAACAAGCTTGGTAGACTAATATTGCATGGGTATTTTGATGTCGCTATTAATCGATACGAGTTTTTTTACCGACTGTTTTCTTTGTTTTGATTTTTTGTAAATTGAAGATACAGCATGTTTCAAATATATTTTTTAAAATGAATTGGTTATTTGTCTGTGAAATGCTTCGAGGGTGAGGTAGTTAATTCTACTACTAGTTTTTGTTTTATTACAGCTTACTATTATTTAATTTGAACAAATAAACTGGTTTTTTTTTCCTTTATATAAAAGGTTTTAAGTATTTAAAACAAATTATAATAGAGAAGGGGAATATTTTAGAACGCTAAGTATATGTCATTTTATGAACCAGGGCTTCTAGCACAAGTTGCCTCGCGACCTGTTTGTCACTCGGTACTAGGGAATGCAAACCGGTAATTCTTTGTATTAAAATTACCGGTAATTTACCGTTACCGTGGTAATTCCCATACAAAAAAATACCGGTTTGCATTCCCTACTCGGTACCTGCTCTACCTAGTCTTTAATAAAACTGACGCACCGAGCGATAAGCTAGAAGTTATACGATGTACTAGCTCTTAGTTTAAGAACAGTACATAAACAATCGATAAAGTTATGACAGCTTAAAAAAATATTAAAAAAAAATACAACAATATATTGTTAAGTTCTGCATCAGATAAACGCGAACATAATTTGCCCATTAGAAAGTACTCTTTACTAGAAAGACGGCAGCGGTTAAAAAACTCGTAGGTCAGGTTATCTGGTAGGCGCGTGTTGAGTGCATGTCGGTGACCTCCGGTTGTTGGGCAGGTGCCCTACGACGCGGACTGGGGCGACTGGCTGCATCGCCGCCCGCTGCTGCTGCAGGTCAGAACCCGCACCCCGCCCCTCCCTCCTACCCGCCCACCCACACAATATAGTACGTACAACCCTCCCCACAACCAACTGACATACTATAATTTACATACATTTCACATTTCGTTTATTGAATGCAAAACGGACACATTCCAAAATCAGTCAATGTTACATTTAAAATCGGAATCTGTGTACGGTTTTAAATTAAGCAGCAAATGATTTTGGAATGTGTCCGTTTTGTAATTAAGTAACGAATTATACTCGTCTTCAGTTAGATCGCATTTCTACGACTGGCTGAGCTCGCGTCAGTTCCCTTCACGAGTGCACCTAAACCCTAGCAAGCTTCCTTTTCACCGATCCTGTCCTCTATTGTTATGCTCAGGGTTCTTGTAAGATAAAGCTATTTCGAGGTCTATTTCAATTTCAATACAAGTACAACTTAATTTCTTAGACATAAAAAAACTTGAAATCTTTGCACAGGGGAATCTTGTCTAAGTATTTACTTCCACATCCTGTCTGTATTATCCGACTACCTCCATGTCTGTCCATGAGCTCCGCTGTCGCCAGCGGTCGAGAGGCGCGCCATCGCCACCGCTACACCCTGTTTGTCTGTCGCCGCTTCTAACTTGCCTGCTCGCGCTGCATGCGTACTGACTAACCTTTGAACCTTTTCAGCATCCCTAACACTGAAACACTAACGTACTATAAGTACATTGTACCAGCACTAAAATAATACTAAAATGTAACGAATGATTGTATTGTATCGTATAATTTAAGCCTTGAGATTTATATACGATTGCCTCTCTCATCTTGTTTGTTGTCATGGTGATGGGAAAACATTTATTGTAAGGTTATGGGTCTGAGATAAAAAGATCAAAGGAAATATATTGTTATAAATTATAAACTATTCATCATGTTTAAGTTAAATACAGATAAACGTTTTATTGGATATAGGGTAGTTAAAATAAATAGGTATATTGCATCTTACAATAATAACTCTCACATATAGCAGTAATATAAAGATTTATATAAGTATTTAGAGTATAGTATGTTGTCATAGAGAGCATACAATTTATATATTCCGGCACTCTGTAGTAATACTGTTCACGATTCTATATCAGATACTGCTCCTAGTACAATGCACACTATTAGTCGATTTCTCGCTACCAACCAGTACAAGTATGCAAGTAAACCGTGTTTGACACCATACTTCTTTTGTAAGTCATTCACTCGCTATCCTGCAAACTTTCTTTGTAGACGACCGAGGCCGACCGAAGTCAAGAATTCTTATTTAATTACAAATTGTCACATAGTTAACCGTATCATTTCTTAATTCTGTCGGCCTATCATCCAAGATGAGACGGGTATATCGCAATCTCGATTTGCATTGTTTAAACTCAGAATGATGTACCTCGAAGAGATAACCGAATAACATTGTAATCGAGCCGATCGTTAATAAATAAAGTCCGAACCGGGCCCGCCCTCGGCCCGCCGAGAGAACGCGACCGAGGACGCTCGTCACCGGTAGCGGGAGCATAGCTATAACAGAAACGTGAAAGGCAAAATTTAACCGTCAGAACGTAAACCAGGAGCAACCGTTGCTTCTGGAGGAGCTCCTGGAGCAGGAGAAGCGCGAGCAGGAGCGCGACGGCGAGTGGGGCGCGCCGGCGGCGGGGCCGGTGGCGCCGGCGGCGCCGCCCGCGCCCGCCATCCCGCTGTACGCCGGCGCGCCGCCGCCCGCGCCGCCGCCGCCCGAGCGCGACCCCGACCCGCACGCGCGCCTGCTCTACGACCAGTGGCTCAAGCAGTACAACGCCTTCGCCGCCGACCAGCTGCGCTACTACGAGGTCGAGGTGCAGAAACTGCGCAAGATCCGCAAGGTGAGCAGTAGACCGCTTCCGTGTTCGTGAGCTTACCGTAGTCGCGTGTAGCGTGTAGCGTGCGGAGGCCGGGCGGGCGCTCCGCCGAGCCGCACTCTGTGATAACCGAATGACGATGTCTACTAACCGGGGAGCCGGCACTCGTGTCGGGCGCGGCGCGCTTTATCCTTTATCGGTTTGTGATTCGCAGTCGCTGAATAGCAAGCAGCGCCAGCTGAGGAAGTCGGGCAACGAGCTGATGCCCAACGACGCGGCCGAGCTGCGGCGCGTCTCCGCCGAGCAGCAGGCGCTGCAGAAGCACCTCGAGGCCGCGCGCAAACAGAGCCGCCAGCACAGCATGCTCATACAGGTCAGCCCTAGCAAACAAACCCAGTCAAGCACCATTTACAACATGAACCTAAACTCGCACTGACACACTCTACAACACGACAAATAAGCTCCAGAAAATTCCTAAAAAAACCTTTTTTTATTTGTGTTTTTTAACTCTAGCGATAATTTTCCAGGAATACGAAACGAAACACCGCCAACAAAATCCTCAATTAGCTCAGCAGACAGTAATAAACCAACAACAGATCACGACCAACCAAACAGTCTACACGCAGAACCAGAACATACCTCAGTCCCCGCAAATGCAACAGACCGCAATCAACCGGCCGATGCAGATAGGCTTGCAGAACGCCGTCCAGCAACAGCAAATCATCAGGAACCAACAGACGGTCCTTAGCTCTGACGGGCAGCAGCGGATAGGGCTGGTGACGTCGCCGCTCAGCGCTCAGAACAGAATTCTTCAGGGCAGTCGAACGCTGGTTATCGAACAGACGGGTTCCCCGCAACAGCAACTCGTGAGGCAACTGTCGGGTGGTCAAGAGAGACCGCAGTCTGTGGGCATGGTACAGTTCGGGCAGCAGCAACTGGGTGCGATCAGGAACACGATGCCGTCGGGGGGACCCGCGCCGCGCCCGGCCAGCGCACGCCCCGCTATGTCTCCGCTCCACGTGCAGTCTCCTCATTCACAATCTCCCTTACACTCCCTCGCGCCGCAGTCACCGCTGCACCACCTGACCTCGCCGATGCAGTCCCCGCTGCATTCCCAGCAGTCCCCACTGCACCACACATCGCAATCACCTTTACATCCATCTACCCAATCGCCACTCCACGCGCAGCAGTCCCCGCTCCACTCCCAACAGTCCCCCATGCACGTGCAACAAACCAACATGCCACAACAATCCCCCATGCATCAGAGCCCGATGCACCAACAAAGCCCGATGCATCAACAGAGCCCGATGCACCAACAGAGCCCGATGCATCAACAAGGCTCGATGCATTCCCAGCAGAGCCCTATGCACCAGTCCCCGTTGCACCAGAACCAGATTTCTCAGTCCCCGATGCACCAGAGCCCGATGCATTCGCAGCAGAGCCCCATGCACCTGCAGCAGAGTCCGATGCACACGCAACAAAGCCCGATGCAGTCGGCAATGTCGCCGCAACACTTCCTGCAGCAGTTGCAAGCTCAGAGAACGAGTCCGCAACTCCCAACGCCAAGTCGTAGCCCGCAGGTCAGTATTTCAAGGATTACACAACTTAACTTATTGAAATAAAGAATAGTCAAATCCAATTTCATATGTTGTCTCTTTGTTTCAGATATATCAGCAGTCACAAATACAAAGTCCAGTCTCGTCTCATTCGCCTCAGTTGCAAAGTGTTAGTAGTATTTGTTTTATAAAGATGCCTTAGTATACGTGTCTGCTCAACAAACATTACCTTGATTTTCTTACTCAGGACTACGCGGGGAGTCGGTTCTCGAGGCCCGCGCCCGGATGCTCGCCGCTGCCCACTCGCTTCGCTCGCCCTCCGCATCATCAGCAAGGTACTTCACTTATTCTTCTTTAAATATCTCTCCAACTAGTGAAGGTCGTCTTTCGGATCCTTGAACTTCTCTCGGTAAGACAGAAAAGTATTTTAACCGCCTACGATAAAAATATGTCTAACTTGAGCAATACTGATTTCAGAATGTTATTATGAGTTTAATTTAAAGTAGAAGCAAATTATGCAATCAAAGAAAAACCTAAACATATATGGAAAATTGTAAAAGATCTGAAGAGTAACAGTTCTTCCATCCCTAACGAAATCCATCGCAATGTTTGCGATCTGTTTTCCGAATATCTTCAGACGGTTTACGATGAGCAACCAGTTATCAATAATTACTATGCATTAATCCGACTAATCTGATGCTTACATCCCTATTCATGGTTTACTGAAGTGACTAGATTGTAACAAGGATCTGATATTTTATATTACGTTAGCAACGCCAAACACCTTCATTTTTCAGCGTTCATTGATTTCTGGAGTATTCCCTTCTAGTCTAGATGAAAATGTAGCGTGCATAATTCAAATACACAAAAAAGGCGGTCAACAGACGTTACTAATTATAGGCTAGTGTCAATGCTGTCAATCTGCGGAAAGTTGCTCGAGACATTCGTTCGCTCTAAACTTAATTAGCATGCCAACTCGTCCTTATCTCCAGAAACAACACGGTTTCATACCTAATCATGCCACCAGTACAATCCTCAAAGAATATGTGAATCACATTTGGCAAAATACTTAACAGCAAGCAGGAAGTTCACGCTATTTATACCGATTTTAGCAAGGCTTTCGACCTTGTTAATCACAACGTTCTCCTCGCAAAGTTACAACACGCGGGCGTACACGGAGTTTGCTTAGGTGGTTTGAATGGTATTTGCGTAATAGGTCACAGCTGGTGGTTCGTAAAGCCTTTAAATCAATCGGCAGATCCAAGAGATCCATCCCGTCTGGAGTTCCTCAAGGATCTCAATTAGGGCCACTGATTTTCTTGTTGTTCATTAACGATTTGACGATCAATTATAAATTTTACTTTGGGTTGTTTGCTGACGATTTAAAGCTTTATAAAACTACATCACCCTGTCGACGTGGTAAGTCTTCAAAGCGACCTATCTCATGTGCTCAAATAGTGTTTTTCTAAAGGTATGGTCCCAAATCATACTAAATGTTTTCACATTAAGTTTTACACTGACATGGAGGGTGGAAATATTAAAGCACGCTGTAATAATCGGTGTATGCATTAATCAAGGGTATAATAATCAGTAGCCTAAATATTCGTGTCAGGAATGAGAGTCGGCGTGCCGTTCGGTGGTCGCCAACAAACTTCACCGCTGGGCAGCCCGCAGCCGTTACCGTCACCAGGCAATCCTGCTAACGAGATGGCAGTAAGTATTCTAACTCTTACACGAATTGTTTTTTGATTCGATTTTTAATAAATAACCAATAAATAATAATGCAACCGTTACAGTGTTTTCAATGTACGTTAACGTTCCTTAATACTTTATTTAACGTTGCGCGACCAAACACTAATTTAAGTCGAGCATTGTTGACACGTTATTGTTCCAGCGGCAACAGATGCTGCAGCGGCAGCAGTACAGCCCGATGGGCGGCGCGCCGGTGTCGCCGTCCCTGTCGCGCTCGCCGCTCGTGGCGCGCACGCCCACGCCGTCCGCGTCGCCCGCCGCGTCGCCCGCGCCGCCCGCGCCCGAGCACGGCGGCGGGCTGCACCACCACGCCGCGCCCATCCCGCCCGGCTACCGGTACTTCAAGGCGGGCCTGCTGGGCGGCGCGCCCGTGTGGCCGGCCAAGGACGACGAGCGCCGCCGCCCGCCGCACATCAACAAGGTCTCCATCCTCAAGCGGCGCACCCCGCCGCGCCCGAGGTTCGCCGGGAAGAGCGCGCCCGGGGCCTCCGACGACCGCCCCGACGAATCCACCAGCCAGAGCCCGAACGAGACGCGCGAGTTCGTCCTCTACGCCCCCGACGGAGTCGAGTATTCCGCGCTGTCCGACGACGCCGCGCGAATGGGGTTCGCGAAGGACGACGACGACGACATCGAGGAAATAGTCGAGGAGCATTTGGACGACGCGGATATTGTTGTGGTGGAACCCGGAGCGATATCGCCCGAGGAGCGAATCGCGACCGAGGAAGATTTCGAGGAACTGATCGACAGCGGGAAGCCGGAAGATGAAATGGAGGAGGAAGTTATACCGGAGAAGACGGCGACTAGAACGGAAACGACCACTAAAACTGTAGCGGTCATCAGTTTGTCCACCGCCAAGCAGGCGCCGTCCAACTTGCAGCAGTATAAACTAGTCAATCCGTCTCAAACCGGTGGCCTCTCGAGGCTCCCCGTTCTCAGCGCTACTATGCTATCCCAACACTCGAACAATAAAATTCTAAATGAAGTGTCCCAAGCCACCGTAGCTTCGGTGTCCATCGCGAATCAAACGATTTCAGTACCGGTGTTGAAGAATCTTTCCGTTCCTATTACGGGCCACGGTGCTGGAGCGAAACCTCACCTAAAGAAAATGCCTCTGAATTTAAACAATCCTCCATTAACTATAAATATGTCGACACTAGCTCATTCGAAACCTATCAGCTCAGTCATTAGTGTGATATCGTCGAACCTTCCGAAAACGGCAGCATCGATCACGCTCGCTACGTCTAACTCAGCGGCCGGGGCTTCCAGAGTACCCGTATCCATATTAACGCAACACCACGTAAAACAAAAGATCCTCAAGACCATTGAAAAACCAATGGCTTTGTCACTCTCGAATACAAAACTCTCGAGTCTCTCTGTGACTCACGATGCTACTTTGCCTGCAAAGATATTTCAAGACGATGCGGCGTCACCCGACAGCACGGTCGCTTCAGACACTCACGCGGACAAAGAAATTCATCATATAACTACGACTGTTCATCATTTGGGTGCTATGAGCTCTCAAGGACTTGCCCATTTGGATCACAAACCGCCCCCTATAATTAAAGAGACTAGTAAAGATATTGACATAGAAACAGAAATAAGTCAACAAACTGAGTTGCCTCATTCATTGTGTATTACGGACAGAACACCTCTGTTATTAGGAAAAGCAGATATAAAGAGTCCCGACCCGATACCTGAAAAGATTCCTGACAACATCATGGAAGGCGACGACGAAGACAAACCAGAAGACAATCTCCAGAGTAGCTTACTCATGTCATATAATAAATCTATGTCTGAAACGCAGTCGCAAAATCAGTCAACTGCTGATACCAAGGCGCAAGAAAATGTTGTTAAGACTATTAAAGCTATTGCAAACCAAACCAAAGAGATGGTTATAGATTCTAATATGCAGATCACGTCGGACATGGCACAAGACTCGGTTCAGATATCCATACCGTCCCCGACGCCTTCGCAAGAAAGGTACTTGAATGATATCACGATGCAAGAACACGCCGAAGCGGTGGAAGGAAATCCAAAACGTGTCGAATACTTCGAGGATATGCTTTGTATGTTGGAGAATATAACAGATGAGGCTAAACAGTTCGGTATGAAGCAGCCGAATCCTAAACCAAATCCGGCGCCGCAAAATCCTAACATCAACCCGCCGGCAAAGCAAGATAGTAAGGAATTCGAACAGCACGCTTTCCCCAAACGCGACGCAGAAAGGCTGGGGTTGCAGGCCGCGACCGTGCCACAGCTGTCTCCGCTATCGCAACCGGCGGAATTACAATCCAATATGGCAAATGTGTCCCAACAGCTGCGTTCTATCATGTCTTCGCTCAATACGTCAGCCGCCAAAGCGGACGCGCAAGCTGTATCCTCGTTAATCAGAAAAAACAGTGATGCGAGTACGCCTACGCAAGTGAACTTCGAGAACCTTCTGCCGTCGTCCAAGGTGGAAGTGGCGGTGTCGCGGCCCTCGCCGGTGCAACGGATGGACAAGCCCATGCCGGCCATTCCTAGCTCTGATAGTCTACCGATGAACGTAGCGCAGCTGGTAGGCTCTCGTGTCAACACTTTGTCTTCTATGGGACAGAATAGAAAATCACCTACAGTGTCCCCTATGAATTCGCCCGTGGCCATGCAGAATACTCTAATGAAATCGCCCGCGCAGCCACCTCTAATGACTAACCAAAGCTTCCCCTCGAATGAAGACTTGAACGCGACTTCCGTTGCGAATCAGATTATTCAAATGCCAGCGTTGTCTAAAATTCATAGTTCTACCGCACCGCAGTCAATAATGCATACTAGTAGTACTATTACGACTACTGTAAGTGGTTTTCAGAAAGGACAGCCTTTGCCCACTAGTATTTTAGGGCACACGTTGCTTCAGCCGTCTAGACAGATCAGCACGAGTAATCATCCTTTTAATCCGCAAAGCATCAGCACCAGCCAGCCGCCGGCTCTAGTAATGACCTCAAGGCCTATGATAGGCAGCAAGGAACCGCCACCAAATGTGACTGTCCGCACCCATACCACCGTCAGTCCAGCGATTAGTCAAATACAGGTTAAAACAACACCAGGTTCCATTAATTTTATAACATCCTCCAAACTTCTCCACACGCAACTAACCTCGCCTTTAAAAAGATCGAAATCAACCGACGAACCTAAATCTGAGGTTATTGTTGGTCACATACAGCCCACAAAAAGACACAGCGTGGAGTCAGTCATAGTGAAATCAGAGCCGATGGAAACCGAAGAACCCAATGCGTCTTCCACTATTGTCACTGATAATGCTGGAAATAAAATTATACACCAAAATTCTTCAAATCAAAGAAATGACGAATCTCAAAACGTGTTGTTGAAACAGTTACTACAAACGACCACTACAGCCGCGAATGTTGTGCCACAGCGTACTATGACGATGCAGAGGACCGCGCCCGCCCTGGGCACCATACCGTCCCTAGAAGCCCAGCTTGCCCGGCCTTCCATACCGCCACCGACACTATCTTTATCACAAGAAGTGGAGATACCTAAAAACTCCCCGCGACAAATAATGTCGCAAATGACATCGCAAGTGAATTCGCCGTTTACCAATCGGCCTATACAGCATTCGATGCAAGGGATGCAAACGATACAGGGGATGCAGAACATGCAAGGCATGCAGGGCATGCAGGGCGTGCAGGGCGTGCAGAGCGTGCAGGGTGTGCAGGGTGTGCAGGGTGTACAGGGTATGCAGAGTATGCAGGGTATGCAGACGTCGATTCCCACCTCTTCCATGTCACCGTTGATGCATACTTCGACACAATCCCTAATGGACGTGCGAAAACCACCTATGAAAGTCATGACCAAAGAAGAAACAACGCCGCTACCGGAGACGTCACCAACGGTTAAAACGATGCAGATGTACCCGATGAGTATGGAGAATCAGCACCTCCACCAGACCGTAAAGAAAGAAGTGACGCCGCCACAGCAGAGTCCCGTTATGAGACCATTTACTCCGATTAAAAAAGAATTGCTTGACGAAAGTTCTCAACAGTCCGCTACATCCGGAGTGTCCACAGCGTCGGATCAAGGCAAACTCGACCTTCCGATGAAGGAAGAGTATCCTGAAAGTGTCAACATGGATCCGTCGTCGGAGCCCTCATCCGAAACACCCGCTGAAGCTAAAAAGCGCAAGCGACGCGAATACCAGCAAAGAAAGCGAAAGCAGCAGCAGAATCAACACCAGCAGCTAAATAGCATAAAACCGACCGACAAACATAAGAGGCCAAAAGGTTCCCGCTACGTGGAAGATTATGATACCTTTATCGATAACTTGATGGCTCAGCTAAAGCCCTTGCCGCCAATGCAAATTCAGGAGCCGTCTCTGACCACTAACTTTGCAGTCTGTCCGCTGTTCGGTTCTGGAGATTTGACCAAGCTGAAGAACAAAGATTATGACATAATGAAGGGTGACCTGGTTGGTGAGTTCGGCAACGCGAAAATACCAAACGTAGCCGATTACTATAACACGAAACCTTTCGGGGACGATGAACCGCTGCCCGAGAAACCGCAGGCGTCCACGCAAAGAGGATTCTACGACCAAGAGTTTCAGCCGATCGTTTTCGAAGATGACCCAGAAGAAAAGAAACTTGAGTTCATTTGCAAAGAGCGGGACACGGATACGCCTGATAGCATCGTTAGTTGTTCAAGTCCGGAATGCCTTGACATGGAGCCGGCCAACCGCTTCCCCGGACTCAAGCTTATTGACGACGACGAGGAAGACGAGGATAGCGACTCTGCGATGTCCGGCAAAGTGTCGCCGATCATACCTTTAATCGCGCCTGTTCCCATCCGAGTGAAACCAGTCTCACTATTCTATTTGAAGGACGAAGACTGCTCAAAGGCATTGAAATGCTTTGACTCTGACTTGCCCATGAAGACCGTGGATTCACCTAGTAGCACTGAAAGCAATGAAAACGTGACTGTGACGCTGACGCTCACTTCCGGCGCAGCTGAAGATATACTAGGCGTGTTGAAAGAACTTGCGGGAATTTTACACATACCACCACCGACGGCATATCAAATTGTAGAAAGAACTGCAACGCCACCCTCTCATAAACTAGGGCTGTATAGATCTAAAGGCAAAGATGGTAAAGAGGGCACACCAATTGATATTCAAAGTATATTAAACGGAGCTGCTAAATTTTGTCGACACTGTGATGTAGTCATATTAGATTCTGTCGTTAGAGCGAAAGCATCCGAGTTTCCACTGCTCTCAGCTAACAAGGGCAACGCTGAAGACATTCTATGTGACAGCGACTCCGAGTTATACTTCTGCAGCACGCAGTGCTACGAGAGATTCGCGTGGCGACCTACAAATATCATACTAGATGGAAAAACAAAAAAGACTGTCAAAGAAGACGTCAAGTCAGATAACGAGACCAATTTATCGAAAGATCGCGACGATTTCGACACGGCTTCAACTGAAAGTATGGAAACTGACGATTTAGATATCAAGCCCGACATCAAGGACGAAAAAATGGATCTATCGTTTATAGATTCTCTCGACAACGACGAACTAATGAAAGAAGTCGGGGAAGACGTCAGCGCCTTAGACGAAGATCTAAAGAACGAATCCGACGAGAAGAGCAACCAAAGCGTCGAGAAAGAAAAGTATCGCGGGATTCGGTATAAATTGTGGTCGCCGGGGTGCATCGGGCCGCCGGTCAAGTACAAGCGTCCGACAGATCGTGAGTTGACCGAACTCGTGTTCCGCACTGGTGTCGCTATAATGCCGGTGACGACGGAAGATTCTCGGAGGTGCGAACTGTGCGGGATACAGGGTGACGGAGTGGCAGACGGAGTGTCGAGGCTTCTCAACTGCGACGTGGATCGCTGGGTGCACCTGAACTGCGCGCTCTGGTCTGAGGGCGTGTACGAGACCGTGAGCGGGGCGCTGATGAACGTGGACTCGGCGCTGGCGGCGGGCTCCAACGCGACCTGCGCCGTGTGCCGCAAGCTCGGCGCGACGGTGCGCTGCTTCAAGGTGCGCTGCGGCAGCGTCTACCATCTCGGCTGCGCGGTCAAGGACAATTGCGTCTTCTATAAGAACAAGACTGCCTTCTGCGCTTCCCATGCACCTAAGGTAAGTTTTTTAGCTTCTTATATTATTGAATCTGCTCTGGTAATACGCAAATTAGACATTTAGATAGAGGTAAGATTTTCTATCAAAATTACTGAACACCGTCGCAAGGTGTGTATCAAAGTATTTGAAAAAAAGTAAAAAAAAAAGTGAAATATGAGTTGTTATAGCGATCATTTTCAATCGACTTGGCTATAACTTGGCTATATTTAATTCAAAACTTTTCTTTTGATTAGACTTTATTGATCACCCGGCATAGTCACAAACACAATACATTGTTATTCTGTGTTATTGCGATCCTTGTCAATTTACAATCTTACCGACTACGAATTACTATTGTCATAAATTTTGCAGAGCGAAAAAGACAACGAGCTAACCACACTGAGCGTGCAACGGCGCGTGTACGTGTCGCGCGACGAGCAGCGGCAGGTCGCGTCGGTGATGCTGCACTCGGACACCAACCACCTGATCCGCGTGGGCGGCGTCATCTTCCTCGCGCCCGGCCACCTGCTGCCGCACCAGCTGCAGGCCTTCCACACGCCGCACTACATCTACCCCATCGGATACAAGATCGTGAGTAGTTTGGATCGAGACTGATGGGTAGCTACGGTCAGGGCATTGTTTGTTAACCAGTTTTAACATACAGTCGAAGATCACATCTTAGGTTCAAAGTCAATCTGACATTCTACAGCATAAAGGTTGAGTTTCCTTTAAGCTGCAAATGACTTGACATCTCTAATGATATTGACGATATCAAGCATATTTTTTTAAATGGGTCCGAAATTTACCTTTGTGACTGTACATTTCTCGATCGTTCAAACAGGTTTGCTTGCGGATGTATTCAGCGTCCGATCCATAAACAAACTGCTGCTGCTTTGACTCATGGACACTTTCTTTTCTCCGCGTCTCAGTCAGTTAAGGATTTTTAGAAAGGGCAGGTTGGAACAGACGTGTTGTGATCGAAGTTAATACTGCATCGCAACTGCATTTGTGCAGTTAACTTGTCTATGTACGTATGTGTAAGGTCGGGCGAGTCTATTACGACTGAGTGATAAATGCCACCACATGTCCGCCTTGTTGGAGGCAGCCCACGGTCCCTACCTTGGAACTTTAACGCCCCGGTTTTGTATCTGTGTACAGGTGTATAAATAATGTTCCTTCGTTAGGTGCGGTTCTACTGGTCGATGACGCGCGCCAACAGCCGCTGCCGCTACGTGTGCTGGATCTCGGAGGACGCGGGCCGGCCGCGCTTCCACGTGCGCGTGCAGGACGAGACGCCGCACGAGAGCAGCGCGCCCACGCCGCGCGCCGCCTGGGCCAAGGTACTCCTCCATTCACTGTCAGAGTTGATCAGGGATCTTGTTATCGGCACCTTAATGTTACCCATTTCGTCGCGTCACTGAGCGCAAAGCAGACAGTGGTTTATAGATTGTAAACTATATTAAAGCGAAAAAAAAGGCAGGAATTGAACCTACATCTCCTCTGGCAATCCGGGCCAATGCAGGCGCATTATCAATTATTTGTTTATTAATTTAGTTATTTTATTTATTTATTATTTAAAATGCCACCAAGATCCTACTTAAGATCCAGATACTTGAGATTTTCTTGTGTACTTGTTTGATGCCTTCCATGAAGACTTGTGGGAGACTGCCCAAGATAGAGCTACGAGGAAGAAAGGCAGAGTGGTCTTTGCCCAGCAGTGGGACATTATTATTATTATTATTATTATAGCCTTTTATTTCCTTATCCCTTAAATATTTACATTTCAAATGTGTTAGTATTTTTGTTTACATGCTAATAGGTATGTTAGTTTAGTTTTATGCGTTGTTTTGGATAAAGACCCCTTTTTGGGTAAAGGCCTCCCCCAGTTTCTTCCATTCCTTTCTGTCCTGTGCTTTATTGGGCCAGATACTTCCTGCTGTAGACACTATGTCGTCTGCCCATCTTTTTCTTGGTCTACCCACTCTTCTTTTGCCAAGAGGTCCCTTCCATGACGTGCACGCTATAGTCCAACGGTCATCGGTGTAGCGAGCGAGGTGTCCCGCCCAGTTCCATTTTTGTGTCAGAGCAAATCTGAGCGCATCTATTAGTTTGGTCCTGTTTCTAATGATGTCGCTCTTGACTTTATGTATTTTCTTTATTTTTAGAATACTTCTTTCCATTGCTCTCTGGCACGTCTGTATTTTTGTTTTGACTCTATTCGAGTACACCCATGTCTGGCACGCGTAAGTAAGAGTTGGTAGTATGCAAGTGTCAAGTACGGTTTTCTTCAGAGGCAGTGGATATGGTCCCTTCAATACTTCTTTCTGTGACCAGAATTTATTCCAACTGCTTATTATTCTCCTGTCTACTTCTTCCTCGTTACTATTTTCACTAAATGATACTTGTTTTCCGAGGTAGATGTATTTATTGACGTACTCCAAACATCTCTCATTAAGTTTAATTGGGTCTTGTTTATTATTAGTCATAATTTTAGTCTTGGTTTCGTTCATTGTCAATCCTACTTTGAGGCTTTCCTCGCTTAACGAACTTATCATTTTCTGTAGCCCTGTGCTGGTTTCAGCGAAGACAACGATGTCATCTGCGAACCTGAGGTGACCTAGATACCGGCCTGCCACTCGGACACCCTCATTTCTCCAATTGGTTTTCTGTATGACCCCCTCTAGCACCGCTATAAACAGCTTAGGTGATAGAGGGTCTCCTTGCCGTACACCTCTACCAATCGGAATCGCTTGACCTCTTGTTTCCAATTTCACTCTACTATAAGTTTCCTCATAAATGTTTTTCAGGACTCGTATGTATGTGTGGCTGACATCACACTGATATAGTGCTCTCCAGATGGAATCATGCGATATGCTGTCGAAAGCCTTTGTGTAATCGATGAATGCCAGATACAATGGCCTATTAAATTCCTTGTACTTCTCTATAACTTGTTCAACAGTTTGAAGATGGTCGACAGTAGAGAAATCTTTCCTGAAACCCATGGGACATTATGCTCATAAATAAATAAAATTTGAAGGTTTTTAAGACATTAAGGGCATTTAAGAGTTCTTCGTGGACACCTGTGCCTTTTAACCTTCAAATATTTTCAAGTCTGCCTGTTTGTTCGTCTGTTTTTCCCAATAAAAAAGCCGTGCTTCCATTCATACACAAATCAAAAATGTCAAATTTTTGATCCTTATGCATTTTTAAAGTGTGTATTTCAAGTTAATTTGCCATTATTGTATAGGTTCTGGACGCGGTGGGCGCACTGCGCACGGCGCGCGGCGAGCCGGGCGTGCTGAAGCTGTGGCCGCACTACGTCACCGGAGAGGACCTGTTCGGGCTCACCGAGCCGGCCGTCGTGCGCGTGCTCGAGAGCCTGCCCGGTCAGTGATACAACTAACCTATCATTTTATCTTGTGTGTTCTTCAAAAGCTTTAACAGTGTACAGGTTTTCAAATTCTAATTATTTATGTAATTTTGACTTATTAAGAAATTAATGTTTTAAAAAACAAAAAAAATAAGTTATTTGTATTTGTATTTTATACTTTTTAGTAATCATAAATATCATAATATTTGCTGTTATGTAGTCCCACTTCTCTACTTCTTCACTTCAAACTATAGGACATGTCAAGCGCACCGCAAGAAACCCAGCGGGGAAGTCATATTTAAACCATTTAAATGTGCTTAGTCATAGTCTGTCAACTATCTTAACCGAGATATCTTATCGCCACCCTTGAAATATGTACCGTTGAGTTGTTGTTGAGTGATGTACCGGGCCATCTGTGGTCTTTAACATCAGTTTCACTTCACCAAATGACATTTTTTGATTTGATTGATTGATTTTCATTGGTTTTTAAGGTTGGACAACAATGTTCTCGACCAATCAGCAAACACGCCAAGAAAAACTTTCTTGGTCTGTCCTTATAAGTGACGTTTTGTGACCCCAAAAAAGACCATCTATGGCCATATTTCCGAGCAGTGTTGTGAAAAAGACTTTTCAAAATCGGTATACATTAAAAGCTGTAGATCTCGTTCTTGTTGTTTTTGTTGTAGACCTTGTCATTACCACACCCCCTCTCATCTTGGAGTCCCCTCTCATCACCTCAGACTCAACCAAGTGGTTTTCCTTGACCTTAGAGACCGTGTTCTAGCTGTCCTTTCTGGCCGTAGTTTATCAGACTGGTGCGATTTGATCACCAGAGTTCTGCTAGGTGGGATTCGTATGCCTCTCCTATTTTCAGCGTATCAACCTAATTTCCACTAAGATTAAATTTACATAAGAGAAGATCGACAGTTACATGTCTAGACTGATGTAAACGACCTCACCACTGCAATTACTTTCTCAATGACGATTTGGATCACGTTTCTGACTGGTCGAGTTGCTTTGGCATATCTGTCAATCCATCAAATTGTCAGGCGATCATTGTGGTCAGCTCACACCAGCTTCTTAAGTTGGATCCGGTTTCTGTCGCGCCGGTTTTGTTTGATTATGATGACGATGGTGATGATGATGGGTGGGGACGCCCGGCCGAAGCAGGCGGGCGGTCGATTGGTCTCCCGGTCATTCTTCCCTGTTCCCCTCGGTTGAGCCGTAGGTTGCTGGCGCGGCTACACTAAGATCGAGCACTTATCTCTCGGTACACTCTGCTCTCCTGGGATGATCAGTAGTCCGAGGTGAGTCGCAAATATAACTCACGGGCACTCTACAGTGCTTCTATTTTATTAATGTAGTTCGGCAATCTTCGTTTTTGTATGAAACACGAGTGACAGATATACTGTCAGTTGTGAGTGCAAGGGTGATAACGATAGCCAGTTCTATTAAGAAGCTGAGAGTACTGTACGTATGCTTTACAGGTTTACTTTTTTTCTCCCAGTTTGTTCCAAAACTGTTGGTGCTGCCCATAATTGATTAGTTTGATTACGCTGATGTGTGCATCACCGACGTTAACCAAAACCCTCCAAATAAATACGATACTACCTCCGTAAATACGATCATAATTCTCTTTTCCGCCGTCAACTGAATTTGTTGTGCTCTTTCTTTTCTATTCTGTTTGAGATAACTGCTCCAGAATACTTCAAATCCAAATAATAATTCAAATTGTCGTCGCTCCGCCCGCACCCTGTCTGTGAATTCTCACCATACTGGATTATTGTTCAGTTCTTTCGCTCTCGATGTACGCATTTGGGAAAGCAAGAGTGAGCGTAGAGTGGTTCGTCAGGTTTAAACAAGAAACGTTCCCCGCAGGCATAGAAACCCTAACGGACTACCGCTTCAAGTTCGGTCGGTCCGCGCTCCTGGAGGGCGGGCTGGCCGTGAACCCGTCGGGCTGCGCGCGCAGCGAGGCGCTCCGGCGCGGCGCGTGGCGGCGCACCGTGCGCGCCGTGTCCGCGCCCGCGCCCGCCGCCACCGACACGCCCTTCTGCCCCTACAGCAAGCAGTTCGTGCACACCAAGAGCTCGCAGTACAAGAAGATGAAGCTCGAGTGGCGCAACAACGTCTACCTCGCCAGGTACGATCACAGACTAGTGTGGCGGCGCACCGTGCGCGCCGTGTCCGCGCCCGCGCCCGCCGCCACCGACACGCCCTTCTGCCCCTACAGCAAGCAGTTCGTGCACACCAAGAGCTCGCAGTACAAGAAGATGAAGCTCGAGTGGCGCAACAACGTCTACCTCGCCAGGTACGATCACAGACTAGTGTGGCGGCGCACCGTGCGCGCCGTGTCCGCGCCCGCGCCCGCCGCCACCGACACGCCCTTCTGCCCCTACAGCAAGCAGTTCGTGCACACCAAGAGCTCGCAGTACAAGAAGATGAAGCTCGAGTGGCGCAACAACGTCTACCTCGCCAGGTACGATCACAGACTAGTGTGGCGGCGCACCGTGCGCGCCGTGTCCGCGCCCGCGCCCGCCGCCACCGACACGCCCTTCTGCCCCTACAGCAAGCAGTTCGTGCACACCAAGAGCTCGCAGTACAAGAAGATGAAGCTCGAGTGGCGCAACAACGTCTACCTCGCCAGGTACGATCACAGACTAGTGTGGCGGCGCACCGTGCGCGCCGTGTCCGCGCCCGCGCCCGCCGCCACCGACACGCCCTTCTGCCCCTACAGCAAGCAGTTCGTGCACGCCAAGAGCTCGCAGTACAAGAAGATGAAGCTCGAGTGGCGCAACAACGTCTACCTCGCCAGGTACGATCACAGACTAGTGTGGCGGCGCACCGTGCGCGCCGTGTCCGCGCCCGCGCCCGCCGCCACCGACACGCCCTTCTGCCCCTACAGCAAGCAGTTCGTGCACACCAAGAGCTCGCAGTACAAGAAGATGAAGCTCGAGTGGCGCAACAACGTCTACCTCGCCAGGTACGATCACAGACTAGTGTGGCGGCGCACCGTGCGCGCCGTGTCCGCGCCCGCGCCCGCCGCCACCGACACGCCCTTCTGCCCCTACAGCAAGCAGTTCGTGCACACCAAGAGCTCGCAGTACAAGAAGATGAAGCTCGAGTGGCGCAACAACGTCTACCTCGCCAGGTACGATCACAGACTAGTGTGGCGGCGCACCGTGCGCGCCGTGTCCGCGCCCGCGCCCGCCGCCACCGACACGCCCTTCTGCCCCTACAGCAAGCAGTTCGTGCACACCAAGAGCTCGCAGTACAAGAAGATGAAGCTCGAGTGGCGCAACAACGTCTACCTCGCCAGGTACGATCACAGACTAGTGTGGCGGCGCACCGTGCGCGCCGTGTCCGCGCCCGCGCCCGCCGCCACCGACACGCCCTTCTGCCCCTACAGCAAGCAGTTCGTGCACACCAAGAGCTCGCAGTACAAGAAGATGAAGCTCGAGTGGCGCAACAACGTCTACCTCGCCAGGTACGATCACAGACTAGTGTGGCGGCGCACCGTGCGCGCCGTGTCCGCGCCCGCGCCCGCCGCCACCGACACGCCCTTCTGCCCCTACAGCAAGCAGTTCGTGCACACCAAGAGCTCGCAGTACAAGAAGATGAAGCTCGAGTGGCGCAACAACGTCTACCTCGCCAGGTACGATCACAGACTAGTGTGGCGGCGCACCGTGCGCGCCGTGTCCGCGCCCGCGCCCGCCGCCACCGACACGCCCTTCTGCCCCTACAGCAAGCAGTTCGTGCACACCAAGAGCTCGCAGTACAAGAAGATGAAGCTCGAGTGGCGCAACAACGTCTACCTCGCCAGGTACGATCACAGACTAGTGTGGCGGCGCACCGTGCGCGCCGTGTCCGCGCCCGCGCCCGCCGCCACCGACACGCCCTTCTGCCCCTACAGCAAGCAGTTCGTGCACACCAAGAGCTCGCAGTACAAGAAGATGAAGCTCGAGTGGCGCAACAACGTCTACCTCGCCAGGTACGATCACAGACTAGTGTGGCGGCGCACCGTGCGCGCCGTGTCCGCGCCCGCGCCCGCCGCCACCGACACGCCCTTCTGCCCCTACAGCAAGCAGTTCGTGCACACCAAGAGCTCGCAGTACAAGAAGATGAAGCTCGAGTGGCGCAACAACGTCTACCTCGCCAGGTACGATCACAGACTAGTGTGGCGGCGCACCGTGCGCGCCGTGTCCGCGCCCGCGCCCGCCGCCACCGACACGCCCTTCTGCCCCTACAGCAAGCAGTTCGTGCACACCAAGAGCTCGCAGTACAAGAAGATGAAGCTCGAGTGGCGCAACAACGTCTACCTCGCCAGGTACGATCACAGACTAGTGTGGCGGCGCACCGTGCGCGCCGTGTCCGCGCCCGCGCCCGCCGCCACCGACACGCCCTTCTGCCCCTACAGCAAGCAGTTCGTGCACACCAAGAGCTCGCAGTACAAGAAGATGAAGCTCGAGTGGCGCAACAACGTCTACCTCGCCAGGTACGATCAGAGACTAGTGCACACTGACATAGGTAATGCGACATTTTACTGCGGGCTAAAGATTGCAGCGGCAGACGCGGCAGTTTGTCGTCGTTGCGTAGTGGTCGACTTTTTACGGCACGGAGAAGATAGACCGGCCCATCGGCCACTAAATACTGAGCATATTAATTGACGGTGCTGTTAAAATTCCTTTTGTCGTGAAAAAAACGTCAGTTTCGGTTGTTCTTGACTATTGTTACTTTGAGTATCTGTTACACCAGAAAATATCTTTGTATAAATATCGAAACGAAACGATCTGTAATAATTACTAAGATCTAACGTAATTTCCGTCCACGCAGATCAAAAATCCAGGGCCTGGGTCTGTACGCGGCGCGCGACATCGAGAAGCACACGATGGTCATCGAGTACATCGGCGAGATCATCCGCTCCGAGCTCTCGGAAATACGCGAGAAGCAGTACGAGGCTAAGGTACGCACGGGATAATTAGTCTACGGTTTTTTCATGTGTTAATTGTTGATTTTATTAATAGCAGTTCTTTTACATCGCATATTGTATTCTAAATCTCAAAGAACCTAGTAAATGTGTTATGATAACTGGTTAAAACATAATTGAAACAAACAGCTGTCGTTGCGACGCATTTTCAAACGATTGGACAACGTCGCGATAACGACTGAACTGCCTCCTTCTGCAGCATTCTACATAAATGCCCTGGTAAAACGAGTTAACGTTTTAGTTGAAAAATTCTGAGATAAAACGTTTAGTTGATCTTAGCACCTAGCGGGAATCGGGACGCGATGCCAGCACATAGCAAAAAATTTCGCCCTCCCAGTCGCAGGCGTCTTTACTCGTACATATGGTTGGTTGGTTAACGCGCAACGTCCCCGCAGAACCGCGGCATCTACATGTTCCGGCTGGACGAGCGGCGCGTGGTGGACGCCACGCTGAGCGGCGGGCTGGCGCGCTACATCAACCACTCGTGCCAGCCCAACTGCGTGGCCGAGACCGTCGAGGTGGACCGGCAGCTGCGCATCATCATCTTCGCCAAGCGCCGCCTCGCGCGCGGCGAGGAGGTAACCACTCCCGCGCATCTTACACAACTACCCCCTTACTAATAAACGTTGAGTAACGGTGGTATAGCTATACAATGTTTTGTCCTTATCTCTCATTGTGACATTTGAATTTGTCAGATAAGGATAAAACATTGTATAGCTATACCACCGTTTCTCAACGTTTGTTAGTAAGGGGGCTAGTGTCCCCCTTTATTCCATCCAGTCCTAGTAGTTCGATCATCTAACCGCTTGGACAAAAAAAAACCCAATTAGTTACTGAATTGGGATTGACAGAAGCTCAACGTTTATGCCCTTTCGGGGCAGTGGTCCAACTGCTTTGTCCAACTGACAAATAATTTCTATTTGAATATCAAATTAACAGGCTCGAGGGACCTCCGCTTTCGCGGAGCTCCTGCTTCTGGGTGGTTTGGCCCTCCGGGCCAGCTGAAGAACTAACATAACCTAAACCTACCTCATATTTATGATACTAATTTTAGTCAGTTGGACAGAGCACTTGGACCACTGCCCCGTCACTGTTTATGCTCCGCATAAGGCATGTTCACGAAAAAAAGTAGCCACTGTTGTATAATTGAGATTTTCAATATGAAATGACTATCTTTAAAGAATTAAATTAGTAAGAGGGACTCTTCACCTTTCGTTTTGAGTGCCGTTATGGATATTTATATCAGATGCTATCCATTTTTGGGTTTACTTTCAAAATCCCTGGATTTTAGTCTTAGATTTTGTATTTTTCACGTTTGGGTCACAGAAGTTCTTTTTTTTATTTACTCAAATAGATTATCGACGCTATAATGTTCCGCGAATACCTTCCCAGACTCATAATTACCGTATACAGGTCATAAATTGTTTTAAATCATGCCGGAAGTACACACATTTGTATGCAATTATTTTAGCTCTAAGCCTTAACTGGCATTATGTAGGATTTCACAACTTGCAAGGAAAAATATATGGATTGTAGATTATTACACATAAAAAAGAATACTCAGTTGGCAATCTAATAGCGGTTTGAATTACCTAGACCTACTGGGAGACAGTGAAGACTTAGTTTTCGATGGCTACTTTTTTTCGTGAACAAGCCTTAACAAGGTACTGACTGATATTGTAGGATGAAATAACTAATTTTCTATCTATTAATAACTGCCTATTTATTTTTTCTACTAATTATAATAGTGCTCCGCTCGCGTTAAAATACAGTTGCCAAAATTATTAGCCATAATTTACCAACCGACCATATTTTAAAGGAAACCCACCTGCATTTTAGATGCAAAAAGTAATAGCTCCAAGTATTTCTATTTCTATTGCTCTGAATTGAAATGAACGAACTGCCGCCGGGCAAATAATGGGTCCTTCAAAATAATACAACTTGCTATTGCAACCGCCACTACAATCTTTGCTTTGCCCAGAGATTAACTGGTACGGGATGTCGTCTTTAAGTTCGCCTTTTGCATATGAGTGCATTTTTTTTGTGCAATAAAATGTCGCTAAAGTCGTCCGTAAGTTCACATTGACAGACGCATTATCGACCTTCCATTGTTTTATGTCGTGGTGCAAACGGCCTGAAATCTTAGTGTGGTAGACGACATATTAGGCCGAATTGAATCGGGATAAATGGATTTGAATAAAAATTAAAATTGCTCATCCTTTTTCTAGACGTCAGTGCGACTAATTTCGAAACTTACAAGTCGCACATAAGTCATTGCATTGGACACATCCAATGTCTGTATCGCCATGGATACTCACCACTACGCACTTGTGTTACGTGCCATTACCGAGTCCTTTTCGTCGGCAGCTGGCGTACGATTACAAGTTTGACATCGAGGACGACGCGCACAAGATCATGTGCATGTGCGGCGCGCCCAACTGCCGCAAGTGGATGAACTGAGCCGCGCCCACTCCTACCAAAGTGATCCCTCACCCTAGCTGTAAGCGCCGAGCGCCCAGCGCACCCTCCGGCTGGCAAGTGTGATTTAATCATAAGACTATATCTTTTAATGTTTACAGATAATCTATAATTTTATATCGAGTGTTCGTACCCCGACACTTTTTTGTACATAATATAAAATCAGTATATAAAACGTTGTTATTGAATTTTAATGTTTTAAATATGACATTACCGAACACGCGGAGTCGAACTTTCATTTGACATTTCGATGTAACGTCGATATATTGCTACGGTCGCTCAGCGTGGCCGCTGTTTTTTCTATTGACATTTTATTGATTTTAATTTAAATTATATTTTTTCATGACTTTCTAAATTGTTGTTGAATCTTATACAATAATGAATCGATATGGAATCGTAGAATAGTTTTGATAATCTCACAGTGATGAACTATGTTAGGTACGGGATAGTGAATTTGCATTTAGTACATATAGAGCACGAGTATATTTGTATGATGAAGGATGTATATGCCGCGGCTCCACGGCTCGCCTTGGTCCGCGCGACCCAACCTAATCTACCTAGTTATACGAGTATTTATATAGGGTAGCGCTCGCGTGACAGATCACAAAAAAATACTTATCACGATTGTAGTAAATATGAAATACTATACTATGCATTATAGTCATGTATTTTTACGTTATCTGGTCCTTATTTTTATCTTTATACACCAGTCGTAACACTTTTGTAAATTCCGAATGTTTATCATCCGACAGACACTAATGAATTTGCTCGCGAGCATTAGGTAGCGTAATTTATAGCGATAGGTTTTCCAAATGTGATATTACCTCACAAGGCGTCACATGTTCATTTCGTAGTGGCGACTCGACTAAGTCTAGTGTTAGCTAGTTATCGCATAGACACTGTAATGGTCTCGTTTGAAGTGATAATCAATATCAGCCTCAGGCCGCCGCCCGGCCGCGCGCGACCCGCGCCGTCGTGAACTTGGTTTCGGGTTAGCACAAGTAAATAGAAAATTATTTTGACACAAAGTTGCCATCTACCAATGTTATGAATTCATGCAATGTAATTTTAAGTGTTAAATGTGCAATATCGTGTATCTTGAATACAGTTTGTAAATAATGTCCGCTAGAAGTGTTTCTTACAATGTAATCGTGAAATAGTTTTTTTAAGTTATATTAATCGTTTCAATTATATTCTCATTGCTTTCTATTAATATATTTATTAAAAGCATTCCCATACATTTGCACTGAATTAAGGATTCACTGATGTTTGTTGTTTCCAAAGTTTGACAATATTTGTAAAATTATTACTGTAGAAATATTTCTATACAATACTATTTTTATTGCATTATTTTCCTATCATTAAACCTTAATTAGTAAAAGATATTACTTTTATTTTCTATCAACAATACCATGAGAAACATCTCAGGTCTACTAAAATATTTGACATGTAAACATTTGTGTTTGTATAGTAAAAGACTAATGTATTTTGTATAAATTTTATTACAAACTTTGTTTTTTTTGGACTTACTGCAAATAATATACCGAAAACATTTTCTAATTACGACTGAGGAGCCAGCCATGTTGATCACAACTTATTACTGGAACCGGCTCGTCTCCGCGGCCGGCGGGGGACGGCTGGAGCAGCCGCGGCGAGTGACGGGACTGCTCGTCGGCGACGTCTTGACATAGTGACGTCACCAAACCAGCAACCCACCCGAAATCCTCGCCCGCACAAAAGCCGTTATTCCAGCCGTTTAACCTCCTTGGCCCGATCGATTTACATTTCAATCACAAAAAGTACTTCCACACTATTCTGTCAGGTAAACTCAGGTCATATTAGGGACAAATATGTGTGTACTGAATTCATCCATTTTGTGCTACTGATAGTGCAATTTAATTATAAATAAATTGTAACCAAGTTGGTGATTTTGGCTCGACCACATCTAGCGCCGTCTCCCAACTTATTTGCTTAAATCCATCCGTTATGCGTAAATGGAAGATAATTCTCAATATACATTAACTTGACACTGGAGGGAAATACTTAAATTCATCAAAAGACTGATCTACCGACTGTGTAGACTAGCCGTTCCGGCAAAACGCAGCAGGAAGGTGATCTCATACATAAGACATAACATAATCAAGCGATTGAAACGATACAAAAATATAACAATCCTCATTTTTGAAATATACAACACAATGATAAATAGAAGTTAGTTGAGTCCACATTATAATTGAATACCAAGTTGGAATGAGAATAAGAAATAAATACGACATTTGAATTAAAATTACGATACCTACAAGAGAACTGTGTAAAGTATAAAAATAAATATGCAGAGCTTACTGACATGACGCAAATTGTGGATGGATATACCATTAACCAAAAATCATAATATCAAATTATAATGCTTTGCACCATTACCTTATTAATTAATTAGAAACAAGAGTGGTTGCGCAACCCTAAAAAATATATCTTTACGGAGGCGGATACATTTTTTACACTTGCCAAACCTAGTCGGCGGAGCAAAAAAACTTTAAACAATTACGCTAAGAGCCTTGCGAATAGCGATAGAACCGCTTTACATAAGCTTCCTCTCTCGCTAGTAACGCGTGAAACGTCGATACATGTTTTGTACTATCTACTGATCAAGGAGTTCAAATATATTATTTGAACCGTGTCACATTGTGTTTATATAAATCAGATATTTCATTCTAATAATTATCCTGTTATAATTAACGTAATGTCTTTTATAAAGCGAGCAGGTGATACAGAACTGTACTGTATTGTAGTGTACTAGCGAGAGAGCGACCGCGGGCCGTTCCGGGACTTCATCGTGGCGTCGACGCCTGCGCGGCGCGCGGCGAACATGGGATACTCGCCTGGGCGCTACGATACATTAATCATTCGTTACTACGTAAAACTTAATCCAAAAACTTGCATTTCAATTTATAAATGTACCTGGGCCCCGTGACACAAAAGTTTACAAGTGTACAAGTTGTCCAATGTCCTTTTATTCAAAGCGTGGATAGAATTAGGTTACTTCAAATTTGACAAGTAACCTAATCTATCCGCAGTTTGAACGTTGGGAACGGGACATAAATTGTCGACTTTTCCCATGTAAACCTGTACAATTTCGTCAAATTGTACATTAGTAAAGTTTTGTGCGATAGGACTGTTTTCATTATTTTATTAATTATATGTATCATTAGCATCACATTTTTTCGTAACATCGGTACAGGGCCTCTATTCTTCTGTATAAAATCGTATTGCTTTTGACGTGATATGTACTGCAATGTTACGATATCTCTAATTTATTTCACAGTAATGGCGGCCGGATTAACAATACGATAACATGTCAAAGGTAATATGGTTTTACCTATTAGAAGGGCAGCAGGAACGTATGTATTAACGTATTGTAGCTTGAATATAACGTTGGTTTGAGTTGTAATTCCATGTAAGTGCATCGATGAAGTAGTAACAGAGGTGAGCGGTGTGGGGGGGGGGCGCTCAGTCGATGTACTGCGCGAGCCAGCGGAAGCCCTCGCCGTAGCCCTGGCGCTTCAGCACCGAGCACATGAACAGCTCCAGCGGCCGCCCGGGCAGCTCCGACCGGGACACCTTGCCCTGCGACAAACATACATACACAAACTCACACTTTGTTAACACACTCATTCGCTTCGATTTTAACTAATGTAAACAAATCTAGGAAGTCAATTTTAACCGACTAATAATCATCAGATTGACTTGCACGTCACTGGGACGGTGAAGGAAACGGAAGGTGGTGGTGGTGGTTCCTAGAACTGCTCAACGGCTAAGCAATGGCAGGGCTTAAAAATCACGTTTGTTTCATGGGAGCCCCCTTAAATATATATTTTATTCTATTTTTAGTATTTGTTGTTATAGCGGCAACAGAAATACATCTTCTGTGAAAATTCCAACTGTCTAGCTATCACGGTTCATGAGTTACAGCCTGGTGACAGACAGACGGACGGTCTTAGTAATACGGTTCCGTTTTTACCCTTTTGATACGGAACCCTAAAAAACATAAATCTTGATGCCCATGTCCGACTCTCACTTGACCGGTTTTTTACTCATACGAGATCAGTTCGGGGTGATCTGCTGGTAGAGGGTGCTGTTGGGAACCGGTCGCACATACGCGCGGGTGGAGACGCGCGGGAGGACGACACGTTGACGTCACGACGAGCCGCAGCGACGTGGCCGCCACTCGCCTTACGATACTCCACCGCGGTCGGACGACTAAGCTATTTATTTTTATATTTAATTCTTTTATTAAGTAGACCGGGTAATTGTATGATACGGATGATTATATCAGCCCTATAAAAAGTATACAGTCCACTTTTATTTAATTCACGTCCCAGGACTTTAACATTGGTCCTTCGAGCCGGATCCTGTTGCAGCAAAATACTCTTTGTCTCCCGAGGAGCGTGCCTGCGAGCAGAGCTTCTTAGCAAACACCGTACGCAATGAGAATGGTAGCTTTGTCGTCAGCATGCCGCTTAAGGACGATCCGTCAGTCTTAGGTGAATCCTTTCAAATGGCCAAGTGCCGTTTCTTGTCCTTAGAGCGCAAATTTCTTCGGGAGCCTGTTTTTAAGGGTATGTATATAGAGTTCATGCACGAATATGAACGCCTAGGTCACATGACTGAAAACAAAGAGTCTTCATTTGGCGATTTACAACAGGTCAATTATTTTTTACCTCACCACGGAGTCATCCGTGAGTCCAGTCTTACCACCAAGCTTCGCACAGTCTTCGATGCTTCCGCCGTTTCCAGTTCTGGTTTGTCGCTTAACGACATTCAAATGGTAGGGCCGACTGTACAAGAAGACCTTTATTCAATTTTATTACGTTTTCGCCAGCATAAATACGTCGTTACTGGAGACATAGAGAAAATGTACAGAGCGATTGAGCTTAATCCCGCCCAACGCTCACTTCAACAAATCATATTTAGGTATGACTCATCACAGCCGTTAAAAACGTACACTTTAAACACGGTGACGTATGGTACGGCATCTGCACCATACTTAGCCACGAAGTGTTTGGTTAGCTTAGCATCTAGTGCTCTCGATAGCGACGTAAAGCAGTCCATTCAACGCGATTTTTACGTTGATGATTATTTAGGCGGGTCGTCGACTGTTGACGACACTATCAAGCTGTGCAAAGGAGTTATTGATACACTTAAAACTGCAAATTTAAATTTACGCAAATTTCAATCTAACAACAAATTAATATTACATCAAATTTCATCTTCATTACAATCAGATAACGTCTTAGACATCGCAAACAGCGATATTCATGTTTCTTCTAAAACTTTAGGTCTAAATTGGATTTGCGATTTAGACATTTTGTCATTTTCAATCAATATTGAACTTCGTGAGAAAGTAACAAAACGTCATATACTTTCAGTTATAAGTCAGATCTTCGACCCACTGGGTCTCGTGGGCCCCTGTGTTATCGAAGCAAAGCTCATCATGCAGAGGCTGTGGATCGAACGATGCTCATGGGATGATGAGGTATCATCGGAAATAAAACGTTTATGGTTTTTGTTCGCCGACACCCTACCGCTTCTTAACCACTTAAAGGTTCCTCGGTGGGTACTTCAAGACCATTCAGTCGTCCATGAAATTCATGTTTTTTCAGACTCATCTGAGCGAGCTTATGGGGCTTGCATCTACATTCGCTCTATGGACGCATCAGGCTCTATCAAAGTTAATCTATTGACCTCTAAGAGCAAGGTAGCGCCAATAAAGCCAACAACTATTCCGCGCCTTGAACTTTGCGGATCGTTACTGGCTGCAAGACTGTGTAACAAAGTATTAACCTCTTTAACACTACATATCAGCAAGTGTAGATTCTGGTGTGACTCAACTATTGTTTTAGGGTGGTTAAAAACACCACCCACTAACCTTAAAAGTTTTGTAAGGAATCGTGTACACGAAATTCAGGAGTGCACAGAGGGTCACACGTGGAGCTACGTACCGTCGAAGGACAATCCGGCGGATCTTGTTTCCCGTGGGCTGAAGGCTGACCTCATCAGCGGTTCAGAATTGTGGTGGTCAGGGCCACCTTTCTTATCAGAGATAAAAACTAATTGGCCACAAATGCCCAACGTCGGCGTGAAACAGGATCTACCAGAGTTGATTACTTGTTCCTTCGCGCTTAATAACAATTCTAATGCAGACTTAATATCTAACTTAATCAAAAACAAATCTAAATTAACAAACTTACAAACCTCGATAGCATATTTACAAAGATTTATTTACAATTGTCGGAACCCTAAAAAGAAAATGAAAGAACATTTTTCAGTTCAAGAGCTTCAAAATTCCTTAAATTTAATTATTAGTAAATCTCAATCTCAGATGTTTCCTGACGAATATGCTATTCTTAAGGCTGGAAAGGCGCTTCCTAACAAAAATCGACTTAAAGCTTTAAGCCCATTTCTCGATGCTAATAACATAATAAGGGTTGGTGGAAGACTCGATAACTCCCCTTACAGTTACGACACAAAGCACCCAATTTTGTTATGCAGCAAACATCATTTCACTAAGGTTATATTCGAACATTTTCATATAAAATATTTACATGCACCGCCTCAGCTTCTGTTAGGAAATATCAAGCAAACTTATTGGCCCTTAGGTGGCAAAAACCTAGCTAAAGCTACAGTGAACAAATGTATGCGATGCTTCCGGCACAAGGCGGAAATTGTTCAGCCTATCATGGGCCAGCTTCCCGCCTCACGTACAGAACTAGAGTTTCCCTTCCTTCATTGTAACGTCGACTACGCCGGGCCTGTGTTGATAGCAGACCGTAAGGGCAGAGGTTGTAAACTTATTAAATCTTTTTTGGCAATCTTTATTTGCAATTCGGTAAAGGCCTGTCATATTGAGCTCGTTACGGCACTATCCAGCGAAGCATATATAGCCGCTTTAAATCGTTTTGTGTCCCGTCGCGGAAAGCCCAAGAGCATCACGTCAGATAACGGTTCGAATTTTGTCGGTACAAGCAACGAGCTGGCTCAATTTCTCCTTCAGTCAGAACTCGAAGGTCAAATAGCTCAAGAAGGCATCGAGTTTAAATTTGTTCCCGCTTATACCCCTCACTTTAATGGCTTAGCTGAAGCAGCAGTACGCTCTACAAAACACCATCTTAAGCGTTTATTGCAAACGACTCATTTCACTTATGAGGAAATGGCTACATGCCTCACTCAAATAGAGGCTGTTTTGAATTCTCGGCCCCTCACCCCTATTTCCACTGATCCCTCAGATTTCTCCGCTTTGACTCCTGCCCACTTTTTGATTGGACGCTCACTGATTGCTATCCCTCAACCACAAATGGGTGATGCGAATATAAACCGCCTTGATCGATTCAAGAGAATCGAGCTTATAAAGCAGCACTTTTGGAGCCGATTTTCGCTAGAGTATGTCACTCTACTCCAGCAAAAGGTGAAATGGCAGTCGTCGACTAAGGAGCTGAAATTGGGATCACTTGTTCTTGTCAAGGATAGAGCTCTTCCACCACTGATGTGGTCCTTAGGACGAGTCATGCGGCTCTATCCTGGCAGCGATGGCGTTTCCAGAGTCGCCGAGTTGAAGACAAGGAGAGGCACAATTCGAAGGGCCTTTAATAACATCTGTCCCCTTCCAGATTTTTGAAGCACTCTGCACACTTCAACCCGGGGAGCATGTTGGGAACCGGTCGCACATACGCGCGGGTGGAGACGCGCGGGAGGACGACACGTTGACGTCACGACGAGCCGCAGCGACGTGGCCGCCACTCGCCTTACGATACTCCACCGCGGTCGGACGACTAAGCTATTTATTTTTATATTTAATTCTTTTATTAAGTAGACCGGGTAATTGTATGATACGGATGATTATATCAGCCCCATAAAAAGTATACAGTCCACTTTTATTTAATTCACGTCCCAGGACTTTAACAGGTGCCACTGACCTTGCCCGTGGTCTGCTGGTACAGGTTGAAGAACTGGCGCAGCTCGTCCTCGCTGGCTGCGCCGGGCTTGTCGATCTTGTTGCCCAGGATGAGCACGGGGCAGTTGCTGAGCGTCTCGTCCGTCAGTAGCGAGTCCAGCTCCGCCTGGAACAACACATGTTGATCTTCAATTTTTTATAGCCGCTGACTAACAGTCCGTTGGACGATATTGGCCTGTCAGTCCATCGTATTACATAAATATTCATGAATAAATACTCGCGGTTACACAAATATTTGCCCCACCGAGAATCTAACCCAAGGCCAGTCTAACCGCGTCGTCGATATGACTTTTTTTCATACAAAATTTCCACGTCAAATTTCCCTACTTGAAAAAATAATCTTATGACAGAACTAAGTTAAGAATCAAACAAAAAAATCAGACAAATGTCAAAGGTCTGCGAGTCCAATACAACAACGCCTTCAGGGCACTGTTGGGGCTGCCGCGTTTCTGCAGTGCCTCCGCCATGTTTGCCGAAGCCCGAGTGGACAGCTTTACTGCTGTGCTACGAAAAAAGATGGCTTCGCTATTGACCAGAATACGTGGCAGCCCAAACAGTCTCCTGAGGACGATAGCCGTTAGGAATGAGTGCTCAATGATGCAACACTTAATTAAGAACACATTGTCGCTGGCTAAATTTATATACTAACTTATTCATAAGAAAAATACTAACAAAATGTGGATCTAGTTGTCTGAATAAATGAATTATTATTATTATTATTATTAAAGGTATATTGCACGGCTTGCATGAGTGCGTATCTCGACCGTACGCGCTGCGAGCCACCACAAGAAAACTCAACAAGTCGGTTTAGTCGGGGCCGCGCCGCACGGACACAACCCTAGCAACCCGAGCGGCAGTAGGTCTCAGAAACTTAAATAGCCGGAGACCTACTTTTATATTTATACTATGCTTACGAGGTTAGAACACGCTCAATGTGCTGGCCAAGAACAAAAAAAAACAGTAGAAGTGTCAAGTGGGCGTGTAAGGTGAGGCATGGTTATGCGGAGTTGCGCATAACCTACCCATACTTCTGCCGCGATCGCTTATTTCGATATTTCGATGTTTCTAAAATAGGAAATAAATCCAGAAGCATGCCTTATTGTGCTATTTTGGAGTGTAAAAACGATAGCCGCACCAAAAACATTTTCCATGGCGGCGTGTTGTTTTAATGATAGTTTGAGTATTGGCGACAACAGGTCTGATACTAAGCGAAGCTCATGCCACTTCCACTGTTCTTTCTATTCCGTGGTGTTGGCAGTCCCGGGCTCACCTTGGACTCAGGCAGCCGCGCGCGGTCGCAGGCGTCGACGAGGAACACGATGGCGTCGACGGCGGGGAAGTAGTCGCGCCACACGCGCCGCGCCTGCGCGTGCCCGCCCAGGTCGAACGTCGTGAACCGCATCGAGCCTATCGACAGCTCTTCCGACGCTGCAACATTGGGACATACAGTTACGTTTGTTATACGGCGTCTTATACATTGGCAAATAATAAAAAGCTAGCTTTAAAAACCTGACCGCATTTTTTGTATATTGTCGTCTTTATTTATTATTATTATTATTTATTTTATCAGGCGGCAGTTGCGACAACTGATAAATGCCTGTATCCAGCTGTTCCTCGATCAAGTGTTCTTTGTACTGCTTATGTGTTGGTCTAATCGGTTTTTAAACTGATTGATGTTCAGTGCTGAGACTACTTGTTCTTGTTTTATAAGTATATTTAAACAAAATTGATTGTAGCATTAAGGTGAAGTTACATCTATCAGCAACGAATCGCATTTTGTCTATAGAAAATGGCTGTTTTGTATGAAGATGCGCACGCACGCGAAAGGAGAATTGATGCGTACGCTTCTATAGACAAAATGCGAATCGGTGCTGATAGATGTAACTTCACCCTAAGGCTGCCTTTGTACTAAAATTGTTTTTTGTTTTGAAGTATTTAAATACATTAATTAACCCTTAACCAGGCTAAGGGATTCAGTTTCCCAAATAAAATGTACTCAATAGCACCCAATTGTATGTGATTGGGTTAATAAAGCATGAGTGCACGTACTGGGATGCAGCGTGGGCACGTGCTGCGCCAGCCGGTCGTCCTTGAGCATGTGAAGCAGGGTGGTCTTCCCGGCGTTGTCCAGACCCAGGAACAGCAGCTTGCCGGACTTCTTCCATAGCCCTGAACACAACCGACAGACATTATAAACAAATATTCAACAAGGTAAAACAACATCTCATCTGTCATCATTCAGACACCTTTGTAGCCTTATTATAACTAAAATATGAAGTTCAATGTAATAATAAATGTGCAGTGAGGTAACAGGTGGGAATTAATAACTTGCACTTGCACCTGGGCTATATTAATCAAGGATGATTCCTGAGACGGGACATTATAAACTTATACTTTTTAAAATGTAGATAGATACTGATAGCCTTGCTTCTTTGACATTCTAAATTGATAAAACGTTGCAAAATTAATAAGTAATACGCCTTACTATTTAAGTATAGCACGAATTTATATGTCATGTCGCAGAGAACAACCGAGATTCACACAATGAGTGGTTACTAATTGCCTTTACTGCCGCACTTAGAGACGTCAATTAAATTGAATGCTTGATAAAGTTGCTGGTGTCACTTTCTTTACTATAGCAATAGAATAAGACCACACATTCAACAAGCATTAAATTTAATTGACATCTCTGAGTGCGGCAGATAGACTCCCTAGTCCGCGTGGTGTGACAGTTTTATAAGGAAAGCTCTAGTTAACCAGGAACTATGGAGTATCTACAGGGTTATTGTATCTCACGCTATTTGTTTACTACATAGAAGTACAAAACAACATTTGATTAAAGGGTACCTATAACATTTAACCCAAATAAACATTTTTCATTTTCATTTTCAATGAGCCTTCCTAATTAACATCAAAGATTAAAATGAAATTGCATCATATCATGTCCCTGTAAAGAAAGAGGTATGGTTGCGTTTATGGTTTATAGCATGATAAAATGTGGATAAAGCATCCGTCACTCTCATACATACACGTGTCAAAAAGTGACAGATGTTTTATCCACATTTTGTCACGCGATAAACGCATCTACTTTAGGCCCCCCTGGTTATAATGTTCTGTTAAATCTGAACAAATGTTTCAATCAGGTGTAACAATAGATACAATAGGTAAATGATTTCATCATCACTTAGACAGCTGCATGCACCTCGTTATTGCACTTCACCTGTGATATGGTGCAATAACTATGTTTAAAGAATTAGGTATGCATAGGGTAAGAAAGGCTAACAATTCACAGCAAATTTAAGAAATTTTGATAGAACTATAATTCAAATTAACAAGCTCTTTTATGAGTTACCGACAAGGTACTTAAAAAAATCCGCGAATTACCTACATATAACCAAGCTGGGCAAATGTGGGTTTATATTTATAAATAAAGTTGAGGAAGTAACAAAAAATGTGTGGTTTACAAACCACTTTCACACCTAACCTGCTATTTTAAGAATTGAATTATTATCCTTATACATCTATGTACTTTTTTGTTTTTTCCTCCAGTAATCTCTTAAACATAGCTCTTAAAGTAAATAACCGTTTTGGGGTTTCCTAATAATGTCAGACCTCTAATTTGGCTAGGGATAGATCTGTAACAATTCATTAATAGTGCCTCAATTCATTTCTTTTATAAAACCCTTTTTTTTTTGTTTAAATCCATATATTAAAAAATGATCCTAGTTTTTTTTTGTTCATGTGGCAAAAAAAATAACTAGCAAGTTTTGTAAATTATTGATGGTCACAACACAATTGGCCTTCTTTACACCTGTATGGCAGCTAAAGTAATGTTTGTAAAATAAAAACTATAAGAAACAGTCAAAAGCATGTCGGATCATGCTTAGTGTAGGGTTCCGAAGCCATTACACAAACTCTAAAAAGAGCACCAGCAAAAGAGCGTATCTTCATGGCACTTACGCCTTTGAATTGAGAAGCGCAGTTTCTCAGTAACTATTCAAAAACGGTATATATCTGATCATGTTGAAAAAAATATTCATTGAAAGTATTATTTATCAAGCAAGCAAGTTAACTTTGAGAATATTTTCATTTTTTTTTGTTCATGCAATTTAAAAGATAAAGGGTGGACAGAATTATGCTTTCGAAGTGATAATTTCCGAAAATATTCACCTTATCAAAAAAACTGATTAGTAATAACTGAAAGACTAAGATTCCAATCTTAGTGTTTTTAAAAGAACTATTGAAATATGTGCCACACATCTTCTGTTACATGTATGGCATGCCCCCTCCCCCTCTAGAAATATTTATTTTTGTTATTTAACTACCAGACTAAGTAGCATCATCTTCAAGGCACCTATACTCCAAATTTCATCAATGTAACCTCTTGTAGTTTTCGAGTAAAATGCCTGTGAAATACAGACAGACAACACAAAACTATGAGGGTTCCATATTTGCCATTTTGGCTACAGAAACCTAAAAATTAAGGATCATGGTAAACTATGCAACCTTTCATAATTCAAGGAAAACTATGTAAACAGTAATTTATTTTGATTTATTGAAATAAAACTGAATAAATTCCTTATCTTCCTTATTGAATCCAATAGCATTCTATGTAAAATCTATCATATCTCATTGAAAAAAAAAAACAATGTTTGTTGATGTTTAGACATTGCAATGCATTAGTACCTTTTAATAGGTACCTACTCATATTTATTTGTCATACTCATTTGTTTGTTGAAATGCAACCATATCCGGTTTATAAAGTGACTTAACATATTCCCTATTGTTGATGACAAGTTTAGCATAGTTGGTAGTGACCCTGCCCATGAAGCACACTGCGTGCAAGCATGATGAGCATGAGTGTTTGTTCTAGGTCTTGGATATTTTCTATACATTTAAGCACTTATTTCTCTATCTATCATTATCATTACGTAGTACCCATAGTAAAACTTATAGCTTAGTTTAGGACTACATTAATTTGTATGATATTCAGGGGTTGGAATAGCTAGTGCTTATTAACCCCAACTCGATGCATCTCCATTTAATAACATATTCGCATCTCACTCACGCATGAATAAACATATGTCTAGTTCAGGTTAATAAGCACTACCTATTCCAACCCCTGGAGATATTGTCCCCTGATATTTATTGTAATTCATCTATTTATCACATAGAATCCAAGGGATAAACATCCAATACACGAAATAAATATCCTTAAAATATGCACATGTGATAAACTGGATTGACCTATGGATTCTTAAGAACCGTGCTTTTTTTTTTTTTAAATACAATGCAATAAAATTGCGAAATATTATTTTATAAAAATGTCAGTTGCAAAACCATTTACCTAGGAAGCCGAGGACACCAGTGAACCAGTCCAAGATGAACATTGTGAATCTGGAACGTACGAAGACGATTAGCACATCCCTTACTTCACAAAGAAAACACAAATGAGTGTGACTTGCAAATCAAATTGATATGAATTGCGTAGTATCATCTGACGTCTGAATAACACAGAGCAAACTTTGCAAACGACATTGGAGTCGTCAGACTCGGTTGGAGCATACGCAAAAGATTGAATGCGATATCGAATTGAGTAATAAGACTGACAGAACGTCACTCGCGTACTAGGAACTTCGAACAGATTTCCCTGCAAAAATCAAACATAATACTCACTTTTAAAAATTTAACTAGAATAACTAAAGCTAGAGGAAGTTTATCACAATATTTCACACTTAATTCCAATATATTACGTCGCTAAAATCGACGATTTATGTCCTGATTGATGGTAAATGTATGTTGGAACTTAGCTCTCAGATTATGCGATGAATCTGTTGGCAATGACGTACGCTACTTCCGGTTGTCTAGTGATATAGATGCGATCCAAGATAAAGAGCCTCGAAACTTCAACAAATTCCTTAAAAACGCATTGATCACAGACATTGATTTCTCCCCTCAAGATGCTTTTGTCATTGAACAAAATTAGAACAACTTTTAAAAAAGTAACAGCAAAACATGATAATGTAATTTGAACGCGTCTCTAAATCAAACGTGAAATGGTGTTGCCATACTAAAATCGTTGTGATTTGCGATTATCATTTTTTGTTACTTATATCATAAATTCATATCATAGTTTTTGGAGTTTTGAAAGTTACAGGTAAACTTTTACTCTAACCACCGATAAAATGTTAAAATTTTGATGAAAATCCTACATCAATACCATCACATTCTAAAAATATAAGCATATTAAACATATAGATAGCCGGTCAGGGATTTTTTTTAGGTCCTGAAGCTGGAAACACCAGCATCCGCTATTCTTTCTAGTGTTTGACAGCTTTCAAAGCAAAAGGTATTTTCGAGTTTCGTATGAATTGTCCAATAAATATGTTATAATTACAGAAATAAAACAAAATTCTAGCAGAACATTTAATGCTACGTCCCTCTTGATCGTCTCGAGTTTGTTTATAAGTGGATCACTGTGATAATTTTAGGTTACAAAAAGTGCTAAGTGTTGTGTCGTTTTCAGGCTGAGCTATGGCCCCGAGGAAAAACAAAGTTGCAAAAGAGGAGGTCCAGGTGACCCTGGGCCCCCAGCACTTGGTGGGTGAGACGGTGTTCGGCGTCGCCCACATCTTCGCTTCCTTCAACGACACATTCGTGCACGTTACCGACTTATCCGGTCGGGAAACTATCGCCAGGGTGACTGGTGGCATGAAAGTGAAGGCCGATCGTGATGAGGCTTCTCCCTACGCCGCTATGTTGGCTGCTCAGGTGGGTTTATATGCTTTATTGTTGTTGTTCTGAAGCCACTTACATTTTGAGGTTATGTTCACTCGTAAACATGTTCCACAAACCACAAGTGTCAATAGCCAAGTAGGTAAATCATGATATGATGGATTAGTCAGCTGGATGGTTGGAATCCAGTTTTTTTTCCTGGTTATCATGCACAATTCTATCAATAGTTCTATTATAGGCTTAGCCTAGCTTATTGTAAGCTAGATATTTAGATCTAGAGACAATTTTATAGCATATTCACAACAGGCCTCATGTCCCTTTTCTTAATTTAATTTAAATTGCTGTTGTGAAAAGAAAATGCACGGAGACCTTCCAGTATTGTATTAGCAATGTTTCTAAATTTTATTTAACAAAGCTTACCATCAAAATCACCAAAACGATACAGAGGGCTTATTGTCTAACTCACTCGCAATTGCAACCAGCTTCAAAGTGGAGCAATTGTTTTTATTTTGTATGCAGACAAGCCTTCGATTTTCAAAATGAAAACGATCGTGATTGCGAGTGTGTTAGACAGTAAGCCTTCAGGTTGGCAAGTAGAGGTGAAGCAGTTGGAGCAGCCAGCTTAAGATTTTCAAAGCCAAATACAAATGTGTCACTTGCAAGCAAAGCATTTTTCTTATGCTATGTAAAATTCAACACATTTTGTTAAATGTACCTGTACCTATACGTATGAAATCAATGGCATTGTAGGATTTGTAGGCACAAGAGATTGACTACTTAAGACGTAGTTGACATTCAAAAGGTTAAACTGTTCTTAAACTTTCGTATGCCGTAGAGGCTCGCATACTTGTACCCGTCGTCTGTGGGGCTATGACGTCATCAGTGTCACGTGACAGAGTTTAATAGCTCCTAGCTAGAAAGTGATTTGACGTTTCGAGCAACTGAATGCTATCTATGGAAGATTGATTTTTTTAGTTTTTTTACAGACAAATTAGAACCCTATCTTTAAGCTCCTAGAATCCAATTTCAAATAACCCGATTAAGCCCCTTAGTGACGGATACGGAGCAAGGCAGTGGGGTTGGTATGGATCCGGAACTAGGCATACGAAAGGTTAACCTGTTTTCAGGCCACACCAATCTGCAATGACAGTAATATTCAAGTTATTTACATATTGGGGATTAATTTCATAGCCAGTTATATTTCTTGTAAAATACATCTGATTTAAACCCTTAACTAAGGTACTAAGGTCTGAATTGTAACTTAACCTATGTGGTTAATAACAAGCCTCTGCCTGAATTGAAAGGGTTATGAGATTATATCTTGCTTTTTGACAATTTAGTTAACTCAATGGGTTTTCCTAATAGCTGCCAGACTAATTATGTTATTATTGTCACCAGGATGTTGCTGAAAAGTGCAAACTCCTGGGTATCACTGCTCTACACATCAAACTCCGCGCCACTGGTGGCAACAAGACCAAGACCCCTGGCCCTGGTGCCCAGTCTGCTCTCCGTGCCTTGGCTCGTTCCAGCATGAAGATTGGTCGCATTGAGGACGTCACTCCAGTCCCCTCAGACTCCACCCGCAGGAAGGGAGGCCGACGAGGACGCAGGCTGTAATCTGTTAGTGTAAGCTTACTGTGGACTTTCAATATAAAGTATGCAGTAATTCTTGTGTTTCCTTTCATACCCTGATTGCCTTAACGATTTCTTTACCATCCTGTGTACTTAATGGGCCATACTTGTGCATGTTGTCTATGGGTGCGTAAGCTGCCGTCGCCCAGTGACGCGGGTCGGGTTAGTAGTATGCGTATCTATTCCCATTACAACTATCTTTACAGAAATAATTCTGTATGTGACTAAACTCCTAAACGGTTAGACTGATTAAAATCAGTCTTGTAATTTTTGTAAGCACAGCAATCAAGCAGGACCTGTCCTGTTCGCTAGTGCTTTAAAGAAAACCAGTTTGTCTGGTATTGCCTATGTGATTTATTTTTCATACCACTGGGCTAATCTGACTGAGGGGTGTATCCCACTATTTCTAGATAGATCTTTGTTTTGTGGCATATGTCATTTGTGTTGCCACTATGATTTCGCCATTTCGCCAATGTCAGGCCTGTCGTTTACCGCTGACCTACCTATGCGTCAGCCATTCTAATTAAGATTTTGAATTTAAATTTTATTGACAAAAGATTAAAAATTCGAATTTTAATGCTTCAATTAAAATCTGTCTGGTACACTACAGGTTAAAAGAAACTATTTCTATTATGAATTTCTATTGATAGAAATACTGTGACAGATTCTCCCACTATTTCTATAGTTGGCGGCGGCGACATAAAAATATACCGCATCACCTCTTATGACCGAGTCGGTCAGACCGACCCTTGGAGACATACTGTTTGTTTCGGGTACAAGTCGACACACGTAAAGAGCCCTGAGCGACCTACCTGCGCAGTGAGCAAATTACGGACCAAATTGGTGGGCGCGAAGGGGAGAGCGTAAACCGCTTCGCTTTGCTGCCACTCTATTGGTTTGTCAGTAGTGCACAACAAGACAACATGCGCAAACATATCCCCTCCACTAGCCGCTCGGAGCTCTTTTCGACACATGCAAGGAACAACATTGTATCTCAAATGTTATGTTAGCTTGAGATACAATTTTGTTCATGCTCAATTACGTTTGAAATTAGAAGTCACAGTAAATTGAGATACAATGTTTTTCCTTGCATGTGTCGTTTTTACCTTTTTTTCCCTAGGCACTACTGCGTGGCACTACCGAACCAATTTTTTCGAACCAAAAGCGATTAACAGTGTCGACGGAACTCCTACTTCTGGGTGTTCTTGGCCCTTCGGGCCTGCTGAAGATCTAACATAACCTAACCTACCTCCTATTTATGATACTAATATTGACCAGTAGTGCCATATAGTTGGGTGTGACCTATACTAGCGGCTTTTTTGCTGCAGTAGCTGAATCTCGGAAACTGCTCCAAAAATTTATAACCGTTTTGGAGTCCATAGGGAACTAACGTTTTTATATATAGAAAATTAAAAGGAGGGGTATTGAAGAACGATGTTTTTGTTATTGCGAGTTTATAACTAGCATAGCCGATAAGCCGAGCCATCGCAGGATGGGTCATCTATTAAAAAAATCGATCCTTCCCTACCCCATCACTTTCCTAGCCTGTCTAGTCTACATCCTACCTCGTTCACTTCCTGCGGTGGTCTGCGTGTTGTGTATTAGTCTATACAAATTCGGCGTTTAATCTAGTAGGTATAAGACCTTATTCTCGCTTGGTGAAATCCGCCATTAAACGAGCAGAAGGCTCGATGTGAATTTAATTCAGAAAGTTATTTGTTTGGTTTTTTGACATTAAAAACATAACATTCGTCGGGCTTTGGTTTAAGCTAATGTGTCTTGTGTGTTTGAGGCATGAGGTCTTAATTGCTCGGATGGTAAGCGGCCAGACGGCTTAAAGCTGGTTCCGTGGGCTAGAGGCAGTAGTCTCCTGTGGGATGCAACGCGCTTCAGAACTTTTGCTTCCTCGCACCTCAGCCTCACGATACGGAACGTAGGTGCTGCTGCTGAAGGTGCTGCAAGGCTCAAGCACTCCAAATACTCAGAGCTCAAGGGTGGATGAGTTTGTTCTGGGGCACGTTTTATAAAGCTACTAGTAACAATTTTACAGGTCTAAACTGGCAACACTGCTCAAATGGCTGGTCGTCATTGGTCGAGGTTGTGTCAAATGGAAACTTGTAACCTGTAAATTGTTATTTGTAGCTTTATAAAACAGGCCCCTGGTAGCGGGAGAGATTAGTTTTCTTCTGAATCCTTCAAAGGAACCATTCCAAAATTAAGCATCATGACTTCAGTGACAACAAACAGTGGCAGTGGTTTTTAATTATCACGCAATCGTACGATGAAACTAAAACAGCTGTACTTTTCTCAGCACACAAACGAGCAAACATACATACACAAACATATGAATACCTCCTTAGGTTATTTGAGTTTTTGAATTATTATGTATCACTGTTTTTTCCTATTAACTCGTTTAAAATAACTTTTCACAATACTCATAATGCACCTTAGTCCTAAATAATTATTACACTGATTTCTACAATTTGATGCCAACTGCACGCGCTCCGGACCGGCAAAATACAGGTCAGTATAGTTTGGAACTTGCTGGATATTTACCATAACAATATTTTTTGGAAAATTTAAATATTAGTATTTTGGTTCTGAACTAAGTACACTATTTTGAATTATTTAATGCAATAAAAATATTGATCAAAATATCAACGCAAGAAACAATCATTGGGGTACACCGGACCACATACCTTCATGTGTGGATTGATTCTATACCAGGTATATCCCTTAAAATGTATGCTCTAGCACGTGGTAAAAATATGGTAATGCGAGAAAAATTAAACGACTTCAGCATGAGAACATTGGATGTTATTTATTTGTTTATTAATATTTGAAATAATAAATAGTAACTATTTTAAAATATACATACAATACTTTCTATGATAAACACTTCTTATTGTACACGCTATGAATTTCGGTATTATAGATACATTTAAATCGAATTTTTCGTTACTTTAAAAGTACCTAAAAGTTATTAATTAGTAATTTTAAACATTATTAATATTTCTATACATATATTGCACTGTTCCGGTTGTGGGCCGCCCACAACTCCGCACTACACGCCGGCCGGCGAGTGTCGTTACAGACTCGCACGCTTTGCTTGCTAGGTGTACCGCAAATAGCAAAAGCATAAACAGAAATTTGTGATAGAATATGTAGGCAAGGTCAGCCTTAGTTCTTGTATTTTTTATGAGATCAATCAATTTTCCTAAACGCTCCAGGAGCCAACTCCCCGGACGGGGCATACTCAACTTTATCAATTTGTTAGATATAGCTTTTCTATATTTATGTCTTTTTAAAACCGTATTAAGAGTGCAAATCATGTAGGGTGACTTCGAAAGGAAAGTAATAAGTAAAAAAATAGGACCACTATACTTTCGACACAATCTAGAACATAATAAAAATTCCGTCAGACAGCAACACAACTATCGGTAAAAATCTGTAAATTTCCAACAAATGATATAATCTTTACAAACCTGTCTCGAACCGTTTGCCGTGGAAGTCCCAGATTTAATTTTAAATTCGTTCGAGCGAAACCTCTAATCGACAGGGCTACTCGAAATTACCGATCGGACGCGCGGGGCGAGCGAGCGACGCGGGGAGAGACAACCGATCACATCTAATAATACGTCTTACGCTAAATTATGACAAACGATGCTCGCACACGTAGGTAATTTTTATGGCATAGGGCTCAGATGTCGCGGGCGGCGCTCCGCGCTCGCGCTAGGCGCCGCCGGTCTTGAGGCGGATCTTCTTGAGGCGCGCCGGCGGCGGCGTCGGGAACGGCCGGCGCCGGCCCAGCGCGGGCGCCGGCGCCGCCTCCTCCCAGCCCACCGTGTCGTCCGACGACGACGACGCCATGGCGCGGCAGCGGTTGCTGGACACGCGCGCCGCCGAGCGCAGCGAGCGCGAGAAGCTGCGCTTGCTGGACAGCTTGGTGGACAGCGCGGAGGGCCGCGGGCTCTCGGTGTCGTCGGCGGAGCGGCGGCCCGTCTTGCTCTTGCTCGCGAGCTGCGTCTTGCTCGCGTTGGGCTTGCGCACGGCGAGCACGCTGCGCCGCTTGCCGGTGGCCGAGACGGGCTTGGTCTTGTCGGTCTCGAGGTAGCGCGAGCGCTCGGCGCGCGGCGCGGCGCCCGGCTCGGCGCGCGCGGCCGGGCTGCGGCGCTGCTCGTCGGCCTTGGCGCCCGCGTACGTGTTCTCCTTGCGCTCGTCGACCACCTTGGCCTTCGAGCGCGCGTAGAGCGGCGCGCGCGTCGGCGACGACGTCTTGGGCCGCAGACGCGACATCGTCAACTGCAATAAACACCACCCGTGAGTTACGACCCTCGTCTCCGGACCGCGACGGCGATGCAGACTAAACACTCATGTTTAGTAGCTAGTGAGAGATGGTGGTTATGTTCGTCGGACAGATTTCTTACCCCGATTTTTAATAAAGTGCCGGTGGTATTTTTAAGGTGGTTTTAGCACTGAAAATTAAAGAGGTACAGTTATAGAAAAAAGGTAAAATAAATGCAAACCAAAGCTAGGAAATAAAGGATAAAGTATAGATTAAGGATGTTTAAAAAATAAATACAAAATAAAAAGTAGTGTATAAAATTAAACACCTCCACTTTTTTCGGTTGGAACATTTGGCTACTAAGTTACAATGGATTTATAAACGACACTAGAGTATAATTTGCCATGGAAAGTGTAAAGTATGTCGAAGTTACTATCGGAACTGCATTATTTTTTTAGCAAAGTTGGCAAACAGAAACAAACTGTGTCTAAAGGGCTTTTAATCTTGCTTCATTCACCTGATCCATAAAACATTTGTACGCGCCCAAATATGTCCTTCCATTTTTTCCATTCAATCCTCAAATTTAGCAAAGCATTTTGTAAATGTGTGTGCGACCTAAACCTACTTAAGATCACGTGGCCTGTGTGTTTAAATGCCTACTTCACACTGACCTTCACTAATAAAATCATGTACGCTGGACTGGACAGGCTGTGTCATACAACATAACAGTTCTTTATTGTGCCGATTCAAATGCCGCCCCACCGCGAGTACCGGGAATTAAAAATTAAGTTATGTTATTATCTATAACATTAGTTTACAAGCACGCTAACTGCTGCTTCGGAAATAGCGCCAAGATGTCGATAGTCAAATTGCTTAAATACATACATACATATCTTCACGCCCTCATTCCAAGAGAGGGGTAGGCAAAGCCACAGAACCACCAACAACTCCAAATATCATGTCTAATTCCGGTCCAGTGTACTTGCAAATATTATAAGTAGAGGTCAGTGCTCCGCGTCATAAAAAAAAACCCTGAGCATAATTGGAGCATCTTCCAAGTGGCCTACACGTACCCATCAGATCTTTAGCAATTAATATAAACAGAAAAGCAGTTCGTCTCCGGCCAAAAGGAGTTTCTGATACCTATTGCCACTAGGGTTGCGTCGATGCGCGTCGCTCCATACTTAATACGCACCCAACCAAACACGGGGACGGGGCGCGGCCGCGATTAAATTAAACCGACTTGGCGTGACTTGTTGAGTTTACTTGTGGTGGCTCGCGGCGCGTACTGTAGGCACGCGATATACCTTTGAAGACGAACTACTGTATGTAAATATAACGTTATATCACTCACAGGGCCCGCGGCTGTTGGGCGCTGCGCCGTCAGCTCCAGGGTTTGTGTGTGTGTGTGTGCTCGGAGCTCGGCACGCGGTTTTTCGGATGCTGCGCCATGAGGCCACGGTTTGAGTGTGTGTGTGTGTGCGTGAGTGTACCTGCGGGCGCATGATGCGCGTGTGCGAGCGCACGGTGCGCGTGTGCGCGCGCGGCCACTCGCGCACGGCGCCCAGATTGCGGTGCTCGGAGGAGGGAACGCGGCTGTTCGGGTGCTACGCCGTCAGGTCCAGGGTTTGTGTGTGTGTGTGCGTGTGTGTATCTGCGGGCGCATGCTGTGTGTGTGTACCTGCGGGCGCATGGTGCGCGTGTGCGCGCGCAGCCACTCGCGCAAGGCGCTCAGGTTGCGGTGCTCGGAGCTGGGCACGCGGCTGTTCGGGTGCTGCGCCGTCAGGTCCAGGATGGACGCGCCGAGCGACCGTCCCACCTGATACACCGCAACGATGAGTCATCCATACCCCACATTATTAGCATCATCCTGTACGCTCCTCAGTTTTGCACTTTAGGCAACTAAACAGAGGGGCTATTGTCTAACGCACTCGCAATCGCAACCAGCTTCAAAGTGGAGCAATTGTTTTCATTTTGTATGCAGACAAGCCTTCGATTTTCAAAATGAAAACATTCGTGATTGCGAGTGCGTTAGACAATAAGCCCTCAGGTCAGTATTTGGATTGGAAGTAAGTGCAAAGTGGTACATTTTTAAATTAATTCAATTATTGTGTTCAGACAGAAATGGAGTACGATATAAACTCAAGTAATCGGTAAAGGGCATATACGGAACGATCCGTCGGTTCAAACTGAAATCGAGCGATAGATTGTACGTGTGTGGCAATATCGCATCTAAATTTCAATAGAAATATGAATCATCACGATATCGTTTCAGATCGATCGTATCGACGGATCGTTCCGGTATATATGGCGGTCTTTAGACTTGAGTAAAATAAAGAGCATGAGAGCGAGGGGAGAGAAGTAAACACCCGAAGGCTGTTTTATGACATTATGACGTATTGCACTGTATGTAATTGCTGTGCTGAAAAAAAAGCGCTAACTACCTCCGTCTCACGTCCTTCGCACGGAAGTACATAAAACCATCCCTTTTTATTAAATCAATCGGGGTTGGTGATGTGTAGGCGCGGCATCATATATGGCCTCTTTAGGCGGCTGTTACAGTCTAATACCAATGAGTCATTTGGAGAATTTAGAAGAGATCAGTATAATAAAGCTCCAGATACAAGCATCGATGTGTGCTGTACCTTCAGACCTGGCAACTTTGCGTCAGGACATCATTTTGCCGTACAAACATCAGCCTACTTATGTCATTCTACAAACATGGCATAGGCACTCCTCCCTAGGCGCCCTAGATGTAAGCTTTAGTAAAACAATTATTTTTTACACACATCATTTTGGTGTAGGTACACTTAATAATTTTACGTGTACTTTGAATTTTTTAGTTAGCTTAACTTATCGTCTCAAAATGGTATCCAAGATATCCTTGTGAATATCCCATTTATCGGAGACACTCATTAAAAAATCCACAAATCTATTTCTAATACAAAATTGTTTAATATTGTATGAAATGGCAAATAATGGATTCTCAAATCGTCGTGATAAGAAAACTGGGGATTTAAAAAGGATGCCTCTGGCAGTTCTGGCACAGATTTTAGGCTCTGTATATTAACTAAGTAAATAAAAATGTAACCAATATCTAAAAGAGTCCATTGGTTCTGATTGGACAGTATGATGTTGAAAGTCATTTTTGTAGCCAGTAACTAATATAATTAATTTTAATTGTAATTATGTTTGTAAGTAAATATGGACTAAATAACTAGTGCCTAAATACTTATGAGCGGTAGTGTAGCGACTCGTCATCGCTTCGCTTCTCCCAGAGCCCTGCAAGATATTGAAGTGAAACATACACGAAAATTAGAAATACAATTTATGTTTAATCCCTAAATTTTCACTTAAATTCGTTGAGTCGTTTCGAAACCCATTCGATTCAAACTTTCAGAAGGACAAAGAGATATTTATCTTTCTTCCCTTGCCCCACACTAAGTGTAGTCGGCATAACATGTTTTCATCTTCCACTCTATACGTTGTTCAGTACTCACATAGACAAAAATTCTAAAAAACGTTCTTTTATGATTAGGTAGCGTATATTTTTCACTTTTATCTATCTAATTTAACCCTTTATAAGGCCCCAGTTATACAGTTATGCTACGTAAAATTCAAATACAGTTTCATGATTGACACTTCCTAGGGAATCGTTTAAAAGCAAGTAATTTTTCGTGCAAAAACAACAGAAAATGTATCATATACAGTACGTAAGGTTGAAATTATAAATAAGTATATGTGGTCGCTAAATCGCCTCTGCCTTATAAAGGGCTAATATATAAAATTCTCGTTTCACAGTGTTTGTAACCAAACTCCTCCGAAACGGCTCGACCGATTCTTATGAAATTTTGTGTGTATATTCAGTAGGTCTGAGAATAGGTCGTAAACTATTTTTCATAAGGTTTGTATGAAAAAAAAAATACACCCGGGCGGTGCGGACAGCTAGTATTATATAAAAATGAACCCCTATTTGTCCTGGTCACGCTATAACTTGAGAACGGCTTAACAGATTTCATTCATCTTTTTTTAAAATGTTTTCTAATACTTCGTAGAAGGTTCTAACATTAAAAAAATTAAGAAAAGTGAGCAGATTTTTTTAAAAAAGTCCACTGGTAATGTCGGAAATTTGCAGCGGGCGAAGCCGCTGGCGGGCCACTAGTCATAAATAAAAAGAAAAATGACGTTTTTTCTAGTTTAACTGTTGTAGACCTTTTGAGTTATGAAATTTATGTATGTGTATAATCAGCATGTCTGTGCACTATAAAATATAACCAACTTCTAAAAAGTAACGATATTCTTTGAGTTACTGTTAAAAATAGCTTCATTATGCTTCTTATAGGGAGGGGCCACATCTTGAAAGTATGGTTTAATTCGACGGGGCAAAGGTGCCAGGCTGGCGTCTAGTCTACGAGAACAGAAAGCTCGTGAGCGAACCAACCTGCGAGGGGTCTAACTCTTCGAAATACTCCAGACTCTTACAGCGTTTCCTTATCTGAAAAGTGGGAACCACTTCTAGAAAACGGCAGACTTTGCTATTAAATTTATTGCTACCTAAACGGGCCACTTTGATAAAGGCACGCCACTAAAAACGTGTGGTTCTCAACGTTAAAAAACGCAATATTATCAATTTAATTGCAAACGTTGGTAGTTGATAATAAGAGGTTGAAACAGTTTGACATGGGACATTTATCTAACTAAAAACCAAAATTACTATGCTGGCAATTCCTACGCGATTATTATAAACATTTTATACGAATGCATAAGGTAACAAATAATTCCACAGACTAATGTTTACTTTTACTAAAATGCCGATAAATATCAAATGGGTACTTTCGGATAAATTTGATTTCAAGTTACATTTTTTTTCCACGATTTTGGTCACGTAAAGTGCAAAGGGCATTAAGTCTGAAAATTATGTTTGTAATGTAAAATGTAATATAAGTTGTCATTTTTAACATTGTAAAAATTAAGGCTTACTTTTGAAATTCATCGACATTCATTACATTACAACACAAATTACTTCGGCCTCTTAGATACCTACATACTACTCGTAAGTGAGACAAGAATCAACCTAAAACTACAAATAACGTTGAAATAGCTGCCTAGTCTATTCCCATGGTTTTCAAAGGTAGCGGTACCGGTAGATGACGGGTGTTACATACTTGAATGACGTCACTAAAGCCGGGTACTCACTCACTGTTACGTGCAACAGTTACAGATACGGCTAGTGTGTACTCGGCTTAAAACGTGGTTCATGTAATGCAATTAAACTTACTGTAATCGTAAGCTGTAAGCAATATATTACGCCCGTTCCGCTTCCTTAGGAAACCCTACCCCGAAATGACGAGCACCTTTATCTAACACCTGAGGGGCTATTGCCTGACGGACTCGCAATCGCAATCGTTTTCATATTGAAAATCGAAGGCTTGTCTGCATACAAAATGAAAGTAATTGTTCCCCTTTGAAGTCGATTGCGGTTGCGAGTGCGTTAGGCAATAGGCCAGCTGGTTACTTCCCAAATCCGGTTGGCACCAGCTAATGTTTTGAAATTTAAAAGTAAATGGTTCGAACTGTCAGTCCATATCCGCGTTTTGTCCACATGAACGGTTGTAAAGTCTTGTGGTATACGGCACAAGGCAACTTCTCTAAAATTCGAATTTAGAAGTTACATTTTGCAATTTGCAATATTTAACGACAGGAGTATTTGAAAAAAAAAAACAGAGTAGCGGCACTTCATTTGGCTGAATTTGCCTAATACTGGTCTTGCATCTTTTACATTTAACATATCAAATGAAAGAGATATAACGAAATTTTTTGACAAATAAAAGCCAAGGGACGCATTACTTATATGATGCTGGACGTTTCCATACATTTTGCCAGATTTATAAAGTGTCGTCAGTTTTCGTGGTACACGGGAAGAACAAGTTTAATCACGGTAGTAATTTTTTGTATTTTAAAGTTAAGAACCGTGTAATTTCGGACGTAATTTGCGTGTTTTAAAAGTGAAAAAAAAAAGTTTTATTAAGATTTACATCTGTAACTTAGTGGTAAGTAATAGTTCCTTGTAAACTTTACAGTTAGAGATAAAAATGTTATTGCAAAATAGTGACTAAACATATTTTTTCCGTTTACCCTTCGAAACCACGCCTTTCGAAAACGCAACTGTCTAAACTAGCAACCCGTCAACCCCGTCGTGTCCCAACCAACCCTGTCCCCTAGCTACGGACTAGTGTCGGTCGCTACTCAGATGGGCCCGCACAAACCTGGAAGGGGTTTACCTCTTCGAATATGTGGGGGGTGTACTTGGGCGGCACGGGCGCGCCGGGCGGCGCGGGCGCGGGCGCGTCGCGCACGGGCGGCGGCAGCACGTTGACGAGGCGGCCCGTGTTGTAGTTGCACTCCAGCGTGTACGAGCGGACCAGCCCCGTGGCCTTCAGCACGGCCACGCGCCCCGAGCCCTCGCGCGACATGCCGTCGCGCCGGTCCCTGGGGGAACGCTTATTCTATACGCCGGAAACTAACATATAGATGGATCGGGTCTATATTGTCTGTCATAATTATGTTCAGCCATAATGTGTTTTAGTTTATAATAATTGCAAGTCATAACGTTTTTTTTTAAGAAACTGTTACTTATTCAGGATTTTTATAAATCAAACCTAACCTAACTTACCCTTGCCTACACGTTAGATATTTTAGAAATTCTGAAAAGTTTCTGAAAAGTTAAGATATAAAAATTATGACTATCAATAATTATTATCAATAATGACATTATCACCAATAAAATTATGGGAAACAAAGGGGTCCCAGATGGATCACTCATATTGTCAAACAGAATTGAGACATCCTAAGTTATTATACGGGAGCCCGTTATTTCCCATATTTTTTTAGGTCATGATTAGGTCATACAGAGATTTAAGTTACCGCCTTTCCTGTAGACATACCTAAGGTTAAGGTTTTCAAGGCCTAATTTTCTGGCTGAACCCAGGTTAGGATAAGTAATGTTTAATTTATAAAAATCCTCAGAAAGTATGTTTCTTAAAAAAAAAGTTATGACTTGGAATAATTGTCCCAAAACACATTATGACTAAAAATAATTATGGCAGACAATATAGACCCATCTGACCCATAAAACGAACTATTTACGACATAAAATGTTCTATTTCTTTTTCAAAAATATTATTTATGATCGGGCATTTATTCTGGTTTCAAAATCCAAGCAAATATAAATCAGGACGTTCACTTTATAAATTGCTCATCAATAAACCGCGCTACAATATACGAGTTGCTCACTTTAAATACATGTTGCGCTCGGTGAAGTTGCAGGAGGAGAAGTGGAAGTGCAGGTTGTTGAGCGACATGATGCGCGGCAGCAGCATGCACTCGATGGACGAGTCCATGTCCTCAAAGTGGTTGCCGTACATGAAGATACCTGCACACACACACACACTATTACAATTTACTCCGCTCGCACATAATAAAAAAACTCTGTCAAAAACCTGTGCTTTATTTCTTTGTTTAGACCATCTTGTTTCTTAATCTAAATTGCTGACATAATGATAGATCTTATACACTTGGCAGTAAGAGCTAATACCACCAGGGCAGTCTTTACCCCATTGGAGACCTTACGACACGTACGGTCACGAGCGTTAATTTAGGACCCATTTCAAGAAAAATATGCTTGAAGTCGTCAATGTCATTAGAGATGCCAAGTCATTTACAACTTCTAGGAAACTCAACCTTATTGTTGTAGAATGTCAGATTGACTTTGGACCTAAGGTGGGTCCCAAATTTAATTTCGTGACTGTATAAGGATAATGAGCAGTGATCGGAACAGGTAGAGTATATTTACCTAAAGTTCGCAAAGGGACATAATATAGAGTGGTTGCAACCGGGTGAAATATTAATTTATTGAATTCCGGATTTCCGGTGTTTTTCTGGTACTAGTCGTAATGCAAAATTACTGGGTGGTACTCGATAAACTGTACATATTGAAAGGGATGAAATTTTAGGTTAATTTATCGGTAAAACATTTTTTTTTAATTTTTTTTTACACATTTTTAAACTTTTTATTAAAGTTTGGGTCGTACACTTACTTGTGACGGTGTAACTTTTGATCTAACAGCCCAATTTTTTTTTTACCGATTAATTAACCTAAAAATTCATCCCTTTCAATATGTACAGTTTATCGAGTACCACCGTGTATATTGCCCTAGAAATATTTTTTATTGTTATTTTACTAGCAAAAAAGATGTCAAAGCCAAGCTCGATGTGTCCAGTTCTTGGTGCGTACCTTTCTTGGAGGCGTGCCCGTGCAGGTCGATGTAGAGGTAGAGGCCGGAGTCGGGCTCGCGCGCGGCGCGCGGCGGCGCGGACGCGGGCGACTTCTTCTTGTGCCGCGGCTGCGTCTTGTCCTCCTTCAGCGGCGGCGGCGGCTGACATACCGAAACCAATAGTTAAACCGCGTTGACACGATCAGAGCCTGCTCGGATCGAGTGGACTAGTAAGAGTAAGCTTCATAGGAGTGTACTCGGATAGCTGTTGATATTAACATAGTTCACTCGAATCATTTTCTTGAGTAGAACGCGATCCGAGCCTACACAGATCGGACGCCGTCGTCCGAGTGCGCTCGGATTATGGGTTGCCACAATACGAGTAACGTCCGAGTAGGTATCCGAGTTCACTCAGTCCGAGCAGGCTCTGATCGTGTCAACGCGGCTTTAGGGTCTCATTGCGATGTAACAGTAGACTTTCAGTCAAAGTATTCGCCGTCGTAATACGTCAACACAAGAACTTAAAACGCACTGACAAGTGAAAGTCTGAGGCCAGAAAATAATAAATCTACATTCTTGTTACGGTGCCTTAACAAGAAAAAAAGTATGTGATATTGTTCGTCAGACAATAAAAGCAGAACACTGATACGCCAAATCTCGACAAAACAGGTTGAATTGGCTGTTTAAAAGGATTGTGTTATTACCGACGCTTAAATCGCGTAGCTGTCAAAATGTTAACATAAAAATTTAGCTCCAGGCGATAACGTTTGTCATCCCCTAAAACAAGTCCGAATTCCACGATTTTTCAATCTGTTGAAGTTATTATAATAAACTAGGTTTGTACGTTGTAATTGTTTATTTATGTCTCTCCAAGTTTTTTTTTGGAAATGATAACGTACAGAGACCTTGTTATTAATATTATCCAAAATTTATTCAAAATTCGTAAAAATCGGACTAGTTCAGGGGAGAGAAACGATATCGCATTTTGTAGGAAAATTTTCAACTTCACAATCCTCTTAACAGAGCCAACGTGGTTTGCTTTGTTAGCATTTAATCAAGTGTCTAAACAAATGGAGTATACTAACTGCAAGCAACCCTAATAAGAGAGAGAGAGAGGCTGTACTCTCTCGCCGAGACACTCCGAGACAGGGCAAGCGCGAAAATGAAGAGGGTAGCGTTCGCTCTCCGTCCCGGGTTGGTTTTTTGCGCCCGAGTCAAAAGGTCTCACGTTACCTCGCGCGAACTGCAAAGCCGTCGTTGTTGTATGGCGGCTATGCACTCGCTATATCCCCAGCGAAAGTTTACATGGTTACTCCGAGCGTACACGTCTCCACACAGGGATCTCGTGGTGCCAACCGAGAGTGTACAACCGCCATTATATAGTTGTCAGGTTGTTACCAGTGTTACCATGGGCTCGGCGGAGTCGCCCATGATGCCGGAGCCGGCGCGCGGCGAGGCGCCGGGCGGCGAGCGGATGTCGCCGCTGTCGCCCGCCGACACGGCCACGCTGGCCGTCGACACCGTCTCCACTAGCTTCTGCAACCACGTATACAGGGTGTCCCGTAAATCGACGTTAACCCGCCTAGGGCTGATAGAGCAGCTAAAAAGCTATCGATTTAACCCCTATGTCATAGTGACATTTGGATTTGACAGATAAGGACAAAACATTGTATAGCTATATCACCGCTACTCAACGTTTATTAGTAATAAAAATCCGGCTTTATGAAACGCGGATCTACGAGGAACCGGAAAACTTACAATTTCCTCGTTGTTCTCCGATATGATGTATCGCTTGAAGCAGTTGGTGCAGAAGTAGACGGCGTCGTCCGGCGGCGCTTCTTGTTCCGTTTCAGTTAGCTGCGGACAAATATTTTAATTAATATTTAAAAAATGCCATTTGAACGTTAAAGTTGGAAGCACAATAATATTACTTTCAGAGGTCATATCTTCCCATACGAATAATCAACAAATGAAAGTAAAAAACACCGTACGTAAAACATCGTTTAGAGGTTCACAAGATATACCCCTTACTAATAAACGTTGAGTAACGGTGGTATAGCTATACAATGTTTTGTCCTTATCTGTCATTGCGAAATTTGGATTTGACAGATAAGGACAAAACATTGTATATGTATAGCTATACCACCGTTACTCAACGTTTATTAGTAAGGGGGATAGAAAGGAAAGCCGGTTTATAACGATCATTGGGTGGACATGAACAAATGCAAAGTGATGCAATTGTTTTCCTCGCAAATGTAGAGGCTATACAAGTATTACGTAAGCAGAATAATTGTACACCTATTTACCAGCATAAAAATAAAAGCTTAAATAAATAACTTTAAGGTAATCTGAATAATTGTAGATCTTTCCTGGGATTTCTGGTATAACAAAATACTTCGCTGAAATAAACTACACTTTTGCACTGTCTGTCATCAATGCTAAGCAAAGACAACACTCCTTAACTCTTTCACAATTACGTAATATATGAATGACCTCTCAAAAGTTAAACAAAGGTGATTTGTAGGTAAAGACCTACGTAATAGAGGTGGCTATCCCTTATTTGCTCGTCGAGCTGCTCCTTCTGGTGCTTCCGATACTCGTCGATGGTGCGGTAAGTGGGCGTGGTTGCGCTGTTCTGTAGAGGGATGGGAGGGGGTTAAGGGCCAGCTAGACGGTCGTCAACAAGCCTTTCTGAAGAGGTGACCTTGTCAATTTCTGCCGTGTAGATAGTTGTTGCCCGGCTTGACCTTCAATGACCTTCATCGACGGGCGTGCGTTGCCAACCGCGCCCGCCGTCGTCAACCGTGTGGCCGCTTGTTTCCAACCAACGCAAGGCAGGTGCACTGCGGCAGCCGGCGAGGGCGGAGAGTGCGTACAACGCGTAGCTTATATTATATTAAATATAAGGCTATAAGGTATTTACTCCTAAAATTATACTGATAAAAATAATGATGCGTTTCATACGATTAAATAGACGCAATAAATAGCAGCCCTAAAAATAATTTCAATTAATTAGTATGCTAAATTGTACTTATTGCATAAATATTTTTTAGTACTTTTACCGCCTGATTCAAAATAAACAAGTAAAGCATATTTGACTGATAAATTTAACCCTTTCTCTTTCTTACACTTGAAAATAGGCAAGGAGAGGGCCAACTTTATATGGCAGATAAATTTACTCGTCGATTATGAAACTGGCCCTAATTGAAATAACTTAAATTTAGCTTATTAACACCGGTAAAATTTCTTATACTCAACTCTTATTTTAAGTCTAAATGTATACGCAACACATTTTTTTCCTCCTTTTGTACACAAAAGTGCTAAGACCTGCTAGAGGGTCGTCAACAAGCCTTTCTGCAGAGGTGACCTTGACAGAGGAACGGTCGGGACGCCGTTGGCGTGCCGGCTACACGGTTGCAAACAAGCTCCCGACTTCAGTTTTTCTAATTTTTATTAAATGAAATATCTTATTATACATTCCATTGAAATACAATCTACGAGGGGTGATCAATAAGTTTTGAGAATCAGTATGAACCATCCACTTAATGATATTCTTTTAATGTGGAATATACCACGGCACTAATCAAAATTAAATTAGAGAAAAAAAAAATTTACATTATTCATTTGTTTTTCTGCGACAGCTAAACAAAAAACATCTGTATGAACAATTTTACAAGACGGCAAAAATAAGAGTTCGTTTTGTAATACTTTGGAGCGGTGTGGAGAAAGTTCTTTTACACTAATAAAAAATATTGTTATTAAAAATGTAACCTTGATTTATCATTATGATTTAAAGGATTAATAAGTTATCATTGCAGTGGTATTTTTATCTCCAGCTCTGTAACCAAATTTTAGGGTGGGTTTTTCGGCCTTATCCAGGACTATTGAGGCCTACAAATAAATAATGTGACATTAGTTTTTAGCCATTGAGTTCAAATAATCTAGGAGAGTTATATAACATTATTCTATCATAGTTATGGGTAAATATTAAAAATAAGATGAAGAAAAAAAAAAACGAATTTGCGGCAGGAATTGTGCTTCAGAGCCTTCTAATTGACAAGGGTGCTGCTCATCGACCAAAGATCAGAACTGATAACCGCTGTCCTCGTTATTTAGCCCTAACTTTCGACTACTACTTCTCATTCACCGATGTTCAAAAAAAACTATATAATAATCACGAGCTGGTGATGACTTAGGGAAGGTACAAAATTTGACCATTTAGAACTCCAAAAGTAAAATTATTTTTATAGTGGCAAAATAAAACAATTGAATGAAGTTAATAAGTGTTTGGAAATATAGAAAGTGTGCTTATTCCAATTAAAATATAACGATTTATATATTTCCCATTTTTAATACCGATTATCAAAACTTATGGATCACCCCTCGTAGTGTTATGATTATGACTAATGAGTATTTTAATTTTGACCTAAACTTCTAATACAGACTGAGCTAAGTTTCCGTTAACAGTGTGATATGAGCTTGCGGACGTCGCGGACCGAAACTAAAAATGACTCCCACACATTAAAAATTTCAAAAAGTTGGAGTGTCTCTAGCACTTTTGTGCGCTTTAGATATTTAATTGTATGCAACGCATCATTATTTTTGTCAGTTCAATTTTAGGAATAAATTTAGCTATAATATATTATAATATAAGCTACGCATCGTACGCACTCTGCGCCCTCGCCGGCTGCCGCAGTGCACCTGCCTTGCGTTGGTTGGAAACAAGTGGCCACACGGTTGACGACGGCGGGCGCGGTTGGCAACGCACGCCCGTCGATGAAGGTCATTGAAGGTCAAGTCGGGCAACAACTGTCTACACGGCAGAAATTGGCAAGGTCACCTCTGCAGAAAGGCTTGTTGACGACCGTCTAGCTGGCCTTTTAAAGAAGAGAGTGAATATAGGCTGTTACTGATACAGTGAACTCCATTCGCGACTTCGTCGTCACTTGGCATCAGGTGCCACAGAGGTCAACCGGTGGCCGGTCTAAAAAAAACGCGTGGTTTGCACTAACCACGGTCTCCACCAGGCGATAGGCGTATCGCGCAGGCGACCGGTGGTAGTCAAGGTGCAAGCTTCAAGAACTTGTTGCGCGGATAGATGAGTAGCTACATATTTTTCCCAAATTTAATAATTCCATTAACTATATTTCCAGCCGCGTTTTACCCCATTTGTGATTTTACTCTGTCGCATTTTTCCCCAGTTTCAATCCATATATTTCCCGCTATGTTCCTATTATTATTACAATGTTAGTTATGCTTAGCTTATGTTAGTTATCCAGCAGGCCCGAGAACCTAAGGACTCAGAAATAGGACCCATCGACTCTGTAAAATTGATATTTGAAATAGGCAATTATGCGACTCGGAAAACGCTACCATGTAATAAATGGGTAGTCAACTTTTAAGGTACTCTTTTTCTTTAGCGGTATTAAAACTTTCCTGGTGGCCTATGGTTAATAATAATGTATGGATTTTAAAAACAGACCACCGAATTTACAGACCTTACATGTTAAACACTTCAAATATGTTTTAATCCTTGAAAAAACCTGGTAACACCTAGGGACAACATTGTCCCCTGCGTTACCAACTATATTATTATTTAAAACTGTACTATTTTAAATCAAATCATTTCAAATGTTAGCCTATTTGTCTGATTTAATAAGCTACACGTTTCATTAACAAATATATCGTTTTTTTTTTAAACATAATTTGTGAAATAAGTCGAAAAATGGGGAGTAGCTTAAAAGTTGGTTCACCCAAATGCGTTTGATTAAAATATCAATGGGTAAAGATGCGACTATAAAATCACGAATGGGGAAAAACCGCTACGTGGAAATATCGGGTTTGAGGAACAGATGTCTAGCCACTTGTTAGCAACCATGAGAAGTAGCCTTGCGAGTGTCCCTGGTATGCTCACCGAGGGCTCGGCGAAGCCTGCCACGACGGGCGCGGCGAGCGCGGCGTCGTGCAGGCGCGCGGCCGAGCGCCGGCAGTCGTTGCACCAGCCCATGCGCAGCTTGCTCGCGCCGGCCGTCGCCGAGTCCTTGCCGGCCGATCTCTCGCTGAGAGGAACCACCAGTTTTGTCCACACGAGATCCAAAAACCACTATAAGGTGAGGCGGGCCTATTGCATCTGCGGGGCTATTGTAACTTTTCATACTAATTTTAAAAGTAGTATGAAAAGTTACAATAGCCCCGCAGATGCAATAGCGCCGCCTCACCTTACGTCAAATAACTAGCGATTTTAAGAGTGAATGTGTAAGAAGATAGTTCCGCCAACACGATATAAGGAAGTCTCCTAGTAGTCATTTCACAGTTTAGAAATTAAACAAATTATATTCATATTTAGGGGCTCCTAAACGGGCCATATTTTCACTGCATTATGTGGGCGGCAACTATTGGTTTCCCTCTCTTACTCGTATGTTAGAGAAAGACACCAATAGTAGCCGGCCACATATTGGAGTGAAAATATGGCCCGTTTAGAAGCCCCTTTAGTGGTTACGGAAATATGTATAGCGGTGTAGTCCCACAAGCGCCCCATTACTTTATTCAACGTAAATTTACTCGATTAACGTCAAATAAATGGTAGGGCGCATATTCGCGGATTCAAAAACGGAACGGCGAAAGAACTAGGCAATGGTTGAGGATATTGTTGCCAGCGATACTACCAAATCGTTCAACGTTACCACAACTAGTTTAAAATGAACTACTAAAATGGCCGATGTGTTACCCGGCGGCATTGGACTCCATGAGCAGGGAGATGCTATCTTTGAGCGCGTCGCGCAGCGGCCGCAGCGGATTGGGGCCCTGGAAGTTCAGCTCCTCGCTGGTGCTCAAGTGCACGTCCGAGCCCAGGCAGGACCTGTCCGACAACTCAGCGCTAAGGTTTGTGGGTTTTTTTAATGCTAAAATCGTGTCAAAGGCCGTTTTAGTATGAGAAAGCGCCGCACGGTCAATTATGTTTTGACTCCACGAACATTGTGTCAATGGATAAAGATATCGGGTGATTCTTCGAGCGCTTCAACCGCCTCATTTTTCGGGACACATTTTTGTAGAAGTGGCTGCAGATTCCGATTTCGTTTCTGGTTAGGTACCTAAGTTTACCGGACATCTAACAAATATCCGAAAACGGCTAACAAAATATACGACCAATTCTTTAAAAATATGTCCACGTAAATGAGGCGGTTGAAACGCTCAAAGAATCACCCAACCACACATATATTGTCGACAGGCATTTCCTAACCTGCTCCCGATGCGACAAATTATACCATCTTAAATGCACAAAAGTATCAGATAAATTATTTTACTTAAGAAAAGCGAAGGACACCTTCCAATGGACATGTGATAAATGTCCTAAAGTAACAGAAGATTGCATAACGCCATCGGCATCAACGAATGCACAGGAATTAAGTACATCTATAAATTCTGTGAATTACGTAACCGAACGTGTCAAATACAGGGTCAATATTCCGACTGAAAATTCGTTTGAGTCACTATCGTCAAACGATGCTAGCGATGAAGACTGCTCAGCCATACTAAATCGAAGCTGCCCGGGAACTGGGTACAGTGTGAAGGATGAGTTAGAAGGTTTAAAAATTAAAATAACCTATTTAGAGATCAAACTCCAAGTGGCAGAAAATGAAATAGAAAACTTAATCACGGAAAATTACTCATTAAAACAACAAATAATTACTAATGAAAAGAAAACTGAGAAACTAAGTCATATATGTAAATCTACAATAAAAAAGAAAAAGGGACGTAAGAGTATGAACAGGACAAGGTTAAACTTTACCGACTACGAACAAAATAATATTGAAGATAGAAGTAAGCCGATAGATATAAATGTAGGAAACTTAGTAATAGAAGACAAAATTAAAGAAAACAATAAATAATGCGCCAATTCATCAAGTACTGGAAGAAAAACGAATCTCGGAACTACCAATCAAAATGCGCCCAGAAATACATCATCTGCCGGGGACTCTGGAGTTGGACCGGACGTTATCTCGCAGCGGCAAGTGAAGATTGTCAGTGATCAATGCGGGAAAGAGAAGAACCAAACTGACTTAGATCATCGGCTGAGCGCGGACCAGAGCTACGCTGAGCTGCCACTGGGTCAAGGACGTCGAGAATGCACTGTAGATCAACACGCAGCGACACAGCAGCCGACAGATGCCACAACGGTTTGCTATTTAAATTGTGACCGTAAACTTAGACTTTGTTTGATAACTTCCAATAAGCACAATAACCTCCTAAGTACCTCGACCCGATTTTTAAACGATAGGTTTGATGTTTGCCATTATCTTACTCCCAACGTCGGAGTCAATCAACTTTTAAAGGGAACAAATTAATGGACTTTGATAAAAATGACTATTGTGTTATATTGATTGGGGAACATGATTTCACAGGAACACATAGTTATAATAATTTAGTTTTGTCAATTAGAAATTCATTAGTAAACTTAACCCACACAAATATTATAATATGTGTGCCGGCTTTCCATTGTGGAAGATATAGTAACATGTATAACTGGAGGGTAGGAACCTTTAATGGACTCTTATACTCAGATATAAGAAAACACGAATATGCTTATATGCTAGATAGCAATAGAAATTTGAGTTATGACTACAATATGTTCTCTAAATATACCGGACGCATAAATAATAATGGAATTAAAACCATATTTAAAGACTTATGTAAGCTTATTACGATTATTGACCAGGAAAATAATGACTCTCAATTAGTATCACAAGAGACGCAGTTTTTTCGTTGATATACGAAGTTATACAAATAAACGTTCGTTTGTTTGTAATGAATTATTGGTCTTACATCAAAATATAAATGGCCTTATAAATAAATCGGACGCATTAACAGTCAACTTGCGAGACTACTCAGAGTCAGAGAGGCCAGTGGATGTCATCTGCATTACAGAGCACAACATGAGCTATGGAGATGATATCTACCTGACTATGCCCAATTTTGTACTTGCTGCCCATTTTTCTAGAAATAATAGAAACGGTGGATCGTGCATATTAGTTCATAAGCACCACAAATTTAAAGAGTTACCTGATATTGCAAAACTTGGTATTCCTAATCTGATAGAGTGTTCTGCTATGGACCTCATCGATCTCAAGATTGTTGTATTATGCATTTACAGAGTGCCAAAAAATAGTGCCGCTTCTATCAACATTTTCCTAAATAAACTAGAAGAATTATTGCACATGCTGTCTAATAAAAATAGGAAAATAATTATATGTGGGGATTTCAATATTGATCTACTAAAAGAAAGCCATATAGCATTAAAGTTTAAAAATGTTTTGTTTAGTTATAACTTAAAGATAGGAATAACGCAACCAACGCGATTAAAAAGCAACACTTGTATTGACAATATAATTCATAATATTCGCGGCAGTAAATGTGACATATTGGAATTTGCTCTCTCGGACCATACAGCTCAGTTATTGAAATGCCCAACAAAGAAGACCTGTCTGATACCACATTGGTTCATTATAAAACGAGACTATAGTAGCGAAAACATGCAGAAATTTATAAATTGTATGCAAAAACTAAACTTCTCTGAAGTCTACTCAGCAAAAAGTGCAAATGATTCCTTTGACAATTTCTACAGCGAATTTAGACTTTTCTATCATCTGTGTTTTCCATTGAAGCGAATTAAAATATCTTCAACTAAAAAATCCAACTGGATAACAAAAGGCATACGTAGGTGTTGCAAACGCAAACGAGAACTACTTTGGAAATATAGGCGGTCAGATAAAACCGCCGATAAAGTAACCTTTAAATTATACGCGACGCGACTAAAATCGATAATAAAACTTACTCAAAAAGCACAAAACGACCATCTTATTAAGCAGTCTCGTAACAAAACTAAAGCGACGTGGAACATTATACGCAATTCAAAGGCTACATATCCGAAGGACTATCTATTAAAAATAAAAAATAACGCAAAACAGATTAAAGACCCAAAAATGATAGCAGAGGAATTTAATAATTACTTTATTGACTTAATTCAACCTAATAACATTTCTAGTCACAGCCACAATTATAAACAATACTTAACAAACACAACTTCTAGTTCTCTATTTATGATGCCAACCTCATACCTCATACCTCAGGACATTATTGAAATTATAAAATCATTAAAAAACACAAATAGTACGGGCTACGATGATATTGCTACTTCAGTAATAAAACAAGTCGCTCATATTATTGCACCAGTTATAAGTTTCACTGTAAACCTATGCATTGAGCAGGGCATATTTCCAGAACAACTGAAAACTTCAGTTATTAAACCTCTGTATAAACAGAGTGATAAGGAATGTATTAATAACTATAGGCCAATAGCGTTAATTCCAGTGTTTTCTAAAGTATTTGAAAAAGTTATTTATAAAAGTTTATACAGCTACTTTGAGATTAATAATTTGTTTGCTATGGAGCAAAAAGGCTTTCGAAAAGGCAAATCTATAGATATGGCTATTTATAACCTTATAGAAAAAGTAATTACTGGCATGGATAGAAGATGGCCTGTACGTGCCTTGTACATGGACATGTCTAAGGCGTTTGACTATGTCGACCATGCGGTTCTCTTAGATAAGCTGGAAACCTATGGCGTCAGAGGAAATGTCCTTAAACTGATTAGGTCATATCTCAACAACAGAAGGCAATTGACTCAAATCACCCGATTATGTAACAAAACTAAAACTGAAGTTGTGTATTCGTCGGAACTAAGAGAAGTTATTTATGGCGTGCCTCAGGGTAGCATTTTAGGTCCTTTGCTATTCTTAGTCTACATTAATGATCTCCCACGAGCAATAGACCATCCTATGATTCTTTATGCAGATGACAGCACTGTTATATTTACAAATAGACATAGTAATACGTATGAAAATGAAATTAACAGAACATTGAACTTAATTATTGAATGGCTTAACCACAACAACCTTAAAGTTAATATTGACAAAACTAATGTAATGACGTTTCAGCAAAGAAATAATGATTCATCCAAAATTAATGTAAAGTACAAAGAACAACCAATAATGAATAGTAATAAGACGACATTTTTAGGACTAGTATTAGATTGTAAAATGACATGGAGAGATCAAATTGTAAATATATGCAAAAAATTAAACCAATTCTCATACGCGCTGTACAAGCTAAGAAAGGTTGCTAACCAGTCAACTGTTCTCACAGCCTATCACGCTTATGCTTCATCAGCAGTGAGGTATGGCATAGTGTTTTGGGGTAATTCCCCAGATAGGGAGCAGGCATTCTTGGCGCAGAAGAAATGTATCAGAGCAATATGTAACTTACGACGCACTGACTCATGTAAACCGCATTTCATAAAGCTAAACATACTGACACTTCCAAGCTTGTACATTTATGAAATGGCCAGTTTTGTTCGGATTAACAGTAGCTTATTTAATAAGTTCGTCAGTGTACGAATGCGAAGTAAAATACGTCCCTGGTCGTCAAGCACGGCTCTTTTCTCTAAAAGCATACTGGGAATGGCCCCTAAAATTTATAATAAGTTACCAAAATGCATCGCTGAAAAGGACAGTATTACCGAATTCAAAAGCGCTTTGAAGAGTTTTCTGATCAATAAAGCCTACTATGCAATCAATGAATTTATTTTAGAAAATAAGGACTAAGTTATACTAAGTTATTATAAAGTTAATGTAGTAAATATTATAAAATGTTATTATAAGAAGAGAAATGTAAGGAAATGTAAATAATAAAAACCACCAAGTTTGCACGCCTAGCGGCAGAACATGGAAAGATCCATTATTTATTATGTACACCAACTGTATAACCACCTGTGTTCAGCAAATAAATATTTTTGACTTTTTGACTTTTTTGACACAATTTTCGGCCGAAAAGTTTGCAGTGTATGGTAGCTATAGTACTATCAGCCCAATGGAACCCTGACCCACCATAGAACGGTGTCACAGTGACATTATAAAACAATTTGTTTGACACTTCTTATAACTTGAATCATAACGTCTCTGTGACACAGTTCTATGGTGGGTCAAGGTTCCAATGGTCTGATAGTACCTACAACAAATTCGTGAACGTTATTCCAGCGTTGCGTAAGGCCAGGGTCGTTTTCACCCGCCGCCCGCGGCCGACAGCGGCCCGCCGCCCGCGGCGTCTGAATGGTATGATCGGGAATGCTCGGGAGTGGTCGTTTTCGCCCGCCGCGTGCGGCGTCCCCCCACGTACGTACCATTCAGACGCCGCGGGCGGCGGGCCGCTGTCGGCCGCGGGCGGCGGGTGAAAACGACCCTGGCCTAAAGCAATAAGGCAGTATGCGTATATGAATTTCATACTTTTGTTACCTTTTTCTGTTGGAAGGAGTGTAGTTGTTACCTGAGTGTGTTGTCGTCAAGCAGCGAGTTGTTGTTTTCCCGCGAGTCTGGCGCTGTGGCGTGCGTTGCCTCACTCATTTCGGACAAGTCCACGCGCAGCTTTAGGTCACACACCTGAGGAAAACAGATAGATTAATTGGTTAAATTACACACGATAAAGTTGGAGACCTAAACGTAATTAACAAATAATAATTGCAAATAGACACTTTTAATTTACTGTCCACGGTATAGTATCAGCAGCGCGCTAAGGACAAGTCTAAGACCCGCCATACACGGACTGCTTTAAGCAGTCGGGAAACGACTGCACTTCGTTGCTATTGGTCGATTTGCAGTTTCAATGCTCTTGAAAGTGCAAACCATAGCAACGAAGTACAGTCGGATCCCGACTGCTTAAAGCGGTCCGTGTATGGCGGGTCTTAGTGAATTACTACACTACGACTTGTCCTTAGAGCGCTGCGGATACTATAACGGTATGCAATTTACCTTTATGGAAGTGTGTGGACCCGGGCCTAAAAGGCAATAACGATAAACGTTATCTTTACGGAAAAGTATTTTTATATTCTGTTTTTAATGGCGGGAAGTGTCAGATCGCTGTGAGAAATTTTAATGTCCCAACTGGACACAAAATATAAGGTTTAGATATGTTTAAGGTCCCACCGTCTTTATGTGGTGACAACTTTTTTTAACACAATTACCCGCCATAGCAAAAGGTTTAGAACTTACAATAACCTCTCCGGTGACATATCGGTTGTCGTTATTGGTCACATAGGCTGATTTGCCCATCCGCCCTTTAAAATCGCTCAATAGTTTGATTCATGGCAAATATCATAAAATTATGAATATCAACCATCATACACAAATTAGATGTCAATTTTCATAACATTTACAGGCATCCAAAAATTTCAAGTGCCCACCAATTGATAACTGTCACTTGAAACCGTAACGTTGCAAAAAGGGCTTATGCTGTATGCTGGGATTACCTTTATCTTTAGTGCGCGAGAATCAATGACTAGTGGTGGTTATAGAGGTGGCATTGGCTTAAAAGGAGATTTTTTTCAGTACTTCAATTATAATAACTTCCTGAAAAAAGAATGACGTCAACGCACTTATCGGCTTAGTTACCTCGTTGAAGGGTAGCCAGCGTAACGATGCAAATTAAAGTTTTATCTAAAGCGGTATTCCAGAGCCACTTAATTTCAGATCAATTTTCGCAGACTTCATTTTTGTGGAAAAATATGTATCACCTGTTCGGGGAAATGCAAGATTTTTTAATGTAAGCGGTTTCATGTTAGGTCCGCTCTGCTTGGAGCTATCGGCTGTGGATGGCCGCTTAATAGTGCTGGACAACGTGTTGTCCGATATGGGTTGGTTTTTGCGGCTCGACACATTTTGCTTCTATAAGCTTCTGGAAGTTTTACGGAACGGAAAGTTCCTTTTCGACCAATTGCAAGGTTCCCTCTGTGAGCGGCTTCACGACAGGTCCGCTCTTGGAGCCCTCGGCAGTGGAGGGCCGCTTAATGGTGCTTGACGACTTGTTGCCCGATATGGACTTACAGATTTTCATTTTTACATATAACATTCGCAAAGTTCTATGGAATGAAGAGTACCTTTTCAGCCAATTGCGAGGCTTCCTTAGTGAGCGGCTTCTGGGTAGTAGATCCAGCCCTGGAGCCCTCAGCAGTGGACGCCTGCTTGATGGTGGTGCTGGACGGTTTGTTGCCCGATATGGACTTGCCCTTATGCGCCGAGGATGAGCTTTTCTTTTTCTTCGGATCTAAAAGCTACAGAGGGAAGGGAAATTTAATAGAATAGAATAGAATAGAAATCATTTATTCAACGCATACACACATTTGGAAAAAAAAACAGATGACTAAAACAAAAACACATTTAACATGGCGTAGAACACAGGCATATTCCACTTGTGTATTGTATTGTCAAAATTTTATTAGCTCTTATTATCTTGACTGTAAAGGCGGCCGAGTCGTCAACAATACGATTGCAGTAGGGGTAACAACGTAGTGGAACACAGGCCCGGTATAATCGTATGATTGATAACGCATTAATTACTAGCTGTTTTATTCCTGCGGATATTGTTTTTTTTTGACAAACTAACAAAAGCAAATGACTAGCAAGGACTGAAATATCCTAGGGAAGCTATAGTTTGGGGAGCGCTCATTCCTAACCATTTAGTTATGTTACATAAAAAAATATTTCTATTAAATTTCAAACATTTCTGAATTAATTAATTTAAACCGCGAAACCTGTTGACTCTCGGTAATTTAGTTTGAACTTTGTCCAGTGAATAGAGTTTTAGTAAGTTACATGTGACCTTCCAAGTCAAACTCAAAAGGGTCCTTATAGCGCCTGGTGGTAACGCTATTCTAACCGCTTTTTTGTTTACGACAAGGGGAAACGCAAGCTTTTTAAAAAAAAACACATGCTATTCCAGACACAGATAAAAAAGTTACGTTTCGAATAAAATACGGATGTATAAGACTCGTGCCCTCATTTTATTATGGCCCTTTTCACTTTTGAAAAAGTTACAAACTTTTCAGTAATGAATTTTATATGCAACATTGCGGGCTTGTGTAGAGAGCCCTCAATGTTTTTTTTTAAATTTTAGACCTGTCGGTAAACTATGTACTTCGCGTCCAAATATGTAGATAGTAATGTCAACTTTTCCGGACATTTTTGAGAAAAACTACTTGAGACTTGTACCGTAACAGTTTTCCGAAACCCTGTGCCAATAAAAAAATACAAGCAAATTGGCGCAGGAGGTGAAGCTATGAAGGTCCCTTACCTCGACGCTCTCGTTGATGTTCTGGATACTTCGCGACGTGAAGCTCTTGCTGTCTTCCAACGTGTCTTCCTTTTCGCAGCCGAAATGGTGATACCTGTACGAAACCAGATAAATTGAAGGCAGAGTAAAATGGTAATTGACGGTTTTTTTGTAGATACAGAATTTTCGTTTCATAGAAGCTATTTTCTGCTGAACCCGTGCAGATTTCAGGTTATCTTGTGATGGTAACAAGTGTAACCTTACCTAAACTACGTGAATCACGTTTGAAATAACCTGAGGGGCTAGACAAGATGCATTACGCTAACCAGCGTTTCTATTCGTTTCGTTTGTAAACCAATCGCGTCACTGGTAGATCACGTGACTTTTCGTATCACGTCATCTACAAGTGACGCGATTGGTTTAAAAACGTAACGAATAGAAACGCTAGCTAGCGTAATGCGCCTTGTCTAGCCCCTCTGAAATCAACACGGGTTCTGCAGAAAATTGCTTTCTATGAAATGAAAATTCTGCGAAGTGAGACGTTCTATGAAATGAGTGAAACAAGGGGACACCGGTAATAGACATTTGCGAACTCAAGATTGCAATCCCGAGACTGGCAATCCTGAGGATTGGATCTGATCGAATGCATCTATAGTCTATGAAATTGAAATTGCCAAAGATGTAAACAAATTAGTACCAATAACCTCAAATATTTATAAATCAATCGTGTTTTTATTTAAAATAACATTAATGAATAGTTATTTGATCTTAAACTTAATGTAAAAGTAAAAATCAAGTGTATAAATCATTGAAAATTTCCCCCTGCCCATACCTTCTCTAAGGGGGTAGGACCCCTAAATTTTGGTAGGACTCGGCAGATCCTCATTTCTAGTGCCAAGATAAGTTATAAACAGTGTCATTGGTGGCCATATTTTGCCTCCAAAATATGCTACTTTTTCTGTATTTATTTATGGCAACAAATATAATGAGCACCAAAATTAGTAAACGATCACTAAATTAGGTTAGGTTAGGTTAGGTTAGTTTTTGGTGATCAATTGATAATATACTATTTTCGGCAGTAAAAAGTTTTTTTTTGCGTTATATTTTACTACATCTGGTGATCCGTTAAACATAAGCCTTTATTTATTATCCTTTAGATAAAAAAACACTATGTAATAGTAAACACTGGGCCGCCCTAGGCGTACTTTTTCGAATCAAATCGGAGAAATACTGGAAAAGGGCCGAATTTTAAGTACCCGAAACCGACGTGCGTGCATGACTCGATGTATGAATGTGGAAGAAGCGAAAGAGATTTATCAAGATCGTAGCAGGTGGAAAGAAGTGGTCTCGTCTCTGCCTAACCCTCTGGGAAAGAGGCGTGATTTAATGTATGTATGTAATAGTAAAAGCAGAAGTCGCTATCAATAAACATAACGTACCTTATAAGCGCCCTAGACGCATAGACAGTAGGGTGGTAGAGCAGCGAGGGGTTCAGGTAGACCCGGTTGAGGTTAACCCCTCGCGTGTCGGTGCGGTAGTGGCCGCGCGCCACGCCGTCGGGGTTCAGGAACGGGATCATCTTGAACACGTACAGCTTGCGCAGCGCCAGCGCGATGGGGTCGTGCCGCGTCAGCAGCAGGTTCAGGAACCCGTTGAACACGAAGCTGGACGGCGTCTCGCCGGGGTGCACGCGCGCTGATATGAATATCACCTACGAGCAAGTATTATTACAATTATATTATAACCCACTAAATAAAAAACACTAGCAACCACATTTTGCACAATCGGCTATTATTATTCGTTACAAACATGCAAAAATACAAATCTTTCCTCTTTATAACATTAGTGTAGATGGGTTTATACCTGAAATAAACTCTACCTATCTATCTATCAGCTCGTCAGCCAAAAGAAGCAGAACACTATTACGTCAGAGCTTAAGGAAACAGTTTTGATAAAGTGTTTGTTTACATTTAGAAGTGCCTAAACAAATGGATCACAGCTCTAACGTCAAGATACAGTTGATGTTGCACTTTAGTACCGTTTGGAAACCAAAATTTCGTAACCAGTTTTAAATTTCATTTAATTTTGTAGGTGGTTACGAAATTTTGGTTACCAAACGGTACTAAAGGGATGTTGCGGTGTACCTTCTTGCCCTGAAACTTCAGAGGCCTATCCTGCGACTCGGGGAACAGGTGCTTCAGCCGCTCCTCGCGCGTCTTCGTGATGCCGTGGTGGGACGTTATCGTCAGCAAGTCCACGCGCCTGCCTGGCAAACGAGAAGAAATTCCTTTTATTGCGCAAGGTGTCGGGAGATTTGATATTTCGCGAGCTTGTTTTCCTTCGCTTATGGGTTAATTCCAATATTGGATTCCATTAAATGTGATGAGGATTATTATTTTTTATTGTGTAGCAAAAATACAACATTATGAATTGTTAACATCTTTGAAAGGGTCTAGCAGGATAAGGAAGGTGTACCTTTACAAATATTGGAAAGAGCTATCAAAAAAATAATTGACATTGTTTTGTTTTTCTTTCAGATATAAAAATATTAGTAATTGTAGTGTATACTCCCACTTAACTTACGTCGCTGTGATCTTGTTTCATTGCTTTAGTTGACATGGATTAGTAGAAAAACGAGATTGAAGATCTTTTTATGAATTACTCTTTAGACGTTATCTTTGTGACAGTTCAAGGTAAAAAGTTGCTTAAAGTTGGAGTGATTATTAATTATGAGATGGCAAACGACTGACGTTTACCAACTCGAATGTTCCTCAGACGAGTCAGGCGCCACATCTTCTTTCTTATCCTGCTAGACCTTTTATAATTTTTCTAGTTAGTTATTAGTGCTATAAATTGTCGATAAAATTTGCCCGTGAAACAACACCCTTAGATTCCCTTTTTGTGGCGGCAGTATAGTTACCTTCAAGTGAATATGTGAGGCACTCTCTGCAATAGTATATGTCGTCCGGCGACTGCGGCGACGGCAGCGGCAGCATCTTGAGGTCGATCGAGTTCAGCGCGATCTGCAGCTCGGCGAACGAGAACGGGTACGTGAACGCGAAGAAAGTCGTGGCCTTCAAGTTGTCAGATGTCCGGTATTTGAAACTCAGCGTGAATGTGTTGTCGTCCAGCTAGAAGAAGCAACAACAGTTAACTCGATACCGTTTTGTTCTGATACCTGCAATTAACTATACATGCTGTTGTTCCTTATACTCGAAACTCGAATTCAAGACCAAAATCCTAACCTCAACGGGCGCACATTCGCTGTGATTACTGCATTTTGGTTTAAGTGTAGGTATTTTTATCAATAAAACTTACCCTAATATTACTGGTTACTGAGTAGTTTAGTAGTCTCATTCATGTTTTTATGAAATAATGTTAAAATAACTAAATAATCAAGATGGGAACTGTCAGTTTTTGGTCTTGAATTCGAGTTTCGAGTATAGAAAAAACTTGTTTTATTACATATTAGCATCGTATTGTGTTTGACTAATTTAGAAACTGTTACTATTTCAGAATTTTCATAAATCGAACCTAACCTAAACTAGCCTTGTGTACACGTTAGATATTTAAGAAATTGTGAAAAGTTCACGGTTCCAGGGATATAAAAATTATGACAATCAATAATTATGTCAACAACGACATTATGACCAACAACAATAGAAGTTACTCATTCTAAAAGGCATAAAAACGTCAACTCGCACTTCACATTCGACACTTGGCACAGAACTGACGACGCGTTGGCCTAGTTGGTAATAACCCTGCCTACGAAACTAGCGGTCCCGGGTTCGATGCCCGGTATGGGAAAATATTTGTGTGATGAGCGCGAGTATTTGATTATTGGCTTTATAAGTATTTATTTCGCTGTCTAGTACACATAGTACAAGCTTAGAGCATAGTTTTGGGATTAGGTTAATGAGTGTGAGATTGTCCCTTGACATTTATTTATTTGATATTTATCTATAATCCGCAAACGACTTCAACATTTGGATTTATAGTCAATTTATTTATAAACTTAACTAAATGTAAACCAACCAAACCACTTGGCTCTGTTAAACGACCAATCGAAACTATTTTGTCGAGTTCTGACTTATCATTATTCAGCTTCTTTTGGCTGACAAACTTTGTCATCTATCATGTCATGTAAAATATTGGTAATCCCAACTTAGTTTAGTAAGTTCCAACAAAAAACTCACAGAATGAATAGGACGATCCCTGATCCTCTCCCACTGCGGTTTCCCGGGCAGAGTGCGAGTCACCGGTGCCATGCCCTGGTTGTACATTTTACCCTGCTTGTTAAGGTTTATCAGGTTCAGCCGCACCTGCAAGCACACATATATTAAGTGCAAATTCATGAATCATGAACGATCGTCCAAATCATAACTTTTAAGTTATGACTTGAAATATCAAGCTTAATTTAATTACCGGAACATCATTAGGAATCAGTTTTTAACAATAAAAGGTAAACAACACAACAAATGAACTAGAACTACCTTAACAGCAAAATTGACAAAGCCACGATAGCATTCTGGCAATACCGCAGAATGGTAGGTAAAACCTGGGGACTAACTCTCCAGATTACTCTATGGCTGTGTCCGCCAGTTATAAGACCCATCATAAGCTACGGCGTGGTGGTCTGGTGGCCAAGCACCAAACTATCGACGGTCGAGGCTAAACTACAAAGATTACAGAGGTTGGTCGGAATGGCAGCTACGGGATGCATAACGACAACACCCACAGCATCACCGGAAGTCATACGCGACCTGCCGCCCCTGCACCTCTTTATCAAACAGGAAGCGGCCTTGACCTCTGGAAAACCTCCAAGGTGCCACACACCGAAATCCTATAGATGTGAGTTGGTAACTAACAAAACACTAATAGAAGCGGTGACCGACAGAGTGCCAAAGACATTCGTCTTCCACAAAAGTACAAAATACAGCTCCACGAAGAGCCCTGGGAGGGCCTGAACCCCAGGGAAGCGAGAATCTACACAGATGGATCCAAAACAAGGATCCGGCTCTTGCGCATTCTCAGAGGACTTAAACATACACATCTCAACACTATTAGGGGTCCACAGCACACTCTTCCAGGCAGAAGGCATCATAATGGGTACAACAGCAATCGAGGCACGGTAGGTAAATGATCTCCAGATGCGAATACTCTCTGCAGCCGATTAGTGCTCCAGGCCTCTTTTAGATCTTAGGTCGTATTAAGCAATGGGTATTTCGAGATTAGTTCCAAGCAGAAGGTTAAAAAGGACCCAACTAACTGCTTGCGCGGAGTGCGCCTGTTAGACTCATAACTGGGGCAATAACTGGTCATGCCTTATTTATAAAAAACATTTACACACTTAAGGTGTTACAGACAACCCCTGTGCAGAGCCTGCATGATGGCAGAAGAGACTGCTGCGCACGTCATCATGGAATGTCCTGACGTGGCAACATACAGGGCGCGACAACTCGGACTAGAACCGAGGTCGCTGCCAGAAGTAGTCGGCAAACATTAAGGGTTTGCTAGACTTCCTGGTGGAACTGGGTTGGCAGGAGTAGTGCCACCAACCCCCACACAAAATAGGTCGTCGGATTGTGGAAAAGAGCCCGCCACAATCTAACATAAAAGTAAAGCACCGTTTTTTAGAACTCTGCATCAACCTCGAAAATTGCCATGCCACTTACTTTGAGGTAATTAAGGTTTTGTTTCATTCATAAATATAACAATCTAGAACTGTTAAACATAAAACACATTGACTTTACTTCTAATTTATTTATTTAATTGTATTGCAGGTGATTCTAATTTTCTAATCACTACACATTTGCAATATTGTCCCGCAAATCAGTTGCTGTGTAACCGTTTACCTCCAGGGCCTTATTTCTGGTATATAGATGTTGTGACATCGTAATAAGATTACACTAGCCTGTGTCAATTATAATTAACACTGAGGGTCAATAAAAAAAAAGACCATATATAATTACCGTAGCGCCAGCTTCCCGAGGCTGGACTCCAAAATAAAACCATGTCCTGTTGCCATTCTCGAACTCTGTGCCCGCACAGTCAGGTCGTGTCCACAGATTGAACTCATAGTCAGGTGTATCAACATTATTGGTTTTTGGATTCAACGTCGATGCTGAAATAATGTAAGACTAAGTAACAATTTGACAGCACAAACACCTGAAATTACAGTTTGAGTGTGAACTATAGTTGGGTCAACGTAGGAAGGTCCTTGTGACAGCTGATCTAAACACGGTAACAATTGTTTCTTTAACATTTTATCAATATATGAATATATTGCATGTGAGTATAGTAAGTGTTTGGAATTATGAGGGCTGTCAGGGATCATCCTAGATTAACCAAATTATAGAACCCGTAATCAAAATTTATGGTTAAATGAAGAAATATTGATGATTTAGTATTAGTAGTATTAGTAAGAACAAGTTATGGATTTTAGTTTAGGTGATAGGCTTGATAAATTTCCTGAGATATAGAATACTCAACATAAAAAAGGAAAAACATCAGTAACAAAATGTAAGACAGCTCACATACACAACAGCTCTTAAATTAATATAGGAAATGGCAACCTACAAGTCAAATATCCAATAAGAATGTGCTAGGATATATTCTATGAGCACTTCGTCAAGCCATAATTACCCGCGAAGGAAAAAACCCGGTATAATTGGCACAAATAAATGGGATCATTGTGGCATTGGACTTTGTATTTTGGCAAAAAAATCAGTAATTAACTCACCAATAAGCTCCGTAGGCACCCGGTCTACGTGACCGAGATTTCCAGAGTCAAAATTATGTATAAAATAAAATCCACCGCACTCTATTATATTGTTGTGATCCATGTTTTAAAAAATATTGTGGACTACATTATACAAAAAGTAGTAAATTAGTCGAGAATTTTGACGGCCTCGTAGTAAACATCTACTTGAAGAATTTGTCCATCAGAACATTTATTTGAATCTGCATGTTTGTATTTCAAAATGACACTCAAAAAACGGAGGCTACACTGTTTTTCTAAACAAAATTATGTAATTTTGTTGACATCGATTGACGGATAACAGCTGATTTGTTTTATTGGTGATCTTTTAATAATTTTAACGCGTTCCAAAAAATATTTACTATTGGTTTAGTCACAATAAATTATCGTTTTTTTATTGCAATTTTTATATTATATCTAGTTTAGTAATATTGACATTCACTATTTATTTGGATATTCACTTTATGCCACAATGAAATTTTATTCAAGATGGCTACCACTGCAGGTTAACAAAGGAAAGCGGGATTGTGAAGACTGCCAGTGTGAAAAAATGCCAATTGGATTATGTTATGTTATCGCCTTTATCTTCGTATTAGTACTTTTTCAAAGCACACGATAAGGGATATAAAATCATACATTACTTTTTCATTACACTGAAACCCGATAGTCATGCATGAAATAAACGAACACTGTCTGTGGACAAATTCAAGGGACTACCTATTTCATTTCTTTGTTCATCCCTACAATATTATACATTTATACTACCACCACATACCCTTACGCTATGCGCGCACGAGCAACTTTTGTCGCCGCGACAGTACATTTCTCTTTTTCTCACTTCAAGCGTGCAAAAGAGAAGAATGTACTGTCGCCGGCGACAAAAGTTACTCGTGTGCGCATAGCCTTATAATCTGAAGCCCTACTTTGAAAATCGAAGTTCGAAGTGACATTAAGTCTATGGAAGTGACGTTAGCTTCATCCCTTTCTCTCGATTTTGTCTTGAGTGACGAGTGACAGGGACTTGGCACTCGAAATTTCGAATAGATAATGTCAGTCAGTTTAGATCCTTGACTAACCATATTCTTCATTAAAAACAGAAAACAGCTGTAAAAAAATTATAGCTTTTTTTTTCAATACCTACTATGTCTACGATCCTTCTTAACGGCTGACGAATCTGCGAGCCGTGCGCGGCTGAGCCGCTTATTACGGAAGCGGTGCCATACGTTTTCATAGTGTTTACTACTGTCGCGAGACGCGCGCTACAATCGCGCACGTCAGCCGCACGCGTCTGTCGCATCAGCCGCTACCCATGGAAGTCAACCTTTAGTCTTTGCATTCATACTCTTAGATGTCGCTATAGTATCAAATGACGATTTGGGGGATTTCACAAACGCTATTTTACTTTACAGCTATTATAGGCAATAAATAGTTCCATGGTGCTTACCACGAAACACTAAATTCGAAACTCGTTACGCTATGCGTGCACGAGCAACTTAGTTGCTAAGCGACAGTACATCTGTATCTTTTGCACGTTCGAAGTGAGAAATAGAGAGATGTACTGTCGCGGCAACAAAAGTTGCTCGTGCGCGCATAGCTTTAGTGGCGGGTCGATTCGTCACTAGAACTTTTCTTGGTAGTTCGGTGCCAGGGTGACGTTTCCTGGGTCACTCATTAAAACTATGATTTCAAAGGATAATTATAAGTCCACTACCATTCTTTAATGGCTTTTCTCCTGAGTATGATAGAAGTATACATTATAACATTTATAACTTTGTCTCCTGGCTTACGGGACACTAACAACAACAAAAAAGTTGATCCACCCATACGTATTAAGGAGTAAGACTCTCGGGCTTCTACTAATAAACTGTACTTAAATATGACACCGTGTGTGGTCTTAATATGGATAAACGGACACTTGAGTGCGGTATTAGTAGACTATGTTTTAGTTAAGTATCAGTTTTTTATTTTAATTTTTTATTTCTTTCAATGTTTTTATAAATAGATAATAATATTAGTAGACTTGAGTACCTATAGTTTATTAATACCGGCCTTAGTATTGTGAAAAAGTACGCGTTCCCTCTTCCTTTGTGCCCACCAAAATAAACAAAATAAGAAAAGTATCAAAATCGTTTATTCCTCCATTGATCGGTAATACCATATGAAGATTTTTTGAATTTACCGCTTTTTCTCAGGTTCATCTTTCATTAGACAGACTCTAGAGACGAAATCGAGAGAAAGGGATGTAGCTAAAGCCGGCCATCCACGTTACGGTCCACCGGAGAGGTTACCTGCGCAGGCGACCGGAGGACACGGCACACACGCACGCTTCAAGTTACAAATTACAAGCGGAACTCCTTCCTAGCAATAAAAAAAAATAGAAGCAATAGAAGTAAGAAAGAGAGTTCCGCTTGTAATTTGTAACTTGTAGCTTCGTGAAACGAGCCACTGGGGCTCTATTCTTCTCAGTAAAACTATATTGCAAAGAGTAGTGTAATATACTGACATGTTTTGTTTTTCACACTGCTGCCATTATTGTCAGGTAAATAAGAGCTATCGTATCGTTGACAATACTATAACATGTCAAAGTAATAATAATATGGTTTCACCAAGTACAGACCTCTGCGGGCCTATGCTATCTCTACGGGCGGTAACAAAATGAGAATCGAAAATTCCATTCGACCCTACACGAAAATGCTAAAACTTGCTATAAAACTAGCTGAATCGCGCAGTAAGAGTAAGTACCTACTTATTTAAAATAGCTCGAGTCTTAATTTTTTACTTAGATTTTTCCTGATAATGTATTTATTAGTTTAAAGCTTTACTTTGCAAACTTAGACAGAGGCGACCGGAGCAAAACCAAAAACCAATTCTTTCGAGTGACACCGTACGGTGAACCTATGCGTGTGTGCCGTGTCCTCCGGTCGCCTGCGCAGGTATAGATGAATTAGGTACCGAGAGCGTGGAATTGCTTATGTAGTGGTTGTACCGTTCGCATGAAAAGGAAAACAATTTAAGTTTTCTTCTTAATTTAATGAAATCTCATTAACCCTAAACAAGTGGAATAAGTATGTCCTTTTTTGCTTTTAGTCGCTATCATCTATTTAAATTTTCATCTTTAAGGTTGGAACTTGTGATGTTGAAGGAAAGGAATCATGACAAACAAACTAAAACAAACGTTTAACTTCAAAATTGTATTTTCACATTGTCCTTATAATTATAACAAAATTAAATAAGCTTAATTAATTATACAATAATAATAGGTTACTTAGGCGTGGCACTTACCTAAGGATTATAAAAAATTACACTCCTTACAATTTCGAACAATCGGCCAATAAATGCCTTCATCACAAAAACTCATTTTACGATAAGTTAATAGTCCTACAATACTCTAATTATACACTCCGGCTACAATTCTATCTACTCCCTTGCCTCCTTCTAATATGTCTTTTGTGAGCAAGTTTATTGAGTGTGATGATACATAACTAAGAAATCACCTTTTCGCCACATCGAAGGTAGGTTACACCTAATTAACCAGAGATGGTCAAAAGTAGAACATCACTTACAATAATGAACGATTTTGGCATCTTGTTTTGGCAACACTACCAAAATAACGACATTATTGAGAATTAATTGATTTCGAAAAATATTTAAATACTCGCAGGGATTATTTGACGACGTAAATAAAATTATAATATCACATTTCGGAACTACAACTAGGGGTAATATGTGTTTAGTATGAAGGTATGCGTGTACTTGTAACGTGTTATAGTTTAGTACCTTATACTTATTTACGTAGGTAAAATAAATCAAACGAAATATTCCTACATTAAGGACACTGAGCATAATACTTTCAGTGAGCCAAAATTAATATTACTTGCAACATTTTTGGTTACAAAGGTTGAGACCACTCTGATTAATATTTTATATTTTTTAATCGTACATTTATTATATCCCTCTGTACCGTCAAAGGTTCTTTTCATATAAAGCCTGACCAAAAAAAATAACTCGCCATATTGCGGAAATTATATGAACTATCATTTCTACTGCAATTCACGAAACACAGATAAGAAAGATTAGTGGCGACCCCATTTAGAGGTTTTTTATTTTTCTGGTCAGGCTTAATTCTTGTCGCTACTGCAGAATTTATTTATAATACATTTATTAAAAGACCGTAGGTTTTTTAACAATCACCTACGTTTCGGTGTCTCGTAATCAAATTATAAATATGTATATAATAATAAATAAGGCATTATTATTACCTATCTTGATTTCTGTTAGGACTAGGGCACTTACACGCTTATGAGCATTTCACACGAAACATCCATACACAGCTGCTGCTTGCATTCATACATACGGTGCAATTTAATACAAAATAACATATCCAGAACCCGAACTCAAGTGACAATTTCAAACATTATTTTATTAGCCAGGTAATGTATAAAATGCCATTATATTTTCAGTTTTGTGTCACCTGAGAAATAAAATAATCTGTTTTATGTAGCTAGTTAAAGTTTTGCATTCTCGTACACTACGTCTTGTATTACATTTGGCAAAATATATTGCTAATAATGTCAATAGAGTAAAATAGCCATAGTTATTATACAAATCATTATAATTTATGGCCTTATTAATAGTGAATAAATACATGTTGGTTTTTAATCCCCTCGTGTATACGGTATACACATACACCAGTGGTATACACTATACACCGAACATCCACGATCGCAATAATGCACCAATTACTTAGAATTATGTATACTATTATTTCTTATTACGGTAATTTTAACGACGATGAGATTTTTGGTTAAATTGGTGCTACTAACGGAAGACAGATGTGATTATTTGAGCTGATATCAAAACGAACAAGCGAAATCATGTATTATAGAAATGTTACACCGTACTTGATTCTGTTTTTTAATAACCACTAGATATGACGGGTGCAATATGACCGCGTCAAATCTAACCCCCTCACTAATAAACGTGGTGTAGTTAAACCATGCTTTATCCATATATGACATTTGAATTTGACAGATAGGCCCTTGCCAAGATGCACTACGCTAACTGGCGTTTCTATTCGTTTCGTTTTTAAACCAATCGCGTCACTGGTAGATGACGTAATACGAAAAGTCACGTGATCTACCAGTGACGCGATCGGTTTAAAAACGAAACGAATAGAAACGCCGGTTAGCGTAATGCATCTCGTCTAGCCTGCGGGCCTATTATGGTTGTGTTTATCGATGTGGATAAAGCATCTGTCACTGTCTGACTTGTATGTAAGTGCGAGAGTGACGTATGCTTTATCCACCGCGATAAAGGCGACCATAATACGGGCCCTGAGGACAAAGCATGGTTTAGCTACACCACCGTTACTCAACGTTTATTAGTAAGGGGGTTAGAATCTAAACATAATATTGATGTATTTATCTAATGATGTCAGTCCTTTGAGATCTCTTAACCTTTGCCTTCGTCGGGAATGGTGGCGGCGAGGGCGGCGGGGCGCGCGGGGGGCGCGGGGGGCGCGGGGGGGCGGCGCAGCTCGTCGGCGGTGGTGAGGCGGCACGCCAGCGCGCGGTAGTCGCAGGGCGGCGACCCGGACTCGAAATCGGGGCGGGTGCTCACCGAATTCGGAATGCTTTCATTCTGAATCATTGGTTCTACTTTGAACGGCGGACAGCTGGAAAATATATTATGTTAGATTGATTTGAAAAAAGAAAAACTATTTATTAAAGTTGATAGCTTATTTGGTAGTGACTGCGAAGCTAGCGATGCTGGGTTTGATTCATTCGGTCATTTGTTTGATAAGCGCTCGAGCGTGAGTATTTGATCTTGAGTTTTGGACGTTTTCTATGTAGGTATTTGATGACAACAATCAGAGTCAGTTAATGACGATCAAGTCGGTCCTTAGGCACTGGTACCACCGCCGACGATGGGCGGGAAGCGAGTACAGTGGCCCGTTTCACGAAGCTACAAGTTAGCGGAACTCTCTTTCTACCAAAAGGAGTTAGAAAGAGACTTCCGCTTGTAATTTGTAACTTGTAGCTTCACGAAACGGGCCCCAGCCAGCGATCAACTATTTGTGTCTCTTTTATTGACACGCGATCTATATTTTTTGTTTCGACAAACTAGTAAAGAGTTCTCGTCGGCAGTGTGAACAGCCAGCGATCAACTATTAATATACCTACGTATCTCTTATTGACATGGGATCTATATCTTTTGTTCGTTAGGCGTTAGCTGATCAAAAAACTCTATAATGTCTACGCAATAAAAGCGAAACAAACGTCAATCGACTCGGCTCGGCTCGCTTCGGCGTTACGAACGGAACGACGTCGTTTTCGCTCTTATTGCTTGGACATAAAACTTTTTCTTACCGGCTCAAGCCTATTCCGCGACGATAGGTTTATGGCCGAACCCTATTTTCAAACCGCGGATAGATAGGCTTACTTCGGATTGAAATTTGACACATTTTGTATGGGCAAGTGTCAAATTTTAACCCGAAGTAAGCCTTATCTGTCCGCGGATTGAATATAGGGTTTGGCCGTTAGGGAGACCCTAGCGCTTATGTTAGTTCCATACACTTTGACAATTTTCGAAAATCGTTTTCGATAGCGTGAAGCATCTTGTCTATGGCCTCGGATAAGTTATAGTTTAGTACAAAGACAAATTACCTCAAAGGGGGCGGAGTTGGCGAGCGTGACAGGGGAAAGCTGGCCACTTCCCTGGATATAGCGAGAGATTTGATGGAGCCGAAAGCTTGGTCAGGGCTGAGTGGGGCTCCTAGAACCGAAGCCATCCCTCTGCAACAAAACGGGTTAATGCTCATTAATTGATACGGGAAGGTCTGGAAGATACATTCTGATTATAATAAGTAACTTTGAACATTGTAGTGTTTATGTTTAGGCTTATATAGGGTTCATACAGCACATTTATAAATAAATAATGTGCTAAGGGTTCTATTGTTCCACTCGATCGGGTCAGGCGGCTCTATTCAGACTGAGGGGCAAATGCGTTTTTTTTTAAGGGAATAATACGTTTTTGAACAATTTATGCACCCTTTTATAGTAGGTTAAGTACCTATATTCCTATAAATGGGAGAAAACATAGTTTTAAAACGTATTTTTTAATCTTTAAAAGCATTTACCCTCTGCAGGAATAGCCCCGCCCGACTAATAACAATGATTGGTCATTTGTAAATGAATGTGAAGATAAGCCTAATGGTGTTTACTATAATTTAAGTGAGTTCTCGAATGTTGACCCCTATAGAAGCTCAGTTATACTCGTTAAAACTCTATTGCTATTGTCACGTTAACGTATTGTAAACATTATGAAAGCTCTATTTACTTGGCAGTAATGGCGGCCGAGTTAAGACGATATGATATCATTGATGATGAGGTTTAAATAAAAAATGGGTTTGCGTTTGACCTCGGTCTCACCGGATGTTAAGTGGCAACGAGTTTAAGGGTGGTATATACACGCTTACTTAGAAAAAAGCCTATTCACTCTAGTTATACGATTCCGGGAGTACAGACGCAGGGAGAGCATTCCACTTGGCAGTGAGAATAAGAAATGACGCAGCAAATTTCTACGTCCGAAAGTTTAAAGCTATAATAGACCAATGCTGTCTTGCTAAGCCAATTAAAATTATCTCAGATTCAATTAGCAAAGTAGATTCAATCCTTTCCTCTAAGTAATGAGGTTGTGATTGCTACGGAAGTTTTATTTGAGATGCTGCTATTTGAATCAGAATCAGAATAATCTTTATTCAAGTAGGTTTACATAGAATAAACTCTTTTGAAATGTCATAGTATCGACTTGGCCTAAGTTTACTGTAGGTTTTGCATAGGTTTTGTCTTAGCAGGGTAGCAGAGGCGGCTCTAGCCCATATAGCGCCCGTGTGCAATACACTTTGGCGCCCTCTAGGGTCTTTGAGATCGCTGGCGCTGTGAGCGACGTATGTTCTTTGCAGGGGCTCTACTTTGAAATCAGTAATTCGAACTTCGGATCGCCCCGTCACTTTCTTGCGAATTAGTGACACGTCGAGAGAAAAAGGGATAGCAATAGACGAATCGAATTACGGATTTCAAAAAAGAGCCTCAGGTGTCGCGAGCGGCGCTCGGCGCCCCCTAAGACTAAGACCCTGCGCCCGTGTGCGCTGCCCACCCTGGGTATTGATTGTCTCAAACGCAAAGGTGAGCGAATGAAGGAGTGAAGTCCAAGCGGCGAGTGTAAGTAGTCCCTTCAGAGCGAGCAAAACACATTAACGCGTGCATTCTCAACTAGGCAGCCTTATACGTTCGAGAAGCCATGCTGCCAAATTGAATACACGCGCTGAAATGTGTTTTGTTCGCTTTGACGGGACTACTTATACTCGCCGCTTGGACTTCACTCATGCGTTCGCTCATCTTTGCTTATGAGAGAATCACTACCCTGCACTATAGGTTAAGCCTGCAGGGTAGTATGTAAGGGTGCTTACACGACGGAGTCAGATGGCACCAGGAAGGGTAAGGGCGGCGGGCAGGGCGCGTCGGCGCGCGCGGGCGAGGCGGGCTCGGCGGAGCGCGGGCAGCGCGGGGCGGCGCCGTCCTCCACCAGGCCCAGCCAGCTGCGCAGCCAGCTCCACAGGCCCGAGGGGCTGCCTGCAAACATACGCAATTATTACTACTGTTTGTAAAATTTCATTAAGAATTGTTCTAACACTTCGAGCAATTATTTTTTTTCCAACTTTTATGTTTTTTTTTGGAAATGTTTCTTTTTTTCCAACATTTATGTTTTTTTTTGGAAATTATATCCAAAAAAAAACTATGTTTCCATTTCGCAACGAAAATAGCTATACTTACTTAAATCATTATGGTTAGCTTTCGTTACGAAATGGAAAAAAAATGGAGGCTTTAACTGTTCTAATTAACTATAAAAAAAATTGAAAACTATGTATTATTTACTTATTTATTTTTTAAACCACCAACAAAAATTACAAAATAAACAAAAATCCTGCAAAACTGTTTTAGGACAGTTTGACTGCAGGAAAACTTTAAAAGAACAGTACTATTATTAGGTGACTTATTCCTCACCTTGAAGGTTTTCTTGTTATTTCTACGATTATTTGTACTTACGGGAATATTTTCTGCTATTTTGAGGGCTCAGCGGGTAGAAATCTCCATGGATGGGGCAACGAAATGCCAGCCTCCGCTGCCGGCGCTGCGCGGCCCGCATCAGGATGCACAGCACGATACCTGTAACAATAAGTTATCAATGCTTAAAGTACTTGGCCACATTTAAGTAAACTAATTTATTCTAGTGCTAATACTGTTAATCAATATTCATGACGGCTTGCACATGTGTTTATTTATTTATCAGGATGCAGAATGTTTTGATTATTAATTTAGAGTTTAAAATACGTAGGTATATTTATAAATATTGTATCTTCAGTGGATGTGGAGAGGAGCTAAAAAACGGTCAAAAAATTAACTATTTTTTGGTGAAATCATAGTTATCTATAGAAAAATAGCGTAGCAATGACATAGACATTGCATATCTTACTATCTGGCCAACTCAATGGGTGTAATTAAGGTGTAATAAAGATTATTGTTCGCACTATTCTATCTAATAGTTTCGATCAATAAGCAATTGTAGCACGTACTTTGGCGTTTCCAATAAATAAGGATATTCTATTTTTAGTAGCGTTATTCTATCCTTATCCCTAATCAAATGTAATTTGTCCCGACCGTCTTCTACAAGTCGTTTACCCGCGGTCTCCGGCTCACATTTGGGAGTCATTCGACTATATTTATATTTTTTCAACCTCGATTATTTTACAAGGTTGCTTGCACATACGACAGTTTAATTTAGATAAAAAGATAAAAGATAAAAAATGTAGCAATTTCTTTCAATCACGTTTTCGAAAACGGCTCGGAAATTTGCAATAAGTGTAGGGGTTTATGGGGGCGAAAAATATGTCTGTCAAGTTGTCATCTTCGGGAGAATTCGTTTTCAACCCGAGCGACGGCGCGCGGTCTTACAGGTACCTACTATATGTAATACCTTTAAACGAGCAATTCTTGTATATATATATATCGGGGGCAATAAATCGATCTAGCTAGGTTTCGTTTTTAGACAAATTACCAGAACAAAATGTATATTAAACGAGCAATATTTGTATAATTAGATATACCTAAGTATACAACTATTGCTTGTTTAATAGTATAGAATAGGATAAAGAAAAATAAATAAGTATTTTAGTATTTCTATTTTTGTTTGTGACCAATAAACTCAAAACTACTGGATCGATTTTGAACATCCTTTTACCAGTAGAATGCTATATTATCTATCACTGAGTAACATCGACTATGTTTTATTTTTCTATGCGGACGGAGTCACGGGCAACAGCTAGTATATTAAAATGCAATATATGTTGTGCCAGTTTTAAATTAATACAAGTTCCACGCGCATAAATAAGATTCGACCATATTGTATAAGTAAATAAATATTATTTGAATGAACAAAAAGATTGTTAAGTATCACATATCTTAATGACTATAATAAATCATTCGAAGTGTCTGTCAGACACTGTCTGAACTCGTCAATGTATAGTGTGCATCCTTGACTAAGTTCACTTTCACCTTTCTACAGATTATGTTTATTGTTCTGATGATTCAGAAATAGCTACCCACAATACACAGATGGCGCTAAAAGCTCTGCATTTTGCAACACAAGTATTTTAAAAACAAACTTACCAGCAATTGTCATAATTGCACCAGCGACAATGCAGACTGGGCCGAGCACCCTAGAGTTTCCTGTAAATGCGAGGCGGGCCGCACAATGGTCCTGCTCTTCGTTTTCACCGCAACCACGGTATGACGCAGCTGCGAAAAAGAAACATAAAATTACTGTTTCGTAAATTTATAACCTGTATGTAGCGATAAGGCTGTTGTTTACCATGTTACATAAAACTGTTATTATGTGTTCGACTGTAACTCTCTCTGTGTATGTAATAAAGTTTGCATTTGAATATTTTTTGGTTTCAATACTTTCAATAAACATTATTCGTATCAACGCCGCCATCTCTATGTTAGATTAATGAGAGCCCGTCGTTTGTTTTGCTGTCTACTTCATTTACGAATAAGTAATTAAGGTTGTCACATAGTCGGTTTTCATTTTGGTCCTGAAGGTACAGTTAGCAGATTTCAGTTAGTGATAAATGTGATAATTTTTACTAGGTAAATAAAAATGCGTTCAGTTGAAGATTTTTTTTATTTCTATCCTTGCAGTATTCACATTGTAAATATTGTAATTAATTAGGTTACCCAGTTTCAGATAACGTCTACGCCAGCTATGTCGAAAAAAAAGAGTTCTCGTTCCTTTTTAAAAAAAAAAAACCGATATCTTGTTGATAATTTTTACTTTACCTACGCCAACGAAGCCGCCCCACCCTGAGGCTCTAGCAACTCTCTCTCTCTCTCTGTGGCCCTAGAGCTCTATTCCACTCAGTAAAACCATATTGAGGTTTTTAGGGGCTACTAATTGTATTAGGTACAATCTTGAAAAAAAAACAACTCTAGCAACGCAAACAGAAAAAAAATATATCTTACCGGTTAGTACGCATCCAACAAGCATGAACAGGAAGCCGAATATCGGCAGAACGATTTGGCAGTTGGCGGCGACGACGACGCCGGCGACCGCCAGGCCGCCCTCAACTTTTTCCACGCGCAGCCGAGAGATGGCGGGCGGACATCTTGGTTTCCCGACGGGCGCGCGAACCAGGGGCTCGCCGGGCGGTGACGTAGTCCTGTAACAACAGATACAATAAATTAATTATGTTTAAAAATAAACGCATTTAAAGCCGGGTACTCACTCGCGAACTGTAACTGTAATTGTAGCAGTTACGGCAACGAGCTTCTATTGAAGAACAGGCTCGCGAGTCGCGTACACATCATGATTTTACGTGAAACAGTAACGGTTACAGCTCGCTGAAGTTTAATAAGAATCTTAATGTAACCGAATAGGCAAAATTATTGCTGTATTAAAAATATAAGTACGTTAAACCAGTCTCTTAGAACTTTATTTAAATAAACTTAACGATGATATTACTTTAAAGCTACTAAAAACACCTAAAAGCAAAAAAAAATAGTCTAGTTATTGTCATAAAAAACCTAAAAGCTATTTATTCGAATTCAAAGGCAATCCTCTGAGGCAACGAACTCTATAATAATGAGATAAATTCCCATAAGATGTGGGTGGCTCCATAATTCACGATCAGTGAACAATAAAATACCGAAACAATACTTGATTTCTACTAAGATTACGGTTTAGCAAGTCATTTTTCTTTTAAAAATAAATTGTCAACCCTTTGTTTTCCACGACGTTATACGTCATATTACGGGTGAAAATTAATACGTTCATCGTTTCCTCGGACACTTAAACACTTTCCAATTGAAAGTTTCATTCGAGAAAAATAATAATGAGGAAACAGAAAGCTAACTGATTTGGTTATGTAATGTAGGTATACTCTAATGTCTAAACAGTACTCTTATATAGAGTCGAACTTAGTGACACAACTGTTGGCTCAGAGATGCTTCGTTTAAATCTGGCTTGGCCTTGAGGGTTCATCTCGTAGGGACTTTGTCTGGTCTATTTTTGCGGTGTCTAATTATTCGCATCGTAGTAGTAGAAGCACTTTCGGTGGGTGCCCATGGATTGCGATCTATCGTAGAATTTATGCATATGTCTACAATTCAATAACACGTGCACTATCTCGCGTGCGTAAATTGCTGTTTCAGTCAGGCCACATGTAAAGCACGTGTAATTTGAAATAAGTTTGTCACTCCATTAAAACCTGGGATCTTTACGTCCTTTTCTTTCATATACTTAATATTAGCTTTTCCTGCAGCTATACGTCGACGTAAAACTCCCTCATTCTCTTGATCAGAAAGTATACATTTTTGGGAAAAAAGTAGTCTATTTAATCCAGAACAGTGTCACCAACATATAAACATCTAAACATTACACACTTTAATATTAGAGGTTAGACAGAAGAGGTATTTTAAAGGTGGTGTGGTCATGCGTCTGTGACCTATCTTTAGCTTTTTATTCTTCAAAATATCTGAGGGCTCTGCCAAGAGGCACAACGCTAACTAGCGTTTCTATTCGTTTCGTTTTTAACCAATCGCGTCACTGGTAGATCACGTGACATTTCGTATCACGCCATCTACCAGTGACGCGATTGGTTTAAACACGAAACGAATAGAAACGATAGTTAGCGTAGTGCATCTTGGCAGGGCCCTTTATACTGTGCCTTGTTTAACATAGTGGTATTTAAGTGCTGTGAGTTCCGGTATAGTTGTTTGAATATTGACTCTAGCTAGACTAAAACTATCAAGCAGCTTAAAATCACACAACTGAATAATGCAAACTGGCAGATACTCTTTACTTGATCGAAGTGTACTCGTAATGGCCAGCTTCAAATATTCGAATAGAAAAGGGACACGAAACTTTCCACGAAAATTTTCTTACATTTTTACGTTTGCGTTTCTGCAAAAAGGGACAAATTGAATTTGATACCGAAGTGCCATAAGACATAAGAATTTTATAGAGGGTTTTTATGTATTGGGTAAAACAATATGTACCTTGATAAAATAACTTTAACTTAAATCCTAGATCATATTTTTTTAATTTGGCACGTATTTGCCGTTGTTTATTACACTATCAAACAAATAACTAACGGGTTCTTGGTAAAATTTAAAACAAAGTTTGAAAATAAAATATCTTTCCTAGCAATAAACTTAGCCTTACAAGAGATTTTAAAGCGGTAAATACTAAATACGTACCATTTGGCATGTTTCTCTGTTTACCGGTTTGCGGTTTTATAAGATAGCAAATGGCTGCCTACATGCAACAGACAATGAAGACGTAAAAAGTCTGGTGGGTATTAAAGTCAGATCAACAGAAACCAGCTTCTGAGTCGGAAGGTCAAGACTGTCGAGAGCACAGTTCGATGTTTAAAGGTTTAAACAATGGAATTGAAAAACGCTTGGAATAGTTTTGGGGGCAATAAAAGAGAAATGTGGTGTGTTTTATTACTATTATAGTGTAATGTTACTTGTTTAGTATTCCGTTTAATGTATTTCAGACGTACGTTAAGTTATATAGCAGTTTTTATGACAAAACGTTTCTTCGCCATGTTTCGCCTCGCGTAGCAACATATGAGCCTGTTCTAAATTATGCATATCGATGCGTATCACGTATGTATCAAAGGCTATTTAAATTCATTGAAAGACTCGTAATATTTTAGCTAAGCATTTGGAATAATGGATTAAGCATGAAGGCATGAACACAATCAATGCAAGGTCCTACTAACAAGATCTAGGAATAAAAAAGTATCTATTTAGTGTTTAGTGCCTTTAGAATGTAGTGGTTTAATGGAAAATACTGATGAGGACCTATTACGATTTATATAAAAATACCGACGGCTTTTCACCTTGTCGACGTCATGTATACATACAAAAGTCGTTACTTACTTACACGCCAATGACAGCTGACGAGTTTCACGAATATCAATATTACAAGTACAGCAAACCATATACACTAATAACTTGTAAATAATATTCGGCCATGTTAACTTTTTACCAAGACGGAAAAACTATTAAGTAATTTAAAATGACGATTAAAAAACCATTTCGTGGAATAGACTTATTTGTGTTTCGGTCTTTAATTTTTTATTACCTTTAAGATTTTGGAATGAAAACACATCAACGGGCACATCATCACAAAATTATTGAAGTTAGAAGGTTTAGTTTAGAAAAAAAATGCAATGTTCAATATTAAATATTTTTCAATAAAAACTGAAGTTATTTTGACGGTTGGGTATCATACGATGCTAAGCTGGTATACGCTTACGATGCTAACCTTACACTCCTTCACGAAGTCACGTAAAAATTACTAAAAGCCGGTTGGTTGGACGGTACGAACAATGTACCTACGTACAGGCCTTTTTTACGCTGTCATCCGTGAAGTGGCGTAGTACATGTCAAGTGGGTATGTATATCCGTCATTGGCGTTCAAAGAGTTAATAAAATACTTACTTCACATCGTACTTTAAAAGCAATATCGATTACAAGAACTATGTTTTTGTACCATTCGTTTTTAACAAGTTCGAAGGCGTTTAATTGTAATTTGAAGCTAATCAAGTACCTAATTGTATTTAATGGCTGACATAAAATAGCGGGGTACATCGTCTACTATGAAGCTTTTACAAATTATAATAACGACGGACGGGGCTTCCTTAATTAGGCTATATGTTGTAGGATAAAATATAATAGCGGGGAGTTAAATTATAATTACGATGTAAATTAAGCCTGTGGGCATGAAGTGCAGAAAACCACAAATAGCGTGCGTAGAAACGTACCGTCCGTCACACTAAGTATAAACCTATTCTCGATCCGTCTTTTGTCGGGTGTGGATCCGAGATCCGAAGTAGCCCAAAAACGTTTATAAGCATGGCTGCATGGTCCTTGTTGCAAACCTTGTCGGGAGAGGCCTTTGTCTTTCGGTAAAATGAAGTTGATGATATGATAATGCATAGGTAGTTCAAAAACTCTTAAAAAGTCGTTAGGCTACGGTTAAACTAGAAGAGCGAATGAGATCGATAGAGCAAGAAATACAAATCCGAAGGTCCTTGTAAAGCTATTTGTACTATGTATGGATATTCATAGGTTGCGGTCAGTAACCGCAACTTGTAACCAAAGTTAATAAAGACTGGATTTATTTATTAACGTCAATTTATATATGCGGGCAGAAGTCTCTTTTATAAAAGATCATTGACTCTACAGTTAATTAAAAAATAGCAATAAAACGCTGCTGATGAAATTCACAGTTTAACTACACTTGTACTCAAGAACGTTAATAAACTTTTTAGGACCTTCGAAGTACATTTTAGCAAAAATGTGATGCCAATCTTAGATATTGAAATGTAGTATCGTATAGCTTTTTAAGTGCCATTTGCGGCTGTTTACGGACTGAAATTGGGCGTAATGGACGTCTTTCGGCGGTAGTGTTTACATTACCGAAAATAAAATAAAAAACGTTCCATGATCAAGGACCGAACCTTGTCGGAGAAAGTAGTTTTTTTAATATCCGTAACTGAAGCCACTTTTCAGGGCAACTTTAATATTTTATACCAGTTATAAAGTTAAAGAAGTTGCTCGCTCAATACAACTATCTAACAATAAAGAATCTGGTAGCAATATCTAGTATGATGATCATATAGTCAACGGTGGTCATAGGAGCTTCTCAATGGCTCGTAGTCAGCTGCCGAAGTAGCTCAAAAAGCTCAAAATTATCTACGCTCTTATTCACTTGCCAATAGAATCTATCGAATCTACTTCATTTGGATGTACTCGTGTTTTAATAATAACTTTAAGTGCCAAGTACAGTCAACAAGAAAGCGTGAAATGATTTATTTAGTAAATACTTGTTAATATCATTTAGCAACGGTCACAGAATAAATAGCGCTACGGTTATTAAAACAAAGAGACAAAGTCACCGAAGCATGAGGTTTCTTTTGAGTTTTAGTGACGATTTTCTTTGAAGTGACAGACGAGGCTCGAGGCCGTGAGGCATGCACGACGTGGCAAAACGTTTAAATCTCTGAACCAAATGTAATATGTGTACACTGAGTAGGTACACGGCTCTGTGACGTCAGTTCTTGGCAACGGTAGAGTCACGTTCGTAATTTCATTTTATGGTGAGCTACTCCAATTTTATGCCTTAGTGAATTTAAATTTCGAACAAACGAAGCAGCATTGGTTTCATACAAGAATAAAACTACCTACAGTAAGGGATAATGAATTACGCCTTACTATACAAGGGCCTACAGTCGAGTTCGTAAATATGTACTTAGTGTTTTCAATTCACAAAGACATACAGCTTATTTTTACTTTGAGCAATTGTTTACGGCAATTAACTTACGGAAAATCCAGTAGAAGGGCACCTCTTCATAGATTAAAATCATGCTATATTTTCTCCGATAGTCCCTTAGGTCGTGAATCAACATAGTTAATTTAACTGGACAGTATGCGAATGAATGAAAGATACGCGGTAAATGGAACTACTTTCCTATCCACTTGAAAGTCTGAAGGATATGTTCTGTGTTGTTATTAGCTCACTTAGAGTAGGTATAATAAGTAGTATAATTCATGAACCCAAAATTTCTTAATAAGCCTAAAACAACACGGCAAGGAAGAGGAAAATGTACGTTGTTATTTCTTATTATTTGAGATTCCGTCGTTCCATTTGTTCAAGTTGACACAAGACTGGGCCTCCTTGAGGTATTGTTAACGTTTCTTTGTATCTGACGCCTTTTGATGTTGCCATGTCTAGAGAAATAAGGACAGACACCTAAAAGACTTTAATAGGGGAATATGAATAGATTTTTTAAATCGCATTTCTCAACAAAATATGAAAATACCGCAAAAGAGATCACCAAAAGTGAAGTTAAAATTAAAATCGGCCAAGAAATACGGATGATACAAGCATTTTAAACTTAATTAGACAGCGATTAGGCAGATAGATCCGATATGCACTGTGACGTCATGTAACAGGTCGGTCATACAAACTCCATGTTAAATTCTGTTTTGCTAGAAAGAGATAGGAACCAATCTTTGTTGTCTTATATCTAGCTATTCAAAAAATGATTTTTCTTAACTGTTTGTGACATGCTTTTGTTTCAGCTGTGAACAAAAGTCATGAATATTCCTTCTTAATTATGAAACAGTTTGATAAAAAGTAATTACAATACAATGGCGGGTCAGCCTATACGCCAGCAGGCCATCTGTGTCAAACAATGCGCATGTGGGAACTGTTCATTGTAATTTCTGCCGCTTCCGCTTTGGCTAAACGAAGTTTACTAGGAGATTAGGGTGTTATTATGACTTCATTAAAGTTATGAAGACAGTTTGATTACGAAACACACTTCTTTTACACAATACTTTACTTTTTAGGGTTCCGTATTCAAGAAGAAACCATTATAGCTTCGCCATGTCCGTCTATCCGTCTGTCCGTCTGTTTATCTCGGTTCTTTTTAGCAAATAATTGATCATGATTATGAATCTGATTATCTCAAAGACGCTACATTAAAATTACGCCGGCATTGTTGTAAAATAAAATGTTTTTCTTAAGGGGATAGGGTGGAATAACCCTTAGATTATATTGAAACATCGCTACTATTAAAGTCAATGAACGTTCAGTAAAGCTTAATTAAAGTCACTGGTCGATAAAATTATTGATCCCCCGGGTATACGACGGTGTAACGGCAGTTCCGGATCGCCGGTACCGTTCAGTTTCCGATCCACTGACCGTCGAATTCGATTCAGTTCAAACTTCGAGTCGTACCATTGTTGCGGTAGCGTCAGCAGCATGGAAACTATTGTGATCGTAATCGTATATCTAGGCCAATATCAAACTACGGTAATTAGTACTAGTGGTTAACGGTTAATTGCCTACCTAGTTATCAGTGATCTTAACTCGAACAAAACGAGAAGTTTTACAGGTCTAATTGTATATCCCTTTTTAGTTTCATTCGTTCGTTTGCGTCTATGGTTATCTAGCTGGGAATTTACGTCCGCTTCCCATCCAAAATCCGTCTAATGCCCGGTTCCTATATCCAAGAAACGAATCGTTTTCCTTACGTCTCGTTAAAATTTGACATATTTTGCACGTAGCAAATGTCAAATTTTAACCTAAGTACCTATTTTGCCACAAGAAAATAAGTATAGTTTAGGTGTAAGCCAATAATTCTTCTTCGAACAAAAGACATCCAATCACGTCACATTGAGATGGGATAATAGCTGTATTATCAGCTGAATATCTCGAGTTCCCACTTCATTACTCCATTTTTTACGCTGTGATTAGTTTCTGAGAAGTCACCCGTAGATTACCTGCTTCTGATGCTGATAGGTTATTCTCGTCGCTAGGGGGGCAATTTTCTGTCATTACCCGGCCCAGAATAGTCGCCGTGTGGGGGACAGAGGACGCGGCGAGCATCCTGCCTCCGCGTAAAGGCCAAACGGAATGCTGGCAAAAATAAACCACTTCAGCGCCCGTGACGCTTTCACGTGTCAAAGTTATAGAAAAAGGCCAGTTTGTGGCAGCGAATATTAAAAGTTTACTCTATGACGCACTTGGCTGAAACAAGTGACATTTCAGGGAAGTATTTGGCCGCGAGTGAGTTGTTTGAAACAGGTGGTTTGGCGGTGAATTGGCAGATATACTCATATCTATACAAATGTAATGTTATCTGTTTTGCTTCTTCGCAAAAACGAGTGATGATGACGTGGGTAGTATTAAATCTACCAAGACGAAACACGGTATCGATACTCAATTTTTAGACTCCTGGTTCGTAGCAATTATTGGTAATCAGAGATCTAAATATGCTGGTTACTGACTAAACTAGCACTAAGCCTTAACACGTTCACAGTTCATTTAGACGATGAACTACGATTTCCTCGTTACTAACATACGTAGCTCTAAAGTGGTGTTATTATTGTAGTATTACAGTTAAAGCGAGTGATGTGAGAATGGCTTCTATTAAACGACTAACGCGTGGCCACATGTAAGGTTAAATATAGAAATAGAACGCGTGTCTGTTAATTCATTCCGAAATATACAGGGGGTTTAGAATAGTTCGGTGCGCTATGCCTCTAAACTTTACACCCGTGGGAGTTTTATTTTCGTTGTTAATCTACAGCGTGTTGTGTTGACACATGTTATTTTAATCATGATGTGTTCCGATAGCCGTAGCCTAGGCATTTACTTTCAAGAGCTTGTCTGGCTCTGGTCTATTTCACTGTCATTCATTTTATCAGCCTTCATTTTCATAAACTTGATAATAATTCAACCTATCTTTACATTTTTGAAAGGGTACCATAGCAGACTTTAATTAAGGTAAACAATGTATGTAGCTACACACGCAACTAAGCCCTCGAGCAAATTTATACAAGGTTTAATCTGCAAGGGGTAGGTGCCACGGTATTTGCTGCAATCTTGTAGGGTATCCCACTTAATAAATGTGAGGCACGCACAATTAACATGTAAACATTTTAAAACCCTCACGGGTGTAGTCAACAATTATGTTGTGGTCTTCTACTCATTAAACTAGAAGGCCACTTCAGTACTTTGCCGCTTTCACTCCAATATCATATAGCAATTAAAATTTGACGTTAAAGCGACAAGTAAATAAAGCATCACTTATTTTTTTAAGTCATTGAAGGGTAACGAGTAGACACCGCTACCCATAAACGTCAGCAATGACAGCAGCCAAGTGCGTTTAATCGAATACTCTTTTTAGGCCACGTTTAAAGGAGGGCATGTTAGATGGATGACGTCGATGGCACTCACGGTGGCTGTCCCCTCTATAAAAGATACCACACCCTTTATAAACGCTTTTGACAGAGTTATTATCGTCCCTGTCACTACCCTTTTTACCTTAATGGCACCTTTCGGGGAAACGAGGCTACAAATGGTATCATACATATTATTTTACAAAATAAAGCTAAAGCATACAAGAGCGTAATTAATGGGGCATATAAATAATAAAAAGCCAGTACGCCAAACTGGGGTATCCTAGTGAAAAAGGGTACAAGTCGACTTAACTTGTTATAAAAAAGGGTATATAAGTACAGTATGTGTTTTGTTCGCTTTGACGGGACTACTTAAACTCGCCGCTTGGACATCACTCCTGCGTTCGTTCACCTTTGCTTTTGAAAGAATAACTCCCCTGCACGGGTAGCACAAGTGGTATTTTCTCGCTTGTCGCTCAATGCGTCTCTATCGTTACTGACAAGATGAAAGGAAGATCCGAGCGACCAACAAGTCGTGGGCAACTTGTGCTAGCCGTGCTGGGGCAAGATGGAGAGATGATATGCGCAGATGGGCCGGTGTAGGTTGGATGAGAATAGCTGAAGATCGGGAGCAGTGGCGTGCATTGGCGCGCATACGGGCTGATCATGATGATGATGTTAATCACGGAATAGAAAAAACATTGGAAGTGGCATATGAGCTTCGCTTAGTGTCAGACCTGTTGTCGCCAATATACTCAAACTATCATAAAAACAACACGCCACCATGGAAAATGTTTTTGGTGCGGCTATCGTTTTAACACTCCAAAATAGCACAATAAGGCATGCTTCTGGTTTATTTCCTACTTTAGAAACATCGAAATATCGAAATATGGACATAAGCGATCGCGGCAAATGTATGGTAGGTTATGCGGAACTCCGCATAACTATGTCACACGTTACACGCCCACTTGACACTTCTACTGTTTTTTCTGTTCTGTGATGTTAATAAATATACGTTATTTTTGAGCTTTTCACTTGTATGCCACTTAGTAGTTATATAAAGCGAGAAATAGGAGAAAGGAACCAGATTTGAAGTTTAACCCACTTTTTGGATTGACCTAAAATTTTGCACACTATACCGATGGCAATACCTACCTAAAATATTTTATGTAGAAGGTGCCCTCGAGCTGCAGTATCATACATAATGAAGACGTGGCGTAAGGTGGCCTGGCCATCTATATGAACTCCTTAATGACTAATATTAGATCAGTCAAGTTTGGATCTGTTTAATTTTAGTAATCGTTAACAAACAACGTTTGTTTTTTTAATTTAATGATCTTTATTCCTTTTTTTCAGAGTCAAATGTATATTTTACTGTAAAGTCAGAACTAAGAACGTAATCGAAGGTAATCCTCGGAATAAGCAGAAGGTAAATGATATGCTAACGATTTAAAATCTCTAATAGCACTGATCAACTCTTTCATTCTTGTGACGTTGCCTACCTACTTGGTTTGTAAAATAACTCTATGGTTCAGCTATAACTTTTGCTAATACCTATTTGAAAAAGTTCATTTATTTATTTTCCTTTGGTAGATTCGTTCGTAGTATCTCGGGGAAATTGAGCATAAATGGTATAATAACAACACTGGCTAAGTAATAACAAAGTGGTTTTCCTCAATTCAAGAAATTGTTGCCAAGTTACGATTTAAAAATAATAAGTAAGTGATGATTTATGATACATGTGGAGTCACTACTAACCTCTATAAACTAGAAACTAGCATACAAATTACGAATCTAGTCAATAGTCGTTTTAAATAGACCTTTTAAAAATCAGCATGATGTAGGTAGGTACCTATATTAAGTAATATGCCATAGATATTTCAATTGGGATTGTTCATAATTTTACAATTACTCTAATTCGAAAACCATTTCGAGGAATGGGGTATTAAAGCTGTTCTGCATTCTTAAGTTTTTGAAATATTTATCTATTTCGGATATTTAGACAAAAGTATATTTAACCTTTGTTTGACTTTCGTTTTTGGCTTGAAGCCCTACTAGGTGTATCTTACGGGTTAGGCGAAAACCGCATGAAATAATATGTTTTAATACATTATTACAATCACTTTTTATCATTAGATATCATTTAATTGTTGTAATTTATTAGAAAATGCCAGCCCAAATAAAAAATAATCATGTCATCCATAAATGTCTTCTAAATAAATAAAGATATTCAAACAGAACTATTGGGTCAAATACAAAATTAATGAACTTGGTCTCTTAAAATTACCCATTCTTTCGAATTAGAATGTAAAAACAGAGAGGTTTTTTTTTCTTGTATTGATAGGTACATTTTTGAACCTCGTGGGACTTTGCGTGACGATTCTGATAATAACTGAGATTGTCAGAGATGCTAGCAACCGCCAGAGTCCCAGAGAACGCTGTTTACTAACAAACCGTGTCATGTTGAGTGTTATTTCAAACCCACTGACACAGGATATGGCTGTTTATAAACGTATCTCCAAACACTTAGGTTACAAGATGATTACCTGATATATTTTTTTACGCATTGATAAGTAAGCATGTAAATTAAATAATATTTATGAAAACCTGTTGTAAGTATTAAGTTTTGTAGCCTGTCGAAAACTTAAATAATTATAAAGGCAAGTGGCATTGGAAGCAGCGGTGTGAAACGGGCCGAGGTTCAACGTCCTCCCGAGTACTCCCGACTCAGTACGAGCACCGACGGATCCGATGACATTCCACTTGGTTCCATTTTTAATTCAAACAAAATACGTTCGAAATCCAATTTTATTATTCTTGATTTAAAAAGTTCGTAATTGAACGTTCCATTAAACGTCATTGAAGTAAGTTCCTAAGCAGTAGGTAATGAATGTGGCCAGTGCTATTAAACAATTACATCGATCTGGTAGTTTGAAAGTGATATGCAGTTATAAAGTCTACTTAAGCCAAAAATAGAATAGCAAACGCGATAGTAGAAAAGGCCTGCTATTTCCCAGTCAACTGGTGGATAGTTTGTTCAATCAATTATTGAAATCGTCATGAGAATGTACAGCCTGTCGCCCGAGATTCCGGTTGGACGTTCAAATTTCCGTTCCTGGAAGCGACCGGGCCAGGAAACTAGCTGCCCGGGGCTTCGAATGTGAATACATTTGAGTTCTAGTCATATTTGCAAAGCATTTCTATCGAGCCCGCTCCCAAGCGGTTAGCCTTAGGCTAATCGATTTTCTCAGGGTATAATGTAGTACATCATCGACTGCGAAACCTATTTAAACAGCTCGCTAAATAAACTTGAACGAAATTCGTAAAAAACTGTTCTTATCTATGTGCCATTTATTATTGTGCAGTCAAATTTGCGCTGAATACAAATTATAATTTAAAACAACAACTTTTTTTATTTGAGTTGACAAGGCATTTCAGTTTTCTCGCAGAATAATGAATGACGTACACATTAACATACGAAAACATTATTATTCGACTCGATTTAAAACGCGCAATCGAATTAATACGGCATCAGACGAACGTGAACGTGTTAAAGAATCAAATGCTTAAATAATTCACTTTTTGATTAAATCACAAAGGTATTGACTAGGCATTCCGTTATTAGTCATTCCTCCCTATTACATCCTATTGATGCGCTCATCCTTAAGAAAAACGTGCCCCGCGGCTTACCTACATTATACACTCAAGTGCATTGATAACCGGGTCATTTCTAATACAAATTTGCTCACACCGTGACCCGATTCCATTGATCTTAGGTATAAAATACTCGCGTCATTGTTTATAAAGACTCTCACCATAGCAAGCCAACCAATTAACAGCATTCAGTACCAAAATCACCGATTTCCATAGAAAATTGGCTCTATGTAGAGTCTCTTGGCAATTTGTTAACGAAGTGTTGACATGGATAAACATCAACGGCTTCTGTTTTATTTCCCAACCGCTGAAAGATGCTGATCCATAATAAACTGAGGAGTTAGTGGATTTAGCTGTTGTACTTAAGTTGCGCAAGAGCATACACCGTAGAGAGAGATAATGTAAGTCTAATCATGTTTAGGTAGGTGTCGTAACCGTGAAAGGTGAAAGAAAAATGTCGTTTGTAAACAAAGCGACTATAGGACGTAAAGAATGCGTGTCAAAAGACTGTGTAACTATGAATATGTATAGGTATTTAACAAATTTGAACTCTACATTTTGTGCCGGTAAAAAAAACGACATTATTTGTGAGGAAAATCAAAACAAATGGTTACGCCATATTACGAGTATTATTGTGGACATCTTTTTTTCCTGCATTGTTTACAAAAATGCAATGTACCTAAGTAGGTACGATATATAATTTTAATAAATGCAAATATGTAGATTGCAGAGGTTTCGTACATATTTGAATCAAATAAAACACGCGACGACATGGTGTCGTCAGAGGTCAAACACGCTAATTTTTTTGTTGGACTTAGTACATTAGGCTCGTTAATACTTCCTTAATAATGAAGAACTCTACCTAAGCACATAGTTGACATCACATGTGACCGAAGAGCTGGCACTCAAGCTGTGCTGACAGTTTCCTCGCTCAGCGAATAAGCTAAGCATGGTTATTCAAAGGAGAAATACTTCTACCCCCTGACTAATAAACGTTGAGTACCGGTGGTATAGCTATACAATGTTTTATCCTTATCTGTCAAATCCAAATGTCACAATGACAGATAAGGACAAAACATTGTATAACTATACCACCGTTACTCAACGTTTATTAGTAAGGGGGCTAGTTTAACGTACTTTTAGTAGTTTTGAGTTTTAGTTTTGAGTAAAATTTGACGTTTCTTAGATTCAAAGCAGTTTTTTAGGGTAAATTTAGTTTATGTTAGTATCTAATTGACAAAAAAATATTGACCCTAAACACCACTTTTCGTTGTTTGTGTGCCAGTTTGTCTGATTCATCGTTCGCAGAAGTTAATGCCGCCTTAATGAACCAATTATGTTGATTGAAGTGCTACAATTTTATTATGACCTACTCGTATGCATCAGTTAAGCGACAACAGATGACGAAGACTAACAATTAATTTTCAGTGTTTACCCGATTGTACTAGAGCGAGGGTTATGTTTTTAGGATCGGCAATCTTCGTTTTTAGGGTAATATGTACCCAATGGCTGCCAACAGCCCTATTATGCTTCCGCTGTCCGTCCGTCAATCTGTCCGTCTGTCAGCAAGCTGTATCTCACGAACCGTAATAGCTAGACACTTGAAATTTTCATAGAGTGTCTATTACTATAGCCGCTATAACAAGTAATAATAACAAAAAGCAAGCTTTAAAAAACCCGACTGTTGTTAACCAACTTTAAGACAAGCCTTCGATTTTCAAAATAAAAACGATTGCGATTGCGTTAGGCAATAGCCTCTCAGCACGGCTAGCACATGTTGTCCGCGACATGTTTGTTGCTCGGATCTCGCTTTCTATCTAGTCTGTAACAATAGAGACTCACTGAGCGACAAGCGACAAAATACAACTTGTGCTACCCGTGCTGATAGTGACCGATGCTTGATCCACGTTTATCCTATCTATATACGACTATAATAAGCCCGCAGGTCGTCATCTCATGTTGGTTTGTCAATCAAGAAAGCACGCAGCAGTGTCGTCAGAGACGCTAATATTAAGGTTGCATTTGATACATTAGGCTCGTTAGCACCTCCAAATAATGCCTAAATATGACGAGCTAACTGACAATTATTTAAACCAACATGGGAACGAACATATCATAAGGTTTTTTACGATATACATCAGAATTTAAAGATAACCATTGTTTTAATGAATCAATTAAATCGATTGACGTGATTGCAATAAATAAGAAAGAATTAAAATTTCTAATTTAAGTTAATTCTTGTTTATTGCTACAAAATTAATCTATAGTGTTCTAAAGGAAACAAATACTTACAGGTAAAAAACTCAAGTAAAGCCCCTCCTAATTTTAACATCTTGAATAGTCCGTTCGAAATTCTATACTTACTTGAAATTTGGCGTAAAGTCCATATTAGTTTAGCATACAATACAACTACATGCAAGAGGGGTTTCACTTATAGTACATTACTTAACAAGGGCTGTAAAAGAAAGAAAGCCCGAAATCGCAGGTATTTGAGACCCGAGCCGTAGGCGAGGGTTGTAAATATGCGATAGAGGGCTTTCTTTTTTACTGCCCGTGATGAGTACACAATTTTACGTCTTCACCTGGCCACAATGCGAGTTTTACCGTGCGCGCAGCGTGCGATAAAACTCACATTATGGCCAGGTGTTACGTAAAGTTTTTTACCTATGTAATAGGTACCTACTAGGTATGTAATAGGTAAGTAGATACTATTGAATTATGACCTTTTGCTTAAATATTTTCACACGATTAATCTTTTTTAAGATTAAAAATCTCGAAAAATTCAAAGTTTTTCAAGTGTTTAACAATGATCCGGAGGGTTTTTTATTTGAAAAACCTTGGAATTGTCATAAACACTTCATCACATGAATCATTAAATAAAAACTAGAAGAAGCTCATTCAGTGCAAGACACCCCCCTTTAAATGTACTAGTTCCATGGGCTACTACGTCAGTATTAAAAAAATTTTTTGCCCGAACGGATTGATAACATAGCATGATTGTACAGCCAATTCCATTATCAATTTATGTAGTAATTTTTCGCTTTAACTCGGTATATACCATAGGTATGTACATACCTATGGTATACCATACAAGTTTGTTACACGGTTAAAAGCGACGAGGGACCAAACCAATTTACCTTTTATCTATACATATAATTTTATATATATTCGATTATAGTCGTTCTTACTTGTTATATCTATCATATTAGTCATACTGCGTTTAAATCATGAACTAAATTCGGATACAACATTATCTTTACGAGGAAAATCCAAAACAAATATCTATATCATGCGTATTTTTTCTGCAGTATTATCATATCATGTAACATTTAAAAATAATTCAGGTACCGACATACCTAGGTTTATTAAATTATTGCAAACATACAGATTTCCGTTGCACCATTTAAAGAGTCAGAGTATTGAACTATTTACCTAAAGTTTAAAATAGTTAATGACAAAAATATGCATGCCTATGAATGTGAAAACCCAAGTGTAAAGAAGATGGATAAAGACGGAACTAGAAAAACCTACAATATCTGTTTATCTCTAAACAACAAAAGCCAAAAAATATTGATAGATACCTATTAGGTAACCAATTGGAATCGCAAAATTCAGAGAGTGCGGCGGCGGGCATAATTTCTAAGTGTAAGAAGAATTAACTAATTTAATTATCTATATCAATTATAAATCAATTTATTTTCCAGATAAAAGTAATTTTATGAGCTTCACTATCTTGCAACTTTTCCAAGACCTACAGGGTGAACCAAAAAGCACTTAGCGTTTATATTTTTTCACAGTATTAATTGTGACGCGACGTGAGTCAAGGCTGTATTCATCGAAATATAATAAGTATGGAAGAGTAATCGACGCTCAAAATCTGCCCCACTGACTTGGTGCCGGCGGGGGTGGAGCTATTAATGAGTGCCGAACTGTCTATCAGTCGACTTTCTGACGTAGTGTCAAACAGTTGTTTACAATCACAAAAGAAAAAATCGATATTAATGATTACCGGATTTAAATGACGCTGCAACCATGCCAAGTTGCATTGTAAATTGGTGCAGAACCCACACAGATGCAAAACAAAGCGATATTTATTTTCATTAGTAAGTTATTGAATTTTTAATATTCCATACCAAAATGTCATGGCCGATGTTATGCAATATATCTTTGAAAAATGTGAATTACAAGCAACTACTTCGAATGAATAGGAAATTAAATTTTATGTCATCTTTACTATCGTTAGTTTATGTACATAATAAAAAAAACGAAATATGAAAGTGATCCTATAAGGGTTCCTCCCTTTTCCTTTCGAAGTGCGGAACCCTAAAAAGCAATAGGCTTAATTAATTGATACTTGTACAATTTTTTTCACAAACGACAAGTAAATTTATCTGCCATTTAAAGTTGGCTTTCTCCTTGTCTATTTTCAGTGTAAGAAAGAGAAAGGGCTAAATTTATCTGTCAAATACGCTTTACTTGTCGATTGTGAAACAGGCGGTTAATATAAATTATACTCTATTGTATATGATCTAACTTAAGAGTTGGCTTCACATCTCTAACTGTAGAATAGAAACAGTGCCAAATGGATTATTTGTGATGTTTTCGTCTTAGGTACTACTCGTATAAAGTTAATTTTGTCATGTTTTTTCGGCAGCATCAAATAGGCTGTAGGTACCATCCAAAGCGACTATATATCTATATATAGGTATTATACTGTCACGTATCTTTATGCCTATAAGAATAAAAAAGGGGTTGCAATATATTTAGCACTTTAGATGCTAAAGACTATTTGACGCTGACTACTCTTACAACATAATATCTTCTGATATACTATTATACAACTTTATAATAGTGTAACATAAGTAAGTAGGTACCTATGTTAAATGATTCAAGGGGAACAATCATTCAATCATATAAAAAAAATATTAATAAAATTCGTTATTCAATTACTGTGTTGTTTTTGTATTAAACCATCCACGTCAAATGTTGAAAGACATGGCCGCGTTCAAATAACCCTTATGAAAAAAAATATTGACAAATGGAAATCTTGTGTCAGAGAGCTTGTAACCAATTGCAGATATTTGTCTTTCAAACGGTATAAAACCTTACTGAAATTACTGTCTACTCAAACGTTATACCAGCATCTGACATAAATGACTTCATACCTTAACTCAATTAATATTTAGTTGATTATTGAAACCACTCGATACATAAGATCTTTTCATTTCAAAAAGTGGGCGTTTTGGAGCGGATTTGTCAGTCGTTTTTGTTAGACGTTACTCTTCCATACTTATTATATTTCGATGGCTGTATTGTGTTAATTTTAATTAAAATATCACACTGCTCCAAATTTGCTCTTAGCTCTAACGACGTTATAATATTAAACTGGTTACTGACTATGACGCGGGAACTGGGATGAGATAATGAAATTCCGTTTATAGCGCGATATATTCGTCGACCATCGGACGCGTCACTCTAACAAAAGCGCCGCTTAACCGGACCAGTGACGTCATGCGTTCGAGGGTTAGAATTGAACTCACGTTACGTAACAAGGTTTTCATTGTTTGTTTATACAATGTGTACAGTACCCCAACAAAAATGTTAAGCACTTTAGTGCACTGTCATAATAAACTTCAAACTGAAAATCAAATGACAAGTATGACAATATCAATGTAGTCACAATGACAAGGTTCTAAGTATCCTTAACATTTTTATTGGCTGTACATACTAAATATATTGAGATTTTACGAAGAATTCTGTCCGTGAAGCTAAGAAGATTCATAATGCAAAAGTTTTTTTAGTTTTGTTTGAATATGCCAATTCTTGGAATTTTTTGCCAAACTTATCTAGTAAGCACGCAAGGACGGCAGTTCACTTGGCTGTTATGTCAAATATTTTAATCGCATCTCTTTTACTCGGTATGTCATAAGTGAGAGACGTAAGATCAATATTTGCCAAACACTGCCATATATCGCTGCTGCTGATTTGCCGCAAGGTCCACAAATGTTGATGTTGTTGCGGTCCAGCAATATCGACTTTATGCGATATGTCTATGTTAATGATTATTTTCACTGTATTTATGACAATGAGAATCAATGGCTTTCTGAATCTACCTATGATACATTTTTTTTTGTAAGCTATCTAGATGTTAGGTCTTCGTCTTCACCTAACGAAAGCGAAGTGTCTCAGACGCAGCCTATACTTATACATTTTTTACGTCCAATCAATCTTTTATATCTTCTAGACCACTGTCTAATCGAGCTCGAGCGAGAGGCTTCATTATCTTGGTTCTCATCATTATTATCACTGATTCTTGTTGTATTAAGTATAGGGAGGGGGGGAGGGAATGAGAGTTAAGCTATGTATAAAATGAAGGCAAAGCGATGTCACATATTCGATAGTTGACTTAGGAACACCGAGTTCATTTAAATAAAAATATATGTTAAAAAAGAAGCAGTTATAATATTTTTTATTTGTAGATAGTCGCTGGCTAAGCCACGTGTCTATTTATACGGCATGCCTCGATGAATTTGTTCACGATACGATACATTAAATTATTAACAGGTTTAACTACGTGAAATGGAACTTTTATGATATTAATAAGACATTTAATATAGAGTTCCATTTGTAGATGACATGTTTTTTTAATAACTTTCGAGTAATAAATTACTTTTCAACGAGGTACCAATGGATAATTTAAAATACCATTATGTTTCAGGGACGGGTTCAATTTGTATCATTATTAAAGTGAGCTAATTAATCCAGCGTATTCCGGTAGCGCGTCAATTCAACAAAATGGCCGCTGATCCCACTGTAATGGCGACTTCCGGCTCATTACAACGGGCAAGTAGCGGCGACAGTTGATTGTTCGTTACCCATACGTGTGTTGTGATTGTGAGCTGCATGGAAGATAACAAGGAAGTCACTGGTTTTACGCAGTTGACGATCATTGAAAATAAAAACCATTTTAAATAAGGATTACGGGATTAAATAAGACATTGTATCGGTAGCGCGGAAAGCAGGTACCTATGCAAGAAGTGATGAATGTATAAACCAAGGTACCTGAGACCATGTAAAGTTGAAAGTACAAGGCAATCGATTTTTTTGACTCCACCTATTCGGACAGATAACTTTGCTTTCTCAAAAGTATTGATCAATCTAGCCAATCTCCGTTCTATACTTTTGTATGGCGCCGCTAGCCTCCTGCTCCAACAGTTGGTGCCGGAGCTGGTGGCACTAGATACTTTCCTCATAGGTAAAGTAAAAAGCAGTGTGTCATTAGCACAATATTTTAGTGTTGGGCAGTGTTGTTTGAAAATTTCGCTGCTCTCAATATGCTACTTATGAAGGAATCTTTGCTTAACTCTGGATTTAATATACGATATATCGCCTTCGTCGGATACCTACAATTTTGCTCTTTCATGACACGATATCCTTTAGTTTTCTGCATTCTGGTTATAAACCAAAGAGTTTTTCGAAAAGTTTAGTCTTCCACTAAAGTACAATCAATCTAATATACAGATGTAAAAAAGAATTAAAACTGACTGGCTGACTGATCGATCAACGCACAGCCGAAACCGCTGGACCTAGGGACTTGAAATTTGGAGGGAATATTCCTTGGATACCCTAGGGGTGCACTAAGAAGGGATTGTTGGAAATTCATCCCCTAAGAGGTTGAAATACCCCTGTTTGAGTAGCGGGAAACTAATCCTACGCGTACGAATAAGCAGGCGTAGACTACTCTAGGTAAGTATAATAATAGAAAGTGACATTAAATTCCCTCTTGATTGACTCTGGAACGAACGGAAACGACGCAGCCACTTTTATTGTGACCATTAATATACAGCAGGTTTCCAGAGTGATTAAAAACGAAGTTGACTCCCTTTGTTTCACGCCAAGTGCTTGTAATGAACTGGAATTGCTTAATTGGAAGAACAGACCAAACATTGTAGAGGTACATACCTACTTATTTATGTTGCTACAAGTATTATTTGCGAGAGAATGTAACACCCCGTATCATAATCACAGTAAATATTTGGCTTCTAATGAGATAATGTAAGGATTTAGCGCTAAGTCTTGCTTGTTTAGTTAAGTCTTCGATAAATACGTGTCCAAAGAGCGCTGTTAGGTCATTATCGGACTTCTCTAGCCTTACAAGTGCACGGGTCGTGTTCAAGGTCAATCATGTCTAGATATCTACAACTACTACTTTCCTATAAATTGGCTTTAATATACTCGTAAAGCCGTGGACTTAAATTGTTTAGGGTCTTGGTCTCAGAGAGTTCTTGTTAATATTTTGACGAAATTTAATTGTAGAGACCACGTCACTTTATTATTACATGGATCTAATGTGACTCAACAACGATGGTAAACGTATAAAAGTATAGGCAACTGCAGTCTGGGGTGCAGTCGCTGTCACGGTCCTTATGGCCGAGTGCAGCGTTGCGTTGCGTATCTATCACTGGTCATTAATGCTATGTATTATAGATGTTAAACTCTATCCCCCTTACTAATAAACGTTGAGTAATGGTGGTATAGCTATACAATGTTTTGTCCTTATCTGTCATTGTCACATTTGAATTTGACAGATATGGACAAAACATTGTATAGCTATACCACCGTTTCTCAACGTTCATTAGTAAGGGGTATAGGTCTAGCCGTTGCATTTTAGCAAGCCGAAAGATAACAGAATAAAAACATGAATAAAATTGCCATAGTCATGGAAAAACACGGCTTATGTCAGTCCCATACATGTTTTCCATTATCGTCGAGTAGAGTACGAGAAAACCTGCCATAGTAGCAGCATTTTCTGCTGTTATATCAACGTCAAGGTCTAGGACACCCTGTATGTTAGAAGCCTTGGCTGTGGCAGTTTTTAAATCTCTATGTAGACTGGAATACCCAACAGATTCTGTACAGTTGGATTGGAGCAGTAACGATATAGGTGCTCTTGCCAAGCGACTGGCTGAAATAACCGCCAAGTTTTAGTTTAATTTATGGCAATTTCATGCACTACCAGGCTTTTGTTTTGCAGGTCACAGTGTTTTGTTTTCCTTATGTAATATTTTTCCTTTACTAAATAGATATGCTTAGGTAAGGCAAAAGTATCCTCGCTTTCTCTGCATGCCTAGTGAAGAGAAGCTGGCTTCAAACAAGAAACAGCGTGTTATTATTATTTAATTAAATAATGCATCCATTACTCCAATTTATAGCATAATTCGAACGAACTCAAATTACAGCTGACAGATGTTAGTTGGGTGGAATATTCATACTTTTAAACACACGCTAATGAAATTGCCTTTCCAATAACACGTCCTTAATATTTCTGCGTTTCACAGTACTCGTACGCTCAAACAAAATAGAACCGCACAGAATTTCAAACAAGGTTTTAAATTGAAATACATTCAGTGCCGGGTTACTGATTTCTCAAACAAAATTGATTCTACTTCGAGCTTTTGGCATCGAACGCGCAAATATGCCTCAGGCGACCCGACGGGTATTGCTTCAGGGTGGGTTTTCAGGCTGATCGACCCTCAGTCGACCCGGGCTTGACATTTCAACGAAACGTGTGATCAAAGTATGCGGGGCTCCGGTTACGGGTCGTGTCTTGTAACCTTGGGCTCTACTTTGAAATCAGTAATTCGAACTTCGGATCGCCCCGTCACTTTCTCTCGAATTAGTGACGCGTCGAGAGCAAAAGGGATAGCAATAGACGAAGTTCGAATTACGGATTTCAAAGTAGAGCCCCTTTATGCAGCGTTATTTGACAACTCGACGCGTATCAATGACATACTGCAAAATTGGCTTTTGAAACGCGTTCACTTTTGTAATATATATTTAAAAGTACCGAATCAATTTCCAGGGTCTCTATTCGACATTGCGATATCGCATATTACTTTTATGTTATGAATTTTATGATGCCTACTTGTTATGTTGTTTAGGTAATGAGAGGTCTATAATTATTTGCGATATCGTTTAATCAATATCGAATATTGGCCTCGATAGTGGTTAGAATAAATATAATGTTCATTTGCAAAAAAAAAAACAACTGACAGTTTTATCTTTTTAACGTAGGTAGTCTAAGCTTGATTCTATGCAGTCATGTAGCTATAAACAGACTAACTATTCAGTGAGTCATGCGCTATCATTAATAAACTATCTAATTCTAATCAAAGGAATGTAAACGTCCCATAAAACCGCCGTTTGTCACGTTCCAAACACGAAAATGAACTGAAAGCTGAGCTTTCAAAGCTTTGGCAAAGGCAAGCCAGGGTCACGGCTGCCGTGATTAGGTCTTGTTTCATGCCGTTACTGCCGTTTGCATAAATCACCCGCCATTACTACTGAAATACGATGGGAATCTGAAAAATATTGGCTTCAGTAAGGTTGCGAGGTTATATTATGTCTCCAACGGACTGTCAATTTAAACTGACTCCTATCATTTTATCTACCAGTAACAATAGTGATTATTATTAGATTTTGTAAAAAAACGGAATTATTTTGCCGACTGTACTTTCTTGTGAATTTTTGTATCTTTTTGAGCTCTTGACCGTTACAAATATAACGAGTATAGCGGGGATTCTGTTGGTTCCTATTGACTCCAACAGAGGTCTTAAGTATATATCATTATTATTGCGTTGTCATCGGGTTTCCACATGTATTCCAAATTTTAGATCATTCCAATAACGGGAACTGGTTCAAAATTTCCTTACAAAATTTGACACATACATACATACAATCACACCTCTTTCCCGTAGGGGTGGGCAGAGACCACTTCCTTCCACTTGCTACGAGCCAGACAAAATTCCGTCGCTTCCTCCACACTCATAATTAAAATAAGGTTTAAAATTTGAATTGTCAATAAAAACAAACATATACACTTTAAAGCCTCTAAAAACAGATAAAATAACTTGCTACTTTAGCCTTAGTACAGGTAAACTGCGAGACATAATATGCAGTTCGGGTGTAGTAAACAAACCCAACAATACTTCAAAACTAACTTATGGTGCGTTCCTATATTCAAAGCCGTGGATAGAGTAGTTACGTCTCGTTAAAATTCGACATTTGCTACGCACAAAATGAGTCAAATTTTAACGAGACGTCACAACTCTATGCACGGTTTTGAATATTGGAACGCATCATTAGTGCACAAACTTCACTGTGTAGAACATCGTGGGACAAACCTGGAGATTTGTTTAAAGTTTTTGCTTCGCGTCCTACTCAATAACTCTAGTGGGTTTTACTATCTTAAATATTAACTATTGTATGCTACGTTGTACTCAGAGATTGTGTCATTTCAGTTAATAAGTACAAAGCTCAAGATTTGATTAAAGTGATCATGATCTTAGTGAAATCGTCATCGTGTCAATAGCATTAATCAGCGTCAGTAATTAACTATATACTCGTAAGCCGACACTTACGTTATGAATGAAGGCTAGTTTTATTTATTATGTTGAATGAATGAATCACCACTGTAATAAGCTACATAGTAAAATGAAAGATCGGTGACTTTCGCGGCGTTTGTATCTACTATGGTATTCCGATGGTAAACGTTCGTGCAGCGCCGCCATCGCGGTGGCGTGTGAAAGAAGCGAATATCGAACGAACGTTCTCCTCAGTCGGCGGATTTGCGTGGCCCGTGGATGCGAAGGCCAGGACCCTGGCAGCCGTCAAGGCTATTTAAAAAAAGTTCATAGTTTCTTTGCCAGTACCTTTGATTTGTATGTAATTTAAATACGCCAGGTGTGTCACTATCAGGAAGAAAGGGATGAGGCATCCCAATTTTTAAAATCAGTGTTTCGTAACCGTCAGTCATCAAGGCGAAACGTTACTGATACCGCTGGTCACATGGTAAATTCACACGTATGTGTTGCTTGTATAAAGTTGACAATAAACAAACGACTTTGTTGATATCAATGTATTATGTCTTGTTCACAGGGTCCTACAATGTTATTAAACCAGCGAAAACTGAGGTGACGAAAGATGTTAACATAATAAACATAATACAAAACAAAAAGTAAGACCCCTCTTTATGATGCTCCTTCCCTAGACTAAACGCTGTGGACAATTTGTTTTCTTATTTATTTTCAGCCTGTTACGAGTATAAAAATGACATGCGTTTACTGGGTAAATACATTTCTGGGTTTCTTTTATTTGAAACATTATTTGGATTTCCTTTCAACGTAGTACTAAGATAACCCTGGCAAGCTAGACAATCTAAGCGTTTCCTTAAAATAATTGAATTCTCTAATTTCAAATTTGTATTTAGAATCTTCGATTTCGATTCGGATAGATGTGATTGATTTGAATTTAAACGCAGCTCTAAGGTAGGTACGACTTAAAAGTTACACGCAACAGTACACTTATTAAAGTTTTCATAATTAGCATGATGTAAAGGATCATAAAAGAAAGGTTATCTGATACAGAGACCGTTAATCGAAGATAAGGCGGTAGCGTGACACATAACAGTTGCTAAGCGTCTAGGTCATTCTTATTAAGATTATGTAACTTATACCAAACGTTTTGCTATAGCCACGTTTGATCGATTAGGTTATGCAATTAATTTAAGAAGTCTAGAAATCTTACTGTGATATAATGCGGAAGTTAATTTCTCAATAAATTTCGTATTACTTACGCTTATATGCTAAGTTCAGTTACAGAGAGCTTGCTTGACATAATAAGATTAGCAAGCTTGTAACAGGGTTGTTGTATTAAGGTAGTAAATTAAACTAAAGTACCTATTAAACCACGGAATCGATAAAAGGGGTGTTATTACTTTCAGACGATTTTTTAAAATATTTTTATTAGTCTACTAATTTATGAAATGAACGATAATAAAGACTGAAAAAAAGATAATTTCGCATGTCTAAATGTAGTACTTAACGATAAGTTTAGAGAATTTACCGGCAATATTTTGGTATTAACAATGTTGCCGGTCATATTGTTTTTTTGCAGAGAATAAGTAATGACAATTAACCAGAATAAGGCAAAATCATTAGTCATTTTAGGAACAAACTTAAATACACTTAATTTTTAAGCTCATTTCATAAACTAAATCGAGGTCGGGAAATACAATTTGGCAGCACGAAAGGTCATTTCAGTTTATTTAACGTGTACCCATAATTAATCTTAATTGTAATATTATTTATTCGAATAATACTAAAGCTAAACACAGGATGTTTATTTATGTTACCTGCTTGCGAACACTTTGGCCGCAGGGTTATACGACTTTAGTTTGTAAATACGTTCTCTGCGGCTACCGTTATTACCGCAGACCATGTGTTTGTATTTATACAACCTTTGTAGTGGTCTACCGTAAATATTACAATATTCAAAGTTCAAACGGCATCGCCATCGTGGTTATTAGTTATCTTTTTACAGGAGCAACATGAGTAACGCCATATTTCTGTACCTGCTGATGTGGAATTTAGACTTGAGATTATTTGAAATACCAAATATTGTAAGAAGTCTTTGGTTAGAAAGATTGAGAATGTTGTTGTTCTAGATTGAAATTTCTGATCTGTCACGTAAATGAACACGACACACGCCTGCGAATTTAAGTAAGTATAACTTGTCCAATACTTAAATAACTATTTATTTCATACTAGAGGACGCTCGCGACTTCGTACGCGTAGAATTAGTTTCCAGCTACTCCCCTCCTTTCTTCCCGTTGGGGGTCGATTTTCGGAAAATCCTTTCTTAGTGCTCACTTACATCATGAAAGGAACCCCTTTACCAAATTTCAAGTTTCTAGGTACAGTAGTTTCGGCTGTGCGTTGATATATAAGTCAGTCAGGTTTGCCTTTTATATATATAGATTTAGTTGGTTACAAACGATATACAGGAACGATAATAAGAACTAGAAAATACGGGTCCAAGATTTGCATATGCAGATGACGATACCAATGTTTGCCAATCTATTGCACAACCTCGTTCAAATCACTGCTATTTTGGATATGGCTGCATAAAATCGGAATCAACGCGTTGCGGAAATGCCTTTAGTTCTTCTAATCTAGTTGTTAAAGTACCTACGTACATTACTAGTTTGCATATATTATATTTTATACATGCATAATACCTACTGGTTGCGTAGTGGCGGAAATTGCGGAATATAATATATACACCCTTTGTTGATTTCGAACATAATTATAGCGAGGCGGGAGACACTACAATTAAGATACAAAGGCATTGTTAGACGTACAAATTCGTTTTTGTTAAGCGGTTTGTGGGTTTCTAGCAGGTGTTAGTGTATAATGTAATATTTTTTCGCCAATAAATAGGCCGCATCAAACGTATTTTTGAGATATAGCATGTTTAATTTTTTCGTGTTCGTTTTGACTTTGATCTTTCTCTAGTTTCACCTAATGTGTTTGTGGACTGTATGACAGGTGAAAGATATCTTTAGGTCATAGGCATTTTTACGATGTGCCACATTGATTTCACAAATTTTTGATACTTCATAATTGGGTCACACAAACCAGTATTTCCTGTAGATTATGAGAACATTAACCCATTTTCCAACTCTTTGCTGTTTTAATCGGTGTCATGGATGACGTACCTATCTACCTACATACATAACCTCAAATGTTACGTGCAACTTTTAGGAAAACTTTCGTATAAGCCCATACTAAGGTAGCGAAAGGTGATGTTAACTATGTTGGATAAAGTAAATAATGCCTTGAAACTTTTTTGGTTATTACTACATTTCGATTTTGAGGTGTCCATTGGCCGAAGTCCAAATTATTCGACGCTGTGTAGCTTCGTAATTAAGACTGTTAGACTTTATTAATGTTTATTTTAGTTTGATGCGAAATTCAAATGTTTATTTATTTAAAACGCCCTCAATTTAAGGTTAATTACTATTGCTTTACATTAACGCATTATGAGTACCGAAATGTAAAACGTTTTTAGAAACATATTTTTGTAAAAAGTAAACTATTTCAGTCATCAAATTATAAAGTGATTCGGTTTTTCTCGAGTTTTTTAACTCAGTTAAGAAACAGCACTAATTAAATAATTATGAATCAAAAAGATAAGCAGAAAGTAATGTCATATAACTGCTACCCGCATTAAATTTACTTTGTAAATAAATGAAATCTAAGTAGCATTAACGTTTCAAATACAGGGATTTAACTTTTACACTATTATAAGTTCATAAAAACATTTATAAGTCCTCTAGACACATTATTCTTAGAGCCCCCTGTATCTTTACCTTTATCATAGACTTAGAATATCCAAACAGATATCACGTACAGTCAAGAGATTTAATTTGGTACCCACCTTACGTCCAAAGTTAATCTGACATTGTACAACAATAAGGTTGAGTTTCCTAAAAGTTACAAATGACTTGACATCTCTAATGACATTGACGACTTAAAGCATATTTTTCTTGAAATGGGTCCCAAATTAACGCTCGTGACCGTACATTAAAGTATTCATTGACTCTTTGCGATAAGGTGGCTTTTACAGTTAAAAACTATAAGTACATCACCTTCGAATAAGGCATTTTGCAGAACCTACTCTTGAAGTCAAGGTCTTAAAATAAAAGCATGTGTGAACATGATGAAAGTGCAAAACATTCAGTAGCACTAGATTGACATTATTTTCTTGAATCCATACATGTGCTTAGATTCTAGACATGTGTAAGTAATATCGCACGTGGCGCTCCAGGCGAGCGAGCCTACACGCAATTAATCGCCGCTGTAGCCCGACGTGTCGTAAACGTGATTTGTACTGAATCGATGGGTTTTATGACAAAGTAACCTTGTTTTAATCAGACCATTATTACTATAAACCTTTACTGAAAATAACATAACTCTGTTTTAGAAACAACCTGTATAATATTAACTGTCCAATCTCAAGGATATAACAGTGCGAAAACTCTTAGTGCTTCGGGTTTGTACTTGTCTGTCACTCACTTTCATATGCGTTACATTAAGAGCGAGTGACAGAGAAGTACAGACCCGAAACACCTCCTAAGTGCTCACAGACTGTAGTAGGTACCTATCTATAAACGAGAGATGTCTACAAAAATGGTTTCAATTATTTAAAAAAACCAGTAAATTGTAACCACATAAAATTACTTCAACTAAAATAAACTTTTAAACCCTTTGCAAGTAAATTACTAATAAATGAAAAGAACATAAAATTTAAAACAAGGACAAGACACGTAAAGTAACGTGATCTCAGACATTACTATAGCTTTGAGCTTCAGTTCGCATGTCTAAAGGAAAAGTACAAGAAAACTTTTAATTACACCTCTTGCTAACATTTTGCAATATTGGATTCCACGAATCACCATATTGTTGGAGTTTGAAACTTTATCAAGACCTTGGGGCTGTGTACATTGTACATACAGGTAATTTGCAGGTTAATTACTGATTGAGCAGGTTTCAGGGCATTTGTTACCTTAAGGTAAACAAAATTATGCCTAAAAACAAACTCAACCACATTTAAGTCAAATTTGTTACTTGCAACAGCGAAAAAAAACTGGTAAAATCAATCAAGAAGACGAAGGTATAATATTCGTCAAGTTCTGGGACACCTTGTATAAAAATATAAAATGGATTAAAATATTCGGTAAAAGAAAAAATCGTATGTCAAACTCCCAATAGACTAGATTCCTAGAAATCTCTTACATGGTGAAAAGTTCCGCAAAAAGCACAGTAGATTTCCAACCATAATTATGATGATGCCGGGGATCTGTCTGACTGGATGTTATCTTTACAATGAAACAAGTAAATTATAGTGAACGTTGATGTAAGAAATCACAACTCATAGCTCAAGAAAGTCTAACTGAATCTCAAACCAGTTACAACAAACGGGGCTTGCGTGTCATTAGCCTAACTCTAGGCTTCATTTCAGATGCAATGGCTACCATTGATTTACTGTCATTAGGTACAAATGGAAAATCGTCCACGTGAAATAACCATTCTGAAAATGGGTCAAAAGTAATAGTGTCCAAAGTGAATTTAGTCGAAATGTAATTGTGCTCAAAAGTATTTACAACCAAATTTATTTTCGTTGTAAATTAATTAAGTCCCAATGGAATTTTGTCCATTATAAATTATGACCAAAATGAAATACGCACAAGTGAATGTAGTGTAATATGAATTAAGACCATATAATATAATATAAATTGTACAAATTTCAGGTAGGACGTATTTACAATTGGTCATATTTCTGAGTGTACGTAAATACAAATAGACATATTTTTTTCGTCCAATGTCATATTGGACAATTTTACTATGGGACATGATTCCATTTTAGACGTTTTTCAAGATGGACAATTTTCTTTTTGGTTGTATTTCAAATGGTCATTTTTCTGAACTGACGTATAATTTCAAGTGGACGATTTTCCATTTGAACCTAATGACAGTAAATCCTACCATTGCTTCATATTTATGTAACTGCACTTATATTAAAAACTCGTACTGTACCGAATAGGAATAAATGAGATAAACGACTCAATGTTTCTCAACGTGCTAGGTAGAAACTAGTATTACTGGTGGTAGCTATGATGAAAAGTAGAGGGGCTCTGTTATCGGCTAGGCCTTAGCCCCAGCATAGGTATTGAATACAAAATGTTTATAAACCTCTTAATTAATTACGTACGGCTTCGGAGCAGAAAGAAGATTTTACTCGTCACTCGTCATTCGTGCATAACGTAAACTTCTACTGGAAATAGGCCTTCCTCAAAGATCTTTGCCGTGATCGGTCTTCGGACTATTCGAATATAGATTTTTATCCGAATTTAATTTGGTTTATTTGAATGTTTTTTGCAAGAAATAAAACATTTTTTGGCTTGGACCTCAATCAAGTTTTCAAAAAAGAGGAGATCTACCACAACTAATCAAGTAGAAAGAGCACTGAACTCCATTTGAATCCATCGACAAAATCAGCAGACGCGAACATTTAACGCCCCGGAAAAGAATATTTATTACATCTCTCATTAAAGGTGCCGGCAGGTTATGTCTAAACGAAAATACAGACGCTATCGGTGCACAAAAAACAGAGGTCGGTGAACCAAGACGGGTTAGACGACCATAACGAGATACCTCGAAGTTACTGCCGATTCTGTCCGTAATTTAGTCAAGTATACGATAGCAGTTTTATTCGCTTTAACTTTAAATATATTCCATTTTATAGCAGATAAAAATGCAGCAATAAAACTTGCAGAATACTGGTTCCAATAACATATTGGTATGTAGCAGGTGCTCACTAAAATGAATTTCAATAAGTTGCTTGCGGATGCTTTCGTTATGAAGGTGGCAGGTGCCGGATGCTTATGTATTCTGCATGCGGAAACCCTTTCTTTTCAACTGGAAATTGAGTTGTCAACATTTTCCTTTGTCGATATAATGTTCCTTTGTTAGTCATAACTCTATTTATTTCGTCGTTAACGAAAGCTTTATTAAGAAGTATACGCTTAAAGACCTCATTACCGATCAAACGGCAAATTGTGCCAAAAAATGACCTAGAAATCTCATTGGTTTGCGATTTTTCGCAGTTTATCTAACGGTGTTCCGACCGTAAACGTAAACACTGCTGATCGTAATGACTCATTGTTGTTCTTGATTACCGGGTAGAGAATTCACCGTTATCTGATGCTACAACATTGTGCTGGTTTCTTTCTATCAATTAACGCCTATCTGCTCTCATTTAACGGTACAAGCTTAAACATTTTGCTAAGAATAAGACCCACGGCGAATAAAAATGGTACCGTTCAGATTTCAGATTAAAGTGTCTTTATTCAATTGTATTCCATACCAGTTCTGTGATATGAACACAAACGTGTATTTGTGTATTTTTAAAATACTTGGATTAAGTTAGATCCTTAAAAGCAAGCAAAATATGAAAGCAGAACCGTCCATGATAAATGATAGCACATTGACGAGAACATTCAACGTTGTTTGCGCAGATATTGACAAAAATAACAAAGGGCTCCCATCACAGTAATGCTCTGTCGTTACTCAAAATAATTGTGTCTGAACACTTTCGAGTTTCCATCGGCTCTTCCCATTTATCAAAGGAATTAACTCGGTAATTCGTTAATCGGATATCACTAACCGAATTAAGAATGTTTGACGCGTTTAAATTGAATTAACGTTAGGTTGTTATTTGTTTGGAGAATGTAATGGTTAGGGAAACCTGAAGAGTACAAATAGCCAGGTTTAGCTAATATTCTCTCTACGGTCTTCAAATCATTGTCATTTCGTATTAGGTGTCTTGTCTACCACAGGATGCGTTATACACTCAACAGCAAGGACACAAAAGCAAGGTCACTGTGCGTATAGATTTAAGTATATCGTGACCCATTTTATTTGCTCTTGCTTTAGTAAAGTTTAGTTACTTAAACCCTGCGTTTGTGTACGTGTGTGTGATTGTAATGTACAATAAGACATGGCAATCGCAGCTAATAGTAAACCTCACACAAGCACAGTAATATACACTGATTTTAGTTTGTATTGTTTTGTTGTGTTCCACTGCAACCCTCAAGTGAATTACATTGAACATGACCTCATCAATGGAGTTTTAAACTACAGTCCGACGAGAATTTCCGGTTGACGGACGTTGGTCAAGGTCCTGCGATGAAGAAGGTTTCTACAAGCTTGACGGCATCAACCTTACGATTTACTGCGTATAAATATATGTGTATGTGAGAAAGTTGCTAGAACGGTTGATTTATTTGCTTCTATATTTGCGTGATTTGTCACTTTTGCCTTGATGTAAATCGAGAGTTGGCGCGGAATCTAGAACGCATGTTAGTGATCAAAAATGGATCCGAGGGCCACTGTTTAATAACTCGTAAAGAGCGATATATATTATCTATATATCTATATTTACTCTAGTAATATATTGGTCTGATTTTAATTATTTAATGAGAAATTGTACCGAATTATTTAGACCTTACGTGTTTTTATTATGACTAGTTCTTAGTAAGTAATATTATCTTTGCAAATATTTGAAGCCGTAACTGAAAAACATAATATAACGTCAGCCACTCAATCACTTTACATTTTGTTTTTACAGTTCCGAGGTCGAATATTGTTTACGCAGTTGGTAGAGTATATAATTCCATCGTTCTCATTAATATTCTTTGTTTAACCAGTCCCAAGATTGCTAATTATTAACAAATTTGTCTAGGCTGCCCCTCAACCTCTAAAATTCCTTTATTAAGTTTATTGAATATTTAAACAGTGTAGGGTCCTAGCTTAATTAAAATTTGGCTATACTATTGAACAGAACCAGAGAATAAAATGTTCCAATTTAAAAGGAAAATTTGGAGTTAGATTTGAATGAACCTGACTAACTGCATCTTCTGCATGTCCTGACCGTTTTGCAATACCAATTATAAACTTGGACGCTGTTCACCAGCTGTGGAATTAGTCATCGCTTTGACTTGCTCCACAGCGAGAGGGTACACCGAGACCGTCAATCGTAGTGTATCACAAACACACGACACCCATGCGGCCATGTTTCAAGTTGCATAAATTATAATGACTCACAGGTAACAATGTCACTGTCTCATATTCTGTAATAAAGGTATGGTATCGCTTTTATAAGTGTATCGATGCATACCAGGGGAGCATAATGACTGAAGAAGTTTGGTTGACATAGATTTTAATCTAGTTCAATGACTTTTTTATGGCAGGGGAACGCAAATGGGAGCAAAATGGTTTTTGATGGTAGGCAAGCAGGCTCCGAGGCATATTGATACCATCTCAAGAATGCAAACGCGTTGCCAACTCTTGGGACTAAGGAGAGGTGAATGACTTGGAACTACTCGGTGGGAGGGAATGGTTACAATGATGGTGATACTCCAGATGGACTCTGTACAAGGCCTGTAACTTAAATCCTGGACAAGCCAAATAAGTGAAACTTCAGTAAATAATACAAACAGATATAATTTAGGGCAGAGTATTCATAACGCAAGCCTACTTTTCATCACAATAGGATTTTAACGGGTAACAATGGATTCCGCGCTTTCCGGCCGCCATCTTTAATTTGTTTGACAAGAAAGTGGTCCCTTCTCATGACCACCATTAGCTGATGCTAATACGTTCAAAGCAAAATGTAACCTATAGTTTATGTAATAGAGTATACTAAAATGACCATACGTAACGCGCCGGTTGTTTCTCATGTATACAATGTGATTGTTAGGTAACAGTCTTTTTCGAATAGTTTGCGTGGCCAAGCAGGTTTTTTATGGCTGTTTCGGAGTAGGCTTTATTCGATATTAGTTAAGTGACCCAGAAGATCACTTTGTAAAAAGGTTTCTACGTTCTCTCATATATTCTAGGTAAGCAAACGAATGCGTACCAAGAGGTAAAGTTTATTGTTTATACCGGTAGGTAATAGTTTTCATTTTCACAGCTCATGACATGACCCTTTAGTCTTAACGTACTTTAATGATCTGCTTAGTTAGTTAAGGAAAGATGATATTATGTAGGTAAATCATTACTGTTTGACGACAAGTCAGTTTACTACACCTTAGGGAATCACGTACACACATGAGCTCACGTAATATTAATTAATATATGCATGTACCTACTACGTGTTTATTACAGTTTCCTTTGTATAATATCGTCGATATAGTTACACCTGAGTCTGAGTCTCCCGAATGGGTAGGTCAATGGCCTTTGAAACAGTTTTCTAAATACTTCTGTAATTTTGCAGCTGTCGGTACGTATGTGGACTTCTACCAAGTAGCTGTAATTTATGTAGAACGTTTATGTCTTCGTCTTGGCAGTGTCAACACTGTCAACACGTTTTCGGAGTATGTTTAGGCTATCTTGGTCGGGAACTGCGTTAACGTAAAATTAATTCTACGAGATGTCAAACTAAAATATTTAGAGGGAAAATTAGATTTTTCCTTGCACGGTTATTAAACTCTAGAACATGACATTCAAATACACTTGATGTCAAAAAAAATCGGGGAGAAGTAAAAAAATTTTACGCATTGATATTTCATCTTAAACGTAACTAGATCTGTTAAAAACCGGGCCGGTTTTTTACCGACTATAGACATAGATAGCAGAGACAATCAAACAGATACGGTCGTATAGAAAATAGATACCATGTATCGTAAAAAAAAACATTTATGATGACGACCTGAAGAGCTTATAGGTATCTAGTTTACAGGATACAATAGATAAATAGAATGAAGATCAGACGGCTTTAAAATTTCATTTAGGGAGGCAATTCCTTTGAGACAAAAAAACTGCATAGTAAAGTTGCCTTAATTTAGATAATAAGAGAATCCAGGATGATGAGACGTTAGCTGAAATCTCGTCATAATAGGTATGTAACGAATAAATGATAAATGAATTTCATCATTACATTAGGATGCGTAATAAGAAATAGGTTTTTTTGATCCGGTTGAAAGAAGAGGTCTCAGGTCCTCACCCTCGGACGTGTCATGTTTCGACATGATTTTCTACGGCCGTCGGGTAACTGACACCATTGTAGTCAAGTTACGTAGTTTTTACTTTTTTATTAAATAAGTATTATTTCAAACTCATCATTCTCATCAACCTAAGTTTGTTTTTATGTTTAAGATATTTTGTAATATGCCTTACAATCTTCATCTTTTAAGGTAATCTTGATAAGTTTGTAAGTTATTTTAAACCTCTAGCACGTAGGAAGCCTTGGAAAATTGGGAATAAAATTGATCTGATTTTCGAAAATTATTTTACCTTTGTCACAGCCAAACATACAACGAAAAAGCTAGTCTGAAATACTTAAAGGATAAGGTAATGGTTACTGGTTTAGTAAATGTTTAATTCTATGCAGGATCTTCATTCACATGCGGCTAAAATCGACTACCAGGCTGGCTCCGAATCACAAATCCAAACAAACAAAAGGCATTATTCATGAATCCAACTCGTGCATTGTGTAATATAACAACTAACATAAAATAATTATTAAATAATTTAACAGTTGATAACGACGCAACGAATAACAAAGAGAGTCGGAATTACGCGTTTTAATCAATTACGAGTATTTACTGACAAAACAATATAAAGAAAAATGAGTTGCTATTATTAGACCCGTAATTAGTTCGGTGTACATACCTATAGATATAAACTTAAAAACACGACAGTTAACAACTTATTTTTGATGAATCGATGTCCCGTATCGTTGATGGCTTCTGAATTAATTATAAAGTTTGGATTAAAGTGGGTACCTACGTGTGTTGAATACTAAAATAATTTATGTTTGACGCATTTGAACTAAGTAGATGCGTAATTAGTATTCAGTTTCGTCGGTGAAGGAAGTTATAGTATATCTCTGCGTCCGGTCGCATGTTCTTGAAATCATTGAGCGCATGTGATGATGCGTTCTGATCGAGTAATGACCGGTAAATCTAAATACCTAAGTACCTACTCAGTGTTTTTCTCAATGTTCATGTTTTGATCGTAGGTTTTACATATGGTTTCTATCTTCAATCAAACAGATTTTCTAAACAGTAAGATATCTAAGACGATGAGAGGGATGGGTGCAATTAGAACACATATTGTGTTAAGGGCATGTAGAAGAACGTCCATATTTGCAACGAAACGTGGTCAATTATATTGGATTGTAGGTGAATTCAGTTCAGGGCCTCTATTCTATGACGTTTAACGATATTCTACTTGACATGTTATGGTATTGTTTTAAATAAAAACGTTGACAATACAATAGCAGGTCAAAAGTAATATTGTTTGTCGTCATAGAATAGAGGCCCGTCGTAGGTATGATGTGTAAGTCATCTTAGATTATAAAAAGTGTACCTAGGTACCTACTGCGACTTGTTAGTTTTTGGAAGATTTTATAGTAGCTTGAGGTCTTATAGTAGGTAAGTATGTTTTTGATTCGTTATTCTTACTAATTTCTAAATTAATGTAACGAAGTTTAGTGAAAAAGGCTGTAGGATCATTAAGGGCGTTGAGATATTGAACTACCTACCTAGCAGGAAACGCGAGAAAATAGGTTTATACTTATTACATACTTTAATTACATAGAATATACCTACCCCGGTACCTACTTACGCAAATAGGAACACCTATTTCTTTATAATTGCTTTCTATAATTATTCTCGTGAACTGAGAAGATACCTAGTCTCGTCGAATCTCGGAACATACCTAGGTAGGTAGGCAGGTACCTAGGTATATCTGGTATTTTCCTTAATATACTTCAAAGACAAAATTTGCAAAGCAGTTGCTCTTTTCAAGGTTAAAACATTTTATTATTTAAGTTATATCAATATAGTATGTATAGGTAGAGCTCCTATCTTCTACAAAACTGCGAATACAAATAGTATAACATACTGTTAAAAAAAATGCATTCAATTAAATTAAAGTTACTTAAATAGATCCAAAGTAACATTGGACGGAACAATCCAAATCGTGTAAGTTAAGTACATAAAGATTCACGATTATATTCAAAAGCTCTACAAAGCGCAAGCAGAGCCAACACGCACCTCGAGCGAGTTTCATAGGTATGACATTCTATTTATAAGTCACTACAATTTTAGGCTAAAATACTGGAGGAAATCAACAAAAGCGGAGCTTCCTAGCTACCGACCAGATGCAGTTTCAAGCTTTCTACTATACACGTGGGTCTCACCAAACCGGTTGGCCCTTCATGCTGCTCCGATGAAGCGATACGCACGGCATCCTTCACCTACGCGTCCAGAACAACGCATACCATATCTGAGTGCAGCAAACTTCGCCCGTCATCCTCAGTCAAGCACAACACATGTTAAGAAACACAACACTTCGCGACACGTCCGCTCCTCACGCCGGCTCACGAGCTACTGAACAAAATAAACGAGATGACGCTCGGCGTACAGCCTAAATAAACACCAGTCAACACAACTTACACTTTAAGCTTGTAAACTTAAGGTTAAAATTTACGATCAAATGCTATCGACGTTTATGACGCCTTGCAAATAGGTTCCGCAGCCAAAGCTAGATGCAATGGAAAGAAAGTAGGTGCATTTCCCCGCGATGCTGCGATTCCATACGAAATGCGGTCACAGTGCCGCGTTTCATGATTTAATAATGTGGTAGAGTAGGTCGACGCCCGCGGCGGGGTTAAACGTACCCCGAAGTTCCAATTACTAAATTTGAATCAGTTCATCGGTTAACTTGGTGATCTGTCTTTACCAGCGCAGCGGTCTTTAATGAAAGAGCAACTAACCTAATCCCCAAATTTATTACGACTCTTTAGAACTTATAACTCTTAGGCTAGAGGGACAGAAGCACTGGAACTCCATTCACAAGCGAGTCCAGGGGAATCATCTCTATACCTAATATAAGTTGTTAAGTCACAAGTCTAACGAAAAGCAAGCTTTAACCCAAAAAAACCCAACTGCTGTTTGGATAATGTCGTCAAAGTAATGTTACTTATCATGTGTATATTTTTTACTTTGCCAATTTCACATTAAAATAATTTTAATATAGTCTATGACGCCCTAGTGGTTTTAACAAAAATATTTCATTCAGACCACTTAAGTATTTTTCGAAATGAGTAGAAAACAGAGGATTGCTAAGAATTAAGACCTCCTTTTTTCGAAGTCGGTTAAAAATATCCTATTCCTTATCCCTACCTTCCTATCCTTAGCAAAGGCAATATATTGAAAAATATTACGATGAAACAGTAATGCAACTGATACCACGGAATAAGTAAGGCTTATGCTTAACGGATCACCAGATATAGTAAAATATAACGCCAAAAAAACACTTTTTACTGCCGAAAATAGTAAATGATCACCAAAAACCAACCTAACCTAACCTAACCTACCCTAATTTGGTGATCGTTTACTAATTTTGGTGCTCATTATAGGTATTTGTTGCCAATGAGTAATACCTAGCTGATACGAAATTGTTTTCACTTTTCACCAAGACGAATACAGGCCCAACTGTCTAAGTTTCCCGTTAAACTATACTTACTTAGGTCTGAAACGGAGCCCAGCCGCAACCCGAGGGCACTAATTGCATTAATTAATCTGGTTTCTATTTGCGGGTTCGAAACCGCGCCTGCGCGAGACTCAGTCTCAGCGGGAGGAAGAGGCTGCTATAAGTAGAAATAGATAAAAAAAACAATATGGCGACCCCTACTTTTGAAGCCGATATCTTTTAAATGGCACCGATTTTCATAATACCTAGCTATGAATTATCCAAATTAAACTAGATTTCTTTAAAAAGACTCGAAATCGGGCCATCCGTTTGGGTGCTGAGATGTCACAAATACACAGATACCCTACCCTGCCTGCTTTGCCTAAAGGTTAACTGGTTGAGAATTAACGTCATTAAGTTCGCCATTTGTATATAGTTTAGAATTTCGTAACAGACGTTTATGTTAAAATTTAAAAATCTTTAAAATGAGGTAGCGCATTGTACTCATGCTTAAATATTTCAATGCAATTTGAAACATGAGTGTCGTGGTTAATAAACAAAACGATAGATGCAATGGCGTCAGCATACCCTCCGAGTAGGAAAAAGCAAGCGTTCATTAATTTCGTGGATCTTACGTAGGGTCTCGGTGTCAAACGTCGCCTTTTGTATATTAAGTATATTCTTTTGTGTAATAAATATTAAATAAATAAATACACAAATACACACGTTAAATTATTACCACCCCTCTGGTTGATTAAAAAAGGAGATAATCTAACAAATTGAATTAGTCCTGAACTAATCTCAATGCTTGTACTATAATTACTAGACAATGATATAAATACAGGGTGTGTAATGAATTGCATAAAAACGATTGTACTAATTTTCATTTTACATAACACACATTGTATTATTTCGATCTCTATAATAAACCAACGATATAAATTATGATGCATAAAACGAAATGCATAATTTCTTAAACTATAATGTTAATAAATTAAAAAAAGTCGTGAAAAGATTTTGACGTGTCGTCAAAAGAGGTGATGGTGGAATAAGATGATATAATTCCTGCACATATCACTCTCCAAAGTGCAATTTATAATAGACAGAGAGGCACGCTACTCTACGTTGATGATCGAGGCTTTGAAGCCCTCCACCATCATCATCACCTCTGAGTCTACAAGCTCGGTGCTCCACCGAGTCCAAAGCAGCCATATCTAATCTAAAAAGTGTAACCCCGTATACCTTTGCAAAGTCACTGTATCTTACAGCAAATCGTCGCTGGTTCGCGTCTTGTATTTGCTAAATACGCTTCTCGAGTATGCCCCAGAGGGCCCTGACAAGATGCACTACGCTAACTAGCGTTTCTATTCGTTTCGTTTTTAAACCAATCGCGTCACGACACACGGTAGGTCACGTGACTTTTCGTATCACGTCATCTATCATTGTGATGTGTTTGCTAGTCGATGGAGGGTTGTGTGTGATGAACTGATGAATGTTTGAGGTTTTGTGAGAGGATGGATGCCGTCTCTCTTTAGTCTAAATAATGTTTTTCTTATATCTTTTATGCCATCATAATTATGTACCTTTCGTTTTGTAACTTTTGTCTTTTTTTTTAATGTAGGTACCTATTATTAAGGTCTTTGTACCGAATGTTTGTAATTCACATCACAGTGCTGTAGTATTTTGCTGTTATGCTGTGCGTTTATTATAGTAAATTAATTAAAAATAACGTCGTTAATTTATGAGCTCCTAGTGCGTTTACTTTACATACTTTTTTAGTACAAGGTCGGGAGTGGTCGCTGCATTGCGGGTAGTTAGATAAATAATGGGAACAATATGGCTGCTACAGCGCCTGGGGTTACAGATGGTCCTGTTTACACTGGGTTGTTTCTTTGCAGTATTAATGTAATGTGATGTGACACAGCTGGCGCTAATAGGCTAAGCAGAAAGTTTATAAACATTCTATGTGATAGTAAAATGTCACTGTGTTGTAAGTATTAAAGAGGATAGAGCGAATTGGATTAGTAGAATACATTTGAAATAAAACTTTTATTTTGTCTTTCCTGCGGGCGTAGTGCGGTTGCGTTTATCGTGTGACAAAATGGGGATAAAGCATCCGTCACTCTCGTACTTATATACATGTCAGAAAGTGACGGATGTTTTATCCACATTTCGTCACGCGAACATTAAACAGAAAAATAATAAAACATACCTAACTAAAACTAAATACTAAAATAACTTAACTTATTCTAAATAACTATAATATGTACAAATGTCCCATAGGCCACTGCCACTGGGAATGGTGCCCATAATGCTGGCTGCATTTCCTCGTTGGATAGCTATTGCTAGCCGTTGGCCGAGGAAAGAGCCAGCCCTATGGTCACCTGAGGCACGTATCATTTTAAATTTTAGATTTTTAAAAAGCTTCCGTGCCTCCGGGCCCCACGTTCCAAGTGTTTCTACTGCAAAAGCCGCAAATATGCTATTATCAGCTATATTTGCATATTTGCGGCGTTTTGCTGATTCTGCCGCGGTAGCCGCCGCACATGCCTTCAGAACCGTCGCACCGAGGTGGGACGGTGCCAGAGTATCCACACAGGTGGCTAAACGATAATGGCGATAAACGCAGCCATATTTGGCCCCTTGGTAGTTATTTCAAAGTTTTAAAGCGTTGACGTGTTTTCTATATAAAAATGATTCTCATAAACATAACCAAGAGGTCAAAATATCAAAATCGAAAATACTTTCTCGAAAGAAGGTTCTTCAAATATTTCTGATACATATTGTTATCTCGGTCAATAGGTAACGCTTTTCCTTACACAATACGATGTGTCCGATTGTCCTTTGTTCTGTTGACATAATTTAAATAACATACAGCATCGAGCATAATGTTGTTATTATCATAACCCAAATTAGTCACATTAGCATTCAAAACTGTTTGTTTATTATTTAGGCCTAATTGGTTCGTTTTTAGGGTTCCGTACCCAAAGGGTAAAAACGGGACCCTATTACCAAGACTCCGCTGTCCGTCTGTCCGTCTGTCTGTCACCAGGCTGTATATCATGAACGTGATAGCTAGACAATTAAAATTTGCACAGAAGATGTATTTCTGTTGCCACTATAACAACAAATACTAAAAATATTAAAGACAAACAAACGTGTTTTTTAGCCGTTTTTTGCTAATGTTTGTAAAGAACCCTTCGTGCGCGAGTCCGACTCGCACTTCGCCGGTTTTTAATTAAATACCGTTAATGCGATTAACCGACTCTATCGATCATGACATGCAAACGCCTAAACATGACGTTACATGTCTTAAACCAGGCCTCTATTAAAAAAAAACCATATCGTATTTGACCTGTTACGGTATTGTTTTGACGTCAGCCGCCATTACTGTCAACTAAATAAGAGCTATCAAAACGTTGACAATACGATAACAGATCAAAGACGACATGAGTTTTTTTTTAGCGCCTAGAATGCCCTCAGAGGGCTTATTGTCTAACGCATTTGCAATCACGATCGTTTTCATTTTGAAAATCGAAGGCTTGTCTGCATCTGCATACAAAATGAAAACAATTGCTCCACTTTGAAGCCGGTTGCGATTGCGAGTGCGTTAGACAATAAGCCCTCTGGCCCGGTATTCTAGGCGCTAAAAAAAAACCATATCGTCTTTTTATTAGCTCTCAGAGGGCTTATTGTCTAACGTACTCGCAATCGCAACAGGCTTCAAAGTGGAGCAATTGTTTTCATTTTGTATATATGCAGACAAGCCTTCGATTTTCAAAATGAAAACGATCGTGATTGCGAGTGCGTTAGATAATAAGCCCTCTGGTCGTATAATCATGTCGCTATGGTAGAGTTCGACCAGCGAGTAGAGAAACAAAAAAAAGGCGGCAAATTCAAAATATCTGTAGCTGGTAACATGAAATGTATAGCGACTGGATAGATCATGGACGATAGCTTGATTTATTATAGGTAAAATTGTTGCCATATGAAGAATTTGAGAAAAATGCTTGTCACCACTCGCTGGTCGGACTGTAGCTCTTACGCACTGGATAGTAAACGCGGTCGTATGTTATAAAACCTATTATGGTCTCGAAATCAAGATGATTTAAAAATAAATGTTTTAAAAAACAAAAAACCGCCTTCAAAAACGCAAAAAATAACTTATTGAAGGCGGTTTTTTGTTTTTTAAAACATTTATTTTATTTTATACTTTTTAGTGATCAAAATAGGTACGCTGTTACGTAGTCCCACTTCTTAGTTGATATGAAACTTTAAGTTATTTCACGCGCGCCGCAAGCAACGCCGCAGGAAAGTTATAGTCATATTTCAACAAGTAAATATTCTTCGTCGTTCGTTCGGCTTTTACTTCTGTTAATTTTGATTTACTGTTTTATTTACTCTCTCACTGACACTGGCGAAATCACTTGGTGGACCGGACCGCCATTAATTTAAAGAAGAAGAAGAGGCTCAGTGTAATCTATAGTGCATTTAATGTTAATTAATACTTGTAAACAAATCAAATGTATCCCAACACCATGCTAAATATTCATGAATGCTTCTGCAACGCTGTTATTACCTTTCATTAAAGTTGAGGTTAGAATGTTAGCTCCGTTCACAAGATGCAAAGTTCACTTCTAGCGGCAAGATGGCGTCTAGCCGACAGGGAAAGTAGTCTAACGACTTTAAAGCCTCTTCCGGTTTCTTACGTCGCTGTTACATCTATTAGATCCTGTCTAGGGTTACCATCCGTCCAGATTAGTCTGGACATGCCCTGACTTTTAGACTGTAGTCCGGACTTATAGGCTCTAGTCCGGACTTTGTCCGGCTTTTTAATGTGTCGGTCAAATTGGGGCGAGTGAGAAGAGCATATATAAGAAATAGGGAAATTTGATCTTTGGCACCAAGTCGTGAATTTTAATATATGTGTCGGAGCGTGGAGCTCTTGTGCAGCATCCGAAGCGCCAGGGATGGTATCCATATTTGTGGGCGGAAACGGTGGGTAATCACGCACACGAGTACAGTTCCAAACAAAGTGTATAATGAATAATTAAACAACAATAAATCACTAATAAACAGTGTCAATAAACCACTATAAAAGTCACAATATAAAATAAGTTCACCACACTACAAAAATAGTAACTAATTGAGTCCTTTCTCTTAAATTAACTTATCACGAAACGGAAACGAGTCCGTGGGTCAAGTGGTACAAGTACACACGTCTCGCACAATCGAGTCACGGGAGAGCGCGCGTCCCGTCTCAACCACAGGCCGAATAAGAATGCCCACCCGGCATACAAGCCAAAACTTAGAACAAAGAACTTTGTCAAATTACATTAAATACCAAGACCCACGGCCACGTTCGACAATGCTACACTGTCCCGTTTCACCGAACAAAGACTTCTTCTGTGACAAACCACAAATCATACAGCTAATGCTGTTAATGTAAACATTGGGCCCGGAATGCGCGTCACCTACGCGCCCAACTAATGAGAGATTATAACCCTCTCGCACCGAAACGGCGATCCTGACTGTCACACGTCCTCGTGTGCTACCAAACACGTCACAGAGCGTCTGTAAACAAACAAAATTCCACACAGTACAACCTGTTCGGCTATCCTGCCACGAGGTCACAACGACGACAAACTGATAAGTTCCCAATATTTAGAACTAGTCTTATCATCAAGACGTCTAGATTACTCAATATTCTTATAGGACACAAGTCAGATACAGCCCAAAATCGAATTACTCAATTCGATACCAACACATCATGGCTCAACATCACACATGTGATATCAATGGTCACATAACAAACAGACCAATCAGGGCAGGTCACACACACCACATTGCAACAAACACAAGGTCTCACAGACCACAACTTGCCCAATGCAATGTCATCTCATGGACCAAAACGCAACCGTAACCCTCCTGCTTGTCACCACACCGCGCAGCCTCCGTACCAGCTAAACTGGGTTTGGAATACGACCTACGGCTAATGACCAAGTCAGTAGATCACGTTGCAAAAGCCCAAAACAACCAAGTTGCCATACACCATGCCAGCCAAGTGTATCAACTTCAGCACCATGCCAGCCATGTGCACTTCAGCACCATGCCGGCCATGTGCACATCAGCACCATGCCAGCCATGTGCACATCAGCACCATGCCAGCCATGTGCATCAACTACATCTCGTCAACACGCTCACCAATACGGGCTGATTCTGACTGTTCCTCACTTTCATCAACATTGGAACTAATTTCAAACTCTGTGGGAACGTAACAATCTGGCATCGCACGTAACCTTTCGTGCGCATACTTGTAAGTTCTATTGCTATCAATAGCCTTCAAAAGATATCGATCTCCATCGAGCAACTCGACTATCTTAAGCGGACCCCGAAACTTCGGATCCAATTTCGTTTGATTCCGTTCATGATTCTCAATCAAAACAAAGTCACCAACTGTGAACTTCGAAACTTTAGCCTTTCCTCTATCAAATCGCTCTTTATCCATACGAGCAATATCGTTGATAGAATTAACCGCTTGTTCTCTGATTCCAACAATGTCAACATCGTCTTGGTCTTGGTCACCTAAAGCAAGAAGCGACAGTGGTCTGGCTACTTTACCAATCAACAACTCTAGGGGGCTGGCTTTGACTACCCTATTAATAGTGCAATTAAAAGCAAGTTGAACATCATCAACAGCATCCTGCCATGTTCTTTCTTTATTGACTTCAACTGCAGTCAGCATGTTCTTAAGTGTACTCATTACACGTTCTACTTGGCCATTCGCACGACAAGTACCAGTTGATATTAAATGAAGATGGATGTTATTTGTATCACAAAAATCTCGAAAATGTTTATTTGCAAAACAACGGCCTTGATCCGCAATTACTCTTGTAGGAGCACCAAACAAACTCAATCCAGCTTTCAAGGCATTAACAGCACTAATGGCGTCGATATTCGATGTATGACGCAGAAGTACATACTTGGTAAACGCATCAATAATAACAAAAATGTACTCTTTGGACTTTTGTTGTCCACTGAATTTACCTGTCGCATCAATATGAACGGTATGCCACGGAACTGTGACTTTCGGTATTGGATGAAGTTCAGCTTGTGTTTTACCAGATTTTGATTTAGATACTTTACAAGTTATGCAGTTCTCAACGAACTTCCTTACGTACTTTCGCATATGCGGAAACCAGTAAAAATCAAATGCTTTTTCTAAAGTCTTTTCCCATCCGAGGTGCATAATTGATTCGTGAATATGATTTACAACAGACCAACGAAAAGCCTGTGGCACAATGGGTAAGCTACGTGTTCTACCATTGCGTTGTATTTTTCGATGGAGAACACCGGAAATAATTTGGTATGTGTTTATAAGACTTAGTGGGAGATCATCATTATTTAGTTTTGAAATAATTTCAGCAATCTCATGATCACGCTGCTGTTCAGCATGTAACCAGTTTTTAGATATCTCTAACAAATTGACTCGTTTTTCCTGAACTTTCTGTTTAATTTCTTTACTTGGTAACGGATTTCGCGAAAGAAAATCAACATGACCCATTCGTTTACCATCTCTATAAACGATATCAAAATCAAACGACTGTAAGAAAGCCCACCATCTATGAACTCTAGGTGTCAAATCAATTTTGGTACGCGATGCTTGTAACGAGTTACAATCAGTTATAACTATAAACTGTCTACCTTGCAAAAAATGCCGAAAATGTTTAATTCCGTTAACAACTGCTAAGGTTTCTAATTCATACGAATGATAACGAGATTCTGCATCCGTTGTCTTTTTGCTGTAGTACGCAATAACATGTGATTTACCGTCCTTCTTTTGCAAAAGCATTGCGCCATAACCATCTGAACTAGCATCAGTATGCAATTCAATCGGATAATTTGGATCAAAAATCATTAGAACAGGTTCATTAGTTAGGTAAGAGATAATTTTCTGACGTATATCTTCGTGTTTTGGTGTCCACTGAACTTTACCTTTCCCTGTAGTGAGTTTATAAAGCGGTGCTGCTAACTGAGAAAACTTGGGAATAAATTGTCGGAAATATGAGGCTAAGCCAATGAACTGCCGTACCTGCGTGACTGTACACGGAGGAGGCAGGTTTGTAAGAGCTACAACTTTACGCGAGTTAGGTCTAATTTCCCCACGAGTGACTTCATAACCCAAGTACTCAACACGTGTTTTCAAAAAAGAACACTTCTTAAGATTTAAAGAGATGCCAGCTTCTTTCAAAGTTTTTAACACAATATCAAGCCTCTCTAATCCTTCTTCCTCATTATCAGACACAATCATCATGTCATCTAAGTAACAGACCACGAATGTATTAACAAGATCACCAAGTGCCTTGTACATTGCCCTTTGAAACACCGAGGGTGCATTTCGCAAACCGAATGGCATAGTTAAATACTCGTACTGTCCGTCTGGCGTTACAAATGCTGTACGCTCAACAGAATCTTTATGAACCGGGATTTGATGAAATCCGGACGCAGCATCTAAAATTGTAAAATAATTAGCTCCTTTGAGCCGTTGAATCTGGTCACTTATAAGTGGCAATGGGAATTTATCGGGCACAGTATTGCGATTAAGCTCTCTATAATCAACACATAATCTATCTGAACCATCCTTCTTTTTAACTAAAAGGATAGGGCTCGCAAACGGAGAGCAACTCGGTCTAATAATATTAGCTGCCAAAAGCTCCTTGATTTTATCACGACAAACTTGTCTCTCATCAGCGCTCAATCTGTAAGGTCTACGTTGAACTGTACGGTTAGGGTCAATAAGTTTAATCTCAATTTCCCCTGTGTTAGCGCACCCCGTCGGCGTGCCTACAACAAATGAAGTACGATACTTCTCCAAAATATGAACTAAATTTTCACGATGCTCACCGCAGACATCAGTATCAACATTCTTAAAGTCACATGTTGGCTTACCAACTTCACACAAGTTAACAACTTTAGATTTCTTTACGATCAGACTATCATTCGAAATCTCAACTGTAAATCCTAGGGTAATCAAATCCCTGCCAACCATAATGCCATTATTAATTGCATCATCAGGTACAACATGAAAAAGTAATTCAACCACATTATCATCAATACATACTTCAGACAATATCTGACAAGTACTGTTTACATCGGAATTACCAATGCCCAACAACGTGACCAAAGACCCAAAACGTTTGCCACAAAATTTATTTGCTAAAGTTTCCTTAATCAGAGAACATTCGGAACCAGAATCAAAACAGTAATCGTACGACTGACCATGATGTGTGAGCTGCGACGAGACCTGCTTTACGCTGCAAGCGTCCACTCGCCGCCGGTGCTCCGCAGTCGACGGCTTCTCAGTTCCACTCGATCGGCCTGCCAGCGACGATGATGCTCGACGGTCAGAACATTGAGGAGCGATGTGGCCAACTTTTCCACACTTGAAGCACACCACAGACCTCTTCTGCACTCCATCTTTGTAGTTTGCATCCGTCTTCTTGTATTCCATTTTGGTAATTTTCGCCTTATGATTTCTTAGGCACTCATTAGACTTGTGGCCTATCCGTCCGCAGGTGTAACAGGTTACCGTTTTTGATCGCTTCACTGGCTCATTTGAAGCATGATCACTGTTAGGACGTTTCTTGTAGGAATGTGCCATGAGTTCCCGCTGCATTGAAGTCCTGTCTTTCACTTCGGTGGTGTAAGCCAAACGTTGTAACCGTGGCTCTATTTGTACGCATCGGGCCAGCACAGTAGATACAGCAATTTGCTCAACAGATAAATCTTTCCACCTGGCCATCAACGTAGTCAAGGTTCTGTTAGCAAACGCTGCCATTGATTCTCCTTCAACAGGCACACTGCTGTTCACTCTCACTAACGCAGCAGCAAAAGTCTCCGTAGCGTCAAATCTGGCCAAAAATATTTCCCGAAAATGGCTCCAATCCATACCAGAATAACTAACTTGTGAAAACCATGACGAGGCTGAACCTTTCAGCGCAGTGCTCAAGGAAATAATTAAATTACTCCCTGTTAATGGTTTTTCTTCCATACACAATGCCACTGTATCGCACCAAGCTTTTGCTTCCATGTCCCTCTTGTCGGGATTATATTCCGGAAAATTAGTCTTCTTGTTGTCACTTGGAGAAGGTTGCTTTAATGCCTGGATCAATCTTTCAATTTGATCACTTTGTTGTTTCAGCATCTTTTCGTAATATACCTCCATAGGCACTGAAGGTAAGGAACGATCTTGTTGTAAATTTTCCGGATTATCAGCTCCATGATCTGCGTCAGGCTCTCGGTACGCGGATCCCACTTCTGATGTCGGAGCGTGGAGCTCTTGTGCAGCATCCGAAGCGCCAGGGATGGTATCCATATTTGTGGGCGGAAACGGTGGGTAATCACGCACACGAGTACAGTTCCAAACAAAGTGTATAATGAATAATTAAACAACAATAAATCACTAATAAACAGTGTCAATAAACCACTATAAAAGTCACAATATAAAATAAGTTCACCACACTACAAAAATAGTAACTAATTGAGTCCTTTCTCTTAAATTAACTTATCACGAAACGGAAACGAGTCCGTGGGTCAAGTGGTACAAGTACACACGTCTCGCACAATCGAGTCACGGGAGAGCGCGCGTCCCGTCTCAACCACAGGCCGAATAAGAATGCCCACCCGGCATACAAGCCAAAACTTAGAACAAAGAACTTTGTCAAATTACATTAAATACCAAGACCCACGGCCACGTTCGACAATGCTACACTGTCCCGTTTCACCGAACAAAGACTTCTTCTGTGACAAACCACAAATCATACAGCTAATGCTGTTAATGTAAACATTGGGCCCGGAATGCGCGTCACCTACGCGCCCAACTAATGAGAGATTATAACCCTCTCGCACCGAAATATGTATACACATAAGTATATAATATAAGTATATACAGCCCGAATTTGATCAAACTCTGTAATTTTTCTCAAACTCTATTTATTTTTGGCATGTTCTCATGTACACGGTTCTTAAAATGTAACTACTCAACTACTTATAATAATACATACTACATTTGAGTTATGAATAAATAATTGTATTGTATTGTCAGATAGCAGATGTCCTACGGTATACGTTAGCTTATACCATTATTATTATAATCCAATAATAGGCCGCCGGCTCGTGCCTCGTGCCACACGTGACGTACATTAATACTTGTATCACATCACATTGTCAGTTAGATTAGACATGTGCTCTCCGCATGGCAGTCACTCTATTTCAAAAGATCAGTTTATTATTTTAAAGGATTTTTTAACTATAGATCAAATATTTAACTGACTTCAAAACAATGGAGGGTCTATGTTGACTGTATAGATATTTTTTTGTATTCCTTTCACTGGACTGGCTGTTTACTGCTGAAAACATCTTCAGTCTATTAAAAATATAGGACCAGTATTGGGCTATCCGTAACCCTTGAGTAGTCTTAGCTTTCAACTTTTGGTACAGGAAGCTGAGGAACGTGGAGGCAACTATTGGGATGCTTCACCTTGCTGAAGGCAACTGTACAAAATAATAATATGTTCTTTACCAAGATCAAGGTACGGATCGCGTCATTTATGCGCACTGACGGGTTAACCAGTGTCAACGAACTAACGGATGATAGTAACTTTAAAAAATAACACCCCAGGTGCTGGTGAAGACATCGAAGCCAGAACATACTCCTAAATATAGATGTCGCGGTTCCCCTATGGAATTTCTAATAGTCATTTGTCCTAATGCATCGTTTGTCCGAATTTTCGTTTATCCTAAAGCCATTTCCGCTTAAATGTTTTTTTTGTGTTGTTATAATACAACCCTAACCTAACCGAATCCCAGATATAATTAGAAAACTTAAAACGTTGCCTGACTCATCTCAAGTTTAGGGCAAATGAAAATTCGGACAAACGAGTGTTAGGACAAACGTTGTTAGGGATTCCGAGGGACAGCCAGATGGCGCAGATCTCCATTTTATTCCCGTCATCCATAGGATGGGGTATGTTAGTGGGGACCACTGGCAAGTAAAGTAACTCTTATTTAATCTGTGCCCTGGCATAGAGTCAAAATAAACAGATGTGGAGACTTGTTTGAGATGCAACAACCGTATAATCCATGTAGATATAATCAGAGCCCATAGTTTTCTGATTTATGAACAACAAAGTGTCCGTCAAAAGATTTACAACTATACTTACGTCTAATTTATTGTGTGTTGAGAATTGAGAAAGTAACGTGTTTAATGGACCTCTTAAAATACTATTTACTTTGTGAATATTAAAGAAAAATACAACAGGTACACCTATACATGAATGACATATCCTTGGCAGGATATAATTATTATTTTTTACTTTATGAAATTTAATTTCGACAAAAGATGTTCAACTAGCGTTTCTATACGTTTCGTTTTTAAACCAATCGCGTCGCTGGTAGATCACGTGACTTTTCGTATCACGTCATCTACCAGTGACGCGATTGGTTTAAAAACAAAACGAATAGAAACGCTAGTTAACGTAGTGCATCTTGGCAGGGCCCTCTGGGTTTAAATCCCGGTGGTAAGGGCAGATATTTGTGTGATGAGCGAATATTTGTTCCTTAGTCATGGATGTTTTCTATGTATTTAAGTAAATATTTCTCTATTTAAGTATTTATATCATTGTCTAGTACCCATAGTTCAAGCCTAGAGCTTAGTTTGGGACTAGGTCAATTGGTGTGACACTGTCCCCTGATATTTATCTATTTATTTACTTATATTATTGGCTGTATAGTTTGTTTCTTGTGTGTCCACTTTATGATAATATAACCAATGGAGTAGTCAAAACTACTGCTAGATTTTCACTAACATAAAACAAAATGGTACAAAAATAACTAAACACAATTAGCAAATACATGAACAGTGATGTCAAGAGTTGAACGAAGGCCAAGATAAATAAGACGTGCGAGAAAAAATGATTTACCTACCTAGTGGTGTAACAGCCTCTTTGCGATAGAAGTGTTTATGTCGCAAATGCAATCATCAGGGTCAGTGGACGAACAGACAGCTTTATGTGTAGATATTTGTTCGATTTTTTATTACATTGAGGATTGAATAATGTCCACAGCTTAAGGAGACTAAAGGCGTATTGTTGAATGTATCTTACAAGGCACATAGCCGGCGCCTAGTATGTAATTGGAGCAATAAAACCACAACTTTATCTATTTAGAACCGAACTTGGAATGACAATTTTAAACAGGCGTAACTATTACTGTAATTCGCTTAGATACTGCCATTATTAAGGTTTTAATCTGCATACATAACGAAGAACATTGATAACTATACGAAAATAGTAAAACCATTCAAGCCTCGCTAATTTGCTAACGCTGCGAGCGTTTCTATTTTCTATCAACTCGAAATGTATGGAGTTGTCATAAGCCTTGACGCGATCTGTCATCCTTAGGTCAATCCTATAGTACGTCAATTTGAAAATCGCTAACTTTGCGTTATGTATGTTGATTAGGCCCTCGCATGTTCTAGTTTCAAACCTAATAACTTAATTGGCTCAGTCTATTTTCATGAAACTTGTGGGTAAAAGTGGGTCATCAGATTAAAAAAAAAAACTTACAGCCAAACCAATCTTAATTTTTAAAGGGGTTCAAAACTTTTAAACTACTACGTAGCATTTAGGTACCTATGTACTTATTCTATGAATTTTTTCTGCGCACTAACACATGAATATAAAGGCAATAGATGATCCTTTCACTCTTTCACGTGCCAATTGTTATTCGCAAAGTTGTAAACAGAAGCAAACGAACCAATTTACCATTATTACTCAATAATCACGTGCTTTTTAAGATCAAATGAGGTCTTAGCAATTATTTATACATTGATCTTTACTTTCACATTAAGTTTAAGATTAAATAACCATTAATTATACGTTATTTTAAATAAAAACACGATTGAGGAATATTTGAGGTTATGTGTCAAACAGTAGGTATTAATAAATTTGTTTACATCTTTGGCAATTTCAATTGACACAGGCTATAGGTTCAAATGTCATTGCACAGTACATGATAGACCGAATGTACAATTTATAGCTGTTTTATAACCAGCACTTTAAGGTTATATCTTAAACCGTTACGTTTAACGGGCATAGTTTAACTTTTACTAGACACGATGATTGAGTCAGCGTTTTACTATAGGATAAGAAGCTTTTAACAAATTTCCTGTAGCATTAGAAATGAAATTTATCTCTGTTTTATAGCCCCGACCGCTATTCGGCAACCTTGCTCTCAAAAGTTTATATGTTTTATTGCATTATTTGAAAATTGTTGAGATATTCAATGCGTAGTTATGTTGTGTTATGGAGACGTAACTATACAGACGTAGGAAATTAGATGCGGTTTTTTAGAGGTTAGTGTATTTACGTCATACGTTATTTTTAAGTCATTGTAAGTAACAGTCAAATTAGAATAATTGTTATTGTATAGAATTTCAATAATTTATGAGAAATGGATTGGCAAAACACGTTATGTGACCAATAAAGACAACCGATATATCACCGGACAGGATATTTCAAGATATTTACAAGGATGTTTATAGGATATTTATAGGATATTTATAGATATTTTTAAGTTCAGCCATTGAAATTTCTCACAGCGATTTGAAATTTCCCGCCATAAAAAGTTGTAGAATATACAAATACCTTACGATAACATATCGCTCATTACTATTGGATCCTAGACTGGGATCCCTACATTTCAGCTCATCCTGCCTACTTTTTCGTAAAAAGAAATGTGCTTTTAATTCCCAATTCATTTTGTTGATTTTTTTATAAGGCAAGCTGCTCTAAAAGCCTCATTATTTAATTTGCTTACATCCTGTATTACCGCTATCTCCCACGTGTTTTAAGGTTATTCACACTAACTTACTTGTCTTAATACACATGTTATAATTATATGTACTATGCTACTCGTGCGAGAAAGGTTATCAGGTCTTGTAGGGTAGAAGTACCGTTTGTGGCCAGTGTACCCTTTTTTGGCCATTTAAGATTGAAATGAGCATCAAAAATACCGTAAAATTAAACATAATATTCATAAATAGTTAAGACTGAAGATTAATTTACAGAAAAAATATAAAAATATGTTTTTAATTTCATAATGCTTTAGATATTAGTTAAAATGTAGAGTGGCCAAAAACGGTGTAAAGATGGCCAAAAGCCCTACCTTACTTACTTAATCACGTGATTCACTCGTAGAAATAGTCTATTAAATCGTTTAATTATCGATACATAAATCTAACCTTAAACAGGTCATGGGTCCTGGAAATTATATAAAACTAAGTTACTCATTCAATCATAGCGTAAGGTTATACTTGCACTAATGGTATTCATATCCTTTCTATTATTCAAGGCTGCCACAGAGTACACAAGATGATATTACATATACGAGTTCCGCGTAGTCTGCTAATATGGCACACTATTAAGGTCGACGCGTGACAGTGGGATAACACCTTAATAGGTGAGAAAGCCTCAACGTCAACGCATGTCAACTTTTTGCTTCAAGGAAATAGTACGAGATCCGAATAGGAGACGATGACGAGACGAGGAGACGACACCAAACCTAACGTTTGCATATTCTATAGGCTTCATACTTTCGATTAGTATGTAATTTGTTTATTAAACAAGCACTTGCAATTTTGAAAAAAGTTTATATTTATTTTATTTTTTAATAACATAAGTACTGGACTGAAATTTTTCAGCCTACCTATTCGCCACATATTATTAGGCGTATTAAATTTGGTATAAAAGACTTTTCATCGAATAAACAGCCCGGTGCAAATCGTCTCTTATTCGGATCTTAGACCAAAACATGCATATAATCTTAGAGACATAATTAAAACACAGTAATTCTGTAAATCGCAGGATCTTAATTAAAACGTTTTAATGTCTAAATGAGCATTAATGAGACGTTGCCCTGGCAACATTTTTGAGTGGGCTCCTTTTAATGAGAAAAAAGGGGCCCTCAAACGAATTTAGCGCTCGGGCGTGTCGGTATTTTATTTTAATCGAGCAATTTTCCAGGTCAGCGCTATCCTGAACCTGAACATTCGCAATGTAATCCTAGAATTTTATTACAGCGTTTGCGTGAGAGTAATGGGCTTTTGTTGTTTATTATTTGAGTTCAGCTGACAGGCAGACGAGACAACTCCTGTTGGTAAGTGCCGGTAATTTGTTCGTATGGTTTAGATTTACATTACCTAATTTTCTCTGTGGCTCTGGTATGAAGTACTCTTTTACCGCATTTTTTCCTTGTTCTCTGTCATTTTGTTGGTAAAGTTTGGCATAAAATAATTTTATTAAAATGAAGGCGCTGTTCGAAATATATTTGCCAAGTAGATTTAAATGTTACTCTTACGGAATTTCATTTGTAGCTTATTTAATGGTTTAACTCATCTAACTCTTTGCCTAGCTATAGGTTAGGTAAAGAGAATAAACAAATCGGTGGCAACTTCTTATAGCTTTAAATACTACTTCAAACTACATCATCAACAATACTTGACGACTTCAGGAAAGGTTCTGGACGAGAAATACTATTGGTAGTCCAAAGTTCTTTGGAAGAGAAATGCTGCATTATGCGTCAGCGGTGTACTGTAAATAGCACTTATGATTCTGTTCCTTAATTTCAGCTTTTATTCGCGCCAGTCGTCCGGTAGTTAATCAAACAATTAAATACTTCCGCCACCTAACGAGTCAGACAAAAAAGGTTTTTATAGAATGGTGCATCAGTCTTTGAACTGTCATTGTACGCTCAATCTTATGACTGAACGTAGAAGGTTTAATCTGCTTCTGTGTTTAAGAGGCATATCCTTACGTCTTTTTTACTTAGCAGAACATAATGATTCTTGCTTCTTTGAATTGGGTCAGGTGAACACTATTGTAAAGCGTCACCGATGAGTAATATTAAAATCTTCAGATTGCAATCTTACGATGACAATCTCAAGACTACTAATGCGTTGCCAACCCTGAGGACTGCCTCTATGCGGGTACGTAATAGGACGCCTAAAATTAATAAGCCTAATGTATCATAATCCCTAAAAGTTCATAATAGGTACTTTTTTTTACCTTTTTTTTACTAGGATTACTCCTAGAATTTTATTACAGCGTTTGCGTGAGAGTAATGGGCTTTTGTTGTTTATTATTTGAGTTCAGCTGACAGGCAGACAACGAGACAACTCGCCTGTTGGTAAGTGCCGGTAATTTGTTCGTATGGTTTAGATTTACATTACCTAATTTTCTCTGTGGCTCTGGTATGAAGTATTCTTTTACCGCATTTTTTCCCTTGTTCTCTGTCATTTTGTTGGTAAAGTTTGGCATAAAATAATTTTATTAAAATGAAGGCGCTGTTTGAAATATATTTGCCAAGTAGATTTAAGTTTTACTCTGTCACAATTTTATTTGTAGCTTATTTAATGGTTGCCACTTGAGATATTTTTATTTCCACTTGTTACCTAGCTTAACTCATCTAACTCTTTGTCAGCTATAGCTTAATGAGAATAGCCCGTTTCGACAGGGCAATAAACACATCGCTGGCAACTTCTTATAGCTTTAAATACTACTTTAAACTACATCATCAACTATACTTGACGATTTCAGGAAAGGTTCTGGACGAGAAATACTATAGGTAGTCCAAAGATATAGTTCTTTGGCAGAGAAATGCTGCATTATGCGTCAGCGGTGTACTTTAAATAGTAACACTTGTGCTTCTGTTCCTTAATTTCAGCTTTTATTCGCGCCAGTCGTCCGGTAGTTAATCAAACAATTAAATACTTCCGCCACCTAACGAGTCAGACACAAAAGGTTTTTATAGAATGGTGCATCAGTCTTTGAACTGTCATTGTACGTTCAATCTTATGACTGAACGTAGAAGGTTTAATCTGCTTCTGTGTTTAAGAGGCATATCCTTACGTCTTTTTTACTAAGCAGAACATAATGATTCCTGCTTCTTTGAATTGGCTCAGGTGAACACTATTATAAAGCATCACCGATGAGTAATAATAAAAGGTGATCATTTTGTAACACTTTCCCCTTAAAAAAAACTGGCAATTTTTCCATTGGCTGTTTATGTCCTCCGCCCAGGTATTGGTTCCGTTTTTTTAACGACTGAAGAACTCAATTAGTATTCCGTCTTTTATTGGACTTAAATGTCATCGCACCTAATTAAAAATATAGGACAACGCTTTTCAATTAACGATCACAAACTTTATTTAGTAGAGGTTAAAGTCATAAACCTGAATACTTACCTCATAAAAAAAGTATAAAGCCCCAACTGATAAAAAGTAAGCAAAACACTTGACAAAACATTTTCATTAATCAAGTGCAGCTTCCAACTTGGAAGAATTTTCGCTCTGAACAGTAGCCATATTTATAACAAAAAATTAACTGATCTTTTGTAGTGAAAAGTCATACTATACTGGCGGCAAAACAAGAAACTCAAGTCACTTCCAACTACAACATTAAGAATATGTTATTTCCACATAAGTAGTAGATACAGGAGAATTAGCTTTTTTATGGCTTGGAGATGGCAAAAGAGCACACAGGCCACCTGATAGTAAGTGGATTTCGAAGCCCATAGACATTTTCAATCTCAAGATTGCAATCTTATGATGACAATCTCAAGACTATTAATGCTTTGCCAACCCTAAAGACTGGAATGCCTCTATGCTAGTCATTTCACCAGCTGTTTAAATTATCTACACGTCTAGTCTATGTAGAGGTATTTATGAATGAGTATAGTCTCAAAAAAGTGGAACAGGAAACTCGTCACAAGCCAAGTAAATATTTCAGTAATAAAAGCAGTCAACAAGAATATAGTATCGGCTTCAGGCTCCCGGGGTGAGCGACCCCGAGTCGCGGGGAACTCTGAGAATCCTCGATATCATGATCTATTTATATTCTTCTCGGAGCAAATTCGTATCATCCGTGATTTAATTAAATTTCATTGAGATTCTGGCATCCGTGGTATTGATGTTTTTTGATTAGGTAGGGCAAAAAACGTGTACCTAAATGGGATCGGCAGAGATTCTAGGCGGTAAAAACCACGCGGCGGTCTTTGACGATCGTGATTGCGAGTGCGTTAGACAATAAGTCTCTGGAGGGCTTATTGTCTAACGCACTCGTAATCACGATCGTTTTCATTTTGAAAATCGAAGGCTTGTCTGCATACAAAATGAAAACAATTGCTTCACTTTAAAGCCGGTGGCGATTGCGAGTGCGTTAGACAATAGCCCCTCTGGTATCGTATTGTCAACGTTTTGATAGCTCTTATTTGCTTGACAGTAATGGCGGCCGAGTTAAAAATTATACCCTATATAACAAGTCAATGACGATATGGTTTTTACAGCCTAAATAAAATAGAGGCCCTGCTGAGAATTCTAAGTACTGTGTAGGTTCCTAGCGGTTTGCTGAATTGTCACTAGAAAATTGTTGCTTTCCAATTGCGTCGACTGGGAATTTAGACTTATTGACGTCACATTTATAAGAGCAAATTGTCATTTATGTTTAGCGGTCTTGTGATGGGTAATAATAAGGCCTAGACCTGTTTTAATATACTGAAGTATGACAGTTTTTTACAGTCTCAGAGACGATGTTAGATTTTTTATTTTGAAAAACGGTCTAGTTCTCGAACTGCCTTATTTTCGCTTTACTAAGTTTTAAACGAACTAACACATGCACTTTGCAACTACAAGGAAACTAAATAGTTAAACTTTCAAATACCGCGAATATCCCTGGCCCTGCGCTTCCCTTGACCTTATAAGCACGTGTTCATTAGCTGGAAGTGCTTCCAGAGAAGCAGTTACTGTCATTTGCAGAGCACGAGCCGTATGTAATTAGGTCAGACGGGACGTGCCGACTGCCGGCCCGGCAGTGCCGGATCGAAATTCGAAGCGACGACGACGCGACGGCCCGCCTGGCTTGCAAGCAGAGATTTAATATTACATACTATACATTTAATGTCTTTGCTTGCAAGGCTGGCTTCAAACATACCGGTATTAATAGGTCTCGTTCTTACTTAAATCGTTGAAACTTAGGGCCGTAAAGAAACTGATCTTGAGCAAGATGCTCACCTCAAGACGTGACGGAACTCACAGTTTTCTATGTCTTGAAGTTACCTTTGACATGTGACTGTGTTTTCACTGGACATTTTGGGGTTTAAAATCTTAGTAAAGATAGGCATTTACGACGTCACAGCGACAATCTGTGAAGATTCTACATCGTACGGGGTAGAGGTGGAGACTACTGGAGACAAAGCAACACATTTATGAACGTGATGCTCTCTCCGGAGCAAGAATGAAATTCCTTGGTTTGGTGCCAGTGGTAGTTGCACCATTGCACTCCACCATCTGCTTCCTGGAAGGGGTGGAGGCAGCAATGGAAAAAGTGTTAACAAGAAGGATACTATAGGGTCGAAGTGTATCCGTAAGCGTAAGCCAAAAGGATAGACCTAGGTGTTCTCACACTGTCACATTTTGTCGTGTCTTGAGACTAGTGTCTCACTTAAGATCAGTGAACTAATAAAGGTGTTACGAGGTCAAATTAAAATTTTAGCTATGTTTTACAACAACTGTAGGTAGTCAGAAGAACTTTCTATTTTCCTGAATATAAAGCGAACATTTTATAAATACAGAATCAATTAGAGGAAAACCTAACTCTAGCATTGATTAAGAGTTGTGGTTGAGAAAGTATGGTGATCCCGTCAAACCGGATAGTACGGGCGTGTCCTGCATACAGGTTTTACATGTAATGATAAGCCTTAGTCAACAAATATTTCTTTAGCATTTAAATATAGTAGAAAAGTATAATGCATCTCAATTGGCGCAAGTTTTAAATTGCTTTGACGTCAATTCATTTTTTTCGGTTCTACCAATCGTAGTCACGATCTTATTAGTCCTGGAACCTACAATCCAATTAGATCTATGGGAGCCCAATTTTATGGCCGTTGATTGTGTTAGATTTAATTTCTTACAGAACAATAAGTAATTGTAAATCGCCGTGTAAATCCTCATGTGTGTAGCCAGCCCTATTATAGCACTTCCAGTAATGAGCTGACATATTATGTACACACTACGTGACACTTCACACTTATTAAAGTACCTAGTATCACTCAAGTTATTAACACTCCGATTACGACACTAACCACAAATAGCAGAGTATCTTGTTACTTAACTGGAAAGTTCTATATTTAGTAGCCTGGTTTAATTAATACTGTAAAAGGAAGAAGATGAATAAATTCCGCTAATTTAAAATAATTCCAGCCCTCCGAGAAGCGTAAGACGATATTTACTAAAGAGAATACTGCAAATTAAATAAAACTCGAAGGAAAAAGCTTATTTTTATCCTGAATCTCGGAAAGCGTGCGTCGGTTACAGATTTCTGGTAAGTGGTTAGCACAAAACATGCCACGGTATGATATATAGAGCGGTTGGGCGAAAACTATTTTCGATTCGATTAGCGTCATCGTGTGTGGAAATAGACAGCTAGGTTAGGGTTCGATCAATCGATCAATGATGACGTAGAGTCTGAACATGCCGTTTTATATTGCGATGTTTATACAATTATAACTTGCAAAATTACATATGGGCCAGCTGATGAAACGCAGTCAGGTGGTTCCGTTTACCGCAGACTAAGGACGCGCGCACATACAGCGAAGCGCAGTATAGAGACTTTTTTACTGCAAAAGCATTGTCTTTGAACGTATCGAAATAAGATCGAAAGTAACACCACAAATACGAGGAGACATTTGCGGAGATTATGTGATGTTAATTAGTCCAAAAGTGCTGATGCTTTGGCAGTGAAAAGTTCTCTGCGCTGCGCATTTTCTTTAATTCAAAAATTACTCTTATATTACAGGTGCATGTGATTACTACAATAGACATTTCAACAAAATTGATATATTTAATACAAGTTTACGCAGCTTCATAAGGAATATAAATACCGTGTTATACAAGCCACAATAAAGGACGTAGTAACTTGTATATAATCTGTTATAAAAGGCAGTTTACTTTTAAGTTCTTTTTTATAATTTAATTTGTTAGTGTTCTACTACTAAGCACCCGATCACAGTAGGTTAGGAGGACTGTCAATATTATTTTTGTCATGTCAACCGTGAACACTGTTTGTCGATGATGACTGAAATAAATAAATAAATAAATAAATAAATCCATTTCTCTAAAGGCTTCATATTCATACATTTCTTAATGGATTTTGGACTGTCAGGCGGTGTGACAGGCTAAGGACTGCAGGTACTGTATGGGAGCATTTAGACATGTTCAGTGGCAAATTTCAAAAGAAAAAGTTTAGTGATCTTAATAACGTAATGGACAGAGTTTAGAATCTAGATTAACGAGTCTTTATAAATAGGCGCTGCAACATTTAATTTAGATAAAAGCTTAATTTAGCTGTAGGTACATTTGCAACACCATTGTTCAGTTGTTATCGAAGAGTGTATGTTATATTAATTAATTTGATTTTATGTTATCGGTTTCCATATGCCCTTTAACATCATTAACTGCTATTTACTTACAATAAACAATCTGTCAGTAGAAGTTGATTACAGTCAATCTTCAAACGAAGTTGCTGATGTTCCAAGCGATGTATAATAAATATTTCGTATTTCATATGCAATCATGTAAATTATTAATATTACAAGCACTTCCGATGGTTTACGCAAATTCATAGGCAAAACAGCGTTATTTTTTGCATTTAATAAACTAGACGCTGATAAGGTTATGCAAAAAGTACAAGGGCCTCTATTCCCGGCGGTAAAAATCATATCGTATTTGACCTGCGGGCTTAGTATGGTTGCGTTTATCGCGTGGCAAAATGTGGATAAAGTATCCTTCCCTCTCGTACTTATATAGTGTCAGAAAGTGACGAATGTTTTATCCACATTTTGTCACGCGATAAACGCAGCCATATTAGGCCCTCTGTTACGGTATTGTTTTGACGTCAGCTGCCATTACTGTCAATTAAATAAAAGCTATCAAAACGTTGACAATACGATAACAGATCAAAAACGATATGGTTTTTATCGCCTAGAATACCGGGCCAGGGCTTATTGTCTAACTCTCTCGCAATCACGATCCTTTTCATTTTGAAAATCGAAGGCTTGTCTGCATACAAAATGAACACAATTGCTCCACTTTGAAGCTAGTTGCGATTGCGAGTGCGTTAGATAATAAGCCCTCAGGTCGGGTCATCATGAGGCCTCCAGCTGTTAAATATTATATTTTAATAAACATTACGTTTGGCGAAATTACAGTAAAAAAAAATGTACCTATCCTATTCCTCCTCTATCCTAATCCTATTTTGTCATTTCTTCTTAGTTCTTATCAAATGAAAATGAAGTCGGCATTTCAAACTGACCGAGGCATCTCATCGACCTTAATGCTTTATGACTATGACATGCAAACTAAATTCAACCTTAGGGTGGCCTAATACTTATTGTGCTGACTATGCCTCTGGGTGAAAATCTTAACTTGGTTTCCTGCGTTTCCTTAGATCTCGTAAAATATGCCCGTAGAATGGTTTCAAAGATAATAAAATGCGAGGGACCGAATCGTTATCTGACGGTTTTAAGACGATGGCTAAGTTCCTCTTTATATAAAAGATAAGGTTTATGAAAGATTTCGGAACAAGAAAGGTATTAAAAGTTTTTTTTGGACGGGTTTTATTATTAGCTCGATTTTATTTTAATAAGTCGTTCTTAATCTTATGCCTCAGGTTTTGAACATGTTTCTTATTACGAATATAAAAAGACAAAACGATATCCTCAAATATGTCTTGCAGTAAAAATGTTAGGGAAATTTATTAGTGAGACCATTAAATTAATTAAAGAAAAATCAATGTACTGGTTACTAATACTTATTTATCAATTAAAGAGTGTAAATAAACTTACGTTCGTTTGTTTTTGGTCGGAAAAGTTTGTAATCATCTTACTTTCTCAGTCAGCTTTAGTACAGTCGACAACAAATAGATATATTCAATTTTGGATCTTATTTACAATGTAATAAGATGAAAAAGTGAACTCTTTGCGGTCGACTGTACCCATCGATGAGCTAATTAAGAAATACAATGAATACGAAGACGAATACGATGTCGTATTAATATGCACTACATCTCTTCTAGTTAGTGGTTTTAGTCTGTAATATTCAAAAAGAAAAATGAAGGAATTCAAAAGACGCCGCTTTGTCGGAGAATGTTGGATGTGTCAACTCTTACAAAATGACACAGGAGTGACTGTTAGATTTTCATTTAGCAACAGCGACATACTTTTTTCTCAAATTAAATTTCCAGAGGAAGTTTTTGGCTGACTACTATGGTTTATTATGGTGCATTTTTAGTTTTTGTAGAATTATGTCGTTGATAAATGTTTTTTTTACATTTTAGAACCGCAGTTTATTATATTTTTATTTCTTAAGGCATTGTTTCACTGCTTGGTACAAAAAAGGTACGTGGGCGAGAGACTGTGCATATCTTAGTTTGACCGTCGAATAATAAATTCACCCGCACTTTCACGGCAATGGACTGCTACACGCAAAAAAATTAACCTTCACATTGACCATTGACAAAGTAATCCTATCCTTTAGCTCGGGGTAAGTTAGACACCAAAATCAGTCGTCGATCAGTGAATTTCAGTGACAAAAACTGGTTCAAAGACTACTGATATGTTTGTTCTAAACGTTCTCAACCTACATAAAATACTGTTAAAACCAGGCCTTTCGTACGTAGAAATATGTTTAACGTCAACACACGCCGTGGTAAGTTAAATTTAGTTTACCCTCGTCAAATGGTATTCACTGAGTTACGAAATAATCATAATGTAATCTTCATCCATTTCATAATATTATTAGCATACCCATCGGGCTTCTGCTAACAGTATCGGTCGGAATTTAAATATGTTAGTACATTTGAATAGTCAATTTAAATATCTCTGGTGATTTCATGAAAGGTTATTTGGTCTGTTTAAATTCTCGATATCACTGGCCCTATGCTGGCGAGCGACCAAGTTTCCGCTGAAACCGCGCCTGACTCATTCAAATGAAGTATCTTATAGAATATTTAAAAGTTTAACTGTAGATTTTCTGATTTCAGCTCTTTATTTAGATTCCTGAGCGTGGGTATGCGTTTAATAAACATATTAAAGTAGTTTAGATTCCTAATGTAAGTCTTATTCATCTCTAAGATGATGAATAATAAATCTGAATCATGAAAATGACTAAAGCTTCCCCGTTTCAAAGTTTCGAGATCGTTGTGAAATATTGGAGTATCTATAGAAACTATTGTTGGAATAGTAATTAACAAACCCTAGAAGCCTGAAGAGAGGAAGTAGGTCACGTCTAGACGTATCGAGATAGATAGATCGTGATATTCGTGATCGAAATATACCTTGTGAACCTTTATGTTGACGATGCTACGTTTTGTTCTGATTTTAAAATCCGAATTCTATTTGGTGTAGATAACTGTGTCTTATTAAAGTAGATATGTGAATACATTTAGTGATCCTTAATATCTTTGTACTTATTGATCCCTATAGTTTCTTTTTCACTTATTTCTATGTTTTTATGGGCTATTGCATGGGGAAAGTAAACCGAGCGCACAAGTCACCTGATAGCAAGATTGCTCTGAGCCCCGGAAACATTTGCAATATCAAAAATCATAAGACTGTAATCCTAAGACTGCGAACACGACACTAACCCTGAGGACTAAGATGGAATGCCTTTATGCTAGTCACTTTACCGGTTTAATTTCTCCCCACACCGGAACATAATAAAAAATGTTTGGTGGTTATGTGCTTTGTAAAGTTTTGCAGCATCAAAACCATCTCTTTTTTACTACTACTTAAATTATAATGTTTAATAAAAGAGAACTAATTCTAAATTAAAACACCTTTACACAATGTTATCTAGAAATCGTGAATAATCAACCTAGATTTGCAGCATCAAAACCATCACTTTTTTACTATTACTTTAATTATAATGTTTAATAAAAGAGAACAAATTCTAAATTAAAACACCTTTACACAATGTTATCTAGAAATCGTGAATAATCAACCTAGATAATATTTCTGAAAAACTGAGTTCGATGCAATCTCATGATTCTCGAAATACTTTAAGAGTCATAGACTGCAATGAATATGTAAATAAGTGTATTAAGAGTCGTAAAATAAATTTATGAGTTTATTTACAGTGCAGAAGCATTCTTATACCAGACTATAGTCCATTTGTTTAGGTGCTTATCTAAATGTATACAAAGCTAACCACGTGGCTCTGTTTAACAGCTTATCAAAACTGTTTTGTTGAACTTTGACGTATCTGTGTGCTGTTTCTATTGGCATTTGGCTGACGAACGTGGTCACGTGGTTTTTTTTTGTTTACGTTTAGTTTAGTTACTTAATTAATGAAGTATAGCATGCATTATAAAATTAATGAGTTTAAAATAAAGTAAATATCAGGGGACAATCTCACACAAATTCACCTCGTCCCAAACTAAGCTCAAGGCTTGTACGATATGTATACATACTATGATGATAAAAATACTCAAATAGGGAAACACATACTTAAATACATAAAAACATCGAAGATTTAGGAACTCACGCTCATCACACATATATCTATCCGTCCGCGGCAATCGAACCCGGTCACTACAAACTAGACAAAGCTAAACAAGCCTTTAAGTTGTCTCGTGTAGACATAAAATTAACAATTCAACTAACGCAAAGACTTTAAGTTAGGTACATTTAAGAAAGACGGCGTTTGTGATTTCGCACAAGCTTAAAATTTAAATCAGTTTTTACAAAGGGCCTAATTGTGTTAATTACTGTGCGAAAGAAAAAGAATGAGTCAGTTTAAACAATAAAAATCCTTAATTGACGCGAACATTTTTTTAAAAAACCTCAGTCTTAATATTCGTATTTTTTTTAAAAAACCTCCGTCTTAATATTCGTAATTTAAATCTCCTTAATAATTCGTAATTTAGATGAAAATCTTGCCTACAGGACAGTAGCAGTTCTTAAAGGCAAAACTGTAGGTTGCCTGTTTTTCGAATTGAGCTGATTTTAAGTTGACACATATGTACTTACTTGCAGAATGCGCATGATTTTCGTGAAGCAAATGACAAGAGGAATGCTGCTGAAAGGTCAAAGCAGCTTCTTCATAGAAAGTGACAGTTGAGATCTATGAATTATAGATAGAATTGTTGTCGAAATAGGCCGGGACGAATTTGTAGTGGCAGCGTGGTATAAAAAACAGAAGACCGAACGTTAGTGAAATATATCATTAAGGTCAGTTCGGAAGGTTTAAGGTATACATAGCGTAGTAGTCCCAATAATACTAAACCCAGTTTTAATTTTCTTTACCTTTTTTTAGGGTTCCGTACCTCAAAAGGAAAAAAACCAAACCCTTATAGGATCACTTTGTTGTCCGTCTGTCCGTCTGTCCGTCTGCCTGTCTGTCAAGACCCTTTATCTCGGGAACGCGTGAAGGTATCGAGTTAAAATTAAAACCATATACTCCGGTCTACAGTCCCTTGAAGCTGTGAAATTCTACATTTACGTCAAAAAAATATACGGCCGTTTATGTCGCCAAAAACGTGTATTTCGACACTCTCGAGGGAATCAAAATGTATATCCCATTGACCTAGAACTATGAAATTTGGCAACACCGTCTTTTACTACAAGTACAGGTATAGGTATAGGAAAAAAATTGAAAAACAGGGTTTTTATGCAACGAACGGCGGTACAAATTTTGAATTGAGTTAACCGTGTCATGTGCGGTGATTCGGTGGGCGAGTCCGACTCGCACTTGTTCGTTATTTTTTATTATTTCAGTACGCACGGTCAAAATTTAAGGTTTTAAGAGACATCGCTTGATAATGATGATTAGATAATTTTGTTTATAGAACGTTATTATAATACTTACTTACATCATCGAATTATGTATTGTTCGTGAATATTAACAATAGAATATAGATTTTACATAATCCGCAGTAGACTCAACTAATTTGAATATAAATGAGGCGAATTTAAATAGAAATGGCCGCCATAAAGTTTACGTAAGTTGCGCCCGTTCGAGAGGCTCTAGTGAGTCGTTAATGAGAGGTTTGGTTTTAAGGGTTCTTAGGCTTGATTAAGCCTTCAGCGGGCTTGGCGAGGGCAGAGGGATAAGTATTCTCCATCTTATCCCGCAGTGCTCCTTGCTTCGATCCTCAGGGATAAATTTAAAATTCAAGCTTTACCTTAGTGTCCCTAGTATAGTTTGATAAGACGGCTATGACGACGAAAATGTTTCAGTATTGTTGATTATAAGGTCGTGTCACTGTCATTGCAATCTGACGTCACCTTATGCCTGTTACGGTGAAATTGTGGAACTAACTGTAGGTACTCTGCTGCGTTTTTGAACAGTCCCAACAATTATATGAGGATGCCTTTAGGGAAAAAACAATATTTTTTTCATGATGTTATTAAACTTAAGTTGCCTGTGTATAGATAAACATATTAAACTTATAACGCCAGCCAAGCTGCCTAATTTAGAATGCAAGCGCTAAAGTTTTTTGCCCGCTTTGACGGGACTACTTAAACTCACCGGTTAATATTAGCTGCGTCGAGTTGAAATTGATACGCTTAAGTGAATCACATCCCAGTGGCTTTTCGTAGCTGTCGCAAATAACCGAGCAGTGATGTTTAAATCCAGTAGCATTATCAATCCCGACGCTACTCAACACCGATTTGGGGATGCAGCTGAGTCATGCTGTGCTTCAAGTTCAGGAGAGGAGACGTGTCACGTCATTACAAGTCGCCCACGACGCTGAGTTACGCGTCCATTCAGTCGCAAGTCCATCTATTTATATGAGAGACTCATGAGTCGAACGCGGTTTATCGCGATTTAACTCGACGCAGTTCATAAAAAACCAGCGAATTTAAGTACAACTCACGCCTTCATTCCCAGAGTGGGGTAGGCAGAGCTACAGAATTACCAACAACTCTAAAAAATTGTTGATAATTTTAGTTTCCCGCTACTCCCCCCATTTCTTAGTGCTCACTTACATCATGAAAGCAACCCCTGTACCAAATTTCAAGTTTCTAGGTACAGTCGTTTCGGCCGTGCGTTGATATATAAGTCAGTCAGGTTTGCCTTTTATATATATATAGATTATAAGCTTTTGTATGCGTAAAACCTTAAAATCTTAATGATATCTTGCTACCGTTCGGTCTTCTATTTCTTATGTCACGCTGCTGCTACAAATCAGTCCAATTAGTCCAAAGAACGTCCCACATCCCATGAGCCTTTTTCGAAAACAAATCAATATCTTACTTACGAGTCTCAATCTGTGTTCTTAGATACGTAAGTAGGAAATATATTCTTGGATTTGTTTTGCGGCGCTGCGGTGCGGAAACGGTAAATTGTAAAAGCAGTAAATCCACTGTCTGACATTTATTTCTTTAACATCGAAACCGTTATTTGTGTTTAAATGTAATAGTTTTATTCGAATCCTTCTAGTGTTAAACTAGCTAACTCTAGTTATTGTATTATAAGGTTTTATTAATTATGCTGATAATTTGCATTCGAAAGAGTAAACTTACACTTAAATTCACAAATGAATATGTTTTCGGTGTCGTTAAACTTAAATAAATTTGTAATCAATTCATAGTATCATCATCATCATAATCATCATAATCATAATCATCATAATCATCATCATCATCAGCCTATATTAGTCCACTGCTGGACATAGGCCTCCCCTAATGAGCGCCATAGCACCCTGTCTTCAGCTTGCCGCATCCAGCATCTGCCTGCAGTCTTTCGCAGATCGTCATCCCACATGCCCACATGCATGACCAGGGCATTGATTCTCTCAAAAGCAAAGGTGAGCGAATGCAGGAGTGAAGTCCAAGCGGCGAGTTTAAGTAGTCCCGTCAGAGCGAGCAAAACACATATTAGCGCGTGCGTTCTCAATTAGGCAGCCTTATACGTTTTAGAAGCCATGCTGCCAAATTGAATACACGCACTGAAATGTGTTTTGTTCGCAAAGAATCACTACCCTGAGGGCGTCCTTTGCCGAGACGCGGTCTCCTCTCTAGAACACGTTTACCCCAGCGTATAATATAACTGTAGGTATATGTCCGTAATTGACAACCATAAAACAAAATTAGGGCACATTAATTATCTACCTATCAAAATTAATTTACTCCTCAACGTTTAAATTTATAATTTACCAAGATTTATTTACCGCAGTCGTTTAGAACTCACGACGAGACTCTCGTGGGAACAATTTGTCATCATCAGTCTTTTCAAACGCCGACGTAAGCCGATATCAGACGGGATCAAAGGATAAGTGAGATCATTTTAAAAGAGGATTATCTTTAATAGACAGAAAATTTGAGAATTTTAATGTACGAAGTACTCTTAGCTAATCTACGTTCCCCGCTCGAGTGGTAACGCACCCTTATCAAGTCTCTGAAGACTAATCGTTATTAATACAGACCTTATAGGGGTTTCAGTTTATCGACATCTCCGTCTCAAGTGTTTTGTATCCACGAAAACCCGGTCTATTCCCACTAGTTCCATTGACAGTTCCATTGATGGAACTAATGGGATTTTTTATTCCCACTAGTTCCATTATTTAAAGGACTTCAGATAAAGGAACTAGGGGAATGATTTTTTCCCAGTAGTTCTTTTTTTTATTAAAAAATAATTTTGTCTTACTAAAACTGTTAATGAAAAAATTGCATTATATAATATTGCCCGTGCCCGGCAACTATGGACATCTTGACCTAAGAAAGAGGAAGGTAGCAATAGTCCAGCCACATATTGCCTTACAAAGTTGATCGTTTGTTGCATGGTTTAAACTTTATCTATAGCATTCCTATTACCACGAGTTACAATTACCGTACTCGCTAGCGAGTAGGGAATGCAATTTAACCGGTTATTAACCGTTTTTTTATGAAAATAACCGGTTAAAACCGGTAATAACCGGTTATTTGCATTCCCTACTAGCGAGTTGAATGCTCTGTCCCTCACAGTATTCTTATGGAGTGCAAAGGACAGAGCGTTAAACCCGCTAGTAATCGTCATGGTAAGGGTGCAGTAGATGCCGCACTTGACCGGGTGTCGTGAACGGGTCGAGAGCGTGGGCGCTAAAGGCCTAGTTCCTTTCAGCGTGTTGACACAACCTACTTCCATTTACGAATGCTTTCAACTTTTAAAAAGCCTATTTTTAACAAGAATCTTAAAAAGCGAAAGCCTTGGGCTCTGTTTTCAAGTTAGTTGTAATGGCAGCGCTGAGAGCGTAGGTGGCCTAGTGGCTTAGGGGGTCGACTCGTGATCGTAAGGTACCGAGTTCGAATCCCCGCGGTCACCATGTACCAATGAGTTTTTCTAACTTAAGTGCATTACCCGATGCTCTTACGGTGAAGGAAAAATATCGTGAGGAAACCTGCACATTCGAACAGCTGAGTGTGTAAGAGGGTAATTGCATAAAAGATCTTATAGGGTCGAAGTGTATCCGAAAGGGCCCATCTGTAAAAAAAGATAAGACAATGGTAGCGCTGAATAGACTAAGAGTTTCTTGCGGAACTGATGGTTTTGTCCGAAGCGCTAGTATATTGACTGCGTGTTATTGATGTGTACAAGTCCCAGCGATTTTTAATATTTGACAATTTGTAGATTTAAAATTGTAGTAATCTATTGACTTTTATGTTATCGTTTTTCATCTTGTCTAGTCCTCCTGTACCCTTACCATGAGTTACAATTACAGTACTCGCTAGCGCGTCGAATCCTCTGTCCCTCGCACTCTATAAGAACACTGCGAGATCTCGAGGGACAGAGCATTCGACTCGCTAGCGAGTACTTTAATTGTAACTCATGGTAAGGTACTCATTAGTCAATTTGCTCCAACAGCGGGCCTAGTATGGCTGCGTCTAAATCGAGTGTCAAATGAGGATAAAGCATCCATCACTCTCGTACTTATTAACGTGTCAGAAGATGACATGTCATATGCCTTTATCCACACTTTGTGCGATAAACGCAGTCATATTAGGGCCCCTGAAGTGATGCATTGTAGTTTCGACGCAAGCTTTGACCGGTCTGGCTTTCTCTTGGTCCTCAAACGCCAAACAACGGGCAGATGATGACGTCATCACCTTTGGCACCCTGATAGTGAGTAATGTTAATGTACCTAAGGGTAATGTTAATAATTAAACTAGGGTACTTATTAAGCCTTTGTTTACACTGACTTACACTATTTAAATTCATTATGAGTATTTAATATATATTGCAATTTCTCGATGCGCAAAATCAACTTTGATAAGAACAGTATACAGATAAGCGCAGTAAAGAAGTCCGTCAATTCACGTCGAGTGACAGTTCTATTTATACAATAATAATATAAACATGTATGTTACATTTACATGTCATGACAATTGTTATCGAAATGTACCGGTCTTATCTTATTTGTGGAGCTCTAGAAATGTGTTTGTCCTTTAGAATGTGTATTTTATTGTTTTTATTCCTACACTCATAAATATCTAAAGTTAATGACCGATATTAACGAACCTAATCAACGGATAGATAAACACAAGCCTACTTCATACTTCGATTCAATAGTAGAGCTCGATTCTACTCGCTAAAATCGACACGTTATGATAGTTCTTATTAACTCGACAGTAATGGCGGCGGGCGAGTTAAAAACAATACCATAACAATACATTAACCCCCTTACTAATAAACGTTGAGTAGCGGTGGTATAGCTATACAATGTTCTGTCCTTATCTGTCAAATCCAAATGTCACAATGACAGATAAGGACAAAACATTGTATAGCTATACCACCGGTCAACGTTTATTAGTAAGGGGGTTAGAGACAAAGTAGAGGCTCCAGTAGTCATAATTCAGCCTATAGGTATAGTCTGTGCGGAAAGAGAAGAGTCGTATGATTTGAGGGCGTGCCAGTGCATTGTTATGGTTTTTGCTATGCTGACTATGTTAGTTCCCGTTTCAGACTCTACCTACCATTGTCCCACAGCGGAATCCAGAAATAATTTCAGGGTGATAAATATGATTAAACGCTTATTCGACAAACACATGTTATGGCCACAGGGCTGAACTTCAGGTGCACAGGGTTCCATGAAATCCGATACATTCCCTTGGAGGGGTAAAAGTATAGCTCATCTGCAGCACGTTTGCAGAAAACTAGTCACAGACGAAAGTGACTAGTTTTACTCCTACCATTATTTTTTTAGGGTTCCGTACCCAAAGGGTAAAAATAGAACCCTATTACTAAGACTCCGTTGTCCGTCTGTCCGTCTGTCTGTCACCAGGCTGTAACTCATAAACCGTGACAGCTAGACAGTTGAAGTTTTCACAGAAGATGTATTTCTGCTAATTAAGGGGGGCAACCCCATACAACAAACGTGTTTTTTTGCCGTTTTTTGCTAATGTTGTATAGATAATGCTACGGAACCCTTCGTGCGCGAGTCCGTCTCGCACCTGGCCGGTTTTTTATTTATAAAGATAATTGGAATAACTGGATAAAAGTACTTAACCGTTTTTATATATTACAAAGAACACTGCCTGATTTGATACGAAAGCACGGGTTCACATTTGAAAATTATTCTTAAATAGATTTTAATCTTTAAAAAAAACGTGTGTTGTTATCTGTTAATTCGAACGATTAAACATCATCGATCATTTAAAATCAAACCCCGACTGAACCCTACAATATAAGATAAGAAACAATTTGTATGCGAAAATAGTACCTAAGTAGTTAAGTGATCCTAAACATTTCCGAAGTTAAGATATTACTTTACGCTCGACTAGTGCTCAAACTTGGAAGATATCGGAGATCGAAACTCAAGTACAAGTTAAAAACAGAAAGCCGATACTGCCTTAAGTCCCTCTTCAGTTGGAGACCAAGTACCTCTTGGGACAAGGTGAAGGTCACGAAAAAATCTAAGCTCTAGTTTTTAGATAAGTACATTGCAATATATATTTTATGTAGGTTGTTCGACTTATGGAACGCAGGCCTAATAAGTGTAAAGGCATTCATATTTTTATAACTGCTTAAGTCTATTGTGTTTGTTCCTTTATTCCGGTTAATAACGCCACATCGAAGTAAAATATGGTCTAGAGATAAATCGTATTGTCCTAAAGAATTTGTAGAATGGAGTTCCTAGTAATTTTCCACAATATAAAGTTATATAAAGCATGAATTTATCAGTAGAAAGATTTAATCACGTCAAATTGAATCACAATGAAATGGAAGCCGGGTGAATTAAACCTATTAAGAATTATGGACATGTTATTCTGGCGAACGAATAAAATCTACAATCATTTGTTAACCTCTTTTGTGACCGCAGGAAATTAAATAACATGACTCTTAAGGCCGTTTTAAAAGCGATCTTGACTGAGATGCCTGTCTTAAAACCCAAGGTCAATTTCAAGTCATAGAAAACTAGTTTTTTTGATGCGGTTTGATAAGTCTAAGTCAACATGAGTTTATTAATACGGCCCTTACTAGGGTGACGGCACCAATGATGGACACTTATACCTGACAGGCACCAGCAATGGACACTTCACTCAAAATTCAAATTTCATACGGTTCTAAATTGATTGTTGTCCTTATCTTCTGTAAAATAAGAATCAAGTGTCCATCATTGGTCCTTGTCCATTACTGGTTCTGTCACCCTACCAAAACTGAGATGATGATGTTGAGACCGTAAACACTGAAAAACGGTCGGAAAATTAATAAATAAAACAGCTTTATTACATTTTTGAGGACAATGTCGAGAATTATAATTAAGTACAATAATTAGGGTTAACATTTCTTTTTCTTTGTAGGTATATTATTGTTAGACTTATTAATAGAAAAACATTAACTCGGCCTTATTTGTCAATAATCATTTGGATATTAGGGTCAACGACATTACCGTATCCTGGATTTATGGCTGAACCTCGAGATTTGGTTCACGATAAATATGATTATGTCCGTCGTTGTTGACCGTTCCGTGATACAATTTCGTCATTTATTTGGGACACCCTTAACACATCGTTATGTTAGCACAACGCAATCTTCAAGGCGGAATTTAGTACACAAAAAAAGATTAAGGTCAGGCGGGGTAAGTGCGACAAACCATATATTTTTACCATAGTTTGCATTGACACACTTTGCCCCGTAGACGCATTTGCCCCACCCGACTTTTTAGGGTTGTAATAAGGTATTAATAGGTTAACTAACGCGAGGTTATGAGAAAATATTTCATGTACTTACTTAGTTACTTAGTGCGTAGCGTGATTATTTCTATCTACGGATCGATAATTGATAGAATTCATTTATATGATACAAAACTATTTAGTTGTGTATTAAATTAAATTAACTTTTCTACATTTCAATATCTCTAAGCAATGTTAAATTGATGGAAGAGCGGAATTTCCTACCACTAGCAAATTTTAGCATAAATGGAGGAATTCCATTGTACTAATTATGTAAACGTTAAGAAGATACTGAAATAAATATTTTCTCATTTTCATTTTCATTCACTTACTTAGTTATTATTTCAGCCAAAATACGTCCACTGTTGAACTTAGGCCTAAATTTTTCAAGCATTTGACCTCGTATTTTGATATGGAGCACAGTTTTAAAGGTATAATTAAGTGTTTTTGGGATACTTAGCTACAAAGGCTAACAAAGGCCTGCAAATGGTACAGTCAAGAGCCTGGCATCTGATTAGTATGTTTCAGTATAAAAGATTAATCAGAAAACCATCCTTATTTATAATCAACATGTATAAATTCTTCTTAATGGAAGTGTTTAACTGATAACACAGCAAACTAGTAAACAAAGTGTGAAAAGTAAAGAGATAAAGATATTGTTTTCAAACAATAACTGGGGCAAGACGCAAATATATTTCAGTATCGTCTTTGACCTCCCTGATAGGTACTATCCGATATTTGACCCAATAACAACAAAAAGTTATAGCTCGGTTATTTTGAAATAAACATAAAACACCTATTTTTGCCGTAGCGGCCTTGATTAAAATAAAATCTATTAATGATACCGCATAAAACGTTCAATCCATGGCCTGGATTTAGTTTCCTATTTCGTAAACCACAAAGATAAATTTCAGTTAAATACTTATTGTAAATTTCTGAAATTTACAAATATAATATCAAATAAAAATTCCTGAATTAGGATGTTTACAACTCGCATCGAGATCGTTCGTGCTATACAGGAAACCTATTTCCTACATAAAATGCACCTCATATTACCTTGCGCTGTGTGGGTTTCTAAATGGATAGGAATTAAATTGTAACGTTAATGTTATGACAGCTTTTTATTTAAGTAACTTTACTGTTTGTTTTTTTATTTTTAACCATTACAAATATGTAAATTCTATGACATTGCAATATGGTGTCTAACAGCTGATCTCATGATGAAGTCGGAAGGTGGCTACAGAATCTCTCATGAACTTAACATTCATACTTAGTTCGTTCTTAATAAATAAGGAGACAAAAAAATACAGTCAGTACTTACTTAAATGAAAACTTAACTAAAAACCTGATATAAGCTAAGATTTCGTTTATTCTCAAAAACGACTATGTTTTTATGAAAACCTGACCTAAAACAGCGCATATTAAAAAAAAACCTGATTTGTTCACTGAACCAGCTGTATTTTAAAGATAAGCGGATAAACAAACGAACGATGGAATAAACATAATATTATCAGCCGACAATGCCAGCCAGAATATTAACATATTCCAAGTAATCATGACAAATCATTTCCTTCGGTATAAACAAAGTACGCTGTCCCAGAGTCCTTAAGAAAAACAAGGTATTACCTGGATACGGGAACAAGTTGAAACATGTTTATTTAGGGAAATATTGTCCCGGAGGATTACCTTCAAGGTTTTTCGCAAATTGTTACGGTATTTTCCTCCGCTTCCCGCCGCGGAAAGTCCTTCCTGCAGGATAATACGGTTGGAGTATTTTTGGCTATATTAATCAAGTCTAGTAGATAAGTTGTTATTTTCCTTATGTTTGTTGTTTGTTACAAAAATGTTCTAGTTACGTAGCTTATTCGTAAGAAGCCAGGGAGTTACTATTAAGGTTACTATGGCAAATATTAACGTAAATAATAGTCAATAGCATAATAAAGACATGTTACGAATTCAAGTTAAAATGTGACCAAGATACGAGAACTACCATGGGCTAGATAAGATACTTTCTATGAACTGAAACGATCACGGAAATCAAAGAAAACGTAGGAATAGGGTTAACTTTAAGATATACGTAAAGTGGCATTTACATTGAGTCGTCCGCCGCATGTTGCATACGGCAACCGCAACAGTGTAAAGAACACGGTAGTTGGCCGCACTCGACGAGCGCCAGCCGCAAGCAACCGATCAATTTGGTGACCCAAGTAGACGGACAGACTAATTTGAAGACGACGTTCGTTGGCCTAAGTAGTTTGAAACAAGTTCGGCAACCGCATTAGGTGAACGACGACGTAGTGTAATTGCCGCTTTACTGTTGGATACTCGCTTCGGCCGCTTACGTCAACTGCATACATTTTGACAGTTTGCGAAAATCACTAACGTTAGCGTAATGCATCCGGGTGCCTAATAAAGATCCAAAAATCTAAGTTAGCGATTTTCGAAAATCGATAAAAGCTGATAACAGATTGCATCGACCGCTTGTGTAATAAAACAGAAACAGTTGCAGCGTTTGCGTCTTGGCTAAGCCTAGTTCTCCCCCCCTCGTTGTTTATTGACCCTCTCAGTATGCTGGGAGTAGCGCACTCCCGCTCCACTTCGGCTTGCCCTAATCGACCGGGAAATGGAAAGCTCACTGAGCCCAACTATTACGCCCGACGGTCCGTCAGGACCATCAGCTGGTAAACAGGTCATGATTACTACCCTGAACATGATGAGGGTTACATTTTCGTTGGGCAAGAAAATCGCAAATGAGTCTAACAATTGGGAACAACTTCGTCATAAATATAAATTTTAGTGGTGGATCCGTAAGGATCGCTTCGTCCATTAACCTAGCGCCAAGCAGCATTTTCCGCATTGTTGTGTAGGTGTAGTCATCTAGTTCAACAATCGCAAAATTATGGAAAGGTGGTAGTTACTTTTAATGAACACACTTGCTTTATGCTAAAACTAGAGGACGCCCGCGACTTCGTACGCGTAGAATTAGTTTCCCGCTACTCCCCCCCACTTCTTCCCGTTGGGGGTCGATTTTCGGAAAATCCTTTCTTAGTGCTCACTTACATCATGAAAGGAACCCCTGTACCAAATTTAAAGTTTCTAGGTACAGTGGTTTCGGCTGTGCGTTGATATATAAGTCAGTCAGGTTTGCCTTTTATATATATATAGATAGATAGATAGAAGATAGATAGATAGAAGATAGACAGGTTACTCACTTATGGTATGCGGTCTTCAGGCATAGGCATATTTTGACGACGCGCTATGGCTTAGTTGGCAGTGACGCTGCTTACAAAGCTCGCGGTCCTAGGTTCAAATCCCGGTAAGGGCAGAAGATATTTGTGTGCTGAGCGCGAATATTTGTTCATGAGTCATGGATTTTTTCTATTTATTTATATTTAAGTATATATTTCTCTATGTGAGTATTTATATCGATGTCTATATAGTACCATAGTACAAGCCTAGAGCTTAGTTTGGGACTAGGTTGGACTAGGTCAATTGTTGTGACATTGTCCCCTGATATTGATTTATTTACTTATAGAGGTAAAAAACTGTAAAGACAACAATAATTCATAACAGAATTGGCGCCTACACTTTACTTGGATTGTATTAAATTGAATCTTAGCTGCGATTGACAATGCGAAAGCGATAGGTACACTCAACAACTTTGATTGTTAGGCCGCCATAGAATTCTGCAGAAAGAAAATCATTTTATCTTTCCGGAACAGGATTCTTTACTGGCTCTACAATGAAATACGTTTAATATTTATACCTGGAAAATTATTTGCCTCCTGCACACATTGTTTACACGGTTTTCACGTATCTACATTTCATAAGGAAAACATTACTTCTCAGTAAATGTACCTACGCAGAATTTCATCAAAACATTACCTTTGTGAGTCAGTTTTAGATATAGAAATAGAACGTTCGGTTATCGGTTGAAGTGATTTTATGATTTCAACCTAATTTATTTTACACGAGGCCCGTTTCACGCGAAGCTACAAGTTACAAATTACAAGCGGAACTCTTTCTAACTCCTTTTGCTAGAAAGAGAGTTCCGCTTGTATTTTGTAACTTGTAGCTTCGTGAAACGGGCCGCTGCTGGGGTCTTATTTTATTCTACTGTATCTCTAGGTACACGTATTATTTTTAACTCTGCCGTAATCACTGTTAAGAAAATAAAAACTATACCATCTTAAAAGCAATATGGGTTAGCCTGAGTAGAATAGAACCTAAGAGTTATTCCATCCAAACTTCATGAAGGTAATTTTATATGTTTTAAAATAATACATAGTTCTACTTGCGTGAGTTGTGCTTTAGTCCACATGTCAATTAGTCATACGTCGCAATTTACTAGGAGCGGACATTTTGTCCTTCAGAGAAAACATGGTTATTTTTTTTCTAAAATACCGGCGACCTTGTAACGCGGCAGCTTAGCTAGACCTTGGTCTTGGTTGGTTTTTAACTTTATTTTTCTCATGATCGCTCTTATAAGCTCTTACGGATCGCAACCACTACCGCAGTCTAAAATACGAAGAAGCTGCGTATATTTAGCGTCGAAATCGCCAAAAGTAATTAGGTAGGACGTTAACACCGGCCGGCGTAAAAGACGCGCTAAAACCGTGACGCAATAGACACGCACTGCCGAAAGGTTGCGTCAGCGTATTTTGAGCTGGTTTGGTAGATCCTTTACGCGAGTATAGCGGCCAGAGGCCCTAGACAAGATACATTCGGCGTTCGTATCGGTTATCCAAAATTTATAGGATTGACGTAAGCTTTCAGAAGCACGCGGCGAGCGCAGGTACGTCAATTCCATATAATTTGGCAGTTCGAAAATCGTTTACGTTAGCGTTAAGTAACTTGTCTAGCCTCACTGGCTTGATTTAATACAAGAGAAGGCAGCGTTAGCTACGAGTGGAGCGGAGAGCGGCAATTGAAAAATGTATATGTATAGATGCACATCTCCAGGGCGACAAAAAAGCGATTTTCATAAGAAGCGAGCGAGCGAGGCGATTTTCGATTGTTTCCTCCCCACCAACTGCACGCCGCCGCTGCAGTCGCCGCCTAATCCAATCACATCACGCTAATATTATAAACTAGCGACCCGCCCCCGGTTCGCTTAAGTTTGTGAGAATTTTCAGTAACAGCCGTGGATAATCCCGAATTTATTAGGCCCTTGCTGTTGCCCGGCGACTCCATCCTATATGTGTGCCAAGTTTCATCCTGATCCGTTTAGTCGGTGAAGCGTGATTGAGTAACAAACATTCAAACTTTCTCGTTTATTAGTATTAAGTAAGATAAGATAAAAACCTTCCTCTTAATTCACTATCTATTGATGACCGCATTAAAATCCGTTGCGTAGTTGAAAGATCTAAGCGACAAGCGTACCTACATACAGGAGGGCTAGCACAAGTTGTCCGTGACATATTTGTCGCTCGGATCTCCCATTCTATCTAGTCTGTGATCATAGAGACGCACTGAGCGACAAGCGAGAAAAAACAGCTTGTGCTAGCCCTACAGAGGGACAGACGGCGGGAAGCGAGAGTTTGAATAAACATTGCTTACTTTTATCCCCAAAAAAAAGAATGGTTAATGCGGATGAAGTCGCGAGCATACGCTAAGTTAGATATAGTGCAAAGTTGCACTGTGCCTTGCTGCTCGAATCAAAGCTAATCCATATCATTAGAGTAATCATAATAATTATAATGATAAGAGTCACGCGGGTGTGGCAGGTTGCTTGTGAAGGAGACCCCTTTATTGGAAATATATTCACTTTCAGAGATATGTTATCGATCACGTGTGTCTCGACAATTTAGATATGATATCGATATCTAAAACCGATAATCTGAAACATACACGACAAAAAGTATGTATCTTTGAGTTTTGATGTACAATTGGCTAAATGGAACCCTGACCTACCATGGAACCGAGTCACAGTGACATTTTGTTAGACAATTTACGATTTGATTTATAACGTCACTGTGACACAGTTCTATAATGGTTCAGTGTTCCATAATGTCGATTGTATATCTCTGGTCCTATGTCCTATTACTCATTCTTTATTTACAAGGAAGTTTTTTCCGAACTTGGAGGCGAGGTCTTTAAGAAATCTTTCCATGGTTCTCATGTTACTCTCCTTTCATTACACTTTAGGAATCCCGAAAATACTTAAATTTTCAATTGAGAACAATCCACAACATCATATCTACAAAATGATAACACAATCTAAATCGCTAAACCAATAGCGCGTATCGTAAATATGTTTAATAATGCACACATGCTATCTCATTTCCACGTTACTTGAAACGTATTGTTAACATTAATGTATTAATTACGACGGTAGCAGTACCTTTACCATGAGTTACAATTACCGTACTTGCTAGCGAGTCGAATGCTCTGTCCCTCACAGACCTCGCAGTATTCTTATAGAGTGCGAGCGACAGAGCATTCGACTCTATACCGAGTACGGTAATTATATTATCATAGTAAGGGTACAGATCTTGGCTCTTGACTTATTTGTATATTACGTGACATTGTTATGAATATACACGTACAGACAGAAGAACATGAAACAATTGTAAGAGTTCTGTTTTTCCCATTTGGCTACGGAACTCTTAAAACTGAAAACACGAAGGGTTTCATACCACGCCAAAAAAGTAGGTTTGTTGTGTGAGGACGCTTTTTAATCTTTAAGTTTATTTTTAACCGACTTCAAAAAAAAGGAGGAGGTTCTCAACTCAACTTTTTTGTTTTTGTTTTTTTTTATTCTTGTTATAGCGGCTTTAGTAATGCACAGTTTTTGAACATATCAAATGTTTAGCTATTGCCAGTCATGATGAGATACAGTTTTTCTTTCAATGTATTTTTATTGTTGTAGTAAAAATTGTTAAATTGGTATGATTATAGTACAAATCCTAAAAAAAAAAAACAAATACTAAAAATCGAACAAGTGTGAGTTGGCCTCGTGCTAACTGTTATAATCTCTAATCAATATTAAATCCTTTTATATTTACTTTGTAAAGACATAACATTCAAATCAAAATAATACCTACTGTTTCCTATTCCGACTCGCACTTGACAGGATTTTATAAACTAACGGCAGCAAATAGCTATATTCGACTGAAGATAACGCATTTGTAATGAAAAATAACATAGAATTTCTGAAGCATTCCACAGGCGGAATTTCTTTGGACTAGGGGATACGTGAGAGGTTCTAGGCGATGAATGGAATACCTCATATGTATAGGTACCCTAGGTTCTATTATAGCCCTAAACAAAGCTGATGTGGACAATTCCGCTCTAACAATAGATCGTAGCTACCAGGTATTTGCATTGTGGAGCAATGTTTGTTCGTGATAAGATATTTATGACCAGAATGTGCCGTTTAATATTTCCTTCAACAATAATTAATAGGTACAGACAACGCCATTAAACGCCTGTTTATATCTAAATTATATACTTAGGCAAAACTCTATGTCATTGACTCATCCAGCATATAGGTATAAAGCCATTCCACAAAGAATGGGTAAGTAAGTCTTGCAACCGAATCCCTCACTACCTAAAGGAGCGTTTCCGTTATATATTTCACTTGTATCAGAGCTCCTCGAAACCTTTACACCCGTATTCACAAACGTCACTATGAGGTCTCACAGTGCTCACGAACGCACAGGGTGGTTCAAATAGTCTCATAAACAAAAGGTCGGTCAAAACGGACCAATCACAAAGCTGTATTGAACACAGTGCGTTTACTCAGTGAAGGATCCCTTAAGTATTGTTTGTGAATACGGGTGTTAGTCTGTTAGTTTATGTATTTGACATGTATTTAGTTTAATTGAAAATAGTTCATTCAATGTTTCTATTTTAGACTTTACTTCTCAAGCAATTAGTTTACACCGTCTGCCATCTATTTTAGTCCTTAGCTATTTATCTGTCCAAGGTTGTCTGGAGGAGATCGCTATTTAGCAGTAAGACTGCCTGTTTTGTGGCTTCTTTGTCGTTTGCACTTTTAACAGAGTGGTCGTGGCCATCATCATTCACACCATGAAATTGTACAATACAAGTTCCGTGTTTTGCTTTTGATTAAGCTCAGTAATGAGTATAGAGAGCCATTTTACTACAAACTGACCCGAAATTAGTAAAGAGGAGGTCGTAGATGTAGCATGTTTACCTAGAATCTGGTAGAAAGGGACAAGAATTCCATTAAACAGCTACTCTTACAATGACTGGAACAAGAAAGCAGAACTAATTCCTACAATCGCTTCCGGTATACTCAATAGATTTTAAGACTTCGGGGAAACGTGCTTAAATCACCTTTCACGTAAAGTATACAATGAGGCGGTTTCATGAGAAGCATAAAAGAAGCGTTCGGTAATTTTCCGGTAAAAAACAGCCGGATCTGAAAAATAAACAAGCAAATAAACTATTCTTGTACATTTTATTTCAAGATAATTCGATTTCCGCGCAAGTTCAGTAGTTCAAGAGTGTTGTTAAAATCACTTTCGTTACTCGTTTCAGTGTTGAGTGATACTTCCTTCCGATCGTGTTCTCGATTTACTTTGGCAAGACGTAATATCTTGGCACCTTGCCAATCGGAAACCGAAAAGAAAGAATTGTTACATCTATCTAATGACAACAAGTCTCTCTTGAAAGCATTTTGTGAGGTGGACCAGCAATGCCGTAAGAACCATGCTCTTGGCTTTCTTCTCTACAATAGGTTGACGGAACCGGTAATGGACAAGGACCAATGATGCACACTTGACTCTTCTTTTGCAGAAGATATGGGTTATTCAAAATTAAGAGTGAATTGTCCATTACTGGTGCCTGTCAGCTAAAAGTGTCCATCATTGGTGTGGCGCCGTCACGCTAGTTAACGGTGAATATCTCGGTACGATGTTAGCATTAACACGGGACCTGTCACTGCACTGTGGCGTTCATGTCACGGGCTTGCATCAGTAGATGGCTTTCGGTAGATAACATGATCGTGGAGCATTGTACCCTTATCGTCAATACTGTCTGAGCTCAGTCAAGACATTGGATATAGATTATAACACTCATTTATGTTGGACAGTGATGAAGTATCCAAGAGTCAGAAAGATACGCTTCCGTTTCATCAATCCTTATCGTTATTTGCTAATATTTTTATTGCAAAAGTGTCTTTGTTTGTTTGTTCCATCTTGACTGTTCAACGCGCTAACAAATTATTGTGAAATTTGGTGCAGGGAAACTTTTTAAGAGCGGAAACGGGCATTGAGTTCCATTTATCCTGGAAAATTGGACAGAGGGCCAATAAATGACTTTTAAACGGACCGAGTCACGAGCAAGCTAGAATTAGTTAAGTATTAATAAAACGTAGGTACCTACTGTTAGCTAAGATTTCATTATAATGAGTACAATGTAAGTAATAAATCTTCCTTGTTTGGTCGTGGGAATGTACTTCCTATAAGTACCGAGTACTATTTACGAACTGTATCATAAAGTATAAATCTAGCTGTATACGTGATTTATAGCATCATTGTTTTAAAATTCATGAGAATGTGAGTTGTGAGTCAAGTACAGTAAGTGTGAGTAAGTACAGGAAATGGCGTTTTCAAATAAGATAAATTTACGTACCTACGAAAAATAAAAAATATATCCGTTTATCATTAAATACCACTCGCATGGAGATTGATGAGTTACAAGGTAAATTAACTGTAGTGTAGGTATCTTTTGTTTGTTTATGTGTAAGTACAAAAAATAAAAATAAAATGTTCGATGGCAATGATCTCTGTTTTAGGACCACCTTGAAACCTAGTCAATGATTTAATAACTCTAATCTGTAGAATTGTCCTCCTATAGTCATAAAAAGCTTAATTCGGTACTTTAAATACTAAGGTCAAACGTACGATCAATTGTTAAATCAACGCTGAATGGCCAGACCTAGATTAAGAAGTTTATTGAGGTAACCGAGTTTTTAAATTTAGACTACCTCTGCGTAGTATTAATGGAACAAGGAAATCAATATTTAAAATTAGGCACGGCTGTTTTAATCCCTTAAGCAAAAATACTGGCCAGTGTCATAAATCCAATTAAACCTCTCTTATAAAATATATCGAAGGCCAGTCACACATGTTCCAAATTTAAAAATGACTTACCCGGCATCTCGATTGTCCAGGGAATTGTTGGAAGACCGGGGCACCAGGGGTCTATAGCTGGAACGAGTCATATTGCAGGAACGCAAGGGTAAACTAACACACTAAAGTCAGGCACCACTCAGGATACCACTCATCACCGTATTATCATAAGTTACTTGAGCAAACGCAGCGCCTGGTAGTCGGCAAAGTACTGATTAACATTGTTTAGTATAGCCGCGCTAGTACCACCGATAAGCTATCTATCTATCACACATCGAGGACGTTAAGTATGCATTTATTAGCTCGGACGTTCAACAACAACATGACGTTAACTATTCTAAAAACAAATTTTGTACAGATGCTCTGGCCGATCAATAATTAAGTTGGGGTGAAAGCTTGCTGGAAGCAGTGGAAGCTGAGCCACGCCTCCCGGCCGGTTCTGTCACAGCTTTTGTTTTGTTCGTGGCAGCGCCATCTATTAGTTAATACCGGCACTAACTTAATTCTTACCAAGATTCAGTGAAACAACAGCTGGTGCCGCGTATTGATTCGATAGCTAGGTAAACTTTTCAAGGTGCTAAAAATAAACTATTCCGTGTGGCTATGATATTTATTGGTGTCTAAACTATAATAGGAATAGAAAAATAGGTGCTATGTTTACAAATGTTAAAAGAAATACTACAGTGTTTTCTTATCCTCCTCGATTTGCGGAATATCGGCGGAATCATCCTTCTGCTGAGTTTCGGCGGGTTCTTCATTTTCTGACCGTTCCTTTCCGTTTTCCTTTATTAACTCGTCTAGTTCCTTCTCTGCGTTGATGAGGTCTTCTTCTGTTATATTGAGGTCCGGGAAACGTCTCTACAAAAACAGGGGCATGTAAGCAGGGGCTTAGAACGGGTAAATGTTAATCCAACGGTAGTACCTATTTATTTTGGTATCCAATCACTTGCTAAACACATTTCACAAACTGATTCGTTTCATAAACATATTATTTTGCAAAACGCTTTTTTTCCGTAACTGTAAATATTTCAGGATTTATTTTACGACCATCTTAGGTTAGGTTAGTTTTATAAAAATCCTGAAACATTTACGAGTACAGTTCTGGAAAAAAAGCGTTTTGCAAAATGATATGTTTATGAAATGAATCAGTTTGTGAAACATTTTTTAGCAAATGATGGTAAACCGTTACTTTATTAGGGTTTGTTTGTTGATGAGATCTACGTACAACGGAATAGCTAAACTTGATCCTTGTACATAGAAGCAATACGTAGCAACTAAGTAGCAACTCATGTCGGCTACGATGGTTCGACCAAGCACATGGGCGGGCCGGTTATCGTTAGAGATCGTCCAATTTAAAACTAAACATGCATCTACATGTGTGCGTAAACACATTGGAGGGGCTTCGTATTTAGTTTACGATTAGACACCCACTAACTAGCTAGTCTAGCTACATCGTAAATGCCTAGAGCTTATATTATAACGAATCTTCTACGGTTGCGTTAGAAGCTTACATAGTTACGTGGACGGCACTGAACACAAAAAAATCAGAAAACACGGCACAGTATCTTCGTTTTTACCACTATCATTTCCCTGCCTTAAATTTCTACCTTAGTGCACTCACCGACTCTCCAATGAATCCGGCAACACTGCGCTGAACTGCGCATCACAAGCCAACAGCGCAGTACGTACGGTTGGCCAAGAAAGTGGTCTACATGTTTTGACAAAGTTTCTGTGAGATCTAATTGCTAAAGTTGACACTAGTCAGCCATAATAATATTGCAAAGGAAAATCGAACTTGTATCATAACATGCAAATAGACTTCAACCGTTGGGTGGTAGACCATATTTTTGGCCGACTATATACCTACATACCTACCTTCGTTGATTTAGTGGTGGAGAGTATCAGCTTTTACCTACTGCACTGTTCTCATTGAAGGGTTCCGGTGTGGCGATAAGACAAGCGGTGAAATTACTAGCATAGTAATTCCATCCAAATACAAAAGCCTGCCGATTAAGAACAACGCGCTGTGCCTTCATGAGTCTCTTCATCTTCCTGCTTACGTAGCCTGGATGTCAATTCGGTCGTTCGAGATGAATCTTTATCGTGAATCTACATGGAATGACAGCGTCACTTCTATGGAATCTCGAATAGGAATTCATCTCTAACGCGATCGCATCTCGGTGCTCATCTATAACAGCGCTGAGCAGCGCTGCATCAACGTACCTGTAATTCCTTTAGCGAGTCTTGAATCATCTGCTGGTGCACCTTCACCTCTTCAGAGCGTGAACACAGTACCAACACCGTAATATCAATGAACAGAGCTCTCTGTGCCTTGGTCTCCCTTCACTTCCTGCTTACAGCTTCAGCCTGTTGCTTGATCTATAACAGCTCTGTGCATCAACGTACCTGTAATTCCTGTAGCGAGTCTTGAATCGTAACGTCTGCTGGTGCGCCCGCAGCCTCCTCAGCAGCGTGCGTGACCACAGCGTAAAACACCATATTATTACTCAACAAAGCACACAGCACAAAGCTTACAGCTGTAGCCTGGTGGTTGAACTATAACAGCGCTGAGCAGCGCTGCATCAACGTACCTGTAATTTCTGCGGCGACTCTTGAATCATCTACTGGTGCACCCTCAGCTTCCTCACAGCGTGGCCGTGAACACAGCGCTAAACACCGTAATCACCGTATTATCAGTCAACAAAGCGCTGTGCTTTAGTCTCCCCTCACTTCCTGCTTACAGCTTCAGCCTGCTGCTTGATCTATAACAGCTGTGTGCATCAACGTACCTGTAATTCCTGCAGCGACTCTTGAATCGTCTACTGGTGCACCTTCAGCTTTCTCACAGCGTGGCCGTGAACATAGCGCCAAATACCGTAATCACCATATTATCAGTCAGCAAAGCGCTGTGCTTTAGTCTCCCCTCACTTCCTGCTTACAGCTTTAGCCTGGTGCTTGATCTATAACAGCTCTGTGCATGAATGTACCTGTAATTCCTGTAGAGAGTCTTGAATCGTCTGCTGGTGCGCCCGCAGCCTCCTCGGCAGTGTGAACACGGCGCCGAACAGACGCAACATCAACCAACACAGCGCTGTCAGCGCTCCGTACGTCATCATCGACTTGCCCATCGCCCAGTAGTCCACGCTCACTTGCTGGTTCAACATATTTATCTGGTTTTGCCTTGATTGCTAGACATAGAACAAAATACGTTCAATAGGAGATTTTAAGGGGGTTGACAATCAAATGCCGTTCTAGATCCGAAAAATTGAAATTTCAAAGCTGCTGCTGATGCTCTGATTATGATTTGATTTCTTTGATTTTCATTCAACTTTTTTCATTACTTATTGAGAACGTAATCCGAACGAATCATAAATGCGAAAGTGTGTTTGTTAGTCTGTTCCGTCTTGATATTTCACTAAACCAATCGATGTGAAATTTGGTACAGAGAGAATTTATAGCCCGGAGATGGACACATGGTTATTTTTCTCCTGGAAAAATTGAACAGTTTCCGAAGGAAAAGCGATAACCAATTTCAGTAAGAATGCGGGCAAAGCTAGTAAGCTTAGAAAGTCACGATAAACAGCACATTCATGTTTATGTTTTTCTACCTAGAAAATAACATTAACTAAGTATTAAAAAGAGTAAAACCCCCGATATACCTACTGGCGATTCTTTCATAAAGAGCATAAAAACCGCAAATCGGTTTATCCATTTGGGAGCCAAGATGCCCCAGATAGACACACACAGATGCACATTGTGGCACGAAATAAGAATAGGTATTCTGCTTTTGTATTATCATTACCTGTTAAAACTAAATCCGCAATCAAAACAATTCGCAGTCCAAAATCCTTCCTCACTTTCAAATAAATATTATGTATATTATGCTGATACCGTTTCTGGACACATTATCACGTCAGCAAGACACATCGGACTGAAAACGTGGTGTGACCCACTTCCCATGGCTGCCGGTGAAGGTTACGAATTATTGATAGGGCAGGGGAAGGCAACTTACGTGGTCAAGCAATGCTTAACTGTAGAAATGCACAGGTAGAGAAAGGAGCCTTAGCTATATTTTACCACGTTTTAATTTGCAGACTCTCTTGTCTGTCTGTTTGTTAATTTGTTTAGTCTGTTATCAGCTGGAGGCTTGAAATTTTGCTTAAAACCGGTTGAATATGAAATATGACGCCTAACTGTGAAAATTTAAATAACAACAACGGCAAAATGACAATTACTTACCTATTAAGATACAAAGGTAGGTAGGTATATCGTCGACAATATAATAAATGCAGTCAGATTTTTAAAGCTTGCTTTTCATTTAGTTATCTTCTAGCTTGGACAGTTACGGACCCATGGAATCGATAAATCGATGTGATAATAGGTAATTGCTTGCGAGCCGTGACGCCACAGCTGACCGCTTAGTGGCGACGATAGCGTGACGCCAAGGGCGTACCCAAGGGGGGCTGGATTTCGTATGAATGTAGTTTCGTTTGTATTTAACACTTTATAGGTCAATTTTAAAACCTGGTACTAACGACCACTTACAACTGATATTTTTTGTATTTTTTCATTAAAATAATTTTGTGCGAATAGGAGAAACTTAATGAGAATGAGGCTAGAATTCAGTTCTATTTTTAGATTTGCCTTATAAGGGGTTAAAGTAAATGGGTGGATGCAGCAAGTTTTTAATTCCGATTGGGTCAAATCAAGCATGTCCATTTGGAACCAGTTTTTGTTATCTTATCATTACTTCCATAATAATCTATATACTTATACTAGGTTAGCCCGTGTGGTGCCGGGTTTAGAATGTTGCCACTCCATGTCTTCCATTGGATGTCGTAAGAGACGACTAAGGGACTTAAGGCTGTGTAGTGCTGTTAGGCGATGGGTTTGCAACCTGTCACTAATACACTGGATAACATCTTAGCCTGGTTGTGCAAAATGTGGTCACAGAATTATCAACAAGTTTTTGGAGTTGTTGGTGAGTTTGTGGCTCTGCCTACCCCACTCTGGGAATGAAGGCGTGAGTTTATGTATGTATGTACTTATACTAGGTTCACTTGCCGTCCCCGGGCAAGTCTAAATGGAGCGATGCTTAAAATATTTTATGACTCTTTGATCTCTGCTTGGGACCCTGACGTATCGCGCCGCCTGTCAAAAAGGTTACGAGCGAAGAGCGCCGCTTAAAATCGAAGTTTCGGCACTTTTCCCATTGAAAGTCTATGGGTGATTTTCGGTCTTCCGTCGTCCGATTTTCATTTTATTCTTTCAAGACCATCTATGACTAGACTCGTATAACGGGCTAAATTTGATCCTGATATCTCTAATAGTTTAAGAGGAGTATGCGGACAATCGAAAATCCGAATCGGGGAAGAATGGAGCTTTCCTCCAATAAAAGAAGAAAATCGATCATCGCATAGCTGAAACTGCTGGACCTATGGATTAGATATCTGGACGGAATATGCCTCGGATATCCTAGGGTTGCGCTAAGAAGGGATTTTTTGGAAATTTTAACCTCTAAGGGGTTAGCCCCATTGGGAGGAGTAAAGTAGCGGGAAACTAATCCTAGGCGGATAATACTGCATCGTGCAGTTGCACCTTAAAATAGTGAACATAAGGTACAAAATATGTTCAGTAATAAACTTAAGAGTTCCAGTTAGGTAGGTACGTAGGTAAATAAAATAGCAAGTATAAAAGATTTCTTTATTTTAAATCCCCTTTACATTAGCAATAAAGATTAACAATTCGAAATCAAACTAATTTCAATAAAGGAATATCGTGATTAACAAAAAATATATTAGCGCATCTATGTCTTACTAGGCTACTGACTCCCAACCGGGCCGACCGGGACGCAATTACAAGTCAGAACGAGATAAAACGATTGTGTAAGTATAAAGCTAGGCGGCATTTTTTTATAAAACACGTAATAGTGAATGAATTGTTATAATTCATTATAAAATGTACCAGCCCTCATTGAACTATAACTGTAGGTACATAGAAAAATACTTACTCTATGAAGCCAATATATTTTTTTAATCGCTCCACAATTCACCTAGAAATCGGTGAACATACATAAAAAAACATACAGTGGAACATAGAACCTCCTCCTTTTTTTAAAGTCGGTTTAAAATCAAGTTGCCCTACGATAGCTTTCAAAATTTCAACATTTTACAATATTTTTGCTTTTCTAACATTTATTGGCTCTGATCTAGATTGTTACTTGAGTTCAAAAGGAAAGTCAGGAACCCTTTTAATTAAAAAAAACAAGTGTTATATAATGATGTTTAAATCGCGTTATACCGTGTTTTTATAACCATAGAAACACGGCTAGCCGTGTCATTATGGGCCTTACAGCATTTTTTTAAGGTTCCGTTTCCAACGACGCACAGACATTACACAACTACCTCGTTTAACCTCGTTCACGCATCGGCCCGTCACATACACCGCTCTCGAACTTGCAGACCAAGAGAATTGACCCCTTTCGCACCTGTGTTAAAGAGGGACAAATACTGACAGCACGCTGTGAAAGAGCGGTGTAGAAACCATTATTTTACAATTATTACAGACGATATAAAAAACTTGCTACTCTTGGTCTTTAAATCACAGTTGAGTATCAAACCATTTTACAAGCGACATACCTACGAGGCTTCTTTACGTAGAAATAATACTAAATAAAAATGATCTCTTTGATTCGAATATACGGAAAAAGCGATTTCTTCCCAAGCACCAAATAACCTCAAAACGAGAGTTAGGAGGAATTTTATTTAAAAAAAACTATGCCTGATTGGCAATCAAACCAAAATTAAACATAAATTGCTTATTTAAATATTCAAAGTAATGAGGTATTTAATGGAATGGGATTATAATGTCAATGAAAAAATATCACTTTAATATCGCAAACAATACTTTCGTCTTTTTGATATAGTTTTATAACAATATAGTTACAATTAGGTATAATCATCTAGCATTGGAACTAAGATTCTAGTTTTCTTAAAGTGAGATAAAAAACTTACTAAAGTTCATTCGAGTTAAGGAATCGGCACATGGAAGTTTAGCATCTGATTATAAACTAAGCTATTTACTGCAAAAATATAAAGTAACTAAATTGATCAAGTAATATACTGTCGATTTCTATTTATAATTTAATAAATTTCTTATATAAAAAAATAATCAATAAAAAATTAAGCATTTAGCATGGTAGACGGAATAGACGGTAACTACTGTCAACTGTTTTTTTAAAAGAAAAAAAAGGAAGGGTTATGAAAAGAAACATATTTCATCATAAATCAGACTTCAAATAAACCGAAGAACCATTGAAACTTTCGAACAATACAATAAAGCCGTTAAGCAAATGCAGCGCACGCTACGCACACGGCACACTTGAGCCACGTGGATCCAGTAATCTAGGTACAGGTCGATTCACAAGAGTTGGCACGAATGGATTGAATGAGTGAACGAAAGTATTCAAGTGTGTAAAATAATAACAGGTTTTCGGTTTGAAATTCGAACATCGGTTCAAAGGACTGCACTCACACAATGATAGGTGACATTACTTTCGTTCAATCCATTCGTGCCAACTCTTGTGAATCGACCTGTAGATATGTCAACTCTGTCAGGCTGCCCTCTTAACGCATGCACTGCCAGGGGGCGTGGCCTAGGAACAAACTTGTGTAACAGTGAATGTATATATGCGTCGGGGGCAGTGAATGCGTTAAGCTAGTAAGGGGTATTTCAGATTTAATAGCTGATATAGTCCCGTCATATCATAACTTATCTGTGTTCGTTGTCATTCACCTATTTAGCAAAGTTTAATGTAGGTAGATTGAATCCTTGCTTTATAAGGTTTTGTCTAAGCAGATTAAATCCTCTCCCGCTAGTAATAAGGTTCCGAATGCTACAGGAGTTTGACCCACATAAAATCTACTCAATAGTACCTTGTATGTCAGTACCTAAGGCTGAATCTCTAGTGTGACGTGTGATCTGTAAGGGTTAATCTGAGATGCCGCTATTTGGATTAGCAAGGCAGTACGTAGCTCTCTACTTACCTACCTGCTGTGTAAAATATTTAAATTTGACACCATATCCTTATTAAGGTTGCCTGGAAGAGATCGCTAATCAGCGTTAAGACTGCCTGTTGTTTACCTGATTTTTTTAAATTGCACTGTTTCTCTATGTTTTTGTTTGGTGTACAATAAAGTGTTTTGTATAGTATTGTAGCTCGAACGTGAGCTGCAGTGTGCTTTCGGCTTTACAAAAAAAAAAAACAATCTCATTAATCCTTTTCATTATTCAAAACTCTTTGGTAAAACAGTGACGTTGCCTTAACCCGAACGAAGAGGCTATTCTTACGTTAATGATGTCCTGTACAATTTGGTTTAGGGCCGGCGGCCGGCCAGTCTTCACGGCATATTCTGGAGGCATTCCTTTATCTGAGTCCACGCTTGCAAGTTCTGAAAAAACAGTTGGTTAAGTTGGCAGGTTGAGGGGTAAAGAAAGAAGAGTGGCACAAAACCGGCCGTCGTGGAGATAGTTGGGAAAGGCCTATGTCCAGCAGTGGACGTCTTTCGGTTGATATATAGGGTGCCTCGGGGCTTTAAATGCATGGATCGTTTCTACTCCTGAAACTGAATTTCTTTTGCTCTGAAAGTTGTTAAAAATATGTCCTACTTAAATTTTATTTTTTTCATACAAGTTAAATGTAATTTTCAATGTACGCGATCCAATTCTCCATTTTCCTTTAGCCCTCGTACCAAGGAAATGTCGCCCCCGTACCATGAGATAGTGATTTTGTGGCCATTAATTGAATACACTGACTTTACAATTAGACTGTAACATCAATTAGTTATCTAAACTCAAGTTATTTTTTAATGTTGCAGAACAAAAGTAGTTCAGTTAAGCGAGTAGAATCGATCGTTGCATTTAAAGCCCCAAGGTCAGAGCCACCCTGTATGTAAATAAAGTATGTATTCAAAGTTCAGATTCCTCGGTTAACTCTTAACCAGGCAAAGGATTCATGTGGACCACATAAAATCTACTCAATTATACCTTAAATGTTAGTACCTAAGGGTGAATCTCTACTGTGACGTGTGATCTGTCAGTCTGGTTACACGTAAAAAGACCCCTGAGCGACCTATTTGCGCAGTGAGCAAATTACGGACCAAATTGGTGGGGGCGACGGGGGGAGTGTAAACCGCTCCGCTTCGCTGCCACGCTATTGGTTTGTCAGTAGACAACATGCGCAAACATATCCCCTCCACTAGCCGCTCGGAGCTCTTTTTACGTGTGTCGACCTAGCCTATGACATTTCTTGGAAAAAGATCCATTAAACAATACCTCGGATTTCAAAATGCATCCAGCCGTTGAGTTCACTCGAGGTCACAAAGAAACGGACATGGATTCTCACATTCGTACAAATACGTACACTCGAAAAATATACCTATCTTTTTGGGTAATCGGGTAACTTCCAATGGAGAAACCAGTGTAAGAAAAGAGAAATCCCTATTTTGAAGCTTCAACCATTACTAATAAATATTACAATTCTTATTTTTTTCTGATGAAAATTGTCATTGCATTGCATACTGTAATTTAATTACAACACTTGTAAGTGTTGATATGCTTAATAATTAACCATCCGTAATCATACGACAAACTACACAAATAACAAATAATTAAAAGTCATTTATGCGATGCGTTTTATGCTTATGATATGAATTCTACTAAAGCCTGACAAAAAAATATAAAAAACCTCGCCATATTGCGGAAATTATATGAACTGTCATTTGTAATGCAATTCACGAAACACAGATAAAAAAGTATTAGTGGCGACCCCATTAGAGGTGTTTTATTTATCTGGTCAGGCTTTACCTCTGAAAATATGAAATTAGGTATATGGGAAAATATACTAAGTTGAATTTTACCTTTTTCGCCGCTTTGACTTGTAGCGAGATGAAATTAACCAGAGACTCGTGGAGATCCTTGTCCTTCTGCCTTTGGAAATGTTCTATTTCTATGGCGGCTTTCTTCGAGAATTCTCTGGAATGAAAGGAAAACATAACGAGAACAGTTCTTAAATTGTTTTTATAATTAGGGACTGGAATAGCTTGTTTTCTAATTGATAAAAAAAAAAACTATCTATCACTGCAATATATTGTAAAAAGTTATAAGTTTATGACAGCTCGGTGGGATTCAATCCAATATTCATTCTAAGGTAGAGACTCAATTATTGGCATTAATAAATGCCAGTTAGTGAAACTTAGTGATTGTCGAATTATTACATACATACCTTCACGCCTGTAATCTCAGAATGGGGTACGCAGAGCTACAGAATTACCTACAACTTTAAAAACTTGTTGATAATTGAGTAACCACATTTTGCATAAATAGGCTAAGATGTTTACCAGCGTATTAGTGACAGGTTGCAAGCCCATCGCCTAACAGTACTACACGCCTATTTTTTTAGATATATTGTCTCTATTAAAATAAAATAAACTTCATGGTCAATAATCGGCAGGGCAGTTTACCTTTTCAACTCTATGGAGGGATATATCTGTACTGTTGGTCCAATGCCAACGACGGATCCCACCACTGTCACCACACGCCATTCACAGCATAAATGTAGAGCCAATATCAACCTTGTCTCATAGACATTTAGGTCTATTTTGCGCTGGCAATCATGATCATGACGGAAAAAATCGGTCGTTGAACCAGTCGTGCGGATACATCTGTCAATAGCGTTGAAACGTTTGATATTCTTCCTTTTTAGGGTTTCGTACCTGAAGAGTAGCCCAACGGGACCATATTAACATACCTATGTTGTCCGTCTGTCCGTCCGTTTTAACTTTAAAGAGCTGTATTTGTCAAACCGTATTAGAGCGGTTTTATTTTTTTTGTATCGCAAAAACGGTATACCATACAAGCATCAAATTTGGTATGATTATAGCACAAAACCCTGAAGAAAAATAGCAATTAATTAAAAATAAAAATGGTCAAGTGTGAGTTGGGCCCGCGAAAATTCGATTCGAAATCGAATTCAAATCGGAATATAATAATACCTACTACGGCGGTACGGAACTCTCGGTGTGCGAGTCCGACTCGCACTTGACCCGTTTTGATGAATGTTGTTTTATGGTCGGTGGTGTCGGTGTGTGGTACTGACTCGAGGTCCCGCTTGGCCTTGTCGATGGCGTCCCGGTCCTGCAGGATGCGCGCGTCGAGCGCGCGCGTGGCCTGGTCGCGCACGATGTCGGGGTCGGTCCCGCCGAACAGCCGCGCCAGCAGCCCCGACTTGCCCGCCGCCGCGCGCCCGCGCTCCGCTATCCTGGAGGCATTCACGACGTCAGGGCAAGCTATATACGACTCCAGCAACAAACCTTCCCGGCCCAGGTTTGTATAGCGCTTTTCTCCATCATTGCGAGAAAATATAACACATTTCACAATTCAAAACAGGTACAATTTGGTATGAAAATAAAACATACATTAGGGTTAAAATTTTAACATCTATTACAAATTTAAGTTAATTCCGGGCCGAAACAAGGAATCTTCAAGCTGGTCTGCCAGCTACTAGCCCCGGTGCAAGCAGGATCTTACCTGTTCGCGAGCGTACCCTGCGCGCCACGTGGATATACACCAGGTACTGCAGGCTCCAGCCCGGTACAGGTACTTCTGGAGCTGATCCGCCAGCTGCTAATCTTACCTGTGGACGAGCGTGGCCGGCGCGCCTCGTGGATGTACACCAGCTGCTGCAGGCTCTGACCCGGTACAGGTCCTCCTGGAGCTGGTCCGCCAGCTGCTAACCCCGAAGCAGCGAGGATCTTACCTGTTGGCGAGCGTGACCGGCGCGCCTCGTGGATGTACACCAGCTGCTGCAGGCTCTGACCCGGTACAGGTCCTCCTGGAGCTGGTCCGCCAGCTACTAGCCCCGATGCAGCCAGGATCTTACCTGTTGGCGAGCGTGGTTAGCGAGCCTCGTGGATGTACACCAGCTGCTATAAACTCCAGCTCGGTACAGGTACTCCTGGAGCTGGTCTGAACACTACTAGCCCTGGTTTGTCCCGGTCCTCACCTGTTGGCGAGCGTGTCCTGGGCACCCTCGGCGGCGCGCTGCAGCGCCTCGTGGTTGTGCGCCAGCTGCTGCAGGGCTCCGGCGTAGAACAGGTACTCCTTGAGCTGGTCTGCGAGCTGCTCCTCGTCCTCCGCAACGGCGTCTATGCCTTCCGCTATAGAGTCTGAACAAAGGACAATACGACAATACATTGGTCAATATAATGCTCAATGGATATAAAAATCGGAACTCTAACAATTGTTGCCAGGTCTCCTCTATCATAATTCGGGAGTGTGCTAAATAAAATCGGGACTTGGGTTTTCTAATCAGGACAGAACAAAAAATCGCGCAAATACAACCCTCTTGCAATGCAAACCGGTTTTGGCCTTCTCGGTTGCTATAAAATTTACATCTTATATTATGAACTATCTAGTGATATGCTGAAAATCGGGACAATCAAGGGTAAATCGGGACGTGTCCTTAGACCCCTGAAAATCGGGACGTCTGGCAACACTAACTTTAGCTGATGTTGTACTACATTTCGGTTTTCTATATCACCTATCAAGATCGAATTGATATCCTGATCTACAATAAAAAGCGAAATGATCTACAATAACAATTAATCTCGAAATACATTTCATAGGAGAGTATTAATTTATCACCATAATTCGAAATTAAATTGATACCAAAGTAATGTCCAGCTTTCTGCAATCCGTCACCCATTTCTTTTTCGATGACGCTCCATTCGCTGAACAACTTGCCGTAGTTCGCGTGCAATTTGCATAACGCGTAGTTTTTCTCTATTATTTTGGACCTGAAAAGCATTTTTCAAGGGTCATTAGTATTTGTCCATATTAAATTCCATTCCATTTTGTCTTATCGTTTATACTATTAAATGAGCAATATTTGTTTGTATGTATATATAAGTAATCTCGTTCTCGAAAACGGTTCTAATTATATATATATATATATATATATATATATATATAATTAGAACCGTTTTATGGGTATAGTTTACGGGGGCGAAATTTTTTTGTGATCTTCGGAAAAATTCGTCTTCTAAGTATTTATTATTATAATAACACCACAATTCATTAAGGAGTATTTTAAATATATTGAGGTTATATTTCCTAACTGCATGTGAAGGTTTTATTTTTGGAATTATTTATTTGCAAATAGAAGGTTAGTTATTTTGTCAATATACTTTGTACCTAATCATGCATTCACAAATGTGGTGAAGTATTTTCTAATAATACGAAGCAGCAAGGAAAATTGTCAAACAATGTCAGTACCTAGTGTATAGAAAATTCCCTAAGTTAGTCTCCAGTTGCTTGCCATAGTTTTTAACGTTTTCTATTTCGGGGTCCGGTTTCTTCAGCCTTATTGACACTGATAGGGATTTGATCTTATTTTCAGCTTGAAGAAGATATCCTAAAACAAAAAATAACAACATCAGCGTTATGACGGGTACAGGCACAGAAGGAGGGTAGTTGTAATGTGCTTATTTAAAGAAAAGGCCATTCATCATTATATTTGTTTTTTTTTTTCAAAAGTCTGCATGCAATGTCTAAAAATATAAGCAGTTTCGAAACCATTAATTTTAAAGGATGGTACATTTCACCTTTTTTACCTGCAATGTGTAAGTGAAAATTAAAATTATTCCGGACATACATAGACTGGGATGCCATTCAATATTAACACAAAGAAATGTGTCACTTCTTGTTTTGTTCCGTATATAAATAGTTTACGTTGTCAACAAGAGAGAAGAGTATCTACATTGTAAACATTGTTTGTTACCAACTGAAACATTTTGTAATATATAATAATAGTTTGATAACGAAACATAATTCAGATAGCAGGCTGATTAATTAAATGATTTATGCTTTGTAATCACAACTGATTCTGGAATGGTATTGATATTTGTTTTTGGAAAACAAACTAAACTAGTTTTATGCAGAACTAAATATTTTTTACTGCTGATTACTTGCTACGTTATAAACTGTGTAAAATTGTTATTTGTGGAGTCTGCCATTTTTTTGCACAATTTTATAAACGAGACCAGCAAGTCCTTACTTATTGGATTTTATGTCAATCAGAGAATCTGTTGCCATCTTCCGACTTCATCATCAGATCAGCTCTTATTGACAACATAATATGGCATGGGCATCAGGGCCCGTATTATGGTCGCCTTTACCGCGATGGATAGAGCATCCGTCACTCTCGCACTTACGTACTGGTCAAAAAGTGACGAATGTTTTATCCACGCTTATACACGTAGGTAAACACGTCACGACCATAATAGGCACGCTAGTTTTGATAATTTATTTATTTCCCTCTATATTTCAGACAACTTTTAAGTCCACAGATTTATACCGGGCGGTAAATTCCTGCGCCTTTATTACATTGAATTGAATTTAAATTGCAAGAACACAGAATGTTTGGTTGTGCTATGTTCTACCACACGCAAACCAACAATCAATCAACAAATTGACTTACAATCAATCTTAAATAAAAGCTTTTTTACATATAAATAAATAAATATGTAATAAAACTTCGCTGATGCACAGCAAATTGCAGAATTCACACTCACCACTTTCCGTGATAGTTTCCCGCCACCCATGCTCTTGTTGCAAAAAGTTGATGAACTGGTCGTCGAAGCAGAGCTTACAGTGTGAGGCTACTCGAAGCAGGAAGTTCTCCAGGCCTGCCCGCCGACGCTCCACAAACTCAGGATCTGTTGTGTCGGATTTACGCCAACCATATAACACCTGGAGACATATAAAAGTAATAAACTAATATATCCACTAGCGATGCATCCGATACCGATACCGATACCGATATATCGGCGATACTTCGGGTTAGCCGATATATCGGTATCGACGATATTTTTATGACCGATTCAACGATACTTTTTAATTTAAAAATGTACTACTTTGTTTTTTAAACAAAACAAAAATCTTATCAATGTTAATTTTAAATACTAAAATTTTTAATTATCTAATATTAACCTATGTATCTACTTCTTATATTAATAAAAAGAAATCTGTCTGGTGATTTATTTATTATACCTTCATTTTTGAATTCACAAAAAGCGTATCGGTATCGGTATCGGTATCGCCGATATTTTTATAAGAGTATCGGTATCGGTATCGTATCGGCGAAAAGGCGTATCGATGCATCCCTAATATCCACATATAGCATGTAGCAGTTTAGGATTTTTTTTATTGGATACTTTCTACTTTGTCTTTATGAATGTACTTTTGATATATCTATGTTAAGGAACCACTCAAATTGTACCAGGAAACAACTAACAAGTTCAGTAATTGAATGACATACATTTTCTAAGCTGTATATAAATAGAAATACTTTATTGAGGTAATAAATGGTACATATTTCTGCCTACATTATTTTAGACATCAATTACTAGAGAGTAAAACAGAAGGACTGTACTAGTGTGAACTGTATCAAGGTGGGTCAGGATTCATCGTTTTTATGAAACATGTTTTATCACTCTGTTAAATAGTGTTTACCAGCGAAGTAATACAACGTATCTCAGACGCCACGGAGTCTTGAGGCGTATCAAGCTTGATGGCAATTGCCGACGTTTATCCACGAATTTTCGATGACGTGATTTGCCGGGTTTTGCGCTCAAAAGATTAAATGGTAATTTAAAACAGAACTTGGTATATTTTAAATAGTTCAATAAGATACAAAATTCATTTATTTATTTAAGTTACATGAGGATGCAAAAGTGTTTTGGATGGTGGCCATGTCGCACCAAACTGGAATTTCAGATGCCCCATCCTATCCCTTTTACTTGTCTCATTCAAAACTAAATCAAGAACGGACAGTGTTACCATCAAAATTTGATTTTCAAAATACTTATAACAATTAACATGCCAATAGTTCAATAACAACTACCACGGAACAATTTCAGATAAAAAAATAATAATTTATAAAATCACCCTTTTCTCTGGCAGCGGAGGCACCACACAGTGCGGATAAGTTACAAGCAGGTAGTCATGAATCTGTTCAAACTCAGTGTACCTCCTCCAGATAGTGCTGATTTTAGACTGTACTGCTTTATAGTCTGGGTCTGTCACTCTGTAAATTTATTAGTAACACACTTAAACCAATTCGGAATTATATATTATTATGTTGTTTTACTTTGTAAATACTTAAGACTGGAGAAAAGGCTAATCAAACAAGAACAGTGATAGATCAAGGACTGTCAATCGACATGTAGAAGTGGACAGAAGAATGTGGAGTAACCCCATGCACTTCTGTTTATTCCGCAAGAGAAAATACTCTTTAACCGAACAATGGTTGTCGCTGGATTGTCTAGTAACTCAACATTGGCGAAATACACCTTAACAGAAGTGAAAGCCGTCATTTAAAAGTAGAATTAGAATGATTAGGTAGCCTGTATGCTCATTTGCCTTATCCATACATTATTATTATTATCGTCAATGATAGTGCAATAACAAGTAAGTAACAAATTTTATAAGTTGCAAAATACTATACTATACTATACTATACTAGTTTTATTGACTTGCATGCTAAGGTGTATTTTGCATCTTATTAAATTTGTTAGTTACGCAGTATTGCAGTATCACCAACATTATACAAAAATTATACCTAATACACAAAGGGAAGTTGACAGCAATTGGCAAGTAAATCACCTGCTTTTTACCAAGTAGACATTAGCACTGACATGTTAATAAAGATGATTCATCTTTTGTTTTACATTTTAGGATTCTTTTAGTAAATAATTAATAAATCTGGCAAGGAAAAATTCGCAAAGGAAATAATGTCACAGTCACAGTCACATAAGGTAATGGGTATTTAAGAATGTAAGACTTCAAAATGTTCCTAATGAATTTTACATATGGGCTACATTATAAACACTGAATAATTTATTGAGGTCAAGAGATCACACGCAGCTCCAGTGATTTATCTCCCAATCATTTGTACACATGTTGACTGGGTGTCTATAGCAAGCTCGAAAAAAGAATTTAGCACAAATTAAACGATAATTGAGCCAATTTGCTACAATTACAAGACCTAATTGAATGAGTAAAAGGCGATATCTTACTTTAGGTCAATCAGGTAAACTGTGTAATGATCTCTCACGTGCAAAGTCCCATTTGCACGTTTTTCTGACTCCACTATTGATATATCGACGTGCTTAATTAATGTGTCCTGCGAAAAATAATATAAAACTGTTATGACTCCACAGGTACCAGGTAGGCGTTTCAACAAAAATAACAAACATACCTGAGAATCGTAGTCCTCCGCTGTTTCAATCACGTTAGGCGGTCTTGCAGGCTTAATTGGCGAATTTTCCGCAGACATTATAACTACAATTCCTTTTGTTTTATCAAAATAAGTAAATCAATTTGCAGATGAAAATTGTTCAAAATCATCTCACGTCTAATTTTGGGATATTTTTACGTTTGAGACATAGACTGTCGACAATCTGTCACATTACTTTGAGATGAGGAGCCAAAGCCAAAATATAATGGTTATTCCAGAGAATTTAATAAAACTGGTTATTGTTGTAATTAACAAAAGCAACAATGTCATAATTATAACAAAAATATATTATTGTTGTGTTGACAAAGACTTCCTTCATAATATTTGATTAAAAAGATGTTTGTAGTCGCTCTTATACTTGCTTGGAATGGAACGTAAAATTATTCATTTTTACGTAGCAATAGATAAGTCAGGCTTGCCAACCAAACAAATGTCATTAAAAGTGTTGGACGTTACCGGTAATTTCCGATGTTATTGTTAAAAAATATTAAGGTATTTAAAGTTTATTGTTTAATATAAAATTTTGGTAATCAACTACATTTGTTAATTAAAACCAAATACACTTTCGCAGGTTGTATAGGGACTCAAGCATTGTGCAAAGCAAGCAGCAGCATACTGCGCGCAAGTAGCCCGCGCTTTCACTTGCTCTAGCTACCGTGTACAATACAACCACATTCCCTGTGACGCGCATGAAGGAGGATAACGACTACATAACTAGGCTCTTTAGACGTATGGAAATTTGCAACGTCAAGATATCTAGCCCCAGGACTACTTACAACATGATGCTTCTAAGCTATTCATTTAACCTGTCGCTGAGCTACCGTATTCGCATTTTTGTGTTCCATTAATGTCGGAATGAGACAACCAGTGAAATTACTAGTATTCTATCTTTGTCCTCAGGGTTGGCAACGCATTTCCGGTCTTAAAACTTGCGGTCTTGAGATTGGCAAATACCTATGGCCTCATGATAATGGGTCTCAGGTCCCTTAGTTAGTCTCAGATCTCTTGTCTAGGGGACACCGTTGATGTAGGAAAACATGTCGAAACTTTTATGTGGTCGTCTTGTTGTTTTTTTTGTTTTTTGCCTTTTTGTCCCTCTATATCTCTCCTAATAATTTTGTTATGTTTTCCTCCTGAACTACGCATGATATTTGATATTATATTTAATTTAATATTTATAGCTTTATATAATACCTACTAGACTAAGTATAGGTAGTATCATTGTAGTAAGAAATATGGTTAAAAAATGACTGACTGCTGAGTTTCTTGCGGCATTTCTTCTCGGCAGTGGTCTCCTCTTGGGAAGCGCTGGTAGACCCCTGACGTGTAAAAGTGCCCGTGCGGCCTACTTACTGACTAAATGTCAACCACCGATTACAACCGTGGCCCAGTAGCTTGTTTGGCTTTTCCATGCCAAAAACAAACATCGCCCCAGCGAGTCACACACAAAAACACAACAGTGCGTGTAGAAGTGGGTAAGATGGTGGTAGCTATCCAGACGGAACGTGCATCGGGACCATCAGAACCCAATTCTTATTAGCGCATTTTTAATTTCCGCAATCAAAAACCGCCAATGCTTAAACTTAGGTATGTACTTATAGCGACTTTATACTTCGAGTGTGTGAATTGATTCTTTGAAGAAGTTGGAATCAGTTCCGACTTCCAATAAACAGTTATTGCGTCCTCAAGATTCATTAAAGGCTTTTAATGAGCCGTTTCAATTGTTTCATTCATCATTTACCAATTTATTGACTTTTAAACTTATTGTTTCAAATCTAGGGTAAGGTAGGGTAGGGTAGGGTGTACAGTCACGGTAAGAAAAGGTTCGTCACTTTTGGACCTTAAGAGGATGGAAATAGAGTTGAAATGTGACGAACCTTTTATTACCGTGACTAATAGCTATAGGTATTGTCTTACGGCCGAACCCTATATTCAAACCGTGGATAGATAAGGCTTACTTCGGGTTAAAATTTGACATTTGCCCATACAAAATGTGTCAAAGTTTAATCCGAAGTAAGCATATCTATCCGCGGTTTGAATATAGGGTTCGGCCATTAGAGAACAACATCGTTTTCTAAAAGTCGGAGTCAATTATATTGAAATCGGGAAAAATGAAAACAAAACCAAACGAACCAATTTACCGTTATTACCTACTAAGGGCTGATTTTTCAATCCCCGGATAAAACTATCCGTCAGTTAAATGTATTACTATCCTTTTGTAAAGTCATATGAAAGAAAAGGACAGAGCTAAAATTTTCATTCCTAATAGCTTTATCTGGGGAATGAAAAATCAGCCCTAAGTCTTTGTTATTACTTACTCCATAATCAATCACGTACCTAGTTTTGAAAGTCCCGTGAGGACTTTTTAATTATTTATATAAGTTGAAAAGAACTTTCATAGTCAGTTTATTATTAAATGCGACGGTTGAAAGTTTGCTAAGTTAGTAAGTAACGATCGAATATCTAATGATGATTCAAGTTCTACGTAGACGAAGTCGCAGGTAAAAGTTAGTTGCTGAGGTAACTTCTATACTTAACTTGAAAGTAAATTTATGTGAATTAGAAGTACGGATCCCAAATAAAAAGAAATACTTAAGGAAGACCGAGACAGGTCATGACAGTAAAATCTTTTCAGTACGAATAAACTATAAATGGCTATGAATGAGCGAACTAAGCTAGGTATAACAGAAATAATGTGTATCGTATACAAGTTGAGACGAATATAAAAGGCAGCAGACTTCCTGAATAAAATTATACCGATCGTTCGTACGCAGTGAAATGATTAACATTACCTCGTTCGATGGCGTAAAAATAAAGGATGTAAACAAGTTTACGTCTCTAGCGTCATATTTACGGACTGAAAATAAGAAAAATACATTTTACGCGCCAATAAACCAAACAAACGTAATTGCTGTACACAGCACAGTTTCTGCTTGAATGGTGGCGTTGCGTGCTTTTATGTCTTTGTAGTGGCGCAAAGTTATCTCTGCCGTCGAACGCGACTCTAAATCCTGAACTTTTGGAACTAAGTTCGTATTTGGAAGATAAAGTTCTGTAGTTTTCCAACGGTAAAAATAAATTGGTGACTATGTTCAACAAATTCAGTGCCATAGCTGCTGATTTTCGAACAAAATACACGCAATTGTGGAGGTCTTGGTACTAGTAACTTAAATTGTTGCTAAGGAAATGTCACCGCAATTTGCAATGAACTCGAGGGCGGGAAAATGGTTGGGTATTATAAGTGGGATTTTATGAACCTTAAGATCTACTGTAGTTTTTCTTTTTTACTGCAGAAAAACATGACAATATTAATATTTTCGGTTATATTTGTGATGGCAATGATTATAAAATGTGTAGGTATGAAGTAGAAGCAGTACTTATAAGAGTAAGAAGAGAGTAGTCACGTGGCAACCGTCGAGGCGCGCGGGCGCATTATTTTTATATTTAAATATAGCTTGATAAAAGACTTTAGAAGAAACTAAAATACCCGAACCATTTCATTAGGGATAACAACAACAAATAAGTCTCAGGCGTCTACTCGTCTAATTAACTCCTTTGCACTGTAACACTAGTTTCGTGCTGTGCGGCGCTAGGAAAATAAAGCAATCCTATTCTTTCTTTTCCTGCGTCACTACTTACTTTTTAGTGTTATTTTTATCAGTGTTATTATAAGTATTTTATGATTGAAAAAAGCGCTTCTCCGCAATGGTGTTCTTGGCCAAAGCGCTAAAAATTCACTCCATTATAAATTATCGGCGTGTAAAAGAGGAGACCTTCTGTGGCTGATTTGCTGAATAAAAACTATGATTTTGATAGTCTGTGTTCTAATAGGATTAACTGAGAGGTCATATCGGTGATCAGTTAGGGCCCGTTGTTTGATCAGTAGTTAACTCAACTAATTGTTAAAATTCGAAAAGGGAATCGAAAATTTGACACATTTCCTTGAGATTTAACCATTGGTTACGGTTTTTAACGATTAGTTAGTTTAACTACAGATCAAACAACAGGCCCTTAGTCTGTGTAGGACCCAATAGAACCTGCCTGCCTGCCTAAAAACCAACAATGCAAGTGCCGACACGGACAAACAATAAAATGTAAGCGCCTGCAGATTTATTAAATTGCCGGTTTAATTTATCCGGCGTTACTCGACTGGGGACAATAAATGCCCGCTGCGATATTTATTATTTAGACGCCGTGATTTGAAGGGAAAACATTATTTTAAGATTGTACGTAATTTAGTAATTTTATGGATTAAAAATGACTGGTTGCCAACACAAAGGACATGACATATTTGAATATTTTACCAAAGTTTTTATATAACCGCATGAATTTCATTATTTTTCAGTAAGCATTACTCTTGGTCACTATTCGTTTATAAAAATACCAACGTATTATAGGAATTTTGTAGTTTGTCGCCGGTTAGCTTAGTTATGTGCTCAGTGTCAGTGCCAATTTAATTTAATTTAATTTAAGTACCAACACTAGGTATATTATTATTATGATTCAATAATGGTTGAAATAAATGATATTTGATTTAAAAACAGTTCTATCCAATAGTAAAAATAGAAAAGCGCATCTTTTACACACACAGCCAAGTTCAGGATATCCGGCAAAGCCGATAGGGGAAATTGGATGCGACCCGCAGCCACGTAAATTGTTCCATTCAAATGCGCGTGGCGTGAGACGCCTGCGTTTGGTATTTTACTGCTCTGTGCAGTGTCATTTATACTCTATTCTACTCGATAAAACCTAAAAGCTTTTGTCATGTTATCGTATTGTTTGTAACTCGGCCGCAAGTCTGTCCGTCTGTCTGTCTGTCCGCGGTTTAACTCTGAGATTATTGGTACTACAAAGCTGGAATTTGGCATAGTTATTCGTTAAAATGACGACGAGAAGTTGTAAATAAAATCTTGCTTTTTTCGAGTACAAGTAGGGAAAACAAAGTATTTTTTTTAAATTATGACATCAAGTAAGGTAGTAATGGAAAGCTCTAAAAAAATCATTATGTATAGGTACATGTTATTATAAAATTTTCAGAACCTTACACTGAGCGTGGTCCGACAAGCTCTTGCCCGGTTTTTTCTCCTTTCGTTTCGCATAGTCGAGCGTAAAAGGTTGAAGCACGTACGCTGCAGCTATACCAAATAATGCAAATAATAAGTGCTACAAGGCGGTCCCTCAGTGAGGACCGGAAGCATTCGCCTGTAATGTAACATTTAATATTTGACTTTGAGCATTACGTTACAATACTGCTTCACTGACTCTACAAGTAATGCGGTTATTGCTCGGTTCTCTAACTCTCTTATGTAATGTTCGAATCGGAAATTTTACATTTCAGGCGAATGGTCCCGTATCGGGATCACCTTTATTTATTTATTGAATTTGTATATAAGAAACTTACTCCTAAATACAACCCTGTTAGAGTTTAATTATGCAATTTATTTCTGCAAACCATTTACCGAGATCAATTGTATAATAACGTAATTATAATGTAATGATCCAAATATACAATTAGTTGATATTTACAGCCAATTCCAGGAGTAAATTAGCTTGTTATAGGATAATTCAATGTTTGTTAAAGCTTCAGGCCCATTGTTGCAACGAGTATCCACTGCATACAAATGAAATGGCTTTGTCAATACCAGTGAAATGAAACAACACGTTAATTATTGATTTAACGATGTTATGTGGATCATTCAAACGGTCGTTCATGTTCATTTACGATCAAATCAAAGACCAATCCAACTACATATAATTCGCATTTCATCAAGCTGTCTAGTTTCACAGGAGGTCATAAAGAAACATGGATACATATACAATATTTACATACAACATTATCATTTTGATATCTTCGACGATAGTGAACGATTTTAATTGAAAAATAGCCTTTTTTTAGGAAGGTTCTAAACATAATGAAGGTTAAATTCGGAATCACGACATTATTTAAAAACATTGAATTACCTATTACGACAATAATAATAATAACTGCAGCCTTATCGTATTTTTTTACTTTTTATTAGTCAACAAACAGCATACTTATTCTGTCCCAGCATCAAATAACGAAAAAAAACAAAAACGGCAACTGCACGTGGCAAAAGCGACAATAAATACCTAAGCCCTATATAGACACTCAGATTGAAAGAGACCAATTTCACGGCTCGCATTCCAAATACCCTGTAATCTATCTACGGACCTATAGGCCTCTTTGTAAAGAACATTGCTCCTTTATCGATATAAATGGGATTGTAATCGCATTGTAATTTACAAGTATGTCGTACGATCACCAATCGTTTAAGGCTGGGTTTTATAAAGATCCGTTAGATCAAATTTCGGTCAGGAATGTCAAAACTTGTATGGAGTTTCTAACATTTTATCTGACATATTTACTAACGGGCCGTTATAAAACCGGGCCTAAGTGGTTATTTATTTATAGATTTGAAAAAATAATTATTTGTTATAACTTGCTATAGAACTGAGCAAGAAACGCCTTAGGCCAATTAACTCTAGTTAAATATGCGTTTTCGTTTAAGGTTGTCTAGAAGTGGTCGCTATGTTAGCTAAAGTAATAAGACTGCCTGTAGTTTGTCGTGTTTTATTCAATTTTCTTGTCTGTGTTTCCTTTTTGTACCAAGGTTTGTACTCTAAATTATTATTATCATATTTGCTATCTTGTTTATGTCGCTAGGATTTGTATGTCATTTGTTTAGTTTTTAGTTAGGGTCTCTTGTGAAAATCAGCGTCGCAGGGGCCCTTTTTACACTATGGACCGGCTATTTTTGTTTCTGTTTCGTTCCGCTTTATACGTGTTTTGTATGTAGCTGTACTTGTGTTTAAATATTTATTGTTTTCTCTCTTTGAATTGTCTTTTTGTGTTGCGCATTTAATAGTATTACAATGCTATTGTTTCTTATAAGCATGCTAATTCGGTAAATTGGAACTGGGTCACACAGACGGATGAACTAATGTAATTGCATCCGCTAATGAATTAGTGCCGTGAGACAGTAAGCTGCGCAGATCCGAAGGAAACAATTAGTCGGCCACTACAGCGAGTAACTATATCCTTAATAATCCTTTATAATAAATGCGAGTGTGTTTAAGCCTTAAGGTAACTTTCGATTTTTAACTGACTTAAAAAAAACTAGGACGTTCTGTGGTCCATGGTCAGGTAGGTATGTTTTTACCCGACTACGACTATGATTTTATAAGTGTATGGATTTTAACATTATAAGGGTGAGGTTTAATTAAAGTAAAGAGTGCACCTGGGTGGTAATTTTTTAAAATAATTGTATAGACGACAATGCCAAAAAATGCATTCGGGAATTTAATTGTAAATACGAGTAGGAGTACAAATATTTAAAATAAGAGAGCAATGATCCGAATTGGCCCCATTTATTCTGTTTATGAACATTTTGTCATCGAATTAGTGACACAGTTCTACATTTACCTATTCCACTATTAAAGCATGTGACTGGATGTTATACAACAAAACTTTATTTTGAAACTTTGAATGCCGGTTCCTTTTCGTGTATCATGATCGAATTAAGTGAAAGAAACAGTAAGAACTCGAACTTAGATTCACAAAGCCATGGACTGGGGAAAATGCGTTTTTTTTTAATTTCCACAACGTAACGTTTTTTGATTGGCCAATCAATACTTTCGACAGCCCTGTCAATAATCATTGATTGATGGATTTAAATTCTTGCGGCTCAGGCAAAATTGTGCCCTCAACTTATGTTCTAAATCTTATTTCGATCTCATCATTCAAGAAAGGCTTACAAGAGTTGAATTTACTTCAGAAACTTCAAATAAACTAAAAAGTGAACTGTCAAGATTTGGGAGCTAACAAGATCTAGCGATCGGGTTATTTGGCAAACACTTTGAATTTAAAGGTTTTATTCAATTCACCTCATAAGATCAATATTGGGATTATTCAGGGCTGTGCCTAAAGCCTGAATAAATTTCGAGGTTTATGCGAAGCTCTTGGAAATAGATTTATTTTAAAATACACTTTACTATTCGAATTAAACTTTTTAAAGAGGTACGTGAGTTTAAAAAAAACACAGATTTTATTTCTTTGCAATATGGAATATGCATGTTTTTTTACAGCTTCAATAAACGCTGATTCATGTAACAAATAGGTGAGAAAAAACATTTTTAATAGCTATAAAAATAACCAAGATATAAGCCAACAAAGATTTGTTCCTATCTCTTTCTAGCGAAACAGAATTTTACGAGTTTATATGGCCGAACTGCACAATGACGTCACCGGTGCACTTCGGATCCCTCTGTCTTATTAGCAGTTTAAAATGCTTGTATCATCCGTATTTCTTGACCGATTTTAATTTTAATTTCACTTTTGGTGATGTCTTTTACGGTATTTTTATGTTTGGTTGATAAATGCGATTTAAAAAGTCCATGCATATTCCCTATTGTTAATGTTAGTAAAAATAGTTATCTTCCGCCAAGCAACAGTGTTCATACTTTTGCCTCATTGTGAGAGTAAGGCAGCTGCTGGTGAAAATTAAGTACTACTTAATAGGCATAGCGGCTTTCCATCTTGGGGCCGAATGTTAACAGGAATTTTAAGATTGTAAATTATCCATGAGCGTACTGCCAGAAGGTGGCCTGTGGGTAAGTTTGCCACCGCGCCATTAAAAAAACTAAGATTGCTTTTGAATTTAACATCGTAAAATCAAGACTTCCTTTTTTCCCACTATAGTATTTAAAAAACTTTGCACAACATGTGAGTGCAAGAAGATTATATATCCTTATAAAGGTAAGGTGTATAAATGTGGAAGAAGCGGAAGAGATTTGTCAAGAACGTAGCAGATGGAAAGAAATGGTCTATGCCTACCGAAACAGGCGTGATTTAATGTATGTATTTATGTATAAAGGTAATATAGTACCTATGTAAGGTAAGTATATGTCAAATCAAAAAAACAACAATGAATTTACGCTCTTTAAAGGGGCTTCTAAACGGGCCATATTTTCACTGCAATATGTGGCCGGCAACTATTGGTGTATTACTCGTATGTTAGAGAGAGACACCAATAGTTGCCGGCCACATATTGCAGTGAAAATATGGCCCGTTTAGAAGCCCCTTTAGATCCATTTTCAGTCTTTTCATTCAGTTAATCATTTGACTCTGACAAAACGTTCAAGTACGCAAGCCATGCGTACAAATTTGCGTTTAATTTGAAACTGTCAACTTTGAATGTGACGCAATCTCTACGTCAGTTCGCACTTAAAGCAGCGATTCACTTCACTTCCTGAAAGCCGAGCCATTAATACACGTCATTTACGACGAGGAATGACGCGATGTCCCTTCTGACTCAATTATAAGTAAATGGGCGGATTATTCCGAGGCCCGACTAGTAGGGCAGTGAATGGGTGGAATAAAAAAGAACAACCAGTTTTAACGTTGGAAGTTGAAGCGGTAATGACGGTTTTTGATGGGTTATACCGGTGTAAACAGAAGTTATTGGGTGCTTAGTGTTGACGTTGGTATGAATTGAATTTTGTAAAAACGTTGTTACCTAAAAAAAATACCTAAAGGTTTAAATAAAATACCTACACGTAAAATTGTACTTTACATCTCGGACTTAAATTAAATTTTAAATAGAGAATTAGTTAATACTTGTTTCTTTAAAAATAGTTTTTGTGTATAACGGCTTCGGAGCCCTACACTGAGCATGGTCATGAGATGGTCTTGCCAGAATTTTGAATAACCATTATGGTACTCAGTACAGTATTCAAATTATTACCATCGTTCGAAATCTGAAAAGAAACATCCGATTTTTTCTAGGTTCTTCAGAATTCTTCTAGCTTCGGCATTACGGTTAAAAAGGGAAAAAGTTTAAACGTAGTAAATCGTTGACTGAAAATAAAGTACTTAATCAGATTCTAGATTTTTCCACGCACTACTCAATATTTTCAAATTATTTCTCCAGGGAAATCAACAAAGTCGGTTTTACGTACGAGAATCGTCCATGTAAAAAAAACCACTTCGGCAATATTCGTCATATTTTTTACGTCATTCCTATGAAAATCAGAAAATATGACATAAACTCACACTTTAAGATGTTTAATAATAAAAGGACTCAATTCACACAAAATACACTTTTATTTAAAACATTATTTACCCTTACGTTAGAATGTGGAATAGACATATGTACATATTTGACACTAAATCGCGTTTGACGAGGTTTGACGTATTCTCCTCGCCTCGCATGCTAAGCCCCCGGGACAATCTCAGTCAAATTGACCTAGTCCCAAACTAATAAGCTCTTGGTTTGTAGTATAGGTACTATAAAACGATATAAATACTTAAATAGAAAAATAAATACTTAAATAAAACCAAAACTAACTTCGTAAGCAGGGTCACTAGTGTCACTCACTGCCAACTAGGCTAACGCGTCGTTAATTTATTTCAGTTCTTTAGTATCTGTATAGTTTTGGTCACTAGTCCTTTGGTACTAGTCTAGGTTTCTACCTACGCTTATGAAATGGTTTATGTTCACATTTAGATGCACGTTTCATAGGTTCGATTAGGTGAAGGGTGATTAGTTTTAAAGTAGACAATCTCTATAGGTATGTCCCTACAAGTTGGACTATGCTCGATAAACTAATTCAAGACGAAAATCCTAACCTCAACGGGCGCACATTCGCTATGATTACTGCATTTTGGTTTAAGTGTAGGTATTTTTATCAATAAAACTTACCCTTATATTACTGGTTACACGTCATCTCATTTATGTTTTTATGCAATAATGTTAAAATAACTAAATAATCAAGATGGGAACTGTCAGATTTTGGTCTCGAATTATATTTTCGAGTATAGTATTTCTAAGTCTTCCTCCTTTATTTATTTTTCTTCATAAAAAACCTTCAACCACTATTATCATAAATTGAAATTGTTCATTAATTCAAACCATAAGGAACGGCCGTTGCAAGCAACGACAACTTTTGTAATAGGTAATCTAAAGCCTGTTTTTTCCCCCGAAGAATTACGAATCAACTTTCCGTCATCTTTACTTATTTAAACCCTGTAGGAACTTTAAATTTGATTCTCAGAGTCATTAACGGTAACTTTGTCCAGTGAATAAATAAAAACGTCTGAAGAGGAAATGCGGGAGGCCTTTTCGCTCTTAAATAGATAAAATAATTAAATATCAGGGGACAATGTCACACCAATTGACCTAGTCCCAAACTAAGTTCGAGGCTTGTACTACTATCAGTTTTAAAGTAGACAATCTCTATAGGTACCTACAAGTTGGACTAGTATTTCTTAAATGTATTTCTAAGTCTTCCCCCTTTATTTATTTTTCTTCAAAAAACCTTCAACCACTATTATCATAAATTGAAATTGTTCATTAATTCAAACCATAAGGAACGGCCGTTGCAAGCAACGACAACTTTTGTAATAATCTAAAGCCTGTTTTTTCCCCCGAAGAATTACGAATCAACTTTCCGTCATCTTTACTTATTTAAACCCTGTAGGAACTTTAAATTTGATTCTCAGGGTCATTAACGAGGTAACTTTGTCCAGTGAATAAATAAAAACGTCTTAAGAGGAAAATAATGCGGGAGGCCTTTTCGCTCTTAAATAAATAAATAACAATGTCACACCAATATTTGACCTAGTCCAGTCCCAAACTTAGCTCTAGGCTATGGGTACTAGACAACGATATAAATACTTATACTCGTGTACAGAAATATACACTTAAAAACATTGAAAGCATCTATGACTCGGGAACAAATATTGGCGCTCATTACACAAATGTCTGCCCTCACCGGAATTTCAACCCAGGACCGCTAGCTTCGTAAGCAGGGTCACTACCAAATAGCCAGCGCGTCGAAAAACTCAACTGAAAGCAAAAAACAAGCTCTATAATCTATAGAAAATTATAAGAACAATGTACATTATATAACTTGAATAATTGGAAAATGTGCTCCAGGTTTTTTCAAGAAAATTTTTTTATAATTAATCGCTTGACTCACTTACTTATTGTTAGTAACATTGCTCTTATAATTTGTAATTATTTTAAATAAAGAGTACCTATTTGTATTGTACCTATCGTATATTTAATGGAGCGCGTTTCCTCTTAACAAAATGTTGCCATTTTCGCGGGATAAACGTGTAATTTATCCCTAACCGGCTACCAGGGAACCATAACTGTATTAGAGTTTATTTTTTCGGGAACAAAACGTCCTGGCTTTATACGGGTGCAATTTAGTTGCAGGGTTCTGCGAGTCAAATTACCAATTCATACAGAGTTCTTTAACATGATAAAACAATATTGGTTTTGACGTTATTGTATTGTTTTATCTCGGTCGCCATTGTGGTCAACTAAATAAGAGCTCTTATTAGGCCCCAACTACACGGGCGGTTCTCCCAACCGCACTAGACACAATTAAATATGGAAGTTGTATGCTGCATACTACATTGCGCGGTCTCGGCCAAAAATGTGGTCTACCACCCTACGGTTGGAGTTTATTTGCCGTCATGATACAAAACGTTCGATTTTCCCTTGCAATAATATTATGACAGTGACAAGTGTCAACCTGAGCGATAATTAGATCTCGCAGAAACTTTTGTCAAAACTGGTAGACCACTTTCTTGGTCGACCGTACATAAATTATATAGGTATGTATAGCTCGATGTACGAGTTAAGGTGTACGAGTAGTATGTACCTATATCCTATACATTGTACCAACTTGTTAGTATTGTTTAAAGACGCGTGAAATAAGCTCGCGTCGACTTGAAACGGCCATAGCACAGGAAAACCATGGAGATATTCCATTTTTAGTTTACATTGCTACCGCGTATTACTTTTAGTTCAATATTCGCGTCACAATTTTTGTTGTTTTCACCCAATCTTGCACGCTGCTATATTATAATGTTTTTTTTGGGACTCTACTCCCAATAAGGGGCATTTGTGTTTATAGTTTTAGTCTATTTGTATTTATTGCAAAACTCAAAAATAATAATTGGGAACTTATACTTCGGTGTTATTATGTCAACATACTTTATTACTTGAAATTTCGTGTGATATGATATTATTACAATTTAATAGAATTATAATACACAAGTGCTTGCCAGCGGCAGCGATGTCACGTACTTACGGATGAAATAGTTAATCATTTTTGCCATGACCACTAAAAAAAATGTGGTACGAAAGAGTATTAAGTATTTAGACTTATTAAAGACATGAACTATCTGTGCGCTGAATTGGATTCAAATCGGTTCAGCATTTTAAGCTTTAAAGTCTAACCTCAAAACAAAGAATATCTAATCATCACTTACAAACATTTGTATTTAAGTATAATTATATTAGAAAAACACTGATATAACTAAGTAATACTATGAAGGGTATTTATTGATAATTTTACTTTGCCGCTCAACGGCTGTCTATGTCCGAGAGCTCAAATGGCACCGTAATATTTGTGACATGAACGTATTTGCGCCGCCATATTTGCCACAACACGGGTTTTAAACGACCCATAAAGTACTATAAAATAATTTGACATTATTGTCATGCGGGTACTGACTTTATTTCAGGGCCTCTATTCTACCGGGCACAAAACCATTATTGCCTTTGACTTGTCATCGTATTTTCAACGTTATGTACCTACTTGACAGTAATATCGGTGAAGTTATACGTAATATTCTCGGTCACATAATTCTCTGACCGTGAAAATTAAAAAAAAAAGATCCACGGCATGGCCGGAACTAAGTATGAAAATCCATTAGTAGCCCGTGCTGTCCACCTTTAAATCTGACGTAAATGAGAATGTTTATAAAAATACATTATTGCAGAGGTCCGGAAAATAGATGATTGCCTGATGATTGGTAAAATACGAGTCAGGCACTCCCCGTTTCCGCCGAAGCATATACCTATAATGCTTTACTCAAACATAATTAAAAAAAAAAAGGATTTTGACGACTTAAGAATGTTCTCTCATTTTTTGAAATCGGTTAATATAATTTTAAACAATTAACACAATTTCACGCAACCGCTTCCCGCAGCCGTCGCGACCGCCTTGTATGAAGTTGTCTGTGTGAGATTTTTTCCATGATCCTTTCGGTATTTGTTTACATATGACAGCATTTTTTTTAATATTGCTGCAGACTAGAAATGGTTTTTATACGTTAATTTTACTCCTACGAAGAAACAAAGTCTCTACGCGTCTTCATCTTTTAAAGCAATACCGAAGCACAAAGTTTGAAACTTCAGAAAATCCATCCTTTTCACTTGTCATTCGTGACTAAATTGGCAGAAAGAGATGGAGATAACGTAAATTTGAACTTCGATTTTCAAAGTAGGACCCCAGGATCTTCGAGAATGTTTGAGAAAAGTACCTACTACTATAGGTAGATATAGGCCTCGGCCAGGTGGGCATGTTACTCGACTCGTATAACATGTTTAAGCTATACTCGTCCAGTATCCGCTGGCTTCCCGGCCGCTATAATAATTTTAGTCACTCGCCATATTATTGTACAAGCAACTCTTGCTGTGAGTAATAAAATAAACATTTTATTAGCAGGGTACGTAGCCAAATTACTTATATTATCCGGGGCAGATAAGAAAAGTTAAATTACAAATGTTTCTGTTCATCCTATAAGATAATTAGACGGCGTTTGGTGGTTAATTAGTTTGGAGTTGTTCGATGTTCTTTTTGTTGTTTTCACACGTCTATTTTAACTGGAATAACCCGGTTTTCCCACACAGATAATTGCGTCTAGTTACAATACCAGTTTCATTTACTTTTTATCAGTCTTGACAAACACCAGCGCCTTTATTCTACCGGGTAAACCCATATTGCCTTTGACCAGGGGGTTAATATGATATGGCTAAGCAATTCAATTTAGGGCGAGTGTAAGGCACAGAGCTATAGCAGTTACATTCACTATATATCGATGCAAATATACATAAAAAAACAAAAAACCGCCTTCAAAAAGCAAAAAATTACTTCTTTTAAAATGGTAGGTAATAGGTCAGTCCAACTGAAGTCTGCTTTTGGTTAAAATATTGTTGGACGCCGACTTCAGTTGGACTGACCTATTACCTACCATTTTAAAAGAAGTAATTTTTTGCTTTTTGAAGGCGGTTTTTTGTTTTTTTAAACTTTTATTTTATTTTATACTTTTTAGTGATTATAATTATGCTGTTATGTAGTCCCACTTTAATTAATAATAATTAATAAGAAACTATATAACATTGAAATTCAATCTCGCCGCAAGCAACGCCGTGGGAAAGTCATAGTCATATATTTAAACGTACATATGCTTCGTCATAGTCGCTCAACTATCTTAATCGAAATATCTTGTCGCCACCCTTGAAATAGATACCGTTTAGGAGTTCCGTTGGCCATCTGTGGTCTTCATCATCAGTTCCACTTCACCATATAGTACTTTTCATAAGCAAATTCACGAGTTACAGAGAAAAATAACAAAATCGCTATAAGCGTGCCTACAATATTCGAGGAGTTCCCTTGATTTCTCCAAGATCCCATCATCAGATCGTGACGTGCTGACAATGGGACCAACTAGAAAGTATACCCATTCAAACACCGAAAAAAAATTTCAAATCGGTCCAGTAGTCTTCGAGTAATCGGGGAACAAACATAAAAAAAAAAAAATATTCCTACGAATTGAGAACCTCCTCCTTTTTTTTGAAGTCGGTTAATAAAAAATAGACAACATTACAGAAATTCACTCAATTTAATTTCAATAGTCAAGATAAACTTAAAATAAATACGTATGGTATCTTAACTTCTGATTGTCAAAAAGAGACAAAAAGGTGATCACATTGCTCCTCATAAATAAACCTCCGAACTTCCGGCACCCTATCAGTTAGGATACTTTCAATAAATTTACCGGAATCCCTTTCCAAGTGTAAGTGATTTTACGGGAAACATCTCCAAGCCTACGTACAGTATATGAGTCTATTTGAGACGTTCAAATTTGATTTAAGAACCTTTGAAGCGTTACGTGACAGGTCTGTTGAGAGATGGAAGGTAGCTCTAGGTATTGGCAGGCTACCTACCTTTTACGGAAAATCTATATATATTATATACACCGTGCCCGGGACGTACCCGAAGGATTTTAATCATTGATTCTAGACCCTATTTGGAGTATATAATGTGGTATAACACGTAGTCCAATATCGCATAATTTCCGAGATTTTTATTATTTAAAAAACAATTGCATAGTTAATTTATTTTGAACTCTGTAACCTTAACTTAAAGCATTATTTACTAAGAAATTTATTAAATTTATTTATGTTGTACGTTGATGATATTGCTACTTACAACATGAATCTTTCTTTATTATTTTTATTTTATTTTTAAATGCACACATTTGCAATTACTTATATAAATATGTTGTTTACGTATATGACATATGTAATTTCTTAACTTAACGTTTCATCAAATTTAGCCCCAACCTCTACTTATCTCTGTTTGGCCCAATGGTTGACTGGAAGAGAATGCCTCAAGGCATTAAGTCCGCCATTTGTACTTACTTTGTGTATTGTAAAAAAAAGTTAAAATAAATAAATAAATAATATTATTTAAATACGCCGTTAGAAACGAAATTATTTTGATAACAATATACCTATTCACGTCTACGTATATTGCTACAAAAAACATTACTTTTTTTCAGTTTGTTACTAGATGCAAAAAATCTAGTGTCTTCGAGTTACATTTTAATTAACATTATATTTTCTTTGCGTAAATGTCGAAGCTACGTAGAGGCTCAAATCCACCGAATTTAATCTCTGATTAGCTGTACCTCCTCTTTCTTGTTGTCATACGATTAAATAAACAAATTACCATTTTGTTTCCCAGTATTATAATTTCAAGTAAACCTTGAGGCAGTACATATATTACATTTGATTTCTATGAAACCAAATATTTCTTAAATAATTTGCTTCATAAAGATGAAGCTTAATCTCTGATCAGCTGTACTTCTTCTTTCTTATTGCCATACGATTAAATAAATAAATTACCATTTTGTTTCCCAGTCTTATAACTTCGAGTAAACCTAAGGCAGTTATTATATTTGATTTCTAAGAAACCAAATATTTCTTAAATAATTTAAGTAATAAAGATGAAGCTATCCGGATTCAATGTCTTGGGACAAAAAAAAGTTTATTCTGTAAGATGGCCGTTTCCCAGGAGGAGACCAGTGCTTAGAAGAATCGCAGATAGAAATTCGCCAGTCTACATTTTTAAACATTTGCCGGTAAATTATGAATCAAATCAAATCAAAATATTTTATTGTTTAACTGTACGTATATATGAGAGATGATAAAAAATATTATGTGAGTTAATTCCGCTACAATCTACCATAAAATGGTGTACAATATTTGCCATAAGTAGGTACATGTTATGTATGTATGTATGTCATCTCTTTATTGCACAAAAAAAACAATTACAGATTCTTACATAAACTTAAGATTAACATGTACAATGGCGAACTTATCCCTATAAGGGATCTCTTCCAGTTAACCTGACCATGACTGAGGAAACTGTACGAGGATAGGCAAGATTACAAAAAGCAAATAAACTAATATGATAATTAATATGTTATGTCATGATTTGAATGAAACGTTGTAATGTATAATTTTCGGGCGTGAATTAACGCATCAGCGATACACAATTTATTTCATTTCTTGTCAAGTTGTTATGTTGGTATCTTAAATTAATCTTATAATCTATGGTCAATTCAACTACCAGTGGACCTGTATCAAAAAAACTACTGAATCTGTGGCATATGCACCCGGTGTTGCTAGGGGCATATTTCACTCTCCTCGTTTGTAAGTAAACCCAGGTCACTGTATTAGTATTATTTTAAATAATTATTTCCAAAATTGTTTATGTAGTCCAGTTTTAGTCTTCTTTTTTATTCCTCAGTCGTTTCAGGGTTCCAGCATATTTTAATGACAGACGAAACCCGAGTTTGCTGCCTTTACGTAACTATCAACTAGTATCTGTACTCGTATGACGTTTAGTTTTTACCCCGATATGTGGAGATTTACAACATTAGAAAGTGGTATTGATCTAGATATCGATTTCGGCAGGTCATCACCGGGGTCGTTCTTTTCTTATAAGCCAGCGAGCTAGCTACATGTAATTTTATTACATATTGGAGAATTACATACCATACCTCCATCCCTTGTAAGTGTTTCGACGTTTTGCCTGAAGTGTCTAGTGAATTATTATTGTGTATCGTATTGGTTTTGACCACGCATTCTTATGTTCCAGTTACCGACAGTCCACGTAGTATTTCTACACATTATAACTTGAATAATAATCTACGTGGCAATTATCACAGCAACGGTAAGTGTTTATAACCCTTTCGCTCTTCAGAGCCGTGTTGTGTGTCGAGTGTTACCTAAAAGTCATGTCCATATTTCAGCATTTATTAAATACCAGCGGAGTACACTAAGGGACACTTGTGCCACATCCTGCCACGTTTCCCACGGACCTTTCGGCGTTCCGGAGTCGACATTGGTCAGCGCAGACCGTAAGCAAGGCCATTATCCTCCAAAAGGTCAGTTCCTCTACTTATTTTACAAGTTTTGAGGTTATTACTTGTGTGCCACGTCATGTCTGTCTCATACATCTCTTCTCTTGCTAAACATATCCAGCTAAGCCTCCTTGGAACGAGCACTGTTAACTATTTAAATTATTGTGCAAGGATTTATGGTGTTTTCTTAAATTTACTCTGCGTTTGGACGCATAATGCCTTCTTGCATCAGCTACGAACCATGAGGCAGTCTCTTTATGCCTAGCGAACTGCTGAGTCATCTTCTAAATCTTCATGCCACCTTTTCTTTACCGTGTTCTTAAATTAACCCTCTCAACCTATCATTTAACTTCCGCATTGCCTGCGTATGCGTCGCTTACACCTACTCCCGGACCATTCCAGGAGGTGCTTGGTACGGGCCTAGCCATAGGCCACGCCAGTTCATCCGGCGAGGTGTCAACGTGCGAGCGTAGCCGCTCGAACAGGGACAACTCTGCGCGACCACACCCGCAGCTAAGCGATTTAATGTTTTAACGTCCAAATTTGATTACTTACTAGCGTCATCGACCAAACAACAACAATACCCCAAATTACTTAAACTAATTATCTACATAAACCATATTTTCAAAAATAAAGTGTATTTCTAAATTATTGTTTACTTTCTTGATACCCAGTTAGGGCGAAAAAATATAGTATTTCAGTGGCGCCCGAACAGTTGTTGTTGTTGTTTAACTAATTCCCTCTTTTAGAAGGAAATAGTGGTCGATGGAGCTAGGTGGTGTTTAAGTCGTTAGATCTTGTGTATATTTTACTGTTACTGTGTTGTTGTGTTATTTTATCTTATTGTGATAATTGTGTTAAACTGCCGGCAATAGTGGAATTATTATTACCTAATATCTGAGTGTGTATAAGTTTAGTTGTAATATTTAGATCTAGGGTGAAAATTATTATTTGTGATTGGTCGATCACGCTCGTTTTACACTACTTTTCTCTAACATTACGACGTGCGTGGTTCAACGATATCGCTACACTACTATTATTCCAGGTGGTAGGACCTTTATGCACGGTCCGCCCGGGTCATTACCACAGTCTCACCAAATAATCCCACTAGTAAGCAGCAGTGCTTGCACTGTGTTGTTTCAGTGTGGATGGTGAGATTTCCGGTTATTATAACTTGCATAAGAGGCCTTCCACCTAAAGCCTCAAGGTTTTTTTTTCCAGTTTTTTTTTCCCAATATTACCATAACTTCAATTAACTTTAACTTCAATTAACTTTAACTTCAACTGGCTTTAACTTCAACTGGCTTTAACTTCAACAACCTTTTATTTTGGAAATCCTCAACTTCAATATTACTTAACTTTTTTTTAAAATAAATTACATAAACCAACAAATTCAAGTACTCAGTGGTTCGCTACCATAAATAATTATAACCATAGTATATTCTAAATTAATTTGAAAACATACCTATTGCTGTTCGCTGTCACTGACTGTAATAATTAAATTTATTTCTCTCACATTACTTAAATAACATTTTTAAAATGTCAAATTCTACATTGGAGGAACGTCCAATTGCATTTAACTTATTGAAAAAAGATGAACTTGAGTATGAGGTAAAAGTACGACATGGCGTCCCGCTTGCTACTGTCATGGACCTGCGGTGTCAGATTAGAAAATTAAATACCGAAATACCAACTGATGAGGTCGCGGATTACGAGGGCGACGTCACTGAGGAGCTTCAACTTATCGCATCTAAAATGGAGGAGCTAAATGTTTTATTGCAAACTTCGGTACAACGCCACACTTCTTTAAAGGTTCTTAACCGTGTGCAAGCAGCTGCCCATCACCTCTATCACCGTCTGACACGCCTATCGCCTTCCGAATCGGAATCCACGAGGCACCTCGAACTAACCGAGCAGTTGGATAAGTTACTTTTGCGGTTGGATAATATTTTAGATAATTTCAAAAGTGCATTGACCCCGGACATTAACCCCGAGGCCACTGCACCTACTTCACCTTCCCCTACTGCAGCACCAGCCTGCGCAGCACCGCGTTATAATGCGGTAAACAAATTAGACCTAAAATATGATGGTAGGTCCTGCATTAAAGCGTTCCTGCGAAGGTTGGAGCAGGTACGTGCCTCTCGAGAGATTTCAGACGCAGCATTGTTCCGCTCAGCATGTGAACTGTTCACAGACGAAGCGACCTCATGGTTTGACGGAATTTGTGATCAGGTCCATTGCTGGACGGACCTTAAAAAACTCTTGCTCCGCGACTATTTACCAGTTGATTACAATGAACGCCTTTTAGTTGAAATTAGGTCAAGGACGCAAGGGCTTGATGAATCTATAGTTAATTACGTCAGTGTCATGCTCAATTATTACTCACGCTTGGAAACTCCACTGTCTGAGCATGAAAAACTTAGTATATTGCTACAAAATATTAGGCCTTTTTATTCAAAACAACTAGCTTTATTTCCAATAAGATCTATTAACGAACTTAAAGACCATTGTCGACAACTTGAGGCGGCGGCTCAACGCGCCGAACGTTTCGCAGAACCCAACAGGGATATAAGTAAGTCACTGGCTCACGACTTAGTTTACAAACCAGCCACTTCAAAAAATGTTTCCTCGGTAGGCGCCCCTGTTGACTTCTGCGTGCGCTGCCGCGTAGATGGTCATACCCTTAGGTATTGCAGGGCAGCCCCCAGGCTGATCTGCTACCGCTGTGGTGAGAATAACGTAACAGCTAATACTTGTCCTAAATGTGCCTCCGGGCAAAATAAAGCAAAAAACTAATGGTTCCGAGTCAGGGTATGGTTGACCCGGATCTAACTAAACCTAAAATAAAATACAAAACTAGATATTTTTTCCCAACAACTACAAATAACAATAACACGTATACTACATTAAATAAAAACCATACCACATCGGAGAAGACCCTTAACCCTTTAAAATACCCAGTAACAACTTCTACCATTTACACTAATAGACATACTTACCCAGCTACGACTGGTTCGATTTACACCCAAACCCCAATCCCCTCCCCTCCTGCTGTTGTAAATAACAATCCCATTCCGGCCGCTTCCTTTCCATCCTTTCCATTCCTTCACCAATACCACATCCCAACTAATAGCACTAATTACCATACGTCCCCGCTTACTAACGCTTACCCACCCACTAACTGCATGCTCCAATCCAATCCCGCTACCATAAATCCCGCTTATAACCTTCCCCAATACCACATCCCAATTAATACCAATAATTACCCCTTGTCCCCGCTTACTAACGCTTACCCACCCACTAACTCCACATCCCACCCCAATCCCGCTGCTACTCCCCTAGAACAATGTACACCTATTTACCCAAATAATGAAACTCACCTGAATAATAAAATTTACCCAACGAACAATTTACACCCAAATACGTTTGCTTACCCAACCCCTATATATTATAACCATAATAATGCTATTTACCCAAATAATCAAATTTACCCAACGGAAAAATCAACCGAAATTGCATCTGTATACCCAAAGTCAACTGTTAATAACTGTAAATCGTCAGTAAGCTCACATAATGAAACTTACCCAACCAATAAAATTTACCCAACGGTAAATTCCAATTTAAATACGTCCCCTAATTTAAACCCAAAGAGATATAACTATAATAACGAAATTTACCCAAATAATGACAGTTACCCAATGGAAAAATCAGTCCAGAAACTAATTTCGCAACATTCTAACACTACTTCACTAAAAGTTCTTAAGCCCGATAGCACTGTCCGTAACCTACCAGTTAAAATTAAATTAAATAGTACGATAAAAATAAAACAATCACCACCTAGGTCTGCCTTGCAATACCGCCCATCGAATAAGTCAGTTCAAGACGAGTGGCGGTCCTGGTTGTCGACAATAAGGTCATTCTTTGAAAGCAGCGATGCTATCTTAAAATTTAATAGTTTAGTCAATGGACATGATTTGCGTCCTTACCTTAAAGTTAAAATTTACGATGTAACCTATACCGGCCTCCTGGATTCTGGTTCGGAACTGTCGATTATTGGTGGTGATACACAAAAGTACTTTGAGAACTTAGTTACTATTCATAAATCAAACGATGTGAGTCGCATAGTGACAGCGAACGGTTCCTCTTCACCTATATCGGGCTATGTGTTCTTACCAGTCACCGTTAGTGATACAACAGCAATAGTTAAATTTTATGTTATACCGGAGGTACCAACAAAACTTTTATTCGGCATTAACTTTTGGCAAACTTTTAATATAGCTCCTGACATATTATCATTATTGGGTAACGATTGTTTATTGTCATACGAAGATCATATTAATACCCTTAATTCTGAGGTGAGATTTTTACAAGGATTAGATTCCTTATCGTACGAAGACCAACTTCAAGCAGAGAATATTCTTAAGGAATTTAAAACCATTTCCTCTGAAGAGAAAGGTTTAGGGAGGACCCATCTGCTTACCCATACTATCGACACGGGTGACGCGAGACCCATAAAACAGCGCTTTTACATGCTATCTCCTTCTAAGCTTGCTGAGTTGAACAGGCAGCTCGATGAAATGCTTGAACTGGATGTTGTCGAACCAAGCAGCAGCCCATGGAATAATCCAGTAACTATGGCACCTAAAGCAGATGGTTCCCTACGATTCTGCTTGGACAGCAGGAAATTGAACGAGGTCTCGAAACACGATGCTTACCCTTTACCTTTAATTAATCAGATACTTGACCAACTCGGAAATGCCAAATTTTTATCATCGTTAGACTTAAAATCAGCCTTCTGGCAAATAGGTCTTGATTCACAGGCATCCAAGGAGAAGACCGCCTTTACAGTTCCTGCTCGTGGCTTATTCCATTTCAAAGTCATGTGCTTCGGCCTAACTTCCGCGCCGGCGACGCAGCAACGCCTGATGGACATCCTATTTGGTCCGGAGTACAGTGGTCGTATCTTTATTTACCTAGATGACATCATAATAGTTTCCGAGACGTTCACTGAGCATCTTACCTTATTACGTACAGTACTAGAACGTCTTCGCTACGCTAACCTTACTATAAATTTATCAAAATGTAATTTCTTTCGTAGGCAACTTAAATATTTAGGCTTCGTGGTGGATGAATACGGTTTACGCACAGATCCTGACAAAGTCAAAGCAATTATTGACTTCCCTATACCGACATCTCGAAAAGATGTCAAGCGTTTTCTCGGTACCGCATCTTACTACCGTCGTTTTATTAAAAATTTCAGCAACATAGCAGGGCCTCTTAACCAATTAACTTCAACTCGGAAGGGCGCTCCACCTTTTCGTTGGTCACCAGAAGCCGACAGAGCTTTCAGCGAACTAAAGGTAGCCATGACAACTGCACCTGTCCTAGCCTGTCCAGACTTCTCCAAACCATTCGCGGTACATTGCGACGCGTCAGACTTCGGAATAGGTGGAACCTTGACTCAGGACTTCGACGGTGAAGAGCACCCCCTGGCGTACTACAGTCGTTCACTTACGCCGCAGGAGAGGAACTACTCAGCCACTGAGAGAGAAGCCCTAGCTGTCGTCAATGTTGTTGAACATTTTAGGCCGTATCTCGAAGGGGACCGTCAATTTAAAATAATAACGGACCATTCAAGTTTAAAATGGTTCCTTAACCTTAAAAATCCTACAGGACGCCTCGAGAGATGGGGTTGTCGTCTTTCTCCTTATAACTTCGTGGTCGAGCACCGTGTGGTTCGGAAAATGTCGTGCCGGACGCCTTATCAAGAGCAGTTCCGGTACACTTAATCGATACCAGCACCATTGCGGATGCGTGGTACTTAAACCTATATAAAAAATGTGAGGCCAATCCAGGGTCGGTGCCTAATTTTCAATTGAAAGACGGTCGCCTGTATCGGTATACAAAAATTAAAAATATTTTAATATCCGAATTCGAATGGAAGGAGGTTATCCCTATGGAATTCCGCGATGAGATAATGCACGATAATCATTCGGTTCAGCAGCTCATCTGGGTACGGCGAAAACTTATAAAAGGCTGAAACTCCGCTACTTCTGGCCAGGCATGTACCAAGATGTTGTTCGGTTTGTCGCTAATTGTACTGCGTGTGCAGCGTATAAGCACAGTCAACATCCGACCCCAGGTTTCATGGGAAGCGCGAAGCTCTGCTGTCGTCCGTTTCAGTGCCTAAGTCTGGACTTAGTCGGACCCTTACCGCCTTCAAGACAATTAAATACGTACCTATTTGTGGTCGTTTGTTGCTTTACCAAGTACTGTATGCTGTTTCCAATGCGCCGCGCAACCGGAAAGGTGATTTCTCAGAGGTTGGAAAACCATGTATTTATGGTCCACGGCATTCCGCAAACCATCATTGCGGACAATGCCTCCTATTTTACTGGCGGTGACGTTCAGAAGTTATTTGCCAACTACAACATTCCTCAATTACACTACTCCCCAGTTTATTGTCCCCAAGTTAACACCGTAGAACGTTATAATAAAACTGTGGTGACTGCGATCTCTACGTTCGTCGCATCGGATCATCGTACGTGGGATATTAACATTTCAAGAATCCAGTTTGCACTTAATACCTCTGTAAACGAGTCTACCTCGTTCACTCCATTCCTACTAGTTCACGGACGTGAAGCTGTTCCTGATGGTACTATCTACAATGACTCTGAAGCGGTAGAGGAGATCATCTTCGCTTCCAGACGCGATTACTTTGATAAGATAAAGGTGCTAAAAGAAACTTATCCAACCGTCAGAGAGTTATTGCAGAAAGCTCACGACCGTAACATCAAGTATTACAATGAGAAGCGACGTGACATAGAATTCAATGTAGGTGATGAGGTGTGGAAACGTACATACAAGCAGAGCAACGCCGGGAGATATTTCGCTGCAAAGCTGGCTCCTAAATATGAAAAGTGCCGCGTGATACGGAAGGTGTCCCGCTTGGTATACGAACTGGAGGATGAAAATGGGAAGCGATTGGGAAAATGGCACATAAAAGACTGTAAGCCAGTTTCTATCAACGCTACCTAATGTTACAATTTAACTAAATTAACACAAAAACCCCCGGACCGTAAGGTAAATTTATGGATCGATAACAACTGTCCTGGGCGTTGGATTAAACATGGAATGATTACTGAATGGAAAGTTTTTTTTGTGCGGAGATTTGCGGGCACGTTTTTTTTACTACTTCTTGTAGTTTAACTAATTCTTCCTGGACCCCATCCAGCAGGAATAAGCCTACACCGGTGCGGATTGTGACACCTTAAGGAAGCCTATACTATTTCTTTTCAGAGCGGGTGGTGACTCTACAATTACTGCGATATGGGACGCATCTTCTCTCTTCTACTTACTTACTAACTCTTTCTTTCTCTTATTTTGATCTTTTGAGTAGCTTTCCCGACCAGCACCATCTTAGGCCTAAATAAGCCTTTTCACTGATGCGGATCGTGACATCTAATAAAGCCTACACGTACCGATACTGAGCGGGTAGTGACTCAGATACCTGGATGGTTGCTTCGTCGTTTTATACCTTACAATACTTCGTTAGATTCTTACCCTTCTTGCCAAAACGGTTTATCTAGCGCATTTTTTTTTAATTCCTTTTTTTTTTAGGGTCATCTAGTAACTGGTAACAGATAGTTCTAGTTACTATTCTACTGCAGTTACCGTAGGCCTCGACGCAGTTGTTTCCAGCGTCGGCCGCGCGGACTCAATTGATGCCAAGGTACTGCAGGACGTGTGATTCTGGGCCGGGAGTCCTCGTCAAATTGTTCAGGGTACCTTAGTTAAGGGATTCACCTGATTTTATTGTTGTAGTTATGAGTGTACTCAGCTCGAGGGCGAGCTGGAATTTTCCTCTTTCAGTTCCTTTCTTCGTAAAATTCTCCTGGTTGAGGGGGTATGTAATGTATAATTTTCGGGCGTGAATTAACGCATCAGCGATACACAATTTATTTCATTTCTTGTCAAGTTGTTATGTTGGTATCTTAAATTAATCTTATAATCTATGGTCAATTCAACTACCAGTGGACCTGTATCAAAAAAACTACTGAATCTGTGGCATATGCACCCGGTGTTGCTAGGGGCATATTTCACTCTCCTCGTTTGTAAGTAAACCCAGGTCACTGTATTAGTATTATTTTAAATAATTATTTCCAAAATTGTTTATGTAGTCCAGTTTTAGTCTTCTTTTTTATTCCTCAGTCGTTTCAGGGTTCCAGCATATTTTAATGACAGACGAAACCCGAGTTTGCTGCCTTTACGTAACTATCAACTAGTATCTGTACTCGTATGACGTTTAGTTTTTACCCCGATATGTGGAGATTTACAACATTAGAAAGTGGTATTGATCTAGATATCGATTTCGGCAGGTCATCACCGGGGTCGTTCTTTTCTTATAAGCCAGCGAGCTAGCTACATGTAATTTTATTACATATTGGAGAATTACATACCATACCTCCATCCCTTGTAAGTGTTTCGACGTTTTGCCTGAAGTGTCTAGTGAATTATTATTGTGTATCGTATTGGTTTTGACCACGCATTCTTATATTCCAGTTACCGACAGTCCACGTAGTATTTCTACACATTATAACTTGAATAATAATCTACGTGGCAATTATCACAGCAACGGTAAGTGTTTATAACCCTTTCGCTCTTCAGAGCCGTGTTGTGTGTCGAGTGTTACCTAAAAGTCATGTCCATATTTCAGCATTTATTAAATACCAGCGGAGTACACTAAGGGACACTTGTGCCACATCCTGCCACGTTTCCCACGGACCTTTCGGCGTTCCGGAGTCGACATTGGTCAGCGCAGACCGTAAGCAAGGCCATTATCCTCCAAAAGGTCAGTTCCTCTACTTATTTTACAAGTTTTGAGGTTATTACTTGTGTGCCACGTCATGTCTGTCTCATACATCTCTTCTCTTGCTAAACATATCCAGCTAAGCCTCCTTGGAACGAGCACTGTTAACTATTTAAATTATTGTGCAAGGATTTATGGTGTTTTCTTAAATTTACTCTGCGTTTGGACGCATAATGCCTTCTTGCATCAGCTACGAACCATGAGGCAGTCTCTTTATGCCTAGCGAACTGCTGAGTCATCTTCTAAATCTTCATGCCACCTTTTCTTTACCGTGTTCTTAAATTAACCCTCTCAACCTATCATTTAACTTCCGCATTGCCTGCGTATGCGTCGCTTACACCTACTCCCGGACCATTCCAGGAGGTGCTTGGTACGGGCCTAGCCATAGGCCACGCCAGTTCATCCGGCGAGGTGTCAACGTGCGAGCGTAGCCGCTCGAACAGGGACAACTCTGCGCGACCACACCCGCAGCTAAGCGATTTAATGTTTTAACGTCCAAATTTGATTACTTACTAGCGTCATCGACCAAACAACAACAATACCCCAAATTACTTAAACTAATTATCTACATAAACCATATTTTCAAAAATAAAGTGTATTTCTAAATTATTGTTTACTTTCTTGATACCCAGTTAGGGCGAAAAAATATAGTATTTCAACGTCCTTTCATTGTAAGTGTCCAATTAAGCTCTATTTTGTGGTTGTCTTTAAGTATTTATCAATTTTTAGGGTTCCGTACCAAAATGGTACAAAAGGAACCCTTATGGTGAGACTTCGTTGTCTGTCTGTCTGTCTGTCTGTATGTCACAGCAGGTTTTCTCAGCAACTACAAATGCTATCAACTTGAAATTTGGCATAGTTGTACAACTTGCTTGCCCGCATCTATTTGTAGTAAAAAAAATATTAAATAAATTTTATTAATAATTGAAAAGGGGTCTAGAATGGGGGGTTCAAAAATGAAAGTGGTTCGATTATAGCAAATGGGGTGTCATATGAAAGGTCTTAATCTGCACGTTTCAAAACTATTTTTTTTTTAAATTCTGTGATGTCCTTTTTGATTTATAGCCAAAAATGTACAAAAAATGACCGTTCCCCCCCCGTTATCTCCAAAGTTTATTAAACAAAAATTCTGAAAAAAATTCTGACGTATAGATAATTACTTCGACGCTGGAAAGGTAAAGTGACTAACGGGACATTTTGGGGCATATTGACTTATGTATATCGTTAGAATCAACGAATTTTTTTACGTCTAACGAACCGGGTTACAAGACGATCGGAGCAGTTTTTTAGCACGTTAGCCGTTATAAGTTTGAAGCTTTTTGTAAAACGCAGGGTCTTACAGACCAAATTTTCGACATTTTTTCATAAATTGTCCGTTAGTCCGTCGTTAATATGAGTTTTTTACATTTAGGTATTTTTCCTGTCTGTAGTTATTAACCCAAAGGTCTGTAAGCCGTTTTTACTACGGCTCAAAAAACCTTGTAAGGCACGTTAGACCTTTCTATACCTTTGAATAGGATTCATCAAAACCGATTGAAGGTTTGTTAGCTGTAGTCATACGAGTAATATTTCGACAGGTGGCTGTTAACCGTTTTTCCTCGCCGGTCAAAAGTAGCCATTGTCTAACGGGACATTTATTTCGTGAACAAGCACTTTTCAAGTGTTACAATAAAAACCAATCAGTAGATATTAAAATTATGAACAAGTTTGTAGTACAACATATTTCGATACAACCAATAATAAAAAAGACATGATTTTTTTTCCGAAAAAACAAACTTTAAATCGCTCTACTGTAAAGTTTGTCAAATGGACGTTAGTCAATTATCCTTTCCAGCGTCGACTTATATTTTCTGGGAAAAATAAAATAAAGTGTTCATTATTTACAGTTTTTGAGAAATAACAAAAAAACTAAGAAAATCTGTATTAAAAATTAGGCTAGTCAAAATCGACCTTATTGCCTGGAAAATAAAGCTTATAACAAAATGAGTATTTTCTTTTGAGGTTACCAAGCATATTATCTTCAATACGGAACCCTCGGTGCGCGAGTCCGACTCGCACTTGACCGGTTTTTCGACTCGGGTTTACTACGTCAGAGTTTTATCGTGATTTGATATTATCATATTAGGTCCTTACCTATGAAATTGGCGTTTTATATGGAGGATTTTATGAAAACGGTGGTTTTCATACATTTAATTTTGTGGATTACCGTAAAATGTGCCTACTTTGCTCCCCCATGGGTAACTATGCTCCATAGTAACTATTTCGTTTGTTACTTATAAGTTAAGGTTAATGACAAGTTTTCTAAAAAGAATCGATGTATACATCCAGTCACGCAGTAAATGAAAGCAATAGAATGATTAACAATACAATTAGGTACCTCAATAACCATGGAGCATAATTACCCGTGGGGGAGCAAAGTAGGCACTTTTTACGGTATTTAGTAACGTCAAATGCAAACCAAACAAAATTCTGTCAGGAATATTGGACACTTCTAAGCTATATTATACATATCTTAATTACTTAAAATAGTTAGCTTCATAAAACTCTGCGTAATTGAAACACTTGAACTCGCAGCACATGAAAAGAGTTGAGTTCACACTTTAATTTTGAACACTAAGTAAGAAATTGGACCATAGTATTTGTATCTAAAACCTTTATAACATACTGTATTAATGAAATTTAAAAATAATTTGGAAGTTAAAATTGAAATGAATAAATTCCGTACGAAATAAAACACGTAAAAATAACGCCAATTTCATAGGTATAAGGACCCAATATCATCAGTTAGATCTATTTATTCTAGAGATAGATTTAATTTTAGCGGATTAGGGTATGAAAATATTACAATGGTTCCATTATAAAGCTGCTTTATTCAACTTTTATTATGATTAACTTTAAGAGCTTTATGCTAAGAAAGACAATATTTTGAGAGTCCAATCAAAGTTAATAAAAACAAGTAAAAATTATCAGATGATAATTTAGTTTGTCCGTTAGGTTTCATGAGCTTTTCAGAGTGTGCTTGACCCTCCGTGCTATTACTTGAGTTATTTGGTGTTTGCTGGTTCGGTCTAGAAATATACCGATTTCCCTTTTGAATTGTCACTGATCCGTAAATGTTATTGCTACCCGGATAGGTGCGATAAGTGTTGCCAGTCTGTACAGTTATGGATCCCGTGTGGACATTACCTTGATCGGTGGGTATCTGGCCTTCACGCCTTGTCACCGATCCGTAGATGCTCGTGTCATTCGGACCGATGAGATAAGTGTTCCCACTCTGATTTGTGTAGGAGCCATGATAGTTTGTACTTCTATTGCCGGGTTTCTGGTTTTGATTCGGTTGTTCTTGGTGCTGAGATTCTTCTAACCTTGTAACACTATATTGTAGTATAAGTGGTTACTGATGTGTGAGGTGACTTGACAGATCTCTGTCCACACTTGATGTTAGGCCGTGGCTGATTGACTCAATTTAGGGTCGTGGATTCTTGAGCTCAGTCCGGTATGAAAACAACTTATCACAAAATGTGGCACAAAATTGGTGCAGCGTTTAGTAGAAATTAGAAAGAAAAGGGCGCCATCTGTTTTAATCTAAACCAACAGAAAGATAGGGATAGAAGTTTAAACTAGAGAGAGATTAAAAGTAAACAAACATGAACCTTGTCAACAGAGTTTATTATCTGTTTAGTTTAGAAAAGAAACACAGTACAAGTTAGATAGTACCTTCGTACTAGTACCTTTTAAAGTCTTTTACATAAAGAATTCCGCTGTACAATAACAGGGTTGCTTAAATCATACCTCTCTACGTTGTCATGCGTTTTCTTACATACTATTCCTCTGTAACAGTGACAGGGCAAGTTAAATCCTACTTCTCTACGTTGTCATGCGTTTTCTTACATACTATTCCTCTGTAACAGTGACAGGGCAAGTTAAATCCTACTTCTCTACGTTTATCGAGCGTTCTTAAAAGCTATTCCGCTGTAACAGTGACAGGGCAAGTTAAATCCTACTTCTTTACGTTTATCGAGCGTTCTTGTTTATGTCTGCAAGTGTAGTAAGAAACGAGTTCACCTTATGATTAGACGTGGATCACCAAATGACGCCTCTCGGTGTCTCACTCGTCACCAGCCACAAGATGAAGAAGAAGTGTAGATGAAGGAGAAATGCAGCGCGTGGATCCACAGAGAAGCATGGACCGCAGCAGCACCACGTAGAAAGGAAGACAGCGTGGCAAGAGCGTAGAAGTAGATTTCTCACAGATAGGTGTGACCAGAGGGACACACTCGCACACACAGAGACACACAGAGACCCACAGAGACCCACACCGGCTGTTTGTAGCTGCAAAGATTGTTGGCATTAGCACTTTGTATAAACATAAGTTTTATTCCTGCGAATAGAAACTTTAAGCAAACGAAAGTCACAATATAAACAACACGTTTCATAAAACAAGACAGGCTTTTTAGCTAGGAAAATACACTTACCCGGTTAAAGAAATATCAAGGCAGCGGCGACTTTACCATGTTCTAGACGATGTTCGCCTTAAATTTAGAAATATTGTGTCCTCCTTACATCTTCATTCTACAACAAGAAAATCCCGTCAATTCACAAAAATAAAAGCACCTGACGACAATGTCGACCAAGTTCTAGCACACACGAGATACTTACGTAGAAACACTTAGTATTTAACAAGGATGCATTGAGCTTGTTAAATTTCTATGAAGCTAAATTACAAAATGGCCATTCGGCCGTAGCGAGACTCTCCAGTAATCGTGACGGACGTGCTCACATAATGGTAGCGGCTGCGAGAGTGACAAGCCTATTCCCAAACTATCCTACCGTAGACAAGCGTCTATGATCAAACCTAGAGTTAAACATATCGATTGACACTTCGATCAGATATTTCGATTTAAATAAATTAGCAGAAACCGATCCTAACAATATCTAATAATAAATAGAACCTACCAGAAGGGTTTTCCTAAAATAAAACAAACATCTATTTGAATGCAGAAGAAATTAGTTACGAATTAAACCAAGCGGCAACACCGAGCCATCGGCGAGTCGAAGTTTTATCTCTTGTTGTCCAGAGATGTCGCCACCGGTTCTAAAATAGCAGCATTATAGATTAATCTGTAACATTACCTCCCTGCTTGAAGAAAAAAAAAAAATTTTTTTTTTTTTTTTTTTACAACTCTATCCTACCCTAGACCATAAAGATCATCTATCACCTAAGCAACGCAGAATTTTCACAACAACACTACAGTTTAACTAATATTGTCTGTGCCATCTGGGCAGACATGTGAAATCATGTGTCGTGGAGTAGGCTTCCTAACGTTCCACGGACAACCTAAACCTCTTCACACTACAACTTAACTAACTAACGAACTATGCTTACGACAATATTTTGGACAACACAAGAGAAGTCCAAAAAAAAAAAATACTGGATTGTCTGTGCCATCTGGGCAGACATGTGAAATCATGTGTCGTGGAGTAGGCTTCCTAACGTTCCACGGATAACCTAAACCTCTTCACACTACAACTTAACTAATTAACGACTATGTTTTGGACAGCTACCCTAAAGAAAAATTACACGGTATTTGTTAACTTATGATTTACTAGCAATGAATTAGTGAGTCGACTCCATATTACGCTATTTCAACTTTATTAAACTAAATTGCATTAGACGTTGACTTTATTAACAATGCATCTTGGAATAGGACTGGAAGGCAGACTATGCTGACGATTTCTGCAATACCTAGAATTCAACGAAAATGAGGCTGGAAAACACCATGTGACTCTATGCAACGTTACATTTACCTATTACGTATTTACCCAAAAAAAAATTTGCTATCCAGATCAAATGCTACACAGAAAAAGAAGTGAAGCATCATCTGTTCTCTTGTGAAGAGAATCAGAATGTAAAGACACAAAGTTAGCAAGAAGTATCTACACCAAACGATAGTCTCAGAGTTAAATTATTTAAGTTCAAAGTATATTCAGCCACCTTGTGACCAAAAGAGAAATAAGAATACAGGAAAAGAAGGAACCTTACACCCTTAGTGCGTCCTATAGTACTAACCCTATAAATTCATAGATTGTAGCTTTAGAATGTCTTTGACATGCCAAATACCTAGCGACTTCTTAGATTCGATATCTTGCAACTCATACGTCACAGGAGAGTATTTTTTTCGTATAACACACTTCTTAAATTTAGGAGCTAACTTCTTTGTAAAGAATTTGTTAGCGTCTGACAACGGATATTCCTTTTTCCAGACAACCTGACCTTCGTCATACTCTATAAATCTTCTATTACGATTGTAGTAAATTCTACTACGCTGATAAGATTTCTGAAGGCGGTCATTCACCTTCTGAAAGATAGGCTTCAGATGTGTTAGCATGGAAGTATATAAATTTCTATCAGTGAATTGCAATTCATCACTTTGCAGAGGCGCTGATGGATACCATTCGCCAGAAAGAATAGCCTCCCGTCCATTATTCATAAAATATGGACTATATCCAGTCACTTCATGCACAGCGGTGTTAATTGCAAATTCAATTGCACTCAGTTCGTCAGACCACGTACGATGATTCTTGCCGACATAAGATGCAACGGCAGTCACCACCACACGATTAACTCGTTCAGCAGGGTTATTCTGAGGAGTGAATCTACAGTTATAGAAAAGTTTGGGTATCTTATATTTTTCTCTCAGTGCTTGCATATTTTTAGAAATATACTGTGGACCATTATCCATTATTATACACTGAGGGATACCGTGTTTTAACAAGATATTATTTTCTATTAGTTCTACTACAGTTTTAGCCAAAGAATTTCTCACAGGAAATAGACAAGTATACTTCGTAAAACAATCACACACAACCAAGATAAATTTGTAACCTTTTGGGCTACGTGGAAGGGGTCCTAATATATCTGTACATATAACCTGCCAGGGTCGTTGAACCTTTTTCGGGTTCTCCATTAAACCTGGAGGAGCCTCATTCGTGCTCTTATAAGCTAAACAAACTTGACAGGTTTTTATGTACCGTTTTATATCTCCCAGCATTTTAGGCCAAAAGTAGCTTTGAGCAACACGTTTGAGTGTTTTGAAAACGCCTAAATGAGCGGCGTCTGATCTATCATGACATAGCTTCAGTACCTCCTGTCGCAGCTCCTGTGGAACAACTCTCTTCCATTCACAGTCCCTAGCTAAAGGATTTTTAGATCTAACACGCTTAAACAAGTTTTCATTTAGTATCTTAAGATCAGGAAATTTATGAGGAGCACTTTTAACCCTAGCAAATAAATTTGTGTACCACGTATCAGTGACTGAGTCTACAGGAGAAATGAAATCTACCGTTTCGATTGGAATGGGTGCCCTAGAAAGTGCGTCAGCAAGCTTATTTTCAGAACCTTTCTTATATTGAATATCAAAATTGAATTGTGACAACCGAAGTGCCCACCTAGCTAAGCGTCCTGTTGGTGACTTCAGACTAACCAACCATTTTAAGCTACTGTGATCAGTGAACACTTGTGTCCTGAAAGGAGAACCATCAATATAACCTCTAAATTTTTCTAAAGCGAAGATTAAAGCATTTAGCTCTTTCTCAGTTGTAGAGTGATTTTTCTCAGAGCCAGTAAGAGTTCTGCTGGCATAAGCAACAGCATGCTCATGACCTTGATCGTCCAGCTGTGATATGGCACAACCAAGTCCAACATCAGAAGCGTCCGTCGAAATAATGAATGGTCTGTCAAACTTAGGTACACACAAGATAGGTGCAGAAACCAAGAGTTCCTTGACAGCCCTAAAAGCTGTATCAGCTTCAGAAGTAAACTGAAAACATGATCCCTTAGGCAGTTTTTTAGTTAATTTGTTAAGAGGAGCACAAACAGTAGAGTAGTTATCGATGAAACGACGGTACCAAGACACCATGCCAAGAAATCTTCTAAGTTCCTTTTGAGAAGATGGGGTAGGGAACTCAGTTATAGCTTTAACTTTATCCTTGTCCGTCCTCAGACCTCTGCGATCAACAACATAACCCAAGAACTTTAAAGATGAGCGACAGAAAACTGACTTGTCAAGATTAATGGTTAAACCAGCTTGCCGTAGCTTTTCACAAGCTCTTTTTAACAATATGATATGTTCATCAAAAGTTTCAGAGATAAGTATAATGTCATCGACATAGTAAAAGATATTATTAGCAAATTCCGGACCAAATACCTTGTCCATTAGTCTCATCATTCGAGCAGTTGAATTTACCAAGCCAAATGGTAACCTTCTAAACTGAAAGGCTCCCAAGCCTGGCACAGAAAAACAAGTCTTTTCTCGCGACTCAACAGACAACATAATTTGAAAGAAAGCAGACTTTAAGTCCAAAGAGCTCATAAACTTAGCATTATTGAGAGAGTCCAGTATTTCTTGTACCCTAGGCATTGGATAAGTATCCACTTTGGTTAAGCTATTCAACTTTCTACTATCCAAGCACATTCTAAGTTCGCCATTGGCCTTTGGAACTAGCAAAATAGGACTATTCCATGGAGAAGTACTCCTCTCAATTATGCCCAATCTCAACATATCATCAATCTCCCCACGAACATACTCTCGATGGTGAAAAGGTATCGGGTAATATTTTTGTTTAACTGGAGCATTATCTCCGGTATCAATGACATGTTCTTCCAGAGTGGTACAACCTAACGTGTCCTTAGTAGCCGCAATACATTCAAAATCTAGAACCACGCTATTCAACCGTGACCTTTGTTCAGGATTGAGATCTTCCAAGTCATGTAAATGGATATTAGGATCCTTCAATAAGCTAAGAACAGAGTATTGTTCAATCGACCGTTTAATATTAAGAATATCTGAGCAGAGATGAAATTTAGTTAAGAAATCTACCCCTAATATAATTGGAGTATTAATATCACGACAAACATAAAAATTAATATAATGTAGAATATGTTTATATGAAACAGGTATTTCTATCTTTCCTAAGACTTCCAGAGATGCCCCATTTCCAACAGCAAGTTCAGTATCACATGTCTGCAAGGGAAAGTCTAAACCTTCACTTTGCAATAAGGAGTAGGCACACTCACTTATTAATGACACGGCAGCTCCACTGTCAGCCAATGCATTGCACTCTAGTCCTAAAATACCTACAGAAAGAAATGGTCTGGGATCGCCCACATTTTCTTTAAATAAAAGAGAACAATTATTGTTGTCATCAAAATTAGTCATTGTCAAATTTGTTTGAGTGTACCGGTCAGAGGTACTAGAAAAGTTAGAAGTAATATTTTTATCTATAGTAGTAATAGGATCCTCCGACCTACTATTTAGTTTTTTGAACAAGGACAATATTTAGTAATAACACCAGGTCGCTTACACTTTAAGCATATTGGTGTTTTGTGTACATCACACCGAGAGTGATGATGTGCACCTCCACATTTCAAGCATAAAACAGTAGTATTCTTCTGTTCAAGATTAGTGACACGAATCCTAGCATTAGAAGTTGATGAATTGAAATTTTCACCCCCGCTACAGAAATTTGGCAAAATAGACTCTTTGCCAGTGTTTAAGAACCCTCTATTCTCACACTTAAATTTAGAGATCTCTAAACGTGAACAGATATCCTTCAAACCCCTAATCGAGTTAACCTCCGTTAAAGCTAAACGAGATATGAAGAAAGGACTCATATTAGTCATAATAATTTCCAGCTGTTCTGATTCACTCAACGGTTTAGACAGACGTAAGAACAAACTTTCCATAATGTTAATGTAAGATTTTATATTCTCACTTTTATCTTGTAAGCGGGTCCTAATTTGATTCAACAAACAACGTTCATATTCGATGGGTTGAAATTCAGCTTTAAGTGATTCAATCAAATTTTCAAAAGACTCGAAGTGAGACCTATTAGTCCTAAACCATATCAGCGCTTCACCAGAAAAAAGATGAACAGAGTTCCTTAAAAGCTCAATGTCAGTGATCTCTGAGGAGTGTTTCAACTCACGCAACCGAAATATAAAATCATGAACAGGTGTTCGACCATCATAAATAAGATTCCACTTAAGAACTTGAGAAGCACGTTTGTAACAAGAATTTGAAGGAGCTACCTCAACAGATTCTCTCACAACAGCTTGAGAAGATTGACCAAGAGATTGATTACACTTGAGAGTTTCAACTGCGTGATACGCCTGTGAGACAAGAGCTATCTTTGCAAGCTGCTGTTCAGATGTCAAATAGTTAAGTTTCTCCAACCTTAATATGACGTGTGACAACTTCGATAGACACCTGCGACGACACGACGATGAAGAGTGATCAGCCTGAAGCACCATCTCAACTTTCTCTTTGCAGATCTGAAATTCGTTGTCAAAAGACAAGCTTAAGATGTATGTATTGACTTTGTCAGTGTCGAGTGTTATACCCCTAGTAGCTCTCAAACGACGTTTTAAATCGTCTACAGTATCCTCCTCATCAGGTTCCAATCCCCGGGATCTTAGTTCAAACAATAGCTCATCCTTATTCAAACAGTCAACATCTACATGTAATGCCATGGCTAAATATGTCAGTTAAAATTATAAAAACAAAAATAGTTATGCAGTATAAGACTTTAGGTACAAAATATATCTTTTTTTTTTTTTTTTAAATTCAGTTAATGTACATTTAGATAAAAAATTTAATTTTTTAAGACCAAATTCAATTCACTGTTATGTTTTTAAAAGTTTAAAGTAAAAGTTAATAGTAAAAGCAGAATATTTATCAGATCCACAAAGAAGTCAAAAGAGAGCCATACAGTCTGTTAACACATAGTATAAATTAAAATACAGAAAGAGAACTTCTGTTGTTAAGGTTCATAAAATAGTTATTTAAAGAAACCGGTATAATAAGTTGCTTTCACCGACACTGTTAGTAAAACTAAGCTTTGCCCCTAGCGTTGGGCCGCCAAAATGTAACACTATATTGTAGTATAAGTGGTTACTGATGTGTGAGGTGACTTGACAGATCTCTGTCCACACTTGATGTTAGGCCGTGGCTGATTGACTCAATTTAGGGTCGTGGATTCTTGAGCTCAGTCCGGTATGAAAACAACTTATCACAAAATGTGGCACAAAATTGGTGCAGCGTTTAGTAGAAATTAGAAAGAAAAGGGCGCCATCTGTTTTAATCTAAACCAACAGAAAGATAGGGATAGAAGTTTAAACTAGAGAGAGATTAAAAGTAAACAAACATGAACCTTGTCAACAGAGTTTATTATCTGTTTAGTTTAGAAAAGAAACACAGTACAAGTTAGATAGTACCTTCGTACTAGTACCTTTTAAAGTCTTTTACATAAAGAATTCCGCTGTACAATAACAGGGTTGCTTAAATCATACCTCTCTACGTTGTCATGCGTTTTCTTACATACTATTCCTCTGTAACAGTGACAGGGCAAGTTAAATCCTACTTCTCTACGTTGTCATGCGTTTTCTTACATACTATTCCTCTGTAACAGTGACAGGGCAAGTTAAATCCTACTTCTCTACGTTTATCGAGCGTTCTTAAAAGCTATTCCGCTGTAACAGTGACAGGGCAAGTTAAATCCTACTTCTTTACGTTTATCGAGCGTTCTTGTTTATGTCTGCAAGTGTAGTAAGAAACGAGTTCACCTTATGATTAGACGTGGATCACCAAATGACGCCTCTCGGTGTCTCACTCGTCACCAGCCACAAGATGAAGAAGAAGTGTAGATGAAGGAGAAATGCAGCGCGTGGATCCACAGAGAAGCATGGACCGCAGCAGCACCACGTAGAAAGGAAGACAGCGTGGCAAGAGCGTAGAAGTAGATTTCTCACAGATAGGTGTGACCAGAGGGACACACTCGCACACACAGAGACACACAGAGACCCACAGAGACCCACACCGGCTGTTTGTAGCTGCAAAGATTGTTGGCATTAGCACTTTGTATAAACATAAGTTTTATTCCTGCGAATAGAAACTTTAAGCAAACGAAAGTCACAATATAAACAACACGTTTCATAAAACAAGACAGGCTTTTTAGCTAGGAAAATACACTTACCCGGTTAAAGAAATATCAAGGCAGCGGCGACTTTACCATGTTCTAGACGATGTTCGCCTTAAATTTAGAAATATTGTGTCCTCCTTACATCTTCATTCTACAACAAGAAAATCCCGTCAATTCACAAAAATAAAAGCACCTGACGACAATGTCGACCAAGTTCTAGCACACACGAGATACTTACGTAGAAACACTTAGTATTTAACAAGGATGCATTGAGCTTGTTAAATTTCTATGAAGCTAAATTACAAAATGGCCATTCGGCCGTAGCGAGACTCTCCAGTAATCGTGACGGACGTGCTCACATAATGGTAGCGGCTGCGAGAGTGACAAGCCTATTCCCAAACTATCCTACCGTAGACAAGCGTCTATGATCAAACCTAGAGTTAAACATATCGATTGACACTTCGATCAGATATTTCGATTTAAATAAATTAGCAGAAACCGATCCTAACAATATCTAATAATAAATAGAACCTACCAGAAGGGTTTTCCTAAAATAAAACAAACATCTATTTGAATGCAGAAGAAATTAGTTACGAATTAAACCAAGCGGCAACACCGAGCCATCGGCGAGTCGAAGTTTTATCTCTTGTTGTCCAGAGATGTCGCCACCGGTTCTAAAATAGCAGCATTATAGATTAATCTGTAACAACCTTACGTAGGATACTCCTTGCTGTCCAGGACCTCCCGGCGCAATAGCGGTGCGAGTACGAGTGCTGGATGGTCGAGAAGTATCAGGTGATTCGTAAACTTCAGTTTTTTCCTGTGCGATGGAACCATATATGCTCCGGTCATTCGGGCCAGTTTCGTAAACGTTGTTATTTTGTACCGTCAAGGCTTCCAGCACGGTTCCGCTTTGGTCGATGGGCGTCTGTGGTTCATTCGGTAGAGCTCTTTGTTCCCCATCTTCCGATGCTCTAACTCCTTCAACAAGAAAATTTGCAATTAGACTTCATGGACGCTAAATAAAACACAATGGCATAGAATAAAAAAGTTAAAGCTACGCCCACACCAATGCTTAAAAAACGGTGACGGTACGGAATCGCAGTGACGCGTCGTATCAGCCCCGTTTTTGACGCATGCTCCACACACCAATACTTAAAAAACGGTGACGGTACGGAATCGCGGTGTGGTCGCAGCTTATTACTTACTTAAAATACTGATGCTAGCGACGAGCAGCGTCACTATCACGTTGCGGCACAACATTTCGGCTCCGGTGCTCGAGCAATACTGCGTCAATGCGGTATTTAACTACTCTAGCTAGTTTATAAATAGTTCCATGACTCATTGTGACAAAATCCCAACGGATACAGGGTTTTTCATCGTTTTATAAGGAACAATTATCATGTAACCTTGATTTTTATCATGCGTTGACCTCATTTATTTTTAATGTACCTATCCCTCAAATAAATACTTGGAATGTCACCTACTAACTATTAATACTCATGTACCGAGTAGTCACTAATTAGTTTGTATGCCGTAATTTCTTAGTAGACATCATATCAGCATTCAATTGTTTCTTGCTTATACATTGAAAAATATATTTTTTTCTACCTAGAATACAAATTATTTTTTAAAAGAAATATTTTCTAGGTGGAAAAAAACTTTTTTTCGGCGAATCTTTCCATTGAATAATAAAATCATAACATCTGATCCGTACCCTTGTCAACAAAATCACTAAAGTCTATTCCTATTCGTAATACCAATGAAAATAACAAGTATACCTGACTGTACAAATGCGAACTCATACCTTTAAAGGATCTCTTCCAGTTAACTTTTGGGTGATAATTTCTACGTAACGTAATGGACTAAGGGCCGATTATTTCATTTGCTTAACAAATGCATATTATGAGTAGATAATATGCCTTTGTTAGTATTTATTTCTAAGTTTAGGTATAAAAAGTTCATGCAGTTTCTGTAAACATTGTTTGTGTTGTCTTGTTTTGTATTTTAGTTTTAGTTTTTTGTGTTTCCAATGAATAAATAATCTTTTTATCTTTCTTAAGGCGGTTTTAAATAGGTATATTACGATTATTTCATGCAGAATAAGCAGCGCCCGCCGCCGCCACAATTTTTTTTAAAGTTTTTAATATATTTTTTCTAACAATAGACCTGACATTTTGAAAGGTAACTCGTAATTAAAAAATCATGTGTAAAAATACAAGCATTTGCCTTACGATGTTTGGGATGTTTTTAGGGTTCCGTACCTCAATAGGGGAAAACGGAACCCTTATAAGATCACTTTGTTGTCCGTCCGTCTGTCCGTCTGTCAAGACCCTTTATCTCGGGAACGCGTGGAGGTATCGAGTTGAAATTTAAACCATATACTCAAATCTACAGTCTCTTGAAGCTGGGAAAAAATCAAATTTCTACATTTACGTAAAAAAAAGATACGGCCGTTTATGTCGCAAAAAACGTGTATTTCGACACTCTCGAGGGAATCAAAATGTATAGGGTATTTCCCGTTGACCTAGAACTATGAAATTTGGCAAGTAGCACCGTCTTTTACTGCAGGTATAGGAAAAAATCTGAAATCTGTACATTTTTAATCAAATCACAAAAAAACAGGGTCTTTATGCAAGGAACGGCGTACAGTGCGACAAGAGCCCGATCTAGGTGGCCAATATTATTTGACGCTAAATATAAGATCAAAACTCAACACATTGAAGCTAGAAATAACAATATTTATAAAAAGTTGAAAAACAAGCTATTTTTAACGAAAAAACTTAATATCCAGTATAATTTGATCTCCCTGTACGCTGATTTCCCATGAAATGTTAGGTCAGCTTAAACTGGTTTTTATATGACGTTATAAAAAGGGCGTTATTTGCTCTAATTTTCGGATTTGTATTATTTTAAGTTGTATAGTAAATTTAAGGTCTTCACCATTCAGCCAATTAATACCTTTTGCGATAATGTCCCGAAATTGTTCTGTATTTTTCCACATTCAGCCCATTTTTCATAAAATTTTTTGGAAGTCCGAGCGATAATCATGAAAAGTAGTAAAATAAAGCCCTTCATTTATCTTTTTTGCTGTACTTTAACCATTCTTCATAAAACTCCCTCCTCGGTATCGACGCTTCGTTTTCTTCAAAAAAGTCAAAAACACGAATCAGCTCGAGGTTTCTAATATGCATTAATATAAAGCGTATTAATGAAGCTATCATTGAAAAAAAATACAGCCTGGGTACATGCGCGCCGAGCAACAATGTATTACTTAAATTTTAATCTGGAATTTATAATTAACATTTAAATGGGCTTTCAAATAAAAATATGGAACTAACATGAATAAGGTAAAAAAAACATGATTTTTAAATTAGGTTAACTTACGAGTATAATTCCGCGAGTCGTTAGAAGAAGGTACTGAGCGATCCAGAGCTATAACACGCTAAACAGAGATTTTTTTGGCGGTGTCTGATAGACGTTTCATCAGTCGCAGAGGGTTAAAAATTTGTGTTGAAATTTAGGCTAGTCAAAATGGAACTTATTGCATAGATAATAAAGTACATAACAAAATGAAGAAAATACTATTGCGTTTTCCAACCATATTATCTTGCATACGGAACCCTCGGTGCGCGAGTCCGACTCGCACTTGACCGGTTTTTTTGTTAAAGTGCGTATATATATCCTAGTTTTGCAATGTAAAAGTAAAAGTAACCCTGTTAATATTATAAATGCGAGAGTTTCTGTGTTAGTTTTTTACTCCTTCACGCTGCAATGGCTGGACGGATTTAGATGAAATTTATAATGAAGATAGCTTATACCCTGGATTAACATAGGCTACTTTTCACCCCGAGAAATTCAATGGTTCCCGAGGGAATAACGGTAATCGAAATCTACGCGGACGAAGACGCAGGCAGAAGCTTGTGTTACATTTAGTCTAAAGTCGCCGTGAATAGAATTAGCGAAATATGTAAACAAATTAGTACTGTTTGAAACATAACCTCAAGCGTGTTTTTATTAGAAAATAACGTATAATGAATAGTTATTTCATCTTAAACTTAATATGAAAATAATGATTTAGTGTATAAATCGTTGCAAAGACCTCACTAGATCTTTAAAAGTACGTGATTATCGAGTATTCATTGTGAATTGGTTCGTTTGGTTTTGTTTACATAGTTCGCAAATTCTATTGACGGCGACTTTACGCAGGCCATGCCGACGCTCTAAAAGTGGACATTTTATGGCAAAATATAGGTACATTCATCCATTACGAATTCCCTGAAGTTCTCTTAATGGCTCAAACTCTACAAGTAACATGAACTCTCCTGAAACTGGTAAATTGTTTCGCAAAGTTTCTCGTAGGCCCGCACCGTTTCGATTTTTTATAATTTGAGCCCATATTTTTCACTTTATTTTCGTTTTATCGGGTTATTCTCTCGTTAAGCGTGAGCATCGACGTGATTTATTTTTATAATATGGAGGAAAAAATTCTAAGGACGTTAGAGCCTTTTTTTTAACGATTAATGGGTGTAATGGTTTTTAGGTGAAACGACCGGCATCTCTATGATAGTCATTTCACTTAAAGACCATTATCCATTACACTTCATCTTCATTCTCAGGGTTGGCAACGCATTTGCAATGTTACTAATCATGAATATAATGCTCGTCCGAAGGCGAACGCTACACGTCAATAAATATTGTGATAAACATGATATTTACTTATATATCTTGGGCCGGATCACAGCACACCCGACACCATCAATACGGATCGCGTCAGTACTGAAGCGTTCTTTGTACGAGGCAGACGTGATGGACCCTAGACGGAGGAATATTAAATATTGACGCGCGACACTACACGCTAGATAATTATCACGATCCGGGATCTGGGATCAGATCACAAGGATTTCCAGAAATCCAGCAATAAATATTGTGCTATTATGATCCATCGATACACTACCCTACACGTAAATAAATATCGTAATCCGACAGTTTACATTGTCGGATCACAATATGGATCTTGCATGTAGCATTCGCCTAAGATACGTCAAAAATGACAGTTTTCTATGGCTTGACGTTTACTTTGACGTATCTTGTGACCGGTATCTCGTTCAAGATAAGATTAATAAACGTCCCTTAGTACATACCAATTTCACCCAACGATGTTAACCACTTAGCAGATGATTAGAGCGTTAACAGCTGTCAAAATGTTTGAACTAACAGCCGATCAACATTGATTAAATTTAACATCGTTTGGTGAAATTGGTACTTAGTCTTATTAGTTTAGTTTAGGCTCCAGGGTTCACTCGGTAAGCCAGTATGGTTAAACAGGTCTCAATTGACTTCCGTTCAGATGATTCTAAGAGTATCAAGTAAACGAAGCTAACGCTGTGTGATATGAGATATTATTATTTTCTCTTAGGATTTCAGTCTGGAGATTGTAGTCCAAAGAATAGAAATGTCTATGAGTTTCGGATGACACTAAACTCTCATAACCATAAAAAAAAAATCGTATGGAGAAATTTGTTTACAGATAGTTTCTCTCCAAGAAGGTGAGGTTCCTGTTTTATACCATAAAACAAAATACAAACAAGTTTTTCTTCCTTAAAAAACCATTTGCGTGCAAAAGGTATTTACTAGATCTTTAAATAATTGCTTTGTTCTGAGTTATTTTAGTTGTAACAAACACCAAATTGTTACAGCACTACTATTTTCTTGACATTAATCGGCCATCTTGGTTTTATTATGAAACATGAGTGACATATATACTGTCAGTTGCGAGCGCAAGCGTAAAAGCGAAGCGATAGCCAGCCTAACGCCTTTAAGAAGCTGGGAATACTGTGTACTTGTACGAGATAAGAGAATTCGACGTCTCAGTGTCTTTGATCGTAAAATATTTTTTCTCCACTTTCTGTAATTACCTGAGAGACGTCTTTAAATATTTACTCGCAATTTCTGCTAGTCCATTTAGCCGAAATGATTGAGGACCCAAGCGTAAAAAAGAATAGAAAAGCTATTTTGTTATTCTTGTCTTATATAAAATTAAGTTTAACTTAAATAAAATACATCTAGTTTATTTTAATTTTAGTTATATTATTTGAGGTAATGATTATGATGATTGATGAATGATTTAAAATTTAACGTAATTTTATTATATTCTGTAAATGAACAATTACTACCCACATTGTATAAAAATATTGCACAGATTTAAATACACCAGGGCCTCTATTCAACACGGTAAAAACAATATCGTTTTTGATCTGTTATCGTACTGTCACCGTTTTGATAGTTCTTATTTACTTGACAGTAATGGCGTCTGACGTCATAACAATACCATAACAGAGGGCTTATTGTCTAACGCACTCGCAATCACGACCGTTTTCATTTTGAAAATCGAAGGCTTGTCTGCATACAAAATGAAAACAATTGCTCCACTTTGAGGCTGGTTGCGAGTGCGAGTGCGTTAGACAATAGCCCTTTAGGTCAACTAAGATATCGTTTTTACTGTCGGGAATAGAGTTAATAGAAAACATTTGATAATTGTATTCTATTTATTTGTAGTTACTTCTTTAATAAAATTAAATGATCTTCATTTCAATGACGTGAATTTCATTTCAATCATCAAGAGTTAAGAGATATATGCGACGTTGACAGTCATTTATTTGCTTGTAACAAATATGTAAGTAATAAATATGTCATTATGGTTCTTAAATTTACTTTCCAAGGAAATTAGAACGAATAATTCGTGCATTTTAACTATCTATTTACTTAGTTATTTGTATAATCGTTAAGATAAAACATAATTCGATCAACTGTAAGACTATATCCGTTTGAACAAATCGATAATAGCAACTCATTAAGAATGATCTTTAATTATATAAAAAAACTGTATTTTCCTTGGCTCTCACACGAACATTTCAATTATACGTTACATTTTCGAATTCCCTTTACTATTCTCGAAAACGTAAACTATACTTTTACGAAACTTAATGCAACCCCTAAAACAGACTTTCACTTCACTACTCGATGACAATAAAAAAGTCAACGTCAATGTCTTACTTTCAAGTTTAGTACTAAATACGGACACGAGGCGCTGATTCTAATTGACATAAATGTTTTCGATGACGTTACGTTACGTTACCGTAGCTTACTCGTAGGAACAAGTTCGTCAAGGTTCTGTACTTAAAGACGCTCCAAAAAGTTCAGTCAACTTTATCCTCATTTTGTTACAAGATTATTGCTTTTTGTGGTACAGTTAGCTAATTTCCTGGTTTATTAAATTTTTACAAAGAAAATAGTAACAAATTATTTTAATTTGAGCCCGTTTTATAGTAACTTGTGAACGTAATTTTAAATACAATTAAATATGCAATCAGTGGTGTTACTCTTACAACTCACGTTGTAATTCGTTTAACAGGTTTTTAATCGGATAAGAAACGTTGTCCAAGAAAACATGATTTTATGACAATTTTTTGTTATACAATGGTAAAAAGTAAGCGTTGTTTCAGTAAAGCTATATAAGTACAATGATTATCAAATTTAAAATTTAACCATAAAAACCACGGTTTTATTTTTCAAATTCCATTGAGGACCCCTTTTATAATAGAGTGTTTATGTAATTTAAAACTTTGTGTGTTTTTAGGCCTTTATTAAAAATACTGTCCTCGTAGATACGGAAAAAGGCACATCTTCTATATTCATTGTATTGCACTTCCAACCTTATTATTATAACATTTGAGAGTTCAATATGCTTCTATGAATTAATTGCACTTGTGCCATTTCTCCTTAGGTAAGCAGAATAACTGCGGACCGTCAACCATCGTTGAGATGTAAATACATTCTACCTGTCAGCTACTTGAGATAATAATCCAGTTAAATTATGAGCAAGCACGAAATCGTCATTCAACACTGATTACAAATTGGAGATACATTTTCCCTGGAAAATAGAATATTGTGGGAAGTTTTTTAGTAATTTTCTGGAGTACACGTAGCTACTCGAATAATTATGTCAAAGAGTTTTTAAGCTATATTTTTATGCATCACCAGTTTGCATGAAGCGTTTTGCTTCTTTTTAGGGTTTCATGCCCAAAGGGAACAGGACCTATTAATATGCCTACGCTGTCCATCCGTCCATCCATCGACGGACGTTCGGTTTTTTTTCAGAATTTGTGTTCTCACTTTACTAACAAATAAAAAAAATAAAGAAAATGAAATAATAAAGGGGGTTACCATACAAGAAAAGGTTTTTTTTCAACGTATTTTTATTTTTGTTGTATCGTAATAACATTAAAACATATAAAAGTCTTTGGTATGATTATATTATCACACCCTGAAGAAACACGGCAAATACTAGAAAATGCTGAGTTGTGAGTTTGGCTCGCGCTGATTCGATTCGAAATCGAATTCAAATTGGAATATGTATTCACCTTCATAATGCCTATTGTGCAGCAGTACGGAACCCTCGGTGCGCGCGTCCGACTCGCACTTGACTGGTTTTTTTCTAAATCGAACTGCTAAGGCATGAGTTGCCTAAATATACGTCGCGACGCCGTGGGGCGTCACGGCGCTGTCCCAGGGGCGTCGCGAACCGATATGCTCACGTCACTGGTACCTGACGTAATGAGTGCCTACATGCAGGTATTTTCTTTTACAAGGGAGTCGCAAAAAAACTACGATATGTCAAGGATGTCGCAGTATAAAAATAGCAATGTACAGTAGAACACAATTTAAATGGCGTGTCGTGAATCTTCGTTTGCGCAGACACGAACAATGATCCGATGATTTCAGAAAGCACGATAAAAACCCACGATCAGACTTACATATATACGTAATAGTTTAAATTGGTGCAAATTAAATTGCATCTACTTTTTCCATCTCACTCACGGCTGACTGTTTGACACGCGGGCGCGCGCAACATGCCGTCACTAGTAACCAATAATAGCACAGAATACTGACGCGCAACGCGTGGATGATGCCGCTTGGATCCCGCGCTTCGAAAATTCGTCTTCTGCGCAGTTACATCGGTAAGCCATATCAGGGCCTCTATTCAACACGGTAAAAACAATATCGTTTTTGATCTATTATCGTATTGTCACCGTTTTGATAGCTCTTATTTACTTGACAGTAATGGCGTCTGACGTTATAACAATATCATAACAGGTCAACTACGATATCGTTTTTACCGTCAGGAATAGAGGCGCTGTTGTGTTTTACTGTACGACTCTTGCCACTTCGAAATGTATTCCATGTATAATTCAGTTCACTAAATATTAGACGAAGGTACCGAACTGGGTATTCCTAGGAGTCCAGTCATTATGTTCCGCTTTTTAGTGGATTTGAAGGCGGTTCTTTTCTGACGAAACCTTTTTTAGTGATCACCTAAACTTGCTTTATCGTAGTAGCTTAACTATTCATCGTAATATCTTATCGCCACCCTCTGTGACGAAGACTTCATCAGTTTCACTTCACCAAAATTTACTTTCTGAATACAAATGCTGTTGTATTCAGAAATGCTGTTGTATGTTGTGTAGAATATGTTTTTTTATTAAACCGACGGTTAAAAAAAATTCTCAGTGGCTCGCAACGTTACGACGAATCTAATGACACCTTGTTTATCAAAATCGGCCCACCTTTGAAGTAAACATTATATAACATTACCCTATTTCTTCAGCAGTTGGGTTAAAATAGTCCGTAACTTCCTAACAGAGTATGCGACTCTGCATAAAGTATGCTTATTAACGGCATTGCCTACCAAGATCCAATATATTAAAGCAATGTCACAGTATAAACTAAACAGTAGTGCATCATCCAACAAAGGTATATCGCGCGGTTTGCATGTATGTCCTCAACCGTATGCGCCACGAGCCACCTCAAGCCACCACAAGGAAACTCTACAGAACCACAAAATAAATAGGTACAGAAGTCAATCACATGTATGTACTTCACTTTTCATACCTACGCTCGGCGGTCGCTCTATGGTTGTCAACTATGGCTTATGCACAAAAAACTATCGTGGTAGTGGAACTCGTAGGTATCTAGTTGTTTGATTTATCGTTGAGAATTAAACGGGAAGAATGTAAATATAAATTAATAACAACTAAAATATTTTAATTTTAATGTCATTGTTATGTTATTACAAATTTGACTATCGAAAACCCCTAATAACTTCTAAACGGATTACCCTAGTTACACAATTTATATTGCCCTATCCATTTTAGACCTAAACCTGTCAAATGACACTAAAAACAACACAATATCTACACAAACAAAAAAACATGTTTTCAACTTACGTAAGGTGGCATGAATTTAAATTTAATTTAAATACTTTATTGCACAAAATTAAAACAGTGTACAAAAGGCGAACTTTATGCTACAAGCATTCTCTACCAGTCAACCTTAAGGTGAAATAGAAATGAAAAAGTAGGTAGGTGCAATAAAATGTCAATCCTTTCCCTTTACCTAAATTTGGAAAAAAAAGATCTATTAAGTATTTAATTTACCTTACAAAAATTTAGTGACTTCGTTTATACTGATTCAAAATAGGAAACTATTATATAAAACGATCTTACACCGTTTAATAATGAATTTAAACAACCGTTCACTGAACAGTTATAATAACTTTTTTTTTGTTGCTCCGTTATTGCATAAAAAAGTTCACAGACGCGTGTCTCAAGCGGATGGCACTCGCGCTCACACTGGTCCCAACCGGTCCGAGATATCGTGTCCGTGAGCAGTATCTATGTGTGCGTTGCTCGAGCGCACTTTGTATGTAGATTGATTTCTGTTCCTAGGTATCTATTTTGTGACAGAACGGACCGAGCTGGTTAAACAAGGGCCGCGCCGGTATAAACTAAACAGTAGTGCATCTTCAAACAAAGGTATATCGCGCGGCTTGCATGTGTGTGCCTCAACCGTACGCGCCACGACCCACCACAGGCAAACTCAACAGGACGGACCGAGCCGGTTAAATTAAGGGCCGCGCAGTCGCAGTGTTTGGTTGCGTGTGTATCCAGTCGCTTAAGTGACGCGCATCAACGCAAAAATTGTTGCATACGGCGTGGTTTGCAGATGAAGTGGCTTACTATCGGGATGAGCAGGTAGCGGGCGATAAATAAAATACTTGTTACGTTACTGTTTTGTATTGCAGACACTAGGACAGCGAATTCAATCAGAGCTACAGTTATGACATGGATTAACAATTTAGACTTGTCGCCCATACGCGTTCACGGAAGAGCCGAAAAGAGATAGACCACAAACAATAAAATTAAAAAGTTAAGAATAGAAACGTTGCCAGTTATTATTTACCATAAACAATAATTGGCAAACGCATGAAAGTTATAAGGATTACTCTACACTAACAAAAATGTCGTCACGTAAATTTCAGAGTCGTAATAGAATTACGTAACAAAAGCTCCTTAGGGGCCGGAGATGACCTACTTTTCTATTTATACTATGACAGTGTTTACAGGCTGGCAACGTAGGCAAGTAAAGTCTTAGTACCAAGTAAATTAATGTCGTCGGAGAAACTACGTTTAAGAGGAAATGCGGTGGCCTTTTCTATATACGCTCTCGCCTATTTACTTCCTGTACGCGTAGCACAAGTTGTGTTTTCTCGCATGTGCGTCTCTATTAGTTACAGACTAGATAGAAACGGAGATCAGAGCGACAAAAAAGTCGCGGACAACATGTGCTAGCCCTCCTAGTTTATGACTTTAGAGCAATGATGAATTACATAACTACCACATTTGTAAATTGTAGTAAATTTTTAAATATTTTATTATCATATGTTGGCACCCTGTCAACAGAAGTTGAGAGTCTACAAATTTTACAACATTTCATTTAAAAAACAAATGTTACATAGAAACACAGTATAAGTCTTTTGCATTCAAAATAGTTCAGGGGCTCTACTTTGAAATCAGTCATTCGAACTTCGGATCGCCCCGTCACTTTCTTGCGAATTAGTGACGCGTTGAGAGCAAAAGGGATAGCAATAGACGAAGTTCGAATTACGGATTTCAAAGTAGAGCCTCAGTTTTGAAAGGCGGAATAGTCGAGAGTTCAGTCGGAGCTGCAGTTTTCTTTATCGGTCGGGGAGCCTAGTCAAGATGCACAACACTATGTCAGCGATTTAAAAAAATCCACAGTACGTTGGATTGACGTAAGCCGATGACAGATCACGTCAACTCCATACGTTCCAAGTCGATAGAAAGCAGGGCCTCTATTCAACACGGTAAAAACTATATATCGTCTTTGACCAGTTTTCGTATTTTCAACCTTTTGGTAGCTCTTATTTACTTGACAGTAATGGCGGCCGAGTAAAAAACAATACCATAACAGGTCAAATACGATTTGCATTTTACCATCTAAAATAGAGGCGCAGAAACGTTAACAGCGTTTGCATTTGGGCTAGGCCTACTGAGGCCCTAGCCAAGATGCATTACGGGAACTACCGTTTCTATTCGTGTCGTTTTAAAACCAATCGCATCACATCCCGTGGTACGAAGAGTAAAAACGATACGAATAGAAACGCTAGTTAGCGTAATGGATCTTGGTTAGGGCCTCTGATCTTCGGTCAGAGCATTATGCTTTATGCCCCTGTAAAGCCATTCAGTCAGTATCAAGGGTAATTTGTGGGAGGGAATATAAACTTTTTTTAAATGTTTCAGTTTTGTTTTTGTTATTTGATGCGGGTAAGCATTGGCTACGACAGCAGAACAAACATTTTTATAATAATTTACCTGATTTTTATACGGATAGCACAGATGGATGACAATATTTACTAAACATCTAGCCTTACCTCAAGTATAATACGCTTTATATACTAACATACATACATAAACTTGTAGTTGCGGGGGAAAGATGATAATACAAACGCGTTGTGCTTAGATAGGTATACAGTGTGTGACATCCATATAAGAACATAAATTTTAAGTAACGATAGCTTTAAGTGCTGTGTACCGTTTAAAGAAGGAATTAAGTTAATAGCTCCAATCAATTTAGTGTAATTTATTTTTAAAGGTTCCATCGAGCAGCAATGTATAACGTTAAGTCTAAGTTAATTGCAAGTTAATTGAGGGATAATGGAGCTATTGCGTGGCGAATTAGTTAGTATGAAAGAAAAAGTACAACTTATGTTAACAATACACATGGTTTTATGTTAAATAGGATGCATATTAACTGTTGTCAAAATATATGTTCGTATGGATGTCACACACTGTATATATAATGTAAAAGAAATGAGATAAATTAAATAGTACATTGTGTATTAAGGGTGGTAAAGGCAGAATTACAAACGAGAGTTTGTTAAAAGCCCGAAGCCGTAGGCTGAGGGCTTTAATGACTCGAGTTTTGTAATTCCTTTACCACCCGTGTAACATACAAAGTTTTTCATCACAATTGCGAGGAAAAAAATAAAATCAGAAAAAATATCATATTTTTAACTTATTTGTTAATATTATCGGCACTTCGACAGTCGACAGACTAGGTACATCATTTTCTATGACTTACCACAGATAATGTGAAACGTGTTCAGGAGTCCGATTCTAGTGACAGTCGAGATCAATAGTTTATATGCGAGATTTATAGAAAATTGTATGCAACTGACATTTCATCTCGAATGAAATTTCATATCTTATGGCACAAGAATTGGGGTCCTGACGTATAATGATAGTTTGAGTCCACGCATTATATTTAAAAAAAAAGCTTTTACGTACGATAGGGCGTAATGGTAAAAAAAGGCCCGCGGGTATTATTTTGGATTTACGGCCGATTTTTCTAGCAGTTTAGGACACTATTTACGAGCAAGTGTGATGAAAATACTAGTAACGGCTCTCAGAAATCTTCTCGTAGACAGCCGTCAGCCGTGACGCGCGCACGCGCACCATGCGTGCACCAGTAGCGCGGCGGTGGCCAGCACGTCGGGGCCGCCATGGAGTGAATGAATGAGAAGTGATAAATATGTACAAGTGAAGGTGTGGATGATGATGATGAGTGGCTCCGCCACAAACGCACGCCTTCATTCCCAGAGTGGGGTAGGCAGAGCTACAGAATTCCCAACAACTCTTAAAACTTGTTGATAAATTCTGTAACCACGTTTTGCACAATCAGGTTAAGATGTTTACCAGCGTATTAGTGACAGGTCGCAAGCCGATCGCCTAACAGTACTACAAGCCTTTATTCACTTAGTCGCCTCTTACGACATCCGCGAGAAGACATGGAGTGGCACTATTCTAACCCGGCAACCAATCAGGGAATAATACGCTGTATGGACCGCTTTATGCTTTAGAGGTGGTAGGACCTTGTTGGGGGTCCGTCCAGATAATCCTGGGTCCGTCCAGACCACCATGTTATCTTTATCCTACCGCCAAACGATAGTATTCGCATTGTTGCGTTCCGTTGTGCGGATAAGATACCGCGAGAAATTATTACAAGTAGCATAGAGGCATTTCATCTTCCTCAGGGTTGGCAACGCATTTGGGGTCTTATCTTAGGATTGTAATCATGACAATTTAAATGTCTATAAGTTTTAGATCCCACTTACCATCAAGGCCTCTATTCTATACAGTAAAAAGCATATCGTCTTCGACGTTCTCGTATCGTTAACGTTTGAATAGCTCTTGTTTACTTGACAATAATTGCGGCCGACTTAAAAACAATACTATAACAGGTAAAATACGATTTGGATTTCACCACCTAGAATACAGGCGTGGGTATTAAGAAAAGCTACCAGCAGCAGGCTGTCATATTTACATAACAAAGTCATACTCATAACAAAGGTCACTGTCATAAATAACATATTTAAAATCTCAAATCTAGGTACGTGAAATAAACATTAGGTTTATTTTATTTTACCTTTCCTTGTTCCAGTAATTTTAAGCTTAGCGGAATTACATTAACATTTTAAGAGTGCTTCGTGTGTTGCATTTGCTGAATACTCTTTATTCACCTCAGTTGTGAGGCTTCAACGGAAAAGAGGATTATAAAATGAACGTTGTTAACTGCAAAATGACTGTTGACACCTTCCCTACCGCCGACTAACAATTGTATGTATATCCGACTCGCTCCCGTGTCACTGGTACTGAATGTGTTAAGTGTGTAAGCAAGAGACGTCAAATTTGCATAAAAAGAGAGCATGCTGTAAAAATATTGTGCAGTCTATTAAAGAAACTGTACAAAGATATTCTAATAATCTCAATTCAAACATTATGCTAATATATGTCCCGGGATTCCGGGACTTATCTATGTTGTTGAAGGAGAATAAACAAATGTTTCTGATTTTATCTCATTAAATGAATTTCATTCTCATTTTGAAAAAGTTTTTTATTAAACCAGAATCAAATTACAACACTACAAACAATTAATATCACGTTTTATTAGTTTGTATGAAATTGACATTGCATACATATATATTTTTTATATTTTATATTTTCAATCGATTTCTTTTCACGTCTTAAATCCTATCCTAACTCTCAATACTTACAGTTTTTCTACTCGCGTACTATAAATCGCTAATATTGATATCGTTAATGGTGTCAGAATACCACCTATAGCGTAACCAAAGAGTAAAAACAATTGTATAATGAGCGTTGCCATGGTAATAACAGTTCTATAATTTATTATAGCATTGTTATTACCATGGTAACGGTCATTCCGGATATCAGTCTTTGCGTTTAGTTAACACTTGACATCCTAATAATTTGTATAAAAACCGTTAAAAACATTTTAACACCAATTAAAATTACGTATATAAAAAAATAAAATTAATTTTGAGACTAAATATGTGTTTAGAATTACATTTTTATTAAGTTACTAAAAATAGATGAGTAATATCCATCGATTTGTTATTTGGTTACCACGGTTACGTTCAATATGGATATCAACAAAATGGCGTTGTGTTTGGCATTCCAACTTTTATGATAAATTGTCAGAACTGTTTTAGTACCTAACTATTAGAAACTGCATGAAATTTGTAAACATTTAGCAATAAAATTTACAAACTGTTAACGCCAATCGGAATAATGAAAATGACTTTGCTAACAAGTAATTTGTTAGCAGAAAAATCGAGTGAAGTATACGAGAAAAGTTAGCGATTGTTTATTTTTGTCATTATCATTCTAAGCTTGTAGAAAAAGTTATGTATGCAACGGTACATAATTAGCTCTTAAGGTACTCGTGCCTATAATTAGAGAGCTCGCAAGCTCGCGCTCTAACCTCGGCGCTCGTACCTTAAGAAGCATCATTATGTACCAGTTACATAAATAACTATTGTAAATATCGTCAAAATATGATAACTTTGCATAACCGTAACATTTTCCCCATTGCAATAATTTGCATATGCATCGCGATTGTACATATTGTGATGTTATTAGGATCGGAAAAATTGCATTGGTTTTAGAACTTTCAATACTTGTAGATGGAAATGCGAAAATGGGATTATTAAGGCATTGGGTCTAATATAACCTCTAAATTAAATATGTCAAAAAAGAAGTTTAGAATCGCTGAACGCGTCCAACAAGGATAATGTAGTTTGTCGCTTTAATATATTTGAATTTACAGTTTTGAATTTGAAAAGTTGTAACAAAAAAAAATATGGCAAGAAGAAGGCACGCGTGCACACAGGCACCTGATGGTATTTAATTGGTAGGTATCTGAACTGACGACTGATGACGATGACTTTTCTGGGACTTTGAATTCTTAAGACAACAATCTCAAGACTGCAATCCTTAGACTCAAAATGCGTTACCAAGATGGAATTCTGAGTTGCCTTATCCTCACTCCGGAACGCAACATTATGAACACCTAAAATGAAATTAGTAACTGTAGGTTTTGTTTTATTTTATCACTTTAAGGAAAACAAAGATCACCCGTATTAGATAATGGGGGTGGTTTAGATAACTAGCCTTTGGATGTCAATTATATAAATCTAAACTTTTCCTGTTTTTGTTTTTTTCCGAGCAATTTATCGAATATTTGTTTGTTTTGGTCGTAGTTTAATTTACGTCTTGTTCCATAAATTCTAGTTTTTTTGCCGGAACTTAGTGTTACATTTTTAGATTGAAGATATATTTAAAGAAAGTTTAAAATGTTGATATTCCTGAAAATGACTAAGGACTTAATTAGTAATTTTGAAGATAAGTAGGTACGGATTATTTTATTGATTTTAAAACTGGTCAAAAATGTAAGGTGGAGAAGTTTAAAATTTTCTGTTATTTACTTGACTGTGACAGAGCGAAAACGTAGGGTTATTATTTCGTCATTAATGTTTCTTGGTTCACTCGTAGCGACTGAGGATGGCTCGCATTCTACAAGATAAGCCGGAATAGCGGATTGAAATCCAAACACGACTAATTATTTATTTTCAACATGATCGCGCGATTCTACGCAAATGAAGCCAGGGCAATGGTTTTCTAAATAAATGAACGTCCCTCTTTACTTTTGTCTTTTAAACTTGCAACAAGGTTCCTTCCCGTTTTAACCTAATAACCTTATATAATTATAAACTCGTTGCGTGCTGGCTCCTTTCCACACTTTATTTCTGGTTTGCACATTCTAACCTCATTACAAAAAGGAATAATCTCCAAGCAGTTGCTATACCAAGTTCAACCTTCCCTGACTACCAAAAGGATGTTTTTACAATAACAACATTTGACATAAAACCTTTTTAGTCAGGTGGGCGGCATAGTGCTAATGAACGACCCTCAGCTGACCACGTACGCGAATAAAGGGTTAAAATGTCAAAATATTGTAATGAACAAAACTTACTTCTAAAACTTCATTTGGATAGAGTTGCAGCTCATTTGTTTTGGGAGTTTAGTCTATAATTTCTATCCTGGGTTTAATTGGGATACACCAAAAAAAATAACTGCTTGATTTTACATTTTTATTCGAAAGAATAGCCTTTTATAAGAAACTAATTTGAAGCATTTCATGATTAAATGTATTATTGATATTTAAAATAATTTATTAAATTAAAGTAACCTTACCTACTTGTAGCGACAAGATGACGTAGATATTTATAAAGAACGGGTATACTTCATCTAAGACTTAGAAAGACGATTTTTTATTATCTGTGATCTATTTTCAAAGTCATAATAGACGAACGTCATTCAAATATAATGTAAAAAAACAATCGCAATATGATATAATTTATTATTTAAGAGTATATAAACATTCAACCATTGCTTATTACCTAGACCTCAGTTAATACAACACTTCCTACATCATCTTGTTTCTAGACTAGATTTACTTAACACAATCACATTAAATTAGTTGAAAAGGCGGATTCCATACTTCCAATCATGAGTTTCTACAATAAATGTTGATGCCGTCTTTTTGAACCTCTTGTAAAACCTTACCACACAAATTATTAACATTTATCACACATAACTCAAAAGAGAAATGGTCTCATTAATATTTTAATTTCATCATAAGAATTACAGTCAATTTGTAAACAAATAAATTTGACATGACAACAGCTGTCTTCAAACTTAGGTGTCTGGTAGATATCTAAATTGTACTTATAAAATGAAAATTTGGAGAGGTTTTATATGTTTTATGTAAAACCACAAAAGTGCTTGATATAGCGCAATTGGGACGGGCATTTAGGGGTCAAATGAAGGTCATTTCTTAATTTTAATATAATTCATTCATTGTAACATATTTTTTTAATCTAACTACTGGGATCAATTCGAAAAGCCTATTCCTCGAAATGGTTTTGAAATTTTCATACGTTGTTAAAAATGGGTGTATCCCAAAGATTTATTTAGGGATTTGTTTCCAGCTGGAATTGTTTATTTTATAAAGACCTTCCCACGATTTGAGCGTCTTATCACAATTCTCTTTGATATCTACCATGTACATAACAGTTTATTTACAGAGTTCCAAATAATTTAAAACAAAAACCGTCTATTTTATCACGACGTATATTTTCTTAATTAAAGCATACGACTTTAAACCAAAGTAGGTCGGTTGGTTGGTTGCTCTGCGCTCATAAAGTGCGTAGCATATTGCTACGACACTGGCGTAGTCGCTACGAAAACGAAGCAGTTAATTAAGTGTTTTAAAATAGCAGTGACTCTTTTCTGGGATTATAATTTGAAATTGTTTTTAACCAATAGATTTTTTACCATATATCCGTACCGAGGGTTCTGTACATCTGGCCGGTATTTATTTGTTATTATTTTTCTAGTATTTGCAATATAATCAAAAGAAATTCGGGAGTCTAAAGTACATTTTCAAATATCAAAAAAACAGCGGGAGGTTTGAAAATAATAGTTCTTTACAGTTAGGATGGACGGACGGATAGATGAACAAAAAAATGCTTATTACACATTCAGCCCCAACGGACCGATAGTCGGGTAAACTGCGCCTCTATTCCCGACGGTAAAAACGATATCGCAGTAGACCAGAGGGCTTATTGTCTAACGCACTCGCAATCACGATCGTTTTCATTTTGAAAATCGAAGGCTTGTCTGCATACAAAATGAAAACAATTGCTCCACCTTGAAGCCAGTTGGGATTGCGAGTGCGCTAGACAATAGCCCCTCTGTTATGGACGTTATGGTATTGTTATGACGTCAGACGCCATTACTGTCAAGTAAATAAGAGCTATTAAGGCTGGGTTTTATAAAGATCCGTTAGATCAAATTTCGGTCAGGAATGTCAAAACTTGTATGAAGTTACTAAAATTTGATCTGACATATTTACTAACGGACCTTTATAAAACCGGCCATAAAACGGTGACAATAATTACGATAACAGATCAAACACAATATTGTTTTTATCGTTTTGAATAGAGGCCCTGTTCGTATCAGATTTTTGCTAACTATATGTATAGCGAAAAACGTAGCAGTGGCTGACGGTGAATATGTTAATAAGGTCCCGTTTGGCGCCTTTTGCGTAAGAAATCCAAAATATCGCTATTTATTTGCGGCACGCGTGCAGTTGTTTTTTTAATCTCAGTTACAACAGTACATCCTGTTTTAATAAATAATATCTAACACTCCTTTGAGCTGAATACAGTTTAATTCTGAATATGGGTATATATCGATGAACAAATAACAATTACGTTCATATTTCCAAAAGCAATATCCATTAAGGAACCGTTTACCCCTCCTATTTGATTTCGATACATTTCCATTAACCAGTAATGCCCTACCAAAAGCAATTAACATTCAATTAATAATTTGTATCAATCCCAGTGAATAAACTTACAATTCGGTAATTATTTCATGAAATTCGTACAGATGGGATTTTCGTGAAATAAATGGAGTGACTGACTGAGATAAGGTGTGAGATATGGCCTGTCAGAGCGCTGACACTCAGACCGTCGTCTGCCTGAAAGTGTTCCATCTAGATACTAAATAACTATACCTAATACATTCAGTACCAGCAGTGCTACGAGTGCTACGAAGCTTGTAGCAGTATTTTTTCGCTGTGTTTTTTATGGCATTGAAAAAGAACACACATGTTCGAGAGTCTAGGCGGTAAAAACCTATCATCTTTGACTTGTTATAGTATTGTCAACATTTTGATAGCTCTTATTTACTTAACAGTTTTGACGGAAGAGTTAAAAACAATACCATAACAGGTCAAAGGAGATTTGCTTTTTGCCTAGAATAGAGGCCCTGATCAAAAAACATATTCAAAACCGTGGATAGAATTGTGACATCTCGTTAAAATTTGACACATTTTGTGTACGTAGCAAATGTCAAATTTTAACGAGACGTCACCACTATCCACGGTTTTGAATATAGGAACGCACTTTTTACATGACTGCCCAAAAAAGGAGTGTTTTCAGGGTTCATGTATGTATGTATCTTACGATTCTTTATTCCACCATAAGTTCTAAACGCCTGAGCCGATTTAAATGTGTGTGGCATTGTTAGAATCCTTTCACCATCCCGGGTGACGTAAGATACCTAAACTGTTACCCCCTTACTAATAAACGTTGAGTAACGGTGGTATAGCTATACAATGTTTTGTCCTTATCTGTCACTGTGAAATTTGGATTTGACAGATAAGGACAAAACATTGTATAGCTATACCACCGTTACTCAACGTTTATTAGTAAGAGGGGTAAAATTGAAATAACAACAATGGCAAAATGTCAAAGTCTTCTAATTATTCCAATATATATTATGTATCATTTGAAAGTTCTTAATGTGACCATCTCAAATATATACGAATATAGTAGCATTAATAATAGTTTAATAACAAAAAAAAAAAACAAAATATGCAGTCGGGTTTTTAAAGCTTGCTTTTCATTTAATTGTTATTAGTTGTTGTTTAGTGACGATTTTTCAAACACAAGTTTGAACAAGGAACGAGTTAATTGTCGGTTAAACATTTTTTAAACTCAGAGCCATTTTAGAGACTGACTTCGGTACGGCCGTTAGATCTTCTTGTAAATAAGGTCTACTTAGTTATAAGATGAAGTTATTTACAAGAGTCAGTCCAGGGTTCTAAATGCGGATACTTTTCAAGATTAATTATGTAGGTAACTGGAGGGTTATTATGACATAGCTGTGCAGTTCATTTTACGGTAAGCGTAAAGGACAAGGCTATGGCAGTTATATAGCTCTGTCCTTTTCTCTCAGCGTAAACTGAACTGCATAGCTATGTAATAATAACCCTACAGATAATGTTCGACTAACTAGTAAACTCCGCATTTAAAGTCAAACGTTGTTCTACTTTTTTCCAAAAACTATCTTTTTTTTTCGGAACTCTACATTGTTCAGTCACAGTAAATATAAGCTAAAGCAGTACCTCAGCAAGTGCCTATTCTTGAAATGAAAAATAAGTAATAAGTGTTCTACAATACTTAATGAATTGAATGAAATTTAAAATATAATTAATTAATTAATATATCACGGGACAATTTCACACCAATTGACCTAGTCCCAAACTAAGCTCTTAGGCTTGTACTATGGGTACTTGACATCGATATAAAGACTTATATAGTGAAATAAAAACTTAAATACATAGAAAACATCCAAGAACAAAAAGTACTCACGCTTATCACACAAATATTTGCCCATACCGGGAATCAAATACGGGACCGCTAGCTTCGTAGGCGGGGTCACCAACTAGGCCAACGCGTCGCCAAAATAATTAAATAAAAACTTTTTCGAGGTCTTTTATTAATTGTTAAGTACGTTGACGAGGGAGTACGTATGGAATGCTATTATTTATTTTAAGCAGGAATAAAACGCTAGCAAGTTCAAAATGGCGGTGACTTTTCTCAATTATAAAACTGAATTTTAAAAGCAAACTTAATATTTCAAAATGGCTGCTCCTTTTTTAGTTTAGAAAGTAAGTATTTTGGCGTCACCCATACAATTTGTAAAATGCAAAACGACACCGCTCTTTACGGCACCCGCGACTTGCCGCGACCTGCTGCATGATGAACTAGCTCAGAGCCTCTATTCTAGGCAGTGAAAACCATATCGTCTTTGATCGGTTGTCGTATTGTAAACGTTTTAGGGCCTGTTTCACAATCGACAAGTAAATTTATGTGCCAGTTAAAGTTAGCCCTCTCCTTGTTTGTGTTCAAGTGTAAGAAAGGGAAAGGGCTAAATTTATGTGTCAGATATGCTTTACTTGACGTTTGTGAATCGCCCTTAATAGCGCTTATTTACTTGACAGTAATGGCGGCCGAGTTAAAAACAATACCGTAACAAGTCAAAGACAATATGGTTTTTACCACTTAGAAAAGAGGCCCTGAGGCATCGTAGCGGCGCGTCTCTGTATGAGTGCGTCGTTCATTTAGTTTTACTGCTATATAATTATACTGTGGTTCAGTGACGCAAAAATTCCCAAATAACGGGTGGAAAGAATGAGATATTGTTCGTAACAACACACGTCATTATATCGTGGAAAACTTTCGCTACAACCATTTGAAGGAATTCTCTTTATAACTCGAGATTGTTGGAAAGTTGTAACGACAGTATATGGGTTCGAATCCGTGACGTAACGAGAGAAATATCCTTTTATGTTGGGGATACTTGGAAAAGTTGGACAAATTGAAATTAGCAGTTGAAAGGAGAATTTAGAGATGAAATGGAGTTAGTTTAATCCGAGTATGATTGCATGAGGTTATCTCAAATAACATTTAATGTCGGAGACACGCAAAGACACATTGCTGTGTGAAAAAACGTAGTACCTACAAATTGAATTGCGGGTGATGGGATGTTGGTAGTGGTACGGTGTTAGTTGTAAAGTTGTTGAGCTTATTTTTATGACGATCTCTTACGTTGATTTAGATGTTTATGTCCCGGTAAGGGCAGATATTTTTGTGAGTTTTGGATGTTTTCTATGTATTAAAGTATGTATTTCTCTATAAAAGTAATTTTATCGTTGTCTAGTACTCATAGTAAAAGCCTAGAGCTTAGTTTGGGACTAGGTCAATTTGTGTGAGATTGTCCCCGGATATTTATTGTTTAGTAGCGACTTACCAGCGGCTTCTGCATCACTCCAAATTTCCGACTTTCCCGGTGTTTTTTTTAATGTTAACCCTATCCGGACAATCACGAACACAAAAAAAAGAAGTATCCGATTTGGTGCAGGCGTTCAGGATAGTGATTCTCTCAAAAGCAAAGGTGAGCGAATGCAGGAGTGATGTCCAAGCGGCGAGATTAGGTAAGTAGTCCCATCAGAGCGAGCAAAACACATTTTAGCGCGTGCATTCTCAATTAGGCAGCCTTATACGTTCGAAAAGCCATGCTGCCAAATTGAATGCATCCTACGTTCGCTCATCTTTGCTTTTGAAAGAATCACTACCTACCCAGAAGTTATATGCGCGTACATACATCACGATTCATTTTTGTTCATATAAATTTATATAGATTATTTATTCAATGCGTATATCGCACCGGTACATACCAGTGCTGTTGCAGCCGTATGGAATAAATATTGAAGTCCAGGAAATTCTGTGGTCACCGGAATGAATACAAGGTTGTGAAGTAGCCCGCGTGTGTAACATTTCAGTGCCCGTGACTCGCGTAGGCGTCGTAATTGCATACAATTTCTTTTTTGCGGTATGCCAGTCTCATTCTTTTTTAAAACGGACACAAAGGCGAGTTTTGGGCACTGGCGTTATCAGCTTAGTAGCAACGTTACATCGATCATTCAAAACATTCGATAACGCAGGTGTATAACAAAATAAAACTAAATCGAGTCCAATCTGTAAGATAAATTAGAGCCAGTCGGACCGAACATATGCTATTCTCTAACGCGTTTAACTCAACGTCGAACTCACTGCTGACTTTTACTATAATTATCTTCTGGATTTCTAGTAACTGTTTGACTTATGACACTGGGATATCAAACACGATGCCAGTTTTTCCTTTTACGGTATAAATAAATAAAAATCGTTTATTTAAATGGGGTGTCATTCGCGATCCATAATATAGTTTGTCCTAATCGTCATTTGTCCTAATTTATCGTTTGTCTTAATCTGGTTTTCAGCTGAGTCAGACAACTTTTTAAGCTTTCCAAAAATACCTGCGGTTAGGTTAGGTTAGAGTTGCGTTATAACAACACTAAAAAGTTTTAAACATCAGGCGGAAATGGCTTTTAGAACAAACAATGAATAAGGACAAATGACGATTAGGACAAACGATATTATGGATTCCGACATAGACCCATTTAAATGTGTACACCGTTACATTGTAGTTTGAGAAGATACATCAACACATACCTATGATAACGCAGGTGTATAACAAAATAAAACTAAATCGAGTCCATGAAGAAGCAAATGATCACACAGGCGACCTTATCATTTTAGTACGACCTTGTGCAAGCTTCGTCCGGATCGCCTAGTAGCAGTGTTATTATACCTATTCCGGTTTGGGTATAAGACAACCAGCGAAATTACTAGCATAGAGGAATCCCATCTACGGCCCGACATACACGGACTGCTTCAAGCAGTCAGGAACCGACTGCACTCGTTGCTATTGGCCGATTTGCAGTTTCAATGCTAAAGTGCAAACCGACCAATAGCAACGAATTGCTGTCGGTTCCCGACTGCTTGAAGCAGTCCGTGTATGGCGGGTCTTAGTCCTCAGGGTTGCAAACACGTTTGCGGTCTTAGGATTGCAGTCTTTAGATTATAGTTTGTGATGCAAATGTCTATGGGTCACAGATCCCACTTAACAGCAGTGGGATCTGTGGCCTATGTGTGGTTCGCCTTCTTGATGCTATACAAGAAGGTAAGTGAACTCTCGAGATTGCAATCTTACAAAGACCTTGACCTGAATTCTAAGGAAGTCCTCTACGGGCATCTAAAGCGGCGATTTCACTGAGTCGTTCACTTAATGTGGTCGCCGAACTTGTTTCAAACTACAGCGGCGAACGAACGTCGTCGTTTTTTTTATTAGTCTGTCATGTCACTTCGATCACGTAATAGGCGGTTGCAGCTGTCGTTCGCCAAATGTGGCCGACTGACGTGTTCAAAATTCAAAATTCAAAATATTTATTCAGTAAATAGGCCACATGAGGTCTCTTTTACACGTCAGTAAGATGTGTGAATCTACCAGCGCTTCGGACAAGACCATCATTGCGGAGAAGAAGCGCCACAAGAAACTCCAGCAGAAGGTCATTTTTTCAATCATAACAACAAAATAATACTTAAAAGTAAGTTACATTAAGTAATAATAAGGTAATAAAGTAATAAACAATAAATTCTTAAAACTAGCAAATTATTACAAATGTAAGGTCAATAAACCTTAAACCAAACTTTACACTGTTGCGGTCGCCGCATGCAACATGCGGCGGACGACTCAATGTAATTGCGGCTTTAATAGACGGAATGCATCAACGCTTGTCATGCCACCAGTTTTCGGTTGGCACCAGAATATAACAATGCGAGCACTGATGCATGGCAGCAGATTAAAGGGTACCTTAACTTAACCTCCACATTTATATATTTTGTTTTTTAACTTCCTTAAGTTTGTATGACTCGGGTGTGAATTCAGTTTGGTTTTTCGTTTTGTAACTGTAGTGACAGATAATAGCAACCATAGATTGATGCAAGCTGTCGAATGTTTCGGTCGAGTTGGGCCCGAACAAATTCTGACAGTTGAAATATTTGGAGCATTACGGCGGTCGTGAAAAATGCCGATGAAGCGACGTTGTCCGGCTGTTCTTTTGTGCGTAGCGAAGGTATATTTAATACATGGTAGATATAGAATCGGTGAGGCTAGTCAGCTAGCTTATCGCTAACGTAAACGTTTTTCGAAAACTGATAAAATGTATGGAATTGACGTAGGCGCTCGACGCGACCGTCTGACGGCTTAAGTCAATCCTATACATTTCGGTTAACGATTACGAATGCCCAATCCATCTTGTCTAAGGCCTCAGATTTTGGTGTACGTACGTAATACATAAAAAAAAAACTCACAATTCATTTTATAAACCTAGTTAAATTTTGCCTAGTAGATTATATTACAAAATATGTATTACTTATTTATTATTCAGCCTATACTTACCTACATATCTTCATGATACAGTAATGTAAACTAGGCTGGCCATGTAAATTGCTGAAATAAACTATTGGCAATTAACCCATGTACCATTTTTGGTAGTATACGACCAAAAATTGTACACGGGTGAATTGCCAAAAACAATAAACAATTTTTTGGTTCAATAAACCAAATGCAAGATTTCTTATAGCTTTATATTGTTACTGGCAGCTAAAATAATACTCTTTCAAACCGGTCTTAGTTCTACAAGAAATTAGGCCACTAAATATAAAACAAAAGAAAAATAAAATGGTGATCAGAGAGGCTAGACAAGATGCATTACGCTAACCAGCGTTTCTATTCGTTACGTTTTTAAACCAATCGCATCACTTGTAGATGACGTGATACGAAAAGTCACGTGATTTACCAGTGACGTGATTGGTTTAAAAACGAAGCGATTAGAAACGATAGTCAGCGTAGTGCATCTTGTCCAGCCCCTCAGATACTTACATTTCGGTTTACTTTCCTCATAATTGTTTAACTTGAATGTCAAACCACCAATTTCGTTTTCCTGTTTGCGTTCTCTCAGTTCGCTCGCGACTTAAAACACGTGTAGAATGGTCCCCGTACATTCCTTGCGAAACAATCTATTATTGATGATCCCGGTTTTACATGATAAAGGAAATTGAATTCCCAAAGTTTTATTATTCAACAGCGCAGGAGCTTACATCTTAGACTTGGGTGAAATCGAGCTTAATAAAATATACAGCGTGGTTTTTGGTTGGGTATAAACATTACACAGTTTTATACGGTAAAAGATATAAGTTCGATTACAAAAACAGACTAAATTGTAGCTTAGCGTGTGTTTATAAAGTGTAAAATGAAAGTTAGTTCTGTGTAGACTTGTGGTTGTATTTTTTTTGAATGACATTCAATGTGCACGAGACGATGTAATAAGGGAGTGAATAAGGCATGAGTACAGGGTGTTTTTTTAACTCACAAAAAGCATCTTGTGTTAGACTAATATTAATGTCATTAATTAACGGTCTTGGGTTTGGCTAATTACTGCCCCTTTATCGTGACCTTTAACTATCCCATTGTTTTGTTAGGTACTGTTTTCGTTATATAGTGAAATAGAGCTCTAAATCAAGTGTGTTGCATGCAGTGTTTATTGTAAATTAGGTAGGCAGCTTATAGCTTATACGCACATAATTAATAGTGTTGTATTTTTTTATGACATATATTCCGCCTACTTTATACTTTTATAACTTTCCTTTGTTCTAACAGCCGTCTACCTACACTCATTTATCCTGATTTATGTAAAAACAGCGTAACAACTAAGTTTGCAAGTTTTTACCAACACTTTAATATTGTAACTTTTTTACAAAATAAATATACTGTTAAAAAATTAACCCTTCTTCTGGTTTCGCGCAGTCGCGTAAAAAACGAGTCTTGTTCGCTAAACAATTATGCAGTAAACAAAAAGTAAAAAACTTTGGTTAAAAAAGCCAAAGCAAGACTGTTATGTAACGTAATTATTATACTCAGTGCAGAAGCAAAAGAAAATTTAAGAAGTGAAACCACGAATTTTGTACCTAATCTAAACCCATGATCCTGAGGGAGTTAATTCTCGAATCGTTCGCTGTCATTACGGAAAAAACAGATGTTTCCATTCCCCTTCCCAATTACCCAGAGTCGCTGAAACTACGTTTTTAATAAGGCCGGGTGTTATTCTTGTAATTCAATCGTTCGACGATTAGCTCGACGACAATTATATCTTGGTCCGTCGGCCTGAAGGTATTATGCGACGTTTAGCACAGCTGCATGAAATACATCAGAGTAATAATAAGATTCTCAAATAGATCTGAACACGACTCTAATGTAAAAACGTGTTAAAGCGTATCTAGATTTTTTTGAACATCCTGAATGTTCTTATACATTTAATAGCGGCTATACCTAGAACAATGGTAGAGCTCGACAGGGTGTTTTGTTATTCTTTAAACAAACTTAAAAAAAACATTATCAAGTATGAAACACCCTGTGCTTTGATACGAGAATGAACGATACGGAAAAAACAACCACCATCTATACTCTACCTATACAGCTTTGCGGGCATTGCAGGCAATGAACGGGTGGATTTTTTGCGAAGCAAGCCATTGAGATTGGTTGCTCCTCCCACTCGGAATTTTATAGTCAGGACTTGTGTGTTTCTGCAAGGGCTCATCTAGTTGATTACTGGACTGATTTATAGAATCGTTCTCGTCTCTCCAAGGCTAGACATTATAGTGACATTCAACCCAGACTCCCTGTAAAAACCTTGATTTTTTAAATTAAATAAAGCTAATAACTCTACTACCTCTACCATAATTCGATTGCAACTTGGTCACATTAATTCGACCTCCTTTCTGGTAAAGATTTGTATTCGGGGTCATTCTCTGTGTGAGTGCGGTACTCCGGATCATATATATATATTTTGTACAACTTTCTTCCTGATTTTATCTCTCACCCAGCTAGCCTTAGTTATGTCCTCACTTTTGTAAATACTTCCTTTGCATATATTTTAGCTAAGTATATTAATGACTATAATATTAAGTTGTAAATTGCCATTTTCGATGTAGTATTTGTAGTACATAATTACAATATAAAACTAAAATTACAATTTTAAAACTTAATTATATATTAAAACTAAAAAGCTATATAATTATTTGTAATAATGTATTAAATTGAATATTTTTATGTCCCTAAATAAATTTATTCTACTCGTCTCAAATAAATGGTATAAATTAAAATTAAAAATTAATGTTTATGGGTCGCGATGATAACTTTGCACGTCTGTCATATTTTTCACATAAAAAAAATGTGCTCTTTCGTCCATATCATGATACGATTGCTTTCGAAGTTGATTTGAGATTCGAACGAGTCAACTGTAAGAATAACTTCCCCGGATAATTTGAGAGTGCCAATTAAAGCGGAGCATTGGTTAGGATTAATTCCAAAGTCGACCAAATTGAAAAAGTTATTTCGGATTATGTCGACTTGGTATTTGTGTCTGCGCAGGACTTCGGCTCGAGGGCTGAAGCAATTAAGGAAGTTATTATACTGCGGATCATTTTAAGAAATCATTGGTGTGACCGAAAAGTTTTCAATGTAACAAGTGCTTTTGATTCTTGAAGAGTTGAAGGCTTTTGTTGTTTACTGTCTTTTGCCATTCTTAATCTTAATCTTAACCAATGTTAATAAGAGTGAGTGCGTTTTGTGAGTTTGTGTGTATGTCGAAACATCATTAATTTCATGTTTTATTTCATTAGTTTTTCGGTGGTATCTTACATAATTAGAATCATTACGAATCAGCGAAGTTTTAAAACATATTCATAATGAAATATAACATGAAATTAATGATTTTTCGTGACATGGATTTAATGGAAAATTACAAAAAGTCAGATTTAAATGATAAATATCTCCGAAACTAGCAAAAATCGCTGAATATACATAGGGGTTAAATCGATAGCTTTTTAGCTGCTCTATCAGCCCTAGAGGGGTTGACGTCGGTTTCTGGGACACCCTGTATATGCAAGTACAGCCATACTTTTATAACTACATATATAAGATTAAATAAGATGTGCAAATTATGTCCCGAATACCGAACAATGAAGCGTTTGTCAAAGATAAGTGTTACCATAAATAATTAATTTACGGGACAACGGTCCGTCGCGTGGGTTTGTCGCACGTTTGATTGATGGTCACCAAATTTCCTTCGTCGCGACCAAAATACGTAGACCCGTGCTTTTTGATTTCCGTTAGACTTTGAGCATGAGTTGTCGATTGCTTGGGAGGTTGACGGGCCATGTTACGCTGGATAGTAAGATCCTATTAATCTTATCATGTCAGCGAGGCATCTTGGAGGCTTTTAAGGCAACACGTCGGTTAATATTGGATGAAATTGGTGTTAGAATGTGGTGTTGTAACTTAGGTTGTAACTTGGTGGTTGCTGAGTAGGGATAGGGACCTTCGTGCATTAATTTTGACCTTGTTCATAATAAGTTATAATTGGTATTGCTGATTTTAAAACCATCCAAGAATATGGTGACATAAGTTTAGTGCTGCGTTTATCGTGTGACAAAATGTGGATATGGGATCCGTCACTCTCGTATAAACGTGTCAAAAAGTGACGGATGCTTTATCTACATTTTGTCAAGCGATAAACGCAGCCATATTAGCCCCTCGTATGCTTAGACGCGTATCCGTGCCACTTCATGAATTGCGAAAGCACGGATCCGTGCCAATCCCCTTCTTGCCTACCCGAATTTTATTTTGAATCTTCTTTCATAGCAACGAAGGTTTAAAATCGATTGTAGGTCAAGCCAAAAAAGTGTAGAATTTTACAAAAATTCGCTCCTTAGATAAAAATATTCAATATGGCCGCTATTACTGTGGGTTTTGACATCACGTGATCGGTCACGTGACCACGTCGCCGCACTGAGCCGTCAAATTCTGAAACGGCTCCCGCATACGAGGGGTTAAGCCGTCTGTACTGACGGAAATATAGGCGTTAAACTTATCGCATGGATACGTAATCCGTTCTCGTACAAACATAAGGATAAACCCGTAGGTATACATAAACATTTGATGAGTTATTATCTAGCCGCGATAAGAAAGGGATTTGAGGTGACATTTTTACCATATACCTACGTCAAAGTGCATATGAATTGACAGCTATTCCAATGCCAAACTAATCGTGGTTTTACAATATATGCCAATAGTAGTACATGTTATGTGTAATTTTTGCGTTGTTACATTGGCTATTACAATGCGATTTCAAACGTTTTGACATATCTTTGGTGTTTTGCTTTTTACCTAATGCTTCTGGAGAGACTTTAAAGCTAGTTTTAGAGGAAGAAGAGTTAATGCTGAGCTTTCTTTACTGCGCTACTACATAGTTAATGAAGAAAAGCGGCTTAAAAGTATGTATAGTCAACAACTTTAATTGTGGAGCACCTATAGAACCCTGTCATAACGACAGCGTCAACTCTAAAGAAATAAATTCAGTCAAAATTAACGATTTTCTTTCTGCGACAGAGTTCTATAGGTGCTCAACAATTAAAGTTGTTGATCGTGCAGTCTGAGAGTACTTAGAAGGTCTGTGTTTGTACTTCTCTCTCACTCGCTCTTTATAAGAGCGTATGAGAGCGAGTGAGAGACAAGTACAAACCCAAAGAACCTAAGAGCTATCGAACTATATACTGTATGAAACCTCTTTAGAAATTGTATTTAACTATAAGACACCCGCAACCTCGTACGTGTTTCCCGCTACTCCCCACTACTCTCCCTATTTCTTCCCGTTGGTAGTAACCAAGGGTACCCAAGGAATCCTTCCTCCAAATTTGAAATCCCTAGGTCCAACGGTTTTGGCTGTGCGTTGATCAATCAGTCAGTCAGTTTCTAATTTAATATATACATAATATACTTAGATAAAATGTACGGAGGCGTGTACAGTCGAGTTCATAAATATGTGTACGGTCGGCCTTATAAGAAGCTACACACTTTAGTATTTTGTCACTTTAACGTCATGTTTGAACTGCTGCACTAATCTGTTAAAGGCGTTAAAGCAACAAGGTAAAAAAGTGTGCAGCTTCTTATAAGGCTGACTGTACACTTCAGTACTTTGTCACTTTAATCCCTGTGACAATTCATGATTATACTTATGGCAGTTTAAACATAACATTAAATTGACAAGGTACTAAAATGTACACAGATTTATGAAGTCGACTGTACAATGTGCAAAAGTAACAATATTTGGATTTAGAATGAAGCTTTATATTTTAAAGCAGTATCAAATACAGACCCTGAATAAATTGTCTTTTAAATCTAAGCTCAGATTTTAGTTAATAAAAAATAAAGTTGGACATTTTTCATCTGTCTAAAGAGGTCACTCATTGAAATGGAAATACACCAGTAATACTTACTGTTAATTAATACGTCTCTAGCATTTGTAGCTAGTTACTGAGTATTTAGCAACTCGCCGAGAGCAAGTTTAATGAATTTAGTTCCAGTGGGAGGTAGAGCGCGGTTTGCGGCGACAAAGCACCGGAATTGATTTGTTTTTAGAATGTGTGCTTTCTGCGCTTTCATTTGTTTTCCTTTGTGATATACATTGATTGAGTTCTACGACATTAAATACGGCAGTTTAAGATGATAATTAATCATTTTGTATTACTCTTTTGACTGGTTTTTGGGTATCCGAATCACTCAATGAAAAATTAAATCCAATCGAGAGGTTAGAATGTGTTTTCTGCGATTGTATGAGTTTGGGTGTTACCAGACCACCGATCGATGGCATTGATTGACATCGATAGCAGTCGATCGATTGGTCTGGTAGGAACTATCGATCGACGGATATCGTTCGACTAACCAATCGATCGATTTCCGGTCGACGTTGATCGACTGGTCTGATAGCATTAATTGATGAAGGAACTATCGATCGACGTTGACTAATCCATTCTGCCATCGATCGACGATCGATCGATTGGTCTGGTAGGAACTATCGATCGACGTCGACTAATCAATTCTACCATCGATCGATTGGTCTGGTAATACCCTTTCTCTTTGTGGTATGACATTGATTGGTTATTTCAACGATCTTGAATGAAGTGTTTTGAAAAATGTAATCCTTAAAAACTGTTCACAGACTTTCAGAGCTGATCTTACCTCTGAAAGTAGGACACTTTATATCGAGGTTTTATATATCTATTTAATTGTTTGTAGGTATTTATCTATGTAAACGCTTAACTGTACAAAGAAAGGAACAGATAAAAAAGGATGTAGGTACAAAGGCGAATTGTTTCAGCAATATACTTAAATGTTAACACTGGCACCATACGAGCGTCTATCGCAATTAATTACAGCGATAATTGACCCAAAGCGGATTTCAGTCCGATTAACGAGGGATTTAATTGTATTAAGCTTAAAAGCCGCAACCTCACTGTGAGCGGAGGCAGAGCGGTGCGGCGCGTTAACACTAAAGGCTCCGGCAAACCAAACGCGTGGCAGCAGCGTCGCGCGTCGAACGCGTGCACGCGCGAGTTGTAAAACAACAAAACAAATGGACTGGCTGCGGCCTAGGGAATGCAAATAACCGGTTATAACCGCTTTTAACCGGTTATTTTCATACAAAAACGGTTAATAACCGGTTAAATTGCATTCCCTACTGCGGCCACGCGTTTGGTGTGCCGGAGCTTTAAAAAGCGTTACAAAGAGTAACCCACCATTTGACGACGCGATAGCCTAGATGGTAGTGAATTAGTGACCCTAACTACGAAGCTAGCGGTCCCGGGCTCCATTCCAAAGTCCATTCCATCTTACTTGTCTAATTGACTACACTTTTATAACCTCAAAATGCATCTTTTTTTTCAAAAAACCACCGATTTCTGTTAAATAATGCAACTAGAGACCGCAGTATCTTAATAATTTTCCCGATCATTTTAGATTGTTTTTAATGAGGAAATTGTTATTTTTGGCGTAAAAGGAGCATTTTGAGGTTATAAAAATGTTTACTAAATAAGACAAGTAAGATGGAATGGACTATACTTATAAAACTCTTCCTGAACTCTTCCTTTACTTTAACTTTGGACCTATTGACTTGAAATTGTGAGGAATACTCAATGGGTACCTACACTAACCTCGTAAGTACATAATATTGTACATAATACGCCATTGATTGGAATAAAGATCCATTACAATGGAAATAAAATGGATATTCCTTTGTTTTTATGACTGATAATCGAATTAGAAAATTGACTCTATGATATTCATGGTAAGCTCATATTCCATATATTCACCATATATTTACCTAGAACAATGGTAGAGCTCGACAGGGTGTTTCGTTATTCTTTAGACAAACTTAAAAATGGTGGGCCTGAAGAGCCTAAGGATTTTTCGAAAATCAGCCCCAAACGGGAAGCAAACTAGGAAATAACGGGAAAATAATTCTACCCGCATAAATAAATCTTTTTTTAATATTTATAACACAAATACTTTAAGGATACATTACATTTCAATGAGCCGGAAGGAATACATTAAGTATTGATCAAAACTTTTACGTTATTCGACAGAATTTCGACAGTTATCCCAATAAGGAAATTCCTAAAGAATGCATTTGTCATGTTCTCTTACAAAGTACAAAAGAAGTTAAGCAACTTGATCTTCACAAGCAGGAATTTTATTCCGACCTTCCTTAATAAGATTTCAACTTTTTGATCGCCGAAAACATGAAAAAGGTTAGACGAATTTGAACCTTATCTGAAAACAAGTTAGGTTGAAGGTAAGTTTATTTTACATACCTACACGTTGATAGCAAAGAAAAGCGAGTAGGAGGTCAAAGATATTTACATCGAAACTCTCTTATCCATTGACCTTATAATGTTATTATAAAACTGGGAGTGTTATGTATTGGCCCCGACATTTTGTTAGAAAAACACAACGTTGAGTGGAATTTCGTCGCTTATTTTATATCGTGATAATAAAAATATATCGTGTCAGTTTTATACAGTGTGTTTTTCATACGAACGTAAATTTGACTTAACGATAGTTTAAAGTACTGTTAACGGTTTTATAATAAAATTATAACAATTTAGCGTAACCAATTTTTTAACTTTGGTCGAGCAGCAATGTTATGCAAAGTCTTATTTGACACTTCTGAGAAGCAGGCACACACCCGTACTCACAAACAATACTTAAGGGATCCTTCACTGAGTAAACGCACTGCAGCTTTGGGGTTGGTCCTTTTTAACCGACCTTTTGTGCATGAGACGATATGAACCACCCTGTGCGTTCGTGAGCACTGTGAGACCTCAGTGACGTTTACTTTGTGAATACGGGTGTTAGTTTCGTTTCAATTATAACGTTTACCTTACGGGCCCGTATTATGCTTACAAAACAATATTGCTTTTGACGTGTTATCGTATTGTCAATGTTACGATAGCTCTTATTTACTTGACAATAATGGCGGCCGATTTAAAAACAGCCCAGTACCTACTTTAAATAAAGCAATATACGACTTACGACCACAGATAAGAATAAAGTAGTATTATGTTTATGGTCTCGACTGTTCATTCAATTCCGGGTAAGACAACAAAACACCATAGTGAAATGGCATGGAGCGGCTTGGAGTCGTCAGTGCCGGTGTCGCTAAGCTCTTCATCCCTGTTCATCCATCGTCTCAGTTTATTTGTATAAAAGGTACTCGTAATCATCATCAAACTCTGAAATGCACGCGCAAGCACAGTATAAACAAACCAGTAGAACATCTTCACAGTATATCGTGCGCCTTGTATGTGTGCGCGCTTTGCTACACGCCATGACGCCAAAGGAAAATGATGTGTCGTGGCCGGACACTGACAAGTATGAGTCAGTCCGCTGCGCCGTTGCCGCGCTGCCCTCATAAGCCAAAAGGCGATATTTCAAACTCAATAGCCAAAGCAGATACAACCCTCTCCCATTAGTAATAAGGTTGCACTTGCTACAGGAGTTTTGTCAGAGATACCGCCATTTGTCTTAGCAGGGCAGCGCGTCCGGCTGTATATTGATGGATAAATGCAAAAATGTCGTCATCGTCGCGCGCCGCCTAAGTAGGTATTTAAGGACACCAAAAAGGGCCTTCCCTACGTATAGGTCGTCTCAAGAGAGCTGTCACGAATGGATCGAATGGATGAATGAAAATTATACATGTAATGTCATTGTGTGTCAGTTATATCTTGTTTTGGTCTAAAATTCGAACTAAGCTTAAAAAGAGCACTTACATAATGATACGTGATAGTTTCGTTCATTACATTTATTGCAGGTCTTCGGAAACGATTTAAAAGTGGTCAGGGGCCCTAATATGGCTGCGTTTATCGCGTGACCAAGTTTAGATAAGGCATCCGTCCTGTTCTGATACGTAAATAAGTACGAGAGTGTCGGGTGCTTTATCCACATCTGACGCGCGATATAGACGCAGCCATACTAGCCCGCTGGACGCATCTACATACGCGAAAGTGCCATATGTAACAAAAAGGGCCGGATGTGAACTACTACCTATTTGGTATTTACTGTGGCACAGGGCATTCGGTGTAATGAGATGTCACGAACTCCTCTTTGCACTGTACAGCGTTCTAATTCAAAAGGTCTCATCTCGATTTTGAAGCAAGTCTGAATAAACTCTTAAACAAATTAATAAGTTTGCACATGCTTTGAACAAAGTTGATTTAAACATACGGCGTTTTGTAATGAACCGTCAAGAGCAAACGTTTCATACGCAAGGTAAAATTCAATTTTGTCTTGTATGCAACAAAGGATTCCTAGCTAATTAGCTGTTTGTCAAGCATTCTAGTGGTTTAGTCGACGTACAGGATGAGATGAGCGTAGACAGCAAAGAAAATTGTATAGTCGGGATAATGTTTCAAAATAACTTTGATATAAACTTCTATTCGAAAGAGAATTTTAAGCAATCTTTTTGTGTATCACTCACTGTGGACATCTCCATTAAATAGATAGTATAAATATTTAAGAAACAGATAATTATATTACGTGTAAAGCTTCGTCCACATTTGTATCATTTTGCCGTATCGTATCTCCGTCGCGTAGCACCGACGCGTAACATGATCGTTAGTCTGTATTTGGTCGCTCGCGATCCATGTTGCTACGCGTTTATATAAATACCCGATGTAGTGAATAACGTTTTGTTATCGTTTTTTGTCGGAAGGGTTCGTTTATATCTTGCTTTCTCAGTCAACTTTGGTACCTAGCGACCGATAAGGTAATTGAGAAAGCAAGATCAATACGAAATTATCCGACAAAAAACGATGGCAAAACATTATTCACCATATTTCTACACGCTCGTGATCGGATACTCGTATCAGGATATACTATAAGTACGCATACGCAATTATGATTTGATACACGGTACGCCACGAACCACCTCGAGTCGTTTTTTCCCGATCATCAAGAGGGATACGGCGTTATGATACGATACGCTGTTATGCTACGGCTAGTATGGACGCAATTTTTGCACGCGATAATGCTAGTGATACTTTATGACCAAAGTGAGCGTCCATAGGTACTTAGGATACGCGTGCAATATAAATTATATCGCCGAAAAATAGGTTAAAAACATTAAAGCGCATATAATCCGCCATGTTGATTTTTTTACGAATTGTATGTACGGTCAGCCTTATAAGAAGCTACACACTTTAGTGTTTTGTCACTTTAACGTCATGTTTGAACTGCTGCACTAATCTGTCAAAGGTGTTAAAGCGATAAGGTACAAAAGTGTGCACCTTCTTATAAGGTCGACTGTACCAAGTGACACTCGCGCCATCAAGACGAATCTAATGACGTATCACTTAGGTACCTATTAAAATCCGTTGACCCGTTGAGTAGTTACGAAGGGACATAGGAACGGATATAAATACATACAGGTCAAACACAGGTCAAACACATAACTCTCCTTTTGGGCGTCGCTGGCAATCGGGTAAAAAGACAGCCACACGACAGATACTCCGCTCAGAAATAAAAAAACCTTACGACAATATTTTCCTTGTTCTAAATGTAGAACAGTTAAGATTACCTCATTAAAATTGTGAAGCAATCACGCTTCCGTCGAAATGACGAAATTTTCCCAAATATTTGTATTTAATTATTAAGTTTCAATCCCAAAAATAATCAAGACAACCCAAAGCTTAACGATACAATGAATGTTTTTGTAAAAACATTAGTAGACGAAAACGAACTATTTTATCTCTTTTTCTTTTATTGTTAAAGTAGTACTTTGTATGTACATGTTGAGCTCATGTTTCCTGATTTTCTGCATGAATAAAATAAACAAGAGGTAAGCCGAGGCTGACAGGTTACTGAACAAGATGTCGAAAAGCAGGTGTTCGTACGAATGATATTAGACCTTCTTTACACAATTGGCTATGTTTTACAACAGATTATATTTACAATCATTTTAACCCTTAAATGATCTCTCTACGTTTCAGTGGTTGTTTTTTTTAAACTATACTTAATTACAGTAAAAAATTAAGGTAAGAAAAGAAAAATATCATGTAAATTTTCAAGTGATTAAATTGCTTTCTTTTTTTTATTTGCTCGCGTCTTGTTCTCGTCTCGCGCATAGTCGTTCTTAATGCATAAGTTGGAAAGAGTTAAACTAATTAATGTTACTTGGTACTGAATCTATGCGACAGTTCGTTGAAATTAGAAGGGTGAGCATTTTATTGATATGTCCTTAAAAACGGATAAAATCTGTTTAAGGGTTAAAGCGTCGGATTTTGACAAGTCACTATACTAAGTAACAATGTCACCAAACGATGTTAACCACTTAACAGACGGTTCGAGCGTTAACAGCTGTCAAAATGTGTGAACTAACAGTCGATTAACATTAATTAAATTTAACATCGTATGGTGAAATCGGTACTTAAGCTTTGATTCCTGGTTAGCGGTTAAAATTAAATTATCACAACTCCGATAAAAGTGAACAGAAACAAACTTAATCGCAACCAAACATCACTTTGCAACCTATTCTTTACCATGCTCAAATCCATCTTTAAGTTTCTATGAGCCTGTCTCACTCAAATCCCAGGTGGTAGACAAGGACAAAGTTCCAGATTGTACGTTTTTCGAAAGTCTTGATACAAATAGCTTAGTTTCTCGGGAATGATTTATGGCCGTGGCAGATTAATTGATTACTAGAATGGGAACCGACTAACTTGAGCGATTATTTACGCAACCCAAAGTCAACGTCAAGTTGCTTAAATCTCGATACTCGAATTGAATAGACGATAAAGATTAAGTAAAGCTCATTTATAATTTCAAGGAAAAAAATGCGTGAAACGAATTAACAGCGGAAAAATGGGTAACGAGAAAGATCTGAATGCAGTCTTTGTTTTACTTTTAAATTGAACAGAGGCCCTTGCCAAGATGCATTACGCTAACTAGCGTTTCTATTCGTTTCGTTTTACATTTTGACAGCTGTTAACGCTCTAATCATATGTTAAGTGGTTAACATCGTTCGGTGAAATTGGTACTAAGTTATTCAGTCTATTAATAAAAATAATACTAGCGTATAAACGGACTAACAAAGAGTTAAGGTTCAAATTAACATAAAATTCTACGGGAGTGACGATTTGTCATTCAAAAACAAGTTGCGATTGACGTTGCGTTATTTTTTTCTTTCTTCCGTGTAATTCAAATTTTATCACAATCACAAAATTATATCAGATTTACAAAGGCAAAAAAAACATGAGATATTTAATTTAATTTCGATTTCGAACGCAACATTGAAGAAAAAATTTGAGACAGTTTTGAGGAAAATATAATATTTATAAGCAATCTGGCTATGTACAGTTCGTTCGTTCAAATAGTTTGCAATCTTTAATGTGCCGCCAATATTATTACAAAGAAGCCGCCGCGGTGCGCACGATGTGATGTCGGCGGCTTCAATCAAAGGGTTGCAATGCACACAATACCTACATACAAAGTAGTAGTGGAATGCTCTCCCTGCGTCTGTACGGATTCTTTTGTTTGGTGTTTTCAGGATTTTCAGGGCAAGAGTGAATAGGCTTATTTTCTGGGTAAGTGTGTACCAACCTCGACCTTGTCGTCAATTAACGTTAGACTGAGGTCAAACGCAAACCTATTTTAGATAAAAAAAAGTAGTTCGCAAAGAATTTTCCGAAATAAATACTCGTAAGTTCATGAGCTTTTCTTTTTGAGTTCGATAAAAATACAGTTTGTCTCACTGCGACGGTACAACAGTTCTCCCTTTACCAACAGCGCGTAATAACAACAAAATTGAGATTGCTCCGTCATTGTAGTTAACTACGGAACAAGAATCCGAGGCATCCTCGTATAAGACGTCTCGTGTTTCACTGTTTTTTTTTTTTCCGTTAAAAGAGAGAGGGGTTACCAGTTTAACGAGTGTGTCCTACGTATGTGTCTATCTGTGTATCTGTGTATCTATCTGTAGCCTCGTAGCACCCAAATGGCTGGACCGATTGAATGTGTTTTTTTAAATAATATGCAAACGTTAGGTTTGGTGCAAATTATTAGTAGGTACCGACTTACCTGTTTATACCCAATAGTTTGACTGGAAAAAAATAGTCAACCAAACGTTTGCATATTCTATAGGCTTCATACTTTCGATTGGTGTGTAATTTGTCTATTAAACAAGCAATTGCAATTATTAAAACAAAGTTCATTTTTAATTTTTTAATTAATTACTGGACTGAAATTTTTCAGCGTACCTATTCGCCATAAATTACTTAGCATATTAAATTTGATATAAAATACTTTTTATCCAATAAACAGCCCGGTGCAAATCGTCTCCTATTCGGATCTCCTACTATATGATATTCTAGCGTCCGGTCCTGTCAATTCGAAATTCGAACACTTCCTGATTTCAAATAATCGTCTTTACGTCTTTCGCAATACAGTTTCAGTAGTTTAAAATATAAACTGCGTTTTCTGTACTGGTGAATTTATTATACCCTACCTTAAGCTAAAAGAGCCTATGTTTTAGCGATCATTTTGCATTTGCGATCATACGTATTACTTTTAAAGGTTTAGTATGCTTTACGCTTTGAAATAGATGTTCCCCTTGTACAAGGAAGATGTCAGATGCTCTCAACTTTGACCCACATTACATTGGGTATTAATAAAATTTGTCGACGGTTCGTGGCTTGTCGACCCCTGTATGTCAATATTGGCCTCGGATAAAAGTTTGCTAACCTGAATATTTGTTGATGTGACCATGATTGTAGACGGACGAAATCAACATTAAATTGTAGCAAATATGTGTTTCAAAGCACACTGAAGAAAATAATTGGTCGCGTCTAACAAGACTGTGATTGTTGTATGAGCCTGACAAGACGTTAGATAAAACAACTAAGATATTAGTTGAATCACTCAAGAAATTGCTGTGGTTACTATCAGCTTTGGTTGATATAACTAATATCTTATACTATTCTATTCATTTTTTGTCAACTAAGAGAAAATATCTTTTTGTTGTCTATCATTTTTTTGAGTGCATTGCCTAGCCCGATACATCCGATTCATCTTCAAGTGTACCCTAAATCTTGTCTACAATCACAGAATTGGCGTTTTGAAACAAATATCTACAAAGAGGAAGAACAAAATGTAGTCTTAAGTACGTTGTAATAAGAGTTGAGATAATAAAACAAAGGTTTGGCTACTTTTACTAATTTCTAACGAAGGGACGAAGGTATAGCCCAGATACTAAAATACTACAGTCATTAAAATAATTCTTAACCCTAATGAGGAAAAACAGTTACTGTGCGGTCATTTCGTGAGACACTTTGTTGGTAAATTAGTTTTTATTTTGTTGTAAAATCCAAGTAAGGATGAAAATAGAAGGGACGCTTAAGTGTTATTAGACGAAATATCTTTTGGCTTCCAATTTCGGTATAGCAGCGTACCTACCTTGGCTCTGTTTCAGGACTTTTTTAGGGTGCAGTATAAAAACTGCCACAGGATGTTTAACATACATACATTCTTCACTACGTAGCATTGTAGGAAACTTCTCAAATTGTAAAACTTTTCTATGAGATACTTTTGGTCTCTTAATAAGTTCTTTTGTGTGGAAAGAACATTCTCAATACTCTTAAATACTTTTAAGAATATTCTCACGGTTATTTTCGAAGGTTTGCTACGACTGGCCTAAAAATAGGGGTTATATATGTAAACCTATATCTATTTGTATGTCTGACATTGTCTAACATTGCAATAATTATTCTTAGCCAAATTTTACTATAATCAATTAGGTAAAATAATAATTTGTTCGAAATTCAATCAAGTTTCTACGTTGTTTAATTGATTGGTTACTAAGTTTTATTAAAGTCAAAACCATTTTGTTCCCTGGAGCAAGTTAAACCTACTTATGTTTCGCACTGCTAGATCAAAACAATACTAACTTAAAATACAACTGTATTTTAAAATCATCTTTAATACAACTTCTATGAACTTGAAACAAAACTAGCAAGGATTTTGAGTTGATACTGTTTTGGTCTAGCAGTGCGATTTGAAGTATTTGAGGTAAGTAATATTAAATGGAAGCCCAGTAAATTCTAGACGCTTGAACAGTAAATTCTAGACGCTTGAAAAGTGAAGATTTAGTGAAACAAAACGTCTGGGCACAACGTTATACAACTAAAATTAGTTGCCTTCTGACGTTAAATTCTTATTACTTATGAGGAATTAAGAAAAGATTTTTTTTGGAAAAGTGTTCTCATAAAAATATTGCTTGTAGAGGTTTGTCTCAAAAGCATATTTTTTTTATTATTATGTACTGAGAATAAATAATAATAGGTTTTATTACTGCGTTGGACTAGTGGTTGGAATGACGTTATTTTGATTGTAACCGCATTTTGTCCTTTTTTAAGTCTAGCAAGCATTAGCTGTGACGTATAAACCATTATAAACGATCATGAGACATTTAATTTCTTTAGCCAGTAGGTAGCAGCAATTTATTTATGTATTTTAGCCTGATTAACATTTTTAGCCTGATTGTGCAAATTGTGGTTACAGAATTATCAACAAGTTTTTAGAGTTGTTGGTAATTCTGTCTGCCTACGCCACTCTGGGAATGAAGGCGTGAGTTTATGTATGTATGTATGTATGTTTCTCAGTAAATAATGAACAAAAAAAAACAATAGTATATGCTTTTGAGGCAAACCTTTATAAGCATGATTTGTGACAGAGCACCTTTCAAAAAAGTTTCTGTAGAAGCAGCAATATTAATTAATATGCCTTGCAGAATCAAACATCAGCTCCACAAGTTTTTGAATTCTTGTTTTTTTTTCAATAAATTTACAAATTAATGCACAATATTAAAGCGTTCACTAGTAATGAGCATTTTGTGGTATTTCCAAACCGCTACGACCTAGAAACGAGACTTTCGAGAGACGGCCATACTCTTTTCTCAAAGGCGGCAACGCATCTACGATTCCTTTTCCAGGTGTTGCAGGTGTCCAATTGTCCATGGGTGGTGATCACTTTATATCAGGGGGCCTAATATGGCTTAGTTTATCGCGTGACAAGATGTTGATAAATCATCCGTCACTTTTTGACACGTATAAGAACGAGAGTGACGGATGCTTTATCTACATTTTGTGACGCGATAAACGCAACCATACTAGGCCCGCTGCTGATGCAATCTCGTATGCCTCTTCATATAAAAAAATTGGTTGCCTGTAAAGTCGATATACGGGCGAAAGTTTTACGTGACAACGACTTTGAGTGGTAAAATAATTTTAATGTGAATATTCAATCGTATAGTAGGAAGAAGGATGAAATAATAGTAACAAATTAAAACATTTATTTATACAAAGAATATTATCGTTTTACAATTAACTGGCAACGTGTAAACTTGTATACAGGCGCCTAAGCGAAATAGAAGCGCAAGACATGAACCGGTGTGTATGCCTATCTCTCTCACTCTCTCTCTCTCGCTCTGTCTCTCTCGCTCTTAGGCGGGCTAACTGTGCTCGAGTGGAAGGGACGCGTGCCTTTCACTTTTTATGTCTGTCTCTCTCGCTCTTAGGCGGGCTAACCATGCCCGAGTGGAAGGGACGCGTGCCTCTCACTCGCTCTCATTGTGAGCGCATAACGTGAGCGGAGCGTAACGCAGTTTCTTGAAGTGTCACCCGGCAAACCAGTTTATAAGACGTTGTCACGTCAAAAAACATACAATATGATCTCACAACATTATTATTTACGTATTTAATTCTATTTACGCGACGCTTTATCCTTATAATTCGGTTTGTATGAAAGCCTTGTCACTTCAATTTGCCAGTGACGTGGGGCGAAATCGAATTAATTTGTGATTTTATCGTAGAATCTAAACTTTCAAGTGGCAGCTGAGGATTTACATGGGACACTGGTTTACGGATAACGAACACCGACTCTGTTGGGTATCTGGTTTAATATTAAAATATGTTTTCTAGATTCTAACTTTAATTAACTTAATTAATTATTAATGGCTTTGAGTCCTGTTAAGGTGTATTTCGAAAATGTCGAGTTATTTATGCACAATCGTCATGGATTTATTAGAAAAATAAATGTATGGATATTACACGTGTGGACAACTATAGGTACCATTTGGTTTCAGAGTATTTTCTTTTGTGGACTAAACGGAAGCACATGGGGTTAGCTCCAAGCGCTTTTGCCAAGCCTTAGTGTACCTACATTAAAACTAGAACAGGACCTCCCATTGCCCATTTGAAGTCACCCTGTATACCTACTAACGTTCGCTTTCCAAATATCCTAAAGATAAATAAAGAAAACTAGGGACGAGTAAACTAGAATAATGAGGAAGACACAACTTGTTACAACGAATAGTTGGCAGTAATACTGTTACAGCTATAACAGTTGTAGGTATGTTATATTATTAAAAGAAAGAAATATATATTTTTAAAGATAATGCTTGTTTTATTTTATGATTGCCGGGTTCGTTTCTAAAGGAACATTTTAATGAATGGGTCATGATTTAATTTCAAGTTTAAGTCGCTTCAGTTTTTGTCGCCGTTGCTTCTTTAGCTAACGCTAAGGATGCTTGAAAAAGCAGGAGTAGGGAGTAGAACTCGCGTGGAGAGGGTTCGGTAGGATTCTTAAAAATAGATATTTTCTGAAAACTTTGGTAGTAAGGTCAGGCAGTTACCTTTTTTTAAATAATATGTAAACTACTTATTTAAAAAATAATTCAGGACTCGCCCAAAAAGTCATTTTGTTTGATATGTCACACGTTCCAGTTCGTAATATTATTTTTCTTGCCAAGTTTGGCTTTAAAAACCTTATTTAAAATGTATTAATTTACGTCACACGTCCACCCATATGTGGATCACATAAATTCACTTATTCGATCCCAGTAGATTCGGAGCAAATTGGCTGCGATAGACGAACAGACAGACAGACACAAGTAAACATAATATTCATCATTATTAAATAATTATGAATTTGTGGCGCTTGCAGTGGAGACCATGGGACCTTGGTCAGCTGATATGAAAAGCTTTATTAAGGCCCTGTCATCCCGGCTCATAGACACCTCCGGAGATCCTAGAGCTGGTGCTTACCTCTCCCAAAGGATTGGGCTAGCTATCCAGTGTCATAGGGACCATGCCGCGAGCGGACCTGCTAGAGGGGGTGTTCTTTTTATAGTGGTGATTATTATTTACGTCTTTAATATTTGAGTAGCTTAGTTTTTATTTTAATTTAAATAAGTTTAGTTTTAACTTTTATTGTATTATATTAAATATGTATCCACTTATGTTTATACTGTTGAACTAATTAAATAGATTAAATGTGTTTATACCAAACGAAAAAAAAAAAAAAAGGGTTCCGTTTTTTCACTCGAACCCTAAAAATCAACCAATACTTATCTCGGACGTCTTCGATAAGAGGGGAAAGTTTTATTGAAAATCCTCTAACAATAGCCCTTAAAGACCCAATACCTCACAGCCGGGGACCTATTCCATTATTATCGGGCTCGTTAATTCAAGCCAACCTCAGGAACTGATGGAATAAGCAGATAATAACAGATATTAGTACAAACTATTAGTTATTCCTTTTTTCCCACGAATTATTCGGATACTTATACTGATATCTATTCCTGAATCACCCTTAGGAATACGAAGTGGATCACGTCAGTGATCTCAGTGAAAGTCGCGAATATGTCACAGCTTATTTGAATAGTTAATGAATAAAAAGACCTGAAACTATCTCTCTACCAAAAAGATTTAAAGGTTTAGTCGTTAAGACGTCGCTGTCAATTTGTTACGCCTATAACTGACCTTCGTTTAATACTTTGATAGAAAGCACTGCATCTAATTTGTTCAATTTAATTAGGTCCAAAAACTCCAGCCCTAAAACGTACGTAAACATTTTCTACGTCACTGCATTAAATTAAGTTAGTAACATAACATAACATAGAAAACATATTTTTTCAAATTTAGAATTTTCTTCACATTTTTCTTACTAAAGAATATGGCTGCGGTCTTCGCCGATCACTCGAGGGATAAGTGAAAACTTTCCGTTTTCCTATTAAGCTGTCCAAATAAACTGGGAGATCTGGCGGAAACGATGGAATAGGGATACCTTGTCGATCAAAAAGGCTTGAAGCTGTATAAAAGTATCTAGTTTAAAATCACAAGAATTTTCTTATTTAACATAGGAATGAAGCAGATTATATTTTTGGAAATGATAAATCGATTGTAATTCTTTCAACGATCAGTTGACATTTAAAGAAAAAGTTGGTAGTTTTTCGAATTGGGATTGTTCATATTTTTACATTTACTCTTATTCGAAAACCATTTCAAGGAATAGGGTTTTAAAGCAGTTCTACAATATTAAGTTTTTGATATATTTATCTAATTCGGATATTTTGACAAAAGTATATTTAATCTTTGTTTGACTTTCGTTTTTGGCTTGAAGCTCTCCTAGGTGTATCTTACGGGTTAGGCGAAACCCGCTTGAAATAGTACGTTTTAATACACTATTAAAATCACTTTTTATCATTAGATATCATTTAATTGTCGTAATTTATTAGAGAATGCCCACCCAAATTTAAAATAATCATGTCATCCATAAAATGTCTGCTACATAAATAAAGATATTAAAACCAATCAAAGGGTCAAATACAAAATTAATGAAATTGATCTCTTAAAATTCCCTATTCTTTCGAATTAGAATGTAAAAACCGTGAGTTATTTTTTTTGGTCTATCCCAATTAGCCGCTAAATGAAGAAGAAGAAGGAGCACTTGTATTTACAACAGAAAATTATCACACGACTCGAGATAAGCTAATAAATTGAATGATATTTATTCAGGCCATCGCATCATCTTTGTAAGGAGTTATACTAAAGAGCAGTTACTCTGGTCCCAAAGTGGCTCCCTGAGTGACACTACAATTGATATATCGGCCAGTACTGTAATCGACATTGCTTGGACAAAGCGAATGGCTTCCCATTCAGGTGAAACGAAATGGAACTTACGAGCACTGCAATTGAAAGGCACTAGAGTTCCTATTATACTTGGACGTTCTTTAGAAAGTGGCCAAGCACAATGAAGCTAGATGGTTAGGTTTTTAAATTTTGACCATAGACAATAAATAATTGTGAAGTCTGTACTTTATTTTATTCTTTAAATTGGTAGTAAATCTTTATTTTTTGTAATAACGTGCCTATTGGCAAGTCTCCAAAGCAATGTGGCTCATGGTATAAATATTTTCAAGTGGAATTGGTAAATAATAATAAAAAAATCTTAATAGACAGAGGCGGTTCATTGCATTTTAAAACATTTTTTTATTGTAATTACTTATTAGTGATCATAATTAGTTGTTATATATTATGTAGTCCGAATTGTCAGTGAATATGAAACTTTAGGATATTTCAAGGTCGCCGTAAGCAAGGCTACGAGAAAATCATTTCATTAGTCAACCATTTAAATTTGCATCGTCATAGTTGCTTAACTATCTAAACCGAGATATCTTATTTCCACCCTTGAAATAGTACCTTTGAAGAGTTTCCGTAACCATCTGTGAGTTTCTTCATCAGTTCTACTTCACCAAATGATACTTTTTGAATGCAAATGCTAGACTTGTCACTGAAAATGCTAAAATCGCTATTGGTCTAAGATCCGAATAGGAGACGATTTGCACCGGGCTGCTTATTCGATCAAAAGTATTTTATATCAAATTTGATACGCTAAATAATATGTGGCGAATAGGTTGGCTGAAAAATTTCAGTCCAGTACTTATATCATTAAAAAAAATATGAAAAATGAAATAGTTTTTTCGATTGTTTCGGAAGTAACATAGACTATGCAACGATGAAAAGAGTGACGTTGCAGTATTCTCTATAAAATCTTAATACACAGATTATAATTGACGAGTACAAAAATATAATTTCATGCATCGAAAGACACGGAAACTTACTATACTTATACTAGTTGGTGTATATCACTTTGGGGACTATGAGAATGGTCAAGACTCCTTCCCATTATAACAACAGGAGGTATAGTGGCTGATTGTTTTCCGTTGTTATGTGTATAGTTTATTGAATGCATGAGCGTTAATCCAGGGAAGTGACAGGGGAAATGTTTGTATGAGCACGCCACTCACCGCATTTCTTCTTAGAAATCTGAAATACAAAGGATAAAAGCACTCTAGCCAAAGTGTACGCAGTTGTGATACGTTACGTCACAATAAAATTGTTTATTTGCTTATCTTTTAAAAAAACCATGTTGAACTAACTATGAATGGAACTCGCATTTTTGTACAATATATCTGGCCACTAGGGTTATGAATTGAATGACTTACCAATGATTTATTAAGTTGATAGACTTTAACACGTTCGGCGGCGGTACCGGCTATGACCGTAAAACGTGTAGCACATTATTTGACAGTACGGCTAACGTAGTATTTATTAAGAACTTCCTACAAGTCTACTACGTTTACCGTCATTCTACGACATTCCATAATTTGGGTACCGCCGCCGAACGTGTTAAGTTATTTTTCTTTGTATAACATTTTATTCAACCTTATGCTCGTTTGACATTATTATTTAGTTCAAATCAAGCGTTATTATTAACGTTAATGGAGTGGGCTTTTAGCTACTGAGGCCCTAGATAAGATACTTAACGGAATTAATATTGCGCTTTTAGTATTAGCATTGTATACTAAAAAACGAATGACAATTGAGTTTCATGCGGCGTTTCTTCTCATGAGCGATGTCTTGGGAAGCGCTGGTAGATTTTTATCATGTAATAATGCCCATGCGGCCTAGGTACTTACTTACTGAATACAGATCTTCTATCTTTTTTTATCTATTGCGAACGATTTCAAAAATGTAAAGAATCGACGCGCTTAATTGACATGCCGTCCGATGGCAGCTTACTTCAACCCTTCACATTTTCGATAACTAATTGACGTTCACCAAATGTATCTTGTTTAGTGCCACAGGTCGATACATTTGCGCCACTATTCTAGGCGGTAAAACCCATATCGTATTTGACCTGTTATGGTATTGTTTCTTACTCGGCCGCCATTACTGTCAAGTAAATAAGAGCTATCAAAACGTTGACAATACGATACCAGATCAAAAACGATATGGTTTTTACCGTGTTGAATAAAGGCCCTGCAAACGGTATTCAAACGAAAACTTCATAAATACAAAAGCTACACAGTGAAAGAGAAACCAATTTAGTGGTTGTGCAAGGTCCGCCGGGTTTTCTACCACCATCTTATCCTTTAACCAACTGTTAAGCAGCAGTATTCGTATTGTTGTGTTTTAGTGTGGAAATAAGATAACCGGTAAAATTACTAACATAAAAACATTCCATCTCAGTGCTGTTGGCAATGCATTTGCGGTCTTAGGATTGTAGTCTTGATAATGCAAATGTCTGCGTTTAACGCGTGACACAATGTGGAAACATCCGTCACTTTTTGACACGTATACAAGTACGAGAGTGTCGGATGCTTTATCAACATTTTGTCACGCAATAAACGCAACCATACTAGACCCGCAAGTCACAGATCCCACTTATCATCAGGAGCCTGCGTGCTCGTTCACCTTCTCCATGGTCATAAAAAAGTAGTAGTTCATGTAACTGATACATAATGAGAGTCCTTAAACCACGAGTGTGGTTTTATGAAGCGAGCCAAACGCGCTATTCTCTTGTCGTTCGAAATCTAATGTCGTACGATATTCTACTGAAAAATATACCGAGTTGACGTTTCAATTGATACTAGAATTGGGCCTATTTAAATTGTGTTGGTTTTGGGAGATGTTCCAAATTTGAAACTCATTACTTATTACTTTATAACATTCGATAACGTAATTACAATATTACGTTACAGCTGTCATTGCTGTAACCTACTACCACATGTAATGCTGGTCATTGCCAACGGGTTTTGAACGCTTAATAAAGGACTCATGATATAGTGTGTACATTTTTTTTTCACGAATTCCACGTGAAACGAGACATTTATTACATTCAAAAATGTCACAGTGAAAGGGTTTTCTTAGCGACCGAATTCCACAGCCTGACCGCAGCTCAACTCTGCTGAAGTGGAAGAGATACCCTTGTCGCAAACTTGTTGGGAGATACTTGGCCGTTTTCCTTTGAAATTAAACGACGTCTTCCGCTTTACTCGAAAGATTTAAGTACGATCTCGTTTAAGTGAGTCTCGTTTGTTCGTTTCGATTTTTAATTTAACGAGTCCTAATTCTATCCTTTTGATGTTTTTTTTTCTGTCTTTGACATCAAAATTGACTTACGAAATAACTTGATTTTTTGAACAAAGACATAAAATATCAGGCGATAAGCTCACACAAAAATCACCTAGTCCCAAACTAAGCTCAAGGTCTGTATCTACTATGGGTACTAGATGACGTTAACACATTCACTGCCTCCGACGCATATATGCGTTCACTGTCATACAAGTTTGTTCCTAAGCCACGCCCCCTGGCAGTAAATGCGTTAAACATACTCATATAGAGAAAAACATACTTTGTGATATCTTAAAGAAACACAGTTAATTAATTAATCCTGGTTTAATTTTCACGGAGCTAAAACACACGCTACACGCTAGTACAAAGGGGATATAGAAAGAGAGGGAGATAGAGGTGGGAACGAGAGAAGTGAACACTTAAGCTGCGTTCAGGATACCACACTCTCCCCCACCTATTTAACCCTTAACCTTTTAATATTTTATACTTAAATACATAGAAAACCTCCAAGACCCAGAAACCAACACTCGCGGTCATCACACGAATATTTGGCCATACCGGGAATCGAACCCAAGACCGCTAGCTTCGTCGGCAGGGTCAATACCAACTGGGGCAACGCGTCGTCAAAAATCGTAGAGTCAAAAATGCTGGGTTATTCCCACCAACCGCACACTTTTACTGATTTATTATTATTAACAAGAGGACTCCCGTGACTTCGTTCGCCTAGAATTAGTTTCCCACTCCCCCCATTTCTTTCCGTTAGGGGTCGATTTTCGGAAAATCCTTTCTTAGTGCTCACTTACATCAAAAAACCCTGTACCAAATTTCAAGTTTCTAGGTACAGTAGTTTCGGCTGTGCGTTGATATATAAGTCAGTCAGTTTTGCCTTTTATATATATATATAGATGATGAACAATGACACCACCAACTGTGATATTAGTAAAATTTTATTAAGTTTCGTATCTTAAATTACTAGTAAAGCATCACAGTGTGTCGGATCATAAACCAAGATTAACTTTGAATAATTTTGGAAAACTCAAAAAGTTATCTGACTCGGTTGAAAACCAGTTTAAGACAAACAATAATTCGACCAAATTATGCGTTAGGACAAACGATATTAGTTAAATCATATGAAGTTACTTTCATTATTATTAACTTCCGTTGATTTCTTTCTTGAATTATTGTGTTTTGTACAATAAATCCCCTTACTAATAAACGTTGAGAAACGGTGGTATAACTATACAATGTTTTGTCCTTATCTGTCAAATTCAAATGTCACAATGACAAATAAGGGCAAAACATTGTATAGCTATACCACCGTTACTCATCGTTTATTAGTAAGGGGAAAGTGTTTACAAACACACACAACATACTATTATTATTTATTTAAGTAAATAGCTAGAGGTAGGTACATATTTTCATAAAACTTAAATTAAACTTAAAGAAACCGTTAGCATGCATTTAACAAAATTGTACATGGACCTCAATGAAATAGAAATCAAAAGAAACCTCGTGTTAAAGGTACAAAATTAAATTAACCTCCAAGACAGAAGCTTGAACAAGACGTGCTTTATTAGCATAGCACTAAAGAATTCCCGGTTACAAATAGTTAGTAATAAAAATGGGTCACAGAAAAATAGCAGAAACGGAGGATCTAATCGCATCTTCGCGGTGCATTTGTGTAATTCCTGAGATTTAATTCAAGAGATTCTGTAGGATAAGTTATTTGAGTTACATTTTTATCTTCAAAACTATTTGCTTTTTGAGAAGAAATGCACGCGGGGAGAATTATGAATTGTCTTCTACTATCGCTGACGCTCTTTATTAAACCAGAGAGAGGTAGTAAACAGGTGAAAGAATTTGTATGAATAAAAGGCCATCCGCATTTCCTCTTAGAATTTGAATCGTTTAAATTTTCAATATAAAAGTATTGTCCATGGTCTTCGTTTGTTGCAAACCGTGTAATTATAAAAAACTACAGCTGAAATTACATCAGAGTTAATTTAATTTGCAGAAATTTGTGGCAAAATTGGTAATCTAATTGTTGATAAGCCCTTTGCTGGGCTGGCGATAAAGGGCCCTTGATTAGTGTGTGTGTGGACTGAGGGACCACTTTTTTTTTAATGGTTTTGTAAGTAAGTGGTAAGTGTAAAATTTAGTAGAAGTTGCGAATTACTTTGTAAAGAAATCCTGGAATTTGTAAAGAATTCACTAAAAAGTTATACAGCCAAAGGTGTGGTCCCTCAGTTCACACACTGAACCTTCCACTTCTGGGCAAGTGTTTAATATGCTGGCTTATTTTGATGTTACAGATTTAGTAAAAACATATTTAAACGCATTCGTAATGACCGAAACGTAATTTGGCAATGATTATACATTAAAGCAGTCTTCCTTCTTTGGTCCCTGAGGGACCACATTAAATAACTAATAAATCGGTACATTTATACAAAAAAATTATGCATTTTTCTTTGCAAACATTAGTAAAAATCGCAAGGAAGATTATAAAAGTTTAACAAAAGCAAAACTATTAATCAATTTCGTAAAATTTATATTTGTTTGTGGTCCTTCAGTTCACACACTATGAATTAATAAAATAATTAAAATATCCTAAAATATAAACATTACGGAAAGGTTTGTCGTACTGAGGTTTAGTAAAAAAGTTTTACTACATATATATATTTTTTTCACGTGGATTGATGGCGTATAATATAAGATAATTGATTTTTAATATTTCCTTAGCAGAGTGTTTATTAGGGTGACCACACAATGAAAAGCATTTACTAACGTGAATCATATTGCTTATTTATTAATTACAAATTAAATAAAAGGAAACCGCGCGGCGGCAGCGCGTGCCGCCAATAATAGGTACCTAAGTACCTAGTCAAAGAAAGCCGGTTAGCGCGAAATCGGCATTATCAAAAGGTCTAAAAGGAATTTACATATCACATCACATACCTTTAAACATAATTATTATTTAGTTTCAACAGATAAAAGTATGTAAGTAAAATAATTTAAATTTGGTACCTACTTAGGTACCTAGCAATATTAATACTTACTTTAGGTTTGTGTCATTTATGAAAATTATTGTGATTATAAATCACAGATCAAAGTATGGCTAAGTAGGTGACTAAAATTGAAAAACAAGTTTTGACTACCCTGACGCCCGAGCGGCAATATGTAGGTATCAGAATCTCCTAAAGTCGAGCTACTTTTCTATTTATACTATGATAATAATGCTGCTTAAAGGAGGTACTTACCAGATAAACAACGCGGAAAACAGGAGTATAAATAACAAATCCATTGCAACACAATAAGTACTAATTTGCCTATTACACAGCAATAACAAACCAAACACATCAATTCTAGTTAACTTACCGCCTTTTTATTTTTTAAACATAATACGCAGGGCAAGTATTATTCGAGCTACATGTTTTACCGCACCATATACTTAGTTTGTTTTTAATGTCGTAATTTTGCTTACAGAATCTAAAATGTAGTTGTCTGTATGCAGTTTTTCCTTGGTCCATTTAATGTTAGTAAACAAATTTAAAAAGTTGAATTTAAAAATGATTCACGTTAGTAAATGCTTTTCATTGTGTGGACACCCTAATAAACACTGCTAAGGAAATATTAAAAAGCAATTTATCTTATATTATACGCCATCAATCCACGTGAAAAAAATATATATATGTAGTAAAACTTTTTTACTAAACCTCAGTACGACAAACCTTTCCGTAATGTTTATATTTTAGGATATTTTAATTATTTTATTAATTCATAGTGTGTGAACTGAGGGACCACAAACAAATATAAATTTTACGAAATTGATTAATAGTTTTGCTTTTGTTAAACTTTTATAATCTTCCTTGTGATTTTTACTAATGTTTGCAAAGAAAAATGCATAATTTTTTTGTATAAATGTACCGATTTATTAGTTATTTAATGTGGTCCCTCAGGGACCAAAGAAGGAAGACTGCTTTAGTGTATAATCATTGCCAAATTACGTTTCGGTCATTACGAATGCGTTTAAATATGTTTTTACTAAATCTGTAACATCAAAATAAGCCAGCATATTAAACACTTGCCCAGAAGTGGAAGGTTCAGTGTGTGAACTGAGGGACCACACCTTTGGCTGTATAACTTTTTAGTGAATTCTTTACAAATTCCAGGATTTCTTTACAAAGTAATTCGCAACTTCTACTAAATTTTACACTTACCACTTACTTACAAAACCATTAAAAAAAAAGTGGTCCCTCAGTCCACACACACACACCCTTGATTATAGTAGGAAATAGGTGTAGTTCTCCTTAACAGTTTTTTATTTAGTCGAGGTTAAAGATATATTGGAAGTTATTTTATAAAGAGGCGTTTAGCCCTCGGTATGGGCAAAAATATTTGTGTGATAAGCGCGAGTATTTTGTTCCTGAGTCATGGATGTTTTCCATCTATTGGAATATGTATTTTTTATATAAGTATGTTTACCGGTGGCTAGTACCCATAGTACAAGCCTAGAGCTTACTTTGGAACTATGTCAAATTGAGTGCGATTGTCCCCTATGAGGAGATCAGCGCGATAACCAAAGCCACCGACATAACACTAAGAATGGCTAGACTTAAGTGGCAGGGGGCGGGGAATTTCATACGCAGAACAGATGGCAGTTGGAGCCGAAGACTTCTCGAGTGGCGTCCGGGTACCCGAAGATACAGCGTACAAGGTGGACTAACGATGTAGCTAAGGTAGCGGGAACTCTATGGATTCAAGCGGCGCAAGACCGGTCCTTGTAGCAAATGTTGGGGGAGGCCTATGTCCAGCAGTGGACGTCTTTGAAATGATGATCATGATGATGTCCCCTAATATTAATCCATTTACACTCAGAGGCCAAAAGACGGATCAGAGTGCGTTTTTCATACTAAGGGCCGAGTTCACCAACCAATTTAAGACGGTTAAGTCTTAATCAGCTGTTAGTCAATACATTTGACAACCGTCAAACCGCTAACCATCCGTTTACTTGTTGGTGAACACTGCGCTAAATGGGCTATTTTAACACTTGGTTCCTCGCCAGGGGACTCTTTTAGTGAAATCTGATGATGGGTACCCCGAGCATTGATACAGGACTTCCAGAGTGCCTAGGATACCCAACTGATTGAATCTGCGGTTAACGCTGGACTCGTGCATATTCAGAAAAACATCTAAAATGGCAACAAAATGTAAGGAAATCCAAATGCTGACCCAAACTCTCTCGCTGTGGTGTTAACTGATTGTGCGATAAGTATTAGGTACCTTGTGAATTTTTAACCTCCTCTATTGAATCTCGGAGTATCCACCAATAAACCTCAATCAAAACAACCCCTGACAAAGAACCAAGGCTTCAAAATAGCCTCGTTTGTATGAAAAACGCACTCTGACCCGTTATTTTTGCCCCTGAGTGTATTTCATACATACCGGTATTAATTAAAATTGAAATATCTTCCTTAATTTGCATTATTTCCTTGATATTTTCGACTATAATTTAGGAATAACACTATTCTATTATATAAATTCATTGAAGAGCAAAAATAATCAATAATAAGCGAGATACCGAAATTGAATACCGGTATTTTTGTATGAAAATAATACCGGTATTCAAGCCCTGATTTCATATTATTAACTGTAAGTGTTTTTTTCTAATTTTGTTACATAATCTCAAACTGTATCTGAAGTAAGTACTGTCGTAAAAAAAAGGAAGCGATTTAATAAATCCGTAAAACGAGGTCCAATGCCGCGTAGAAATTGTTTAAACAAGGAAAATCATTTTCCATTTTCAAATTTGAATTTGGTTTTGAATTTCAGTTACTCAGAATCTGATTATTCTGCTTATAATGAAGCTTCTTTCGTGCTTCAATGAGCGCTGAAAGGGTTACGGATTAAATATTTAGCTAAATAACAACTTTTAAAGGAATAGCTGCCATTTAAATTCTATCGCTTTCGATGCAAATAGTCGACAAGCGGATAAGCAAAGTGAAATCCGATAATAGATGTCTGCAGGACTCTTTGCAATGCTTGTGAGGCAAATACGTTGAAATACGTTGAAATACATTGAAATACTACATCCTACTTCGAAACTTGGAAGTTTAAACCTTGTCATGCTGGCTTTTTCACTCGGCTAGTTGACTTAAGATACTGATAGAGATAGGAGAGATGATTTTTTGGTTGAGATTTAGTGAATAGGATCCAAGTTTCTTCAGTAAATGGGTTTGTGATGGATCATCGTATAATGCACCTGTTGTGCATTTGAATATTCGTTTGGTAATTTTTTTTTCGTCTAAAGAGTGCTCCTGGAATAAAGAGTTTTTATTGATTGTTTTAAAGTGTTGAAAAGATTTCATATTGAAAAATTGAATAAAGGCAATGAAATTTAACAGACTCATAATGACCATTTCTTAAATTTGTGTTTTTACTGGCGATTTGCAGTATTTCCAAGTTATCAAAGAACGGATGGACGTGAAACCAATATTAAAAAAATGCTTGTCATTTGTTCTATTGTATTCCGCTGATATTTTCTATACGAAAATATAAATATAAAGTATCAAGCGAACAATAACGACCCGTCTACTCTTTTCACGTTACCTACGTAAGAATTAACGAATGATTAAGAGAGCTCGAGTAGAATTTTTGAACAAGAACAAGAAGTATTTGGGTTGATGACAACCCATAAAGTCTTTAAATTTAAATATCAAGTACGTTCGGGTTCAAAACAGAATAATTTTTATAGCCTATTTTCCAGCCTACATACATAATTTATTCGTTATTAACGCGATAACAAGGCCCTCGTTTCCGATCCTTCAATTCCCAGAAGAGGTGTAATCTGATTAATGTTAATTGTGTCAGATAATTACGTGCTTTATCTCATTATTAAAGTACAGTTCGCGATGTAAATATCTGAGATCCATTTTGTTTACCTCAAACCTTTTTGTAACGGCGCGATTTTACTGTTGTTACCACGTACCACAATTTGGCCATTGACAACTTAAACCTCTAGGGCAAACATTTATCTGATGAGCACGTTTATTTGTCTGTGTCTTTCTCTATGTATTTATTTAAGAATTCAGTCCAAATACTTTTTTTTTTTTTCAAGCATTCTTAATATTATTTTTAATTATTCAACAGTATACATATTTAATATAATATAATACAATTAAAAGTTAAAACTAAACTTATTTAAATTAAAATAAAAACTAAGCTACTCAAATATTAAAGACGTAAATAATAATCACCACTATAAAAAGAACACCCCCTCTAGCAGGTCCGCTCGCGGCATGGTCCCTATGACACTGGCTGCGTTACCTCTCTGGATAGCTAGCCCAATCCTTTGGGAGAGGTAAGCACCAGCTCTAGGATCTCCGGAGGTGTCTATGAGCCGGGATGACAGGGCCTTAATAAAGCTTTTCATATCAGCTGACCAAGGTCCCATGGTCTCCACTGCAAGCGCCACAAATTCATAATTATTTAATAATGATGAATATTTGCGGCGCTTGTTGGTTTGGGCCTGATCAGCTGCTGCACCGGCCCGATTACGGGTTGACTGGACGTGGGACAGGGCGAATGTGTCAACACACGTCGCGTCCCACACCAGTGCCCTACCCAGTTTCCACGGCACCAATGTAGCTCCGTCTGGTCACTTGCCATCGTCTCTATGTAAACCTGCTGGTTCCAGGACAGCTGGTACAGAGGCAGTGGCAAGCGAACGACGGATCAGATCATTAATTGTGCCATGCCGGTACAAACGGCCGGCACTTCTAAAGCATGAAAGGCCATGTCGTCCCAGCTCACTCACTTCCTTCCCGCACGTGCAAGTATGAGGTTTACAGATTCTAGCTCCAACCCGCAAACTTATTGCTATGCGCAAGCAGCTTGGGTCCAAGACTGTGCCTATATTGCGGGAAGGAAGAGCGTGGAGCCAGTGACCTGATTCGCCTGCAGAGACAGCGAGAAGACGGGCGCGATCTGAATCGTCCGGACTATTTTGTATTTACTTACTAATATTAAAAAGGTTTAAGTAACTTTGTCCGTTTGCTTTGAGGGTCCAACCGCTGAACTGGCAACAGCAGTAGCTGTTTACTATAGTAATATTCATAAATACGTATTATACTTAAAATACTTATTTTAAAAATCAATGTCCTTGCCTCATTGTCTCGTAACTGCAGTATTAGAGCTTAGTTTAGGGACTAGGTTAATTTTCGTAGTGTTGTCCCATGATAATTTTTATTTCACATAATTATACTTGTAGGTATCTACTAGTAAAGAATGGTCGATTAATATTGGCGCAAACGTATTTAAAGCGTTTTAATATTTTTACTTTTACTTTTATTTTGTTGGCTTTATAGTGTAATTCAATTAACGTTTTGTATTTGGTATTTAATATTAAGTGATTAATATATTTTAAAAATGACAGTGCCAAAGACAACCTGCATTCAGCAAACGTTATCGTTATCGAAAACCCGTAAAGCTGGGTCCACATTTGTATCATTTCGTCGTATCGTATCTCCGTCGCGTTGCACCGACGCGTATCAAGATCGCTAGTGTGGACGCACAAACAGCGCGATCATGCGGCGCGCCGTATCTGATCGCTCGGTATCGATGTTGATACGCGTTAATTATATACCCCGCACACTCGCGATCGGATACGCGTATCAAGATCGGTAAGTATGGACGTGTTTTGATACTGTATCACGATACGAAGTTATGATTTGATACGCGATACGCCATGATCGCTCTCGAGGCGGTTTTTCCCCGATCATCAAAGGGGATACGGATAGCGTCCACACTTAATGATACGGCGTTATGATACGATACACTGCTACGCGACGGTTAGTATGGACGCATTTTTTCACGCGACGATGGTAGTGATACGGTGTTCCCAAAGTGAGCGTCCATACTTAGGATACGCGAGCTCGATACGATACGCGTGATCGTGATCGGCAAAATGATACAAATGTGGACCCGGCTTAAGCTGCCAGACGTTCGCGCCGAGCGCTTATGTAAATTCGATAAGTTTTGTCAGTTTTCGAAAATTGTTTACGTAGCGTTAGCGTTAGCGTTTTGAATTATGCTTGATAAAACAGTCTACGAAATGGGAATGGGTTTTATTTCTTTCATTACGGTTAAAACAGATTAAAAATGTACTTGCGACTGCGTTAATCGAGTTATGAAACCAGTAGCCTTTGTAAAAGAAAAGTATAAAGCAATAAGGAGGGTTCCTTAGCACAAAGGCGGCGCCCGAGGCGTTTTTGTTTTTCACAAAGCGTGATTCTATTTAAAGCGGTGTGATTCACAAGCTAGCACATCTTGTATTTTCTCAGTGCGTCTCTTTCGTATTATACTAGTTAGAAAAGGATATCTGAGCGACAAAGCGGTCGCGGGTAAGTTAGGCGTCCTGAGGGCTTATTGTCTAACGCACTCGCTATCACGATCGTTTTCATTTTGAAACGAAGGCTTGTCTGCATACAAAATGAAAACAATTGCTCCACTTTGAAGCCGGTTGCGATTGCGAGTGCGTTAGACAATAGCCCCTCTGATATGGACACGAGTTTCGACTTAAGTACTTAAGTCTTAAAAACGAAAATAACTTTATTCGTAGTTAAGTAAGTATAACTTTCACTAAGCTTTTATTTTTCTTTTGTAGGTGTAGGTGTTATATTTGTTTCATTTTGTTTTTTTAAATCTTGTTTGAACTCCCTTCCACTTTGTCGAACCGAGATAATTTGTGTACAATTTGATATCATTGAGCAGAGATGTGTATCTCTTAGGTGTACAGTCAACAGCATAAATACGTGATCATTTATGTACCTTGTCGCTTTCAATCGTTTCACAATTTTGTATAACATTTCAAACACGACGTTAAAGTGACAAGGTACATAAATGATCACTTATTTATGCTGTTGACTGTACTACTTTCAACTTGACGCAGCTATATAATATTGATTGTCGAATTTTAACTAGTCCCGTCAGGGCATAGAAAACTCATTATAGCGTGTGCATTCTCAATTAGGCAGCTTTATACAACATAGAGCTTGACTCATTTTTTACCTCACGCTAATTTTTTTTGTTAAGAAATTGTCGATTCGTCGCTATGTCGATCGAGTCACAAAATTTAAACGACGTTTCTAGTCTTATGATGAAAAAGGAGAGCAACAGAATCACCACTGTTCTTAAAGGTTTTTGTGCTGGATTTGAAGTATTTGAACACTGTTGGCAGTTGGAGTTTTTTATTTCACTTTTGGTGATCTCTTTAACGGTATTTTCATATTTTGTTGAGAAATGCGATTCCCTATTGATGTGCAGATGAAAACAGTATACAAAATAACTTTTCGAAAAATTATCGTATTTGACAGAATCTTCATTTCTTTTCCTGCTGAGATATACAAGACAACTCTTTATTGTGCAAACTTGTAACACTCCTCTATTTTAAAAGGAGGGTTAAAAATTGCGATTAAAATATAGACAACGTCTTTTTAGGCACCGTTTAATGTTATTAGTAAGATAATAAATCGCGAGACTGTTGTTACTGAGACTGAAGTTAAGCCTGATTGAGAGTAATTAATGACATCGCTAAAATGTTTGTTTGTTACACAAAATATTTGTACAATGCCAAAGACATTAAGACGTTTTTGCACTCAGAAAATAAAATCTGAAATGCCTTGAGGCTAGATTGTCGCCTGATATTTATTTATTTTCTAATTACATCAAAATTAAATTGTACGGTTATCTAGATCCAACCAGATCCAACTATCACCTCTGAAAGTAGCGGTTGCAATTACTTACACATTTGCAAGTACTTTAATTGTTATGCCACTATGTAACCCTGTTGCATAACGTTAATCATTAATTTTGGCATCAATTTCTTTCATGTGGTTTGACGCTGTCATTATGACCATTTGACCTTACATCGGGGGATTCTATCTATAATGGGTATTAAGAGGATTTTGAATTTACGCTTGAATCGGTCCCTTGTGGTTGCCGGGTTAGAATAGTGCCACTCCATGTCTTCCCGTGGATGTTGTAAGCTTGTACATAGTACTGTTAGGCTTGCACCCTGTCACTAATACACTAGTAAACATCTTAGCCTAATTGGGATTGTTCATATTTTTACAATTACTCTCATTCGAAAACCATTTCGAGGAATAGGGTTTTAAAGCCGTTCTGCATTAATAAGTTTTTTAAATATTTATCTATGTCGGATATTTTGACAAAAGTATATTTAACCTTTGTTTGACTTTCGTTTTCGGCTTGAAGCCCACCTAGGTGTATCTTACGGGTTAAGCGAAAACTGCTTGAATTAGTATGTTTTAATACACTATTACAAATAATCTTTATCATTTGATATCATTTAATTGTTGTAATTTATTAGAAAATCCCATCCCAAATTTAAAATAATCATGTCATCCATAAAATGTCTGCTAAATAAATAAAGATATTAAAACAAAACTATTGGGTCAAATATCAAATTATTAAAATTGGTCTGTTAAAATTACCTATTCTTTCGAATTAGAATGTAAAAACCGTGAGTTATTTTTTTTGGTCTATCCCAATTGTGCAAAATTTTGTTACAGAATTATCAACGAATTTTTAGAGTTGTTGGTAATTCTGTAGCTCTGCCTACCCCACTCTGGGAATGAAGGCATGAGTTTTATGTATGTGTGTTATGCGTGAATCGCCTAGCTGTCATACATTTTCCATACAAACTTAGCTCCACGCGATAACTGTACGTTTCTCATCCTTTAAATCAAGGCCGATTCCCAAGATTTTTAACGCCCGACGCAAAAAGGGTGTTATAAGTTTGACCGCTATTTGTGTGTGTTTGTCTGTGGCACCGTAGCTCTTAGATTTGGATGTGTTTTTTTAATTTGAAAGCAGCTTCCCCGAGGGTTTATGCGAGTAATCGAGACTGACGCAGGCCGGACGAGAGTGGGCCGTAAAAGAATCCCCTGATATTTTCCAGCGCTAAAACATTATTCTTATTTCCTTCCTTTGCTTTTTATTACCTAAACAGGCTTTTTCCTAAGGCTGTTTCACTGTAAACAGTGAATTCGCTCCTACTCTCTAATATTTATTCGGTAACCGCAAAAAGGTGTTTGTGGTTTTAGGTTCTAGAGAAATGGATTAAGGCTTATATTCAAGTAAAAAGACAGAAAATCAAGTAGGTATAAATGATTAATGATCAAAGACGCATTTTTTTTTTAATTTAAACTGTCTTACCTTGGATTTAATAAAACAGTTGAAACTGATTGATAGAGTAAATGTGGACTAAAAGAAGATGTAGTGACTAAGATTGAAAAGGGCATGCTTCGATGTTCGGTCATTTGGAAAAGATGGATGTAAGAAGATTGACGAAAGAGATATAGGAGCAAAAGTGAGTGGAAGGGTCGGAAGGGGCCGCCCTAGGCGTATTTTTTCGAATCAAATCGGAGAAATACTGGAAAAGTGCTGAATCTTAAGTACTCGAAACCGACATGCGTGCATGACTCGATGTATGAATGTGGAAGAAACTAAAGTGATTTGCCAGGATCGTAGCAGGTGGAAAGAAGTGGTGTCTGCCTACCCCTCTGGGAAACAGGCACGATTTAATGTATGAGTGTATACAACGGGTCCATATTTTAAGCCATAAAATTAAAGTGTTGGTTATAGGTAGTAATTAGTATTTGCAGTTCCAAATTTGGAGTCCTATTTGTCGCAAGTCATATTAAATTGATCTTTAATAACATGTACATACATACATACATAAACTCACGCCTTCATTCCCAGAGTGGGGTAGGCAGAGCCACAGACTCACCAACAACTCCAAAAACTTGTTGATAATTCTGTGACCACATTTTGCACAACCAGGCTAAGATGTTACCCAGTGTATTAGTGACAGGTTGCAAACCCATCGCCTAACAGCACTACACAGCCTTTAGTCCCTTAGTCGTCTCTTACGACATCCACGGGAAGACATGGAGTGGCAACATTCTAAAACCCGGCACCACACGGCACAAAAACCCGGCACCACACGGCACACATGCAAACATGTTAATTATATTAAAGCGTTAAAATGTTTGGATGGTTGTTTCTCAATCACATGTCAACAGGTAAACGCATATGGATGTGGATTTTTTTCCACATACTTACTTCAAACGCCATATCCTGGATATTTTCCGCGAGAAATGATGACAGTACCTACTCTCGGGGCCGATAAAGAGCTCAACACAAACAGAACAATTCACGGAAAATGCCAATTCGCTAACAAAATATACTTATTCCATCCACCTGCACAATATTGTACTAATATAATAAGTACCAATTCCACCAAACGATGGTTAATTTAATCAATGTTAATCGACTGTTAAGACTGTCATCACTGGGTTAAGACACTACTTGAGTTAAAATGTCAGTTTTCTTATGTCGTTTACTTAGGTACTCGAGTTAGCGTCTTAACCCAGTGATAATTTTTTGGTGGAAGTGGCCGTAAGTGTCACTTGTTAGAAGACAACAGTGGTCTTGTGAGCTGGATAGAAAGTAGTACCGTTTTACGCTACTTTACTCGCCTTTTACGATATGATTTGTTTAAGTTAGATAATTAGTTACAAGTGAAGTTAATAATAAGTTAATCAGTTACTTAGGCACAACACAAGTGAAGATAAGTACTATAAAAGAGTTAAAAACAAGTATTTCAAGTTTTGTAAGACAATAATGCGCAATATCGTATTAGACTTCAAAAAGGCTTCAAAACGTCTTTGAAAATGTCTGACAAAGTCATGTGCCCTTTTTCAACAAATAAACTTTTAAGAACCTAGCTCAGGTTGCTGAATACTACATAAGTATGCGATAATGTGAACAAATTGAATTGATAATAAAAAGGTTTTACAGATTTAGCTTACTTACTTACTTGTTCATTTTTTTTAGCGCAATAGGCACAAGCCGTCTTGTAACTTGAGCACGACTTTGTTTAGGGTTCCCTAGTCAAACTAGGAACCGTTATACTTTTGCCATTCTGTCTGTACCTTCCGTACTTACGTGTAAAGTAAGTTTTTTCTACAACATCGTGTGAGGTATGGTAGAATATCTCTTTAAAAGCCACAGCAGCGTCAGAACCGTTTGAGCATGATCCGACATGCTTGTGTCCGCTTTTTTCATTCATCGAGTAACTCACGTTAACATACCTTACATCTATGTTTACACCAATATTTTAAATATTTGTATTTGTGAATCATAAGATGTAAGCTACACTCTACCGATTTCATTCATTAGCTACTATGGAACTATGTCAAATTGACGTTTTAATGTAATTCTAAGAAGTCTCTTACGATTTGAATCATTACATCACTGTGACATAGTTTCATCTTGGCCTACTATCTACATGCACTGCATTGGGACCCTATTACTAAGCCTCCACCGTCCGACTGTCTGTTTGTCTGTCAGCAGAATGTATCTAATGAACCCTAATAACTAAACATTTGAAATTTTCACAGAGTGTGTATTACTGAAGCCGCTATACAAATCAAGAAAAAAAAACAAGGGATACAAGAAACGTGTTTTTTCTGGTTTGGTACGGAACCCTACGTGAACACGCCCGATTCACACATGACCGGTTTTCATAACCCGGTTTAAGGTAGCACTTTCAAAATAAGCCGTTCCACATATTAGTACCATTATTGCATGGAGCTGAATGCATTATTCAAATGGCGCGGCGCCGAGTGCAGTAGAACATCAGACGAGGATCCTGCATATTATGATATTGAACGTCACAACACGTTCCTGACATTAGAAACGTTTAGAAGTCGATTTAGTTCTTTTACTTGCTTTAGTATGTTGATACATTATGCCTTTGTACAGTCATTCAACAATAACATCTTATGAAAAAAAAAACGTGCAGAAAAACGTAGGTAGGGTGTCTTTATTACTAAATGCACAACTTTGAAGGTATGTGTCTTGAACTTCAAAAAACGTACATGATTCATAATAATATATATGTAAATGCGATATGATCTGCGCTATTTTTCTATTTAAAACCCTTTTGTCCACTATTGTATTTTTTTTGTAAACATAGTTTTTTTTGGTAAATTTCTTCTTTTAAAACTATTTCTATGCTGCAAAAACAGTGTTATTAAATTTACAGTGTTGTTTCACGAAGCAACAAGTTACAAATTACAAGCGGAACCCTCTTGCTAGCAAAAGGAGTTAGAAAGAGACTCCCGCTTGTAATTTGTAACTTGTAGCTTCGTGAAACGGGCCGCAGAACGTGATATTTAGAATTTTGAACATTAAAACCAATTTTAACTATGATGTACTCGATGAACCTGCAATTTACGACAAAAATAAGTAAAGAATGGCGCAACTACTTACTAAGTACTTATCCTTAGCCTACCTTGAAATCGGATTGACAAACAAAGTACAGTAGACCAAAATATTAAAACTTGTTTAAAATCTGAGAGAATCTAGAAGATGACGCGATGACGTATCTCTTGTTTATGACCTTTGAAAGCCATAAATAATACGTATCAGTTGATCCAAAAGTACAACACAAACAAAAAACGTTCACCTAATACCGTCATAAAAATGCTCTCAGTTAAATTACAGATACATTTCCGGATCGCCGTAAAAAAAATAAGTTATTTAAACATTGCCTTTCCTCCATTTTAACGTGACGTGCGTGACGAACGTGATGCTCTCGCCGGATTAGAGACGAGTACATAATAATCCTTGGCTGTCGCTACCCAGAACCAAGCGATTTCAATGCACTGCTATTGCATTCCACCATTCACTTTCTGGAAGGGGTGGAGGCAAATATGGACTATGTGCTAAAAAAAGGTGTAAATACTTAAGATCCCAATGATCCCATAGTATAGCGTTGAAGTTTACTCGAAAGGATACCAGCAACAAGATAAGATAAGATCACTGTATCATGTTATAAAGTCTTGAGGTATAAAGCATTATTTTATCTTTTTCCTGCATTTTCCTGCATGCAGATAAAATAAGTTTAAAATAACCTACACTTGACCTGATACGATTATGAGGGTTTTTCATAATTTCATTAATTATAACCTTTAAAACAATGCGTCTATAACCCATTTAAATCGTCAATAACAGACACGTCATATTTTTTTACTGCGATTCATAAAAGGCATTAGTATTCATTCAATCGCACAGTTGTATTGACTCAGCCATTCATATTGGACAATATGCGGTTGTATCGATGCAAACCATTAAATAAATGGATTAATTCGAACGTTTGTATCGATTCAAATGAACTCTAGCATCGCGACCGCCGGCGTGGCAAATTTTAAATGTCGCGGTCACGGCTGTTTTGCGTTTAGTTCAGCCACTAGACCGAATATCATAAAAGCTAATTTTATAAGGCATACCAACGTTTTATTTGCACACAGTAAAGCTTGCGACAAGGTGCGAAGCGCCTTACCTACGCGGAATAGGAGCTCCACTCCAGCGGAACTCCGTCGACCTTAATTACGGCGTCATTAGGTCCCTATAAAACACAAAAAGAAAAAAACAGGTACACACACACTCAGGGTTGGCCACTCATTTGCAGTCTCGAGATAGTCATCATGAGATTGCAAATAGCAATGGGCTTCACAGTTTACTTATCATAACTTGGGCTGTGTGCTCGTTATCCATCTCAATGCCGTGAAAAAAGGAGCATAATGTTAGCTCTGGGCTATTTACTCGAGGATTCTGAACCTAATTGGCTTATTCCAATGTTTCATCAAGTAAACTTAAGTCGTCATATATGCAGTCTCAAGAAATTACAAGGAGCAATTAAGTCCTTACACACCTCATTTTGAAGCGTAAATAGTGTTGCGCTGCAGTTAGTAGAGAAGTGATTGAGTCTTGTCTGAGACTCCGGAGTAGACTGGTAATGAATGCAAGCTCCGCTCCTACCGCAGACGTTTACTTAATGCAGTGTAAGTAAGGGCTGGTTTCTGGAGACGCGGGCCGTCGCGCGTAGCGTTGAGCGGCGCGGTCTCCACTAAATTCAAACAACGACGTGTTCAGCTTAGTTGGTAGTGACCCTGCCTACGAAGCTAGCGGTCCCGGGTAGGCAGAAATAAATACTTAAATACATAGAAAATATCCAAGACAGGAACAAATACTTGCGCTCACCACACAATTATTTGTCCATACCGAGAAATTCCCGGGAATAAGGGATGTATTGAAGTATGTACATGTTATGTATTTATGACTAATAAACTTAAACTTAAAAAAAATGGTGTGGTATGAAAGCGTTTTCACGCATTTGCTTCAAATACAGCGTCACTTGCGGCGAAGCCCGATGTCATCGCCGCGTTGGACGCAGCGTCACACGTTTAAATAACGGCGATATCCGCCACTGTCTCCGCCCCGCACCGCGTGCCACGTTACGCCCCGCATCTTCATAAACAACATAGTACATTGCCATATGTTTGTGTTACCGCGTGTGATGAAGCGGGCCGCTGCACGCGCCACCTCTGTAAACGGAAAAACGCTCGATGCGCCGCGCCATAAAAAGCCGCACGCCACGCGCGAGACGCCCCGCGTTTTTGTAAACCAGCCCTTAATGTGGATCCAACTTGACACGAGCACATAGTTAATCATACGGTTCCATAGCAATGGCGACGCGGTAGCCTAGTTGGTAGTGGCCCTGCCTACGAAGCTAGCGGTCCCGGGTTGGATTCCCGGTCTGAGCAAATAGTTGTGTGATGAACATGAGTAAATAATTGCTTTTGAGTTTGGATGTTTTGTATGTATATAAGTATTTATTTCTCAATATAAGTAATTATATCGTTGTCTAGTACCAATAGTACAAGCCTAGGGATGCCTAGGGCTTAGATTGAGACTATGTCAATGTGTGTGAGATTGTCCCGTTAAAAAAAAAGCGAGTATAATAAATCTTTACTGATCCGCATAGCCTATCAAATCCTATTCTATGTGCTTACGGGATGTATCTTATGAATGACTATGACATAATCGTTGGATTCCGGCCATCCATTCAATTTTTATGTGGGAACAAACACATACCAAAACATACAGATCGAAAACATAACTTAGACTTTTATTACGACATTAATGTCAGTTTTGCTTTTCTTAGCTCCAATTATACTAGGGTAATCCTGAATATTTTATACAAAACTTAGTAGAATAAAATAGATAGTTTATTGAGAAATCGTGTTACGAAAGGAATTATGTTCAATAGGAGAGATTTATTTGAAGTATAAATTCTCTCCGCCCCGAGATTGTGTGTTTGTAATATTTTGGGACTTTTACAACTGCACTAAGAGGACTCATGTCCATGTTTTTTATTCATAAATAAAAAAAAACTGGCTTGACTATAATACCTACTATATTCAAAATTCATAGAATCAAAAATTCGAATAGCTGTGAAAAATTCGCTTTCTATAATGTTCGTCGAAAAACTATATTAATTCAAAGTTTTTTCATCAATACGCTTTTATCAAAGCTAAAAAAACATAAAGAAATCTTATGCAGAGTAAGTTTTATTTAAACGTTGAAGCGAAAGAAAACAAATTACACATCCTTATGAAGACAATATAAGTAAGAGTATTTTGGTGATATAAAGGTTTTCCTTAAAGTTAAGTAATCTTGAGGCGTTATTCGTCTCATATTACGAGCCGAGGGGCTGAATAACGGCGCATTGTTGCTTATTACAGCGCCAGCTATTTATAGAGAACGCTATTATTACTGTTATTAGGACAGCTTTTGTATTTCCGAAGTCACAAGTAAAATAAGAACACGTCTACCCCAACGGTTATCGGTTCTTCTACAAATATGGCCAGCCCACTGCCACTTCAGCTTGCTAATTCTCTGTGCTATGTGACATAGCACCTTGAAAACAAAACAATACATGCCATGCCAATTGCTATTTAAATCAATGAACTGCATGCATTCGACGGCTGACGATCGAGCAAAGAATAAAACATTCTTCCAAATTTTAAGGACGTAGTATTCACGGACCGCACCGGTATCCTAAATCCGGGAGTTCCGCTTAAAATAATTTCCTTACATAGAACTCTATTGTTTATAAGACAAAATTTATTTTCATTAAATACGAATCGTGTTGTATTAGGTATGCTAACTATCCGAGCCAAACTATAATACACAGGGCGGGGAACAACCGGTACGCGGGGGTTCCTGTGCCTTTTTACTTGAGTCAGTTAGGTTTTCTATGTATTATTTAATGTATTTAACAATACAATTGAATCTAATTTCGTCAGTTTTTCATAAACAAGTAAAGATTACGTAATTACGGAATGGTAGCTTACAATAACGTAATTAGAAAAGGTCCGAAATCAATCCGTAATTACGGAATTGCAAAATTACGTAGGTAATTACGGAATGGAAGCCCTAGCTATGTCGGTTACTTTGGTGGTTTGGTTTGTTCTTGAGTGGAGACCGCGAGACGGCAAACGTAGTGTAGGATAGGGTGGGTCATTTTTTATTTTTTTTTATTTTTTTAAAGGCACAGCTATAAAAAGTTGCTAATTGATGTTATAATACCATATTTCAAAAAAAAGTTAGGATTAAATAAATTTTATTGCCTCCGGATTGCGATTGAATTTAAGAAAAAAGTTATTTAAAGTCAAGATTTCTATCAAAAACAAATAAATACAGAAATACTTTTTTAGTATTATTTATATTACAATCCAGATAAAATATGTTGTACTAATGATTAAATCCATTAAATATTAAGTATAGACTATTTGAAGGTAGTTGTGAAACGTTACAAGTGCCGGCAAAAAAGCAAAAATACTCTTAAAGTCGTCCGTTGCCAATTGGAGTTTGTGCGTTAATTTAGTGTTTTGCTATGTTTTTTAACCATGGAACGTACTCGTAATAATTGGAAATGTGCTTTGTTTGGTGATACATATGTGATTTAAATGATAACATGCTACCAACATTTGAAGATATCATGAAGTTTTATAAGTGGACGCGTCACAGGATAAAGTTTGAGAATGGTACTAAAAAAGAGCCAACTTACAAACAATTAGAGTTCATTGTCATTCATAAACTTTCCGAAATTTGTACTAAAGCTTCTATTCCTACCGTGGAACCAAAACGGATGAAAGCAATGTTACAAAGTTTCCTTTTAAAGTGCCAAAACCTTCTTAAATCCCACCCAAAAATACCAAAAACTAAATTGGATGATTTTCGTCTCGGAAGTAAACGTTTATTTGATATTGCGGCTTGCAAATGTCTAGATATATCTAAACTTGTCCTAAACACAAGAAAACATCTGTAAATAACTTTTTAAAAGACCAACGTTCTGTTAGACAAATGGTAATAGGAGGCATAGATGTTGGTACGACAAAACAAATTACAAAGACATTAAAGAGAAAGTTACTACGACAAAAATCTCAAAATAAACGTCCAAACATTGCCGCAATTTCGCCAAAGAAGTCCAGCATTTTAACCGATTCTAGTTGAAGATAAAGACGGGATCGAATTTGTGTCAAAAAAACCAAGCACTCATAGTAATTACAATGCAGTTAATTACGCCCTTCATCTAAAAAATGCGATAGATTTGGAGTGTCGGACAGGGCTGGGGCAATAATTGCATCAGCAGCTCTTCAAGCGTCTAGTTCTCAAATTATAGATAAAAATAAGTTGCGAAGAGAACGTACAAAGACTAGGAAGGAGATTGTTGCAAATGAAAGAACTCTAAATATACCCGCGTTGTTCTTCGATGGACGAAAAGACAAAACTTTAATTATATCGGACAAAGACGGGAAAAGTACAGGCAACATATACTTGAGGAGCATATTTCCTTAATTAACGAACGTGGGTCAAACTTTTTGGGTTACAATTCACCTACTTCAGGCACTGCAAAGTCCATAGAACAAGCTTTGGCAGACTTTTTTTTAAACTCAAACATTCCGATGGATTCGGTAATGGCGATTGGGTGTGACGGAACTGATGTAAATGTGGGCAAGTACGGTGGTATTATACGATTAATCGAAAAGAGATTGGATAAACCTTTACAGTGGATTATTTGTTTATTGCATATGAATGAACTGCCATTTAGACATTTATTTCAACACATCGATGGCCGTACACCAGGGCCACAGACATTTACAGGAATTATCTGCAAACAACTGGAAAACTGTGAAACAAACCCTACTATTACTTGCCATGCTAACTGACCCTCAACCGCACATTCGTTAACTAGCTGCCCGTCGAATCCTGAAAGCCAGAAGGGCCTCATCAGGAAAGTTGCCACTGTTTCAGCTGCCAAAATTAAACTTAAATGCATCATCGTACTATGATCTTTTACACTGGCAAGGAGTTATCACCGAACCACCCGTGTTGAGACTTGTATCTGAAGAAGATCTAAAGCTTTTTATCCAAAAAAAAGGAGGAGGCGAAATTCCTTTGTTACGCCTACCATGTCACACTCAAGCTGTCGAAAGGGCAATTAAAACAGTCATGGAAGCCTCAACAACTTTATGTGATAAGGTGGAGCGAGAAGGTTTCATAAAAGCTCGAATTGCGTCTCGAAAAGCTATGCCTAAATTTGATACTAAGAAGGATTTTGCTGCCATTTAAGCCAAACTGGGATTTAAAATTTGACTTTGCAGATATCATATTCTTGTTAAATAATCAATTAATAACTCTAAAATAACTCTAAAATGCATTTTTAATTTTGAATACCCGTACTGAAGTGTTTTTGTAAGCTTTTGTATGAAACGCTAAAAAGTAATTTATTTGATTATTTCGAAACGGATCCGGAGGCAGAAGATGAATTCAGATTATAAAAAAAAATTGAACACTATTTAATGTCGTAATTTGGCACCGTTTTATAACTGTGCCCGTAAAAAAACGACAACTTTTTTTTTCTCCATACATGACTGACCCACCCTAGTGTAGGACTCCGGCGAGATGGAGTGATGATTTGAGAAACGCTGCTGGCAGATGTTGGATGCGACAGGCCCAGGACAGGGTAAAGTGGCGCACATTAGGGGAGGCTTACGTCCAGCAGTGGACTAATTTAGGCTGCTGATGATGATGATTATGATGATGATGATGATGATGATGATGATGATGATGATGATGATGATGATGATGATGAGTAAAATAACCAAGAAATATTGGGTCCAGCTGCAAATCAGCGCTGTGACTCTTAGTCGCAGCATGTTGCTAAGCTGATCACCCTTTTGGCGCTTAATGCATGTTATTAGTAATACGATTTAACTTAATATAACCTATGCAATACTGCATTAGCACTAAATAAATGTTTTTTCTTCTTCTTCATATATTATTATAGTAATGTGTGTCATAATTTAACTTAAGATGTAGGCTCTTGTCGGTGGAGTAATTGCCACTATACTCTGTTCTCTGAGTGTTATGTTATTTGATCATATGCTTGATAAAATTATACAATTTGTTTTTATGCTAAACATTCATGATGATTTTCGCAGGTAATTAAAATGAAATTATGCAAAAAGTTTTTAGACTGATTGAAGCGGACCCCTGATAGTGTAATTCTTAAACGCAACAGAGGCCGTCTTCTTATTTTACTAACGGATTTCGATCAAAGATAGAAACTCGTCTCAAATACGTTTTACGTCTGTCACAAGCGGCAGACCAGGTGCACTCCGCACTTTGTTCGCGAAGCTACCTATTAGTATACATAAGCTTGCATCTCTGGGTGCGACTTTTCTATGGGCTGAGTTACGTGCGATTGAATCCAAATTATGCGATAACAATGGAGGCATATCTATCTAAACGCTGTTTGAAAGGAAGAGCGCCTTACTTGTACTATACTTACAGGGTGTAACAAAAAACCCGTTCAATGAAATAAGTTTGTAGGGTAACTGACGCCTAGAAAAGGTAAAAAAACAAAATTTAAAGATTTATTTTTAAATTTTAAATTCAGAATAGCAAAGAATGATTAACCTTGCGTACATTGTGTTTGGAATAAAACCACAGTTTTATCCGCGATCCGGATCCTCGTAAGCCCTAGAGACGTAAATGTGACTGCATACATTTATCGTAAACCCCGCTTGGTTTTATTCTTATTATGTTGTAAATTACATCAATTGTGTGTTCGCATAAAATGAGGGAAGGCTGTTTTACTGCTCATGATATTGTCTCAAGTGTAAGTTATTTCAGAAGTTTTCGTACCTAATTTTAGTTTATGGTGAGGCGATAGTGTTACCGTGCTTAATTTCGTTTTGATGATGTTTTGTTTTAACCGTTTTGGTGTCCGAAATGAAAGGTTTGTTTGTTCAATTTTTTTTTGACACAATATTGTTTTATAGACAATCATCTCGTCGGTTGCTAGGTTATCGAGCTGGAAGGTTTGATACCAAACTACAAAATTAAAAATAATAAGGTATAATTACAAATTTTACTTCACTTTTTCGCTTGCTTGACAGAATGTTAACCGATCTTGCAAGTTAATTTTGAACTTGTAACTATTATTATTATCAGGCTTAAATTATGTATGAGCTTATTGATAAGACCGACGCGACCGTGGACTCATTATGCAATATATTTTTGTGCTGTTCAATTAAGTATTTTGTATTGTATGTACGATCTTATCTAATGATAGAATCGGAAGTAGCATCAGGACCCCCTCTACACATAACGTAGACCAACTGTTTAGAATCATTAGATTTTCATTACTCATTTTAGCCAAAAAACGTCCAAACGACATAACCACAGACCTTTCTCAAGGATCTCCACGTTAGTCGGTAATGTACTAATTGCGTTAGTTTCCCGCAATCTTCACCAGATTGTCGGCCTACCAACACTTCGCTTGCCAGTCCGCGGTCGCAACTCTAGTACCGCCCTAATGGCCATCAGTTCAACGAGCCATGCCACGCCTACCGCCGCTTGAGGTTTGCCATCGTTAGATATGGCTGCGGCTCCACTGAGGCGGAGACGAGCGGAGCTGAGTGGAGCAGAGCTGTGAAAAGAGCTAAGTGATTCCACTGAGGCGGAGACGGTCGGCGCTGAGTGGAGTGATTACTATGTACTAATGCAGTTATGTTTCCTCTTCGCTCCGCTCGTCTCTGCTTGACTGTTTCCACTGAAGCGGAGCGGGGCGAGATGTGGATTTCAACTAATAGGATTGGTCGATTCCTACACGTCTCCTCTCCGCTCCGCTCATCTCAGCTTGACCGTTTCCATTGAAGCGAAATGGAGACGAGATGTGGATTTCAACTAATATAATTGGTCTACACGTCTCCTCTCCGCTCTGATCGTCTCCGGCTAAATAGAGCCGCACCCTAGCCTTGCAATAAATGAGGAAAACGCACAAGAATATCCAAATAACACGTTTGACGCAAAACGAAAAATAAGTCAGTTAAATCCCTTAGGTGAAGGGTGCTTGATCCAACTTCATCCGGTATTTTGAAAAGGGCATGAATGCGGGGATAAGGAAACAACACCCTGTGAATGCGTCATAAGATGCATTAGGCCTCTGGGAAAGAATTTTCTACTTCGGGAATTTTTAATGTTTCTTCACCAAAACCAGTAATCTATCATTATTATGTAGAAAAAAACTGTCTGACTGACTGATCGATCAACGCACAGCCGAAAACGCTGGACTTAGAGACTTACGTTTCGGCCAAAAGGCAAGTTGCCGTTGTTCCCGGATATCCCAAATTCCCCCGTTAATTTTAATATCAAATGTTTCCATCATACAATGACCCGTGTACTAGAAAGATCTCGATCAGCTGACCGCGGGTCCCCCCGGTGACTAGCCCTTTGTATACGTAATTAAGGGCCATGTTGTGAGGATAATCATTAATTACTGATTGAGATAAGTAAAAAAATATTGTTTGTAAAGAAGTAAAAACATTACTAGGGAAATAATAAACTGAATTCTAGCCCAGGAAAAAATGGAGCGAGTTTTTAATTCATTTGCCCACTTAGTTTTCTTTCGGTTAGGTTAGTTTTTGTTGCTCATTTGAATACTATCCAATAAAATATAATTAATCTTAGGACAATATTATACTTATCTATTGTCTTTTGTGTAGGCTGGGTTGTGTTCAAATGAATAGGAACTATGTGACATAAAGGGAAGGGAAAGAGATTTAAAATCCAAAATATTTATTAAATTTGCAACATTCGGGCTCTTTCAAATGTCAGTAATATGAAGTGCATGTTGGCGCTTCGGAAAAGACTGTAATTAGGGAGAAGAAGCGCCGCAAGAAATTTCAACAAAAGGATTTAATAAAATACATTAATACTCAAATAAAAATTATTGAAAACGTGAGCAGATCGGAATTCACAAACAGCTCTCGTTCACAATTTATGACGCGTAGGTATATCAGCCGGAGCAGGCACTTTTTTAATTCCTGGAGAAGGCAAACAAGTCACCAGCGGCCAGGTAGGGTTAAGTCATATTTAAGTGAAGCGCCATTCATTTGGTTTTTTATTACTAAATATTTTCAAGTTAGGAAAAAAATCATATAAACATCCCTCCAACTCAAAACGCGCTGCCTTTCTCTACAAATTAATATTTCCGGGAGCCGTATGCGTTAAGACTCTTAACGTCAGTGCCGCCGAGTATTAAGTCAATTAATTATTGGAACTCAGTGAAAATTCAATTTACCGCTATGATAATGAACAGGGATAGTGATTTTATTTAATACTACCTTTTGCCTGTGATTCCGCCCGCGTAGTAGTGATAGTGCCAAACAACTAAAATATCTGGACCAAAATTTAACTGATTGAAACATTGAACCATGAAAAAGGAACCAACCAAAAAATAAACATCCTTTCTCAATTGTATAATGGAGTGTCAGAAGGTGACGGATGCGTTATCCTCACTTTGTCACATATACATAAACGCAGCCATATTAAGCCCCCAGATGGCATTTGTGCTCGTTTAAAAAAACAAACAAATCAGGGACATGCGTAGAATGATCGAAACAAATGCCCATTCAAATCCTGCGAGCCAATTTCATGCCAGTTGTCGTGATAGCTTTAGCTAGAAACCCGATGACAATGCAATACGCGCTGATTTGATCATGTAGTTGTAAGCGACCCCATATACGGTACAATCCGTCGGTTCAGACTGGAATCGCGCGATGGATTGTATGTGTGTGGCAATACCGCATCAAAACTTTAATACAAATATGAATCGTCGCGATATCGTTTCAGATCGATCGTAACGACGGATCGTTCCGTATATGGCGGCCTTAAGGTTGTTAACTGGATATCTGCTGTGCTTTAGCGACGGTTCCACTGCCCCACCTACTCTGCCCTTCTAAATAAAAATAACGCATATGTGCAATGTGATACTCAAAGTAAATTTAACCCCTAGCTTAAGAAATAAGGTCACTTATACTTACGCGGTTCTATGAGACATGCGTCCTTTTTTCTAAAGAGAGCAATACTAGTTTGGACTAGTGTGTTTGGTCTCGATATGCAGATGAAGACTTTGGCAACAAAAAGTACAGTCAGCATCAAAAGTAGCTAAGCAGAATAACATGCTCAAAATGATCTAGATACGATGTATTCTCTTGACAATAGAGTCGAGTGCAGATCATTTTGACCTCTTCGGTTGCGTAGCTACTTCTGCTGCTGACTGTACGTAAGGCTACAAATTCGGCTTGTTTGAAAATAAACCTTGTTTTATTTTTAGTTTAAATAAGTATTAAAGTAAGAAATAAATATATTACACTATGGGCCTGTTTCACGACGAGTAAACTTATCTGCCATTTAAAGTTGGCTCTCTCCTTGTCTATTTTTCAAGTGTAACAAAGGGCTAAATTTATCTGTCAAACATGCTTTACTTGTCGGTTGTGAAACAAGCGGTAAAAATATAACAAGGGAAAGCTAGCTTTGAAATAATTAATTGTTTAATTTATTAATTTATTTAATAGAAAAAACAGCTTAAAATAAAAATACAAATGTGAAATACATGAGCCAAAACAATTTCCACTAATGATACAAAAAACTAATTTTAGCAAAATTATTTAATAATCCAGCCGGAATTAATTGGCTTAGGATAAAATAAGAACCAGCGGGATTATTAAGATTACTACTTTATTAAGTCCTGAAACACTCATTTTATAAAATATCTTTATCTCAGAAGAATGTTAGGCAATTACGACTTAAGCGGCGATGAAAGAAACTGGTCTGGAGCATTTAATTTGTCTTTGAAAAGTTTTAGGTACGTAATTAACTGTGAGCTCTTTAAAGTGGAATAAATTGGTTTTAGTGGAGTAAGACATATAGATTGGTTTTGAAAATATTAGCCGTTAACTCTTCAGTAGTCAATGAGTCAGCCAGTCACTACTATACCCTTACCATGAGTTACAATTAACGTACTCGCTAGCGAGTCGAATGCTCTGTCCCTCGCAGACCTCGCAGTATTCTTATAGAGTGCGAGGGACAGAGTATTCGACTCGCTAGCGAGAACAGTAATTGTAACTCATGGTAAGGGTATAGTAGTGACTGGCTGACTCATTGACTGCCTTACAACGTACAGCCTAAGCCGCTCAACGCAGGAACTTAAAATTTGGACGGAATATTACTTCGGTACACTAAAGATGCACTATGTTGAAGCTTCTTGATTCAGTCAGGGGTCTAACTATTTGGGTTCTTGATAATGATTGCTTTATTATAATTGTTGTAAATTAGGTAACATATATTTTAAACGTAAGCAGGTAGGTACATTGACATTATCCGTACAGTAGATTGAGAAGAGAAGAGGTCGCCGCGGCAGTAAGTTGCCCGTTTTATAATAAACTAGCTGTTCACTTCGTTGGGTAATGTTTTTTTTTTATTAATATAGCCTATGGCACTCACAAATAACGTGGCTTTCTATTGATAAAATAATTTTCAAAATTGGTTCAGTAGTTCCAGAGATTACCCCCTACAACGTGACAAACTTGTGACTCGGCGAGTGACGTATAGATTTCGTCCGTAACACACTAATGGCCGGTTTTATAAAGGTCCGTTAGTAAATATGTCAGATCAAATTTTAGTAACTTCATACAAGTTTTGACATTCCTGACCGAAATTTGATCTAACGGATCTTTATAAAACCCAGCCTAAGGCTGCGACCACACCGGAGCTTAACGGTGCGCAAATTACGGTCCGTCAAAATTGGCGCCATGTAATTACTATGACCCGTTCTTTTGTTTACGCAAAGTAGATACCCTAATTCTTGGATTACATAATTTTCTCGCGGGCACAAGATATTTCACGTGAAAGATGTGTTGTTTAATATTTAAATCATGTTCTCGTAAAACCTCTTTGACGCGCAGGAGTAGCGGCGGCTTTGATTATCCACCTGGGTCCTGTATCCCTACCATGAGTTACAATTACCGTACTCGCTAGCGAGTTGAATGCACTGTCCCTCGCACTCTGTAAGAATACTGCGAGGTCTGCGAGGGACAGAGCATTCGACTCGCTAGCGAGTACGGTAGTTGTAACCCATGGTAAGGGTAGGCTTCGGTAAAGTTATGTAATTTTAAACTAAGTAAGTACTATACCAGGTGAAAAATACAACAAAGTCAGTATGAGGAATTCGGTAACTAATAAGAATAAGGGTAATCTGTTCTCATGAATTAAATAAGGCCTTAAAATTGGACAAAGAAAATAATTTAAAAAAAACATAGTGCACGTTAAAAAAAACAGAGTTTGTTGCTTATATTGCGGTGTTTCTTTTTGTTATGTTTAGCTTAGTAGATTAGTTTAGTGTGTGTGCAATGTGTGTTTAATCTGCCGTGATTTCACGGGATGGTTCCAACGGAAAACCAGCGCCGGCTTGAATGCCAGCATAACGCTGAGTTGGAACGATTTCGAGACAACAGTTCTTTAGACTACGTCAGTATTTTGTTTGTCTGTTAGTCACGAATAAATGTCTTTTCTTTACTTTCTTCTTTCTTTATTTTTTTCTAAATCCGGCACTCAATTACAAAGAAATATATTTGGATAGTGACATTGTTACTGTTAGAAAGCATTAACTTTTGTATGAATTCCTTTTTTGCATAGTGTCGCTGTTGGATTTTACGTGCGATAGATAGTCTCCGTTACAGTTTCTGAATTCCTCATACTAACCCATTTAGATTGAACACCCTGTATTCTAACTTGGAGCAGCCGTAAATAGGTGTAGGTGCTCCATTTTTCCCAGCCATAAATCAACTTGCATTAATTGCCTTACAAAGTACCTAATACCAGTAGACTACGAGTACTTACTACTATGTTCTCCTCCAACCCAACATTATATTAAAGTTTATTACAGTAGAAATCAAAAAAATATACAACCAAAATTTAATTTATAAAACACGGCGTTTTTACCTGCTGTAGGTACTTTTTCCAGTCATCAGCTGCATATCAAGAGCAATCTAACGTGTCCAAATTCCAAGTCTACGTTAAGTACACCTGCGGGCCTATTTATGGTCGTATTTATCGTGCGGATAAAACATCTGTCACTTTCTGACCAGTATGTAAGAGCGAGAGTGATGGATGCTACCGCGATAAAGGCGACCATAATACGGGCTCCGCCGACTCCATCGTCAGCAAGTTGTCCGCGACTTGTTTTTCTGTTGTTGCTAGCCGTATAGATTAGAATACATAATACAGAATTTATTGGTAAATTGCAAAAAAAATACAAGTCCAATTAAAATATACTCAGTCAGTTAGTTCTTAAATATCACAAATTATTGCGAATTTTAGTCAAGAAACTCAAAAGTGTACCGCGAAGTAAATACGACTTTAAAAAATTTATAACTTCTGAACTTATAATCATATTAAAGAACAATAATTTTGCAGTACTAGGCTAAATTTTTACTCTATCTACCTATATACGGGAACAACCTGTACATAAATTCACATGCTTAAACTTGATAAACTTCAAAAGAGTACAAATATGCAAATAAACATTTCTTTACCTCCAAAACCAAGCACAATATACAGGATGTCCTGCTTCAGCAAAACTGGTATTTTAGTTAAAGCAAACCAGTTTATTGCTGGAAGTAAATTGCTTTATGTCTAGCCGCATCCTGTAATGATTTTTGCAGGTATAGTGGTTTAAAACGCCAGGGGAATGGAATTGCGGGATACGTCGCCTTCGTTGCAGCAACGCCGGGACAGATAGCAGAGGAATATTGAATTCTGATCATAAATAACATATTTTTCCTTTGAAGCTTTTTCATTTTATTAAAATGTTAGACGTAATACGAATAAAATCCTGAATTATTATCCTCCTATAGGTACATAATAATACATGTGTTCATTTGGATAATACTTAGTTAATTTATGAATAGTTGAAGAACTATAAATAGGTTAGTAAAATGCTGAAATAATCTAAGTCTGTCTAAATAATTTTTAAAAAGATGCGATATTTTTTTTATTTAAGAAATCATGTTATCCTCCTGAGTCCCAGGTGTCGTTTAAAAGAACAAAATGGCGTTCACCATTGAGTCCTGGGTATTACTACATATAAGATGGCATTATAACCGAGTGTTCTTCAAAAAGAACAAAAACAATATTGTCACTGAGTCCTGAACCTTAAACACAGATTTTTACTGTTTTATACTTGTGCCGCCATTATCACCTGTTGCTGGCTACTAAGAATAAATATGGCGTCGTTCTTTCGCTTGATTCGACGCGTGGGATAGAGACAAATATATGACGATGGAGATTAATCTCCGTTTATTTACGGGTACTTTTGAGGCTAAATCAAAATAAAGCGTTTATTGACAATCGCAATTGATATTCAATCTCATACAAAGGACTATGATGGGTGTACATTAATTTATTTATAAATCATTTTAAGGCTTTACTTCTATTGACAAGATCACAAACTTTCGAGTATTTTATTCATTTTAGTATTTATTTTTAAATAGTTATAGGTTTTCTTAAATAGGTATTGTTTAATAGCAAAGTGTTTGTATTTACTTTTAATGTGACTCCGACAGATCTGATCAAATATTTTGAAGGCTATAAAATGCACTTGATTTTTTCCTTTGTCTGTAATGTTTTTACTAATTTGTATAAGTTATAAAAACTTAACTATACCTTAAAACACCTGCTGTTAAAAACCGGTGCCCCTTGTTTTATAGAAACTTATTTCATAGAACGTATGACTTCGCAGAATTTTCATTTCATAGAAAACTATTTTCTGCTAAACCCGTGTTGATTTCAGGTTATCTTAATATGATTCACGTAGGTTAGGTTAGGTTAGACTTGTAACCATAACAAGATAAATTGAAATCAACACGGGTTCAGCAGAAAATAGTTTTCTATGAAATTAAAATTCTGCGAAGTCATACGTTCTATGAAATCAGTGTCTATAAAACAAGGGTAAACCTTTAAAAACCAAGATGTCGTACTTTCAACTCCATTTATCAAACAAGGGTGTTCTAGAACTCAGAGTCAAAGTCAAATTACAGCATTAGAAAGCTCCTTTTATTTTTTGATTTAGAATATGTATTTAATAGTACCATATTTATGACACTCGTACTATAACTTACTAAATGAGTATAAAATCTAAATAAATTCATACTTTCAAAAATACTCCATTACTTATTTTATATATTTTTAGTTAAATTATGCATTGTACCTTTCTGTCAAATGGAAATATCACAATGACAGATAACAAAGCATATTTTAAACACACTAGCAGCTATTGTGCGTTTATGAATAAGTGGGCCAATCATTACCAGTTTCATAGACAAAACCTCAAGGAATCAACCTCAGAGCAACTTATATTTTCCTTTCCTTTTCCCAATGCAAATAACCTGTAAGCCTGCGCAATTCCCAGACTAACAAAACCTTTTTTTTACTTTTAACAGCTCAGCGGAACATTACGTAACCCAGAATTCCTAACATCGGATTTTATCATGATTCTAAATACAGGTTTTATATAAAATCAACCTTTATCTATGATCTTTTTGGTTGATAATGCATTATCAAGTTTGCTGGAGTTATGACGTTGGGAAAGTGAATTGTAAGTTTTCCTCAATGTCTAAGTGGATGTACTTTCGAGAAAAAGATCAAATGTGCAATGAAAATCCAGTTAAGTTTGAGTTCTATTGCCATCAATGTGGTGCTAAATTGTAAAATTCTCCTTTGAATTTATGAGGTCCTTTTTAAGTCCAAGTCTAATTTTACGATAGGTTTGTTTCTGCTGATGGTACACAGGCTTTCGGTCGCAGGCATCCGTTTTGGGGCCAGGAGAGGTCGCATGGATAGGAATTATACTAGTGATGGTTAATATTCTTATTTGGTGATATGTTTATAATGTCTTTTACAAATAGCTTCATCTGTTTCTTTCTAACTTTGAAAATCTAATAAATTGTATTGAAGCCTCTTCTTAATTTCATAATTAATTTAACATTTGGTTAACATGCAATTTTTGCAGCAATGTATTGGGTATAATTCTATTTTATTCTACGAGAAAGCTGAATTAACCGAAAGGACATAGTGAGGTAACTAAGTTAATTTACTTAATAAAATGGTATGATGTTTCCAAATTCGAAAATTTTGAATAAACATATTTACGAGTATCCAGTATACAGGGTGTTTGGAAGTCGAGTCAAGTATTTTATGGAATGACTAGAGGACGCCCGCGACTTCATACGCGTACAATTAGTTTCCCGCTACTCCCCCCAATTCTTCCCGTTGGGGTTCGATTTTCGGAAAATCCTTTCTTAGTGCTCACTTACATCATGAAAGGAACCCCTGTACCAAATTTTAAGTTTCTAGGTAAGTCAGTCAGGTTTGCCTTTTATATATTATTATATAGATTAAAAAGGATCATTCTGATCATTTTTAAACGCATTTTCGGGAAAATTATAGACCTAGTAAGGTATCAAGTCCTAAATTATATATTAAAGATGCAGAGAGGGTTTTTTTTAATAACAACATATAGTTTTTTAGGTTTTTACGTATTTTTTGTTAAATTATACTAAAAAAAATCATTGTTACAATTTTAATGAGCAGTGGCGTCTTTTTTTCCTTAATAAAAGCTAAGAGCATTATAAAATAATTATATTAAGTGTCTTTATCTAGAGAATTACAAAATCAAAGGGAATAAAAAGAAATGTATAAACTCCACTGTTCTGCTTATTATAAAACCCGTCTGTGCATATTTGATTCATTTGGCTACCGAAAATTGTGAATTTAATACCTATGTGACTGGTATTTTGAAATTAATTCTAAAATAAGCGCTGCGTTTCGCAAATTTTACAGTGCTTTTTTTACTGACGTTATCCCAAACAGGCTGTATAAATTTCGTTTTATTTTGCTTGCACATATTTTAATACCAAATTAATCAATATTTTCATTTAAAAGTATATTGTAGGGTAAACCCATTGTTTCGAAAGACCAAAAAAAATTAAAAAAATGGGGAAAATAAACACCTACCTTTCAAAGTCACGGCAACTTCTAAAATTTTGATTATGTTTATATTAGAGCGAATACTATAAAATTGGGTCCTACTTTAACTAAATTTGTACGTTAATGACCCGTTTTCATTGCACTTGAGAAATTTACGGCGCAAAAACCAACATTTTATGAGATAAGATTTCAAGCCTTTTTCTAAGCCTGCTGATGGCATGCCATTAATCTTTCCAGTATAATTTTAAATAGCCGTCTGTTGCATTTGGTGTAATAAACAACCTTTTTGGATTAATTTTATGACTTTGATTTATTCTCTTAAAATAGAAACGTCGGATTATGCGCAACCGTGCTCGGGCATAAGTATATTAATGTCCAGCCTAATTGGTCTTGAAAATTGCTCATCGGTTGTCCGTTTAATTATTTGACAGACCGTCCTCTGGCTAACCTAATAAGGACCTTATTTTCTTATTATTAAGCTACATTACATAGAGCTCAAGGGATCAAGTTATATACAATTACTAAAGGCAAAATTTTAAGATCACTCTAAGTATCTGTTAGATTCAATTTAGGTTCACACCATTAAGATCTGGCATTTTCTTTCACATGCAGAGAAAAGAAAAGTGATAGATTTAATTGTCATATAATTATGGGATTGAAAAAATGTGATTTTAAATGCTACATCCTGTATTTGAACACGTATGTTAGTAAAGTCTGTTCCTATTCGGACTGCCAATGACAATAACAAGTATACCTAACTGTAATTGTCTTTGGATAGAGGATGAAATAGCGATGAGAATAATGTTAACTTTAATTAGTTTATTAAAAAGGTTCATAATCATCATCGTATTATTATGCTGGGTGCGACAGAGACGAAAACCTAGCTTATCAATCAAATCTATCAAAACTTCTTCTACATTTTCATGTCAAATATATTTCGAAATAAAAAATGTATGTCTCAAGCACCAGTCAGTGTCATCGTGTTTTACCAAAAGCACTTTTCATCAAAAAATACAAGGTTAAATAGAGATTACTAGCTCAAAATAAACATGAAGACAATGATAAAGTGTATAAATAAATAAAAAATAATATGGCTATGCTCAATATGCTCATCCTTCAAAAGTACGCGAATATGGAGTCATAATGGTAAATTGATTTGTATACTAGAGTGACGGAACGAATAGGAACAGACTTTACGAATGAAAAGATGATAATCGTGTCGAGTACCTACTGAGCTTCTACTTTACTGGGTAAAAACATATTGCATTCGGCATGTTATCGTATTGTCTACGTTACAATATCTATTATTTAAAACAACAGGAGAACACGTCAAAGGCTTTTCCCAGTAGAGTGGAGGCCCACCAGCGCCTCTAGTCTAGGCGGTAAAAACGATATCGTATTTGACCTGTTATGGTATTTTTATCGTGTTTCGTTAATAAATAATGATAGTATGGCACACTAAAGAAAGGGATTTCGTTGCTCAATAAATTGAAAACCTATTTATTTCCATAGCCACCAGTTTTACGTCACCTGGCACGGTTTTTCCCACAGTTAAAACGCCTGGCAATGTTATATTTGAATTAAAAATTAAATGCATAATTAGCTATAACATTACACCAAACACAGAGCTCTATAAGTTGCATACCTTCAATTGATTTTACAACCCCTTTGTTGCCCATCCACTCCCACACCCACCGCTGAACAGCTGCCAGGCGCCCGGATTAATAAATAATGATAGTATGGCACACTAACGAGAGGGATTTCGTTGCTCTATAAATTGCAAACCTATTTCCGTAGCTAGATCTACGTCACCTAGCACGGTTTTTCCCCCAATTAAAACGCCTGGCAATGTTATATTTGAATTAAATGCATAATTAGCTATAACATTACACCAAACACAGAGCTCTATAAATTGCATACCTTCAATTGATTTTACAACCCCTTTGTTGCCTATCCACTCCCACACCCACCGCTGAACAGCTGCCAGGCGCCCGGATTAATAAATAATGATAGTAAGTATGGCACACTAACGAGAGGGATTTCGTTGCTCTATAAATTGCAAACCTATTTCCGTAGCTAGCTCTCCGTCCATATTGCTATTGCCTCAGATAAAGTTAATATTCCGTCATCCATCTGTCATCTTTTCAAACCAAAACTTAATCAACTGCAATCTGAACAATAAAATCAGACACGTCTGTTAAATTATCTTTAGACAGATGAGTTATTAAATAAAAAAATGCCGAATAGATATCGCAAAATTGATATTTTTATGATGAACATCAATTCCAATATTCTTTCAGCAGCTGAGAAATATCTAAGTACTCGTAAAATTGAGTAAGACCTGACGACTGGAAGATTTGCTCGCTGTAATAACTTTTTACGTGAAAAATAAGAAAAAAGCTTTTAAAACTCACGCCTAAATATTAGTTAAGTCTGCGCCGGAAGGGGGGATAAGTATAAGGGTAAATGAGCACTCAGATTTACGATCTCTTCACGAAGAAGCAAAAAAAGAATCCAAAAATGTGCCTTAAAAAGAAACTTTTTTTCACGCATGTCTAAAACACTTTTTTTCAAACGATTGCTATCAGTAAATGGAATCTACTACGATAAAAGTCTTTGCGTCGAGAAGTTTCAAAATTACTTCTGAATTTAAAGATATTTATAGTTTTGGGACGTCTATAAATCAAATCAGAGATCTAATAACGATCTTGAAAGCGTGTCTAGTAATCTAACACGTCTAGACGAGCTTTGAAAGAGTTTTCTACACTGTTAGCGACACTTACAACTACAAACTAAGATATCTAAGTAACTATAATGAAGTTTATTTGATACTCTAACATGGTAATTTCATAAAAAACTAGTACGAGCTAGGTGAATGAGTGAACTAATTGAGTAAGTGCATGTTAAGGTTCTTCATTTATTTATTTACAGTGTCGGTAAGAGGCTTACAGTAAAAAATACCAAGGCACTTATTAGTATGTAGGTATATACAAAATAATAGTTAATAAAAGATAAGATAAAAGATAAAAGTCATTTATTCAGTAAGTAGGCCGCACGGGCACCTTTACATGTCAGGAGTCTACCAGCGCTTCCCAAGAGGAGACCACTGCCGAGAAGAAACGCCGCAAGAAACTCAGCAGTCAGTCATTTTTTAACCATATTTCCTATTACAATGATACAACTTAGTCTAGTATTATATAAAGCTATAAATATTAATTTAAATATAATATGCGTAGATCAGCAGGAAAACATGGCAAAAATATTAGGAGAGATTTAGACGGAGAAAAAGGCAAAAACAAAAAAATTAATAATAAACAAAGTTTCGACATGTTTTCCTACATCAACAGTGTCCCCTAGACAAGATAAAGGTTTTACATTTGAACAAATTATTATTGACTAAGTTTCGAGTTTAGGCCATGCATTTTTGTCTGCTAGATAATCCTCGACCCTATAATACGCTTTAGACATTAACGACTTTTTCAAGTAATTTTTAAGTGCTGAAAAGGGTAACTTTAAAACTACGTCAGGTAATTTATTATAGAAATGAATGCATTGACCAACAAATGATTTATATACTTTACGTACGCGGAATTTTCGAATAGCAATTTTATTATTATTTCTTGTATTTAAATTATGTACCTATATCAGAATTTTTGGTGAAAGAATCTAAATTTTTAATAACATAAATAATATTCTCATAAATAAATTGAGATGCTACAGTTAAGATATTAATTTCTTTAAATAGTTCTCTTAAGGAGTCACGAGAATTTAAGTTATAAATAGAACGAATGGCCCTTTTTTGTAAAACAAATATAGTTTGTATTTCAGCTGCCTTACCCCAAACCAGAATACCGTACGACATGACACTATGGAAATAACTATAATAAACTAAGCGAGCTGTTTCAACATTAGTTAGCTGTCTAATTTTCCTAACGGCATAAGCTGCCGAACTTAGTTTACCTGCCAGTACAGCTATATGGGGACCCCATTGCAAATTTTTATCTATTGTTATGCCTAGAAAAACTGCCTTATCTACCATTTGCAGACACTGGTCATTTATAAAAATACTAGAATCTACCGGTTTAACATTAGGCAAAGCGAACCTAACACATTTAGTTTTCTTAGCATTTAGTAGTAAATTGTTACTAGTAAACCAATTAAGTACTTTAACTAGTATGGCGTTTATCATACTGTAGTCTACGGACTTTCTATCTACCTTGAAAATTAATGAAGTATCATCAGCAAAAAGCACAATATCACAAAGTTTATCTACTGTTGGTGGTAAGTCATTTATATAAACGAGAAATAGAAAAGGACCTAAAATGGAGCCTTGAGGCACACCTAGTTTCACTGTAGCTCCAATTGATTGCGTTTTGTTTACAACCACTGTTTGAGTTCTGTCACTTAGATAAGAAGACATAAGACTTAAAGCTTTATTGGACAATCCATAGTGTTTTAATTTTAAAATAAGGGTCGAATGATCCACGCAATCAAAAGCTTTGGAAAGATCACAAAATATTCCTACCGCATCACAAGATTTCTCCCAACTGTTATATATGTATTTAATGAGAACAGATGCCGCATCAATTGTTTATCGACCTCTGGTAAACCCAAACTGGTTACTATTAAGTAGTTTATTTCTATTAAAGTGACCTAACATATCATTCAGCATTAGTTTCTCAAAGACTTTACTTAAAACCGGTAGTATGGAAATGGGACGGAAGTTCGTTATATCACTCATGTCGCCCGATTTAAAAAGAGGTATGACTTTACTATATTTCATGAGATCTGGAAAGGTCCCCTCTGATATGCAATTATTGTAAATTAATGCTAGGTGGGGTGCAATTACATCTATGATATGAAAAACTACTTTAACTGATGTGCCCCACAAATCCTCAGTCTTTTTTAAACTAAGCGATTTAAATACCTTGACTATTGAATCTGAATTTACAGGGCTGAATTCAAAGTTTATATTACATTTACTGACATTAGTGCAAAGTAATGATTTAGCTTCAACCGCGGATGATTTAAGACATTTTGTAGTATTGCTGGCTATGTTGGAAAAATAATCTTCGAATGCTAAGGCAACGTCTTTATTTGATGTGATTTGTTTGTTACCTGTGTTTATGGTGACTTGATTATCACGAGTTTTTGATTTTCCCGTTTCTCTATTTATAATATTCCATACAGTTTTTACTTTATTGTCAGATGATTTGAGTTTAAGACTAAGAAAATTTGCCTTAGCAGTTAAACAAGCTTGCTTAAAGGTCCTTGAATAGTTTTTAACATAATTTAGGAAGTCAGCGTTCTTATTGTCTTCCCTCTCTCTATATAGCTCATAAAGCCTATTTCTACTCTTATGAATGCCTGCAGTAGCCCATTCACTAAACTTGGTTTTTGACTTCGAAATAGTTTTCATATTAAAATTATTATTAAATTGATCTAGAATTACGCCAAATAAGTCTTTATAAATACTATTACTCTCATTCTGTAAGAAAGGTAACACAGAAAGGTTACTTTGAACTTTATTTTTAAATAATTCCAAACGTTTACTAGTTATAGGTCGGTATGTTATTGTCTGCGGTTTTTGATAAAAATCATTGACGAAAGATGCCTTCTGACCACTATGGTCCGAATTAAAACAATTGAATATTTCTTTATCCAAACATTCGCAATTACAAAAAATATTATCTAAGCAGGTTGCACTACTAACACCTATCCGTGTTGGTTCAAAGAACAGATTACCTAAATTAAAAGATTTAAATAAACTTAGTAACCTAGTGGTATTATTTGATGTTTCGAGTAAGTTAATATTAAAATCTCCACAAACTATAATATGCTTCTGGCTATTACATGCTAATTTTAACACATGTTCCATTGTAGATTCAAATGTGCTAAAATCAGCCAATGGTGGCCTGTAAACACATATTATTATATAACTTTCTAGTTCTGCACATGAAATTTCTACAATCCTTTCTATCGATAGCTTTACAATATCCTTTCTTTCTTTAGATTTAAGAGTACTTTTAACAATTATAAAAGAGCCACCATGAATGGCACATTTTCTGGCAAAATAACTAACTAATTTAAAATTTAGAAAATCAAAAATTAATTGGTCTTGTCGAAGCCAATGTTCAGTAACGCACATAATTTGTATGTTTTCATTATCTAAGAACAACCCTATTTCTAGTTCTTTGCTGGAAAAACCTTGAATATTTTGGTGGATTAAATTTATACTCAAGGGTGTTTCCGCTGTCCTATACTTTAGTTTAAATCATGAGGCAAGGCATTATTGCTAATATTTGCTTGCTGGGGCTAATATATAAATACATGCTGATTGTAATCCAAATTTATATTCTTTTTGGTGACTTCTTGTTTCATTCCTGGCTATGAGCGCGCACGACACACTAGAGGTACTTTTGAATTATCACTGTAACTGCCGCACTCAGAGACGTCAATTAAATTTAATGCTTGTTTAGTGACGTGTTGTCTTATTCTATTGTTTGTTATAGCAAAGAAAGTGACAGCAGCTACTTTAATCAAGCATTAAATTAAATTGACGTCTCTGAGTGCGGCAGTGAGTATACAAAACACAAGGTTAGTTAACATTTGCTTAGTTCATTTCAATTGTGATATTACCTATAAAAATTATTCAAAAGTTACTTCTAGCTTCTATACTCGTCTCGATCCAAAGTTGCCGCTGACCTGAATCTGCTGAATATTAAAATTGAGTGATAAAAGGCAGGCATGTTTACGAGAAAGATAGAAGAGTTAGTACCGAGGCGCGAGGGTGCCAAATGATCGCAAAATCTCCCTAATGAGCGGTTTCGAGGTAAAAGTTCGCATCAAATTTCAGCTGGTATTGATGAGCGAGGCTTCACCTAGTTTTCTGCGGGTGACGGGGTTACTTATTCAGTGCCAGCGACACGCTTTGGTGTCCTAATTGCATGCAATGTGGTGAGTTTGTGTTAGGTACGTTTAAATTAAATTATAACGGGTCTTAGCACGATTACACCATGTATTTAGGAGTGGTAGGGTGACGGCACCAATGTTGGACATGTTTAGCTAAAGGCACCAAAAATAGACACTCAACTCTTAATTCAAAGATCATAAGGTTATAAATTTATTGTCTCAAAATAAATATATAACCCTTATCTTCTGTACCATAAGAAACAAGTGTCCATTATTGGTCCTTGTTCATTACTGGTTCCTTCACCCTATATATTATCTACAAAAAAAATACAGTATCGACTAAGGAAATAAAGGCTTGTAGTATTCTTGGGGTCGGTTTAGACCAAACGAACGAATGCTCTAGAACATGTTTTGTCTTTATTTTTACAAAGAAAAGGTAAGAGATAATGCCATAGAATTCTTGCTTGTTCACTTGGTCTAAACCCACCCTTAGGCGATGGGCTTGCAACCTGTCACTAATATAGGTACACTGGTAAACATCTTAGCCTGTTTGTTAGTTAGTTTTTAGAGTTGTTGGTAATTTTGTAGCTCTGCCTACTCCACTCTGGGAATGAAGGCATGAGTTTGTGTATGTATGTGTGTGTATGTGTGTGTGTAAATTACAGTAGGTATTAGGCAGTTAAGAAGTAAACCTAACCCATTGAATGGCCATGAAGTTTCTGACCATCGACATCGTTGACAGCAGTAAAACAATGATAAACTATTTGTTGCGTGTGAAGGCACAGTAATAACAGCATTGTTTGACTGCTGTCAACATTATCCATATTTATAAACTTTATGGTTGTGCAATGTGTCAGGATTAGCTTCTTATCGGCCGAGCACTATAAGGTTATTATTTCGCAAATGTCACGCACCCAATTTAGTAACACCCCTGTACTGCATTCTAAAACCAAAAAGCAGTAAGAGCTTAATAACTTAGTTATGTTATGCTTCCTTTTTCTTTTGGAGAGCAGTTTTTCCGAATTAGCTTCTAGCGCATCGTTCTTACACCTATTGAGACTCATTGAATTAACAAACTTTTTGCACTTAAATCAAAACTTGGTTCATTTTGTTCGCCCCTTGATTTTTCTCTTACTTATTCACAAACTTATTCTTGTGCATACTACTCTCTCTCTTTAGCTCCCTTTGTCTATTTCTCAATTTATATCACATTATAGACTGGCATTAGTATTAGTTAGTAGTACTATAGTAACATGTCCCGCGGCGTTATACAGTATGATTTATAAACGCGTCTCGTCAGCTAATCGCCAAGAATAACGCGCGAGACGCGGGAAAATGCCCACAGATCTCATTATGCGGTTTATAGGGTGTTAAGGAAATTGACTTATGTTGTTGAATAAATTTATAGTGTTGCAGTTTTTTGTAGTGTCTCTAGCTGGTACCTATATGTATTGCATTAGAAATAAACTAGTGGGGTGATCAGGGTTAGGGTTAGCGCAATATGACTACTTATATTTGAACTCCTTTACATCAAAGCCATGGGTAAATTGTATGTTATAAGGTAGGTAAATGTGTTTGTCTTTGTATCTGTGTCTATGGCATCGAAGCTCCCAAATGGATGCACTGATTTGGACGCAGTTTTTTTTATAAAGACTAGTTTAATTGAGATTGTTCGGAGCTAGGTTACATGGAAATCGGTTAAACCGTTTATTTATTTATTTTACACAAAATATGTCTGAAACTACAGGGAGCACCCTGAAATTAAAAATATGAATGTATCGGGTGTCTCTGACCTTGGGGTTTTAAATGCACGGATCGTTTTTACTCCTGACACTGAACTTCTTTTGTTCTGTAAGTTGTTTAAAATATGTTCAATTTAAGTTTATTTATTTCGTACAATTTAAATGTAATTATCAATGTACGCGATCCAATTCTCCATTTTCTTTAACCCTCGTAACATGAGATAGTGATTATACTATAGCCATGATTGAATACACTGATTTTACAATAAGACTTTAACATCAATAAGTTATTTTTAATGTTGCGGAACAAAAGTAGTTCAGTTTAGCTTGTAGAATCGATCGTTGCCATTGAAGCTCCAAGCTCGGAGGCACCCTGTATAGTATGATTTGACAGCTTTTACCAAAGGAAAAAGCTTCCCGAAATCCCAATACTCTGCAGCGTAAACTAAAAATTGTTTGTAAAAGGAAGCGTCGAAGTGACGACGGAGTATTTTATCAACACGGTACAAAGTCCCGGAATCCCGTCCCCGGCAATTGATAGATGACGTCTATCCCGGGAAATAGTTTCGTCCCCAACTTCGTGATGCGTCTCATTTGAACCATTTTTCTGAGGTCTCTTGAAGATTCTTCACGTTTGATGAGACGAATGGTTGCGATCTTTTCTATCTTCTGTAGTTTTGGGGATCCGTATGTATTTTAAACCCACTTTTTTTTCTTTTTTGCTTCACTTTGTTATGATTTTACACTTTGAACTGTCAGTGTTTAAAGTTTTAACGTATTCCTCAATAACGGAAAAAATGGGTATACATTGGAAGGTATCACTTTGCAATTGTACGACCAAAATTTAATAAATATACAGCTTCCAATTAAAAGTAAAAGAAGTCAAATAATTAAATAAACTTTCCTTGTAAAAAAATACTCAGATATCATTTGCACTAAGGCAAATTAAACACTAAAGAAGAAAAGAATTTTAGCCCAATGTTTGTTTGTTTACCCAAACTTTATCCTGTTTCTTCTTTATCTTTACGGTAGTAATTTATGCAGTCAATTCCTAAAAATACTAGAGAACGCGAACCTTTTATACAACTTCTAGCCATTGAGAGGGTCCGCGATAATACAAATAGTCTATTTACAAGATAAGAAAACAAGAACTTTACAAGAAAACAAAAAATATGAGGCCGTAACGTAACATACACACTATCATTTCTACGAAAAAAATCTTATCTGTCATTATGTAAGTGGTAAGCTGGTTAGGATACGAAATACAGGGTGAGTCGTTTTTAAAGAGGGATTGAATTCTGAGAAATTTTAAAATAGAACCAATGTTTAAGAGCAGACCCAGGTGCCCGTTTCTCGTAAAGTATTAGTCTAATAATATTAGTTTTTTGTCTCATTTTTTAGTTTTATTTACGAGACAAAACACTAATATTATTAGACTAATACGCTTTGAGAAACGGACCCCAGACCAGAGATATTTGTTGTAATACAATGTTTTTTGTAGTATAAGTTCAACTTTACCAGGGTTGCACATGGGCTGCAGCCCGGATGCATAAAACATGTTAATATATCCAATTCTATCTCTCTCACGAGCTTTACACAGACATATTGCTAAAGTCGATATTGCTGCCGGTATTGATGTTTTATGCAGTTTTGTGCCATTAGAAAATAAGCAAATATAAAATGTTGTCTGCAGCGAGTATTAAATACTGGTAAATATTATTCATCATCATTTACTTAAGGGCTATGCACTTGTCAGTGGAGTGACTTGCATTATTACTTATTTCGAGCCTTCACTTAAACACACTGATAAATATAATTACGATATCAAAAATATAGGAATTTAAATTACCTAAAATAAATAAATATCACAAAATACTTTAAATGTATAGTTACAGTATTGCCTCCACCGTTAAAACGTTTTACGTTTGATAGTTTTAGGTTTCGCAGAACTATTTCATTCACATCAGCCTGTATATTAGGGTAAGGGAACGTGATATCTTTTTATCTCGAAGAACCTTTCCGGCCTGCGGCGTTGCCTCGACTCTTGGACTATCCCTTTTACCCATATTACTAAGGCCTCAAAAATATACAGGCTTATTTTTATTATCCAAGTGAAAAAGGTCCAAAAAGATAATGTGTCAATCTGGTTTAAGAAGATCCTTAAACTAGCGCATAGAGGTTATCTTAATTCATTTATTTAGTAGTCAATTGTTGCTATAGGTAAACTGTGTGTAACGAGTGCGACCGACTGCAATACATTGTCTTTATTATGTTATCGATCGTTTTTAAGAGCATTGTGAAACAATGCTTAAATAGCGTTGCTGTCAAAAAAACCATACGAATTTAGCACCGGGCGATAACGTTTGCTATCCCCTAAATCGAGTCCTATTTCCACGATTTTTTAATATGTTGTAGTTACTATGAAAAACAAGGTTTGTACGTTTCCGGTTTTGCTTTTAATTTTGTCACAATCCTCTTAATTTCGCTATGTCATGCCCCATGGTAACTATACCAAGAATAAAGGTGAAGGGAAGTAACATTTTTTATTTTATCATTTTATATTTTTTTCTACGCTACCTAACCGGATCCTTTAAAATAAAATGTATAAAACTTGCACAGGGTGATCATATTAGTTACTCAAAAATACTGCTCTGAGATTTGTCAAGATCGTAGCAGGTGGAAAAAAGTGGTCTCTGCCTACCTCTCTGGGAAACAGGCGTGATTTAATGTATGTATGTATGTACTGCTCTCACTTCACAGTACTGTATTTTATCGCATTATTGTCGTCCTGTTACGGCTCAAACATACGAAAGTCACGCCTCGCCTCAGCCGACGAACGTTACGGCACGAGGGAGATGAAAGAAATTGATTTACTCACACCAACATGTATCAGATAACCGGCTATATATTGAATTGGGTGTCGCTTTGAACAAGTTTCAAACAGACAGCTAAAAGAGAAAAACCGCCCTACTAATATGATACATGCTAAATTAACTCTTAAGTATTTATTTGTTATGCTGCTGGCAGGTAATCCACTGAACCGATTTGAATTAAATTTTGTATGGAGAGTGCTTGACTTTGGTTAAGGACATAAATGACTGACTGCTGAGTTTCTTGCGGCGTTTCTTCTCGGCAGTGGTCTCCACTTGGGAAGCGCTGGTAGACTCCTGACGTGTAAAAGTGCCCGTACGGCCTACTTACTGAATAAATGTCTATTATCTTTTTTTAGGCAACTGTTTGTCATGGGTAATTAATCAACTCCCGTGGGAAAAGCGATTAAGGACTTCTACGCGGACGGACGGCAACATCGAGTATCTAATAAAGTTATTCTTTGAATTCTGCGGCTTTTTTTCAGTGAAGTCTGGCTCTCCCGCTTTGAAGCAGCCTTTAAACATAGATAAGTAATTGCTCGACTGAAGTTTAATACATAATGTAATTAATTAAAAGGGATCGGAATAGGTTGTGCTACATGTTCATTCGTGCGTGAGTGAGATGGTTAATAGGTTATTGAATGAACATGCATGAAGTTTAGGTAAATAAGTAATAACTATTGCGACCCCAATTTACTACATGATTATTTTTAATAATCTTCTCCGGGGGACTATTAAATGGAAAACAATATATTCAAGATAACTATGTGAGTAATATATCGCAAAAGTATAAAGAGAATAAATAGCTAGTGAGAAATATATTAATATAGTTTACTATAATTAATAATAATAAAAAAAACACTACAAAGTCACTGTTTTTTTTTCAAAAGTTTAATTTCAACTGAATACAATTAACTAAATGAATTAAATTAATTCATTATTGTATTTAATGTTACTCTATTAAAAATAACAAAAGTTTGGAGTGATCGTTTTGTTTTCAAAATCTCTCAGTATTTTATTTAGAACGCATCGTTCACCATTTCCAGTTATTGTGTCCGATCAATCTCACTCACTCTTTTACGTTTGCGAACCTTTATTTAATTTATAAAGCACCCTGAACGTTACTCCCTGCACGTTACTGAAAAATTAAGTAGTATAACCGATAGAAAATGAACATTAACTGCTTTGCACCTCACTATATGAGCTTAAAGATCGCAATGGTTGTTTCTGATCTAAAAACAGTTAAAGCTTGCAGGCAAATTTTACTGTCTTGACAGTAAATTGAAATGTGTATTATAGCATTAATATTTGAAAATTAATTAAATATATTCAATCAGTAAACGTGAATGTTTTGTCTTTTACTGTTTTTCAAGCACTTGATGATTTCGTGATCAGTTACTCCAAGTGTTTTTTTTCTGCTGTATGTTTTTGTAGTTTAATAATAACTTTACTGTGACGTAAATATTAGCTATCGTAACGTTGGCACTATCAGCACTATGATGAAACTTAATTTTTATTGGTGGTACAATAAATAAAATTAAATACAAGAATGATATGGAACCCTTTGTGTGCGAGTCAGACTCATACTTGGCCGGTTTTTTTTAAATGTAATATAAAAATTCGGACACCTTAACAAAAAGATGTTGTCCTACAAAGTTAACTTCGCGCAGTATTGGGATCCAATTTGACCACTCCCAGCAAAGAAAGCAGTTCACTTCCACTGGAATATCGAACTAAGGTAAACGCAGCTATCAACGACCCATCCAAAATCTGCAGGTATTACCGACCCATTAGCGTAATTCGAAATTTTAACGTTTCTGCAACTATTTGAGCCTGATTATACGAAAAATACACGCGTTTGTTCATTGAGCATCGAAAAATCTTACGTAATCATCAGTTACTATGGATCTGTAATAGAAAAAATCGACATACGTACTTTATTAATTATTTTTTACAATAGAATATTTTATTTTGAAGCATTTATCATCGTAAGTATAAACCCAATATTCAATATACTCTACCATATACAAATTACAAAAATACTGTGGTGAGTATACCAATATTCTTAATGATCAACTTCAAAATTGCGGAAGGGACAAAACATAATTATATCACTTAAGATAGTGTTATATTAAGCTAAAAGAGAACTGTTTGTGGGAAAACTCCGTAACTTTGTCTCAGTTCACGCTCATCTAATTTGTAAAACTTTCTCGAGAAGCTGTTAATTGAGTTGATTCGTTGCTGCTAAGTGGTAAGAGAAGGCAGTATACAGGCGAGCCCACTCGAACCCAAGGTTTAGAATACAAGGTGACACATAAGTCGTGATACAATTTATCACCAGGGTGTTTTACCAACAAATATGAACAACTTTCACTATGGGACCAAGTCAGAAATCACGAAAAAATACAGCTGTTTCATACATTTTGGTCGCGGACGTATTGAACTTTTCTATGAAACAGCTAATTTTTTTTTGTGATTTCAGAGTTGGTCTCATACTGAAGTTGGGATACCCTGGTGATAAGTTGTATCATGACTTTAGTATCACCCTGTATATTTAATAAAAAATATGTCAAAATTTTCGTTGCTTTCTGGATATGGCAGAGCCCGCCGTAGCACAAAAAAAGACTGACTTCTTTCTGAGTTTCTTGCGGCGTTTCTTCTCAGCAGTGGTCTCTTGAGAAGCGCTGCTGGTAGATTCTTGACGTGTAAATATGCCCGCGCAGCGTACTTACTGAATAAATGTCTTTTATCTTTTTTATCCTTTATCACACCTAGATCGAAAACTTGGATTTAATAAAAACCTGTAGAGCACGTCCAAAAATGGCGGCTAGGCTACCCGACCTTTTGCAATGGATACCCTTAATTCATACAGATTTACTGAACTATAAGATTGTTTGATCTAGACGTCAATAAGCGTTTTATTTCAACTTTTGAGTGATCCAAGTTTGTCGAGGACAAATACACTTAAACAATTTGAAATAATCGAAGTAGTCTCGCCCCGTCTCGGCCCGTGTATTTACCTTTATAGAAAGGATGTGGTCTAGACTTTTAATTAAAATCGTGTTTGTATAAAAAGTCGTCCGTAGTCCTTGCTAAGGTCGAATAAAATTTAAAATATACCAACAACAGGTAGCCCCTATAACTAATAAGTAATAACACTGATATCGATAGGTATATAAATTTCGCCGTTCATTCCCGAAATACCAGAATTTTAAAATAGAGTTTTGGGTCTCCGATTTATTGAGAATCTGGTTCAATAAATCGGAAACCCAAAACTAAACATTCCAATTAGGGTATTGTTCATTATCTTCATACAAGATTTCGAATTTGATTTTTTTAGAATCTGCACGTCTAGCACATGTTGTCGGATCTCCCTTTCTTTCTTGTCTGTAATGAAAGAGACGCACTGAGCGACAAGCGAGAAAATACAACTTGTGCTACCTGGGCTGGTAAACAGTAATTTGGTATTTTGAAATACTGGTATTTTGGGAATGAGCGAATTTCGTTTACGTTGAAATTATTATCGCTAAAATATCTTATTACTATTGAAGTCTCATTTATTTAAACCAAAGAAATATGCCTCAATTGAGTTAAGGGGCCAAATAAATTGCTTTAAATACAAAATCTTGAAGATTATTTGATACAAAGAGCAGTCGTTATAAAAATATCTCAACACAAACATAAGGATGAGATCCACTTAAATATATTACGTTTTACTTTAGTTAACTCAAAAAAACTTGATACCTAATAATAATATGATGGAATAATTTTAACCTTGAATCTCGTTTACCATCCATTCAAGGCATTTAACCCTTAGACAAAGGACGTCAGGGAATGGCGAGAGCGTTCTTCAAAAACAAAGGCACGACACTCGGAAATCTCCCAAAAATCCAATTATTTTTCATGAACACCGCGGCCTCTTCACAATTCAAATAACTCAACATAAAATGGAAAACTGTTGCTGAAATTATGTGACGTCATAAAAGAAATGGCCCATAAAAAGCACTGGAAAATAAAAGAAAAAGAAAGAATGTGATTTGCATTTTTTTTCGTCGAGCACAGAAAAGGTTTTATGTGATCGCCATTCTGGTGCAGATGACCTTTACACCTGCTTCTAATAAATAGTTGGCTGTAATGTATCTCTTTAGCAGCCAAATTGCAGCTTAGAAGTTAATTCTGCTGCATTTTAGCAGTGGTTGGACCTTGGTGAAGGATTCGTCCAGATCACTTCCACCATCTTATCGTATAACCTACCGCCAAGCAGCACTGTTCATATTGTTGTGTTCCGGTGTAGCATAGAGGCATTCCATCTTAGTGCTCAGGGTCGGCAACGAATTTGCAGTCTTGAGATTTTAGTCTTAGTTTTACTTAGGTACCCTCAGGTGACCTGTGAGCTCGTTGGCCTTCTCCCTGCCATAAATAAATATTAATACTGACAAAATGTATGGATTAAGGTAGGCTCTCGACGCGACCGTCTGACAGCTGAACGACGAATGCACCTGAGGGCTTATTGTCTAACGCACTCGCAATCGCAACCGGTTTCAAAGTGGAGCAATTGTTTTCATTTTGTATGCAGACAAGCCTTCGATGTTCAAAATGAAAACGATCGTGATTGTGAGTTTAGACAATAAGCCCTTTTTACTTTGAAGTCGATTGCGAGTGCGTTAGGCCAGCTGGTATTTACGATATATAGCAGTAAAACACCATTTCAGCTTAAAATAAACAGTAATGCAGGTTGTTTTACTATAAAACAAACCCTTCCCGAGTTAACCGTCAAATAAATAGGCACCGAAACGAACGAGACGAAATGTGCAAATGAAACGGGGTGAGGGAGCCCTTTGTGCTTGTTCCAAGCTCTGATGAAAGCTTTAAAAATATTGGTAAACATTACTTTTACAACACAAATAAGAGATCCAAGCGCCTTCTAACCGCTTACTTGGCTATTTGAAATTGACTTCACGATAATTAGAGTTTGTAATAGCTTTTTACTTTGCATTTATTTGACGTTGGTTATAGTTACGAAAAATAAGAGCTGGAACTTTGTGACAATGTTAGAATATTGTTCAGAACGAAGTGGAATAAAGACCGACGTAGTTTTTTTTTTTTTTATAAATACGTGAGCAGGGGCTCTGTTTTACTCGTTAAAACCTTATTGGTTTTGACATGTTCTCATATTGTAAAAAAAAACCATCAATATAACATTTATTAATAAATGAGCCCATACTTCCAATCAGTACCTTACCATGAGTTATAAATACCGTACTGGCTAGCAAGTTGAATGATCTGTCCCTCGCAGACCTCGCATTATTCAAACAGAGTGCGAGGGACAGAGCATTCAACTCACTAGTGACAGCGAGTATGGTAATTGTAACTCATGGTAGGGAAACAGAAGTTTCTAAAATAAATATTCGTGCCGTCGTGTTGAAACTCTTAGAAAACCGCACCGGGCCCAGAAAAAAGGTCACATTCTAGCAAAAAAAAAAATGTAGTAGTTCCTTTCGTGAACTATTCGGTGAAACAGGGATAAAACTTCGACAGGCTTTGGAAATAGCCGAAATCTGTTCCGTACATTTAAAATATTTGCAGACCGGCAGGGTACACTCCCAGCCTGTCAGGCCATATCACCGTAGCGAGATGGATTAAGTTAGGCTTTAGCTGTGACGAGCCGAAAATCCTGATACTCAGTCAGGTCCCACTGAAATGGAATTTCAAACTGTTATTTGTTTCATGTGTTTTTTAAAGGAGAAACATTTTATAACTAAATTGAAATGAAAAACTGTTTTACTCGTATTAACCACAGTTTCTTTTGATGTGCTCTAGGTATACGAAGGGTGATTCATACGTTTTGAGACCATCGTACCATCAAGAACTTTAAATGTTGATCCACCATAGAACCTTGTCATAATGACAGCGTCAAGTGGCGAGGTAGAAATCACATAGGCATTTATCGTCGGTTTTATGCGACAAGGTTCCATAGTGGTTCATCAATTAAAGTCCGTGACCGTACCTACTTAATATTATAAAGAGGAAAAAATATGTGCTAACTCCTACACTACTCAACAGATTTTGTTGCGGTTTTCAGCATCAGTTATAAATGTTATAAAATATTTTCACGGAAAGTGTCTAGCTATAATAAATTCTGGTTTATTTACTTGTATTATAGAAAACTCACAGTAACCGAAGCAAAGCTAACTATTCGTTAAATTATTAGATTTAGCGAATTTTGAAATTATACACCACAAAACAAAACTAGTGACAAAGTTGTTAAATTACACTAACAATCTTTAAACCTTGAGGCCTTGTAAAAATGTAGTACATTCACCCTCAATAATATTTATTATCAAATATAACAGGCATATTTATATAAATTAAACAAATAACATATAGAGGGCAACCACAGATTCAGGTTTCTCACAAAACTTATGATATACATAATTAAAGGCGAGTTTCATAATAAGATCACACGAGTATTTTAATGCCCCTCATTATGAACTACTATTAATAGCCTTACCGTCTTCGAAGTAACTTAAACTATTAACCCATCTTGCAACCTTTACTTTATATAAAAATGTGGCCGATATTTTTGATCCTTATGTTGTACTAGAGGACGCCCGCGACTTCGTACGCGTAGAATTAGTTTCCCGCTACTCCCGCCATTTCTTCCCGTTGGGGGTCGATTTTCGGAAAATCCTTTCTTAGTGCTCACTTACATCATGAAAGGAACCCCTGTACCAAATTTCAAGTTTCTAGGTACAGTAGTTTCGGCTGTGCGTTGATATGTCAGTCAGTCAGTTTTGCCTTTTATATATATAGATAACTAGCTGTTGCCCGCGACTCCGTCTGCGCAGAAAAATAAAACATAGCCTATGTCCATCAGGGATAATGTAGGATTCTAATGGTGAAAGAATTTTTCAAATCGGTCCAGTAGTTTCAGAGCCTATTCAATTCAAACAAACAAACAAACAAAAAATCAAATCTTTCCTCTTTATAATATTAGTTATATATAGATAATATAGCCAGTGACTGTACGCTTCACCCAACATTACACACATGTTTACTTGAGCACTCTGTTCAGTAAATGGCGCCGAGTGTACCGCGTGTATCCCCGCCAGCTGCGCCTTAATAAAACGCGGGTATTCCAATATTGACGGGGCCTTATATTAATATCGAGGAAGCCGAATATTTTAATGGAGAAAACATTAATGCTGGCAAACAATGTATTTACTTAACTGTTACAGAAAATGTAAGGGGAAACGAGCGAAGCGTTTTATGCAAGTAAGATGGCATCAAAAGTAAAAAAAAGAACAAGTGCGAGTCGGAATCGCGCACCAAGGGTTCCGTGCTGCCTTATGGTAGGTATTAATATAATCCAATTTGATTTTGATTTTGAGTTGAATCAGTGCGAAGCCAGCTCAAGCTTGGCCATTTTTTAGTTTTTCTGGTTTTTCTTCAGGGTTTGTTAGACTATTACAATCATATACCAAATTTGACGCTTGTATGTTTTACCGTTTTTACAATACAACAAAAAAAAAACACGTTTCATGAATGGGGAGCCTGGGGACACCTTTACTATTAAACTATCTTTAAAAAAAAGTGTTAGTATATCCGCCGTAATAACACATATTCTGTGGACAAAAAAACCCGTAATCTATTACGGTTCAAAAGATACAGCTCTTTAAAGTTAGGACGGACGGACGGACAGGGTAAGCTTATTAATAGGGTCCCGTTGGGCACGGAACTCTAAACATAAGGGCGTCGTTTGGAGTGAAATAAGCAACATGATCTAGGTAAACAATTACAACTCCCAAACTACCTCAAACTACTTGTTTTCCTTTGAAAAAAGACCATAGTTACCCTAACCGGGAATTGAACCCGGGGTCACTAGCTTCGTAGGCACTGGCACCATCCAACTAAGTTAACCGCGTTGTCAAAACTTTACTACCCTATGTGTAATTCCTATAAACTCATATTTTTTTAATTTTAATTTTTGGGACAAGCTTTTGTTGCCAACTGTACTTTTTTTACACAGTCGTCATCTACTTGTCTAGACGATTCTAACGAGCCCTAACACGACGGGTTTATCAAATGTAATTTAGGAGTTCCTATGGCCACATTGAGTCTCCATCATCAGACCAGGGCCTCTATTCAACACGGTAAAAATAATATCGTTTTTGATCTGTTATCGTATTGTCACCGTTTTGATAGCTCTTATTTACTTGACAGTAATGGCGGCTGACGTCATAACAATACCATGACAGGTCAACTACGATATCGTTTTTACCATCGGGAATAGAGGCGCAGCTCGATGGTACTATTATATTGTCATCTATGCAAATTAACAGCTTCATCGGAAACCGGGAAATGGGTCAAATATAACCCATAATATGCAAAATTTGACCCGTACATACATACATACACACATACATGGCAAGTTTAATAAAAGCTTGTAAAAATGATGTAAAACATATCATGTAAGGGTGTAGCAATTCAATCAATACTAAAACAGTATGTACTAAACAAAACAATGAAATAAAACAAAGTTACCCATAAATCAGTACGCTACGCGTCTACGACGTAGCACCTTTTGTAGCACCTGTTTCGTAGCGCATTGCCGACGTCTGTTTGCGTCTATTTCTACTTCAATCTTAGTAAAAGATTGCTTGTCTTAAAGCTCTGATTTATTTACCTGAAAATAAAGGCCACTGTGTAGAAAAGCAATATGGGTTAAATCAAGATGGAATAGAGGAATTAGCACCAAACAGCAATGTTCGCATTGATGTGTGCCAGTTCAGACACAGGTGGTGGGTTAAATTCCATTAACACGTCATAGAAGAGAAAATGCTATACGGCATGAAGTCCACCATTTTTACTTTATTGTGTTTATTGCAATTGCATACATACAATTCTCGTAGGGTTAGGCAGAGACCACTTCCTTCCACTTGCGATCCAGACAAAGTTTCCGTGCTCCTCCACACTATGTCTCTTTAGTGCACTTAAGTTTGAGGAAATAAATAATAGAATAATACAGTCAATAAGACGCAATTGACAGTTTGAAGGGTCCACTTTAGCAACATTTTCATTTCGTAGGAAATTGTGTCAAAGTTCATAACTATACAGGGTGTTCGGCATTCGGCGTTCCATACATTTCGGCTGTTTAGCTCTCAAAGTTTGTATGGAACAGCTGTTTTTTTTTCGCGCTTTGGATGTTGGTCCCATAATAAAAGTTGATGAGTATGACCTACAGCGTTAGTCCCTGAAGTTTGTCGAACCTTCTGCCGAACACCCTATATATTATGCTGACTGTACCTAACCCATGGTTTTAAGTCGTCAAAGGTTACCTATTAAAAACTTCTGTCAAACGGACCATCGAGTGAACGAAATCATACTAGCGGGTTAACTCGACGGGTAAATCAGGTAAGTTGCAAAATACACGCCCTTAAATGTTGTTTTTACGCCCTAGCAGGGCCTCTATTCTACTGGATTCAAACCATATTGACTTTAAAGTGTTATGGTATTGTCAACATTTTCATAGATCTTATTTACTTGACAGTAATGGCAGTCGAGTTAAAAGCAATACGATGACACGTCTAATGCAATATGGTTTTACTCTTTTGAGTAGAGATGTTATTCCCTTAATACAGCTCTCTTTCAAACGGTTAATCGAGTGAGCAAACCTTAAAATGTTGTTTTTACTCATACGCTCTTACAGGACAACTCTAACTCGCCGGTTAATAATTGATCCGTCGACTTCAAGAGCGTGTTGTTGAGAATCACCTACTTGAAACTCGTCGACCTAAGCAGCTTGCTGAATTACCCAATACCTGAGGCCCTACTTTGAAAATCGTTCGAAGTTACGTTAGCTCCATCCTTGTCACTCGTTATTCAAGAGATAGGGATGTAGTTAACGTAATTTCGAACTTCGATTTTCAAAGTAGAGCCTCTGATCTTCGCACCCGCAGACCAAAGGGTATCAATCTCGGTCAGCAACGAACACGTGACGAATACTGATGGAGTCCCATTCATAGGCAAGACTTCAGTAAGTACAAGACAGGCTTTGGTCGACAATGATATCGGTTTTAGTATGATAATAACAGTAAACGGTGTAATTCGCGGTTGGAATTAATTATGAGTTCCCGATGGTTACCTGTTAGGTCAATTTTTCGCTCCCAACTGCTTAATTTGTCCAAATTTTCATTAGTTAGAACTTTATATTTTTCTGAAACAGTTTAATTTTCCAGGGCCTCGGCCTTTTACTGAGCGAAAACCATATTGTCTTTGAAATGTTATCGTATCGCCAACGTTACAATAGCTCTCATTTATTTGACAGTTATAGCGGCCAAGTCAATTACAATACCACAACACATCAAATACAATATGGTTTTACCTAGTTGAAGGACAAACTCAACTCGCCGGTTAACAATTCGATATAGAAATATTCTAACGTCTTGTTAGGCTCGTATGGAATCAAAATACAACACATCAACATTGAAGAAACCAACAATTTTTTGCGTCACCCAAACACTTCCGCAACTCAAGCAAGTTCACATTCTTAAGTCCTTACTCAAAAAAAGCTGACGCACCTTCCAATCATCGTCTCTTGTCAGATTACATCCCGCTAGTGATTACTAATTCTGGCTTTGGTAATTACTAGACCGTCGTAAAATGGCGCGTTAACCCGGTTGCTTATTCAGGTCGGAGTTCCGGGACTGATTGCTAGATTAACTACATCTTGGAGAGCGTCGGTGGCCTAGTGGCTCAGGGGGTCGACTCGCGATCATAAGGTACCGTTTCGATCCCCCGCGGTTACCATGCATCAATGAGTTTTTCTAACTTAAGTGCATTACGCTCTTAAGGCCGCCATATACCGAACGATCCGTCGTTATGGTCGATCTGAAACGATATCGTGACGAATACATATTTCTATTGCAATTTTGATGCGACATTGCCACACATGTACAATCCATCGCTCGATTTCAGTCTGAACCGACAGATCGTAACGACAGATCGTATCGTATATGGGGCCCCTTACGATGAAGGAAAAACATCGTGAAGAAACCTGCACATTCGAACAGCTGAGTGTGTAAGAGGGTAATTGCACAAAAGATCCTAAAGAGTCGAAGTGTATCCGAAAGGGCCCATCTGTAAGATAAGATAATAAGATAACTACACCTTGAGAAAGAGCTAAAGGATTTCTAATTGTTGGAGTAACAATGTGCTAGTTGCAGAACTTTCAACAAGTTTGAAAAGAAATTAGTTCTTGGACACATTTGAAAGGATTGAGAATGTTTTGCCACATAATAAATAAGATTTTTCTTAGAAGTGGTAGAGAATTTCGTAAAGTTTTTTTTGTTATTGCCACTGTATTTTGCAGTTCGAGCAGAGTCGTGTCGTGGCCAACCAGATCGTAACATGTTATAGTTTGTATGATATTTTTTCAACATTAGCAACTCTTTTAATATTGTTGAATATACAAACGTGTATGTAATTTATCCGATAGACCTAGCAACACCAGAGTTAAAAACCTACATTTTCCTTAAATAAGAACTTGGTACCTACAGTACAGTCAGTACATACAGTCAAACATAGAACCTCCTTTAATAAGTCGGTTATGAATCGTTCAAGACATTTTCGAAACCCCCATTTTCAATAAATACAAGTTTTTCCGGTTCGGGTAGAGTCAAGCGAGTGAGAGAGAAGTACAATAGGCCTACTGTAGCAGTAGCATCTTGCTGTGCATCTTGATGCACTCTGCAAACGTTACCGCTATCGTAAATAGGATTGACGTAAGTTTCTATACATTTTGATTTTCGAAAATCGTTAACGTTAGCGTTGGCATCATGTCTAGGGCCCTTATTGTAACTATCTATCTATCACACAGAAGCCAAACTTTGAAATACGAAGTTTGAAGTTACGTTAGCTCCATCACTTTCTCTCGATTTAGTTTAGAGTAACGAGTGACAGGGACTTGGCACCCTAAGTTTCAAATAAAGTGTTTTATGGTAAGCAAACTATATGCTAGTTTTAAAGTGGTGGAGTAAGGGTTGGTGAAATATTCATTTATAATAGGATCCCAACTTAGCAGTCTATTCAAATAAACGCTGTGTTACGTAATCCCAAATAGATAAGACAGGTCGGAGTCGCTTGATCCCTTTTGATGTTTTTATGGAGGTAAATGTGGCACGAGGGATGAAACTTGACGAAAAAAGGTTAGACGCTTAGTAAGTGGGCCTTAGAAGACAATGCGATGAAAATAGCGGGCAATGATCGGGGACGTTTACACTTTACGATAAATATAGTGGCCACAAAACGTTTATGTAGCGTTTTTAAGGTACCGAACCCCTTTTACTAAGTTTCTGCTGTCCCTACGTCCAGCTGTAATAAGTAGAGTGTGTATTTTTTTTCCGCTATAACAACAAGTAATAAAAATAAAATAAGTAAAGAAGGAACCCATGTAAGAGTCGGACTCGCACTGTACAGTCGCGAATTTTAATTTGGTACCCACCTTAGGTCCAAAGTCAATCTCACATTCTACAACAATAAGGTTGAGTTTCCTAAAAGTTACAAATGACTTGACATCTATAATGACATTGACGACTTCAAGCATATTTTTCTTGAAATGGGTCACAAATTAACGTCCGTGATAGTACTTAATATATTGAAGAAGTTGTTTTAAATTTAAAAAGGTACTGAAAGATTTGTCCTGGATTTGGAAAGTACGGCTTAGGACAAGCAAAGTTGCTGAAATCATAATGTTGGTAAGTTTTTAATTACCCAAAGATATCGGCAAAACGCGAACAAAAATCTAGCGACAACTCTTTAGTCGAAACTAAGCCACTCGTTCAGTCACCATAACAGAATAAAGAAATGGACAAACATAGTTCTTCTGACAACTATAATACGCCTACGCTCCCTTTTTGACACACTTAGATTATTATTTTTTGCGTTGTCGCCTGAAGGGCCAAAGACTTAAGTCCTTGCTTTTGTTAGCAGGATATTGAAATTTACATTTAAAAGGGGCAGAGATGAAAATCCCTTCCGGAGACCTGGGAATGGAGGGCCCAGGTACTGCCGGGCTCGCACCGGCTAAAAACACCAATGCCCCTTGTTGTGAATGAAGTTATAAACTCCCGCGGATACTACCCCAGCCAGTGCTGAAAGGCCGGAGGAGAAGTTCATTCCTCCGTTTATTTATCCGCGGTGTTAGAAAAAAGGGGGTGGGAATGGGGAATGGGGAATGGGAAGGGGGTTGACAGACTTAGATTAGCTTCGCTTCTAACTAACAAACTAACAAACAATGTAATCAAATGTTGAACATAATAGTTTAACTAACTTTAAAAATTTAGGATTGACTTGAATTATACAATATCATCGAGCAACACGGAAGGGAGTAGGCATTCGCACTATTTCCCCTCTGTCAAAGTAAAAGCCCAAGAGGGCATGCGCATCTAATAAAACTAGTTGTCACTCGGATTGTCAACTAGACAGAGTCCAGTCGTGCCAGTGAACGTTACCATTATTCTAGAATGCCCAATTGCTCTGTTTTCGGATCTGTTGAGCAACAAATCCGACTCTCGCCGATGAAAGAGATGAAAGCCCTATCGTGTCAATGTGTGAGTTGTGACTCGTTCGTACACAAAAATTGCTCGAGGTGAGCAAGGTTTGTCGGTGTATTGTTCCATTTTTTATGTATTAGTGTCATCATTACAGTTTTGTTTTTGTTTGTAGGTGTGCAGAGCTGCATTTGTGTGCAAATTTCCCACCGCAAGAAATGACAGAACTATTTGACTGTAATATTCATAGCTAAGGCGACTCCCTTCCGCTAGGAAAGCCGTGTTGCTCGATGATACAATAGGTACATAATTATGATATTCTGATGACAATACAAGAATATGGTACCATCGAGCTGGTATGAGGATGGGAAGGAAGGTGGGTGGACATAGGACTCCTCATTGGCTCATAGTACTTCGATCCGTCGGGTTCTGACTGATTTGACTTGTCTTTTGATAGTGGGTTTATAATCGAGCATTTCTCTTTTTTTTTGCCACTATGAGTGACATCTCCAGAATTTAAAAAAAATGGCAGGTAGGTAGAGAACATCAAACTATGCAATAATTAAATAATTAGAACATTATTTAATTATTGCATAGTTTGATGTTCTCTACCTACCTGCCATTTTTTTTTAATTCTGGAGATGTCACTCATAGTGGCAAAAAAAAGAGAAATGCTCAATCAATGTTAGAAGTACAGACGGCAATAAAGTGTCTAATGAAAAATATTTTTTGAACAAAAATTAAATTTTTTGAAAACTTCCTTTACGCTCAACGGATCCGTTACGATTAAACACGTACCATCACCGTGACGCCACTTAAACTTAGCCCACATCTATTATAACAGCGGCTATAATGTCCATGAACTGCGCTAACCTTTGCCCTAAAAGGCTTCTATTCATAAACTCAAGGGCAGGATTAAGTGACACTAACGTTGACGCAATAATGGGTCATTCTTCCTGTTTCACGCTGACAGCATAATTATTGACAAGATGGATGGCGGATTTTGTGTTAAAGCGCTTTATTAGGCATATTTTTGTTCGCGCTTTTTTTTGCTTGGGATAGACAACCTATCGTGAAATATAAATTAATATTAGGGGACAATCTCACATAAAAATTATGGCTTTAATCATACAAAAAACACAAACAAAAAACAGAAAAATAATAAAAAGATAACTAAAACTAAATACTAAAATAAATTAATTATAAATAAATTAATAAGGAACTATTAATATGTATGTACAAAATGTCCCCTAGGCCACTGCCACTGGGAATGGTGCCCATTAATTGAAATAGTCTCGAACTAAGCTCGCATGCTAAGCCCACTGGAAAGATGGGTTTCAGTATAAAAATGTAGGCAATATTTGTTTGACGACACGATAAGTTAGTAAGCAGTGAAAGCAGCGCCAGGGTTAAATTCCTGTTAAGTACTAGCCCAGAGTTTAAACCAAAGTTTGAGGTTTTAGAGTTTGATTGGCTCACTTTTAAGTGACATTTTCTTAAAACGTAAAGTATAGTATTTAACGGTAAGAAAAGTTTCGTCCCTTTTGAACCTTAAGAGCGTTAAAATAGAGTCGAAAAGTGACGAACCTTTCCTTACCGTTACTATACTTTATTCTTTAAGTACCTTCTAAGTTCTTCTGTATGTCGTTTTCTCATTAATAATTAATACGTGTAGCATGACTGTTAGAGTAAATAACGAGAATTTTAATAAATCAATAAAAAATATATCGTGTAATTCAATATTAAATGGTGTAATAATTTATACAAAACATCAAAGTCTGGCCCCGAGCTGAACAAAGCGAGATCAGAAGTGGGAAATGAAAGGACGAGGACGCTATTGAGATTTCGTTCCCGTTTTAGACCCTATCGCTTTAAATACCGAACCACTTGATGCTATTGACGCGCGCGCATTGATCTTTCCTATATAAATAATTGCATATTTAGCACAAAAGTTATGTCATCGCATTCGGAATTATTTAGATTTTTCTTATTTCTTTAGATCATTCTTTTAACATTGATATAATGTATTATTATGTGGCAACTACACACTTCTGTTCTTAGTCGTTTTACAGCTACGTAAGCAATGTCAAACAAGATTGTCAATTATGCGATATTGATGCGAAAAAAAAGTGAGTATCTACTTTTGAAGTTGACTATGTGACGTTTTGACATGCCAATTCGTTATTGGTATTCAATATCATCTCATCTGGAGGGTTCCGTCGTTTTGGAATACTTTCCATTGTTGTATCAGACGCGAATCTTTGCTGTCTTGCTTGCTTGCATGTTGAATACGTTAATGCTTTTAAATTTTTCTGCGTAATAATTTGATTCATAACATTGTTATTCCTTTCAATGATTCGGCTTATCCATGTTATGGATATCGATTATTCAGTGCACAGAATTTCGTAGTGTATGTATGGGAAGCTTGCCTATGCCATAAGAGTTAATGCTTATAGTCACTTATGTTGAAAGGTTTTAAGCAATATAAGAGAAGAAAGACAAAAGAAAACATGAATTATGACGGAAAATAATATGCCAAAGAAAGGGGAACCCGTTGGGGCCCTAGGCTTTTGCTAACGGTTGACGTAAGCGTTCGACGCGACTGTCCGACTTTACGTCAATTCTATGCATCGTGTCTAGGGTCTCAATATACCAATCCTGCTTTCGAATGCATGGACTGAGATTATTTACGATATAGGTCTCTGCCCATTACACCGTACCATACCATGACCGTACTATGAACGTAGCAGGCCCGGAAGGTAATTAGTATTAAAATGTTGGTCGGTGACGGAACGGTCCAGTGGAAATAGTCTCATAAGTTTAAGAATAAGTGGAATAGAGACCCAAGACTAATGTTATAATAGATCTAGTGCTCTAATAGTATTTTAAGGGTAGTGGTCTAGAGCTCTTCCCTAAGTTATAAGTTAGACGGATACAGTGTGCGGTTTATGGGATGGAGACGTGTAAAGGTTAGCGCAGACATAACCGCTCGGCATCGGATCGGCTCAAAGTGAGACATTGAAAAGTGAACTTTGATGTGTTAGAAGGATACATTTTTAAAAATTAAAGTGAAAACAATAGCCAAACGGCCCGGGCCTCGCGTCGTCCATTGAAAAATGTATCGTTCTCACAAAACTCAAAGCTCACTTTTAAATGTCTCACTTTGAGCCAATCAGAGGCCCTAGCCAAGATCCATTACGCTAAATAATTAGCGATACTATTTGTGTCGTTTTTAAACCAATCGCGTCACTGGTAGATCACGTGACTCTTTGTAATCACGTCATCTACCAGTGACGCGATTGGTTTAAAAATGAAAGTGGTTATGTCTGCGCCAACCTTAATGTATACTTACTAACAAACTACTTTATGTACAGTTCAGCAAAGTTTAATCCTTGAAGCTGTGTTTTAATCTAACTCACGTTAATGTGAAAGTTTATGATGGAGTTCGGATGTTTGTGACTAAATTGCGCACGAGTGGCTAAACAAATAAACTTAAATTGCTCTGAGTGTACTAATAACATGGACTTGCGTGTATTTTGACTTACGCTACCACCATTTTGCCTTTAACCTACCGTTAAGCAGCAGTGTTCACGTTGTTGTGTTCCGGTGTGGGGTTAAGACGCCCGGTGAAATTAGTAGTATAGAGGCAATCAATTTTAGCCCGCAGGCTTGGCAACGCTTTTGTAGTCTTAGGATGCTTCTTGAAATGATGCTTCTTTCGTCTTAATTAACAATTCATGACAGCGTACAAATAGAAAAAACTAAATTCGAAAGCTATACAAGTAAATTCGAGCACTTACAATGTCAAAAGAGGTGAAAAATAAGAAAAAACTTTAAATTGGCATAACTTGAACACGGTGCAATTTTTACTGAGGTCATGTTAGGCTGGTTTGGTTGGTCTTAAGCTGGGGAATCTCCGGTGTCACTGCGACGTGCTATTTTTGGGACATCCTGTATACCAACTCATTATTTTAGCGTCATTTTTAAATTTTAATAATGGCTATGTCGATAGGTATACAATATTTCAGCGTTAGGTATTCCCCTGTCATGCAAATAAACACAGATGCCAGGTTTCAGGGCGATCTTTAATTAATACGATTTGATGAATTATATTTGAAGGCTAAATGAAATGAATTAAATACGAGACGTCAGTTAAATATAGAACAGTTAAATATCTAATACAAATTGTTAATTTCATTGTATTCTGCTCAAAGAGGAAACGGTTTATTTTTGACTGAAGCCTTATTACTTGCAAATTTGCAATATCACTGACAGTTAATTATTTCAGTAGATAATTTATTGAAATACGTGGAAATTTCCATTTTAATTTCATGATCTTTATATTTTTTACCCAGACAGCCGAAGGGGGGTTATATTTAAGCTTTGGCTATATTTTATTGGGTACAACCAAATTGCTTTTGACATGATATCGTATTGTCAACGTTACGATAGCTCTTATTTACTTGACAGTAATGGCTGCCGAGTTAAAAACGACACGATAACAAATAAAAAGCAATTAGGTTTTACCGAGCAGAAGAACTATGTATGTATGTATGGTTCTATGTTGAGGCTGAATGGGATGCCCTATATCGACATGCAACGACAAGCGCATAGAATAGAATACGATAGAAAAACGTTTATTCGACAAACATCAACACAAGGGTACATAATAGAAAAGATACAATAACGTAATAAAACTACTTCTTATCTCCTAACAACGCTATTAAATTAAAAAAAATACAAAGGCATCACAATCGCATTGTACTTACACAACTATAACAAAAAAATTGCAAATTTTGTTTTTAACATTCGATAGTTCGGTCATTTGGAAAGGATGGATGAAAGAAGATTGACGAAACAGACCGAGCGAAAATTAGTGGAAGGGGCCGCCCTAGGTGTACTTTTTCGAATCAAATCGGAGAAATTCTGGAAAAGGGCCGATTCCTAAGTATCCGAAACCGACGTGCATGCATGACTCGATGTGTGAATGAGGAAGAAGTGAAAGATATTTGTCAGGATCGTAGCAGGTGGAAAGAAGTGGTCTCTGCCTACCCCTCTGGGAAACAGATGTGATTTAATATACCTATCTATGTTATTAACAAAAGTCACACACATACACAGATTCACAGAGACACAAAGACACACGTTAAGGTGCGGTTCCACTGAGACGGAGACGAGCGGAGCGGAGCGGAGCAGAGCTGTGCCAATATTATGGCTGCGGCTCCATTGAGGCGGAGATGAGCGGAGTGGAGCGGAGCTGTGCTAATATTAACCAATAGAATCCGCTCCACCCGTGTCTGCCTCAGTGGAGCCGCACTCTAACCATTGGAAGGCGCACGCGGTCACGTCGAGCGTGCCTTGTGCACGTTGGTTTAGATTCTATTGGTTAATATTGACACAGCTCCGCTCCACTCCGCTCATCTCCGCCTCAGTGGAGCCGCACCCTTACACATAACAAACCTTTTTTTTTCTGTAGTTAAAAAAAAACTTCCTGAACAAAATAATGCTAGCTCTGTTTTAAACAAAAATGATTAAACCAGTTAACAGAAGGCAGGTATTTGAGCAAAGATGGCGCCCGTAAAGTTCGCAGCGAGCTGGCGTGCAGCCAGCCTAGTTTGCACGGCCGCCTTTGCCCGCTAATTTCATTAAAACGTCACACTGGCATAGTTTTACCGATAACAAAGTTTTGAGCCACCGTTTGTCAACCGCTAAGGTTTCTGTTCCATCGTTTTTCTGCCAAAAGTAAGCTGGAAAACCTCCATAGACTAAGGGATTAGTACAAAGGGGTCATTATTCGAGCGTTTCAACCGCCTCACTTTTGTGGACATATATTTGAAGAATTGGGCGTGTATTTTGATGCCGGTTTTGGATATTTGTTAGATGTCCGTTAAACTTAGATACCTAAGCAGAAACGAAATCGAAATCTGCAGCCACTTGTACAAGAATGTGACCACGAAAGTGATTCGGAACAAACGCCCAAATAATTACCCAAAGGTGAGTTATCCCTTATTAGAGGTAGCTAAGAGATAAACTCGCCTTTGTGGTTACTAAGACTATCTTGTAATATATGCAGGTACATACTTTGCAATTGGGATGATGACTCATGTTGAACTTTACTATTTATTTATTTACGTATGTATGTATGTATGTAAACTCTTTATTGCACATAAACAAATTACAAGACATTTTTGCATTAATATAGATAATGTACATAGGCGAACTTATCAAATTATTTATTTATTTTTAATAAAAGAGGGAGGCAAACAAGCATTTAGGTTACCGATAAGAAGTAATCACCACAGCCTATAAACACCAGCAACTCAAGTAGAGTTGTCGGTGTGTTGGTGGCCCAATTAAGGAATAGTAAGCTCTTTTCTTGAAGGCTTATACCTACTTACTTAAAAAAAAATTCGAAAAATCAAAATGATTTACGGACAAGTCATTTAAGCGAGCTAACTAGCCAAGCGACATAAATATCCACAGTCAGCCCATGTCGGTTTAAAATAAGAACGATTTGTCTGTAATCATGAGATAGCAAATTTGCGTTTGTGCTTTCTCCGATCACTAAAATATATAATTTATTATTTTAAACTGAATACTGAATAAACCTTCTTATTTGATGTTTCATTCTCATTATTTATATCTCAAGTCAGCCGACACTCAGTTCTCGTCTATATCATAAAAAAACTAATCGTGATCGAGCCGAAACGTAATAAAATAAATTACGTATTATGGAAAATGGTTTCAATTCTAAAGGCAAGGCGTCCTTTACAAAAGAAAAGGAATTCTCGAGTAACTTTAACTGTGTTTGACAAATTAAACGAATCTTTGACAAAATAAAGCTGAAATAAAACATTAAATATTGCTCGTTCATTCAAAGAACATTCAAGTTACAAGTGTTTTTAATAAATCACATTCCATGAAAGATTACATCGTCAACAGGGCTTTGTGAGAAACAACTTGACAACTGCATTGTGTAACAAGATTATTTCAAGCACTGATTGTACAGGGTGTAAAGTTTAAGGTTTATTCTCCTAAACAGAAATTTAATAAATATTTTCTTGGAATCATAGGGTTGGAGGGTTGTGTTTCTGAAATTGTCGTCGCACAATGTATAGGTAATTGTAATTTTAATTAACGGCTTTTACTTCTGTTAAGGTGTATTTTCCCAATGTCGAGTTATTGATAAACACTCTCATAGACGTCTTAGAGAAATAACTCCACGGATATCAGACACGAGGACAATAATTGTTCGGTTAAAGAGTATTTTCTATTGTGGCCTAAACAGAAGAGTTAGCTCCACGCTATTTTAAATGCTTTAATCTACAAATAAAAGATCTTTAGCTTTAAAATATCGTTACCAATATTGTCAACATGAAAGTGTGTTTAATTGTTCCTTTGTTCCCGTCTGCACAATTCAATGGTTCAAATAATTGACGTAAAATTTGTTACAGAGATAGTCTAGTTTAAATAAGACATTGGGTACATTTTATTCTGAATAGTTGAGTCGATACAATACGAGCGAAAATAGCGATTCAAATATTTTAATCGTACGAAGCCGCGCAATAGATATAATAACTTTTCTTCTGATTTTATAAGAATCATTTTAAATACTCTAATGCTTTTAAAGCACTTTTAAAGCAATCTAATGCTTTTCTAAAAATAAGTGCCCTCTAAAATGGAAAACTATTAAGGTTCGTGAAATTTTCCTCCGCAAAGAATAAACTTCATCTCTGTTTGTGGTAAAAATAGATTTTCTCGCTTCGATATTTCCAGATTATTTTACCGGCAATACGCGGTTAGACGATCAGAATGAGAAAAGTGGTTAAATATTAATGTTTTATTTCATTTTATTTTTTGCCATAACTTATCAGCTTCAGTATAATTCAGGGTGGAAAACCAGTTTAATTTCCGTAGCGGTTAAAGCCACACTTTGAGAGCCTAACCCATAATAAAGGTTACGCTTACAGGGAGCGAAAAACATTTACCGGTTAGAGAGCGCTTCTTCCGTGTGAGCGGAGACAAGGGTGAATGACGGAAGCGCTCTCTAACCAGTAGATGATTTTCGCTCCCTGTGAGCGTAACCAATTTGTTCGAACGTAACCTAAATAATTATCCGGTATAACCTAAATAAATACCGGTTTATTTATAAAACATATAGGGTATGTAAATGCACAGATAGATCCTAGTTGGTAAATTGTAGAAAATTAGAACTATGAAACCGTCCATGTGACATCGCATACTTGGGTATGTCCATTGTCCAAGACATAGCTATGTTATGTAGTTCAGTTTTCCGTGAAAGAAAGGGACAATGCCGTAAAATTGCTACAGCTCTGGCTTTTACACTCGCTGTTAACCTAACTGCAAAATTACTCGTCTGTTGTGGTAACTTCCGTTTTCAATTTCCTACGTGCTAAATGTTGCATACATTACCATTATCAACATAATCAAAACAGATTTTTAAAGTTTAAACGAATTAATGGATAAAATTTGTTTATTTAGCGTACAAAAAAAACCCAAAAATATTAAAAAGAACGCACTTAACAACTCAAAATGTCGCCACTCAACTTGGCGCCACAATATATGCCAATAGTTATTCCGTGATGACGCTACTCGTGTTGTTCACTTTATTTTTACTATTTATTTATTATCAGGACAACAAAAGGCGTAAATGTATGTTTTACGTCGTATTAGTTACATAAAAGAAGGCCAATGACAGTTATCCACCAATTACTTAAATGTAAGCTCATGATAAATGCTTAGAAGTAAGGTTTTCTTTTTAAACGTAAGTGCTTCGCTTTGCAAGCAGGCCCAGCAGATTGGAAAATGATAACGTCTTTAAGTAATTCAATTACTTGCCCACAGATTTAATATAATTTTATTAGTACATGTAATAAAGTCAAAACTAATCAGTAGAGTTCAGGAAATATGAATTGGCCGTCTGTAATCTTCACTAAGATGTTTTTGTTATTATCAAACCAGAGGTAATCTTAAAACTGCCCTCGTTCTTCAAACAGAACAGTGGGTTGAAATGTTAAGGTTAAGGTTAAGGTTAAGGTTAAGGTTAGGCCCGATAAGTCTTAACGCAGAAAAAACGATCGCAAAGTAGATAACAGACGCCTAAATCATATTTCCTGAACTATACAAATTTTAATAGCAAAGTTTCGTCCACCTTTGTGAACCAAGGTTAAACATGAAGTTACTTGTATAATCATAATTCACTGCACATTAATATCGCCACTTTAAAACAATAACGTCGTCAATAAATCAATGAACACAAAGTGCTTACGTAGACGACTTGGTTATTTGAATACATTGCGTGCCGAATTAATTTGTATGAAAAAAAGTATGTTTTCTTTTGTTAACTTAATGTACCAATTTACGTTAATTAGGGTGCCCTTAAAATATAGGATCGTATGGAATACACACGCTGAATATTTGGTGTAAGAGATTACTAAAGTACTTGTTGTTGATTAAAGTTTTTATTGAACTTAATTTAATTTAATTTCGATTCGCGTGTTTGCCAGTAAATGTAGTTCAAATCTTATAAATCAACTCCCGTCAATAGAGCGCTTTTGTTAGATTGTTCAATTCAATCATCAAGAAACAGGGCAATTACGGAAACAACTCTTCGCATCCAGTCAACTATAATTCAATAACTGTACAACTAAATGAAGTTGGCATAACAAACTTAACCGGCTCGATCGGCAATAGTTGGAGTTATCTCGTTTCCAGTGAAGTTGCGCCGAATGTCGCTCGCTTCGGCGGTCGTTGCTGAAGTTGGTAAGTGAATCTAGCTGGCATGCAGCCAGCGCTCGGCGTGTTAACATGTGCCACTTACGGTTGTGGATGATACTCGGACAGGTAAACTAATACTGCGGTGACAGGGTTAACTGGAAGAGATCTTAGGTTAGCCTTAGTAGTTACCTTTACATACCTTTTGTGTTTCTGTCTATTTTTTTATTAGTTTATTTTCTTATTTATACGGTCAACCTTATAAGGAGCTGAACCTTTAGTGATTTGTCACTTTAACGTCATGTGTGAACATCAGTGAGGCTAGATAAGTTGCTTAACGCTATAACGTAATCGATTTTCGAAAACTGACAGAATGTATGGAATTGTCGTATTCGCTCGATAGCTTACGTCAATCCTATACATTCTTGATAACGAAAACGAACGCCGAATGCATCCTGTCTATATTCTAGGCCGTAAAAACTATTATCGTCTTTGACCTATTATGGTATTGTTTTAAATTCGACCGCCATTACTGTCAAGTAAATAAAAGCTATCAAAACGTTGACAATACGATAACAGGTCAAAGACGATATGGTTTTTACAGCCTATAATCTTGGCCCTGTACTAATCAAAGGCGTTACAAAGCGACAAGTTACAAATGTGTGCAGTTACTTGCAAGGCCGACTGCACCTACAATAAAGTTTTTTACACATAACTCAAATAGCTTATTGTAATCAAAACCATTCCACACTATAAATTTAAGTGGCGGTTGTACGTTTGGATGCGCAACAATGCAAACATTGCTTGCGGTAATCTAATTATGATAACGTATTATCGCCAAGCATTGTTGTATCCCGGGTGGCATAAAAAGACAGATATGACTAGCATAGAGGCATTCCATCGTACCAAGCATTTAGGGTTGGCAACGCATTTACAGTTTTAGAATTGAAGTTTTGAGATGGTAGTCTTAAGATAGCCGGGTCTCAGATTCCACTTGCCATCCGGTGGTCTGTGTGCCCGTTTGCTTTCTCCATGTAATAAAAAAATCGCTGGTTACAAATTAAATCTATATATATATATTTATATATATTTGTGTAGCTACTTAAAACAGTCTCAATAATGTTCAAATGGCACACCGCCTCGCGCGTTATCAGCGCGGTGCAGGAACGTTAACGGCTGTAATGTTAGAGTTTGTTTAAAATATGGCACACTTACACCTGTCGGAAAAAACAGCTTTTGCGCAAAACCGCCTTATTTTGTTGAGCTGCGCCTCTATTCTAAGCGGTGAAATCCAAATCGTATTTGACCTGAGGGCTTATTGTATAACGCACTCGCAATCGCAACCGGCTTCAAAGTGGAGCAATTGGTTTCATTTTGTATGCAGAAAAGCCTTCGATTTTCAAAATGAAAACGATCGTGATTGCGAGTGCGTTAGACAATAAGCCCTCTGTTATGAGATTGTTTATAACTCGGCCGTCATTACTGTAAAGTAAATAAGAGCTATCAAAACGTTGACAATCTGGAGCTATCAAGTTATTCCAGCGTTACCGACGTGTGGCTCTAGACAAGGTGCACTCAAAAAAATGTGAGCTAACCAAGAGGGGTTTTCTCTTAGTTGACATGATAATTAGTTATATCAAACAAAACTTATAGTAAAAAAACAGCAAGTTCTTTAGCGATTCAACTAACATCTTAGTTGATGCGTCTAACGTCCTGTCAGGCTCGTATGGATTCAAGACGCCTATGCTCAACAATCACAATCTTGTTAGAAGCGACCAATTTTTTTTTTCAATGTGTATAGGATTGACGATTGACGTAAGTTGGCGCGCGTTGAAGTGGCCCCGTCAAACGCTTTAGTAAATTCCATTTATTTTGACGGTTTTCGAAAATCGATGTTTACGTCAGTTTTAATGTGTATCTAAAAGGAACTTTCTGTTTACGATAAGTTGAGATACCTACTCGTACTATAAAAGGAATATAAAGAAAATATCGAGGCCAATTCGGATCAGAGTGGTCTTTCATTTTAAATATCTGTAAATCTAAATGTATAAATGTCAAACTATTTTTCTTAGGCTAGAATCGAGTTTTAATACTAATATGACCACTAATCCAAATTGTCCACATTATTAAATTATTATTAGGAAGTATTGTAGAGGTAAATAGAGTTACAAATCCCGACCAAACCGCTTTAACTGAAAAATAATGCAATTGCACAACTGACAAAGTTTATAGACAATAACTAGTTTTGAAATAAATTGTATTAGTTTGAAAACTTTTATTTACTTAAATCTGTTTCGTCCGTCTCAAAACTATATCCAACTTTTGTTACTTTTACAATTTGAACAGTTTCAGTTCGGAAAACGTATTCAATATTACTTTGTTTTCAGTATTTTTAATAAACTTCAACTATTTGAATTTGAAAATGCAACTTCATTGTCTGACAGCTGATTTGATAATGAAGCCAGTGGTCATTTATGATGTTGTTTTTTATGGCATCAGCAAGGGAAACTATCTACACGCCCTACATACATATAATATTATTATACATACCTACTTTCACCTTTACGCCTTCATTCCCAGAGAGGGGTAGGCAGAGTTACAGAATTAACAACAAGTCTAAAAACTTTATTATTTTATACTCTTTAATTTTATAATTATTTATTAGGAAATTCGTCGTTACAATACATTATGTAAAAAGTCATCTAGTATCTGTTACGTTTTAAAAGATATAGCGCTGTTAAGGTAAAACAGACGGATGGATTGCGTAGGCTTAGTAAAAAGGGTCCCATTTAGCACCCTTTGGTTACGGAACTCTACAAAAGATTGAAGGCAAAAAAGTTTATCTCAAACATGAAATTCAGCTCACATGTTAAATATTAGAGTAAGTCGAGTGGAACTCAAGTTTTGTTTTATTTTTCACTTGTAGTGTTCCAAAAATGCATACGTGGCTGCGAGCCAACTCGGCCGAGTGCAATAAAAAATGATCTTATCAAAATGAAGTTTCCTGCTTACAAAAACATTGTGACACTGTTTATAATTTGTACTATTCTAACTAACTTTAAAAGGAAGGAAGCTGAAAATCTGCATACAACATCCGACACTGTTTCTCTCTCCTTAAACTTAGTTTTTTTTTTGATATTATAAAAACTAGGCCTGTACGATGCCTTTTCAAGAAAATATTTCTTAGAGAGAAACAACAAAAAAAACGGAAATGTACTATCAGCCCAATGGAACTCTAACCACCATAGAACGGTGATACCGTTGACATTACAAAATAATTTCGCTTGTTCCATCTAGTCGTACACTTAGTTCTATATGTATGACTAATAAGAAAAAAAAACCGCTTAGTTCTACATCCATGTATGACTTATTGACACTCTTATTTCAAATCAATCAGACAGTCTCGACGGAGCTCCGCTAACGCGGAGCTCCTATTTCTGGGTGGTTTGGCCCTCCGGGCCTGCTGCAAAACTAACATAACCTAAACCTTCCTCATTTTCATATTTTCATGTAGAACTAAGCGGTTTTTTTTCTTATTAGTCATACGTGTAGAACTAAGTGTGTGACTAGATGGAACAAGCTAATAATTTGTTTGATATTTCTTACAGCATAAATATAATGTCACTGTGATACAGTTCTATGGTGGGGCAGGGTACCATTGGGGTGATAGTACAAACCTAGTTTCTCACAATAACTACAACATACTTAAAATTGTATCGTCGTCTTGATTTCGGGGGTGAGAAAGGTTATCGCTGGGACGGTATCAAAGTACAATATGTTTGACACATCTTACGACTTGAATCATAACTGTGACACAGTTAAATTATATTAAAGCGAAAAAAAATCTGGCTATCCGGAGAGCCAGAGGAGATGTAGGTTCGAATCCTACCTAAGACCGATGTTTTTTTTCGCTGTTATATAGTTTAGTATTTCGTAACTGACGTTTCTGTTAAATTATAAAAATCTTTGGCACAAAATTATATGGCAGTGGGCTTAGCATGCGAGGCGAGGAGAATACGTCAAACCTCGTCAAACGCGATTTAGTGTCAAATATGTCTGTTTGAGCCAAAATCAAATGAGGTTTAGATATTTAAAAACAAGGTACATACGTCCCTCTTACAAAACTCACTCGTACGCTATAACCAGCGCAAAGCGAACTCTACCCGCTGGATGCAAGAATATACGAGCCCAAGGAAGGACGACAGTCAGTTGACCGATTTTATCGCATATAGACCTCTAGTTCGTTGGTCTTTTGTTCCGTCATTTTTGGCGAATAACCGTGGTTTTTGTAAACCGATTGTACATTTAGAAGGTGCTGTGTAACGTCAATATACAGGCGGTGTGTATAAGGTGGAACCTCTGGACCTAAGTGCACCAGAACATCCAGGACGGCAGTGTGTGAGAGCTCTCCACCCTTAACCCTCGTCTGAAGGAGCGGAGTAACACCCAGAAGGCCTAGATATCACAAAGCCAGTGAGTTTTTATACCCCTTTCTAAGTGTATGTTGTTGGTGAATCTTCTAAACCTCATTAGGAAAAGACTCAGATTTTTATTTCGTATTTTTTGGGATACGTGGGAAGAAAGGCTATGAAATAGACCACCCCTCGCCCATTCATATGGTCCTTCGAACAGGATTCTCTCCTTTTGATTTTACAAAATCTCAATTAAGTAGATAGGTAGGTATATGTAGTAGGTTCTCCAACCGATAGGTTTAGGTGTTCCTTACTGTGTTAAATCTTCCCTTCCCATGTCAGTGGGCACTAAAAGTGCAAATCGATAGATTTGTTACGAATAGGGGTCCCTATTCGTACTTAATTAAAATAAAACTTCTAGAGCCAACCATCTCGATTGGAATATTCTAATAAATTTATCGTTCCTTTCCTAAGATGTACTTAGCTGCAAACCGGTAGGTTATAGTTACTAATATATTGAAATAGGATTGGGTGATTAAGTGTAACATTAAAAAAAAAAATTATATTAAATTAAAACGTCACAAACGTAAAATAGTGCAAGGTGATTTGCGTTAAACCATTTTTACCTGAGCCCGGCGCTTTAACCGCTCCGAGTGCCTCATTCCACAGCAATCTATTTTGACCTATATGCGTAACGCGTAAGACTCCGTTTACTTTGGTAGCCGTGACTTGGCTGCGCTTAGCGATAAGGAGTGCACGTCGTAAGACCGTGATCGTGTCGTGCTATTTGGAATACTTTGTATGTGGGTAAATAAATAAATTCACAAATAAGTTTAAGTTATTTACGGTCATAAGCGGCACATTAAGTTCGGACGATGTCTTTTAAGAATAAAGACAAATGTGAGGAAACAGAGGAAGTAACTCCTAAATTAAGATTATTAGAAGCCCGTCAAAGCACCTATTTTGCGAGACTCCAAAAGGTTTATAAGGCGTCATTAGACATCAAATCGCCCGAGTCGAAAGAATGCTTCCTTACGTTAGCTTCAAACGTGACTGTTCTCCGCGAAGAATTCTTAAAGGTCGCCGAGGAAATTTGTGTTGAGCGTATGTCACTTAATCCGTCGTATGAACCAAATTTAAAAACTTGGGACGCATTCGAAGACATGTTTGTCATTGTTAAGCGGGTTTTAGATAAAACTACGGATGCCAGTACATCAGTAGCCGCATTACGCGCACCTAAGTCTAACTTGAAACTTCCTCCAATTACCCTTTTAAAATTTGAAGGAAATCCCCAAGAATGGCCCTCATTTGTTGAATGTTATAATTACACCATTCATAATAACGGGTCGTTATCCGATTCAGAAAAGGTATATTACCTTTGCGGTCAGTTGTCCGGCAAAGCTTTGACTACAATAGCCGGCATCGCTCCTACCGGTGCAAACTATCAGTTGATTTATTCAACATTAGTAGATAAATATCAAGACGTGCGTTCATTAGCGACGGCTTATCTCGATCAAATTTTTAAACTAGAACCTCTCACGTCTCCGTCGGTTGATGGCTTGAATAACTTTTTAGACAAGTTTACGACGGCGGTTGCGGCTTTAGAGAAACTGAGCCTTTCGGACAAGAAAGATTTTATATACTTGTACTTGGCCTTGAAAAAGATAGACCAGGATACGGCTCGTCTGTTTGAGAATTCGATTCGCGCTGACCCGATGCCTACGTATGGGGATTTAATAAAGTTTATTCGAGATCAAACCAAAATATTAGAGCGCACCAGTTCCCCGCCTATGTCTGGCCCTAGCACTAAACCAGCAAACAGTAATAAGTGGACTCAACCTCATCGTTCTAAAGCATTTGTGACTACCGGCAACAAGTCTAATAATTTTTGCTCACTGTGCAATACAAATGAACATGAAACTTTTAATCGCTGTTCTGTATTTATGCGCCTTTCCCCTCAGGAACGGTTTAATATCATAAAGAAAAAAAACGGTTGTGTTTTTTGCCTCAGTTTGAACCATAAAACCGCATCATGTACGTCCAATAAAGGATGTGATACGTGTCAATCAGCGACACATCACACTCTTCTACATTTTCCACCGCGTAGTGAGATTCAAAATAATGCATTACTGGCAAGTGTTTGCATGCCGCCCGCGTCGGGAATCGAACCCGCGCTCTATGATTCGAACTCCGCCAGCGAAGCTAATGCACTCGCGTATGCGCCCGCGCCGTCCTCTGCTATGGAAGGAGGCGGCGGCTCTGCGAGCGGGGTGACTCATCTCGCGCCGTTCTCCGTTTGCTCGCTGCAAACGAATATCGACCCTACGATTACGCCGACTACAGTTCTGCTTGCTACTGCGCGCGTCCGTGTAATCGATGTTCATGGTAATACACATTTAATTCGCGCGCTAATAGATAATGGTGCGCAAAATGAATTTATTACGTTAAACTGCTGTAAACGGTTGGGTTTAAAATTGGAATCGCTCCCTTGTCGAGTCACAGTAAATGGTTTCGGCGGGAACTCTAACATAATAAAAGGAGTAACAAAGATTACTATCGGCTCAAGGTTTGAGTCGGATGTTTCCTTTGACTTACAACCTTTAATAGTAGACAGCATTACGGATCAATTACCCACTTCGCCAATTGATACGTCCATTTTACACTATCTTGGCAGCGTGCCACTAGCTGACGACACATTCTCTCAGCCTGGAGAAGTGGAAATGTTATTTGGAGCTCAACTATTTCCAAGATTGATACAGGCAGGCCGTATTCATGGACCTCCGGGAACGCCTGCAGCGTTTCAAACGCCGCTTGGATTCATTTTAATGGGCGAAGCTCCAATGATGAAGGGTCCGTACCGATCACATACTCAAGTGTTATGCGCGACTGCCGGTTCAGACATAGATACACTTATGCGTCGTTTTTGGGACCTAGAAAATATCCCTTCCGTCACAAGCGCTTTACTCAAGCCTGAGGATAAGGAGTGCGAGGAAATTTATAAGGCCACTACTACCCGCGACAGTACCGGTCGCTACGAAGTAACGCTGCCTTTTAAACAGGATCCCAGCTGTCTGGGTAACTCGATTAAAGGTGCACAAAAGCGATTTTTATCGCTCGAAAGGAAGCTTCAGTCCTCTTCATCTTATCGTACCGAATACGACAACATATTGGACGATTATTTAAATAAAGGCTACATAACTCCAGTCGGGAAGCCTGAAAATGAGCAAAATGGATACATCATTCCACACCACGGTGTTGTCCGCACTGATAAGGTTTCCACTAAGGTCAGACTTGTTCTGGACGCTAGCTCGCGTACTGACAGGAATATTTCACTTAACGAATTGTTATATACAGGAGAAAACTTACAGTCTGACATTTTTGCCCTTTTGTTAAATTTCCGTCTATTTCCTATCGCCTTTAGCGCCGACGTTAAGCAAATGTACCTACAAATAAAGGTGCATCCACAATTTCATAAGTACCAACGCATTTTATATCGATACAATCCTTCAGATCCACTCGAAACGTATGAGTTTACTAGGGTCTGTTTCGGACTAGCTTCTAGTCCATATTTGGCACTACGCACGCTAAAACAGCTGGCTGAGGATGAAGGGCCTAATTTTCCAAAGGCTGCGGAAATAATAAAGGGCGGACATTTTTATATGGACGATATTGTTCATAGTTCCCCTAATGTTTTGGAGGCAGGTGAAACAGCGGAACAACTGTCAAAAATGTTCACTGCTGGCGGATTTGATCTCCTTAAATGGTCTAGTAACTCGACTGCATTACTTGCCACTTTTCCATCAGATCGTTTGCATCCGCACGCTGTGGATTTTGAAAATGGCAACAGTCAAAAGGTTCTCGGAATTAAGTGGGAACCGCGGGAAGATCAGTTCTGTTTCGAGTTGTCGCCTGCCAATGCAACATGTACCAAGCGAAACATGTTGTCCGTGATTGCACGCCTGTGGGACGTGCTAGGATTTGCTGCGCCCGTTATTTTACATGCCAAGCTACTAATCAAAACTCTTTGGCTTCTCAAAATTGATTGGGATGAGCAGCCTCCTCAACCAATTCTCGATCAATGGACCACGTTTCAAGACGAGCTTAGTTTGTTGACGCGGCTGAACATACCGCGTCATATTGGTGTGACTGATTCGTGCATCATCACAATACTGGCCTTTTCGGATGCAAGTGAGAAGGCGTACGGAGCAGTTATATATTTGCACGTTCGGACCTCTGCGGACAGTATTACAATGAGATTATTGTGTGCAAAATCAAAGGTAGCGCCTGTTCAAACTGTATCACTGGCTCGGCTTGAGCTTTGTGCAATACATTTGATGATCAAATTGATCCGTACAGTACGAGCAAATTATTCGAAACGCTGCACAATCAACCGTGTATTCGCGTTCAGTGATTCGACAGTGGCCCTTAGTTGGGTGAATTCGAGTCCACATGGTCTCAAAACTTTTGTGGCTAATCGCGTAGCAAAAATTCAGGAAATTCTTTCTCCTGACAATTTTTTCCATGTCTCGGGTAAAGACAATCCGAGCGATTGCTTGTCACGAGGTCTCACTCCTTCGCAGCTCATTAATCACTCATTATGGCTTCGAGGACCTTCGTGGGCGAGACTTAGGCCTGACTGTTGGCCTATACAAGTTTTTAAACCTGACAAGACTATCGAGCTGCCTGATATTAAGGTAATCGCTTTACCAGCTACTACTTGTGAAGAGTCGCCTATACTTAAATTAGCTAAGCGCATTTCACGTTGGTCGAAGTTATTACGAGTCGTCACGTATATACTCCGATTCGTGGGGCGATTAAAACCCAAAGATGCCATAACCGCGGAGGATTTGGCAGAAGCAGAGTTATTTGTACTGCGTCAAGTTCAAGAAACTCACTTTGCTTCGCAACTGGCTCTAGTTCGAGAAGGGCGGTCCGCGCCATCTCCAATGAAAAAGCTCCGACCGTTTATCGACAATCATATCCTGCGCGTTGGTGGCCGGTTAGAGAATAGTGACCTTGAGTTTGACTACAAACATCCCATACTGTTGCCCAATAAGGAGCATGTAGTTAACATGCTTGTCGATCACGTACATAAAATTTCATGCCATGCCGGCCCTCAACACCTTATGTCTATATTACGACATAGGTATTGGATTTTATCTGCTCGGCGTTTAGTGCGAGCCCGCGTGTTTGCATGCATCCCTTGTTTCAAGACACGCCCAAAACCCATGAACTCGCCTTTGATGGCTAGTCTGTCTGAGTGTCGCTTATCGGTCTCTAAACCATTCGCACATACTGGCGTTGATTATTGTGGACCAATTCAAATTACTTTAACTCGAAAACGAGGATGTAAGAGTCAAAGGGCGTACTTAGTCGTACTGATTTGCTTGACTACGCGAGCGGCTCATATCGAAATTGCTCCTGACCTAACGACCGACGCATTCCTTAACGCCTTCAAACGGTTTTTATCTCGAAGAGGCCCGGTAGAACGACTCTATTCGGACAACGGGACCAATTTTGTTGGTGCTCGTCGCTACTTAAATGAACTACAAACATTCGTTCACGATTCGTCGTATACGGACGAGTTTAAAAAAGAAATGGCACAGGAACGCATTAATTGGACCATGATTGTCCCTAATGCCCCACATTTTGGCGGGAGTTGGGAATCTTTAGTAAAGTCTTTTAAAACGCATTTAGCTAGAGCCATAGGATCGCAGATATTGTGCTATGACGAGATGCTGACGTTACTTTGCCAGATAGAGGCAGTACTAAACTCAAGACCGTTAGGTATCCTGAGTGAAGACCCATCTGAGCCTTTACCCCTGACTCCAGCGCACTTTCTAAACACTCGCCCAATGAGATCCTTTCCTGCGTCTGAAATAACAGAAGAACGCCAGCATATTCTCTCACGCTATTTGCTTCTGGACAAATTAGTGCAGTCGTACTGGCAAAGATGGCGTGATGAATATCTTCATACGCTCCAAGAGCGCTCTAAGTGGAATACCGAGTCACAGCCGGCTGAGGTAGGCGCGATAGTCTTAATAATGCAGGATAATTCACCGCCTTTACATTGGCCACTCGGGGTGATCGAGGCGACGTTTCCCGGTAAAGATGGTCGCACTAGAGCAGCTCTTATCAGGACTAAAAGTGGTACATTTAAACGCCCAGTTATCCGGCTATGCCCACTTCCAATAGTTAAATAGAGTTTGTAGTATTTTAGATATAGGTTTAGTTTTAATTAGCTATATTTTTATAACCACACATTCTCTGTACCTCTAGATGTTAGAGCTATGGAGCTTTAGGATAGCTTTCCAGTTAAGTAGTTTGTAACGGCAATAACTGCAGCCAATCTGTGTTAGAGCCACTTAGATTTTATATTTTCTTTTATTTGAAAGGGATCCTTTCAAGGCCGGCGGCTATGTTTGAGCCAAAATCAAATGAGGTTTAGATATTTAAAAACAAGGTACATACGTCCCTCTTACAAAACTCACTCGTACGCTATAACCAGCGCAAAGCGAACTCTACCCGCTGGATGCAAGAATATACGAGCCCAAGGAAGGACGACAGTCAGTTGACCGATTTTATCGCATATAGACCTCTAGTTCGTTGGTCTTTTGTTCCGTCATTTTTGGCGAATAACCGTGGTTTTTGTAAACCGATTGTACATTTAGAAGGTGCTGTGTAACGTCAATATACAGGCGGTGTGTATAAGGTGGAACCTCTGGACCTAAGTGCACCAGAACATCCAGGACGGCAGTGTGTGAGAGCTCTCCACCCTTAACCCTCGTCTGAAGGAGCGGAGTAACACCCAGAAGGCCTAGATATCACAAAGCCAGTGAGTTTTTATACCCCTTTCTAAGTGTATGTTGTTGGTGAATCTTCTAAACCTCATTAGGAAAAGACTCAGATTTTTATTTCGTATTTTTTGGGATACGTGGGAAGAAAGGCTATGAAATAGACCACCCCTCGCCCATACAATGTCTATTCCATATTCTAACGTAAGGGTAAACATTTAAGGTTTTAAATAAAAGTGTATTTTGTGTGAATTGAGTCCTTTTATTACTAAGCATCTTAAATTGTGACGTTATGTCATATTTTCTTATTTTCATATGAATGACGTAAAATATGACAGTAAATCTCGCGTAGCATACTAAGTCCTGGTCAGGGTTAAATTGGGCCGATAGTACGTATGTTTATTGTTGTCTATTATTCATAGTACAAGTCTAGAGCTTGGTTTGGGCCAGTCATTTTGTGTGAGGTTATCCTCGAAATTTATTTATACATCTATATTTATTTCAGTAAAAATGGGCTCTCTTCTACGCGGTTAAATCATATTGCATAAGAGATGTTATCGTATGGTTTCTCTCGGGCGCCATTACTGTCAAGTAATCAAGAGCTATCACATTCACAAAACGATGACATGTCAAAAGCAATATGATATTTCCGAGTCGAATGGACCCCTTGAACGTAAGTCCAAATCTCGATTTATCGTTTTTCTGCAAATAGCCTATAATATACTATTGTCTAGAGACTACTCTTCCCATTAAATTGGACCGGCCCCAATGGGATTGCATTGCAATGAATAAACCCAGATAAGACTTTGGGAAAAATCAAGAGTAATCCAAGCTAGTTGGTTTGCAATTTGATCATGTTGCAAGCTTTTAAAGAAAGTGACCAGCTGGCCTATTGCCTAACGCTCTCGCGATCGCAATCGACTTCAAAGCGGAACAATAGGAAATATTCATGTTTATTTTTACAGCTTCAATAAATGCTGATTCATGTAACAAACAGGTGAGAAAAAAAAATTTTTTGAATGGCTATAAAAATAACCAGGATATATAAGCCAAAAAAGATTTGTTCCTTCTTTCTAGCAAAACAGAATTTTACTTGAAGTTTATATGGCCGAACTGCACAATGACGTCACCGGTGCACTTCGGTTCTCTCTGTCTAATTAGCAGTTTAAAATGCTTGTATCATCCGTATTTCTTGAGCGATTTTAATTTTAATTTCACTTTTGGTGATCTCTTTTACGGTATTTTCATATTTTTTGAGAAATGCGATTTAAAAAATCCATGCATATTCCCTATTGTTTTCATTTTGTACATATGCAGACACGCCTTCGATTTTCGAGATGAAAACGATTGCGATTGCGAGTGCGTTAGGCCTCTCGGAACCTTGTTACTAACAAATAAACCAAATCAGGAATAAAAAGCTATATTTACAAACCCGATTACATTTTTTGCTGGTATTCGTCTATATACAGTATGTAAACTTACTAAAACCATTTGTTTGAATCCGGGCATGTATAGGCGATAAATAAGGTCTTCGTATATAAATTATTTAAATTCTAACGTTTTTTATAATTTATAATTGTAATACAAAAAATATCATTTTAGTTATTCATGATTCAATAACATCCTGTATTATTTGTTTACAATTGTAACATTTGTCATCTGGTTGTCAGGTCAAGGCCAAGTTCAACATTTTCAATGTCAGTTAAATTAAGGCTATGTGCACACTTCCGATTAAATACGACGTAGATTAGACCAAATGTGGCCGTTATTTGAACCAAGCGACGATGGTTGTTTCAAGTGAACGCTACGCATCAAAGCTGGATTTTGCCGGGCACGTCGCTTGATTATGTTCGAAGCTTGTACAATCCGCAGCCTCATTTCTTCCTCCGTTCTCGACACTTTTTTTAGTCTAGAGGTGTGGGGTTCAGCAAACGTACCATATCATACAACTCCCCGCTTTTCTAGTGCTGAAGCCAAGATTTTCTGTAAAATGGTTGTAGATCCTTTTTTCCGTTCTGACGTCAATACGAGGACGAGGCCCACCACTACTACTACTACTATCCGGTACTGACCGGAACCGCTCTTTCATTGTCACGCAGTCTGGTAATCGCCCTTATAATTGACAATAAAGTGACACCAGTGAAATTTGAATGACATAAATCTGTCACGACGTAAACATTACACATAGGGTGATACTTTCAGGGTTAACCGACTTTGAAAAAGGTAAGTGTTTATAATTTTTAAACAATGATAAAATTAAAAATATTCGACCCGTACTAGCAAAACATGTGTTAAAATACTTAACTCGACTTGGCTATCAACTGGTTTAAAGAGATGGTTTTAGTTAGTTTACATACTGTATGTGTGTAAAAAACATCAAAGCACATAAAATCCGCCAATTTGATGTACCAAGTGACACTTGCACAATCATGATGAATTTAGTGACGTATTATTTATAAAAATCGGTTGAACCGTTGAGTAGTTACGAGCAGACATAGGAACGGACATAGATACATACATACAGGTCAAGCAAATAACCGGGCCATTCCCAGTTGTCCGCACCCCTTTATTCCCACTGCGGACTACTGTGAGTTGTCCGCAGTGTGAACAACTGGGAATAAAAATTCCTAGTTGTCCGCACCTAGTAGGAATTTTTTTGCGGCATAAACGGACGCAATTTTTTTTTCACGTTGCCTTAGATGTTTGATTTTTTCACAGCTTCAAGGGGCCGTTTTTCATTTCAACTCGATACCTCTACTCGTTCCCGAGATAAAGGGTCTTGACAGACAGACAGACAGACAGGCGGACAGACAGACGGCCAGACGGACAACAAAGTGACCCTATAAGGGTTCCGTTTTTTCCTTTTGAGGTACGGAACCCTAAAAGCTATAAATAATTTTTTAGGGTTCTGTATCCAAAGGTTTCCAACGGGACGAACGGACGGATGGATAGCGGAGGCTTAGTTAGTCCGTCCGACTGTCCGTCTGTCTGTCAGTAGGCTGTATCTCATGAACCGTAATATTGCAGCTATAGCAAAAAAAAGTAGGTCCCCACGTTTTCTGCTCGATCTTAACAAAAGCTGTCTGTATCTTGCTGCGAGTCCGACTCGAACTTGTCGTTTTTTTTTGAGCTTGCTATTCTCTTTTAAGAGGGTAATGTAGGAAAGATGTGATTACAAAAGGATAACGTAGTCAAAGAGAAATTGGATAGAGCAAAGAAACTTTCAGAAGGCTCGGAGTAAACATTACTTGAATAGTTTGCCTCGGGATGGAATTTCCATGTATAGAACTACGTGTTGTTGGGATAATGGCAAAACATGGCCACTGGCTTCATGGGAGATAAGTAGTTAAATTATTTGTAGTTTAAGAATATCACATACTTACTTACATATACTTAGGTACTATTATCATATACATACATCCATAACTTTTAAGTAATTTAGAAAGCTGTATTGTCAATATCTGAGAAAATAATTAATTTTGAAAATGAATTAAAAATCAGGCTGTACTGAGTTGATTTAGGGAAGATATTGTTAAAAAGTAAATCCAATTGCAGAAAAAAAAACGCCCGAAAAAATATTAGATTCATGGCATGAGAAAATTGATTAGACAACAGGCTGTTTTACACGAGCAAAAAAAAGCTTTTTTTAAATCTGTGATGCCTATTCCTTACATGTAACAATCAGACCACACATACGGATAGCTTTAGTAAAAAAATTGAGGAACTAATCTAAATATAAAACTATATTTTTTATTTACACGTCTCCGTCACGACGTTTCAAACATTTTTTCTGACATTTATTTATTAGCACTCTTTAATGTTTTTGTAAAGTTTCCCCCGTCGGCAACTCCGCTTTGTCTTGCCCTGTCGGCGGCAGACGCCGTCTCAATATGTCAGCGTCATTTCTCTTCAGCCAGAATTATTTTATCGTCATTCAATAACGTTGAACTAGGTACTATTGTAGGTAGATATTGTCTTTGACATGTTTTCGTAGTTTTTAACGGGTATCATTTAACCGATCAGCAAAATATTCTTGTTTTGGTAAACAGAAATATGTATTTGGTCAGCCAAAATAGCTAGTTGGTAAGCAACTTATGGTTAGCAAACATTTATAAATCTGTCTGCATTTAATAATATACTGAACTGCTCTACATTATTTTGGTCAGCAAATTAAATATTTGAGCTGCATTGAGCGACCCACAATTAATCAAATTTTGGTAAGCAATCAGTAGGTAAGCAAAATATTTCATTTTGTGCAGCAAAAAAAAGAGGGCAAATTTACTGCCGTGCGGGCCACGCACATATGCCAAACCCACCATCAAATTCTAAAGGTCCTATTTCTGGTTTGTTCTGGCCCTCCGGGCCTGATATAAAAACGTACCTAACCTAACCTACCTCATATTTATGATACAAATTTTGGTTAATCTAGGGTGTGATTGTGATTTCTAAATTTGTGTGACAAAACTTAACTTGTAATTACTACTAGCCACAAAAATACCAATACTTGGGTGCTCGCGTCATGTGGTCTGATTTCGCTCCGCCTGGCTCCGCCCACAATAACGAACACTGCTGATTTTTCAAGCTATACGCTATCCACTTATTTATATAGATGACCATTATTTTAATGTGCATACCTCTCAATTAAAATGCTTACAGACATGTTTTCTCTGCTGACCAATTGCCCAAGTAATTATTTTGCAGCTTGGTTTATTAGGCAGACAAAAAATAAAAAAAGCAGATTGATATTGGTTAAAATGTTTACCGTTTGTAAATTGTTTGATGAACAAGAGTTGTAGCCCGATTTTTATTTATTGCCAGCCAAATCTTTGTATGCTGCCCAAATGAGTTAATTGCTTATTTTTATTGCGAATCAATTTTAATAACGGCTGACCATTTATTACTTCCCGTTTTTAACACGGCAGCCATTACTGTCAAATAAATAGCTATCGTACTTATATGGTTTTCATCTACTTATTACTTAGGTCTTCTATCTAATTATGAGAGTCGTGGCCAGAAGGTAGATATTCATTTACCGCGCTATTTTAGTAAGTATGTCATTATTCCTTTTGCATTATACATTATTAATTCATAGTATGGTTGCGTGTTCTCTTATAGAAAACGATGCCTTATTGTAATTTATATTTAGTATACCTTAAAGCTTTGCCTGTGGCGTACTTAAGATCTTTTATTCAGCTAAGATTATTTCTTTCAACTGTTAACATAATTGCAGTTCTAAATGGATCCTGAATAACAACAACAACAATATTAGCAGACATAATCTTCAGTTAATTTTCTTGCAGACAAACAAACCGTTCAGCTGTATCAAATATAACTTTATTATTAACATTCACAGCTAATAGATGCCGCGAAACAGGAAATTGCTCACTTAGTCGTCAAACAAACGTCAAATATAAGTCGGCCTACAAGATGGAATTAATTTCTATTTGTTTATTTTTAGCCAACTTCAATTAAACAAAGGAATTCTTGGCTGAATTAGTAATTTTCAAGTACCTACTCATTATAACTTTACCTTGATCCCTAATTTATTATAAAATAGACCAGTGATCAGGTTCTAAAATTTTGAAGCAGTAAAACCCTCTTGAAAATCCTAATATTTTTCGGAGTCTGATTAAGCAATACCCGGTTTTAGTTACATTAGGTTCTTTAATGAGAATCAATTAAATTGGTACAAACAGTGCAATAAAATAGCTCTTAGAAGGCACTTACGGTTTGTAATTCTCTCTCACTAGCCTTCACACGTGGTCACATGCTCTTATTTAATATGTAATTAGAACACTGCAAACGTGCTACCAACGTAAGGACTACAATAACTTTCCTTTAATTTAGTTTTTAAACTAACTGCCGCACTCAGAGACGTCAATTAAATTTAATGCTTGTTTAGTGACGTGTTGTCTTATGCTATTGCTGTAACAATGAAAGTGACAGCGGCAACTTTAATCAAGCATTAAATTAAATTGATGTCTCTGAGTGCGGCACTTAGAGCAGTAAGCTTTGTAATGTAGTGCGGATAGCCACTAAGAGAAGCCGATTGAAGCAAATCGTCCTTTTCAAAACTTAGGCGTCAAATAATCACGATCTTCAGTCATGAAGAAAGTACCAGAGAGAGAGAGAGTCATTTAAGTGTTACTTATACCCCTACACCAGAAGAGAGTCGGTGGCCTAGTGGCTTCGTGGGTCGACTCGTGATCGTAAGGTACCGAGTTCGAACCCCCGCTGTCACCATGTACCATGAGTTTTCTAACTTATGTGCATTACCCGATGCTCTTACGGTGAAGGAAAAACATCGTGAGGAAACCTGCACATTCGAACAGCTGAGTGTGTAAGACGGTAATTGCACAAAAGATCCTAAAGGGTCGAAGTGTATCCAAAAGGGCCCATTTATCAGATAAGATAAGATAACTACACCAGAACACAAGAAAGCGAACACTGCTGTTTGGCGGTAGGTTTCAGTATTTCAAAAGAAATAAACTACTCTTATGATTGTAATTCAAATTCATCCTTAATTTTATTCCATTTCGCTTTCAAGCATTTACTAATGACCACACTTGTCACAAAGTCATGGCCGTACAGCTTTCAGTGTGAACAATGCGGTATTACTGGGGTATTCACAACATTGTCGACGGTGCGCGTATCAAATTTCGGTCACGCACTTCCTGGTCGCAGTTTGTTCGTCAACCAGGAGCGTGACGTGAAAATCAATCTTTGCCACAAATAAAATAAAAAAATAGTTTTTAGTGTTCCGTACCCAAAAGGGTAAAAACGGTACCCTATTACTAAGACTTCACTGTCCGTCCGTCTGTCCGTCTGTCCGTCTATCTGTCTGTCACCAGGCTGTATCTCATGAACCGCGATAGCTAGACAGTTGAATTTTATACAGATGATGTATTTCTGTTGCCGCTATAACAACTAATACTAAGAACAGAATAACATAAATATTTAAGGGGGCTCCCATACAACAAACGTGATTTTCTTGACTGTTTTGCTCGATATTAATAACGGCAATAGGTAGACGCTTGAAATGTTCACAGAATATTTAGTTGTATATTCACTTTAAAAATAACTGATTAAATTAAAATAAAATAAATATATAAGAGGGGCTCCGATACCGAACCGTGATTTTTGCCGTTTTATGCTAATGTTGTATAGATAGATGTAGTACATGTACGGAACCCTTCGTGCGCGAGTCCGACTCGCACTTGGCCGGTTTTTATATTGTTATTCATACAAGCTAAATAACACAAAGTTAACATTATTTACCTACTCTTCCGGTTTTGGTAGACAATTTTCTTAAGTGGTGCAGTAATGGAGTGCATCTGCACCGAGGAACACGTAGCAAATTGCAGTACTTTCCGTGGGCCGAGTGCAGTGCTAGTCGCTTTCCCGTTCTTAGCGAGTGGTTTTATTATACAACCGCGTGGAGAGCTATTATACAGTGTTTAGTTTTATGGACTATTATAGCACACATTCTTACCTTACTATAAATGCTTGGCTTTGCTAATTGACCTACACCTGAAAAAACAACATACACTTAGCGGCAAAAATAACCGCCCCCAAGCTTTTATCGATAAAGGTTAATAAATATATCTTCTTAAATCTGATAATCATTTTTGTTTTGTTTTCCAGCTAAATAATCTAGGCACAAAATGGAGTACCAATAATAATCTTAAAAGATCTTAAAATGACACTCAAAAGTCACTTGAAAGACATTATCAAATAAAACGATATACCTATTAAATAAAATAATTTACTATGGACGGTTGTTTTGTGGATTCTTTGTTATTCCTTTAGGAAGATTCAGGACGATTAAGAAGAATATTTGTAGGGGAGACCGGGTATGGTTGTCACAGGGGTTGGTTGTCCCAGCGGCCATCGTCAGGCCATCCTCCGGTCATCCAGAATTTCTAGATCGGACTGAGGTGAATTAGGGAGGGAGATATAGCGCTCGCGGTCTTTTGACACCGGTCGATGAACTCATTCGTTCGTTCTGTTTTCTGTTATGGCCGCTGTGACAACCAACCCGTGTGACAACCATACCCGGTCTCCCCTACGCCAATTTGAACCTGGGTTATTTAGCTGAAAATTTAAACAAGCTGAATCGAATTGGCTGAGTAAGTTTTCGTGACGTTCAGTACTGTCTTATTTAAGAAGTAACATTTAATTTTGTTCACACTTAGGTATATGAAAAAAAGACAGGTGGGCGGTTATTTTTGCCGGTTAATGTATATTACCGTCTTATTCGAAAAAAAAAAGTTTCAAGACGTTGGATACAGTAGTTTAAAAACAAATTTTGTTTATTTATCGTATAGGTATTTTATGGAGCACTCCATTCAAATAATTATAATAAATTATGAATTATAGCGTTATTATAAATCAATTCTCTAATCAAGCTAAGATATATTTCCTCTCACGCCTTCATTCCCAGAGTGGGGTAGGCAGAGCTACAGAATTACCAACAAGTCTAAAAATTTGCTGTTAATTCTGTAACCAAATCTTGCACAATCAGGTTAAGATGTATTTACCATTGTATATTAGTGACAGGCGGCAAGCCCATCGCCTAGCAATACTACATGCCTTTATTCCCTAAGTCGTTTATTTGTTTATTATCTTTCATACAATCTATCAGTCAGTCATTCACTCGCTCTTTTGTATATGGCTTCCCAACGCGTTAGTATCGTCTGTTACAGTAGGTAGTTGTTAACATAAATAAATAAGTGTGTTTTCCGATTAATTAATTCACCCAACTGAGGGCAATCCCGATATACAACAACTACATTGTTTGTACAAACCTAGCGATGCCGTTCAGGAATTTAAATAATTAATTGCGTATTTTTAAATACCTCGCTTGTAATGTGCGTATAGTAATTGATTGAATTATTAAATACGACGGTCACAGGGATCATTTTAGATTAATGAGAGTATCATTATACTCATTAGAAGAATTTTTCTTTTATTTATTAATTTAAGAAGCTTTCTTCAACCTTGAAGTATTTCAGAAAACTTAATTCTCCAAATTTATAAATATCTTTATTATCTAGAACATTTATTAAATAAATACAATTAAAAGTTAAAACTAAACTTATTTAAATTAAAATAAAATTAAGCTACTCAAATATTAAAGACGTAAATAATAATCACCACTATAAAAAGAACACCCCCTCTAGCAGGTCCGCTCGCGGCATGGTCCCTATGACACTGGCTGCGTTACCTCTCTGGATAGCTAGCCCAATCCTTTGGGAGAGGTAAGCACCAGCTCTAGGATCTCCGGAGGTGTCTATGAGCCGGGATGACAGGGCCTTAATAAAGCTTTTCATATCGGCTGACCAAGGTCCCATGGTCTCTACTGCAAGCGCCACAAATTCATAATAATTTAATAATGATGAATATTAGGGGCGCTTGATGGTTTGGGCCTGATCAGCTGTTGCACCGGCCCGGGTTGACTTCCATTTTGTTGTTAAAATCAAGATGTATTCGAAATGATTTGAATGCTACATTTTTTTGCACTACCGCGGTACTTTTTTATGTTAGAAATATGTAGAAAAGTGGAATACTCATAATGTTTATCGAAGAATAAAGTATAAACGTTTTATGTAAAATAGTCGTTTAGTGAATTATTCATGAATCATTTGTCCTCATTTATATTCACAAGTGCTCACATTAACAGCCAATGAACAGAAAATATTGATAGGCCATTTTTTTTTCAACAAGCGGCCCGTCCTTGGTTTGCTTCGGTATAGCAGTAGCTTTACAAATAGTTTTTATTAATACCAAATCCAGAAAGTTAGTTAAAAACTTACTTAGATTCTTAGGTCTTTAGCGTGAGTCAAATACAGGGTGTCCCATAATTGACACGTAACCCTGACACCGGAGATAGCCCACCCCTAGACCTACCAAACCAGCCTAATAATGTTTTTTTCATATATATTTTTTCTAATTATTTTTTGTTTTGGTAATTTTCATACAAAACTAATTATCATTATTGGCAATATCTCGAAAACCGTGCAACTTTTACTGAGGTCATGTTAGGCTGGTTTGGTAGGTCTAGGGGTGGGCTATCTCCGGTGTCAGGGTTACGTGTCAATTAAGGGACACCCTGTATATAAAGTAACTATTAACTTTCTTGTGAACTCTGTATTGTATTGGTTGTTTTTGTACTCTTAAGAGGCCACCTGTGACAAAGTCTGTAGAGTTCCGCGATCTGGATCTCAATAACCATAACGCCTTTCTATCTGTTCTTTGGATATATGAAACTTGATCATATTTCCTTGAGACTGGCAAACGTGAGAACACGATTAGAAATAAAATCATCGATAGTTTTATTTTTCAAACATGACACCTTTTTTTCATGTTTTTGGTAGAATCTTTGAAACCCGATAATCTTTAACGATGATTTTAAATTCAGTAGTTGAGTATAATGTAACTTCCATTTTATAATAAATGTTGTAGTTTTAAAGTAAACAGCAATTAATTGATTTTGACGCTGCCATTAAGGCAGGCGCGAACTATCTCCATCTCACATTCTTCGCACGGAAGCACATAAAGCCAACCGTTTTCATTCTTGTGCGGGCGTGGTACCATAAGTGGCCTCTTAATCATGATGCTGGAAGAGGGGGATCTTCTGTCACAAGTATAGCCATTCTTACTAGAAACAATAACCCTATCCTTATTGTGACCAATAGACGATTTTTCATATTTTTTTTCATTGATATGAAGTTTATCACTCCCATTCCCTAATAGTTACCTAAAGTTTGTCCTAACAAATCGTTTGTCCGATTAATTTTTTGTCGTAAACTGGTTTTCAGTTGAATCAGAGGTAAGGTTAGGTTTGAGTTGTATTACAACAACACTAAAAAGTTCAAAATTCAGGCAACAAGGCTTTAGGATGAACGATAATTCGGACAAATAATATATTAGGACAAATGACGGTTAGGGATTCCATAGATAGACCCCGAAATAAATTATGGACAAAAAAGTCAGTGGGCATACATATATAACTTCACGTCGGTAATCTCAGAGTGGGATAGGCAGAGCTACAAAATTACCTACAACTTTAAAAACTTGTTCATAATTCAGTAACCACATTTTGCACAAATAGGCTAAAATGTTTACCAGCGTATTAGTGACAGGTTGCAAGCCCATCGTCTAACAGTACTACAAGCCTATATTCCCTTAGTCGCCTCTTACGACATCCACGGGAAGACATGGAGTAGCACTATTCTAACCCGGCAACCACACGGTCAGTGAAAATTCCTATTAAAAAATTTGACATTTATATTGAAATCTGTTGTGCCGTTTCAGAGCTTCGCTGAATTTCAGACAGACATAATACTGAGGCCCTACTTTGAAAATCGAAGTTCGAAGTTAAGTTAACGCCATCCCTGTCACTCGTCATTTGAGACTAAATCGAGAGAATGGGATGGAGCTAACGTAACTTCGAACTTCTATTTTCAAAGTAGGGCCTCTGGTATACTATAGAAACAAAATCTAAAAACTTATTGTTATTAGGCATCTTATAAAAATCAGTTTTTACATAAATCTAAGCATTTATTTTAAAATCAAGATAGACACCTCAAATTTATTTATTATTAAAGATAGACGCCCCGTTTATTTACAATAGAGGCGTGTCGTTCAACATAAATTATCATCGTGCTTATTAAGTCCATGACAGGCGTGTAAAGTAGGTATTAATAAAGAATATTGGCTGGTGATATATATTATTCCGTTTATAGATACGTTATGTGTAAAAAAAAATGCGGTGGTCAGGCGGGCGTTAATTTGCAAAATGTGAGTGGCGTTATTTGCGTTACCTTATTGATGTAAGATTTACGTTAAATTATTTCTACCGGGTTTATTTTATTGCTGAATAAGTTTTATACAGTGTTTTTTTTAATGCTTATTCGTCCAAGTAGGTACCTTATACGGGTCCAGCTGAAAATCAGCACTGCGGCCGTGCCTGAGCTGGTACAGTCGAACTCAAAAGTAACTGTACATTTTAGTTCCTTGTCGCAATAACGTATTACACTGAGAGTGGTGTGAATTTAGTATATCAATAGCTGCGACAAGGTACTGAAATGTTCAGCTACTTATGAGTTTGACCGTTCACCGTTTTGACTATGACAATGGTAGCCACTCGAACGCTATTAAGAAGCTGACAGGCTCCCATACAACAAACGTGATTTTTTATAAATAATGGTACGGAACCCTTCGTGCGCGATTCCGACTCGCACTTGGCCGGTTTTTTATTTCGTCCTATCGTTTCGGTAGCAAAAAACATAATTAATCGTTCCGTACTAAAATAAAACCACTGTTCTGAATAGTACAATTGGTAAATCATTAAGATATTTCAGTCGTATTTTCACATGAGAAAACAGTTACAAATAATAATGTTTTTTTGTGAAGTAAATCTTTAACATAAAAATAGGAACACGTACAAGTTTCATTTATTCAATATCTTGATAATGAGAAAAACGTCAAAGGCTTGTCTCAAAAAGGCAAATAGGCTCTTATATTACATTATTTAATAACTCCTCACGACGAACTTGCGAAGTCTCATTTTGCGTAGCTTTATGAAACGGAAAACAGGATTGGTAAAATACCTATATAGGTATGTAATTGGGGACCTGATAAGAAAGTCACGAGAATAAGTCATCCACATCTTGCCGAATGCAAAAAAGGCACAACTATAACAATATTTCGAGAAATAGCCTGTCAAAGTTCCCCAAAATGGCCATGTCGGGGAACCCTTATCTTCTGTAAAATAAGAATCAAGTGTTCATCATTGGTCCTTGTCCATTACTAGTTCCGTCACCCTAATGTATAATATTTCAAAATGATGCTTGTGTTATTTAGTTTTATCTGTTTTTTGTTTTATACTGCTAACTTAAACTTAAGTTCATGTTAACTCTTAGTGCATCCTTATAACTTCTTATAACTTTATATAAACTTTAAAAAACCCGACTGCATTTTTTGATATTGTCGTCAGTATATGTATATATGTTAAAAAAAATCTCATTATGCTTTTGGCTTTAATTACGTTGATTAAAATATAATAGCCTATGTCACTCTCACAATCAAGACGAGTCTAACGATTCCTCACTTTTCAAAATCGGGTAAGCCGTTTTGGCTACATAACAGGAGGTCACAATGGAAGGGACATACAAACATACGCGCGAAAAACCGCTTATTCCCGAAATACCAGCATGTTAAAATACCTGATTATCAAAATATCGGAATCCCAAAACTAAACATACAAATTAGGGTTTATTGTCTTTACCCTAATTTCGAATCTGGTTTTTTGAGAACCTGGTAAAAAGAGTAGTTTGGTATTTTGAAATACTGGCATTTCGGGAATGAGCACGGAAAAAATTAAGTACCTACCTTCCTGCTGGGTCAAATATCAAATATCTATCATTTTTTATAGCAAAGGAAATTATGTTATAATGTCTATTTTTTTCGCCATAACTAGTATTTAAGTTTTTTGATTCCTCCGGCGAGCTTTTTCCACTCGCTGAGCTACAAGAGAAAAATATGGGATAATTTGTCGCGACATAAACTTCTCGGTAGGCCCGACGGTACGTTACATCTCAGTGATTTAAACAGGGTTTGGGCTAAAGTGTTGTTATTTGTACACTACTTGTATTCTTACGCGACGTCGCGACGCAAAGGAGAGTAATATGTTTGTCATCCTTTAAGTATATGTATGTATGTATGTTTGTTCCTTTGTGGCGCTCTAGAAACTAAACGCGTGGGCCGATTTAAATGATTCTTATATAAATAAATATCAGGGGGACAATGTCACACCAATTGACCTAGTCCCAAACTTAGCTCTAGGCTTGTAATATGGGTACTAGACAAAGATGGAAATACTTATATAGAGAAATATATACTTAAATACATGGGAAACATCCATGACTCCGAACCAAATATTCGCGCTAATAACGTAAATATCTGCTCTTACCGGGATTTGAACCCAGGACCGCTAGCTTCGTCAGCCGGGTCACTACCTCACTACCTTCAGTGACATCAGTGTACATGACGTAGCTAATATGAATGCTAGTGATGTGAAATTGCAGAATTTTCATTACATCGAAAGACATTCTCGTCTCATGACTTTCCTTAGGTACCTAACCTAACCTGACAATTACGTAATTAATGTTTAAGATATCCTAAAAAAATATGGTTCCAGCGGAAAATAGCGTTTGATAAAATGAAATTCGATAGAATATGATACAATCGATGAAGTTAAATTCGTTAAAATTATCAAGTTTAGCTCTTTTATGTATTTTGATCTGTCATACCTACAGTTCATTGTTAAAGATTAAACTCGACGAAATTTCTCAAATCGAACAATGAAAGTTAGATAAGCGGCTTAAATTCTGTTGTTTTACTTCCTTCTTGCCGGAATACAATTTGTTTATTCGTAAGACGTTTCCGCCATCTCGTTTACGCGTATTTAACAAGGTGGTGAGTGCTTTGAAGAGATTTTTAACCTGATCTTACTTGAAATTCTCGTGTTAGGAATTCTTGGGTACTTTTACATACCGCAGGGGAAATATGGTAACAATTTGTCTCGTAAATCGTGTTTTTGTCCGACCATTAAACTGTGGAGTGCCCTTCCGTCTTCCGCCTCCCTCCTACTTCAATCTAGGATATTTTAGAAGCGGAAATAGGACCTCTTTAACCGAGATAACGATGGTGACAGAAGACGAGAAATAACATTATGTTGAAAAATTAGGAAAAACTAAGAAAAAATACAGCGGTAAAAGATGGTGCTTTCTTAAAAATATACTACAAATACAATGAATTGTTGCGTGATTGACAGACAACTATCAAACCACCCGACATAATTCCATATTTATAATTTAAAAATAAAAAGTAGGATTACCATACTTAAATTGATCGAATAAGGTACTTAATCAATACTGAATTGGTATTGTTTTTATTTTGGTCAGAGAGAGAGTAAATTAATTCAGTTACGTTACAATAGAGTCATAATTAAGTATTGCAAATTTTTGCTATTTTTAACCGACTTCAAAAAAGGAGGAGGTTATACGTTCCACAGTATGTTTTTTTTTTTTTTATGTATGTTCACCGATTACTCCGTCAATTGTGGACCGATTTTAAAAATTCTTTTTTGGTTTGATAGAGTATACTTCCGAGGTGGTCCCATTGTCAGCAAATCTGAATCTGATGAAGGGATCAGTGAGGAATTGAGGGAACTCCTCAAATATTGTATGCAAACATATAGCGATTTTAGTATTTTTAGTAACAAGTGTAGCATTTGCATTTAGAAAGTGTCACTTGGTGAAGCGGAACTGATGATGAAGACCACAGATGGCCACCGGATCTCCTCAACGGTACCGATTTCAAGGGTGGCGATAAGATATTTCGATTAAAATAGTTGAGCGACTACAACGAAGCACATTTAATTGTTTTAAAATGACTATGATTTTCCCGCGGCGTTGCTTGCGGCGAGCTTGAAATGTCTTAAAGTTTCATATATCAACTAAGAAGTGGGACTACATAAGCTTATTATGATCACTAAAAAGTGTAAAATAAAATAAATGTTTTAAAAAACAAAAAACCGCCTTCAAAAACGCTAAAAATAACTTCTACTACTAGGTACTTAGTAGTAGGTACCTAACCTATTAGGTTAGTCTAACTGAAGTCGGCGACCACAATACTTTCAACAAAAAGCCGACTTCAGTTGGACTAACCTAATAGGATAGGTACCTACTACTAAGTACCTAGTAGTAGAAGTTATTTTTAGCGTTTTTGAAGGCGGTTTTTTGTTTTTTAAAACATTTATTTTTTAGAGAAAGTAGCCAAAGGTTTACCGCAAGGTCTGTGTTCTTTACAGTTGAATCCTTAATAATAAAAAAAACTTTTAATTTACAACACTGAACATTTTTAAAGCTTTTGTTATTTTCTTTTATCAAATTATTTCTTTTCTTTTTTCTTTTCTAGTAACTCCTAAACTGTTTAAAATAATACATGGACCTAAAAATCAGGTCTTAACGCGATAAACTAATGACAAATTATGTATACACCTATGTAGGTACCTCGTTATCTAACTGAGTGGTAATATAAAGGGTAAGCCAGTTCAGTAATAAATAACAGTAATATTTACCTCAATATCTGGGATGTAGCTGTAACTGTATCTATATTTGTGACGCGCTCTTTAACGTTTCTCCAGCTTGATTTCTTACCGTTAAATAATATCTTAAGACCCATACAAACCCGAATGAGACTCGGAGCGTCAAATGATCACAATACCGAAAGCAATCGCTTTACACAATGGAACCCCAACTAAAGCCAGGATTGCGGATATTGGCTCACATTGAATAGAGCTCAAGACAAGCCAATATCCGAACGAGATATGTTCCCGCTTCCTGGTTATTATGAATCGCAATTGAATTACGCAGATTCTAAGTACTCCTAATGTAACTTTTGCAAAGAAAATTGCCACTTTTGTTTTTTCCAAGTAGTTTAAATACTGTAGGAAATGATTGAATGCGGTGATTTAAATTTAAGATCGTAAAATCGTTTTGAGCGTGCACTTATTTACACATAATTATTTGCTGATAAATAGTGTTAAATTTGATGCCGATTTGCATATGCCTCCCAAATCGGAATTAGATTTAATATTTAAATCTCAATCGGATGTCGGATACAGAAGGATCGTGAATCAGAGTTTCTAAGAGATGTACTTTGTTTTAGTTTAGTTTATTTATTCATCCATTTTCTAAAAAACTGTTACTCTTTCAGGCTTTCTATAACTCAAACCAAACCTAACCTAACCTAGCCTTGTCTATACGTTAGACATTTAAGAAATTCTGATACGTTTACAGTTCCAACGATATAACAATTATGACTATCGATAATTATATCAACAATGACATTATGACCAAAAAATATATGGGAAACAACGGGCTCCCGGTTAAACCATATCGCTATCATATTGTTTAGGATAAATTAGCTCTTATTTACTTAAAGGCGGCTGTATAGTAAACAAACAGTTATAAGTTTAAGCAGTAATATTTAGGTTGAGAAATCAAGATACGCAAAATCAAAGCAGAATAATCCAGAGGGATGTTTATTGAAGCAGAGCTTAGATTTACATAAACGTCGTTCATTCATCATCCATCGGATATTTGTGACTATGACCTAAGTTTCACCATCCCGTCATTCAGCTAGTGTTGGGAAAGACATGTAGGCAAAACGAGTTTGTACAAGTAAAGCTGGGTCCACATTTGTATCATTTTGCCGACCACAATCACGCGTATCGTATCGAGCTCGCGTATCCAAAGTATGGACGCTCACTTTGGGCACACCGTATCACTACAATCGTCATGTGAAAATATGCGTCCATACTAACCGTAGCGTAGCAGCGTATCGTATCATAACGCCGTATCATTAAGTCTGGCTATCCGTATCCCCTTTGATGATCGGGCAAAAATCGCCGCGAGAGGGATCACGGCGTATCGCGTATCAAATCATAACTTCGTATCGTGATACAGTATCAAAACACGTCCATACTTACCGATCTTGATACGCGTATCCAATCGCGAGTGTGTGGGGTATATAATAAACGCGTATCAACATCGGTTCCGAGCGATCAGATACGGCGCGCCGCACGATCGCGCTGTTTGTGCGTCCACACTAGCGATCTTGAAACGCGTCGGTGCAACGCGACGGAGATACGATACGACGAAATGATACAAATGTGGACCCAGCTTAACTCATTTCATAAAATGAGGTGTTACGGTCCGTTTACATTAAAAATAAATAAATTAATATCTCAAAACGATTAACCTAGTCCTAAGCTAAGCTCTAGGCTTGTACTATGACTAGACAACTGTAACCATACTTATACATATAGGGACATAGAATAAATAAATAAATTCCAGGGGACAATGTCACACCAATTGACCTAGTCCCAAACTAAGCTCTAGGCTTGTACTACGGGCACTAGACAACGATATAAATACTTATATAGAGAAATATTTACTTAAATACATAGAAAACATCCATGACTCAGGTACAAGTATTCTCGGTCATCACACAAATATCTGCCCTTACCGGGATTTGAACCCAGGACCGCTAGCTCTGAAAGCAGAGTCAATACCAACTAGGCTAACATGTCGTGAAAATTTCCGAGGATGTGGGAAGATACAAACATTACTTTAGGCAGGGAGAATACCAAAAAAAAGAATAAAATAGAATAACTTTTTATCAGATAACAAGGCCTATATTTACAAATACCTTGCAGACTAACATACATGACAATTATATTATAATTTAAAAATTAAGACGACTACTAAGGGCCGAGTTCACCAACAATTAAACGGACGGTTAGCAGTTTAACGGTTGTCAAATGTATTGACTAACAGCTGATTAAGACTTAACCGTCTGTTAAATTGGTTGGTGAACTCGGCCCTAATGCACTTTCATGGTGTCCGCTAGCCGACGGCCACGAAATCGCCGAAATATGACACCCCTCGGCCAGAATTGCCGGCCTTGTGGCGGGGCTCCAACCACTCGACCCTACTAGGGGTAATTCCGGTCTTTACTCGTACATCTGCGAGCTTCTTCGCCTCCGTAGATTAATGCAATCGGGACACGTAGAACTGCGTTGTGGGCGTAGCAGGGGCTCTACTTTGAAATCAGTAATTCGAACTTCGGATCGCCCCATCACTTTCTTGCGAATTAGTGACGCGTCGAGAGCAAAAGGGATAGCAATAGACGAAGTTCGAATTACGGATTTCAAAGTACAGCCGCAGGACACTGCAAGTGGTTCAGTCCGGTCGGTGCGTTGAAATAGATAGCTAAGTACATAAAGACTAAGGAACAAATAAATACTTGCGCTCATCATACAAATATTTGCCCATACCAGGAATCGAACCCAGAACCGCTTCGTAGGCATAGGACACTATTTACTAGGCTAAACACTTGGTTTTACCGGATTCGTTCTTTACTATAAAAAACCGTTTACGGTAGCCGGTGAATACGGACTGCAGTCGAAGACAGCCAAATTGAATAATATAAACGTGCTATTTACAGCCACATAATAGATATAAAAAACTCTGAACGGTTACCTTTGTTTCGGCGAAACATGTTTACCAAATTCTATCGTTTCCCAACCGTTTCATTTGCCAACCCGCTTTGTTTTCTGTAACCGTAAATACTTCAGAATTATATAAAAACTAACCTAACCTACACGATGTGTTCTACGCGATGTTACTGAAATAAATCCTGTAATATTTACAGTTACAGGAAAAAATTGGGTTGGGAAATTAAACGGCTGGGAAACGATACAATTTGGCAAACATATTTCGGCCAAACGGAAGGCTCCCAACTCTGAGACACCATGGCGGCAGAACCAAAATAAACACAGCTCCATGGCGGGAACCCCATATGGAGTCTACTGGCCGCGCCATCACTAGTGAAATAGGGACCTTATATCACACTCGGATTTACTCGATTCGCTACTCTGTCATCTACATATTTCGCTCGTTTTCCCTTAATCCATTAAAATAGGGGAGTAGCGGAAAGTCATCTAGTCTATGTACAGGGTGTAAGGCGTCCCTTGATGAAACTGACTGGCTGATTGATCGATCAACGCACAACCGAAAACGCTGGATCTAGGGACTTGAAATTTGGAGGAAATATTACTTGGATGTCCTAGGGGTGCACAATGAAGGGATGTTTAGAAATTCATTCCCTTAGGGGTTGAAAATAGGGGGAGTAGCGGGAAATTAATTCTACGCGTACGTCGCCGTCGGCTAGTGACACGTAAAAAATTATGTCAGACATTTGTACGGAGTCAAGTGTGACAATGTATTTAGAAAATGACTGACTGCTGAGTTTCTTGCGCCGTTTCTTCTCAGCAGTAGTCTCCTCTTGGGAAGCGCTACTTACTGAATAAATCGACGCGCTGACCTAGTTGGTAGTGACCCTGCCTACGAAGCTAGCGGTCCTGAGTTTAAATCCCGGTAGGGGCAGATATTTGGGTGATGAGCGCGAATATTTGTTCTTTAGTCATGTATATTTTTTTGTATTTAAGTATATTTATAACGTTGTCTAGTACCCATAGTACAAGAGTAGAGCTTAGTTTGGGACTAGGTCAATTGGTGTGACATTGTCCCCTGAAATCTTTCATCATTTTTTTTGTCATTCTGACATTTGAGTTGCCTCATTTATAAGTAACAACACTACATTTTGCTTCATCTACAACCTAGCAATGAACGAACTTCGGCCATACCTCTTCCACTAACTTAGCAAAATATTTTGCGCGAGAACACTAAAAGAGTCCCTCAACAAATACATTTACAAGTACAAGTTTGTAAATGTGTTCGGAAGTGTTTGCATTATACAAACATGTTTTTTCCCTAAAGTTGGTAACTTGATTTCACAAGGAGTAAGGACCGCACGGATTCGGCGGCGCGTGCCCAGACTAGAAATTGTACAATAGTGTTCTGTTTTTTCTAGATAATGCTCAATAAACATTTGTTTTGTAACGAGATAAATTAATACATTAAGCATAAAATAATGACTGAAAATTTAAACTAATATTAAATAAGAATAAATCTAATATTAATGATAAACTAAAACATTAAATCTAAGAATGGTCCCTGCGGCATTGTACCAAAGATGCTGGCAGCATATCCTCGTTGAATGGCTAAACTTATTCGTTGAGCTAGGAAACTGCCAGCTCTTCGGTCTCCAGTGACGTCAGTGAGACTCTTTGACAAATCCTTAAAAAAGCTTAGAGCGCTAGGACCCCACGGACCGGTCTCGACACCGAATGGAATAAAATTATATTCTGGGCAGAAACCACTATATATTTGCCGATCTTAATGTTTTGAGATATTAATGCTCAATTGTATACAATGTGTAAATGGTATATGGGCGTAAAAACAAATAAGCATACAAAATAATTAATTTATGAACATAATAGAACACTCAATGTATAACAAAAAATGAAATTAAGTAAAAACGCAATTAATGATGGTTTCAAAGTTAAGTAATAATTAATTTGAGATTACTTAAATACTAAATAAGAATTAACTCTTTCATGAACAGTGCTCTTTAAAATTACTGACCTGACAGAAGGACCTATAGATAGATAGACTGATAGAAGGACATATACCTTGCGGGTCGATAGTATATTTCTGTTTATGATTAGTAGAGTCTTAATCTATGTCGATTTTTAATAAACGCCCGTATACCATTTACCCGTGTAGTGCCACTCCATATCTTCCCGTGGATATCGTAAGAGGCGACTAAGGAAGTATAGGCTTGTAGTACTGTTAGGCGATGGGCTTGCAACCTGTACTAATACGCTGGTAAACATCTTAGCCTATTTGTGACAAATGTTGATACTAAATTATCAACAAGTTTTTAAAGTTTTAGGTAATTCTATAGCTCTGCCTACCCCACTCTGGGATAACAGGCGTGAAGGTATGTATGTACCTATGTATGTATATTTAACTAGAGAAACCCGCAGCTTTGTTTAGGATGACTTCTTTTCCCGTTACTTCCCTTTTCTTCCATTGAGGGCTGATTTTCGAAGAATCCTTTGCTACTTAGGGTACCAAATCCTACTACTACTAATATTATAAATGCGAAAGTTTAAGTGTGTGTGTTAGTTTGTTACTCCTTCACGCTGCAACGGCTGGACGGAACATTTAGGTTACTTAATATACCGGAAAATTTAAAAGTTCCCAAAGGAATAACGATAATCGAAATCGAAGCGGACGAAGTCGCGGGCAAGAGCTAGTAAAGAATATTTTCTTCAAGTTTCAAGTTTTAAGGTTCAGGTTTAGGTTGTACATTGTTTGTTAGTCAGTCAGTCAGTCAGTCAGTCAGACTCACGGAACTCACGGAAGATTTTTATTATCTCTACATAGTATTTTTATTGACTTGACTTGACTTGACTAGTATATATTTATTGTAATGTTTCATAAATTAAAGGGTAAACCGGAAGTAAAATAAGGAGCTGCATTGGCTATTCTGGTGACGGAAGTGGGGTTCTCAAGGCGGTGGCTTGGCTAAATGGGCAATCTGGATCGGGAAATTGAACAGAACGGTCGTGCGTTATTAATTAGTTTGGTCATACGTGATAAGTTGTAATAAGTTTGGTTATATAGTTGGTTCCAGTATACTGGTTAACAATAAGTTTGGAAGCTAAAATATAATAAGTTTGGATGCTGTGCATTGTTTTGATGGATACGAATAAAATAAGTTTAGAAAGTGGTCAACGTGTTCGTTATTTCTGAGATAGCTTAAATATAAAACAAAGTCACTTCCTGCCGTCTGTCCCTCTGTATGTACGCTGAAATCTTTCTAAATACGCAACGGATTTTAATTCGGTTTTTATAAATAGAGTAATTCCAGACAAAGGTTTTTATTTACTTAATATTATAAATGAGGAAGTTACGATGTTTGGACGTTTGTTACTTAATCACGCTTCAACTACTGAACGGATCGGGATGAAACTTGGCACACATATAGGTTAGGTCCTGGAATAGAACAAAAACTACTTTTTATCCCGGAAAATGAATAGTTCCCGAGGGAATAGCGATAACCGACCGAGTAAAGACCATTTAGATAACTACTCGTCCAGGGAAACTCCTTTTGTATTTATTCGGTTGGATGTTTTGATTACCCTCCCTTATTTTTCGAGAAACATTCCGGGCGAATACAGAGGAAATATTTTCTTATTCCAAATAAAGGGTTATTGACGAAGCTATTGAAACGACAATACCCATATATCACAAAAATAGCTGTAAGAAAAAAATACGAACTATATTTCCAGATATTAAATAACTTGGGCTTATCGCCATAACTAAAAAAATGTATTAAAATACTTTTTTTTTCTATTATTTAAAAATAAAAATGAAAGTTTAATTCTGTAAGTCGGCTCTGTAGGCAATTTCAAATGTTCGAGTCTATCAGCTCTTCCCAAATGGAAGCCAATGTTGAGAGAAAGCGCTGTAAGAAACCCAATTTAATTGAACAAGTAAAATGTCTGGAATATTAAACAACCAATTTATTTTCTTTAATTTCTGTCTAAAAACTGACAAGTCTTTCTCTATACAATAATGGAGATGATATCATTTTTCAAAGCCAATTACCACATATTAATAAAACATATTAAACCTAGCAAGAGAAGATGCAAACGCTACCAACGTTTTTCTTTTCTATCCCTTAAAATGTATGGGATGACAGTTGACCACGGGGATTATCGCTACGCACGAGAATGTCGTCACATAAATTCCCATACATACTGAGTGACAAAAAAAAAACGTTGGCATCTTGGCTAGGAACCCAGACCCAGTATCTCAAGGACGCGCATTTGATGTCCAATCTCAACATGAATACAAACTGCGAATCAAAAAGAGTAATACGGCTCTTTATCGTAAAGTTGAGAGTTAATCAAGAGCAAATCCGTCATCAATAAAAAAAAATCGTTTGTTTGCCTCCAGAAATCTTAGTTATAACTACTTATGTAAACGTGTACACAACTAGCAAGTTATTTGAATTGATACTGTTTTGATTTAGCAGTGCGATATTATTAGGTATTCAACACCAAATTATTAATTTGAATTGTAATTTAATTATTTACATACACACAAAAAGTAGGTAAGCACTGTTATTGCTTACTTTTTTTACTATTAAACTATTTTAATCGGCAAATATCGCTAAACATATAAAACATGTTTTTGAAAGGTATTGAGCTCTTCCATATGTTTGAGGATGCTTCTCCACCATTCTTACGTAATTAATGCACGAGCAAGCTCATTAGTAAGCCCAGCATTCATTTGCGAGCAAGTATTGTTGTCGTTTTGCTGTATTGTCATTGTTGTATTATCACTATCAGTACCTGTATGACCCTGCCTCGCTGGAATTGAAAACGAATTTTTACTATCGGGAAAATTCATTTTCAATCCCACAGGGCTTCTATTATTCAAGACGGTAAAAACCAAATCGTTTTTGACCTGCGGGCGTAGTATGGTTGCGTCTATTATTATTGTCTCTATATCGCGTGTCAAATGTGGATAAAGCATCCGTCACTGTCGTACTTATTTACGTGTCAAAAGGTGACGGATGCCTTATCTAAACTTTGTCACGCGATAAACGCAACCATGTTAGAGCCCCTGTTATCGTATTGTCAACGTTTTGATAGCTCTTATTCACTTGACAGTAATGGCGGCCGAGTTAAATACAATACCGTACAGGTCAAATACGATTTGGATTTTATCGCATAGAATAGAGGCGCAGATCGATTTTTCGTCGTTATCGAGTAATCGTTAGAGCCGTTTTTAATTATTTAACGATTAGTTTCAAAACGGTTTTCAGATTTCATATTATTATTGTGTTTTAATTTGTTTTGTTGAAATGTCCTTGATTGTTAGACCTAACTATGAGTATCCTATTGGTTTATACATTAAATGATTTACAATTCACTTTGTAGCAATTGATTTTTGATGTCAAAGTGATAAGAGAGTAAAAATCGGCTTTGATCTACTCAGATAGTTAATTTACCGGTTTCTAGCATTTAACTGGTGATCTCACAGTCCTCACCTCTCAAAGGTTCTATAACGAATGCTTATTAATTACACGATACCTAAGTAGAGACGCTCCTCAGCGGATCGTAAAAAAACGACGTTTCAGTTGTGCATTTCTTTTTATATGTCCAGTTGAGTACCCACTCAAACATTTCCATTTTTAACTTTCCAGCTTTCACGCACTTTTGATTCTTCGAATATAACAATAATAAAAACAGCTTCTAACAATGACTTATCATTAGTTAAATTTGAACTGTGTAATTAAATTGAACGTCACCGATAAATCTTGTTAGAATAAATCAAGTACGGAAATTACGCTCGCATAATATTCAACGTAAATAATTATTTCATTCGAAATGAGATTTTATCATTTACTTATATTAAATTATTTTAATAATGTTAACTTTGCATAGTGTGTAATCACGGAATAATGAATATCGTGTTAATTTTTGAATAAAAAAATTCTGTTTCATTTTGTTGAAGATAAAAAATGTATAAAAGATACGAGTATGTGTAGCACAGGAACTTTTACGCGTCAAAAATCTACCAGCGCTTCCGTAGAGAAATGCCGCAAGAAACTGACGTCAGTATTTTTATTTTATGACTAGTAAGATAACTTAGGCATTTGATCGTCCTTTAATAACTTTAGGTACTAATAAATTGAATCAAAATCAATCACGTCAAAATAATTACAACTAAATAAAGCTAAATCCAGTTACGTTTATTCTTTGTAGGAGTTGACAGAAGCGCGTGGAGCTAACCCCGTGTGCTTCTGTTTAGGGCCGAGTTCACCAACTAATTTAACAGACGGTTAAGTCTTAATCAGCTGTTAGTCAATACATTTGACAAACGTTAAACCGCTAACCGTCCGTTTGATTGTTGGTGAATATAACACTGCACATTCCACTAGGGTGAAAGTGATATCCATGAACTTGTTTGTGTAATAAGTCAATGGTGATTGTCTAAAACACGACATTGGCGAAATACACCTTATTAAAATAAGGAGTGAGAGCAATTAATTTTGCTCGTTTTTAATAACGGCAACTGGTATAGTGTCTAATGTTGTATAGATAATGGTACGGATTCGTGCATGGGTTGTTTTTTTTTCACTAAAATATACAGGGTGTTCGGCAGATGGTCCGACAAACTTCAGGGACTAACTCTGTAGGTCATACTCATCAACCTTTACTATGGTACCAACATACAAATCGCGAAAAAAAAACCAGCTGATCCATACATTTCGGCCGTTTAGCTCTCAAAGTTTGTATGGAACAACTGTTTTTTTTTTCGCGGTTTGGATGTTGGTCCCTTAATATAAGTTCATGAGTATGACCTACAGAGTTACGCCGAACACCAGGTATAGGCTATGGCTAATTTACATTGGTCCACCAACTGCATGCCAGTAGGAGTACATAGATGAGTTGGTTTTCACGTTCGAGGCGAGAGCTATTGTAACGACGCCATGTACGTCTACTGGCATGCATTTGGTGGACAAATGTAAATCCGCCATTACAGTTGGAATAAAGTCCTGTATATATTCTAACCGCGAGCGACCGGTCGGGCAGCGCTTTTGGCGTTCCAGCAGTAGCAATCCGTCTCTCCTAGCGCCGACACGGCTGGGGAGCGCGTTTCCGAACCGAAAAACTTTAACAAAAACTCGTGTAACACACAACCCCTAAATAATGTACATAGTTTCCCATAAGTTTTCGATCTAACGGTAAAAGATTGGGCGCTGCTCATACCAAGTGAATTTATATTAAAAGTTTGACTTTGAAAGTGTTAAAAGTTTTGTAAATTTAGTAAATAAAGTGGTTTATTTTATGTACTATGTGACATAAGTGACAGATGTGGTAAAGGTTTGGAGGAGAATAAATTTCAAGTGATTTTAAGGTAGGTGTTTTAAAAAGTTTGTTTTATTATATTTTATAATAATGTTCGGTTTTTGGCCATGTTTCAATTTTGATACTTGTTTGTTTTACAGAGTTTAATTTTTATTAGCTAAACTAATAACTTACTAATTTACGTAGTAAGTAATACTAAATTAGTTTAATTATGTGCGTTATGAAACCTGTACTTTCAATGAAAAAAAAAATAGCGGTTTTCTATTCACCATTTTTTTTTTTACATTGGACAGAAATGGGGGTATTTAATTCAGAGTTAATTATACAACATTTTTATATCGTAAAAACCTATTACGTCTCCTGACAACTGTTTGTAGCACCTTTTTTAGCACAATAATACCGTGCAAATTGCTGTCTCCCATTTCATGCTTGTTTATAATCACACAACACTCTATGAGCATTATTTTTAACTTAATCTATATTATTTGAACATGCCGAAATTTCAATTTTTTTTCTAAATCCGGAGTATTTAAACGCCCTAAGTATAAAAAGTATTAATAACACTACAACCAAAAAAAAGATTCAAAATACCTCCTTCTAAAATATTTACTTTACTTACTTCTAAGATATTTTTGTTAAGTCTGAAGTAATTACTTTATACAATAGAAGTTAAAAGTGGGTTCTTATTTGCCATTCGTGGTTGCTCTTTTATTTTTCTTCCGGAACGCAAACCGTCAACTGCTCTTAGTCCGGTCCGCAATTATTGACTCTGTAAGATAAACTTTAAGAGACGTTACTCCAAGCCAGTTTAAAATTCTTGTTTAAATAAAACTTGTTACTATGTGCCAACTTAGATAGTGATATCGTACAGAGGGTTTATTGTCTAACGCACTCGCAATCACGATCGTTTTGATTTTGAAAATCGAAGGCTTGTCGGCATACAAAATGAAAACAATTGCTTCACTTTGAAGCCGGTTGCGATTGCGAGTGCGTTAGACAATAAGCCCTCTGGTCCCTTTAGTCTGTCCCTCTGTATGTACGCTTAGATCTTTCAAACTATCCAACGGATTTAAATTGTATTCATCAATATATAGAGTGATTAAAGGGGAAAATTCTTATGTAGGTATGTACTAGAGGACGCCCGCGACTTCGTACGCGTAGAATTAGTTTTCCGCTACATCCCTCATTTCTTCCCGTTGAGGGTGGATTTTCGGAAAATCTTTTCTTAGTGCTCACTAACTTCATGAAAGGAACCCCTGTACCAAATTTCAAGTTTCTAGGTACAGTAGTTTCGGCTGTGCGTTGATATATAAGTCAGTCAGGTTTGCCTTTTATATATATACATAATAAATTCTGGATTATGTGATACAGAAAACTCATATAAACCGAAGCAAATCCTGGGCGGGTCACTAGTCTTTGCTAAACTTAGAAACTAAACTGCTACGGGTACTCTAGCAGTTTTATAAACGCATCTTTTTACACCCATTTGTGCCGACGATGTTGTTAGGGTATATTTCTGAAGGCCTACATGGCTCCTAGTCTCCTATTTTAGCAAAACCGTTGGTAGGCCGGAATTGTCCAATGGGCTGTAATTTCCCCTGGCCTAAATAGTGGTTTAAAAATACTTCTGCGTCTTAAAGGGATTTGTTGAGTTGATTTGAAGGAATTTGTAATGTTTAGAATCCACAAAAATACGCTACTTCATTATCTGACGTTGTAAAAAGTCTTCATGGTTTAAAACATCTATTTCTCAAAAATATCCGGAAAAATTGCCATTACTATCTACATATTGAGACGCGAAGTACATAGCTTACTGACATTTCTCAAAAAAAAACATAAAAACATACAAGTTGCATATAAATTTAATTACTGTCTAGTTTTTAATTTTTTATATTTTATTCGAAACATAACTTTTTTCCCTGGGTCTGGAATAGCTTGTTTTTTTTTAAAAAAAGCTTGAGTGTCTCCTTGTCATAAACAAAAAGGCAGTAAAGAGGGGCAGTTTTTTCACGTGAAGTTTCTGTTTGTATGCAATATTTTTACCCAACTGCCGATTGAAGGAGGAGGGCATTGTTTTTGACAGTATGTATGTGTTTATGATTCTTTGTCCACATGTAAAAGTTGAACGGATGGCGCGATGTCGACAAGCCAGGTCTCGTTGGATTCGTTTTATCGGCGCGAGTGTCACTGGGTACCTTTTTTTAAATGTGATACTGGCGAAATAAAAAAAAAACATGATAACTAACATTATCTTGACGATATTATCCAAATAGCAGCTGGGTTTTTGAAGCTTGCTTTTTGTTATTTAGTTACAAAAATTTTAACTACTTAAAGAATTTCATAAGGAAATCATCACACATAGTCAAGTCAAGTCAAGTCAAGTCAAATCATTTAATGTTAAAAAACACAAGTCATAATTATAACAAACTAGCGACCCGCCCTCGCTTCGCTTCGGTTAATATGAGTTAAAATAACCCAAGTTCATCTGGAATATATACTTCTTAAATGGTGAAAGAATTTTTAGAGAGGTGCATTTGCATAGATGTTGTTTTACGACGATTTTCGAAGAAGTTCTATCTGACACTTTTAGCGAAATTGAGTTTTTTATGCCGTTAGATTTAAAATTCAATTCAAATCATTACCTACTGCCAGTTATCCCGGAATATCTCTTTATATACAATGTTTACAGTTGACTTTTCATTGCACAATACATATTTTTTTGCCTGGTATTGACGCGCGAAAGGGCTTCATACAGCAGCTGCCAGCTGTCCATGGGAAAAACCCTCGACGCTCGGGTAGTGATTTTTTCAAAAGCAAAGGTGAGCGAACGCAGGAGTGAATGTCCAAGCGGCGAGTTTAAGTAGTCCCGTCAGAGCGAGAAAAACACATATACAACTGAATATTTTGAGAATATTTCCAGCGTCTACCTGTTGCCGTTATTAATATCGAGTAAAAAATGCCAAAAAAATCACGATTGTTGTATGAGAGCCCCCCTTAAATATCTATTTTATTCTGTTTTTAGTATTTGTTGTTACAGCGGCAGCAGAAATACATCATCTGTGAAAATTTCAACTGTCTAACTACCACAGTTCAAGGTTCGGTTCGCGGCCTGGTGACAGACAGGCAGACGGATAGACAGACGGACAGTGGATTCTTAATCCTAGGGTCCCGTTAAAATGTGCCTATGAACCTTCCTCTTGAATCACTCTATCTACTAAAAAAAACCGCATCAAAATTCGTTGCGTAGTTTTAAAGATCTAAGCATACATAGGGACAGACAGCGGGTAGCGACTTTGTTTTATACTATGTAGTGATAGTGATAAATAATTAATAAAATGAAAAAATAAAAGATCACAATACAAACACTAAATCAAAAATTAAATTATCAATTACTCATAAAAATCCTTAACACTATAAAACCTATACAACAAATACCTTAATTTCATGTTTAAATGAAGACCCTAATGCACATTGGGCTTTCATGAAAACTGTAGCCCATACCCCCTTGTCATGTGAGGAGACCCAAAGCCAATCATGAAGACATACGTTTGGTGATTATTTTATGTACACCAAGTTAATGCTTGGCCTCTTATTTATTGCCTTAATGTTGCCGAGTAAGTTTTGCCTCGTTAATTTTGAAATAAGAGTCTTCTAGTCTTGATTATTAATGTTATACGGCTGAATAAGGAGTTGACCTACATGTGTGATTTTACTTATGTTTGTACGTCATTATATGTGTTCTTAGCAAGCAAAGAGACTGTCTCAGTTAAATAAGTTGCTACCATGATCACAGTAGATAGTGCCGCTTAGACAACACCTTTTTTATTTTATTGTTATATGATTATTGTTGCGTAGTACAGTCAGCTGCAGAGAAAAGTAACCCCCCCTGCATACAAGTTTCCTAGCAAAGGGGGTTACATTTCTCTGCAGCTGACTGTACAAAGAAAACCGGGAATGAGCGTGTCGAACCATGCTCAGTGTAGGGTTCCGAAGCCGTTACTACAAACATAAAAACCTCAGAAAAATAACAAGTATGAATTAATTTTATTTATTTATTATTTAATCTTTATTTCATAAAAGAATATACTTAATATTTTAAAAAAGCAGATTTAGAACTAAAATAGGTTTATAGTGCGTTTATGAAGGAGGTAATTCTCCGCGTACGAAGTCGTAAGCGTATCTCGAGTATAGGTACCATAAAAATTGGGCAAATTTCAAAAAGTAATAAAAGCAAATCAATTTTAAATAAAATCTCGAATATTTTGACCGTTTTTTAGATAAATATGAAATAGCAGCATTCTTGTGGCATATTTAAAGTCAGCTTCTTGAAAATATCGAGAGAGTTTTTGACCGAAGAATTATCATAAAAATGCACCGCGGGTTTTATTCAGGACCAATTCTATTATTCTTATCTCCCTGGGAGACTACAGTTGAACTTACGACCTTGACGGTCCTCGCTCAAAGGATCAATTACTTAATTCAATTTCAACTTTTATTGTATTTCGTGCACCCAATTTTTGATGCAAAGGTTATTCAGGTTAGATTTATCCTCTTATTCATAAACACACAATAGCTAAAATGTGATTGTAATATCTGTCATTGTGACATTTGCATCTGACAGAAAGTGACAAGGCATACCAGCTAAATAGGTTTATAACTAAGGGGTTAGAATTTAGAACCGTTAGAGTACTGGAGAGTTACGTTACGAGAATAAAGGTGGGTGACGGAGGCATTGTGTTTTTAGTACAGTATAACTTTTTTAATAACGGAGCGTTTCTTTGGAGCAAAATTTGCCAGCTGCAATATACTTTCTTTACTGCAGCTCTTTATTATATCCTGTAGGTAGAAATTCACAATTAAAACATATGTGTAAAGTGAGTAACACATTTCAAAAAGGCCCAACTATTTTATGTCCAGGTTGTAATATGACTTCTGTATTTATATAAGTTCCTACTAAAATAGAAAGAAAACTTCCAAAATTAAGACCCAAAAAACCTGCCTAGGTATTTGTCTTAAACAAATATTGGCCCTTGCCTGGGACCGAACCTGAGATCGCTAACTTTCAGGCATGGCCACTACCAATTACCACTCGTCAAAATAATTAGTATAGTTTATAATAGGTCTCATTCATCATTTCAGCCCACATACACCCACTGCAGGGTAAAGGCCTCTTCATGTTTACACCATTTTGCCCGGTCTCGTGCTAATCCATCCTAAATTACGACTTAATTTATAACACCCAGTAACCAATACGAACAATACAGTGAAATAACTTGATTTCGGCCAACAAGGCACAGATTAACAAATAACTCACATAAAAAAGATACATAACAATATCGTATATGACTAAAAATGAACATAACTACTATTTAAAATACTTTAGCGGTGTCTTCTGGTCGCCAAAATATGACACCCCTCGGCCAGAATTCCTCTTTAAAAAAGGTCGACAGATTTTCACTTTGTATAGTAATACCTAAATACGGAAATACCTTCTTTTAATCGAACCTTTGTCGCCTAAAATCACAAATGACCTAACCTCAAAACGCTTAAAATTGGAACACGTTGATTTTACCTACTTTCAAGACTGTAATATCCTGTCGTTATTAATTTATTAGTCATTCTGAGACATATTTTGTCTTTCAGATTTTTCAATAGAAGACATTCTATGATGCAGTCACATCAAATATAGGCATAGGCATATTGGAAATCAAATGTTTTACGCCGTTATGATATTATGGGTATTTTAAGAAGGAGACAATTTGAAATTTAGGCTTTATAGGACTAACCGCCGTAGTCAGAGACATTTTAAAGACAAATAAACTCGTTCCATTTTCAAAATTGCGTATGAAAAGTCATCTGAATCGTCAATAATCGTCTGACTCTGCGTCCGTTAGTCATATAGATTAGATCAGATCAGGTCAGATTTTAATTCAATTGAAGAATAAGGCAATTACTTGTGAGTAATTAAACTTATGTGTTCATCTTTTATTAGTCGTCTTCAACGGAACATTATCCACCATGTAAATCGAAGCTCGTCCACCACCTAAAGGTAGTAATTATACATTTTGTATATAACATGAATGTAAGTTCACACCATATTAATTATTCAATCATAATAATATTGCGGTGTTAAAATAACGAATTTTTAATTTTGTATGCAGGACGTGCCTGAAACTGTGCCTGTGCACATAAAATTTAGTATGGCACATTTAAAGCAGATAAATAACCATATTTTTATGTTTCTGTTTATTCAACTATAATCAATTCACATAGCGTTATGAATTGTACAGCATGCCTAAACAAGTTGCATTTTAAGAAAGTAAACGACTTTTAAAAACTTTGAAAATTTATGGAGTTTATATACGTGACAGATGCGATCGAATGGATTCTATTTACTTCTATTTCGGCCGTCGTTAACGTTTACGTAAACGCATATTGTCGACACCCATAGGCTTCTTTATCTCTTTGTATTAAACATATTTGAATCATATTTTATAATAAAATACTGCTATTTTTTGTCATTTAAGATGACTGTCTGTGATCCATATTAAATTATTGATAATTATTATCTCAATATTAAATTTATGGAAAGTTGTTGCTGAAAAAGTGATTTAAAATTAAATATATAAAGATATATATGTGTGTGTGTGTATAGACCAGATATATTTACTAGTAAAGTAATAATGAAATATTACTTTTTAACAATAATCTTATCAATTAAAATCATAATATTGTAGTTCTTTTACAAAACTTACACAACCAATAACTAAGTTAGAGTCCTCCCATTACTGTGGCAATCGATTTGAAGTGGTACAATTATTAAGTGTTTATTAGAGTGTAGTAAGAAAGCCAACATAATACATCAATGATCAAGAATTTCTAATAACAATGCGTTTCAAAATGTCCCATTTCACCAAAAAATACGTCATATTTACCAAATAGTTTCTCTACACTTCAATGAAATATTTATACATTTTCTATTGAACATTCTTACCACGTAAAAAGTTTCAAGAGCTTTAGATACCCCGTTCATCTCGCAAGTCACTTTAATTTCCGAGGTGCAAGAAGCAGTGACGAAATGGAAAATGCAGAGTAGTGGAAAGAGTCTAGGGCAAGATTACGAATTCTCTCTTGAAGCGTCTCTTTTGTGCCAGTTTTCAACCCGCTTGTGTGTTGGCACTAAGCCTGGGTATAATGAGCAAGAAACTGTCTTTTAATACCTACCAAAAGGTGTCTTGCTTTTTTGTGTCACCCTTTTCCTTTTTAAAGAAGAGTATCGTGCGATAAAGTGCGTATAACATCCAAGTTTATAATTTTATAAATTTTGCCTTTAAAAATGTCGTTAAATTATCGGAGCAAAAGTATATAAAAGGGCAGCAGAAGCACGTTTAAATAGATTGTGATAAAGATTACGAAAAAACATAGAAAGTTCTCATTATTAATGACGAGACCTGCCTTCTGTTGATACATGTTGTATTCCTGGCCAGCGATATTTTATTGCTTTAAGTTGAGGTAGATAGATAAGGTCATTATGTTAAAGCACGCTGTTAAGCAAGCGAATAAACCCATATCTTTCACTGCATTTAACCGTCGGTGGACTAGATTGGCTGAAACGGCTTTGATATGAGACAGACAAAAAATTGTTAACAACGTTGAAGTATGCGCCAATTCGATATAGTTTATTTCATTTTAATAAAGCAATATTTATTATGAACCAATTAACCATGATTTAATTTTATTCTTAATATTAAATATTTCTAACCAAATTTTGTCTCTTTACTTCTGGAACTGCCTAGTAATATCATTTACCACTACATCCTGCCCAGAGGCATACAAATATGTTTAACATGCGTCATGCTTGAACATTACGTAGTAAATATTCTTGCACACTGTAGTAGGCCTTATCTGCTAAAACTAAACTTTGAAAGTTTTCGAAAATTGTTTACGATAGCGTTAAGCATCATTTCTAGGGCCTCAGGTCATTAACATTACTGAGCTAACAATGTGCGTCGTCCATTTTACTTGAATTTCTTGAGTTTAACCCTCTATTTGTGTGATCCAAGTTGTTCCATTGAAACCGTCTGCTTAAAATAGTACAGACTAAGCATCCCTAATTCCTTAAACTAACGGGTTCTCGCTATAATTACTTTTAGATGTCCGTTGGTATTTGTGGTAATGTTTCCAAGTTTCTGAAGCACAGTGTGGAGTCCAGTAGATAGTGGGATTGGTACATTAGCAAAATGGTGGCTTTAGAGACGTACTTATCGGGTATTTATTGCTATTGCAAAGATAATTTTAGTCTCCAGGAAGATGATTTTCTTAACCGGACACCTGGTAAATCTAAAACACTATTTTCCTTATTGATGAACATACAGTAAACTGGTTTTAGTTAAAGTACCGTATATATATATGGAAGTATGAGTAACTCTTTCATTTTCTTCCCATTTGAAATGTCACATTTAAAGACAAGAAGAAACGGTATTTCAAGTATACATTAATTATTGCACGTTTATTAATGTTAGTAGGTATTAGATAAATTTATTCATAAAAAGAAATAAATTGGTCAATCTAAATCTGTGTCTAAAAAAAAACAAAACAAAAACCAGCTTCATAATGTTGGTATTGAAAGCGTTTATAACACAAACTTAAGATTCAACTTCCTTCAACTTGAAGAGAAATAAAACCATTAAGAACATCCCTCCATGGATGATAGGAGTTTGATAGTAGGCACCATGACTGAGCAACTAAACTGTCAACTTTGCCAATAAAATGTAAATTATTGCTCCAATCCAACGTCTCAGGAAGTTGTTAATGGCTTAGAATCGCATTGTTTTTATAATATCACTAGCGACCCGCCCTCGCTTCGCTTCCGTTTATGTAGCTTTTCTGTAACACCTGTACATAAACCAGAATTTATCTATATATATAAAAGGCAAAACTGACTGACTTATATATCAACGCACAGCCGAAACTACTGTTCCTAGAAACTTGAAATTTGGTACAGGGGTTCCTTTCATGACGTAGTAAGTGAGCACTAAGAAAGGATTTTCCGAAAATCGACCCCCAACGGGAAGAAAAGGGGGGAGCAGCGGGAAACTAATTCTACGCGTACGAAGTCGCGGCCATCCTCTAGTTATACATAAAAACCTTCCTCTTAAATCACTCTATGTATTGATGAAATCCGCATTATAAGCATTTGTTGGAGCCAGGACCGAACCATTAGATTGAACTTCATAATCCCATAATCCTCTCTACGGAACGGAATTTCTAATTAGTAAACTAATAGGTACGTGAAGCGATGGAAATTGGGAAATACAAAAATTTCAACCAGAGGGCTTATTGTCTAACGCACTCGCAATCGCCACCGGCTTCAATTGTCGCCACCGGATTCAAGTGGAGCAATTGGGATAGACTAAAAAAATAACTTACGGTTATTAAATTCTAATTCGAAATAGTTAATAGGTAATTTTAAGAGACCAATTTCATAATTTTGTATTTGACCCAATAGTTTTGTTTTCATATCTTTATTTATTTAGCAGACATTTTATGGATGACATGATTATTTTAAATTTGGGTAGGCATTTTCTAATAAATTACAACAATTAAATGATATCTAATCATAAAAAGTAATTGTAATAGTGTATTAAAACATACTATTTCAAGCGGTTTTCGCCTAACCCGTAAGATACACCTAGGAGGGCTTCAAGCCGAAAACGAAAGTCAAACAAAGGTTAAATATACTTTTGTCTAAATACCGGTATCCGAAATGTTTCAAAAACTTAACAATGCAGAACGGCTTTAAAACCCTATACCTCGAAGTGGTTTTCGAATTAGAGTAAATGTAAAAATATGAACAATCCCAATTGTTTTCATTTTGTATGCAGACAAGCCTTCGATTTTTAAAATGAAAACGATCATGATTACGAGTGCGTTAGACAATAAGCCCTCAGGTTCCATGATGGATACGAGCTCTCGATTTCGTGGAATTCGGTAAAAGCTTCGTCATCTACAGTCGGACACATAAGTGGACACTGTGAGTGTTGTGTGCACGGAATAGAAAAAACAGTGGAAGTGGCATGAGCTTCGCGTAGTATCAGACCTGTTGTTGCCAATACTCAAACTATAATAAAAACAACACGCTACCATGGAAAATGTTTTTGGTGCGACTATCGTTTTTACACTCCAAAATAGCACAATAAGGCATGCTTCTGGATTTATTTCCTATTTTAGAAATATCGAAATATCGAAATAAGCGATAGCGGCAAAAGTATGGTAGGTTATGCGGAACTCCGCATAACTATGCTATGCCACACGATACACGCCCACTTGACACTTCTACTGTTTTTTCTGTTCTGTGGTGTGTGCCGGTCGGTGGGTATACTGATATAAAAAAAAACAAGACCAAGTGTAGCTGTAGTTGGAAAAACAAGACCAAGTGTAGTAGTTAAAAAAACTCGCATGCAACATTAAATAAGCACCAGCGTTCTTCAGTCTGCTCGTGACCACGACCGTTGCAACACAATCGAAACGTCGAAGTATATATAATGTTTTTACTTGATTAAGTCCCGTTTTAGATTTAAATATAAAAGTCCGTTACGTAGGTAGTTTGAAAGATCTAAGCGTACATACAGAGAGACAGAAAGCGGGAAGCGACTTTGTATTATGCTATGTAAACAAAAGTTGAAAACATAACCTTTGTAATTCAATATTCATGTTCTTATTATGGCGAGTTGCTCGATCCGTAGTCAACTGAACTAAGGGTTCAAAATCGTAACCGATATTTTCCATTAGATTTTCGAATTTTAACCATTTGAACCCTTAAAATGAGCCCTTAGGGTCCGTTGTTCGATAAGTAGTTAAACATAACAAATATTAAAAAAGCAATTGTTAAATCTGAATCAAATCTGTTTGTTGCGACATGCATGCATGTTATTTTAATTTTTTTTTCATTGTTTGTTTTAAATGTACCTTAATGTTTGTATGGCCTTCCGTGTTTTCACCGAGCGGCCCCAACGGAAGACCAGCGTTGGCTTCACAGCCAGCACATGCTGAGTTGGGACCGTTTCGCAACACTAGCACTACATGTCATCTCTTTTCCTTTTTTAGTTCTGTTATTTTTTCTTGTCTGTGTGTTATTGTTGTGAATAAATGTTTTACTTACTTACTTACTTACTTACTTAAATGTGCCAAATTTTCGATTCCATTTTCGAATTTTAAAAATTAGTTTGGTTAATTACTCGTCAAACAACTCGCCCTTAGTGAGATGGATGTGTTTAACCATCGCCATCGTATCGAAAACAATAAGATCGATTTATCCTAAAAACAGTATTGTGAAAGTACTGCGAAAACTTTCTCTTTTTTGCGTCGGAGGTTAAAAGACAGAAATCTCAGAATCACCTTTCTTAAATTACCTTATGATTATCGGGCAAAATAAGAGGTTATGAGAGAGACTAGGTTCATAAGAAATTCAGCGCATTCATTATCGTTTCAGCTTCCGGATTTAGGGGAAAATTGACGTCATTTCCAATTCTTGTAACTCGAGGTGAATATAGAATTGCCAGAACATATCGTTAATCATTCTACATTGCTTTATTTGATTTTACTTTTCCTTTAACGGAAAAAGAAAAGGAAGACGAATATCGAAAGCTATATTTATCTCACGAAACCGGGTTTGCTATACTTGTGTGTATAGACGCACGTGCACGTTGTCTTTAAGTGCGTAGCTGTCATCGCTAACACCCGTATTCACAAACGTCACTATGAGGTCTCACAGTGCTCATGAACGCACAGGGTGGTTTAAATCGTCTCATAAACAAAAACTTGCTTTGTGGTCGGTCAAAAAGGACCAATCACAAAGCTGTATTGAACGCAGGGAAGGATCCCTTAAGTATTGTTTGTAAATACGGGTGTAAGCGACGCTGTAGTGTGCGTTTCTATACGTTTTACAACTACAAGTATGGAGAACCCGCTTTCGTGATATAAAACAACTGGGGGGGTTATTATGACATAGCAAAGCAATTCAGTTTACGCCGAGAGAAAAGGACAGAGCTATATAACTGCTATAGTATGCTTGCAACAATGACAATGTAATAATCTAATTTCTTGTGTTGTATTTTTTATTTTCAATTTTTAAGTTTTATATGGGTCAATACCCAAAATAAACGCTATCTATCTATCTATCTATAGCTCTGTCCTTTACGCTCGCCGTAAAATGAACTGCATTGCTATGTCATAATAACCCCCCTGTACTGTGTTGAATAGAAGCCCAGGCCATTGTCGTTTACATTTAATGGACTTAAAAAACCGGCCAAGTGCGAGTTGGACTCGCGCACCAAGGGTTTCGTACCATTATCTGTTTTTAGTATTTGTTGTTATAGCGGCAACAGAAATACATCTTCTGCGAAAATTTCAACTGTCTAGCTATCACGGTTCGTGAGATACAGCCTGGTGACAGACAGACAGACAGACGGACAGCGTAGTCTTAGTAATAGGGTCCAGTTTTTACCCTTTGGGTATGGAACCCTAAAAAAGAACAGACATCCAAACATCCTCACCAACTTTCACATTGGTAATACAACTATAAGCAAAAATAGGATCAAAACGAGAAGGCCAAACGTATAATATCTTCCTCGTCTTTGACAAAAAAGTCTTTCAAGCTCTGAATAGTCCCTAAATGCAATCGGACTCGCTTCATACGTGCTAAGAAGGTTCAATGGATACCTTTAGTCATTTATTGGGTACCAATGAAGACTTTTTTAAGACATCCATATTGAATTGAAGCGATTTCTGATTTTGCAAAACGCTTTCTGGCGCCAATGCCTCCATTTCCATTTTATATATTCTACGGAAAATTTCGGAAACTTTCCGGCCGTTTTTAACTCCATCTACGAGTATGATACATAATATAACCTATGATATTCGACACTGTATATTGAAATACCTAATTATTGAATATATATACATAGGTTAAATTGAGTCGAGAAAGCCGAAAACTTGTTTTTTTTTGGAAACTGAGTAAATTAATATGTATTGCGACTAATCCATGGATTCCGGAAATCCGGTAAAATAATTGAAAAAAAAACCTGGCTGTAACAACTCTTAAGTACGTTCTCTCGCGATTTTTAAGTAAATCGGCATTCCCTATTCCAGCCTTTTTAATTTAGAATTCGAACTATTTCAAATGAACCTCGACAAACTTTTATACTCAATAGGTTAAGGGCCTGTCTCACAATCGACAAGTAAATTTATGTGCCAGTTAAAGTTAGCTCTCTCCTTGTCTATGGTCAAGTGTAAGAAAAGGAAAGGGCTAAATTTATGTGTCAGATATGCTTTACAGGCCCTAAATCTCGAAACTGTCTACTATCTCTTCCCCACTGAATCCACTAATTAGGGGCAGCTTAGTTAGCCTGTTTTGTGGTCAGCGTAAAAAGGACGCAAATTCTGCATGTTGGACTTCTCATTACGACTGCTGTACAGTCAACGCCAAATACAGTTCTCTTATTTTTTTCGTAAATGTAAAATTAGGGGACAAGCTTATACAAATTGAGCTAGTCACAAACTCTAGGCTTCTACTATGGGTACTAGACTATCATAACTATTTAGATAAATAGATAAAATCCCCCGAAATTAATTCAGATTAGAAATTATTTCAGATACTGAACTCTTAAACGACCTTCTTGATTTTTATCAAATTGAAAAAAGAACAACAATATTTAAATTAGCTGTCTATTTGAAAAACCTATTAAGTGTGATTCGGATTCGCGCACCGAGGGTTCCGTATTTAATATGGTTCGCATCAGAACTATTTCCCAATTTTTAGTGTTTAATAATACCTATGAATTATTATTTCGACGTAACAAGTCGGGGCCGAGACAATAGTCATTAATAAAATTATTAATGAAACCGAAATACGTACACTGAAGTTAAGAAAAAGTTCAAATTTTAGGTAAGTACTTTTATCCATAACTAGAGGACGCCCGCGACTTCGTGCGCAGAAATAGTTTCCCGCTACTCCCCCTACTTCTTCCCGATGGGGGTCGATTTGCGGAAAATCTTTTCTTAGTGCTCACCTACATCATGAAAGGAACCCCTGTACCAAATTTCAAGTTTCTAGGTACAGTAGCTTCGGCTGTGCGTTGATATATAAGTCAGTCAGTTTTGCCTTTTATATATATAGATTATGTATGACGATGATGACTAAAGAACATTTCAATTATACCGACTTGCAAGACCTATATTAGAAAATATTATGTATGATTGTTCCGTCTGTTGTTGTTAATTTGTCTCAGCCTTTTACTATGTAAGTGTTAGTTGGTTGTTTGAACACATGGTAATATCATAGTTAACTACGATTCAGTCTCGTAACAAGGTCTGACTGTGGTTTGTCAACTGGACCGTGCATGCAGTTAAAGCTGCATCGAGACATTTAATTGCTGTGTGGACGGAACGACCGGGTGATTTGTAGACGATATGCACGTCGTTAATTTGAAGTTCGATTTATTCACAGTGTCCATTTCCAGGACGTCTATCACAGCGCTATCTGTCGTCAAATAGCTAAATAACGTTCGGTAATAATCGTGTTGTTTTGATTCATAAGAAAATTTTGCCATGTTTCACACCAGAATTAAATTGAACTTTAATTTGCGATTTACATACCTATCGAAAATGAGAACAGCTTGCGCCGTCTGTCGTCAAATATCTAAATTACATTCGTTAACAATCATGTTGTTTTGATTCATAAGAAAATGTTGCCATGTTCCACGCCAGAATTAAATTTAACTTTAATTCGTATTGTAGCTGCACTTCGAAAATCGAAAATGAGTACAGGTCGCGCCATCTGTCGTCAAATATGTTATCTGTTTTAATTCTTTGTTTATTGTAAACTGTGTAGTTTTTGGGTAAGTCTATTTATTTTCTTTATTTCTTTATTTCAAATATTTATCCGGAACGATGACGGAATCAGGGACACTTTTCACGTCGTCAAAATAATTTAACCTGTTTCGGGCCATATTTTGCGACGCTAACTGTACCGCAGTATTTGAAAGGCAAACTCGGTCCGTGTTTTTTCAGCTATCCCAGTCTGGTCACGTTCGGATACGCGATATTGAATACATACAAAAATTGAGCAAAGAGTAGTGGAGGTAAATAAGTCTTACAGTAAAAGGATGTATGGCACTTACATACGAAATTTATTTGGTTCTATATATGGAATAGAAAAAACAGTGGAAGTGGTATGAGCTTCGCTTAGTATCAGACCTGTTGTCGCCAATACTCAAACTATATAATAAGTCCAGTTAGGCCTTACTTAGTTCATGAGAAAGGAGGGCTTATTGTCTAACGCACTCGCAATCACGACCGTTTTCATTTTGAAAATCGAAGGCTTGTCTACATACAAAATGAAAACAATTGCTCCACTTTGAAGCCCGTTGAGATTGCGAGTGCGTTAGACAGTAGCCCCTCTGTTGTCGCCAATTACTCAAACTATCATAAAAACAACACGCCACCATGGAAAATGTTTTTGGTACGGCTATCGTTTTTACATTCCAAAATAGCACAATAAGGCATGCTTCTGGATTTATTTCCTATTTTAGAAATATTATTCGCACACCTAGGTTGCGCGGGACTCCGCATAAGCATGCCACACTTGACACGCCCACTTTACACTTCTAGTGTTTTTTCTGTTCTGTGGTTCTATATAGTTTCATCATTTTAATCTACATTTATTTATTTATTATTATTTATTTAACCTTTATTGCACAAACAAAAGTACAAATGGTGGACTGAATGCCTAATAGTATTCTCTAACAGCCAACAGCTGTTCCATACAAACTTTGAGAGCTAAACAGCCGAAATGTATGGAAAAGCAATTTTTGTTCCGCAATTTGGGTGTTGGTCCCATAATAAAAGTTGATGAGTATGACCTACAGAGTTAATTCCTGAAGTTTCTCCAATCTTCTGCAGAACACCCTGTATACCTATACCATTCAACCATAACATAAATTAATCACAAACCCTCCGCATAATATCTATACGGAGGATTATTTAGTTCCCCAGCCCGTCTTCAAATATTTGTAATATTTGACGGTGCTGTTTCCCAAGTTGGAGTGACCCTGCCGACGAAGCTTGCGGTAAAGGCAAATACTTGTGTGATGAGCAGGAATTGTTGGTCCTTAGTCTTGGATGTTTTATATATTTTTATATCGTTAAGCACTTTCTCGGTTAGCCAGTAAATTTATGTAAAATTGACGCCTACGCGAGGATTAACGTAGATAAAAAAAACTGTTACTTTCCGACAAGAGGGCTTATTGTCTAACGCAGCTCAGTATGTAAGTGTGATAGTGACGGATGCTTTATCCACCGCGATAAAGGCGACCATAACGAGCACTGATATTAAATTATTTAGTACGTAAATAGACGCTCGCCATGTATAAGCTTTCTCAGAAAGAAACCCTCAGCATATTAGCTATTCTCAAAGTAGGATCCGCAGCGCCCTGGGACTCCGTAAGTGCTTTGCCTTGTGTATTAAAGTTTTTTTTATTGTGTAACCACGTTTTGCTTTTTTATACACTTTATAAAATAGATAAAGATTTAAAGAGGTTTCATATATAGAAATTATTCAAAACTGCTGGATGCATATATACTCTAGTATTAGTAGTATCCTAAGTCTAGTAGCCTGTCTTCAAATATGCGTAATATTTGTGGCTTTGTACCTCTATTCTAAAGGTCTGAAGCCAAATAGCGAAAATGCGCTCCGTCAAGCATTGCATGCCAGCCTTGCAGCAGAATTTACATCGAGAATATAGTGAATTTTGTAGTGGAAGTGGTGAGGCATGCAAAGGGTTGGCAAATAATTCTGTGAATAGATTATTTGTTTTCCAAGTATAATTTATTTCTCTCCTGTTTTACAGAGCAATGAACAGAAAACTTAATGATTGCAATGTTTTTCAACTTGACCTAATTTTATCAGTATCTCAGCACACAATATTGGCCAATACCGGGAATCGAACCCGGGACTAAATGCCAAAAAATGTAGATAACCCATCATTTTATCGAATTTCACTTCATCGATTGTAAAATTTCATCGAATTTCATTTCATCGAACACTATTTTCTGCTGAAAACACGAACAAACCAACCGATTAGGTTAGAGTAGTGACTGCCTTTCGATGAAATGAAAATTCTGAGTAATGATACATTCGTTGAAACGTGTTTCGATGAAATAATAGGTACCCCTAAATGTAGGTAGTATCAATAAACAAATTTATTTATTTATTTAATAGGATCACCAACAGCAGATACAACTTTCTTAAACCTAGTTAAAATATAACAAATTAGTCTATATATAACAATTGTACCACTAATTACAGGTGAACACAGCATGCGTTGGTAACATGTAACAGGCAGTTTAGCTACCTGCAATACTAACTAATCGTATTAGAATTAAAATTATAATTAACAATATATCTATAATTACAACAATCCAGAATTAAAAAAAAAACAAATAAATGCATCTTAGCCAGCCCTAGCACAATACTTGACAATGCATCTTCAGATGTATAGTGCAAGACATATTGGTGCGAACTCTGTCTACTGCAAGCTTGACTGACTGACGAGAGAACTCAAAACCATGACAGCTAACATGCTAGGTTTATGTTTATTCTAGCAAATTGTAATTAATCACGCTGAGAGTTGGAGTCGAGGCTAAATCCACAAGAGAAATTGTCTTTAAGAAAAACTTAAATTAATAGAGAAAGGTACAGATGCAGTAAATAATTAGACGAAGTGTTTTGTGCGATTAGTTCGTTTTGGAAAACTTGATATGATCACTTAAAAAATGTATCTACGGTAAGGTGATGGGGCTATGCCCCGGGTATTGCTGCGTTTATGGGCCACGGTGACTGCTTACCATATCAGGCTCGTTAGCTTTTAATAGATATAAAAAAACAATTTATCTTGAACATTGAGTACCTAAGTAACATTTTCTGTTTGTGTACGTTTGTACGTTTTAACAGGACACATGTACATTTTATGAAAATGGATTTTCAAAGCAAGCTTTTGCTGCATTTGTTCAATTGTAAGTAATAATCTATTAATTACCTATTTCTTATTGTTTGGTACGACTTTCCAATTTATGGATCTTTTGGTTTCCTTTGGAAAGAGACATTGTCTCCTTTATCCTATATGTTAATTAGCAACAAAATACTACAAGATACAATTTTTTTTAAAAGTATTTTTGAAGTTATCCGTTGATTTTAGAAGTTATATTAAAGACGGGAGGGCGAGTATTTTTGCCTGTGAGTGTAGTCATTAAAACTCCAACTACCTATCTGTACCTATATACTAAAGATAGAAATAATTGCTTACTTTTTCCATTCTTTCTCACTTAAATGTCTATGTTTAAACTACCTCACATACAGTGGCACGATGGCTACATAATTAAAAACGCTTGCGTTTTTCTCATTCAATTGGCTACAAATTTGACAGCACTTGACCATTTGTACTATTAGTTGGGTAATTTGCAAGCGTGTATTAGGCGTATGACAAATGTACCAGTACTTAGCAATTTATAATACTCACTGTACATTGAATCGCTGTAATAGAGTCCGATTTAATAATCCGCATTCTAACTTGTCAATGTAATTCAAAGCATCGACAAGTTAACACCTAACTTTGATATCTATGCACAATAGCTGTAATAAACTGAAATCGTCGGTGAACTATTTAATATCGCTGCAACTTGAACGGTCCACTACTCCACTCATTACTGCATTTGGACTGCACTCGCCATTCCATTCGCGCAAGTACTTGCCTGCCTGCCTGTGTTTGTGTTTAGCTACTCGTAGCCGGTAGCTTGGTTTGGTTAGCAGTTGATCGGGAAAATCGAATTGAAAATAAACAATCGTTACTCTAAATCTTATCCAATCTTATATTTTAAATGTGGAAGCTTCTGAAGCTAAATGGTGTTTTTAAGAATCAATTTCTTAATAAAACGTACAGTACAAGTCCTGGTTTTTTTTTGTTCAAAATTTGGTGTTTTGAAGGAAATACGATAAATTGAGTTCTAATAGATTCGCGGGCAAATGCTTATGTAATAGGAAATAAAGGGAAAATGCTTAAAGTTACTAATTGAACAGAAGATGAAAGGTAAATTAGACAAATGACTTGTTGATAACATGCGCAATGACATGTACAAATTATTCTTACATTATTTTGATATTTGTTCTGCCAAACGTGTGTACCGAATTTCAGCCCGACAGCTTTAGTGGAAGTGGGAAAAATCTAGATTGCAAATTTCTAGGACATACAGGTAGAGTTAAACAAAAGGTTTTAATAATTAAAAAAAACCTCCTGACAGGATTCCCCATTTGTAACGATTTCAACATTAATATACCCATAGCTTATTAAAACCATAGATACTCGTATATCATTTTGACGTTGCTTTTGTAAAACTGCGTTAAATGTTTACCTACATGAACAGTTAACTTTAGTCACATTTAAACTCTATTTGCATGTTGTTGTTGTTGTTGTTGTTGTAGTTGTAGTTGTTGTTGTTAAATCTTTCAAGCTCACTCGTCAATTGTTCAAATTGCGAACATACCTATAAACAAGGTGACGATCGCAACTGATATTTCATCTTACACGAGCGCCGTGAAATGTGTGCATTAATTTTGTTCTAAATCATATTTTTTTCGGTTTACAACCACCCTCCGACTAAACCGCTAATTAACATACTGTCGGTTTGTCCTCTGATTTATAACCAACGACCGGACGTAAGTAAAACGCTCGTTAAAAATGTCTAGACACAGCAGCTAGTATTAGGGCCTACATTCAACATATTTTAACAATGTCTCCGATCGTTTGTCTTTTGTTCACTTTTAGTTTTTAACCCCCGACGCAAAAAAGAGGGGTGTTATAAGTTTGACGTGTAAGTGTTTGTGTGTGTGTGTGTGTCTGTCTGTGGCACCGTAGCTCTTAAACGAATGAACCGATTTGGATGCGGTTTTTTTTATTTGAAAGCAGGTTTTCTAGCGGTGGTTCTTAGATATTTTATATCGAAATCGGTTCAGCCGTTTTTGAAGTATTGAACTTTGAAATGTCAATGTCGGGGGTTTTCCAACATTTTGTTGGTTAGGTTATTATATAAAACAAGATATAAGGATCAAACAAAATTGGAAACAATATTGTTCTGGTAAAAATACACAGGATGTTAGAACGGTCTACAAACGAAAACTGACGCAACTGTTTCAAATCATTATTCTTAACTAAAAGCAGATATAAAAATGCATGTTAGTAATACCAACAACGATCTGAAATTCGATTCGATTTGATACAACATAGAGGCGTTGATAGGGAATATGTATGGATTTTTTAAATTGCATTTCTCAACAAAATATGAAAATAATGTAATAGAAATCACCAAAAGTGAAATTAAAATTAAAATCGGCCAAGAAATACAGATGATACAAGCATTTTAAACTACTAATGAGACAGTGATTAGACAGAGAGATCCTATATGCACTGTGACGTCATGTAACAGGTCGGCCATATAAACTCCATGTTAAATTCTGTTTCGCTAGAATATTTGTTGGCTTATTATTTTTATAGTTAGTCAAAAAATATTTATTCCCAACTTTTTTTACATGAATCAGCTTTTATTGAAGCTGTGAAAAAAACTCATGATATTCCCAATTTGCGGCAAAAAAATGGTTAGCCTTGTGACTAAAAAAAACCTCATGCGGCGAGAAAATTAAATGCCTTTCGCTGAAATGAAAATTCTGCGAAAATGATATTCGTTGAAATATGTTTCGATAAAATAATTGGTAGCCGTATTTCTTATAAGCATTTTTATTGCTGCCTTGTTCAGTCGAGTTCATAAATATGTGTACACTTTATCACCTTGTCTATTTAATATCATGTTTAAACTGCCATTATATGAATTGTCACAGCGATTAAAGTGACAAGGTACTAAAGTGTACATAATATTTAATGAATTCGACTGTACCTACAAGTATAGAGCTTATTTTGGGTCAATTTCAATCAATTTGTGTGAGAATGTCCTGTCCTTTGCTGTCGAGTGACCATTATTTTCACTCGCTAGTGAAGGAAGGTATTGTTACAATTGGGATAGACCAAAAAAAATAACTCATGGTTTTTACATTCTAATTTGAAAGAATGGGTAATTTTAAGAGACCAATTTCATTAATTTTGTATTTGGCCCAATAGTTTTGTTTGAATATCTTTATTTATTTAGCACACATTTTATGGATGACATGATTATTTTTAATTTGGGCTGGCATTTTCTAATAAATTACAACAATTAAATGATATCTAATGATAAAAAGTGATCGTAATAATTTATTAAAACATACCTATTAGAAGCGGTTTTCGCATAACCCCTAAAATACACCCAGGAGGGCTTCAAGTCAAAAACGAAAGTCAAACAAAGGTTAAATATACTTTTGTCGAAATATCCGAAATAGATAAATATTTCAAAAACTTAATAATGCAGAACGGCTTTAAAACCCCATTCCTCGAAATGGTTTTCGAATTAGAGTAATTGTAAAAATATGAACAATCCCAATTGTATGATCAATACCATCCACACTGAGTGTTATACAAAAGAGGATTATGTTATTACCTTTGTAGTTCGTGTTTCAAAGGATTACACTTTGTCAACGATTAATAATAGTTAATACATATTATACTAGGTGCACTTGCCGTCCCCGGGCAAGTCCTAATGGAGTGAAGCTTAAAATATTTTATGACTCTTTGATCTCTGCTTGGGTCCCTGACGTGTTGGCGCCGCCTGTCAAAAAGGTTACGAGGAAGGTTAAAATCGAAGCTTCGGCACTTTTCCCATTTTTCTCATTGAAAGTGTATGGGAACAGATTTTCGGTGATTATTCCTCCGTGGTATGTCCGACTTTCAATTTTTTTTTTAAACTATCTATGACTACTTAGTCTTAGAAAGATGTCGTATTACGAGCTAAATTTGATTCTGATATCTCAGTTTGGGAGGAGTATGTGGACAAACGAAAAACCGGATCGGGGAATAAAGCTTTGCTCCAACGAGTTTGCATGATGTTATGGCTGTGGGATTTAAAAGTTGCCGTTTTGGCTATTTGACTTTATGGCAACGGCAACCAAAATGCTTCAAATCGGCCAAATGCGAGTCGGACTCGTACACGACGAGTTCCTTACCGCTGTACAATATTTATTACTACCTACATAAACGCACATCGCCGAAAAAAAACATGCTTGTTGTATAGGTTTGATTTTTAAATAATGTTAATTTTATTATTTGTTGTTACAGCTTTGCGAAAATCTCAAGTGTGTAGCTACTACGGTTTAAAAGATACAATCCTGTGACAGACAGACGCACAGATGGACTGACAGCAAAGCCTCAGTACTAGGATCCTGTTGGCACCCCATAGGTACGGAATTCTAAAAGTACCTAACGACGAATGCCGATAAAATATTACAATAGTCCAAATCCTTATTACCCATTTTCCAACGACATATGCCATCGAAGTTTGCCAATGACTCGTTCCTTAACGACACACGTACGAATGGTTCGTGTGATTCTGAAATAACACGTACGAATTCAAGATATCTATAATCTTAGGCCTATGTACCGTTCGCCAGGAAACAGGTTTCACAGCAGGCTTTAGCAGAAAGACAATGTTACGTTTCTAGCTAAAAACATCGCGCGATTGAAGCATTTTTATTTACTAGCAATCAAAAATATTGCTTAAGGTGTATTATTTACTAAGTATAATTATTAATTACTAAGTATTTGTTGCCCCCGACTCCGTCCGCACAGAAGTCGTTTATCGCGTCGAACACGACGCGCTAGCCTAGTTGGTAGTGAAGTGACCCTGCCTACAAAGCTAGCGGTCCTGGGTTCAAATCCCGGTAAGGGCAGATATTTGTGTGATCAGCGCGAATATTTGTTTCTGAGTCATGGAAGTTTTCTATGTATTTACTCGTAAGTATATATTTATCTGTATAAGTATTTAATTCGTTGTCTAGTACCCATAGTATAAGATTACAGCTTAGTTTGGGACTAGGTCAAATGGTGTGACATTGTCTCCAGATATATTTAGATATTTATAATATTAGCAACTAATAGTAAGTATGGAAGTATGGATAGATGAGATTATATTGCTAATTAATAGCTTGTACAACCTAATGTGGTGTCCCTGAGAAAAATACCGTCACTTCCTATTGTCAACCACTCTAAAGAGATATAAAACATGGGCAAACATTAACATGCATCGGATAGGACATAAGTGGTTAAACAAAAAAATAAAATCAAAACACAGACAGGTTAAGCTGGTTTATCGTCAGACTAGTGTAATATATAAGTACTTAATTAAATGATTACGTGCAAATAAATTCAGGCATTTAGATCACTTGAAACCGCAATGCATGGAAAATAGCATTCAGTTAGATTAGATGAAATGCAACCGGGTGGCGGACCAATTTTATGCCCGATTAAATAATCGGCCAGTAAACTCCTTTACCACTTTTCGAATCTATTTGTATGACTGTTAGTTCCAAAATCATAAAGGATTTTCATCGTCGACTATACATTCCTTTGCTTCTATAAGACAGGTAAGAGCTTCTCCATTAAATCCTACCCTTTCTGTCCCTACACTCACCCAATCCATTGATTTGTGAACAATTTAGATGGGTTTAAATTATTCCACGCCAGCGTCCCTAATTTCCATATAACATCGACCCAATTTTGAGTACATGGTACTAAATATGGTCATGTTGGATTACTCCCTGATAAATTGGTCATGGATGTATTCAGTTGGAAGCCTGATGTGGTTTAAGAGATTAAGACCTATGGTGCCACGCCCACACAAGAATGAAAAGGGATGGCTTTATGTGCTTCCGCGCGAAGAATGTGAGATAGTGATGATACTGAGTTCGCGCGCGCCTTGATAGCGGCGTCAAATTCAATTAATTGCTGTTTACTTTTAAACTACGACATTTATTGACAAAATGGTTTGCCAGGATTAAGAAGTTAGGGTTTCGAAGATTCAACCAAAATCATGCGAAAAAGGTGTCATTATTGAATAATAAAACTACCGAGGATTTTATTTCTAATCGTGTTTTCACGTTTGCCAGTCTCAAGCAAATATGATCAAGTTTAATAATTATATCCAAAGAACAGATACAATGGCGTTATGGTTATTAAGATCTAGATCGCGGAACACTACAGACTTTAGCATAGGTGGCTTCTTCAAATGGTACTTTTTAGCGATGAACAGTAACAATACAGATTTAAATGAAAATGAGTAAATCTGTTGGTCGCTGGTTTTATTGGAGTGAATTAATATAATTGCCTAAAACAAACATTAAACTATGTCAATACAGTGCGCGCATTAATAATGATTTCATTACACATTGATTAAAAATATGTGGTAGTTCGTCAACAAAAACTTTCGGGATTTTGCTAACAGAAAACTGGCTCTTTCCATTGCCCGCATATGACTAAACGAAGATCGGCGTTTAATTTAAACCGTTACTTGGTGCGCAATTTTTTGCCGCTGGACAACCGGTCTATTTGTACACATAGAAGTCTTTTAATTTATCAGGAAAAGTATGTACTTATGTATATATGTAAACTCTTTATTGCAAAAACAGAAAATAACACAAAAAAAAACAGAAACACAAAAGGCATGTACAAAGGCGAACTTATCCCTTTAAGCGATCTCTTCCAGTTAACCTTTGAGCGATTGAGAGATGAATAAAAACAACGGATGGCTAAAAGTATGGCCATAGCTTCTTTATTTATCTCGGTTTGGTTGAAAAGCTTGGTGAGCCGCGTTTACCTGCCAGTTTTTCATGATTACTATCCGACTTATTTAAAATTTGTACGGTCAGCCTTATAAGAAGCTGCACACTTTAGTGTTTTGTCACTTTAACGTCATGTTTGAACTGCTGCACTAATCTGTCAAAGGCGTTAAAGCGACAAGGTACAAAAGTGTCCAGCTTCTTATAAGGCCGACTGTACATGTCGATGATTACGTACAGTCAGCCTTATAAGAAGCTGGACACTTTTGTACCTCGTCGCTTTAACGCCTTTGACAGATTAGTGCAGCAGTTCAAACATGACGTTAAAGTGACAAAACACTAAAGTGTGCAGCTTCTTATAAGGCTGACCGTACCAAAGTATCTGCCTATTATAGTAACTTACGCTCAGCTAGTGCTCGATTAGGTAGGGTTACCGACGGTTCCTTTTAGGTCTCATCTTCTTTTAGAAAACAGTACCTATTTACTGGCTGGAAAAACACACAATATTCCTCCGGGACAGTGTTTATTATCACTCGACCTAAATCCAACATCTATTTTTCACTTCAACAGAATGACTCATTCATATCAAAGAACTCGATACAATATTTACAGAAACGTGGGCATCAAATCAAAGGGTGATGCTTGGATCTCGTTTGTTTACTTGTTTTATAAATTCAGCTATTTTGTAAACGTTTTAGAAATAATAATAATAAACGGAGATTCTTGATGGCACGCGGAACGTTATAAAGGTTGATGGTTGGTTGTTGAGAGAAGGAAAGAAAAAAAAAGCGGCCAAGTGCGAGTCGGACTCGCCCATGAAGTGTTCCGTGAAAGGTAAATTGCGGTTTACGATTTAAGACGTATTACATTTTACCACTTTGGAAGAGTCTCTCGCGCAAACTATACAGTTTAGAAAAAAATGATACTAAAAACATCACTATCATTTTTGAAGACCTATCCATAAATAGCCCTCACGTATGGGTTTGATGAAAAAAGAGTTTCAGTTCTAAGTATGGGGAACCCCAAATTTTTTTTTTCTATTTTTGTGTAAAAATCTTAATGCGGTTCACAGAATACATTTACTTACAAAGTTTCAACAGTATTGTTCTTATAGTTTCGGAAAAAAGTGGCTGTGATATACGGACGGACAGACAGACAGACCGACATGGCGAGTCCATAAGGGTTCCGTTTTTTGCCATTTGGCTACGGAACCCTAAAAAACAATGTACTAGTAGTAGTACAAACAACCAAATATAAGTAACAGAAAAATACGTACAAGAAGAATGTCATCACGAAATGGTCCCAACTCAGAGCTGGTCTACCGTTGTTGGTAAGAGACATCATTAGTGAGTACCTACTCGAAGCAACAAACCGTTGACTATACGTTAAGAATGGTGACGATCAGGGACAGCTCCTAATTTATTGTAAGAAAGAATAAAAAAATAAAACAAATCAAGTAGCAGAAATTTTAGGTTTTGGAGCTTTTGACTTTAATTTGTAGTTTTATTAAGAAGTACAAATGAATATTATCACCAAAGAAATAGTTAGTATTTTAAGACTTTTTTTATGTATTTTTTTATGTGTTATATGAAAGAAAAACTTTATTTCAGTAGCAGAAAAAAAAAACCAAAGAAATAGGAAATGTAAATGTGTGATGCCAGTAATGTATGACACATTTTGTATACGCGTTTGTTTATCGTGTTACCTTCTTGTTTCTTCAATATTGCTTGTTTTCCTACTGCTAATATTTACACGGGCGTAATTAACCGGATAAAGAGCGTACATATTTAACCTAGCCTTAACATTAACTAAAATGATAAAAAAGTTAACGAATATTTTACGTGACATTGCATTGAAAACTTCTTTTTATATGGTCTTTCACGCCAATAATCTTCTTGGCACATCCATCCATAGCACAGGTAACATCTTACTGTATTTTAAGTAGTTTTGAACTCTTAGTCTCATTTTGTTTGACAATGTTTTTACTTAAACAACATCGGGAATATTGATTACTTTTATTATAGACTAGAGGACGCCCGCGACTTCGTACGCGTAGAATTAGTTTCCCGCTACTCCCCCCATTTCTTCCCGTTGGGGGTCGATTTTCGGAAAATCCTTTCTTAGTGCTCACTTACATCATGAAAGGAACCCATGTACCAAATTTCAAGTTTCTAGGTACAGTAGTTTCGGCTGTGCTTTGATATGTCAGTCAGTCAGTTTTGCCTTTTATATATATAGATTAATTAATTATATGCCGTGTGGTGCCGGGTTTAGAATGTTGCCACTCCATGTCTTCCCGTGGATGTCGTAAGAGACGACTATGGGATTAAAGGCTGTGTAGTGCTGTTAGGCGATGGGTTTGCAACCTGTCACTAATACACTGGATAAGATCTTAGCCTGGTTGTGCAAAATGTGGTCACAGAATTATCAACAAGTTTTTGGAGTTGTTGGTGAGTCTGTGGCTCTGCCTACCCCACTCTGGGAGGTTACCACACTCTGAAGGCGTGAGTTTATGATGATGATGATGATAATAATTATAATATTTTAAAATAAACATCATAAATGTACCTACCTACTACCTATTACCGAACGTAAATCAGCAACAACTATAAAGTGTGAGTGGGATACTTTAGTTAAGTGTTATAAAATTATTATAACCTACCTTCCTTGAAACATCTCGCCTCGCCTTGTCTGTCAAACGAGAATCAACAAATTAGATACACTAGATTCAAGGATCATGTTTAACCTTGTTTATAATTCGTAACGTTATATTACACATTGACTATTAAATTGATAAAAATACCATCATGATGGTGACTCCTACTTTCAGAGCCGATAGATATCCAACGGCCTAACAGATTTTCATAAAACTTAGCTAAAAAATATACCAATAAAACAAGTTACATTTTTTAAAAAATACGGTTTTTGTAACATGTTGTGTAATCCAAAATTCTAAAGAGACAGAACAGCGTTGTCTGGTTTTATTACAAACTAGCTGTTCCCGTGCCCACTTCGTTGGGCAATAAACGTTTTTTTGGGTCAATATATAGCCCATGACACTCACAAATAACGTGACTTTCTTTTGATGAAAGAATTTTCGAAAGCGGTTCAGTATTCTTTTAACAATTAGAAGATTAAAGACGGCCAGCGACTTCGTACGGGTAGAATTATTTTCCCGTTATTTCCCATTTTCTTCCCTTTGGGGGCTGATTTTTCATAGATCCTTTCTTAATGCAGATTTTGTGATTGCTGGTTGTGTTACCTGCCGTGGTATCACCGAATGATTCCTGCGGAAAACCAGCTCTGGCCTGAAACACCAGCAACATGCTGAGCAGGAACCATTTTGCACCGACTGGCAACAGTTCATTATTTTTGTGTTTAAGTTTTTGATTGTTACGTACGTTTTTTCTTTCTTTCTTTCTTTCTTTCTTTTTACAACCCTGGGGTAGGTACCCAAGAAATATTTCCTTTTAATTTAGCGTTGTCTGTCAAACAGGCAGTCACTGAAGAATTGTGTATGTATAGATGATTGTGGTTGCATCATGCTTTTGTAGGGTGTTGCGAACCGTTGGAATACGCATTTCAATAAATACATGGGAAATAATAAATCATAAATAAAAATCAGGGGACAGTCTCATACAAATTGTCCAAGTCCCAAACTAAGCTCTAGGCTTGTATGGGTAGGTACTAGACAACAATATAAATACTTATATCAAGAAGTAAACACTCAAATAAGTAGAAAATATCCGAAACTCAGAAACAAATATCCACACCGGGACTCGAACACAGGACCGCTAGTTTTGTAGGCAGGTCACTTACCAATAATATGTCGGAAACACTGTTAATTGACTATGATTCCATATCACTAATAATGTGTTTTCTAGCCATTAGGCCGCCTTGTGTCTACTTAATTGTTGCTAACGTTACTGTTGGCAACGAGAATAAACGTAATTCGCTGACCTTACGGCAGGCCAACACGCGACGACTGTGTGTTTTAACTAAAAGCCATGTTATTTATTGAAGTTGACAAGTTAGTTAATAGGCGAAATAATTAATGCATAATGTTAATTATTTGTAGTTAGTTTTTCCTACGTTAAAATAAAGTAGATAGATTATTTCACTCGTAAATGATAAGTGAGTAGAAGGTCAAAAAAGTTGATTGACCCTGATATTGCTTTTGAAGTGTTATAGTCTACAACTCGGCCGCCATTACTGTTAAGTAAATAATCAATGATCTATCTTTTTTAGTTTATGGCATCCGTCATGGAGACAATTTTGCGCAGAGCTATCATAACGTTGACAATAAATTAGCATGTTACCTAAAGATAATATGGTTTTCTTTTTCTTCTTATGGTGCCTCTCCGACTAGCGAACATTGGCAGTCAGCTCCGCATACTCGTCTGTATTCCTTGCGAGCCGAAACAGTTGGGCAGCACTCGCAATTCCTGTCCATTATTTTATATTCCTAAGCCAAGATTTCTTCCTTTACCTAAGTGGGATCTAACACACAGACATTTCTCAAAACTGCAATCTCAAAAGTGCAAACCTAACACTGCTAATCTTCTTCCTTTAGGGTGACGGAATCAGTAATGGACAAGGACCAATGATGGACACTTGATTCTTATTTTACAGAAAATAAGGAATGACAAATGAATAACATTTGTTTTGCGACAATCAATTAGAACCAGATGAAATTTGAATTAAGAGTGAAGTGTCCATTACTATAGATGAATTACCGAGAGCGTGGAATTGCATATGTAGTGGTAACATGTCTTTACAGGCATTCTATATTTAAATTTCTTCTACTTCTTAACCATCAGCATAAAAAGTGTTTTGGTATATATTAAATAAGCAAGTACAAAAATAATGTCAGTTAGTCAAATTCTAAATACTTTTTACAATGCACTATAATACTAAAATATACGTCTTATTTTATTGTAAATACACACATACCTTATCGCCTGTAATCCCAGAGTGGGGTAGGCAGAGCAGAATTACCTACAACTTTAAAAACTATTTTATTGGATACTCGCAATTTTAAGAATTATTTTGACTGGGCACGTGCGACTGTAAGTTACACAGTTTGCAAAAAATACTTATGGCAGAAAGCAACAGTAATTTTGGTCCATTTGAGAAGCAACGAAAAAATTCCCCTCTCCGAGTAAGAAAAAGTTACTTACGGCCCGTCGGCAGTAGATGATTTTGATCAAGAAGTCATCAGGAGAACTATATATAATTTTCATCTATATCAATTTAAATAAATGATACCGACTAAAAGCAATAAAAGGACATACTTATTCCACTTGTTTAGGGTAATCAATTAAGAAGAAAATTTAAATGGTTTTCCTTTTCATGCGACCGGTACAACCACTACATATGCAATTCCACGCTCTCGGTAATTCATCTATACACTCTTAATTCAAATTTCATTACTGGCAGCTAAAAGTGTCCAGCATTGGTGCCGTCATCCTACTAATGCTACAAAACAAATTATTACAAAATTGTTGTATTGTTTAGCCTAAGTACTAACTTTTAAAATTAACGTTTGTTCATTAATAACAATAACATACTTGATTATATCATTAGGGGTGCGCTGACCGCTCCCCGCTCCCGCGGCGATGTTCCAAACTACACGCACTGTATAACCACGTCCAGTGCCACAAACTAGCTATCAGCTAAAATTGCAAGGAACAGAGTGACTGGAGGAGTCCCGGGGCATCGAATGTGTCAAGAGCTCGTATTTTAAACTTAACTATGCCGACGCTTTGTCGTAAACTATGTTCATGTACAAACATTGTTACTGACGGGTCATCTAGACTTTCGTGTCTTGTATTTAGAATTGGATTAGGTCATTAGCGGCCTGCACACGTAAACTTCAGACCGCGGGAAACGCCTCGCACCGTTCCAATCTTCGTTCCGAACCGTACGTGTAAAATTAAATGCAACTGTAATAGTAAAATAGTAAAAATAAATACGGTTCGGAACGAAGATTGGAACGGCGCGTGGAGATTCCCGCGGTCCGAACTTTACGTGTAAGGGCCGCTATTGAATTTTATTGTATTTATAAGCCACGCATCAACCACGGCAAATGTGTTCGATACTAAATAAATATCAGGTGAGAAACTTTCACAAATTGATTTAAATTAAAACTAGGTATGCTCTAAAGTAATATAAGAACATTTTCTGAGCTTGTTTTCTTGTCCCCTTGTTTCACCGACTATCATTTCATAGAAAGTATCGCTTCGCAGAATTTTCGTTTCATAGAAAGTAATTTACTGCTAAACCCGTGTTGATTTCAGGGACATAATAACGAGCTAAATTTTATTCGACAATCTATTTGGCTTTTGATCAGAATATTATTATATTTTTTGCCGTCGCTGGCATCGGACTCTAATTACTTTCTTTTTTAATTTACGTGGGCCTGGAATGAAGAACTTTCGTGCTGTTTTTGCAACTGTAAGGGCCTGTTTTACAATCGACAAGTAAATTTATCTGCCATTTAAAGTTGTCTCTCTCCTTGTCTATGTTTAACTGTAAGAAAGAGAAATGGCTGAATTTAACTGTCATATTTATGCTTTACTTGTCTATACAACAAGGTTAAGGGTGACGACATACAAAAGTGCGCTATACCATAAGAATTGTCACGTGATGGCTGTAAAGGTCTTCAATCATTTGCCCGAGTGTCTAAGACAAATAACACCAATAGCAAGGTTTAAATACCTGTTACATGTCTGGTTAAAAGAAAAGTGTTTCTACTCCATTCAAGAGTATTTTAACCTTGACACCAAATTGTTGACCTAAATAATAAATAATAAAATATAAAAATTATAATTATGCGCTACTAGTGCTTGACAAGTTTATATAATATTAGATTAACAAATTAACAATGGTATCAATTTTAGAATTTTAGGATTTTTACAACTGAAGAATTTGCATGCTAGATATAGCTAAGTGTGTGCTCTAGTATCTATAAAAATAAGACCTATGTATTCCACACTTATTGCAAATAAATATTATTTCATTTCATTTCATTTATAATATTGTGAAACAGGCGGTAAGGATAAAATTTCCGAGCATGTCGAAAAAAAACACTTAGGTACTCACAAAAACGTGTTTATTGCTACGTTGTTGGTATAAATGCATACATTTATTAGTAAGCAAACGCATTAATGTAGATAGTAATTATTCAAATATTCCAGTTCTAGACTTATTATAATAAATCTGAGAGATACAAAGCGTACAATGCAGTAAATGAACTGATTTAAACTATTTTTACATTAAAAGGCCTTTCTACTTAAGTATAAAGATGTCATTGAACGCCGTCGACAGTGACAAAATGGAGGCTTTCATATTTAAAGTACGTGATTGTTATCTTTAAGTTTGGTGGATACTTCATTGCATGGTTCATTTACTTTGAAAAGCGAAGTATAAAACCTCTCAAGACTAAAAATTTAAACCAAATACTCGCTGTTACAATAGCAAGTATGTATGTTTATATGTTGACTAGAGGACGCCCGCGACTTCGTAATCGTAGAATTAGTTTCCCGCTACTCCCCCCTTTTCTTCCCGTTGGGAGTCGATTTTCGGAAAATCCTTTCTTAGTGCTGACATACATCATGAAAGGAACCCCTGTACCAAATTTCAAGCCCCTTGTTCTTAAACGTACAAAACGCCAAACACGGTGTAAAGTAAGTAAAAACCGGTACTTCTACCCTATCGGCCTTCTTTGGTATTAGGTACCTACGGCAGTACAGATTCGAGCGAGCTACTTCATAAACGAAACCTGTGACCAAATTAAAAATTCACCCTGCACTAAATTGTAAAACTCTCTGTCGGGACAATATATCGTCCCGGTTAATATATCGTCGAATTGAAATGAGAGCAAGCGATAGCGTAAACGGGAGTGAAGAGAACGCTTTTAATTTCTAATTGTTCGCAACATGAACTCATAGCAGCAGTCTAGACAATTACTACAAAACTAAGATTCATTAAGTCTTCAAATAAGAGTTCAACTAGTTCTTATTAATGAAATATACCCTTTACAATACTTAAGTTTCATCTTTAAACCCATTTAAAATTCATAATGTCAATGAAACGGTCTTATATACTTTGTTATAATCAGAAATACATAAGATTTTACTTTTAACGAAGTTCCAGAAAGCAATGGAATCAAATATCAAAGTCATCTTTCATTTTGTTGAAGCTTAATGAAGAATTAGAACTCTTGGGCTAAAATGGAATTAGTTTTTCATTACTTACCAGCGAACGATGACACAATGTTTTAATTAATTATTTTTTGATAGTTTGTCTAGATTCATCAAAAATGAAAGGAATTTAAAATAATTTAATCACATTCGCTACCAAAGTTATGCCTCAATCAATTATTTTAATCTGTGGTTTTAACGGTACAACTTAATACCTCAATGGCTGCATAATTTGAAGTACTTCGAGCGCTTTTCTCTGAAACAACTCGCTACTACTTCGACAAAGCTAAATCAAGGTGCGAGACATGCAGAAATGAAAATTTATTCGCACTAACGGGTCCACCCGATTTGTTACCAACCGTCTTTAAAAGGCCACTAAACATCGTTAAATAACGATTGGTAACTGCGTCTAATATTTCGTAAACTTATATGAAATATTAGAGAACGCCCGCGACTTCGTACGCGTAGAATTAGTTTCCCGCTACTCCCCCCATTTTTTCCCGTTGGGGGTCGATTTCGGAAATCCTTTCTTAGTGCTCACTTACATCATGGAAGGAACCCCTGTACCAAATTTCAAGTTTCTAGGTACAGTAGTTTCGGCTGTGCGTTGATACATCAGTCAGTCAGTTTAGCCTTTTATATATATATAGATATCGAAGTCTGTGGCCAGAATCATTGAAATATTCCATTGCCCTGTATCTCTTATGACGTCACTTTTCACCTTAACCTTTCATTACCTTCTATCGCTTTAATAACGCCTACTATTCCAAGAATCTATTTGATTACTTATCAGATCAAACAATTACTGATATCATCGCTCAATTAATTAAAGTACAGGAAGAGTGGAAAAATTATACGAGCGCCATTAGCGTCTCTATTACGTTCATAATAAGAGTCATGTTTGTGAAAGGTTTTTTCCTCATTACCTAATAGATTGCCAATAAAAATGGCACATTCTTCGTTGGTGATAAATGTCGGCCGGATAATACATTAAAAGGAAGCATCTACCATAAACCTCACATCGCATATTCGACTTTATTCTTATCCGTATTGAATTTAATCTCCTGTGGATTAAGATCTACATAGGCCCTTCAGAGGGCAGTCTGGTTGACCCCATTTAAAAGCCGATGTCCGGACGATTCAGGTACCTGTCATGAACAACTATGACGACGATAAAAACCAGTCAAGTGCGAGTCGGACTCGCGCGCCGGTCGACTCACAGACTATCTCGGACTACGGTTTTTAGTAATCGTTGATTTTTAGGGTTCAAATCACACCTATGACATAGGACCCACACATAAGGGTTTTCAATTTAGAACTAAAGCAAAAAAATGTTTTAAAAAATACCTATTTTTATTTAACGTTTTTTTTTTTAGGGTTCCTGAATGTAAATGCGTAACCCTTATAGGATGTGTCGTTGTGTCTGTCTGTCTGTCTGTCACATCCAATTTGCTCTGGATGTAAGAGATCGATTAAGTTGAAATTTGATAAAAATATGCATATCTGGGACCCAAACACGGATGATGCGTAACGAATTGGTAAATAAATTAATTTGAAATATAGGCGTAACTTTCGGGGCGTGAATAGAAAATTAAAAAACAAAGGTTTTGCAAACTGTACCGTGTGATATATGATATATCAAATGAAAGGACTTTTGGTGAGAGTCACATTTTTTTTAATTTTTAAGGTAATAGTTGATATATAATGAAAGGACCGAACTTGAAACGTGTTACCTTATCTTATAGATGGGCCCCTTTCGAATAAACTCCGACCCCTTTGGCATCTTTTGTGCACTTACCCTCTTACACACAGCTGTTCGAATGTGCAGGTTTCCTCACGATGTTTTTCCTTCACCGAGCATGAAATCTACTTAAGTTAGAAAACTCATCGGTACATGGTGACGGCGAGGTTCGAACTCGCTACGATCACGAGTCGACCCCCTAAGCCACTAGGCCACCGCTCTTGGTTTTACCCAGTAAAATAGAGGTCCAGTGACGAATGAGGACGCTACTATACCCTTACCATGAGTTACAATTACCGTACTCGCTAGCGAGTCGAATGCTCTGTCCCTTGCACTCTATAAGTGTACGGCCTGAGTAGACGCTCGAGTTGAGCTCACAGCGGGGCGAGGCGTGCGGCGTGCATGTTAAACAAATGAAACCCATACTAGTGTCCTGAGTGGACGCTGGGGTGTGATTCTCTCAAGAAGCAAGGGTGAGCGAATGAAAGTCAAAGTGAACAAAACACATTTTAGGGCGTCCATTTTCAATTTGGCAGCATGTCGTCTCGAACGTATAAGGCTGCCTAATTGAGAATGCAGTCGCTAATATGTGTTTTGTTTGCTCGGACGGGACTTCTTAAACTCGCCGCTTGGAATTCACTCCTGCGTTCGCTCACCTTTGCTTTTCAGAGAATAACACCCCTGCACAAGTGTGGTTGACACTTGCCCGCGACGCTGCCCGCCCCGCCGAACGCCCCGCTTTGAGCGTCCACTCAGACCGTACACTAAGAATACTGCGAGGTCTGCGAGGGACAGAGCATTCGACTCGCTAGCGAGTACGGTAATTATAACTCATGGTAAGGATACTGTTCGGTTGGTCAGTGCAGTCTTTTAAATGTCAGCTGCAATTTTCAACTCTTTGAACATGTACATGCTTACTCAAAATGCAATCGCTAGGCCGAAGCGGAACTATAACAGAATTATTGACGTGACGTATTTTAAGCGTTTCTAATTACGTTTAATGACTCGTTTTAGTACATGATATACCGCAGAACGCCGGAGGAACTTCGTTCTGTGGTTCCGACGTTGCTAAAACTGTATTAATGGGTTTTGTCAGATGTGGTCCAAAATTACTTAAATTCATCAATTCAACAAAATATTCCTTAGATAAGAAGCGTAGATCATGCTAAGATTCATTAGTTTATATTTTAACGTCTATGGATCAAAAATACTTACTACCGATTTCACCACACGATGTTTTTAATCAATGTTAATAGACTGTTAGTTCATACATTGTGACAGCTGTTAACGCTCTAATCGTCTGTTAATTGATTAACATAGTTTGGTGAAAATGTTACTTAGTCCGTTATACGGGAATATCCAGTATGTATTATTGCTCGGCAAAATTACGAAAATTAGCAAGTAAAAATACGACACGTACGATACGACAAGTAAAAATAATTAAAGAAAGTGGATATTGAATGGGATCCCTAATCCCCCGTACAAGAAACGTTTTATTCAACGTGTTTTTATTTTGTCTTGTTTCGTAAAAACGGTAAAATATAGTATCGTCTTTGGTATGAAAAACAATAAAGACTGAAATATCGTCAAGTATGATTTAGGCTCGCGCTGATTCGTTTCGAAATCGAATTCAAATCGAAATATAATAATACCTACCTACTGTGCGGCGGTACGGAACCCTCGGTGCAGGAGTCCGAGTCGCACTTAGCCGGGTTTTTTTCTATCTATTCTCCCAACACCTGCTATTCCACCATTTCTTCAAAATTTCGGGAAAATATTTTTTGTGTTACTCATAAGTACTTATCTTTTCGTACTTACTATCTTGTCTTTGGGAACCACTACTTAAATTGTAAATGTTATAACATTTGCGAAACAGAAAACAGTTTTTTTTTTTTGGAGTTGTTGGTAAGTAATTCTTTATCTCTGTCTACCCCACTCTGGGAATGAAGCCATGAGTTTATGTATGTATGTGTAAAACAGATAATAAACAGTCTTAGACATTTTTGCCAATACTTAGAAATACTAGCCTAATAAAAAATGATGTTCTTGTCTTCAGAACTGTAGAATTTTCGATAGCAAAGTATTCTCTTCGACATATTTCTACTGTTTATTGCTTAGGAAATAAAAAGTGGCCGCTGACTCATAAATATGTTGTAAATCATACTGTTTATTATGTGCTCGATATACATAATAACCACCAGAACACTTTGATGCTGTTTCTATCGTAAAAATACAGTTCTGTGCGTATATTTGAACGTGTATTCGCGCTCGCAGCTCAAGGGAGACATAACGAAGTTTTTGCCAGTAAATCAATCATGGGCACAAAACAGAGACTGTCACTTAAGGCCAAAGAGACAGGGGTATGCCTATTTGACGTAACAGTACAGCATAAAGTTTCCATATTTGCTCTAATCTTCTTTTGATTTATTATGACCAGACATAGGAATCCAGGGGGCAAAATTTTATGACAGGTAGGGAGTTCTCATATCGATAAACTCAATTATCGATACTTTGTTCTATATACTAGTGATCAATCCATTTTTTGTTTGTAAAAATGTAATTTTATTAAAATTGTAAAAATTAAACAAAATAATAACATAATTCTCTTCTTCTTTTTTAAAACGGATTTTGAAATTTTACTCATCATTCATCATAATTTTTGTCTTCGTTACTGTCCCATCTACTAATGTTAAAATAAACGATCAGAATTTGTTCAAAATTGTCGGACGTTAAACGTCTCCGTCTGGGCTGATAAATCCATTTCAGGTGGCTAAATTACTATTGAATTTGTAAGGAGGTTATAACTTTTTTTTTAAATATGCTGTGTGAATTTCATACTCGTCTTCAGAACAATACTTACAAAAAAATACATACAATGCTGGTGGCGAAAACTAATTTAAAAAAAACCCTTTCTTGATAATAATATTGCATTGCATTTTAAAAAGTTAAAGCAAACAAATTCAGTCAATGTTATTCAGGAATTCAATTCTTTAATAACTTAACTACTTATTCAATTTCCAAAGTAGCCGAAACCCTTTATATTTTGTAATCCGGCTTAATTCGGAATTATAAAATAAAAATATCTGGCATTTGCCCCGAATTACACGTAAAAGAAAATATTCAAGTTCCGGCCTCTCTTATGACGCTTATTAGATTTTTTTAAGGGGCTAGTTTCCACAATTATTTGTAGAAACTTCTCCGGGATAAACGTCCCTACCCTAACGTCAAAATATCACGTCATTATTTAAAAAAAATAGTTAAAATTTGACGGAAAGTTTTGCTAGATTTATCCCAAAGCTGATAGTAACAACAGCTAGTTATTTTGTAATTCAACTAACATCTTCATAGATTTATTTAATGTCTTGGGGCGCTGGTTTATTCATGTACACCGAAATCTTCTGACTGAAGGCTTCTTGATTCAATGATGGAAAATCAAGATGCCTTCAGTCACAAAATGTTTAGAAGCAACCATTTGTGGCGTTATCTATGAAAGGGGACCTTATTGTCGATGGCACTTCCGCCATTATTAACGATGCTCCGATATAAATACAACTCGCGTGACGCAGTGCGGCTTAAGCGCCATCGACAATAAGGGTTCCTTTTCATAGATAACACCACATTTGTTTTCAACGCTCACTCACTGTATGCGAAACCAAAAAAAAGCGTTATAAAGCGTTATATTTCCTATTAGCAACATTTCCGTGTACATGAATAAATCAGCGTCCGAAAACCGACACCTCTCTCTCGCCTCATTACGAATTCCATTGCCCGAGTGGAAACCGAAGCTTTTTAACACGAGTCGTTAACCTCAGGCCGGTAATGACGTAAAAGCTCGACCACACCGAAGTCTAAATTACGCTAAAGCTACGTAAATTGACGTAGGTACCCCGAAATCGCGATAGGTAATTAAGTGGCTTTCTTTTTGACGTGACCACACCAGTAGGCGTAATAGACGTGTTAATTTTAAAACGTCTATTTAAAAAAAATAAACAAAAAACCGGTTTGAAGGTGGTTTTTTGTTTTAGAAAACATTTATTTTCAACACGTCTATTACGCCGACGAACGCTACGTTTTAAAATCGGTCCACAATAATTGACTGAGAAATTGGTGAACATACATTAAAAAAAACGAAAATACATATGCAGTGGAACACAGAACCTCCTCTTTAAACCAATACTCGGCCCGCAATTGCCTACTTCCGTGCCTAGGCAATAATGTATTATTAAAAAATCAAACATTAATGCCATTAATTTGGCCGAGTAGAAACTTACTTAAGGTATTTTAATATTACATTTATAATAATGAAAAAAAAAAGAAAAAAAATCTCTGATAATTAGGGTGAAGCTGAAGCCAGATGAGCGTAATTTTGTGAGTTGTGAGTCGCGTATTTTCGGTCGCATGATTTCTGCTGCATTCGGTTTCATGAAAGTCTTAACTTTACATGACGATGCAAAATCAGCTGGACTTTTGTATGCAGCAGAAATTACGCAACCGATAACATGCGACTCACATGTCATCAATCAATTACGCTCGTTTGGCTTCATCCTAATTAACAATTAATATTTGTAGGTTAGGTGTTTTGTTGAGTTATTTTCTACGTTAGTTTAAATATTATTATCGTCATTACTTTGAAAAAACCTCGTATCTCATTTTTCGTGACGTACGATTTTGAACTATAACGTGATGAGAATTAAGTTCAAACTCATACATCTCGAAATATCAGATACGAGTTTTTTCTAAAGTAGTGACGATATACATGACATAAGGGCCAGAATGGAATATTCTCAAACTAGAACTTGGCAAGTCTAGTCGATTCTGGTGTCGTAAAAGTTTTAGTGTGACGATCCTTAGTTAGTGTACTTAACAATTCTTAGCTAGTGTACCTATGTACCTTCTCGTATGTAGGTATGGTTTTTTTGTTAAGTTCGACAAGCGAGGTATCTTTAGATTCATCTTAGCGTCGCACTGGATATTTTTATTGAAAAAGATGCTAAAATGGCGAGTTTAGAAGAAAATAACCTACACATATAGACTAGGTATATTATAAAAACAGGCAGTCTATTCTACTCGCGTTAAACATAATCGCTTTTGACATGATATCGTATTGTTAATGATATGATAGCCCGTTCGTACTTGATAGTAATGACGGCCGAATTAAAAACTTTGGTTTTGACATGTTATTATAAAATAAATAAATAAATATCAGGGGACAAATGTCACACCAATTGACCTAGTCCCAAACTAAGCTCTAGGCTTGTAATATGGGTACTAGACCACGATATAAATACTTATATAGAGAAATATATACTTAAATACATAGAAAACATCCATGACTCAGATACAAATATTCGCGCTCATCACACAAATATCTGCCCTTGCCGGGATTTGAACCCAGGACCGCTAGCTTCGTAGGCAGGGTCACTACCAACTAGGTCAACGCGTCGTCTAATCTGTAATGTATACAATAACATACCAAACAAAACCACATGGTTTGAACATGGTTTGAACGAATATATTAGTTACAGCAAGTTTTTAAAAGCTTGCTTTTTGTGAGAGATGTTTAATTTTTAGTAGAAATTTCAGTGAATTGAATTATGTAAGTAAATTAAAATATCGTTGCGCAAGCCAGACAAGTTGCGTCAGCGCAGTGCAAACGTAGCGCCGCCGGGATGATGTTTACTGAGTTAGTAAATATTCCAGCGCAGTCCGTTTATATGTTGTCTTATGGAGATGAAGTTATTAATTTTCCCGACCTTTAGTGCATTTAAATCAACAAATCTCTACGTTTCAAACAACGTTGATTGATCAAAGAACAATACTGGGATCTGGTTAAAAATACTCTATTTCTTAATCCCATAGATACAGCCCGTTTCTATGACTTTAAAACTCAGTAATTTGTAATTTAATAACGCATTTACAGAACTTGTATTTTTAAAATAGTTATGTATTAAAACGACCATTAGGTATACAAAAATGAGACGAAACAAACTGGAAATAATTATGTCACTAAGTGTTGCTTACTTACAAACCTCGTTACTGAGGTTTTATCATAAACTTTTTACAAAGTGGCAATGATTACCTACATGGAATTTCTAAAATTGCAATACAATTTTCTCGTAATAAAGATAAAGATTTATGTTTTGTTAGTAGGCCGCACGGGCACTTTTACACGTCAAATACTACCAGCATGGCTTCCTAAGAGGGCAACCAATTCGAAACCTGAGGGCTTATTGTCTAACGCACTAGCAATCACGATCGTTTTCATTCTGAAAATCGAAGGCTTCTCTGCATACAAATTGAAAACAATTGCTCCACTTTGATGCCGGTTGTGATTGCGAGTGCGTTAGATAATTAGCCCTCTGCTCGAAATGTATGAAGTTGACATAAGCGTTTGGTTGCGTTGCGTGCGTATTAAGTATTGAGCGCCGCGCATCAACGCAATCCTAGAGCCTGAGCGGCAATAGGTAACAGAAACTCTTTAATCGGCCGGAGACGAAATACTTTCTATTTATACAATGGTAAAGTCGGAAATGTAATGCACTTTGTGCACATTCTGCGTTAAACTGAGCGTCTTTTGGAAAAAATCGAGATACGCGATAACATAAGTTATTTATATGCACTTAAGTTAGGTTTGACGGTTAGTTCATTAAAAGTAGTTACTCAAGTGAATAACGCCCAAAAGACGTCGCTAACCGAGCTTAATTACATTTCGTCTCCGTAGACGAGATGAAGAATTAATTAGGCCATGTAATTTTCACATAAGGAACAAGTATCTAATTAATGTCGCCTTGATTGCCTTTAAACGAGTGTCCCAGAACTTAATTTAAATATAAAGGAATAAGAAAACCTATTCTATACAGAGGGGCTATTGCCTAACGCACTCGCAATCACAATCGTTTTCATTTTGAAAATGGAAGGCTTGTCTGCATACAAAATGAAAACAAATCCGCTTTGAAGTCGATTGCGATTGCGAGTGCGATAGGCAATAGGCCAGTTGGTCTTGAATAAAGTTTTAACTTACCAATGTAAACAAATTGAACTGATCGTTGCTTAAATACAAAAGCGACACAAACCAAAATGTGTTTGTGTTGCATTTAAAATCGGAATGCTATGTATTTACTTTAAGTTTTAAATCAAACTATATTTCGCACCTTCATTCAGAACAATAGTGACCTAATTCAGAAATTTTAAATTTCGAATTAGGTCTCTATATTAATAAATTTATGTCTCGAAGTTTGAAAGCTGAAATTTTGAATTAGGTCACTATTGTTTTGGAGGTGCGATTGTTTTTGATTTGTGGCGTTTTTGTATTTAAGCAGCATGATACTGGTAAAGACCCGTCCTTGCGGTAACACCTTTGCCTCCCTTGACTGAAAATACCTATTATTTGTAATTGTAATAGTGAAATTTAAGCTTCAAAATCGTAGTTCTTAGAGTTGTTGGTAATTCTATAGCTCTGCTTACCGCACTCTGGGAATAAAGGCGTGAGTGTTTGTATACATGTATGTAATGTATTGAACTACAGCAAAAATCAGCAATGTCCACGCGTTTGAAATAAAACCATACTTTCTTAGATTGGATCACTTTAAAAATTATCAAATTTATAAAACAAATTAAGTAACCTCCATCCATAGCACATGGGTCTCCGAGGCTCTATATAAAAAATCAACTATTAAAATCCGTTGACAAATGGCGGAGAAATCGAGTAACATACACACAAAAAAAAATGATTTACACAGATTCATTTGGAACCTCCTCCTTTATTGAAATCGGTTAAACATACGGTCTTGGATTGTGATTTATGCACAGAAATAATAGAATAGACGGAGCGTGATATTGGTTTAACGAATGCGGAAATAAGACTAGACTAAAGGGAACCGACTCTTTGCGGAAAGTCCATTACGAGCTCGTTTTTCTTTTTTTCAAACGCTGTCATGGTTGTTGTACCAGCGCGGGTTTTTATCATGGAAAAATAAGACAAACAAATTAAGAAATAAGTAATTATGGAATAAACATAAGACTCTCTATCTTATTTCTCAAAGTTGACCTATGTTCTCCTTTACCTTCTCAATGAAAAAAAACTTTATATCTTTTTGTTTTAGGTTAATATTTTAATACATGTCATCTCCAAGAAAAACAAATACAAACAAATGATAATGATAAACAATAATCAGATTAAAATAAATGCATAATCAAATTATAAATCAATTTTAGAAGACAGATAGGCTAAGTCAAACAAAATTAGATTCCGCGTAGCCAACTTAAATTATTACTTGAGGTTATTTACAAATTTTCAGTTAGTTCAAAGAATAACGGCTGCTCATTTTAATAATAAATCACTATTTTCAAGTAAAACACCTGCGCAACAGATTAGTTGGATTAGAATCCATTTACGAACGCTAATCCTTTTATGCGACAAGAGGATTTCATTCGCGTAAACCTTTAATAAAGTATAGGTTAATTAAACCCACCTGTTTTAGTACAGTCAGCAGTAACAGAAAGTGGAAGTGTCTCACAATGGCACATTTCTTTTGCATGTATTTGCTTGTAGCGGTGATCTATAAATAATAATAATAAATAAATATCAGTGTACAATGTCACACCAATTGAGCTAGTCCCAAACTAAGCTCTAGGCTAGTACTATGGGTACTAGACAACGATATAAATACTTACATAGAGAAATATATACTTAAATACATAGAAAACATCCAAGACTCAGGAACAAATATTCGGGCTCGTTCGGACCACGGGAAACGCCACGTGCCGTTCCAATCTTTTTTTCCGAACCGTATTTTTTTTACTATTTACTATTACAGTTGCATTTACACGTACGGTTCGAAACGTGGTGTGGTTATTATCCGAGGTTTCCAAAGCGTTAATCTAAGACATAATAATACAATAGACTGATACAAACAACACTATAATAATAATTTGGTTACTTTTTCACTTTTATTGCCGTTTTTTCTTTCTTTTTGTTTTGTTTATAAATAAATAAATAATGAATATCAGGGGAATATGTCACACCAATTGAGCTAGTCCCAAACTAAGCTCTAGGCTTGTTCTATGGGTACTATATAAATACTTATGAAGAGAAATATATACTTAAATACATAGAAAACATCCAAGACTCAGAAACAAATATTCGTGCTCCTCACACAAATATCTGCCCTTACCGGGATTTGCCTAGCTTCGTAGGCAGGGTCACTACCGACTAGGCCAGCGCGTCGTCAAAATGTCCATAAAAAAAACTTTTATTGTAATCATCATCACCATTATTTCAGCCGAAAGACGTCCACTGCCGGACATAGGCCTCCCCCAAGGATTGCCACGAGGACGGGTCTTGCGCCGCTTGAATCCATCGATTTCCCTCAACCTTAGCCACGTGATCGGTCCACGGGTTGAAGGCCTGCTGCGTCTTCCGGTACGCGATTTATTGTAATGACTATAATGTTATTCTCCTCTTTTATAAATGCGGTCCATCGCAGTTCCGCAGTGATTTCGCCAATGTCAATTGAGTGAGAGTATAAAAAGTAAATTGGACATTTTTCGATCGGCCATCTTCCGCAAATATTACCGGAATAGATATGATAGGTTTCTGGAGATTGTATGAGCGTATATTATTGATTACCTAAAAAAAGACAAATGGCGCCCAACATGGGGCTGCCAATATAAAAGTAAGTCTCGTCTGCTGTTATAACCTTACCCTACTCAGTCAAATTACAAGTAAAATTTTTATTGGAAGCATCTATGATGACGCAGCTAGCACAGTTACCTATGAAGTTAGGGGTCATGGGTTCAATTTCCGGAAAGGGCAAATATTTGTGTGATGAGCACGAGCTTATCATATATATGTATCTGAGTTTTAGATGTTTTCTATGTATGTAAGTATGTATTTATCTATAGAAGTATGAAAGAAATTCAAAATTCAAATACTCTTGGGACACTGGTTATATGGAGTGAATCTACTAGTACTTCGGACAAAACTATCATTGCGGAGAAGAAGCGCCGCAAGAAACTCCAGCAGAAGGTATTTTTTTTAATCGTAACATACATTAATACTTAGAATGCACATTACAAGGTAATAAAGTATCCATAGTGCAAGTACATATAGGTAGAGTTTAGTTGGGGCTTGATCTGTTTGTGTGAGCTTCTCCCCTGATATTTATTTATCTATATTCCGCTATGTATTAATGTATATTCACTTGCAATCAATCTAATTTAACGTTTGGTCCTCACAGCTGATCTCAAGTGGTAAGGAAATATGAGCTGCTGACTGTACACAAATAAATAAAGCATTAGGGCGACCAGTAGCCTCAAAGTGCCCCCAGGAGCTTAGACGGGTTAGTTGGTTAATTTAATTAGAGCAAATAAACCCAAGGTCTTAATGAATTCATTTAAATATCCGTAACGGAATCTCTGGCATAGTTGCTGATATTGTTCTTTTGTTTAATGGGAGACAAGCTGAAACTTTGAATTGGTTGGTAAGTTTGATTATGGAAATGTAACGATTTACTTTACTGTATAATGAACTGTGGTGGGCCGGATTTTGAGATATTGCTCTTTTGTTTAATGGAAAACAAGCTGAAACTTTGAATTGGTTGGTATGTTTGATTATGGAAATGTAACGATTTCCTTTACTGTATAATGAACTGTGGTGGGCCGGATTTAGAGATATTGCTTTTTTGTTTAATGGAAAACAAGCTGAAACTTTGAATTGGTTGGTAGGTTTGATTATGGAAATGTAACGATTTCCTTTACTGTATAATGAACTGTGGTGGGCCGGATTTGGAGATATTGCTTTTTTGTTTAATGGAAAACAAGCTGAAACTTTGAATTGGTTGGTAAGTTTGATTATTTAACAAAATTTTAAAGATTTCTTTAACTTTATTTGAAAAGGGAATATGCATGTATTTTTTTAAATGGATGTCAACAAAACATAAAAATACCGTAAAAGACATCACCAAAAGTGAAATTAAAATTAAAATCGGTCAAGAAATACGGATGATACAAGCATTTTAAACTGCTAATTAGCAGAGAGTTCCGAAGTGCACCGGTGACGTCATTGTGCAGTTCGGCCATATAAACTCCACGTAAAATTCTGTTTTGCTAGAAAGAGATAGGAATAAATCTTTGTTGACTTATATCTTAGTTATATTTATAGATATTCCATTTTTTTTTCAACTGTTTGTTACGTGGATCAGTTTTTATTGAAGCTTAAAATAAAGTCATGAATATTCCCTATTAGTTTATTCCCGCGGTTCTGTCCGCGTAGGTGTCATTGATTCTTAAAATTTCTAATGCGTTGCCAACCTTGTAGACTTAGATAGAATGCCATGCGTAATTTAACCGGTTGTCTTATCCCCATTAAAACAATACGACAATCACAAGACAATAGATAATAGACAATAGATAAGAGACGAGGAAAGATATTTGGTCACCTGTTACGGCACGACGTAGATTAAGATGATAATTGAAGGAAAAATAGAAGGAAAAAGGAAAAGAGGGAGACCAAGGAGAACTTACCTAGACCAATTTAAAAGAGAAAGTAGAACTCGTGCCGTATCAGTGTGTTAAAGAGAAGGTTTGTAACAGGGAAAAAACCGGTCAAGGCGAGTCGGACTCACCCACCGAGGGTTCCGCACATGACACTGTCAACTCAATTCAAAATTTGCACCGCCGCCGTTCCTTGCATAAAGACCCTGTTTTTTTTGTGATTTAACTAAAAATGTACAGATTACAGTATTTTTCCTATACTTGTAGTAAAAGACGGTGTTACTTGCCAAATTTTATAGTTCTAGGTCAATGGGAAATATACATATTGATTCCCTCGAGAGTGTCGAAATACACGTTTTTTGCGACATAAACGGCGGTATCTTTTTTTTACGTAAATGTAGGAGTTTGATTTTTTCACAGCTTCAAGGGACTGTAGATTTGAGTATATGGTTTAAATTTCAACTCGATACCTCCACGCGTTCCCGAGATAAAGGGTCTTGACACACGGACAGACGGACAGACGGACAACAAAGTGATCCTATAAGGGTTCCGTTTTTTTCCTTTTGAGGTACGGAACCCTAAAAATGGAAATTACTCCACCGACAAGAGCTTAGCTCTTGAGTAAATGATGATGATGATGTCTTATCCCCACACTAGAGGCCCGTTTCATGAAACTACAAGTTACAAATTACAAGCGGAAGTCTCTATCTAACTCTTTTTGGTAGAAAGAGAGTTCCGCTTGTAATTTGTAACTTGTACCTTCGTGAAACGGGCCACAGAACGCAAAAATAGACCTCTGCTACTTGGCGGTAGGTTTAATAAGTTGGTGGTAGGCATCCGAACGGACCCTACACAATTTCCTATCACCACTCGTTTCTTTTACTTTTTACAAATAGTACCGTGAGTTACTGGAATTATCAATCATCTGTTTTTGCGTACTTTGTTTGCGATTAGATGTTTGAATAGAATCTAAGTGTTTTAAATTATGAAATATGGCTATTACAGAATCATGCTATATTAACCTTTAGTAGTGCAGTCTTAATAAATAAAAACACATACCTAAAATAAACAAACTACTTTATCAATAAGCGAGAGCTAAGCTGCAAGCTGATAAGATAAAAATATGCAATCGCTTTCTCTTATCGTCCTGTTATGTATTATGCTAAACTACAACGTTATTAACTAACGCATTACTTATTACGGCTTTGTTTTCCAATACTCAATGTTAACGCACGAAGGTCACAACTCTAACAAAAACAAGTTTTTTTTAATTCTTTTACTTACTGTGTGTTTTGTGTTACTATTCACGTTAAAAAAACACTAGAACTTCATGTTTATAGAGTGTAAAGCCTTATATCTCGGTATTTAACACGATGGGATTAATTATTTTTAGCAGTTATTTTTAACATAGGTACATTACAAGTTTTTGAGACCGCCATTTTGGCTTTTCTCTATAATTAACGAACCCATTGGCTCTTGCAACGCCAATAAATTTGAATCTGAAGATACCTTGTTTACCTGTTCAGCTTTAGAACGAAGAACCAAAAAATATACCTACATAAATCATTACATGTCAAAAACATTATATTAGTCGAGTAAGAACTTAGGAAAACAATAAAACTAGCCAAAAACATACATCTACGATCTCAGTAAAGAACAAAATCTAGAATCGTAAATCGACACGCCTATTCCGTAGCGATCGAACGTTTGATGCGGACGTAAACCTACAGGTTAACGTCGCCGTAAACAGAACGTTGCCGTCATGACGCGTCATTGCCATTGGCTTTATCTACTTATGTTCGTAAAAGAAAGGAATGCCTATCAAGATCTACATCAACTTGGATTTGACGTTACTTTTTTACTACTTGACTATCAATAAATGCGAGTTTTTGATCAGAATTAGTATTTGCTGAGTTCTATTTTATGTTTCTCTTTTGACATACAAAATGATGGAGATGTAACGATAATATTTGACGAGTAACAAAAAAGACAGAGTGTCGCCAATTAACCAATTTTAGTTAGATTTTACGCGACTGCACAAAACCACACAGAGAAATTACGTGTTGGATTAACAGTTACTACACCACAAAATAGGTTATATGGTTTTCTTTCGTTAGTAATAAAATTGTATTATAGTACAGATGTTTAATGGGAGATACCGTTATTTGGTTTATCAGGGCAGCAGCAACAGATTATCGCCTCAATCCCACTCATTAATGACGATATCAATCATCTCTCTTCCAAGCAGAGGGGAAGGGGGAAACATAATCCGCTTTGGCAGCGGTTGCCTTAGTTAAAAAACTCTTGAAAAAAATCTTTAATCATTTCTTGCTCGCATTTTTTTACATCGAATTACTCAGGTGGCCTCCGCTATGTTAACGAAAAAATCGGCCAAAATTAATCCAGAAGTTCGAGGCATTTTGCTTATCAAAAATATGCGCCCATACGTAAACCGCAATCGTAAAGTATTACCCTCTTATTCATAAACGCATAATAGCTAACGTAATGCTTAAAATATGCATTATCCTTATCTGTCATTCTGACATGTAAATTTGGCAGAAAGTAATAAAGCATACTTTAACTACAATAGGTTTATTGTGCGTTTATGAAAAACGGGTTTAATCTTCCCAAGATTTCACTTAATGACGTCATTTTACGTTCGCTTTTTAGCAATTACTGATAAATGGAAATAGGTATTTTGCTTTAAAAGTAAAGGCTTTTATGAAATCAAAATACACGTGCTACATAGGTAAATACTCTTCCGAACCGCCAGTTCATGTTAAAAACAGCACCTAGAAACCAACTAATAAAATAAACAGGTAAATAAACCAATTTTGCGAGAACGACATACAGAGCTTAGTAAACCACTTACCCTTATCGAGTTCAAAGAAACGCACGCGCGGTAACACACTGCAGTGCCTACTTAAAATGGTTGCTCAAAGAAAACCAAACGTTTGGCCACGCTAGGTATGTGATGTGACTAAGGATGTGACGTTATGAAGCCGTCTGAAGAAAAGGTTTTATTTAGTCTTTTCATAATTTGGGAAATAACATAAAAATAGCTATTCGAAAACTAAAAATACCTACTCGATACCTACTTAATAGAAATTTGACACCCAGTTGATACTTGTTTAACTTTAAACATTAACCCCCTTGCTAATAAACGTTGAATAACGGTGGTATAGCTATACAATATTTTGTCCTTATCTGTCATTGTGACATTTGGATTTGACAGATAACGACAAAACATTGTATAGCTATACCACCGTTACTCAACGTTTATTAGTTAGGGGGTAACTAATTAGCAGAGTATTCAAGTACACCTTCTGTCGTTTTCTTATTCGCCAAGTTAATAATACAGCATGCGGAAATAACACGTACAAAGGAAATAAGTCAAATGTCAATGTCATATGCAATACGTACTTAATTTGATTTCTTTTGTACTGTGTAAGAGGTCTTTAAGTACTTCGGGTTTGAGTAAAGTTAGTTAGACAAGTACAATAGCTTATAAGAACGAGAAAATTCAAAACTTTTGAGAGCTATATTGTACTGTGTACATTCTTATTTTTCAAAGGCAGTCGTCGTCACCACGCCTTAGCCTACTTTTTTTTCAAGTGAATTTACGTTTCTAATTTAAAAACAAATCAAGCGTAAGCATTGAATGTATTTGTAGTATAACCTAAATTTTCAGTGCAGCACCAAACGCCAACTTCGCTTTATGGTCTTCGCACACTATCAACTCCACGCCACTGCGGCAGCAACACTACTCACATTTTCAATGAGTAGTCGACTAGTTGCTCCACCCAATGGTCACTAATTGACAACGCGGTGTCAACGAGTGGACAACGCAAATGGTTGCCCGTCACGCGTCAGTCGCAAGCGCATAGTCGCCACGGTGACAAACGTGTCGGAGTTGACCTTAATGTACGACGCGTAGACCACACGTCGTACACTACATTAATATCATTTTTTGAAATTAAACCTAGAAAATATGACATAGAGCCTACATTTCAATATTTGGCATAGAATCGAGTCGCCGTTGAGTTGTTATAATCAGAGATCGGAATAGGCAGAGCTAATTTGCCTAAACTTGACGCAAATTCATTCATGCGTGAGTGAGAAGGGAATACATTATTGAATGAACATGCATCAAGTTTAGGCAAATTAGCTCTGCCTATTCCGATCTCTGGTTATAATGTGCGAAGACCTTAAAGCTATCAAAATCGAGTTTCCTGAATCGGACGACCTAGCACATGCCCGCGCCCGCATCATGGCTGACATGAAATGAGAAAATACGATGGCGATAATCTCATCGTTTCCCTGAAATATCATTACTCGAGATTCCAAATTCATTCGCACGATTTACGCAATCGACTCGCACTTGATATGAGGTGGCTTAACCAGTTTGACCTAAATTACATTCGGGAATTTTCGATACTCAGAGACATTTTAGACAATTTACTCGTTCTTTTTTCAAATTTGTGTATGTAGAATCGACACTAAGGAACGACGTCGTCATTAACTGACTCTGAGAAAAGCCGTAAGAGTTTTTTTTTTAAACATGAGGAAGCAAAACTGGCACACGACCACCATCGTGACAACGATAGGTGACACGTGATAATTCAGCATACATTGCAATTTTAATAAGTCTTCGCATCATAATAAGCTGCGCCATGTACACTGTCACTTGTCAACTGTCATTGTCATGATGAGGATTATGGCAAAATAAGGGGCTGATGGAAAATTATTACGCTCTGAGTACCAAGACGTGTCGATATTCGCAATATCGAAATTGCAAAGCCATAAAAAACCCGAGGACTAAGATGTTACTTCCTTTTATATTAGATGCTCTTGACCCTAATCGAGACAAAAGAATAAAGACAAAGTCGATGTTGGAGTGAGCTTACCAAGAAAGTACCTTAGTAAGGTCACCGGTTGTCTTACTGTCTTCTTAACAGTGCGAATATTGCTGCATGCCGACATTTTTCGGGTAAAAATACAAGATTAATTATCAGTAATGTGCCAAGCTATAAATATCTACCAAAACATAAACAAACGGTGCTTTTGTTCATCAAAAGTTTAAGTAGGGTCTAATATCCAATGAAGAATGTCAGTAGGTACGCAAAATCGCTTGAAACTTTGTAAGAGTAAAGCTTATAAATAAACAAACATACTACTTTTTGTTTCATTCAAATAGACCCAGTAGTTTTGATTCTACGAACGTATGAAATTACGGTCAAAAATATTAAAGGGTGCGGGCGCCATCTTACTGGAGTGACGTCATGGTTTCGTTGCGGTACGGCCCCTTATATGATTGAGTAAGTTTACAGGGCTATATTTTTTTAACCGTTATAAGTAACCAGTTGAAATTTTCACAGATTACGTGTTATTATAAACTCTATTGTTTAAAATTACAAAATGAACAATAAATCAAATCCCAAGAGGGGTCCCCATACAAGAAACATGACAAATAACCAGTTTTTTTAGCATTTTTATACGGATTATATTTTTATAATGGCTTATTATTTTGATGCTATTTTAAGCTTAAATTGCAGTCGAACTTTCATAGTTTACGACTAAATAACAATCTCAAGTAAAACTGCTAAAAATATTTGACCAAACTGATTTTATCAACACGATGTTTTAAGCGGTCACTCATCCTGTTTTAGAATACGCTTGTAAGTAGGTAGTTGCTTAACTTTGGAAGCCGAAGTACGGGTTGTATTTGTATTAGCTTTTTATTTCGGTGTCACACAATAATCTAAACTCCATACTTACGACCAAACAGTAATCTGTAGTAAAACAACAAACAACAAAATCTTACACGATGTTTAAGCGGTGTTTACTTAACTTTGGTGATAGCCCTTTCTTTACAAATGTCGTATCTAATGTAGAATTCATATCGCTAGGTACCGTATAAAATAATGAACTATAAAACTAGAGTTTTTGATTGACCTAGGTAGTAGTTCTGATATTTTGTGTACTTATTCATTTCATCGATTTCAAATTTCGCGGGCGGGCGCTGCCAAGTGGCTCACTCGCCATAAGTTAGGTACCTAGACCGCCTCTCTCTCTCTCTCTCTCTCTCGCTAGTTGTTGGTATTAGCGGCCGCTGTAGTAAGTAGGTAGTTTTTGAACTGTTTTTGAGCATTATTACTGTTATTTCGTGTATGCAAGATAGCTTAGATAGCGTGCGTGTGTGTGTGTGTGTGTGTGTGTGTGTGTGTGTGTGTGTGTGTGTGTGTGTGTGTGTGTGTGTGTGTTTGTGTGTGTGTGCGTGTGTGTGTGTGTGTGTGTATGTCTGTGTGTGCGTGTGTGCGTGTGTGCGTGCGTGCGTGCGTGCGTGCGAGCGTGCGTGCGTGCGTGCGTGCGTGCGTGCGTGTGTGTGTGTGTGTGTGTGACGTGTGTCCGTCTATCCGCAGCCTAGCTCAGAGACTCTTAGTACTAGAAACGTGTAAATTGGCATGAATATACATATTAGTCACGCCAACATAGTTAAATAAAAGTAAAATCATGTTTTTTTTTTTTACGTAACATGTGGAAGTTTTTTTTTCTCGTCTACCCCATAGTGTGGGGTGTCGTTGTATAGGTCTTTCCAAAATATTGCGGATTTGTGAAAACAATATTTCAATTAAGGTATCCGTTTATGAAAAGCTTTAAAGCGCAAATTTTTGTTAGAGTCAAGTGTCGTCGTCCCCTCCCCACTACAGCCAAAACTACAAATAAAAAATATGAAAAATATCTTCAAAGGAAAACTATCACGACTAAGTAGACTTCATTGGCTCTTGAGTTAAACGGTTTAAATGTTTATACCTGCCGAAAACTTATTTGCAGTGTTGGTAAACTGACCGCGACCTATATCGATGTATGGGGATAACAGTTTTCCAACGGCAAAGTTAAGTTTCGGAACCCTACACTGAGCATGGTTCGACAGGCTGTTGCCCGGTTTTTTGCATTAATGTTTTGGTATTTTTATGTAGAATACGGTGAACCCTAAATTAAAAGTGCTTGATTATTATTCTATTTTTATTTAACCAACTTATTCGACAAACATTACAAACAGAAAAGCCGGTCAGCAACGGACAGTTAGTTTAGTTAAACAGGTTAAACTGTATGTAAAACAAAACAATGGATAACCATAACTATCATAGTCACATCAAAACGAATTCGTAAAAAATTACGACTTCCAAAGTTAAGCAACTACGAGCGTAGTCTAAAACAGGATGGGTGACCGCTTAAAACATCGTGTTGATAAAATCAGCTTTGTCACCTATTTGTAGCAGTTTTACTTGAGATTTCTATTTAGTCGTAAAGTATGAAAATTAGACTAGAACTTAAGCTTAAAATCGCATCAAAATAAGAAGCCATTATTGAAATACAATCCATATAAAAAAGCAAAAAAAAATGTTTTATTTCATGGTTTTTGTACGGGGACCCCTCTTGGGATTTGATTTATTGTTCATTTTAAAAATTTAATCGATAGAATCTATAATAACACGTATTCTGTGAAAATTTCAACTGTCTATTTATTACGGTTAAAAAGATAGAAGCCCTGTAAACTCACTCATTCATATAAGGGCGCGTACCGCAGCCAAACGATGACGTCATCATCCGTGAGCGCTAGCCGCCGGGTTTCGAGCGCCGCATACGAAGTTTAAAATTCAATATCTCGGAAACTATTAGACGTATCGAAATGATTTTTTTACAGCATTTTTTTGTTTTTAATGAAGAATACGATAAGCCAAAAATCTAAACTGGTTGACATTCTCTATTATTTCCAAAACAATGAATTTCAGTTCAATAATATTGTTGACAGGATTTACGAAAGAGAATGAAATAATTAACTTTTCTGCTCCCCTAAAATAATCGTGCTTTGAAATTTGGGTAATAACTTTCGACAAGAATGGCTTATCAAAAGTCAACCGTTGCGAACAAATTGATTCGGCTTCCTGTTGAAGTAACTCATAGGATGAATGTCTGGTCTCAAGGGACGAGCGAATATCTGATCCTTGTCAATTTGTGCAACGGCGTGGGTAATATTAAGTACTTACATCAATTTCCCGAGTATTATATACATGGTCGTTAAAATCAAAAAGGACTCTAAAGTGTTTACATTCTTCTGTATAATAGAAGTCACATAATTTGAAAAAAAGTATTACATTGGCCACAGCTCTTTTACGCATCCGTAAGTAGAGTGATTTACTAGCGCTTCGGACAAGACCATCATTGCAGATAAGGAGCACCACAAGATAATCTAGCAGATGGTCATTGTTTCAGTCATAAAATACAATCAATAAAAGTAAGTAATATCACAAGGTACTTGATAAAACAATATATTTTAAATATTAACGTTAACATAAAATGAATTTCAAATCTTAGGCCTGCTAAAGTAACAACAGATTTTCAATCAATTTAAATTAAAAATAATGTCTGGGAGAATAACACGACGTGGTTTAATAGTCCAAATTCTACATGTAAATCAGTCTAATTATCTACCAGTCACCGGTTTCGCCCGACACATTTGCTAACATGCTAAATGTGATTGATATGCTTCGATAAATCATCAAAACTTATCTGTTAGGTGCCTTATTTAATTAAATGATTGATGCTAGGAAGAAAACAATGCTTAAGATAACAGTAATATAGCGATAAGTATTAATTAATCCAAATTAATTGCATTATCGGAAATAAATTATCCTTAATGATAAATGGCGCCCAACAAGGGGCTGCTATAATAAAATGAGCTTTAGCCCAGATAAATAATAAAACTGATCAATATGCTACAAAGTTGTTCAAAGCATTCTGGTCATTTTGTGGTAATGAAACTTCTGAACGCCGAGGCGCACAAAATAAACATTTGACATAAATATAACAGCCAATGTAAGAACTTTTATACGAGTTCTAATAAAAAAACCATCAAGGTCGGGATCGGAATCAAAGCCAAACCGCTTACAGTCCTCCGAATCTTCAAAAGCAATCGCCTTATTCCGTTATTATGTTCACGATTGTCTTAGTCTGAATTCATATTGTACTATTGTCTCATGGAATATCCGGGTGAAATGTGCAGCATAAAGTTTTTGTGATCTGCTTAAGGGCGGGAATTGATTGATTTGAACGTGATATGAATCTTCGGTGGGTCAGGATTGCCGATATTGAGACAGAATATCCGTTTATGGACTTTTTCATGCGGGCACTTGGGATACGGACGGTTATTTCGGCATTCATCAATCAACTTTGTTTTGCTCGCGGATAATGTTACCAGGGTATAATCGTATAATCGGAAGCGTTTATTTTTACGTTAATGTAATAATTAAGTATATTAAGTTAGTAACTAAGTGTTCCAAACCACACTTAGTTACTAACTTAATATAATTATACTAAAATGCCTTAGATCATCAGGTCATTTATTTGCCATTAGGGTTCCGTACAAAAAATGAAAAAATGTTTTTTTTTAAATAAGGGTAATTTTCGGGGGACAAACTAGGAAATACATTTTTTTTTGCAAATCTTACTGTGTCATATATCAAATGAAAGGGCAATTATGAGGATCTCACATATATTTTTGTTATTATTGTAAAATAAATAGGTTTGATTTTATTCATAAAAAAATCGAAAATTGACCATCCCCCCCCACCCCCGTGATCTCAAAAACCAATAAGCCTAAAATTTTGATAAAAATACGAAATATAGTTCATTGCTTGTAGATTACAGAAAAACCTAAATATAAGAATTCGATCAAATAAAAACGTTTGTACGGTACGGAACCCTCTCCACGTGAGTCCAACTCGCACTTGGCCGGTTTTTTCATTTTACTTTTACACCAAATATGTCTTTTGCATTCGTTTTCTTTATTGTCCCTGACAAACTAAGACAATAATAAATAAAACGTGTTTTTTCATGTTGTTAAACACAATTTTTGTAATTTTGTACATTTTGATACAATACCTTGTTTCAAATCAATAAAGACAAACAATGCTAAGTCACTATAAATTATTCTCTATAATAGCAGTCTGTTATCGAAATTCCAACATCCATAACAAATTAAGACCACTTCAGTTTATCGCGTTAGTTGTCTTCAACATCAAAAGCGTTTGTGATTAGATGCCACTCGATAATATCATAAGCATCAGAATATTGACTTGTTGAATAACTTGAAGCATCTCATGTAATATTAATTAATGCGTATGCTTCTCCTCTTGGGAAATGGAACTGAATTATTGATGTAATCCCTAATCTGAAATTGTTTTACAGGTCAGACTTCCAAAGGGATATGTATTAACAATGATCGTACGATATTGGTTTATTCATGTGGTATTAGCACATGGGAAATTGATTATAGAAGTAGAAAGAAATACACCCGTATTCATACACAATACTTAAGGGATCCTTCACTGAGTAGACGCACTGCGTTCAATACAGCTGTGAGATTGGTCCTTTTTGACCGACCTTTTGTTTATGAGACGATTTGAACCACCCTGTGCGTTCGTGAGCACTGTGAGACCTCATAGTGACGTTTGTGAATACGGGTGATAAAGAACAAGATTTACATAACTTCAGTAACCTGACGAAAGAAACCAATGAATCTACTGTCCACCTTTTAATTCCACCCTCATTGAAGTTATTCTCAGTAACCATTAGAGTGGGATAGAGTTCAAACGCTGGTCAGAGGCGTTTTTTTGGTGGAAACACCTAAATACTCCTAAATGTTTTTTTCGAATTTGCTAATTCCGATTTTCAACATTCCGAATCTTATAATTATACTTTCGATTAATTTATTTTGCCGAATACATAAAAATTAAAAATCATAAAAATCGGAATAGTTATATTAGGAGTTTTAAAACATTCGGAATTGTAAAAATCGGCATTTTGAAATTCGTGATTCCGACTTTGGAAAGATAATTTTTCATGTCTATGTAGTGCACTCTCTTTTGATGGTGGAAGGACCTTGTGCAGGGTCCATCCGCATCGTTACCTACCGCTATTTTACCCAACCTCGCATATGTTTACGTTGTACCAAACTGCCATAGCAATTTAACCCCAAAATTCGTTATTTTTTTTTAAATATTAATTTAGTCCGGTTTTTTAAGGTTCCGTACCAAAATGGTAAAAAAGGAACCCTTATGGCGAGACTTCGTTGTCTGTCTGTCTGCCTGCGCCTCTATTCCCGGCGGTAAAAACCATATCGTATTTGACCTGTTACGGTATTGTTTTGACGTCAGCCGCCATTACTGTCAAAGAAATAAGAGCTATCAAAACGTTGACAATACGTTAACAGATCAAACACGATATGGTTTTTAGCGCCGGGAATAGAGGCCCTGTCTGTCTGTTTATATGTCACAGCAGGTTTTTTTTCTTTTCGAGAACTTTGTTATGCCAGAGCATTTATTATATCATATTGCTATAGATACCTACTAAGGTTTGATTAGTATGAAAAAGTATTAAATCAATAAATGCTTTCGGAGTTATGAAAATTTTAGATTTTGATTCATTCGACATTATAACTCTTCTGAATTATGTAGTGTACCTACACAATGTAGCAACTTTTGGATCACCACAGCTCTTTTATAAACCTATGTTGTGTTTCCCACTTCTGAAATAAAAAAATCTCAGCATAAACTTATTATCTGCCCTGCAAAGCCAAATAGCAGCATCTCAAATAAAACTCCTGTAGCAATCACAACCTTAATAATGTCAGGATAGGATTGAATCTACTTTGGCAATTTAATCTGTGATATTGGCGTAGGAACGCAGCATTGCACTAAACAAATTGAAACGCTTGATAATAGAGCATCCATAAAACAATTGCCACATATTGTTATGAAGCAGAACATTCACTTTATAGTGAAGAGCTAATGATGTTTCATAGAAAGCGGCACGACTGAGTCGAAACTCAATTCAAGCGGCAATGCAAATAGAGTCTCTTTGTTGTGGTTAACTTTCAATTTGAATAGAAATGTTTGAGCTATTTAAACTTAGTATGTAAATAGTGATGTTTTGAAATTAATTATTTTAATTATAAATAGAGAAATCGGTCGGTTTACGGACGACAATTTTACGTGATAACGCTCGGCTCTGGTGGAACGTGACAATGAGATGGAACGTGACACGGAACGTGACAATGAGTCATACTTTTACGTGCGAACAGCCGGCGATCATCGATTTATAAGACGTTATAGCGTTAAAAGAAATATAGTGATCACTATGCCTTGTCGCTTTAAGAGAGTTCAGAGGCCACATTGTACCTACGCTGTCAAAATCTGATAAGTTCCATCTAGTGACATTATGACTCCAAGGGCCGTAACATGGCTGCGTTTATCGCGTGACAAAGTTTGGATAAGGCCTCCGTCACCTTTTGACACGTAAATAAGAACGACAGTGACGGATGCATTATCCACATTTGGCACGCGATATAGACGCAGCCTTACTAGGGTAATACTAATCTATATCCTCGTAAGTCCCCGCGTACTTGTACAAGTACAAATTAATGATAGTAGTTCAGACCTGACTACTCACTATCGTACAAAATAATTTTAACTCTAAAGCACTAATTAAGGCAAATCTGACTGACTTATATATCAACGCCCAGCCGAAACTACTGTACCTAGAAACTTGAAATTTGGTACAGGGGTTCCTTTCATGATGTAAGTGAGCACTAAGAAAGGATTTTCCGAAAATCGACCCCCAACGGGAAGAAATGGGGGGAGTAGCGGGAAACTAATTCTACGCGTACGAAGTCGCGGGCGTCCTCTAGTAATAAATAAGTGCTATGATACAATTTCCCTAATGTCACGAGATATTTCTAACCAATTAATGTCACATGGGACAATAGTGACTTGCATGTTTATTATCACCAAAAGCAGGTACAGTCAGCGTCAAAGATATATTTAAAAAATATCCCTTATTCCATTGGAATAAGGTGGAAAAACGTAAACTTATCTTTGACACCTGTACACGAGAGTGACACACCCAATGACCGAAGACCTGATCAGCCTGAACGACGTGGCCACTGAGTGGCTTAAATCTCTTAAATTTAATTTATAGCCTCATATTTATCTGTATATTTTCTCATCTATGCCATACGATTAAATAATAAAAACACACCCAATGACAGAATTTAGAATTTAGAATTACCGCGCGCTATCTTCAGTCAAACTTATGGTATAAGTAACAATGCGTATAATAACAACGAAACGTATAAAATGAAACTAGGTACTAAATACCCCGAATTTCGTGCGTGTAACAATTCCAGTTTTCCCGCCTCCTAATCTCTAATTCTGCCACTTTACAGTAATTTACCTGTCACCTAAACTCGTACCATTAGCTCTTAACTTACTCGTAATTATTATAACATTGATAACTATACATACATATGTTGACGTCGGTTTCTGGGACACCCTGTATAGTAAATCTCTAAATTATATGTCGGTTTTAAGCAGGGTCTAGCTCTCAGATAGCATTAAGCATTTTCTAGATAACGTCAAACCCTTGTTTCCTGAGTGTCCCCTTTCATTCTTAGCTAAAGTAACCTAAGTCGTTATCTCAGTTTAATTAGCTTGATTTATTTTACTTTGCAAATCTCAGGACCTGTGTTAAAATAAAAAAGAACGGAATGCCGCTAGGTGGTTATTTAAAAATGTGAGATTAAATCTAACTGTCTTGGTTATTTTTAACTTCTTTTCTTTGTAACTATATCATGAACTGATTCCTATTTAGCAATAAGACCGGCGGTTGACTCATTTTATCACAATGACATTTGGTCTAAAAAATGTTTCACTTAGTTTCTGTTTTTGAAGTAATGTCTACTCGTTGCCACTATTTTTATTGTTTTCCTCAATCGCCCAAAGGTTAATTAGAAGAGATCATTTAAAATGCTAGGTTCACCTTTGTACAATTCTATATTGTATTATTATTGTATTCATAAAGTGTTTAGTTTACATAATTTTGTATTTTTTGTACAATGCTATATTGTATTATTATTGTATTTATAAAGTGTTTAGTTGACATAATTTTGTATTAACTTTCAGTACAGTTATTGCATGTGGTATTCAATAAAGACTATTATTATTGTATTGTATTTTACGTAATATAAGTATTCAGGTAGGTAGGTAGTCATTAAAAAGAAAATAATTAAACATTGCTCCTATTTTGTACGGCAACCTAACCTTGGCATTCCACTTACATTACATCACGATCAAACTTCCATCAAAACTCTTATCACAGAACTAGAACGTAAGTAAAGTTTCAACAAACAGTTTTAACATAAATATTTCAGTCCGTCTAAAACCGCGGTTATTTTTGTAACACAAACACTTCTTATAATTAAGAGGAACCGCGGGTACATTGTCTCTTTTTACCCTATTACTAACGCCTGTAGCAAAACCGAAACAGAATCGGACCGGAATATTTTATTGAATTTCACTTCATCAATAAAATTGTCTCTTTTCATTTAATTTAATTTGATCGAGCGTTATTTTCTGTTGAAGCCATGGTGTTTTCAGGATATCTTAAAGATTAATTACCTACGCAGGCTAGGTAAGGTAAGACTTGTGACTACCAAAAAAAAGTACTTAACTCATGCGGCGAGAAATGCCTTTCGATGTCCGTTGAAAGGTGTTTCGATAAAATAATAGGTAGGTACCCGCGATAAAGTGCATTCGTGATTAAAAGATCTGGTTCCGGTCCGGTTCCGTTTCGGTTTCGCAGCAGTGAGCTACATGCGTCCGTCCTTCCCGTCTGCCTGTATTTCTTTAAAAGACCTTCTTTTGAATAAAATATAAATTTTTGGTTATTTTTTCACAATATGATAACAACGTTTCCTATACAAGAGACGTTTTTTTTTTACTCTGTCGTTAAAAAATAAATACGTAAAAGCTTCAAATTTGACATGTTTATAATGTGCACCCTAAAACAAACAATAAATAAGTAAGTACAAAGCTGGCTAAGTGTAAGGGGTGGTATAGAACCCTCGGTACGCGAGTCCGACTCACAGTTTCCTCTTTTAAAACGAAAGTATTATTGTTGGCAAATTGAATGTTTGTTGTTCAGTCGTTAACATCGCCGTCTAATGACTATATTTATTTGCCAAAATACTTTCTTATTTTTAGTGTAAGTATAAAAATATGGATAGAGTTAGTTATCTAGCGCACTAATGCCACAAGAGAGCCATAATTTAGGCGGAAAAACAATGTATTACTACTGAGGAAACTTTTATTACATATGGAATAAACCGCCCGCATTTCCCCTAAATTGTTACTCAAACTGTAGGTCAATCACTCAATATCAAAAATTCCAGCGGTAATGCGAACACAATAATAATTAAGAACATAATTGAAGAGCTTAAAATTATGTGCACACGCAGCAGAAATCCTGTATTGGTAATTTTGGGCTCTTCAATTGTCAATCTACTTATGCTACTGACTGTACGTGTGTGTGATTGAATGACAGTTGCGATTCGTATATCAGTCACACTTAAAGGCTAAAGTGTTTTGGTTGTATAGTATTACTTGCACGTGAATCTATCAGTTTACGTGCCGCTTACAAAGCACTTCTTAAAGGTTCTAGCTCCCTAGTACATCTCGGGTGACATAATACCAAGATAACATGACTATGAGAGTGTAATCTTGGATAATGAAGCTTTGCTTCCGCCGAAACTGTACCACTAACTACCGACGTATCTCTTACATGTTTATGTATTCTTAGTTTTAATACGTTGAAGTGTTTTGTTTAACAACTAGTCTTTGTTTTCGCGTACTCATCTTTAAACTCGAATATGTAGGTGTAGCTCTAAACCAGTAGCAGTAAATCACAATATTAGTTAATGTTTAAATATAGTCTGTTTATGTTCCAATAATGTAATAAATATTCTCACGCCTATTCCGTGCCGATAACTTTTTTTGTTTATTGAACAGCCATCTAGCTTAAAGTAGTTCAACGTGCTATGGAAACAGCTATGCTCGGAGTCTCTCTGAAGGACAAAATACGGAACAAAGTGATCCGTCAGAGAACCAAGGTGACCGACATAGTTCTGAAAGTTAGTAGGTTGAAGTGGAAATGGGCTGGTCACGTATGTCGAAGAACGGATAACCGCTGGAGTAAGCGTATTCTGGAGTGGAGACCGCGTCTTGGCAAACGTAGCGTGGGACGCCCTCTGGCCAGATGGCGGGATGACTTGCATAAGAGGGCCGGCAAGGACTGGATGCATAAATCTTTAGACCGAGCCCTGTGGCGTTCCTTGGGTGAGGCCTATGTCCAGCAGTGGACTGCAACGGGCTGATGATGATGATGTCTGGCTGAAAACCAGCCCTGCAGCGTGTTCGCTCTGGAAAAAAATGGGATAGGTACACGACATTAGAGCCCAATCTGCAAACTTGAAAAAATTGGCAAAAAAATGTTGTTCCCCTTGATAAAAGGCATTTTCTTGAATATTAAAAACGGAACCCTTTGTGCGGGAGAGCGATTCGCGGTCGTCCAGTTTAAAAAGTATTATTTCTGACAGAAATAAATTAACACGCCATATAAACAGCCCGCTGACAGACAGACGGACGGACGGACGGCCAGCGGAGGCTTAGAAATAGGGTCTTTTTGACACCCTCTGAATACCTACAGAATCTTAAAAAAATTGTTGAGTCACCGTAAAACTCTGTAACAATGACATCGTCAATTCACACGAGCGAAATTACGTCAAAATGAATCATTGATTATCTGCGACAAAGTTCTACAGTGGACTACTATGTTTCCACGCTCAATAACAATAAAACAGGAAGTTTGTCAAGTGTGATACGGGAAATGTTGAGTTTCTTTTTCTTTTATCATTTTGATGTATTATTATTAGGAACTTGAGGCACTCTGCTTATACTTTGGGAATAAATAGAATGTATAGAGATTCCATCGGGATGATATATTATGTAGTATGTCAAGCTGCTACTTTAGTTCCGTACATTTTTTATGAAGTTGTTCGACAAGTTGGCACTTTTACACTCTTGATTACCTGGGGCCTGTTTTATTTATACAACTACAAATTACAATTGACAGGTTATAAGTTTCCATTTGACACAACCTCGACTAATAAGGATCTGGTCTACTAGTCTGGGATACTATCTGGTCCCCGAGTGAGCTTATCTCAATAGTGAGATGACAATGGCATTTTCGGGTTACCTTTGTTTCGGCGAAATATGTTTGCCAAATGTATCGTTTCCCAATTTTTCATTTGCCAACCCGCGTTTTCTGTAAACGTAAATATTTCAGGATTTTATAAAAACTAACCCAAACGATTGTACTGAAATAAATTCTGAAAAATGTATATAACATTGTGTTGGCAAATGAAAAAGTTGGAAAATGATACATTTGGCAAACATATTTTTGCCAAACGGCAGGCTCCCGGCATTTTCATCCCTAGGGAGGAAAATGATTACGAAAAAAGAATTGGTCAAACACATTACAAAATAACTTGGGCTTTTATTACACTTATTTTCAAAAGTATCAAGAATAAAATTCTACTCATATTTTTTGTTTGGCAAATCATTAAGGCAAAGTAAGTACATTCATTTTTGTATAAATTCCTTAATGTGGAAATTCATAGTACAGTCAACAGCATAAATAAGTGATCATTTCTGTACCTTGTCGCTTTCAATCGTTTCACAATTTTGTATAACATTTCAAACACGAGGTTAAAGTGACAAGGTACATAAATGATCACTTATTTATGCTTTTGACTGTACATACATACTCATACCTACATAAACTCACGCCTTCATTCCCAGAGTGGGGTAGGCAGAGCTACAGAATTACCAACAACTCTAAAAACTTGTTGATTACTCTGTAACCACATTTTGCATAATCAGGCTAAGATGGTTAAATTTATAGTAGAAGTGCGTAGTTCGGGTGAATGTGTCAATTGCACCCGATCTAGACTCGGTAGCGCTCGTGCAGACTAAATATCTCAGGATGAAGTTGATTAATTTATCCCTTGTTTAACAAACTACTATGCCAACATTAAAAACGCCAAACCCTTCAAAAACTTTCATCCAGTCGCAAGCTCTCTACTATTTATTTACTCGGGTCTCATTACCGGCGGGACTCATCCCGCGTTAAACTATTTGATTTGTGAAACTTCGTGGTTTACTATTGACTTGACTAAACTAAATACTTCAGTATGGTACAACTACATCTATTTCCGTTCGCAAACACCATGCGTAATTACACCTTTATTGAGTCAGTATTTACAGCTGTAATCTTATTACATGGGAGGGCTGTATAATTTGTAAATGTTTCACCGTTTAATATTTTATTTTTTACAGGTTTGAAAGTATCCAATTTAAAGTTACACAAAAGGTAAAGCGTAAAGGTAAGGCGTGAGGCTGCTATCAAAACAAAAGAACTGCGTCGGTTCTTTTCTTGGGTTTCATGACTATGTTAAAAAAGTACCTACGATATTGTTATTGTTATTCAAGATGTATAGAATTGACTTAAGCTGCTGGACGGTCGCGTCGAGCGCTTACCGAAAGCTGTCAAAACGTATGATATTTCATATACAGGGTGCCTCTGACCTTGGGGCTTTAAATGCAACGATCGATTCTACTCTCTAAACTGATCTACTTTTGTTCTGCAACATTAAAAAATAACTTAAGTTTAGATAACTAATTGATGTTAAAGTCTAATTGTAAAATCAGTGTATTAAATCATGGCCATATAATCACCATCTCATGGGTACGGGGGCGACATTTCCTTAGTACGGGTGCTAAAGGAAAATGGAAAATTGGATCGCGTACATTGAAAATTAAATTTAGTTTGTATGAAAAACAAAATAAATTAAAACGTCTTGTTTTTAAAAAGTTGCAGAACAAAAGATGCTCAGTTACATACATACATAAACTCACGCCTCCATTCCCAGAGTGGGGTAGGCAGAGCCACAAACTCACCAACAACTCCAAAAACTCAGTTTAGAATGCTCAGTTTTGCGAGTATAATCGATCCTTGCATTTAAAGCCCCATGGTCAGAGGCACCCTGTATTTAGACAGTTTTCGAAAATCGTTTACGTTAGCGCTAAGCATCTTCTCTGGTCTTGGACAGTTGTTAACTCCTTACTGTCTTGGACACACTTGTTAACTCCTTACTTACAAACAAACATTCTAACATAAAATCACGCCTTCGTTCCCAGAGTGGGGTAGGCAGAGCTACCGAATTACCTACAACTCTAAACAATTGTTGATAATTCTGTAACCACATTTTGCACAATTACGCTATGATGTTTACCAGCGTATACTGTAACTCCTTACTTAATTGCCAAAAATATCGCATTATTTATAATAGAATTAAATTAGATAAGGTAGATAACTGATAATTAAATAAAATTTCTTTATGTTATCTATAAAATTTTATCTTTTTATTTTTCAGGTAAGCCCGACATATAAGTTAAGAAACAGCGGCTACGAAAAGGTAAGCTGCGTTAAGAGGGGTGCCGTCTGTTTGGCAGAAATTTAAACTGTCCAAAACGTATTTCGCATAACTAATAATGTATAATTCGTAACTATACAAATATTCGATTGGTCGAATGTTGCCATAAGACTTTACGCCTTTAGTCACTTATGCTTAAAGTTATTGCGCAATAAAGATTTATGACAAAAAACATGTAAGGGCAATTGGCGCTTAGACACATTTCGATTATTATTTTCCCATGCGATTAAATTGTGTATCTGCAATGCATTTCTAAAAGAAAGTGCCAATGCCTATTTAATTAGACTGACCTAACACAGCTCTGTTGTTTCTTGGGCCCATATAGACGGGATTGGTCGTGGTCCGCCCTATATCGTAATTTTACATACAGGGTGTCCCAGAAACCGACCTCAATCCGCCTAGGGCTAATAGAGCAGCTAAAAAGCTATCGATTTAACCCCTATGTATGTTTAGCGATTTTTACTAGTTTCGGGGATCATTTTAATCTGAATTTTTCAGTATGAATCTCCCAAGCTAGCAGCGCTGGAAATTACATTATTTATTGGCATTCCTTATTTCCTATCAATAACGTGTATTTCCTGCAAGTCCTGCAACTCTTATCAGATTTCGTTGATCGATGGATCAACCTTTGGGAGACTCTGACAAAATTACGCTTTTCGGTACGTGGCTGCCACTCAAGAGCCCTGTTATTTATTACTACAGGACGCCTGCGACTTCGTACGCGTAGAATTAGTTTCCCGCTACTTCCCCCCATTTCTTCCCGTTGGGGGTCGATTTTCGGAAAATCCTTTCTTAGTGCTCACTTACATCATGATAGGAACCCATGTAACAAATTTCAAGTTTCTAGGTACAGTAGTTTCGGCTGTGCGTTGATATGTCAGTCAGTCAGTTTTGCCTTTTATATATATAGATTATTGCAAAAAAAACATTGCTCTAAGGTCATTAATCAGAGGATAATCACGCAATAACTTTGGTATAGAAAAAGCGACCTAAATGTCCTTTGATACAGAAACAATACGCTCATGCGAATAGGAATAATGAGTAAAATAGAGACAGTAATAATCGTACTCTTCAAGTGGAACATCGATAGTCTGTTATTTCCCAAGGGTAAGTAATAATTCAAATCGCAAGAATGAACGGAAAAAAATATCCTATTACATAAACAATAAAAGTGAATTTACTTACTCCGTTTACGTGAAAAATGTTGAATTCACAACGAAAGTTCACAAAGAATGTAAAAGCAGTTTGCTCTGGTCACAGAACACTGCAAAAAACGAAGTTATACAAACAACCTCTTGCGAGAAATTGTTTCAACATTTTTTGTATTTCTTACACACGGATCTGAAGCAGTTTGTTAACGGAATTGCGTTATGTGAAACAAAGCGCAAGAAACAAAGTTTAAAACTAGTTCGCACGAAGCTGTTACAGTTTTTTTTAGTAAAAACTTACTGTCGGCACCGTTGTGATTTGAAACTTCATGAAACGAAAAAGCGAAACTAGGCAGTTTCCTCTAGTCGCGTATAAACAGTGTGCATAGTGCATAGCGTTGTCGAGGGCAACCTACTCACTTAAAATAGAAGCTCTTCTTAGCAAAAGCTTTTTATATTCGTTTTCACTTCTACTGTAAACTCTATTCTAGGCGGTAAAAATCATATCGTATTTGACCTGTTATGGTATTGTTTTTAACTCGGCTGCCATTTATTGACAAGTAAATAAGAGCTATCAAAACATTGACAATACGATAACAGATCAAAGACGATATGGTTTTTACCGTGTTGAATAGAGGCTCAGGATGGATACTATGCTTATTATGAAGGGTTTAAATTCTAAACTTCGGGCACCCGATCCTTCTCAGTCGCCTTTCGAGATTAAATCGAGAAAAAAGATATGTAAATAGCGTAACGTTAAACTACTATTTTAGAAGTTACGTCTACTTTTAGCATCGTCTCAAAACAGTCAAAACGCGACTCATATAATCTAAGTATAATAGACTTTCCCACGTCGTACTAAAGACGTTAAAACACGACGCCTCTCGATTCTATCTGAACAAAAAAGCCCATGACTTATATTTGACATTTATTTTAGACCGAAACTTCTATCTCGAAATAAAAGACGACTCACAAAAAAATGTCATTAGCTTTAATCAAAAAGTAAAAATTCAACTCGCGATTTTTTTAATAAACTTAATGAAATTGCGCTCTGAAACGAAATTCGACTTGTCACTCGACCGCGCTACATGCGATTGATTTTGGGAAAATCTCCATTTTAATTTCCCTGGAGATATTTAATCTCGATGAATATTGCTAGCAATATTTGGAAAGCAGTTTATATCGGACGATGTAACCGCAATAATGTTTTTTTAGAGCTCAGGGGAGATGTACCGTCAGGATTTTAAGCTTAATAATAGTCAGTAAAATAATTGGAAAGTACGAGTACCTACCACCTATACCTTAAAGATACCTTTTAGGTTATTTGTATTTATTTCAGTATACCACTACCATACCACTATTAGGTTGAATTTGTGAATAGAATAAAATGTAAACTGCTGTAGCGGGAAATATCCTTTTTGGTAAATTGACATTTGGCAGACTCCACCAAGTAAGCTCCAGAAGTGCTTGACCCTTAAAGTGGACAGGCACCAATTACTGGACACTAATTCAAAGATTATACGGTTGTGAATTGATTGGTATGAAATAATTGAATGATATCTTTTTAGTATATATTTCTCTCTGTAAGTATTTATATCGTTCTCTAGTACCCATAGTGCAAGCCTAGAGGTCTGCTGACTTTGGAACTAGGTCCATTGGTGTTACATTGCCCTCTGATATTTATTTATTTATTTATCTATTTATTTATTGAAACAAGAAGTGTCCAACATTGGTACTTGTCTATTAGGTCTCACGAGACGGTTACTTATATTATGATTCTATCTGTCAGGACGTAACTATAGATTGAATTGAATTAAATTCATTTATTTATCAAATAATAGAGATTCATGAACTTTTATGGATATTGATATTATTTAAGTTATTTTACGGGTCACCTACTTAATGTTGCCTTGAAGAGAAGAGGAAGGAAGGAGGAAGCAAAAATAAATGCTCGGTCGAAAATAAATCTTCCTTAAATATTTGACAGTTTTCCTTTATATAGAGCGCTCATCTTTATTTGTCGCTATTTTGACAAAACTCAAGCAAACATCAAATGATTGTCAAATTATATTGACCAGAGGGCTTATTGTCTAACGCACTCGCAATCACGATCGTTTTCATTTTGAAAATCGAAGGCTTGTCTGCATACAAAATTAAAACAATTGCTCCACTTTGAAGCCGATTGGCATTGCGAGTGCGTTAGACAAAAGCCATTCAGGTTAAAATGTCGCGCTCCCTACCAAAAACTTCATCGTCTTTACATGTAAATTGTATTTCAACTAAGACGAGCACTCATCTTATTTCTGTATTAACTTACTGCTTATTATTTAAACTTCTTTTATTCCACTTGGCTTTAAAATAGGTATTCGATTCTTACTTATCAACGCAAATAGGTACTACAAGAACTTCAAGCTTAACTATGTACTTGTTTATAAACATAAAATAATACCACAAAATAACATTCAAAACATCCTTTTATATTCGTTGTTTTACTTTTTTGCAGTCATAAACATCAAAGGATGAATTCCAATTTATTGAGTCCATTTTGTTTGTATATTTAAATAATATGTTTGACTTTATGTTTGTTTTACTTACTGTCTGCTACGTTAACAATTTGATTACGAAGATGCAGAAGAAAAACCAATTAAAAACAAAAGTGGAGTAAAGGCCGACTCAGAACCGAACAGTGTAAAATCCAAGTGGAGCCAAGCCAGGGCCTCTATTCAACACGGTAAAAACAATATCGTTTTTTATCTGTTATCGTATTGTCACCATTTTGATAGCTCTTATTTACTTTACAGTAATGGCGTCTGACGTCATAACAATAGTAACAGGTAAACTACGATATCGTTTATACCGCCTAGAATAGAGGCGCAGGTCTACTAAAGTAAGTATAGGTATCGAAGCGAGAGTGAAGCGAATGAATACACACACAGCTACTTACATAGAGTACAAGTGGCAAAAAAGGTAGTGAATGATTGAATGAATGTGATTTTAGTAGTTAAACGACTGGATACGTTATTGGCATTGCATATATTTTAGAAAAGTATGTAGTTAATGACGAATGGAAAAATGAAACTTGCTAAAAAAACTAGTCACTTTAAGAAGTCACTTCATCTGATTCATCTCGATATATGACCTATGGTAAGGTTAAAGTTGTCGAAAAGTTCATCTAAATTATTTCTTCTAGTCAACCTTACCAAGTATTTGGATCATACAATTTTTAATTTTTGCGATTTGTATTTTCATATAATACGATTTTGAATAGTTTATAATGCGTGGGTACCTATATAAATTTATCATTGCGTTGGGATTTAAAAATATTATAAATAATTATGTTGCAAGAAAGTTAAACAAAATTACATAAATGAAAACTTTTTCGTCGACATATCTAGCCGTAATGTTGAAATTGCTATCGGTACCAAAAAAGCCTAATTAAAAAAAACCTGCTATCAATACATGACATGACTCTGTGTGCGTGACCTCAACCCTCGTGTCGATACCTATAGTAACCGAAACCCGATTACGCACTTCATTCACATCTCTACCGCCGATAGCTCCTAATTTCCGGACGCCCTCATTTCAGGCAATCTGACCTTTTCCGAACAGTGGAAAACATTTCTATGGGCTGACTCTGCCCGAAGACTGACGTATTTGATTTCTAATTTCGCTGCCGACAGACCGCGATCACCGCCAGTCGCGAATCGTGACATTCGTGACCGCATCCCTAATTACAATACTTACAGGTAAAGTCAAAGGATTTTTTTGACCAAACAGTGAGTCTAATTTTGAACGTCTGGTAACCGAAGTCAATGAAGGTTACCAGATGTTCAAAATGGGTGCGCTTCAATCAGTACAAAAACATTTTGCATAATTTCATTTAACTAACCACGAAAAGCATAATGAACGTTTAGCATAAAAACCAATTGTATAATTTTAACTGGCATACGATCGAATAACATAACACTCATTCAGCATAATTGTTATTTTCTTGTTATTATGCATTTTAAGTCAATTTCTTCTAACTAGGTTAGGTTAAGTTAGAACTGTGACCACATTAATAGTAATGAAAGCAATTAGAAATATTTATTTTTCAATTTATAAACATTATAGTTTTTGAAATTATGCATTTCGTTTTATGCATCATGACTATTATATCGATGGTTTATTATGCAGATTGAAATTATGCAATTAGTGTTATACAAAATGGTCATTAGATCATTTGTTTTTATGCTAAACATTACACACCCATTTGTAAAATACTTGTTCATATCTGACCTGATCTTAAAAATAAACATACACATTAAACGATTTCTTTCTGACGAAAAATTAAATACTCACTTGTTTACTCGTATGTCAATGTTTAACGTATCGTATGCGGAATATTTGTCTAATTAATTTTGGGGCTCGGATGGAAAGAAATAATTTGATGATGGCGGAATACAAAACGCTGCTAACTGACGTATTTTATGAGGTTATAAATAATTACAGTGAGTTAATGACCAAGCATTTTGTGAAATGAGTTTTTGTACATTCATCTATTTAACATTAAAAAAAATCTTGACGCGCAATTAAATAACAGAACACAATCTCACACAAGTTGAGCTGATTCCAAGCTAAGCTCTAGGCTTATACTTTGAGCATTAGATACTCATACTTATATAAATCAAAAAATACTAAGATACATAGAACAACATCTAACGCTCAGGAATAAGTACCTACATATTCGTGCTCATCACATCGAGGATTGAACCTGGGACTGGCAGGGTCACCATCAACTAGGCTAAATCGCTTTCTTAACTAAGACCCGCCATACACAGACTGCTTTAAGCAGTCAGGAACCGACTGCACTTCGTTACTATTGATCGGTTTGCACTTTCTAGAGCATTGAAACTGCAAATCCACCAATACCAACAAAGTGCAGACGGTTTCCGACTGCTTAAAGCAGTCCATGTATGGCGGGTCTTATAGTAAATAATTAGTGAGTTCTCCGCGTGGATCTCGTTTATCGTTATTTCCTGAGGAAATTTTAATATAGAATGTAACAACACCCTAAGGGCCTGTTTCACAATCGACAAGTAAATTTATGTGCCAGATAAAGTTAGCTCTCTCCTTGTCTATGTTCAAGTGTAAGAAATGGAAAGGGCTACATTTATGTGTCAGATATGCTTTACTTGACGATTGTAAAACAGGCCTTTAATGTTCCCGTTTAAATAGTTTCCATAAATATGAAAAACTTTGCAATGGTTCAGATACAAAGGCGCAACAAACAGGCAGATAGACTGACAGAAAAACTCACTTTTGGATATTATAATGTTAGGAGTATTATTTAGAAGGGTTTCAAGAGTTTGAAAATGATTGTAATATGGTTCTGTTTTTTTTTCAAAATTTTGCAATATCTTTACTTTAATGTTCAAAACTGAGCCGTTGCTTAGTAACATAGGGTAACGGCACCAATTGTTAGACACTTTTAGCTGAACGCATAACTCTTAATTCAAAGATCATACGGTTATAACTTGATTGTCTCAAAATAAATCAATAACCCTTATCTTCCGTAACATACGAGCGAAGTGTCCATCATTGGTCCTTGTTTATTTCTCCTTCCATCACCATAGTAGCTTTCTTTTTACGCCAATGATGCAATGCATATAAATTCACATGTCAAAGCTATCGTTGAATAAATTTAAAACTCATAAGCCTTTGAAAAGGTTGCTCGAATTTCGTTACTAACCTCAAGAATATTCCGTGTAATAATGAAAGTCATTGGACCCTTATGTTGGTGCATATACATGAGATTTTGACATTTCGCGTGAGATGAAAATCGAGTTTTTCTCAGCAAAACACAATTTATATGCAAAGCATATTATGGAAATCAACTGGACCAAGGAAACATGAAAGGAAATACGTAAAAAGTCGTGAATTTCTAACTCAGTTATTTATTACCTTTCTAGCAGTGTACTTATGTCATCTTCCTACTATGTTAAGATTTTTTCAAGTATTTTATTTCATAGCAATAAATAATTATCACGAAGAGGAAAACGTTTGTTTGGAGAATTGATTTTGTCCTGCTAACAACTTTTTAGTAAAAAAATATTGTATGTAGACTTGCAAAAAAAATGGCACTTACGATTATTAGAAGAAAATTAGATCTTAAATTGTAAGAAAAGGAGATATTAAGCTACAAAATCAAATGAATACTATTTATATACCATTTAATTAAATCATACTCTTTTTTCATTTTGTACAATAAGAATAACATCTCAATCATACCCTTTTTTCATTTTGTACAATAAGAATAACATCTCATTTCTCTTTCTTTATTTAAACTACTTCACAGAAGCAAAAGTGTCAGTTTTCTTTGGTAGAGATGTAATTAAAACAGCAAAACATTAAAATAAAAAAAAAAACCCAACAAAATATGCAACAAAAAAGTCAATAAGGCTATAAAATAGCCCAGCCTAGTTCAAATAACCCATAAAAACATCAATAAAGATTTCCACGTTACCGATATTATTCCAAATCATATTTTAATGTGTTCCCGTGCGTAAAAACATCGTAACTATCCTTTTCAATGTTGATTCAAGGCAGTCACTTCCGAGCAGTAAACGACTCGTTTACCTTAGGCGTAATCAAAGCTGTAGCGATAATATACAAAGATATTTATGATGTTATATTTAAACTTTATTCATTTACCCTTTACCAGGCCGCGAAGAACAAGCGTGTCTTAAAAAGTTCATTATATAGATTGTTGTTTTTTTAAACAAATACCATCTATAGAACTATACCTTTACAGTCTAAACAAATTCAGAAGCCTTTAGAAAAATACCCAACAATGTATGTAGAGCAGCACAAACTGTTTGTACGCGCAAGAAACGTCATCAAGACCTGCTGCACTGAAGAGCGCAGATTCGAGGAGATGATGAATGGCATACCGATAACAAGAGGTACAGCGAGCAGCAGAAGTAGTGTAGTAGTAAAGGGTGTCACCTATACATATAAATAAGAAGGAAATGCTGGTATAAGAATACTTTTATTTATTTAACTGTTTCAAATATATAATTGGGATACACCCATTTTTAACAATGTATGAAAATTTCAAAACCATTTCGAGGAATAGGCTTTTCAAATCGATCCCAGTAGTTAGATTAAAAAAATATGTAACAAAGAATTAATCATATTAAAATTAAGAAATGACCTTCGTTTGACCCCTAAATACCCGTCCCAATTGCGCTATATCAAGGACTTTTGTGGTTTTACATAAAACATATAAAACCTCTCCAAATTTTCATTTTATAAGTACAATTAAGATATCTACCTGACACCTACGTTTGAAGACAGCTGTTGTCATGTCAAATTTATTTGTTTACAAATTGACTGTAATTTTCATGATGAAATTAAAATATTAATGAGACCATTTCTCTTTTGAGTTATGTGTGATAAATATTAATAATTTGTGTGGTAAGGTTTTACAAGAGGTTCAAAAAGACGGCATCAACATTTATTGTGGAAACTCATGATTGGAAGTATGGAATCCGCCTTTTCAACAAATTTAATGTGATTGTGTTAAGTAAATCTAGTCTAGAAACAAGGTCATGTAGGAAGTGTTGTATTAACTGAGGTCTAGGTAATAAGCAATGGTTGAATGCTTATATACTCTTAAATAATAAATTATATCATATTGCGATTGTTTGTTTACATTATATTTGAATGACGTTCGTCTATTATGACTTTGAAAACAGATCACAGATAATAAAAAATCGTCTTTCTAAGTCTTAGATGAAGTATACCCGTTCTTTATAAATATCTACGTCATCTTGTCGCTACAAGTAGGTAAGGTTACTTTAATTTAATAAATTATTTTGAATATCAATAATACATTTAATCATGAAATGCTTCAAATTAGTTTCTTATAAAAGGCTATTCTTTTGAATAAAAATGTAAAATCAAGCAGTAATTTTTTTTGGTGTATCCCAATTGTATATCAGGAGTGTGCCTTGCACCAAGGCCTAGCAGCGACTCCTCGAAAATTATACTAAAACAAACGGTCGCTGTTCTATCGAATCGTTTGCTTTTAAATTGAAATAATTAAAAAGCAAACTGTACATAAGCAATAAAAAAGGTTTAGCATAATAAGGTCCATTTTACAAACGAGAACCTTATTATGTTACAGTAGACAGTCGAAGAGTTTAAAATTATGTATACACGATTGTATTTTCAAGAGAATAAGAGCGTGTGTAGCTAATTTTGAGCGTATCGAATGTCGACTTAGGGTGGCGGAACCAGTCATGGACAAAGAGGAAATTTGAATTTAGAGTGACGTGTCCCATTACTGTTGCATGTCAGCTAAAAGTGTCCATCATTGGTGCCGTCACCCTACTGACTGTACGATGAGAGAAAGAGGAAAGCACCACATATTAGAAAATAGCTTTCCCCACGACTTCGTCCGCGTAGATTTCGATTATCGTTATTATGCCCTGGGGATTATTTATTTTGTGATGAAAAGTAGTCATCCATATCCGTCCAGCCGTTGCAGCGTTAACGGGTAACAAACAAACAGACAAACTTTCGCATTTAAAAATTAATAGGATAAAATAAGGTTTTAACGCAATAAAAACTAACGACAGGTACCTATATAATGACGTACTTCGATATTAATCCGACCTTTCGGCTGGGTTGGTCGTTACTTTTTATCGTGCCGAGACCTGATTTTATTCCTAATATGTATTGTAAACACGAAAGTTTAAAAATATCTATGAAGGTACCAGTCTAAAGAATTGCTTGCGTCAAAAGAAATGTTCTAAGCAATTCTTTACAGACGGAAAAAGACGTTTGCCTTTAAGACAACCTTAAATACCCGATTCCATGCCTAGATTATGTCGTCTATACAGGGTGGAAAAACGCCACATGGAAGACACTACCTTAAAATATTGGAAATAGCATATTCTACGCAAAGTAGACTTAATTTTATTTTTAAAAACAATAATAACTGGATTTATGGGTTTTTGAAAATTCGTCTGCCTAATCTACTGTATCGAGCGAGTAAAGAGAGCCACTGAGAAAGATGTCGAGCTCAAACTGATAACATTTATTCAACAAAAACACATTACAACATAACAGACATAGTAAAATTAAAAAAAGATAACACTGTATGTATCCAAGCATGTCTTTAATTTTGCTTGTGTCAATTGTTAGACTATGAGGGATAATGTTGTCACATTTCATGCGTCAATTCTTGTTATGTAGCAATCAGCCGAGTCCAAAAGACCTCGCAGTACACCAGCCTCGAGCAATATGTTGACGTCCAAAAAGGAAAGGTATAATCTAAGAATAGAGTCCAAATTTATTTAATAAAACTGCTGATTTCATAGACAATTATTTATAAGAAAGAACATATCCTCTGCGTATTTTTCTAAAACGGCGGCAGTTTTTTTTTTGGATGCAGCCTCTTTTACGATAATTTATATAAAACTGTATAAATTCACAAGATTCATTAATGTTAAATTAAATAAAGTAGGTACAATTTATACGTTCAAATCTTGTACAGTCGACGTCATCAGTTCATACTACTAATATGAAATTATCTCGGTGAATGAAAGTGACAAAGTACTAAAGTGTAAACATGTTTATGACGTCGACTGTACTTATAAACTATGTACCAAAACCAAGTTGTTTTTTTTTAAGCGACTGAACATAGCAAACCCAGGCCCTCTATTCTACAGGTATAACAATATTGCTTTTGACGTGTTATAAATTTTGCCAACCTTACGATAGCATTTATTTACTTGACAATAAAAGCGGCCGAGTTAAAAAAAAAAACAAATAACGTCAAAAACAATATTTTTTTATTTAATTTTACATCGTAGAATAGACCTAGTACTGTTCTCGGTACAAAAAAAAACCTGTGGTAGTAACTTCTCTTGCCGGTCATTGCGTTTCCATTTTTTAAGACTAGAGGGGAATTTCCTAGCAACAGCCAATTCGCAAGCAAGGCTAGAATATACCTTAAATCAGAAAAACCACATAAGTAGGTAATATTATTACGTCACTATGATAAAGCAACAATTGGATTAATGCGTCGTTTCCGTGCCCAGGTTAATACTCGATAGCTCTTTTGTCACCTAAGTAACGTTTCCGACGTCATTAAGGAACCTTGATCGCTTTTATGGTACGAACAATGTAACAAAAGGTTTAGGTGTATTTTAGATTCATGAGTGAAGGTTGAGTGTAACACACGGTGTATTTATTTACTAGGTTCTGCCCGCGACTTCTTCCGCGTAGATTTCGATTATGGTTATTCCCTCGAGAACTTTTTATTTTTTCGGGATGAAAGTAGCCTATGTGTTTATTAGGGGTATAAGTTATCTCCATTTCAAACTTCATCCAAATCCGTCCAGCCATTGCCGCATGAAGGTGTAACAAATTAACACACACAACAACAAACTTTCGCATTTATAATATTAGTAGGATTTTTACTTTTTGTTTTTGTTTTTTTTTATATTGCCTGTGTTTTATATTTCTTTTTTATACTTATACAATGACGAGTATACATACATAAATACATTATTATAGAGGCTGGGAAACAGGCTCTTGCTGAACAATAAGTAAGAGGGACAAGCTAACTGGAAGTTTTTCTAATATAGAAAATCAAGAATCAAGCAAAAAATCTCCCTGAGGTTTATAGATACAGGGTACAGTCGATTTCATAAATATGTGTACACTTTAGTACCTTATCACTTTAATCCCTGCGAAAATTAATATAAGACAGTTTAAACATGACATTAAATAGACAAGGTACTAAAGTATACACTTATTTACGAACTCGACTGTACAAGAGATAGTCTATAAAAAACTGATAAGGTGAGGCGGGGCTATTGCATCTGCGGGGCTATTGTAACTTTTCATACTAAAATGTGTTCTACTATTAAAATTAGTATGAAAAGTTACAATAACCCCGCAGATGCAATAGCCCCGCCTTACCTTATTAGTATTTTTTTACGCAAACGTACGGTTTAAAAGGAAGTGTTTAGAATTAATATCGGTTTTCAGATATGACATATGTTGCTTGTTCTCAGTAAAGTGTTATATTTACCCGTATGAAAACGTTAACACATTAACGGGACAAAATAATTATTGTCAACACGTTTTTAATTATAAATTATTTGGTACAGAGGCAGGTCATTAGATTCCTAGTCTAATTTAATTTAGTGTCAAACTTACTAGTAAAATATTTTTTTCTTATTATTAAGCAGAATGAGGACAGATAATTAAAATAAAAAATGTAATCGTGAAAATGCCAAAGTTTCTTGGGATGATATTAATTCATTCTGGCAGTAATTTGAATACTAATAGATTTCAAGTATAAATTCTTTAATAAAATAGGGCGCCTAAACGTTGTACGGTAATCTCGAAACAGAATTAGCATTTCAAGCAATTTATGCGCCAAATTTTAATCGTACCTTCTTTCAATTAATTTTATCCTTAATTTCTATAATAAATGTTTTATAGCTACGACGTAAGTATTCAAAGTAGTAGAGTCGTAAAAATGTAATTTTACACGACTGGTTTTTATTAAATACGGTGAAGAATTTCTGGGAAACGTGCCAGTAAAATATTAGAAGGTGAAATATTGCGTAACTCACACTTTTACAAAAAGGATCTTTAAAAAATAATACGAATAAGATTTTGACAATTGCTATCAATTCCATTTGTTACCCTAGGGGGCCTAATATGACTGCGTTTATCGCGTGGCAAAATATGAATGAAACATCAGTCACTTTTAGACACGTATACAAGTACAAGAGTGACGGATGCTTTACCACATTTGCTTTGTCACGCGATAAACGCAACTACACTCGGCCCACAGATAAAAATACGTGGTCAATATGATCATTAACGGCCGCACTCAGGGTCAGTTAGTGATGATTAAGAAAGAAAATAAAAATATTGACACAAAATACACGGAATTACAATAAAAAAAGAAAACAGATAACATATCATCCGTGCCGTACGTTGCGTCAATAAGGGACCCACTCAGTACGATGCCGAGGCAAGCCACAGCGCTGAATTGCAGTGGGGCCCTTAAGTCCTTAGTGATATTTTATAGACGTTTTAAAAAGGAACTTGACTGGATCTTAAATGTCTCTGAGTACGACGATAAGATAGACACTCAACTGTTAGTTACATGTTTTTTTACGAAAAACCGGTCAAACGCGAGTCGGACTCGCGCACTGAGGGTTCCTGCAAGTTTTATTACATTCCGATTTGAATTCGGTTTCGAATCGAATCAGTGCGAGCCCAACTCACACCTGACCCTTTTTAGTATTTGTTGTTTTTCTACAGGGCTTGTACTATAATTATACAAAATTTAACGCTTGTATGTTTTACCGTTTTAACGATACAATGAAAATAAAAATATGATGTAAAAAAAACATTTCTTGCATGGGGACCCATTATTATTTCACTTTCTTGTTTTTTTTTTACTCGCTATATATTACGATTCAATAGATACAGCTGTTAAGGAGGGACGGATGGACGGACGCACGGACAGTGGAGGCAAATTAATAGGGTCCCGTTGTGCTTTATTCGGGCATCGGACCCTAAAAACGGAAAGGGCAGGAACTATTCCATTACAAAATGCAAATTATTTTGAATTTTGCAGTTAATTCATGTTCGATTAATTACCATATTTTTCCCCTAACTTTACATGAAAACATTGTTTCCTCAAGGTTATAAACTTGTTGATTGCCCAGTCTGTCTCACTTGTTCCGCGTCCCGCTGGTTGGTTCATGATTATTTTATCTGTGGCCTGGGAACAAAGAGTTGGCTCTCTCATTTCCGCTTCAATTATTTAGGTAAGGATGGAAGGGTAGGTAAATGTCAATTATGCCCATCCGCTTTTTTGTTTCGGCGCTGAGCATCTAATAAATTCAACCCCGTGTAGGAAAATTTGGAGGAAGATGGAATGTTTTGTTTTCCAAGTGTAGTAATTTACTAAGTTTTGTTTCAGCAAATAGTTGGTCAGTAAACGAGGGTACACGAAACGAACCTTTTACCAAGTACCTTATAAAATGGAGGCTTTTATTGCCTAGGGAGAAATTACCCTGGTAAAGAAAGCCAAGTATGAATTATCCGCGGAGGCTGTGGCAAGGCACGTTCTAGCTGAAACCTGATGCAACACAAATCAAGCTTCATTAAGTTGATTGGCTCAATGGAATTCAATACTTTGAGTTTTAAACTACGTACTAGATATGCCATGCCAATTAGTAATTTTAAGATTTCATTTATTTTATGGAGAGTACCATTATAGACTCGTTTTGGCTTTGTAGGTATATAGTTATATTGCTAAAACATCGTTATAACCTCCTAAGGCCGACCGTACAACGAAATTTGCCTATGGAATATATAAACCTACTTTAAATAGAATAGAGACAATTTTCTTACTTAATTGACAATCATAGAAACAAAAAAAATCCACCTACTTTGCAAGTGGATCTTTATTCGATCCGATATGTACTATTTTTTGTACAACCGTGACAACACCGTTGACATAATCGTGCATACTCAATTTAAATGACTTAATTTCTAATGACTGACATTATTTAAATCTCATCTTATCCCTAGATATTCAATAGATAGACTATTTAATAAAATCTCAGTCAATCACGCATCTTTTTGAGCGTATGGTGCTCCCAACACAGCGGTTATAAAATGTTATAAATTCGACTGTCAAACTTTTAAATGTTTTTTTTTCATTTATTTGACTTTTTTAAACAAGACATAAATGTATCCAAGTTTTGTAAATTAAAAGAGAATTTTGGGTCATTATGTATCAAATTCATTACATTTAAATATAATAACTACAAAACAAGTTACATAAGGATGTGCTAATTCTTGACAATACCTCGTTTACTTCCTAAAATGGCTGCCCTTGAGCACACCCATCTAAGGACTCATTGTAGCTTTAATTTGAGTTAAATAACGACCGCGAAATGCGAAAGGTGTGACACGCTCATAAACCTTGACTTAAAGCGTCTTTACGCGTATTTTATGGGTTATAAAACATGCGAAATGTCTCGAGACGAGTTATAAGAGTTTTTGTCATCATCAAGATATGACATGCGCGTTAGGTTCCCAAATGAAGTCAAAAGCGTGACGTGTATTTTTTTGCCATGATGTTGTATATGGCCAGTTACATGAAGTAGAAAAGGTAATAACGAATAGATCATTAAAATAGAGGCGGCGAAAAATAAATGTTGCTTGTGGGGGGTTATTACATCGAGCAACACGGCCTTCCTAGCGGAAGGGAGTCGCCTTAGCTATGAATATTACAGTCAAATAGTTCTGTCGTTTCTTGCGGGGGAAATTTGTACACAAATTCAGCTCTGCACACCTACATACAAAAACAAAACTGTAATGATGACATTGTTGATGCTAATACATAAAAAATGGAACAATACACCGACAAAACTTGCACACCTCGAACAATTTTTGTGTACGAACGAGTCACAATTCACACATTGACGCGATAGGGCTTTCATCTCTTTCAACGGCGAGAAGTCGGATTTGTTGCTCAACAGATCCGAAAATAGAGCAATTCGGCATTTTAAGTGTAGGTAACGTTCACTCGCGCGCCTGGACTCTGTCTAGTTAACAATCCGAGTGACACTAGTTTTATTAGATGCGCATGCCCGCTTGGGCTTGCACTTTGACAAAGGGGAAATGATGCGAATGCCTACTCCCTTCCGTGTTGCTCGATGGGGTTATTACGATATGTTCATTTTACGGCGAGCGAAAAAGACAGAGCTATAACAGTTATATAGCTCTGTCTCTTTCTCGCAGCGTAATCTGAACTGCATAACTATGTCATAATAACCCCCCTGTATTTCAATCATATAATTAAATAAATATAATTACCATAATTTCTCCATCACTGTTTATTTATAAGCAGAGCTCGGAAAGCTGTTTTGAGAGTTTGCATAACATGGATATACCCTATTTAATGTTATTTGTCCCATGTGTATTTAATTACTAGTTAAATGATTACGTTTAGGCTGCCGTCTACTACGAGCAGAGTGCTTGTCTAACGCACTCGCAATAACAATCGTTTTCATTTTGAAAATCGAAGGCTTGTCTGCATACAAAATGAAAACAATTGCTCCACTTTGAAGCCGGTTGCGATTGCGAGTGCGTTAGACAATAAGCCCTCTGTACGGAATTGACCAATTACGCTGCGTCGCCGTTGAAGGTTGTATCGAACACGAGAAAATTTGAATCTGCGGAATGTGATTGGTCGATTTCGTAGAGCTCCGTTCCAGCTCAGATTGTGAGTGGCTCCATTCTACTCGGTAAAACCATATTGCCTTTGACTTACTTGACAGTAGGGTAGAAGTACCGGTTTAGGAGATCTTTACACCGTTTACCGCCACACAAAATTTTAACTAATATGTAAAGCATCATGAAATTACAAACATATTTTTATATTATACCTATATTTTTATTAATCTTCAGTCTTAACTATTTATGAATATTATTTTTAATTTTACAGTATTTTTAATACTCATTTCAACCTTAAATACACAGGGTACAGTGGCCACAAACTTCTTACCGGTACTTCTACCCTACTGTCAAGTAGGGTAGAAGTACCGGTTTAGGAGATCTTTACACCGTTTACCGCCACACAAAATTTTAACTAATATGTAAAGCATCATGAAATTACAAACATATTTTTATATTATACCTATATTTTTATTAATCTTCAGTCTTAACTATTTATGAATATTATTTTTAATTTTACAGTATTTTTAATACTCATTTCAACCTTAAATACACAGGGTACAGTGGCCACAAACTTCTACCCTAATGGCGGCCGGGTTAAAAACAATAAGATAACAATTTATTGTCAAATTATGTTTTGCCTATTAGAATAAGGTAGAGCCCTATTTTTAGGGTCCGTCTGACTGTCTGTCACCAGGCTGTATCTCATGAACCGTGATAGCTAGAAAGTTAAAATTTTCACAGAAGATGTATTTCTGTTGCCGCTATAACAACAAATACTAAAAACAGAATAAAATGAATATTTAAGGGGGGCCCATATAATAAACGTGTTTTTTTTTGCCGTTTTTTGCTAATGTTGTATAGATAATGGTACGAAACCGTTCGTGCGCGAGTCCGACTCGCACCTGACCGGTTTTTATTGGGCAATTGTTTCTAAGAAAGCTAAAACTAGCTGTGGTTACCTATAATTAGATAAGCATCCTATATATCACTAGCCTAAGATCCCATTTATTGTTATGATGTAGGTATTATCTGTTGGTAATCCTTAAATAAATAAATAAATAAAAGAAACACTTGTGTCTCTATCGACCAATGTGGAAAGATACTGCGTATTTTTGCAGAACAGCCGGGATGTAGCAATTGAATTTACGGGTAGCTAAATTAACAATGAATGGGCATTTAATGTAACCGAATCGTCTCAAGAGATCCGTACGTACGTTTTATATTTCCGCTATGACCGAATCTTCTAAAATAGCACTGTATTCAAATTTAAATTGAAAAATAGACTCGGTTTTTTTATGACTTCTATAACTCGTAGAATAGTTGAACTGTGAATTGTACAGTACATTGGTGTGTTCACAACCGTTTACTTCTTGGCCAAAACGTGATCGATATTTTTTAAACAAGGTGAGTACCTATATAAAGTATTTCAGCTTTAGATTTTTACCGTCTAAAAATGCCCTTACGGCCTACTTAGTAAATAAAAATATTTTGTTAGGGTTTACTATTTTACTGACCATTAAAAAATACAAAAAAGCATCCAGTTATTTAGTACCTAGTTTTTATATCATATCCATCCATAATAATGTTTAAAAACTATTTATTTAAAAAAGCACAACTGAATTATTGAGAGCACACAATGCCGCCAAAAGAAACATCGAGAGAGTGTTTTTTTTGCGTCTAACAAGGAAATAAATAAATACCTCAAATGTTTATTTATACATATTTAGCATATACAGTGGTGGCCACATTATTACCACAAAACAGAAAAAACAGTAGAAGTGTCAAGTGGGCGTGTAACGTGTGGCATAGCGGAGTTCCGCATAACCCAACATACTTTTGCCGTGATCGCTTATTACGATATGTCGATATTTCGATATTTCTAAAATAGGAAATAAATCCAGAAGCATGTCTCATTGTGCTATTTTGGAGCGTAAAAACGATAGCCGCACCGAAAATATTTTCCATGGTCTCGTGTTGTTTTTATGATAGTTTGAGTATTGGCGACAACAGGTCTGATATTAAGCGAAGCTCATGCCACTTCCACTGTTTTTTCTATTCAGTGATAATTACAGACGCTTGCGTTTTCCCATACAATTGCCTAAAAATATGACTTTTTAATTTTGACAACCGATCATAAAGTTCTTAATCAATTTTATATATAGTTAAACGTATCGTTAACTAATAAACTAAGGTTTAAATGTATGTACAAATTTATCGCCGTTGAAAACGAATCTTTCATTTTATATGGATTTGAAAAATATTTTTATGTCGTTCATAAGTACAGACTTGTAAAACTTAATGTATGGACGTGTCAGCACTAAGCTTTTAAATCCCTATAAAATATAAGGTCCGTTTTTAACAGTTGGTCAAGAACTTTTTAATTGGTGGTCAAAATAGAAAAGTCATTTTTTTAGGCCACCACTGTATATGTTCGTATAAATTGTGTAGGTATATTGACATTACACAATGTGTTTAGGCTGCGGCTCCACTGAGGCGGAGACGAGCGGAGCGGAGCGGAGTTGTGCCAATATTAACCAATAGAAGGCGCATGTGGTCACGTCGAGCGCGCCTTGCGTATGTTTGTTTAGATTGGTTAATATATGCATAGCTCCGCTCCGCTCCGCTCCGCTCCGCTCATCTCCGCCTCAGTGGAGCCGCAGCCGTTAATATTGGTGTATCCACTCCGCTCGACGCTCGTCGCTTAAAATTATGATACAATTATTCTGTCGTCAAACGTTAACGCCAAAATTTAAGCTTGTTTTACGACGCGAAGATAACATATTTTGCTTATCAAATTTATTTATGTACATAGACAATGCTGCCGCGCAAACCATAATCACAGTAAGTCGACTTTTTGTCAAAATTGAGTTAACTACATATTCGTGGTCGGGAAATTGAGATCTATCGCCCTATATATTCGGTTTATTTTTATTACTTAAATGACGGAAGATACCACTAGCCTATTCACAGCAAGTCATGCTAAAGGCTATGTTTCCTAACGATAGACACAGTATGAATACTTACAAATGACATAAAATGAATATTTTTTACAGTAAGTTACGTTACTTAAACAATGTGTAGGATATCGTAGTTTTATAATAAAACTTTACTTAGCATAGACACGGTAACTAAAAATACTATGATTATACTTAGGCAATCACTAAAACCTAAATTATATAATCCTATTTATAATCACAGTATTTCAAGTTACTGTGATTATGAATGGGCAAGATTATTCGATGCTGCAACATGAATCCTAACAATAATTAGGGTAATATTACTTACTGTGTTTATGGCTAACATTTCCCTAATGTTTTTTAATAATATCCTAGGAGCTCTCCAAGTATGTTTAGAACTTACTGTGAATATTGCTAGGATTTTGAGTCAAAATGGCGGGCGCGATGAGGCGGGGGGCAGGGTTTTTACAGCGTCGGTTCAGTAGCTTACGCGCTGCGCTGCTTACCACCAAGTCGAACAAATGATCCGCACAAAAAAGTGTATGACTTCAGTGATTTTGAACATAATGTTAGGATGGCGAACTCTCTAAAGGTCAATGCAAAGTCAATGGAAATATCAGATTTCTTTGTGTTTTGTAGTCAATGTTACTCGTATCTGGACTTTCAGCCAACATTGCCCTTAATGATTTTCGACCCAATTATAGCTCCTACGCAGTTGCAATGAGCAACAGGTCAAGAATTAGGGAAATGATATCGTTTATTTTAATCGTTGACTTGATATCACCTTAACTTTCGCTTAAAAATGAGTGGGCAATGTTAGGCATTTCTGCTCATTTCTATACAAGTCACCAAAAGCGATTTCAAAATGTAAGGGTTATCACATTAGGGTTAAATATTGAAATGAACCTGTTTTGATTAATTTAATTTATTTATTTTTCATTTTTGAGTTTTAGGATATTGAAAATTAACAAAATAAAACACTGTATTTTTAAAGTTTAACTTTTAATATGGTAAAAAAATTGAAATAAGAATAGGTCACTTGTACCTCTTCACTTCACTTATTCTCCATAATATAGGAAACTGAGATCAATCATTTTATTTTCTATTGAATAATGTATCTAATAGCAAAAATACATAAAGAAAAGTTTCGGTTACTTGGACGTTATACTAACTCACGAAAAAATATTTGACACTTACTACAATCTATTTTGATAAATAAAACATAACAACCGGTAGGGATTCAATAATACTTAAAGATTATTTCTTAGAAAATATAGTTTACTATAGGTATTAATAGCACGTGTAACATTTTGGCATTAACGACTCATTAAAAGAATTATAAAATGTGACAACCCTGACGCTCTTTCAACATCAGGCAAAGTTGTCGGTCACACGTTCAAAAATTTACTGATAACATTACTCATGATCATAACTTTAGTTATATAAAACCTGGAATGTTAAATCCTAAGCTAAAATACTCTGCAAGGTGTATTTTATTAAATATAAATGGATATACTCACCTGCGTCTTCACTATGATGAATAGTAGACATGTACTTCTGACCAAATTTTTGCCCGCGAAAACACATTGCCTTCAACGAGTCGCAACAAGCTACCTACTGAGTGAACTTAGAGACGAATGCCAACCGCAGTGTTGTCACAAATATAGTTTATTTTCTACTATATTAAATAATATTGGCATAAAGAAGAAGATTTTTGCCACATTAACGAATTTGTTTGTAAATAGCATTTTGGGCAATGATACCCTAGGTGGTAATGTTGGCGTATTTCACGGTAACCGTTTATAATTATTATTTCAGTCAGTTTTTATAAAAAGTTTTACATATTTGTAATGTGATCTTGCAGTGTCATTTTTATTTCCTTTTTTTATGTAGAATTATCATTTTAAAAGTTTTATTTAGGTACTTGACATTTACTTGAGATTTACAATAAAATTTATTGTAATTGTAATTAAAGACATTTTATGAGAGAATACATACATACATACATTAAATCACGCCTGTTTCCCAGAATATTACCTAAAATACTCAAGTAAATGTCAAGTACCTTAATAAAACTTTTAAAATAATAATTCTAAATAAAAAAAAGGAAATTAAAATGACACTTTGCGAGATCACATTACAAATATGTAAAACTTCTTATAAAAACTGACTGAAATAATATAAACGGTTACCGTGAAATACGCCAACATTGCCACCTAGGGTATCATTCGTTTATGTGGCAAAAATCATTTCTAAACTTTGTATCAAAAAATATTATTACATTCTAAGCACTTACACATCTTGTATAGATGTATAAGTGCTTAGAATGTAATAATACCTATTTTTTGATACAAAGTTTAGAAATTCTACTACCTCAATAAATGTTCATGTTGTATCTTTAGTCTTTTATTTTTTTGTTTTTAAGTAAAATCAACGTCATAGTGTTATTTGTGGTTGATTGTGAATGCTAAGATAATTGAGTGCAAATACTAGTCAATAACACAGTAAGTCTCATACATTTTACCGCCAGACAGGGTGACACCATACGCAATTTGGTGGTTTTCCTAACCATAAATACAGTAAGCTTGAATTCCTTAGCATAAACACAGTATGTCATGGACTTACTGTGTTTATGCCTGCAAATCTAATAGTTTTTATTTAGACCACCTAGTTATAAATATATTTGGATTAATATTTAATATAAATTATATGAATATATAGCATTTACTTATCTCATAAAAAAGAGCAATTTGTCCTTTAAAAGAATATCTAAAAATATTTGATAACTATTGCTATTCATGGAAGTTATTGATAAAACATTAAAAAATACTTTAAACGCGATTTTCTCCAAATTAGGTTTTAAATACTTACTGTGATTATGGTTTGCGCGGCAGAATGGCCCATCGCGGGCCTTATCAAAATTATTTAAGCGTTTCCGCAAGTTAACTTTGTTCCCTTTGGGGGAACTTGGGAATAATTTGGGGGCGTTCAAAGGGGCGTTCAGGAGTTAAATTATGTCACTAAAATAATGTTTTACCGTAAGATTTATGGTGGGAAACAAGTTTTAAAACCTGTGCAAGACAATGTCGGACCATGTACACACGTAGACATGTTGAGGGTATCGCCGCCATTACTACAAAAACAAAACTATTTCCAAAACCGTGCAAGAGCATGCCATGCGCAGTGTAGGGTTCCATCACCGTTAGGTACAACAAACACAAATACAAAAAAACTACGTCCAAAAACCACAAGTATGAGTTAATTTGCTTATAAATATGATTTTCGGTAGGTATCAACATTTTAGTCGCCTGTAAATCAAGAACCAATGATGTCTTCATTCATGATGGTTTTTCTTTTAAATTCGTTATGAGCACTCTCATTTAGAATATTTTTCAGATTTTTAGTATTTGTAGTAGGTGTAATCATTTTAATGGCCATTAGTAACTCGAAATGCAATCAAGCCTACCTACTTGAAGGTTAAATACGTACTTAATAAGTATTTAATTTAATATTGTACGACTAAAAACGTATTTTTACCAAATAACACAATAAAAGCGGTATTATTTGACCTGCATGTGTATGTAGATACAGTTCTTCCCTTAGCGATACAAAACCCTATGGACCCTGATCGGATAGCCTGATATCCACCAACGAAATATCGCTAAGTACCTAATTTGATCATAAAAAAAGGTCAAATGCAAGTCGGTCTCGCGCACCGAGGGTTCCGTACCACCGTATAGTAGGTATTATTATATTCCTTGGTAATTTTTTATTATTTGTTGTCTTTCTTCTGGGTTTGTACTATAATCAATATAATCTACCAATTTTGAAGATCGTAAATTTTACAAATTTTACGTGACAAAAAAACAACCCGCCGACTCTTACGGTTCCAAATATACAGTTGTTTTAAGTTAGGACCCACGCAAAATAGGCGCACATTTGAGTCGTCGAGTTGCGGAAAAGAGCCCGCCTAAGTTAGAACCTAAGTTAAGACGGACGGACGGACGGAAGGTAGGTCCCCTTGGGCTTCCTTTGGTTACGAAACCATAAAAATACACGTGCCGTCCAATTTATAAGCTTGCCTTCTGTTGCATTTGTTATTTTTTTATATACAACTGGAGGACGCTCGCGACTTCGTACGCGTAGAATTAGTTTCCCGCTATTCCCCCCATTTCTTCCCGTTGGGGGTCGATTGTCGGAAAATCCTTTCTTAGTGTTCACTTAGATCATGAAAGGAACCCCTGTACCAAATTTCAAGTTTGTAGGTACAGTAGTTTCGGCTGTGTGTTGATATATAAGTCAGTCAGATTTGCCTTTTATATTATACTAGAGGACGCCCGCGACTTCGTACGCGTAGAATTAATTTCCCGCTACTCCCCCCATTTCTTCCCGTTGGGGGTCGATTTTCGGAAAATCCTTTCTTAGTGCTCACTTACATCATGAAAGGCACCCCTGTACCAAATTTCAAGTTTCTAGGTACAGTAGTTTCGGCTGTGCGTTGATATGTCAGTCAGTCAGTTTAGCCTTTTATATATATAGATAGATGTTTTTAGTGAGCAGAAGAAGCTTGCTAAATGCAAACAAGCTTTCTAGGACTCTTATTAAAACCAGAGGGCTTATTGCCTAACGCACTCGCAATCGCTATCGTTTTCATTTTGACCGTCCGAAGACGAGTCTGCATTCAAAATGAAAACAATTGCTCCACTTTAAAGCCGATTGCGATTGCGAGTGCGTTAGGCGATAACGACGCAGATGTTTCAATTTTTTGTATTTGCTGATCATTAGGAAGGTTTGTGTCTTCCGAGCTCCAGTAATGGTCGACAAGACTCGACTGCGAGCCTTATTGAACTAACGAGCGCCCCGATACCAATCGGAGTTCTAGAAAACATTGTACCAACACGGAATTTAATTGGAAAACACTCTTTTTTAACTGACCGTTCAAAAAGAAGGATATAGTGTTTTTTATGGGAGCCTGCCGTTTGGCAAAAATATGTTTGCCAAATGTATCATTTCCCAAATTTTTCAATTGCCAACCCTATGTTATGTAAATTATTCAGGATTTATTTCAGTACCATCGTGTAGAACCCTATAGGTTAGGTTAGGTTAGTTTTTATGAAATCCTGAAATATTTACGGTAACTGAAAACAAAGCGGGTTGGCAAATGAAAAGTTGGGAAATGATACATTTGGCAAAAAAAAATTCGCCGAAACAAAGGTAACCCGTTTTTTATCCACGATTTCCCGCCATTTTAGTTAATTTTTATAACATCGACGCAACCGTGCATCGTCAATGTAAATGAGCCGATGATATTGTACTTTAAAATGGTACATGAAGAACATTGTGATAGGGAATATGCTTGGATTTCTTGAATGGGATTTCGCAACAAAATATGAAATCCAAAATTTTCAAGGTGTGTTAAGGTAGGCAAGCTTATCCATTGATCCTTAAACCTGATTGGTGTAGAACTATCTAACTAAAAAGAGATGTTTAAGCATTTGAAGCAAGGTGGGTTCAAACCACGGTTTTAACAAATTGTAGGTAGACAAATTGAGCTGCAGTATTTTTGTCCAGTATCGGTTTACTGCAATTCAATTTTGATAAAACTTTGGACAACAGAAAAACAAGCCCAGTTCTAACTAGTTATGGAATTGCGATTGTTTGTAGGTTCAGACTTTTATTCAATTCAATAAATCCATGATTGAAAATTTAAATAAACGGAGACTTTTTATAACTACGAGTACATAAATGTTTGAAATAATGGCTCGTGTTTTAAATTTTTAACTGCTATTATTTTAGACATTTTTGAATTGTTACGTTGGTATTCCAATCTTCTTGAATTTCTACTTATAATGTCAGTTGTTAGGTTGAACGAAAGTATTTAATGTTGGATAAAAAAGTATTTGTTGATTGAAACTACATTGAAAATGGCTGGATATTCGGGCGTTGTAGTCACCGTCATTAATGACTTTAATAATATTGACGAAAATTATGGTAACAGCAACTTCAACTTTCAGCAAAACTGTTACTTTTGCCTCAAATAGTTTGCAAAGACGACTACGAACTAGACGACGATAAACATAATTTCATAGAGAAATACATGCTTAAATACATAGAGGTCTACAACAATAATTAAAGTCCAGACAACCTCGAGAGTAGTTATTAGAGTTTGAGAATAGTTATTATAACAATCAAGTAGAAACTAGAAGACTCATTAAAACAATTATTATTAATCTAAGGTTACACAAACATATTCGGGGAATAACGGCCTTATAAACTAACCATGGCTGAGATGCTCGTCTCAAGGGACTTCAAACTGAACGTCAAGTCATAGACAAGTTCTTACACGTTGAGATGGACATTCCACTGCCGTAATACTATTTAAGGATATGCATTGTAGTGGTCGAAGCCCTCTACAGTCTACATACCTACATATTTATTGTATGAGATTTAAAAGGGCATGCTTCGATGGTTCGGTCATTTGGAAAGGATGGATGAAAGAAGATTGACGAAAGAGATATACAGAGCGAAAGTGAGTGGAAGGGTCGGAAGGGGCCGCCTAGGCGTACTTTTTCGAATCAAATTGGAGAAATATTGGAAAAGGGCCGAATTTTAAGTACCCGAAACCGAAGTGCGTGCATGACTCGATGTATGAATGTGGAAGAAGCGAAAGAGATTTGTCAAGATTGTAGCAGGTGGAAAGAAGTGGTCTCTGCCTACCCCTCTGGGAAACAGGCGTGATTTAATGTATGTATGTATGTATGACATTCTTGTGTGTTAAAGTTAAGAAAGTTAAGAAAGAAAGAAAGAAAGAAAAGAAAGAAAAAGCATTTATCCGTGACAAACCGACAAACAAAACTCAGCAAAATACTGACATAGACAAAATACCTGTTGCAACAAAATGGTTCCTACTCAGCGTTATGCTGGTGTTAAAACCGCGCTGGTCTTCCGTTGGAACCATCCAGTGAAACCACGGAAGATTACACACACACACACACACACACACACACACACACACACACACACACACTAACATTAATTTGACGAAGCGTTGGCCTAGTCGGTTCGGTAGAGACCCGCCTACGAAGCTAGCGGTCCTGGGTTCAAATCCAGTAAGGGCAGATAATTTTATGATGAGCGCTAATATTTATTTCTGCGTCATGGATGTTTTCTATGTATTTAAGTATACATTTCTCTATAAAGTATTTATATCGTTGTCCAGTACCCATAGTACAAGCCTAGAGCTTAGTTTGGGCTAGGTCAATTGGTGTGACATTTTCCCCTGATATCATTATTTATTTATTTTTAAACAAAACAAAAAGAAAGAAAAAACCGCAATAACAGTGAAAAAGTAACCAAATTATTATTATAGTGTTGCTTGTATCAGTCTATTGTATTATTATGTCATAGATTAACGCTTTGAAAACCCCGGACAATAACCACACCACATAACCCATTGCGATAAACCACACCACATGGTCAACTGTCAACCCATACGTTTTGAGTGATAGAAAAGTAAAACGTTAGTACCGTTTCTTCTTGCCTATGGCTCCAGCTCACGCCAATCCTATTTTGTCAGTTTTTGAAAATTTCATTACCGTGATGCATCAAGTTAACGCGAGCATAGGCATAGGCCGTATTAGTAAAGAGAATTTGGGCCCTAGTCAAGTCTAGATCGGTTTATTAATACGGCCTAGATACTCAAGGTCGCTAGAACAGAAAAGTCTCCTCAAAGGCGCGCATAAGTACTTTATTAACTTAAGTTGTCTCAGTTTTATACGAAAATCCCGTATCTCTCGCAGCCAGCGTGTCTGTCGACTCTTTAGTTATGATATTTATAATACTTTGTTGTTAGAAATACTGCGTGTGCCAAAAGAAGGGTGTGCTTGAAATGCTTATTGTATGTATTTTGACGACGCTGTTGACTTAGTTGGTAGTTACCCTGTCTATGAAGCTACCGGTCCCGGGTTCGTTTTCCGGTCAGGGTAAATATTTGTGTGAGGAGCGCGAGCATTTCTTCCTGAGTCTTGGACGTTTACTATGACGTACATGAATATTTATTACCTATTCTATAAGTATATTAATCGATGTCTAGTACATACCCAAAATACAAGCCTAACGGTTATTTCAAGACTAGGTCAATTGGCGTGAAAATTATTCATTTACTACTTAATTATCAAGGGTTAGCTGAAGGAGATTCCTTAACCCTTAAAGTCGCAAAATTAAAAAAGAAACTGAAATCTAGCCTCTGTGGATTTCACTCACTTACACAATTTTATTTAAATAATAAATACAAAAAGTGCACCTTAAGAAATGTATGGTATACTATACAAAATAACTTTTAGGTTTAAAGGGATAAGTTCGCCTTTGTACTTATTTTTATATTATTTTATTGTTCTGGTTTTTCTTTTGTACAATAACATGTTTACAAACATACATACATACATACATACATATTATTTATTACTATGTTAACAAAATTTGGATGTTTTATTCTAACTTATGAACTATCGGACCGATTTTAAGTTTTTTGACAAATGAAGTGTTTACTCGTCAAGAACGTGCGAATGTCCATAGGTTATATTATATGTACAGTCGAGTTTTAATTTTTGAAATTTTACACTTAATAATAATTATTGAATCAGTTTATAAATCTAAGCGTTAGTTAAGTTTCAAAATTGTATACTTTGATAGTTTTAAATGCTCAAGTTTTTAGTTTAAAGCCAGCACAATTAAACTAATGCCGGTTTAGTGTTCAGAATGTTTTTATCGTGCCTCGATGTTTGGACACATTTTCATTTCATATGCTGGGCAAATGCTTGAAAAAACTGAAAAAACTTCTATATTTTTGTTTCGCATAGAAGCGTCACAAAAATAAACATACGCACCCAAAAAAAGGCCACGGACATTGCCTTACACATATTTATTTGGCCAAGCCTCCAAAATATAGCGCCTCATAAACATCAAAATAATGTCTCGTCGGGACAAACAACCTTGAGCCCGGCGGAAAAAAGTTCAAAATTAAACGTGTCGTAAAGAAAATTGAGAGAGTCCTCGATATTTTTGGGACCGTTAGATGTCAATAATACTCAAGCTCAACGCCAAGTAGAAATCAAAGCTTTACGCAAGCTGTTAAAAAAGCAGGAAGCACTTTGGATTTTTTACGCCTTGTTAAAGATATTATTTTCATACTTCACTTGTTTAATCTTAATTTTAAGTTTTTCTTTATGTATTTAGTGAATAAATAAGTAAAGATTATGTTAAAAAAAAATGTACATAGCATTTCAATGCGCTTCCATTACATTTGAAACGAATAAAGCTATCGATTTCACATCGACTTTCTTCAATACTTTGAAACAAAAACACATTTATGTCTATATTTTATGACATCTCATCTGAAGAGTGAAGAATTTTCACATGTCGTTATTTTTTATAACAAAAAGCGAAGAGCAGATAATACTTACAGCCAATCATAAATACACCCACATGCTAATAAAACTGTTTGGTAGAAAAAAAGGACAGCAGCGATCAAAGTTATTTTATTTAAATTTAAACTGTGTTCAAACGTGACATCTTTAAACATATATTTCATTAAACTCATTAGCTTATCTTTATGTTCATCATACAGGAAACCGTATGACACTAATATTATAAATGTGAAGGTTTGTATGAGTGAGTTATGGTGGTAATACACTGAAACTGGTAAAGAGATCCGTGGAGGACAGCTTTTCAAGCGTATCAATAGTAAACTATATTTATATTCCTTTTGTATACCAACCTAACCCGACGTTACTCGCTAGAAATATCGCGGTATTGCGCTTTATCTTATTAGAATAATTTTACCGGGTTAGAAAAGTTTTCTTTGCTTCCCACCAGTATATTTTTAACCAAACTGAAAAAACCTTGGTTGCTTTTAATAAGAGTGTTGTGAATAAGCGTCTTTATAAAATGATTTTTTTAAATAGGTATACTAAAAAAATATGAACTTTATTTAAAGTTAAATATTTAACAATAAAAACCCTTTACAACTGGGTCCGTTATTCTGTCTGTAATACCATTAGACTAACTTATTGGATAATTATTCCACCCCCAAAGTTACAATGAAACCCTTTATCCAACGAGGTACCACGCGACATTTATTTTAAATCAGGTTCAAAAAGGCATTCCGAAAAGTGCTCACGACTCTGTGAAGCTAGACAAGTGTCTAGCTAGTATCTAGCTTAACGCTAACGTAAACGATTTTCGAAAGCTGTCAAAATGTATGGAATTGACGTAGGCGCTCGACGTGACTTTCTGACAGCTTACGTCAGTCCTATACATTTCGGATAATGATAACCTAACGCCGAATGCATATTGTCTAGGGCTTCTGGTCCAATCTTTAATAGCTAACTATTTTTGGGCTTACGACTGCTTACGTGTACATATGCCTGTACAATGGTGCGTCGATGACCTAGTGGTTAATACCCCTTCAGCTGCGAATAGAAGAGTACTTTAGGTACTTAAAATGGAGTTACTCATACGCACAAGATGCCCGCACCATCTCAACTGTACTTTCATGAGCGTGGAGTCTAATCCGTCCATATTTTTCCTTTGCAGTACTTATAAACCGTCCAAAGTACCTTTAAGACCAAATTTGGCTTTTCCAGTCACCTTTGCTCACACCTCTGGAATCAGCTAGGTTCGACGTTGACGAATACGTCTAGGAGTACCTACATCACCATTATCATCATCATCATCATCATCATCATCATCATCATCATCATCATCATCATCATCATCATCATCATCAATACCCCTTCTACACGGTCGGAACAACCACCCAACCAAGGCCAACTGGTCCATGATCGAATTGAACAAAAAATTGATCGTGTAGACGTCAGTTGGACAAACAAAATTGAATGAATTGAAGTTGAGAGGACAATATTTTACCTTAGTTGAGTTGGGTGCTTGTTCCGACCGTGAAGAAGGGGTTTTAAGGTGTTGACCTATATGAAACAGAGTTCGAACCCCGCCGTGTATAAACTGCATCACTGTTAACCGACTAGTGAGCCTTAGGTGATAAGATTAACACAATGGTCTCGTGCTAACGCCATCCATCTTTTCCCAAGCTGAGTATATAAGAGGATAATTATAAACTGTGGTCCTAGTGAAAAAGGGTATAACTCTTCTGAAGATCAAGTGAAAAAGGGTTTAAGTGTAGTTTACTCCGTTTATGTAATTACTCTTTTACTTTTTAGGACTTATACCCTTTTTCAATATGAACCCAGTTACACAGAAGATTCTAAAGCGTTCTCTTCTGTATAGTTATGTTACCATACCCAATCTTTTATAGTTTTAGAAATTGCTCGCTCTTCCATTTTGGTTGCTCAACCAGTACATAGTATAATAATGACCTAAAAGGGAGCAATTACTTTAATTACTTACGTCATTCATACTTCATACACGCCCTAAAAACATATTTGAAGTAGAACCACGGTAACAAAACCTACGTTATAGAAACAAACAACCTTTTCAAATTAGTAGCGAAACATTTATGCTAAATTTATTCCCTTTGTAGCATTTTTAATCGACGTGCAAATTGTAACGTGCTTAAGCTTTTAAGTTTTAAGCAAGCACCCTGTAACTATTGTTGACATTTTGACGCCTGACGCCAACGTCAGGGTGGATGAAAACGGTTTTTCATCGCTTTAATGGATCGTGTGAAAATGTTATTAAACTCGCAAAATGTTAAATAGGTTTTGGTCGCTGGCTGATAGTTGCAATTTTTTATTTTATTTTAATTATCTTTTACCTTTGTCCGCGTTCAACAAAGAAACAGTAACTTATTTCTTTCGGGGTACCTAAGTATTTGTTAAATTACTAACCCCCTTAGTAATAAAACGGTGTTATAGCTATACAATGATTTGTCCTTTGCGTTTTGTCCTTTGTGTCTTTTGCGACAAGGTTTTAAATTGGTTCATCAATTAAAGTTCGTGACCAAACCTAGACAGAAAACAGACCCACTCTTGTATTGTCTCCCATTTCACGGAGAGCGTCGCGGGAATTCCATTTCACCACCACCAATTCCCTGCGTAGCAATCAGAATATTGTCTCCATGTACAATTTTGCTTGTAGTTATTGCGTTCATATACTTAAAAATTTAACCAGTTCAAGGCTTGCGTTCTCACGAAAAGGCTTGAAATTTCACAGATGAATGTAAAAATGACGACCTAGCTTATCCCACCAATTGGAAAAAAAAAAGAATAAGGGTCGACAGCGACACAACGATAGAAAACTACTTGCGGATGTTATAGATTATCAAAGGCGGGCGTCCTCTCCCGTAACTTTGCACGCCTAAAACAACTTTTACCTGTTATTCCATCTTTTAAACAACTTCAAAAAAGGAGGAGTTACCTACTCAATTCTCTTGTAGGTGGCTGATTTTGAAAAATCCTTTCCTAAATAGTGCACCTTTACGGTAACCAAGGATTATTCCAGCGGTTTATTGCCGTGGTCTGTCACTCAGTCAGCCAATTGGGATAGACCAAAAAAAAATAACTCACGGTTTTTACATTCTAATTCGAAAGAATAGGTAATTTTAAGAGACCAATTTCATTAAATTTGTATTTGACCCAATAGTTTTGTTTTAATATCTTTATTTATTTAGCAGACATTTTATAGATGACATGATTATTTTAAATTTGGGATGGCATTTTCCAATAAATTACAACAATTAAATGATATCTAATGTTAAAAAGTGATTGTAATAGTGTATTAAAACATACTATTTCAAGCGGTTTTCGCCTAACCCGTAAGATACACCTAGGAGGGCTTCAAGCCGAAAACGAAAGTCAAACAAAGGTTAAATATACTTTTGTCGAAATATCAGAAATAGATAAATATTATAAAAATGTAATAATGCAGAACGGCTTTAAAACCCCATTCCTGAAAATGGTTTCCGAATTAGAGTAATTGTAAAAATATGAACAATCCCAATTATGAAACAGTCTTATATTCAGAGAATAGTTAAAATATCTTCTTCTTCTGCAGCAGCATTTTAAATTTCTACTGTCGAAAGAAAGATAGAAAGATTATTTTATTTGTGACAAATTAAGGACAGATTAATATGCACAAGAAGAATGTAGCCACGACATGGTCCTGACTCACTGTAATGCAAGCATTCAAGTCAGCGCTGGTCTTCCGTTAGATCAGATAAAATAACGGAAGATTAATAAAGTGTGTGTAACACATAATTATTTGAACACAATACACGTAATAAAAACTACTGACATTATAAATGCAAATGTTTGTGCTTGTCCTTTTGGAAGTAATGTTGAATGGAGATAGCTTATACCCTGGATAACACATACACTTCTCATCCTGGAATAATGTTAAAGTTCTCAACGGAATAACAATTAACAAAATCTACGTGGACGAAACTAGTAAATTAATATATTTTCATGAACTCTGTTGGGTATATAATAAGCCTCTATAAGCTTCTTCAAATATGTCCTCTTATAATTTTGTCTGATCCATCGTGGTAAGATATACATCGAATCTTTTCTCGATATTTCGGTGACCATAGTGAAAAAGATACAAGTCTCCTGAGGGTCAGGTGAAAATCGTTAGGGTGATGGAACCAGTAATGAACAAGGACCAATGATAGACACTTGATCCTTATGGTACAGAAGATAAAGGTTATTCATTTATTTTGAGACAGAAAATTTATAACCTTATGATCTTTGAATAAGAGTTAAGTGTCCATTATTGGTGCCTTCAGCTAAAAGTGTCCAACATTGGTGCCGTCACCGTACAAGTATAGTATACTCTGTACATGATGATTACCCTTTCTTATTAAGAGCCAAATCGACTTGTCCATGTTCACTAGAACCACAGACTTAAGCATTCCCCATGTGAATATCTGGAAAGTGTGCATCACCTTCCTTGCATTTCCGTTGAATCTGTTGGAAGATGCCGCCTGCACTTTATGGCCGCTATAAAACTTTGAATATTGCTCAATTGCTCAGGCTAGTGTTTAATAGCTTCAGCGACACACAACATTAACCTTGTATAAAATTGAAGCAGTTCAAAGAATAATAAAAAAAAATACCGTCAGTGGGTCGAACAACTTTGCAGTCTTAGGATTGCTTTCTTGAGATCTTACCTTCCCTATTTCTAAAAAAAAGACCTTTATAAGTATTAATGAATTCAACCTAATAATAATACTTTTGACAGAAAGTGGTTATAATTATCGTGATTTAAAAATTTCACACTGTCATGAACCTTAAATATTCCGAATTCTATTTAACAAGTATAGAAATTTATTTCATATTAATGAAATGAAAGTAATAAAAGAATTTGTGCAAATTATTAAACACTAGAATTCGAATGGATTATCTATATATATAAAAGGCTAAACTGACTGACTGACATATCAACGCACAGCCGAAACTACTGTACCTAGAAACTTGAAATTTGGTACATGGGTTCCTTTCATGATGTAAGTGAGCACTAAGAAAGGATTTTCCGAAAATCGACCCCCAACGGGAAGAAATGGGGGGAGTAGCGGGAAACTAATTCTACGCGTACGAAGTCGCGGGCGTCCTCTAGTCGTGCATAAAATTTTAAAAATCTTTGAAGTAGGTTTTTTATAGTTCAAAAATCACCATCTCATAATTTAGGGTTCTACCATACTGACTTATTTGGACTCACCCTGTATACCATCTCAGATACTAAATATTGTGACTAAAATCACACGTCAACGCGGCAAATGTGAAAATTGCAGGCAAATTGCACCCAGAAGGCTAAGTCATAAAAATGATGTAGTGCTTCTCGCTGCATGGCCGCTTTTTCATCCCGGACACAGAACATACAGTGCGCAAGCTCTTAGAATGTACTTCGGGTTTGTACTTGTCTCTCAGTCGCTCTCATACGCTTTTATAACGAGTGAGTGAAAGAGAAGTACAAACCCGAAGCAGAAGAGAAGCAAACGAGCACACCTCCTTTGTGCTTTTTTGTTGTTTTCTTGTGTAAGTTTTATGTTTTTTTTTGTTAATTCTATTTAAGTTTTGGTTTTTAGTTTTTTGTTTTGCTGGCTGTGTGACCTGCCATGGTGTCACCAAATGGTTCCTGTGGAAGACCAGCTCTGGCCTAAAAACCAGTAACATGCTGAGCAGGAACCATTTTGCTCCGTCTGACACTGGTTCAGACATAGACTTAATATATTACTTCGTATGGACTGGCCTCTAGTACAAAAAAACGGGCGATTAACTTGGTGCTAAATCTAAGAATCTAGCACCAAATCGTGACAGTGACGTTTCAACCTCGCACCAAGTCGTACGTACTAGTAAAATCGAAAATGCCATGTTGCGTCATAAGTAAGTGCAATAATTATACCTCAAAGGTATCGAAAACCAAGGATGGAGTTTCTTTTTTCCGGTAAGCATATTAAGTAATGTATTACTCGAGTTAAACCATTTTTTCAAGCATTCTTAATATTATCGTAAATACAGCTGTTGTTTGGTTACCCGGCCCCGTTACGGTAGTTCTATGTAGTTTGACGTAGTTTATAAGCAATATGATAGATGTCGCTACTGTTTCTTGGCCAAACATATGTGACATTTTTGTTCGGAAGACCCTATCTAGTTGTTTAAATCAATGGGTTCAGATTTGTTTTTGTTTGTTAATTTATTTTTCTGTAGATATAAGAAAATAAACGTTTTTTCTTTCTTTCATACAGGACGCTTATCCCATTTGATAAAACCATATTGCTTTTGACATGTTATCGTATAATCAACGTTATGATAGCTTTTATTTACTTGACAGTAATGGCGTCCCAGTTGAAAACAATACGATAACAAAATGTCAAAAGTAATAATGGTGATAGATAGTGGATTGCAATTAGGTATGTTTTGTAATGTAAAATAGCCTGGGGACAAAGATAAATTGCTTCTAAGCAATAATTGATCGATTGTGTTACCCTTACACTGAAATACAACATTCGGCGGCAACTTGGCGGTGTCGGTGCGTAAATCCGACTCGCACTTGTCCAGTTATTTGTAACTTTCTAGTTTCATTTCGACTATCTTCTCTGATGGCTCAACAATCCGTGATTACAAGCTCGAGTTGATATTTATTATATACAGAGTGATACGAATGTGTGTAAGACTGACCAGCGATTAACCTCTATTTAACCTAGTGATGAGTGACAAAGAAGTCGAGCTTGCTGGATCAGTAGTAAATTTCTACCACTTTTTGTTTTGAATACACCCAAGGTACTTATATGTCCCTGGAAATACAGATGAAAGAAACAAATTACACATTGAATAAAAAGTATTGTCATCCAAAATTAAGTCATAAAATCGACGTCAGCAATAACAAATAGTTGCATTAAACATCGATCTAGAAGATTAGTGTATTAGCCGTTTTTAAGGCTGAGGGAATACAATTTCCCACCATATTATCTTTTTAATTTTCCTTAAGTGTAAACAATTAAAGCCAATCTAAAAACAAGGACATCCTTTTTTGGCATATGAATGCTTATGCCTTGTGAAAGGTTAGTTCTCAAAAACCTCTAGATACACTCTAAAATATACCTTATTACACGACCGTATTGAAATCGCCGTAGTCATTCCCAACACGTTTACTGAAAAGTACCAAAATTTAGATAGCTTTTTGAACTGTTTAAAATTGACGGCGCAAGCAAGAACTTCTTCATTAATGACCCTCGTGACCGTCGAGAGCGTTTCGATTAAACTTCCCAAATTTATAGCGTCAATTTATGGGTCATCAGCTGTTTGTCGTTCAAAGACTAGACTTCGGAAATTGAGTTGTCGAAGTACGATGTTTTTAAAATGAATTATTTGTTGTGAAGTTGGTTTTAGTAGGCTTAGGTCACATGGCATTGTTTAGACGATTTCAACGAAAAAAAGAGTTACACACCTACATACATAAACTCACGCCTTCATCCCCAGAGTGGGGTAGGCAGAGCTACAGACTTACCAACAACTCCAAAAACTTGTTAATAATTCTGTAACCACATTTTGAACAATCAGGCTAAGATGTTATCCAGTGTATTGACAGGTTGCAAACCCATCGCCTAACAGCACTACACAGCCTTTAGTCCCTTAGTCGTCTCTTACGACATCCACGGGAAGACATGGAGTTGCACCATTCTAACCCGGCAACCACACGGGCAAAAAAAGAGTTGTGAAATGTTATTGGCGTACGAGGAAGGTACCTGTTTTCGTTTAACCCCAACTGTAGTAAATTCACAAGCATGTAGGAAATTAAGAAAATACCATAATCATGTTATGTATGTACGCAACTTCCTACAAAATATAAAGTGTTTCTAATTTTAAAGAAACCTCACTTTAATATAAAAACCTCACTGTAATCCGTTCACTATCAACAGGGTATTAAACCAGAACAAAGTGACAAATGTTTTACAAAATCGCCGTACGGACCCTAAACCTTTTTATACCAACAATGAATCCACGTCTCCAGAAAAATAACTTAAGCAAGATAAGTTACAGATCCAGTGACTAGACATATTCACTGATTCATCTACTGTCACCCGACCGCCAATCCATCATGCGACCTTCCTCGGGGCTCATTTACCACGTCTCACTTATCATATACGAGTATACAGGGTGCCCCGGAACTTGATGTAAGTATTACGGCTTAAAGTAGCCCCGTTTATAACCACCCCGTACATGTACTCAACTTTAGATTGTTAAGAATAAACATTTGTACTTGATTTTTTGATTTTCATCCAGGTAGTCTAGTTTAAAATTAAAAGTAAAACCTAAAAATTCACTATTCACCTACTGAAAACATAAACGCTTTAAAAATTAATTCATTTATATTTATAAGCCTGCGAAACATCACTTTGTCTACATTGAAACGCTTAAGTTTTCGTACAAAAGAAAACAATAAAATCTGCATAACAAGGTTAGGTTAGGTTAGATTTCGGTTAGTTGCATCTACTACTAATATCTACTTAATAAAAATATTAGTTAAACCATAACATTACCGCCGCTTTTCTCCCAGACGAATTAATTTTAGTTTAATTTTCAGCCGTTCCAAATCTCACTTTAATTTTGCAACCGTTTCTAAAGGTCTAACGTAGGAACTTTGGCGCTGAGTTTTGGGACAGCCTATATGTAGATGACACGAGGACGTTGAAAAATGGAAGCCCATATCGTGGTCATTGACGTTTCTCGATGTTTCAATGGACAGCAGGGTCCACGTAGATTAAGTGATGTACCATAACTGTTGAGCCATTATAGAACCCTACCGCAGAAAGTCAATGCTTAAATTTGATGTATTTCTTGTGACGCTATGTTTATGACAGGGTACAGGGGACTTATTATGACATTGCAACGCAGTTTTGCACGGGTAGCACAAGTTGTATTTTCTCGCCTGTCGCTCAGTTAGTCTCTATCGTTACTGACTGGATAGAAAAAGAGATCCGAGCGACAACCGAGTCGCGGGTATCAATGACATGTGCTAGCCGAGCAGTTTACGACGAGCGTAGGTAGTCGAATTTAGCATAAATGAATGATTGGCTTCATTCACAGGGTGTCACGCATCGTTCGTGTTAACCTAAGCATTATGTAGTGAATGGTATCGCATTTGCATTTCCGATTTCCGTTTCCATCTCGACATTTGCTATACTTTCTCGGTTTCGCTCTGTATCCGGGGTTATTGTAATCAAACCAGAAATGTACACGTACATATTGGTTAAAATTAAATCAATAACATAATAAAATATTAACTATTAAAGCGCGTCAGACACAGCTTTATTAAATGTATACTAACTGGCCGCCAGCAGCTTCGCCCCCACTGCAAATTTCAGAATTTCCCGGTTTTTTTCTATCATACCTTATTACATACCTCGTCCTGACAATAACGAACAGAACAAAAATTAATTGTAGAATTTAGTGTAATCGTTAGGAAATTATGCGTCTAGGTACATGCATATCGGCGATTCATTTTTTTAAGTATAATATTTATACGCTATGAGTATACTTAAAAAAGATTCAGGCGAAAACTTCCTCCTTCTTTTGAAGTGCGTTAAAAATGGGGCAGGTTCAAAATGCTCTTAACATTAAAAAAAAACAAAAATTACATTTAGAAATGTCAAACTCGATTCTATTCGAACAAAATTATAGTTTGTCGTTTCGAAATTTAATATTTTGACCGTTATTTTATTTTGAATTAGCATTATATCAAATCAAATAAGTTTATTTGCTAGCTTTATTATGATGACTTGCTATAGTCAATTTTAATTTATAATTTTAGCTGTTTGCGATGCGTTAAAGAATACTCGACTTCGTCTTCGATATCCCTTCTTTTAATATCCCTTGGAAAAGATTCAACGTTTCGGAATAATAGTAACGAGTATCGCTTTCTCAATATCCAACCATCACGCAATAAATAAACCGTTACTCCGTTCCGAGGCAGGAGTACAAACAAACATTTTTGCATTCATATTAATATTAGTTGAGAGCAGCCTTGATACCACTTTGATGCCAGAGGGCTTATTATCTAACGCACTCGCAATCACGATCGTTTTCATTTTGAAAATCGAAGGCTTGTCTGCATACAAAATGAAAACAATTGCTCCACTTTGAAGCCGGTTGCGATTGTGAGTGCGTTAGACAATAAGCCCTCAGGTCTACACACTCGCGCGAGTCGACGCGAGGCCGATATACATTGATGTTATTATAAAAGTGTTACAGTCCGTCTCGTATTTAAAGACGGCAGTGTATCTCGGCCTCGCGTCGACTCGCGCGAGTGTGTAGACCTGGCATAACAGATTTATTTGGATCACGAGCGTGCATTAGTGATAGTTAAAACAAACGTTTTAAAATAAACAAAACTATAGATAAATTAGGAAGCCTAAGTATGTTGTTGTGAACGCGAGCCGCCAGTGTTATGATTTTTTTATTGGTTTTGTTGAATTGTGAGATAAAAAACGTGATGTATTTTTTATCACGAAACATTTGGTATATGTTTAATATCTGCAATAAATCAAAAAAATCTCAGTATAAACCACTTCAGCACCTATCTGCGCGGATAATTTGGCAAACATACTTTTAACAAAACGCAAAAATGCGTGCTCCCGTAACCTACTGCCAGATAGCATTTGCACTGTTATGTTCCAATGTAGGGGTTAGACATCTAATGAAATGACGTATAGAGCTATTAAATCCCATTTCTTGTCTGTCTTTACGTTGCAAGTGTATACTGAGAGCTTACTTACCTATCTACTTACAATCAGGTGGCCTGTGAGCTCGTTTGCCATCTTCATACATACATACATACAATCACGCCTCTTTCCCGTAGGGGTAGGCAGAGACCACTTCCTTCCACTTGCTACGATAAAGACAAACTTCCCTCGCTTCCTCCACACTCATAAAATAATGATCGGGTCGCCACTTTCCCGAACACATGGTTGAGATGAGAAGGCGATGGCTGAGATACGTCATACTCGTGAATTGGTGCTGTTTGTGGGGTCCGGTCTGTTCACGCTTGCAAGGACTTGTCGTTCAATTAACTATTCTAGTTATGGCTTTTAACGTATAGATCTCGTTCATATATTGTCATAGTCATTATTTTTAGTTTAATGTTTTTTGACGTTGCTATTGTAACTATTTTATTTTGCTAAAGTTTATAATTATTATATATTACTTTATTACCTTATAATGTAACTTACTTTTATGTATTTTTATGTTTTATCATTGACAAAATGACCTTCTACTGGGATTTCTTGCGGCGCTTCTCCGCAATGATAGTCTTGTCCGAAGCGCTAATAGATTTACTCCGTATTACCGACGTGTAAAAGAGCCCTCATGTGGCCAAATTGCTGAAAAAAATTGAATTTCGAATGTTTTAGAATTTTGTATAAGAAAATCAACACGTTGCGTGTGAACACGACTAGACTTACCCGAAACAAGAGCACACTTCCCCGCTATAGCCCAGCCATTATGATGTCGCTTTACATTTCTGCTATTTCCATATCAAATGAACCTTTTTCGTCCTTTCTATTCGGTGTTGAAAAAACAAACCCAGACTTAACCACACCTGCTTTCGCCTGGAAATTTGTTTCGGGCGGGTGTGCGTCTACCAACTTCAGTCATTAGTACAGGGTGCCCTTAAAATTATAAAACAGAGGTTCCCAAAGTGTGTACATGCTGGCAACGCATCTTCCCTCCTAAAATACAATTATTCCGAAAATAATTCTACCAAAGACCCATTTTTTTATAAAAAAATTGGGTTATATAAAGGCGTATCCTACGTAATATTAACACAAATCTCAGAAACCGAGCTGTCAATATTATATTTTATCGCAAATAATATTTCCCGCAAACCATTTGTGATTTGTTGCGGCCCGAACATCTGGCACGGACAGACCGACCGTAACTAAAGGAGACATTCTATTATTAAAACACACGGACTAAGATTTGCGTTATACGAGTGTAATAATAGACACCCTGTATCAAAAATATTGCGTTACATTACGCTTTAGGTTAAGACATTTTATAAACTTAAATTATTGGTGTATGTAAAAAAGGTAATGTGTGTGAAAAATATTGAATTAAAAATACAAAAGGCTTTAATATTTATTATCTATATCAGGACCTTGCTTGCCAGGGCTTTGTATTATTCACTCTTATGAATATCTCAGAATTGTTCCTCAAGTAGATCTCACAGACAGACGTTACGCTTTTACACCAGCGCCATGCAAACCTAGTCATTTCAATTTCAATTTCAATCATGAACAAGAATCAATTTCAGTTACAGTTATAAAAGGAAAATATTCAGATGTAAATCATTTGTAAAAAACTAGGAGTTTGCCGATTCGTTCGTCTCCACTCAAGCGACCTCTTGAGACGGGTTTCTTATCCAAGATCAGTATATCTGAAAGGCCCTAGGACACATTTTTCCCAGCAGTTGTAGATCTTACGGCATATAAGACCAGCCTACTGCCACTTCAGCTGCTAATTCTGTCCGCTATGTTGGTAACTTCTACCTATCGAATAATTATTTCCGGGTTTAATCACTCATGGCCGCATTTAGCGGTAATTAAGTTTGGGAACACCCTGTTGTAAATAAAAAAAATATAGAGCCTCTATTTTATTATATTCCTATTTCATTATTTTCATTTTTATTTTATTCATTTAAAAAGGTGAAATGATTTGAGTAAGGAATACTTAGCTCAAAAACGTTATGACAGTAATGGCTACCTATCGAATTCCTTCATTGCGGGTTTCGCGAACGGAGAAATTGCGTTCCTTAGTGATCATTTTATACAGATAATAATTGTGTCTAAAATGTTTCCGAGTTTCTCTAACCCCCATTTCTAACCAGGGTTAGAGAAACACCGTCAGAAATACCATAATATACTCATAACTTTAATTTCGATCCATTTTCAACCTTTCCTTCGCCATTCATTTAAATTGAAGCTCTCAAGTTGCTATAGCTTCACTTCCTGATAGCTAAACTGAGTAAGCCTAGGTATTCCCCTTCCTTTACTTCCTTCAACTTGTTGACGAAACTGTCGTGCCGTATATCGTCCCTGTTTTTATCCATTAACAAGTTTATTAAATTATATAACATCATCGGCTTTTAGCATGGAATAATCCAATTGAAATTTCGAAGCTGATGCATCACTCCTTCCAAAGCCAAAAGGCTTTAAGTCAAATGTCCAACTCCATTCATTTTAAACCGACTGACGTTGGATTCAACCGTATTTTAGAGCAACTACATCTGGATTTTGTGAATGCTTTATATTGATGATAATCCTTGCTCGTCAGCAGTAAAGTCGTTAGCGTCTAACGTGAGCCAGCGTCGAAACCTACAAAACGCAGCGTCGCTTTAACACTGTCCCTTGCCAGCATGCTTGATTCACAAGAGAATTGGACCCGATACGGAGACCGAAGGCTCTGACTGTATAATCTCGTTTTGATCCAGCTGAGGCTGTCAGAGTGGGATATTGGAGTTCATTTTTTCGCGTGAAAAACACGTGTCGTACTAATGGATGATATCAATAGATCGACATAGATCGACTCGTAATAACAGCCGCGAATAGCACAAACGACACTTATGTGACATATATTTGCGTAAATGCTCTCATTTTAAATGTAGCTCGAATTTCACACTTAAAGCCTTTATTTATTCTACACATACATCGAGGTCTCGCGCCCACGCTTGCAAGCGCAGCATTTGCTGAGTCGGGTCCTTTTACCACATGCTATTTATGCTTTTGCTTTTTTTATTATTTGTTTGTTAATTTTTGTATTATGTGTTAAATGTGGTAATAAATATTTTTTCTTTCTTTCTTTATTTATTTTAAAGTTTGATTTTACCAAGGTTAGTTTTTTTGTCTAATTTTAAATTGTTAAATCAACATTTTATTACCACTCCTTTTTTGTGATATAAAAACTTACTTGGTGACCTCTGATTAATATATTTTTAGCAATATCATAATTAGACTGTCACATTTCCAGATCCCGGTTGTTAAACACTTAATTTTATTTCTCAATATTCGTGAAGACCCGGTAACGCAGGGGAGAATTGACGTTTTTCACACAAAACTTGGGGACAACATCGACCCCTGCGTTACCAACTAGGTATAAAATAAGAAAATGTTTTTTTAGAAACAAATAACGAAACATCGTAAATTGATGTTTTGTTTTATTAAATATAATAATTATGAAAAATGATGGCGTTTTTTAAAGGTGCATTCAACCAATTTCCCCACAAAAATAACTCATAATAACCTTGTCTTCAGTCAAAGCGACAATCCATGAAATTCCCACGTTCCTAACCCTACCGATTTGAATCAATCGGCCGGGTGGATTGGAAACCCTTTTATACATATAGTAGCGATGTAGCGACGTGACATAATGTATCATCGGCTCAGGGGTATTTGGTATGACGGGTCATTTGTATAGGCCAGGGTCTAGCAACATATTACCATACGTCATTACATTATACTAAAAAGCCGAATATAAAAACAATATGACGGCTAATGTTGAGAAAATATTATCAATCTATGTTTATTTATTTGAAATAATTAAAAAATCCGAAGTTTTTTTAAATTCCATCTGGACTCTAAATAAAAAAACTGGTTTTTCTACACGCAATGGCATTTATTCAACTGGTTCCTATTCATTTTTGCAAGTATGTATAACAGTTTCGTATTTTTCAAGAGAATAACTTTCTTTTAAGAAAGTTCTAGATTTTAGTGGAGTGGAGCCGTAATTTTTAGAAATTAACATTTTATAATTAAAATGATTAGCCAAGAAATCACATTATGAAAGAAGCCGCCCATTAAGTGATGAAATTCGCCACTAATTTTTCAAGTGGTTTACACATTAATTAGCTAATTATGTGCAACTTAGCTTAGTTTCAAATATCACCAACAGCTTTTGAGTAATCAAAATCCATTTATCAACAGTGACCACAAGTGAAATAGACGTAAGCTAAATTATTAGGCTTGACAAGGTACATTTTGCGAAAACCGAATTACTGTATCATCCTGTCAAACTGTATGGAATTCACATTATATACTTAATTTTCACGTTAGAATCGCAACTGTTAAGTTTGCACACGTGTCTTTTAATGATGTAGTTAAAGCATTTGTAACTCATCATGTTTAAATTGATTGGTTTTTTTTATTTTATTTTAAATTACGATCTAATTGTATCTATAAATAATGGTAATAGATAACTTAAACGAGCCTGATTTTGTACACCTAGTTTGTAGGTAAAAGGTGGAGTTTTTATCTTATTTTACTAGCATGCATTATGTACCAACTTTTCACAAATAAAATTAAGCTGAAAAATATTTATTCATCTTGAAAAAAATATTAATTAGGTACCTACTTAAAGAAGGTACAGTTGTGTTCAATTGGTAATTTTGCCTTCGTTATTTTGAAACTGGTGCAATATATTGGTATCTCATTGTAATCTAAAAAAAACGATGTATATAAATTTGATTTATGCCGTCTTTAATGATTTTTACACATCACCCGTACCTTACGATCTACTGTAACTAGCAACACTACCCCATCCTATATAGTCGACCCGACGACGTTTGGCATCCGCTACTGAAAGCGATTGGGATATAGGAATCTTATGGGTCGTCTTTGTCTTGACCCATGGATATTGCGCGGTCGTTCCGAGAGAACAAAGGATAAACATCCTGTGCATACGTAAATCAAATAAATAGGGGCATAAAAATGGCTGTTTTGTTTGCAGAATTCGTAGAATAATGGGACCAAAGGGACGTGATAAACACAGGCATTTGATAAAATGCCTAAGTGAGATAGATGATTGATGAGCGAATGTAGACATGACAAATCGATATACGAGTATTACTAAGCTGATTTACTGAGTAAAATGACAAAATGAAAAATACTTTGAATATGTTATTGATATTTTTGTAAATAAGTGAAAGTATTAGTAAAGTCACATTTGTTACTTGGATATACACTTTTACAATGTACCTATTGTCATTCAGAAATTTAATAATAATAATATGATTTCTTAAGAAATATTCTTACTGACTGACCTACATTAAATTGTCGCATTAAATATTAAGATAAATTCACATACATACGTACCTTCACGCCTGTAATACCGGAGTAGGGTAGGCAGAGCTACAAAATCACCTACAACTTTAAAAACTTTTTGATAATTCTGTAACCACATTTTGCAAAAATAGGCTAAGATGTGTATTAGTTACAGGTACCTTTTAGTTACATTCACAATCTACCAGCGCTTCCAAGGCTACTGCGGAAAAAATGGAAACTCAATCGACTGAACATTCAATTATAATATAATTAACATCGCCAATTTAATTGTGATTTCGTTTTTGTCATTTATTTGACCACTCAACTTTTTTATACAAACGACAACAAACGCTAGCGAAACATTTACGTGAAAACAGAAATATTGTCATGAAATACAAAATCGATTAGACAAGTTACTTTAAAAAAAGTTTATCTATTAAGGGGCGAGTATAAATAGTGAGCCCCGCGTTAGGTTTACATACGTCATCGACTGTAATTCCATTATTCAAACTACATATTTGAGTTATAGCCCGTTTGCCTTTTACTAAAACATCCGCGTATTAGATTAATGATTGTATGTACGTCAGTTTATTAAAAATAACCAGATAATAGGTTCATTAGTTAACAAGTAGACCAAAGAAAAAAACCATAAGGAGTTAATTTATGAATGAATAATGATTATTTATTCTCCAAAGTAATTTACAGTATACATTGCATGTTATGTCAAAGTAGAGTCGAGTTCATAAATATGTGAACACTTATGGCAGTTATTAGTATTATGTCTGTACAAGAGATTACATTTAAATAATATAATCAATAATTAAAATAAGAACTCAGGATAGCACTAATAACAATAACAATACAGAACTAAGGAATTATCACCGTTAAGGATCGTTTTAACATACAACCAAACTAGTCAATTGTTAAAAATAAATAACATAACATAATAAGTCAAAACACCATATGTACTTTATTAATCTTTTTTTTTCTGAGTGGTGGCAATACCTTGTGCAGAATCGCTACCACCATCATCTTATCCTTTAACGCACCGCCAAGCAGCAGCGTTTGCATTGCTGTATTCCGATGTGGGGATAAGACAACCGGTAGAATTACTAGCATAGAGACATTCCATCTTAATCCTAAGTGGTGGACAACGCATTTGGGGTCTTATGATTGCAGTTCTAAGATTGTAGTCTTGAGAACGCAAATGTCTACGGGTCACAGATCCCACTTACCATCAGTTGGTCTGTGGGCTTGTTTGCCTTCTCCGTGCCATAAAATAGTAGATTGTTCAACAAGGGACTAAAACAAGCCATAATGACACGAGATGTTTAGCCACGCGAGCTGAGCGAGGGTAGCTATGGTTCTAGTGTCATTATGGTTGTTTAGTCTCGCATTAAACACTCTACTTTTCACTTTGAATACGAGGAAAAACGAAATTCTATGCAAAATTACAATATTTATTATAACAAAGTTTTTTACAAATTTGTCCCGCCAACAGATTCAAACTTGAAAACTATTATAAAACTAATTCAACCATGCATAATAAAATGAATTCATCCTTTATAATTAAATATTTCGTATTCGTATTCGTTATCATTCATCGTTTTTCACGATTTTTTTTTTTTTTTAAGATTTTTGCACAGTTATCATTTTGAGGTTATTTCCACGCCCTAAAAATTGTCTATACACAATCACTGAAAATGGCGATAATCCTCCATTCAAAAACACCGTGATTGGTTGTTTAGCGGTTTCTAAAGTAAATTATAAAAAAAACTTTAGTTCCTAGAGATTAATAAGGAGCTTTAGTTCGTCCCGATGATATGTTAATTGCTCTATATTTAGTAACATTAATACATATTTAAAACTTTGTTTAATACAAGGTGAATTTGTAAAATCGAATATTATTTAATCAAATCTTGCCAAGTTTATTGACGTAATGAAAAAAATATTGTGAAATTATTTGCTACATTATTTCATGATCGTCTCCTTATTAATACCCTACATACCTTACATCAAGATAATGAAACCCAATCTATAAATAAATTTTATTTATAGAGAAAATATTCGTTTTATATATTTTTCTTAAGATATAAAGTATCAAAAGTATTTCGATTCAATCGTGACTTGCAACATAGCCCATCATTCATCTTTCACGTATGACGTATTAAAAAGTCAAGACGCGCTTCAAGACATAAACAAGTACACTTGCGAAAATTCGTTTAGGGTCTTCAACGGAGCGGAGTAGACGAGATGTGTTTCCAACCAAAGTAATTGGTAGATTTCTGCACGTCTCTTCCCGCTCATCTCGTATCCTCCTTAGTGCATGGAAAGGCAAATTTAAATGGCAGAGTTCAAACTAGACAAGAGGCCACCTATGATAAAGTTGGTAGATAGATCTTATTTCAACACAACCAAAGACGATGATGCTTTGGCAGTGAAAGATTCTCAGCGCTGCGCTTCGCTGTATCTGCGCCGGCCCTTACGCAGTAAATAGATTAAGGAAAGACAAATAAATCCGTCCGATTTGTTTATTAAACACATATAAAACGCTCAGTCTACACGGGTTACAATAACATTGCATTTACATAAATAAACTTGGATTTAAAAAACCGGTCAAGTGCGAGTCGGATTCGCGCACCGAGAGTTCCTTACCGCACGTTAGGTATTATTTATTATATTCCAATTTAATTCGATTCCGAATCGAATCAGCGCGTGCCCAAGTCAGTTTTGTAAAGGAACATGGTAACATAACATCCTTGGCAAGGAGAAGATATTCCATTTATTTATTTATTTGACATTTGCACTGCTACCGGGTGTTACGGTAAAAGTAAATAAGACCCCAGTGTTAAAGTATTGCAAAAAAAATGGTAAGTAGTCATAAAATTTAAACTACTTTGTAAGTATTAGGTTCTTATAATAGCACAGGATGCAGACGTGCAACGCATGGATCGTGCTGATTGGTTCCCGCGCTTCGAAAATCGTCATCTGCGCAGGTACATCAGTAAGCCATTTCAGTTGATTTACTGTACCATAACATTGTTCAAATTTAGAAGCATTTTAATATTTCTGAGTTTTTACAAAAACGTTTCTGTAAAACTCAAAAATATTAAATGCTTTGTGACCAAACAGATTTAAGCGTAACAAAAGGACGGAAGAGCTGAAATCTCCATTTTTTTCAACTTATTCATGAACGGGCCCGTTACAGGGAACAATCACACTTTTAAATTAAGCGCAACTCACTGCCGTATCCTTTAGTAAAATAAGTATAAATATTCATTAATTTATAAACAACAGTCTGCGCAAGGGATAAACGCACAGTGGTAGTATTTTTTTAATGTTTATTGATATATAATAATATCTCTTGAGCATAGTATAATCTGTGACTTGAGTAACGTATTTTTAAATTGAAATAGTTCTATTTTTACATAAGTTACAAAACTGTCCATTGAAAATAAAACGTTTTTTTTCCATAAAACATTTTACAGAACACATAGGTACCTACAGCCACTTGCTTCTTTTAACCGACTTCAAAAAAATGTGTGATGTGGATGTGATGGTTATCTTGATTGCTCTCAGTAAAAGAATAAAATTTCGTAAAATGGAAATTTTATTAGATACAAGGCCCAAAATGCCAAGATAAAGTTATAAACAAAAGTTTCATTGATGTAGGTATATATTTTGCCTCCAAAATTTGCTATTTTTCCCGTAGTATCATATCATCAGTCACAAAGAAAGAACATAAGTCACAAAAGGGAGAAAGGGCATAATTATTTTAACATAAGTCACAAAAGGGAGAAAGGGCATAATTATTTTTAAAGTACCATGTCTGCCTTGGCAGAACCTGGCGGTTTCTCAACAACCTGCAAAAAAAGTAATCACGTACCAGCATTGTACTTGATTCATACAATTATGAATTGTTAAGGTCGATAAGTATGGCTAGACAACTTGTTCTGCCCTGTAAACCAAAGCAAAAACATATTTGTATATTTGAGCTTTAATATAGTATTTTATATTATACAAGTTCCCACGCTCCAAACGTGAAGAATTAGCTTGCGAAAGGCTTAACTTATATCAACACGACGTAATGCCAACGAACCATAGCTGGGTTTCGTAATCCCTTAGTCTAGGCTGTAAAAAGTTTACTCTCGTACATTTTGGTCGTGTAACGAGCGTTTTTGCTGTTTAGTTGGTAGGTATGTTTTATTTTATCTGTGTAAAGTAAGGCTTATATCAACTGGACATAGGCCGAGATTACCTTGAGGTTTTATGTTGAACTCTCAATACAGCAGCAGCAGCAGCAGCTCTTTATTTTCTCAACGTCTTATCCTATCAAATAGTTAGATAGAAAAAACACTCATGTTCGGAGGTTTATAAATGCTACTTTCCTATCAAAATATTCGATCAGATAAGAAGTTGAGAAAGGGGCGAATAAATAAATAATAAATAAATAAATATCAGAGGACAATGTCACACAAATTGAGCTTGTCCCAAACTAAGCTCTAGACTTGTACTATGGGTACTAGACAACGATATAAATAAATACTTAAATACATAGAAAACATCCATGACTCAGGAATTCGGGCTCATCACACAAATATCTGCCCTTACTGGGATTTGAACCCAAGACTGCTAGCTTCGTAGGCAGGTTCACTACCAACGAGGCCAGCGTCGAATAAGGTCATCACTGTCATTATTTCATCCAAAAGACTTCCACTGCTGGACATAGGTCTCCCCCATATCATGGTTTGCCAGAAGGACCGGTTCTACTTATACACCGCTTGCATCCATCGGTTTTACGCAACCTCTACAGAGTTCAGGACAGGAGGAGATGAGAGGTCTAATAACAGTAAGGAGCAATCGGTAAATTTGAATTTTGGTTGATCAGACATGTAGAACTGTGGCACAGTTACATTATGTTTAACAATTCCTACGATTTGCTTTATAACTTTACTGTGACACAATTCTATGGTGGTCAAAGTGTAACTTTCCGATTGTACTCGCGTCATGATGACTTGTTGACAGGGTCTATCCCGTCGCTATTAACTTTAGTAAAATTAGTAAAACCAACAAAAAGGTACTTAAATCACAGACAGACTTTTGCATTAATAAAATTAGATATCAATAACAAATTAACAAAATATAGAAAAGGAAATACAGAACATATTTTTCAGAAGAACTTTATTAGGTATCTTCAGAAGTAGGATGGAACAATGCCAGAAGTAGGCCCAAACACGCCAGTGTTAATTTATTTTGTGCGTACAGTAAGCGCCTATAAAAAACAATGAGATAACTAGGACTTCCTTTTAAGACTCTTAAGTCCTGGTTTGCGTAATTACCGTGTAAACAGACTTAAGTAGACAGAACTACGTACAGTAAAACGCTGCGAGCAGTTTTTGAAGATGTGGCTAGCCTAAGTAGTGCTCGATTCCTACGATTATTATTTTCTTTTCGGGACAATGTCACACAATTTAACCTAGTCCCTGACTAAGCTGTAAGCTTGTACTATGGGTACTAGACCAAGATAAACTTACTTATATCGAGAAATATATACTTAAATACATAGGAATCACCCAAGACTCAGAAACAAATAGGTACCTACTCGCGTTCATCACACAAATATCTGCCCTTACCGGGTTTTGAACCCGGGACCACTAACTTCGTAGGCAGGGTCACTACCAACTAAGCTAACGTGTCGTCAATAATAGCCCTGCCTTGGGTTCAATTCTCGGTAAGGGCAAGGGTTTTGAATGTTTTCTATTTATGTAAGAGGATTGTGAACCGACGCTTAAATTTCGTAGCTGTCAAATAATTTCCATATTTACTTTAGCTCCGAGCGTTAACGTTTCTCACCCCCTAAATTAAGTCTGATTTCCACGATTATTGAATGTGTTGTAGTTATTATGAAAAACAAGGTTTACGTTTCCGTTTCTTTCCAAGAAATATTTTCTTGAAGAGGAAACCTGATCTAGTTTTTCATAATGTCTACGACACGACATATTCAAAAATCGTGAAATTTGAGTAGGGGGAAATAAACGTTTTTATTTTGTATGTAAATTTTTATTTTTTCCTTTCAAGTACATAATCGTAAGTATGCTTATCGTTGTCTAGTATCCGAGGCATGCCTAGAGCTTAATTTAAGACTAAATCATTTTGTGTGACATTGTCCCCTAATAATTATTACCAACTAGCTGATCGGACAGACGTTGTCCTGTCCAAATTTCCGGGCAAGTTTTCAATTTCATTTTCCCTAAAAACCTTACTCGGACTGTAAAAATAACCGTATAGTTTTTGGGAAACATTGCCAAATCTGTCCAAGTGTGAAGCCAGCCGTTCTGAGGTGACGCGCATTTACCATTTCAGCAGCATCATTATATTATACTTAAATCAGCTGTTAGATTAAGCCCTAAGGGAAACTGTAAGCTCCCCGACTTTGCACATACATTATTAACAATTCAACACCTCCTTTGATTATTACTTTAAACACGTAAATACTCAATCACTAAAATGAAACGTTTCATACAGAATAGACATTTTTGATGTTCAACGTAGGTTGCTGGCGTGTATCCAGGAACACGTAATCTCTTACACTTGACGTGTGTTTACGTCTAACCTACGTCTAACGGAATCATTTATCGAAGAGACGTATGACTGGCACTCGTATCAGAAGAACGTCGCGCCCATATATTTGACGCCATTTGCAGCAAACATCCGGTTGAAAGCCTAGGCCATTAGTCTAATAATATCGTGTGATAGGTTTTAAGTCTAGCAGACAAAATAATGATACTCGATTTTTTTTAAACCGGTTAGTTACTTGCGAGTTGGTCTCGAGCACCGAGGGTTTCGCACCGATGATGTCTTCTATGACTAATATATAAAATTCTCATGTCACGTGTTTGTAACAAAACTCCTCAAAAACATCTTGACTGATTCTTATGAAATTTTGTGTGTATATATGTATATTCAGTAGGTCTGTGATCAGAATGTAAAGTATATTTCATAAAGTTTGTATAAAAAAATTTGACCCGGGCGGCGCCGGGCGCGAACAGCTGGTACTTAAATATATAAAAATCTCATGTGACGGTATTTGTGGTCGAACTTCTCCAAGACGGCTCGAACGATTTTTATGAATTTTTGAAATGATAACTTCTTATGGGAGGGTAAACCGCTTCGTTATGTAACGCGTTACGTCGCCAGTCTGTCTGGCTTCCCTTTCTCTCACGCATACGGCAGCGGTAGGCAGGTTCCTCCTCTCTCACTCGAAGCCACAGCGTCAGCCGTATTTCGGACAGACGCTTCCTCCTCTCTCTACTCAGTGCTTTCAATATTAAATAGTTCAATTTAGATTAGTTTAAGTTATCACTTCTGTCGGGCGTCGGGCTATTATGGGACCGACATCCAAATTGCGTAAAAGAAACAGTTATTTCATTCAAACTTTGAGAGCTGAACAGCCGAAATGTATGGAATAATAAAAGTTGATGAGTATGACCTACAGAATTAGTCCCTGAAGTTTGTCCAACCTTCTGCCTAACACCCTGTATATTTGGTAGGTATGAGATTAGGTCGTAAAGTATATGAAACATTAGAAACCCAACAAAGTCCTGCGGCTGCCCGCTGTCTTCATATTTTAGAAACCCCATCATACGGACATACGAGTATCTACCGCTCTCTAAAGTAAAGAGCCGTAACTTTTCATTTCTGTCCCTTTTCCTTTTATGTGGACAGACTTTTTTACCAACCTAAATATAGTGTGCCCTGTGTTATGTTTTTCTAAAAAACTAAAGGCAGGTGTATCTGAGCAATGTTTTATTTTTCCTGCAATGTTTATTTAGTTTCGTACCTATATTACTTTAGGTATTTCTTTGAGATTTTTAATCTTTAGTAGTTTCTGTAATGAACGGTTTTTTTTCGTAACGTTCGCTAATATTAAGGAATAAAAAATTAGTAATAATAAAAGTTTTCATTCTTGTCTTTCTTTTATTACGCAATCATCTCATAATTAATTAATTAATTAAATAATCAAAAAATAAATGAGTATCCTATTTAACTTAAAAACTTACAAATAATTGTCGTGATAGGTTAAAAAAAAAGATATATTTGGTGACTCGGTTTTTATCGCTGCCAAAATAAAAATAATATTTCTAAGGTTGAAGCCAAAAACGCGTAAATTTTTCGAATTGTCAGTCGCAATTTCGGTCGCGTAATTTCTGCTGCATGCAAAATTCTAGCTGATTGTCGCCGTGTGAACCAAACAGGAGTTTTGTATGAAACCGAATGCCGCAGAAATTACGCTACTCACAACTCACAAATTTACGCTCGTCTGGCTTCACCCTAAAGATGAGGCTTTGTTTTTATATGGCTATAGTTTCAGAGAAAAAAGGTCTTGACAGACAGACGGAAAACAAAGTGATCTTAAAAGGATTCCGTGTTTTTCCGAATTTGTTACGTAACCCTATGAAGGAAAAATCAATAGAAACTGGTATCTGTTCGTTTAAATTTACATATTCCGTGGCATGTTTTTATTGCTCGTGACGTGAGTGTACGTTTTGCGCGTTTGAAACAGCAAATGAGCTATGGCGAACGAAAAGAGCAAAGGCACGTCGCGTCGGGACGAAAATGAAAGAACCATATTGCATGTCCGCCACGAAACTTACGCTAAAGGAAAATGGCCGCAGTTTTTTCTTGAGTGTGTATAGTATTAACACAACACAGCGCCTCTATTCAACACGGTAAAAACCATATCGTTTTTGATCTATTATCGTATTGTCAACGTTTTGATAGCTCTTATTTACTTGACAGTAATGGCGTCTGACGTCATAACAATACCATAACAAGTCAACTATGATATCGTTTTTACCGTCGGGAATAGAGGCGCTGGTCCTAGACAAGATACTTTTAGCGTTCGTTATCGTTATCAGAAATGTAGGTATAGGGTTGACGTAAGTTGTCGGACGGTCGCGTCGAGCCCCTACGTCAATTCCATTCATTTTGTCAGTTTTCGAAAATCGTTGCAACTTGTCTAGCCTCCGTGCATTTGTGTAAAGGTTGTTTAAAAATATTCAGCGTTTCAAGATTATTCAGGTATGGCTGTAAGAAATAACTGACCGCTTTTTTATGTTTGCATACAGACTGACTGCAGCGTTTCTTCGTAAAAGTTCTCTTTCGGATGTAGTCGTAATATGTCTTTGCGGTTTATTTATAAAATTAAATTTATTTCATAAATCATAAGAAACGTCTCATCAAATCCATTTCTTTGGCGCTAAAATCACTCAATTGAACCGCCTAAAATGACTCATTTCCTTTCAACCACACCGAGATTACCAAAGCACCTAAGACCAAAGTTCCAAGACACTTCATTTTCTAGATTAATCTAACGCAAAAGTTTCGCACATATTCAAATTCGGCGAGTTTTGACGTGGGGATCCCGCCGGGGCAAACTTCAAACTTTCCCTTCACGTATTTCCCTCTCAAAGCTACACAGAAAGGCTTTTAAAATTCAAATTGGGTATTAATTAAAACACCAATCTAGGAGTTTCAAAGCCTGTGGCGCCTCATCGACCTTCTTGGTATCGGAACTAAATAAGTAATGATCAATTCTCTCTGTACCTTTTCGTTGGGTACCTAATTACGTATTGTTTTATCGAAACACATTTCAACGACCGTATCGTTACGCAGAATTTTCATTTCATCGAAAGGCATTTCTTGTCGCTTGAGTTTTTTTTTTAGTAGTCACAAGTCTAACTTAACCTTTAAAATGTCTTGAAAGCTTCGTGGTTTTAGCAGAAAAAAGCGTTCGATGAAATAAAATTCGATCAAATTATACAAACGATAAAGTGAAATTCGATAAAATGATGGATACCTACCCTTTTCGTTATTACTTTGTTTGTTTGTTTGGTTTTTTTTAAAATTTGGGCATTGACGGTCAGTCCATCGCGTCAGTTACGCCAGTCAGTCAGTCCATCGCGTCAGTTACGCCAGTCAGTCAGTCTATCGCGTCAGTCACGCCAGTCAGTCAGTCCATCGGTACAGTCCAAAAACACGGGGCAATCTCGAACAAATTTACTTCCACTTTTGAACCTTATTACAATGATGTAAGGTAAAAAAGTGGATACATCTCTAGGTAGTTGACCGTACTTTGGGTACTAAAACAACGACAAACATAGGTACTTACATGGATTAATACATAAAAAACATCCAAGACTCAGGCACGATTTAGGCGTCGTTTCATTTGATTAACTACATTTACACCACGACTATATTTCATCAAATGGATTAACCGTGAAAGCAAAGCTTTAAACAGCTGTTTAAACCTGACCCTGACGTTGAAGCGACAAAGTACTATAGTGATCGTTAATTTATGAAGTTGACTGTAGGTACAGTTGGGAATGATGGATGGCCATATTGTACAAACAAATCTAGAAAATAGCTTTAAAAATCTGTCTGCCTTTTTATCGTACAGATATTGATGCATAGGCTAGCTAAGGCATAGAGTGTAAGGGTCTCCCCAGACCTATCGACGTGGAATCAGCTTGAGCCGGTAAGAAAAAGTTTTATGTCCATGCAATAAGATCGAAAGCGTCGTCGTTCTGGGGAGACCCTAAGTACGCGGCAAACCGTCTCTAACGCGTTTGCGTCCAAGTAAATTATACGAGAAACGCAAAGACGTTTGAGACGTATTTGTAGCAACTTACACTAAGGGCCCTGAGGCCCTAGCCAAGATGGTTTAGGGCCCTGGTAATTTGAAATTTAAATTTAATTAAAATAACAAACCCTTAAACCTCCTGTTTTGAATAACCTCTACCACAGAATTTGAGGCTCAGAGATAAAATATAGCCTACTAGCGTTTTCGACTCCGTCCGCGTAATTCGTTTGTCGCTGCTCCTTTAATTTTCCGATTTCAGGTTTAAAGTACGTATATTGAATTTCACGCCGATTGATTAAGACGTTAAATCTTAAAAAACAAACACTGTTACATTTATAACATGATTAAGAAAAGAATGTCACTCCGTGGATAAAGAGTCATGAATCCAACAAATAACCGGTGCCTTCATTATAGCTTAAGAGGATTATGAATCTGGAAATTTCCATACAAAATTCCATAATGTCTCTCTCCCCTTAAAACTAAAAAGTTGGTCTTCACGTTTTCCTCTCTAAGATAAAAACCGGCCAAGTGCGAGTCGGTGTCGCGCACGAAGGGTTCCGTACCATTATCTATACAACATTAGCAAAAAACGGCAAAAAAAATCACGTTGGTTGTATGAGGGCCCCCCTTGAATATTAATTTTATTCTGTTTTTAGTATTTTTTGTTATACCGGCAACAGAAATACATCTTCTGTGAAAATTTCAACTATCTAGCTATCACGGTTCATGAGATACAGCCTGGTGACAGACAGACAGACGGACAGCGGAGTCTTAGTAATAGGGTCCCGTTTTTACCCTTTGGGTACGAAACCCTAAAAAACGGAAACGTACCTGGGTTTTAATACTTAATACAACATGTTCAAAAATCGTGGAAATCGGACATGATTTACTTAGGGTGTGAGAAATATTATCGCCCGAAGATAAAGTATATGGAAAAAAATTGTCAGCTACGCGATTTAAGCGTTGATATACGATCCCCTTAAGCGCTAATACTATATTTTATCCCACCTTTTTTTTCCCAGTATTACGATACTGGGCTCTGGCAAATTATGTCTTAATGTTTGTATTTATCAATTAAGCCCACTTCATACCGTCAAATTAAGTAATTACTCCGTCTTAATTGAGGTAATGCGGATTAAGTTTCTGTACCGGAAAAAATGTTTCCTTGTAACATTAAAAAACATTTTACCGAAAAAAAACTGCTACTTCGCTTAAAGAGGAAACCTTCAGTTTTGTGTGCAAATAAGAATTAATTCAATGTGAAACAGAACACTTTAATTTTACTTAGAATTAATGTTTAATGAAATGAAATGAAATGAAATAGTTTTATTCTGGAAAACAGGTTCCGTAAAAAACACTAAAAAAAACAGTAATGTCACAATTTCGACTAAACTAGAATATAAGCCACCTTATAGGCACCGCCACGGGTCTCCCCGGTCCCGCGATGACAGGCTTATGGTAGCCCCTGAGGCCCTAACCATGATGCATTACGCTAACTAGCGTTTCTATTCATTTCGTTTTTAAACCAATCGCGTCACTGGTAAATGACGTGACACGCCCTTACCGCCGAAAGCAGAGTGTTGGAGGAAATTAACGCTCGTGACCGTACCTACACAAGCAAAACACTTTATTTATAATTTAAAAAAAATGAAGAGGTATTTTTACATGTAGAATTTGTTTTATATCCAAATGAACAATATTAGGTTGGGCTCAGCGTTATCAAATAAGGATAATCCGTAATATAGCACGTACACAGACAAATCGGGGCGAAAACCGGCTGAGCCCAAGCAGGCGAAAATTTGGCAATTCGAAAGCCTTCCCGAATTGATTCCGAGAAGTTGAATCTAAGCGACCGTGAGCAGTGGGCCGTGTGATCAGTTTAAAAGTTAATTTATTACGCCGTACACGAGGACAGACAGAACGAATCTTTTTTTTTAAATGGGGAGGCCGTGATATTTTTGCGACGGCATGCTTTTGCGCTACCAATGTATATTATGTACCTGACATAACGAATAGAGGGACGGAAAGAAGATGTCGAGTCACTTTAAAAAAAAGAGATTTGAAACTCAAAATTTAGAGTTTGCAATAAGTGATATTAGCTATCGCTCAGTTACAGATTTATATAAGCCTTAATATAAAAAAAACAATACAAACCAATTGAAAAAGAAAATTAAATTAGGTACTCTATTCAAAATTAGTCGGTGACTAGTGTTCTTCCCGTGTACTAATAGCATTTATTTCCGAGGTATCGCCTTAGATCCCAAGCACAAATACATATTTTCAGTGAAAGTAAACGCTATTTGTTACATTACAGTTTTTTAATAGCGCAAAAATAGCGGTTACAACGCTTCACGGCCTTACCTAAGTACATCTAGTAAGTGTAATGAGTTAACGTTTTAGGGCATAGATATTTAAGCGTTATAATATAACACTTTTTAGGTCTATAAGGGCCTTAAGGCTTGGACTATATGGGCCTAGTTTGGCCCCTTTTCTACTAGGTAAAAACCATTTGCTTATAACATGTTATCGTACTATTTTTAACTCAGGCGCCTTTACTGTCTTAGATTCTCTTAATTAATTCCATTTAACAGCAATATTATACCTATTTAGATTTATAAAATAACGTTAGCGTTGCAGAGACACGTCCGTTCATTCACACTCATCCTTAATATCGTATAATGAAAGATAAAATACTGTAAAACATTCACCTAATATAAATTTTCCAACGTCCTCCACGTCTCTTTGCGAAAAATCTGTTTGGAGTACAAATATTTACAGAAACAGCAAATGTACAAATACAAATAGCTGTTTTATCGACTCGGCAATATGTTATACCTACGTTACACAAATAAAGCGTAAACGGTAAAAGAAAAGCGATAAACCTTACATTCACTTATGTGCATACACCGGACTGACGAGGGCAAAAATGTACCAGTGCTAGTGATTCATTAAATATCGACTAAGTTTTTTGACAACTTTTTTCGTGACATATGGATCTTACATGTCTTGCAAAAGTAAGTCGTACCTTTATCTTCTACATCTGAATGAGCTTTTCCATGAAGATAAACGATCTTTATTCTTTTGAGGCATTTTTAACCGACTTAAAAAACAAAAAGGTTCTCAATTCGTCGGAATGCTGAAGAATATTGTTGTACTGAATGAATTTTTTATTCAATGTAATTTCAGTGGTTGTCAAAAGTGAAGAGTCCAGAGTCAATGTCAGATACCGGTTTTTTATAGTTGCGATAAGTATAAATATAAGAGGTTTGCACATAATTAAAAGATATTCAAATTTAGCCATTACTTATGATAATGATGATTAAAAGTTGCTTTTTATCGATGTCGATAAACTTAGTCGTCATTTAATGAATCACTAGCACTGGTAAATTTTTGCCCCCGTCAATCCGGTGTATGCTTATGTGGGATCATCGAGTATTTTTACTTGTAAAAGCAACGTATTTATACTTACGCGTACGTTCAGGGGCCTTATTTTACGTTGTGTTTACATCTTTAGAATAGGCCCTAAACTGGAAAACGCGTCTCTAAGCAATGCAAGCGGCAAATCATGTAACAGATGAGGTGACAACGTTATCATAGGGTTTTGACCCTGCAGAATACGGATAGAATATAGTCATGGTAACCTAAATTTTTCGTCCCTCCATCTCTATATCTTTCTGTGTCATCTTGGAAAAACTGTAAATTTTTCAGTCTACTTTTTTCAAAAATGGTCCTTGGCTACTATTGTTACCGTATTGCTCTCGACTCGACCTACAAGACTGACAAGTAAGTAAGAGCTATCGTAACGTTAACGCCACTATAGCAAAACTGAGGAACTAGACAAGATGTATTCGGCGTTCGTTATCGTTTTCCAAAATGTATAGGATTGACGTAAGCTGTCAGACGGTTGCGTCGAACGCCTAACGTCAATTACATACATTTTGTCAGTTTTCGAAAATCGTTTACGTTAGCGTTAAGCTACTTGTCTAGCCTCTCTATAGGCGTAGCCGTACAGTTGAGTTCATAAATATGTGTACACTTTGGTACCATGTCACTTAAACGCTGTGACAATTCATGTATGGCAGTTTAAACATGACATTAAATAGACAAGGTAGGTACTAAAGTGTTGACATATTCATGAACTCGACTGTACAAACTCTGCTAATGTTTTATTAATTGCCTATCGACTCGAAATATATGGAGTTGATATAAGCGTAAAAGCGGTCGACGCGATCTGTCATCATCTTACGTCAATCCTATACATTTTGTCGATTTTCGAAAATCGCTAACTTATCGTTATGCATCTTGACTAGGCCGTCTGGTATCGATAATGTAGAATAATACCGCTGGTTGAATAGTACCTTATGCTTTTATTACCGTCAGGTTATTCTTTCTATTTTTTTACGGTCATACATATTCTACTAAAACAACCCTTCTCTATGTCACCTTGTTTTCGAAACCATATTGCTTTTTTACGATATGTTCGTCCATAGCGGGAATAATTATGTTCTAATAATAGTATCGTCATCATTCTTAACGTTGTGATTCCCTACCTTAACTTGTAGAACATTAAATGGCTTTTTAAAAGCAACCTGCACGGGTAGCACTAGTTGTATTTTCTCGCTTGTCACTCAGTGCGTCTCTATCGTTACAGACTGGAAAAGAAGGGAGATCTGAGCGACAAACAAGTCGCGGACAACATTGCTAGCCGTGCTGGATGGCCCAGACATTGAATAAATTTATCAGTCCACTTAAGGGGTTTTACAACTTAGGTATGAATCTTTAAAAGAGAGTTAATCTTGGTCCTCAGGGGTGCCACCGCATTTAGAGTCTTAGGATTGCAGTCTTGAGAACGAAGTCATGAAAAATGAAATGTTTATGGATCTCAGATCCGACTTACAACTAGGTGGCTTATGTGTTCGTGTGCCTTCTCCTTAATAAAAAAAAAGAATATCCTAGATTTGTCTATTGCAAAATAATTATATATTCTCTGTATCCTTTTAATCTTACTGCTTCCAATCAAACTTGCGAAAACTCCCGCAATTGGAAGAAGAGCGAAGAACTTCAAAGTTATGTCATTACCGAGGAACCAAAGATTTTTATTACTATTTGGCTTTCGTTGATTTCTCGTGTTATTAGTCATTAGGAGTAGCAACTTTGTTAGTTCGGAGGCAATATTAGATGTCAAGACCTGAAAAGTTCCAGGCAGAAACAGGGATAGAGCTTTAGGAGTCATATATCGCTGTCGCTTTCAGTCTTTTTGATTTTCTGATATGGTGGGTTGTAGGATCTTGTGCAGGGTCCGTCTCATCTTACCGCTAATCCGCTAAAATTGTAGCTAAACCGCTTAACCAATTCTGATAAAATTTTGTATCGAGATATACGCGATAACTGACTTCTACGCCCCACAAACAAAAAAACTTGGAACAGTACATCTTAATTGACAAGATTTCACATTTTCAAGACTAATTTTATTCGTTCTATAGATACCTACTGTTTGGAAGGAGGAAGACACTAATCGTTTTAATTTTTTCCTAGGATGAATAATTATTTTATTATTCATTTATTAAGATGTACTTATTCTAAAAGGGCGTAACTTCATTTCTATGACACAATGGACATATTACGTTAGGCCAGTCTGTATTAAAAAAGTTCTTTTTTTTAATAATGGCGTTCCACCGATAATTATTTAAGTATCTATCTGTCTGTCAATAGTGTCAAATGTCAAATTTAGAATTATGACAGCTTTTTTTTCTCGTGAAAAAGGCAATGTATTATATCTATTTGGGCGTAGTATTGGTAAAATTCGATATATTTTTTAACTTTCTTATAATTTATTAAATAAAGAAAAATAAATTGAAATAAATATTTTGCCGTGTTCAGGAGGCAAATCCTTTCGATTCCTATAGTAATTTGCAGGTGTCACCAAAATTAAATGTCAATTAAAGGTATACAACGGGCGGTCTTACTTACCGCTACTCTCTCTCCCAGCGGGCCTAATATGGCAGCGTTTATATCGTGACAAAGTGTGGATAAGGCATCCGTCACCTTCTGACACGTTGATAAGTACGAGAGTGACGGATGCTTTATCCAGATTTGACACGCGATATAGACGCAGCCATGCTAGGTCCGCAGATACCCTTGGACTGAGAAATTGCTTAGGTCGCAAATAAAGTCTTGTGCAGCGGTGTAAACTAATTAATTGATTTAGAAGTAAACACCTATTATTAATTAATATAATACATATATAACTTCTAGAATTAATATGTAGGAAAAGTAAAGGAAAAAGAAAGTAATCTTATAGTTACAATATTTCTTCTATGAAAATAAAATCCCTTTTGGTTTTATTTCAATTTCCCGTCCATATTTAATAAAGATTCGGCGAGTAAGGGCCCGTTTCGCCGCTCGCGTTCTATCTAACCTATACGGGAAGTTTCTTTCAAAACAGATTAAGGTGAGCCCTTTTGCCGTAAAAAGGCGCCGGATAACTTTATTTTCTTACTTTGTAGGGCGAAATCAAAGAAATTCTTTGAGCTAATAAAGTATTTTATGTATCGTAAATATTTATCTTCTGAATAAACGTTTAGAGAAGACACGGCCTCTTGTTTACCATGTTTAATCAAATTGTTTTTCTTTTTTTAGAATAGAATAATTGAAAATGAAACTTAATTTCAGTAAAGTTAATCGCTACAACATAAACATTTAAAAAATACTACTAAATTTATTTCTGCCCAATTGCACAAAAATTAACATAATTTAATGTCACCTTGTGTAGCTTGCAGTGACTAGAAAGTAGCAGCTAGTCACCTTAGCGAACTAGAAAGCATAGTATAAATAGAAAAGTAGTTCGTCTCCGGCCGTTGAGGAGTTTATGTTACCTATTGCCGCTCGGGCGCTACGGTTGCGTCGATGCTATGAGTACCAAAAACATTACTTTCGCGAGTTAAAGAAAACTTTAGATTTGTTCTGCCAAAAGTATTAGTTATGGAAAACTGTACGCAGAAGTTTTTTTTCAAATCCTTACAAATTATTTTTTAACAGATTAACAGCGGGCCTATTATGGTTACCCCATATCGACGTGATAAACCGATTTTATCTCGAGATAAGCGACAAATTGTCACTGTAGACGATAGCTAACATGGTGGCGTCGATTAAATTGAATTATCCATTATCCACCGACATAGATGATGAAACAACATATTTATCGTTTTTCCTAACATGGATGGCCACTTGTGTCCACTTCTGACAACTGTGTTTAGGTAAATTTATGTGAGTAGCATTTAGGTAACGACAAAATCTCATACAAAACTTAATTATAGGTACAACCCAACCTTTTTTTCTTGGGTTAATTTTAAAATTGTTTAATTTTTTGCTTCTTCAATATGCAATCTTAGGGCGGTTTCAGACCAGCGTTTTAAAAGCAAGCGTTGCTAATTATATAGCCACACAGTATATAATAATAATTGTATTATTAGCCATCTGTTTGTTAGGTTGCGGTAACCTATGAAAGCACTGGCCCGACTTTGATGTAGCTTCCAGTTAGTTAATTCTTGATAATTGTAGTGTACCTAATTAATTCATATTCGCTCAAGGAAGTGGTGGGTGGAAGGTAGGTAAATTTATATACACCTAAGATTATAATGCGAGAATATATTCAAGCATGACATTTTTATGCTTTAAGAATAAGGTAGGTATATTATTTAAATATTACAAGTTAAAAAGTTATTTTAAAAAATATTAAATTAGACGTTAATCTAGCTCGTCATCAAACTTAGGTATAGTTGATGTCAATTTAAATGGGCAAAGATGTTAACAAATTTAGTACCTACCTACTGTTTGTCACATAACCTCAAATTTTCATCGAGCGTATTTTTATTGATATATAAAAGTACAAATAATAGTAATTTAATCTAAAACTTAAACTTAATATAAAAATACCTCAAAAGTATGAGATTATGGAGTAATATTTATATTTTAATTGACACGACTTTACCTAAGGACTAATCGGATTAAACTAGTTTTCTATTATACTTTTACTCATATTAAACTTATAGCACCCGTAGCCATACTTTGCACTTTCTATTTGGAAAAATATGAAGGGTACATGAGACTGAAATAATTAACTAATTTCCCAATGTAACCCAAAACTTTGCATGGAAATTGTCCGACTTGTTACCGAAATATTAGTATGACTAACTTCGTTACGAGTTGCATGGGCAAATTTTATTCAAAGTTTTTTGGTCACGTGTCGGCAAATTAGCCAACTTACAAAAAATATTTTATTTTCAAAAATTTGAAATTCAAATTTGTAGGAAGCACTTACCTACAATTTGGTTTAGAGCAATGTTTATACGCTATATCAAAAAAATGAAATTAGAGAGGTGTCCTGTCATCTTCTACCGTGGTATACGTTTGTATGACACCCCTACCTTCAGTTTCTTCTCTCTATTTTAACAAAAGCACAAAAAAAAAATCTTTCTAAAAACGAAAACACAAATGCCCCTTGACCGCAGTATTTTTTGGATTGTAGGGTTTATTTTTCAAACTTTTGTTCAATTATAGGTCTGTCTCCTAGACATAATATATATGACCCAAAAAATGCTGAACATAGTAACTCCGTTCGTACCGCAGGTTTCCCTGTAACTTGGAGAGGCATTTAACTGTATAATTTTCTTGTTTCTAAAATTCAATTAGGCGCGACGCCGCCAGTTGAAAACTCTGTAATACGCTCAAGCCTGTTGTTTATATTTGCATTTTGATGGAAATACAATTAGGTTTGTTTTAGCTTTAGCAAATAATTTACCATAAGCCTGTTTGGTTATGCTGTAATCTCACTAGTCCAACAATGATAATAAAGTTGACAGTTTGTAATAATGTCCGGTTGTAAATGCTGCATTTCAAAAAAAAAATTGTTTAATTCGTTAGTTCCTGTGAAGATCTCGTTGGATAACATTTACATGGATGAAGTCACGGACAAACGGTGTACATAGGATAGATGTGAACTGCCTCATATAAAATGTATTGCCAACAGAACACCCTATATTTTGTCGGATACGACACCCGATAAGTGGGAACCCGCTCTTAGGATGAAGAAATAAACATGTGTAGTTCACGAATGAATGGATCAAATAAAGTATATCAGTTCGTTTCACTTGTCAATCTTTAGTTCAGTAGCGTTTTATTTGCTTCAAATAATTGCGTTCAATTTGTTCCTGAGTCTAAAACGTTTTTTATGTATGTACTTATTTAAATATTTATTTCTATATTCATAGCTATATTTTCTTTTGAGAAACATAAATTTATTTTAAAGTCTCTTGTAAAACTTACCTTCTTGTACACATAAACTAACTTTCTGACTTAAATTTGGTTGTAAAATATGAGTGTAATGTATGCAGTTTCTTTTCTATCGATTATTTTGAAACATTGTAACATTATTACTATATTACGCCAATAAACGATTAAATTAGGGTTATCTAATCCTGTTTGTGCAAAATATGCTTATAGAATTAAGAACAAGTTGTTAGAGTTGTTGGTAATACCGTATCTCTGCCTACCCCACTCTGGGATGAAAGCGTGACGGTATGTATGTATGTATGTATGTATTAGAGGTCCCAATATTGCATTACCTACTTATTTATAAAACGCCTACACAGAGACACCTGAGATTTTATTTAATTTCACTTTAATAATCTTGATAATAGAATAAGGCGACGTAGCTAGTTTAAATAAAAAGCAAAAACCCGATTTAAAAAACGCTAAAAATAACTTCTTTTAAAATAGTAGGTAATAGGTCAGTCAAACTGAAGTCTGTTTGCTTTTGTAGAAGGCATCTTAAACCTGATTTAAATAATCGACAGCTCCATTCATTTTTATTGACCAACAACCGTGCTTAACATCAAAAGTAAGTTTAACTTTTCGGTTCATAATGACCTTAACAGGTTAAGTTAATAAAAGCCTGTGGTAAGTACGAACAAAACAACAATAACAAAAACTAGTTAGATTACAGCAAACATTAATCGAATAAAGGGGTAGGTACCTATTATTTTATCGAAACACTTCTCAACGAACGTATAATTACGCAGAATTTTCATTTCATCGAAAGGCATTTCTCACCGCATGCGTTGCTTTTTTTTGGTAATGACAATTATTGTAACCCAACCTAACCTACGTAATTAATGTTTAAGATATCCTGAAACCATTTTGGTATGAGCAGAAAATAGCGTTCGACAAAATGAAATTCGATAAAATGATATAATCGATGAAGTGCAATTCGATAAAAGGGTGATGGGTTACCCGAATAAAGACATTGAACTCACTGCAAAACAATTGGTCTTCCTGCGGGCCTATTATATCGCTCTAGATCAACGTGGATAAAACATCTGTCACTTTCTGGCAATATGTATTTAGTAGGTGCGAGAGGCGATTGTTTTATCCACAGCAATAAACATGACAGTAATCCCGCTGTCAGCGCTGAATACGAATAGAATCGAGAAAGCCCAAGGGTACAATATCGCTTGTAAACTTTTAATTCGATTGACGAGTTGATGTAACTCAAACCACTTGAGGAGTTTCAGGTTTCAATAACAACTGTTCTGCCCTCAGAAGTCAAAAAGCAGTATCCCAAATTCATATTCAAAGCAGTTTTAATTCTCTTCTGTTAGTAATTAGGTTGATATTGCTACAGAAGTCTTATCTTAGATACTGCCTATTGACTTACAAGGGCAGTGTTGGTCTCTAAAGGCTTGGCGGTCCACTAGATTTGTTGGTAAAGTTTACCTTTTCTTATCGCAGCGAGGCAAAGTAGCTTCTGCTTTCTGGGTATAAGTTGGTTCTGACGTTTATGGACATTTGTTGCCATCTCAAAATATCGACTGTGTTTATTTTAAAATAAAACAGTCTACTAATAGAAAGAGTTTCTTTTAACTTACGTAAATTAAAAATATAGCAATTAATTAGACCAAAAAACACTCATACAATGGAGCCCCCCCTTTTAAAGCTGATTTTAAAAACCGCATCTAATATTGTTCTATACAATTGGGAGCTCACAAAGATACAAACGTTCAAAATAGCTAAGTATATTAATTCTACATTGTTTTCAAGGTTAACGTAATATAGCTCTTAAATCTTAATTTGATAGTAAAGGAGGCCAAGTGGTTAAAACCATGATAACGATATTGGAAGATAAAGTGGAATAGAGGCCCAACATCTTCTATACTAAAAACCAAGAGCGAGATATTTAAAAAAAAGTTGTCAGTCTGTACATATAAATCTTCCTTGACAGACAAACTAACTGACTCTCTCGACCAGAGTCTCTATTCTACCGCGTTAAACCATATTGCTTTTGACGTGTTATAGTATTTTCAACGTTACGATACCTCTTATTTACTTGACAGTAATGGCGGCCGAGTTGATAACATCGTCAAAAGTAATTTTGTTTTAAAGATTTGAAAAGAGGCCCTGAATTTTTGAATATTTCTTGGGTACCCTATAAGTGCACTTACAAAGAAGATTTCTAAAATCAACCCCCAACGGGAAGAAAAGGGGAAAATAACAGGAAATAAATTCTATGCGTACAAAGTCGCATGCAGGCGTCCTCCAGTCTCTAATAAAACTTCATCTATTGTGGAAAGAGAATCGGTAGCCTGAGAGTAAAACTTTGAATTTTCCAGAAATTCGTGAAGAAATGCCTGATTAGCTCTTGAATCTAAGTTAGTGAAGTTCGATCGTAAACTTCCTTCCCTTTTTTTCCCCGCTGATGCACCTTAAGTAGAAAAGAAAGCAAAGAGTAATAAAATCAAACTTTTGCTGTCAATACGTCCCGGGCTGAAGGGATAAAGACATGAAATTATGTAAATAACTAATCAAAAAGCGAACTTTAATAACGACTTCTTAAGAACCATCTTTCTTTACTTATAAAAAGTTACTAGTTTTTACTCGACTGTGTAGAAGTCGTTGATCACTGTTCCTTCGGGAACTATCCAATTATTAACTAACCCCCTTGATCATAAACGCACTATAAACCTATTTTAGTTAAAGTACGCTTTGTCACTTTCCGTCAGACGCAAATGTCGGAATGACAGATCCAGACAACTTTTGTTTGAAGCATAATTAAGCTATTGTGCGTGTATGAATCTGCGTGAATTCTACGCGAATGGCGGATATTTTTAACTAGCCAGCGGCCTTGATATTTATGTGTTTTAAAGAACGAAAAAAACACCTTTTAAAACCCTTGATTTACTAGTAACACTTGACACTGGCAGAATGCCGTAGATGATTTAAAAAATACTATGATTTTAAACATATAGGTATAGGAACGGACAAAGGATACCAAAATATAAAACCCCTTTATTGAGCCAAGATCTAAAAAATACTACAGGTAAAGGGGCAGCGAAAAGGACAGAAATATATGGCTCCTATAGCCCTATCCTTCTTGCTGACTGGAAGTTGGCATGATTGTACAGTTTATTACAAACCTTCATTTCAATTATTTGATTGCGTGCTTAGTGAATCCAGCTAGGATAGATACAATACGCCTGAAGCTCTTAGATAAAATAAACCAATTTGACAAAATCACTCTAACAGCATTTGCGACCTTATTGAAAACCGTAGACGGATGATTTACTTCTGTATCAAATAACACATATGCCTTTTAGACTTAAAAGGATACAAACATATTCCAACTCACACCGAACTACGCCACAATCGTGTCAACAAAGTTGGATCCGGCCAATATTTGCTCCAAACGGAAATGGTACCGCCATTTTGTTTTCCAGACACGCTGGTTTTGTATTTACACGGTCTTTATTGTTCCGATCGGCAGTTTACTTCGACAAATGCGGTGTGAACATAAAGGCTAGCCACAACGTAGGGCTGTAATATCAAAGCATAAAACAGGCGCGGATCAAGCCCTCAAAAAAGGTTGTGGTCACAGCCACCCGAAAATCGGCCAAGTGCGAGGCTGAGTATGAACTCGCTCATGATTAGTGTAGTGCATTCCTACAGAGATGTTTACAAAGTATAGAAATGTACTTTTCACACCACATGCTCGAAATTGCCCAATTATATATCATGCAAACCTCACCTAAAGTAAGTCATTATAACCCGCTGGTTAATAATGAGATTAGAATTCGTATGAAATATTACAATTTGTACTTTTTTTTAATAAGGTAGGTACTTTAAGTTTTAATAAAACGTTGTTACTAGTAAGTAGCCTTGGTTTTTATTGTCTTCAAAAGGTGAGAAAAGTAGAATCCTTTGGGATAAAGCTGTTTTTGTCTTGGGCGAGCTTGAATCCCTCGCTGCATTCACGACTCCGTTTTAATTCCGGAGCACCCCATAAAATTACTATCACATAACATTATACAGTCAGACAGACAGGAAAACACGGAAGCTAAAAAGGTTTCTAATTTGACTACGGATCCCTAAAAACCGGTAAACTGGAATCTTCTCGGCAGCAAGCAATCTGACGCACAAGTGGCATTCCAATTTACGTCAAACACTAATATGGGCACCTTTTACGGTTTCGTATATTAGCTAAAAAAGAAACCATTACAGGATCACTCACGTGTCTGTCTGTCCCAGCGTGGTCCCAGCCTATTTCTGTCGAATATACGGAATAAAGTATAGGAAAAAGTTTAGTACATATAGAGTTGGTTGGCTTATAGAGTGTTTTTATTTTGCGTTTTGGCTCGGTCTCACCTGTAGGCCTAGTAATATGGCTGCGTCTATATCGCGCGTCAAATGTGGATAAAGCATCCGTCACTGTCGTACTTATTTACGTGTCAAAAGGTGACGGACGCCTTATCTAAACTTTGTCACGCAATAAACGCAGCCATGTTAGGGCCCCGAGGGGCCTTATATGACCGCGTTTATCGCGTGACAAAATGTGGATAAAACATCCGTCGCTCTTTGACACGTACGTACCAGAGTGAGACGGATGCTTTATCCACATTTTGTCACGCTGTAAACGCAGCCATACTAGGCCCGCGGATGGTAAGTGAATCACAAAATTGGTATACAGGGTGACAGGTAAGTCGACCTAGTCCTTGGAAGGTGTTATAAATACTAGAGGTAATTTGCAATAATTTTGTCGCAATTGACTCTATATCAATATATGGGTCTATATAAATGGTTTCGAGTTATTAAATTTTTCAAATATTTACTTAACATCGAAATTCGTCATTTGATCTAAATCTGTCAAATTGTGAAAAAAAAACTTCACTCTGGGAACTAAAAATAAATTTTTCAAAGAGCTGATTAATGAGCAAACCTTTTATTTCTGAGGGATTTGGAATTTTCGCCAAGTATTTTCGTTGAAATCATTTTCTCATATTTCAATGAAAATACTTGGCGAAAATTCCAAAAACCTCAGAAATAAAAGGTTCTTAAATCATAACTTCATAAGTCTTTTTGAAGTGATAACTTCTTATGGGAGGGTAAACCGCTTCGTTACGTAACGCGTTACGGCGCCAGTCTGTCTGGCTTCCCTTTCTCTCACGTATACGGCAGCGGTAGGCAGGCTCCTCCTCTCTCACTCTAACCCACAGATTTAGATTAGTTTAAGTTATCACTTCTGTCGGGCGTCCCGAGAAGCAAAAGTTTTTTTTTTTTTTCTCTGGAGAGGGATTACTCCAAACAGATGTGTGACACTAGGCGTAACAATAAGTCTCAACCACACATAAAAAAACGCAACTCCGAAGCGTTCGCTTTAATAGAATGCATCTAGCCTAGACTGGAACAACATATTACAGAGTAGCTCATGTTGGATTAACTTCTTACTTAAACAGAACACAGGTGGGTTATTGTCTTATGCAACTCACTTCTCAATCCGTTGACGAAGAATTAACCGGCTAACTAAAGATGGCGCACGCTCATATTCACGTAAGGCATATAAGTAGCTGCTTACTTTAGTGCTTTGTCACTTTAACGTCATGTTTGAACTGCTGCACTAATCAGTCTAAGACGTTAAAGTGACAAAGTATAAACAAACAAATATACACAAAAAATAAAAGTGTGCAGCTACTTAAAAGGCCGACTTTGGTTTGGTTAATAATTCATCTTCGAATTAAAAAGTGAGTTAAAAAGAAACTGATAGAATGCACCTGTCCAAGTCTGCATAATGGAAGAAACAACTCCGAACAAACTAGTTTGTGTTGGATTAACTTCTTGTTTAAACTGAATGCAGTGCGGCTTAGCACTGCACTGAGTGCATTTTCATGCATGCCCAGACAACACTCAGTATAACGCTCGTGCAACGAGAAAGATTATAAAGTTCAAAACAATTTTCTATTTGGAAAATTTCTGAGGAGCAAAGTAAATTTGTGGATTTTCTTTTGGATTCCTGTTGACGTTTGCTTTGTGAGTTCACAAAGTGGATTTACTTTGATCTTTGGAAGTGGTTTTTGTTAATCTTTAGTTAGTTAGACTTGCTCTCTTGCATATTGAAGTACCTAATTCATTTTATATTAAAGAAGGAAGGCGCCGTGTTAGGCAAGAGCATGTCTGACCATGCTCAGTGTAGGGTTCTGACGCCGTTACTACACAAAAACTATCTCCGTGTGCGTGTGCGTGTGCGTGTGCGTGTGCGTGTGCGTGTGCGGGTGCGTGTGCGGGTGCGTGTGCGTGTGCGCGTGCGCGTGCGCGTCCGCGTGCGCTTGCGCGTGCGCGTGCGTGTGCGTGTGCGTGTGCGTGTGCTTGTGTAACAAGAACAAACGACAGGGTGTTTAAAATCAAAGCTATGACTAAAAGGTTTTCAAAACTGCCGTTTACTAAAAATCACACAAAGTAATGATTATTATAATGATATACTTATTAGACGATGTTTTATAAAATGCTATAAAATTTATATAATTATATTTCTGTCGATATTTATAAAGAGAACGACCAGGCTATGCTACAAAGTTTAAATTTAAAGATAAGGTTTTTCTAGTCAGTATTTTCGTACAGAAAAAGCATTAAACAATCTTGCTCCTACATGTCAAATGAATCAATTTTAACTACGTAGAACCTGTAAATCAGGAAAAATAATTTAATTTAAAAGAACTGACATATAAACTTTAACTCGAAATGTTACATTTAAAGCGTGATCAAATCAACAAATCAACCAAAAGAACACATTAGACACGAGAAACACTTCATATCATCTAACGTTACGTTACATTTTACATTAACCATCGACATTTCTGCGAATATTTAAACTGCGAAAACTAGTAAATGTCGCAACATACTGTAGGTAAAGTTACATGTGCGATCTCATTGTTCACATTTAAATGAACCTGTTACACAAATGCGGAATGAGAAACAGCGTTGATACCAAAACAATAGCGGGTTGCTGCCTTGTTACACGGATATATCTTATACAGCCTGATTTAAATTCACTTTAGCAAACCTACTTTTCACACAAATCTGACTGTGTAGTATACCAAAGTTTTAAGAAGGTAAAGGATGAAGCAATTTGTAGCCAATGTCTTTGTATAAGAAAAACTAACTAGGTACTCAAATTTAAAAAACTCTAGGCCTATTTCATACATCCTTTTTACTCTAAATAAATAAATAAATAAATAAATAGTAGTATAACGTTAAGTTATTAAAACATTTACAGCTTTGTTTACAAACGCATGAGAGGTTAAAAAATACTTTGAAATGTAATAAAACTTATTATTTATAACTAGATCGATCGTAACACATTAACCACGAACAAAAGACCAGAGGGCTTATTGTCTAACGCACTCGCAATCACAATCGTTTTCATTTTGAAAATCGAAATTTTGTCTGCATACAAAATGAAAACAATTGCTCCACTTTGAAGCCGGTTGCGATTGCGAGTGCGTTAGACAATAAGCCCTCAGTTCGTAGCAGATGTTCGCTACAAACCGAGACGCGGTACGGCATAAACTTACTTTCCACAACTCGCAGCACTCAACCTGTACATAGAATATCACAGCCTGCACCCTGTATATAGAATTGGTGGGTTTCCGATGAACACTTCCCAGTAGGTATATTCTAGTTTACTGCTCTCTCTTAAAGTTTTAGTGCCACGTGGCACCGTATTGCCAGATGCTTTTAGTTCGTCTATCCCTATATAGATGTAGGTAGTTGTTACTTAGGCAGCTATTGTGAACTGACTTGGTGCTTTTTCAAAAGGTTTTTTTTAATGAAATCTAAATGAGTAACGTCACTGCTTTTGGAGATTATTTTACCTGCCGCAATGCAATGTTTATTTTATTTATTTATTAAAAAGATGCACTTAGGGCCTGTTTCACAATCGAGGAGTTAATTTATCTGTCATTTAAAGTTGGCTCTCTCCTTGTCTATTATCAATTTTAAGAAAGAGAAAGGGCTAAATTTATCTGTGAAATATGCTTTAGGTACTTGTCGATTGTGAAACAGGCGGTAATAATATTTACACAATTAAGATATAAAAAACCATTCCTATAACATTACAAGCCTGTGTGCAATACCGGGGCAAGTGTCAGCACTCTTACACTTTAGTTATCGCTTTTAAAATAACTTTTAGGTAACCTGTAGCCTGCACAACTCAACAATATACAATAAACAATACAATTACATTATGTTATCCGGTTATTTTTATTACAGAATTATAGATAGATAGATTAATTTATTCGGCTATTAAATAAAACAAAAACACATGCATTTGACAAAACAAATACAAAAGTAACGTATTAATAACTAATAAAAATAAAAATAAAATAGCCGATGGGTTAAGTAGCTTCTGCCCGCGACTTCGTCTGCGTATATTTCGATTACCGTTATTCCGTTGGGAACTTTTGAATCTTCCGGGATGAAAAGTAATGTCCAGCCGTTGCAGTAACAGACAAACACACAAACTTTCGCATTTATAATATAATATAATGGTGGATTTCCTGATTAAATAATAAAATTACCCAAAAATTAAATAATAGGGCGCTGCCCATATAAGAAACGGTTTTTTAAACGGTAATACATAATATGAGCATCTAACTTTGTGTATTATGGTGCAAACTGCAAACCCTAAAGATAATCAACAAATAATCACACAACACGATTGACACTTGACCGGGTTTTTTCAAATCGTAAATTCAAGGAAGTAATTTATTTTTGTGTTTTATTCTTCAACTGTGTAAAAGAAAAAATAATCAAAGTGGCGTATAATTTGTGCACGTGACCGACAGGCTGAATAACCACATTAAAACAAAAAGGACTTACATGCACATGTATAATGACAAAGAAAGAAAGAAAAAACATTTATTCGTGACAAGACAAACAAAATGGCACAAAATACTGACATAGACAAAAGGCCTGTTGTTTTGAAATGGTTATGGCGTTATGATGGCATTGAAACCTGTATTCTGTTTGAAACTTCAGGAGATTGTACACATAGCACACACAATAAACTAAACTAAACTAAACTAAACAAAACAAAACAAAACAAAACAAAACAAAACAAAACCGCAATACGTGTGCTAACAGTTGTTTACGTGACGGTTGCGGAATGCCAATTACGCAGAGTCGCGTAAAAGATAAAGATAAAAAAAAGATAAAAGATGTTTATTCAGTAAGTAGGCCGCACGGGCACTTTTACACGTCAAAAATCTACCAGCGCTTCGCAAGAGACCACTGCTGAGAAGAAACGCCGCAAGAAACTCAACAGTCAGTCGTTTTTTTAAATATTGCTTATGATAAATGATATTATACAACGAAAAGAAAAAACTTAACCTAGCATTATATAAAACAATGAATGTAACAAACAATATGAATATGAATATATATATCATGCGTAGTTGAGCAGGAAAATGGGTCTAAACTCAAAATTCTAAAAAAAACAAAAACTCATAAGTAGTAAATATAAAAATAAATAAAAATTATACTTAGACGGGGCAAAACAACACATAAATAGTTTCGATACATTTTCCTACAGAAACCGTGTCCCCTAGACAATACACAATGTTTTACATATTTGTATGATTAAGTTATTATTAAGATATTTAGGTGTTTAATTTAGGCCAAGCATTTTTATCTGTTAGATAGTCTTCGACCCTATAGTAAGCTTTAGACATCAACGACTTTTTCAAATAATTTTTAAGTACTGGAAATGGTAACTTTAAAACTTCGTCAGGTAATTTATTATAGAAATGAATGCATTGACCTACAAATGATTTATATACCTTACGGACACGAATTTTTTTTATAGCTATTTTATTTTTATTTCTTGTATTCAAATTATGTATGTCACAATTCTTAATAAAAGAGTCTTGATTTTTAATGACATAAATAATATTCTCATAAATAAATTGTGATGCTACTGTCAAAATATTAATTTCTTTAAATAGTAATCTTAAGGAATCACGGGAGTTTAGGTTATATATAGAACGAATGGCTCTTTTTTGTAACACGAAAATAGTCTGTATGTCAGCAGCTTTTCCCCAAACAAGTATACCGTACGACATAACACTATGAAAATAACTATAATAAACTAAGCGAGCTGTCTCAACATTGGTAAGTTGTCTGATTTTCCTAACAGCATAAGCTGCCGAACTTAATTTGCCTGCTAGTACTGCTATATGGGGACTCCATTGCAAGTTTTTGTCTATAGTTATTCCTAAGAAAAGCGCCTTATCCACCATTTCCAAACACTCATCATTTAGAAAAATACTAGATTCTACCGGTCTAACATTCGGCAAAGCGAACCTAACACATTTAGTTTTCTTAGCATTAAGTAGCAAATTGTTACTAGTAAACCAATTAAGTACTTTACCTAGCGTCGCGTTTATCCTACTATAATCGACGGATTTTCGGTCTACCTTGAAAATCAATGATGTATCATCAGCAAATAGCACAATATCGCAAAGGTTAACTACCGCGGGTGGCAAGTCATTTATATAAACGAGAAATAAGAAAGGACCTAATATAGAGCCCTGTGGCACACCTAATTTAACAGCTGCTCCAATGGACTTTGTTTGGTTTACAACAACCGTTTGTGTTCTATCACTAAGATATGAAGACATAAGATTTAGAGAATTATTTGACAGACCATAATGTTCTAATTTTAATAAAAGAGTCGTACAATACTTTATCTACACACATTATTATAAGTACTCTAAGATGAGTTCAGAAGCCGAAAGGCAAATGAACAGGGCCTTTATTCAACACGGTAAAAACAATATCGTTTTTGATCTGTTATCGTATTGTCACCGTTTTGATAGTTCTTATTTACTTGACAGTAATGGCGTCTGACGTCATAACAATACCATAACAGGTCAACTACGATATCGTTTTTACCGTCGGGAATAGAGGCGCAGCATTATCTGTGGTAGTACGTGACAGCGATGACAGCTGTAACGTAATTTCATTACGTTATCGAATATTGTAAGGTAATGAGATCCAAATTTGGAACATCTTACAACATTAACAGCTGTCATCGCTGTCACCTACTACCACAGGTAATGCTGGTCATTGCCTACGGTTTTTTGAACTCATGATAGAGGACTTATGATATGTGTGTAGGTGTAGATAAACAGGTAAACAAAACCTCACTTGGGCCCTACTTAGTAACTGACACTATTTTGTACTTAATACATACCTTGATTAAGTTATGACTTATGAAAGACTGCACTGACTGTATTTCAAATTTAATTCGCGTTCCATTTCGCAACAGATTAAATATTATAACATGTCACTTTGAAGCAAAGTAATGTTCCCTGATAACTTGATAACTGCTCTTTAGTTGTAAGTAATGAACAGTAAATAGCGAATGCGTTGACTCAACGAGCTGTATTCAATGAAAAACAAACTGCTTATTAATATAGAAGTGCAGTTAGTTCTAGGAACCACTTCCCTTTATTACTCTGAGTTTAGAGCTAGTGCTGGGTGTTTATTTTGTAAAGGTACTGACAGACGTGCTCATTATTAGCACGAAAGCATGCTTTTATTGAGCAAGTGCATAATAAAAGCATGCTTTTGTGCCATTGCATGGTGCGACACACGTGCTACTAATAAGCACTTGCTCAATAAAAGCATGCTTTCGTGCTAGTAATGAGCACGTCTGTCAGTACCTTGACCGTTTCAAGATATCGTTTTTGCGGGTAACTGAAAAACCAATTTCGTACAGGCACGAAAAATATTTGCGATAAAATTCTATTAAGTACATTTTATTATTGTATTGTATTATGGATGCAAGTAGCACAACACCAGCCGTCGTGGAGATCCTTGGGGAAGGCCTATGTCTTTAGTGGACGTCTTTCGGCCGATATGAGGACACAACGTTAAGTCGACCAAGAAAATCCTGTGTCACTTTCGGAGCTAACGTCATACAAATAATTATAAATATAAGAGGGGTTAAGGAGTTTCTTGGATTTGTTAGATCATTTTCACAACAAGCATTTTCCATAGTAGGTACTTAGCGAATTTTCACTATTTTGATATGAAAAAATGCTTATTTGACAACATGAAAGAAAGAAAGATCTAGCAAACCGTTCCTTGGTCGACTATACAAATTGCATTAATGAACGCGTTTTCTACAATTTTAAAATCTGATTATGATCATTGTACTCTATGGTTTCTTATTATAACGCTATGAAGTCATAAGTATAAAATTTTAGTAACACAAATCATGTTTTTCGTTAGAATTTATCTAACTTCGGGCAACTTGCAGCAAAAATATAAATTTAGATTTAAACTCAAGCTCGGTTTAGTGCTGTCAAAACGTATGGAACTGTCATGTTTAGCATGAATTTTAGCATGAAAATTACTTAAAATCCAAAAAATATCTTAAATAAGCATATAATTAATTTAAAAGGAAAACTTTAACGACTGAGAAGGTAGACTTCATTCGTTCTGGAGTACATGCAACAAAATTTAGACCAACTGAAAATGATTTATAAATTCAGTTCCAAGATGAGTTGGTCCCATTTTGCATCATCACAAAATCTACCTAACACATTCCGAGCCAGCGACACGCTTTACATATTCAAATTACATACAACTGCTCGCTGTTGGCACTGAACATCCTAAACAAAGACCAGACCTTCTTATTAATAAATAAACAGCAATCACAGTGCATCCAAATTAACTGTATCCTCTAAATAGCCCTAAAGTGGTAGCAAATGTTTTTTTCCACCAAATCTTCCTACAAGAAAACATTTCAGTCAACCCAGCCCTAATTGTATCGGTCTCTGAGGATAAACAGATCTGAATATCGCGAAACAAGAAAATTGTAAATGAATAAAAGAATTCTTATGCTCAGTTTTAATTAGTTCTTTCAATAGTGAAGTTAGCTTGCTTATTTTAAGGAAAATGGAAAGACTTTGTGAAGTTGGGAGTGCGGTTAGCAAAATTATAAATGCATTAAGTACTGATTAATTTAAGAAGCAAATTTATTTTAAGACATTTTGGTTGGAAATAGACGGAGAGGTCGTTAAACTACGAAGTTTATGAACTAGCGTTCGTATCTATGACCTGACTACCAGAAGGAAAAGGTATTCAAGAAAATGTATTTTTGATGCGCTTTCAAAGTTTATTTTTTTAGCGCCCAGTATATTTAAATAGTCTAATAGAAAATATATATTAGTAATACTTTATGAACTTATACCAACTTTAAAACAAAACTTTATACATTTAACGCGTTGAAAAAAAACTTCTAATTTACCATCAATCATAATTAACCAAACTTTGTTTACATTGTTTTCAGGTACGGAGTCTGCTCAAAAAGGTTTGGAAAACTAAGTTTATCTACTATCTATTTAATTACTGCTACACCACACTATATCTAACGATTACGTCATAAAAAAAAGATAGGGCACCTACTACGACACGACACTTTTCCTTAAAAACGTCAAAGAAGGAAAAATAGAAAGAGGAAGATTTAGGGGAAGAAGGAGAAGTGACTTTAAGCAAATAAAAGAGAAGGTCGTCAAGCTTATAAGTAGCTGCACACTTTAGTACTTTGTCACTTTAACGTAATGTTTGAACTGCTGCCCTAATCTGTCGAAGGGGGTAAAGTGACAAGGTAGAAAAGTGTACTGTACTAGAAATTCGAGCAGTTGACAGCAGACTGAGGTGGTTGGCTATTACTCGACCGACAAAATCATGGCTCTTAAATAAACAATAAGCTCTTGGCTCTTAAATAATACATATCAAGCAACTAGACTAAAGTGGCGTAGCAACTAACGCTGACGTGTGAATATTTCGTCGACGATATGAGAAGTAAGTTGTTTAAAAGAATAATACCAGGTATTCAAGGAAGCCCACTGCCTCAGTATAAATTAAACTTAGGGAATAGATTTAGTTGAGCACTAAATAAATGTTTTTTGAAGATTCCAGTTATAATTGCTTTCGGTTTGTAGGAAAACTTAAATGTAAAAGTTTGTTCACCTATTTAATTTTGCTTTTAGAATAACAACGGTAGTTTGTTTTGTCGAGGCTTGGTTATTCCAATTATAATACTCAATTATATTTTAACACTAGCTGTTCCCGTGCCCATTAAATGATTACCCCCTACAACGTCACAAACTTTACCTCTTTATAATATTAGTATAGATATAGAATTTTGACAGTTACCCATTAAGGATGTTTAAATGAACTTAAAACTAGATACTAATTTATTGTAAATATTTTCAACTAATTAATTTCCGATCTAAATTTGACGATGACGCGCGTTAAACTAGTTGGTAGTGACCCTGCCTTCGAAGCTAGCGGTCCCGGGTTCACATCCCGGTAATGTCAGATATTTGCGTGATGAGCGTGAATATTTGTTCATGAGTCTTGGATTTTTTTAAGTATGTAATTTTCGATATAAGTGAGTTTATCGTTGTCTATTACTATCACGAACGTTAATTTGTGACCCATTTCAAGAAAAATATGCTTGAAGTCGTCAATGTCATTAGAGATGTCAAGTCATTTGTAACTTTTAGGAAACTCAACCTTATTGTTGTAGAATTAGAGATGTGTCAACTCGGTTTACCAAACCGGTTCAAACCGAGTTATGCTCAACTCGGTTTGGGTCGGTTTGAAGTTTCTCTAACTCGCTTCGAGCGAGCTACTCGGAAACCTTGAGCCCGCAAGTCAAAACGGTCGTTCGCCTCGCTCGAATGGATGGAAATTGACGAAATTTACCGATTGAACCCGATCAAACGCGGCGCGGCGTTCCGATGACGGGTGGACGAGCGGGAGCGAAGCGGGACTGACGAAGATTCCCGAATAAACCCGACACCGACTCGGTTTGACTCGTCTCCTGATGAACGAAACGCTAGACGCTAGTGTGCATGCGTAGGTTCGTACTATCAACTCGGTTTGAGCAACCCGGGTTGAAACCGGTTTACATCAATTTTCGACTCGGGTGACTCGGTTTCGAATATTTACGGTTTGACCCATCTCTATGTAGAATGTCAGATTGACTTTGGACCTAAGGTGGGTACCAAATTAAAGTTCGCGACTGTACCTACCCATAGTACAAGCCTAGAGCTTAGATTGGGACTAGGTCAATTTGTGTGAGATTGTCCTCTGAAATGTATTTATTTATTAGGTTTTATATAAATATATATACATTGTAAATGTATTTATGCATTTAATATTTATGTGAGTTTCTTGGTCTGCCTGTTTATTTACTTGCGGCTAAGCCGTTGAACCCATTTAATTTAAATTAGGTCAGGAGATGAATTGAGCCCAACAGAAGGATAAAAGATGCTTTATATGCCAGGAAATAGCATAAATTAATTCTACGCTGACGAAATTATACGCAGTTTATAATTATTTATAAGTTCACTTCTTCTTAGCAGTGGAGGGGAGGATTCCCCATATTACTAAAATACAAAAAAAAACTAAGTTGTATTTACCACAAAAACGTCACAGACGTCGTCGGTGAAGGCGGGATGAGTTGGATTTCATTTTGAAGGACTGGCTAAAGAATGCTAAGAACAGGGAAACAAGGAAAAAGTGGGGGGAGGCCTTTGCCCAGCAGTGTGACACATCAGGCTCTTATTAAATGTTAAGTTTGGGATTCCATTTTGGTATATTTAAAATCTAGTGATTTCAAGTTCTTCTATTTCAGGAAGGAGCATGAGACTGCTTTTCTCACGGGATGCGCTAAATGATTTTTGACGTCTAAAAGTTGCTTATGCGGCCTACTTACTCAATAAACATCTTTATCTTTGATTTCAAACTTTAGCTTTACTCGTATACGCCAGATTTTATCATGCGGTAAATCGTTTCTTACTGATCTTAACTGTTCAATCCGCAATTTCAATCATAGACAGCTACAGCCCTTTGAAGTCGGCCAATAAAACAGTATTCGCATTATCGGACATTTATAAACTGTTTGTTTATGCGCTAGAGTTTAAACTGGAGTGATTTTGTGGGATCAGCTTTACGACCGTGTACACACAGGCCAGATAAATTCAAAGGCACGAGACGCAAGTAACGTTACAACCGTGTGAAAATCACGACATTTCATCTGACCGAAGCGATGAAAATACTAGATGAAAGAAAAAACTGGACCTCTATTCTACTGGACAAAACCATATTGCCTTTGACATGTTATTGTATTGTCAACGTTACGATAGCTCTTATTTACTTGACTTTACGGCCGAGTTAAAAACAATACGATATTACGTCAAAGACAGTATGAATTTAGAATAGAGGGTCTAATGGAGATTCACATCCGAAACAAAATTGCATAAAAAAACTACGATTGCATTTATTAAAGTAAGAACAAAAGAAAAGCATAGAATAGACGCATAGTGCATTTCCAACACACCTGGCTTCTATGCTTCACTTTTGTTCTGAAAATAAAAATATGGGTATCAATTAACCGGTCAGCAAAATATTCTCATTTTGGTGAACAGAAATATGTATTTGGTCAGCAAAAATAGCTAGTTGGTAAGCAACTTATGGTTAGCAAACATTTATAAATCTGTCAGCAATTAATGACATATTGGGCTGCTCTAAATTATTTTGGTCAGCAAATTAAATATTTGAGCTGCATTGAACAACCCACAGATAATTAAATTTTGGTAAGCAATCAGAAGGTAAGCAAAATAATTCATTTTGTCCAGCAGAAAAAAGGAAGCAATAAAATCAAATTGGTCATCAACAAAATGGGCGCAACTATTACAAAGTTCATTCAAATATACTCTCTTTTTTTGTAAATTATTCAATTTATATAGAATTATTCCTCTAGGGCACACTTTCCTCGCAGATACACCCTTGAAAAAAGTTCGCCTTTATTCCTTATAGATCCCCTTTTTAAATACCAATGCAGTGTTTCCTAATAGATACACTTTTGGGTACAGTTGTGTGTTGTGTACACAAAGGTGTAATTAACAAATTCACTGCCGTGCCGGCAACACACACACCCCAAACCCACCATCAAATTTACAAATTTAACAGAGTCGACGGAGGTCCGCTCACGCGGATCTCCTATTTCTGGGTGTTCTGGCCCTCCGGGCCTGATATAAAAACGAACCTAACCTAACCTACCTCATATTTATGATACAAATTTTGATTAATCTAGGGTGTGATTGTGATAGAAAATTGTGTGACAAAACTTAACTTGTAAACACTGCTGACTTTTCAAACTAAACGCAATCCACTTCTATATTATAGATGACCATTATTTTAATATGCATACCTCTTAATTAAACTGCTTACAGACATGTTTTCTCAGCTGACCAATTGTAAAATCTTGCTGCCCAAATAATTATTTTGCAGCTCGACTGTTTATTAGGCAGACAAATGACAAAAAAAGCTGATCGAAATTGTTTAAAATGTTACCCGTTTATAAATTGTTTGCTGAACAAAGAGTTGTAGCCCGATTTTTATTTATTGCCACCCAAATCTTTTTATGCTGCCCAAATGAATTAATTGCTGATTTTTTTTGCTGATCAATTTTAATAACGGCTGACCATTTAATTACTTCCCTAAAAATATCGGCATCGGCATGTTTGAATTTCGAAATTACTTTACCATGCTACCGAGAAAAGTGGACTCTTGCAAGTAAATATTGAGTGATAAAGAAGGGTTTTCCGAGCTCGTGGGGTGAAAAGTATTCTAATCGGTAAGTTTTAATATACTGTGACACTGCAGTGGTGTATGAAATACTGTTCGTAAACAGTAAATGGTTCACGAGACGGAACAAGTGCCTAGATAAAGGGAATAACCGTCACCGTTACCGGAACGGATAGACAGATAAACCCTCTAATACTACCGCAATAGCAATGGAACGAAACAACCAGAGGCAACTAGAACTAGCATTTACATACAACGTCATAAGCAAGGGATCACTTTTAGCATGGGTTAAATGTTTGAGGTTATGTGAGAAGTTAAATATATGTATTTATATAGAGGCTATATTGATTCGCATAATATTATTGTCCCTAATATATTATGTCGCATAATTATCGTTTTACATAACACTTTTTTCATCTAAAATTGATTTATTTTTTTAACTTTAAAAATACTAACCTAACCTAATGACATGAACATGATGAATAATTAAATAATTTGAAAAATTATATTGTTTCAGCAAATAATCAATTAGGAGCATTTATATTATGCCAAAGGGCACCGAAATATATGCAAACAACCTCACACAAATTGACCTAAGACCTAGGACCTAAAGATTGTACCTAGTTAAGGACTAACTGCCGCACTCAGAGACGTCACTTAAATTTAATGCTTGATTAAATATTCTGCTGTATATTTCTTTGCTATAACAAGAGAATAAGACAACACGTCACTAAACAAGCATTAAATTTAATTGACGTCTCTGAGTGCGGCAGTTAAATTAAGAAACGTTAACTTTTCCGTTGCGGTACGAAAATTAGCTGTTATAAGACAAGGTGGTATCTCAGACAAAACTCCTGTAGCAAGTGCAAGCATATTACTAACGGGTGAGGATTGAATCTGCTTCATTTATTGAATTTGAGATACTGCTAAATTAAGCGTTTAGAGTACTTATGTACGACTAATTTTAATAACTCAGCGCGGAAAAGTTAACGTTTCTTAATTTTAGTTCTTAACTTGGTACAATCTTTCTAAGAAACGCCCAAATAAATAAGTGAATACAAACAAAAGACTGTTAAGGGTAATTAAACTGGAGTTAAGCGAGGGCGGGACGCTATTATAATCTAATGAGTTAACAGCTGACAAATCTGACCTTATCAACTTAAAATTTGTAAACTATACTCAGGATAAAGGGCTTGAAAACTATCTGAACATTGTTTAACAAGGTCCAATTATATTACGCCTAAATGATCAAAAAGTTTTAATAAGTTTATTATAACGCAATCCCTAAAGTTCTCGTATAAAAGTTAAATCATTACCCTTATTAACTTGTAAATCACTATTACAAGCCTAAGAGTTTTAATGATGGATGTTTTAATGCTTATTAGTCATTTTAATTCAATTCAGTGTTCTAAAAACTTGCTTAAATTAGTAACCATACGAAGGCTATTATGACTATCTCGGGTTCAATCCCCGGCATTCTGTATGGAGTGACGGTCTCATTTGTTTCTAAGTTGTAGATGTTTTCTATGCGTTCTAGTATTTCATTCTCTATTGTTAGTTTGTTTATCGTTTTTTTAATAGGTACTCATAACACAAGTATCGTGCTTATATTGGCATTAAATAAATGTTTACTATACGAGTGTCTTCTTATTTTTATAAAAAGGAAAAATCAGACGCCGCTCGTTATACATTTAAATAGCTACAAAAGAAGAAATAATTAAAATGAAACAAATACATCCAAAACATTTTTTATTATTATTATTAACTGCACTTGAAATATTTCAACATCGTCATCTCAAACTTTCAGTCTTACCCGACCGTTATATACTAAAATTGACTTACAATATTTGTCCTAAACATACTAATTAACACAGCAACTCAAACAAACGCATTTAATGAAAATGGCGTTCACAAATACTTGACTTGGAGAACTTCTTGTCATTTAGTCCAACAGTTTAGAGAGAGGACTTAACGTGTAAACAAACATACTTTTAATTGCCCCTAATTGCAAAAGAAAATGGACCTTCGACTTTAATCACTGTTCTTTCATAACAAACTGCAACTACGGCAGACGCGAAGAAAGTCACATTAAAAATCGATCAGCAGCACGAGTAAATGCCGTCCTTTTATAGCTTAGGTACTGCTTCAATGTTGTTAATTATATGTTACTAACGCAAGATTCTAGTCGGCATGTAATAGTTTGAACTTATGTTTATTTATTTGCTATACAATTAGGATGATATCGCTAGTTTACAGTTAGGCTAAGGCCTGAGTAGAGCTCGAGTCGGGCGGTCAGCGGGGCGGGGCGTGCGGCGTGCATGTTAAACAAATGAAACCCCTGGTATTCTGAGTGGACGCTGCACAAGTGTGGTCGACGCTTGCTCGCCACGCTGCCCGCCCCGCCGAACTCCCCGCTTCGAGCGTCCACTCAGGCCTAATACCCGCCATACACGGACTGGTTTTAGCAGTTAGCATGTTAGTCAAGAGGACGCGCTTATCCCCTCCACGCCGCCTGTCTAAATTTAGCACATTGAATTTAGCCAAATGTAAAGCGGGCTTTAAAGTCGGCCACCATTACTGTCAAGTAAATAAGAGCTATCAAAACGGTAACAGTACGATAAAAGGTCAAACTTAGAAGAACTTAGAAGAACGTTACTGCTGTAACGGTAAAACAATTTTTTTTTCTTATTATCCCCAATACTCACAATGAATGAAGCAAATTACAAAGTATTTTAAATCACAATCGATTCTAATAACAACTGCAATAGTTCAACTTAACCCAGTCAACGTTTTCTAAAATGTTAACGCAAAAAATATTTGGACCACCTATATGTAAATTAATGTTACATATGTGTACCAAATTTCAACTCAATCGGTCCAGTAGTTTCAGAGCAAATTGGCTGTGATAGACGGACAGACAGACAGACGCACGAGTGATCCTATAAGGGTTCTGTTTTATCATTTTTTGTTCGGAACCCTAAATATGAATCCCTCTTTCCCTTGGTCACGTCATAACTCAATAATTGCTCGACAGATTTGTTTTTTTCTTGTGTTCGTAATTATTAAGACAAGGTTTGTGTGAAAAACAATAACCGGGCTGCGCCGGCCACAAAATGCTACTTTTTAAACGACTTTAAAAAAGGAGGAGTTTCTCAATTCGACACAAAACTGTGATACTCGCAGGCAGCTCAAGGTTAAATTATATTTCTCTATATTCTCATAAAGGCAGCAATGCGGCCAAGAATTACGTTATCCATACAATCTACGGGAATGCTGGCAATGCCGGCGAGATCGAAAATATAAAAATAGAACGGAAAATACTTCTTTATACAGATGCGTGAACCGAAACGGACAGTTACGTACCAACGTAACAATATCCAATTTCAAGTAACAAGACATGTGCGTCATTTCCTCAAATAGGCCTTATTTAGGACCACTTTAGGACCTCTATCGCATCGAACTATACCGGCCGAAGGAATTTTCATGCTTATTGGAATTTTCCTGAGATATATAGCGAAGATAATAAAGGCCAACGCGACGGAGGAATTCCTTTTAATGATCGCTAGATACCTTTCTCATATTAGGACGATTTGTGGAATATGTCTTCGGCAGATGAATTCTAGATTAACTTCGATCTCTCGAATTACGAAGTGCGATTGGTGTGAAGAAAATGCTGGGTATTCCACTCAATAATACGAGAACGTGACTGAAATGTATTTTTAGAAATGCGTTGAAAGCGGCGACGCGTTAAGTTTATAAAACCTTCTTTTGTTTCAGATCGAATGGGTAGCATTAATGAATGCACAATTTATAAGTACTTAATAAGTTCTCTTAAGCCTTTTGTAACTTTAAAAGGGTTGAAAGTTTAAACACAAATCGGTTTCATAATTAGGATTGTTCTAAACGAAGTTCTAATATAATATAAAACTTTATTAAAGACAGTTCAGGCATTTAATTGAGTTAAATATTGAATGTAACCTCTCATTCATAAGGCTCAGGTTAGTTTAAAACAATAGTGAAAAGTTCTTTAGAATATAATTAGTATTATTTAGGGTTCCGTACCAAAGTAGTAAAAAAGGAGCCCTTATGGTGAGACTTTGTTGTCTGTCTGTCTGTCTGTCTGTCTGTGTGTACAGATTTTCTCAGCAACTACAAATGCTTTCAACTTGAAATTTTGTCATAGTTGTAATTTGCTTGCCCGCATCTGTTTTTAGTGAAAAAAATATGAAATTAAATTTATAAATAATTGAAAAGGGGTTTAGAATCGGTTGAAAAATAAAAGTGGTTTGATTATAGCAAATGGGGTGGCATATGAAAGGTCTTAATCTGCACATTTCAATTTATTTATTTTTAATTTTCTTTGATGTACTTTTTTATTTATAGCCAAAAATGTACAGAAAAATGACCTATCCCCTCCCTATTATTTTAAGTAAATAACAGCTATCGTAACGTTGACAATACGATAACATGTCAAATACCTACAATATGCTTTTACCAAGTAGGCATTTACATTTCAAATACTTCTCGAATCAAGATACATTATAACAATTGAAGTATTCACGCAAAAGTTTAGAAGAGCAATTTATCAGGAGCTTAAAGTTCGTCTAAAGTTCGTATGTTTCGTCGTCTCCAAGTACTTAGTTAATGAATGAAAGTACTTAACGTTCAGGCGACATGGAAGAACAATTTGTCACACCGCAAATTAATAAACAATGAGAGCTTCCATGTAATTTAACATTTAATTTTATCGAAACACCTTTGAACGAACATATCATTACGCAGAAATATCATTTCATCGAAAAGCATTTCTCGCAGCATAACTTTTATATTGGTTGTCACAAGTCTAACCTAACCTTAGTCATTAATGTTTAAGATATCCTGAAAACATCATTTCTTTCAGCAGAAAAATAGCGTTCGACGAAATGATAAAATAATACAATTAAGCCAGTCATAAATATTTGAGCATGGAATAATTATATAAATAGTGAAATGCAAATGATAACTTCTTGTCGTCAATATTTCGCGTAACAGTCCCTTTTTAAAAACAATTTACTTACTGGATTTAAATCTCAAGTTGAATTTAAATTCAGAGTCATAAAGATTTAAGAGTAGCTGCATTTGTTTACTTCTTGAAGTACCTATTTGAATAGCTTGTTATTTTCAATTTTTTATTCCAGAAGGACCCAATTATAATGTTCCAGGTTTTTAAATCTTTCACGTTCAGTGTAACAGGTGAGGGCATGATTTCATGGGCAGTAAGTATAATCTGTACAATTTTTCTTTCTCTAGTTTGGAATTTTTTCGTCGTGATAGTTTTATTTTAAATTCCTTAAATATGGATATTTTTATAGATTTTTATTAATTGTAGTTTTGGCAGTTTGTAAAAACGTAACTCATCGTGTTCAATATTTCCTAAACGGCCCCCTAAATCCAAAAATTGATTATAGCATGTACAGTCAACAACATAAATAAGTGATCATTTATGTACCTTGTCGCTTTAAATCGTTTCACAATTTTGTATAACATTTCAAACACGACGTTAAAGTGACAATAGGTATATAAATGATCACTTATTTATGCTGTTGACGGTACATAATTATTTTTTAAGACCTATTCAATGAAACCTCACTCGATGTCAAATGTATAATAGTTTCCTTTGCGTTACTTGTATCGGAGGTTGGAGGTAACTACGAGTATAACTATGCTAAATTACAGCTTTGTAGTGCCGAAATTCTTTAAGTTTAATCGCAGACAGACGGACAGACTGACATGGCGAAATTATATGGGTTTCATGTTGACTACGGAACCCTAAAAACGTGTAAATCGATTTATCATGGCTTATCATTTTCAACATCACTTCACCCAAAAGACTAATAACTCCCTAATAAAGCAGCCAGTCACCATAATTAAGATCTGTTCGCTGCAGTAAATTCCTATATTTTAACTATTAAACAACAGAACAATAGAAAAGCAAATTTAATTAAAAATCTAAGCACAACCAATTGAATCAATCTATCTTCGTCCGCAATTTTACTTTAAAAGTTTTCTCGTCCAAGAAACTATAAGAACTTCTACGTTATCTTGAGATTGTGGAATTCGCTTCTTTAATTAATTGGTGCAGTGGCTCTCGGGCCAGGGTGGCTTCATATATCAATGTCAGCGATCAGTCCAGAGTATCTAAGGCTGCGTTAGGGTAGAGCATAGCGGTAGTAAATTGAGGGGGGGAGGCATTTGCCAAGAAGTTACTATAGGTACTTATACATCTAGTGAGTAATCCTTTCCATTTTTTTGTCGGATAAGGTCATATTTATCTTGCTTTCTCAATTAGCTTCAGTACCCAATAATCCAACTGAGAAAGCAAGATAGATACGAACTTATCCGAAAAAAACTATGGGAAAGGATTATTCACTACACCTGTACAGTCTGTGAGCACTTAGAGGTTTGTACTTCTCTCTCACTCGCTTTTAATAAGAGCGTATGAGAGTGAGTGAGGGACAAGTGCAAGCCCGAAGTATCTTCTAAGCTGAGCTATAGTACTGTACACGTGTAAAAGACTTCTTTGAGTCAATAATTAGTAGGTCCTTAAGTAGTAAATCCAGAGCAGGTATTCGTCATAGTATCTTGAGTATGTATGTATGTAAACTCTTTATTGTACAAACAGAAAAAAAAAAACAAATCAAAAAGAAACAGAAACACAAAAGGTATGTACAAAGGCGAACTTATCCCTTTAAGGGATCTCTTCCAGTTAACCTTTGAGCGATTGGGATATTAATAAAAACAACGGATGGCTAAACGTACAACAATTAAAGATACAGAAGACTAAAATAATAATAGCAAATAAATAAATAATAAATAAATGAATATACTTATATAAATATAGATAAATACATAATTAAATAAATAAATATAAAATATATATATAATATAAGTATGAAAGGTAGAAAGGACATGCAGTCTTAGATCAGGAACAAGAGTCAAGCCAGTACTTCTTAAGCCTAGATCTAAGTGAAGCAACAGATTGTGATTGCCTGATGTCAGTTGGAAGACTATTCCATAAACGAACAGAATTTAATGTGTTGAGTTACAATGTTTTGTGCTAAAATCATTAATCGAGCTTTTTGGTTACCTCTTTAATAATACCTAAACATGCTTGAAGTTGAGTATTATTAACTAAAAACATCAAAATATAATATAACTCAGCAATTTGGACTGTCTCTCCAAACACTAGTTTAGATTTGAAAAGTGTTAAGAGTACTGTACTCGGCTGTCTATTGCTGTCACACTCTGTCAGTATATTTATACCAGATAGTATGAAAGCGATAGACAACCGAGTACTATTTATACTCCGGTTTTACAGTCAATTGACAAAATTAACCAATTATGAAAATATAAAATCGTGTTTCGTTTATCGAGAGAAGAGGTTGTCCCACCGAGTCTTTACTTAGTAATAAAGACTTTTAAGTAGTTACCTAAGCTTTGAACTTGATTGCGAATTAAAGTCAGACTAGGGAAAACCAACGGAAATTACGTAGAGAGTGCCAATCACAGAGGAGAACATGCCATCAAAAATATCTAAACATCGCTTAGCTTCCGCTTAGCTTATGCCAAATACACGACCTTATCTTATACGAGTCACTGTATAAAAAACAGGTAACTCTGAATCAGTAACGAGGTCTAGAAAAAACCAAAGCTGTTACAAAAGTACTTCTTTATCGGACAGGAATATATATGAACGTATAAAGAAAAAGGGCTCATGTTTATTTATCTAAGAAACGTCGTGAGCTGGGTAGTTTTGTGACCACAGTCAGACATTGCGATCTTTTTATGGCCCCTCGCAAAAACAGTCAGCTTTACGTGGACCGTTCAGAAACTACGCACTAAAGTGAAGAACTTTTCGCATGTTTAGTTACACACTTATCTTTGATATAATATTATCTGTGTTTTTTTTACGATCTCTCATTATACTTCACACACATAATAATATGTAAATTGATGACCCAAACACAGATGTGGAAAGTAATTTTTTTTTTTTAAATAAGTTGCATTTTCGGGGAACAAATTAGGAAATTAAAAAAAAGTTTTGCAAACCATACTGTGTCATAATATTATCAAATGAAAGGGTTCGTTATGACGATCTCAATTTTTTTTGTTATTAATGTAAAATAAATAGTTTTGATTTTATTCATGAAAGAAGAGGAAAATTGACCTTCCCTCCCCCCCCCCCCCCCCATTCCTTGATCTCCAAATCTACTGAGCCAAAAATTTTGAAAACATACAAAATATAGTTCATTGCTTGTAGATTACAGGAAAAGCTATAAGAACTCAATCAAAAAAAAATACGTATGCACGGAACCCTCTCCACGCGAGCTCAACTCGCACTTGGCCGGTTTTAACATGTTATCGTATAGTTAACGTTACGATAGCTATCATTTTCTTGACAGTAATGCAACCGGGTTAAAAACAATACGATATCATTTCAAAAACCATATGGTTTTACCTAGAAGAGCCTCCATACGAACAACTTTTGTCGGAAACCCATAACCTATTAAACCTACTCACTGGAAATATAATAACATCCAATCTACGTCACAACAAGCCCTTGTAACTTTTATAATAAACGACGTAAGAGGTACTTACGACCTTGTGACGCAAACACGTGCGTCACTTGACACACCATAAGGCTTACGCTTTTGGCATTAGCTTTCAGCTACATGCTAAACCTCTTTGTTGTCACGATATTTATTGTACAAAGTTTATCAACGCAAAATATTCCGTAATAAAATAATGAAAACTATTTTTGGCGAGCTCTTTACAAAAGAGGTTGAATTTACGGGCATTTTAATAACGAGAAAATCTGGTTGATGACCGACGTGACAATATTGTCGCTTCAAGGGCTTAAAATATAACGATCTTTGTTTTACCATAATTTTAAAGAATAGGGTATTTGTTATTGACAAGGCGCGACGTCGCATTTTATTATTTCACAAAAACTCTGTAGAAAAACTATAAGGCCTGGTTGTCACTATACCGGACCGGCAATTTTGCCGGATGCCGGTAAGGGTAGTGGCTGTACTATTTATATGAAGCTGTTCACATTATGACATGTGCCTTAACGGCATCCAGCACAACTGCCGGTCCGGCAAAGTGGGAACCAGTCCTAACTTATCTGTGTAACTTTCCTTTTTAGAAATCAAAAAATCCAACTACGTTCTTTTGTTTGAAAGGTGTTCGAATTTAACGCTCGTTTTCATACCAATTTCAAACCCAACCTGACTATTGCAATTCTGCCTTAGAAAAACGTCGTAAATTCTGGGGTTCTAGTGAAAAAGGGTACAAGTCGACTTTACTCGAAATAAAAAAGAGTAGGTACCTCTATACCTACTTGAACGGAATTAAAAGACTTAAACCCTTTTTCACTTGATCTTTAGAGCCCTAGAATTCCGCCTTCCATACCAGAGAAAGTATACGAATAATTGCGGAAGGTTCACGAGTACGTTCACACGAGTGAACGTTTGTTTTTTTTAATTTCCGTCTGTTGGCGTGGCTTAAGGTCTCGTATCTTTCTGATTTTCTGGGGCAGAATTAATCGGGCTTTGCTGTATTTTAATTGGCGCGCGACTTTTATGACATTCTGGTTTATAAACGAGATGAAGGTTTTGGTATTACACGTTTACGAGTTATGCGCGAGTAATTAACTACATCGACGCTGGAAAGGTAAATTTTCTAACGGGACATTTCGAGGCATATTGACTTATGTATATCGTTAGAATCAGCGAATTTTTTTTAAGTCTAGCGTACTGGGTTACAAGTCAATTTCGATGGTGAAAAGTAGCCATTGTCTAACGAGACATTTATTTCGTGAACAAGCATATTTCAAGTCTTACAATGAAAACCATTTAGTAGACAATAAAATTATGATCAAGTTTGTAGTACAACATATTTCGATACAATCTAAAGTAAAAGTATCATTTACAACGCTTTACTTTTAAGTTTGTAAAATGGACTTTAGTCAATTATGCTTTCCAGGGTCGATATACGATATGAGCAGGTGAAAGGAGGGTTCAGTTTTAGGGACCTTAATAAATACGGTTCATTGCAACTACATACAATTGTTATTCTATAATTGAACTCGATTAAGACTGAATAGTGACCTAGTGGGGTTTCTTTGTACCCTTAACACATGTAAGTATTTTGTATTTCTGTTAAAAATACGTGGAACATATTTTCAAAAGACAGTAGTCTACCGAAAAAATGCGTTTATTCATATACAAAATAATATTAAAATAAATAAACAAATAAAAATTGCGGGACACTCTAACACAAATTAACCTATCCCAAACTAAGCTCTAGACTTGTAATATGCTTAAATTAATCCCTAGTATTTATTTATTTATCCTCTTTTTTATTCTTTTTTTTTACCGGCCTTCGATTTGGTCAAAGGAGCAAAAATAAGGACCATGAACAGACCAGTTTCTTTCAGTGTACTAGTGTATTAAAAGAACTAAAAGACCGAATTAGTGCATTTGAGCGATTGTACTACATAGTTTGGAGCGATCCGCTTAGTTAACGAGCGCGCACAACCGTACCCCGCAGACCAAAGAGGGGTGAGACACTAGCACAGACAAAAAAAAAACTCCAAACTGAAAAAAAATATTGGTTGCTTCTAACAAGATTGTGATTGTTGTGCATAGGCGTCTTGAATCCATACGAGCCTAACAAGACGTTAGAGGCACCAACTAAGATGTTAGTTGAATCGCTAAAGAACTTGCTGTTTTTACTATAAGTTTTGTTTGATATAACTCATATCATATCAGTGTATTCATTTTATGTCAACTAAGAGAAAACCTCTCTTGGTTAGCTCACATTTTTTTGAGTGGCAGATGTAGCGTTAGAGGGATGCCGCACGAGCGTTGCCTGTGCGTTGTGTCGCCGCCGCTGCGTTGTTCTACTTACAAAAATTAGAACGTCATGTCACACGATGCGTTCAAACACTTGCGCTCTATGTTGAGCGAGATCACAGCGATGCGACGACGCAACGCACAGGCAACATAAAATACACAGAAGCGGCGCGGCGCAGGCAAGGCGAAGGTATGTGCCACGCCCCAAACCATACAAAATGTAAGAAAGCGTCAAGTTGTGAAATACACACAAAAGGCGCGGCGCGCCTCCTGTAGGCACGGAAAAGGCATGCCTTCGCGCGTCCTCACCGCGTCCTCGCGCTCCCTCTCGCTCGCTCGCCTCTTCTGTATAATTTAGCATCGCGCCTGCTACTTTTCCTCGCCTTAACGCGTCGCCGCGTCTACACCTTACCTGCGCCGCGCCGCGTCTGTATATTTCACACCTTAATCGAGTCAAGTTTGCAAACTTTTGCAGTTCAAGTTGTGGCACTAACTTGCCGTCAATATCACAGAAGCCGCAAGATATAGCTTTCCCGCTCACTGCCCATCTTTACATTTTAAGCGCGTTAAACCTCCAACAATCTTTCAACTATAGTAGATTATAAATTAACTGCAGCCATAAACTGAAATTGAATTTCTCGTCTTAGTATTATCTGTACCAGTATGACGGTATTATGCTAGTTTTTTAAAGTGTCGTAAAATGTACAGACGGTTATTTTAACGACATTTTAAAAATGTTACAATGGAGAAGCGTTAGCAGTGAACTTTGTCCAGTATAGCTTCTGTCCGCGACTTCGCCCGCAAGGATTTCGACACACACACACACACACACACACACACACACACACGCACGCGCGCGCGCACACACATACACACATGTAACCATTTTAAGCACATTTAACTATTGCACGTTTATTAATAAAAGGATTATTAAACACATAGTAATTAACCAAGATTTAGGAACATTTATTTCTGTGTCTCATGTCTTTTTATGTATTTATTATTTTATGCAAATTAATTATATAGTACAAGAGGTTAGTTTCATCCTAGGTCAATTTATGATTTGAATCCCTCGGAAAACACGTTATTCTATCGACGATTTAAAAATGTCGCAAAGGAAAACCGTTCTCATTGCAGTGAAGCTATTACCAGCGCAATATCCATTATTACGTGACTCTTGTACCTACCACTGAGTTAGATTACTAACAATCTAGCAAGAGAAAATCCCCGCAGATTACTGGTTAACTAGAAAACTGTTATTTGTCGTAGATAACTAGTTAAAAACGTAGTATTCTCGAAGGAACACGTTGATCCCTTTGGATAACTAGTTACTGTGGTAATGTTTTATACATTCTAGATTACAGGATTACTGGCAACTATACTTGTTATCAAATATTATGCACTTCTTTTATTACATCGAAACATCTTTTTAACGTTAAAGTCACAAGTCCAACCTAACTGGGTACGTGATTAATGTTTAAAAAATCCTGAAACATCATGGTTTCAGCAGAAAATGGCGTTTGATGAAATGAAATTCGATGAAATAATACAGCTTCAAATAGCTGCCATTGCATTGAGAAGTTCCGGTGGCCATCTGTGGTCTTCATCATCAGTTCCACTTCACCAAATGATATTCTCTGAATGTAAATGCTACACTTGTTACTAAAAAAACCAAACTCTATGTCTATGTCTTGTTATGCCTTTAATATTTGAGGAATTCTATATTAGGAAGATACCGACTTGGGGACAATGGAAGAACCTCGAAAGTATACCTTATAAAACAAAAAAATATCAAAATCGCTCCACATTTGACGGGGAAATCTGTAAAAATACATAAAAACATACATAGAGCTGAACATAGAACCTCCTACTATAAACAGGTGAAGTAAAAAGGGATAACGTAAAGGTGAAACCTTTAAAATACTCATGAATATATTGTCAACATGATGTTATGCATTCTCCCACTAAACTATTCGGTCAACTTTTACAGCGTACTCATAAAGTTGATCTAGCAATAGCATTTACGAGTAATGTCCGTGTTCTAGTGTCTTCATTCGAGACCTAATATGGCTGCGTTTATCGTGTGACAAAATGTGGATAAAACTTCTGTCACTTTTTGACACGTATATAAGTACGATAGTGACGGATACTTTATCCACATTTTGTCACGCAATAAACGCAATCATACTAGGCTCGTAGGGGGCTTTGTCTAGACTCTAGATGCATAACTGCATTTATTCATGATTTTGTATTTATTCTGTTACTAAGTATAAGTATTTGTTTAATAGTATATATATTTTTGTATTACCGACACTATTTATTCGTTTAACGTACCGTCCGTCGGTCACAAACGGAGCTGGCTGAAAATCAGCGCTGCACGTGTTTGACACCTCAGCATAATGCTGAGACAGTGTCCAATTCACTGCCGCGAAGACACACTCACTACTCATTTTATTGCTGTTTTCTGTTTTTTAATTTTTATTATTTCTGGGTGTTTTATGTGTGTAGTGAATAAATGTTTATAAGGTTGACGTAAGGTGATGACAGATCGCGTCGACCGCTATATCAAATCCATACGTTACGAGTCGATAAAAAACAACGTTAACATACCTTCCTGCAGTTTGAGAGGAAATGTGGACGCGACTATATCCGAAAAACATAGTATTTTAATGAACTAACGCGATCGCTCCGTTCGCCCGCTCGTATTTTATCGTTTAGCGTCGTAAAAAGCGCCATAAGTAATTTTATAAAGCACTTAGTAGGAAGAATAGATAGACTTTGATTTAGAGCGAGGCGTTACAAAATCCTTTCAGTACGTCGTTAGTAACGAATGACATCTTATCGAAAGACTTCCATGTGTTCAAATGTCAAAGTGAGAGCTCATTAGCTTGTCAATTCGATCGCCAGGAGCTCTATTCTACTCGGACAACAATATTGCTTTTGACATGTTATCGTATTGTCAACGTTATTGATAGTTCTTATTTACTTGACCGGGTTAAAACAATGAGATGACATTGTCGGTAATACTGCAAAATCGCGTAACTATCAAATTTATGATGGAGCAAAATAAACTGTACTGTCTTATTAAAAAGGTGCATTTGCTCCTTATTAAAAATGTTACTTACGCGGTTTTGCAGTTTCACCGACGATATGTCAAAAGGAAATTTAATTTACCGAGGAGAATAGAGCACCAATACAGTCTTAAGATGTGTTTTAGGAAAATAACACCTAACCTTGTTTTCTTAAGGACTCTATTTACTACCACAGAGGCACTAGCCAAGATGCATTACACTAAGTAGCGTTTCTATTCGTTTCGTTTTTAAACCAATCGCGTCACTGGTTGATCACGTGACTCTTCGTAACACGTCATCTACCAGTGACACGATTGGTTTAAAAACGAAACGAATAGAAACGCCAGTTAGCGTAATGCATCTTGGCTAGGGCCCCAGTACATTTAGCCGGGGTTACTTTTGTTTCGGTGAAATATGTTTACCAAATTGCATCGTTACCCAACCGTTTCATTTTCCACCCCGCTTTATTTTCTGTCACCGTAAATAGTTCAGGATTTTATAAAAACTAACCTAACCTATAGCGATGATTTTTCTAAGCGATGGTACTGAAATAAACCCTGAAATATTTACAATTACAGGAAATAATTGTTGGCAAATGAAACGGTTGGGAAACGACACATTTTGGCCAAACGTCTCCCGGTTTGCCGGCTTTGGTATTATGGCAGAATATTTGTTTCTAAACATTCAGTCGTACTTCTTACAAACATGGCAATAAATAGGCCCTTAAAAAACCCAGCAATAAAAAAACGAAATTAGGCGTTTCTTTGTAGACATCTAATTATATTACACAGTCCAATTTTACGACCCCTGGCTAATACAACTTCGGAGATACAATCTACGATTGGTCAAAACAAACAATTTGTCTGGGGCCTTATTCTACTTTCAGTCTTTGTCTCTGCGGTATAAAAACAATGAAGAATATATGACCTCTTTTCAAAAGAAAACTTAATCCCAAGATAAAGCCTTAAGTATCATAAAAATAAAGATCCATAGATGGGGGCGCCACTACTTGTTAATTCTGTGTTATATTATATTAATTGCAATATAAATGATAATTTTAATCTTTTTCGCAACATGACGAGTTTCTTTTCTTATTCCTGCTGTTCAATTCTTATTTGATTTGCCAATTTTTTTGTTTATTTTATGTACTTTATTACACAAAATTAAAACAGTGTACTATAAAGGACTTAATGCTTCAAACATTCTCTACCAGTCAATCTTGTGAAACAGAAATAAAATGTAGGTAGGTGGAATAACCCTCTAAACTTCCCCATATTTCTGTTATATCGTAATAATATTATTAACGTTAAATTAGCTCTTACTGTCAACTGAATAAGAGCTACCAAAACGTCGCCCAACAACTACATTTTGGTAGTTCTCGGTAACCGAAATAAAAAATTAATTAGGCGTCGAAGCGAGGCCAGGCCACAAATCGTGGAATATCGATATTATATGAGACTAAGAAAATATGTTAGCACGTGCTAACCTGTAAGCAGTAACTATTAATAAATAAGAAAAATTACTAAATACTCGTCAGCCCTCATCTTTTTGGCGGCAAGCCAAAAATAACACACGGTTCATAACGATCTGTTAATTACGCGGTAACCAGAAACAGAAGCATTATTAGAATAACAACCCAGAAAATACTCATAGTAAGGTTCAATTTTGAAAAACAAAATCATAGTAGATAGACCGTTATTTCTGTATTTTAATATTTGGCGGTATCGTTAACGTTATCCGCTTACCGTAACTGTTGAGTGCCCAGAATGATGTTTTCTATACGATGTAGAGCCCATATGAAGTTCCTATGTTACTATGTTAAAGTTGCTGAACGTTAGATTTAATGCAACTAATATTATAAATGAGAAAGTTTGTGTGTATGTGTGTGTGTGTATTAGTTTGTTACTCCTTCACGCTCCAACGGCTGGATGGATTTGGATGAAATTTGAAGTGGAGTTAGCTCATACCCTACATTAATACATAAAAGTTTCAAAGGGTATAACGATAATATAAATCTACGCGGATGAAGTCGCGGGCAGAAGCTAGTTATTAATAAATAAGGCGCTAACACAATTATTAATATTTATAAGCTACTAACGTTTCTGTTTTCTATCGTTTCGAAATGTAGATAGTCACATAAGCGATCGATGCGATCTGTTATCAGCTTACGTCAAACCACGCTTATCGATTTTCTAAAATCGCTAACTTTGCGTTATTCATCTTGACTTGCCCCCGGAACAACTTGCTCTATTCAAAAACGGAGCAGATGAAAACTATTTAGAGCAATTATTTGCGGCCGGACTCTATCCCAAGATCTCGGTCAACATTTGCCAACAAGGGACTGATCCCCACTTAAGGCCCTAGCACACTGATAGCGATCATTATCCGATTTCAGTGTGTACTATTATCACTAAATAGGTACATTTGTATTATTTCTTACGTAAAACGCTATTACGGTTTAAAAGATACAACTCTTAGGACGGACGGACAACGTAGGCTTAGTAATATAAGAGTTCTGTACTACCCTGGTAGGAAACCCTAAAAAGTACATACATACATACCTTCACGCCTGTAATCCCAGAGGGGTAGGCAGAGCTACAGAATTACCTACATCTTTATAAATTGGTTGATAATTCAGTAACCACATTTTGCACAAAATAGGCTAAGATGTTTACCAGCGTATTAGTAGTTACAGGTTGCAAGCCCATCGCCTAACAGTACTACAAGCCTATATTCCCTTAGTCGCCTCTTACGACATCCACGGGAAGACATGGAGAGGCACAATTCTAACGCGGCAACCACGCGGCCAACCCTAAAAAAGTATTTTCATCTCACTAGCTCGGAAAGCCCTTTTTATTTGTTAGATATCTATTGAGAAAATCACTTTTTATCCACATGTGAAGAAAGAGTTTTGACATTTGAAGGCAGCTTAAGTGATAGTTGACAGCTAACAAAACGTAAAACGTTAAACGTTATTTTTGATTTTACCAATACTTTTATACATCAAAATTATTGTAATGACAAAGAGGTAAATAAATAATAATCGATAATACAAACCCTTTTTCTCATTTTTCTCGCTGTAGTGAGTTATTTTACGTCACGTGTGTTGAAACACTCGCAGGTAAAATACAACTTCCCCCCTTGCAAAAAACTATTTCCTGTTAATGCGCTATCTACCTCAAAGCTTGTCCGATAAACAAAATTTACCAATATCCATGTACAAGTACAGGGTTAAATCGTTTCATAATATTTAGCGAGTGGCCGAGCGACACGCCCGCCAATTTCATTATCGGCTAGAGTTACTTCCATTAACACGTATGTCAGAGTAATAGACCTATCGAATTTTCCCTCTCATCGATCAGTGCGTCTCGTTCATTATAGATTTGTGAGAAAAGAACAAAGTCGACGAACAAATTGTGTTAGGCCTCTATTTATATCAATAAAAATAGAAAAAACCGGGCAAGAGCATGTCTGACCATGCTCAGTGTAGGGTTACTACACAAAAACTATCTCAAAAAACAACTATAGGTAGTATGAACTAATTCTCTATTTAAAGTTATTTGGTACTGTCTTAGGTCATAAGCCTAGAGCTTAGTTTGGGACTAGGTCAATTGGTGTGACATTGTCCCCTGATATTTATTTATTTAAGTAGGTATAAACACTTTAGTCACCTGTATCTCAGGAACCAGTGAAGTCTTCGTAGTCATCATAGTTTTTCTGTAAAATTCGTTTTATGTGCTTTCATTTAAGATATTTATCAGATTTTTAGTATTTGTAGTTTTGGCTAATTGCACTTGACTCTAACAAAAATTCGCACTTTAAATTTTAATATTTCACAACCGATTTTTTTCAATATTTTATTTTACCACTTTCTTGGCGTGACTAATATGGTACATTCATGCCAAATTACAGCTTTCTAGAACTAAGGGTCTCTGAGCTAAGCTGTGGAAGTACGGATGGACGGAGATGGCGAAACTATAAGTAGATGTAGTAGTGGTAGATGTACAAAACAATATTTGAAATACGGAACCCTAAAAAAACAAAAAACATTTATTATCAGACACACAATAGTTAAGTAATAGTAAAGTTGATAAACCACGGCAAGAAGACACTTCGGAGCGGAATAAAAAACAAAAAACCGCCTTCAAAAACGCGAAAAATAACTTCTACTACTAGGTACTTAGTAGTAGGTACCTATCCTATTAGGTTAGTCCAACTGAAGTCGGCTTTTTGTTGAAAATATTGTGGTCGCCGACTTTAGTTAGACTAACCTAATAGGATAGGTACCTACTACTAAGTACCTAGTAGTAGAAGTTATTTTTCGCGTTTTTGAAGGCGGTTTTTTGTTTTTTAAAACATTTATTTTATTTTACACTTTTTAGTGATCATAATAAGCTTATGTAGTCCCACTTTTTTGTTGATATATAAAACTTTAAGACATTTCAAGCTCGCCGCAAGCAACGCCGCGGGAAAATCATAGTCATTTTAAAACAATTTAATGTGCTTCGTTGTAGTCGCTCAACTATCTTAATCGAGATATCTTATCGCCACCCTTGAAATCGGTACCGTTGAGGAGTTCCGGTGGCCATCTGTGGTCTTCATCATCAGTTCCGCTTCACCAAGTGACACTTTCTGAATGCAAATGCTACATTTGTTACTAAAAATACTAAAATCGCTACTATAAATACTATATGTTTGCATACAATATTTGAGGAGTTCCCTCAATTCCTCACTGATCCCTTCATCAGATTCAGATTTGCTGACAATGGGACCACCTCGGAAGTATACTCTATCAAACCAAAAAAGAATTTTTAAAATCGTTCCACAAATGACGGAGTAATCGGTTAACATACAAAAAAAAAAAAATACATACAGTGGAACGTATAACCTCCTCCTTTTTTGAAGTCGGTTAAAAAAGGGGAGGAAAGGATTCCATACTAATATTATAAATGTGAAAGTGTGTCTGTATGTCTGTCTGTCTATCTGTCTGTTACCTCTTCACGCTTAAACCGCTCAACCGATTTAGATGAAATTTGGTATGGAGATAGCCTGAGTCCCGAGGAAGGACATATGCTACTTTTTATCCCGGAAAATTAGACAAATACCGAGGGAGCAGCGATAAACGACTTCTACGCGGACCGAGTCGCGGGCAAAAGCTAGTACCTAATAAAGACAGCCTTTTCTCAAGTTTTTGTCTAGACAATAAGCCCACTCGGCTTAATTCTCTCATTATCATTACCTTGGGGTAAACTTTACTCAATATGACATTGAATAAAGTACGTTCGGCTTAAGTAAATGAAGAAACTTCCCTGACATTAGATCCCGTGGTGTCGTGTCCTGGCAGGGGATCATATCCATTTCTAGGTGTAAGAAAAGTAAATTAGTTTTCTTCGCTGCAAAAGTTTTGCTGGAATAAATGTCTGCGAGGGAATGATACTCGTCTTTGAATCCACGCCAGACAGCGAGAAATAGCAAAGAAGGATTATTTACGAAACGATATGAACGTTTATTTCTTTGTTAACGGTTTTGAAAGGTGTTAAAATGATAAGGGTGATATGTTTAACGACCGTTTATTAATTATTATAGAACTGTTATTACCATGGCAACGCTCATTATAGAATTGTTTTCACGCTTCGGTTACACAGTAGGTGGTATTCTGATATCATTAATGATATCAATATATTTATAATACGCGAGTAGATAAAAAATACTAATTAAACAATTAAAATAAATCGAATATACATATAAATACAAAAATATACAGGGTACATACATTTCTCTTTACAAATAGGTACCTATAGAGCCTACAGAGCGTGCCAAAGTAATAGACAATACATACACACACTCGAAAAACATAACCCTCCTTATGACGCAGTGGGTAAATTTAAAAAAAAAAAATTAGAAGAAGAAGAAGAAGAAGAAATACATTTATTCACCAACCATAAGACACACAAATATACAAATGGTACAAGAAAACAATGAGGGTAACAGGCATAGCACGCAAATGTGTGTCCTCGCGGCAGTGAAACGGACACTGGCTCAGCAAAATGCTGAGGTGTCAGACACCTACAGCGTTGATTTTCAGCCAGTACCGGCAGTGACTCACGGAATACTGTACGAACATACTACACTGTACGTGTAAACTACTAAACTTACATAATACTTACATATAGCGGAAGAATAAACGGGAAAATAATAATAAAAAATAAAACGCATACATAACCGATATACAGCCTCGATAAAACTTAAAATGAATTAAAGGTTCAATTTAAAAGCAACAGGTTGAAATAATAATGTGTGTATTATTAATCCCTGTAACAAACTTAATATCAAGTTGGCAGAATCCGCAGTAATTAAAACTGGCTGTGCCACCTGCGCCGGTTTTTCCAGTTTTTTCTTTTGAACAAAATTCGCAACATTCTTCTTTCAAAATAGCCTTTTCGATTAAACATCGTTCAGTGTACCGAAGGCTCCATTTATTTTTTATCGAAACTGAACATCTAAATTTCGTTCGTTATATGGCGGGGTTAGAATAGTTTTATCGCGTTTGATATTTTTTGTCGTTCAAAAACGACAGAGAAAGTTTTTTTCTGAACGAACAAGCAATTGAGAATAAATGGTAAAGTATTTCTTAACGTTAAATAAATTCTGAGCTCTGCTATTAAAAAAATATCCACATTATTTATCATTCAACTTTCTATCCAGGTAAGTAGGTACCTAAGTGTACGTATAGTTTAGGCAAGTTATGTTTATCTCAATAATGGTGGTGGTTTGACGACGCGCTGGCCTAGTTGGTAGTGACCCTGCCTACGAAGCTAGCGGTCCTGGGTTCAAATCCCGGTAAGGGCAGATATTTGTGTGATGAGCGCGAATATTTGTTTCTGAGTCATGGATGTTTTCTATGTATTTAAGTATATATTTATCTATATAAGTATGTTTATCGTTGTCTAGTACCCATAGTACAAGCCTAGAGCTTAGTTTGGGACTAGGTCAATTGGTGTGACATTGTCCCCTGATATTTATTTATTTATTTATTTATTTAAGTAAAAAAAAAACAAGCTGAAAAAAATTGCTAGTTTTTGATACTTTCTTGTACGTAACAAGCTAAGAATATTAAAGAATTTACTCGAATTCGTACAAAATGCTTATTTACCTGACGAAGTGGTTCAAAATCGACGTGCAAAATTCCAAGACGAAGATGGTAGATCTACAAGTGACGCGATTGGTTTAAAAACGAAACGACTAGAAACGCTAGTTAGCGTAATGCATCTTGGCTAGGGCCTCAGGTGACCTGTGTGCGCATTTGCCTTGTATGCCATAAAGAAATCAAGTTAAAGGGTTTTTCTTTGTTCCCAGATCGCTGACGATGCCGGACGGGTGGGGTACAATGGCGTCGGTCCCTGGTGCCGTCTCCAACCTGAGCAACTTGGGAAAATGGTACCTATGGGGGCTTAGTATGCTACGCGAGATTTACTGTCATATTTTACGTCATTCATATGCAAATAAGAAAATATGACATAACGTCACACTTTAAGATGCTTAGTAATAAAAGGACGCAATTCACACAAAATACACTTTTATTTAAAACCTAAATGTACCTTACGTTCAAATATGGAATAGACACATTTGACACTAAATCGCGTTTGACGTATTCTCCTCGCCCCGCATGCTAAGCCCACTGATCTTGTTTTAACGAGTCCTTATTGGAATTGCTAATCGTCATTATATCGTCACGTTTACTTTGACGTATCTTATGTTATGAGTTATGACGAGCATCTTAGCCAAGTTGAATTTACTAAATACGCCCTAAGAATACTAATTAATTGACAACCCTAAGGACTATAAACCAAATGTAAAAAAAAAAACAAAAAGCAAAATAAAAAAATAGCTTCTTTTAAAATGGTAGGTAATCGGTGAGTGCAACTGAAGTTTGCTTTTGGGTGCTTTTGGTTAAAATATTGTAGGACGCCGAATTCAGTTGGACTGACCTATTTTTATATTACCTGCCTATGGTCTGCCTGGTTTTTGAAGGCAGGATTTTGTTTATTAAACATTTTTTTTTTCTAGGTCTTAATCGAAATATCTTATCGCCACCCTTGAAATATATACCTATACCGTTTAGGAGTTCCGGTGGCCATCTGTGGTCTTCATCATCAGTTCCACTTCTCCAAATAGTGCTTTACAGCAAATACACGAGTTACAATGAAAAATACCAAAATCGCTTTAATTGTGCCTATAAATTTTGAAGAGTTCCGTCGATTCCTCATGGACTCTATCATCAGATCTTTATTTTCACCAGCTTTAAAATAAAAAAAGAATCATTAAAATCGGTTCACCCAATCGAAAGTTCTGAGGTAACAAACATATAAAAAAAACAGTCGAATTGAGAACCTCCTCCTTTTTTGAAGTCGTTTAAAAATGGAATGCCCTTCTGTGTAATTTCAAATTTAAATAAGTAACTGAACCTCGTACTTCATCGGTTGTTTTTGCTTCGCAGGAGTGACGTCATGGTTTCCGACGAGCGGGTTCCGGAGTACTACCCCACCCACGCCTACTCCAACCTCACCTCTCTCCCTGGCACCTTTTTCATCACCTTCTACGATGAAGACAACCAGCGATATATGAACGGCACTAATGCCACAGAGGTATTTTTTATTATAATATTTAGTATTTTGTAAGTATTAATAATATACCAAAGAGAACATACCTACCTGAGGCCCAAGCACGGAAAGAAAAAACAGTGGAAGTGGCATGAGCTTCGCTTAGTATCAGGGCCTCTATTCAAGACGGTAAAACAATATCTTTTTGATCTGTTATCGTATTGTCACCGTTTTGATAGCTCTTATTTACTTGACAGTAATGGTGTCTGACGTCATAACAATACCATAACAGAACCTGTTGTCGCCAACACTCAAACTATAATAAAATCAACATGCCACCATGGAAAATGTTTTTGGTGCTGCTATCGTTTTTACATTCCAAAATAGCACGATAAGGCATTCTTCTGGATTTATTTCCTATTTAAGAAATATTGAAATATCAAAATATCGAAATAAGCGATCGCGGCAAAAGTATGGTATATACTTGTCCCACCGCTGACGATGAGCGAGTAGAGACAGCGATGAACTATTAATATAATGTGTGTCTTTTATCGACACGTAATCTATATCTTTTGTTTCGACAAACGAATGTAGAGAGTACTCGCCGGCAGTGTGAACAGCCAACGATCAACTATTAATAAACGTGTCTCTTTTATTGACACTGGATTTATATCTTTTGTTCGTTTCTTGAGCGAGAAAATAGTCGATACCTAGGTAGCTCAAGCAACGAAGCAAACTCAGGGGAAATAATTCGTGTATAAGCGAATTTTGGCATAGTTGTAGGGAATGGTGTTTTAAACCACATACTAAAAGTACTGACGGGTGGGGGTGGAGCGTTCGGGTGGGGGGGGGTCTAAAGGTCCCTTTTTTTAGTTTTTCGTAAATAACTCGTAAACGGTGGCCCATAGCAAAAAGTTTTCCATTACATGATTAATCTGCATAAAATTCTCTACAAAAAAGTTTTAGACATTGTTTCTCTGGGATCAATATTTAATGAGATATGGAGGGAAGAATGATTCCCGAAAGGCCATAATCGGGTTTCCATTGTAAGTCGGCCCTTATATCAAATGGGCTCGGGCTTTTTTTGTGAGTGTCTCTTATAGTGAAGATTATTTATGCTGGGTATCAACATCTTAATTGTGACAGTTCTCGACTTATAATTTCTTTAAGATTTTTTTTAAATTTCCTGTTTTTCGGGATGTATTCAAGCGATTTGGTTCAAACTTTGGGATGATGTTCTTTTTATAAATTTGCATCGCCTCCCAAAAAACAAATACTAGTTATCATATAAAAAAAAGAAAATGAAGACCAAATAAAAAATAAACATTATTTTTTATGTGGTTGTGAAATAGTGACACCTCTAGATTTTTTTCTCAGAATAGACCATACATTGGCACTACTATTTGCCAAAATAACAAATTTTTCCAGGCGGTACTTCCTATCAAAAATCAGCAATATGTGTGGCCAATATCCTAAGCAATAAGGCAAAATCAGGGGAAAAAACTCGTTTATAAGCGAATTTTAGCATAGTTTTAGAGGACGCCGGTGCTTTAAACGGGACTCCTTTGACACGCATAATTTTTTTACGCATAATGTATCATTACGCATAGAATAGTTTGTCATAACACTCTTTTAGACATTTCCGAAGTTAATAAACGTCCGTTGTGTAGATTAAGTTAAATTAGGTAAGGTTAGGTTATAATAATAATTAAAACAAAACCCTTTCTATTGTAAAAACCGTTTTATGACAAAAGGTTTTATGCGTAATGATACATTATGCGTAAAAACCATTATGCACTTGACCGGTTTTCAGTTTTTTTTTGTTTTTTTAGTGTTAGTACTATGTACATAATAATCATGCCAAATTTGTCGCTTGTGTGTTTTACCATCGTTTGTAATGAAATGTTTTTTTTATCTTAGTTTTGTATTGAATAATACAAACTGACAATGTCCTAAACAAAGCAAGAAGGACGAAGGTCTTCGATCATTGAGTGCGAGCGGGCTTTGCCGCTCCTATTTACACTCCCTGCAAAGAACTTTGTCGCAGTATATTATACTTCCATGTATAAACTAAAGTCGCACAATTTCACACTGAACGAATTTTACGATTTAGATGTTAGTGCGTAAAGTATAGTAGGTAATTACTAGGTAGATGTAAGTGTCCAATTAGTTTTTACTTCTAAAGTTGAATAGGTAATTAAGAATAGTTAGTGTACATCGGTATTTAATTTTTTACATGATTAATTTTTAGTACTGGGTGGTCGAAAAATTATTATTGTACCTGTTTAATTTTTACATGGTTAATTTTCGGTACTGGGTGGTTAAAAAATAACTTAACCTAACCAAGCCTATTTGGATTCTGGATGGTCAAGAAAAACACTCTTTCGCATTTATAATATTACTAGGATTAGGATTTTTATTTTTATTTATATACCTGCCATACTTAAAGAAATGTAAGTTTGTTTTTTATTGTCCATCTTCTTCCTACCATATCTCATTAAATGTTGATCCCAGTAAAAAAGTGTTGATATCTTTTTTGTAGAAAATTTTATGCAGATTATTTATGTGATGGAACATTTTTTGCTATGGGCCACCGTTTACGAGTTATTTAAGAAAAACTAAAAAAAGGGACCTTTACACCCCCCCTACCCGTTAGCTTCTACCCCACCCATCAGTACTTTTAGTATGTGGCTTAAAACACCATCCCCTACAACTATGCCAAAATTCGCTTATTCACGAGTTTATTGAATACAGAAAAAAAAATGCATCTTTTTTATTTGGTCTTTATTTTCTTTTTTTTATTTGATAACTAGTATTTGTTTTTTGGGAGGCGATGCAAATCTATAAAAAGAACATCATCCCAAAGTTTGAACCAAATCGCTTGAATACATCCCGAAAAAAAGGAAATTTAAAAAAAAACTTAAAAAAATCATAAGTCGCGAACTGTCACAATTAAGATGTTGATACTCAGCATAAATAATCTTCACTATAAGAGGCACTCGCAAAAAAAACCCGAGCTCATTTGATATAAGGTCCGACTTACAATGGAAACCCGAATATGGCCTTTCGGGAATCATTCTTCCCTCCATATCTCATTAAATATTGATCCCAGAGAAACAATGTCTAAAACTTTTTTGTAGAGAATTTTATGCAGATTAATCATGTAATGGAAAACTTTTTGCTATGGGCCACCGTTTACGAGTTATTTAAGAAAAACTAAAAAAAGGGACCTTTAGACCCCCCCCCACCCGAACGCTCCACCCCCACCCGTCAGTACTTTTAGTATGTGGTTTAAAACACCATTCCCTACAACTATGCCAAAATTCGCTTATACACGAATTATTTCCCCCGAGAGGCAGTATTTGGTCTTCGTTGCTCGAACTAAAGGTGATGGCACCAATGACGGCCACTTTTAGCTGACAGGCACCAGTAATGGACACTTCACTCTTAATTTAAATTTCATACGGTCCTAAATTGATTGTTGCAAAACATATGAATAACCCTTATCTTATGTAAAATAAGAATCACGTGTCCATCATTGGTCCTTGTCCATTACTGGTTCCGTCACCCTAATCGCTTCCTCGCTGGCAGTGACACAAGTGCCTTAAGAGCTGCCACAGACGATCAGTCGGACCGAGAGGGACGCAGCTATTTGTTAGAACGAGAGACGTATTTAACTTTCTTATTCTATCAAATAGCTGCGTCCCTTTCGGCCTGTCAATTCGACCTATCGTCTGTGGCAGCCCTAACATTTTATAATATGGCTTTTGTTGATCATTGTGGTGCTTTTACAAGAGATACAAAGAACCATATTGTACTTACAATACCGATGAAACATATAACCCTCTTTCTTGCGCCATCAAGTAAACAATTTTCGAGCAACGACTCATGGCGATATTGGAAAAGATGCTAGGAATAGAAATTCGATGTAGTGAACCGGCTAAGCGCTCTACCTAGCTCAAGTTATTGGGTAGCTGATGGTTGTTTGCCTAGGGTTGCCAGATGCACGGGAAATCTGGTAAAGTTCCCAAATCATGAAGTCCAGAGGGCTTATTGTCTAATGCACTCGCAATCGCGACCGGCTTCAAAGTGGAGCAATTGTTTTCATTTTGTATGCAGAGAAGTCTTCGATTTTCAAAATGAAAACGATCGTGATTGCGAGTGCGTTAGACAATAAGCCCTCAGGGCCAGGGCCTGCCTTGGAGATGTTATGGTATTGTTTTTAACTTAGGCGCCATTGTTACTGTCAGGTTATTAGTGTCAAGGAAATAAGGGCTATTGTAACGTTGACAATACGTTAGCATATCACAGGCAATATGGTTTTACCTAGCCTAGTTTAGGGTTTCAGTTACGAAATGTTCGTTTAGTTTAATTATTCGATGTAGCGAACCGGCTAACGGCCGAACCCTATATTCAAACCCGTGGAAAAATAAGCCTTACTTCGGGATAAAATTTGACATTTGCCCATACAAAACGTGTCAAATTTTACTCCGAAGTAAGCCTATCTATCCGCGGTTTGAATATAGGGTTCGGCCATAAGCGCTCGACCTAGCCGAAGTTATTCAGCTAGTCATTCTTGTTTAGGGTTGCCAGATGCCCGGGAAATCTGGAAAAGTTCCCAAATTATATAGTCCAGAGCCTCTATACTACCGTTATCGTATTGTTTTAAATCGGCGGGCATTACTGTCAAGTAAATATGAGCTATCGTAACGTGTCAGTAACGTTAGCATGTGAAAGGCGATATGGTTTTACCCAATAGAATAGAGGCTTATTTTACAATTTCAGTTACGAAGTGTTCGTTTAGTTTCCATGGTTGTTACTAAAATAATGAAAGCTTTAAATAGTTGCAATTTATCAGCAACGCCGTGTGACGACATTGGATTTCGATTGGGATTCGATTATAATAGCTTTTGTTCGTGACTTCGTGAAATGGAAATAGAAATATATTGTTTTGTTGATCATTTCATATTTAATTTCATTTCATCCCACGGGAAGTTATTATTTGGGATAAAACGTACCCTATGTATTAATTCAGAGTGAGATATACCATTCCGAATTTCATCCAAATCTATTAACCCATTTAGCGAGTCGGAGGATCAAACATCTTTCATAAACAAAAAAACCTATTTGTGTAGGGGGTTAAAAATCAGTCTAGACCCGGCAACCCAGAGGGCTTATTGTCTAACGCACTCGCAATCACGATCGTTTTCATTTTGAAAATCGAAGGCTTGTCTGCATATAAAATGAAAACAATTGCTCCGCTTTGAAGCCGGTTGCGATTGCGAGTGCGTTAGACAATAAGCCCTCTGTTCTCTCTCTATTCTTTGTCGTTTGCCGCTTCAGTGGAACGCATTTTCCATTTGTATTTACTAAACGTTTGCTGTTGCCTTCGAATAAATAACGCCTTCGACTCCAAACAGATTGAATAAACGGCTATTTAATCACTCCTTTGCAGGGTTCCGTAGTCATCCAAGGAGGATGTTATAGTCGAACCTTGTGCAGGGTTCGTATGTTACAAACACGATCTTACCCGTTAACCTATGCCATGTGGTCGCATTGCTGTGTTACGGTACCGTTATAATTACCGTACTCGCTAACGAGTAGAATGCTCTGTCCCTCGCACTCCATACCTATACAGTGAAGGACAGAGCATTCGACTTGCTAGCGAGTACAGTAATTATAACTCATGGTAAGGGTAGCTACAGTGTGCGGAAAGAAACAACCGAAATGTCAAGCATAGAGGCTTGATCTTAGTACAGCCTGGTAACATGTTTGTACTCTTGACATTGCAAATTTGCATGGGTAATAGAGCCCATTGGCCACTTATCATGATCTATAGGCATTGATTTATACAACTAAATAGATAGGTACGTGCGAACAAAGAATGTCACATTATGTTTGGCCGAGCAACAAAAACGCCATCTCTCAGATTTTTGTCAAACTACGTTGCTATAGTGCAACTTGTATGGGACAGCTTCACAGATTTCAAAACCACAGAATTCGGCATTTCGAATTTTAAATAATTAACCGCCGCGCGCCGCGAGACGGAGACGTCACTGTAAAGTCTTTGAGTGACGATTGTAGATTTTACGCCATTTTGTGGCCCAGATTTATTATCCTAGAGGCAAGTCCATACAATATAATAAGTCTATGCCTGTTTGTTTAGGTATTTTGCAACCGTTTTATTCTGAGCGTTGTATAATAATTATGATTTATGACATAATTAAGACTACTTAAATACCTAGTGTTTACAATTCACCATGTCGCGCCCCACTGCTGTTTTTTTTTAGTAATTACCTACTAGCAACCCGTCCTCAATTCGCTTCGGTTTATGAGGTTTTATGTAACAGATGTCCATAAACCAGAATTTATTAAACACAACATTATTCCGCGAAACTAGTGGTTAAATTAAAACTGCATCAAAATCCTTTGCGTGGTTTAGGAGCTAGCGGATATATTAGAAACCATTTAGAGACGAGGAAAGTGAATTATTTTTATACTAAAGTCGAACTTGCAAAAGATGTCAACAAAACCAAACGAACCAACTCACCATGATTACTCGATAATGACGTACTTTTAAAGATAAAGTGAGGTCTTTGCAATGATTTATACACTAGATCATTATTTTCATATTAAGTTTAAGATGAAATTAATATCCATTATACGTTATTTTTAATATAAACACGCTTGGTGAATATTTGAGGTTATGTGTCAAACAGTACTAATTTGTTTACATCGTTCACAAGTTCTATTGACGGCGACTTTACGTAGAGATTGTTATTGTGTTTTGATTTTGTTTCCAACATTACTCATAGTGAATTATTAAATGAAACATATAGGTATTATATATTAAAAATGGAGCAGTCATACTAATAAAATCTTTTATTTTAAGATTGCTTATAAGTTAAGATAAGTGAATAATGTAAGTATGTGTTTTATGTGTAGGAAATGAAAAAACAGATTTTTTTAAATACTATTTGTACCTATCGACCAAGGTTTCCATTCAATCTCATTCACATGAAAGAATGACTGATGGATCTGACTCTAGACCTCGTCTACCTTAATCTTCATCGATTACGTACAATACTTCAGATAATGCGGCTCCCGGGATTGTCTAAGTAACTAACTTGAAGATTGATTTGGGTCAGCGGTCGAGTGGTGTTCTGCTTACGTATTATTCATAACAAAAATCGTTTAGAATCGTTTTATGGTAGTGAATGTTGGCTGTGGCAGGACAAGCATGAAAGTCGTATAAATGCAGTTAGAATGCGCTCTTTGCGTAGTATGTGTGGTGTGAAACTGACTGATAGAGTAAGGAATGAAGAAATCAGAGATAAATGTGGACTAAAAGAAGATGTAGTGACTAAGATTGAAAACGGCATGCTTCGATGGTTCGGTCATTTAGAAAGGATGGATGAAAGAAAATTGAATTAAGAGATATACAGAGCGAAAGTGAGTGGAAGGGTCGGAAAGGGCCGTCCTAGGCGTACTTTTTCAAATCAAATCGGAGAAATACTGGAAAAGGGCCGAATTTTAAGTACCCGAAACCGACGTGCGTGCATGACTCGAGGTATGAATGGGGAAGAAGCGAAAGAGATTTGTCAAGATCGTAGCAGGTGGAAAGTGGTCTCTGCCTACCCCTCTGGGAAACAGGCGTGATTTAATGTATGTATGTATGTAAAATATGTTTATTAAAATCACGTACTCAGCACGCCCGGAAGCAAGGCTTCAGCCGCTGCGTGTCGCGCGTGCCACGCGCCGCTGCGTCGGCATGCGCGCCGCTTTACCTTAACACCATATACTATTTGTGAATCCCTTTCGTCTCCTACATCGAGCGACTGTCATCTAGTTTAGGATTAGCTTGTTATTTTAGATTATAACTTTGAAATTAAATTAGTTTATAGCATCTTTGGTTTTCCTTCGACCCTCCTAGCTGCTGCTATCGTAATTAACACGTTTACTCTGCCGCTTTGGGTTCCGTACCCAAAGGGTGCTAAACGGGACCCTTTTACTGAACCTTCGCTGTCTGTCCGTCCGTCCATCCGCCGGGTCCGTTGTAACTTTTAAGAGTTATGTGAGCTTTTAAAAGGTATCTTGTTGAATTTCTCACAGAATACGGCGTTATACAGCGAAGTTGCTGCTGTCACCAATGATGTCACTTGCTTTGCTACAGCAATAGAATAAGATAACACGTCACTAAACAAGCATTAAATTTAATTGACGTCTCTGAGTGCGGCGATTTGAAATTATAACAGTTTTTTTTCGTTACAGTCTTTATGTACATGTCTTGTAGGTGTAATATGTGGTGTATGGTGTAGGTTGTTTGTAAATGTACTTCTCTATTCTCTAACGATGGAATCCCAATTCTCAGTTAACAATAGCCTAATTTACATTCGCTGCAAGTCAACAAGTAACCAGTAATGGAAATTTCATCTCGACCACCAGGAATTTAGGTCAATTCGTTAGTGGCTGGAAATTGCAGTTTCCCGCTTTTCCGGGATTTACCGCGCTTCGTTGGTGTTCTGGTACAGTCGGGCTTTAAGTAGCTGCTCACCTTTGTACCTTGCCGCTTTAAGGCCTTTAACAGATTAGTGCAGTATTTCAAACATGACGTTAAATTGACAAAGCACTAAAGTGGTTAATTATAAGGTCGGCCGTACTGAAAATTTCCGCGTGAGTGTAATCCATATTATTGCTGAAATTGCTTATGCTCTTTTTCTTTCTAAGAACTGTATAATTGATGATAGATCATTTTGTAAGTTTTTTTTGGCATAGAGAAGCAAACAACACGAATTCCACCTTTTGATAGGTGTGTATATGTATGTATGGTATGTAAACTCTTTATTGTATAAAAAAAACACATCATTTTTCCGCACCATATAAAAGTATTGAATACGTATCCGTGGTGGTCCGTCCATACTATTAAGTAATATATAATAGTATTTTTTCTACTCGCGTACTATAAACCGCTAATATTGATATCGTTAATGGTGTCAGAATACCACCTATAGCGTAACCGATGAGTAAAAACAATTCTATAATTAGCGTTGCCATGGTAATAACAGTGCTATAATTTATTATAGCATTGTTATTACCATGGTAACGGTCATTCCGGATATCAGTCTTGGCGTTTAGTTAACACTTGACATCCTAATAATTTGTATATAAACCGTTAAAAACATTTTAACACCAATTAAAATTACGAATATTAAAAATAAAATTAATTTTGAGACTAAATATGTGTTTAAAATAACATTTTTATTCAATTACTAAAAATAGATGGTTAATATCCATCGATTTGTTATTTGGTTACCATGGTTACGTTCAATATGGATATCAACAAAATGGCGTCTCGTTTGGCATTCCAACTTGTTTATGATAATTTGATAGAACTGTTTTTAGTATCTATTAAAATTCGCATGAAATTTGTTTACATTTATCAATAAAATTCACAAACTATTATCGCGCATCGGAATAGTGAAAATGTCTTTGATGACAAGTAAAACGTAGCAGAAAAATCGAGTAAAGTATACGAGAAAAGTTAGCGGTTGTTTATTTTTATCATTATCATTTTAAGCTTGTAGAAAAAGTTATGTATGCAACGGTTCATAATTAGCTCTTAAGGTACTCGTGCCTATAATTAGAGCGCTCGCAAGCTCGCGCTCTAACCTCGGCTCTCGTACCTTAAGAGGCCTCATTATGTACCAGTTACATAAATAACTATTATGTAACTGATACATAAAGAGGGTCCTTAAAATACGAGTGTGGTTTTATGAAACGAGCTGAAGGCGAGTTTCATAATAAGATCACACGAGTGTTTTAAGGCCTAATTATGTACAGTTACATACATTACTTTATCTACACACATATTATAAGTACTCTAAGATGCGTTCAGTAGGCGGCAGAACAAACATGGCGGCAAAGCTAACCTGTGTCACGAATATGAATGTTTTTTTTAAATCATAGACAAACTAACAAAGTCCCTATTCTAATGTCATTCGAAATCAAAATGGCGTACGACACTTTACTTCAAATATACCGAGTCGACGTTCAATTGATACTAGAATTGGCCCCCTGTTTGAATTTTGTTGGTTTTGGAAGATGTTCCAAATTTGAACAACATTACTTTATCAAAAGTTGTATCGTAATTTTAACTTTTCATTACAGCTACAGATAAGAAAACATATCATAGTAAAATTGTATCAAGTAATGCTGGTCATTGTCTACGGATTCTGAACGCATTATAGAGGACTTATGATATGAGTGTAGATAAAGGCACTTTTTGACACCAAGCTCCCGGTAATAGCCCAGGAGTCTAGTGTTTCATTAATCCAGGGCCGAGATTCTAGGAGGCAAAGACCATATCGTCTTTGACCTGTTATCGTATTGTCAACGTTTTGATAGCTCTTATTTACTTGACATTTAATAGCGGCCAAGTAAAAAGCAATACCATAACAGGTCATAGACGATATGGTTTTTACCGCCTTGAATAGAGGCCCAGGTAGCTAGCGTATGACACGCAACACGAAATACCTCTCGGTAATACTTCAGTAACTCGACCTACGTCTAACGATGTAGGCAATTGTTTCGGGGTTAACGACGTTTGTAATATAGTTGGGGAACAAGATAAGGGCTTTTATTATGATACCGCCAATTTTTAGTGAAAATAATCAAGCCTTTTTTACAAGCTTTTATTTAACTTGCAATGTATTTATATATAAACCCGATGACAATGCAATATTATGGTATCTAGGAGGTGATCTGATGATAGAGTCGGACGGTGGCGACAGGATCTCCGCTGTACTTAACTTAGACCTACCGTGTTAGGACTCAATAGTTTGGTCTAATCAGAAATGTACATTATAAGGTGCACAGAAAAAGAAGACAGAGATAAAAACTAAAAACTTAAAACTTAATTATCCTACAAAAAACACAATTATTATAGAATATTGGGGAGGACGAGTTTAAACAAAAAAATTGTCCATGTCCATCCGGTGTAATGTACTTTTGAAATAATGAATAGTTTTTCGAATAGGTTCCGTGGTTTCGGAGATTACCTGTTGGATAGACAAACTAACAAAATGCTCACTCTCTCTTTTTTCGGCGAGGAAGCGAATAGTTATCTACTATTTTCTCGCTCAAGAAACGAACAAAGGATATGGATACCGTGTCAATAAAATACACACATGTATTAATAGTTGATCGCTGGCTGTTCTCGTTTCTCGTTCATCGTTGGCGGTGGGACGTGACTAATTAATACTATAAGCATAGATATACATTACCATACATACTTAGTATTCAAGTTTTTCCATACACTTATGAATAAGCACACTAGCTGAAATGTTGCAATCTCGTTATACAAAAGGTACAGAAATCATGTTCAATATATTAAACCAACTGATCGGAAGGAGACAATGGGGCAATAAAGAAAATTCGTCGGTCTCGTCGCCATATTTCACGAACAAACTGGTTTGTTTTTAACAAAATTCCGCTGTTTTCGAATTTCCAGAGTGTAACGGAGAGAGAAAGAGAGAAAGGTGTTTGGATGTTTGCTTGGTCAAAAATAAACGCGCCTCTTATTCATAAACGCGCTATAACTAAAGTGTGCTTGAAATATGCTCTGTACTTATCTGTCATGACATTTGACTTTGACAGAAAGAGACAAAGAATACTTTACCTAAAATAGGTTTATAGGAAGTTTATTAATCAGGGGGTCAAACTTAAACTTAGAGAACACGGTCCCAGTAGTATTGGGAGAAAAATAAAAAGTTAGGTAAGTACCTACTTCTAGAAATGTTTTCCTCCCATTAGGAAGCCTTGGTAGAAAACAATTATTTAAAAAAACTCTGGACTTGCGCATCTGGGGCTCCGTACCGCCGCGCAGTAGGAATTATTATATTTCGATTTAAATGTGTCTTTATCAAAAGTTTCTTGTATGGGTTTAGCCGCCGTAAATATTCTGAAAAAATAATGTATCCGCTTTATCTTTTAAAGTTCAAAATATACAGCTGTTTGAAGTTAGGTCAGTGGGGCGGACGGACGGACGAACAGCGTAAGCTTAGTAACAGGGCGCATAGTGCAATAAAGACGTAAAACTCTAGACTCTCTGGAGTCGTACTGCTTCTAAGCGGAGAGTCGAATAATTGCAAAAATTGGTAGTAATAATTGTTTATTTTTGGCCAAAAAAAAACTTTTCTGTCTTCAAATTGAACAATAATTCCCGAAAACATCAATGTTTATCTATTGTTTACGAATAAAATAAATGCGCGAGTTGATTTGCTCTTTATGACTATTGTCGAGGGATTAATGAATCCTACCACCAACAAAACAAGCCAATGCAAAATTAATTTATTTTCCGGTACAGTTTTTATTGTCAATTTTATAGCACAGGGCCAAATGACGGCCTGAAAGCCCTAAGGAGACTTTCACCATTCAACAATCAAGCCAAACGCCATCCAATTATAAACAACACTGAAGGGATTTCCTACACTTAACTGACTGGTGATTTTCTGCAATCGTCGTTATCGCTAGCGCCATCTATGATTTTTACTTTACATTTAAACAGGCTATTTTACTTTGCTGCGTGGAACCATTAATGGACACTTGATTCTTATTTTACAGAAGATAAGGGTTATTAATTTTTTAGCAACAATCAATTTAAGACCGTAGGATGTTTGAATTAAGAGTTAAGTGTCCATTATTGGTGCCTGTCAGCTTAAAGTATCCAACACTGGTGCCATTACCCATTTTAGAACCGATCAAGTGCGAGTCGGACTCGCGCACCACGGGTTTTATGTTAAGTGCCTTCGCTATCTCGCGAGAGTGCACGGCGCGGGTGCACGCTTGGCGTGTCTGTATTGAAAAATAGTACGAGCAGCGCAAACTGAGGGCTAATTGTCTAACGCACTCGCAATCCCGATCGTTTTCATTTTGAAAATCAAAGGCTTGTCTGCATACAAAATGAAAACAATTGCTCCACTTTGAAGCCGGTTGCCATTGCGAGTGCGTTAGACAATAGCCCCTCTGGCCGCGTGCGCGCGACGTGTTTTTGTTTGTAAACGCCGGAGCACTGTGGGCGCCCGCTTCTTGCACCCGCTCCGTGCACCCGCTCCTTGCAGCCGCGCAAGTTAGTGAAGGCACTAAAGCCCCTGTGTGTACTCAAGTACGCTCGGCCAGACGAACGCGGAAAGAGACTTTGTTTCATACTCGTACTATGTACCCAAAGATAAACCAAAAAACTTCTTTGGATTATCTTTCCTTTTGTCTGTCTGTATATAGGTACGCTTACTCCTCCTAAACCATGCAACGGATTTTGATGCGGTTTTCACCATGAGTTAGACAATTTTTATAGTATGTTTTTTTTTCTATTTTTTTTTTTTATCCCTGAGTGTCAGCTGCCAGCAACCCAGCACGCAAAAAAGGCACATTAATTTAAGTCGTCGAGTTACGGAAAATTAGCGCAATCTAACCTAACCCTGATTGTGTTCTATTGCTCCTTGCAGGGGCCAGACATCGCCCCCCTGCCGCTGTGGCGCCAACTGATCTGGATGGCGCTATTCGCGGTCATCGTGGTGGTCGCCACCGTCGGCAACGTGGTGGTCATCTGGATCGTGCTGGTCAATAAGAGGATGAGGACCGTTACCAATTACTTCTTAGGTATGTAGTGTATCTTTATTTTGGTTCCCCTATAGAAACACTAATCGTAATTTTTCCTACGGCATCGTTTGTCTGAATTTTCATTTATGCTAAAGCCATTTCTGCTTAAATTTTAACACTTTTTAGTGTTGTTATAATACAACCCTAACCTAACCGAACCGCAGATATAATTGGAAAACTTAAAAAGTTACCTGACTCATTTGAAAACCAGTTTAGGGCAAATGAAAATTCGGACAAACGATGTGTTAGGACAAATGTTGTTAGGGATTCCGAGAGAGATCCCTTTATTTTAGTGTTACTGTTAACCAAAGATGAGCTATTGGTAAATACGTAACTATTTAGATTTTTTGTTAGGTATTGAATGAATGAATTCAATGTTAATTTTAACAACATGAAGTGCTCTTGATTCTTATTTCCTGAAAACTAAAGATAAAAACCAACTAGAAAATATAAGCTACCAGACTATATTTGACGAACCACCTAGTTGGTCGTAACTACGAAGCTTAAAATGCTACAAAATATATGACTATAATAGTTTTGCAATGTTTTTTGCTTGTTATTCAATAACCATTTCGAGGATTCTGTTTTCAACACTGTTCTCTATAAGTACTCTTTCTAAAGTCAGTTTATGCCACGGCTGTAACGAATCTCTTATTAAAATGTAATTTTATTGCGTTCATAAATGAATTATTACCATACATATTAAACAGTAAAGTTAAGTATTCATAAAATAAAATGGTGTTAGAATTAAAATATCCATGAAATGGAAACTTACTCGAAAGTTAAGTGACTTTAACCAAACTTACGCCCCAGGGGAGGCGTAAAGTCTGATCTTTAGACTTTAATGGACGGAAGGACAGTTAATGGACTTGTGGCTAACTCTGCCTCGCAAAAGAAAAAGGCAGTTTATTACTATCAAGTCCATACAAGTATATTGTTTTTTTGCTGTGGATGGAAGTGCCTATTACAAAGCGTATTGTGCATTCAGGTAAGAAAATTAATGGATAAGATTTACACAGATTGACAAATATTTGTTTAAATAACTATTAGTTAATATTCGAGATAATATCTCTTGCTGCCGTATTTAAAGACGTCAATTAAATTTAACGCTCGTTTAGTGACGTGTTGTCTTATTCTATTGCTGTAGCAAGTAGAGTGACAACAGATACTTTAAATCAAGCATTCAATTTAATTGACGTCTCTGAGTGCGGCAGTTAAACGAGCCAACCGACTTTTATGAAACCTTCTTATTTAAGTAAGAACTCTTCCGGTTGACCTTGACCCTGCCTATGAAGCTAGCGGTCCTGGGTTCAAATCCCGGTAAGGGCAAATATTTGTGCGATGAGCGTCAATATTTGTTGCTGAGTCATGGATGTTTTCTATGTATTTAAGTATATATTTCTCTATATAAGTGTTTATATCATTGTTTAGTACCCATAGTAAAAGCCTAGAGCTTAGTTTGGGACTAGGTCAATTAGTGTGAGGTTGTCCCCCATTTTTTTATAGATATTTCACTCGTACCTCAAAGGTCTAAACAAAGAATACTTGTCCACAGTGAGTCTCTCAGTAGCCGACGCAATGATGTCGAGTCTGAACGTGACCTTCAGCTTCTACTTCCTGCTGTTCCAAGACTGGCCCTTCGGAGACTTCTACTGCAAGTTCAGCCAGTTCAACGCGGTGCTCAGCATATCAGCCTCCGTGTTCACTCTCATGGCGATCAGTATAGATCGGTGAGTATCAATGGCTTTAGGCACTGGTCCCACCGCCGGCGAGTAAGCTATGAACTATCGGCTATTTTCTTGTCTAAGAAACGAACAAAAGATCATCGCTCCCGTGTAAATAAAAGAGAGAGATATATATTTATAGTTCAAAGTTGAGCGAGTATAACTCACTCGCTCACCGATAAACTATAAATTTATATCTCTCTCTTTTATTTACACGGGAGTGATTATCTTTTGTTCGTTTCTTTGACAAGAAAATAGCCGATAGTTCATAGCTTACTCGCCGGCGGTCGGACCAGTGCCTTAAGGTACCTTACAAAGGCGATAGCTGATAAGGCAACGTCAAAATTTGAGATTTTCTTGATTATTAAAATTAAATTGTGTGAAACTCTTCTTCCTATAAACTCGACTGTGCCTGGTGTATTTAAATTGCGTAAATACATTATAAAGAATGTCTATAATAAAAAATGATGAAAAATTGCTTTAGTTTTTCAAAAAAGATCACAGCAAAATATTTAATTGCATTATTATATACACTCGTTTCAATACACTTGAAGCACAGAGATATTAAAAGCATTTATGAATTTTACATCAATAATAAAGAAAAAATTTAATATGTGACGCCGCTAACACAGCTTTTGTAAGAGAGCTGTGAACGCAGATAGACATGCTTGACGAGCAAAATTTCATCGAGCATAACACCTATCCACAAGCATGCTTGATTTTCCATCGACCCGTTCATTCACGCTCTATAATTTATCGTTGCGAATCAAAAAAATGGAAGACGATGCTTTTTTGTTTCCAATATCGAGCAAAAATTATGCCGGTAAGACTCTTGTTTATCCTGCGTTTTATTTAAATGCGCGCAATAAAGCATAACCTTTTGCTGATTAACTCGTTCGAACTTGCTTGAATAAACTTGAAAACGTCGAGCAAGCTTGTACAGTCAACGGCATAAATAAGTGATCATTTATGTACCTTGTCGCTTTCAATCGTTTCACTATTTTGTTTAACATTTCAAACACGACGTTAAAGTGACAAGGTACATAAATTATCACTTAGTAGTATATTATTGGGAGTTTCAAAACACATTTTACATGTTTTGTGTTTTGAAACTCCCAAGGCGTTTTTTGATGAAACGCTCATTTCGAGTTGATCGTTTTTTTAAACGCTAAAATAGGTGTTTTGAAACTCCCAATCGGTTTTGAGGTGTTTTGAAACTCCCAAGGCGTTTTTTGACGAAACGCTCATTTCCATTCAGACGTTTTTTTAAACGCTCATTATTTAAGAAGTTCATACGGTTTCAAAAACACATTCTTGTTCTGAAACTCCATATTCACATATAACTACTTAATATCTTGAAGGTGTAGGCGCATTGGGTACAAAGCATTCAAGCTTACAACACGTAGTACTTGATATAACGTTTATTTTTAGAAAATATGAAGTTTGTGAGACAACCTCAAAACTTACAATTGGAAGTCGTTTGTCCAGTTCGCAACGATTGCAATTCACGTCATGGAGAACTTTTACCGAACACAATTCGAAGTATAATTTGTGGTCCTTCTAACTGTGGAAAAACCAATTTAATTGTTGGTCTTTTACTGCATGAACGGGGGCTACGTTTTGAAAACCTTTATGTTTACTCAAAAACTCTTTTCCAACCCATGTATCGATTTTTGGAAACAGTATTAGCGTTAGTTCCCACAGTTAAATTTCAAAAATATCAACAAAATGAAGAAATACTCAGTCCACATGAAGCTAAGATTAACTCAATTATTATATTTGATGATGTTGCATGTGAAAATCAAAACAACATAAGGGATTACTTTGCAATGGGACGTCATAAAAATATTGATAGCTTCTACCTTAATCAAACTTATAGTAAAATTCCTAAACAATTAATAAGAGACAATGCTAACTTAATAATTCTATTTAAACAGGATGATATGAATTTACGTCATGTTTATGATGAACACGTTGGAAGCGATATGTCTTGGTCACAGTTTCGAGAAATGTGTGCTAAAGTATGGAAACTACCATATAATTACTTGGTTATAAATAAAGATTGTAGGCGTAATTCAGGATGTTATAGAATGGGCTTTGACACATTTATCATTATGGATTAACTATAATACGTAATGCAATGTTACGAAACATTTATTGCTTCATAGGAAACCATCATGATCAGACATGAACCTTGAAATGAATGACGAGAAAACTTTGAAAGAAAAAGTAATTAAATCTGTCGAAGCCGTTAAAAAGAAGGTTAGACTGATTCGTAATATGAAAACTGATAATGATATGATGTTGGAATCAGTATTGAAACCAATAACAGATCCGCTTAATGAAATAGCAAAAAATGACGACAGTAATTACATAAACACTTACGATACGAACGTAGATAATAATGTTCCACAATGGAGAAAGTTGGCAAAAAGATTTAAATTTAGTCCTAGTGAAGAGAAGAAGCAAACTATTAATGATCTTACTGTTGTGAGGAACTCTTCTCAATCTAGTCTTTATAATGAAGATGATGGGAATGAGACATCAAACGACGATGAAAGTGATGTAAGTGATGGTGTGGATAGTGAAAATATGATTGATCAGGATTCAGCAAATGATATTTCATTTAAGACATCTGATTCTTATGCATCTCCTCGCGAAGATCCTGCATTTCAAAAGCAATATACCACGAACATAAACATTCCATTTGGTATACGAACGGAACGGGACAAGCTAATGCTAGGAACTTATCCAGTATACACCAGTAACAATAAAATCAAAGTAAATGGTCGTACTTACAATTTAACACCAGGTTTAAACGAATTGCTATATAAGAAAATACCGGATTTAGATATTGTAACTGAGGACGATAAACGTAATTACAAAATCTTATTATTAGAGACTAATGCACATAGAAGAGATTTTAATGCTAATAAACCAATAAAAAGCAACAAAGGTATAAAATATTTACATGTAATAAGACCGCTTTTTAAATTAGCTAAAGAACGAACAGTAAGTGGTGATGGATTACCAACAATGAAAAGAGTTAAAAATAAAGTGTCTTATGTATATTGGGATGACCCAAACGAATTAGTAGATAGATTAAAATTACTTATAGCTTCCCGTGAAGCTGGTAATACAGGATTAGATAATGAAATCATATCTATTATTGAAGAATTGCAAGAAGCGGGATTAGTTAACAATGCTAATATATAAATCAGTTACTGTACTATTATCGTTAGTCGAGGCAGAACTTTTGACGTACAAATATATCATAAAATGAATATAGATAAATTTGGTCATCATCTTCATAAACGCCTGCGTGTATCTGAAGTTTCTGAACTTAAAAATAATGCTTTACTCAGATCAGATGATGGGCATTTCGATTTACAGTCATTGAGATTAAAGGGGCTTGCGCATCCATTGTCGCCTAATGATGCCGTTAATAAGCAGTATGTTGATCAGCTCGTTCAGAACCTTTATGAGAAGAAGTATCTAGATTCTTTGTTTGACACTATAAATTCACAAATTCATCAGCTTGCAAATCAGTTGAAATTGAACTTTTATACAAAAAAGGAAACAGACGACATTTTCACCAAATTAAACGATGGCAAAGCAGCAAGTCGTGAACGAGATACACAGATCAGCTCGAAAAAACTTTAAGCGACGAGCAGTTTTATTAAAAGGAATTGATGATTTGTGGCAAGCGGATTTGATTGACTTACAAAATTTGCATAAGATAAATAGAGGATATAAATACATTTTGGTTGTAATTGACGCCTTTTCAAAGTACGCGTGGTGTATTCCAACAAAATCTAAAACGAAAACAGAAATTAAAAATGCTTTCGAACAAATTATTAAAGCATCTAAACGAGTACCGATAAACTTACAGACAGACTTAGGGAAAGAGTTTTATAATAATGAATTCGATTGCTATGTAAAAAAATTAAAAATAAATCATTATTCTACGTATTCAATTAAAAAAGCATCTATTGTTGAAAGGTTAATAAAAACGCTCAAAACTAAACTTTACAAACATTTTAGTTTAATAGGAAATTATAAATGGGTTGGAAAACCTTTAAATGATATAGTTAAATCCTACAATCAAACTATGCATCGTACAACAAAATTTCAACCAATTGATGTAAATTTTGATAATGAGTCGCAAGTAAAGAAAAACATCCAAAACGTGCAATCCAATCTAGGTAATCAATCAAATAAATTTAACATAGGAGATTGCGTACGCATAAGCAAGTATAAAAGCGCCTTTCATAAAGGTTATACACCGAATTGGTCAACTGAAATATTTACTATTAAACATGTAAATCGCACTCGCCCAGTTACTTACCTTATTGAAGATCAACGAAAAAATACAATACTTGGGTCATTTTACGAACAAGAACTTCAGAAAACGAAATATCCTGATGTTTACCTCATAGAAAAGGTGATCAAAAAGAAGGGGGAAAAATTGTATGTAAAGTGGTTAGGGCTTAATGATAGCGAAAATAGCTGGATTGGTAGAAATGCCATTGTATGAGCATATTTATTAACTTTATTGTATTAAAAATCGTCATTAATATTTTGGATATGAAAGGGAGAGGACTTTTAAACAGTGCTATTAATCACTTACCAATTGAACTACACTTACCCGGCTACAATTATTGTGGACCAGGCACAAAGTTGCATAAACGTTTGCTAAGAGGTGATAAGGGAATTAATGAGCTAGACAACGCATGTATGCAACACGACATAGCCTATGATAAATATTCTAACCTGGCAGATCGTCAACATGCAGATTTAGAACTTTATAAAATGGCTAAACAAAGACTGAAAGCGAATGATGCTGGTAAAGGGGAAAAACTTGCTTCATGGCTAGTTAGCAAACTAATGAAATCTAAAATAAAAATCGGCGCGGGGATAAAAACATTTAAACAGTTTGTATCTAAGATACGTGCTGAATTAAAGAAAAACAAATCTAAAAATAAAGGCACTGCAATTAATCAAGCTTTTGCAGCTGCAATTAAAGTATTCCGTAATAACAATACGAGTAAATTACGAGTTCCTCGTTTAATACCGATCCCAAAAACTGGAGGTATTTTACCACTGATACCTATTTTTGCTGGACTTTCTGCATTAGGATCTTTGGCAGGAGGAGCTGCTGGGATTGCTAAAGCTGTTGGAGATTACAAAGCTGCGAAGAAAAACTTAGCCGAATCAGAACGCCATAACAAAATGATGGAATCTATAGCATTAGGAAAAGGTTTACATATAAAACCGTATAAGAACGGTAAAGGATTGTGTTTAAAAAGTTCAAAAAACTAAATAAAAGGTTACCTAGACGAGCTCTTACAAATATTGATATTTTAAAGTATTCAAAAGATATACCTTATTTTCGCGGTGTTTATATGAGAGATAGTTTGCCAAAACGACCAAAAAGAGTAGAATGTGCAATCATAAATTTAGATAGTTCTGAAAACCGCGGGACTCACTGGGTAGCCTATGTCAAGGACAACAATTACTGTGAATATTTTAATAGTTTTGGTGATCTGAAACCACCGTTAGAATTAATAAATTATTTAAAGAATCATGTTATTTCATACAATTACCTCACTTATCAAAAGTTTAACACTGTAAATTGCGGACATTTATGTTTGAAATATTTAAAACAGTTTTGGAGTAAACGTTTAAATATCTCTGTACAATAAAAACCATATCATTTTCATGATGTCTTTCACTTTGTCTATAACCGGAACCTCTTCTGCCTTGATCACTAATTATTCACCAGCTTTTCAACTCGATGGTGAATATGAATGTGGGTTGCTGTACATGTCAACTTTTAACTCGATACCGAATATAGATTACAGAAATAATACATTTTATTATGGTAAAAATGAAGAAGTAGAAATTCCAGAGGGGTCATATGAACTTCAAGACCTTGATGATTACCTTAAACGACACCTGCAAGGATGTACATTTTCACTGACATGTAACAATAACACATTGAAGACGTCTATATTGTGTTCTAAAAACATCTACTTCAATAAAGAAAATTCGATTGGAAAGTTGTTAGGTTTTGGAGAAGAAACTATTCAAGCTAATATATTAACAGATTCCCCTTTTCCTGTTTCCATTCTATCAACAACTATAGTGCGGGTTGAATGTGACATAGTGAGTGGATCATTTGTTAACGGTAAACCGAGCCATATAATTCACGAGTTTGTACCTAATGTTCCACCTGGTTATCGAATTATAGAAATACCTAAAAACGTAATCTACTTTCCTGTTACACAAAACAGCTTAAGCTCTCTCAAAATAAGAATATTGGATGTAAACGATAATTTAGTTAATTTGCGAGGTGAAGAGATTCAAATTTATTTACATCTTCGAAAAAAATGATAAATTTCAATAAAAGTGTAGTCTCGCGCGACAAACGTACTAGTACTCATTGTACTATCAAGAAAAGAAGACCTAAAGAACCAATTACAAAGCTAACAGAAGAAAATAAACAATTTTTAAAAAACATTGGATTGTTAAAATGAGTATATTAAATTTAACAGATTCTTTAAGCTTTGATAACACGATTGAAAGTTTTGAATATCATTCATATAAACCATACATAACAAGTTTTAATTTGAACGATGAAATTCGTATACCTATTAACCAACAAGATCTTTACGTATTGCCATCGGCGAGTACTCTCTATGTAGAAGGCGATGTTGCAGTATTCAATAGAGAGACAAAGACGCCGGTGAACAGTGTACAATTTACGAATAACCCTATACTTCACTTGTTTCAAGATATTCGATATGAACTGAACGGGATCGAAATAGATAAAATTAAAAACGCTGGAGTTACAACAACGATGAAATCTCTTGTATCCATGAATGAAATCGAATCGTCTATGTCACAGTTATGGGGATGGAATGTTAATGGTACTAAAATTACACATGGATCATTTTCTGTATCTATTCCTTTAGATAAGATTCTTGGTTTCGCAGAGGATTATAAGAAAATAATTATTAACTGTAGGCATGAACTTATTCTTCTACGATCCAATAGTAATATAAATAGTGTTAAATTGAACACCAATGAATACATAGATAACATTACTATATCTAAAATAGTATGGCGTATGCCACATATTAAAGTTTCTGATAGGGAAAGATTAAATTTACTCAAATGCTTAGAAAAAGATCGCGCTATTCAAATGGCATTTAGGAACTGGGATCTTTATGAGTATCCACTTTTACCTAAAACATCAAAACATTCTTGGTCAATCAAAACTTCATCTCAAATTGAAAAACCGCGATTCGTTATAATTGGATTGAAAACGGATAGAAAGAATATGGCTAACAAAGATATAACACGGTTTGATCACTGTCATTTGAGAGACGTCAAAGTTTTTTTAAATTCAAACTATTTTCCGTATGAAAGTTTAAATGTTAGTTTTGCAGCTGAAAAGTATGCTTTATTATACGAACAGTACGCTAAATTCCAGCAGTCTTATTATAACCGTGGTCAAACACCATTGTTGAGTCCGCAAGAATTTAAAGAGAAAGCTGCTCTGTTTGTAATCGATTGTTCCCGTCAAAACGAAACCTTAAAAACAGGCGCCATAGACGTACGAGTAGAATTAGAGTGTGAACAGGATATACCTGATAATACTGCAGCGTACTGTTTAATTCTGAATGATAGTATTGTAGAATACAAACCGTTAAGCAACATTACACGAAAAATATCATGAATTCAGATTGTTTGTTCGTGGATCTTCAGGGATTTAAATCGTATAAGAATGAATTTATTATTAAGGAATTTGCATACAGTACAAATGAATACACACAGGTATTTTCAATAAAACCTCCATATAAGTTTTCGACGTTAATGGAAAGCGAAAAAAGACAAGTAAGATGGATAGAGAAAAACCTAGGTATTTCATGGCATGAGGGCTTTGTTGATTATAGAGAATTTAAAAGAATGATACGCTGTTTTTTGGAAAACAAGAAAATATATGTAAAAGGGTTAGAAAAAGTTAAATGGATTAAAGATTTGTGTAGTAACTGTACCGTAATTGACTTGGGTTGTAACGGTTTGCCTAAATTTGAATCTATGTATCAAAAATATTGTAAGGACCAGAGTAGTTATAGTTGTTCAACGCATAAAAAATCTTGTGCGTTAAAAAATGTTTTATGTATTAAAAAATGGTATTCTGAAAATAATTTATCATTGTATTCTCATTTGTAATAAAGTACAATAAATATTATAACTGTAAAGCATATTTTTATTTCATAATTATTTCCCTTTATATACCTACCTACATATGATAAGATAGAGTGTCCGATCCGAAAACTACAAATTTAAGTGCCTGTAAAAGTTTAAAATAACAATGATAATGACAACTATTTGTTATTTCATGGGCACTTAAATTTTAAAGTTCGAATTGGACCCAATGGGGTTACAAAAGGTTTAGAAGTAAAATAAAACCAGATTCATAGGAAATAACATTTATTTATTAATTACCACACCTTTGTTTATAACATAGCATCTTAAATCTAATTTTAACTTTAATATTAAAACAAAGATTGATGACCCCAAGACAACGTTGAGACTTGATTATCTAGTATAACGCGTTTGTCATCATTTGACGACAGTGCTACTTTATTCAAGGACTGAGTAAAAATAACATGTTTTAAAGATTTAAATACAATATTGCGTTTTCTTATCCGCTCCTTATTTAATAGTACTTTTTTATATTCCTCAAAATCCACACCGCGCAATACATGTCTCTTTGTGCCTTTAGCCTTTTTCAGTTGTTTGTTTTCTGTTTTTATACAATATAATTTAGACCTAAGGCCAACGAACTCGTTTATTATTTCTCCACCAAGTTCATCTTTAAATAAACCGGGTACTTTTTTATGTTTAAGAGTTATACCGTATGCGTTACTGACAGAATAATTACTTGTATCAAAATAATGTTGAAAATTTCGTTTTATATCTACATACAAATCTTCTGTATTTATGGAATACAAAAAAGAATCTGTATCGGTATAACATAAACTTAAATTAGATCCATAAAAAGGTTTCATGACAGAATAGTGAAAATCGTACATATGAGTTTTCGATATTTCCAAAACAGTAAATCCAATGTAAATTGGCCGGTCAAGAGTTACCGATTCCGGTTTCATTTGTATGGCGACAAAATTTTCACTAAAAACGGTAGAACTATGAAAATTAGGTCTACCTGTTAGATGCTCTGCTGTGTATTTCTTTTTTGTTTTATTTCTATTATCACTCCACGCATTAACTAACAGAACATTTAACCTTTTTTCAGCGTCTTCCATCGTTTTTCCAAATATAGCATTGTTTGCAAGTTTGCACGAATTTTGCTCAAACACGGATTTAGCTTTTTGTCTTAACTTTGTATTTAAGTCTATGTATTGTTTTAAAAATGGACCTTGTTTAAATTTGATTACTCTATGTACGTTTTTCAATACCAAGCCATGCTTTATACATGTTTTTAAATGCACATAATGGATGACATACTCGTATTTATCATATAAATTTGGGATAAGTTTAGGTTGCTTTGAACCAGGCGGTGTGAATTTTTGAGGACAGAATGGAATGTCATTATGCAAGTCATGCAAATGTTCTGGATATTCTAAATCCACTTCCAAAATATAACCATAATCCGAATCATCAGGTGTTTGTAGGATATCGAGTACATTAATTTTATCCCGTGGTAATAATTTGAAATCATCATAAGGTAAATTGCCACACATTGCATAACCGTATAGATTATTACAGTCTATGTAGAATAAGAAACTGCTTGGATTACTGGAATCAAAGTTTGGCATGTATTTATTATTTGCCTTTGCATATCGAGTAGAACATAAACATACACCCCCACGAATACCTTTTTGAATCATTCTAATTATTTCAAGGTCATCAATGAGTTGCAACTTCACACCAGTTATAAGTAACATGGCATCAAAACTTAAACTTGGGGCAGTTAGATAAAAAGCAGGGTCTAATCTATAATTGACTTTACAAGTTTGACGAAACTTTTCAAATATGTCAGTTAGTAATAATACATCTGATTTAAGGTAAAGATCGGTGTATTCTCCTAAAGTATTAATATTGAATGATTTCCATACAAGCTCGGCATGTTCATAATCATATTTGGATATAATCTCATTTGTTAATGAGTTGTAAAAATAATGTGGCTGAGGTAAACATTGCTCTTCATATCGACTCCAACTAGACATATACTCGTATGGATAGACGCCCTTTCGTTTCAATAAATCGAAATGCTCTTTTAAAGGAAAAAAATGTGAGAGATGAATAAAGTCTTCTTCATTTAAGGTGCTAACAAGTTCTTCCAAACTTGCTCCTAAAAATTTGAATGAATCTACAAAACGAACGGGCATATATTCATTTCGACTTGTAATGAAAAATTTCGTAAATGATATGTAATTTTCTTTGTTTTTTGCAATAACTTTGACTTGACCAGGAAGTTCACCCAATTGACGTATAAACAAATGACTGTCGTACCCTGATAAGTTGTGAAAAAATACTGGCACAAATGTTGGTAGGCGGTACCGAATATTACAATAAGAATGGGCTGCCCCTCTATAGCGTCCTGTCAAATGGCAATGATCTCTCACGGAATCGCCGAGTAATAACTTGCGACAAAGAAAACAATATTGAGAGTTCAAAAAATCATTTTCTTCTGTCTCTGTAATAGTTATTGGCTTCGGGTCAGAATATATTTTATTTATTCTATGTACATCTTTTTGCAGATATTCGAGAAATTTTTCTACGCAGTCTTTTCCACGATAAGACACAAATTTGTTTAGGGAGCTGTCGTATGAACTAACAATGTAGTACGCAAATGCAGCTGGTATGTGTTCCTGCAATGTTGTAGTACATTTCGAACTAAGTTTTTCATCCGTATTTGGTTGCAATAAGGATTCAAAGTCTGCATAAATTATAAAAGGCATATTTTGCATCCGCTCAAAATTTTTAAATTCAATATGCGCACCCCGATTAGGTAAAATTGTCTTTACGCCCCCGCATACGTGAGCATTAAATTTGTCTTGACTATTAAAAAATATCATACATTCATCGCAAAAAAATATTTTCCCGTTATGTTTTGTAAATTGAAGTTTAAGCAGGCGACTTAAATCTTTTATAAGACAGTAATGTGTTTGACGACCGTTTTCTAACATTAAAAGGTTAATATGATGTTGCTTCCGACATGTGGTTTTGTAAAGTGGACCTACGATTTCAGATTTATTTTTGAGTGCGTACACATTAATACTAATACGTTGATTGTTTTTTTCGAATATTTTTATGTCAGATAATCCCACAGGAAAAGTCATGTCCTTGCTATTAAGAACACCTTCATAATGGGGATATGAAGATACCCTATGCACATTATTTTTAGCTGGAAATAAAGCAGCCATCACACACCACAAAAAGCAAAAAACATCTTTATTTTGTATATTGATGCACGCCCGTTTTAGTTTTATATTTTTAGGCAAATCAATGAATCCTGATGCTCTCAGTGGGTTATATTTACTGATGTTTACCTCTAGGTATAAATTACGCATAAAAGCCCAACCACTATCCCTGTCTTGAAACTCATCAATTTTTCCACAAATACATTGTAAAAGATTTAAAAATATTTCATTAAAATCATAGTTCTGATGTATAACTATATTTTTCGTTGCAAAAGATTTTACGTCGCAAGTATCGTTTTTAAGTAAAGAAAATTCAGCAAATAATTCAAAATTGACTTTGATAGTATTAAACACTGATTGTCTTGCTTCCAAAATTTTACGAACACTGTCGCGAAGGCTACGTATAAACTCGGCTGGTGCACAAACCTGGTCTGGCCCGCCTTCACGCCCCCGCACACGGTAAGATGCTATCCTACTTCTAAAAGCTGAAGCTATTTTTTCAACGCCTTCACCGTTATCAATAGAAATATTATTTTTATGCACAATACTTCGTAAATGAGCAGAAAAAGCTCGACTAGGAACAGATGTTTCGCAAACAGAACAAAATATTGATTTACAACTCATATTTGTTTTTTAAGAATAGTAGATGAAAAGTGCTAGAAATTAAGATAAACAAAGGTATCGCGAGATTTAATTTTTTTAGTAACAATATAACGCTCGGTGAAATTTTAAATTAACTACAGCTTTCTCCTATAGATCTTTTGTCACAATAGTTTTAAGTCAGCCACATTATTTAATTTCAACTCAACAAAACATAGAATTACAACTCATTTTATTTTTTTATTTTTAAGAATACTATTTTAAAAGTGCTGGCAAATATTACAAACAGAGGTAACTAATACTAGAATTATTATTTTAAATCGCGATAGAACGTTCCATCTTCAGCGAAATAGTCCTTGTACATAATTTTAGCACTTTATTAATATCTGACACCTCTGACGAATTAACATCTAACTGTATTTTTAAATTAACTAGAGATCTCTCTCATCAATCTTTTGGCGAAATGCTTTTTATGTAAGCCGCATTATTTAATTTCAACTCAACAAGACATAGAATTACAACTAACTTTTAAGAATAGTAGATTAAAAGTACTGGCAAATATTACAAACATAGGTAAGTAATACTAGAAATATTATTTTAAATCGCGATAGAACGTTCCATCTTCAGCGAAATAGTCCTTACATAATTTAAGCACTTTATTAATATCTGACACCTCTGACGAATTAACATCTAACTGTATTTTTAAATTAACTAGAGCTTTCTCCCATCGATCTTTTGGCGAAATGCTTTTTATGTCAGCCACATTGTATAACTTTAACTCAAGAAAAAGGTCGCCTGATAATTGTGCAGTTCGACGCACCCTGCCCCCGGGAACTTGCCTTATCAATACTGACGGCAGCAGCACTGGTTCGGGTTTGCGAGCACGCCAGTCACCATCTTCACTGTCGGAGTCGATTATCCAGCCGCCTGCAGGACCGTTGAGCTGCTCTAGCAGACTTGTCTGCGCCAACTTTTTTGAGCTGTAAATCGATCAAAATAAATAAATAATAATAAACGGAACAAACATGTGCAGAGCTAAGTACCTATTTAAATTTATTTTTAAAATTACCATTTACTGAAATAAATACATATCTTACTTACCGTGGAGTCGGTGCTTCGTCTTCAGATTCAGTCGGCGGAAATTTTCTTTTTGACAGCTTCGACTTCTTTGACCTATAAAACAGAAGTTCCATAATATAATAAAGCACTTTAAAAAGTATTCAGGTAATACTTGTTTAAAATTGAATTACCGAGGTATTGAGGCTTCGTCTCCTGATTCGGGCAGCGGGGTTTTCTTTTTTACCACCTTCGGCTTCGTAGACCTTTAAAACACAAAACATAATAATTACACCGCGACAATGCACTCCTAACACACAGCACCTTAGATATTAATTAATTACCTTGAAATTGGAGCAGGATCTTGAAGCTCCGAATATGGACGAGTCTTCTTGGAGACTTTCACTTCAGAGTATTCCGTATCAGACCTGTAAAAAAAAGAACATGGAATATTGTATACGATTTATTTAATTAATAATCAATAAAACCATATCAGAACACATAAATATTAAAAACTTACGAACATTATTTTAATGCAGTTGTAGCTTGCGACTGATTGACACTGGCTTTCTTGTAGAAATAAATGTAATTACGCGTTACAACGTAAAAAGTTTCCGCTCAGCACTTTACAACACTCACAGAAGTTCTCAACATTTAGATATTTATAACATTCTATTTGTAATAACAGTACTACGGAATGCGAACAAAACAAAGTTTTTATAAAGGTTTAATACCTCAGACGTCGATTTGCAAAGTAAGCATTTGTGGTACAAACAAAAGTATCATGTTAAATATGTCGTAATCGGTGCATCAATGAAAGGAACCGGCGTTTAACAAAGAAGCCGACTTCATTTAGGTTCAATTTACACTGAATGCGATGATTGATTTATTTTATAGGACTTGTCAACAATACTTGAATAAACCTGTACTGGAGTTAAGTTCGTGTTTAGCATATTATATTTTGTAGGGCTCAATAATACATGTTTAAACCTGTATTAGAGCTGTGCACGTGTTTAGCAAAGGAAAAATATAAATACATACGTTTAATATCGCAGTTCTTCTTTAGTCGCCAATTCAGAAAGTCGCAGTTTTATTTCGTATCCCGTACCTACAATAATACTGACTGAAGTTCTTGAATTAAACGGTGAGTACCTAACTTATTTACTAATATACTGATACTGTTTTTTTTCCTAGTAGATATAAATCTAATTATATTCTCTTATTGTGCAGAGTATGATGACTTCTCAACACATTGACTCCGTGAAAGATACCAACGAACAGTTCCCGTCTTTTTCGTCTCAAACCCTTGCGGCATTCGACGAACCATTTGGCTACTCCCAAGATATGGATGCTTATTTGCAATACCAGAATAGATGTATAAATCAAATTCAAAATCCATCTTTAGAAAATTCACCGAAAAAACCCAAGATAAAGAAGAGAGCAGTGCAAATAAAAACTGATATTGGATTAAACTCGCATGTAATTAAAAAAGCGAAAAAAGGGAAGCGATTAATTAAGATCAGTATTGCAAACCTTGAATCGCAGCAGGACGCTGATGACCTCATGGCAGTGCAATTTGTCATCGAAGATAACTACGATGAATTGTTAAGTGCTACGGAATCATTAGTTGACCGAATCGTGAGAAGACTCAGTAACGTTAGCTATTAGATTTTACAGTATACGTTATTTTACATTATTGTATTTTTTAATAAAATTTTGTGTTTTTGCAACTTTGTTTCTCAATAATTATTCAATTCCCTACCCATGTTAAATCCAATAGTGTTACTATGCAAAACAAGTTTAGAAACTAAAGTAAATTCCTCTGAAGTTTAGTGCCGCTGTTGGATTTACGTGCGCTTTATATTTTATTAATCGCTTGATCGTATATCTTTAACATAATGTAACCCTTACAGTAGTAGTCATGATTCCTGCTTAATAGCCGTGTCTAATTCTGATGGGACAGCTAATTGTACATATGCACATATATTAATAAGGTAGCATGTGAAGTTAAACTTTAACGAATTGCAGACTTTATTTGTGCTAGTGAAAATACAAATCAGACCAGCGTATTTATTGACTTGCAACTAGTTTATATTTATAATTTCTTGCAACGCGTTACGAGCACGTCACAGAAACCATCCAATCACAGGCTCAGGTCTACATCGCGCTAACGAAGTTTTTAAGATTTGTTCATACATATACAACATAAAATATGTAACCGACGTGCTCCCACCTTCCGTGAACGACCGGCGGAATGGTAGGGTTCACCAGCAACCTGTGGCTCGGCCTGATCACCCTTGTTACTAACCGCTGAAATCAACTCAAAATGTATAGGGAGATTCTATGCCTATGCGGTGGTGGGCATGGATGATCCACACCTCGGTGAGAGGACTAAAATCACCAACACGTAAAATGCGGTCATAAGACCACTGGGAACTTAACGCATCCCAGGTGACCCGTTCTTGATGTGGGGCTTGATCAACCTCGCAGCAAGTTGTGAAAACACCATAGCAAACCAAGTCCGTCGAACGGTGTGGTGCGCTATGTGACTCGCTTTAGCAAACCAAGTCCGTATGTAGCGGTGTGGGGCGCTTGTGCGACGATAGCGTGTCTGGTGACGACCTGTGACGCGTTGTGTACATGAAATTATCAAAAAACATCTTTTGTTCTGTTGCTTGTGCACCTGACAAATTAAAAACCAAATATTAACTGACAATTGTCGGGTGTACAAGCAACAGTTTTGCTCAAATGAACTGTGAAATAATCAAGTAACAAAATCTACATGCGAAGAATATAACTCGAGTACGTTGCGATAAGTTAAAATAAATTAATGGTGAGTTGGCCGACATAACCCTGTTGGAGTTCGAACCCACATCAGTGGAGTTCGACAGGGCGTATACGGAAGCGCAGTTGGAAGATAGAGTACTAAACACAATAATTCTAATATAGTAAGTATTACAAATAGGAATGCACAAAGATATAAATTACAACCATAAAACCGATTGGGAGTTTCAGAACACCATACAACCGATTGAGAGTTTCAAAACACCTCAAAACCGATTGGGAGTTTCAAAACACCTCAAAACCGATTGGGAGTTTCAAAACACCTATTTAAGCGTTTAAAAAAACGATCAACTCGAAATGAGCGTTTCGTCAAAAAACGCCTTGGGAGTTTCAAAACACCTCAAAACCGATTGGGAGTTTCAAAACACCTATTTTAGCGTTTAAAAAAAACGATCAACTCGAAATGAGCGTTTCATCAAAAAACGCCTTGGGAGTTTCAAAACACCTATTTTAGCGTTTAAAAAAACGATCAACTCGAAATGAGCGTTTCATCAAAAAACGCCTTGGGAGTTTCAAAACACAAAACATGTAAAATGTGTTTTGAAACTCCCAATAATATACTACTTCACTTATTTATGCTGTTGACTGTACGTAGAGATAAAGTTGGTAATTAGGTATCTTTAATGGGGTGTACTGTCCTGTGTCACAAAAAAAATATTTCGTTGTTCTTTCTTTCATTCATTATTTTGGTTAGAATGGAAATTTGTCTTGTATTATCACCGTTCGAAACATACCTTCAATGAGTTAAAGTAGACCCCACAACTTTTTAAAACAAACATGACAATTTGTCAAACGTTTTTAACGTGCGCACAGGGCATGATAAATCATATCTACAAGCTACAAAAATGTCCGCCGGATGTCTAAAAAGTTGGGAAATGTCGGTTTTTAATCGGTTTTCCGAAACCGTAAATCACGCAACATTTGCCGCTGTTCCACCATTAATTAAAAGTTGGCCTAACGCTGGAATGTAACGACTAAATTTAGGGGTCAGGACCGAACCGGTTAAGGGGTTATTTACCTTTAACTAAGGCATAAGTATCAGGTTGTGTTTTGTGAAATAAGATACTCTAAGATAATCAATTCAATATAAATGTAGCATGTTTTTTTTATAGTAGTACAAAATGTGCATTACGCTCATTGAATACAAAACGGACACATTCCAAAATAATTTGCTCTTGCATTAAAAATCTTATACGAACAGCTTCTAATTTTAAAATGCAACACTGACTGATTTCGGAATGTGTCCGTATTGTATTCAATAAACTATGTGCTGGTAGATTTTTTACGTGTAAAAACGCCCATGCGGCCTACTTACTGAAATGGCTTTTTTTTATCATTTTTTGCAAAAAATTCTAAGTTCTTTTATAGTGCCGAAACTCGAGTTAAAATTTCAATTATTAAATTCAAAACTCGACTTATAATGTTTACGTTGATGCTACAATAAAAAAAAACTAAATATATCTAAGTAAAAAGATATCGTATACAAATTCAAGTTCGCAATCACTATTTTTTCATTATGAAACCGTTCGAATAAGGTTTTTTGTAAAGTGTTTAATAACGTTGTGTGCACAACCGGCGCTTGCCTTTTTTAAAACCCGCAATGAATCCCCTAAACCCGGGATTTTACATTTATTATAAACAAATTACGGAAAAGAAAAACAAGTCTTTGGCAAAATTTATTTCTTTAACTTGTTTCCGCATTGGATTAGAGAGGATATTGAAGAACGAATTCTTTGAATACTTTAGCCACTTTGATTACTTTTTGTTTTTTTTTTATTGTTGATTTACCAGTTTAAGGGTTAAGAATGAAAAACTGGAAATTTTAAATTAAAATGTGACAAATTACCATTGAGATTGATGAATGTAGAGGAAGCTAAAGTTGTATGTTTGGACCGGTGCACCTGGCGTTCCATAGTCTCTGCCTACCCCATTGGAAGACAGGCGTGAAGGTATGTATGTGTATGTATGTAAATTATCATTTTGCTACACCGACGACATAAGATCAAAGATGTATGAATTTGTCTTCGAATAGGTATTATAACACTGGTTTTGGTCTAAATCTAGATCTATCTTTTTGTTGTAATCCTTTGCATTTAATACTAAGAACAACTAGCAGTAAAAATATAAGAAAACCTAGTTTGAACCGTGGTGAAAACCAAATTGTCATAACCACCAAGTTGTCAAGTTGTAGGACAACTTGAATTATGGTGGTTATAATTTTTTCCCATGAGTTTTTCCTACCCTTCTCCAGATACGTAGCTATCATGAGCCCCTTCCGGCCGAGGTTGTTGGGCAAGCGTGGGACCCTGGGCGTCGCCGCAGCCATCTGGGTGGGCAGTTCCCTCATCAGCATCCCCAACCTGGTCTACCTGGAGGTGATCTCCGTTAATGAAACAACCAGGTAAGATTACTGTAAATCCCATAAAAGACAGTATTTTACCTCTTTGACTGTTCGTTAGTTGGTGAATTTGTAGCCTTAGTACCGATTTCACAAAACGATGTTAAATTTGATCAATGTTAATCGACTGTTATTTCATACATTTTGACAGCTGTTAACGCTTTAATCGTTTGGTGAAATCGGTACTTAACTAGTGATCAGATTGTTATGTTTTACGTCGAGGGGCCTCTATTCTGCTGGAGAAAACCATATCGCCTGGACATGTTATCGTATTTTCAACGTTGCGATAGAGCTCTTATTTATTGGACAGCAATGGCCACTGAGTCGACAACAATATGACAACATGTCAAGGTAATATAGTTTTACCCAGTAGAGTTTAACCATAGTATAAATAGAATTTATACTACTACCCCCTTACTAATAAAAGTTGAGTAACGGTGGTACAGCTATACAATGTTTTGTCCTCGTCTGTCATTGTGACATTTGAATTTGACAGATAATGACAAAACATTGTATAGCTATACCACCGTTAATCAACGTTTATTAGTAATATGGCTATACAGGGTGTCCCAAAAGTACCACGCCACAGTGACACCGGAGGTAGGTCAGCTCAAGAGGAACCTAACCAGCCTAACATGACCTCAGTAAAATATGACTTTATTTTTTTCAAATTGCTAGACCAATTGCAAATTAAAATTAAATTGGTCTAGCAATTTGAAAAAAATAAAGTCATATTTTACTGAGGTCATGTTAGGCTGGTTAGGTTCCTCTTGAGCTGACCTACCTCCGGTGTCACTGTGGCGTGGTACTTTTGGGACACCCTGTAGTTTAACCGTTAAAAGATACAGAGGTCTGAAACCAGCTTATTCGTACAAAATTAAACAAAATAGTGCTTTGTTTTTAGAACATAAAAAAATAACAATCCGTCCACGCGTTTCAGCGCTGCAGTGCCACAGGTACAAAAGTAAAGGGGTAAAATTTCAAACACCCTTTTTGTTTTTTTTTTCGGTTTTAAAAATACCTTGCGTTTGTTGCGAGGTGTAAAATGGCATACGAATCTGACACTTTGCAAATATTTACTTTTTTTTGTTCACAGGAGAGTCTGTTACTGGCCTGAGCAAAAAGTCGAGCTTTAGTAAGTATTAAAAAACTGTACAAATAGGAATAATAAAGAAATCACATGTTTATTGGTAAAATACTAGCATAGAGGCATTCCATCTTAGTCCTCAGGGTTGGCAACGCATTTTTCAGACATTGCCAGCTCGAAGGAAACATAATAAATTAACGCTCTTTTACTAGACATATTAAGAAGATTATAAAGCGAGGCTTAAATCTAATAGCAGGCAAAAAAACCAATCAAAAGCTCCGGGCGGTTCAAAATACAAAATTCAAAATATTTATTCAGTAAATAGGCCACATGAGGGCTCTTTTACACGTCGATAACATTGAGTGAATCTACCAGCGCTTCGGACACGACCATCATTGCGGGTAAGCGCCGCAAGACACTCAAGCAGAAGGTCATTTTTTCAATCATAAAAACATAATAATACTTAAAAGTAAGTTACATTAAGCAATAATAAGGTAATAAAGTAATAAACAATAAATCCTTAAAACTAGCAAAAATAAAAATAATACTAATGTAAGGTCAAAAAACCTTAAACTAATAATAAAGACTATGAGAACAACACGACGAGGTCTCTACGTCAAAAGCCATAATATTTCTAACCCCCTAAATCAAGTCCGAATTCAACCATTTTTGAAAGTGTTGTAGATAGTTATTGTGAAAAAGTAGGTTAATAAAATATCCTAATTTTTCTTCAAGAAATATTTTCCTTTAGACCTAGTTTTTCATAATATCTACAACATAATCAAAAACCAAAAAAATCCGACTAACATAAGGGGAGAAAAACATTACCGCATTAACGCATTTGGTACGGAATTTTTCAGCTTTACAATCCTTTGAGTCACGAGACATATAGCAATATGTTACGTGTTAAATTAATATTACCCTCATTTTCTTTTATTTAACTACAAGGACGTAAAGTCATATGTAACCTTCTACCACCGACGTTTCTGTAGCGTGTTATAAATTATTTCGAGCCCTTCCGGGCTTCATATAAAAGGCAATATTTCATGCCTTATGTCGCTGAAGTCAGCTCACTCACAGTTGATTTGTGTCGCATTTTGCAAATAAATGTAAGCAGAAATTCAAATAAAGTTTCCTTTTAACGCATCCTGTATTCCAACACTCGTTCGTCTCTTTAATGTTCGTTACTTATATTCAATTTGCGTAAGTTCAAAGTAACCCTCAGGGCCTCTATCCTACAGGGTAAAATATTGCGTCTGACAGATTACCGTATCGTCAACGTTATATAACTCGTATTTACATGGCGATAGAGTAAAAAACAATATAAAATGAACTCGCTAAAGGCAATATGGATGCCCGCGACTTTGTACGCGTAGAATTAGTTTATCATCCATCTCATAGTCCATCTTAATCTTCAGGTTTGACAACGCATTTGCAGTCTTGAGATTGCAGTCTTGAGATTGCAGTCTTGAGATTTAAGTCTTGAGATTGCAGTCTTGAGATTGCAGTATTGAATTGCAGTCTTGAGATTGCAGTCTTGAGATTGCAGTCTCGAGATTGCAGTCTCGAGATTGCAGTTTCGAGATTGCAGTCTCGAGATTGCAGTCTCGAGATTGCAGTCTCGAGATTGCAGTCTTGAGATTGCAGTCTTGAGATTGTAGTCTTGAGATTGTAGACTTGTGAATTCAAAGTCTCTGTAGCAGTAGCTGCACACTTTAGTGTTTTATAAGTTTTATAACTTTAACGTCATGTTAGAACTCCTGCACTTATCTGTCAAATGCGTTAAAGCGACAAGGTACAAAAGTGTGCAGCAACTTATAAGGCCGACTGTACGAGTACAACGCAGAACAAAGCCTCATGCAACATTTGTCCGCAGTTACAACATAATGTACATGGTGCTGACTTACTTCGTGCCCATCATCGCGATGACCTACACGTATGCCAGGGTTGGCCTGAAGCTGTGGGGGTCGCAGTCCATAGGCGAGGCCACGCTGCCGCAGCTGGAGAACGCCAGGAACAAGCGACGGGTTCGTATCCTTAACGGAGATGGTGATAAATGAATGTCTAGGCCACTATATAGTCTGTGCCAATTGAAATTGGCGAAAATGTAAACACAACCAAACGAACCAATTTACCATTATTATTCGATAATCACGTGCTTTTAAAGATCAAGTGAGATCTTAGCAATGATTTATACACTTGATCTTTTCTTCCACATAAAGTTTAAGATTAAATAACTGTTCATTATACTTTATTTTAAATAAAAACACGCTCGATGAATATTTGAGGTTATGTGTCAAACAGTCCTAATTGGTTTACATCTTTGGCAAATTCAATTGACACAGACTATAGATATATTAGACACCAAAGTAGCGTAATCCATCAAGACATAAGTTGTTTTTTGACTTACTGGGACTAGCAACTTCGTAGTCAGGATGACTACATGGTTTAGGAAAATTTTAGATAACACCAATATTTTTATGCCTACGTTCCTCTCTATCATAAGAACAAAAAGCCAATAAAATACTGCTTTTTGCTTGAGAATCTACCAAATTGTGACGCTTATTGAATCCGTCACTCAAATCGCAATAAAATCGTTTCTAAACTCACGCGTATAAAAGAGGGAATAATATAAAATTCTCTTTTCATGTGTCATGTGTAAAACAAATTATACAATTTCAAGTCTCGGGTACGTTTTTATTGAACTGTAGAATGTAATATGCAACGTTCGTCTTGCTACTTCACAATCGATTTTTATCAAAGAGCTCGTCCTTATTCTTCTATTAAAATTATATTGAAGCACGTATCTGTGTTTAAGTACTTTTTTAACTGCTAACGCAAAAAGGGGGGTTGTTGTTTGTTGTCTTCCCATCTGTCTGTATGTAACTTATCATGATTACAGGTCCGGTTTGCTATAAAAAGATAATATCAGGCCCTCTATTCTACTAGTTAAAGTAATGTTGCTTTTGACGTGTTAGGGTATTGTTTTTAATTCGGCCACCATTACAGTAAATAACAACTACCATACGATCATATGTCATAAACAATATGGTTTTATTCAGTAGAATAGAGGTTAAATCAAATCGGAGAAATACTGGAAAAGGGCCGAATTTTAAGTACCCGAAACCGACGTGCGTGTATGACTCGATGTATGAATGTGGAAGAAGCGAAAGAGATTTGTCAAGATCGTAGCAGGTGGGAAGAAGTCTCTGCCTACCCCTCTGGAAACAGGCGTGATTTAATGTATGTATGTATGTATGAATAGGGGCTCGTGCGAATTTAATTACTTATTATGTTTTATTACGTGTAACGCGCGTGTATCTGTATATCTGTGGTTAAGTATTTATATCGTTGTCTAGTACCCATAGTTTGGGACTAGGTCAATTTGCGTGAGATCGTTCCTTGTTTTTTATTACTTTTTATTTATTGGATTTGGCGAAAATCGGTTAGGCGGTTAAAGACTTATCAGCTCTGAAAATAGCGATCGCCATTTTATCGGGGTTTTTATCTATTTAGTTATAGCAACAAACGATTCGCAGATGGTAATAGCGTTAAATCTAAAATTGCCATCGAAAATTCTCGAAATCAAAGGATCTTATATTATAAATCCGAAAGTTTGGATGATTGTTACTCAATCAAGCCAGAACGGCTGAACAGATCTAGATGAAATTTGGCAGAAAAATAGATAAGAGTCTGGATTAGTACATAGAAAACTTGTGATCCCGGAAAATGGGACAGTTCCCGAAAGAATAGCGATAAACGCCATCTACGCGGACAGAGTCACGCGCAAAAGCTAGTAAAACATAACCCACGTATATGCCTACAGCGGATATCTAATTTAAACTGTACTTAACTCTCAATTTAGATTTAAAAAAAAAACTCTACAGACCCACAAGAACAAAATCTCACATTTCTAAATCCAATTTTGACTCGTCTAAATGTTGATAATTCTGAGATAATTATATCCATATTATCCATGGTACCTTCTTTCAGCCACATGTTTTGACAATTCCGTAACACGAGCACGCATTTCCGCACAAAGTGACCCGAGCATCACTTTGGCACGTTTATTCCCCCATTCCCCCGCGTGCTCTGAATTTTTAATACATACATCCATGTAAACGTCACTTTTACCCCACAATTAGGTTAAAACATAATAAAATTTAGGGGCTTTGAACAAGTCGTTTGTTAAAATGACAAAACATGTTCAGAACTAGACTCCTTGATTCTCCTATAAAATGGGCTCTACTTCGTCGTTTTGGCACTGAATGGTTTAAGGGTTGGGTTTGATAAAGGTCTTTTAGTGGTTAATTTATTTCAACTTTTGTTAGGTTAGCCCTTTGTACTAAGTTAGTTTGAAGTTATTGGCAGATTGCAATATGGTGCCTGATGAGGGTATGGGTCGTGGAAAATGTGTCCCATTTCAGGATTATATTTGAGCTCTTACGGTTTTATTGTCAAAGTGATTTGGAGGTCCGAACACATAAAACGTTACAGAGATGTTTTCAACGACTTTATTTATGATATCTAATGACCCATATGAATGAATGTTCATTCATGGTCTTAAAGGTTGGCACAGCACCAGCACTTTCTTCGGCTTCAGGGTGTTTAAACCTTAAACTGTGATTTAAACATTTAAACCTTTTTAAACATAACTTGGCCCATAGGCTTGGGTAAAATGGGTGGTTCATAGTATCTGCCCACATCTATTGCATGTCTGCCTAAGCGGTGGCTACCACTACATAAAGAGGCTTGCAACTTGGGTAGTAATGTCGCTAACGCATTAAATCTGATCAAGTGCGTCTTACTCTAATACATACTAAAAATTATTAGTTTAGGGTCTTCCCACTTCTCCCGACACGGAATCGCCTTTAGCCGATCAGAAAATCCTTCATGGCCATGCAACAAGGGCTTAAAGGACTCGTTCGGCACGGCTATCCGGGTTGCATTGTACTGATAAAGAGACAGAGAGAGACATTTACGGTTAGGGCGCATAACGTCCCACTCGCAAAACATCCCTCCAGCAAAATTACGTCCCATTCGCAAAACGTCTTCTCTGCAAATGGTCCCTTATGTAAAATACCCCATTCGCAAAACGTCCCTTTCTTAAAAGGTCCACCCCTTTCGCAAAACGTCCCTATACGCCCCTATCGCAAAACGTCCCGTCTACGAAATGACCCATTCGCAAAATGTCCCGTCTAGAAAAAAGTAGAAGCTAGGAGTCTTCTCATGGGAAGGAACGTTTTGCGAACGGGTCATTTTGCGTAAGGGACATTTAGGAAAGGGACATTTCGCGAAAAGGACAAAGGGACATTCTGCGAGTGGGACGTTATGCGCCCTAACCACATTTACATGTGGAGAGACCCTTAATATTCTTCTTTTGTTGTCAGGTTGTCAAAATGATGATCGTAGTGGTGTTGATATTCGCGGTGTGCTGGCTGCCCTTCCACCTGTACTTCGTGGTGCGGACCATCTACGAAGAGGTTGACCACTACCAGTACATCCAGGAGGTGTACCTTGGTATCTACTGGCTCGCCATGAGCAACTCCATGTACAACCCCATCATATACTGCTGGATGAATTCCAGGTAAGGGCACGTTTTCCTGAGTCCAGCTCGCCTTTTCCTGGTGACCTTGCCCATCATGATTACATGCAAAATTGGGCAAGCACTTTTTATTGATGATCAAATTGCAGAAGTCTTATTTGTAGGCAATTGATTCACTTAAATTTTCAACTTTACCCACCAGATTCCGAAGAGGTTTCAAGCAGTTGTTCTGTTGCTGCACGGCTTTGGGAGGAGGCGGGATACGACGGGGACGGTCGCTCTCCCCCAGCAGGAGGAACGGCACGAGTAAGTAGGATAGAATGTGTTTCACGTGTTGCTCGTCTTTACTAGTAGTATATTAATACAAAAGTGAGTTTTTAATTAATAAGTATGAACGTCGGACATACAATGAATGGTAATGATACATTTTGGAAGCATGGTTGGGATAGAAAGTATTCGTAAGATGAAAGTAGTCTTCGTGTAAACTTAGTGGGCATCATATGCATTGTGGTCTTTGCATCGTATTCGATCTGGATCCTAGATGAATTCTAGCCATCTCAGCATTCAATTACAATTATGATTTATTATGATTAATTAGAATTCTCGATAATTCCTCATAATTCAGAAGAATCATAATGCCGAATTGATCAAAAGCCCCAATGGTCTTAACTTCGAATATTTCGTTCAATAACTTTATTTTTAGATATTGCCCAAAGAAACAAAAAATATCGTCTTCATGCCCAGAAGCTTTTTAGGGTAAATAGCAGTGGTAACAACGATCACGCTTTCGTCGAACACTACTAACACTGGGTTATACGCTAGCCTTAGACTCCCGTTTATACTGTCCGCCATCTACCGCATCTTGCCTCAAGCCACGTCCGAATTGCATTGTTATTCTACATTGTATGTAGCCTTCTTTACATGCTATCATCTTTATTGCTCCAAAAAAGTCTTATTAACTTCAATCTTACCATAATAATTTATAACAATTTCTCATGCGCTGTTGTGTTCCGGTAGCTACAACGTTGATGACGCTGGCGTTAGGTACGCTGATTTCGAACATCGTATAGCGTTTCACGGGAGACCAAGGCATTATAACTTTTATTATAAGATTTAAGACACGTTTTGTAATTTCCTTTCAGCTTTTTAAGTATAATTAGTAACCAATATGTATTAATAGTAATTTGTTATTCGCATGCTTCTAGTTATAAGTTATTAAGTACGATGCCTGTCAAGTTACATTTTCCAAATTTAACACAACTGAATTAGTACACTATGCGAGATGTTAAAAGAGTCTTTAGAATCGGTTAAACTGGTGAAAACTGGTTAAAACCCCTAATTTTCAATTGCTCGTAGATACTTTTCCGTATCACCAATTGTTGAGAAATAAACAATTAACTAACATACATACATCTAGTTATTAATCGTGAAAGGAGGGTGGGCTAATTGGCCTATATGACCAATGAGGACAAGCGATATGTCACCGGATATGTAATTCTAAGTTGTAAAACTATTATTATGGCAGGTAGTTCAAATCTTTATGTAAAAAAAGTTATCGCCATGCAAAGACAGCGGTGTTTCAAAGTAATTATGCTAACGTCGTCTATGTAGGCGTCCCGATGTTCCAGATTTTTTAAATATTTCTCACATATATTTGAGGTTTTCCACTATATAAAATCGTTATAGAATTGAAATATATATCCGATGATATAGTGCTTATTGTTATTGATTTTTAAGCCACAGTTCATAAATTTCTGCCCATTCTCCTTTGACTGCACTTTAGTCACAACCGCCAATAATTGGAAGACACGGTAATTAGAAGCGACGAGCAGAAGAACCGAGAAGATTCTTTTAAACTCACACAGTATTTAATTCCAGACACCACTAATTTGGCCTTAAAATCACGAACATATTCTTGTTCGTAGGATTTTCTAGACTCATCAAGGGACCTCCAACAAAAACAACAACTTTCATCACTAAGCCCGGGTCGCCACATTTGCTGCATGCAAATAAAATCAAGTAGGTGTACGTACTCGAGACAAAGTGGTAATTATATTGGCATTTAAATCGTTTTGTATGGCCCGTGGCTTAGTAGATAGATTCATCTGTTGGTTGGCTGTGTTGTCTCCGTGCTTATGCATTATGTAATTGAGATCTTTAGGTTGAATCATTCATGACATGAGCTGAGCGGTCGATGGAGCGCAGAGGTTGGTGCGAGCAACAATGAAACCTAATAAAGATGCCAATCCATCGAAATGGGTGGTGTTTCTACATTCTACATGTTTCTTTTTCTATATCGCAGTTCTAGAAACTGGACGCTTTTTTGTCCATATAAATTTTTGGAATTAAGATTCCAACCGTACCCCCTTTGTAGTACTTCGTAGGTTAATATAAGTAACCTACCTATAAATTAAGGGACACGGTTCATGTACGAAAGAAATAATATCAAAAATATCATTAAGTATGTAATTCATTGCGTTGTACCGTCACATTTTATGTTTTTGAACTAAAATAACTATGACATGTTATTTGCATGACTTACCATGTACTTGTAACTCATAATTTCATGGAATTATCATTGTCATGAAGCTATTGTTGTGGCTATTTCTCATCTATGATACAGTCAGTCACAGACATCAGTCATAATGTTTTCAAGACTACTAAAAGTGAAAAGAAACAAAACTGTTCGCATAAATAGCAAATAGCACATTATTACATGAAACAGGCCAAGAATATTTTTTCCGGCCTACTTGCATAGAGGCCAAAAATATAGGTGGCCTGTGGCCTGGCCAAAAATATAAGTGATGTTTTGAAACCCCGATCATGAAAAGTTCATTCTTTACAATTCATTTATTAAAATCAGTATGCCTAGTATGCTTATAACTACTTCTCATTGCTTGATAGATGGACAATTTCTTTTTAAAACTTATAACTTTACCAATTTCATTTTTACCGAAAGTTATTTCCATCGTTGTTGTCTTTGTAGATTAGGTTAGTCTGGATAAAGGACAAGTCCTCTGAAATGATACGTTTTATACCTTACCTACCTACCTACCTTTACCTATACCTTTGTCATAATCTCAGAGGGTAAACCGCCCACAGACTTGGGAATGCAAATAACCGGTTATAACTGGTTTTTACCGGTTATTTTCATACAAAAACGGTTAATAACCGGTTAAATTGCATTCCCTACCACAGACACCTAACAGAACATCATGGACATATATCATTACTACACTTTAACATGCACAAGCATTACAGAACTTTGTTTGGACCATTAATTTTGGTTAGGGCGCATAACGTCCCACTCGCAGAATGTCCCTTTGTCCCTTTCGCGAAATGTCCTTTTCCTAAATGTCCCTTACGCAAAATGACCCTGCTGCAAAAGGTCCCGTTCGCAAAACGTCCCTTCACATAAATAAAGTCCCGTTCGCAAAACGTCCCTTTCGCAAAATGACCCGTTCGCAAAACGTCCCTTTCGCAAAATGACCCGTTCGCAAAACGTTCCTTCCCATGTGAAGACTCTTAATCTCTACTTAAACAAGCTTTATCCAGACGGGACATTTTGCGAATGGGTCATTTTGCAAACGGGACGTTTTGCGTTAGGGGTGTTTTGCAATAGGGACGTTTTGCGAAAGGGGAGGGACCTTTTAAGAAAGGGACGTTTTGCGAATGGGGTATTTTACATAAGGGACCATTTGCAGAGAAGAAGTTTTGCGAATGGGACGTAATTTCGCTGGAGGGACGTTTTGCGAGCGGGACGTTATGCGCCCTAACCATACTTTTTCATACATTACTTTGTCTACGACTTTATAATTATATATTTATATTCTTTACATATTATAAAACAAAGTCGATTTCCGCGTCTGTCTCTCTTTCCGTCTGTCTGTATATCTGCCAACTCCTCCTAAACCACGCTACGGACTTTGACGCGGTTATCACCAGTTAGATAATTTTTCACGAAAAGTTCTTATGTACTTCTAACAAAACTCCCAGAAACCGAAGGAAAGCTAGGGCGGGTCGCTAGTGTAAGATAATTACAAAATTATTATAAATGCTACGTACCAGCCAGCCTAGTGTTGGCTCTTACTTCTCAAGTTTTTAAATTTTAACAAAACCAACCCATCTTGTCTTGAGTGGCTCAAACCATTCCAATCCGATTCTTATTTTTTATTTTATTCCAGGTACTATCAGGATGTCGATGCACAGCACACATAACACGATGATGACGTCGACCTGACAGCGACGCACGCCCGGCACGGGCGGCGAGCGCAGCGCGAATGACTCTCAGGTCGAGCGAACTTGGATATGACGCGAATCCCGCCCCCGCTACCTCACTCCGCAGGATCTGTACGCGTAAGCTGATTGGTTAGCGTCGACCAATCGCAGCTTTTGACAGTTAGCTTTAAATTTGGAATGCGTATAGTCCGATTTGTAAGTTGCCAATGCCTGTTAATTTTGTGCCAAGCACAGCTTAATTGTGTGAATTTGGATCTATGTATATTTGTAAGGACCTACTGATCATCGATTAAATATAGTGTAACTGATCATTTCTAGCTTTGGACCAATGTTTATTTCTCCTTGTAAGACAGTCTTTTAAGATAAACATACTTTTACTTGTCTTTAGAGTCGTCAAAAATAAGATCACCTTTGTAGTTAGTACCTTATCGCTTTAATTCGTGAATATTCGGCGTTTTATCAAAAAATGGCGTCAACTACTTGTCAAATGCAAAACAAAAGAGTACAATATTTTAGTTCCTTTCCATTCGTATTACATTAAGTGCCATGTATGTTTTAAGTGTGTAGTTTTCTTGTTAGAAAATTAAGGACAAATTGAGATTTAACGAAATAATATTGTAAATATCGTCGTATCCCCTTTAAGGTATTTTTTTTACTCCTATATGTAGAACCGAGAGGTTATATAAATTGAGCTTACATATAAATAAAGCGCAAATGTTGATTGGAAACTATTTAATTCAATGTTAGTATGTACTATTAACCCTTTGAACGCCAAGAACCACTAAAGTGGTCGTGTACTGTCGTGCCTACCACGCCATCGACCCATATAGTGGTCACAGATACAGCGCAAAATTGACCCGAGTATTTGTGACGTAACGTTGACATTAGCTGTGGTTTTCAGCTGTCATTGGCGTGTGGGGACGACGTTTGTATCAAGTCAAAGGCGTTCAAAAGGTTAAGATATCTTAAATGTAACATAATTATAATGATTGATGTATCGATTTTTGACTATGAGTATAAAATGCAGTTATATCGAATGTTTTTTTACCTAAATAAAATATTTCTGTGATGTACAACGTAATAATATAATTAAAATGTCTTTAAGAACTTATTTGTAATGTGTAACGACATAATTAAATTAGTTATATTTTCTCTGATAATAAAGAATGTAAATATAATAAATTAACTATAATATTTTTTAATGTATGGAGTATGTAGACTATCCACTCAAATGCAGTTGGTTTTGTAATAGATTTAAGAAACTTATGGGACATTGATAATTAAATTATTAAAATATACAACGTTTTTTAATAGTAACAAAATAGCTGATATTTTTTTTAAGTCCCTTTAAGTGACTAATTTTTACTTATAAGCTTAGAGACACGGACATTCTCTACATAGTAGAAAACAAATATCTGCCATACGCCAAATTTCAAATAAAAATCCGCCATTATTAACGATGCTCCGATATAAATACAACGTCGCGTGACGCAGTGCGGCGTAAGCGCAATCGACAATAAGGTCCCTTTTCATAGATAACGCCACAATTTGCTTTCCGCGTCTGTCGGTCGGTCTGTATGTCTGTATATCCGCTAACTTATCCTAAACCAAGCAAAAGATTTTGATGCGGTTTTTACCATCACTTAGATAATCTTTCACGAAAGGTTTGTTTATATTAAAACAATAATATACTCTATATTAGTAAAGTAGAAGTAAAAAACATTTATTTATTTATTTATTTATTTATTTAATCTTTATTGCACAAAAATACAAATTAGAGTACAAAAGGTGAACTTAATGCCTAATGGCATTCTCTACCAGTTGATCTTTGGGCAAATCAGAAATTTTTTGTAGGCGGTGCAATATTCGTGACAAACAGACAACAAAACAAAACAAAACTCAACAAAATACTGACATCTAGACAAAAATACACCTGTTGTCACGTAATGGTTCCAACTCAGCGTTATGCTGGCGTTAAAAACCAGCGCTAGTCTTCCGTTGGAACCTACCATTACACTTATGCGAAGCCAGATCGGGTCGCTAGTATAGGCATAAGAGTAAAGTTACAATACAGGGTGCTACAAAAACTTCGTACAATAATTAAATAATTTGTACTCAAGACCCCTTGCACGACACTAGTAAAAAACCTCTAACCGCCTGTTTCACAATCGACAAGTAAAGAGTATTTGACAGATAAATTTAGCCGTTTCTCTTTCTTACGCTTGAAAAAAGACAAGGAGAGAGCTAACTTTAAATGGCAGATAAATTTACTTGTCGATTGTAAAACAGGCCCTTAATCTAAAGAAATAGTACATTACTGCAAAGACCAGTAAGTGAGCCTTCCTGGACGAGTATGAGTTAGAAGCCCGAGGCGCCAGGCGAGGGCTTTTATACATACGAGTCCAGGATGGCTCTTAATGGTCGAGGCATGTATAGTGCTTTACTCAAAAATAGAACAAGTAGAATGATTTAAAAAAAAATGTTAAAATATTGATGACCACATGTGCACAACCCTCAGGGCGCTAGTCCGACTCTTAGCCGGTCGCTTACCCGGTTTTTTTCATTTTTTTTAACGATTCCCAACTCGTCATACCGGCCGAGATGTACTAGGCGCACATAAAACTGAGATGGTGCGGAGCAAGCGATGCTGAAATGAAGAGAAATCGCGCGATGTCTGGTCTGAACGAGATAACGCTTTTGGTTTCTGATGCCCTGGTACTTTTGGAGCTGAATGATCAGCTTTTCATGTAGTATAAGTAGCCTTTTTGAAGGCTCTCACAGTCTTTACAGATAGTTCCAAATTCAAATAATATGATATGTTATGGAATTTCCATACTTACTTACTGGACACTTTTTGATTCCAAATTCGAAATTTCTCAACTTTACTGGACACTTTTCCAGTTGTCCAGGAACGTCAACCTACTGGCTCCTTTTTACTGGTGTTATGGCAAGATTACATAGCATTTTTGAGTAAACAAAAGTTTACAAGAATGCTTTATCTTAAATTACTGATTCTGCGCCTCTATTCCCAACGGTATGAACGATATCGTAGTTGACCTGTTATGGTATTATTGTTATGACGTCAGACGCCATTACTGTCAAGTAAATGAGAGCTATCAAAACGTTGGCAATACGATAGGTCAAAGACGATATGGTTTTTAACCGTGTTGAATAGAGGCCCAGGGGGGTTACCATGACATAATAAATCAGTTCAGTTTAGATTGACAGAAAGGGACAGAGTTATAGCAGTTATATAGCTATGTCCCTTTCTGTCAACCTAAACTGAACTGATTTAGTATGTCATGGTAACCCCCCAGGGCATCTTTAATCATTGCTACGATGCTCTACGCCGTAGCGTCGTAGCGGCCGCCGTAGCAATCCTAGATCCAACGCCTTTAATTCCACTTGGTTTTAATTTAAGCAATCTGGTTTTCAAAACCATATCGCGGTTTAAGTTATTACAGGTATTATTGTGATAGAGATATTTCTTACGCGAAGGATGAGTTACACGCCACCCCCTAATTCTACCATTTTTGAAAAATCTCTTTTTAGTGCACCACTAAGGTGCCTAAAGAATCTCCCCCCCTAATTTCAAGTCTCTAAGTCCAGCTTTTTAGGTTGAGCGTTGTTTCTAAGTCAGTGACGGAAGAGTGGTATAAGTACAGATAAATAAATTATAAATAATAATAGGTAAATAATAAATATCAGGGGACAATGTCACATAAATTTACCTAGTTCCAAACTTAGCTCTAGGCTTGTATATGGGTACTAGGCAACGATAAACTTGATGATGATCATGATATAAACTTACTCATACTTATATAGAGAAATACATACATACATACTTAAATGATATGTATAGCTATATCTTAAAAAGGGCCCTGCGGCATTGTCCCGAAGATGCTGGCAGCATTTCCATGCTGGATAGTTAAAGTAATGTGCTGAGCGAGGAAACTGCCGGCTTTTCGGTCTCCCGTTACGTCAATGAGCCTCTTCGAAATTTCTTCGAAGAGGCTTAGAGTGCTAGTACCCCACGGACCAAGGGTACACTAAAAATAAATTCATAGAAAATATTCAAGATGCAGGAACAAATATTCGCGCTCATCACATAATAATCTGCCCTTACCGGGATTTGAACCCAGGACCACAAGCTTCGTAGGCAGGTTACTGCACTACCAACTAAGCCATCACGTCTTCAACAAGACAACAAGAACACGCTGTTTTATTATGTCTGTTAGTCTGCAAGGTATTTGTAATTATGGGTTATATTGCCCGAAATAAGAAGTACTTATTCTTATTACTAGCTTTTGCCCGCGACTCCGTCCGCGTAGAAGTCGTTTATCGCTGCTCCCTCGGGATCGGTCTAATTTTCCGGGACTATATCTCCATACCAAATTTCATCTAAATCGGTTCAGCGGTTTAAGCGTGAAGAGGTAACAGACAGACAGATAGACGACACACTTTCACATTTATAATATTAGTATGGATTTTTCATAATACTTGACCTTTTCTGGAATCGAAGCCGGGACTGCTAGCATCACTACCACCCAGAAACCGTGTCGTCAATGTATACTTACATTAATTTAAAGGAACCAGACAATAACTTCCTATCTACCTAAACTACTTTAGCTAGAAAGTCTGTTTACTGTTTGAGCTGTGTTTTACTCGTTCTTGCAACGAACTTCTCAAACTTTCGAGCACTGTCTGTATTTGAAACTTTCTAGACAGACAGAAAACGGCTTTTAAGATCGTCTGTTAACTAAATAATACTGACAATTTAATTAAATAAATACAACAGTAACTGCCCATTAATTGATTTATTTTCAGAGTATATGTTAGTTACGATACTTATGCTTATAAATTGATGGTTGCATGATAAATAAATAACTCGTTTTAAGAGTTAATTGTCCAACACAGATCCAGGCCATTACGTCAAAATGTTCCTATAAATAACAACAATTAACGCGTTTTGAACAACATTTCGTTTATAATATGATCATTTATTTTACACAAAAGCTCGTTGTTATTTAAGTAACAACGTATGCAGATTGTGATTCAAATTTAATTTTACAAACAACCTTTATCAATGTTATCTTGTATATTTCTTTGTAATTTAAGGCATTTAATTAACAGAAAATACGAAAGCGTCGAGACAAGAACCCTTATGAATACTTATAAAATGACAATGGTATTTACACAAACATTTTACATATGAATAAAGCACGAATGGAGCCTGAATGTGCGAGTCTATAATTAAATTGCGTACGGTTTTTATTTAGAATATTTAAATATAGCGTCTGGCAATTTGAATGATAAATATGATAATGCACGGGTTCCAAACGCTTTCTATTTACTTCATACCTACGCGGGACTATCTAGAATTTTTAGAATAACTTTATTGTGCAATCGAAAAAAATATAACAAACTGGCAGCCGGTCAGTGGCTTCGCCCCCTCTGCTTATTTCCGGCTTTCCCGGAGAATTTTTCAATATATTTCTGTTATACAAACACAACAAAAAAGATTCATGTAACAAACAGTTGAGAAAAATATTTTTTTGAATAGCTATAAAAATAACCAAGATGTATGCCAAAAAAAATTGGTTCCTATCTCTTTCTACCAAAACAGAATTAAACATGGAGTTCGTATGGCCGACCTGTTACATGACGTTACAGTGCATACCGGATCTCTCTGTCTAATCACTGTCTAATTAGCAGTTTAAAATGCTTGTATCATTCGTATTTCTTGGCCGATTTTAATTTTAATTTCAACGTTGGTGATCTCTATTACGGTATTTTCATATTTTGTTAAGAAGTTAGTAGACATCTACTTGTCTACGAGCGGCCTTATAGAACCCCAGATTGCTCTGAATTTGTCAAATACTACTCCATCGTGAATATAGTGTGTATGGTTAGTCGTTATCCCTCATGATGTGTTGATGGCACATTATCCGTCTCATATCCCCGCAAGGGTTTTCCTAATGGCGAGCTGCTTCCTTAGATACCGCAAAGCATGGCTTAAATTTACTTGAATCAGACGCCTACGATAATCTAGACACAGATATAGTGGGATTACTGTACCCTTACCATGAGTTACAATTGACGTACTCGAAAGTGAGTCGAATGCTCTGTCGCTCGCAGACCTCACAGTATTCTTATAGAGTGCGAGGGACAGAGCATTCGACTCGCTAGCGAGTACGGTAATTGTAACTCATGGTAGGGGTACTGAGCTTGTTCTTGTCTTAAACGATACAAGGTCGGTATTTCACATACTTTTAGTTAAGCCTATCTTATTTTTATTAGCATTCAGCGATTACTGTAAGAGGCTTAAAACGACCAAGCTTAACTGTGAATTTCCTTTTTTAAACCTTAACTTAGGGTTTCCATAAATTTAAACTTACTTTATGCCTACATGAATTTATCACTACGATATTTTTCTTTTTAAATATATCTAAATTCAGTTCCTACCGATGAGTAGCCGAAGTACCGGATTTTTTTCCGGTTTTAGAAAAAGTACCGGTTTTCATGCCCTATTGCAGAAAAAAGGCAATTTAAAGATACACCTACTAATTTCTTTAATTTGGTGTTTAGTGTTTATTTTTAAATTATTTTTTAGCGTGGTTTTATGATTGAAGCTACTAACTTAAAGAATCTACCTACCTAATGATAAGAAATGACTTTGGCTTTTTAGATGTATTTCTTAAGTATTTACCCCCTCCCTTATCCATAAACGCAATATAAGCTATAAGCCTATTTTAGTTAAAGTAAAGTAAAATAAATATTATTTACTACTCAAATTACTAATAATATAGCATTTTCTCGAATCCAAGCATTTTTCTCTGAATGCACGTATAACGATATTTACGATCACGCAATCATCGGCTAACTTGGCATAAGAAAAACAAAATTACTTCCTTCCGGTCAGGTGCAGGCGGCGAAAATAAGAAAATATAGCAGTGACCCAGAGAGAAATGACGCCGCTATTTTGGTTATTTTTACCCGACTACGACGAAGCAAAAAGGAGGGTTATGATTTTGTCCGGTACATTTGTATGTATGTATGTTCATCTTTTCCCTCATAACTTCTTATTTTGGTAAGATACGGTCATGTTTTCAAACGGAATTCGTTATTTGCTCTGAATAACTTTTGACCGAGAGACTTATTTGGAAGTAAGGTACGTGGCGAAATAATTTTGAATTTACCGCAAGCTTTTCGCCAATGAAAAACGTAAGGAAATCGGTTAACAACTCCAAAGATAATTTAATGTCAAATTCCCGAAACGGTCAGCGTAAACTAATACCTAATGTAATAAATAGTAATAACTCGAATTCCTAGTGAGTAGAGACAACACGCATCGATTCTAACCGATTTAATTAATCTTGTACCACTATCGGGCGTCACAAGATAGTGATGTGCTAAACCGGGTAGGGCTACGATTGGGTTGCCGTGCTAATATTGACTCGGCGTAAACGGCAATTATTGGCATCGGTCATTTGCATTTGCCCGACGCCCGAGGCTTGGCGCGTATTTCATTTTGGAAACCGAAAATTGAATATTGTGTCACCTCTTTGCTCTGTAAACAGTCGAGTGCAAAGGGAAACACCCTAAAATCTCGAATTAATTCATTTCGTAAATTAAAACATGACCGAAAATATATAACACCGAATTATCAAAATCTCGAAATGGATATCAATACATTTATTACCGAGTAAAGTCACGATAATCAAATTTTCGGAATATTATTTGTACAAATATTGACAATCACGAATTAAATTTTCTCCGAAATGTATAATTCTCAATTTCATAGTCCCGAATATTCATAATCCAGAATGGGTAGGTACCTCTTAATATGAACATTCGGAATTATGACAAAATGGTCAGACGATACCGAAGCCAAATTTAAGCGGATGTTGTTCGATACTGTTTTAAGCTTGGTCCACATTTGTATCATTTCGTCGTATCGTATCTCCGTCGCGTTGCACCGACGCGTATCAAGATCGCTAGTATGGACGCACAAACAGCGCGATCATGCGGCGCGTCGTATCTGATCGCTCGGGATTGATGTTGACACGCGTTTATTATATACCCCGCACACTCGCGATCGGATACGCGTATCAAGATCGGTAAGTATGGACGTGTTTTGATACTGTATCACGATACGAAGTTATGATTTGATACGCGATACGCCGTGATCGCTCTCGAGGCGGTTTTTCCCCGATCATCAAAGGGGATACAGATAGCGTCCACACTTAATGATACGGCGTTATGATACGATACGCTGCTACGCTACGGTTAGTATGGACGCATTTTTTCACGCGACGGTTGTGGTGATACGGTGTACCCAAAGTGAGCGTCCATACTTAGGATACGCGTAGCGTAGCGTAGCAGCGTATCGTATCATAACGCCGTATCATTAAGTGTGGACGCTATCCGTAACCCCTATGATGATCGGAGAAAAAATACCTCGAGAGCGATCACGGCGTATCGCGTATCAAATCATAACTTCGTATCGTGATACAGTATCAAAACAAGTCCATACTCACCGATCTTGATAAGCGTATCCGATCGCGAGTGTGCGAGGTATAATAGACGCGTATCAACATCGATCCCGAGCGATCAGAGGCTCTACTTTGAAATCCGTAATTCGAACTTCGTCTGTTGCTATCCCTTTTGCTCCCGACGCGTCACTAATTTGCAAGAAAGTGACGAGGTCATCCGAAGTCCGAATTACTGATTTCAAAGTAGAGCCCCAGAGGCCCTCCTTTAAAAATCGAAGTTCGAAGTTACGTTAGCTCTATCTTTGTCACTTGTCATTCGACACTTAATCGAGAGAAAGGGATGGAGCTAACGTAACTTCGAACTTCGATTTTCAAAGTAGGGCTTCTTATACGGCGCGCCGCATGATTACGCTGTTTTTGCGATACGCGTCGGTGCAACGCGACGGAGATACGATACGACGAAATGATACAATGTGGACCCAGCTTAATCTGTGGCATATCTATGGTGTTAAGCCGCGTCCGCTGCGCCGTGTTTTTGATGTTTTCAAACATCTAACATGTTATCCGTCAGTTTCGGCAAACAAATAGGGTATTGTTTTGATTGGCAAAACATTTTTGACGTTTAAATCCACGAAAACATGGTGCAGCGGACGCTAAATTAGATAATGTTAAAGCTATCGTTGCCATTATTAGGGTAGGTATTTATAAAGATCGTGAGTCCCGCGTGAGAGGGCAATACCATGGGCAATACCTATAGATAATAAATATGATAACACTTTCCTGAGGCTCTACTTTGAAATCCGTAATTCGAACTTCGTCTATTGCTATCCCTTTTGCTCTCGACGCGTCACTAATTCGCAAGAAAGTGATGGAGCGATCCGAAGTTCGAATTACTGATTTCAAAGTAGAGCCCCTGTTCCTACCTCTATGGCAATAACTAGCATAGTTTTTGGAAGTATAACTATCGTTGCCGGCCTAAAATAACATAGATGTCATTAAATTATTATTTTTGAACGCGACCTAACTTACAAGTGCTTTAAAATCGTAAAATAACTCAAGGTAGGTAATTCCAGTTAATTGAAATGTTTAAATCAAAGGTTTTTAACTGGACGCAATAAATAAAATTGTTCTATTTTTTTATGTAATGTTATTAAATTATTATTTTTGAACGCGGCCTAACTTACAAGTGCTTTAAAAATCGTAAAATAACTCAAGGTAGGTAAATCGATTTAATTGAAATGTTTGAATCAAAGTTTTTTGACTGGACGCAATAAATAAAATATAATATGTAATAATTATATTGTACTGAATTATAATCTGACGTAATTTTTGCCCCTTTCGTACATCACTGTCATCAATCAAATAATCCAATATGGCCGACTGCTACAAACGAGGGTGCTCGCGGTTAATTTTCCTAAATTTCTGTTTATTTTAGTAGTTAAATAGGAATTAATCTTGTCTTACGATATAATGTAAGTCAATACACCTTATGAAAACGTTAATGTGAGTACTTTTGAAGGAATACTTATGGTTCCGGCGAAAATCCTTGACATGCCTCGGGAAAGTTGAGAAGTCGTGGCCCCTTCGGTTTGCTCAATTGAAATTACCATTCTGTACGTACTTTACAGGTATACTGAAGATGCCAGTTAACTTGTTTGAAACGAAAAAAGGAGTCGAAAAAGCTAAGTTTTCACTGTCCTTGAATAGAAATAATGCAACATATCTGAGCAAAGAAGACGGCCAACTTGAGGACGTAAAAGAGTCTGTTTCTGGTAAATTCTGCAACAGCAATAAGGAAAACAAGCCGGCGAAACGGCCATTTAAGAGCACTTATTACAATACTCTGCATTCTGCTAAAAAGCTCAAGCCTTTAAGTGAAACTTCACCAACAGGTAAGCAACAACATTGATTGATTTCCCTTTTTTTTCTTTGCATTGAAAAGTTATAGGTACTGAATTGACTCCGCCTTTTACGTAAGTGTATATTGAACCGCAACTATGGTTATATTCATATGCATTTGGTCACAATTTCTATAGTATTAAGTTCTGATCATATTTTGCTGTTTCCCTTTAGTGTTTTAATTTTCAATATGAATGCTAGCTTAGCAATAAAATACACATCAGGGGGCCTAGTATGGTTGAGTTTGGAGAAAATTTGGATAAAGCATCCGTTCTTATATACGTGTCAAAAAGTGATGGATGTTTTGTACACATTTTGTCACGTGATAAACGCAACGATACTAGGCCCGCTGTTGTTCCATTTTGAGATGGTAAAATAAAGTTGGAAATATGAATGTTCGGTCATTAAATACTGTGCTCTGTGATCAAAATCCTTTAAAACTTATGAAGCTTATGCAATAAAACTGCTTTAAAATATTTGTCACGCAATCTATTTTGTAATGACAGAGATCCTAAATTCTTATGTATTTTCAGTACTAAAATCAAAACCAGAAAGTGAGCTGATCATACTCCATCAGCCGAAGGCAAGCACTGCCATGTTGAATGGCCACCACAATAATGAAAATCAGTATGGGTCGCAACGGAAGATTCCCATTGCCACCCTTTCCAATCTGGGGAACACTTGCTTTCTCAACAGTGTATTGTACACCTTGCGGTAAGGTTTAATGCTAACCAACCTTTAATCTGTAACAAAGTAAGCATGATTCTGAGTTTCTGAATCTATGAGTTTAATTGGTATCATTTACTTATTTCATATTAAATGGTAATGCATCTGGTTTTTAAAACAAATTGAACTCTACACTCTTTGTGCCAAATATTTTCATACAACCTGTTTTTTCAGATATGCTCCACGATTCCTTCACAATCTACACCACTTAGTGTTTGACCTGGCCAGTGTGGAACAGAAGCTGAGCAAGATCCGGCTAAAAAGCTCCTCACTCGGACGGAGTGCATCTAGCCTAGCCTCGACTGGAGCAAGGTCTTGGAGCAATAAGGACCTGCTGTCGCTGGGACAAGCAGACAACAATTCAGAAAAGAGCAAAATAAGGGTAATATTCACTATGACTCAGTTTTATCAATAATGCTATTTTTCACATCAAAAAAATAACCTTATCTTCTTAAAATGATTCATATGAGTATGAGTAATGTTGCCAGACATCCAAATAATAAGCTTATTAATTTCTCATCAGCCCAATGACAATGTATCCAGCCTGTCGTGTTAGTTCGTGTGTGGTGCTTGTCACGTTATACCCATGCTATTGCCAAGTTTTAAATATGTCACGGCTCAGCCTGCAAACTACTGCCAAAGTGGAACAATATGGTTTTAATTAAAGTTAAAAAACTTTGGCAAAATCACTACAGACCTACCATAAATAAAAAAGAAGTTCAGATAAAAAAGGAAAGGATTCAATGTGTCCGGCCTTCTTTCTTAACCTCTTTAAAACTTTGCAACCCTAACTATAACTATATTATGACACTTTTCTTTGCCTGCCTAATAGTGGTTTGTTGAAATTGCGTCGTTACGCTAGTAGACTCTGGCTCAACCACGCAACTACACATGTATTATAAATTTTGTTTACTCATGCTAAATAATAACCAACTTCTATAGCGCTGGTAGATTCACTCTATATTACCGATGTGTAAAAGAGCCCCCATGTGGCCAATTTACTTAATAAATATTTTGAATTTAACCATATTCTGTGCATCTCTAATCTAATCAATAATCTAGAACTATATCTTCAACTTTGACAGATTATTTATCTTTGAATAAAAATTTAAAATTTCGTTATCAGTGATAAACCTTTGATAAAGGATACTATTAAACTCTTTAGCTAAAATTTAGAACATAATTTTACAAGTTTTAACCAAGAAATACTTTATTTTCCATGACACAAATTTGAAAGTTTGCTAATATTATCTGATAGCGATAATACAAATACTGTTATTAGGTAACCAGGCTGACAAAAAAAACCGAATGTAAAGAAAGATGAGGCTGCTTGTTTAACTGCTAATAGTTACACAAACAAACGAGTACCCGTACTATTCTGCCCTTCTAAGACAAATGGCAAACTTATTAATAACGGGAGAGGATTGAATCTACTTTGGCTATTGAATTTCAGATACCATACTATCTATTGGCCTATGAGGACAGTGTCCTCAAGTGTATCTTGGAAATGTTCAAAAGTTAAAGTATTAGGACCTGGGCCTCCTATTCCCGGCGTATAGTATTTGACCTGTAATGGTATTGTTTTGACATCAGCCACCATTACTGTCAAGGAAATAAGAGCTATCAAAACGTTCACAATACGATAACAGATCAAAGACGATATGGTTTTTAGCGCGTAGAATACCGGCCCTGGAAGACTGAGCGTCGTTCGGGGTGAAAACGAATTTTCCCAAAGATGAAATCTAGACAGATATTTCGCCCCTTAAGCGGGGGTAGCGGCGGGGCTATTCCGAGTAGAGCTAAATGTGTCATTTAAAGATTATAAAGGAATAAAACGCTCTTTAACTACTTTCACTTCGTTTTTAATTTAGTTACTTGAACTACTATAAAAAGGCGCAAATTTCATAAATATTTCTTGTTAAACAGTATAGGATAGGAAGAGCAAGGCACTTCATGTTAACCAAATTATATCATGTCATGACATGATAATTCATCATTTCTTCGACCTATATTCGTAATCATTTATTAGCTTTTCTTATCTTTAATTGCCTACCATGAGCACAAAGTTATGAACGATATTGCATAAATACTTTCCGATTTAAGTATGTCACCAAAAATTTAACCTTATGATGAGTTTTTGGGATCCAACTGCCTGTTTGACTAGTATTCATGATGATTTTGCTAGTTATTTGTATGCCTCATGGTGAAACATAGTGCAAAATATGCTCTACGATATCTACTTAATGACGTGTAACAACTAAAGATTTTGATTTCATTTGATTATGGGTGAGAATGTTTGTATTCTCCGAATATGTGATGTCGCAGTGACGAGTACATACCATATTTGGCTAGGATGCATTGTCTAGTGTCCTGGTCTCTCATTGCAGGCAACGAGGGCCGGGTCCCATTAGCTGTTTATTTAGCAGGCACTGTCCCATAACAGCCCTATGGGCCTAGTATGGTTCGTGGTGGTTTGGTATCGCGTGTCAAATGTGGATAAAGCATCCGTCACCGTCGTACTTATTTACATGTCAAATGGTGACGGATGCCTTATCTAAACTTTGTCACGCGATAAACGTAGCCATGTTAGGGCCCCTGTGCCTCACAAGCTTCATGCGGTTTTTTTTTGCGGTTGATTGTAATTTGAATGTTTAACTTCAGATAGCAACGGAGAAATTGCACGAGACGTATTTAAACCTGCGGGCCGCGGAAAGCAAGTGCTTCAACAGCAACTCTGCAGACGCGTCACCCGAACCGTTTGCTGCTGACGCGTTCCTCGCTGCTCTTAGAGATGTCAACCCTACTTTTGAAGGTAAATGTTTGCATTAAGTCTAGGACATTTCATGCTTGTACTATAAAGCCGCACACGCACAGCGGTGGCGTTGTGTGTGCGGCAATATAAATGTAATGTAAGGTGAACAAGCGCACTGTGCAGATCATGACGGAGGCGGTTTCAGTGTGACGAGCCGCGCCGTCTTCGCTCTCCGTTGTAGGATACGAATGTTACGTGTCTGCGGAAAAGTACCCTATATCCTTCGATGAGCAGGAAGCGAGTAGAACCAGCGATCAACTATTAATATATGTCTCTTTTATTAACACGGGATATATCTTTTGTTTGGACAAACTAGTGGAGAGAGTTCTCGCCGGCAGTGTGAACAGCCAGCGATCAACTATTAATATATGTGTTTTATTGATACGGGATCTATATCTTTTGTTTGGATAAACTGCACGGGTAGCACAAGTTGTATTTTCTCGCTTATCGCTCAGTGCGTTTCTATCGTTACTGACTAGACAAAGGGAGATCCGAGCGACAAACAAGTCGCGGGCAACTTGTGCTAGCCGTGCTGGTGGAGATAGTTCTCGCCGGCACCGTGTGAACAGCCAGCGCTCAACTAATAATATAATGTCTCTTTTATTGATTTATTCGTTTCTTAATCGATAGCTAATCACTTCCTTGCCGGCAGTGTGACAAGTGCCAAAATATCTAAATACGGCGGTAAATACAAAACCTTCCTATATTGTCTTCAGGCAACCGGCAACAGGACGCGCATGAGCTCCTGGTGTGCATCCTCGACAACATCCGCGAGACGTGCCGCGCGCTGGCAGAGCGCGCGCGCCTCCACGTGCCCGAGAACGGGGACAGGTACCTACTGGGTACTATAGTCGAAACTACCGACGTCGCATCTCGTTTCCTCGTCAATCGAGTATGGGGAAATGAGCTGGAGATAACGTAGCTTCGAACTTTGATTTTCAGTGCTTAATCGAAGACTTATGTTACCCATCTTAAGGCCGCTCCACATTCTTGCGAGACATTCACGCGAGAATCTCAGGAGATTCTCAGCGAGAACTGTAGTGAGAACTTCTTTCGGGTACACACTCTATTATGTTCTCAAATAGTTCTGACTACAGTTCTCACGCTCGATGACGATGGACGCTGAAGTGACCGCTGCGGCAAGTTTAGTAAGAGAAACATGCGAGTGTGGAGTCAATACACGTTCTCGCCCGTTTTCACGTTCTCGCGCTCTTTGTCTCGCGCCAAAAAACCGACAAAAGCTGGAGAACAACGAAGAGAACTGAGAAGAATAGGCGAATCGCTTCCACATTCACGTTTCTCACATGTTTCTTGCGTTCTCGCGAGATTCTCGCGAGAATGTGGAGCGGCCTTTAGGTCCAAAGTCAATCTGACATTGTACAGCAATAAGGTGGAGTTTCCTATTTTACAAATGACTTGGCGTATTTAATAACTAGGGTTGTAACTTTTGGTGGCATTTCATGGTCCATCCATGGAGTCGCTATTTCCTACATACATACATACATACATACATTAAATCACGCCTGTTTCCCAGAGGGGTAGGCAGAGACCATTTCTTTATATTTTCTATTTAAATTTGAATGACAATACTGAAGGCCAAAATCAAAACAGTATTTTTATATTAATTAGGATATAAAAATACTGCTTTGATTTTGGCCTTCAGTATTGTCATATTTCAAAATAAACATATTTTTTTCCGTTTATCCATACATTATTTGTTTGTTTTTATTGTTTTCACAGGTTTAGCGATTTCACGAATGAATGGATTTTGAAATATTATTATGACAGTACTGAAGGTCAAAATCAAGGTGATACGTTTGTAAAAATTAGGAAATAGCGACTCCATGGATTCTAGAACCATGATATGATATGACATTGATAACTTCAAGCAATTTTTTTAAACTGGTCCTGACCGTCACAGACTGTCGTCACAAATGTTAATGTAATTCCAGCAACGGCATCGGCCGTCAGCCGAGCCTGGACGGCGACAGCAAGCCGTCGCTGGGCAACCTGCGCAAGTCGTGGAAGTCGCGCAAGGAGCCGCGCGCGCGCCGCTCGCCGCCCGCCGAGCGCGCGCCCGCGCCCGCCGACCCCGAGCAGGAGGAGCGCGCGCGCCCCGGCTGGGACTTCGTCGGAGATGACTTCGAAGGTAAATACCATGTTTATTTTCTTAAACATGCCCGGAAAGGATAGCTTTTGTACAGTAAAATACAACTGGGGGGTTATTATGACATAGCAATACAGTTCAGTTTACGCTGAGAGAAAAGGACAGAGCTATACGACTGCTATATGGCTTACCGATGTACCTACGCAGAAGACGAATTTTCGAGGAACCAATCAGCATGATCCACACGTTGCGGGTCTATATTCTGTGCTATTATTGGTTACTAGTGACGCCATGTTGACGCGCGCCCGCGTGTCATTAAATCAGCCGTGAGTGAGATGGAAAAAATTATGCTATTTAATTTGCACCACTAAAACTGAAATAAAGTTATGTTATGTATGTTACCCATTTGCGTCCGAAATATACAATCGAAAGGATCATGAAAAAATCCCATGGCGTTCATTGTACGTCAAATTATGTTAATACTCGCAGTTTTGAAGATATATGTGTAGCTGTGGCTCGAGATGAAAATTATGTACAAAATTCACTCTGACTCAAACAAACAAGATTGACTACTTTGATCCCTGCATTGAGGATCACGCTTAATATGATTTCGATTATGTTACAAATTGTAACAACCATGGTCATGAGAAGATGCATACGCAGTTATCACATTCTTAGTTTCATTTTTTAGTATCACAGACTATGGAACTTGAACTGATACTTTTACATACAGTGCGATAGCTCTTAGAAGGTGCTTTGGGGTTGTATATGTTATGTCTCTCTTGCGCTCTGATACGCTCTTCTTAAGAGCGAGTGAGTGAGAAATGTGAGAATCAAAAACCCGAAGCATCTAATTGCTCACAGATTGTATACGAGTTTACCGGCATTTCAGCGAGGAAAAAATACAAGACTGAATTTTGAGCATCTTAAATATTTGCCACTGTCGGCCACAGCCAACACAAGTTCGAGATTAAAATAGATTTTGTTACGTATTAATTAAGTTGTAATTTGCATAGTAGGTCATACACAGATTTAGATTAGGTTAGGTTAGTCGTTTCTGTGGAATACCCAAAGGTAACGTTTTCAAGACCTAATTTTCTGACTGTACCCACATCGCTATAATCGGCGTCAGGTCTACTTTAACCCTATCAAATAAAAACATAACTTATTTGCACACAAGCCTTTAACTATTGCCCACAGGAGAGACAACTTTTGTTTCTTGGAATGTGTGTTACCCTAGCATAGCAAACATTATTGGCGTGCGTGTGACACATTTTGCATTTGAATTAATGCGTTCTAAGGTTAAAATGAATGCCCATGTTCCAGGCACGATGGTGGTCCGCACCATGTGCCTGGAGTGCGAGGCGGTGACGCAGAAGGCGCAGGCCGTGATGGAGCTGTGCGTGCCGGTCGCCGACGACGACGCCGACGCCGAGCCCTTCCGCGCCGCCTGCCTCTCCAGCGAGTACCTGCGCGACCAGAACAAGGTACTACACGCTAACATGTCTACACCACGGTGGTGGTCCTAGTGTCATTTGCTCGTTTAGCCCAACCCTAGGTAGAAGCCCATCTATCCAAAAGATCGCTACGTAACGGTAAAACCGCCTGTTAATGTTAAATAAAATTGTTATATTTTGTTTCAATTGTAAAATCGTCTCTGTTGTGTTATAATAGTAGTTTATGCAACTGATGCATAATGAGAGGCTTTAAAATATGAGTGTAGTTTTATAATAGGATCACACGAGTGTTTTAAGGCTTAATTATGTACTACTTTATCTACTAGCATACACTACTTTATCTACACACATATCATATAAGTATTCTAAGGGCTGTTTTTTAATACCCAGATAAAGCTATCCAGAAGGTAAATTTTAGCTCTGTCCTTTTCTTTCATATGACTTCAGAAAAGGATAGTAATACAACTGACGGATAGTTTTATCTGGGGATTGAAAAATCAGCCCTAAGATGGGTTCAGAAACCGACGACTTAACGACAAAAATGGCGGCAAAACAGCACAAGTTTGCTGTGTCAGTGTCACGAAAATGAAGGGTTTTGTTTTTAAATCGAAAAAGACATGCGAATGAAGACCCTATTCTCATGTCACTCGAGATCAAATGTCATACAGTTTATATTAAAAAACATACTGAATTGACGTTTCGTATCGATAACTGTTTTAATATCTATGGATACTAGAATAGAGACCCTCTTGAGTTTTGACAGCTGTTCCGAATTTAAACTCATAACCTTACAAAAATCGATACTGTAATAACATTACAGTACAAATTTTACCTACTACCATAAACAAGAAAGTTCTCATAGTAAAATTGGTTGTAACAATGCTGGTCATTTCCTATGGTTTCTGAACGCATTTCAGAGCACTAATGACGTGCGTAGATAAAGATTATAAACCCTCGCAGCCTGCAAGCTTTATATCAGTAAATTATTTTTTACAAAGTGTAAAAACGAAACATTGACCGTCGAGGATTTCCAATGCCTAGATCATCAGCAAACATGTTTCAATGTTATTATGCTTTTCCAGTATTGGTGTGAGCGCTGTTTGCGCTACAACGAAGCACGACGCAGCGTGGCGTACTCGCGCCTTCCCCGGATCCTCGTGTTGCAGCTCAAGAGGTATCCACATAGACAGATTAACACGTCATTGTTCTTCGTAAAGCGATGAAAGAAGTTCTTGCTGGCTAAGTCGAAAGTCATCTTCCTAGAAATTATCCCGCTTGAAGATGGGGTCTGCTGCTGAGTGGAAAGTAGAGAATTCTAATAGACGAAGTAATCAGCCGCTTTTCCCGCCCTGTATCTTTCATATTCGCCCTATCACAGTTGCATATTAGCTGGAATGACAGTAAAATAATAGCAGCAAAAACAGGCCAGTGCTAATAGTAATAAAACGGTGAGATAGGCTTTTGTGCTAAATAAAATAAGAAGATTAGATCCAAGAAAAATATCTGGCAGTCTGGCAAAAATAAGTTTTTACTGTTCCCGATGCTTTACCAAATAAAACTTTGAAAAATGTAGAGTTAAATAGCTTTATAGATCCTAGCCCACAGATTAAATACACAGTCGTGACTTGTGGTCCTAGAGTTTTCGTACGCCACCTGACAAAATGTAATGATACCAGAGGCTCTACTTTGAAATCCGTAATTCGAACTTCGTCTATTGCTAGCCCTTTTGCTCTCGACGCGTCACTAAGTCGCAAGAAAGTGACGGGGCGATCCGAAGTTCGAATTACTGATTTCAAAGTAGAGCCCCAGTATTTGTATCTACCATTGTAACCAGCTTTACCTATGTTTACGAATAAATCACTTTGACTTTAGAGTAAATAATTGATTATGATCGACAGGTTCAGCGGCGGAATGGAGAAGATCACGCGGCACGCGCCGACGCCGCTGCTGATGCCGTGCTTCTGCGAGGTGTGCGCAAAGCGTTCCAGCGAACAACAACCCACGCACAGGTTACTGCCTCCCCTCTAATTTACATTCATTTCTAGCTTCTTTTTGTACAAAGCTTACAGTGACGATTGTTAATTCGGTGTACATTGCAAAGTCGATGAGCTCTACTTTTACTGGGCTTTGATATTGGTTACGCAATGTACTCAGATTGTCAATTTTTAATGTCAAAAATGCTTAGGTTGGCTGTATAAGGGAAACGTAATGGTAATTTTAATAACAGCTTATTACTCTGACTGGAGCTGACTACCTGACGCCCGCGCTAAAACTGTTTATGGTGGTACCAACCCGTGCTATTCTAATAAACAATCATTAAAAATACAGGATAAAAGGAGCTCTTTTGTCCTGTATTTTTAAAGAATATTAAATATTATGAAAATCACAAAGGTCCTGTCTTGTCTTGTACTTAATAGATATTATTAGCACCCAATTTACATAGAAAAAACGCCAGATAGCTACAACCTCGAAACTCCGTATGCACAACCTGTAATCACAAAATCCAAATTCCAGGTACGTCCTATGGGCGGTAATAATGCACCTCGGCCAAACGCTAACCGGCGGGCACTACGTGGCGTACGCGCGCGACTCGTGCGGCGCCGAGCTGAAGTGCGAGCGAGAGGGCTCCGGGGACGCGTCGAGCACGTCCAGCTCGGGGTTCATGCGCTCGCTGTTCACGCGGCAGCGCGCGCCCAGCGCCGGCTGCGACGCGCGCGACTGCTGCGTGCCGCGCCCGCGCCCCGAGACCACCTGGCTCGCCTGCGACGACGACCAGGTCAAACCCATCTCCAACGAGGAGTTCGAAGACCTCCTCTCTGCGGAACCGAAACTGACCTCCGCCGCCACCCCCTACCTACTCTTCTACGTGAAAAGCGAGGTCGGCTAGTACCCGAGTGAGACCCAGTGTTGTGACAGTGTCGCGTGCGATCCATGCGGATGTGGATGTTCGTTTTTTCTTTGTTTATGCTTAAAAAGACAAACTAGAACGTAGTCGGCTGAAGTGATATAATGTAGCTGAAATATATTATAGAAATTGATCAAAGTATATTGTAAAGTGTATCATAATATAAAACGTTCACTATTTTCACTTGGAATCTGACAATATGGACTCGAAACAGTTGTAATAGTTCGGATGTACCTTCCATTGTATACTGTATGAACTTGATAGTGTTTATAGATAAATATAAGTAGCTAACGCAAATTTGGGCCTAAATTATATTTACATCAACTATCTTGTGTACTTGTACTTGTCGAATGCTTGGAACCAAAAGTGTTATTCATGTTATGATATTAGTAAGAGATAAACGTTCATTATATAAACGGCCCCGGCAAATATTTTTTTAAACGTATAGTGTAGCATGAAGTTCCAGTATCTTAACCTGAATGTTAGTAAATTCCAACCCGGCCTACCCTTCCACCATGTTGCATTGTTGATCAAGTTCTTGCATATACTATGACTGTTGTACACGGCAAATCAAAGTTACAGTTGGATAAATCTAGCAGATGACAGATTATTAACAAACAATTATAATGGAGTTGTGACGGTATTAATAAGGACATTAACGATTCCTGGTTGTATTTGTGGCTACATGTTTTTACATTTTATACATTAGAATTTAAACTAACTTTAGTAACATGCAATTGAATCCAAGGTAAATTTATAACTTGCAAAGTCTGTAACTTCATTTGCATAATTAATTTAGTACATAGTGTATGCAAGAGCTATAAGAATCTTCGAATTTTATAAAAAGACTCGTTATTTAAGTAATCTTTATTAAAACTTCAAAGCAATATAGGTATGCTAGAAAGGTATTAATCTTGGTCACAAGTACTGCGCACAGAATTAGTTATTATTGCTATAAATATCAAGAATACAACGATATGTATTGCATGCTTGCTAAACATGACTGCTTTCTTTTATATACTTTTATTGATAAGAACTATTATTATGGGTTAGAGTTTCCTATTTTCTGAAAGTTTATTGGAACTATAGCATGGTTATAAATAAGAGCCCATTGTATTAGTGGCCGGAGGGCTTATTGTCTAACGCACTTGCAATCACAATCGTTTTCATTTTAAAGGCTTGTCTGCATACAAAATGAAAACAATTGCTCCACTTTGAAGCCAGTTGCGATTGCGAGTGCGTTAGACAATAAACCCTCGAGGTCTACACGCGAAGCATAGAGGCAGTGAGTGAGAGTTAATATACAAGCTCATGTCTCTCTTAGCTGCTTAAAAAGCTGATTTAACTCGATAAAGGTATTATTTCGTACTAAGTGTATGAATTTTTCAAGTAAGTTTGATTTTCAGAAATATATGATGATAGTCAACCTTGTACACAAAGTCTTTTACGTTTCTTTGTACCGATTGACAGGTTGTCTTTGGAAAAGGGTCTCATGGTCTCATGTAATATGGCTGGGGTCCATTTTATAGTCTAAAGGCATGTTTTATAGCAAATAGTTTTGCAGCTATCGTTTAAATACACAGATCAATTGTTGTGCTATTTTTCTACTTGACTGGCAGACCACGTCTCATTGGTGACTAAATCTATGAGTCACCGAAAACATACTCGTCCTTTTTAATTTCTTAATTAAATATTCAATTTATAAAACGCTACATTGTTGCTGATTCCATCTTGGTATATTTTCAAAACGGTGATATTCTTGTCAGTAGCTATAATGATGTTTATTTTAGTAACGAACAAAATATTATAATTGATTTTTATTGTAAATTGGATTTGGAAATAAAAATATTCAATAATATGGTTTTATTACTTGAAAAATCTGGCGATCTTAGGCCGGATTTACACTTATAAGTAATTACTGTAAGTTTTGAAATAGTTATTTGCAAGACAGAGATGCCGATATTTGCCTCTCACTCTTACCCATAGTTGCGTCTCAGAACTTACAGTACTAACTTACAAGTGTAAATCCGGCCTTAAGCGAGTTTTAGACAAGTGATAAAAATTGCAGGAGTTGACTGTTAAGGTCTAATTTTTAAGTTAGAAAAAGACGGCAATATTGTGCTTCTTGCTCTAGAACTGAAGTTTAGTAAGAGCAATCAACCTTGCAATTTTATTACCTGTTTAAATCGTGGACTTCATTGATACTAGAATGCTTTTGACAATCTTTTCGATAATTTCTTACGTCATCAATCGACGTTAAATATTTATCATCATGCATCAATCATGAAGCTAACTCCTTAGTTGTATAAATACGTAATCTATCGTAGAGGTTTGTTATTCTGGGTACACCTGGACTAATGACACTTAAATAGATCATGTTATTAAATGGCGGATTATCTTTTTACATTACTTTTTTATACATGATCGTACTATATTCTTTTTAGATGCACTAATTATATTCTTTTTTTTTCGTGTTTAAAGCTAATGTTAATTATTCTTGGTATATCATGGTACTTCACACTATTTTACTTTTGCAAATACTAATTGATTTTGGTTTTGTGTATTTATTATTTATTTAAACTTAATTGCATAATACACAAAGTACTTAGGTAGAAATGCTTTGAGGCATTCTCTATCAGTCAACCAATGAGTCCGGCAGAAACAATATATCTAAGGTTGGTGCTGACAACATGCTGAGAAGGATATAATAGAATTAATAAACATGAAAAATAACCTTATAACTTTTTTAGGTCCGTGGGTATAAGCATGTATAAGGTATAAGGTAATTTAAGTAATCATCCACTCTAGGCATGCTACACACGTGTCATACGAATTTAAACTAAAGAGTATCATTCATTCATTAGGCATCAAAAACTCTATAAGACTTCGACTATATTCTGAGTTGAGTTGACTTCAAATAGTGACTGCCTACAAAGCTGCCTACAGCCGCGTTACTCATGAATATAAACAACATTCATTGCGTTCAATTTATCCTATTGATGATTTATTTAAGGTATAACGACATATTGAGGGGTGATGATAAGACGAGTTGTTTTATCAGTCAGTGATAAACCACGGTCGTACAGGACGGCTACCAGACCGTTGGTTGAGTCTGTAGGAAAAGGTCGTGATAATTTTTAAATAAGTGAACCATGAAGGCCGTCGAAACTAGAAGGAGGATGCAGGTAAAAATTAATATGTTCAATATCCTATTAAATAGTGGATAAACTATTAATAATGCTCAAAATAAAAAAGTTCGTAATGAAATTGCTCGGGTATTAAAATAATATTTAAAAAAAAATATGTAAACATGTTTTTCGGCCATCAAAAAGGCAGAGAACGTAAACCTTTTGGAAATTATTTTAATCTAGTTCTAGTTCTACTTACTTTGAATATTCCTTGTGAAAACGCTGCTTTTTATACAAACGATAGTCGTTTAATTTGTAAAAGCTATCTATTGTAAACGTATAGGTACAAATCATGGTTATTATTAAATACCATACACAATTTAGACAAACAATGTGGCGAGCGTAAAAACTATTCACGCGAGTTTGGTTACCTGTGACATTGTTTGACCTCTAAAGTCCTTTGCAACTTTTTAGCTGTCAAAGTACGTGTTAGCGGCGTTGCGTACAGTTTTATTTTAGTAGTTTTATTGCAAATATTTTTTCACAGTTCAATATGGCATTGGTAAGTTACACTCGTCACTTTTCTTGTAATTTAACAAACTATAATAAATTAAATTGGGGGTTTGTTGTTCTTAAATAAAAAATAAAAGATCCGTATGCTTTGGACAATGGCAAAAGAATAACTAAGCTTATTGTACCACACTAATAACTGAAACTTGGTCTTGACCGAGAGTTAATTGAGGTTGATTCCGTTTAATCATATTACATACTTGCGAGTTGATAACATAACTAACTTTAGGCGGAAGTTTTTTGGTACAATTTCTTGTCGATTTTATAATATTTTACAGTTTATGTGCATATCAAAATAATTTCAATATGTTTCTACAATAAATCACGTTTTGTTTAAAAAAAAAATGAGAATGTTGTTCTTTCTAGACTGTTTGCAGTTATAACCTAAAAATGTATGTATTCCGTGTAATATCAGCCTGTAGTTAGAGTGAGACAGTTATGACCTCATCGGCGGTTGTTGCTATGCCTAAGGGTAATTCAAATCAGTAGAACACTACACGGTATACCATCAAGCTAAAAATATTGCTTTTGACGATGTTTTTTGGGTTTATCCGACTTTAAGGTTACCCACATTTACTTTAGTTTCAATGTATTGTTCTCGTGTATTTATACTAATATTATAAAATAAAAATGAAAAATATTAAATAAAAGTAATTCTGTTTGTTTGTTTATTTGTTTCGTACGCTTTTATAGCTTAACTGCTGAGCCAATTGTAATGAAATTTGGTACGAAGATAGTTTCAACCCCGGATAAAGACATAAGGTAACTTATATTTCGAATTATTGGACACTTATCAAAAGGATAGTGATAGATAACATTAACTACTTCTACGCGAAGGAAGTCATGGTCAACAGCTGTCTCATAACTATAGTTCATTCATTTGTAGCTTCCATACGATTATTAGGTATAAGGAACGCTGTAAGGAACTTTTCAATTTTGTAAAAACGTAAAACAAATAATAAAATTCTAGATTAACCTCTGTCTATGTAAATTGATCTCTGTAAGATCGACATTAACTCAGGCAGGTACTATACTCGCAATAGAGGCATGTAAAAAGAGATGATACCTATATCATTTAAATTAAATGCTTACTTAACGTTGTCATTAGGTTTGTATCTGTATACCTACATATAGAAGTTATAAAAAGTCAAAGAAACAAAATAGGTAAAAGTACGTGTTTATATGAGTTGTCATAGGGATCAGAAGTAAGTACAGTCGAGTTCATAAATATGTATACAATTTAGTACCTTGTCACTTTACTCGTTGTGACAATTCATATATGGCAGTTTAAATATGATATTAAATAGACAAGGTACTAAAGTGTATACATATTTATGAACTCGACTTTACCTACTGGAACTGCTCGAACTAAATGATGAATTTATGATATATTTTTTAAATAACCTGCTCATAATAACTTGAGAAGTTTTAATTTGAAATGGAACTCTTGACAGAATTTTATTTGCATTGCAATCAGTACTGGATCCGATGGAAATAAATGATGGATTAAAGATTATAATTTTTATTTAACCTGTTAACCCAAAAAATCTCATAATAACTGAGAAGTTTTAATTTAAAATGGAACTACAGACAGAATTTTATTTGCATTGCAATAAAAAAAAACATTAAGTACACAATTAAAAATATATATATATATATATATAATTATAAAATATTGCACAAATCTTTTTGTCAATAAAAATGCATACCTATACCTAGAAATACACCTCGACTTTAACTCCAGACCAACAAAATACCTATGTTTGTACATGATTATATATGGTGTATAACTATATTACAAATATTTGCAATAAAATAGCAATCTTCATAAAACACTCTTAATCAATATTCATAGATTTAATAGTTAAGATCGTGATCATTCGAAATCCCTTTTACGAGTTCTATGTAACTAGGTGCCTCGTGCATGAGGGAGAAGAGCAAGACATCATCATAATGATGCTAAGCCATAGCTAAGCCTACCAAATAAAAATATTGATTTAATATTTACAACACGCAATGGCCTCATTTGGGGACTAATGTGGTTGAATCAAAAAGAATACCTACATATTCAAGGTGCAATTATTTTATTTATACACTTCGAGATTTTTCTACTTTTAGCCCATTTTGTCAGTAAGAAACACTTCTTGTACTGGGGAAAAAAGTGAAGATGGTTAAAGAAACCATTTTGGTTTCAGGATTTCCATGCAGTAAAATTAATTATTAACATTGTGGTTGCAATACTAAAAGGTTTTTTTTTTTTCATGTAAACATGATTTCATAATAAACGAGATGGCAGGAAAAGTTTAATAAATGGTTTATAAATTAACTTGAACAAATATAGGTATAGGTAAATAAAATTGGTAACGCATAACAAGAGAATAGTAAACGCTAAAAGATTACTTAACTTACTAAAAAATGTTGAGAAGCACTGCCTACTCGTTTTGTGAATAGACAACAGCAACACTAACGAAGTTCATAGTGAAGTTCCGATCTCAACCGGAACCGGAAGTACAACATTGTCAGAACTGTCCAAAAAGGAAGAGAAAATGAAAATGACATAACATTTTGAGACATTTCATTTTAAAAGTTTAGTGCGCGCATAAGTATGTCATGACAGTACACATTGTTATTGTTGTTTAACATAATTATTATTTGCTGTTTATGTAATAGAATAGAACTAGACTAGTTTAGTAATGAAGAGACTGTTGGCAAGTTTTCAAATTTAAATTTAGAACTAATACGTCTGGTCGTTACATCTGATACTAAAACTACAGTTGGTTTGTGAATTGCATTGATTCATTAATTGTTTCGGGAATAGTAAAATAACAGATAGGTGAAAATACCGTTGAAATATTCGGTTTGTTGTATTCCGGGCCGCACCGCGACGTTGTCGGCCGGAGGTGCGCGCGCCGCGTCTCTTGCTTCAGTACGCAAGTCCAATCGTACTTGCATTCGACTCCTTTTCACTCGGAAGGGCAGTTCAAGATCACAGGCGCCGCCTGACTTACCTAGATCGTGTCGTGATAAATACTTCCACTTCAACACAGTAAAGATGACATGGCCGACGGTCTACGATGGAAAAGTTGAGGTGATATGCTATTTTCGTTACGCACCGTGTAAAATAGTTTGGTTTGTTCGACGTTGCCTTGACGATACTTTTCACGGTTGCCGGTTTTTGTTCCCATTTTGATTCGTTATGTTGCGTAGGCGATTTTTACATATGTTCGTCTTGATTTTTATAATATGCCAATCAGTGTTGAGGCTTTTAAAACAGAATTGCAAGTGTTTGTTATAATATCACTATCTGCCTACTAATAATAAAAATATAATCATTAGAACTCTAGTGCAAGATCTTATCAGCTGTTATATGACTCTATTTGCTCTATATGTACCTACTTAACACTAGCAATGCACCAATAGGTATGCTATGCAGTCATAAAATATACATAAATATGTATGCTGTTGTTTTTATCTATTAAATTAAATTAATTAATATTTGATTAAAAAATAACGGGCCCCATTCCTAAAATTAACATTTTATGAAAGTTTTTTTTACACACATTAAATCAATACATTTAACAAAGCTCTAAAACTGTACCTCACAACTGTGATGAGAAGCTGTTTCTTCTAACTATCAATAAATAAATAAAAAATATGCTTACTAAAAACTTTCAGTAATAACTTTTCCAACATTTTAATTTTACTTAGAAGCTGCTCTGAGTTACATATTAGGTAGAAATCTTTTGTAAAGTTTTAATAGGTATAAATATTTCAAATCATACAAATTATAATTAATTAATTATAATCTGTTATATTTTTAAACTAAAAACATTATTTGTAATAACAATTCTTATCCTCACCAACCATGTGGCAGACAATTTCAATAACAAGTCATTTTAAACTCTACCCCATTGTCATTAGGTTTGCTTGTGACATTGACATTCAATCAAGGTCACACTAGGGGAGATTCGCTTAGGGTTGCTCCCCTCCTGTCTAAAATCTCAAGTTACCTTTAGTAGAAAGGTTTTGAATTCCCCTTTAATTTTATAGTTTTGTTAGTTTATTAGTTTATGTTTATGCCTTTTCATAAACTTTCCAGTAGGTAATTCCACCATTTAAAAAAAACCTGCATAGAGTCCTTTTTAAACATAAAGTTGGTACTAAAAGTTTTATTGTTATTCATACATCAATTTATTATTAGAAAAAAAAACATACATTCTATTTTGTTTGAAAGTTTAAGTTCAATTGTTATGCAGCCATTCCAATTAATAAAGGTCCAATTAATATCAACATTAAACGTCTTTTCAACGGAGTTTATTTATAAATGACAAATGATTTAATTTGCATACATTGTGTACATGCCTACATGGCAATGGTAAATAACTCTCAGTGCAATTGAGTTGAGTGCATAATAAATAACATGCTCATGTTAAAATCAACTCTAAGCCTTCCACTTTGTGATCAATATAGCTTACTAATGAATATCTTATTGCGATGTTGAGTTACAGTTTTATTCCTATAGCGTGCAGTTTTCTTTAATTATGTTATAATATCAATGTTGTAAGGTCGTTGGGGCTAATTTAAATCACAGTGTTAAGTATTTTATATTTTATCTTATCAACTTGACAATATTGTAAACTATACCTACAACACTCGTAATGATATTGCGATTAAGAACCTATTCCTGCTGCACTGTGATTAGTCGTGTCCACTTCCTGCATTCTGTTTGAAAAAATAATAGTTTTTGTTATTTTCATATACTTACTTAGTTTTGATGGTAAATATTATTGTGTTTTTTTAATGTTAAAGTGAAAATGTGTACAACTCATGCGCTATGTAGTTGTTATACCACTCGGAGGTATGTTACGTACTTTCTCCCTGTATCTCCCACATATAAATGATGGTACTCACAGGCGTATATTGGAAAAAAATAAAATTGTATGACGATGCTGTTAGCCTAGTTGGTAGTGACCAGGCAGCCTCAGGTTCGATCCTTCGTAAGGGCAAATATTCGTGTAAGGAGATGAGATGTTGTGAGTTTTAATTTTGTTTGAGTTTTTACATTATATTTTGGTTCCTGCGTGTTAGATGTGATGAATGATGATCTATCCTTTCCTGTTTTAATTTTCTATTAGTAAGTAATTTCCTTGTCCAGTACCAATAGTTCAAGTCTGGAGCGTAGTTACAACTAGGTCTATTTGTATGAGATTGTCCTATGATAATTTATATCGCTAAGTCTTCAATTCTTCCGCCAATTAAGATAAACATTTATAAGATACAGTCACTAGTAAAATAATATAATATTATCCAACATCAGGCAAGAATACTCTGACACATCTCTATTGGTAGAGGCATAAGAGTACCTCAGATGTCTTCAGGCTTTCTAGGTATGTCGGATGTCACTGTTAGGTGACTGGTGTTAGGTAACAGAAAACTTACAAACAAATTAGTGGTGTTCTTTAATAAGCGCATTAATTGAGAACAGCTGGAAAGATTCGGTTTTTTTTTAAATGTTTGTAATACGTAGCTCGAATAGGGTTTTTAGAGGAAAAAAATATAGAGAATACATAGCTTGAAAAAATAAATTGTAAAAATAAATTGATAGGCCAACACTGTCGGGTCAGCTAGTATGGCAAATGGCAATAATTATAATGGAAGGAATTCGTAATGTGTGATTCAAAGTGGTTTTGTTTTTTAGTTTTGTTTTCCTTGTTTGATATGCTATTGCAATAAACGGCAGACTAAACTTCTTAGCGGCATTTAGTCCTTTATTTTAACTTACATTATTATACTAGTCCTGCTAATAATGGGTACCTAGTCAATTTCAATAAGTCAGGGGGGTATTCCGACTGCGAGGTAATTTCATCATTTTTATTTTTTCAAGGGAATGCAAACTTTTGAACTATCTTTGCACCTTTTTATACTTACCTATTTTACCAATATTTCTACTAAAGAGAGCAAAAATCGTTTTAGAACGTTTTATCCCTTTTGAATCTTTAAATGACGCATTTACCCCTCTGTTGGAATAGCCCCGCCCGATTTGAAAATCGAAGTTTGAAGTTACGGTAGCTCCCTCTCTCGATTTAGTTTCAAATGACGAGTGACAAGGATGGAGCTAACGTAAATTCGCACTTCGATTTTGAATGTAGGGGCTCAGGCTAACGATAGCTAGGTACCTATTTACATTTTATTCCTTGCATAATTCTAGACCTAAACGCCAGGATAATTCTAGAAGGGTCATGAAGTTGATCCCATACAGATACTCCTGTACCGCAGGAAGTAAGGTAGTTTCAACCAGTATCCATTAGCAGAGTCATGCATATTGCTCTCAATGCCAACTCGGTTAGTCTGCTATTATTCCATTGCAATGTGCAAGTTTGCGAATACAATTGTAGTGAAGGAAATCGTCAGTAGATGTTTTATTTATTTTATCGGGTATATTTGTAGAGTAATCTATTTTAATGTTTTGTAGAGATACGAACTGGGTTGAATATTTGTTTTAAATTGTTATAAAGTTTATCTTTCGAGAAGATACCTACTATCCCCTTGTTAACTTACGAAAAGTTGTAAAAGATAGGTACAGTCGACTACCAAGAAATTTAGGGCCTGTTTCACAATCGACAAGTAAATTTATCTGCCATTTAAAGTTGGTTGGTTGGTAATAAGGTTTAAACGTGGATATATCTCTTTATAGTTGACCCTAAAGCTATAATTAAGCTATAATCAATTATCATCGATTCGCCAGTCATGAATCGATATTTATCTAAATTACTCTTAGTAGACTTATAGGTACCTGGGCGATAAAACATTATACTTTGAAGTTATCAAATTCTTGTGAATATTATCAAATGACGTGTCCCTTATCTTATCATTTGTATTGAATCATTTGACGCACAAAATTCGCAATGGTGTACCTACTTACGACTTCTGGGTGTTTGATTCTGGTATATATATAGAATTTAGTATTATAGCTACTTCAGCTTACGTTTTTTTTTAGATAAGTGGACATTCGCATACAAATTGAACTAGTCCTAAGCTAAGCTAAGCTAGGCTAGGCTAGGCTAGGCTTGTATTATGGGAACTAGTACTAGGCAACGATAAGCATACTTATAAAAATTGTAGGCAGGGTACTAGGTTGCCAAACCGCGTTGTCAAAAAATAAAAAGAAATCGTTAATCGAGAGATTGTACTGTTGCGAAATGATGAGAGTGTAGGTCTAAGAGCGTCGGAGGTCTAGTGTATTAAATTTTCCAGAAGACGGTGAAACTCTTAAATAATCTTTGCGTTCAAAAATAAGGTTTTTTAAAATAAAAATCAATAATGTTACACAAAACGATGTATTAATTTTAGGTTATGTGACTAATGGCTTGAGGTGGTAAATTGAGTTGATTTCTGCAGCAATTTTAGTCAATCACAATATTAATTTTGATACAGTACATCTTGACCCAAATCGTCTACGACCACTCAAGACCAGCTCTAGCTTTAAACCAGTAACATGCTGAGCAGGAACCATTTTTCTCCATCTGGCACAAGTTCATCGTTTTTTTTGTTAATGTTTTTGTTTGGTAATTAGTTTTTCTGTACCTGTGTTATATGTAAGCTAATAAACGTTTTTTCTAACTTTCTTTCTTTCACTGGCGAACCCCTGGGGGTCCAGGTGTCCCACTTTGAGATACCCTGGTCTAGTGGCTTGAGATAGTTGAGATGTGGACACGTGATCGCAAGGTACCAAGTTTGATCCCCTGTGGAAGCCGTGTACCAGTTTTTCTAACTCAAGCTCTTCCACTAAAGGAAAACATCGCGAAAAACCAGCACTTTCCGCTAACGGAATGTGTAGGTTGGTATAGCATAAAATATCCTACAGGGTCAAAGTGTAGGTTACCCGGTATGGATAAGCTAGAGTCGATAACATTCGTCGACATTTGGGCAGTTTTCTAGCGATATGCGGATTCTGAATCTCGCGGGGGCGGTGTGTATCTGGATGAGTCCGCTTCGCTCAAGTGGCTAGCATTCGCTTTTTTGGGTACAAAATGGATCATGTTGCCAATTTCACACAGGACAGCACTCTTATTTTTTTCAAATTCTTTTTTTGCCATCGGTTACATTATTTTGCCAGGATACAGCTATTAAAGTCCGTGATTGTAGGTATAAGTATAAAAAAAATACAGAAAAGTATCAGTACAACTGAAGAGAACAGAAGAAACTTTAGCTACCGAGAAGTCTCTTATAGTTTGCGGTTGCGGTCGCAGCATCGAATAGCAATACGGGATATTATGTTAGTTGGCTATTAGTAGCCTTTGGGGTCGGTACAGAGTTCTTTACAACGGCTCCAGCCATGTCACATTGTGCAGTCGTGTCTACAGTTAGCAAAAACTTGCGACGTGTTCATTTTGTATGTAATGTTCATTATAGGCGTACTTACTAGAGATACAAAAAAAATGGCCACTGCAAAAAAAAAGAACTATTTACGAACTTTTTTCCATTTTTTCATATTTCGGTCAGGCTTTTATATTACTCTGATTATTGTTACTAGATTGGACAATATAGTCATAACACTTGAAGTGCTTTGTCATTGCTCCAATGTTTCTGATAGTAAGTAGTACATACATAGTTACATACATGATATAAAAATACATTTTTTTGACGACTAATTTGAGAGCGTGAAATTTCGGCTCGGCGAAATGTTAGGCGTATTATTAACACTGATGTATGTTTGGATCCCATGATCACTTCTACCAGTTCTACCACGCCGTGGTCAGCCTAGATAGTAGAAACCTACGAACGAACTGTTCCTTAGTCTTGGATGTTTTCTACTGTACTATATTTATTTTTTCTTCTGTAGTCGGGGTCAGGAGACAAGCCCGGCATGCAGCTGGCGGCCGCCGACGTCGGCTCGCATCTGCAGCACATCTGTGCGCTTGACATCGACTCAAAGTCCTCATATGTGCGCCTCTCCGGTATCATTTGCACTATTGGTAAGTTCCACGAACTCTTAAGATGGTATTTTTGCTACCTGTTAATACCACTTATCCTTTAAAAACAACTAACGAGGAGCAACTGGCAATAATGGCCATCCAAAACTTTTGTGTTGGAAAAAGAACCTTACTGGTGCGATGTATGTAAGTGGGTGTAATTCTAGTTCTAAAAGAATAACAATTCAATTGGAATGTATCATAAAATTGCAGTTACCACAAAGAATCAAGAAGAAATTTTTAAATACGTCGATTAATTGGCTTTTATATTTAAGAAGTCGAATAGTCTAATTAGATTATGTATATAAGTATAGCTCAATTTATTTTTAAGATGACGGTCCAAAACTAACCAATGGACCTAAAATCTAGGCTCTTTAGTTACGTATGTAGGAACATCTAGAGCAAGAACATCGAGACTAAACCAGTTTGTTTAAGATTGTCTCTCAACTTTTTGTATACAAATCATACCTAATTTAACAATTCATTATTTGTTCTCCTAGGACCCGTCTCCCGCGATGTAGCCATGCTAGAAAAGATGATGGAAACCGGCATGAACGTGGCCCGCATGAACTTCTCTCACGGCTCTCACGAGTACCACGCGGAGACCATCGCCAACTGCCGCCTTGCAGAGAAGAGCTACACCGCCAAGCTTGGCTTCCCCTTCTCGCTCGCCATCGCACTGGACACCAAAGGGCCGGAGATCAGGACTGGTCTTCTGGAAGGCGTAAGTCCTTTAAAACTCTTAAGTTCTTGCATTAAGAATATTTTTTAGGCCGGTTCATGGTATATAAGTGAATAGATTTATGTTAGTGGTTTTTTAAATATTAAAATGAAGTCCATAATTGGCACAGTCGGTAGGATTACGAAAATAATAACAATACAATTTATCTTACGCAAGCAGTATTAGTAGTAGTGGTTGTAACCAAAACATTGTTAACAGGGTGGTTCAGCTGAAGTAGAGCTGAAGAAAGGCGAGACCATCAAACTATCCACCGACGTTTCCCTCGGAGAGAAGGGTACCGCGGCCGCGGTCTTCATCGACTATAAGAACATCACCAACGTCGTGAAGCCAGGCAACCGTATCTTCATCGACGACGGACTCATCTCTGTCATCTGCAAGTCGGTTGTGGCTGATGGGCTGGTGTGCACTATTGAAAACGGAGGTAAGCGATGGAATTAATTTAATTAAATCTAGACTGGACCAGTTGGGAAGGGGTACGGGGAGGCGTGGAAAGAAGAGGAAAATTGTCCGGGAAAAAGTACACGGAAAGAACATGTCGAGATTAGTAACTTCTTGAGTTATCGCTGTTTGTTAGTTAAGAACCATTCAATTTCGAAACTGAGATGTTATTTGTTGCGATTTTTTTTAAATTTCGAGATTAAAATGTCATTTTCAAAAAAAAGATCTACCTATTTATAGATTTGGGGAGTTTTTTCTGTGGATATGTTTAGATCTCTCCAAGTTGGTAATTTTTGGGGAGAACCGAAGAATTATCTGGAAAGAAGTGAATTTTGTTTTGACAATAGTAGATAATAAGGATTTCTACAACAGGGGAACCATTTGCCTACTAATTTAAACGTTTCACTATGTTAACCTATTTTAGAATTTAACCTTATACTTATATTTCTACTCCGTTCTACTGTATTGTTAAACCTCTACAGGTCTGCTCGGCTCCAGGAAAGGAGTGAACCTTCCCGGCCTGCCGGTGGATCTGCCTGCTGTCTCCGAGAAGGACAAGTCTGATCTGCTCTTCGGTGTTGAACAGGGCGTAAGTACCTTAAGTGTACCTACTTCACTGACTTTATTTATATCTAGATGGTTTGAATTCTTATTGGATGGCAGTCTACCACTGTGCGTGTTTTGACGAAATTTTCCCACACCTCATAGTTTTGTGGAATAATTGTCGCGGTAATTCTGGACTGCTACGACTTAGGGACCGGACCAGAGGAGCATGCTCTATTTTCAGTGGGGATAAAGGGAGGCAGAAATCAATTTCTAGCATATTGTGTAAAATAATAAAGCTAATTTATGTTTATTCATGCTTTAAGCAAAATAAAGATATTGCAGGCATCCATAGCGCGAGCCGTGTATGCCACCATCGTGGTATAAAAAATAATTACAAGTTTTAATTTGGAATGCACGTTTTGATTCGAATTGAGTCGAAAGCATTTGCAGTAACGTGATCAACCAAATCAAGCGGCACGTAATAAGGTGCTAAGTTATATTTGAACTCTTTAGTTAGATATTCTTAACCACGCACCGTGTAAGCCGTCCGTTTACTACATTCGATAGCAGCTCTACTACTACAAGCATACAGGCTATTAGTAAATAAAAATGCGCTATGATAGAGTGTGTATGACCTTATTTATTTTTATGTGGGGTACTATTCTTGACTTGGGTGATATGTAATTAGTTAATTACCCATTTTACCCACTGGATATCCACTTTGACCAATGGGTAAAAGTTTTTACCTGGCGGGTAGGCATACATACATTGGTTTAATGTAGATTAGCATCCATATAAATCCAGTATCAGATATTATCCCGGGTTGTAGGTTGTAGTTGGTAGCTGGTTATATTAACGAAATTTTATGTTTTTATTCAATAATTTGCGGCAAAAAGTGACCCACATGGAAGAGTGCTTATTTAAAAAAAATGTTACATGACACAAACTTAAATATTTAAAAAACATTCATCATATGGATTCGCATTTATGGCAGGTAGAGATTAAAAATGGATCCGTTTTTCTTCTTAGTCTATAGCTTATCAACCACTACGTATCGTGACATATCTTTGTACACAGTCAATCATGTTAACAATAAATATGACGAATCTTATCCTTATCTATAATCCAACAAGTCACATAACTAAAAAAAACCCATGACCCGGTTAAAAATACCTTTTTTATGGATGGCGGAATTTTGAAAATACAGTGTTCAGACTTTTTAAATGTCACGTACCAGTCCAAAAACGAAATGAACGTTTTGGAGATGCCCGGCAAACACCCCAGCGCTAGTTCTCTGACTTCACTACAGCGCAGGCGTCGGTACGCTTTTGCGACTGTTGTCATGACGCTAAAGATCTTATCTTAATCAATTGCTCACTTCATTATTAATTGGTAATCAAAATCAAAAGTTGTTTGATTAATAGGATATATAGATTTATAGATAAAATATTTAGATTTGATTAGTAGGGTACTAGTACTACACTAAATTTGTCCGTCTGTTTGCGTCGTGACCAACAGTTTTCAGACGAATTGTTATTTTTCAGATGGATAAAAAAAGTCTTCAGATTAAATAAAAATTCGCATGATCTTACTCACTCGCTCACTTTAAAACAAGATTTGATTTAAGTTGTTTATTTTTGCCTCGGTTTTTTTTCATTTGGTCTCCTGAGTACGTCCTACGCTACCGGTATCTGAAAAAAATGTGTTTTCGCTTTCCAAGATTATAATTTAACTGCATTCCGAAAATCGAGACAGATTGCTATGAAACAGTTTAATTTTTGACATATTTGAAAATGTCGTCAGACGACACGCGACGCGGGAAATTTCTGCAATTTATATTTTCGTATTAAAAAAAAAACAAATTATCGATATAATACGATTTTGACCGTAAAACTATGAATCAAAAATTAGTCGTTTGGCTCCCGTTTTACATCTCTGTTCCAAATCTCGTCGATATGTTGAACCGTGAAAACGGAACAAACAGTCACACTTTCGCATTTATTATATTAATAACGATAGACGATAAATGTGTTATCTAAAATATTCGGGGACAATGACCAAGTGTCGCCGGTATCAATACGATTAATCATCGTAAGTCTAGTTAACGTCATATTCAGACGATTGCATTTGTATGTTATCGCTTTCACTTGGCGACAATATCTTTAGGCGGTAGACATATGTTAATGTGATAAGGTACAAAAAATCTCTATGTTTTACGTTGACGTGCGATTGGATACACGTGGAAAGTTGTGATAAGATGTCGGAAGGAAAAAAAACAGAATGGCTTAAAACTCACTTTAAAAAAAAGAATAAATACCATTAAATTTAATAGAAATGTAGATATGAAACTATGATACTTAAAATCATACCTAACCTACGTGTAGCAATTTAATTATGCATTGAAACTAAATTAGCTCCAGCATAACATAGCTTCTGGAAAAGTATTCGGAAAATAATAATTGGGAATTTTAAGGTGTTCCATGCCAACATATTGTACATTTTGTAACATGCCTAATAAATAATTTTTAAAAAGTTCTTGGCCAATTTTATAGTTTTTTAGTTACGTTTATCGTTGACTAATAAACCAAAGTTTAAAATTATGTCCATTTAATGTCTGCTGGAAACTTAGCTTTGATTATGTAAAGATTTAAAAAACAGCATTTATACAAAGTAGGAATATTTTGACCAACAGCACTTTATATTTAAATCACTATAAAATACACTAGTACATCAGTTTAAATATTAGTAGGGAGGTAAAGTAAATTTTAACTAGCAATACAATTGGCCGAGCATCTGGAAATTGGTGGACAAATTCAATAAGTCTACTTGTATGCCATTGTATTAAAACAAAAAGCAAGCGTTTTTTACTAGGTGAACATTTTAGATAAAGACCCATATTTAACGTGACCGTCGTTGTTTACATTGATTAATATTTTTATTAAATTATTTTTGGCGGGGATCGCTTAGCAACAAGTGGGCTAAAATATTTTTTAAGAAAGATACCTAAATATTCTCAATAACTTAAACATTTGTCATAATGTATCTATCCTCGTTTATGCTAAGTGGATTAATTTGATTTTGATAATACCTACACCTATTTTTGTTATTACCTACTTCGGGTTCGATATGGATCGATCGCTTTAAACGTAAACTTTTATACACGTTAGAAAATGAATATATTAAATAACTAACGTGTAGATAAGGTTAGGTTAGTTTTGATTCTAAAAAAACCTGAAAAGCAAGTTTCTAAAAAAATGCCTTGCGCTATTTATGACCAAAAATGAAACGCATAATGACAAAAAAATAATAGCAGAATATGGACCCGTTCGATATTATATCTTACAAAGTCGGTAATCTTAACAATAAACATGACGAATCTCATCCTTATCCATAATCCGACAAGCCACATAAATAAAAGAATCACGCGTCTTACATCTCCTTATCACGCGGCAACCACTCGCCAATCTCGCCGTTGACCTCGCGTCTGATTACTTATCAATGTTATTGATGAATTGCGGTAGTACACGTAATACCCCCTGTATCGATAAAGAGAATACCCGCGATTTTGTACACATAGAATTATCGTGACTGGGAGTTGAAAAAAAATAGCACCCGATTATTACTTATACAGATTTTGGAAAAAAAATATGGAAACGTTATGTTTGGGGAAAAATCAGGAATTCTAGTTATTTCTAGTCTGACTGACTGACAGTCAAATGTTTGGGGACGTATCGGAAATACTGTTTTTTCTTGTTCAGAATGATGACCCCAACAAACGTGCATGTTTTTTCCAAAATGTGGAGAAATAATAAATCGGGTGCAACTTTTTTGAAATTCCGACTATCATTTATTTGCTTGTCAACAATTCAAAAATTCAAAATTCAAAATATTTAATCACTAAATTGGCCACATGAGGGCTCTTTTATACGTCGGAAATATGAAGTGAATCTCCAGTACCCAATAGTTGTCTTACTCTATACTTTGGTTTAATAGAATTGGACGTACGTATTGTGGACAGGCAAATATTGCTCAGAAAAGAGTTTGGATGAATATTTTCATAGTGCAACCCTAGGCAGGGTTACAAGACGTCAGAAATGTCCCTGACATGTCCGAAACTTTGTCCCTCGTTCGGGGCATATGCATATATTTGTATATTTATTGAAATGAAAATAAAATGGTGATCTTTGGCAAGCGCATCAATCGATAACGGATGGACAGATTTGGCCATTTTTTAAATGTTTGTCATGATAAGCTGAGTAAGGTTTTAAGGGGAAAAAAAGCCCAACAAAATTTTGCTTATGATTATTACAATAACTAAATAACCTCTTAATCGTACCGTCCCACACACTTAACTGACCATTAAAGACGGAGCTGAGAATAAGTGTCAATGCTTGAAAGGGATGTAAATATATTTAATATGAAAAAAAATCTACATCCCTGTCAAGCATTGATATTTTCTCTCTGCTCTGGCTCCAATGGTTAGTTAGGTGTGTTGCTGTGTGTACATCGATATTGGTTTTTACATACATACATACCTTCACGCCTGTAATCCCAGAGTGGGGTAGGCAGAGCTACAGAATTACCTACAACTCTAAAAACTTGTTGATAATTCTGTACTTAACCACATTTTGCACAATTAGGCTAAAATCGATTAAGATTGAGGTTGGTTTTTAGTGGCTCTATATTTTGTTGAAATTAAGCCATTCCCAGAAAAAAATATTGAATTAAATAATCAAATCTTAACAAGATCGCTGCCTTACCGCAAATAAAATATTGACACAAAATGTCAAAAAATCTATTTGAATTTCAAAGATTTTATCTAGACTTCGTAGTTCGTATTCTTTGATCTGGTAATTTTAAATATTTCCTACAAGTTTTAACTCTACATGTTTAGGCATTGTGTTGCCTGTCAGTCAAAAAGCCTTTTATTATGTGTATAAGATAAAAAATATGTTATCTCAAAATTCGGGGACAATGACCAAGTGGCACCGGTATCGGTATGATTTATCATTGTAAAGTCAACGTCATATTTATTTGATTACTTTAGTACTTTATCGGCTCTCCTTTGGTATTTGAATAGTTTGACAATATCTTATGGCGGTAGACACCTCATGTTAATGCGATAAAGTACAAAAGTATTTATGACGTAAAGTGGACATGCGATTAGATACATGTGCTCATGATAAGATAATGATGGATATTGCGAGACGTTCGAAAAATTAGGTTAAAAAAACCTAATTCAATAAAATATTAAAATAAAAAGTAAACAATGAAGCTTTGTTTCATCAGGCCGATATCGCAAATTTAAGCAAAGGACGTTAAAAAAACTCAACTATTCTCTGCTTTTTTTTAACCAAACAGTTTGAGGCGTATTTATTCATGCTATTATTAGAATGACTCAATAACCTCCCAATGGTCCATCAACTTTATTTAATGCACTGCTTGTGTGATATTGGTTATTAAGTGGCACATAAATTCAGTCCAATTAATCATAACTTTTACAAGCGTTTATAAAATAACTTCGTCTCGTTTAACTTCATTTTCTGTACCTTTACGAAAAGGAGTTTTTTTTTATAATGGTGAGGAAATACCGGAATCCCAAACAACTTAAAAATACCATAATATGGTATAATATTATATTATATGCAAAAGTAAAGTATAATATTATATGCAAAATATTGCTTTTCAAATGAATTATTTAGCGAAGCCTGTATGATAGTTTCCCTTGCTATAAAAATCCTTACCGCCCTATTTTTTTTCTGATCTCCATTGTTATTGTTTTTATTTGCAGGTGGACATGATCTTTGCGTCATTCATCCGCAACGGCGCGGCTCTGGCCGAGATCCGGGCCATCCTCGGCGAGAAGGGCAAGAACATCAAGATCATCTCCAAGATCGAGAATCACCAGGGCATGGTCAACCTCGACGAGATCATTGCCGTAAGTAAATTATTATACCGTTAAGTTTCTGTCAAAAAATGTCAAAAAAATATTATGCAGTCGTATTCTTTAGGGTTTCGTAGTGGTGTACTGCCGTTTGGCTATATTATTTTTCGTCAAATGTATCATTTCGTCAAATATTTCATTTGGTCAAACGCCATTTTTCCCGAAACTGTAAATATTTCAGGATTTATTTCAGATCCATCGTGTAGAACCGTATAGGTTAGGTTAGGTTAGTTTTATAAAAATCCTGAAATATTAACAGTTTTGGAAAAAAAAGCGTTTGACCAAATGACATATTTGACGAAATGATAAATTTGACGAAAGATAATTTGGCCAAATATAGGTAAACCTTTCGTAGTCAACAAGGAAGCCTTAAAGTTTCGCCATGACCATATTGTCCATGTCATGCGGTTTAACACGAAGACTCTTGGTACTACAGTCAGTATCAAAGTAGCTAAGCTGAATAACATGCTCAAAATGATCTAGACACGACGTATTCTCTTGACAATGGAGTCGAGTGCAGATCATTTTTACCTCTTCGGTTGCGTAGCTAATTCTGTTTCTGACTGTACAAAGCTGTAATTTGGCATGGTTATACGTTAAACATATAAATCTGCAGACAAAGATGTAAAATAAAATCTTGAAAAACATGTTCAATGGAAATGAATAGATGGAATGGATGGTTGTTATCAAAAATGGGTTTGAGTTTGACCACAGTCTCACCTGATTTTAGGTGACAAAATTATACGATTCCGGGAATACAGACGCAGGGAGAGCATTCCAACCCTTGGCAGAAAACTTCCCCTTTTGAACAGAAAGAAAGAAATAAATTTAGTTCTATATTATTTAGCCGTGTGTCGTAATGAGTATTGTACAATCGATTTGGTTTTCTACCCAGGCTTCCGACGGCATCATGGTGGCTCGTGGAGACTTGGGTATCGAGATCCCGCCGGAGAAGGTGTTCCTCGCGCAGAAGACCATGATCGCGAGGTGCAACAGGGTAAGTCCATGTTTATTATGCCTCATTTTGAACCATTGATTTAATATATACTAGATACACAATCAGAAGGAAAAAATGGCTAGTCAAAACTACTGCCTAATCGACTTGGGCAGTAGTTTTGCTATTAGTCTTGTTTCGACCACAGACAGTGGCAGTTGTCAATCATGACGAAATGTGCAGTGAAAAACTGCAAAAATAATAACAAGAAAATGAAAAAAAAGGATGGAATGTCTTATTTTACGTAAGTTCTATTTATTTATAAACAGATTCTTGTTAAACTTATAATGCATTCATGATTTTTTGTAATTTATATTGTACGTACAAATGATGACTTATCACGAAACAAAAATATATGGAGTAGCTATTACTTTTAAAAATTTAATTAATCGAGTTTGTTTCTTGTATATATTAAATCAATGTTTTGAACCATTTTTGACGCAGGAGGACTCTCATATTATGGATACAGTACATTATAAAAATTTGACCGTTAGTGACGTAGAAGCACTTTAAATTATCTTTAATTAGCTACACTAGCTCATTACCCCAACTTTTCCCTATTCTGCGCCACTGTTCTTCAGTTGGGTATCCCGAGTTCAAAGGTGACCTTTTGCATTGCGTTACTCGTGGTATCTTTTCACTTCGTCTCAATCAAACTTACAATAATTTACCATAATCATTATCTTTACTTAGATAGTATAAAACAAAATAGCTTCACGCCGTCCGTCCCTCTGTATTTCCGATTATATCTTTCAAACGACGCAACGGATTATAATACGGTTTTCACCAACAGTTACATAATTTTGCACGGAAGGTTTTTGTGTACTTATTAATATAATGAATTCTGGTTTATTTACGGGCTCTGTAACACCCATAAACTCACATAAATCGAAGCGAAGCGTGCGCGGGTCGCTAGTCTATATAAATATTATTAAGAGGTAAGTTTGTGACGTTGTAGGGGGTAATCTCTGGATCTACTGAACCGATTTTGAAAATTCATTTTCCAGTAGAAAACCACGTTATTTGTGAGTGTCATAGGCTATATATTAACCCAAAATGTTCACGGGAACACACAACCAAACGTACCAATTTACCATTATTACTCAATAATCACGTGCTTTTAAAGATCAAGTGTGGTCTCAGCAATGATTATACACTTGAATTTTACTTTCACATTAAGTTTTAGATTAAATAACTATTAATTATTTTAAATAAAAACACGCTTGATGAATATTTGAGGTTAGTGTCAAACAGTACTAATTTGTTTACATTTTTGGCAGTTTCAATTGGCACAGGCTTTAAAGATATCGCGACTTCGTATGTGTCTCACGTATATTCAAACTCCACAGGTCGGCAAACCCGTGATCTGCGCCACTCAAATGCTGGAATCCATGGTGAAGAAGCCCCGCCCCACCCGCGCTGAGACCTCCGACGTGGCCAACGCCATCCTCGACGGAGCTGACTGCGTCATGCTGTCCGGAGAGACCGCCAAGGGAGACTACCCCCTGGAGTGCGTGTTGACCATGGCCAACATCTGCAAGGAGGCTGAGGCTGCGATCTGGCACAAGCAGCTGTTCACTGAGCTGGTTCAACAGGTAATTTTTAACACCTGACGTAAGAGGGATGTAAGTTTCAGCGGTTTGTGTGTTTGCGTGTGTCTGCATGTGGCAACGCGTGAACCGATGCGGTTTTTTTTTATTTGAAAGCCGTTTTTCTAGCGGTGGTTCTTCTATACTCCGTTTGTTTAGGTACTTAAAAAATGTAAACAATCACGTGGCATTGTTAAACAGCTAATCAAAATGGTTTTATCGCACGACGTATTAGTGTTCTGCTTCTATTGGCGAACGAACTATATCACGTGGTTTTGTTTACATTTTTTTAAGTACCTAAACAAACGGTGTATAGGTGACATGAAAATCGGTTGGACCATTTATGAGATTATCAGCTCTGAAAGAATGGGTCAATATTAAATCGGGGGTTTAACACCCGTATTCACAAACAATACTCAAGGGATCCTTCACTGAGTAAACGCACTGCGTTCAATACAGCTTTGTGATTAGTCCTTTTTGACCGACCTTTTATGAGACGATTTGAATCACCCTGTGCGTTCGTGAGCACTGAAATCTCATAGTGGCGTTTGTGAATACGGGTGTTACTCACTCGCAAGCTCGTCCGTTTAAACCAATATTCGGCCCGCAATTGCCTACATCCCTGCCTAGGCAATAATGTACAATTGTTAATATTGAAGGTGAGCGCGCCCATCGACCCGGCGCACTCGGTGGCCATCGCGGCCGTGGAGGCGTCCACCAAGTGCCTGGCGTCGGCCATCGTGGTGATCACGACGAGCGGGCGCTCGGCGCACCTGCTCAGCAAGTACCGCCCGCGCTGCCCCATCATCGCCGTCACGCGCCAGCCGCAGACCGCGCGCCAGGCGCACCTCTACCGCGGCGTGCTGCCCATCGTCTACCAGGGTGAGGACCACGCATGAGCCAGAGGCAGCTCTGAGAAACTAAATTACCATGACGACTTTTTCAAAAAGTCATGTCCGCTAGCTCAATATTCTAAATAGGTATCATTTTCAAACCCAAATAATTACCTCACATGATTACTTTCTTGAAAGTCACGACTGCTATCTTGAACCCATATTTGACATCAATTTCAAATACTGCGTCCCAAAAATCAAAAAAATATTTTTGACGACTTTTCTTACAAACTCTTGGAAACCGTATTGAAATCCAAAATAAACGTCATTTCCAAAATTTCCGTAAACCCTTTAACTTCCCCAAAAACCAAGGCAATGAAATATAGCCGCCATCTTGAACCCATAATTTTTCATGTTTTTCGAAACGTTCCAAAGAAACCCAAAAAGACTTGCACACAAAGTGAAAAAAATGTCCAAAAAATTAAATTATAAAAATGTCAACCCTAGTAAGCTGTCATCTTAATTATTTTGTTGGGCTTAATTACTAGGGTTAACATTATTTTTTTTATTTATTTTTTTGGTTATTTTTGTTACACGTTGCATATTTTCCTCTCGCCATCTTTAAATTCACAATATTGATTTCAAAAGAACTCACAACACAAATTCTAGCACGATAAACATACTAAACTAAGTAAATATTCCAGCGCCGGCCGCCAACAACTGGCTGCAGGACGTGGACGACCGCGTGCAGTGCGGGCTGAAGTTCGGGCGCGCGCGCGGCTTCCTGCGCACCGGGGACCCCGTCGTCGTCGTCACCGGCTGGAAGCAGGGCTCCGGGTTCACCAACACCATGCGTGTCGTGTTAGTACACTACTTCTATATAAAGGAAGAAACTGAGACAGTTACCGACTATCATAGGGTCATACACTGATTTAGGTTAGGTTAGGGTAGGTTAAGGCCCCTGCTGTGTTCCAGGGTGCCCTCAGCGGAGTAGGCGAGGAGCCTTATAAAGGCCCCCGCCGGAAGGCGAGCCCAAAGGGCATCCGCTACTGGGGGGCTACGTTTTGGCGCTATAGCGGTCCCGTAGCCCCCTCCTAAAGCGATTGGCGTAACACCCCGGGGGTTTTAGTCCGTGCAAGTCGGACATAACCCGTCCAGGCCCCCGTCGGGGCGGGTGTGCACAGACATTTCGCACGGGACAAAAAAAAAAAGATTAGGTTAGGTTAATTTTCTGGCTGAGCCCATATCCGCATAAACGTAAGGTCTACTTTAGTCCTATCAGATAAAAACATGCCTTATTTGCAGACAAGCTTAGAACTATTGACCATAGGAAAGACCACTTGTTTTTTCGACTGTGTAAACCAACCATACCTGCTAACCACTAACCGCTGGGTCTGGAACTCTGGAGATTCTAAGTTTAGCACGTAGGTTCCTTATAAGGTTTTTGGGGTGCATTAAGAAAGGATTTTCTGAAGATTGACTTCCAATGGGAAGAAATAGGGGAGTAGCGGGTATTTTTCGTTGGTATAGTTTTATTGTGGCAACCTAGCGACATCTATCGACAACTTGTATTAACCAACTCGCCAGCGCCGCCAGCGTCAGACAGCGGAACTAAAGTGTTCTACATCGCGCTAACGAAGTTTCTACAGTTGGTTGACATATATACCATTTCCAACTTCATCCCAATGGACTCCCCAGGCATAACACCCGCCTGTAGAGAGGTCTCTCTATTGTTCTCTCTTCCTACAATTATAATGGTCTGTAAACGAAGTGGTTCGTTTGGCACGACTTAGTAAATTTAAAACGCAATATCAAAGACTACTGTATAAACATTGAATCTCTGAACCGAAGTGGAGTTTTAAAAAGCAATCTAGTGTTATATTGTATTTATTTCAATATCAAATAATCATAAAATATATCTGAGCAGACAAGTTGCTCAAAAATATGTTAACACAATTTAACATCTTTAACGATAAACATGAGTCTGCTATGAAATATTCTATAGCAAAAAACAAAACAAAAAATAAAATACTGGACTCTATCTAACATTTTTCTTCTCTGTTTCCAGGCAAGTGGAGTAATCGTATAAGAAGAAACAACCGTATGTTAAGTATTAGCAGTGGTCGCTACCAGTGATAAAAACGGATATCTGTAAAAATGTTTCTCAAAATTACTGGGGTCCTAGTGAAAAAGGGTGTAACTCTTGAAGATCAAGTGAAAAAGGGTTTAACTCTAGTACACTCCGTTTATGTCTACCCTTTTGTAGAACTAGTTAAGTCGACTTATACCCTTTTTCACTAGGGCCTCAAATTTTACATATAGTGTTAGGATAGTGTTCTATTTATTGTGAATACAGCAAGGTAATTGTTGTATGATGTGTATGCAGAATAAAGTTATATAGACGAGTATCTATGTTACTTGGTGGTTTTATTTTTTACCTTTGTTGAATTAGTTTCGTTGGCTCACACTAGATGGCGTTAGTATGGAGAACGGGAGGAAGATGTTTGAATATTAGATCAAGTGCTATTATCTTGTAATGTAAGTACTATAAATAATAATAAATTATCAAAATTAAGTTTGTTTTATACTATTTTTGATTATATTTCAACTACGCCTAAACTGCTGAAAAGGTTTCCATGAAATTTGGGACACAGTACTTATTCTGGATTGACAAATAGGTTGCTCGATGTCCCAGAAAATTTGATAGTTCGTGAAGAAAAAGTTATAAACATCTGCCGGACTCCGTATTGGCAGACAAAAGCCTAGAGAACCTCTTAACCTTTCGAGACCCGTCGGCTCCCCAGAGAGCCAGTTTCAAAAAGTACTCGATTTCTGTCTTAAGACACTAATGACTGTTTTGCTTTTTCGCTGTATGTATCGGGTTTCGAAATTTAATATCTATGTATAATAAATAATCGGCGTCTTCCACTCCGATCAACTAAACTGACAAACCAGTTGTACAGAATGGAACTCCAAGGAGCCATTAATTCCTATCGAACCAACCAAATACATCGCTTTTCCAGTCTCATACCATAAATATGAGGTAGGTTTAGGTTATGTTAGTTCTTTAGCTGGGCCGAAGGGCCAAAACAGCCAAAAATAGGAGCTCCGCGGCAGCGGAACTCCGTCGACTCTGTTCAATTTGATATAGTTGAGCCGTTGGAAAGAAAAATAGTTAACCTGTTTTAGTTGGTCAGTTTAGTTGATCGGAGTGGAAGAACAGAAATAATCGATGTGCGTGTGTGTTCCTTATGGACTCCAAAATGGCTTTTTGTACATACATAAGTAAGTTATACGGTAATAGTACCTATATCGGGTTACTTACTGATATGCGTTTTGGTTATGCATAGGAAATTAATGTTCGACTCTTAGGGAAGCCGGTAGGAATCGAGTTACATGAGCGCAACGCCAGGTACCTAATAAGTCAATAAATTATTTCTTTCTATTTATGTTATGTAGCTTGCTTATTAAGTCGCTGCATAAATACAAAAGCGCCACAAATCAAAAATAAATATAGTTTGATTTGAAACGTAAAGTAATTAGCATTCCGAATTTAAATGCAACACAAACACATTTTGATTTGTGTCGCTTTTGTATTTAAGCATCGGTGTTTATTGTAAAATCGTTTATACTTGATTCTATTCATTGGAAATACTCTAAAAGTAATGAGGGCGCCACTGGACGGCGTGCGGTCAGTGCAGAGGTCATACTTTAAAAATCGAAGTTTGAAGTTACTTTAGCTCCATCCCTTTATCTCGATTTAGTCTCGAATGACGATTGGCACGAATGGAGCTAACGTTTTCGATAAATTATTGTATGTATCTAAATAAACTGTGTTATGCTAGTGGGCACCTTGAGCTCTGGATCCACCTTAGGAAGCCTCTTCGACTGACTGATCATTTAACTGATGAACGATTTTACTTCAAAAAAGGGAGGAGGTCCGTCGAAATCTTTTTTTTGGGCTATTCCCAGTTGTCCACACCCCTTTGTACACACTGTGGACAACTGGGATTTTTTTCCCAGTTGTCCACAGTGTTTACAAAAGGGTGTGGACAACTGGGAAAAAAAATCCCAGTTGTCCACAGTAGTAATAACCCTTTTTTTTAAAACCTTTTATTTTAATAGAAACACTTTTCAACGAACGCATCATTTACGCTGAAATTTCTTTTCATCGAAAGTCATTATCACCGCAAGAATATTTTTTTTGGTAGTCACAAACCTAACCTAACCGAAAGATATCGTTAAGACATCATTGTTTGAGCAGAAAATGGCGTTCGATGAAATGGGTTACCTTTTCTAGTGTATGTTCTCCGATTTCTCTAAGACGACCAATTTTTACACTAAGTATTAGAATTTTGTGCAAAAATTATTTAAATAAGTAAATAATTATACTACCCACGTGGTCCCATTGTCATTAGGTCAGGATTTGATGATGCGATCCTGGGGAAATCGAGGGAAGTCTTCAAATTTTATACACACACCTTAGCATTTTGGGTTTTTGGAGTCGGTTTATCGAGTTTTAAACATTTTCTTTCACCCTGAGTGTGCCACTGCTGACAAAGGCCTCCCCTCTTTTCCACAATTCGTCCATATTGAGTGCAAGCTCACGCCACTCTCTTCGAAACTCGCCTAAGTCATCCCGCCAGCTTTTCGGTTCGCCTCTACTCTGATGGCCATCTTGTGAGATCTATTCGGTGAGAACTTTGGGTCAACGTTTCGGATGGATTAATAAGGAAGTCTTGAAAATTAAAACCCTACTGAAAACGGATAAAAGTCGACTTAGCTTGTAATGAAAAAGGGTACAGTCTAGTGTAAAAATATCAGAGAACAAAACATCTCAAAAATATGTCCCAATGCACCTTATTCCAGTGTAATAAGAACTTCGTTACATATTCATGAGAGGATTCTTTAGACACATATTTTTGCACTTGTTTGTACAATTAGTACCGTTTTGTAATGTCTTCAAATTCAGTACATTGATGGGAAGCAGATAAAATTTCACCTGTTTGGAAAAAAACGGTAAAGTAATAGACAAAACCTATTACCGTTGAAACTGATTTCATGAAGCAGTTTGAAAGTATGAAATAGTACCATGGATACATGTATACCTATCGAACACTTCTCTAATTTGTTTTGAGGAACCGACTTTGAAGTGAAGAAAGCGTGAAGCAATCACAATATGATGCAAAACTGATCCGTTTCTAAAGCATGAGCAAAGAGCTTTACTCTGGATCTTTGGAACCATCCCAGTCACAACAACTCTAAGCCGTTTTCCCAACGTTGGTTACACGATATTGCGGCATCGCCGGCGATATAATAAGTATAGAATAACTACAAAATCTAGGTAGGCAGACTGTATCAGTGCCAACTCAATTCGTCATAGAGTCCCACGGAACAAACAGTTTCCAACGATCGGGCATTCGAGTGATTTATCTTATTTTTATCAGTGGCAGATGCGGTGCATTAGTCACTCGGACGGACGATGGTCGTAAACCCCATTGGAACAGTCGACTACCTTTTAGAGTGATCAATCGAATGCATTTTAAAGGGATCAATCCCTTGGCAGCTATCCATTGATATCCGGAATCAGCTCTACGTTGACGACGACACACTTGATTAGAAGCAGTACGGGATGTAGAACTGTTGGTTAGTGTGACACGCGGCGCGCTAACTCCTGCCGCGTACTGCGGCCGCAAATACTGTGGCGCCACCCCATCCCGAGTCCCGTCGCCAGTAGACTTGCAGCTGGCTCGCAACACGAGCGAGTGACTAAAAATAACCGCGTGCCGCTCAGTACCGCCGTAACTACCGCGCGCGTCGCCCGCAGCGCCCGCGCCTCGCAGCCATGGCGGAGACCATTGAGGAATCGTACGAGAGCGCGGTCACCCGCAAGGTGGTCCGCACCAGCCTCAAGATAGAGGAGGTGAGGATGCAACGGTTTTATGTAACGACGCCCGCGCGACACAAATATAGCCGGCGCACGCGCGCCTGCTCACATAACGCGGTTGACAGTGGACGAACGTAAACACGAGTGCTCTAGCCCATCTCTGAACGCGGAAACTCCGACCGGCAAACGCCCGTCACTCAGCTCGAATAGTCTTTGTCCCTTTTCTCTGTCCGGATGTACACTTATTCCTGGAACACGGTATTTCAGACTATTTCAAGTGGTTCTAGCTGACGGTACTACGGTATGCGAAGGTCCGTCTGTTGTACGTCAGTGGAGGAAGTGTGCTGCGCCACTTATAATTTGTGGCGTTGTAAATAGAACAGTTGAATGAAATTTTCCGTACCCACCTTGACTTGTGCATCGACCTGTCTTTGCGTGCGACCTTGCCGCGCACGGCCCGCAACACAACACAATGCATCACAACAGAACAACACGACTAGGTACACATGCACTTTCTAATCACTAAGGATCAAAACACTACAACTGGAAATGAAAAAAACTTGACAATACCTACCAAAGAACAAAACTTCAGGATCTACATAATTATTATGCATTTTTTGTTCTTCCTAATGTATCGTTATTACAAAAGATCGTTTATCCCGAAGCGGTTTCTTAATATTTTATTTGCGAGCGATTTCTTAATATTTTATTTGCGAGCAATTTCTTTTCCTAATGTATTTCAGTATTGATACAAATAAAACTCTACTCAATTTAAACAACGTCTGAAATCAAGAAAGTTGAGTAGCAATTCATTTGAAACTCTCTTTAGAACGTTGATAATTCGGAATAACGATACATTAGTGAACACAATAAAATCAAATAATGGGTTCCATTTACAAGAAACACTTCTATACCCTACCCAAGACAGACTGTAACAGAAAGGATTTCTCGAAATCCTAAATAAGCTCACTATTACGACCTCTCCTGTCGCTCAGAAGATCAAACGCTTCTTTATTTTATGGCCGAATCGCTATGCGACTTTATTTTATTGTCTGTATTCCCAAACTATTCTTACTTCTGCTGCAGTATCTTAAACCTAAATCTACTTTATCTGTTCCAAGACTTAAGTCACGGTCTGTTATCATTATCAAACCATTAGGCGACCTTAGAGAGAGGTAGACCTTAAGGACACATGTCAAACACAATCTTCGAAACACTCAACAAACAACAACTTGTCATAAACACGATTAATAACGTCTCGTGTGCTACTAAAATAAAACTGTATTTCAAATTGTAATAGACTGAAGACACAAAAGCGTAACAGTTCATCATTGTTCAATGAGTCCACAAGGCAATTTCATGCACAATGGAGACGGACAATTCAGGAGATCTTTAGGGTTTCTTTCAGGTTATAGGCAGGAGATTCTTTAAGGTTTACCCTTATATCACCAATACTCATTTCATAGAATATTTCTCCAAATTTTCATTTCATCGACAGGCATTTACACTTGCATTAGTTATAATTTTTTGGTGGTCATAGGTCTAAAACCTAACCTCTGTAACCCATGCTTAAGATAACCTAAAAACAATAAGGTTTCAGCAGAAATTGGCTTTCGATGAAATGATACCTAACCTACATTCGACCAAATGAGTTTTGATGATTCAAGGGGATCCCTGTTTATAACGATTGGAGTAGGTGTAAAGTACTGTCGAATCCTTCAGTTATGCGACCTGTCTTTATCTGGAGTTATTCAAAGGAAAACATCTTGGACTTCAAGGAATTTGGGCAGGCATTGTGGAAAATAAACCAATTCAGTATCATCATACCCAAAACGAAATCGTTAATATTTAATACAAGATAAATCCAAGTGTAGAAGAGATTTTTATTCATAGTTACGGGATTCGACGGTGGTAACATTTACCATTAATTTAACGGAATAGCTGTGGCCCGTTTCACGAAGCTACAAGTTACAAATTACAAGCGGAACTCTTTTTCTAGCAAAAGGAGTTAGAAAAAGACTTCCGCTTGTAATTTGTAACTTGTCGCTTCGTGAAACGGGCCTCTGATCGTTATTGACATTTTGGAGGGATAAAATTGGTAAGTTTTATTGTTTTTTTGTCAATAGGTATCTTAGATATGAACCGACGCAATAACTTCTCAGCTTGACTCAGTTTAAAATCCCTTTTCCATTATATTGTCTTTATTAAATAATTAGTTTTCACGTGGTGTTTACAAACAAGGTTAAATTATAACATGATACATCAAATTAAGTACATACTTTATGAAACAATTTTATGACTGCGTTTTCGCCGTCTGCATTTCAATTTGTTTATTACTTTTACATATGAATAACCAATTGAATGCAAAATTACCCAGTTGCAGTGCTGCTGCAACGGTAGAATAAGGCAGAAAAAAAGTTTATGCACCAGTGAACTTTATAGAATGTGAAATATTTTCATTTTAATAGTTCTAAACGAATCTGGAAAATTATGTGCTTTGCATTTCCTACTAATACTTTGGATCGTATTGAGAGAAACCAGATTTAGTTTTAATATGCCGTGTAAAAGGCATAACTGGATGAACCTTAGCATTTTTGGTGATTTAACACAATGTATTTGTCGGTTGTGAGCGCGTAAAACTCGATGGAAAAACGCGTCGGGCATATTTTCGTCTTGGCTGCTATCCTAGTTTATCCGCTACATTACGATGTTTATCCACAATACGAATGTGTGCATTATGTGTCTGTACTCGCTGGTTGTCTCTGTAGCTGTTTGTGATAGTTAAATTTGGTGACACTGTCAAATTGATCAGGGTTGCCTTGACATTGAAGACTAAGTTCAGTGCCTCTACTGCCGAAAGATTTCATTAATTTAAGTATTGATTGTCAACATTGACAATATTGAACGAAACCTAAACAAGTGCAGACATAGGATGACCCTATTACTACTCAAAATATACCTTTATTGTGCTTTAGTTTTCCTTTCCTAAAAGATGCTCAGCTTACGTAGGTAGAAACGTGCATTTATCGATTTAGGTATACTTACATATGTATTCATAAATAATTTATTCAGTAATCATTACTTTTATGTCACATCTAATACCTCTCCCAAAACGTAAGCTAGGAGCTGACGAGTTAAACCCGAATTGGAAATAAATGACTCGGGGTACCCCAAGGTTCAGATCTAGGTCTTCAGAATAACCTTAGTTACTCTTTACACCTCCATATCTTAAAATTAGGAAAGTTCAACGACTTGAGAAGGGATACGCGCTGCAGTGGGTGGTCCTGAGGCACTCCAATTTTAAATTCGGGCGGGTGATTGATTACCCTTTCTTTATAAACGTGGATATATATAAAACACGTGGCCCAGATCTGCTAATTACATATTAATGTATACGGCATTAGTAGTTGTAATATTGACTAGAAGAAGTTCTGCGGCAAGAACGCTGTAAACGTTATTGAAAAACTTTAGATTACCAATGTAATCAACCTATATACAGTGCAAGAGGTCTTAAAAGTCTTTTGGATGCGGTTAAAATGGATTGGACTAGAATAAGAGCGTATGAGAATGACTGAGAGACAAGAACAAACTCGAAGGCTATTAACTGCATATACCTAGGTAATATCCACAATTAAAGTGATGACGAGGTTTCCGCGTTTTCCTGTAGTTTTCCCCAATTCCGTCGAGCTCCTTGCAATTATGAGTCAAGGTTCCTACAGGTTACTGGCATCTCCGACATTGAGCAGAAATCTGTTTATTGTACGCATAAGTACGTAATTGCGGAATATACACGCATAAAGCGTATCAAAAACACACTTGTGCCCAATAAAATATGTGCTTGAAGACTGTCCAATTATAAACTTTTTATTTTAAAAAGAGTCTTTACTTTAAGAGTCTTTAGCGTTAAATCTGCTCAAATAAGAATTGGAATTATTTAGGAAATCGTGAATGAGGCACAATAAATTCAAATTCAAAACATTTATTTGACAAAAAAACATACTAAGTAGGTACGGTCAGCGTCATAAATATATATACGTTCACAAGGTTTCAGAAATATATATACACCCTTATTCCGTCGCAGCAGAGTCGTGTTTACATATTTTTGAAAGTTTTACTGTGTCTATATTTTTGATGCTGACTGTACAACACAACAGACATAGTAAAAAAAGAAGAAACAAGATTAGAGCAGAAATATAATAAGAGCTCGTTATGTTTCATGCAGACAAGTATTTTCTCTAGCTACCATAGAACCCTGTCACAATAACAGTAGCAAGTCACGAGAAAGAAATTACGACGAAATAAAGATTCTTTTTCTACGAAACTCTAAGGGGCTCTACTTTGAAATCAGTAATTCGAACTTCGCATCGCCCCGTCACTTTCTTGCGAATTAGTGACGCGTCGAGAGCAAAAGGGATAGCAATAGACGAAGTTCGAATTACGCATTTCAAAGTAGAGCCTCTAGTTGCAATACACGATTTTGTGCAATGGAAAACGTGGTTTGGTAAGACAGGTGCACCGAGCCTTTCAGACCTAAGAAAGCGGTCTCACCTTAGTTTCTCCTCCACCACCGTCCAAGTTCCAGTAAAGGCAAAGACAAGCATCTGATAAACAACTTTTTACCCGACTGCGGCGAAGCCCAAAAGGAGGGTTATGTGACTTATGTGTCTGACATGAGGGCTTAATGTTTAGACATTAGGTGTACACTCGCAATCACAATCGTTTTCATTTTGAAAATCGAAGGCTTGTCTGCATACAAAATGAAAACAATTGCTCCACTTTGAAGCCGGTTGCCGGTTAGACAATAAGCCCTCTGTGCCGGTAATCTAGGCGCTAAAAACCATATCGTCTTTGATCTGTTATCGTATTGTCAGCGTATTGATAGCTCCTATTTACTTGACAGTAATGGTGGCCGAGTTAGAAACCATTCCATAACAGGTCAAATACGATATCGTTTTAACCTCCTAGAATAGAGAGAGGCCCTGTATGTATGTATGTCCATTTCTATTGTCCCCTCAACGGGTCAACCGATTTTGATAAATGATACGTAATTAGATTCGTCTTAATGGCACAAGTATCTATGGTACCTACTAAAATTCTTAAAAAAGGTAAATGGCGGATTTTATGCACCATAATGTTTTTAACATTATACCTACATCGACGATAATATAAAAAATGCAGTCGGGTTTTTAAAGCTTGCATTTTATTTAGTTTAAAATTTAAAGATTGAGATGAACTAGCGTAACGTAGCGATCTGAGGCCCTTGCCAAGATGCACTTCGCTAACTAGATCTCTCTCTAGATCTAGATCACGTGACTTTTCGTATCATGTCAACTACCAGTGATGCGATTGGTTTAAAAACGAAACGAATAGAAACGGTAGTTAGCGTAGTGCATCTTGGCAATGGCCTTTGATTTCGTATGGGTGACATTATTAATGTCACAGGCATATTTCTAAAACTTACTCAAGAAATGGTAGGGATCAGTAACCTTTGATTTAAATGTAAACATACACACAGATATCTATCGTAAGGAACTTTGATTCATAGGCCGTTATGTTACTACTTTCATGACACCGCCAAACCAAGATTGTAACTATTATAAGAGAACGCACATTTACCTCCTTATTCATAAACGTACTATAATCCTATTTTAGTTAAAGTAAGCTTTGAGACTTTCTGTCTGATGCAAATGTCACAATGACAGATAAGGACAAAGCATAATTCAAGCACACTATAGCTATTCTCGGCTTCTCGGTACTGTAACATAATTTACAAACGTGCGTATTTCCAGCCCGAATACCTACCTATCGAACATCCGTAAACACGCTCGTAACACTTGTACATAGTATTAATGTACATTTAATTTTGTACACAAGGCCTGACAACATCCTGTGTGGATTAGTTTCGGCCTTCACTCATTCATTAGATTAAAAGTGCATTTACCATTGTTAGAATACCTTTCCTTTAGCGGGTTAAATTACTAAGAGACTAATTATTATGAAACATTTATTAGGGTGGTATTCCACCTATCCCATTCTTTGTCCAATTTCTATATCGAATATTTGATCAAATTTCTTTGATGGAGGTTCATTCCACTTATCCAATATCTTGGTCCAAGTTTTTATACTATTTGCGTAGCCATTTTGAATTAAATGTCATTCGTAATATTTGATCAAATGTAGGCGTTTCTAGAAAATTTGATGAAGTCATCCAATTTCTTTGATCAAATGCACATTGGACAAAGAATTGGATAGGTGGAATACCACCCTTAGATAGTCAAGAGAAGGAAATTTAAAGCTAACGTACTTTTCCAAGTTTTATTTTAAAGGAAAATGTATAAAAACGCGCATGGAGGCAGAAATAAGAAAACAGCGGTCTATTCCGATCACGTTTATCGCGATGGATACGTTTGGATAAAGCATCCGTTACTCTTGCACTCACATGCTTGCCAGAAAGAGACGGGTGTTTTATCCACTGCGATAAACGCGACCATAATAGGCCTGCGTGTTGATAAAATCATAAACGTCTTACCACCTAGGTTCAGACGTTTACAGAACGAATTAAGCCTTATTGCTGTTTGTCTGAAGCTGTATCAAATGCTATGTAAAGCTATGTTGAGAGAAAAGTTTATTTTTCTTAAACACTTATGAGTATCTACTTATGTCAATGAACCAAACACAATCGCATTTGAATCGATTTGTGTCAGTATTTGGTAGACCTGGTAAATGTTCCAATATTTTTAATTTAGTGCTGTTAAAAATATTTTATTAACGATGATGTTAATTTTTATAGCCCACCGAATAGATACTTAAACGCTACGTTGACGTCATACGCGCTAAAGTGTATAGAGTCGATACTAATAAAAATAGGTTAAATTTGTTTGTTACGTTACTCGATAGCAGGTACTACGTACAGTCAACCAATTTTATGTCTGCTGCTATGATACTAGTCAAAGTGACGTGATCAATCAAAACGTGACTTCTTCGGATTTTACTTACCACGTTACATTGAAATTGTTTCATATGGCCTAAATTGGTTGACTGTACTTAACTGTACTTTGACTAATGTGTAAATTCTGGCAACTTATCACAAGGTCGAATTTCAGTTACCAACTGTTTCGTTTGTCCGAATTTTCTCAAGTTAAAAAATACATTTTTGAAACCTTTTAAAATTAATCTAACCTGACTTAATACTCGTATCTATAGGAATATCTTTTTAAACAGTTTGAGAATAAAAAAATTGCTAACTTTGTTATGAATTTTCGGATCAATGTAACAGTTTAAAAACAAAACTTCGGGCATGCGATAGGATACCGTAAGTAACAAATACATACATATACGGGTAGTTATCACAGTTTAAGCAAAAAAAGATGATAAATGTTGGAAGTCAAAAAACATCGAAAATCTTTAATGTATAGTCGGCACCCTGTATAGTCGACTACAACGAGATGCATCCACTTTTTCACCTAATTGCATTGTAATAAGGCTCAAAAGTGAAAACATGTCTTTTTAGACGGCTGTTCAAAACTGCAATTTATCTCAGTTAGCGTGCATTTCACTAAATTACAATAAATGCCATTTCCCAATCGGAATCAAAGATATTTCCTCTCATTAACGACCGTAAAATTTTGATTGGAAGAAATTTTGCGAAGCACTTGCACTGTGACAAGAATTTATGGAACGACATGCATCCAATTAGGTGCAGTTAGCTGCGAAATAAGATGATGCATTATATGCATTTATGCATTTGAGTTATTTATGTCACAGCCGAACTTTGTTGTAATCTATATATATAAAAGGCTAAACTGACTGACTGACATATGAACGCACAGCCGAACCTACTGTACCTAGAAACTTGAAATTTGGTACATGGGTTCCTTTCACGATGTAAGTGACTAAGAAAGGATTTTCCGAAAATCGATCCCCAACGGGAAGAAGTAGGGGGAGTAGCGGGAAACTAATTCTACGCGTACGAAGTCGCGGGCGTCCTCTAGTATTAAATAAAATTAATATAGTTACTTACATAGATATAGATCAAACTGCCACACTCAGAGACGTTAATTAAATTTAATGCTTGATTAAAGTTGCTGCTGTCACTTTCTTTGCTAGAGCAATAGAATAAGACAACACGTCACTAAACAAGCGTTAAATTTTTTTGACGTCTCTGAGTGCGGCAGTTAGTTGCGTGGCATTTGGACGATTACGAACAGAAACCCCTCAAGCTCCTGTAAAGAATAGCTAGCCTTTAAAAGCCACTAAAATAATGAAAATTGGTTGATTCTCTAAAGATTGCGATTTCGTGAATAAGCGTCTTTGATATCATACGAGCTTAATAAGACGTTACAATACATCAATTAAGTTGTAAGTTAAACACAATTGAACTTGCTGTTGTTACTATCAGCTTTTGTTCCTAAAACTATTATCGTAGTCTATCTTATTAGCTAAAAGAAAATGTCTCATACGATTAGTTGACATTTGTTTTTAGAGTGCTTACGTATGGAGCCCGATCTGATACCGACAAAAAATGGTACAAGAATTATTTGTAGTGATGACGGATCTAGCAACCGATGGATAGTCCGGCCACATAACAGACACAATGTAGTGAGACTCTTGCGGCGCTGCTTCTCAGTGGTGGTCTCTTAGGAAGCGTTGGTAGATTAAGTATGCCGTGTAAAAGTTCACATGCGGCCTACTTAGTGAATAAACCTCTTCATCTTTATCTGTACATAAGATACGGCTACAATATTCTTATTCTTATCAGACGGGTTTGTAACTGCTCTTCTGGATTGTTGTTCCGAGAAACTTCGAATTTACAGCTAATTTCCTTCACCTACATGCATGTGTCTTTCTCCACACTACCTCGATGGATGGTTCTCTTAAAGTATTCGATTTTAGCGAATCTTTTGCCCATATGTATACAAAAATAGTTTTAGAATATAATTTTTCGGTTCGCTACAACTTAGAGACCTGAGGCCCTAGACAAGATGCATTCGACGTTCGTTATCGCTATCCAAAATGTATAGGATTGACGTAAGCTGTCAGACGGTCGCATCGAGCGCCTACGTCAATTCCGTACATTTTGTCGGTTTTCGAAAATCGTTTGCGTTAGCGTTAAGCAACTTGTCTAGACTTACTGAGATGATAGATGATACTCTTTTTCGTTTGCCTCCAAACTAACGCAAACGCGTTAGATTGATTAATGTTCACGGTACATTTCTCTACGACAGCCTTGCTTTTTTGGCGAAGGAAGACCGTCCTTCAAATACAACACCTATAAAGGAACCGATCAGTTGTAGGCGTTGTAAACCTAACATGATTTACCACTTTACCGAAGCTACTCTTATTTGTTTTAACATCAAAGACAAAGATAAAACGAGTTTAAATTGATAGAGTTGGTCTTTATTGAGAGGTTATTGGGGATTTATGTCCCCGTTTATCAGTATATATCATTTTTACCCGGCTGATGTGGAAAATGTCTTGACTCTACTATCTACGTCAGAAAATATTTTTTTTTCTTCCATAATGCATTTTTTATAATGAGTTGGTATTTAAAAAAAATAAACAGTTCTTCTAACTCTCCTTTCCTCATATCTTGACTAAATTCACCCGAATCCTTAGTCATATTTTCAGTACTGACCAGAACTGACATAAACTGCAATATTAATGCCGTGAAGAACCTTCAACCAGTCATGTAGTTACTCATACATTCTACGTCATCTATTTACAAGTAGTAAACTGTTGCTTCCGAAACAGATACAACCAGTAATCGTGCCAACGTGCATCTCCCAGCTCTATATATCAACCTTTGTAAATGGTTTTATATTTGGTACGAAACTGCGTATTCGACTGGGTTTATACTGTGGTTTCTAGCGAGTTATCTTAATCTTGGATCTATTTGGGTTTATGATACATAGTGTTTGTTTGAATATGTGCTGGTTTTTGCCGTAGTTGGAAACACACCTTTCTGCCATCGCTTCCCTATTTCTTCAGACCGTCTTTAAAAATATTTAATTTGACGTTTGTGGCCCCTGTATGTTGGGAAATGTACCTAATTTATGTGTTAGAAAAGAACAATCGCTAATATCATGAATAAGGTTAATACCAACGTGTAAAAGAGCCATGTGGTGTGGCCAATTTTCTAAATAAATATTTAGAATTTTGGAAAAAACATTCCTTTACAGTTGGTACCGTGTCGAGCTTTTAAAAGACACAATTTAAACTCTTATTTACCAACAACACGATTACCTTATGTCACGTCAGGGAAAACGCAATTAATGCCAATACCTATTTAAGCCTATAGTTTAGTAATTTCTAATACCGACCACGGATTTTTCATGCGTTAAAGGCAAGTCCTTTTTACGCCAAAGTATTTTAGATACATTTTAAATCATCAGATCATAAATCATTCATTTCCAAACGTAATACGCTGCTGAGAAACTTTGCAAAAAGAAGTCACTTGGATAACTGGCTAAATCGAGGCTAATTTTCTTGTACATGTCACATTACCATAATAAATTGCCATGCTTCCTGCATTCCTTACAAAATCGACCCAATAAGGCGTCCATTGGTACGCGTTACTTGCACACGAAATTGCTGCACGGACTCAGTTGACTTAATTGCACTATTTTGCAACTGTACCGTAAAAAGGCTTAGACATAAAACTAATAAATTTGCACATTTAGGTTATATTGCAGCTGAGTGGTTTCATGGTTCATTGATGAGACGTGCAATTTCAGATTTAATTTAGGGGAGCTTTTCTTTGAGCAGATACACGTACCTACACTGTAAACCTGCCGTGCTAGGTCTCCTGTCGAAACATTTTTCCTAGGCACCTTGGTCTCTTCTAAATATCTGACATCTCTACATATAAACACCTAACATGATATCTTTGGATTTAAAAACATTGACACTTTTATGATGGATTTTTGCTCCAAAATTAGTTGGCTTGACGGCGGTTTTCGCGCCTCCAGTTTTTACAGGTCCGCTGAATCTCTGTTTCAATTTGATTGAGCCTATTTGCTTCTATATCGTCTTCATGTTTTTGTAGTTATAGTATCCCTTACTATTACTATTACGCGAGCTGTTATTACCACCATTAAACTTATTGCAATACACAAGCATGATGAGCTTTAGCAACGAGGAAGTCCCTGATACCATTCATATTACATGGAAATCTAGATTGGTAAGAATATGAAGAAATTGTCTAACCGCCTTACTCAGTCAGAGACATTTAAAACCAAAAAGTCGTACCATCAAAATTGTGTATGAATCTTTACTAAAGAACCATTTAATCGCCATTAACTGCTTAACTGCCGCAGTCAGAGACGTCAATTAAATTTAACGCTTGTTTAGTGAGGTGTTGCCTTATTCTATTGCTATAGCAAAGAAAGTGACAGCAGCTACTTTAACCAAGCGTTAAATTTAATTGACGTCTCTGAGTGCGGCAGTAAGTGCGCTAAACCACACTCATGTCCAAAATAAATATTCAATACAAACTCCATAAAAGGCCGTCGGCTATTTTGCGCCTTGAATTAACGCAGACAGACCGCGCGGGAACATTGCCAAATGTGTGATTTCTCTAATTGACGATCAACGTTTGATCCGGCTCCAGCCCATTATCACCTTCCGTGCCAAAAACTCGCTTCTGTTCGATTTCAAACTACCTTTTACATGACATTTGAAAATACGGCACCGAATGCGATCACTCCGCAGAAGATTAAGCTTGAAAACAAATAGCATTTCAGCTTCCGAACAATATGCGTACAATATTAAACAAAACAAAGCGTCTTCATTCCAACCGGGGTATTTATCGCGAGCAAGTGGACCTAACGATCGCCAAAATACGATATGCTGTTTTTATCTGGGCTAAAAATCTACACGGTAAAACCTTATAGTTTTTGACGTGTTTCCGTTTTGATAGCTCTTATTTACTTGATTGTAATGGCGGCCGAGTTAAAGACAATACCATAAACACGTCGAAGGCAATACGGTTTTACCTGTAGAAAAGAGGCCCTGTTCGTTCGTGTGTACCTACCTATTGATGACCAAATTATCGGAATGTTTTTGTCTCATTATCATTTAAGGTTTATTACCTAATATGTCCGCGAATTGGCAAACGCAGTGTAGGACGCCCTCAGACTAGGTGGAGCGACGATCTTCGCAAGGTGGCTGGCAAGAGCTGGAAGAGAGTGCCCACGAATCGTGCTCGTTGGCGTGCAATGGGAGAGGCCTATGTCCAGCAGTGGACTAATATAGGCTGATGATGATGATGATGATGACCTACGAGTAATATGTCAATTAGTAGATGCTCTCGATTTCGTTTAAGTAGGATTTTATTTCAGTGCTCTCCTCACTTCTTCCCGTTTCAGGATAGTTACTACGAAGCACTAAATTCGAAACTTTGGATGCCCAATCCCTTTTACTCCTCATTCGTTATCAAATCGAGAGAGATAGGGATCCGATCTTTAAAATATTTTCGTAGTCGGTACCTACATTAATGAAGAAGTAGAGCTTAAAATCTGGTTACCTACTTAAAGATGTCATTTTGTTAAAGGCTATATGTTAGACATACTTAACTATTAGTAAAAATACTATATATTAAGTAGTTCTGGATCTGAAATTCGACAGTCCGCAACATGCATTATGAAAATCAAAGATCCTCAAGTTCAACGAGTAGATATCTATTCCAAGTCACTTATTAATAAACTCCATCATTGTGATGTTGATATTGGATGAAACTGTAAGTTGCGCAAGGCAAACTAAAACGTCTAAAACCAGTGACGTCATTGCGTCTCTGCTCTGGCGTAGCGTTGGCAAAATTAGGCACACCACAGAGTAGCAAATTAGCGTGATGCCACGTTCTTATTAAATTCTAAATTCAATTTTTTGAATCGACAGGTCGCGTTCCATTTAGCGGTAATTCATCGCGTTCGACAGCCGATCACCGATAGGCTAGCGGAAGCCGCGTATAAACGGAACGCGTATCGTCGCGAAGCGCGAAAATGGAACGCAGCGGATATAATTAAAACTGGACGGACAAATCGTTGGCGGGGAATTAACGCGCGAATTCGGTCAAACTAGCATTGATATAACGTTGTTTCTTTCACTCCTAATAATTTAGAACGGGAGAGTTGCTCCAACCATTACCAGCCAGCACAAATTCTAAGAAATCAGCAAGGAAATGCTCGATTCGTGTTTGGTTTAAACATACCAATAAATATGCAAGGAATTAATATCAATGAAAGTTGGCAGGATGCGAGTGTGTTAAGTGGACATTTTAAGAGTCGATGGTGACATTTCTCGCATCGCTTAAATGGTCGGATGAATCAATGTTGACGAGAATAAAATCAACAAAGAAATTATTTTTAACAAAAAACGATCTTGTCTGACGTTCATTTAGCGATGCAAATATTTTTCTGTACAAGATAGAAATTGTTCAGTTTCTAGGCTAACTTTAACGAGCAATTACCCTAAAACATTATAGGTTCTTTGACTCTTAATAAAGTTGATTCAATGTCAACGAAATGTCGGCCGGCGAACTTTATTTTCGCAATCAAAATAGTCTCGGTGAGAATTTTAAAAGCTATTTCGCATTAGTCGCTTGAGACATTGAATTACTTTTCTTACCAGAAACATCTTTACATTTCGGCATATTATTTACACAGCAAAGATTGACTCAAACGGGTTAAAAACATCGGCCAAACATGCGTTACAATAGAATAGTAGATTTATTTCAGTGTATCAGTAATTATTCAAGTAACTTTAAATATGATTTGAACACGCAGTGACCTTCTTATTATTTATTTATCTGAATATGAATTTGTCTTGTCTCAGTCGCACGCGCAGAAAATGAAAAACGAGCCGCGAATGCGCTCACGCAAATAGCGCGCCAATGTCGAGGTGATCGCTCCTGATTGTACACTTTCTTTATGTACCTATGTATAACTAACATGGTCCCTTGTTTTACCAACCAACTTTTCATTGAATGTATAATTTCCCCGAATTTATTTTCATCGAAAGCTATTTTCTGTAGAAACCGCGGTGTTGTTTTTAGGTTACCTTAAATATTTATTAAGTTAGGTTAGGTTTGACTTCTGACTTTCACAAAATGTTAACTCCTATGCCTAGAAAAGCCTGTAAATGAAATAAAAATATTAAGACAACCTGACAACCACAAACATAACGAATTATAGTACAGGACCTAACAATGATCCTTGGGGTACAACCAAGAATTTGTAAAATATAGATATCACATTTAGCCAAATTCGAAGCGATGATTCTACAGGGACGATGACCTGTCATTAAGCTTGTCGTGTCAAGGTATTTTACATGGCTTCATGAAACGTGTGTATTAGGAGAAGGGATTAATAGGGATTAAGGCCAACAAAGTTTGGGTTAGTAAGGATTCAGATGAGGAAACTAGGGCTAGCAATTAACGTTAAATACTTTGAATACAATTTAATGTATAGATACGAAGTAACTCTTATTTAATCTGTGCTATAGGTACCTCTTGAGTTCTTGAACAACCAGCACACCACCAGCAGCAGCAGCGCACCTTGATACAACATGGACCTTATTCTACTTTTTATTTGCACCTATTGCTGTCGTATTGTCTACGTTATGATAGCTCTTATTGTCTTAACAGTAACGGCGGCCGAGTTAAAAACAATACGATGACAATATACATGTAGAGGACCCAATAATTTGGAGTAGGTATGATGCTCATCCATCGTCAATGCGATCATGTTTAAATACTCGTTGAACAAATTGATCATTTAAACTAAGGCATAACCCACCATTAACACCACTATGTAGGTTAATGTGTTTAATCACCATTTTTGTCAAGTTTTATGTTTTCGCAATATTTATATTGATCTAGAACTCATCTGGATCCGTCTTAGCGAACTCTAAAACTTGGTAGCTTTATTCTAATTTTGCCACTTGTATTGTTTCTCCATTGACTTTAAAACTCGTATATACGTGACAATACAAAAGTACGTTCCTGAGACGAGTAGGTAGCGCCGTAAATAGCCCCGCGGCAATGCACAATGTCGAGGTGATCGTTTCTGAATTGTCTGAGGAATGTACTAGGTAACTTCATTTGAAGTTTGTTGGAACATTTACAGCTGTTTTGAAGTTTACATGTGTAACTGGGTCCTTGTGAACGATGTGATACGTTTTATGTATTGTTGTAGTAAGTACCTATTTAAACCCTTCGGGAAGTTTGTTTTATCCCAGAACATAAGAGTTGCTAAAGGATGTTGCGGATTTTTTGTTACCCTACCTCTATTAATAATATACAATATATTTGTAGATTCATCAGAATCATCAGCATCACAGATATTATGACTCGTTCTTGATAAATGGAGATGCTTAGTTTGAAAACATACGGAGCTATCTCTCTTTGGCAGTCTACTACTTAGGTACTTATTAGATTTTTATAAGAGCGTTTTTTTACCCAATTGCTACTTATTGATTTATTTAGCGGAATACACTTAGAGAAATTGTAATTCTACATGTAATCACTCAAACTCTCTTCTCTCAAACACTCATTTCTCTTTTCACTCTGTTTTCGTGTTTATTTTGATTGTTGTACTAGGAGGATAATTTAATGACTTTAGATAAGTAAGAACCAGATTTTATTTATTATCAATAACATTTCTTCATCCATGTTAAAGCACAATTATTTTGTTGGACGATTAGTCACTGTTGTTTCCAAAATATACGGAATATACCCTAACTAACATAAATATGTGTTCATATAATTAGACGAGTGTAAAAATAGAGTCTATTTAAATGCTTTTTAGGTCGCATAGGCACACTACGCCGGTCGTCGACTTCGATGCCTGATGAATGAGTAACACAGTTTCTAATATGAAGAATCCGGCAGAAACGGCAACTTTCATTGTTTGTAACGAAAATAGGTAATAATTTTGCTATTTATCATGAACATATTGCTTAAAAAGTGTATTGTTTAGGTTTAAAAATAATGACAGGTATAGATAAGTATCTAAAAAAACTGTTCGCTTTTCTATAATTGCTTTTTAAACACCCGGTTTTAGTTATAATGCCTAAATCTTTAAAATCGTGCAACATAGGTAGCGGTCCGCTACCTATGTTGCACGATTTTAAAGATTTTAGCGGATAACAATATCCAGCGGGAGTAATAAATTAAATCATTTTTGTGTAAATAAGATGACAAAGGCTAAACCATGCTAAACCAAAATTTTTTATACATAAAACATGAAAGCAGGAACTATACAGGGGCTTCTAAACGGGCCATATTTTCACTGCAATATGTGGCCGGCAACTATTGGTGTCTTTCTCTAACATACGAGTAAGAGAGGGACACCAATAGTTGCCGGCCACATATTGCAGTGAAAATATGGTCCGTTTAGAAGCCTCTTTAGATTCGTGAAGGGCACAAATACATTATCAAACAACAACACTTAAAGTCGTTGAACAGTGTCGCCATCTGTTGTTGTGGTCGCGAATTCACAGCAATTAGAACATCGTTTACAAAATACTGCGCGGTACTAATAAGTATTTACGCATTTTCCTGTGGAAATCTCGTGTGTAAACAGCACTGCTTTTAGCCTCCCGTAGGTAATGTAGGTCGGGTACAAAGTACTAGTGGAATTTTGTAGAAGTAGGCACGTTGTTATTAAAATGTGTTCTCGAAGTGGATCCTTTCTTCTTTACTAATAAAAGTATATGTTTATAAGGATGTTTAGACAAACGTTTGCCTTTCGATTACGCTTTTTAAAAAGATATGGATGGATTAGTGTTTTTTATGGCGAAAATGTTGAAAGTTGCCGAAGCGGAAAACATATACAGGCCTTTCGTAGTTATCGGACAGTTTACTAGGGCAGACATTATTTTTACAATTTCTTTTTTGGGTATTTTTGTAACATGTTGTATGTTTTCCTTTACAGATGTCCTCAGCAAAAAAGAAATATTTTTAAAATTATTATAATTAATAAGGTACCTAATGGTAGCTTCTGACTCTTTTTCCTGTTTATTGTTGTGACCATGATCCCGCAATTGGTGGGTCCAGTTATTACAATTGTGCGGTGCCATCTGACCTCATATTCGTTTAGGCGATTGCTACATCATTAAATTGTCACATTAGTATGACCTTTGTATCTTGACCTCTGAAATACTACATAATGTCAGTACCAAATGTTCATGAACAAATTATTTCTTCTATAATATTATTATAATCAATTCTAAATTCAATAGTGTATCTACTATGGACTAAACTTGTCAATTTTTGGGTTATGGATTTGACTGATAGTTTACAAATTACAGTTTGGGGACTAATTAAAGGGTTAGAGTCCTCAAAAAAAAGTGAAAAACCCAAGAAAGATTAACTTTTAACATCTGTAAAAAACGTCCAGAACTAAAAATTGTATGTGTTCTTAAAATAATAATTAAGAACAGGCGTTCATAAAATATAAATAAAAACATCTGGATTTTTAAATTCATCACGGAATATAATTAACTGGAAGTGTCAGTGAACGCAACGTAATTGTATACCATTTTAATGTGCGACCCAAATGCGAAACGCACCCGGTTTAGCTCCCCGGATTTATGAGTTTGAGTCAAATTCTGGACATGCGCGGTCATTGCCATCCGGAAAATTTGGAAAAGTTCGCGGAAATTGGGTGACGCGGCGACGCGCAAAATTTACTCTTTCTAAAGAGTATTTTAATTGACGACATGCTGGCCTAGTTGGGTCATACGCAGATTTAGGTTAGCGTCTTTCATGTGGGTAATACCCGAAGTTAACGTTTTCAAGGCCAAATTTTCTGGCTGAACCAATATCCGCATAAACGGCGTCAGGTCTACTTTAGTCCTATCAAATTAAAACATAACTTATATGCACACAAGCCTTTAACTATTGACCACAGGAGAGACAACTTTTGTTTTTGTGAGTAAGTATGACCCAGTTGGTAGTGACCCTGCCTACGAAGCTGGCGGTCCAGGGTTCAAATCCCGGTAAAGGCAGATATTTGTGTGATGGGCGCGAATATTTTTCCCTGAGTCATGGATGTTTTCTATGTATTTAAGTATATATTTCTTTTCTTTATATAAGTATTTAGGTATATCGTTGTCTAGTACCCATAGTACAAGCCTAGAGCTTAGTTTGGGACTAGGACAATTGGTGTCACATTGTCACTGATAATTAAAAAACAAACGCATGGTATAGACTTGGCACTCTTTGAAGGGATACTAAATGATCAGTTATGATCAGTTGAAAGAAGAAAGTTGGAAATACATAGTATAATCATAACTCACAATCCAGGTAACGAATAAGCATGATATGAACAAGCAACCAGCGCTGCCTATAAACACTCTCAACCATATAGGGAAAGAGACGGAACAGGGAATTAAAGAATAGACCAAACTTTAATGTCGATGAGAGTTTTATTAGTAGTATGGACTACTTAGCACCCCTATTGTTTTTCTGCTGAAATTGTTGAAGAGTAATCGTATGTAATCAAAAGATTGAAACGTTTAGAGGTTTGGGATTAAGTACGAACTCAAAGTTGTGACTCTGACAGCTAAATATAAAATGTAAAAGATCCTGAGTTGTACAATATAGACCACGACACAAAACTGTCGCTGAGGTTGAGTGAGTTGATTACAAGAGTCTAGACATCTAGAGTTTAACTGTCTGTAATTTTAGTGACAGCTAGGTAAGCCAACTTTATGAAAACATTAATTAAATATGACAAATATATACAGCGTATTATTAAATATCATGATTTAACCTATATTTGTCCCAAAAATTGGACAGTGTTGAATTAAGTGAGAAATATAAATTTACTCATAAAAAGATGCATCTTATTCCTGAACATAGTACAAAACAAAGTCCCTTTCCACGTCTGTTTGTCTTTTTGTCTGTCTACATATCCGTTAACTCCTCCTAAACCACGCAACCGATTTTGATGCGGTTTTCACCATCAGTTATATATTCATTTACAGAAGGTTTTTAAGTATTATAAATTCTGGTTTATGTACGCGTGTTACAGAAAACTCAGATAAACCGGAGCGAAGAGAGGGCGGGTCGCTAGTTTATATTAAAGACGTAAAGTCAGCCAGCCAGCTCAATTAACCAGTATTAAATGAACGTGATCTTCAGCCGGTGTTGCAATCATAACGACGACAGTGGGCGGCTATGATCATTAATGCGGACTTGTATCTTATGCAACTGATAGCGACGAGAATAGAACAAAAGGGACTATATCCACCGAGTTCAGTGTGCCTACCAATGACCAGTCTAACTTGGTCCCTGGTCTCGTAGAACTTTGTAGAGACTTGAAATCCGATTAAGCTGGATCAGCTGAAGTATACACATTGCGTTCTATAAAAGACGTCTGTAGAAAATTTACAAAATGAATGGAATAACGTAGGGACATAAGTACATTGTCTATCTTCAATCGTTTGATTTCTGTAGGCCGTGCTAAGAATACAACTATTGCCACTAATAAAGCAAAATTGCTACACGCCAGCACTTCTTCTTTCATTTGGAATAGCTACTCAGGGATTACAGAAGGATGGTACTGTGGAATGATGTAGTTAAACTTTATAACAAAACCATCGTTATAACGGTGAAAGAGTTTTTTTTTTGTATTCAGAAGGCAGACGAGCTCACAGGCCTCCTGGATCACGTTTTATAAAGCTACAAGTAACAATTTTACAGGTCTCAACTGGCAACACTGCTTAAATGGCTGGTTGTCATTGGTTGAGGTTGTGTCAAATGGATACTTGTAACCTGTAAATTGTAATTTGTAGCTTTATAAAACAGGCCTCTGGATGGTAAGTGGTAACCCGCCCCAAAGATCTAGAAAATATACAATACCAAGATTGGCAGCCCTGAGGGCAGTGACTTTTAAGTTGTTCATTCATCTTAGAAAGACATAATTATAACTTACTTTTATGTATATCTCTTTACAATTGACAATGCGGGTCTTATGCAACTGATAGCGACGACGGAAATAGACCGAGAGACTATACGGGTTCACATAAAGGAAAGTATAATTAGTGTGGCTTGAAAGATGTTATTATATTATATACTATCTCTTCGCATACGTAGAGTATGTTGACCTTCGGTATTTTACTAACCGTATCAAAAAGCTACGACTGACTTTTACGGCTTTACCGCGTTCCCGACACAATTTCTTGCATGTCAGGAATTCATGGTGTCTATTAAACCTAGGCGAAGGTCACGGATCCGATGATTGTCTCTACTCGAATCTTTATGTAATTTACCGCCGTACAGTCAAGTACAATGAGATCTATCCACTTTTGGACCTTATGCAATAAAAGTACATACTTCTCTCTCTTTATAGACTGTACTCAGGTATATTTTAGAGACAATTAACTGGTTTCTAGATCAAAGTTGTGTATAAAAATCGTCCGTAAGGAACGACTTAAAATCGTCATTAATTAGAGTGCGGCCGTTAGCATATATTTCGACTAACATGGTGGTGATGACCGCGAGTCGTGACACAAGCATTACCTATTTTCTAATTCTTCACATGGCAACAATTTTACCTATGAAACAAGCTGTCATATCATGCGTACCTATCCAGTCGTTATGCATTTCGTGTTACCAGCCAGTGATATTTTAAATTTGCCCCCATTTTTTTGTGTCACCGCTCACTAGTCAGACTCTACTACACAATTGCTAAATAATCCGGGATTTTAAGGCAAACTTACTTTACTCTAAAACTATTCGCAAATCTGCGTAACAGGGTGCATTACAAACAAATAATACGAGTACCTATTTACGTGGTAAACATGAACAAGAGACAGACAAACGAAACGCACCCGAAATACCTGCGTCTAAAAGCATGAATAAAACACGTCAGTTACAATTATAATGAGCCCTTATAAAATAGATACTTGGCCGCCACTTCTTCCTGCTCGCGGACCTTGGCATACCACGCTCTGGTATAAAATACTTTTAGCAAACAATGAAACTATTTTACTTAGTAAGAAATTGTGTCCTTCATGTATGTTATACGTATACATTATAAACTTCATCCATGACTGCCTAACCTAAACCGCTGAACCTAGGGACTTGGGATTTGGAGGGAATATTCCTTGGTTACCTTAGAAAGGTTTTTTGAAAATCGACGCCCAACGGATACAAATGGGAAGAATAGCAGGATAAGTTTCCACGCGTACGAAGTCGCGGGGTTGGAGGACGTCTTCTACTAGCACTACAGCTTTATCATAGTTGGAAATTCAGTGTTAAAAAAAAATCGTAATCTGATTAAATGGAGCTAATTTAACTTACGTTGATGATTTGATTAAGGCACTATTTCAAACAAGGAAAACGAATTAACCGTCCACTTTTTAAGGCCTCTTGCACTGTAAAGACCTACCGACCTGTTAACTAAGACTGGGACTAAAATTTTTTTGGGTTAGATGCGGTCCCCAATATTTAAAATATTTATTCAGTAAATTAGCCACATCAGAGCTCTTAATTACGCTCGGTATTATGGAGAGAATCTACTAGCGCTGAGCTATACTAAACAACTTTTACATCTGTTATTATTTTTATGAGCAACATTATGAGGGAGGTACCATTTGGATCCTGAACCATTTTGAATTACTTAATAAGTAAGTAGATTTCCATTTTAAAAAAATTAAATTAAATAGAAATTATAAAATCAGCTAAAAATCTTAAAGAGCGTTAGATAAGCCGTTTTACTATTACATTCTAACTTACTCTAGTCGTGATCCGGTTTTTAAATTGACACTTTCACTTGTAAATAAAGCTTTCGTTTGTGCAACCAAAACATACAAATGCGCTTGTTGTAACCACAAACGATCGTGCTCTAACTTTATTTTGCGTAATTTTAATCATGAATGGAATAAAAACCCTTTTAAAAGTTGTGAATCTTCTGGTTACTAATTAACTTGGATATCCCAATTAGGTATGCGGTTTAAAAAAACACAATACCTACCGCCCTTGAATATTTAAATTATGCTTACGGCTTCTGCTTAAATATTTTTTTATTATCATAGATCATTACCACATAACGCCATCTATGATTTAACCATGACACTATACGATCACATTCAATCAAACGTCAATTAAAAATTTCAATGCATTTTGCTACGCGCTCATAATGTAAACAATTTAGAATATATATTCGGCCTCAGCTATAAATCAATGTGCTCTTTATCGTATTCTCTATTGGCAGACTACCATCGAGGGTGTGTAGGGTCAAGGAGGGAACAGTGGCTAGGATTTTTTCAACAGGCTGTTATATGAAAAATATAAATCCCTGAAATAGTTATGGCAAGCACAAAGCACAGTGCAATATTGAAGTTTCATAAATAGCCAATAGATTTCCTATTACTTTTACCAAAAAAGAGATATCCAGTCTTTTGAAAAAAATGGGAATCGAGCCACTGTTTACTACGACCTGTACACAGTCACTAGTACCCCCAAGTACACAGTGATTCTAACAGTGCACAGTGGCTCGAACCTTTGTGTACACTCCCTAGTACACAGTGGTTCTTACAGTACACAGTGGCTACGTTTTGATATTCAATGACCAAATAGGCTCTGACATCTTTAAGAAAAAATAAAAATTGATAAGGATTGTTTTTTTTTACCTAAGGTTTAATGCTTAGGTATCTACTTCCTACTTAGAAATAATTGACACAAATATTAAATCACATTTTAGCACATCTACAACCATACCTCTAAAGGCAAAAATTAAAAGAACATCAATCTTCTTGTGAATTAAATAAACTCAGTAATAAATAATTGTCGTTTTTGGTTTAATAAAATGTAATGTAAAGAGTTGTACGTACACAGTGGTTCGAGAGCGACTGTGTACTTTTCCGAAACGAACTACTGTTGACCCTGTCGCAATTTTGGATTTTAGATCAAACTAGAAGCAAACACCAAAGTTGAGGGCCTCGAATTATCAGCCAATACTAAGTCGATTAGACACACTCTTAGACAAAAATATAACTAATTAAAAATCTCGTACGAGATAAGAATAAAATTAAGTGAAACTTATCTGACAATGTAGTTTTATCAGGGATTAAAACAAAAACGCATCGTAACTCGTCTGCATGGCACCGGAGCGACTCACTAACTAGTTCGAGCATGATCGGGTACCGAACGCTTCCGATTGATGTAGAGGACAGACATAAAGCTCTTTCCCTTTCGAGTACAGCACATTCGAGCCACTGTTCCCACCGAGCTACTGTTCCCTCCCTGACCCTACTTGTCAATTAGTCTATTTCAAACATTAATTATCGTGTAGTACAATACGCGAAAATGTTCTTAAATTGACCGTAGAAGCGTAATTATAAAGGTTATGGCACTCGTCAGAATACAGTTGTGGAATTAAAGGATGATCCCATTCAGCGCTATTATTGCCTACAGAATTGCCATTTAGTTAAATCAAGGGTTTCCCGCTTAATTTTCTTACTGTAAACCGCGAAAAGATTAACATTTGGTAGTGGCGCCATCTATTAAATGAGGCCCGAAAAAGACATGAGATTAACTGATAACTAATTAAAGCCCAATAAAGAAAGAAGATCATTTCCTATGGTTTCAAATCTACAAAATACGTTTTGGTAAACTACCCGGAATTGGATATGCATATGCACTTAGGAATGATAGGGTGATAAGTTATTAGTATTATTCTGTTTCATATCAGAGAGAAGTTCAATATGGATGGATGAAATAAATAATGTATGACAGCGTAATAATTGAGTTTTTAACTAACGAGCTAAACCGTCCATTTTGTATTAAGATTCATGTGCCTGGCACTTAATGCGATAAACTAAAATATCTTTAATTTACGAATCTTCTAGTTGTTTATAGGAAATATTATTATGAGTAACTTCCAAACGAAACTGGAGCATCCCGTCAGTTCGCGAACTCAATTGACCTGAGGCTCTACTTTGAAATCCGTACTTCGAACTTCGTCTATTGCTATCCCTTTTGCTCTCGACGCGTTACTAATTCGCAAGAAAGTGACGGAGCGATCCGAAGTTCGTATTACTGATTTCAAAGTAGAGCCTCTGTGTATTGGTGCTAATTTGGTCGTTTAAAACTTGCAACACGTCAAATAATGCTAAAAATACATATCGTAGTGCGAACAAGCGTTTAATAAAACGCTTGTGCTGTTTCCTAGCGTTACAAACTGAATAAAACCGTATTACTATTAGCATAGACTTTCGATTTCGTTGTTGTGTGTGAAAACGTAGTGAAATATTAGTTCGATATAAGCCCGACGGAAACGCACGAGTTCGTAATCCGTGGGATAGATGTCGCTACTTACATTAACCTATATTGTATAGGGCTGTTCGTCATAGGTCATAAACGTTACTGAACGGAGTGAAGTGAAGTTGTCATAATTAGTAATCTATGACGGTAGTAGAAAATTAAATATTGAAAATTTGCTTTCAACAATCGTTTACGTTAGAGTCTGTGCGGAAAGAGAAGAGTCGTGGCAAAAGCGGGAACTAACATAGTCAACATAGCAAAAACCATAAAATAGCACTGGCACGCCCTCAAATCCTTCGACTCTTCTCTTTCCGCACAGACTCTAGCGTTATGCATATTGTCTAGACTTGCAGGATTGTTATAATTATAAAACTCTAAGTATTTTAAAAAATATCATGGATTCAAAACAAGAATAGGTATATAGCTATCTATGTAGGTATTTATTTCTATGTTATAAATATTCGGATCGATGAAATAGAACAGTTGGAAAACAGCTTCGGACGTGCTATACCTTCAGGCCTAATGCTGCGCTGGCCAGATCAGAGTAACCTATACCTGGAAGAACAGCTTAGGGCACTTTTCGACGCACGTGCCTCCCTGTCGGACAGTTCCAGCAAAACAAAAAGAGGGCAGAGATGCATGCCTTCCAAAGGAGCCTACCGTACAGTCAACGCCATTTCCTTGTCGTGACTTGACGATGTCATTATGACAAGGTTCTATAGTGGTACAACCATCGTACTACAGGATAAGATGGCCAAGCTGCTTGAGCTTATCATGGCTGCCCGTCATCCGGCACCTCGAACCGGTGTGCCCGGACCTTTCGAAAGCTAGTAGGTACGGCTTCAGGGGGCCTAGTCAAGACGCAACGCTAAGGAAGCGATTTTCGAAAATCTACTTACCCCCTTACTAATAAATGTTGAGTAACGGTGGTATAGCTATACAAGAGCTATACAATGTTTTGTCCTTATCTGTCAAATCCAAATGTCACAATGACAGATAAGGACAAAACATTGTATAATGTATAGCTATTTATACCACCGTTACTCAACGTTTATTAGTAATGGGGATAATGTATAGAATTCACGTAAGCTGATGACAGATCGCTCGACCGATTATGTCAACTCCGTATATCGTCCCCTTGCATTCTCAACCTCGTATCTGATGGAATAGTCAGATAGGAATGTAATCTTTATTCTTTAGGGAAACATGAGTGCTTTTCCTATCTAACTATTCGATCAGATACGACGTTAAGTAAAGGGACGATATTTCGAGTCGATAGAAAACAGAAATGTTAGCAGCGTTTGCATCTTAGCTTCGCCCTCTGACCTTTATAGTGAGAGAGGTGGTGCATTTCTTATTTTAGTGCTTTGTATACATTAGTCAAAATCAAGTTTTTACACGGTACAAACTTAAAGATAGTTATTTAAGAGAGGGAGGCTAACGGGCATGTAGGTTATTTTATGGGAAGTAATCACCATCGCCCATAAACACCAGCAACTCAATAAGAGTTAGGCAATTAGGGTGATTACTCCGACGTTTTGGCAGGGTTGGGTTCAGGTCAGTTGACTTGGGTAGGGTTTAAAAAGTTCAAAAAAAAGGAAGGGCTTTTATAATTAATTAATTTTGTCTCTTTAAAGCCTTGTAAAGCTAGGTGAAGCAGTTCAAACATGACGTTGAAGTGACAAAGCACCAAATGCGCTGCTAATAGGGCCGACCGTACCCAAACTAGGTTGCTATATTAAAGGTTGGCAGCCCTACACACGACGCGAAAACAAACTAACGTCACGCGCCCGCGCAGCTGACAGAATATAATTTACGCGCACGCGTGCGCCTGTATTGCAATATTAAAAAAATATTAACAGAGTCTGGTAAACTGGAACTAGTTCATACGAAATAATATTCTTACAAGTATTTACTCAGCACGCTTTAAAAACTCGCCTGTATACGTAGAAAATGAGTTTTAATTCCCGTAACATGCATCATCTTGACTAAGGAGTTAGAACTTAAAATTCAGTCAAAATGATTTGCTTAATGTTTTCAACATAGAGTTTTAAATTTACAAGTCCTTATACCTTGAGTTTTAGTCACGCGGTACCTTCTACATAGCAACTGAATTTGGTACTTTATCAAGTTTATTTTGACAAATTTTCCTAAATCTAGCTGTGGAAGAAATAATGGTGCGCTGTTAAAGCCTCGACAGACAGCATAGTCCACCCACGACGTCGTCGGCGCGCTACGTCATCAAAATTGACGTGGCATGGTCGCATGGTGAAAAATCAATTATTCTTTATGTAGGTATATAAACCACTATAAGACTATAACCAATAATCAATGATTTATTTAATTTTGGTGTCGATATTAATAAGTAAGTACCTAATTATTTTTGTTATACTGAACGACGACACAGCGAATTTATATTTCGACCAGTTTTTATTTCATGTGTTTTATACACCAATCATAGCAAATATAAGATAAAACTAAAACGTCTCAATTACGTAGCGAAATCACTTTCCTTCCACTTGGAAGACGTCCCGTAGTAAGGAAGTGATTCATTTCACCCACGTGAACGGTATAGGTGTGTAGGTATTTACACTATGACAACAAGGACAAACTCATTCTAAAGCTGACGAAGTTAAAACGCATCACCGCGGGATTTAGCTATGATATGACTACTATCTCACTGTAATTTTGGCCTCCAAAATACACACCGGCTTGCGTTCTCTCTTTTCGATGAAATGGGACATCCAATCTATCAAAGTTAGCGCTTTAAAGTTTCGTTTCCTGACCCCTTCGTTTTCTTTCTTGACTGAAGCCGCCTATCAATCTATTTTTTTATATACCTAAAAGAAATCTACAAACTACTCTAACAGTAATGTGTAAAATCTATTTGACAACCTCTATTGGTTCGCTCTTGTTAATATGTTTTTCCTAATGTTTCAAAAATATAATTATTTAGCCTGGAAAAAAGTGAGGGTCCACCACATAGATCGCGGGATCTAACACCATAAACAATTCCCTATCCCACTAAACTTACGTGTCGAAATGTTTGTAGAAAATGAAATAAAGGTAATCTACTTTCCAGACTTGTAAATCAGTAGTGGTCACGTGGCTAGTTATTTCATAGATTTCGTCAATGAACCGGGCAAAATAGTGATACCACACTACCCGTTCATCTCAGTACAACGAGTAATTCTAACTATGTGACTCTACAATAAGCAAAACTTGAAAAAAAAAAAGATTATTTCATTAGTCACCCATTAGAACTACCGCCGAAGTGGAAGACCAAGCTGAAGGTGGCAGATTAGTCAGATGCTTTCAGAACAACTGGCCTTAGGTACGCTGCTTTGGACGGACAGACTTTTACATCCGAGATAAGAACATTTGCTAAGCCAGCAGGGGGACTATACTATAGGAGTTTTTTTAATGAGAAGCAACAAGATACTTTTCTACATTACCTATAGGAATTTTCTAGAACTGCGTCCACTTTCTGGGCGAATGTCTGTCGGACGCCAGTATTTTGGTACGAATTCTCGAAAGCTACAAAACGTCGCCTTGTCGCTTTGATTTCGTATGACGGGCGACACAATGACACGATTTTTAACGATTCTCTTATTAATAGCACCGTACACTTGTTTGTTATGTCATATTAGCGAAAGGAACATAAATTTTAGCATTATGGCTACTCGTAAATCTTATGAAGATCTGTCGCGAGAGAACCCGATTTTTCAACAGTGGGGTTCCCTTAACGCACTCTGAGATTTAAATAATATAGCCAAGGTAATCATAATTGATTTTATTTTTACGAATAATCATTTAATTTTTATTAATTTGTTTTTCGTTTTATTGATCACTTTTTCTAATGGCAGTTTTGAGCGCTAGAAACTTAAACATCTTCTATGTATCTTCGGTTTTAACACTCGATAATAGGATCTCAACAGAAAAAATCTTTACGTGTCTGGTAATAAACTGTAAGCAAATATTTCTTTTCACGCTATCATTATCTTGAAAATAAATGTACCAACGTGATTGCCAATTTGTGATCAAATTAAAATATTCTTTGCGCTTCCGCGTCTCGAAGAGTAGACTTCGTCAGCGTAGAAGTCCTTTATCGCTATCGGTTTTTTTTCTATAATCTAACAATAGAATCTAACTTCTAGCTAAATTTAAATAAGACTTGTTCATTAAAACATTGTTTTTACAAATATTGCGCAGATTGCAACTTGAATATAGCCCTACCAACGCTTTTTAGACCGTGGCGTGGATCTGACTATGTTCATTGTTTCTTTTTCTTCTTATATCTAGTTTTCTACGATGTTCGGATGTTGAGCGGCAGTGCCACCACCCCTTAAAAGACCTTATTGCGATCAAACACTAACGGCCGCACTTGGTTCAGTTGATGACGATTAAGTCGTTCCTTAGTGAAAATTATTCATAAATCATCATCATCAGCCTATACTAGTCCACTGCTGGACATAAGCCTCTCCCATAGCACGCCACAGAGCACGATCTGCGGCCACTCTTACCCAGCTCTTGCCAGCCAACTTGCGAAGATCGTCGCTCTACCTAGTCTGAGGGGCGTCCTACAATGCGTTTGCCGATCCGCAGTCTCCACTCAAGAACACGATAACTCAGCGGTTATCCGTTCTGCGGCATATGTGGCCGGCCCACTGCCACTTCAAGCTGCTAATTCGACGGGCTACGTCGATAACCTTAGTTCTCTGTCGGATCACCTCATTACGGATCCGATCCTTCAGAGAAACTCGTAACGTAGCCCTATCTCCATAGACGATTTTGACGATTTTTCATCCACAAGTTTGAAAAAGGAACGAAAGTTGTCTCTCTGTCTCTAGAGTAGTGGTCACAAATTAAATGAATGACAAACAATGAGGGAATATTAACGGAACCCTAATGACGATAATCAATCCGCTCTAAATACACTCGATTAAGTGATGGAACCGTGTTAAACGTGTTCGCCGCGCGTGATGCGAGACGCTTAATTTTCACGTAACCTCTTAAACGCGTCGCGTCGCGGTCGAGTCGCGTCGCGTGTCGCGTCGCGTGCTGTTACGTGACTTTTATATAACTCTAACAAAAAGCCAACGTTTAAAACCGGAAGGTTATTTTGCTGTTGTGGTTCTATGTTAAGGCCCATGCTTTATATTTTTATAACGTCAATTTTGTTTTTATTATTTGAGGCTTTACCTATAGTGCAGGGCCTGCACACGGGCGCAAGGTCTTAGCTTAGGGGGCGCCGAGCCTGAGGCTCTACTTTGAAATCCGTAATTCGAACTTCGTCTATTGCTATCCCTTTTGCTCTCGAGGCATAATTAATTCGCAAGAAAGTGACAAGGCAATCCGAAGTTCAAATTGCGGATTTCAAAGTAGAGCCCCTGAAAAGAACATACGTCGCTCACAGCGCCAACGCTCTCAAAGTCCCTAGAGGGCGCCATAGTGTATTGCACACGGGCGCTAGATGGGCTAGAGCCGCCTCTGTATACTTATTAAAGAGATACCCAAGTTCACCTTTTATACACGTCTGCTATATTTTTGATTAATTTAGGAGGTATAATTGTTATCTCTTTAGTTTGTACAATAAAGTGTTTACATACATGCATACGTACATAATAAAACTCTTTATCTAACATTGCGAGTTAGATTAAGAGTTTGGAATGAATCCATAAGCTTTTAATCTAAAAAGTCTCTAAATATATGTATATTCAAACCGCAGATGGATAAAGCTTACTTCAGATTAATATTTTACACATTTTGTATGGGCAAATGTCAAATTTTAACCCGAAGTTAGCCTTATCTGTCCGCGGTTTGAATATTGGAACCCGACATAATTTGTACTTAAACAAAGATCGTAAGTTAGATACGTAAATAATAATTGCACAGTTTAATTAATTATATTCGAAGTTTTATTAATTAGTATCGCGTCGCGTGTTGTTGTGTAACAACGGCCTAATACCAAAAACAATCGTTTTGGTCTGCTGAGCCCGATAAAACACTAAAAACTACGGATGTACAGTCAACGTCTAAAATGATCACTTTAAAGCATATTTTTTTTGACAAAAGTGAAAGCGACAAAGTACAGTCAACGATGGTTATTTAGCCACCATAAAACCTGTCAGAAAAATTTAATCGATATCAGCAGCAGTTCAAAAGGAAAGCACTGCAAAATACGAGAAAGTAAAGAAAATGATAATGTTGAAAAGGTTAGGGCGAGAAGGTATCTATCGTAGAATAGAATAGAAATAAATTCACTGACAAAATTTAAGATAGATAGGGATATTATAACACAAAAAGACAATTTAGGCCATCTTTCTTCTTTAAGTAATTATTGTAACTATTATCGTTGACGTTATGGCAGGTTTTATTATTATGAGAGTAGGTTATAGTAACTAACTCCTACTCTCAAGATAATAAAACGTTACGTAACGTTGTTAAAGTTATAGTAACTATAACGTCAACAATATGGTCAAGAAAGAACTTCGTTTATGTAAAACCCGCTAAACACCACACATATCCCCCGAATTAGGGGACTTATTTCCACAATTTTCCCCTAGTTTATCGATTTATCGTTTAATGCAGGGGTTCCCAAACTTTTTTTTCTCATAGACCACTTTCAAAAGTTAATTAGTTCTGTGTACACCACATTTCCCAAAACGGCTCAAAATGTGAAGATTACGTAGACCCCCGTCGAGTCTCCTATGGACCCCTTGGGGTCCACCTGGACCACTTTGGGAACCCCGGGTTTAATGGAAAGGATAATTGTTGTTATACCAGCCATTTTTGCTCGTTTGTCATATCCACGGCGTAAAATAAAAAAATGTATGCCATAAAAAATGATAGTACCTACTACCTATATAAATAGGTACCTATACAGATTTCAGATTGAAAATATCTATGGGTTTCAATTACCACTTACCATCAAGTGGCATGTCCAGTCGTTTGCCATCCCGTACCTACTAAAAACATTTTTTTAAACGTAAAATATTTTATTGCAGGTAAGACAACTAAAGTTATGCCAGCCGGAGAGAAAACAAACGAAGCTGTCAATATTGAAGAAACATGAGAAAAATACTAAATCGTAGGAGAAAATCGATTGGAATGGATACATTAGACGCGTAAGTCTGTTGCGGGTGGTGAATTTCAACTGATAAGTATTTAATTTAATAAGGTAGAGACGCCAGTGTGTCTGCTATAGGTACATCCACTTTATTAATTACGTGACTGGGTGAAGACCACAAAGTTGCTCCAAATTAGCAGATAGTAGCGTAGTTAACAATACAAACAACGAAGGGGAAAAAGTTCACCGACAACTCTTGTTGAGTTGCTGGGGCCCGTTTCACAAAGCTACAAGTTACAAATTACAAGCGGAACTCTCTTTCTATCAAAAGGAGTTAGAAAGAGACTTCCGCTTGTAATTTGTAACTTGTAGCTTCGTGAAACGGGCCTCTGGTGTTTATGGGCGGTGGTGATTACTTCCCATGGGGCCCGTTTCATAAAAGCTTCTAACTTGTATTACAAGTGGAAGTCTCTTTTTAATACATACTGTTGGAAAGAGAGTTCCGCTTATAATATAAGCTATTATTTTTTATGCAATACGCCCCAGGTAGCCTACATGCTCGTTTGCCTCCCATTCCTATATATATAAAAAAACTCACATTAGTTGTACGCCTAATTTATGTCGCACAACGGAAATTTCATAGATTATTTTTATGTCGTCAGTTAGAATGAGCAACTTTGTGGTCCTTACCCATTTGTAGATCTCTGGTTACCTTCGATTAGATAATAAAGCACCTTAACTGAATGACCAATCGCCCTACTCTGAGACAATTTAGAGACAACGTTCCTTTTTCAAACTTATAAAAGGAACGACTAAATCGTTAACTGACTGAATGTGGCCGTATGTAAAGCCGTATTCACATACTTGGTGTTTGCTGCAAATACTGCAGGACGCAACTGTATGTTAGAGAGAGCACGATGTATTTTCATCTCACTTCAACGTATGGTTGCGTCCTGCAGTGTTTGTGACAAACACCAAGCATGTGGAACCGGCATAAGTTAAAATACATTTTAGTCTTAATAATATAAAGCTACTGACCTGTAACCAGTTAACCGACCTTATGCAGCATCGGTAGAAATTAAATGGGTAATTAATTAAAAACTTTTACCGAACCGTGAATTTATGAAAATGGACGGAAATGTTACGATTTTAAGCTCGCTTTATGGTACATACATTTAAAAAACTATGTTATTTATGGTTAAATGGATGGTTTTTTAACTGTTTTTGTGTATCAGTTATGAACAACACTAGTCGGTTTTAAAATTTCGTCAATAATTGCATATTCTGGTTACTACTGGCAGGAAAATTACACGTTATTCTATCGCAGCCAATCAGAAGAAACTAGTCTTGTCAGTGTGCTGCTACTGATTGGTCGAAACGAACTCACGCACAATTTTCTAGTCTGCAACCTATTTGAATCCACCTTTGCTAGCACATAGTAAGAATACCATAATGCTAATTGTAGAATACATTTCACGCACCATAAAGCAAGATGGGGCAAGGAACTGTACAATCACTCATCCATAGGTTTACTTTACTCTTAGAGTTGGCTGACCTCCTCACCTCACCAGCAAAAACTAGCGACCCAGTTACAAATGTTAAACCCCGCCATCTGCCGGTTTGTTTATTTACAAAACAAACTTAAACACGGAAAGCATTCCGTTCTAAAAATTGGCGATAAATAAAAAATAGTCGGACATAACCTAAAAATAATATAACCTTAAAATATGCTGATACATTTTATGAAACCTCGTGTTTACATGACTTTTCGTTCGGTACCAGGAAATCTTCGAGCTAGTGTTGTAGCGTTACATAGTATGCTCTATCGATAAGCTGTTAAAATAGCAAATTGGTTTGTAATCTGCCGGCGGATTTATCGCCTGTGTAAGAGCCGCGGGGTATTTATATTAAGTGGGGGAGCTGTCAGCAACTAACGCCGACGCTGCTGGCTTTGGACGGCGGCATACAATATCGTTTTAATCGAAGCTAGAATATGTTTTTTTGTGTTACTAGGCAGACCGATAGAAGAGCTGTGAAGATTAAAACGGGATTAAAAGGTGGTATAGGGAAGAAACAGTTTTCAGACCTCACTTGCAAGGCTTAAGACTTGTGCCGTCGAAATCCGAGAATCAGTTTAATGGCAAATTGTAAAAAACATAGCTCATAAGAACATACATAAGTCTGCAGGCCTCCATATCAGGAGTAAAAATATTTATATAAAAGAACCATAGATCAAATTGTAGCCAAAACTGAAAAGCCTTGTCAAACCAGTCATATGACACAGAAGGAGTCATTAGAAACTTTACGAAAAAATTAAGCTAATTACATTTCAGTCTCATAATCTACATAGGATACCTACAGGATACCTTCAAAACAAAGATCAAAATACTAAAATTAAACAAACACGACGTTTTTACTGCAGCTAAAATGCGTGTTGTTAATGTAGCAATCATAAAATTGTGAGATCTGAAATTGAGCCAATTCGCATTTACATCGCAAGAAAACGCATAAAAATTGGACCGAATCAGATGAATTGACAAACGTTTCGATCAACTCGAAGGTATTAAAAGATCGTTCAGAGGTGACAACAGAATCGTTTCCACGAGCCATTTCTGTCACAATAATTTCTTTAAACGCTAAAGGGATTACAGGAAGACTAAAGAGGATGAAGGTATTCTCAACAAAGCTAAAATTATAATAATAAGGAAACAAAATTAAACAGAATTTATGGAAAAGGTCGCACACTTAGCGCTCTCGGCTAGATCGTCCAACTAATAATAATCGTGCACGTGAAATGTTTTGGCTGGTGCTTTTTGTTCGCGGCGGTTATTTCAGTTTTCCAGTAGGATTTTGAATAAGAGCAGCAGTGGCCGTATCCGCCGTGCAGCGGCCAGGAATTGAAATATAACGTGGCAAAATATCACCTGCGTACTAAGACTAGGTCTAGTCTATGTCACATTCACACCTTCGGAAACGGACAAGAGATTTTACGTTTTTTTGCTTCTGGAATGTGGGAATGTGCTCGTGAAAAGTGATTTGTGCGATTGATGTATCTCAAAGGCTCGAAGTTTAGTGGTGTGGGTGATTTAATTTGTAACCATGACGGAATTCTTCGGATCCTGGAACAAGCCTCTGGGGGAGGAAGACGGGGAGGAGGAAACCGTGGAAACTGTGGAAACGGTTACCACCACCACTACGAAGACAAAGAGGACCATTCCATCGGTAAGGCCAATTTCATTTCAATAGGCCTGTGTTTCAAAAATGGCCAAAGACTGTGTGACGCTTTCTAGAACTACAAAAGTTCAAATATGGTTCCAGACAGGAATAATTAAGTGGATTGAAACCCACCACCTTTAGTGTATCCCCTTGAGACGGCCTTGATCGCGTCCAATGGTGTATTTTTGCCTCCACATATTTCCCCGAGCGACCGGCGCATTCGGGTTTCGTAAATAAGACTGTATAATTCAATGCGACTGAGATTAATTACTGATTTAGCTTTTCTTTTACCGTCGTATAATAAAACTAAAGCTTTAGTAAGTAGGTACTTTTCGTTTATTTCTACAGTATTCACCAGATCTGTTTCTTCATTCAAGGATAATAAGAAATTATGTTTAATACCTACTCAAGATTCAACAATAGCTTTATGATGTTATAATATTAATATCATCACAAAAGAGAAAATTGCTTTGCACGAAGTTGGCGTTAGAAATAATCTGTATATCATTTGTTGAGGTGTTTATTTTGGACAACTCCAGCGTGACACAGCCGCTGTCATTATGCAACGCTGATATGAACCAGCTACCAAGGTGAAGGCGAGCATGGCCCGTCAACTGCTGTACAAACTCTCTGATGTTTAAAAATATCTTGAAAAAAAACGCTGGCGAATCGTGTTTTGATATAAATTTACCTCTCGTGCCAAATGTTTGCAGGGAAAAATGCGGTTTCCGCCGCTAATCCTTGTTTTTATATTTTTGACAAATCAACGCGTAAGGTGACGAGGAGCTACTTTAGACTTGATTAAATCTGTTGACAAATGAAAACCTTCTTGCCATCAACTAATAATAACACTTTTAGAAACCATAAACATGAAAACATCTTCCTACATTCTTGACACTAGCGGTTTTTGCCGATAATGATCGTCGCATCACTAGACTGATTTTATCACGCGTGAGTTGTTAATTTGCCTCGAGTCTTGGCACAAAGCGGCGTGGCAAATTTGTTTGTTTGCTTCCCTCTTCACGGTCCGCGGAGACGAAATGCTTCGGAAAGAGATAATTATGACCAACATCCTTCATTCACTATGGTCGTCTAAAAAACGGACGTTATTTTAATAGTTTTTTTCTGCTCCGAGTTACAAATAAATTAGTGGTCTTTCTGCTGTTTTTCTTCCTAGTTGAAGCGTCCCGTCCCTGTTTCTTCTTCTAAACCATTTTCTTGTCCTACTTTTATATTTCCCTTGTTGTTCTCTCCATCGTTAATTTAAGATATTTATTGCTTCTTCTCAGTCAATTCTTAATTTTTCAGCTTTGCAATTTTTACCGTTCCATTTAAGGTTTTAATCAGTGTATGAAGAGGCCTTACATTTCGCCTCTATACTATATTATTTAGTACCCCTTTTATCCTATTTGTTAGGACGCAGTAAATAAACTGTACAGTACCCCAACGAAAATGTTAAGCACTTTAGTGCGCTGTCATAATAAACTTCAAACTGAACATCAAATGACACGTATGACAATAACGATCGCAGTGACAATGACAAGGTTCTAAGTATGCTCAACATTTTTACTGGGTGACTGTACCTATCACTTGATCACAGACGAAATAACCATGTTGTAACTGATTTCTAACTTATTCACTCTAATCAACTGGTGTTAGAACAAGTAAACAATTAAATCATGGTTAATCTCACACAAATTGACACACAAACTAAGCTCTAGGCTTGTACAATGGGCACTAGATAACGATAAAGATATCAGTCATCATAATTATAATCAGTCATAACCCACTGCTTAGACCTTCCTCAAAGACTGCCTGAATTAAGTACGGAACCCTAAAAAGGCTGCGTCGAATAAGTCATAACTTGTTTGTACTTCTCCATATACCGTTATAATTATTTTACATGTACCATTACAAATGCTGGATTAAATTGCGATTGTGCGAAGTTTTTGCTAAGGTTATTGACTCTTCAAGCATGGAGTGAGATCATCCGACATCTATGCTGCCCTTTATTATCCAAAAAAGCCCATATACTTTATTATTCCTATAGTAACTGATGCCTTATCTCTAATTACATAGAGTACAGTTTACTGAACCTATTGAATTCTTATGTCCCCTTTTAGCTTACGAAGGCAGTTTGCCTTGTATGGTAACTCGCTTCTTTTATAATTGTATCTATCCTTTATATGGGAAGATATTGCATCGGGAATTTCTTGTTATCATAAATGTCACAAACGTGTTTATAAGTAATTTGAAAACCTCCATCCTTTGATGGAATTAATTTGCCTGGGAAACTGATAATTATACAGGGTGAATGGATATTCGATACGATCGTTTTATAGAGGCATAGTAGAGCTCATTTGAAGCAAATTAGGTTATGTACCTTGGTCGAACTGATCATTTTAATCTGAGTTTTGGTAATTTTCTCTTACGTCCATGTCACAAAAATCCTTAATTTCAAGTTTTATTTTAGAAGTTTTTTAGTGGTATCTCACATTATTAGAATCATTATGAATCAGCGAAGTTTTTAAACCTATTTGGGAACTATTCACCCTCAGGGATAAAAAAACCTTCTCTTTTTTCTTCGGGCTATAAACTATCTCTGTACCAATTTCACACCGATATTGGTTCAGGCGTTAAAGCGTGAAGGCGGAACCAACAAACTTTTTAAACATTGATATGGATAGTAAGTAATACTTTTGCAAAAAATACTTGCTCTTTAGTATTTTGTATTCAATCTGTCCTTCTATTTTTTTGTGTACTTACTTAGTAGTACTAGTTAATACAGGTACTTACAGTTATGTTAACGTTTACCACAAAAAAATCAAGTACCTTTACAAATTAAGACACAAACTGCCGCACTCAGAGACGTCAATTAAATTTAATGCTTGTTTAGTGACGTGTCGTCTTATTCTATTGCTGTAGCAAAGAAAGTGGCAGCAGCAACTTTAATCAAGCATTAACTTTAATTGACTTCTCTGAGTGCGGCAGTAAATATGACAGTAAAGAAGTGTATAAAATTTTGATAAATGTCTTAAACCCCTTTCATTTTAAAGGAATTGTATGATCCAAGTTATTTTGACGACTTATGAACCTGCTGTCGCTACTTTCATAATACTTATAGAATATAGAATAGAGTAAAAAACAAAATACCTATTTATAAAAAGCTCACACATGCAAAAACAGATGACATAATTAAAATGAAAATATACCATATTAACGTTGACAAGGCTTCTCAGCATAGGGCCGCGGATAGAGTTTGAATGGCCATGGTTTACCTAATCATTAGTGATTTACTTAGATGACTCTTGACTTTAATATTATGTACCTATTATAATATGCTCTACTTTCCCCCTTGTCAGCGTATTACGCACCAGCGATTCTACAATTTATTATGAAACAGAAAACCACATATTAAATTTAATTAATTCAAAGTTAGATCATTAGTAAATATTCATTCCTTGTGATTCAATTTACAATATAAATTTCAATAAGGAAATCACTCCAAATGTTAATAAGTATTTTAAGCATGAGTGAACTTAAAATCTTTAGCGCTAAAAAGTAGAAAAGCGAGTATACTTTGTACGTAATTATCCGAGAGGTGGGCGTTAAAAGTGTCAAGTGATACTTATGTTGATGACAGTCTATGTTTTGAAATATAAACCGTACATTGCTATAGAAAAGTGTCGCGTAAACTTAAATATAATTATCTGAGGGCTTATTGTCTAACGCACTCGCAATCACGATCGTTTTCATTTTGAAAATCGAAGGCTGTCTGCATACAAAATGAAAACAATTGATCCACTTTGAAGCCAACTTTTAACTAAAAAGGCAGCTGATAAGGTAAAAGTAGTGTACACACCATAAGTTGTAGATACTTAATTCTTTTTGTAAGTGACAATTTCAAGTACTAAGGAGATCAGAGGGCTTATTGTCTAACGCACTCGCAATCGCAACCGGCTTCAAAGTGGAGCAATTGTTTTCATTTTGTATGCAGACAAGCCTTCGATTTTCAAAATGAAAACGATAGTGATTGCGAGTGCGTTAGACAATAAGCCCGATGGGGGACTTAAAGTTGGTAGGGAATATTCCTTGGCCTGAACTGAGAAAGAATTTTCCCAAAGGGAAGAAATATGGCGAAGAGCGGGAAACTGATTCTTATCTGACACGTACAAAGTGGCGGGTATCCTTTAGAATTTTAATAATAATGTACATTACGTCGTTCCAATAGTTTCCGACTCAATATCGTGATACTAACTTCATAACTTGTCGATGTATAGCTAGCAAGCGGGATATTTGCCAATGTAGTTGCCCCTTTAATTCGCTACATAATGAACGCGATACAATCTCTCATTTGCACAAAACGTTGCAATCTGTTCTAAAACCGTCGGCGGCTGGAAAACCGCTGTAACGTGACTCATCTGTTCGTGATTCGCTCAACATTCGGGTGCTTTGTTAGGTACTTTATTTGTTACGTTGTTTGAGACAAAAGGTTCTTTTAATTTGGTAGTGATCCTGTCTACGAAATTTGCAGTCCCGGCTCGATTTGAATAATTGGGTAATGAGCGCCAGCGCCATTTTAAATGTTTTCTAGGGAACAAAACATACCTATGTTTTTATTCTTCTATACCTATGAGTAAGTATGTTTATCGTTGTCTAATACCCATTCGTTTTAGAAGTCAATTTAAAATGTAAAGTTAACCTGATATTTATTTAAATAATAAGTAAGAATGAACATACTTAATAGTAGCATAATTTTTGCATGGAAAAGATGAAGAAAAAGAATCTCATTTTTTTTTACCTTTTATTGCATTGTATGATTTAGTACTTTGTATGTATGTAAGGACCTAATACCTATACTATAGGTATATAAACACTTTATTGTACAAACAAAAGAGATAAATAACATTATAAAATAAATTATATAATAATAATCATTATTGTAATTTTATAGGGCGCGTCTGTGTGTATTTTATCTGTGTAAAACTTTAACAAAACGCTAAAAGGGTATATGCAAAACTATTTACATAAATATAAATAGTGCGTGCTAATTAGGTAAAAACACTTAGCAAAACAACACTATCACTAAATGAGTCACGAGAAAGAAAAGCGAGGGAGCTGCTGCACGCAAATTGCCTTATTAGTAGGTACTTATATCCTTTGTATGCTTTGTCTTCGTTAAATAAGCAATGTCAATGTCCAAGCAGCTTGTATTTTCATCAACATGCACAGTTATTTGTAAACAAAACATCTGGCAATTCTGTGAAACTCGAAACTGTACCATTTGAGGGAACTGTGAGGCTAGACAACTTGTTTACCACTAACGTAAACGATTTTCAATAACCAACAAAAAGTTGGAAAACCCCCGACATTGACATTTCAAAGTTCAATACTTCGAAAACGGCTGAACCGATTTCGATATAAAATGTCTAAGAACCACCGCTAGAAAACCTGCTTTCAAATAAAAAAAACCGCATCCAAATCGGTTCATCCGTTTAAAAGTTACGGTGCCACAGACACACACACACACACACACACACACACACACACACACACACACACACACACACTTACACGTCAAACTTATAACACCCCTCTTTTTTGCGCCGGGGGTTAAAAACTGACAAAATGTATGAATTTGACGTAGGCGCTCGATGCGACCGTCTGACAGCTTACGTGAATCCTATACATTTTGTCTAGGGCCTTTGTATATTTTATTGGATCTATGCCACTTATGTTTCTTGAACACACCTACTATCCACATGGAGACTCTCATTCATAAACGCACCATCATTCTGTTTTAGTTAAAGTATTCGTTGTCCCTTTTTTACAAAATCAAATGTCATAATGACAGATTACGACAGAACATATTTCAAACACACTGTTAGCTATGGCACGTTTATGAATACGACGGCCAGACTTTAACCTGGAAAATGTCCTTCCCCAGATTAAAGAGATGTATACTTTTGAACCTTATTACAAAGCAATAAGGAAAAAGTAGATACATCTATAATAACCAATAGTTCTTTGTTAATCTCTTCCAATAGACTGTAGTCAATTGAATACTGATCACTTAATTTTAACGCTTACAGCTTATTTAAAGAAGCTAAGCCGTCGTGACTCAAGTAGTCACGATAAGGCTTAGTATTCATAGCCCACTGTTCCAAGTTCTCACGAGTTCCACGCTTTCCCGGGACTCGATAATCATCCGTCATTACATGCACACGAGTATGTTAGTCATTGTGGCAGTTTGCGGTGAAAAAGTACCTTTACGGAGAAAGTTACTTGATTTACAGTTCACACCAAACTAGTCGATAGATGTGTTAGAATAGAAATCGGTACTGGGCCTCTTTTCCACTGTTTTCACCATATCGTTACTATTATTGTTAACGTTATGTTATTATAGCTCTTATTAACTTGACAGCGTCCGTTAAGTGACGGGGCAGTGGTCCAACTGCTCTGTCCAACTGACTATAATTAGTATCATAAATATGAGGTAGGATTAGGTTATGTTAGTTCTTCAGCTGGCCCAGAGGGCCAAACCATCCTGAAGTAGGAGCTCCGCGCTAGCGGAGCTCCGTCGAGCCTGTTAATTTGATATTCAAACGGAAATTATTTGTCAGTTGGACAAAGCAGTTAGACCACTGCCCCGAAAGGTCCGTTATCGTACAAAAGCAAAATAATTATGTTTTTGTTAATTTATAGATCACTAGCCGTTGCCCGAGACTCCGTCCGTGCAGAAAATTAAATCTATGTTACTCAGGGATAATGTAGCATTCTAATGGTGAAAGAATTTTTAAATAGGTCCCGTAGTATTTGAGTTTATTCGTTCGTCTGTATGTGATTGTGTGCGTGTTAGTTTGTAACTCCTTCACGCTGCAACAGCCGGACGGAATTTTATGAAATTTGGAATGGAGATAGCTTATACCCTGGATTAACACATAGGCTACTTTTAATCCCGGAAAAAATTAAAGTTCCTGAGGGGATTATCGATAATCAAAATCTACGCGGACGAAGTCGCGGGCATGAAGCTTAGTTAGTAAATAAAACGCAAGATCTTCTCCGCTTTCGTTTAGTTTTACTACAATTTAACAAATATATATAATAGTAGACGAAACAAATGCCAATCACGTAATCAACAACTACTTACTATGTGTGCGCACTTAGATTTGTCGATTTTCAACGGCTTCTTATTCCAAGTCGTGAATGCATGGAATGGCATTCAGGAGGGGTCGATGATCGGCCGCCCTCACTCTGTTTTACTATTTTGTAGGGGAGCTCCAGAAATATATATTCGTCATCCATGTCGCTCTCTATGACGACGTCAAGCATCTTCATATGTCGATGACGAAATTTTTATTGGGATAAATCGATAAAGTGGGGTCTAGTGTTGTGATAAAGATAGGGGCCGTGGAGAAATTGATAAAGATTAACCGCGACATACGCACTGCTAGATCAAAATAGTGTCAACTCAAAATCCTTGCTAGTTTTGTTGCAAGTTCATAGAAGTTGTATTAAAGTTGATTTTGAAATGTAGTTGTATTTTGAGTTACTACTGTTTTGATCTAGCAGTGCGTAACTCAGAGACATTATAGAGACAATTAACTCGTTCATTTTTAACCCCCGACGCAAAAAGATGGGCGTTATAAGTTTGACCGCTATGTGTGTGTGTGTGTGTGTCTGGCACCGTAGCTCTTAAACGGGTGAATCGATTTGGATGCGGCTTTTATTATTTGAAAGCAGGTATTCTAGCGGAGGTTCTTAGCTAGGTTTCATGAAAATCGGTTGGGCCGTTTAGAAGATATGATCTCTGAAAGAACGGGTCACCAATATCGGGGGTTTTTATGTATATAATCGCCGGCGATACTGCAATATCGCGTAACAAAACTAATTAAGATGAAAAATACGCCTTAGCAAGCAAGTCAGGAAGGTACATTTTTCAACTTATTGAATTTGACTTAGGGCTGATTTTTCAATCCCCAGATAAAGCTATCCGGAAGGTAAATTTTAGCTCTGTCCTTTTCTTTCATATGACTTCAAAAAAGGATAGGAATATATTTAACTGACGGATAGTTTTATCTAGGGATTGAAAAATCAGCCCTAAGGAACGACTTAATCGCCATTATTTGAGTCTGAGTGCGGCTGTAAAGTAATTTATATGACGTAAAGGGGCCATTCTACTTTTCGTTGTACAAAAGATTTTAGTCACTTTCTCACTAAACGATTTTTATTTAAAAAAAGGGTACCTAAAGTGCAGCGTTTTCTAATTTTAAACTCGAAAAGAGACGTAAATAAGCTTATATTTAGAATTATCCTAATTCATAAAAAGTTATTTGTAATAACTATAAAAGTGAGTAACGCAGTGGATGTCGATGTCCCCGCCTTTTCTATGGAAATGTTGCAATTTACCACTGAGTTACCATGATTCTTCAACGATAATTGAGTAATTTGAGAGTTGTTTTTTTGGAAACCATTAAACATTCTAAGTTTAAGTTATTTATTTAGAAGCGGATTCATAATTTGGTATACTTTTTATCGGACGATAACGAATTATGTACACTGAAAAGTAGTTTTTTTTTTATTATTTTTTATTTAATTAATAAGTACAATTTTAATTAAAACTAACAATTAGGCATTGCCCACAAAACTGAAGTAACAGTTTGACTGTGAATGGCCCAAAGACATTTGTATGTAAAGAGCGTATAGTCTAATCTTCTTTATCGTCAAACGTGATATGAATTAGTACGACTGGTTTCTCTCGGTTACCACAACAACGTTTTATAATGACCTGGGTTATAGATTGACCGAGTGATATCAAAGACGGAAATACAGTGATATAATTAAATAGCTATTACTGTATAAGATGTTAATTGATACTTTCTCTCTCAGTGATACGTTGGCATCAATCGAAAGCGGTTGACACTGTTTTATTGAATTTACATTTCTGGCAACAGTCGCTCTTCTAAGTCTATTGTGTGACCATAGGTAGTAGTAGGTTTTGATGGGCTGCCCTAACCTAGAGCAAATAAAGTAACAAACAAACAATTATGATACACCTTTTTGTACGCTTGTTGTAACAACATTTGAAAATAGAAATTTTGAAAATTTTAACATCATTCAAGCTAACACTGCGCTTGACAATTTTTTTTGTCGTTTATTATCTCACTTTACTTGAATATCGTGCCGATTGCAAAGATAATATCGTTTATCACTAGTCTATTTATATCATTTTTATTCTTACTGTAACTGTGTTTAGTAAAAGAAACGTGAAACAAAATAGATTCGTATACAGAAGAACTCTGTCGCTGTAAGAGACCACACCTCAAACTTAAGTTATAGGTGGCTTAATAATACGTCCCCTCACTGCAACAAGGTTCTACGACTTGGCATTACAACTCCGAGATAGTTGATACTTGTTTTTTCTTTAGGCACCTTAAGTATTTTATCTAGTTACAAGAAAGTATCAGTAACTCCAAACTCCTAATGTGGACCCTTTTTCTCAGTCGCAAACAGTCATATATATTTCAAACCAAGACATATAAAATAGTCATAAACTTTTCCTGTATTCTTTCGTCACCATGACGCGTAGACAGACGGACTGCTGACAGCCGCCAAAAGTGTTAATTGCTTGCTAGCAATGCACTAACACTACTTTAGTTGTTTATTATTCAACTCGCTACCACTAAGCACGTTTATATTATATTATAACTAAATAGCTATTACTCTAGGAATAAAATCATTGAAAAGTAACTCTAACTTGCCTATCCTTATCGATTCCCAATATGGGCAATATTTATGTGATGTGCGCAAGTAGGTACCTATTTGTCGAGTCGTTTTTTGTTTGTATATAGGTATATACGTATATATTTCTCTATATAAGTATATTTATCGTTGGCTAGTACCCATAGCTCAAACTTTAGGGACTAGGTCAATTTGTGTAACATTGTCCACTGATATTTAATTATTAGTATTCAAAGCGCTAAATAAAAGATGATTTGTTTTAAATTTGCTACTTTTAAACGCGTGAATATTTTTGTGTACGCTAGGTGGCTGAGCTATTTTCATAACGCGCTCATAGTGGTCTAGTACCAAATCTATTTCAGTGTTAGAGTTTCTACAAGCATTACAATGTCTAGTCTAAGCTGCTAGACAACATGAGATAATTGCGAAAACGAAACCGAAACCGAAACAAAACGTCGAAAACCCAATTGGGATTGTTCATATTTTTACAATTACTCTAATTCGAAAACCATTTCGAGGAATAGGGTTTTAAAGCCGTTCTGCATAATTCAGTTTTTGAAATAATTATCTATTTCGGGTATTTTGACAAAAGTATATTTAACCTTTGTTTGACTTTCGTTTTCGGCTTGAAGGAGGGCCCTAGGTGTATCTTACGGGTTAGGCGAAAACCGCTTGAAATAGTATGTTTTAATACACTATTACAATCACTTTTTATCATTAGATATGATTTAATTGTTGTAATTTATTAGAAAATGCCAACTCAAATTTAAAATAATCATGTCATCCATCAAATGTCTGCTAAATAAATAAAGAAATTAAAACAAAACTAATGGGCCAAATACAGAATGAATGAAATTGCTCCCTTAAAATTACCCATTCTTTCGAATTAGAATGTAAAAACCGTGAATTATTTTTTTGGTCTATCCTAATTGTTAATAATTGTATGTGGATTGTAAATATATGATTGTATATAGAAATCGGAAAAATCCTGGTCAGCTTGCGTTATCTTTTGAGGGTTTCGTTGTATGGAGAATTGTAAAACTTTGGTTTCTGTCTGTCTGTTTGATTTGAAAAGTCGTTAACGTTCTTCGAATACAAGTTATTAAGGCCGACGACAGGTTTGCATCTTTCTAAACTCAACAAAATAAGAAACCTGTAAGGTGTCAATATGACAATCCAAATAGAATCGTATAGACATTCAAACAGAGTTCAAACTTTAAGTTTTGGCTTTTTAGGCGGCATGTCTTTCAGTTTAAAATAGATTCTAATGCGGAGCGCAAGATACGTACATTTTGGGAAGAGAAATAAAACTATGCGGCTAAAAATAAAGCACAGCAAGGTTGAGTATAAATTCACTTCGGAGTGAGTCACATCCTTAGCCGGGTAAACAATAAACATCTCGGAGCGAAGTTACTAAATAGATATATAATTGATACAGCTCTAAAAATGGTGATCCTTTGTGTTGTCTTAAGAGGATTGTTAAGCTAAAAAAAATCATACAAAATGCGATATTTATATATATTCTTTCCTATAATCTAGTCCGATTATTACGATTTTTGAATATGTTGAAGACATTATGAAGAACTAGGTCTGTACGTTTTCCTATCCAAGAAAAATCCAAGAAAACAAATAAAAAAACCAAAAACGAAAACGTACAAACATATTTTTTTAAAACAACTACTACATAATTCAAAAATCGTGGAAATCGGACGTATCAATGGTGATCTAGTGAAAAAGGGCGTAAGTAGACTTAGCTCATAATAAAAAACGGCATACTCATAAACGGAGTACACTAGACTTAAACCCTTTTTCACTTGATCTTCAGTAGACTTACACCCTTTTTCACTAGGATCCCAGAACTTAGGGGGTGAGAAACGTTATCGCGCGGAGCTAAATTTGTATGGATTTTTTTGTCAGCTACACGATTGAAGCATTGAAGCGTTGCCGCACTATCCTCATAACTGTGTAAATGATGGATTAGTAACCATAGGCATTCAGACATTCCTACCTTATTAACATACTTAAGGATAAAATGTATTTTTAAACGTTAGGTTCTTTTGACATTTATTTATGCACATTCTTCCTGTTACGGTCATGTTTATCGGTGTGGTTAGACGTGGATAAAACATCTGACACTTTCTGACTAGTAAGTGCGAGAGTGACGGATACTTTTCATAAAGTGAATCACAGGCCATAAACGAGAGACAGAGGCTTTGTTGGCCAGACAACGATAACAAAGGAAGTAGCAGACGATTACACATTTCCTCAATAAATTGTATTCTTAATATGCATTATACCAATGAACTTATTAAATATTTTTAATCGTAAAGAGTTAGCACCTCATACTATGTTTAATCTAGGCTTTATCTTCTTTATCTACATAGTATAAAACATAGTCGCTGCCGCCGACTGTACGCTTAGATCTTCAAAACTGCGTAACGGATTTTAATGCGGTTTTTTTATCCATAGGTATACCTAGTGATTCAAGAGGAAGGTTTTTATGTATGACTAGAGGACGCCCGCGACTTCGTACGCGTAGAATTAGTTTCCCGCTACTACCTCATTTCTTTCCGTTGGGGGTCGATTTTCGGAAAATCTTTTCTTAGTGCTCACTTACATCATGAAAGGAACCCCCGTACCAAATTTCAAGTTTTTAGGTACAGTAGTTTCGGCTGCGCGTTGATATATAAGTCAGTCAGGATTGCCTTTTATATATTATATAGATAAATTCTGGATTATGTACGAGTGTTAGCAAACAAGCGAAGCCAGGCCGGGTCGCTAGTTGTATAAGTGGCTACGTGGCTATATACTTTCTTCTGCGTATTAATCTATTCTTTGTTATGTATGTCACGATTTTTTTTTTCTAATTTATTTCGTTTTATAGTTGTCTAGTGTTGATCTATCCGCAGCAGTTTGAATAATGGAACCGAGCATAAATAACTAGCCTTTGTATTGTTATATTAATATACATCATAGCCCGTTCTTTGTTTTGTCACTAGGTATAATTAAATTTACGTTGCATCATAAAGGATGCAATAAAATTAAATTTATTCGTAAACACAATGCAACTGTTACATTAATGTAAGGTTAATTGCGAAAATCATTCGCATGAAAATTTGTTGGTTTCATAATTAGCAAGTTCAGTATATTTCGTTAAATTTTCGTTCTTCGTATTTAATATTCATGCGGCTGCTGTTAGCTCCCGCCCGAACTTTGCGAAATATGAACTTGGACAGAAAAAATGAAAACTGGCGTATTTTTATGCGCACCCAGAAAGGAAATTCGTGAAGAATTAGGAACTAGAGATACGAAAGAGAAACAGAGAAAAGAGAAGGTAGGTAGGTATTAGGAATATACTAGACATTTACAATACATCTGTCATTCTTCTGCATACTTAATATTAAAAGAGGATAAGTGCCAGTGCCATTGATTTCTTTAAAAATGGGCGAAATATCTCAAAATAAAATTACTCTTGGCACTGAATATATTAAATCTAATATATCACAGTTAGGGATAAAATATTGCTATGATAACCTCTGTTTAGAAATAAATTACGTTTCGGGCTTATGACTCATGATGAATATATATATATGCCTGGATTTATGGATTGCGAAGATTATTGTTTGTCTCAAGTACTTAATATGAATGATTCATTAACCTAAATTATGTTTAATCATGTATATGAAGTCTCCAATTAACATTACCTTATGTGAATTAGAAATTTATTCGAAACTTTCAAAGAAATTAGCGGCCTTTACACGTAAAGTTCGGACTGCGGGAAACGCCACGCGCCCAGTTCCAATCTTCATTCCGAACCGTATTTTTTTTACTATTTTACTGTTGCATTTACACGTACGGTTCGGAACGAAGATTGGAACGGCGCGTGGCGTTTCCCGCGGTCCGAACTTTACGTGTAAAGGCCGCTATTGTGCTACTTGATTCTGTGACTAGAAGTAGCCCTAGTTACATTTAAGTAATTTATGAGTAACTATGCCATAGTTTTCTTTTTTCACACTGTGTTTTTAATAGCAGATACACATTATACTGCTCACATCTCACACAATCTCGCGAGGTCTACAATAAATACTTATAGATAACTATAGCGGAGATTTGGTTGACTATCTTCCGATTCCATCAATAGATAGGCTCTTTGACAATTTATATTGCTGTCATTTGGTTTAACATTTTATGCCCATTCCAACATTTACAAACAATAAAGTTAAGAGAAAAGTTTGAAATAAGGCAAAGGAGAAGTATTTTTACCCGACTGCCGAAGGAGGAAGATAATGTGTTTATCAGCCTATATAATATGTATATTTGTTCCTTTGTGGCGCTCTAGAAACTAAACGCTTGGACCGATTTTGATGATTCTTATTTCAATCAATTTGTCTTACCGCCGGTTTCACAATCGACAAGTAAAGCATATTAGACAGATAGATATAGCCCTTTCTCTTTCTTACACTTTAAAATAGACAAGGAGAGAGCCAACTTTAAATGGCAGATAAGTTTACTCGTCGATTGTGAAACAGGCCCTTAATCTTGTGAGTGTCACTACATATTATGACAGTAAATAACATTCAATATGGCGGCAACCAGAAACCATAATAGTAAAAAAGAAAAAAAAAAGTCTACGAATCATGGCATGTGGGGTATTGTTGAATAGGTAATTAAAAATGATCTTTAGGTTTCTTTCATCATTTTTCATTTTGAATGTTGATTTAGGATTTATAACGATTTAAAATTGGTTAGCAACAGTCGGGTTTTGTAAAGCTTGCTTTTTGTTAATTGAAATACCTAGCTAAATAATAATTATAAATACAACACAAGCGCCTCGAGTATGCAAATGCTCATGCAAAATACCTATCTCATAATTCAACTTTCGATCTGAATCGATTAACAGAATCGATTATCGTGACATAACAATACGAGACCGCTCGACGCGACGGGTCGTCGCAATCGATTCGACACGGGCATGCCTATTTTACACGCCATTAAGTCGCTCGCGATGCGTTTAAAAGCGTCGAGTTTTCAACATTTCCCTTTCGAAATATTAACGTTAACTTTCGCAGATTAAATTTAGTTGCTGAACCCTCACCATGAGTTACAATAAACGTACTCGAATGCTCTGTCCCTCGCAACCTCGCAGTATCCTTATAGAGTGCGAGGGACAGAGCATTCGACTAGCTAACGAGTACGGTAATTGTAACTCATGGTAAGGGTACTGCTCTTTGGTCACTCGAAAACCGTTTCGATAAGTCCAATAGACTCTACATATTCTACTCGGCGTAAAACCATATTGCCGTACAGTGCTACCATATTTTTAATAGCTATCGGCAATCTTCGTTTTTCTATGACACACGAGTGACAAAATATACTGTCTGTTGCGAGTGCAAGCGTGATAGGGATAGCCTATCTATATTTTTCGATAGGACAAGACAAGGGATGGGTCCCTTTCTAGGGTCTACGAGTGGGACCACGGGTAACAAGCTATTCCGCCATCTTAGTCCTATGGGTTGGCGACGCATGTCTTAGAATTGTAGGTAGTCTTAAAATTGAAGTCTCTAAGCCCACTAGCCATTAAATGGCATTATGTGTGCTAGCTTGCATTCTTCTTGCCGTAAAAAATGATTAATTGAATATTGTGGACGGCTATAAATGATGGTAACAAACCACATGGTAACACCGTTATTTTTAACATAAGCACTTAGTTACGTTTCTCAGCTCAGTTTCCTCTGCCCGAACTAAATGTGAGTACGGAGCAAATTGCAGTTTAATTTGCTAAGTGATACAGTTATTACATTTATTACCGCTGGCGTCTCTCTGGCTCATGCTCTAGTTAATCTTACTATTTTGTTTCTAGCTATGACGCCGTATTTTGAAGTGCTATAAACCAGCCAAATTTCAAGTAGGGTGATGGAACCAATGTTGGACACTTTTAGCTGACAGGCACCAGTACCTAATGTTAAAGAATATAAAGATAAAGAGATATTTATTCGCAACTATACAAATCACACTACATAGATACAAAAAGAACAAGACACACATAAATTGTCCCACACACAAAATGGACACAGACTTCACTCTTAATTCAAATTTCATACGGTCCTAAATTGATTGTTGCAAAACAAATGAATAACCCTTATCTTCTATAAAATAAGAATCAAGTGTCCATTATTGGTGCCTTGTCGATTACTGGTTCCATCACCCTAATAGAAGACCCAACGCTATTCGTTACATAGCTGTTCCTTTGAACTGGGCAGGTTTTTTTAATGACATTCCATGAAAAGGTCATTACGGGTTTTGTTCTCATTCATACCAATTGTATGAGAAGACCAAGTGTGCTAGGCTAGGGCATTCGTGCGTTCGGCATATAGGATGATATACTCCATACAAATCCAGCTAAAAGGGATCCTAATCTAAATTAGGCTGTCTAGAAAGTTCTTCGATTCCTCAAGGCTGGTTCTTTATCACCATAGGTGCTCGGTGGACTTCTGTCTAAATACTGCGGATGCAATCTGTTCTCTGCGCTGTGGTAATTCAAATGGATGTTCAAATTTGAATCCGAAATTTGCATTCGAAAATAAAAACAAGGCAAAGAGAGGTAAAGGGCCCCTTTAGGGGCTGGTACCGATCAACTTTTGAAGGCAATGTGTGGCCGGCAACTATAGCTGCCTTACGATTTTTTTTTTAAAGTTAAAGTGAAAACAATAGCCTGGCGCGGGCCCCGCGTCGTCCACTGAAAAATGTATCGTGCTAACACAAATCAAAGCTCTTTCAATGTCTCACATGTCTGCGCCAACCTTAAAGTGGGAATGGGCGGGAAACTTGGCTGCGGGAAGACTGTTGGTAGACAAGGGCAGTATCAGAGTAACGGTCAAGGGAAGCAGTCAGTTGGCAGACCACCTGCCTGATGGTCAGATGACCTGATTATGTCATTGAAGAGGTATATCAGGCAAGTGCTGGACAGCTTGGCGCGAGAGAGTAGTACGAGTGTTATGCCCTGCAGTGGTTAATGTCGGGCTAATTGGATAGATGGTATACTCGTAATAGGGTTTTTCAACGTGCATTTCACGAACCCTTTAAAAGTAAAATGAATCTGGCAACCCTCAGGTTCTTACTAAGAATTACGTCAGAACTGCAACTTTTTCTTCTACTTGGTCACCATTCAAGCCACAATCGCACTCAGAGCGGAGGCAGCACGGTGCGGCGCGTTCCCATAATAAAAATAATGCCCAAAGCGTGGTAGAGGCGTTTTAAGTAGGGAATCACGCCGCACCGCACCCTCTGATTGCAAAACATTGGTATATACCTACCTACGGATGCAGAGAATAAACATATATCGTAGTTAACCTGCTTTCTCAGTCGACTTCAGTTATCAATCGATAAGCTAACTGAGAAAACAAGACTAAACTAATAGGAACTTATCCGACAAAATACGATATCGTATGGTCATTCTATGACTATATTACTTTTGACATGTTATCGTTCGACATCTTTTAGTTAGTAATGGCATTGCAATTGGGTTAGTTTAGCCCGAGTACAATAGAACTCTTGTAATCCAATCCGCGATGTCCCGCCCCACTACTTAAGTGTTCATACATTGACGCAATCGTGCAATGTCAATTGGACTGGCGGGTCGAACGTTATTTTCTGCTAAAACCATGACGTTTTCAGGATATCTTAATCATTAATTACGTAGTAAGGTGACCCTTGTGACTAGGTACCAAAAAAATGAACTCGTAATACGTCGTGTAATTTATACGTTCGATGAAAGGTGTTTCGATAAAATAATAGGCACCTTATGGTATTGTTTTAAACTGGGCCGCCATAACTGTCAAGTAAATAAGAGCTAAAACGTTGACAATACGAAAACAGGTCAAAGACGATATGGTTAGCGAATCTCGGCCCATTATTTTTTGTTAGCGGGTCGCGACCGTCACGATGCTAAGCTTCACGTAAATCGTAGCGGCCTTTACACGTAAAGTTCGGACCGCGCGGGAAACGGCACGCGCCGTTCCAATCTTCGTTCCGAACCGTACATTTTTTACTATTGTACTATTACAGTTGCATTTACACTAGGTACGGTTCGGAACGAAAATTGGAACCATTTGGAACGGCGCGTGGCGTTTCCCGCGGTCCGAACTTTACGTGTGCAGGCGCCGCCAATGTTTCACAGCTTGAACTAAATGCAAGTGTGGAGTAAATTGCAGTTTAATCTGTTAAGTGATACAGTTATTAACTCGTTCGTCACTCAAGCGCATGCTCTAATTACGCATGTAATCAACGGCAATGCGTGTTCAAATTTAGATTAGGTAGAAATTGTATTCGACGTGCAATGGCTCTATAATTTCTTTGTTTATATCAATTGCTGTAGGTAATAGAGAAGCTACAGACCTACTACTTAGATATCGACTGTAGAATTAGCTAGAAAGTTATGTAACGACTAGAGGACGCCCGCGACTTCGTACGCGTAGAATTAGTTTCCCGCTGCTCCCCCCCATTTCTTCCCGTTGGGGGTAGATTTTCGGAAAATCCTTTCTTAGTGCTCACTTACATCATGAAAGGCACCCCTGTACCAAATTTCAAGTTTCTAGGTACAGTAGTTTCGGCTGTGCGTTGATATGTCAGTCAGTCAGTTTAGCCTTTTATATATATAGATATATATATAGATTGAACAAAGTTTAGCAATACATTTTCGAATGCACTTTTTCAATCTTGTCCCTAGGTAGGTAGGTATCATATAATTATAATATCGCGTCAGTTTTAAATAAAAGTCGCGGTATGGCCTTTGATACGTTAAATAATATAAGATTTTAAACTATAGATAACAGTGGCAACTTTCTACCCGTTTATAATCTTTCTCTTTCTCGCTTCCGCGGGAACATAACCCCAAAACATCGTGGGTGTGTCCGTCCGTGGTGTGTACGCATAAAATGGCGTCAATGGCGTGTTAGTTAGCAGACCGGTTGCACGCAACGGGACAATCCCATACCACTCGCATATAAAACTCGATGTTACTGGCAACAGGGACGTAAACAATGAGCCATGCGCATGCGCATGAGTTTAACGTAGTTGGTTTCACGCCTTATGAGGATTGTAAGGCGACGCTATTATAAAATCGCGTAGCTGTAAAAAAAAAATTAATACATATACAGTGAGACATCCATACGAACATATGTTTTGACAACAGTTAATTGCATCCTAATTAACATAAAAAACATGTGTATTGTTAAGTTATATTTTTTTTTATACTAGCTAATTCACCACGCACTGTAAATCAAAAATAGCTCAATTATTCCTCAATTAACTTGCAATTAACTTAGACTTAATGTAATACATTGCTGCTCGATGCACTCTTTAAAAATGAATTACACTATATTGGAGCTATTAACTTAATTCCTTCTTTAAACGGTTCACAACACTTAAAGCTATCGTTACATAAAATAATATTTATGCTCTTGATTATGGATGTCACACACTGGCGGACGGTAATGTTTCTTAACCCCGCAATCAACTCCGATTTCCACGATTTTTGAATAATTTGTATTGTAGATATGTTATATTATGTAGGTTTCCGTTATTTTTATTTTGTGCTTGTTTCTTTCGTACTGGGTATCTATTCTACATCATCCACATCGCCATTGACTTGTTATTGGTACCTACGGTTTTTAATTCGGTCGCCATTACTGTTATGTAAATAAGAGCTATCGTATCGTTGACAATACGATAACACGACAAAAGCGTATGATTTGACCGTATTGAATAGACGCCCAGTGGGCCTAGTATGGTTGCGTTTATATCGCGTGTCAAATGTGGGTAAAGCATCCGTCTCTGTCATACTTACTTACGTGTCAAAAGGTGACGGATGCCTTATCTAAACTTTGTCACGCGATAAAAGCAGCCATGTTAGGGCCCCAGGGCCTACTCGGTAAAGCCACATTGCTTCTGACATGCTATAGTAATCGTTATCGTTATGATAGCTCTCATTTCTTCTTCTTCCAGTGCTTCTTCAATCGTGAAGGTTCTCCGTCAGCTTCTTGTACTCAGGGCCCTGCCAAGATGCACTACGCTAACTAGCGTTTCTATTCGTTTAGTTTTTAACCAATCGCGTCACTGCTAGATCACGTGACTTTTCGTATCACGTCATCTACCAGTGACGCGATTGGTTTAAACACGAAACGAATAGAAACGCTAGTTAGCGTAGTGCATCTTGGCAGGGTCCTGGGCCCTCAGGTCCCTATCCGCAGCTAGCCGGAACAGCTCGACGGCAGCAATACCCGTCCACTCCCGGATGTTTCGCAGTCACGATTTCTTCCTTCGTCCAGCGCGTCTCTTTCCCCCCACTTTGCCCATCATGATCAACTGCAGCTCTTTTTTACTTGACAGTAATGGCAGCCTAGTTCAAAACGATACGATAACATGTCAAAGGCAATATGGTTTAACCGAATACTTAAGTACAATTGAGCCCCTTGTTTAGCATAACCGGATTAATTTTTAAATCGGATGGGAGTGAAATCTGTCAAACCAGTTTGGCAAAACGCGCTAAAGACCATAACCATTGAAGTACCCGTTGAGAGTGCTGTAGACAGTTTCATTCCATCATACAAATGCATAATTAAGTCAATGTAGGATAATCCCTGTGACTGGAATACATCAGGAATCTCTGAGATAGAAATTCATTTAGATTCATAAGTTTATTTTGCAAAAAAAATGTTTGGAACACTAACTACTACTATACTATAAGCAAACATAAGCATAGAGGCATTCCATCTTAGTCCTCAGGGTTGGCAACGCACTTGCAGACTTTAGAATGCAGATGTGTATGAGTTTCAGATTCCGCAAAAGGTAGGGCTCCGTGGAATAGCAGTGGTGTGACGACGAGTTTGTACTCGAAAAGAAGATTACGTACGAGTAACTCGCTGAAGTACTTGCTATCGATATGATAATAATAAACAAGTACTTGAATTAGAGTATGATAACGAGGAATTCAATTGTAATGTTTTTATGCTCCTACTTTGATAGATCTATATTTCTCATTGCAGTAGGAGACTCAGTAGGAGCACGACCCCGAAGGGGGTGGTCTGTATGCTAGTTTGTCTACCTACTAAATGGCATTAAAAAAATAGTGCGCTGTTTTGAACGAAATTGGCAACATGATCCAATCTTTAGCCAACGTCTGATGCATATTATGTGACCACCACATGAACATTTTAATTTCACCTGTCAACTGTAAACTATGTTTTGCTTTGGCAGACAATTCTTATGAATTGCATAGAACAAGGTTGCAACCGAATGATACTGACTGTAAAACGCAACATTTCAATCGCAATCGTTTTTTAAATCCGGGCTAAAGAAACAGAAAAAAAATATCCGAGTTTTTCTAAAGCTTCTTTTTTATGTTTCGAACGTATAACTGTGCCGACGGATTGCTTTTAAAAAAAGTTATACAATAATCTATGTCGGAAACCAGAAAATACTGTAGGCACTGCTGCTGCACGTACCGTTGATTTCTTGATTGCAATGCGCCCTTTTTAGCAGGGGCGACCAGCGGAGCGGAACCAGCCTCCGTTGGTCAATTGCACTTTAGAAAGGTCCCGTTAACCTGGTTCGATCGAGTTAGGTAAATTGGCGGGTTGGTTAACGGTAACCGTGCAAGCTGCAACGTTTTGCGGCTTTTATGCGCCATTTCCGTTTGCGATTTAAGTCCAGTGGTTTTCCCACGATAGGTACATCAAGAAATATTTATACGAAACTTCAAGAGCAATATCCTTTTTACTCTCCTGTTAGGTACTTACAGTCACCAGCAATATTAAATTATAATATACGCTGGTAAACATCTTAGCTTAATTGTGCAAAATGAGGTTACAGACTTATCAACAAGTTTTTAGAGTTGTAGGTAATTCTGAAACTCTGCCTACCCCATTCTGGGAACGAAGACGAGAGTTTATGTATGTATGTATATTATACTTACAACATATTAGGCTCAAAAATATCTGACACGTTGTAATGCCTAGAGGCGTAGGCATAAGCGACACGTGTTAGATAAGTTGCTATTTCGAAGTTGAATTTTTGGATAATGACCCCATGACTCGCCTAAGCGGGCAGGGGTCCTTTTTTCTGGTATTTCATAGACTATATAGAAACGGTTTCAATTTCAAATAACACAATTATTTTGGCCGAATATTTAATATGAGAAAACGCGGACACATTAAAAATAATGGGTACTCATTTTCAAGAATCATGTTGCGCATCATGTTTTCCTATGCAATCATTGCCTACTTACTTGCAGCATCTAGATTATACTGTTAGCTTGACGTTTCTATTGCATGAATAATCATTCGCATCGAAACCAGCATAATAAATAATGTATTGGACAAGGAACTAGTTTAAGTTTGCATTTGTTTCCGTCTTGATGAGTGATGATACTGATGATACATTTCATGTTCACGCAAATTGCTCATATGCAAAATGATAGAGCATAACCAACGAGGGTTAGGTGCAAGAAATGCAACGCATTTGTGCACTAGGCTGTAAGACAAATGCTGTTTACCGCTTTATGCTGCATGCCTTAGGCCGCATTTCACAAAACTGGAATAAGACTTACTCCGAGATTAGTTTACACAAATTCGGCGTTTAATCTAGGTTAAACAAGACCATATTCTCGTTTGGTCGAATCCGCCCTTAAAGCAAACAAGATTCTTACCTTAATGAGCTATCTAAAAATAAGCTATGACATGTGTTAAGTAAGCCTTTTTCTAATGATACAACTGCAAGCATGGTATGATCACGAAATGCTGCATCTGTATAGGTTTTTAAGATTTCGGGACTAGCCAATGCAAAATTAATCTCGTAAATTCCGGGATTGCAAACCCTAAATTTTGTAGAGTTTACGGTATAAAGAGTTTTACCTAAAGAGTTCGAGAGTTTGGAGTGAAACTGGCAACATGACCCAACCGCTGATTAAGTGTAGTTTTGCCTCTTGAGAATTTTATTATTAAGAGTACTTACTTATAGCTTGGTGAAAATAGTTTAATTTGCTCACAGATGAAACTACAGAGCAAATGAAACTATTTCATCAAGCTATAAATAGAAAAAGTAATCGTACCTTGCAAAACAATAATTCAATTCACTATTAGAAGCTTGTTGATAAAGACATTTTCTCACTTTCGGATTCCCGCCACACCGGGCCGCCATTAATAGTAGGGGAGCCCAAGAGGGGATTTCGGGATTTACTCGAGCGCGGCAGATTAACATAGGGGGGCATCCTTGTACCCTGTTGAGTACCTCCAGCAAACATGAGCACTTTATCCTGGAACGTGCGTCCAGGATAACCGATCAGACTAGATAGTAAAAAAAAATCAATAGCTTGAAATACTCCAGCGCGTCAGATTAAGGTAAGGTAGGTTAATTACATGCCAAAAAGTCTATATTTCAATAATCTGACGATTTAAGCGTAACGCAAAGGGGTGGGAGGGTCACGAATTTGCAAAAAAAACTCCCACCCCTTTGCGTTACGCTTAAATCGTCAGATTATTGAAATATAGACTTTTTGGCATGTAATTAACCTACCTTACCTTAATCTGACGCGCTGGAGTATTTCAAGCTATTGATTTTTTTTTACTATCTAGTCTGATCGGTTATCCTGGACGCACGTTCCAGGATAAAGTGCTCATGTTTGCTGGAGGTACTCAACAGGGTACAAGGATGCCCCCCTATGTTAATCTGCCGCGCTCGAGTAAATCCCGAAATCCCCTCTTGGGCTCCCCTACTATAAAGTGCTCGCCTGAATGACCGGTAAAATTACAATAATAACCGGTGAATGAATCCCAATTTGTATAAGGTGCTTAGAATTTAACTCGCATTTGAAGAAACTAGAAAGCGACGTGTGACTCTCACATCAACGGAACCCATTTGAATGCACAAATAACTTGGTTTAAGCAAACACGTGGACGACAATAGTAAATGGCGAAGAAGAAAGTTATTTGCGAAGCTTTAGATTTTCACACCTTCACACACAAAGAATACGATAATGTCTTACGTACATTATCTTTATGACATTTCGTTCATTGAATACAAAACGGACACATTCCAAAATCAGTCAGTGTTGCATTTTAAATTTAGAAGCTGTTGGTATAAGATTTTCAATGCAAGAGCAAATTATTTTGGAATGTGTCCGTTTTGTATTCAATGAGCGATTTATTATGACATAGTATAAAACAAAGTTGCTTTCCACGTCTGTCTGTCTGTCTTTCTTTCTGTCTGTCTGTGTATACTTATCCGCTAACTCCTCATAAACCACGCAACGGATTTTGATGCGGTTTTCATCATAAGTTAGATATTTTTTTCACGCAAGTTTTTTAAATTCTGGTTTATGTACAGGTGTTACAGTCTCACATAAACCGAAGCGAAGCGGGGCGGGTCGCTAGTGATTGAATAAAGTAGAAACTTTTGAATTTCCGTATTTTATTTATCTAGAAAAAAATATGTAACTTGCACTACATTTTCTCCAGGATTTCCTCTTTAGTGGTGACTTGGGTTCAAGTATTTAATAAAGTGCGTTATAAGCTGCTTGCTTCATTCTAGCGTAGAATATGCCAGCAATAAGCAAACCAAACCTTGCCGCTCTTATAAGAGGCGATACCAAAACAGGCGGGCCATAAGGCAAACTCATGTTAGTGGCTATATTATTCTTCTTTCGTTTTAAAAGGCAGCCACGAGGCTTGTTTGTTAATAGCACGTTAATAGCTTTTCAGAGAATGTCACAACGATGATGATGTTTTTGTGTAAACGTCAAGTATTTTTTCATGTTTACTGCAGCACCAGCCAGTACTAAATTTTCAGTTCATGCAGGTCGTTCACCTGCACACATTTAGAAAATCGGCAACACGCGCTCAGTGGTACATCCCTAGCGACTAGTGACTAGGTCAAGACCGTAACAATTTATTTATTTATTTGCCGGAATCGCATTTGTTGGTAGGAAGGCCAGTGGCCGAGTGGGCAGCTAAGAATACCGCGTGTCTCTGCCGCGACCACCAATTATAGTGGGTTGGCGTTTCGCCAGATCGCTCGGCGTAGTCGCGTGGTCAACAGAAACAAAACGTTCATCGATTGGGATCAATCATTCTATCACTTCTTCCGTATTGTTATGTAGAGCGGAACGCCATCTAACGACGAAATTAGTTTAGTTTACAACAATGTCATAAATTGTAGCAGCTTACCCTTCGAAGTGGATTTTCTAGTTGGTTGTTGCGATCATTACTGATTAAATTTATAAAAAAACAAATTCAAAAGCAAATAGGTAATTGCGGTTTATGCGGCTTTGCACCATCTGCATTTAAACGAGGTGCAATTAATTGTAAAATTAATTTAATTAATGATCAGTACCTAGCTCAAGTTGCTTGCCAACAAATTAAATGGATAATGTAGAAATTCTTCATTTGGGTTAGTGCTATTTATGTTAATACGTTACCGGTAAGCAACAAGAAAGTAAGGTTTATTAGTAGCAATTTAAAAAACTCGGCAGTTTTAGGGATGCATTAAATTTAAAACTATGTAATGGGAAATGTAGGTATACATCTATGTTCCGAATTTAATCCAATTCCAGTCATCTACGTGCCACTGATAAATATTTAAATATCTACATATCCTCACAAGTTTTTACATAATACTTATCGGTAGCAAAGTTAAGTTTACAGTCCACGACAGTCCCAGTCTCAATAATTTTGTATACTTACATTGACGCAACCGTATCAAGTAAATTTGAATGGCGGGGCGCGCCGTCGTGGGTTGAAACCATTTTAGCATTAGACCATGTTTTTCAATGGGTTGATAACTACAATATTTAAAAAAACACGTTATACTTTAATAATAATTAGTTTAACTTATATAATAAAAGTCAAAGATTATGAAATTTATAGTTCATGCGTGTCTTATAAGCACACATAAATGTAGAGAATGTCCAGAATTAAAACATAGAAACTTTTAATTCCTACGTGGCTGGTAAACGGTTCGTTTAATGATAAGTATTCAGTGTAACCTCTTGCCTATACTTTATGAAAATAAAGATTAGTAAGTAAGCCTATATTATAAGTTCATAAGAGCCGAAGCGAGATGGTGATTCTACTAACAGCGAGATGGTTATTTTATTAACTTTCCGATAAGTAATTGCGAGATGTTCATTATTACGATTCCCGTTATCATCATTGTCAATGGTATCATGGCTCATGGCCAACGCTTTCGCGCTGAGAAAGATAGCCTATTGTTCTGAATAGTTTGGTTTGGTTGCGCAACGTTTTAACCAAACCAACTTATGTATTACGAGTAGGTAGTTCTAATAATCAAACTTAATGAAAAATATTAAGTTTGATTGGAGTTTAAAAAAAGTATTAACGTCCTTGATGGTTTTTTTGACAAAATATGGGATGGTAATGTTATAAATATTCTTAGTGTAACTTTTTTAAACAGTTTATTTTTACAAGTATTCAAACGATTTTCTGAGCTAATAGTATGTACCAAGTTATGCAACCCCACCGACTATTTGTTTCAGGATATAAAAGAAAAACAAATAAAAAAAATCGGGTAAAATCTCACACTCGATTGATCAAGTCCTAATCTGAACACTAGGCTTGTACTAGGCCAGCCATTCTCAATGTGTGATTCGTGGACTCCATAAGGCCAAGGGCGTGATTCTCTCAAAAACGGCTGTCGGTCGGACGAATGGGCGAAATCGCAGCGGCGAGTTTAAGTAGTCCCGTCCGAGCGAACAAAACACATTTTAGCGCGTGCATTTTCATTTGGCAGCATGGCTTCTGTCGACAAGATCGAACATATAAGGCTGCCTAATTGAGAATAAACGCGCTAAAATGTGTTTTGTTCGCTCTGACGGGACAACTTAAACTCGGCGTTGCGATATTCACTCGTTTGTTCGTTCGACCGCGTTTTTGAGAAAATAACACAACAAAGCTCCGCCGGAAAACAAAGTTACCGTTGTTCTTCAGCGTTCCGTCGCTATAAAAGTTTAAGAACCGCTACACAGTGACGTAGAAATGCGTGTTCATCACACCAATTTAATATAGGGCCGGGAATCGAACCTGAGATAACTAGCTTCGTAGGCAGGGTCAATACCATCTAGGTTTACCGTAGGTACCTACCTACTTCACTATGCAAGAATTGTTAATGTTGCACTCAACGTGGTGACAGATGGCAAAGCGTTAACAAGAGGACTGCTTGCAAATATCGTAACAAAACATGAATTTTATCGATTTTCTCGCAAATAGGTAGTAACAGGTTCCAAATAGGCATGACATTTTGCGATAATTCTAAACTATTAACAGGTAAGCATTTGAATCGAACGTGACTATGAAGACCTTAAACCCATTCACCTTCCAGCGTGAGTTGTATGTTGTTATCTCTGTCGCAAGGCACAACAAAGGTTATTTTGTGCATGGTTAATTCCAACCTCATTAAGTTGTACGCCGTAGAGTAACCACAATGTCATGGTGTCAAAAATGCACGATATATTTCTGAACAGCTCAAAAAATAATCTGGCTTGGCTAGTAAATTAAATACAAAGAGGAACCTACAACTTGTAGTGTGTAAGTTTTGTTTCACATTTGCGTCATTTTTCACGTTTGGCAGTTTGTTTTCGTGGAGGAAATATGTAATGTGCATTTCTTATCATTTTTGTACAGTCCCCGTAAAACCTGTAACTGGTAGCATCAGACCCAGGATGCAGACAGTAACTTCACTATCATAACGACTCTATCCTTATACTTCCATCGTTACCAATTATTCATATCACACCATTGCAGGCCCTGCATTGTTCGATTGATAACGCGTTGTAGGTCATATCACGATCGTGAGTTCAATAACAGCAAGGCAATAGGCGCGGCATGAAATAATGCGTTGCGTAATCTCTCCATTAGGACGCGGCATATAGACATAATGCCATGACCTCGCTCGCTATACGTTCTTTCGTATTTTGAATCCTGGCGATATTCAATCTGATAAATGACAACCATATTCGTTGATAAAAATTGCAAGATAAATATTTTTATGGATAACTAGCAAGGTCATCGTGGGAGATGAGAAACATTAATTTACTCGAATAAGCGTTGAAGGTAGTCACGTAGTAAATGAAGTAAATTGGAGTGAGATCAGCGTTTGTATGCTATGCTATCATAGATGTAAAATTAGGTACTTAAATTGCTTAGTTCGTCACGGAAACTTGTTTATATTGGCGAGAAACGGCCCTTGTTTTACTAACTGGATCCATATTCATAAACCTTTTACTACTGTTTATGAGATTTAGGAATAATATGACTGCTCTAATGTGTCGTTTTCGGAATAAGTCATTTGAGACCACACGTCAGGAAAAAAGAAAGAAAACTAGGAATGCAGTCTATATAAAAAAAAAACACATTCAAAATATGTAGTTATCGTTTTTGCAACTTCCCAGATTGTGGGATAGATATAAAACTTAAATATACTTACAAAAATACCCAATAGTTTAAAAAATGTTGGTATAATTCGCAGAAAAAATATATCTCACCCTATAAAACTCTTAAATGGTGAGGTTTTTTATTCGGTACTACAAAGAACATCCTAAGCTTTTGTTAAAATGCACTGGTGGAAAATATACTAACAAAACTGCAACATAATATACTACTATTTTAAAAATAAAAATTAAGCTTATTGTAATGACGTTACGTTTTGCAATTATCCTTGTAATTATTAAAATAATAAATGACCCTATTCCTTGGTGGTTTTCTCCTTTTGTTTTTGCCTAGTCGATATAACAATGCATGGCCATTGACCATTATGAAAACTGACTGATAAAAACCGGTACCGATAACCAGCTACATTTAACATCCCTACCCCATATCTGTTAAGTAATGCCCTATCTCTTTCACACCTACGTTGAAAGTAATCATCTCGACCGTTCTTTTAAGTTTAGTCATAACTTGTCATTCAGGGAAGGTGCTTGTGGCCGCAGTTATTTTTACGTGCTGTTTAAATAAAATTATTTACAAGTTTTAAATGTAAGAAAATAATATACTCTATAAATTAGTTTTCGGTTCATAATTTGAATTTGAGGCATTGTTATCGTGTATGTTCCGAATCTATCAATTAAACTTGTGGGTGTGGTAAAAATGTCAAAATCGATGTTTTACCTCATAGTATTGTGAATTTTACGTAATAAATCAAAATAAGGTTTATTGAACTAGTAGATTAAGCAGTGTGGAGTGCTAATAAGTGTGTTTTTGGTGCAGAAATCGTCATCGACGAAAACGACGACGATGACAACGCCGGCCAAGCTGTTTGGACGCGAGCTCTCGTCTTTAGACGAGGTGGACGTCGACGAACTATTGGCCAAATTGTCACAGGAGGAGCTTACTATGCTCGCCAAGGAGGTCGATCCTGATGTAAGTAGTTCTTTTTTAACTGAATGTATCTTTGGTTGAGTTTTACACCAGCTTTCTTGAAAAATACTGTTTTGTTATGTAGAATGGCACAAAAACAATCGGTGCCATGGACTCGATACCCAATGTTTTATGTTGTGCCCAACTGGAGGCAGGAGGTGAAAAATTTAACATGCCCTCTTCGCCTTTTATTATCAGATAAGTGAAAAATTACAAAAGATATCCACAAGTTGAGCATGGATTTATGTATTATGCAAATAAGTTATTTAGGCATTAAGTCCTTATATGCAGGCAAATAATAAACATTTACATAAACAAAAACTATTGATATACTGCGACCCCAACTTTCAAAGCTGGTGCTTCTTCAATAGTCTACTCAATTTCATTGAAACATCCCCTTTTGACTTGATAATAAACCAGCTTAGTTAGACTAGCTCATTTATTTCTTTTTAAACACATCCAAATTCGTCAATCTATCTGTTTTGGAATTGCGATGTTACAGACAGACATTGAGGTTAAACTTATAACACCCCTATTTTTGTGTGAGGGATTAAAAGTACCAAGTTCTACTCTCTTGACAATCTGGTTTATTACATTATATGTATTAAAAAAATACTCAGTGCCAAATTAGCCATGTAGCAACAGTAGCAAATGCGCACCCACATCTCCGACATACTTATTTCTAATAGTACTGTTTTATTTAGCACCCTAAACTTAACCTTAACCTAGAACAAACTTAGGGTATCTTTATTGAATTTAAATGGACCCCGCACTGGCTTAATCTGGCACTGAAAATACTGTATACAAATGTGGCATGATGTCTAAGCATATGAGAGATTGAATGAGCCGAGAATGACTTTATTTTTTTTTACCATGTAATAATTGCTATATCTCATATAAAAGACGGTTAGGATTCCGCTTGCATTGCACCTGCATAGACTAGTCTGACTCTGACCAGTTGAAAGTCTAATCAAAATATATATTGTTTACTTTAAGGTCAGTTTCCATGCTTATATGGCGAAGGCTAAAACAATTTACTTTGTGATCAGTCTTAATGCCATTGTTATCCTTAAGTAATAGTGGGATTCATTTTATTCTCTTTCTCAGTAATAAAAACAATAGTTAACTTAACAATCTTAAATAATCAATTAATTATTTTGTGTTTTTATATTCCTGATACATACTCCTAAGTAGTGTAGTGTGCTACGCCACACTCACATTACGACTAATATGTTCCTTAAAATAACTACTAAGTACTACTTATTTAAGTCACAATCAACAAACGTCCAATGACTAATGTAGTGTCATTGAATCGTAACATTACATAGTGACCCTGCCAGGAGCACACTACAGTAGCTAATTAATAACTATTAAATAGATAAAAACTTTTAAATAGATAAACCCTTCTTTCGAACCTGATAACTCTTACCGGACCCACTGATTTTCATCTAACATAGCTTAGAACTGCCCTGTTCGAACTAACTTTCTAGTTAAAAAAAACTGTATGAATTGGTCCATCTGTTTGGGAACTATGTATGATGTTATGTTAAACTTATCATTTAAATTGCATTGAATTATAAGTTTAACATAACATCACAGTTCCATAACTATTATTATAACAATGCGCATAACTCGACGGACTAGTTTGACGAACAAAAACATCATACATAGTTCCCATTGAATCATTGAGAGGTTAAAAATGTATTTTTCTTTAGTCTTGAACTTAAACACGAGAATAAGTGATAATTCCATCCAGTCTGATCTTTGCTAATTAAACTGTTTACAATTCACACTTTACAAAAGAACAAAAGGTTCTTTGTAACACTCTAATTAGTGTTTTAAGACAGCTTTACAATTTATAGCGCTCCTCACCTTGAGATATTGTTACTCTTTAAAATGAAACTAGAAATTAGCAGATAAGTTACTCATAAATTATAAATGCGAGTGTTAGGTTGTCTGTCTGTTTGTTACATAGGTATTCTGGTCTAAACCTTTAAACCTCTGATAGTTTGAGTCCTGTGGAATCATATAAAACATACTTTTTAAAAGGTAAAAGGTAGTAATTAAAGAGATCTATAGTTACTATTGAAGTCACGGGAAAAAGCTACTATGTTATGATTAAAATTTATATTTGTCTATCCCAGGAGCCTTATACTAATCCCTGACTGTACTTAACTTAACATATAAGTGCTTAAAGTTTAACAAACTTTTAACTTGAATAGTGTAGTGTAGTGTAGTAGAATGCAGTGTTATCACTAACTTCTTATAAATAACTCATTTCCATGCTCAGTTTCCTTATTAACATACTTGTCACTTGAAATAACTCCATTTATGTAAGATTTTAATCAACTATTATACAAATTTAACAGACAGTTAAACCTATAATTAACACTTTTTACATAAAATGGCACTTTAACCATAATTAACCGCTTTTTGTTTTTGGCACTTAAGTGGTAAAATAGTAAAAAAATGTAAATAATAACGGCTTTCATTGTTCGTGTTTAAAATAAGTAGGTAAACATTTTACAAAAATATAGGAAACAGTAATTGATCTATTATTATAGCTTTTGCATGACTTACATTATTATATCAGTTACTTTGTTTATAAATACACTAGATACTACTTATTCTAAACATGACTGACTAACTCGACAAGGTATTAAATATACATAATGGTGGTGACTCTACATACAATAACCTCAAGAAAGGTATTTAACTATCAGTATCTACCCACCAAGTGACTTGCATTAAAGTGTATACAAACTGAAAATTAACTAAAAATACTAGGTTTCAATATTGTTTTACTCTTACAAGGGGGTAGCTTGGTAACACATACCATAAATCTTAGGTTTACATTACATTTAATTTAAATACTCTCACAACCTTTCTTCTCTTGAGTTTGATCAAAGGCCAGCCTTTTTTTTTCAATCCTCATTTTTTATTTTTTTTATCTGTTTATACAGCCAGTACAAACTGCCAGTGGCCAAAGAAACTGATTGCTCTTTCTAACAATACGATTTTAAGAGAGGTGTTAAACTATCAGTACCAAGTTACCGTAACAGTGTGCTCCAGTAATCACCGGTTTGCATAATTGTAATAAACCACTGGCAACTGGCGCCCTTCTTAATTTACATTTCGTCGATGATATTGCAATGCCTCATACATAACTAACAAATTAAATAAGGTGCAAAATACACTTTAGGTAGTATGTCAGTAAGGTACATTTTGTAATTTATTAAATTTGGTCGTTACGCGGTATTGCTGTATCACCGACGATTTGTGTTTTCAACCATGAATTACATGTGAGAGACAAAGTGAAGAGATATACATTTCGTTTTCATGAGTTACCTTTTTAGTTTTAGGCTTAGGGAGTCGACTCGCGATCGTAAGGTACCTAGTTCGAACCCCCGCGGTCACCATGTACCAATGAGTTTTTTTAACTTAAGTGCATTACCCGACACTCTTACGGTGAAGGAACAACATCGTGAGGAAACCTGCACATTCGAACAGCTGAATGTGTAAGAGGGCAATTGCATAAAAGATCCTAAAGGGTTGAAGTGTATCCGAAAGGGCCCATCTGTAAGATAAGATAAATAAGATACACACATGTCATACTAACTTTACGCTACTTCTGTGATCATTGTACACGCATTGCAAAATTACTATTTTAATATAGCACAACAGGTTGCAAAGTAAAATTACCTGATTACAATTTAAACAGATATTGGATATTTTTTTTATATCATTTATCAATTACTACAATCTTTATGATAAGCATGAAGCTTGAAGCACTATCTATTTGTTTATTATAATGTTTACAAATGGATTTTATCACCTTAATTTCCTAATTAAACACTAAATGTTATTGTGTAACAGCATTGTGTCATTTTAACTGCTGAATTACTTAACCGAATGTAACGGTAATTTGTGGTAACCTCGATGTGACCTCACAAACAGTTTCTCATCGTTTTTTAATTGGAGAATTGCTGTACTATAAGTCATTGCAAAACTACATAGTATTTCAAAAATATCCATATAATCAATCTACATATGCAAAGTGTGTTTTGGTTTGTTCCGTTTTTGTGCTATTTACAACGCCTCAACTGATTGGTCTGAAATTATGTTAGGATTAAAGCCTGGAGATGTTTGGATAGTTAGGGTAGATTTTCGGTATTCAAAAATATTGTATTTATTTTATTTATTGTACTTACCGTTAAACTGCAATATAAATTGAGTAAAACTAGCCTCTTATTATTTTAATATTTATTTTCAGGGTGTATCCATATGAATATCTACACATGACATTAATGACATAAGAATAGATCACCCTTTCCGACCTCTGTTCATAAGTATTTAGGCACTCATTATTTAATGCTCAATAATCAATCATTTATTGCATTCCACAGTATTAGTTTACAGGAAATCCATACTATTACCTACGAAAATTACTTTCAACATCATACTACCGAATCAGAACCAATGGACTCTTTTAAGTGCTGGTTACATTCTTATTTATGTAATATGCAGAGCCTGAAATCTGTGCCAGAGGCATCCTTCTTAAATCGCCAGTTTTCATATTGCGACAATAAAAAAATAATTTTTTTTGCTGTTTCATACAAAATTAAACATTTTTTTAATAGAAATAGATTTATGGATTTTTAATGACTTTCTGCCGATAAATGGGACATTGACAAGGATATCTTGGATACCATTTTGAAACGAATAGTCAGCTGAATAAAAATTCAAAGTGCACGCAAAATTATCAAGTGACTCCGACTTAGCAGTATAATTCTGAAAGTAGTTTTTTTCATACAATTGTATGGAAATAGTAACGAGTGGCTGAATACTTATGACTGGTAGTGTAGGTATAATATGGTGTTATCAATTATGTCACACACCTACACCCTACTTACTGATATCTCTTCTGATAAGCTCTATTTAATTACTTACTTTGTAAAGGATATTATTCCTATTATATTTAGGTAAGTTAAGTAATCGTCTCCTTTTGCATAAAAGTGAGACATTAGTCATGTTAGTATTATAGCGATGAGATAACATTTGTCCCATACAAACATCCTAACTAAACAAATTCTGACTAATATTATGAATGCGATAGTGTTTGTTTGTCCTCGTTTCAAGTTAAATCGGAGCAACGGTCTTTAAACATGTTACGAACAAGCTATCATTTTAATATTCAGAACTGTAATACCAAGCAATAGAATATGCATTTAGAATTGTAATCATTCAAATGTAGTTTTTTTTAATGTTGCCACGTAACGTAACGTATTAGGGTAGAAGTACCGTTTGTGGCCAGTGTACACTTTTTGGCCATTTAAGGTTGAAATAAGCTTCAAAAATACTGTAAAATTAAACAGAATATTCATGAATAGTTAAGACTGAAGATTAATTAAGATAAAATATAAAAATATGTTTGTAATTTCATAATGCTTTAGATATTAGTTAAATTTTAGAGTGGCCAAAAACGGTGTAAAGATGGCCAAAACCATACCTATAATATCCCTAATAATACGCCATTATACCAAAGAAGGCAGCTAACTGGATATTAATAGTATAAGCATTTTAAACTGAATGGGTTTATCAATAGAGTATAAAATGCTTTGACTACTAGATTGTACTTAGCTACCTTCTTTGGTATTGTAAAACGTCTTGTTTCTAAATAATTTCACTAACGACTTTTTTCTCTGATTCCAGGACAACTTCCTACCCCCATCCCAGCGCAACAACTACGATTGTGAAAAGGACCCCACAGGCCCGCTGAACCGCAAAAAACTGATCGAGCACATAAACAAGCAGGCGCTGGAGACTCCAGACCGGCCTGAAGTGAAGCCCTACGTCGCCGGCGTCATCAGGGGGAAGAAGGTCAGTGATATCATCATGCCATGCTTCATCTGTCTTAAACCTCAACGTTATTTTCCAAAAAGTTATTGATATACCTACAACAGCTGGAGTTGAAGCCATACGCCGCCGGCGGCATAAGGGAGGTCAGTGATATCATGCTTCAACTTCATCTTAAACTCAATGTTACTTGCCAAAAAGTTAATGGTATCATAATAATGCTTCACCTTCAAATCAAAATCAAATCAAATCAAATTCATTTATTTCATGACATTTAGACATTTTCCATATAGGCATCGTGTATCGTTTATCTTTATCGTTAAAAACATTAGTTTTATTGTCACTGCCCGCTAAACCACAAACCTATGACAATATCAAACAGCAGGAGATAAAGCCATATGTCGCCGGCGTCATCAGGAAGGTCAGTGATATCATTTTGCCATGCTTCATCTTCTTCTGCGACCTTAAAGTCACTTTCCATGCCACCGTCTGGTAAATTACAAGCCAATAGCAATATCAAGCAGCCGGAGATGAGGTCATGTCATGGCTATAGAAACCTGATAAAAGCGCCATAGCTAAATTGCTCTTTAATTAGTCTAGCAGTCTCACGCGTTTCAGTAAGCATCTATTGTAAACTTCACCTTTGTTACTGGAAACTATTGTGAGCTATATCTACTCAGTTTATACAAACCTACGTCTATGAAAGCCGTGTAAATACCTAGCATCCCATTTTGTTCCTCAGGGTTGGCAACATATTTGCAGTCTAGATTGAAGTGTCTATGGACCTCAAAGTCCCTTACCATCAGGCTGCCTATAACTTTAATTGCTATTTCTATGTCTATGTATTTACGAATTTATTTCTCTATATACTTAAGTAAGTTTATCGTTGTCTCGTACCCATAAAGCAAGCCTACAGCTTAGGGGACCGTAGTACTAGACAGAAAAGAAGTCCATCCTGACAATTTGCACAACCATGAAGTTTCTGACTATTGACATTGTTGACAGTAGTAAAACAATGCCAAACTTATTTGTTGCGTGCGAAGGAATAGTAATAACAGCATTGTTTGACTGCTGTTATCCATATTCAGGAACTTCATGATTCTGCAATATTATATCATTTATTTATTTATTGGCGTCTACGTAATAACGTAATTTTGCCAATGTCAAGTATATATAAGCAACGTTGTACGGTGAATCCTGTCTTGTCGCCATAATAATCATGGTTCTGCAATGCGTCAGGATTGGTTCGTTATTGGCCGGGCACTATAGTTCAATTTGAGTGAGATTGTCCTGATATTTATTTATTTTATGTTCCAGTGGATCCCGCCTCCTCAATCCGAACACATTCGTGACGCCGAGGAGCAGATCTCCATCGACATGGGTGACGAGTACGAGCAAGCCCTGGGGACTGCCTCGCAGGAGGAAATCATCGATTTGGCCGGTACGCATCATCATCATCATCATCATCATTTCAGCCCACATCCACCCACTGCAGGGTAAAGGCCTCTTCATTTTCACGCCATGTTGCCCGATTTCGTGCTAACGCCATCCATCCCTTCCCAACTGTCTGCCAAATATCATCAGACCAACGAGCTATTATTCATTATAAATTCTGTAGCTGATAACTAGTGAAAAAGGGTATAGGTCTCCTGAAGATCAAGTGAAAAAGGGTATAAGTCTACACCCTTTATGTATACATATACCCTTTTTTTGTTACGTGTTAAGTTGAGTTGTGTTTTTCACCAAGTCCCCAGTATTATGAGCTGATAAAAGTACCCAAGTTCAAGTCGGTGAAAGGGACAGACTTATAGGAGCCATATATTATGTTGTTTTTGTGCTGACTGGAATATGGCCTCTGGGCTCAATATAGTGGGTACCAAGGATGTCCTTTACGAAACTTCGAATTTTGATTTTCAAAGTAGGGCCCGGCTGGTACTGACTAGAGTTTGTTACTTGCTTACCTGTATTGCGGTTTTGTTTGGTTTAGTTTAGTGAGTGTAACCTGCCATGGTTTACTGGATGGTAGCTTAACGTTGAGTTCGAACCATTTCGTGACAACAGGCCTTTTGTCTATGTCAGTATTTTGTTCCTTTTTGTTCGTCTGTTTGTCAAGAATAAATGTTTTTTCTTTCATTCTTTCCAATTTGGTGACGCGGTTTGCCTATTTTGTAGGTAGAAACCCTGCTTATGAAAGTAACTCTTATTAAGAAAGAAAATAATTTCAGTGGTACTTAAGACTACGCCGAGCGCACAGTGGCGCCCTCATCACTATTATTGTGTTTTCTAATAAAATAAAGTATTTTCTTGAAATCGGACGGTGCATTTTTGTACTACAAATGAAAACACAACTTATAGGACATATCACATAGTTTAAAAACAATTGACCTTTGAGTTATCAACTTAACGGAAAAAAGTGGCCACCTTTTCCCGTTAAGCTGACTACTCATACTGTAATTGTTATCAAAGTTTGTTACGTATCCCATAAATTGTGTTTTTACTTGCTCTACAAAAAAGCATCGTCCGATTTCAAGAAAATACTTTATTTTATTAGAAAACACAATAATAGCGATGAGGGCGCCACTGTGCGCTCGGCGTAGTCTTAAAGGAAATAGTAGATATTATTGTTTTACGAACTACCATAAAACTTTTCGAAGATAGTCACGGTTTTGTTCTTATTCGTTTTGTACTTCGGAAAAGGTCTACGTTGATACGCGAATCGATTATCTTGATTTCATGCGTGGGTAAATTCGCGTATTATTGTGTGTCGCCATTCGGTCACATAATCACAGCTGCGTACACAAAAATAATTATACATAATCGAGTTGTGTGTACAGCTAAATTCACTAAAGCTGGCACTAATGGAATGAACCAAAGTTGTCACTAAGGGCTATTCCCATCGCACACTACAACGCCCCGTCACCAGATAAGTACCGCATCAGCTCAAATCATTAACCCTTTGAACGCTTTCATATTTGATTGAAGTGATCAGGTGATCACTCACACTCCAAGCACTGTTACGTTATCAAATTATATCCGAAGAATAACCCTGAAATTTTCACGTTTTGACCTGTCCAAACATTCATCAATTATTATAAGGAACAAAACATGAATTGATGTAACGTTTGAGCCAATAAAACCAAAGAAAAACAATTCATAACAGATTTTATTCTTGATCAAAGTACACCTTCACTCCGACCCTTTTATGGGTTGTTGGAGTGGTGAGAACGACGGCACACGACCACTTTAGGGGTTCTTACCGTTCAAAGGTTTAAAAAGTGAGCCTTGATTTGTCTGCCGTAATAATAAAGAAGCTGGCTGACTGCATGGTAATAATATAATCAAACAAAATTACATCACATTTTAAATTATATTCATACCTACCGGTTAACATTGCGGCTGCGATCAGAGAAATCGTTTCGCTGCAGTTTCCGCACTTCACGGCGTCATGTGCAAACGTGGTTTTTTATACGTAAGGTTTTTTGTTCATCAAATGCACAAGCTGGCTTGTTTACCAAGCAAGAACATTCATAGATAAGATTGCGCATTGAGTGATAAAATTCTTATTCAAGCATATTGTACCAGTCAATGTTATGTTTTAATTTTAAGGTCATTTTTTTACTAGAATTAACCTGTGTGTAAGCATTTTGTGATGCACACATATATAGTATCATTCACTCATCCGATCCAGCTTTTGTTTAAGACCTTAAAGCTTGTTATATTTTCGAGCATTTCCTTTGCTCATATGTATTTGATTTATTTATTGTCCGTTCCCAATATTCAAACTGTAAAAAGATTTGTGACAAATTTAAACCCAACATATTAAAACGAATCGTGGTTAAAATATTTGGAACGGTCATAACTAAGTAAGAATGTATCTTATCTAAGCGAATTCATTTCATAGACCGATCTAACACATTATCAGATAATTTAAAGTCACGATAAAAACCCACCAAGCGTAGAAAAGTCAATTATTTAATTATTTTATCAATATTTTTGTCAGTATTCGCATCAAACCCAGCCCACAATTTTAGAAAACACACACTTACGCTCACGTCTTCATTACCAGAGTGGGGTAGGCAGAGCTACAGAATTACCAAAAACTCTACAAACTTGTTGTTAATTCTGTACTTAACCACATTTTGCACAAACAGGCTAAAATGTTTACCAGTGTATACTAGTGACAGGTTGCAAACCCATCGCATAACAATACTACAAGGCTTTATTCTCTTAGTCGCCTCTTACGACTTCCACAGGAAGCCATGTAGTGGCACTATTCTAAGCCACATAGTAAAATACATATAAAACTATTAAAAAAAAGTTTCTCTGTGGATAAAGGGTCTATTATTGCAATACCCCGTGACACATTGTTAGCCCCATATAATGACTCAAACAAGGCCAAATCTAGCCGTGCCCAAATCTTTTCAGATTCCACGATACTTTTGTCCATAAATACTGTCCTTGGTTATTGTAAATTCAGGGTCACAGCTTGCTTCCAAAGTCATTTTATCATAATAAACGAAGTTTGTATACTCTGTGACATTTTTTAATATATTCAAGGCAAGTGCAATTTAACTTTTAATTTATTGATGTAATTGACACACTTTATAGCAGATTTTGAGCGATTTATGAAACAGTTTAGTATGAACGAGGCCGTTCGGTGTCAGGCGAATTTGTACTTTATTAATTTAGTTAGACGTTTATGTTATGCCATGGCACTTGTTTTGCCAGTGCCCTGATTTCCGTACAAAAGGATTTGTAATAGAGTTTTAGGCATTTCGCCTTGTTATTATACTCCAGGAAGTAATTAGTACTATATTGGACTAATTAAAAATACTGCCCTGTTAACCGGATGGTTGCACCTCCCACAAAACAGTAGCATGTGTATGTACAAACTCATACATAACTAATAAATAACTGATTTAGCTATTAAATAGAAATACAACCTTTTGGCTTAGGAAAAACTCCCTATTTGCTTTAGAAAAATGCTGCCAGTGATCTACTTGTCTTTTCTTCTCTTCTTTCTCAAAGATTTAAGTATCAATTGTACGTAGTAGAATCTTTAGTGAACTGCCTATGCTGTGTTTTAGAGGTATCCTGTTATTCCTTGTTAAAGATTTTGTCTTAGCACAAAGACATTAAAGTAGTAATAGACGGGGCATAGCGAACAAACAAGTGATGCAAAACTTGTTACCTCGAGGTAACAAGTCGTACGTCGTTTAGTCTACTTTGACACGCCCGTCATAGATGGCATTCATGATGCATATGATCAAAGTTTTTCTATGAAAATGTCTCCGATGCCCACTCTATAACCTATAATATTAAATCTCTTTGTCTTAGCATGTTATGCATTGGCATTTTCTATTTTCTTTCTTACTTTTTTTACGAATATATCCTACGCATCATCTTATGCTGCCGATCTTCCACATGACTCGATGACGTGCACAGTTCCTACCGTCATTTGTAACAGCTTTCCCACAAACCAGTTCTGACAATGTCGTGATCTTGAAAAAAAATGTCGAGTAATATCGCAAAAAAGCGAGTTTATAACTCGCTGGCAATCTTCCAGTGGCATACCGAATCTAATGTCGTCTTGTCTTTGCACTGAAATCACGCACAATAAGAAAAAAAACGTGATTTTCAACTGTCATTTTAAATGGCAGAGGGTCGGTTTCTGTGGCACATATTTAGGGTTTTACGACGTTTTAGACTAGGTTATAGGTTATTTGTTTAGATGAGGTAGACGTTGCATTCCTTAGTTATTATTACCCATAAATTGTCTCTATCCTTTAGCGAGAATATTTGGCATTCTTTTGCTTGGCAGAGTGTGCGGTATTTAAATGGTTCAGTTGATAGATTACTTATTTTGGTGCTGTCTGGTCGTTTGAGCGTGTATTTTTAGTTGAAGTTGGTATTTTTATATGCAGTGATAAAAATATAGAATGCAGTTATTTTGAACATGATTTCATATTCATGGTTCATGTGAGTTGTGTAACTAACTTAGAAAATCAATGAAAGAAAATATATCAACAATTGTTTATTCCAATGGATACAATTTTAGAAAGTACTAGAAATACAATAGTTCTAGGTAGTAACTAATCTTTAGACCTAAGTGTAATAACCACTTATAGATAATCGACAATTATAGTACTCATACAACAAGATATTGCTCGTTTGTTAGTAGTAAACACTTGTAGTAATACAAAAAACTTGTTGATTTGCCAATTAAAACGACTTTTTATTTGTACTACGTTTTAACTAAACTTGTAACTTTATATAAAGCCACAGTAAACAATGTTTTACGTACCAGGACATCATACGTCAATACAATATGTATATAGCGTAGAACAACTTACTGACAGTTTGGCAACTGCGGCTTCCGCTAGCGTCGCTTTCCGAGTAGGGCGTCAAAAGGTTAAACAACAGTCCAGTTTAAGACAGCGAAAGAGACATATGTAGAGCTTAGCTAAATTGAAATGACGCACCCCCTCTTACATATAAGGCCGGCATTACACCTGTAAGTTATTGCTGTAAGTTTCGAGACGCAACTATGGGTAAGAGTGAGCAAATATCTGCATCTCTCTCTTGCATATAGCTTTGTTTCAAAACTTACAGTAATCATTTACTGGCGTAATGCCGGCCTAAGCCTATTAAGTTTGATAATGGAGGGGCGCGTCATTTCAGTGGCTCTAGATCAGTAGTAAACAATTGTAGAAATCAATGAAGTTGTATAGGATTTATGTACAGTACAGTTGTTTTATCTCACAAAAGCGGGTGGGCCATACAAAACTGCTTTGTCGATCTTTGACGTATTAGGGCTTTGGCACTCTGGATGGTTCTGCGGTCAGGTCGAGTATCTGGTATCTCTGTCATAATTTAGTTAACTGATAGAGTCAAAAGATGCTTGATCGGACCGCAGACCGTAGAACGCATCCAGTGTGCCAAATCCCTTACCCCCTTACTAATAAACGTTGAGTAACGGTGGTATATCTATACAATGTTTTGTCCTTATCTGTCAAATCCAAATGTCACAATGACAGATAAGGACAAAACATTGTATAGCTATACCACCGTTACTCAACGTTTATTAGTAAGGGGGTTAGTGTTCTGTTTCTATTCGCTGGTTTACACAAGTACCAAATGCAGTAATAGGTCCAATCAGGGCCTCTATTCAAGACGGTAAAAACAATATCGTTTTTGATCTGTTATCGTATTGTCACCGTTTTCATAGCTCTTATTTACTTGACAGTAATGGCGTCTGATGTCATAACAATACCATAACAGGTCAACTACGATATCGTTTTTACCGTCGGGAATAGAGGCGCTGCTCTAGTAACTATTGATCAGGTGTTCCCTTCTTCTTCAGTAATTGTTTATGTAGTTGGTCTCTGTTCGCAGCCATCCTGGGTTTCCACTCGATGATGAACCAGGACCAGTACCACGCGTCGCTGCTCAACAAGGGGCAGCCCGTGGGGCTCGGCTGGGACGGCATCACCAAGGCCACCAAATCCAAGGTACGGTATGCTAGAGGCTCTGAAAGAGCTAGGGCCCCGAGACAAACGCTACTAAAGTGTTTTATTCTACCGCTCAAAATGTATGAGATGGCAGTTGACCACGTCGTAACGAACGGGACGAATAGAAAAGAAAAACGTTAGTAGCGTTTGCATTTTTGTTAGGCCAGGGCAATGACACCCACTTGTTTATTTTGAAACAGGACACTTAGGGCCGTTTTATCAAAAGCTTGTTACTTGTAATACAAGTTGTCCCTTTACTTTCTCAAACCTCGAATCTGATAGAATAGTTACAGAGGAAAAGTACTCATGTTCCCTAAAGAATAAAGACTACTTTCCTATCTAACTATTCGATCAGATACGAGGTTGAGAAAATAAAGGGACGAGTGGAAGTCTCTTTTTAACCGACTTCAAAAAAGGAGGAGGTTATACGTTCCACTGTATGTATTTTTTTTTTTTTTTTTTTTTTTTTTTATGTATGTTCACCGATTACTCCGTCAATTGTGGACCGATTTTAAAAATTCTTTTTTGGTTTGATAGAGTATACTTCCGAGGTGGTCCCATTGTCAGCAAATCTGAATCTGATGAAGGGATCAGTGAGGAATTGAGGGAACTCCTCAAATATTGTATGCAAACATATAGCGATTTTAGTATTTTTAGTAACAAGTGTAGCATTTGCATTCAGAAAGTGTCACTTGGTGAAGCGGAACTGATGATGAAGACCACAGATGGCCACCGGAACTCCTCAACGATACCGATTTCAAGGGTGGCGATAAGATATCTCGATTAAGATAGTTGAGCGACTACAACGAAGCACATTTAATTGTTTTAAAATGACTATGATTTTCCCGCGGCGTTGCTTGCGGCGAGCTTGAAATGTCTTAAAGTTTCATATATCAACTAAGAAGTGGGACTACATAAGCTTATTATGATCACTAAAAAGTGTAAAATAAAATAAATGTTTTAAAAAACAAAAAAACCGCCTTCAAAAACGCAAAAAATAACTTCTACTACTAGGTACTTAGTAGTAGGTACCTATCCTATTAGGTTAGTCTAACTGAAGTCGGCGACCACAATATTTTCAACAAAAAGCCGACTTCAGTTGGACTAACCTAATAGGATAGGTACCTACTACTAAGTACCTAGTAGTAGAAGTTATTTTTTGCGTTTTTGAAGGCGGTTTTTTTGTTTTTTTAATACATGTTGTTCGAAAGAGATAAAGTCGCTACAGCATATTGCCTACAACTAGGATTTGCGACGTCGAACGAAATTATCCAAATATCCAAGACAAAGCAAGGTGCTTATCCCTTGTCTTAATCCAAACCATGGACTATCTATAATATACTTTCCGCCGTTATTGACCGTGTTCGCCTTTTTTTAAAGATATTATTATATTACTAGCTTATGAGTTATGACTTTTCACGTAAAACCGGTGTTAAACCGCCATTCCTTCAGAAACTGGTTTGTTTTCCGGGATAAAAAGTACTTTCCGTCTCGATCACGCTGTTCGCATTGTTGTGTTCCAGTGTGAGAATAAGACAAACAGAGAAATTACTAGTATAGTATCTAGTAGTGTCTAGTAGTATTTCATCTTAGTCCTCAGGGTTGGCAACGCAGTTCCGGTCTTAGGGTTGCAGTCTTAAGATTTTAGTCTTGATAATGCTGTCTTTGGATTACAGATCCTACTTACCATCAAGCCTGTGTGCTCGTTCGTTTCCTCCATGTCATAAAAAAAACGTCTCTAAACCAAACTTCAACAACGAGGACGGAAAATGGACACACAAAATAACTCTTACATTATTAGTACATTGTTGCAGAGGATAGAAAGTACGCGATTTTTGGACGACGTACTCTAGTGTACGAGTCCATAAATTGCACTTTCTACCGAGGCAGACATAGTACTTTTCACAACTACTGAGAGGAAATAAAATAAAAATTCATATTCAAAACTCAATAATGTTAGTCTATTGTCGTCGGTTTTTCAAAGGTAGTATAGAAGCTGTACACCGCCAATTTTACCATAGAACTTTTTTTTTAATCTGGACCCCTGTTCTCGTGGCACTCGAGATTAATAATCTAACATTCGAGATGAAGATGTCAACTCCATATAAAATTGTATTTGTTTCGCCATATCTCCCATGTAATTTCATCTCTAGTGGTTCGAGATTAGGGGCCAAGTATGAATTACATTTTAAAAAAGCAGTGACATTGTTTTTAGTCTGTGTATCTTTTAGCAAAAATACACCTAATATTTTACGACACAAAATGGTGTGTTCTGATTGGTCGATTTCAATTTTTCATTTTAAGGAGCTGACACAAAAATTTATTGATTGGTTTTCATTGGTTCTTAAAGTTGGACAACAATGTTCTCGTCCAATCAGCAAACACGCCGAGAAAAACATTCTTGGTGTTTCCTTATAAGTGACGTTTTGTGACCCCAAACAAGACCATCTATTGCCATATTTCCGAGCAGTGTTGTGAAAAAATATTTGTAAAAAGAAACCGGCCAAGTGCGAGTCGGACTCGCGCACGAAGGGTTCCGTACCATTATCTATACAACATTAGCAAAAAACGCCAAAAAAAAACACGTTTGTTCACGTATGGGAGCCCTCCTTAAATATTATTTTTATTCTTTTTTAGTTTTTAGTATTTGTTGTTATAGCGGCAACAGAAATAGGTACATCTTCTGTGAAAATTTCAACTGTCTAGCTATCACGTTTCATGAGATACAGCCTGGTGACGGACAGACGGACAGCGGAGTCTTAGTAATAGGGTCCCGTTTTTACCCTTGTACGGAACCCTAAAAATAACAGAAGTCATTTAAAACTTGGTATTCTCCTATCTGTATTAAGCTAGTTGTCTAATTTTGTATGTATTTCCAGATTTACCCAATGGAACCCCCCAACGACACGGATCCCGAAACCACTATCAAGAGCGTCAAGGAAAACGACCAAAAGCTCACTGATCTCAACTGGAATAATATTAAGGTAAATCATCATCATCATCATCATCATCATCATCATCATCATCATCATCATCATCATCATCATCATCATCATCATCATCATCGCTATCATCATCATCATCATGTAATATGGTTACAAACGGCGTGTACTTAAACGCGTAATAAATGTTATAAATTGTTAATTAGATTTATTACATTTAAATTCGTGATTATATTTTAATAGTCTATTTCAGTTTCATACTAAGTCGTACCTATTTCGAATGTCATTTTGAAATAATGAGTAATGTCGATGATGTGATGATGGGGACAATGTCTTTTTTTCAAGGCAATTTTGGGACTGTGTTTAATTATCAACAACTGTGTTATTTTTTCTCGCATTGTTAGAGAGAATTACTATACAAGCCTTGGCCGGAAAGGGCGGTTGCTGGACTCGTATGCCGCGCTAACTCATACTCGTCCCGCAGCGGCCTTTTTCCCAGCCTCTGCAGTAATACAGTACGAACAGTCAGCTGCAGAGAAATGTAACCACTTTGCTAGGAAACTCGTATGCAGGGGTGGTTACTTTTCTCTGCAGCTGACTGGACATAAGTCATCAATTGTTTTTTTTTACATTCCAGAACATAAGCGACGAGAAATTCGACAGACTATTCGAAAGCCTCAAAACCAACACCCACCTCGAAGTCCTGAACCTCGTAAACGTCGGCCTGACGGACCGCGCGGCCGGCCTGCTGGCCGCCGTGCTGGAAGTCAACACGACCCTGCGCGTTGTCAACGTGGAGACCAACTTCATCAGCCCGGCGGGAGTCGTGCAGCTGGTCAAGTCGCTGCTGACTAACAATACTGTCGAGGAGTTCAGAGCTTCTAACCAGGTAGGGAGCTGTGATTTGGCTTAACACATTCACAACACCGACTATCCGGTACCGTAAAACGGGGTACATAGAAACTAAGGGGTAAATAGGACCACAACGTGAAATTAAACATAAAGCCAGGGATACACTAGGAGACAAATGTCCCACGACATGTGTCGGCGACATGTCAAGCGAAGCCGGCCAATTTCGCCTGACATATCTGGCGACATCGCGCGACTTATGTCCGTAGCGACGTCACGTGTCGCGCGATGTTGCCAGACACGTCGAGCGAAGTCCGGCAACGTCGCGCCACTTCACCCGACGTCGCTTGCGACACGTGTCGCAGTAAATTTGTCCCCTAGTGTATCCCTGGCTTAAATTGTCCCTATTTACCCCTTAGTTCCTATTTACCCCGTTTTACGGTATTCTATGATGTTGTTCCCGCTCTTCCCGATTGTCGGGTACTACTATGTACTATGTGCCGCTACTCTGGCGTGTGGTTGGGAATTTGTTTCGTGGGCTGGCAGTGAATATCTTAAGTGGTCATCATCATCGTATCAGTCGGAAGTATACTGCTTCACATTGGTTTTCCCCAAGGATCTCCACGACACGGTTAGATTTGTGCTACTCGTATCCATTGCCTACTCTCATCAACAGAGCCATGAATAATAATATTTGCTGGCCATTTTCAACCTAGGTCTAAAAGCTACATAAAAGCTGAATCAGTATTTTTGAAGTTACCTACTTACTCTCTGATTTAAGAAGTTACATTTGTAAACAATTGCCTGTGACTGAATGTATTCAGTATTTACGAACTCAATATACAAGTCATTCTATGTATAGTTTTTGAATCTGGCGTTACTGGTTAATTAATATAAAAATCCTTGTCCCCAGCGGTCGCAAGTGCTCGGCAACAAGATCGAGATGGAGATAACGACATTAGTCGAGCAGAACCCGACTCTCCTACGGCTCGGCCTTCATTTGGAGTACAGCGACGCGCGCCATCGCGTCGCCTCGCATCTGCAGCGGAATATCGACCGGAGTGAGTTATACACAGATGCTAGTTGTTACGCGCTAGGGGTCGTTATGTGGCAGAAGTTTGAAATGCTTTTGGGATCAAAAATACTACGGCAATGTTATCGGCCAGTATTATTTACTCAGATACTACTTCTTTTGGGCTGGGGAACTGTTAAATGGCTAAGGGGTAAATAACACATTACTTGAATGAAATCTAGATTGGTTGCCTTTCTTCTGCGGCTACAAGTGGCATTGACTGAAGTGAGATGCATAGGAACTTATTACGGGGGATGAAGTTGAAACGGGGACCGGGCTACTGACTAGCGAAATAATAAGTAATTCTTCTAAACCTAAATTCTTCCCCTCTGCTACAGCGAAGAAGTCTCGATTTGTAATAGAACAAAAACGAGTTACTTGTGAAAGGGTGAAAGTCGATGGATGTCATGTTTAGGATAAGATGCACACCGTTTACGACGCGATTGTGCAGAAGATGTACGGTCCAAATTCCTCTTCTTTTAGAGTAGGCGTGGTTTTTTTTCAAAAGTAAGATTGGTAGCTATAAGACTGGGTGCTAAATGCTGAAGACTGATGATGCCTCTGAATACGGGTTGGGTACGATTTTCAGCAGAAATATAAAATTACTGTGCAGAAGAGCTATGTTAAGTTTGGTTAGATTAGTAACGTTGGATTTTTATAAACTTGTTATAATACTTTTTACTTTCCAATATTTAATTCATAGGTTTTCCTCAAGATGTCAACGGTACAACAACGTGATTTACTTATTTTATGTGTACTTCAGCTTTCTAAATGATAATTTATCTATTTCTATGTTCATTACCTGTGTTCATGTACTCCATGTTTCATGAGTCATGGCTCGACTGTCAACTGATTGTAAATCATTCATGGCTTAGTATCAGTCGTGAACGAAGAAACATCACATTGTGAATAAACCACTGCACTCAACATAAAACATTCCAACACATTCTACTGCTGTTTAGTAACAGTAAAATATTAAGACTATAATGCAGTTTAATCGGAAAAAATACAGAAGAATAAGCCGATAAAACCGGACTATTTTTCGAATACACATTTGAGTGGGCTAAATCGAGCCACGAATTCTTATTTTACAAGGTCAAGAAGCATGCAAGTGTAATGACACGACGTCGATCCATAGGAAGTGCGTTTTAGAAAGCAAGATTTCATTTCAAAAAATAATGTACCTAAGAAAAAGTATCTAAGTATAATTTTTCGCATAGAGCAACGTTCCATATTTGTAGTTTTCTTGTTCAAGTATTAGTCAATTGTTTATAGGCAGTCTACGGATAATTTAGGTACAAAACATACCGTGTACCGGTTCCTAAACTTCAACAGCTACTAAACAGACATGACATTAATGCCGCGATTGCGCTACAGATGGTGTCCGCGACCGAGCCACGTTCCGCCGACGCCGCTAGTAAAGTTTCGTTTCACCCCATAGAATTATACCGGCTTGTATGACGACGGATTAACACGGATAGTCAGCGGATAGAATGCGATGAGTAACTGATATAGTGGCTCAAGTTTGTGCAAGACGGGATGGCAGTTTAGTCGTTAGTGCCGTTATTCGGCGTAGAGGGGAAGGAAAAAGGAAACCGCAAAAAAAAAGTTATGTCGCAGAACGGTGCACAAACTTGTTCAATCATTGCTTAAGCTTTAAAGACACAGTGAGCTCGATGCCACTTGTATTTTGTTTATATCAACATAGACAAGTTTCTATTCTTATTCAGGTCAGGAGTAAGTTAGATGTTCCTGTCAGAATCAAGATGCAAGATTCCTTGCTATTAAAATATTTCTTAAATTTTATTCGAAGTTATCGTTCACTCATCGCATCCCTATCAATCCAAACCGGTTTCAACCCAAAACGCACCCCATCCCTAGTGTGACGTAGCGCGACCATAGCATGCGCTTCGCTATAATCAAAGAACGATTGGTGATCAGATTGCCGAATACAAAAGCGTGCAAGCGCGTCCCTAAGCTTGCGGTTGCCCCGCGGTCGACCGCCAGCCGTTGGAGTCGACAGCAGTTTCTTCAACATGACCCCGCCAAGCGCCGAAGCCGTCACACCAACCGACCAGAAACCAATTATATCAGAAAAACCACCCGAAATAGACACCTCGGAAAGAACAATACCGGTCGCTGTGGAGCCTGAACCGATGACGAACGGAGAAAGATTCGTGAGGGCTGAGCTGCCCGACTTTAACCCCAACCCACACTCGTGAGTAACGCGTGTTATTTCACTCACACACGCGTGTCTCCCCCATTACAACACAGTAGATGACAATATGTTTAGATGTCATGTTATCCCACACACTTTTAGGTCACACGATAGTCACAGTATATGTTTCCATTCCAGTACGGAAAGATCTAACGCTGCGACTTCAGTTCAGATTCTTTAACCAACTGCAAAAGGGGGCGCGTAGCCAATAGAACTCAAGGTCAGGCCCGCCCGGGCGTCTTGCTAGCACGGAGGCCAATAACATACTTCGCTTACCAAACAGCTTATTTGAGTGTCAACACTGACTTACGGTGCAGTTTTATAATAGTATAACGACACTATTGTTAACAGGGAAATGTCGTTTTGTATAGTCCTTTTTAAATGTGGTATTCGACTGAAAGATTTGGTCATATCTCAGAAAACTTTACAAATGTACAAGTTCGACAAGATGACATTGATATTGACAGACATTTTTAAATTAAAAAAGAACAATTTTGCCGAATGGTACACTGGTAAAGATTTGTGATATTGAGTCCCCATAATGTAAATTAAAATGAGATACATTTTTTAATCTTATTCTATTAATAGTTTTAACTGAAATAATTTTCTATTCAAAATTGAATCTTAATAAAACTGCACCTGACCAAAAAACTACGAAATATGCCACTTTTCAAAGTGTCCTATTTTATATTTAACATGTTTTACTCTGTATACTATTCTATAAATAATCTCTACAAAAACGATGTACCTTTAAATTCTATTCTTCTAAACGAAACACTTTTATGATAATATTACAGCTAATACAACTTGTTTTACCTTCTAACAGTTAACATTTGATTTTTAGCCGAGAGGGGAGCGTAGAAAAGAATCCTAATTAATACCATACGGCCGCAAAATCGGTAAAATACCTCACTTTGCGCGAATGCTGTAAAGGCCGTTTATTGTGTTTTTTTTTCGGGAAATAACGGTTTTTTACAGCGCAGAGCTTCTGCTAATCACCAGTTCCGCTTTAAAGGCTGGACGACGCTAAGGGATTCCAATGAGACTGGATAGAGATCGAACAATCTTCCCGAATGCCTTGAATTAATAATTACAGTCACTGAGGTCGTTGACTAAGAAAATTTTTTTTCGAGAAAGGTTTAATATTGAGAACTAACTAAGCCCTGTTGACGGTCTATCTTGTTTGTCTGAGGAGACGTTTTTATGGTAGAAAAAAATGGCATAAAAAAAATGCTGTTAGCATGGCATTATTGTCCTGATTATGAAATAATGATTATGTCAAAAAAGTTTAAATCGCTGCTCAATAAGGTATTGTAGTCATACTCTCTGCCATTTCATGAAATAAAGTCGTCATTAAAAAAATTGAGCGTACAATCTAGATGCTCTTAAAGATCTGATCACGCTCTAATGTCGTTAACTATACAGTCTAGTATAGATATTTTTGAGCAGCTTATTTGTTTCAACTTTCCATATTTTATGAGTATGACAATAGTATGCTTATGCCTCTATTTTCTCCTACTAACGTCACTCTGGTTCTAAGATAGACTGTAGTGATGGCTACCAGCATGAGTGTGATACCTAACGGAATGCAGAATGCAGTGAGACTAAACACCACTTGATTTACAGGCATGTGTTTTCTAACTGTCCAAAGTCTTTGAGTTTGTTACGAATACCTTTCATAATGTTATGATTAAAATTGATTGAACCTGAATTCACGTACTGACTTTCACTGCGGCAAAATTTACAATTATTTTAAATATTATAACTTTCAAATTGGCTTTCTTTATTTTCAGACGTTAACTCATAATAAAAAATAAAAAAGATTTGATAGATAACCTAGAACGGTTTTTATTAAACCCATTGAATAGGTAATGTCCTAATAATTTGAGATTTTTCACTTTGATTTTACTCTCATAAATAAAGCTACCTTTTTGCACTTATTGGTTTTCAAGGTAAGGTAATAACTCGAATTAGAAAGTATTTCTTTATGCAGTGAACATCAGTACCGTGTATGTTTATTGTAAATAAATCCCCTTACGTTTGTCGGTGTGTATGCATTTCAGTACGCCAGCACCGTCGGAGCCAGAACAGCGCGTAGACCCTTGAACACTCTTGTATGGTGAGTACATCCAAATAATCAGCTCACGAGCTTGATCACGGTCTGATAGCTGATCACGCTCTCAAGATCAGCCCAGCAGCTCAGCCTTATGTGGCATGGTCATACTCAAGTATCGGTATAAAAGTAGGAATTTGAAATTGTACAAAGCAAAGTTTTTTGGGTTTAAATTTTGAGAGTTCAGAATAAGCAGCAATTAGACAATGTTGTTCTTTTTATTTGGATGAAGTATTTAAAGTTTTAAAAATTGTTATTAAGCGTGGAGTTTATTGACAGTTAAACAGAGGTTTTCGTTTTAAAATAAACATTGCATTTACATTTATTAAATAAATAAATAAACTATTTTTTATCAGTCTGCCAAAAATTATTAGAGAAATGCCATTTATTAAGATGTTAGAATTCATTTCACTATCAATCATCATCAGCTTTCAATTGTTTCTTCTTTAATTTAAATGTTTAAGTGTTTTGTCACTCAGAAGACCTACAAAGCTTCGTTGCTTCGCATTTCAAATCGAGCATAAAGACGCAGTACTTCATCACAACAGATTTCAGAGTATTTACTATTTTTATAAAAAATAAACATTTATCTGTGCTACTTATATATGTACCTTGCATCATGCTTTGTTGCTACTATATCCCAGATACATGTTCGCATCGTGTGCATGACAAACATTGCCACAGGAAACCCCTTGTGAATAATATACTTTATTAAAATATTGAGCTTATTCATGACCCTATTAATAATAGCCGGTTCATACCGCGGTTTGAACCCGTTTTCAATAAACTTAAGGCTTGTGGAAATGACGCAAAGTACAAATAAAACCATAGAGCGCTTTTCGAACCAAGACAAGTTGAATTCTAAGGACGTAAAAGATTGCAGAAATGAAAGAATTTGTGTAAGGTTGATGTGAAATCAATTTTATACAATTATAAAAGTCTTAGGGTGCGGCTCCATTTAGGCGGAGACGAGCAGAGCGGAGAGGAGACTTGTAGGGATTGACCAATCATATTAGTTGAAATCCACATCTCGTCTCCACTCCGCTTCAATGGAAACAGTCAAGCGGAGATGAGCGGAGCGGAGAGGAGACGTGTAGGAATCGACCAATCATATTAGTTGAAATGCACATCTCGTCCCCGCTCCGCTTCAGACAGTTTCCAGTCAAGCGGAGACGAGCGGAGAGGAGACGTAACTGCATTACTACATTGTAATCACTCCTCTCAGCTCCGCTCGTCTCCGCCTCAGTGGAGCCGCAGCCTTAAGTTTTCGTAACTTTGAAACAGCTCTACTAGATTTTATAGTTGACAATATGTTCTGTTGCTTTTACGCCCTATGACGAACTTTATCATATTATTTTACGTAACACCTGGCCGTAATGTGAGTTTTATCGCACGCTGCGCGCACGGTAAAACTCGCATTGTGGCCATGTGAAGACGTAAAATTGTGTACTCATCACGGGCAGTAAAAAAGAAAGCCCTCTATCGCATATTTACAACCCTCGCCTACGGCTCGGGTCTCAAATACCTGCGATTTCGGGCTTTTTTTCTTTTACAGCCCTTGTTAAGTAATGTACTATTACGAAGCTTTTATCATTCGCTCTATGACGAGTCCTTCGTATGTATATCATTCAATACGCATTTACTACGTTCATAAACTACCTACTGTTACAGAAGTAAGAGTTAAGTTTTTTTTATATTTTCTTAGGGATTTCACGTTATTGAATGGACATAATATCATAATCATTATTATTCGCTTAATTTTCGGTGACTATATAAAGAGTTTAAAAAAATGTGTCCTAAAAATACTATAATGGGTTTTTTGGGCCAGAGAGGAAACCTGTATATGGCAGTGCGGTCACACAGTATCTGTTTTAGCTTCTGATATCAACTATAACCTCGTGTTTCTTACTTACACAAAGAAAGCTGTCAATAGTATAGCGAACTTATCTTCCAATGTCACAAGTCGGTAGAGCTCATCGTAGGTTATAATGACGCTCCCATTTATCGTAGTTTTCATAAAATCCCATTTAATTTATATTTATTAAGTTTTTGGGTCATTTTAACTTAGACAAGCTTTATGGGTACACATCGATTCTATACTCTATAAGCTGCTCTCTTGAGAAGTTAATTTTTCTTACTAAGCAAAACCTTAGTAGAGTAGTAGATTACCTTACCGCTTATCTTCCTCTCAGTTATTTATCATGTTTTGGAGCGTCTGTCACCCTCACTTAAGAACTCTACTTGCTATCTGTTTATCATTATTCTATTCATCTTGAAGTTTGTACTGTAAGAATGAAAAAATATCTAAAAAAAAAAAACAATTTGATGAAACACAATGAAAATTCTGTTTCGCTAGGTACTTCTCTTTGCTGTTGTTTAAATTAACGTTTTAAATCTCCAACATTCACCGAGTTGTGCTGTTCTTCATACATTATAGTCGACGACAGAAACTAAATCAGTTTTCTTTTTGATCTATATTTTTTTTTATCTTATGTGAGGATTAATATCTCATGGTTGATTTTCATAATGCGCCTTAATATACTGATCTCCAGTAAGATGCTCGGCTTACGACGACAATTTTCACGTGTTTTGAGGCGAACATCATTCTTAAGATCCGTTAATTAATACCGCCGTGTTAATGCACAATTATTGCCAATGTACCCTTTCTTACCTGAGCTAATGGATTTTTCAGTCGGGCGACTGCGTCGCTTGACCCAGTTCACGCGCAGCCGCAGTTACGTCGTGGGCTGGATCCCCTGAGCCCCACTGCCTCCACGCTCGCTGGCTACATTATACTCTGCCGGGCTAGTGAATGTGCTGCTTTCACGCACACCATATCTAAACTGTGGGATTTGACAGCTGTCATCCTATTACCATTTTTAAATTTTAACGTAAGAATCGTTTTGAAATGACATCTGTCAAATTTGACGTATTAGAATTAGGAGTGTTTTAATTAATGTAAAACATTTTTAATATTGCTATAAAGCTTGAATCAAGCTATGTAGAACATTTTTTATCGTTCATGTCAGTTTTACGACAGTCAGGAGTTACCTTTCTGTGCTATTAGTATGACAATGTAGTAGGAAATTTATGTCTTGTGCACTATCAAATATTGAGTAGGCCTTATTAAAATTAATTAATTATTAATTTAAAAAGTATCGTAATGGCATATTATTGAAAATTGACAGTATGTGTATACTATTTTTGCATTTCTATTGATGTTCAATAAAATAGCTTTATTTTTAACAAATAATCAGCACAATCACTAAGCTCGTTGCAGATTGAGTAACTGAGCAACTGACGACAGAATGATGTGAGCAGACAAGAATTAGGATTTAAAACAAAACCTTTACTGAAAAACCGGTATTTCTTACCTGTGGCGATGGCAGGCCCATCACTAGAACCTTGGATTTTGACAGGACTCATTGGAAATCGTAATTCTTGTCATTGTATGCGTGAGTTAGCGTACGTTTTAATATTAATTCTTATTCTAGTGTGCTAATAAATTGTATTAATTTTACTATGATAAATTGTAATATATCTAGATGTATTGACATTCCATTTGCGCGGAACACTGTTCGTTTTCACACTACTGTTTTGTTATTATTAAAAATACTACAGCGCATAGACTAAATCAACTTTTACATGACTTAATTTATACTTATAGTATTTCTAATAATGGAAATGATCTTATACGGATTTTTATATCTTCTCATTTTTATAATCTTTTCTAAGTGTTGTATCTTAGAAGTGTAACCTCCCAAAGCCATGTTCTGTTCCGCGTGGATGGAAGTCATTCAACAAAGCACGAGGTGTCATCGCATTAAGTAGTGCCTTCGCTTCAGCGTTTACACGGGAGCAACATTGCACCTTGCAATGACGTCCAGTATAATATTAAACATAAATTAAAAAAAAAAAATGCTTGGTCCATACGAATCACTATCACCATCTTATACTTTAACCTACAGCAGTGTTTACATTGCTGTGTGGTTTCGGGATAAGAAAACAGGTGAAATGTACAGTGAAGATGCACTACGGTAACTCGCGTTTCTATTCGTTTCATTTTTAAACCAATCGCGTCACTGGTAGATGACGTGATACGAAAAGTCACGTGATCAATCAGTGACGCTATTGATTTAAAAACGAAACGAATAGAAACGCTAGTTAGCGTAGTGCATCTTGGCAAGGGCCTCTGTTTGCTAGTTTGCCTTATCTATGGCTTAAATAAACGATTTAATTTCATTGATTGCTGTGTACAATTCAGCCTTATAATATAACTGGTTTCGGTTTTATTATACATGGCTGACTAACTTAACTAAAATCATGTCTTGAACTTTGTTCCAGTCGTGATTGCCTCATATACCAAATACAATTGAGTAGGGCCGTATTTAAGAACTAATCTTGAGATGCCTCTTTTGAGACACGTCAAAGTAGATATCAAGTTGTAGAAACCTGTCATTTACGACGCATCTTGATATTGGATCATCACTCGAGATCAGTTTCTTAATACGGATCTCAGTCTATATTAGAGTTTAAGTTAATTTTTCGGCACAATGTTGCTCTCGTATAAATTCACCCGTTGAAAGTTTGGTTCATTGGCTGAAAGCAACGCTGCGTTAAATTAGATGTATCCATCACATTCTATTCTATTGCCGCGTCTCTTTCCCACCAGGGTTAAACTTGCGGGCTTTACAGGCAATTGCCTTAGACGTACTGAGTAGCTTTCGTAAAACCTTGCTTTTTTGAATAAAAAATGTTTGCTTATTTAAAATGTAACTTTATGTATATTTGAATAGTGAATCTACTGGGGGAACTAAGTGTCCATAACATTGTGATAAACGTCATGTTTTTCCATTTGAAATACTGCTTCGATTTGTTTAGTTTGGGAGGGAGCCATCTTTGAATATCAGGGAAAGGATTTGCCCGAACATAGAAACAAACTTTGAAAGTAATGTAATAGAAAACGGTACATGGACGGTTTTCAAACAAGTTCACATATCTATATTCGAGCGTTTCAACCGCCTCAGTTTTGTGGACATATTTTTGAAGAATTGGGCGTATATTTGATGCCGTTATTGGATATTTGTTAGATGTCCGGTAAACTTAGATACGTAACCAGAAACGAAATCGAAATCTGAAGCCACTTTACAAAAATGTGACCACGAAAGTGATTTGGAACAAACGCCCAAATAATGGCCCATTTATTTGTAAAATCCTTCTGTTTCTGATATCCTAGTTGGATGCATGTTTTTTGGTACGCTGGTATTTCTAAACCACATTGTTTTTCTTTCGTTCGCCAGCAAGCTTATCGAGGTTTTCACAAAGTGCCTTCAATTGTATAAACTAAAACGATCTATATTAGGCAATTTGGATAAGTGTGCTTGCGAAAAGAAGATAGGTACCCACTTACATTATGTACCAAAAACAAGTCCACAGATGCTCCTATCCCAAAGTTATTGTAAGAGAGATTATTTGTATATGAATTTAGATTTTTTAAATATTTTATTAAAACTTCATGAAATATTAATATAAATTGTATTTTATTATTATTTAAGTATTATTCGTCGATTCAGTTCAGGAGCATTGGTCCAACGAAGTCTTGACTAGTAGAGTCGCAGTTCTGTAGTTTGTGACACATGTAAGGAGTCCAATAAAGTACATAAACATCATCTTGTTGTTTTAATAACATCCTCACACTATCCAGACTGTCAGTAAATAACCAAATAAAATCAGACTGCATTTTTTTTGTATTGTCGTCCACCGTCACCCATTATTGATTTTGAATAATTGTATGCACTAAGCGCCACGCGATCAAGACTAATCTAATGACGTATCATTTATCAAAATGGTATCGTCTTGTGTCGTCCCATTCGTATTTTGTCAAGTTCTTAATTCGTCTCATTCTGCTTTTGTCATCCATTCTTCATTCGTCACTTTCGTTGGTAGTCTTTGTCGTCTATGGTTATATTTGTAGTTTGTCTTTTTCTTATTCAGGCTCATTCCGGTATTCGTCATCATCTTCTTTGGACATGTTCGATGTTAGTCTATCTCTTTTCTAGTCTCATTCGCTATTCGTCCTATCGTCTTTGGTCTTATTCTAAGTTCGAATTTTTCTTATTTGGTCTCTTTAGAAATTGATCTCATTCTTTATTGGACACATTCTCTATTTGCCCCGTTTGATATTCACAATTTTACTTGTTTTCTTTCTATGACAATTCTTAACCACTTGAAATTTTAAGCATTATTGTCGTTGAGTGGCCAGTAACGTAAAAGCGGAGGTTGTATAACTAAAGCGGGCATTGAGACGAAAACCGAACAAGACGAGTTAAGAATGGGCCTAAAAACGAATGTGACTTATTGCCAATGGGACCAACAACGAACGTGACGAAAATAAAGTGACGAGTAACGAATGAGACTAAAACGTAAAGAGACTAACACCGAACATGTCAAAAGAAGAAGTGACGAACATCGAATGAACCTGAATAAGATTAAGACAAAAAACAAATATGACCAAAGACGACAAAGACTACCAGCGAATGTGACGAATGAAGAATGGATGACGAAAGCAGAACGAGACGAATTAAGAACTTGACAAAAAACGAATGGGACGACCCAAGACGATACCATCAAAATCGGTTGAGCCGTTTAGTAGTTACAATCGGACAAACATACAGAGTCGAGATTCAAGGCGGTATAAAAACCATATCGTCTTTAACCTATAATACTGTCAACGCTTTGATAGCTCTTATTTACTTGACAGTAATGGCGACTGAGTTAAAAACAATACCAAAACAGGTCAAATACGATATGTTTTTTACCGCCAAAAATAGAGGCCCAGGACAAACACCCCTTGGGCTTGGCAGCAGTCGAAAAAAAAAAACTAATTACAGATGCAGTAAATAATCCTTGCCCATCGTTTTTGGTCGGATAAGTTCGTAGTTACATTGCTTTCTCATTTAGCTTTAGTACCAATCAATAAGCCAACTGAGAAAGCAAGATAAATACGTACTTATCCGACAAGTAGTCTAGTAAAAAACGATGGGAAAGGATTATTCACTACATCTGGTAGTGGCATTACTTAAATACATAGAAAACATCCAAGACTCAGGAACAAATACTATTGACCTGATCACATCACACAAGGGAAGAGAAATATCTGCCCTTACCGGACCCGGGACCCCTTGTTGTTCGTGGTACACCTAAGTTAGTCCACCTGGGAATTTTAGCAGACCTTAGCAAGTCGACGGAGCTCCGCTATCGCGGAGCTCCTACTTCTACATTACTTTGGCCCTTCGGGCCCTCTGAAGAACTAACATAACCTAAACCTACCTATTGATTTTGTCCATTCTACTCTCCGTAATCGACATACGTGGACCACCAACAATGCCCTCCCGGGACCGCTAGCTTAGTAGGCAGGGTCACTACCCACTAGGCTAACGTGTAGCGTCGTCGTGTGTAGCTTCCTACTATTATAGGCTTCCAATATGCAGCTTGCTTGTGGCTATTAAGCGGCTGATTTGCAGCTTGGCACAAAAAGTAATGATTATGACGTAGTAACAGGTGCAACTACAACATTCTCAAGTATCAACCACCACATTAGGCACCTCTTAGGGTAAAAATTGGATCACGTTACCAATTTTACTCCGAACACCACTTCAAACTCTTTTTTCGTACGCTGCTAATTGTCAGTGTATTGTGAACGCGATTTAAGTTTCGTATGGAAATAAAACCCTTTAATCACTCAAAGCTTTATTTCTAAGGGATATGGCGATTTAAATACAATTACACTTTTTAAGTTCAAGAATGATATTACTCTTAAATCCACAGCTTAAATCTATAGACTATTTATTGTCATTTTGGAAGACAAGGGTGCATTTTAAGCGAAATATAATGAAATGATCCCTACGCCAACTCTCACCCTTTTTTTTTTACCTTTTTTTACTTTATATCTTTCGAGTAATTTTACAATATTTATTAAGTAAGGTTTAGTGAAGTTACAAAAATGAAATAAAAAAAACCAAACGTGAATTAAAAAAATGTAATCCCTTCCTCCCTCCAAACGCTCTTGACATATTAAATTTACTAAACACATTGATTAATATTTCTTAATAAACCAACATAAAAAAATAAAAACGAACATTAGTTCAGCATAACATTTCAATTTTAAGCTATACAATAAACACGCACCATTAATTATAACATAGAAACGCTTAAATGAATATCACTTAGGCCTAATTGCACAAACAGATTATTCCATGAATATACTACACAAATACCTATGTGCAAAGAAAAATGCATATTAAAATAATTTTATCACTTATTGAGAATTGTGTTTTTGCGAATTGGTGGTAACACATAGCACTATCTCAAATTTATTTAATTTGAGATATTGCTACGTGTTAGCACCAATTTGTTACCACTGGTAACTAGGTACTGGGAACAAAAATTTCCAGTTATTACCACTAAAATGTATAGATTCCCAGTAGTTACCACGGTATCTAACAGATGATAAACATCATACCAGGCAGTGTACTTAATAACCTACCGATACCGGTTTTCCCTGTATTTATGTTTTTTTTTTATTGATATTAAAATAAAAAAGAAAAAGATGGTAAACTCCTGGGAATTATTTCCCCACCGGTTACCACTGGTAACTACTGGGAATAATGTTAGAGAATAGTTAGTTACTACCAATTCATATAAGTGGTAAAAGCTGGGTATTCCCAGTAGTTGCTAGTGGTAACAGAAGGGAAATAATCCGCAATTTTTTATTTATTTTTTATAAGAGGCAAACGAGCAAGTAGGTTACCTGATGGGAAATGCAAATGCAAATGTTACCAGTTATAACAAATTAGTGGTAACTAGTGGGAATTTCTCATAAATTTGCTACAATTTGGTGTTGAAATGAAAAATATTTCGTCTCAATGTTCAGTTATGTATGTGAACTATATTTAGAACACTAGAAAACTATAATAACAAGGCCATTTAAACCGCTAATTTAATGTATAATGGACACATGAGATCGAAGTGATTATAGCTTGGCAAATTCGATCGTGACACTCCCATGGTCCGCGGGCGGCGGGGGACGAATGACAGCGGGGGAGGTATGAAGTGTGCGCGCGGCGGGGACCGTCTGACAGGAGCGTCAGTCGGCCGCCGTCGCTGTTGGCAGTAACTTGCGTACATAAGCGTGACCGCACATAACAAAAAACGCACACGAGATTACTACGCAAAGATGAGTCCACCGGTAAGCAAAAGTTTTTGGACGTCAAGCCAAACAAATTGTATATTTTAAAAAACACAGGGATGATCCTACTTCAACGGAAAATCAAAATGATGTTAATTTGGAAAACTCAGTGGCTCATACTACAGGTTTATCAAATAATACCGTCAGGAATATTACTCGTCAAGGAAAATAATTGCTATGAGAAAATAATGGTGGTGCTGCTGTATTAAAATCCTCAAGTAAAACGAAAAATGTAGAGAAAAGAATTGCAATTGATAACAATAGATCGATATCACGTCTACACAATATTCGTACACAAATAATATATTGATTTAAGAGCCTATAATGTCCCACTGCTGGGCAAAGGCCTCCCTCCATTCTTTCCACGTAGTCCTATCTTGGGCAGTCAGTTAATGCAGAATATTGTTAGGGATACCGACAGACATATCCGTAACGTAATTCATATCGTGCGTAGACGTGAACAAAACGTCATCGACTAGTAACGTTCCCCGCCCCCCGCGCGGACCGTGGCGTGGGAGTGTCACGATCGAATTTGCTAATCTATAGTATTACTATTGTAAACGAGGTTCCCGAACTATTTATAAGTGATACAGTATTCTGTAAGTACATTTAGATCTAATATCTAAAGCCTACAACCAACTTGATTCACTTTATCTAAGCCTTGATGAAGAATAATTTATTTTAGGACAAGGTTTATTAATTATAGAGGACGCCCGCGACTTCGTACGCGTAGAATTAGTTTCCCGCTACTCCCCCCCATTTCTTCCCGTTGGGGGTCGATTTTCGGAAAATCCTTTCTTAGTGCTCACTTACATCATGAAAGGCACCCCTGTACCAAATTTCAAGTTTCTAGGTAGGCTAGTTTCGGCTGTGCGTTGATATGTCAGTCAGTCAGTTTAGCCTTTTATATATATAGATTATCAGGTTCAATACTTCGTTTTTTTTCATTTTAGAATGAATGACAGTTATTTTTCACAAGTTTCGCCTAGTTAATAGAAGAAATAAATTTTAAGACGAATATTTTTCTTTAGTCTTCGTTATTAAGGGGCTTCTAAACGGGCCATATTTTCACTGCAATATGTGGCCGGCAACTATTGGTGTCCCTTTCTTACTCGTATGTTAGAGAAAGACACCAATAGTTGCCGGCCACATATTGCAGTGAAAATATGGCCCGTTTAGAAGCCCCTTTAAAGAAACGTGTGCAAGTTTGACCGTTATTATTGAAATGTGAATTTAAAAAAACCGGCCAATTGCGAGTTGGACTCGCACACAAAGGGTTCCGTACTATTCTTGTATGGTGGCCCCCTTTAATTTTATAGAAATACCTAAGCACTGAAATTTTCAACTGTCTACCTATTACGGTTAGTGAGATACAGCCCACTGACAGACAGACGGACGGACAGCGGAGGCTAGGTAATAGGGTCCCATAAAATCGAAGTATATGTAAGGGTGAACATTTACGCGTTACGACTATTCGCTTCTAGCAACACTGGTAACCACATGGAATGTGCATATTTCTAATAAATCGTTAAAAATTAGTAACTACGTGCTGAGCTACCATGTAAGTTTTATTTTCTACCCAAAAAGGTATATTTCTAAAGAAAGTTATGTTATCTCATTAGATGACACTGTATTCTACAACAAGTTGTTTTATAGTTATTTATGTGACTGGTGCATAATGCCTAATTATGCGTACAGTCGCATACATAACTTTATCTACATACATATCATAAGTTTTCTACAATATGTGAGAAACCTGTATCCGTCGTTACCCTGCATCTTAATGTACCTGCATCTTAATGTTCACATTAAAGTGCAGGTCACTTATACTGTAAAGTGAACATTAAGATGCAACTAGAGCGATAACCGATACTTTAATGACATGTTTACTTTAATGTTAACATTACAGTACAACCACAGATACAGGTAACATAATGTAGGGCATTTGCTTATCGCTTCTGAACATATTATATTGAAATTAAGATATGCATGTAGATAAAAATAATTATGTATGACAGATATTGATCTTTGCCACCAATTCGTTGCTTAAATACAAAAGCGCCAAAAATCAAAATGTGATTGTGTTGCATTTAAATTCAGAATGTTATTTACTTTAAGTTTGAAATCAAACTATATTTAATTTTGAATTGTGACGCTTTTGTATTTATGCAGCGAAAAAAAAACATTTTTAGTCATAGTAACATTAGTTACTATTTTATAACAATAATAATATTGCAAAGATCATAATATACTCATTATGTTTCACATATTTTGAATAATTTTGTATTCTTATAGATATTATTTCGCATTTTGCAACTGTAAATTTGATATTTGTTAGATTTTAAAAAACAAATAATTCTCACTAGATAAAAAGTAAAACACATTAGTCTGCATAATATTATATGAATAATAACACATTCAGCACCCAAACGCCATTTAAACGAACTGTTAACGCACAGGTGCGTCATGGGCGTCAAAAGCGTCAAATAATACGAGATTATTAATAAAAATTGCACGTCACCGTAATATCTCTTTAACCTATATTAAGCAAAATAAACTCATGCAGATTAAATTAAATATCAAATTATCCTTACACGACACAAATGCAATAATCACAATTTAATCAAACTCAAACTCATAAGAAATACCTATCGCAAGTCTGAAGTTTTGTTTCCAAATGGTTTCATTTGTCCGAAAATTCATGATTTAGAAAACATTTTTTTTGAACATTTTAACTTTTCAAAATGTTTAATTAAAGAGATATTGCCTACAGAACCTGTAGGTTAGGTTAGGCATGTTTTATTATAACAATCCAGGTTACTGAAACGGTTTCAGAAAAAAATTGTCTAACTTTTGAAAATTCGGAGAAACTAAACATTTGGTACATACAGCACGCAATAATCTCAAAAATATATCCCAATGCACCTTATTCCAGTGTATATGCAAACCATGATTTATATTCAATTTCTAACTTCATCTTCAAACATTTCATACAAAGCGGAACCCAAAAAAACCCGTGTCATATTCGCAAACATTAAATGTTGAGTCACCAGAGGACCTTGTCGTAGAAAGACAACCATAAAGAGGACGAGACTTCCCCCCCCGTTTTTAAAGTCCGTTTTTGTACAGGTCGCGAATATATGAAAACACGCAGTGTTTCACGATTTTAATATACAGTTTTATCTCACGAAAGCGGGCGGGCAATACTTGTATGTGTAGATGGGAGTTTTCACTAAAAAGTGTACCCAATTAAGGACTGAAATTAAGGAACTTTAACTTTGTCAGTTTTGTGACGAAAATTTGCTATACATTGACCGAATGTATGGCTAATTTTTGTCACAGGTACACTTTTTAGTGAAAACGCCCAGATGCGCGACATGCACGTGCACGTTGTCTCCGAATGCGTAAGCTATTGTCGCTATGCGTCGTCAGATAGCAATCTTGACAATTCAAATGTCAATAGGTTTTAGATCCCACCTACCATCAGTGCCTCGAGTGTAACACCCGTATTCACAAACAATACTTAAGGGATCCTTCACTGAGTAAACGCACTGCGTTAAATACAGCTTTGTGATTGGTCCTTTTTGACCGACCTTTTGTTTATGAGACGATTTGAACCACCCTGTGCGTTCGTGAGCACTGTGAGACCTCATAGTGACGTTGGTGAATACGAGTTAAGTTGCTGTTCACGCGGCAAACCGTCTCGAACGCGTAAGTGACCATGTTATTCATACTAGAAACGCAAACGCGACGTTTTTGTGTTTGTAAAAATACACTAGAGGCTCAGGTGGCCTATGAACTTGTGTCTTCCTCTGGATATAAAAAGCTACAAGTATGTCCCACCCACTTTCGTTAGATGAACAACTGTATAACTGTGACATTTTTATGTAGACTTTCATGCGTTTTTCAGTTGCTCGCGTACTGTACATAAAAAACCAAAGGATTTCTGAGCCACTATAAAACTATGTCAAAGTGGCGTAATCAATTCCTAAAAAAATATTTTAGTATTTGACATAATGCGTCACTTTGACATAGTTCCATATTGGCGTAGGCGGGTGTTTTCCCAAAAAAAGTGTACATGAATTATTTTTTTCCAAAATTATTTTTTTTCTTTGTTTTTCTTACTCAGAATCGTTGATACTATCGAACCTCATACAAGAAAAAAACGTGTCCCAGATTTTACTATGCAAGTTTTTTCTTCCAGTGCGTCACGACCATATAAATAAAAAAAGACTGCATACAGAAATGTGACGATCTGAAATGGAATATTTGGGACACTTTTTTTCTTGTATTAGGATCGATAGTATCAACGATTCTGAGTAAGAAAAACAAAAAAAAACGAATTGTGTAAAAAAAAGTTCATGTATACTTTTTGGAAAGCGCCCAGGCATTCATTTCACTGCATCGAGAAATAACTTATAAATAATAACATAACCTAATCCCCGCGAAACTAAGTAACTAACAATGACTGGCACATTTTTTGGTCGAATACTTAAGTTAACGCTCGATTACCGCTAAGTTTCCTACAGGAATCTAAAAGTAAATATAATGTACTTACTATTTAAATTATTATCAGCCAGAAAAACTAAGTTTCGATATAGATATCAACGCAATAAGTACAAGGATCTATTAAGTGAGCGTGCGCACGTATATTTGCGGGGTTAGGTGGTCAATTCGCTAGATGTCGTGATATGTTCACAAAATCAATACAATCATGGCGGATTTAACTTTTTTTTTGTTTAATTTCATTCAAATACTTTGACGAATGTAGAGGCCAAAGTTGCATGTTTAGACCGGTGCACCTGGCGTTCCATAGTTTTTGCCTACCCCATTGGAAGAAAGGCGCGTAAACTAAGGACCCAATAAAAAAAAATGTGTTTGAAAACGTCAATGGCATTAGAGATGCCAAGTCATTTGTAACGTATAGGAAACTGAACCTTACTGCTGTAGAATGTAAGATTGACTTTGGACCTAAGGTGGGTCGCAAATTTTTAACTTTGAATTTATGTACAAATACTTTGCCCATAGTAAACTACACTCACATAAATTCACGTAGGTGGGTCATTTGTACAATGAGAAGTGTTGTGTCAATCCAAGAAAGTGGTTGTGATATCTGAAGTACCTCATATACATAAGGCAGGAGGCTCATACGAGTAGCTCAATATACATTGATCAGATCAAATAATTGGAGCGAAGCAATTCTTCCCCGATTCGGATGTTCGTTTGTCCGCATACTCCTCCTAAACTATTAGAGATATCAGGATCAAATTTAGCCCGTAATACGACATCTAGCAATAGATGGTTTAGAAAAAAAATATTTGAAAATCGGACATACCATGGAGGAATAATCACCGAAAATCTGTTCCCATAGACTTCTTCAATGGGAAAAATGGGATAAGTGCCGAAACTTCGATTTTAAGCGACGCTCTTCGCTCGTAACCTTTTTGAAGCTTCATCTTTAGCTTTAGTTACAGACATGATGAGAAATCTGTAGCAGAGCTTACGATTGACAGCTGTCACGTTTGACGTAAGGTTGTTTGCTGTAGTAATGTTGGCGGCCATGCAGTAGCTTCGCTCCATTTAGACTTGCCCGGGGACGGCAAGTGCACCTAGTTACTACCGTAGCACGGTCTTGTCTATCTCTACCGACATCCAGCAATTTGACCTGTCTATCCCCTCGTTAATGTGTTAGGTTACTTATAGCCCTTCGCCGTCCCGCCGCCAACTCAGCAACTCATCCAGGAGATTCTCTAAGTACGGATTGCCGCCGAGACGCGACACCTGAAAAAGGTAGTCAAAATAGGTCTTATTACTTACGTAATGGGGATCCAAGAGAAAATTTAAATAACACGTTCTAAAGTTTAGTTTTAACTTTTTGGACAAACGTAAATTTTGAAATCGGTGTAAGTGTGGTGTGGCTTCACCTACACGTTGCGCGTCTTTTGCCTCAGTAAGTCGCGGTGCGTCAAGGACACATGAATAGACCAGGCGGCTCACTAACCTCGTCCCTGGCAGCTGCGTCGAGGCGCGTCAATGTGTCCCGCGTGTACTGGAAGCTGCCCAGCCGCTCCAGCAGAGAGATGCAGTAGCGTTTCACCTCCACGTCGCGCGTCCTTTGCCGCAGGATGTCTGCTCGGTGCGTCAAGGACAATTACATTTTTATAATAATGGGTAGAAAAGGCGGAGACCACAATTTAGGCGCGAAGCTACTAGGAAATCGGTTTGGATCATAGATTAGTCGCATCGCATATTCTTGTGTGGTTGCGGGACTTGCGAGCGGGCGAATAATATAGTATAGTTACGCGGAATTGCTCTTCTTCCAACGTATGTACCTGATATGGGAACACCTTAAAATTCCTAATTTTTTCTATTCCAATTTTTCATTTTTCCAAAACAAAAGCTATGTTATGCTGGAGCTTTTTTAGAATAAATTCATAATTTAATTGCTGTAGGTGAGGTTAGGTTTTATTTATAAGCGATATGAAAAGAATTGAAAATCCCTAACCTAATATATCATAACCAACTAAATAAGGACCTGGAAATATTATTTATAAAAGCCGCATCATCAGTATACAAGGCCGATAACGCTATGCCTTTGTAAAGGATACGAAGCACCTGGTTGTCGGCGTCTTGGTTGTGGATGGCGTGGATGACAGGGAAGCTGAACTTGCCCTCCGTCAGGTCCTCGCAGAAACTCTTGTTCTCCGAGTACTGGAACAGGGAGAAATACGTCTCGAGAACTGACCAAAATACCTGTTATTTTTAGTACATATGCATGTAGGTATAAGAGTATATGTAAATAGTTTATTGTACAAACGAAAAACCAAAACAACACAATGAAAAAAAAAACTTATCCCTTTAAGGGATCTCTTTCAGCTAACCCTTGAGAGATTGAGAAAAATGAAAGGTTTTGCATCGAGTAGGCACGTGTACAAATTTATTAAGGAGAAAAGTATAAAAAATAGCTGACCAATAAAACCTATAAAAAGAAATACAATCAAATATTGACACGTAGGGTACTTTTAATCTCAGAAAATTTAATAGTTTCGGAGGGAATAGCAATAATCGACAACAACGCGGGCAGACTCGCGAGCAAAAGGTTAAAAGGTAAAGTTTGTAAAGAAGTATATTAAATAGAAAGTTATATTCATTTTGTATTTTTAGGATATACATAAATATAGACTTACTTTTCTTGGTAGTACCTAGCTTAGCAGCTTTACGTTAAGACAGAATACTTTCTCAATCATATATAATAGAGATAATAAAAAAAAAGTTTATTGATCAAACAAATAAATACAACTGACACTGGCCTCATTACTTCTTATAAGTAAACAAATAATTAAATATACAATATTCAAATTAAAACAGACAGGCGAAACTGATCAAATGTAATATTTCATGTCACGTATGACCTTCAATTTAGAGGACAACATGGCACCCAGAAGACAAATTAGTCGCGCCGCGGTTATGAATTGAAATACGGGTTAAGCACGGTAGATTTCAAATACGGTAAACAAGCATTTCTGAGTATCACAGGGATTCTTCTACTTGCTAAACCTTTTTAAAATTGGTTGTACTTCCGAAAGCATTAATAACTATACAAACATACATATAGTCTGTGCCAATTGAAATTGGCAAAGATGTAAACACAACCAAACGAACGAATTTACTATTATTACTCGATAATCACGTGCTTTTAAAGATCAAGTGAGGTTTTAGCAATGATGAATATACTTAATATATACTTTTACATAAATTCAAGATTGAATAAGTATTAATTGTACGTTATTTTAAATAAAAACTTGCTCAATTAATATTTGAGGTTATGTGTCAAACTGTACTAAGTTGTTTACATCTTTGGCAATTTCAATTGACACAGGCTATACTACAAACAGGGAGATTTTTGTAAGTTAGAATTTGAACCTAACAGGAAGAAAGTTAAGCTCAATTACCTAGGCTCTTTTAATTTTGAAACAAATAAAAATGAACTTTATACGCACTAAAATATATTTCGTTTTAACTTAATTGTCTTGATTATGCACCTCCGCACATACATTTATTTACAACCCTTTTTGTCAGTAGCATAGAGGCGTGTCGATATTTTTGAAGTCTTGGGAACGTATCTATATTTATGACTTCGACTGTACTGTACGTGACTTAAAGACGCAGTTAGCCTGGTTGGTAGTGAACCTGCCTACGAAGCCACAGGTCCCGGGTTCGATTCCCGGACTTCCCGGTAAGTGCAAATATGTGTGATGAGCACGAGTACCTATTTGTCTCTAAGTCTTGGATATTTTTCTGTGTTTAGAGGTTTTCTCTATATTTGAATGTCGTTTGTTTGGGACTAGGTCAATTAGTTAAAGATTGTCCCTAAGAACTAAATATTTTTACAAAGTTCATTATTCATAATAATATAATAACAAACTCTGGAAAGTTTAAAAAAAATAGAGGTCCTTATCGGTGTGCGTGCCGCGTCGTGCTTTATCTAGTTCTTAGTACTAATAGCCATTAAAAAACAATGGAGGAAAAAAATACCGACAATGCGTTATCGACGAAGATATTTATTTTTTAAATTACCTTATTATTGTTCATTTTTATTTACTTTACACAAGCTACTGTCAGCGACTTCGTCAGCGTAGTATTTCGTAATTTCATCATCCCACGGGAACCGTACATTTTTCCGGGATAATAAGTAGCTTAAGTGCTATTCCAGAATATAATCTATCTCTGTGCCAAATTTTATCTGAATCTGTTCAGCCGTTTTGGCGTGATTGAGTAACAAACATCCGAACTTTCGCATTTATAATATTAGTACAAGTAAGATTGTTGCCAAGGCTCGAAAATACGCAATTTATGGACAAGTCATATAGAGTATGTGTGCAAGTACTGTGCGAGAGATCTTAGAAGGAGCTTCGAGTTTGTGCATCTCACTAGCTCTCTTATTAAAAATGTACATTCTTTTGTTTTTATTACTAATGATCAAATTATAAAATTTACTTTATTTAATTCACAATAGATTCATATCCCATTGAGAAGGAGCCTAAGGAGGATATCACTCGTGTTCCATGACTCACCTCTTGCAGACAAAGGTTGCAATAGTCATCTCTGATCTGGAAGTACAGCCCCAGGATGGCGGAGAGCTCGCTGAAGTCCGACTTATTCTCGCTGAACAGCTGCATCAAACGGATAGCCAGCATAAACAGACCTCCGGTTTCTGAAAACATGTTATAACTAGAGGACGCCCGCGACTTTGTATGCGTAGAATTAGTTTCCCGCTACTCCCCCGATTTCTTGCCGTTGGGGGTTGATTTTTGGAAAATCCTTTCTTAGTGCTCACTTACATCATGAAAAGAACCCCTGTAACAAATTTCAAGTTTCTAGGTACAGTAGTTTCGGCTGTGCGTTGATATATAAGTCAGTCAGGTTTGCCTTTTATATATATAGAATTATAGGTACTCATTAGCCAAGCCAATACATATATACCGGTCAAAATCATAATCATAACCCTCCTTTTTGCTTCGTCGTAGTCGGGTCAAAATAACGGGGTCACAGTTTACTGGAATTACTTATAGAGTTAAGCGTGTTTTTGTTATAAGTTAAGTTAGTTTTATATTGTTTTACATTGTTTTGTATGTTAGTCTAAAAGGTATTTGTAATTTATGGGTCTCGTTGATCGAAATAATAATTTCTTATTCTTATTCATAAATAAACACACACTCACGCCAACATAAACTCACGCCTTCATTCCCAGAGTGGGGTAGGCAGAGCTACAGAATTACCAACTCTATTTTTTTTTTGATAATTCTGTAACCACATTTTGCAGAATTAGGCTAAGATGTCTACAGTGTACTAGTGACAGGTTGCAAGCACATCGCCTAACAGTACTTCAAGCCTTTATTCACTTAGTCGCCGCTTACGACCTCCACGGGAAGGTATTGTTTTTTCTAATGCCAAGAATGACAATTTTAGTTAATATAAAAAACATGACAAGCTGCAGGAATCATTTCATAGAACAAAATCCATACTCTAATATGCATGTTCATTATGGAATTAAGAATTTTCCCCCCTATTCACCTGTCCATCAAACCTACGCCAAAATAGTAGACTAGCCACACCCGCTTCTAGATTGAAAATCTTTCAGGCTGCAGGCTCCTTTGTCATGTAAATTAGAATATTTAATAAGATATCCAAAGAAATACAAGAATAAATCAACATAAACAACGCATGAAAACATATTTAATAACGAAACCTTATTTATTAATTATAATGTTCAGGAGTTCCTAAATGAAAATTAACATGTTTTTTTCAATTCCATCCTCACCTATACGGCACTGACCGTGTGTTAAATGACTTTAAAATTATTAAGCTTAGACTTTTCTCTCTCCTTTTTCCATTACCTTTGCCCTCCATAAAGTTCATAAAGAATCTGTCATACCGTCACAGGTGTTTTAATCATGAGTCATACACGTATTCATTTCACATCGACAATTCTCGTAATTATTCCATCACTGTTCCATCTAAACAACCCATGCAAAACCTGAGCAGTACCATTCCAGATGTGCAATCTCAAGATACTACTCATCTGCTGACAATACGTTCGAACACTTCGAACTGTAGTCATAGCTAAAAATACATAAATTCAACTTTGTTTCGGTTTCATTTTTAATATTGGACGCAATTCGATCTTCAATGACCTTGATTTGTAAGAGTAACGTAGTTTATCTGGGTCCATATCGGGTTGCATAAAGTTTTTACGCATAATAATCATTACGCATAAAAATCGATTGTCATAAAACGGTTTTTACAATAGAAAGCGTTTTATTTTAATTATTATTAAAAACTAACCTCACCTAACCTAACCTAATCTACACAATAGAAGTTTATTAAATTTTTCAATTTCAGCCTAAAAGGATGTTATGTGACAATCGATTTTAATGCGTAATGATTATTATGCGTAAAAGAATTATGCGAGTAGATAGACCCCCAGTTTATCTACACATCTAACACAACAAATAATAATTTGAATGCACAACTATGCACTGCATGCTTATTAGGAAGGAAAAACAAACACATGTAACAGTTCGAGTTTCGTTATCGAAACTATAAAATTTTGACGACTGGACGTAAAATGGATTGGGGGGCACAGATCAATGTTGCTCCAATATTTTTAAATTACAGTGTAAACATAGGTTACTAAGTTTTGTTAGAAGTCTATTCAAATTCTAATCTTCATATTTATCTAGGGTTTGAGCGCCACTCCATCCGCGTAGAAGTCGTCTATCGTTATTCTCTTGGGAACTGTCTAATTTGTATACTTGTAGTATGGAAAACCCGCTTTCGTGACAAAACAACTGTCAGACTAGGAAACGAGTGCGAGCTTGTGTCTTAAAGCATTGTACTTACTTTTAACGGTCATTTCTTTGTATTCCTCTTCAGAGGGGCAGTGGAAGTTGTCCCGCCAGTAGATCTCCATGCCCTGCCCTCTATGCAGCTCTAAGAGCTGTTCTGTGTACACAGCAGTTCCCTAAAACATACATAAAATAGCAGAATCTATCCAATTGCCAAAGAAAACTTATTTGGCGGCAATGTTTGTCTGAGCTTTGGATGGATTCTATATCTATGAGAGTATATGTGGCTTACGCCGCACTGCGTCACGCGACGTTAGGTATAGTTATATCGGAGCATCGTTAATAATGGCGGAAGCGCCATCGACAATAAGGTCCCTTGTCATAGATAACATCACATATAATATAGCTGCCTAGTACCCATAGCACAAGCCTATTACAATCATCATCATCATCATCATCATCATCATCATCATCATCATCATCATCATCATCATCATCATCATCATCATCATCATCATCATCATCATCATCATCATCATCATCATCATCATATTAGTCCAATGCTGGACATAGGCCTCTCTCGTTGCACGCCAACGAGCACGATTCATGGGCACTCTCATCCAGCTCTTGCCAGCCACCTTGCGAAGATCGTCGCTCCACCTAGTCTGAGGAACACTACGTTTGCCGATTCGCGGTCTCCACTCAAGAATACGATAACTGCAGCGATTATCGGTTGCCACTGCCACTTCAAGCTGCTTATTCGATGGGCTACGTCGATAACCTTAGTTCTCTGTCGGATCACGTCATATCAGTCATTTCAATATCAGGGGACAATCTCACACAAATCGACCTAGTCCCAAATTAAGCTTAAGTTTTGTACAATCAAAATCGTAAATATGGGAATGCCTTGAAATTCCGAACTTTTTTCCGAAAATTGATTTGTGCGAATTTTATTTTTTCCGAAACCTATGTTAAGCTAAAGCTATTTTAGAATGAATTGATAATTTAATTGCTATACGTAGGTTAGGTAAGGTTTAAATTATTAGCGAAATCAAAAAAATAAGTCTTCTACCTAACCCATTGCGTTCGGAATTATAAATGGTAGTATAAAGCAGTAGATATATGTATATCACTCGAGGGTAAGTATACATTACTGACCTCGTGTCGTAAATGCTCATTTGATAAGTATTCCGTGCCTTCTTCTCCTTCTCCTCCTCCTCCTCCTCTTGGTGTATAAGCTACTATTATTTAATCTATAGAACTGCTTACCATGGGGTGTCCAAGCTCCAAGGTTTTCTCCAGCGCTATGATCATAACGTAGTTGGCCGCATTGATGGTGCTTGCGACGCCGTAGATCGAATGCGCTACAGGAATGCCCCTGCGCAGGATAGAGTTGTCCTGGATATCGTCCACCCTGTAATGAATATCAAGTTTTATCGCAACGTTACGAATATAAGCGATAAGTTGGTGTACATTGCAAAGTCGACGAGGCCTTAGAACACAGGGGTTCATATATGGTACGCTATGTACAACGGATTGTGGCCTATCGTCGTTTTCACTATTTGTTGAAGGGAGCCTGCTTTACCACTTATTTTATAAAAAAATTAAATCCTGACGACACTCTGAAACAGATACTGTGGGAATATTAAGGTCGTGTTTATCGATGTGGATAGATGTGGATAAAACATCTATCACTTTCTAACCAGTAAGTAAGTTCGAGAGTGACGGATGCTTTATCCAACGCGTACACTAATAAGGTTGACTTCCATGGGTAGCGGCTGATGCGACAGACGCGTGCGGCTGACGTGCGTGATTGTAGCGCGCGTCTCGCGACAGTAGTAAACACTATGAAAACGTATGGCACCGCTTCCCTAGTAAGCGGCTCAGCCGCGCACGGCTCGCAGATTCGTCAGCCGTTAACCACGAAAGCGGTGCCATACGTTTTCATAGTGTTTACTACTGTCGCGAGACGCGCACTACGATCGCGCACGTCAGCCGCACGCGTCTGTCGCATCAGCCGCTACCCATGGAAGTCAACCTTAAACCACGCCATTTATGAAAGATTCCTCACAACGATCTTTTTTAAAACATAAAACCCCATTCAATTCATGACACCGCATAACTAGGCAAAATTTTATGAACCTTGTTAATCCAAAATACAGAATGATACACTTAAACAAACCCAAGCTACTAAAGTCACAAACCACACAAGTTTACCACATACGCCATGGTTTGGTCTTAATGGTCTGAATATTCTACCACATGGGCAATTAGGGAGAGGGCCGGAGGAAGGCTATGACTTCTCAACCCAGCCTTCCTCAGGTCTTGTTATTTTAGGCAAGACCGTCTCAAACTATGATGGGGCCCTTGGGCACACAAGAATTTGGGGCCCAGGTGCTCACTGTTACTGTGCCTGAGAAAAATGTTTTGATAATAAATGTGGGAGAAATTATTGGTCCTCGGGGCCTCCTGAGGCTGGGGGCCCTGAGAATGGGTCCCGTGTGCCCCTATAGTAAAGACGGTATTGAGTTTTAGGTTTAACGCAGGTCTAAAGATGGAGCCCAGAACCGCCGATGTCCAAGGGTTTTGACCGCAATCTGCCAGGCGCTTTTAATGGGACGACACTAACGAAAGTTTAATAAACCCAATTACAATAAGATAATAATGTGACGACCATTTTTAATGATGACACACAATTTACCAGAACAGTGTGATATGCAGGGGTCGCACTTTTGATGCCGTGTTCTATTATCATTTAGGAGTTTAGCTGCTGGTACAAATAAATACTATTGTAAAATAAAAGTGGTAAAATTATTAGAGTTAAATAGATCTTAATCGCAATCAAAATACAGAGCACGAAAGCAGCATATGTTTAACACCATTTATTACTAGATATGGCAATTCGAGTCCATTTTCTTTTATGAAAGCCAATGCCAGGATAGTATTTATGACTATTAGATCTTTTTTTTTATTATAACATAAAAACAGTTTTTAAAATAAATAAATAAATTGACTTGTCGATTTTTGCTACTGTCCATCTTAATGTCAGTATCGATTTACTAAAAGTTTAATAAGGGTTAATGCAGAACTTGTCCAGCGATACTCGAACCAAATTTCAACCTTTCAATACTAATCTTTCATTTTTAATTAGCCCCTGTATGCATATTGATGTCATCTGCAACTAAAGTACGATCCCTGGTGATATGATTATGAACCCACATTATTCGTAAATTTTATACACTTGATATGCTTTGTCGGTTAATCAGCTGTGTGTATGTGTCAACCCGTAATAAATTTGATGAGGTGTCCCGAGAAAACACTATAGGAAAATTCTACGCAGATAAAGTATTTAATAAATCATCCCAGGTTATGGCCATTTTTTTCCCAAAGATAGCCTATTCCCTTTTTGTTAATAATAACGTGTCAATCCAATTTAATATTAAAGTTTTCACGGATGAGGCGGCCTTATTGTTTGTGTACTTCTCTCTGACGCATACAAAGCATTTAGGCTGACTCCGGCTGCGTGACAGCGCTGGAGTCTCGTGGCGGACGTGTGGGCGATTGTCTCTTGAAAAAAGAAAGATATTTTAAGATAAGGCTAATGAGTTAATGATTGGAGACTGTTGTTTACCTTATTTTTTGCTATAATCTATTTGTGTAAATAAATATAGGATGTCATAATTATACTTTGTAGAAATTTTAAATTTCTGGCGTTTTACCTACGGCTAGTTTAGGGTAAGTGTGTTTTAAAAAATAACGGCTTATCAAAATAATACTGTCCGACTTGTGATAATTATAATCAAAATCATTATGACCAGGGCCTCTATGTCTAAAACATCAAAATCAACGGTGCAGAGAAGGAAAAAAAGTAATTCCTAAAGAACATTATATTTATTTATTTGTCCCCTGATATTTATTTAATTCAACTAAGGTGCCTAACAGAAACGCTGCCTAAATCTCGGTTCGGAAACCTTTATTCAAAAATTACCTAAACAAAGTATTGTACAGTAATTTATTGACGAAACATACTAAACTCGACTTCAAGTCACTGCCTGATAATCATTATTATTCCGGAACAGATAGAAAAACAGTCAGTGAAGAGTTTAAGGTGATTAAAACAGATAAGGAGGCCTATGTCCAGCAGTGGACTGCAACAGGCTGATATGAAAACAGATAAATTTGCCAAGAAGGTTCTCGTGTGGCAAGCAATCTGGTCTTGTGGCGATCGTATTCGTAGTATACCTTATTTTACTATAAGCACTATAAATGGCGAAATATATCTAAATGAGTGTCTTAAAAATGTGGTCACAGAATTATCAACAAGTTTTTGGAGTTGTTGGTGATTCTATGGCTCTGCCTACCCCACTCTGGGAATGAAGGCGTGAGTTTATGTTGTTGTTGTTGAGTGTCTTAAAAAAATGATTGTTGCCATTTATAAAGCATTATAATAAGCCATTTTTATTTTGGCCTGACTTGGCAAAATGCCATTACACGAAAAAACCGATAAATTGGTATAATTCAAATTTTATCGGATTTGTTGAAAAATACCAAAATCCTCCCAACTGCCCTAAGCTACGACCAATTGAAAAATATTGGGCTCGTGTAAAGCAAAAACTCTTTAAACACAAGAGTAATGCCGTTTCAGTTAATTAAGTCAAACGAAAGTGGAAAGAAGCTCCTAAATTAATGTACAAAATCTGATTTTTTTGGATGCACGGAAAATTAGACTAAACTTATATCTTATTTATAAATATTTAGAGTCATGTGATATAATTAAACTTAAAAAAATATATTATTGTTTTAGTTTAATTTTATACTGTACGCGTCATTTTTTTCTGGGACAAGCTTTACATCCGAAGTTCGGCCGTGTGACGTAATTTTCGGCACGTGTGTTGCTGGTAGATTAAAAGCATAGTTTGTGACATCACGCTAAACTTTGGCCGCGTATTTCCGGTAGGTATTGTATAGGTGGTATTGATTGTCAGAATTCACCGCAGCATTTCGGCAAAGGTCACAGCCCGCTTAGTATAAAAGCCAGACCTAGGGAGTACGTACAGAAATGAAATAGGGCGGGAATTAAAAACAAATATGGTTTAGAATTTTGTTATTTTACTTGTATATTTTAATATTGATTGTAAAAAACAAATTCATTGGAAATAATTAATTTAAGTTATTAAATGCAGAAATTATGAAACGATCTTTACGGTTTCATGTGGGTATGTACCTCATCAAAGATATATAATATCCAATCTTATTTGCACTATTGCATGTTACCTACCTCAGTGAATTTTTCTTTTCCATTAAGTTAAATATAGCTGAACAATTTACCACCAATTAGGATTTTGCATGCATTTTTTTCACCTGTTCCATTGACCTAGTGGTAGTAGTGGTATTATTGGTTGATAGGCAAAAAATGCCCATGGTATAACCCGGCAATTTGTACTTTGTGTGTTGGTTGTGCAATAAAGTTACAAAAAAAACTTAACTACTAACATTGTTAATCCGATTGTATTTTGTCTGTCCGTCTGTGGGATATCCCTTAACCACAGTCTAAACCCTCAAAGGAGGATAATGAATACTTTTAACGCCGGGAAATTTGAAAGTTCAAAAATATCAGCGGTTCGTTTAAGAATGAATCATTATAGGCTTTTTTATAATTAAGTTATTTCTTATAGTTTTTTTTTCGTTTCATACTGTTATTAATACGGCGAGACCAACAATTTGTTCTTACCGGACAAAGTGGGAACCAACGACTGTTAATTGTAATCGAAGCTCAAACGTTAGTTTTGTATGTTTTAGTCGTGGTATGATTTTGTGCAAAAATAATAGTTATGTATAGAAAGAAGTCAATGACCGAAAGTATCCTCTTTTAAATGGGTCAAAATCTTTTTCGATGCATTGAAATTTGTCCCTGGGAATTGTTAGAGTGGTTGTTTTTGTAGGAAGTAATATTTTATTTTGTTTGACGATGTTTAACAATACTGTGCTGATTCAAATAAAATAAACATTTATTTATATTAAAAAAACATTACTACTTAAATAAAAAAATTACGATCGTGACAGAGTGGAAAATTTCAGTGCATCGAAAAAGATTTTGACCCAAATATGTTACGAAGTTCCTATGACAATGGAATGAGGTGCATTGGGACATATTTTTGAGATGTTCCGTTCTCCCATTTTTACAATTCACTGTACCACCAAGCAGCAGTGTTTGCATTGTTATGTTCCGGCGTGGGAATAAGACAACCGGTGAAATTACTAGCAAAGAGGCATTCCATTTTGGTCCGCAGGGTTGGCAACGCATTTGCGGTCTTAAAATTGCAGTCTTAAGACTGTAGTCTTCAGAATGCATATGTCTGTGGGTCACAGATCCCACTTACAATCCATTGGACTCTGTGCTCATTCGTATAATTCTCCATGCCAAATAATAATAAAAACCGGCCAAGTGCGAGTCGGACGCGCGCTCGAAGGGTTCCGTACTATCTATACTTCATTAGCAAAAAACGGCAAATAAAACACGTTTGATGTATGGGACCCCCTCAAATATTTATTTTATTCTGTTTTTAGTATTTGTTGTTATACCGGCAACAGAAATACATCTTCTGTGAAAATTTCAACTGTCTAGCTATCACGGTTCATGAGATACAGCCTGGTGACAGACAGACAGACGGACAGCGGAGTCTTAGTAATAGGGTCCCGTTTTTACCCTTTAGGTACGGAACCCTAAACAGATCACACCGTAATCACATATTGTGGCCTTGCTTCGATTAATAGCCTAGAAAACCCAAGTCTCTCATGCAACGTGAGTCCTCGCTCCTTTATTCAAAGGTTAACTGTATGAGATATGTTTAAGCGATAAGGTAGATCATGCTGATTTGTATTGTATTTTCCGACTACGTTCGCAACAGCGGGTCTATTAAAGTCGGGTTTATCGTGTAGATAAAACATCTGTCACTTTCTTACCAGTATGTAAGTGCGAGAGTGACGGATGCTTTATCCATCGCGATAAAGGCGACCATCAGCGGACCTATTATGGGCGTGTTTATCGATGTGGATAAGCGTGGATAAAGCATCTGTCACATTCTCACCAGTATGTAAGTGCGAAAGTGATGGATGCTTTATCCACCGCGATAAAGGCGACCATAATACGGACCATTATTATTATTATTATTAAATAATGTTTAAGGTAATCTAGGTGATGTTTCCTATCTGATGGTAATATATTGTGGTATTCTAGTACAACCTGTACAACGTCCATACTAAAGATCATATAATACTAGTGTCCATACTAACCCACTTACTAATAAACGTTGAGTAACGGTGGTATAGCTATACAATGTTTTGTCCTTACCTGTCATTGTGACATTTGGATTTGACAAATAAAGACAAAACATTGTATAGCTATACCACCGTTACTCAACGTTTATTAGTAAGGAGGTACCTAAGGAAAAACCGGACAAGAGCACTCTGATCATGCTCGATAGAGGGTTCTGAAGCCGTTCCTACAAACACAGAAAACTATCTGAAAAAACAACATGTAGGTATGGTATTTGTTGGCGTAACTTAAATGTATAAGTACCTATTCCAAATTACAGCTTTGTAGTACCAAGAGTTTCTGAGCTAGATCGCCGACAGACGGATTGGCGAAACTACATGGGTTTCTTGTTTGAACTCGGAACCCTAAAAAGGTCGAGTGCTACAAGGATGAAGCAGGTCGTATTAGGATGACAACACCCGAGGAAGTTTGAGGTACACAATCGTTTCGTTTTTACCCGTCTGCCAAGAAAGGTAATGTTTTTCTTTATTGAGGAACATATAGGTACATAATAAAGAAAATACATTACAATATTCACAACAAAAAAACACTGTGGTAAAAAAAACATTATTAAAGAGAGACGACTGATAAAGTGGTAATTGTTGCGAAACGGTCGCGATAAAAATAAATAAAGATATAAAATAAAGCAAGATACTTAGACTAAAATAAAGAGGAATCTCTATTCCTGCCCTGTGGCCTTACCGCCTTAGACAAGATGCATTCTGCAAACGTTATACGTTAAGTAGGTACCTATGTACAGGTGGACGTAAGCTGCCGGATGGTCGCATCGAGCACTGTCAATCCTATACCATTTGTAAATTTTCGAAAATAGTTTACGTTAGCGTTTGCATCTTAACGAAAACCTAGTGGTTGGTTAATGTAACTCAAAGTGTTTTATTACGGCCTACGCCCATTCGTAAACGAGAAAAATCTCACGTAGATAAGTTTATTTAAAGCAAACAAGTGTTAAACATCTCTGATAATAACTCGGCTTCTTTGTAATCGTTATTCGAGTCCCGGCACGTACCGTTTCTGGAATAGTTACGTCACCCAGTTAGGAACACATGGGCAATGGGTATTCCGACTGAGTCACCGTCTAATGGATCGTATCGGTTAATCACAATCATCGTAAACAATGATCAATGGCAGGCTATTTAAAGGGGCTTCTATTAACAACATTCTACGGCAACTTTAGTAACTTAGGTATGTATATTTAATAGTCGTGTAACCTACCCAAGTCGTGAAACTTTTGAGGTAGGTATTATCTTATCTTACTTTTCTTACTAATATTATGATTAAAATTTAGGCATAATATAATGCACCTATGAACCGTCTGTCTGTCACCAGGCTGTATCTCACGAACCGTGATAGCTAGACAGTTGAAATTTTCACAGAAGATGTATTTCTGTTGCCGCTATAATTTAAGGGGCTTCCATAAAACAAGCGTGATTTTTTAATGTTGTATAGATAATGGTACGGAACCCTTCGTGTGCGAGTCCGACATGCACTTGGCCGGTTTTTAAAACAGTTAAATTCATTATTTTAAATCACTGAGGAAAATAACTGAGGCATCAAACACAAGTAGGTACTTTACAGTTATACATACTATGCGACCAAACCATTAAATATTCTGTGCGTGTATTATGTTGTAAGAGTTTACAATGAAACAGTGTAACAAGAAACAAGTACTACGCACTTGTATCGAATTAAATTCGGGAAAAAGTACGATTGGTATGTTAGATATAGCTTCCGTCATCGCACATAAGTACGTACTGCGTCGCTATTGCCTAACGCACTCGCAATCGCAATCGGCTTCAAAGTGAAACAATTGTTTACATTTTGTATGAAGACTTGCTTTCGGACTGTCAAAATGAAAACGATTGCGATTGCAAGTGTGTTAGACAATAAGCCCTCAGAGGGCTTAAAAAGAAGAAAAAGATAATGTTATGTCAGAAAGTGACAGATGTTTTATCCACGCTTGTTTACATCGATAAACACAACCATAACCCGCTGGGTACCTAAAATTTTATCAAAACGCCTTTTAACAAACGTATAATAGAGTATTTGCCTATTTTTTTTATTAGTATTTAAATTGAAGCTTTATTACCTTCCGAATAGCCGAGTATAAACAGTTTTTTAATATCTTTAAAAATACAAAAGATATAAATGTTTAAAACTTGCTTTTATACAGAGAGGAAAATACAAATATATGACATGGTTTTGTGAGAAAGAAATAGACAAAAAACTTTAGAAGGCTATAACTTTTTTTTTATTACCAATTTCAAATTTAATTTTGAATTATTTTATCATACTACGTATATTGATATATTATGCAAATTAATATATGAAATTTAATATCAGGCAAATACCCTATTACGCAGAATTTCAATCGAACGGCATTTCTCGCCGTATGAGTTAAGTCCTTACGTAATTAATGTTTAAAATATCTTAAAAACACCATGGTTTCAGTAGAAAATAGCATTCGAGGAAAGGATACAATCGATAAAGTGAAATTGGATAAAATTATGGGTTAAGTACTTAAATAACTATCTACCACGGCACAATTAATATGGCTTGCGTCAAAGCTCTTACGCCGTTGACCAAGAGTCTATTATTGCCTAATCCGCGAGCCATATTAATTGTGTCTTGCTGTACCTACTTCGGTAGATCTATATAAATAAAAATGAATTGTTGAAATGTACCTATGTACAGTCAGCGTAAGGTAACATTCAAAGTGCTCAAATAGTTCTGTACACCGTACAATTCATATGCTGTACCGAACTATTTGAGCACTTTGAATTATACCTATAAGTCGCTGATTGTACGCGCATAACTTCTGAACGACTGCAGCAAATTGTATAATTATTTTTTTTGTTGTGTTGTTTATTATCTGGACAAGGTTTGCATTACAGAAAAAAAACCACCAGGGTAGACGGAAATTTGCAGCGGAGGCGAAGCCGCGGGCGGGCAGCTAGTGATGGATAAAAAAGAACGAGGTTCTCAGTTCGTCGGAATCTTTAATTATTTGGCGATGGAAATACACACTGATAATTTCAACTCTACCTAGTGTGACGGCACCAATGTTGGACACTTTTAGCTGAAGGCACCAAAAATTGACACTTAGCTCTTAATTATTCGGTTATAATTTGATTGTATCAAAATAAATGGATAACCCTTATCTTCTGTACCATAAGAATCAAGTGTCCATTATTGGTCCTTGTTCATTACTGGTTCTATCAACCTATTACGGTTCATGAGATACAGCCCCCTGACAGACAGACAGACGGACGGACGGACGACGGCTTAGTAATATGTTCGCTCGGGCACCCTTTTGTGTACGGGACCCTAAAAACATTAATCTCCTTCTTCTACAGTCGGGTAAATAAATAGTTTTGTAAAATTGCCCTAAACTTAATAGACTGAAGTGGCTAATGGGCAGACATTGCACATACCACGAATGGCCAAAGGGGCCAAAGAGTTCCTTAACGGCAAACGGCAACCGCGTATCGAAAGATGTAGAGCGGTTAGGTTAGGTTAGGTTAGAATGACGATAAACGTATGAAAATTCGTCACGTATCGAAATTGAAAACTTTATGTAAATAGTGTAAATAAGTATGTTATGTTAAATACTTGTTTCAATGTATTGGAGCTGCTATATGTCTATATTTAAACAAGATGCTTTAATAAAAAATAAAATACCTACAGTGCAATACCTTTTTCTCTTTTTTCCACAAGAATAAATCATGTTTCAACTTAGTTTTAATGTTACTATCCTTAACATATTTAAGTTCCTTGCCTGCCCTTACTTACTAAAACTTAATAAAAAATAACATAGCACTTACAGTAAACTGGAGTTGTGCAGCATCTGCACAATCTCCCCGACCGCTTTGAGCTTCTCATCAGAGATCTTCAGCCAGTTGTTGAATGCGGATATGAGCTTCGTCCGGATCTGCTTTCCGGGCACTTGCAAAATGTAGGAGTACGGCATGAGGATTTTCTAAACAAGTAAAGATCAGCTGTTATATAAACCTGAACGAAAATAACATGTCTTAATGTTTACCCATTTAAATTGCTGTTAAAAGTTGCCCATGTAAGTGCGCTTTAATGGATGTGGACTTTTACAAAGTCACACAAGTCAATTAGCTCTCTAGCTGTAAAATAACTATGTTGTTTAAATCCAATGATAACAATACATTTTAATTATTTGTCCATGGAGAACAATTATAATACAACAGAGTAAAGAACTATATATATTTATATTTTTTTAGGACGAAGCAAGCTCCTTATTGGTTGTGACCCTAGCAGTCCTGAGTTCAAATTCTGGTAAGGGGCAGATATTGTGTGATGTGAATTTTTGTTCGTGCGTCTTAGATTTTCTATGTCTTTAAGTATGTATTTCTCTATAAAAGTAAGTTTATCGTTGTCTAGTACTCATAGTACAAGCCTAGAGCTTTGTTTGGGACTAGGTCAATTTGGGTGAGGTTTTCCACAGACATATTTTTTTTTTATTATTTTAAGTGTTTGTCCATGGACCACAATTACCATAAAACAGAATAGTAATAGTTTATTATATTATTTAATTTACTTCTAGTAAATGTAAAAATTAAATATTTACATGTATAAAATGAAATCAGTGCCTAATGTAATATTTTATTTGAAAATTAGTAAATGGTACATAAATCAATAAAAAATTCTGATATTTTCTGTTTAAAATAATACAAAGTATTGAAATACAGAATGGAAATTACTCTACCGACAAAAACATAAAATAATAACAACTTTATTATACTTACATTCAACATAATCATTGATATACTTTAGTCTAAGAAAAAATAATCTAAAGAGAAACAGCGTATCTGTATAAAAAGTGTAACTGGAACTGTTGGACTACAATCTAGTGCATATTATTTTATTTCATATTATGTAAACAAGATGATTATTATATTATATGCATTAGCATGACAAGTACATCTCAGTTCAATACTCATTCATACCATAAAGATCTATATTATTAAGTCAAATGCATAATGCATGGAACATTGATGGGATTGGAATTTTAAATTATGTTAACAATGGACCGGCACGCCGTGCATTGTTTATTTAAATAAAATAGGATAGTTTATTCAAATGCTAAACCCTCTCCTTATCGCGCTAAGCATCAAAATAGTGCGAATTGCATCAATTTTACAACGTAAAGCGATGTTGTAAAACCCCGACTGATAATAGTGTAAAATTATATGCAGCAGGTTTAAATAACAACTGTATTGTATAAAAGATACGTTGTCTAATTTATCTAGTGCATTTATAATAAAACAAAGGCGGCAAATCAAAAATAATCAACTTGAAATAAATAAAAAACAACGTTACACACCTCATCGTGACTCTTCTCACCGCTTTTAGTGAAACCTTCCGACATTTTCGTAATGTTTCTTAGTTATTACACTATATTCATAACACGAATGAATTAATAAATCGATTTTTTTACCGGACTGCAGTGACGACCTCTCCGCCCAGTCAAGCCGAATGACAGGCAAGGAAGACAGCTGTTAAATGACAGAAGTCACTTTGAACTTGACAGCATTAGCGCTACAGATAACATATGGATAACATCTTTAGGGTCCCGTAGCCAAACTCAAATCAATTTCATGTCTATCCGTGCAAGCAATTTCTCCTCGCAACGCCTACTGCTAAAATTATCGTTATCGCCGCGGATTTATACATCTACGGCCTTTGTTACGGGATTCGTGAAGGAATCTCTTAGATACTTTAACATAAAAAAGTTAATGTTTAAAATATAAAAGGTTGTTTGAAGAAGAAGAAACAGAAGTATGAGGAAATAAAATTAAAAACTATGCCAAGGGTACCTAAGACATGTTCAGTAAACAGGCTGCCTCCATATCCCTCTCAATCCCTATTGGAGCGTATAATTTACCGAAAATTAAGTACAGATACGCCACGAATTTTTCGCCGTTCTCTCATTTCATTACTGTAGCTATATGCTACGGAACTCCCTTCATCCGTAACCGACGTCGTGCTTGGGTTTCATAGAGGTAGGAAAAGTAGGAAAATTACATTTATGGTTGGTTGTGTTGCCACACCATAAGTTTAATACTATCACGCCAAGTATAAATTTGTAGTAAATTAGTAGCAGATTTTGAAAACACTCTTTTTATTTTTGTTTGACTTGGTTCACGATTTGTATTGTATAATATGTCTGATACGCTCTTTTGTATTGTTATAAAAAAGAAAAATATATTTCTTATTTACACATGGTAACATAATGTTAACTGTCAAATTTAATTCATCCGAACGAAATTGACGTGCCTGTTGATTGATTTTATTTTCCAACTTTTCTATATTTTCCGTAATTACACCTTCTTTTACTACTACTATCATTCCGTAACTACACAGTATTTTGCATCAAGTATGGAAAAGAGCACACAGACTCAATTGTGATTATGTCTGCACGAAATTACTTATCAGCGAGAGAGAAAAATGTTAACAAGTATATTGATTCGTTGCCCCACATAAATTCACAGAAGTTTAATTATCGTTCGGCGGAGTTGCCAGCTTTGTCGGCGAGTAAGAATAATCTGGTGAATCGAAATTTAAATTACTCTTACGAGGTGCCCTATGGTTTGAATAGCGGGGAGAGAGCTAACACCCCCTTTTCGGACTTTTTCTCTGAGAGCGAGACTGGTAATATTTATTTTATTTTATTTACTTCGCTAAAGTCTGATTTACTTACCGCTATTCCTAAATACAGGTGATTAAGATGCTTTTAGACTTTTTAATTTAGTTCTGTATCTTTGCTTAAATGATGGAATTAGTTATAGGTACATTGTGTGATTTAATGTTGGATAGCTATAAAAAACCATTATGTGTAATTGTCATTATTAATTTTTAGATTTGGGGGACCATTTGAGTATGGCCGCGGAGCGTTCGAACCGCCCCTGCTTTTGTGTTATCGAAAAAATACATGTAACATAACAAAGGCATTTATTTTCCAGGTATGATGTAAGAACCTAATCACAACTACCTATTGTAATTAAAAATAAATGCCACAGACATAAATCTTTATGACTATTTTCGTAACACAAAAGTGGAGAGGTTCGAACGCTCCGCGGCCTTACCCATTTAGGATATAATTAAAATTCTAAAAGTCTCATGTTGGACAAAGTTTCGTGTCCCCGTCCCCTAAAGCCAAATGTACAAACACTTAAAATCTGAAAAATATCCTAAATGAAATCACAAATCATGGAATTTAAAAGGAAAACTATCACAACTAAGTAGACTTGATTGGTTCTTGAGCCACAGGCGCCTAAAGTGTTTATACATATTAAAAGTCATCTAATACAGAACCAAATATTAGTCTAAGTGAATTTTTAAATACCGAATTTAGAGTTTAATGAATGCAAGTATAATTGTTGATAATGTACAAGTGATATAAATAAAAATAAATAAAAAAATTATATAAAACTACACGTAGGTAATTAAAAGTAAGTTATGGAAGAATTATTGATATGTGCAATATTCGTAGTTCTAATAATTAGGTACTAGCCCTACTGTCCTAAGTTGCTACGCCCTTGCAGGGTGTCAGTCAATGTATACCTGCCATGTAATTCCATCTATAAACCTGTAATGTGACATGCAATAAATAAATTTGAATTTGAATTTGAATTTGAAAATAACTTAATAGAAAATTTGTTCATAGTGATACTTTTTTATGTTTGTAGTAATGGCGTTGCACAGTGGACTGAAAATGGGCTTCCATAGACATAGGAATTAAAGTTTTCAAATGTAATCGCAGATGGTTATATTATTAATTATTTGTGAATTTTTGGCATACTTTATACCTTGGCCACAGCTACTTTTTTTTTTTAAAAACTTCAAAAAATTTAAATTTTATTTTTCAATGACAACAGACGGAAATACGAATTATTTTTATAAAATTTACTGGAATTAAAGATGAAAATGTCAAAACAAGAACAAAAAACCTACATTTGAAAACTTCAATTCCTATGTCTATGGGAGCCGATTTTTAGCCCACTGTGCGTTGGAACGCCTACACTGAGCATGGCCTGACATGCTCTTGTCAAGTTTTTTGTTACATAAATCTAGTTTAATTGGGGTGGTTCTAAGCTTGGATGATTAAAATTTGTCTGGGCGTTTAATAATTACCAGTTATGAAAATAAGTTACCATTATTGCGTTAAAGGCTCCGGCACACCAAACGCGTGGCAGCAGCGCGTAGCGTCGCGTGGCGTCAGGAAGTTGTAAAACAACAAAACAAATGGAACCCCGGCACACCGAGACGCGCGTCTGCGGTGCGTGTGCAGCGCGCGAGACGCCACGCGCCACGCGACGCTACGCGCTGCTGCTGCCACGCGTTTGGTGTGCCGGAGCCTTAAGTAATTGTTAATTTCAGGAACACCAGATTTCCGCAGTGAAGAAAGCGACAGCAGTTCTGGGTCGGCGTTAAGGAGGAGCACAGCAGAAGCGTCCAGGACACTCCTGGCTGAGTGGGAGAGGATTGAGAGGACATTGTACGATGAAGAGGGAGAGAAGAGTACGCGGCCGCAAGTGATTGAGGAGTGCAAGCAGTGGAGGCAGCTGCATCCACAACTTAGGTATGTGTCAATGAGGATTGATAAGTCAAAGGTCGTTACAAACTGAGCTCTGCGGTCATAAATTAATTAGAGAACAAGGATGGACAAGGCAATAAAGGTATATAACAAACTATAGATGGTTTCTTAGATCAATTTCACAACATGCATTTTTTCATAGTAGCAAATTTTCACATATAATTTTTTCATAATCATTAATTGTTTTTCTTCATGTCGCTATTTTTTATATAGCGTTATTTAATGTTTGGTGATTTTTACTATTCACATTTGCGATTGTGAAAATTTGCTATGCTGAAAAACGATTCCGGTGCGCTACAATCAAATACCATAATGCCCTTTTACATATTTGACTAAATCTCATTTTGTCTTAGTTCCAAAATGCCTAAATTCCCAAATTGACTTATTTTCAATACAATAAAATGTCAAAATAACATTTACACATTACATCCAATATCCAAAATGTATAGTTGGTAAAATGAACAATAACTTCAAATACCGAATTATTATTAAGACTGAAGGTCAAAATGCATTAGTTTCATAATTACCAAAATTCAAAAATGCCTTTTGTTGACAGGTCCAAAGATCAAAATGACACCGTCTCATAATACCTAAATAATACCTAAAATAAACTAACCACGCAGTATTTTTAGTGTAACGTATTTATAAATGTAAATAAATACTACACTTTATCAGAGTTGGTTTAGCAATTTGTGACTACTATGCTGTTGTAATGGATCCAGCTAAAACTGTCCTGATGAGCGAGTCAAGAATTCTACAGTTCCGTACCTCAAAAGGAAAAAAGGAACCTTATAGGATCACGGATGCCGTAAAAACTGTAAAATACAACATAATTTTAAATATTTTCCATAAATACCTACTGAGTTTTAGGTGTTTTGACAATGTGACGTTTTGTATGAAGTTAATTTGAGTTTTAGACATTTTGGGAAATGGTATAATTGAAAATTTATCAAAACACGACAAAGTCAAGTTTTAGACATTTTGGGAAATGGTAGAATTGAAAATGTATCAAAACGCGATAGAGTCTTCTTGAATTATAGTTAAGAAGATTTAAGTTAATTTAAGAAGTAGGCGTAAGTCATTTCGAGCTTTAGACATTATGGGAATAATCTGTTTTGGCATTGCGACATTCTAGGAATATGGTATTATGATTTTTGGTTCTAGCGAACCGGAATCTGAAAAACGTCTATGAGAAAATTCGCTATTATGAAAAAATGCTTATTGTCAAAATGATCTAACAAATCCTATCGATAAATGATTGCAATTTAATGATACTTCACTTAAATATTTATCAATTACCAAGAAGATAATCCCTAATAGGTAATTAAGTAATTGTTTTGATATTGTTTGTGTTGTGGTCATTTTTTGTGGTTTATAATGATCTTTTTTTTTAAACAAACTGGTTAGGTTATTTATTCTATGTTTCTAATTTAATAAATCTTCTGTACTTGTTTTTTGTATTAATTTATTTAATGAATAAGTACCTAAATAAATAATGTCTTTACTTTATTTTTTATTTGTATTATCAATATGATAAAAGTTTTTAATCTTATTATTACATTGTAAAGTTCTTATTATTACATTGTAAAGTTCATCACTACAACAGCCGCTCCATAAAGCTCCCAAGTGCGAGAACGTCTGGTAAAAAGGTTTTATTGCCCCAGAGCTCAGTTGGTAGCGACCATGCCTTTAGGACCCTAGACAAGCTTAGATCTTAGTTTAGGAATAATTTGTGGCGTTATCTATGAAACGAGACCTTTTTGTCGATGGCGCTTACGCCGCACTGCGTCACACGACGTTGTATTTATATCGGAGCATCGTTAATAATGGCGCAAGCATCGACAATAAGGTCCCTCTTCATAGATAACGCCACATTTGTGTGAGGTATATATTGATATGTATTTATTTAATTTGTTACATTTATGTTGATGATTGGCTTTTACATACAAGTCATTATGAAATTATCAATGGCTCCTACAGTCAAGCCGAGTGTACATCGGCTTGCGAAAGTTTATTATGCGATTAAAGTAAAGTAAAGTAGGTACGGTCGAACTACCTAAACGCTGTTGTGTAAGGAAGAACGCCTTCTGTTCTTGTATGGTTTCCGTCACGTAAAAAGGCTGCTGGCGATGTACAGTCAACAGCATAAATAAGTGATCATTTATGTACCTTGTCACTTTAACGTCGTGTGTGAAATGTTATACAAAATTGTGAATCTATTGAAAGCGACAAGGTACATAAATGATCACTTATTTATGCTGCTGACTGTACCTGCGCAGTCGCGCATTTATCGACGAAATTGGTGGTATGAACGGGGCGGGACGGGGGGTCACTCCGCTGCTATGCTTATGCGCGCACGCTATTAGTTGACGACGTATTCATGCGCGAACACATCCCCTCCATTGTCGCTCAGCGATCTTTTTTTTGGGATCTGTACTATTATACAATCCCGTGCTTCACTGCTCATGCACAATTACATTTTTATACAGTTGGTTTATCTCACGAAAGGGGATGGGCAATACTTGTACTTGGCGACGCTTAGCGACGACAGCTACGCACTCAGAGAACGTGTAAGTGCATCTAAACACACAAGTATGGCCACCCAGTTTCGCGAGATTTAACAACCGTAATTGTACTTATTCTATATCCCCAGTAGTTGGTAAATTATGTTTCTAGAACAGGATTGTGTAAATCACTTTCATTATTGTATGTTTTACATTTCATTTTCAGAGTTATCGGAAAAGCTATTCCACTACCAGAAAAGAGGCTGTGCTACAGAACAATTGAACATGACGAGGTAATAGCGATGCACTACAGTGATTACGAAGAGTTCAGTGAGAGTGAGGAGCGTCTCTCGCAAAGCAGCACAGATATCACCCCTCAAAACTCCCCTAGGGTGTCCATAGACGATCTGACCGAGCCAAAAGTCTCAAGAGATAAAATTAACTTACAACCAATGTTTGCAGACGAGCATGATCTACCAGACACCTTCTGCTCACTCCTACAAATCACACCTATACAGATACGTAGCCCATTACACAGGAAAAGACAAAACCCATACATAAAATCAGAAATCGCTTCGTCGCACTGGATGAGAAATTCGAGACCCGATTCCTCAGTGAATTATGACAGAAATAGCGCTAAGTCTTTCGTTTCATTAGACCCAAGAAATTTCGGGAATTTGGCTTTGAGTGCCTCAGAACGAAATAGTGAAATTAACAGCAGAGTTATTACAGCTAGGAGTAGAGAGCTGGGGAAGTTAGAGCCACTGTACACGCCAGAGTTTCACCAGGATGTTCATCGGTTACCGAGTGCTTGCCGAGTGGGTCAGCACGGTACTAGGAAGGTTTCTTTGCCACCGTTAATGTTAGAGGAGGAGAAACGCAAGGTTAGTTCAGCAAAGAAGTTTATGAAAACAAAGAAGTCATCCAAGAAAGGATATCACTTGGACAGGGTAAAGCAACACTGAATCACCCAGAGTATGAAACAATTTTGAATTAGGATGTGTTGTGCACAAAAGTTAGAAAATATGTGCGGTTTAAGCACTTGATTTTCTTTATTTGAAATTGTTTTGAAGAGGATATTTGTGCTGTAGATTTGCACTGTTTGGGTTGTGATTATGAACCCATATAGGAGTTACTCATCTTGGACGCTGGGTGCAGGTAGGATGAACCAGTATGTACTATATTTAGTCATTAAATCTCTCTAGTCAATTCGCTGTTAAGATTTGCGACAGTGCCTTAGATATTGAAGCTAACGCATTGTCTGTTTGTGTGTTATATACAGATGAGCCTGAGTTTCGTAATGATTTGTTACCTAATTATCGACTTAATAATTAAAATGAAATATATATATTTTTTGAAAATTCAATTGAACATACGATTTCATTTATTTCCCTGTTTTTTTTTATAATTGAGATAGGCAAATGAGAATGCAGTTTACCTAATCGGGAGTAATCTTGGCTCTCATGAAATCAGGAAACTCGTGAAGTTTGTCGGTCTATTGTCGTCTTTTTAGGAAAATGAAAGTAAACGGTTGCGAGGCAAGAGAGATGTGAATTCATTGCAGATCGTTCTTACAAATAATATTCAGTACTTACCTATTGAAAATGCTTTCTGGGCAGAGATCGTATTAGAAATTATCAAAACCTGCCGAGTTCTCGGCAAGAAAAGGGACAGATATAGCAGTCATATAGTTCTGTTCTTCTCGCTACTTGAAACCTGGTTCCTAATACGTCCCTCGATGTATAAAAAAACAACATGTCAAATACAAATACAGAATTTATTTTGATATTTACATTATTTGCATTTTATTAACAATCAACATCAACAATATTAAATAATTTGTCCTTGTGGTGATACATTTAGAACGGTTGGCAGCGCCGCACCCCCTTAACATTTAAGGTAGCGTGGCGTTGCGCTACACGGTGGTATACTGTAAACAATCGACTAGAAGCGGTGGAAACTGGGTTGTATGCCGAGAACAATTTGAGCAACTGCCGAAAGCTGTGAGCTTCTAGTGTGGGGTTGCCAGAGTACTCATACTCTATGATCTTACAATTTTTTTAAAACAGTTCCTCAAGGAGTGTAACCTCCTTTTTTCACTTGAGTTTTATAAAAGGATCCTTCACTAAGACCCCAGAATTATGTTTAGGGAAACAACGTCAAACGTTATTTTATTTTGTCGTTTAACTTTCAAATCGCTACTTTATATGCTTGAGGGCGATCTAGATCTCAATAACTATATCTCTACTTGATATTTTTCCTTGGTAAACGTGAGAACACGATTACAAATGAAAATCGATCCTTTTATTTTCAAACATGTCACCTATTTCGCAGATTTTAGTTGAATTTACGAAAGCCCTCCCTTTTGATTTTTGTGTAGGCCGCATAATGTGGCCTCTTAAATATGGCATGAATTGTTCAACACTTTTGCTTCGGTGCTATGTGCGTGGCCCGGTTTTGTTCGAGCTCTGGTTATGAGGCTATATCGTGATGTCATGACATGCACTCTAATCAAAGCAGTCGCTTTTCAAGCTACCGCACACATCGCAGCCGTAATTATACATGTATATGTGCTTAAAGTTCTGTCGGTATAGTCAATTTATACCACGAGCTGGTACTGTGGCAACCCTCAGCGTAAAATGGCTTCGCGCCAACACTTCACTCCTCGCTTTGGAACTTTTTACGATAGAATTTTAGATTTGCATAGTTGTTTACAATGTTGTATCGGGTGAACACTTTTATATGGAAATGTTTTAAAGTTCCAAAGCAAAGCTTAAACCGATCGTTGCGCCAGAACGGTCCGTTGTGATGCTATTTTTATAATACACAGTATAAATTTAAATTGTTACAATTATTTACCTCACAGCCATCATTATAATATTGATACTACTTTAATAAAGAGAGGACTATGTGTAACAACACGATAAGATGGCATCAGCTTACAAAAGGGTCTAGCGAACATTTGTAGTTATTAGAGATTGTAAGATTTATTTATATACGTATATAATACATGAAAAATTCACCATTCCTTTTCTAAAATCGTTAACAACCTCAAGCTATTAGCAATAGTCAACAATGTTGTTAATTCTAGGAGTTAATGCACACAGAACATAGATTACTAGTTGCGAATAGGCGTTTTAGTTGTATAATTATGTTCGGCCTAGTTTCTAATGGATCTTTTGGGGGGTTATGAGGAAGCCAACACGGCTTAGTTGTTATAGCTAACCTGACTATCGAGGCTAATTCCAATTCCGTTATATAGCTAAAGTTTTGGGATTAGCCGAACATAGGTTGCGAATAGGATGCTCTACGTGTAACCTTAAGTGATATGTGACATATGTCAGCTCGTTCTAACCCCGCAGAGATCGGTGTTTATAATTTGTATAATACAAATGTTTAAGAAATAAGCGATAGCGCGAACTAACTCGTAAATATTATCAAAGTAATGCCTGCCGTTTGTGCGTCTGCAACGAGTATCGAACTAAACGTGCATAATTGTTCGAAATAATTTATTTCTTACTTATATTTAAATTATTTAACAGCAAAATGATAGCCGAGTAACTAATTAAATTTAAATGCGATTTAATCTTTATTATTACGGTAAGTTGTAGGTTATAACGGGCTTATTTTAAGTCGTTGCGGAATACTAGCCCGCTATAACCTATAAATAACCTATTAACCTACAGTAAGTAATCTTCTAATGATCGCATAAACCAATTGCGCTTAGAATCCCACAGAAACGTTGTACCTATTCGTAGTTGGTACTTTATTATTTTTCGATTCAAACATTTTACAACTCCTGTTTTGATTTCTGTGAAAATCAGCGCTTCTTGTCACTTAGCATCAATTACCTAGTGGCCTTTTATTTGGTTACAAAAAGGAATTGGTAGTAGGCACTGGAATTTTTGTCTCCCGTCACTGTAGGACTGCGTACCCGTGATCTTAGTTTTTAGATATAACTACTAGGGCCTATTCTTCTAGTTGGCACCAATACTTTTGATTTGAGGTTATGAATAACCTAACTTTATGGCGTCACACGCGGTTTGCGAAGCAACCTGGCCCCTGATTTACAAACACGTCGGTGACAGACAGGTAAAATTCGGTATACATTGCAAAGTTACCTAGTGTTTACATCACTTAACTTCATATAAGCTACGCAATGTATTCTCAATTGTCACCTGTTAGGTTTATGAAATAGAGGTCAGGTAGGTGCGTAACGCAACTAATAGCAAGATTTTTTAAACCGTAGTTAATTAGGTAACAGTTCAAATTTAAATTTTTGTTTATATTTAACTATTGATTACGATTTTTAACCATTAGTTGACTTAGCAAGATCAAGAAATCGTCCTAAGGGTACAATAAAAAATATAAAAATGTAATGATTACTACTATGTAGATCGGTTTTGAGCTGTGTAGCCCTCATTGGACATTAATGGCGAAACTGCGTATTCACAGCTAACACAGATTCGATCGTCTCCTTTTTAGAATAAGGTAGCATTCTTCAAAAGACTTCAGGCGTAGATGCGCCATTTTTTATTTAGGCAGTGTGTTTCTCAGCTGCATGTGCATACCTTCCGCGTGTGACAGCCATTTTGGAAATATCTTAAAACAGTTTAAAGTAAATTAATAAGCGTTTCAAGCACTAGTAACTTGTCCTCACTGTATGGGACAGTTATTAACTAGTTGTCCCTTTCCGTCTGAAGCCGTTCTTTTATGAACCTAGGTACTCTCTACGTTGGTAAACCTCTTTACTGACGAATGAAACTTCTAGCAGTTAAAACTTGAAACGCTTCTTAAGTTCACTAAGGTTCAAGTTTCAGTGTCAATTAGAAGTAGCCACAGAACGAGCCCGTACCTACATACTTAAATCTATAATCCGGGATATGCGAAGCGTTCCCGTGGTTAACAAATCTAAATAGGATCGCCGTTACCTCTCAAACATATCACTTGTTGATTTTCTTGGAACGTTTCGGTCGTTGTATGAAGACTGGAGGAGTTGTGTATTTCTAAGGCCGGCATTACACCTGTAAGTTATTGCTGTAAGTTTTGAGACGCAACTATGGGTAAGAGTGAGCGGCGAATATCTGCATCTCTCTCTTGCATATAGCTTTGTTTCAAACTTACATTAATAACTTACAGGTGTAATGCCGGCCTAACATCAGGCTAGAAAGAATAATACAAGAATCATAAGCAGATATTCTTTCTCAATATGGAAATAACGCTTCGAAACTTAATGAGAAACGCACTGTAAAATCTATTTTTCTTGTCATTCTTTCTAACCCATGATGTAATTACAACTATTTACGATAACAGCAATGTATTGACAGTATTTTAAAGGCACCCTAGTATTTGTATGTTAAACAGTTGTTTCTTTATGCTAAAGGAGGCAAAAGAGCTTTTCTTGCTAACGTTTGGTAGCGTATAAGAGGCAACGGCGGCCTCGGCTGTCGTCATCACCGAGCGGTATAATGCGCACCACGTAACATGAACCTGCGCGAGTCTATTTTTGGGTGTCACAGATAGGCGGTAAGCTGCGCGGTGTAAGGGGAGCACGCGTAATCGCCATATTGGTTCATGTTACGTGGTGCGGATTACAGCCGCAACGTGCGCCCGCGCGGCGCGCAGCACGAGGTACACACGGCGCAACACGTAGCCTAAGCGACGCGAGCGCAGAAGGACACGGCTATATTCTCTCTCGATAAGGCGATTATACAAATTTAAACACTATGTTAAATTGCACACTGACCCACCTCTATAAACTTTTAATTGCGATAAATATTCGTAATGCTGTATAAAAATATTAAAGGAAAAAATTGTAACGTTATATCAATCTTATTTAACATTCATATTAATCCAAAATAATAGCGTGTATTTTACATTTTTACATTGAGACTTCCGAACACTATTCCTATGTGACATAGACATAAAGCCTAATTTACAACAATCTACACACGATAGTATTGAATATAATCTCTTTAATTTTAGTCATAGCCTTCTATTTGAATGCAAAGGAGATGTACTTTGAAAAATTCTTACGTAACATACAAAATTACACTTGACTATGTACAACATTCTAGCTAAATCGTTAAAAATGTTTAGAATGTAGCACGTGGCAGTACTCTACACATTACCCTAGTTTGGCGTCTAGGAGGGCTCCGTAGCATGCATGGACACTAACAATCAGAATACCAAGCTCAGAAATCTGCTAAACCATCATTACGAACTAGACTCGAGTTCCGTCCGAGGGCCGCCTCAAGCGGGCTGTTCCTTAAAGTGTATCTCAAGACGGACCATTTGATTTATAACTTTAATAATTTAACGTGCACAACCTTTTCAAAACTTTATCTAATAGCCATCTGTTGACGTGCCTATGATGTTTCATCTTTGCCCACTCATTGCAATGTTGGTAGGTGAAAATACCCTACGAATGTACCACTAGGTTAATCATTCTGTTTAAATACTCAAAATAATCAGAACACATCATTTTGATATAAACTGTATTTAACAACAGCGGAGGGTAGATATTCCAAAAGTTTCGGGACTGGTTGCGTCTCTGCGTCCAGAATTAAATTTTTGTACTTTATTGATGTGTGTTTTTCCAATGGATTATGTAGCGGAATTACAAAAGTATGGCAGTATATTTGCATTCAATTCCTATACAACCTAATTTGAGGAAGTCGGTTAGACAGAATCGTTCACACGTATTTGGGTTCTCACGTCAAATCACACCCACTACTTAATAGCAATAAGGCCGGCTTTGCCTATTCTATTTGAACAATGAAATGATTTCGATATTGCCACAAACATACTTGGACAGGCTGAATTTACTTCATCCTGTATATAAATTATATTGCAATTGCAATTCACTATTTCAAATCGCGTTAGATTATTTAAGGTTTCATTCTTGGAGTCCCAGTACCTAATAGGTCAGAACCGGGATTGTCGGGCCTAGCCTATACAAAAATCAGTTCCGATAATCCCAGGCCTTAGTCTGGACGATATCAGAGGGCCCTGCCAAGATGCACTACGCTAACTAGCGTTTCTATTCGTTTCGTTTTTAAACCAATCGCGTCACTGGTAGGTCACGTGACTTTTCATATCACGTCATCTATCAGTGACGCGATTGGTTTAAAAACGAAACAAATAGAAACGCTAGTTAGCGTAGTGCATCTTGGCAGGGCCCTCAGGTTATCGGATGTCAGTCGTCATCAAGTAAATTCATGGCACTACCAAAGTAACAATGGGCAACTATGCACAGGATGTTTGATGAATATTAACATAACTTTTTCAACTAACTTTACTCACTATCAGGTAATTGAGGTATTTAATTATTATCATATTTAAGTGCTAAACGCGTGCAAGTGACGCCGTTGCGGACATAGGTTTCCATTGTCTATCTACATCATAAGGTTCATCAAACATCTTGTCCGTTTGTAACTTGCACGTGATCGGAGACTGTAGAAATGATTCTAAATTGGCGAGGCGATCGTAACTACTCGTAATTACCTAGAAAGTTCTAAGAAGGGACTTTAATCAACTTCACTGGCGTTCAATTGGGGAGATTTCGTTTTTGAAACGTTTAAATTACTACCTGTGGCCCTTATGTCAGTGACTTGAAGACCACAAGTGGTGACTTAAGTGGTATTAATTTACGTGTAGTCGATTAAAGTTATACCTTATCTAATACAATAAAAGGGCATTAAACTATGAATAGTCCACAATCGTCAAAGCACCCGGAGTTAACACTAGATACATCGCAGGCTTCAGAAGCCAATAACAACGACGTCGGAAATAATATCACACATTTACAGCAAAATACACTTTGCACTGGCGACCGCGCAGTCGCGGCCGCATCGTGTCCGTCTCGTGTCCTTCACGTTAGCTGAATGTGCAGCGCCTCTCAGCCACTCCACCGGTCCCCCGCCCAATAGGAAAACAAAATGAAACCAAAATAAAATAATGATTCAATAAACGTTTTATTAAAAAAATAAACAATGTATCTAAGATGAGTAAAAATAAATGAACAACCTACATCCCAAATGAGTAACAAAAACTTAACTAGTGGACAGTTTACATGTAGAAAAAAAGATAAGCTAAGCGATGCATGAAACAGTATGCAGACTACCGTAGGTGCATTCAAGTATTAAAGAGTTGTGTCTTATAACTAAGTATAATAATTATATATCAATGAGATTCAATGTGAATCTATGTAAAAAAACAATAACTTTAAGAAAGTGTTGGTCATATATCATTATCTGTGTAAGTATGAAGTACTGCTTAACAGTATCCGATCAGTCGATGATAATCTTAAATGCTTGAAAGATATACTTTACCGAGATTCGAAAGATATGAGAAAAGTGTTAATTTAACTACCAAAGAAACCTACACTAATAGAAGAAAGATAAAAAAAACATGCAGTTCCTAAACTAAGACTTGACCCGATATCACACGTAGTGCAATTAAAAGTTTCAAAGGTTGAGCATTATATCGCTAACAAATAAAAGTCATTATGTACTTCTACATTTCTAGACACTTACTTCATTTCAGTTGTCAAATCGTAAAAGATTATATTAGTATCGACCCCACTTTAGTGGACTGTGCAGTGTTATAATGAAACATAATAATATATGTAAATAAGGGCAGTTGTAATTATGTACTTTCATTTGCTTGCATGTTTCCGTTCCCTACATGATCCTAACATAAAATGTTAGTAATCTGTGGTAACTCTTTTGCGTGATTTCCAATCATAAAACGGGTTGATTCCCTACCAATGCCAACTAAACAATTTTCCCTGTCTAACAATGCGTAAAGATCGTGTGCAACAAGGATAGAGATAGGGTATCTAACCGTGCTAATGCTTGTGCTGTGCTCAGGGACACGTAGGATCCTGCAAATAGTTTTTCCCACGTGTCTTCAAACAGTGCTTTCGAAAAGTGCAGTGTCCCAGAAAATAACCTGCCTGACTAGCCAATTCCAAATAATAATAAAAAACAGAATAAACAGGAAAACGAGTTATATAATTTTGACAATGGTATCGGCGAAAAACCTTTGAATTTTGGCTTCGATATAATCAAGTTTCCAGAAGATAAAACCAGAGGTTTTTCGCAACCATGATAAAACGGTATAACTCAATTTTGAACGGAAACTGTATTGTTTGGGGGTTTTGGAGTGGCGACGGGCCCTACCGCCTACGGGGGGGTTGCCCCCTTAGATGTAGGAGTAGGGTCCGTCAGTCAGGGCGCTGCACAGCAGTAGTCAGGAGGCGTCGTCCTTGCCGCTGCCGGCCGCGGAGCCCGCGCGCCGCGAGGACCGGTACTCCACGCCCGGGTCGAACTGCATTAGGACGAATACCTGCGCACGATACATTAGGTAATGGTTAAATCAGGGAACAATACCCTTACCATGAGTTACAATTACCGTACTCGCTAGCGAGTCAAATGCTTTGTCCCTCGCACTCCATAAGGATACTGCGAGGTCTTCGAGGGATAGAGCATTCGAGTCGCTAGCGAGTACGGTAATTGTAGCTCATGGTAAGTGTACTGTTTGGAGGGAAACTGGCAACGTGATCCAATGTTGACCCAACAATGGTGACTGCGATTTGAAAATATTATAGCTTCACCTTTCCTATTATATTGCAACATATATCAATAGCAGAGTGTTTAGAGACTCTTATCTATTATCTTTGACTCTGAACTAGATCTAGTGCTGGCTAACCAGAACAAAACACTGTCTCATTCCTCTGACTAAAAGGAAATAGTCCCATACCTGATCAGTAGGTAGCAAGCAGAAGTCATCCGGCGGGTTGGTGATGACGTATCTCTTGCTGCTCGCATCGCAGGACGACGAAGTGTCCCTGAACCGGTAAAGGCCGATGCACAGCATGCCGTAAGCGCGAAGCGCTGCTACAAATAGATCGCCGTACTTGCCAGCTTCTCCGAATTGGGCCAGTGGCCCGTCATATAAGGAGATCTGACCGACTCTACACCGGTCCCTGGAATTGAACGTCACAGAATATTAAAGTCAGCAGGGCAGAGAGAAATGGTGATTTGTATTTGGAAAGATTCTGTCAATAGCTTTAGCTATTTCCAATAGGTAAGTGAACTTATTTTGTTCTTGTTGGTTGACATGAAACTGGTTATGCTGCAGGAGTCCTGCAAGTTTGCAGTCATCGGCGCCAATTAGAGTTTCAATACAGAAGTTGACTGCTATCCCATTTTAACTTCTGTGATAGAGAAATAAACGTTTCCCTTTCTCAGTTTCCTTATCACAAATGCACCTTTGTTCTAGGAGGGCTAGTATATTTAGTTACCTGTTAGCTAAGCTGTCGGCCGTGGAGTACCCGCCTCGGAGACCAGCTCCCTCCGCCAGGATCAGCTCCAGCTCGGGCGTGGCGCCGCCCGTGATCAGCGACCGGATCAACGTTAAGGCATTCTGGTTGAAATACGTCTGGAAAAGGAGTCACGTGAGTGAGGTAAGTGGAAGTTGTAGCAATACATAACAATACACAACTTTAATTGAGCCTAGAACTAAATGTTTTGAAGATCACATTAACTGTCAATTTTCTTATTTTGGTTTTTTAAATCGAACGTTGGTCATAAAAACAACCATTATGCGGGATCAAAATCATCGTACAGTTGTTATATCTCACGAAAGCGGGTTTGCCATGCTTGTGTATGTAGATGCACGTTCTGTAGTGTGGGTGTCTATACGTGTTACAACTACAAGTATGGTAAACCCGCTTTCGTGAAACAACTGTACTTGATGTGGAAAACATAACTTTATAAAATGTATTCTTGTAGAAAAATAAATCATCCTGTATTGTAAGAAAAACAAAAAACTCTAAATCTAAAGAGAATAACTTTGAGTGCGTTAAGAAAAACTAAGAAATGTGACACAGATGTACATGACCTAGAACACTTACAGTGGACATAAGAGAGTCGAGTACACTGACAGCAAAGGCAGTCCCGCAGGCGAACGGCTGCGTGAGATACAGCTCCGTATCCGGGTCGTCGTCGTCGTCCTGGTCCAGGAACTGCACGTTGCTGTCGTTTACCAACTCTGTGGGATATAGTTATAGATCAGGGGCGGGTCCAGGATTTAATCAGGGAAAGGGAACTTTCAGAGGGAAGTTCAGCTTTCTATTATTCTGCATTTTTGCGTACTCCGGATGCTAAGATACCAGTTGTCTGTGTCGCGGTACTAAAGGCGGCTTGAATGTTACCAAGTGTTAGGCGTTGCGTGTGTTCCAGTATATTAGAACGACGCGGATGTCCTAAACAATTTGATCGCATTGGTTGAGTCAATGTTAAAGACCATGTTGGATGTTGCTATATAGGTGACTACTTTGGTATATTGACTGTCACTATAGGTATATATGATGCTGGCTGTACACGACACTCGCGGCTAACAGAGAGGAAAAAGGTCTATTCCGACTAGTTCCATTATTAGTGGAACTAGTTGGACTTTTTTTCCCCTGTAGTTACATTCAACGAAGAGGGTTTCCTTAATGGAACTACCTGGACTTTTTTCCCAAGTAGTTACATTAATAATGCAGGGTTTAATTTATTATTAATGTAACTACTTGGAAAAAAAAGTCCAGGTAGATCCATTTAGGAAACCTTCTTCGTTGAATGTAACTACAGGGAAAAAAGTCCAACTAGTTCCATCAATGGAACTAATAATGGAACTAGTCGGAATAGGCCAGGAAAAAAGCACCCAGAGAGTTTAAAATAGTTAACCGTGAACTAACCGGTAATCATAGGCACATTGGCACCATACACCGACCCCCTCCGCTGCAGCAGCACGGGCGCGGGCGGCGCGCCCTGCGGCGGCTGCGCGGCGGTGCTCCCGTTCGTCCCCACCCCCCCACTCAGCACCCCTATCGTGTCATCGAAGGTCATCGCCTTGATGTTCAACGAAGCCAGGATAGCTTCCTTGTCGGCCAGCGTAGGGTCGTCATTCGACGGCACCTTTGCGGAGAGTATGCAGCACATGTCGCAAAGGTTGACATTCACTGCTCGCAAGTCGGCTCGGCTTAGCGGTGAACCCTGTTTACAACAAGCGTTGTATTATGAATAAAGCTGGTAACAGCTGCAGCTGTATGGCTACCACAATTTGATTTGTCTCGTTTGACGGTCAGTGCGTTCTTTTTCTTGTAGACTAGTTGGAGGAAGACGTATAACGCGGCAAATTAAGTTGCAGCAAGTTGTTAATTATTGATTCATATTAAATTTTCTCTTTGACTGCAAATTAAAGCAAGATTTCACGCTTGTGCCAAATTATTGTTGCCGATTTTTTGCAGGTAAAGTATGTTGAATAAGGTTAGCACATTCAAAGTAATAATGATTCATAAGTGTTTTTAAAAGCAATTCGTGCGGAATTAGATTAATGGAGCTGGTTGAGTTTCCAATACCCAACCACCAAAAGTTATTTCATAGCAAACCTCTTCTACCCCTTATATTCATTTGTTGCGATTAGTCGGCAACAAGAGAAAAACAATTGGACAGAACTTCTTTTGGCATGGAGAAGACAAACACGCACACAGAGCACTTGATGGTAACTGGTTTCCGATCTCCATAGGGTTTTGCATTTTAAGACTGCTTCGCCAACCCAGCTAAGACACCATACTCACATTCAAAACAGAAATCTTTGGCAGATTCTGCAACATCTTCCATTCCCTTCTGATGTAATCGACGCTTCCCACTATGACCACGTGCTTAAGCTCGTGGTAGTGGAAGTTGGAGGCTCGTAGAGGCATCACCAAGTTCCGGAGCCCTATGAGAGGCGAGTCGGGGTCCGCAAACAGACAAACTACCACGTGGCCGTTGAGGACCGTCATCGCCGCTTGGTTTCTATCCTGGGGGGTGATTTAGTCGTGAGTCTTTTAACTTTATTATGTTAGATGTCAAAAGTTGACACTCAACTTGTTGATAAAATTGGTTCTCAATGGTTAAATTTTAGAAGTGTGTCGCATTTTGGAGTTAACATTCATCAGAGAGATAAATAGGTAACGGAAAAGTTGTTAAGCGACTTGTCGTTATAAACCGTGTCGAAAGACTTATGTATTACCCACTCTTACGTAACTAATGTTATCTTGTGTATTTAATAGAAATTATAATTATTTCCTTAGAAGCATTTTAGAATAAGGTATCGTGAAACGTACTAATATACAATCCTCCAGGTTTTTGGCGGGGCTCCAGTGGAACATGCCCGTGGAATCGTATTTCATTTCAGTCTTCTCGAAGTCGAAATCTTTCGACTGGTCGTCCGCCAGACCCGCTGGCAGACTCACGCCGTTGCTGTTCTGGTTAGTACCGCTGCTCCGACTCGTTGGCCTGCCAAATTAAAAAGTTAATTTCGAATTTGGAATGGAATCTGACGGACTTTTTGGCGGGATCATTTTCTGATTGTGGCAACAACAACTGCCAAAGCTTTGATTGGCGTTGTCGTATCGTTCCGCCATTTTATTTTTTTGCAATGGAATATACGAGTAGCGCTGATAATTTTTGCGTATTGGTGAGCGGTGATTTTAAATGCGTTTTACTTATAATGTTGTTTTGTTATTTAGTAATGCGTGTTGTAAAAATGCAATGATGTAAAAAGTGAAAGCAATTAGTAAAAGTTAACGTACGCGTTGGCGTTTGATGTTTACTAATGTTTATTTGAAGACAGAGAAGTTAAATTTATCTTTATTTTTATTTCTAGAGCGTAGGGTGAAAATAAACAAATATTTTTACAGTAGGTACTCAACATACTTTTATTTGAAATCTAACACATAATATAAAGATCACAAAAATATTACTTACATTCAAGTTACTGATTTGATTATTTTCACTCAATTAGGGTTCCTAAATAAACTATTTTTCTTTACGTAATGTAATCAAAAATATCTGAAAATAAGCTCAATGTCTAATAATACAGTTTGTACAAAACTATAATTCTAGCCCATAAACATAAATAAGTAATCGATAAAACATGCCTCCTACAGAAGTGCCGTGCTATTTAAAGTGCATTTGTACAAAAATAGACAAATCAGATTAGAGTCCGCGTTTAAAATAGTTTAGTACTAATTAAAAAGTTATAAGCAAAGTAACCAAATAAAGTCAACCGTTTAAACGCCGCCGTCGACTGTAAATTTACGTGTCTCGGACGCAGTCACAAAATGTATGAGGCGTCAAGTCGTGAATTTTATTGCCTTGGTACTGGGGCGTTCAACAGGAGCCAAACATATTTCCTGTTTTTATTTAAAGTACCTAAACTATAGAATGCAGATAAGAAGTTAATCCGGACACATTGCACTACCACGAAGTTTCTGAATAGGTATTTATAATGGCAACATTGTTCTTATCTGCCTAGTAGCAACGAGTAGAGTTTATATCCCGTTCCTTAATGTATTTTTTTTTCATTTTTACGGGAGTATATACTCTCAAGCTGACACGTTACAGTTCCAAATTTCACGTTTCTATACTCAGCATTGTAAACTGATTTTTGACTAACAGTAAGTCAGTAAAAGAACAGTTCTTAGTAGTTAATATTAGTAACCGCAACTTACGTTTTTTCATCACTAGTGCTACTTACTGCAACTTTATCCCGGTCTGAATTTTTCACACAGTACAATTAACGCGGACACTCATCCGTTATATCTACAATCCTTCTAAACTACCCTACATTAACTAGAACATATCCAAGCAAGCTATCTATAGTTTTGTAACAACGAAACAGAATAAACGCTAGGATAAGCACTAAATCCTGACTATTGTCAACCCAGTACAATCTATAGTCAGTTCCTGCTTTAAAAATTATAAATTGTACTAGAATGACGATTGTCAGAATTTTCTTCTTATTTCGCCGTTATAGATACATAGTTAAAGTCAAACTACTGTAATAAAATTCTAGCTGATATATAAGTTGAATTACATGAGCTTTTTCACTTCGTAGGCAAGGTTGTACGCTTGGTAATTGGTGTCCTGTTCCTGCGGGTTCCTGCAAAACCAATGGCTCCGAGGTTTATGGTTTGAGGCCAGAGTGCGAACGGGATGTATGGTGAGAATCGGTCGAGACAGCTATATATGAGGGTTAAGAAATCGCTGCAGTTGAGGCATTTTTGTTTATGTTACTCAAACTGATAGTAGAGAAGCATCTTTAATTCAATCGAGGACTGCAATGGGGCAAAGTTTGTGGGAGTTTGATAAATGCGGATGGCGCTGTGGCGATTCTTGGGGAAGGCCAATGTTAAACAGTGGAGTTGGATCGGTTGACATCAGCATCATCCATCACAGATGATGATGTCATTTCCATTTATCCCCTGTTGGGATCTAGGGCTCTTAATAGCTCTGCATCTGGATGGTCTTGTGCCTCTTCACAAGTTAGCATGATAATGTTGATGATGAGTCTAAAGGTGGCCTGAGTCATATACTTAAGAAAAAAATATTTTCATATCTACTGAGCGGAAAAAAGTCGGAGTCGATTTTTTGCGATAGTTGTGCATTAACTGATTTTCACCATACATAGGGTAGATATACATTTATATGTGTACATAGTGCACATAGTGCCAAACATAAATCTCGTGACAACAAAAAGGGGAAGTCTTAGGCATCGCTAAATCTCAGGATCTAAACAAGCTGCCTAAAAGTAATAAAGAAACGATGAGCACATTTTTTAAATATATTCATTAACTTTATTAAGTACCTTTTTAATTTTATAACAAAAGTCATTTTATTAAGCAAAAATGATTTACAATTAATGCATATATACGCAACATCGTTTAAAAGAAAACATTATTGGAGGTAAGCGATTCACGAGGGGCAGCCCTAGGTTCATCCACACATGGCCACAACCAATCAAAAGCGCGTTGAGTACACACACATACAAAGCACAATCAGTCTCGGTTCAGGGCTGCCACTGTTGCAAGTTTGTGATTATTTATTTACTTACGTGTCGGGTGGAGCTCTGTTTACGTTGGGCTTGACTTTGTTGACCTGCCGCGTTGTGGTGGTGTTCATCAGCTGGTTGGCCATTGGAGACAGGAGAGCAGGCGCATTACTTCTGTGATTCCGGTTTATTACTAAAATAAAGGCATTCAGTTATTAAGGATTATTTGAGAGTTGCGGTTTTTAAGTGGTAAGCTAACGTAACAGTGATTCGGAACAAAATTAGGCACACATGATAACATCGTGCTTGTGTACCTATGGATGATTTACTTTTATTTGTACGTGCTTACACACATTAAAGCCGGAATAATACTGCGGCGTAGACTGCGCACGCATACGCTATACACGTGTCACGTGGTTCCGTGTTCTCGGCATCTCCTTCACGTCATTTCATTTGCATTTGCATTTATACCTACGTGCGCGGGCTTTGTGCAAACGTCTCGCGGATAGAGTGATTAAGCACCAATGGGATGTGATGATTTATTGAAAATTAAAATACCCTGATAACCTAATAAAAAACCTACGACATCGAGTTTTTTAAATTGTATATTAATATCTCAATACCAATATACTTACAACTAATATCTTCACCGCGTTCTCTAGCAATTTCGCCTGGAAAATAATAATAAAATATAAAAACATTTGCTCATTACTCTTCAAAAAAACGGTGCAGATTGGGATTAAATGGGAATGACATTTTATAATTAACAAGTGCGTTAAATTGATTTTTCAAATATATATTTACTTTATGGGGTCAGGGGTTATTAAACATATGTTTCAAAGTCTACAACGAAAGCGTATCAACAAAGCATTCAAGGGACAAATTTATTGGATGGATGCAATGGGTCGCAATGCCTGGCGGGGGTACAAACCAATGAATCATCCGCTTTAGAGTTTACCAAGAAGCGCAGGTCGATGGGGTTGGCATTATTCAAATCTGTCAACGTGATGCAAAACCAATAAAAATAATTTTCGTGTGAAAACATATCAAAACTATAAAATGGGTCATTTAACTGTCCTTTAGAAGGGTCGATCTCATTCCCGCGTACTACAATTCCAGCTGGGATCATGCTCGAAAAGCTTCGCTCGCGATCATTATTAAATCTCTTTCGGTGCTCTATGAGAATGCGTGATAAAGCAACTAAGTGCGGGGCACTTTCCGTGTACAATGCACATTGCTCGTTCAATGGAAGAGGGCCGATGAGGAAACCAAATTTAAAAAACACTCAGTTTTATCCTGAGATGTACCTCGAACATGGACCTTCTTGGGCAACTCTGGCGGCGTGAACGTGGGGGGAGGATGGTGGTCATCTGCAAAACATCAGCACAAATTCGCATTCCGATACACCAATCAGTCAACGACAACTACGGGCACGTCGCATCACGCGGCGAGTGTCCAAGACTGTCGTCGCACAAATCATCATATTGTAACTCGGTCAGTTTCACCCAAAGCATTTGTGCAGAATTTAAGCTCACTTGAAACGTACAACATTGAAAGGTGAAACCAATTCGAGTTACATAGAATATTATTTTTATTGTAATTGTTAATGATAGTTTAGTATTACATTACACACAACACAAGTTAATAAAACATCCACGTGCAGCATGCAGACAAACCAACACACAATAAATAAATACTATTAGACAAGCTCTATTCTATACTACTCAAACGTATGCAAGGACTTGATGAATATAAGTTCCTAATGAGTTTTAAAGCTAATGTAAGAGGAAATGATAAAATGACTAAGGGGCGTGGTTCATCAAGAGATGGCACCGAGCGTACTAACGTTGTAATTACTTGAGCTAAAGCAGTTAACGGTTTCCAAGGTTTGAGTCATGAAGGCAGAAATAATTACTCTGGAGATGAAATACCGTCACTGGGTCCAGCCGCGGCCCTCGGCCCTGGAGCTATCAGGAGGACCATCTAACTAAATTAAACATTCCCTATGCAGGGTTTTTACATTAAATAGTCTCAATTTTGAAAGCAGACAATTAATTACACTCCACAACATCAATATCAGAGGGGCTATTTCGATGCAATCAGGGATTTACGTATAAATACTCCTAATAAAATATCAAAAGATTGATATAATATAATAACAACAACACCAAAACAAATAAACGACATCACAAATGTCTGTCATGTTTTAGTTCCGCTAATAGAGAGGCAAACAACTAACTGCTGAACAATGCACATAGAGTAACGAATCAGACAAGACAGTGATACAGGACACGAGTTTGCTATCGCCGGCGCCCGCGCCGTGTCGCTTAGAACATCACATTGACATTAAACACTGAACCTTATACACATTGAAGTTACGTACTTGCTCGGCCAACCATCTGGACGGCTCGTACGCCTTTCCTGAATGTAGCCACTGAACCGAGAAACAATACGGTTTAGAACGATTAATACTAATTATTGTATCAAGTCGGGGACTTTACACGGTGAATGCAGTTTCATTTGCACTTATGTAGATAGAAATGTGAAGCTGAAGATTCTTCTTTTTCTAGAGTTTAAAAGAAACATTAGATGGGAAACGCTTTCGTTGCAGTTTGATTACCAATGTCAAAACAGTGTGCCTTCTTTTGTAAAAGATTACTTACTTTATCTCTAAAATTTTCAGCCGGCAGACAGTTTATCATACTTAGTAATCAAAATGTGGTCGTTATTATGTAGCACCTTAAAAATAGACTACTCGACCTTCACCATTAGCTGTGATAAGACATTCGGAAGTAGGGTCGCCCTGACCAAGCCCTATAGTTACAGTAAGCGAGTTCATAGTTATTTTGTGACTATAGCCTTGCTGCACTATTCTAGGGGTAGAGCGCTGCGTGTGTCTTTTAATCGTGATATATTAGCGTATACTGTTTTCCAGTTACATTATGTCGATCATGAGCAATGGTTAGTTGATGCAAACAAACTAAACGTGTTGTGAGGTACGGCAATAGGTAATAGCTTTTTGTTTTAGCTCCGTACCGTCGAGACAACCTCGAATGAATTGTGTATTAACATTTTGTTTCACCATCCCAGTCTGCATCATCATCATCCCAACATCTGTAAAAATGCAAAAACTGACACATACGAAGGTACGCTCCGGTCTCTTCTGTTGTAGGGTCACTCGGTTACACGGCTTGGTAGAATCAGATTTGACCTTCGCTGGGTTCTTTATTGAACTCAGGCAGCGTAAGGCAAACGTGATCCTGCCAAAATGACTGATGATGTAATGAGATAGCGACGTCGTTAGGTTTCCATTGACTTGCGTTAGTCACTGCCGTTAGCACAGACAAGCTGGAACTGTTCTCAAAAGTCGTTCATTTTTTATTTAGCTCAACCTCGATGAGACGATTTTAGCACTTGATGATTATTATCACACTCTGACTTTTCTGAGACATGCTTTCGTGGATTTACACTTACATATACAATTAACTAAGTGTTTTGGGGATATATATGACGGTGCAAATTTGCCGTGTGATATAAAAATTCTACGTATTTAATGTTCCTATTCACATGCAATATACTGTCTGTTCTGGGCTTTAAATGCATCATATCAATTTGCGAAGTCTAGCTTTTGCACCGAATCGTTCCGCTCAAAACACAGTACGAGTAATTTAGATTTAGACTTAAAATTTTGTTGGCTACTTGGTTTCTTTTCATCACGTCCAGTCCCTGGTTCCAAATTCTGTCGCATAGATAAGCAATGATTGGTATTGTATGATGCACTAAATGCTCTCAATATTACAAATCAGTACATAGCGAGAATGTCAAAAGGCATAGAAAAATGGTGAAGTGTCAGAGTGCTTGATCCTATCGTGGCATTAACCATTCACGAGCGAGCGGACAAACACAATGATCGCTAATTAAAGGGTGTGAACGAGCACGGGTTTAGAGAATGCCTTGCAGCCGATCCAGTCTGTGAGGTACAGGACGCAACACCACTAAAGCAACTCAAAATTATAGACACGAAAAATAATCGGAAAACGTCAATTTGTGAGGTTAGGTGTGGTGCAAGTTACCTAGGTCGGCTCCAACCTTCCGCTGGTGTGCCACTAAAAGTTCAGCCGAACAACATTTGATTAATGTCTCACAGAAATAAAGGTAAACAGGTGTGAGGTTGATAGCATTCTGCTGTGTCAACGTGTCCTCATGGTTGGTACAGTGTTAGACATTGTGACTTCGGAAGGTCAAGAGAACGGTGTTCTTTTGTGATCTTAATCTACAAGACATATCCGTGAACATTTATTGCTTCCAGAAAGAATGTCACAGAATTAATTGTTAGCTATCAATTAGTCATTTGCGTAAAACGTCTTGACCTACACTTTTAAATTCAAAACTATTTATATCAAGTAATTTCAGTTTTTACGATTAACAATGGAAAGAAAGTGATCTTACAGTTTTTGCATTTGCATTTCTTGATGAGTGTTTCATCTTTGATGTCCTCGTGGCAAGCCTTACAGTAAAACCAAGCCCTGAAAAAAAAAGAAAAACAACCCTTAAGTAGGTACCATAATAATAATTCCTATTTCTTCACTTTACAATTAATTATTCGTATGAAATCATCCATATACAAGTAGATTACCTTTTAACCTCATCAGCAGACTGTGCGATGAAGAAACCCTGCGTGTTGGCGTGGATCTTCGCACAACGTGGATTGATGGATATCTTGCTGTCGGCTCCCTCTTCTCCTTTGATCTCGATGGCCAAGAGAAGCAGTTTTAGCTTCGTGAAGCACAACCTGGCCAAACATGTTCATGCTATCACTGTACAAGATTCTGACATAAAAAATATGGTATTGTATAATTTAAAATGCATTTCAGGGATTTTTAATCTTTAAGGCTATTGAAAATTAATAGTGTTACTATGGACCATAAAGCACAATATATAACAAGGCGCTCTCTTGGATCCATGGATCTTAGGTTAAAAAACCCTGTAGTTTTTTTAGGGATCTTCCATGCATGCATCTATGAACATTGCAAGATAATTTGTTGTATATAAATGTTATGTCTACTTTTAATCTCATTTCCTTCATGCATAGCGTTAGATTAAGATAGAGAGGGTAGAAAAAAAGAAAATTACTTATCTATGTAAATAGTTAATCGTTTTGTGCAGTGTCTTTTGTAAAGCAAATGTGCGACATCGAATCAAATAATGTCAAGCGAAAGGATGAAGCATGCGGTTATGATAAGATCCAAACACACAAAAGTATTAAACTAAATTGATCTTCTGATTAGAATTTACATGGGTTTGGGGTTTGGGTCTAAAGATATAGGTAAAGAATATTTTTTAATGCAGGACAGACAGACACTGGCTCTTGATGATAAGTTTTTTAAGCTGCGGTTTTAACGTAATGTGTGTGTAAATCTAAATTGTGGTCTGTACAACAAAGATGAGATTTGGTTACTTTCTACAGAAAACACAACTTACTGCACTGAAGTCATGTTAATATTGTTGAGTCGTTCTTTCAAATCTACGCATTCGGAAACTTGCACAAATATAAAAACTCAAGTTACAACAGAATTACAAATCCAGTAAATAAATAAATGCCTAAAACTCATAAAAATCAAACATAACAATTCTACTTTACTTGTGCATATACGTACATACCAATAAATTTCTAATGTTATTTACCCATTCAACATGCATAAAGACTGAAAAAAAATCACATCGTTAAGTTCTAGTCTTCAATACAACCTACAAACACGTGATCTAGTGTTACCAGGAATTAAGATACGGGTGCACATAATTAGCTAGGATTGAGAAGTGACACACATCGTCTACAGTGCAGGTGCGGGGTGAGGGTCGAGGGGAGGGCTTACTCGCTCGCCTGGGGGAAGGACATTCCCGTGAATGAAGTGGACAGTGTCTCCGTGTACATCTCGCAGCCAGTACCCTGCAGGTAATCATTCTGCCAAGCTTGTGTGTCGGGGGACTGCAATCAACCAATAGGAGAGGCTCAAGCTCGTGCTATGTTAGTCACAGCCCTCCGAGGCTCCAGATCAGCTCTAGAACCATGCCCATTTTAGAAGTCCCGTGTTAAATTGATCCTATCAACACATAAATTAGTTCCACCATGTTATTATTGTGCCCAGGCTGGAGATGTTACCATCTATATTATTGACATTTTCAGTGCAGTACTCAGGCATATGTAACTCTGTGATATTTGGGTAAAAACATCAATTTCAAATAACAGTTTTCAAGCTTGCAAAGTAAATATTAAAATAAGGAACACTAAAATGATTGAAAAAGCTATGCGTTTGTAGTTTGTTAGTGACGTCCGCCGTCAGAGCCCTGGGGGATGGAATGTGGAGCTTAAAACAATGTACAGTATAGAAAAGTTGAGTGTGTGACGCAATCCGTCTCACAGTTGGCAAGCTTCTCGTTGGATGCCCACTTACTCTGAGGCCACATGGAAAGACATCTCGATAAACGTAGGGCTTAGCGTCTCGGTGTACATCTCCATGCCGGTACCCCGCATGTAGAAATAAGTCCACTTAGCCATGTCATGGGACTGTGGAAATGCCGCAAAAACAGGTTAGAAGAAAGTACGTTCGAAGTAGTCGCAAATTTTGGGAGTTAGCCAACACCTTCGAACGTACTTTTGAACCAGGTCCCCTTATCTTGGTCTGTCACACACTGTGATTCATGATATTGAATCGGTATTAGCTGTTTTGATATTTGTAGTTTTGATAAGTCGTCTGTCAAGGATAGTGAGTTCTGGTTCTTAGGGAGTATCTTCAAAATAAATGGTAATATTTGTGCAGGGTATTAAAGTGACGCTGACCGTCTTGAAGCTGCGCATGGCGAAGAGATTGGCCATCATCGTTGAGAATCCAGGAGCGAGGCAGCTCTGTGCGATGAATCCAAGTTTTAGCTCCGCCAGACAAATCACATCATCTCCTCGTTTCCAATCCCACGACGGAATGTTCAGAAGGTAAGCCTAAGAAAATGAAAAGTAAAAGGTTAAATTTTAAAAGTGTTCGTTTTTTAAAGCAATAATATACTTTATTGTTATGTGGGAATAAAATTTGGGATCTGTTTAATAAACTTAAGGGCACTTAAAGTTCCGTTTCTTTTCTATTGAATAATTATTTGAATGACAGTTTTTTTGGAAAGAGCTATGAGCAATACAAAAAAAACTTCAATCCAAAAATTACGTTCTGTATTTTGAAAATTCTACAGTGTCTATCAATTCGGCATTACCTATCTAAGACTCTTCGGAGTTATTTACCCGTTTTATAATGCTTGGCACCTAGAATTGTATCTTGAAACGTACCGTCATTTATTTGGAATATTTGTTAACCTTTGCTATTTTTGAAAATTCTATAATTGTCACTCATATAGCTTTTGTACACTTTATTGCCCTGAAGGTTGCACGTAAATATTAAGAAGGTAAGTTTTATATCTTGCCTTATTATGATACTGCATCAGTTGGATGATAACCCTGATTTCGTCGGAGTAGTTCTTGATGGAGATGACCCTCATGATGTTGGCCGCATCCTCCGCGTCCGGGTCCTGGCAGTACTTGTTGGCCAGCACCAGGCACGCGTCCGCTTCATGCACCTACACAGTAGATTAACCAACTGATCCTTGTGGAACTGAATTAGGTAACATAGAACTTTGCAGTATTAAGATTTTCGAGATAGAAGTAAAAAAAGCAAGTAATTGTAAGTGTAAGTTGGTAGTTTTTAAATTTTTTGAATGATAACTGATATTATGTCATGTATACGTACCTGGTCAGATGCATATCTCATATTGTTGTAACTTGGGTGTAATATCCATCCATTTAACATGTATCTACAGTTAGTAGAAGCGTAAAGTTCATTCAAAACAAAATAGAGAGAAATGAACATTGCGTTAGTGGAAACTAGAATCAATTTGATAGTAATACATAATCTTATAATTTGAACAAATTTAATATGCAATGGTCATTTCAGTAAAGGAAGAAGCAGGTGGGTGTTAGACGTGAAAAACTACATCGATATACAAACAAATACCAGTACCATGCAGTTTACAAACAAGCCATGCAACTAAACTTACCGAAAACATTCAACAGTATCGATTATCGACAACTTTACTCGCAACTACTAAACAGAGTTAATTTTGAAACGGAAATCCTTTCTTCAGCAGCCATTAATGCCAATGTTTACAGACGTTTGGAATATTTGGTATGAACTGCAAGATTAGAGGCGCGGGGATCCCGTCAATCCGTCAGTATGCACTGAATCCCGGAAAGTTAAGCGTGGATCAAAGCGCAATGTTAAAGTTGTTGACGTACAGAAGTCGGCGATATCGATTGTTTAGGCTATTAATATACACGGGCCATCGCATACAACACCCATTAATTGGTACAGACAGTGAGACACATGGGGCCGGCCGGCGGGGCCGGGGCAGGCCCCGGGGACAGGAGTTTTAAGAGCAAGACCCATCAGCTCAAGCAGCCGTCCGGACGGGATTCGACCGTCTCGCTGTTAACACTCCCTGCTTCATGCGAGCGCCGGGCCAGCGCACACGCAACACTAGCGGTAGCCACGCACATTTAGCGCTCATAACATTAGAAGGGATCTGTGGTTACACCGCTCCAACAGAACAACGACTCGAATGGTTAGTAAACGAGCATCGCTCTACGACTATAGAAAAGACAGTCTGTACATCTTCAAACCGACACCACGCCAGAACACATTTCGCGGGTTCTACTTACTTTTACCCTCTGTAGGTCGATTGGATTCATAATGGTGCCTTGAAAGAATTCCACAGTGGTAAAGTGTCTCTTGAACAGGCCTTCGAGCTCCAAGTCTGGCGGTTTCCTGTCATCAACGCTCAGTTAACACTACGGACCGGGGACAGTCCGCCGCCTCTCGTGGACCTTACCATGCATTCTATTTACCAAAATACGCAGTCGTGGGGCGGAACGGAGGCGCCTGCGCCCGCCTAGGTGGCCGAGGCGCAACCGTTCCGCCGTGATAAGCCATGATTGCATCAAAAGAATCACAAGATAAATTTACCAAAGTGATTAAATCCTACAGTGACTATGAAACAGCACCTTTGATACGGAAGAAAAAGATCTGTCTTATGCACATAAACAAATAAAATACTTTTCACGGAGACGGTTCAATGATAACGTGGCCGTGCGAACTAATGCCTGCTAGTCGGTGTTACTCTAACCTTGACTCGCTCAAGGTCGACGGCATTCATCATTGTACCCTGAAAAAACTCGACGGTGGTGTAGTGACGCTTCAGCAGACCTTCCAGCTCAAGGTCTGGCTCCTTTCTGAAAGCGTCGTCGCGAGGGTCGCGTCAGTTAGCGTTTCGACATGAAGCGCTTTGGATTCGCTAAGTTTATGCTTATTTATGTCATTTCTACTACCCATATTGAAAAGTTCATTTGTAAATTGTATTTACCAATAATTTGTGATCTCTTCTTTATTTTGATTTAAATGGATACTATTATTAAAATTCTATAAAATTATATTGAGTTAACGTAAGAGTCTATGATTTATAATCCATACTAAACTAATACTATAAATGTGAAAGTTACTCTGTCTGATTGTTTGTCCATTTATTATGCTGAACCGATTTCGATGAAATTTGGTATGGAGATAGCCTGAAGTCCCGGGGAAGGACATAGAATGCTTTTGATCCCGGAAAAAGGAATAGTTTCCGAGGGAATAGCGATAACCTACTTCTAAACGGACGGAGTCGTGGGCAACAGTGTTTTATAATGTATATATGTAAACTCTTTACTGCACACGAACAAACCAGCAAATGCATACAATATTATACTCAAATTATCTTCCACACACACCTCTTAAATTAACATTCCTAATCAAAATAATTAAAAAAATTGTACTTTTATACTGACCTGTGCAAAAACACAACCTCGACGTCCACATCTTCTCGGTCTTCATGTAGGAAGTCTTTTAAAAAATGGCTCACTGATTCGTATGTTATGTGGCCACAAACAACAATATGCCTGAAAACGTACAGATATTATAACACCATCTTTGTAATCTTTGTCATTTTTGCTGCTACAACAGAATAGCTCGTGAAAGAAAAGAAACAAGCACAAGCTTCATCAAAATTGCTTTAATTTGCTTTGGGCATCAAAATGCAATTCCAAAAAGTTATATTTTGCAGTGAAATCGAAACAAGCTGTGCAGTTCTTGATCAGATATTTGCAACAGCGCATGATCGCTTTAATCCAGCAAAAGTTCAAATAAGCCTTAATTATTTTAAGAAACAGAGGACAGAAAAGACAGAAATACAGCAATTGAACATTTTGTGTAACACCTGGGACCATTTATATTTTTAAAGAAGATATGCAAAGAGAAGAGGTCTCAACAGGGTTAAACAAAATTAGTGATGAAAGCACGAACTACCTATTGGTAAAGCAAGCAACGACTTCATTTTGCTGCTATTTCTTTACTAACAAATCTACTACTTCACTCTAGACTCTAGTTGTGAAACAACCTCAAGGTACCTATTAAAGACTTTAAAGTCAATAGCTTTTAGAACAAAGGCGTTACTTCTGATACTCTAATGATAACAATGACTATGTTCATCTGTTTGTGGTCGATTTGAACAATGGTTGGCTCGATATTTACCAGTTATGACTGTTCACAAAGTGTTAATCATATCATCCACAAAAAAATAAAACAATGGTATTCTAGAAAGCTCAGATTCGATCAGGATTTTAGTGTCACTAACTAAAAAACTAACAAATAATGGAAACAAAAATCACATCAACAGGGACACGGGGTGTGGGGATACTTGCAATGACGGTGTGGTTTACGACTACTCGTAAGAAGTAAGAGGTTGTGGCATGGACAAATAATCAAAAGGTGTTCTCAAACAAGACTGGTAACAAATATATGATATTCGTATTCTAGTGATAAAGCTTGCGTCACAGTACAGTCCTCTGTAAAGACTTGAATGCTCAAAGGTCTTGTGACTCGGAAACACATCTGTTTAGGACATGGTATCAATTCTTTATAAGTTCGTCTCGGAAAATGCAACAGTTAATAAGAAAACAAAACAGGAACGTGAAAACAGATCACAGTGCCAAAATGGTAGCAGTAAATGGATTAGTTATTGCGTTTCAAAAACCAAAATCAAATTAGGAGAAGTGTTCAGACCACACTAATGAGAAAAACAAAACGGAAAATTAGGTAGAACAGAATCCGCGCACATCTATCACATGCAAGCTTATAATTCATCTAAGGTGTGGCAAAGGTACTGATTTATTTGGAATCAATTATATAACAAATATCTACCTTGTCTTGATTGCAACAAACGCAAACAATCATCAAATTAATAAATCCAAAATTTGGAATAAATGATTCATGTGTGGCTGCTAGGATGATGTCACGCATGTCAATGGTAGTCGACAACTAAACTAAATTGCGTTAAAAAGTCCTCAATGCACACAGCCTTGCCACGCTCTATGAATTTTAGGTAAAAACATTAAACTAAAATAACCGAGGGGGCTCGTAAAGTACATTACAGATTGCAAAACAGTAAAGAGGGTCAACATGAAGGAGTAAGAGTAAAGTACAGTTACAGAGGTCGTGCAGGCAGGGAGTACAGAAGGAGGCGAGCGGACTCACTAGGTACGGTTCGGGAGGCGCATCAACAGCCCTGTGCGCCCGAGCCCGCCGCTCGCGCGAGCGCCGAGCTCCGCGCGCGCGCAGCCTAGCTGTCGACGCGTCACGAGCGGCTCCAACAACACAACACACTACGGTACCACTCAACATTTAACTCTTCCTAACTAAGCTTTACCATTAACATTCCATAAATACGTACGTATACTAACAGAACATAATCATGAAACCTATAATGACGAGCGATACCACTAGCCACTATCTGCTCTTCACTATTCAACTGAACTCAAGATTTTTACAATGAATATCGATTCATAAAAACAAAGACAACTTGAGGGACTCGCGTCCCCAGATAAAGTGAGAACACAGAAGCGTGCTAAGAGAGGAAAAGGAAGATATAGATCACAACACGGAACACATTCAACTGAACGGAGTGAAGACAGCGGCTCACCTGCGTCCCCGCTCATTCTTGTGGGTGCCGCCATACTTGGGTCTAGTGCCGATTAAGTCAATTATCTCTGGGATACAACTGGCAAATATCGCCTAAACGCCGACAGACAAAACAAGACGTTCACATTGAGTCGAGGAGTGAGTGGAGTTGGGGGGGGGAGCCGCGGGCGGCCGGGCGGCGCCGGGGCTCCCCCCCCCTCGGCGCGGGCGCCGGGCGGCGCGGTCGGCTCACGGGCGGCGGGCGGGCACTGGCTGTGTGTGATCTCGGGACTCGTGGCGAGGTGCCGGAGCTAGCGCTACAGCGTGGCGACAGGCATCGTGTGCAAGCGAACAAACCAAACACTACTTCATCGACAGCATTACAGTACTTTTTACATCGGCTCTCTCCAGATCTAGTCTCGTTAGAAGGATTAAAAAGCTTAATGATATCTCGAGTAAAATTTACGAAAAAAGGCATGTAGTAATGCGTCGGTCGACCGCGCGCCTGTCTCCAGAGGGGGAGAGGGGCGCGGCCGCCGGGAGCTAACTCTTCGAGCATGCGCCACGGCACCGAGAGACCGATTCTAGTGAAGGATTAATAAATTTCATTAGCAAACTCCGCATTCATTCAACCAAGTCAGATCGAAACCGTGAGAGGTAAGAAGGCAGGAAGCCGTGTGGAGCGGGGGCGTGTGAGCAGGGTACCTGCGGCGGACGTCCTTGGTGTACCGGCCGCCGTATTTGTTCCGCTGCGCCGCCAGCTCCGTGATCTCGGGGATCCAGCTGGCGAACACAGCCTACGATACACAGCAAACACCGTGAGGTCAGACCTCGCCCGCGCGCCCGCCGCCCGCCCCGCCGACCCGCGGCCGCGTACCCTCGCGCTCGCACAAGGCTGTGTGGCTTGAGTGTCGTCTGTCTGCGTGTGGCTGTGGCTGTGGGGTGGATGTGCGGGGCTTGGGTGCCGTGCCGAGCTACGCTAGCGGGAGCTACGTGACCGGCGCAAGCCGTGACGGGACTCGTGACCGGGTGCATGCAAAGCCTAAGGATACATTCGCTAACTATCGATGAACAGAACTTAAAAAGAAATCGGTATAGCCGGTTCCTAAACTAAGACGATGGGCATTCGATATAGACGCTTGGTAGAGCGTGAGCACAAGCGGGCCGTCCCGGGCGGAGACGGACGGCGGGTCGCCGGTTCGCTACGGTGGTAGCGACCGGCGACGCGCGACACACGCCACCCGCGGGGCCGGCGAGTGCCCACGAGTAGATGACACAATACATCTGACGGCACTGAGCAAGCTTTTGTATAGGTGATGATCTCACATAGTCTCGAGAGCTCGGGCGAGCCAGCCCGCTGGAACGCAACGATCGCGCGGAATGAATCGCCCTCACTTTCGTCGGTCAATTGATATGTCAAACTGATACCTTTTTCCATGTTCACGCTTCAGCTCGCCACTGTACTTGGACCTACTTCCTACCAGCTCTATAATTTCAGGAATGCTACTAGCGAACATTGCCTGCAACAGACCATGGTGTCGGTCGAGTGAGAGGATTGAGCGCGCGGACACCATCGCGTGGTGCACGACAATGTCCACCTCGAGTCTCAGTATAACTATCGTGACGTATCGTAAGGAGTAGCCGGTAGCGGAGCGAAATAAAAAAATAAAAGGAACAAGTGTGTGTCTACCGGTGAGGTGAGCAACGTAACACAGCCAGGCACAGGTGCGGCATGCAGAGATCGCGAGTTGGGAGGGGTGGGACGCGGCGCGGGAGAGCCGGCGCGGCGGGCCCGGCGGCCGGGGCCTCCGGGCGGGCATTCTCGTCTCGGACCACTGCCCCATATACACATCTCCAATATTTAAGCACAGGAAGATCCTTCGGCAGCATACGTGGTAAGTAAGTATCACATAACAAAGCAAAAGAAAAAAAATACACCCATGCAGTTGAAAATCATCGCTCGAAGCTCATTTCATGATGCGGTAATCGAGTGATGCTCGAAGCAGCGAGAAGTTAGAAGATTGCACAGTGAGGGCGCGGGCCTGCGGTGCGGCCCGGGGGCGCCGGGGCCCCCCGCGCCGTGCTCGCTAGGGTGCACTAGGCAGGCGGAAAACCATTCAACGAGCGGTGCGGTACCGACACTTGTCTAGCAAACAAGTCCCACGCCAACTACCTAATTACCCTTCAACGATATCATTACGACGTTTCCTTTTGCTTTGTTATTCCTTAAGCTATTTATGCAAGGAACTGCAAGCGAGGATATCGCGAAACCGAAAATTAATCCAAATGACAAACAAAATGTCGGTTATGGCTTCATAGCGTCCAACTACGGTTAACTAAACTTGCCTCTCCTTGCAATGATACACTTTAAATATTTTGAAATACTGATCTTGACATTTATTTCAATTAATAATCATATGTGTAAGAGATAATTGAATATGGAACTCACCAAGCCGACGAGGAGAAAAAAAACCAAAAAGGTTCTGCCAAGAACAGTGTGGCAGAACACATCACCGTACCCTACTGTCGACATGGTGACTATTAAAAAGTAAACGCATGTCCAGTACGACAGGGTCTGCGAGTTCTTAAAATCCAGCGGGTCCCCGGAGTTCTCTAGCTGAAAGGTGCAAAACATCATGTTATTAATCTGATATTGTACCCACAGAACAGAAAAAACAGTAGAAGTGTCAAGTGGGCGTGTAACGTGTGGCATAGTTATGCGGAGTTCCGCACAACCTACCATACTTTTGCCGCGATCGCTTATATCAATTTTTCGATATTTCGATATTTCTAAAATAGGAAATAAATCCAGAAGCATGCCTTATTGTGCTATTTTGTAATGTAAAAACGATAGCCGCACCAAAAACATTTTCCATGGTGGCGTGTTGTTTTTATGATAGTTTGAGTATTGGCGACAACAGGGCTGATACTAAGCGAAGCTCATGCCACTTCCACTGTTTTTTCTATTCCGTGATTGTACCAGATTTAATGAAATTAGGCATGCCTTCCTAGAAACTTATTTGATAAAAAATAACGCGTAGTTGTTTGAGTAACGAATAAGGGTGGTTAAAAATGACTTTCTTATGATGTACATTTTGGTCTGACAACATGTCAGCCTTGGGAACTGACAGATGAGAAAACGAAATGTGTTTACTCTCCGCGTTTGCCGATCGGGTTACTATGATGACTTCCGTATCCAAGATTTTCGTAAGGCTTGTTATAGCTTCAATATTATATTGACGTTGTTTCCACTCTGTAGAGGTATAAGCTTATAGCCATTGATTGTCATTTGATGTTCAGTTTAAAGTTTATTGTGACAACGTACTTTAGTAAATTTTTTAATTTTTTAGTTCTCGGCAAATTCTTTGGCTTACCAGCAGGATTTAAAATATTTATCCCGATTATTGGAATAACTACACAAATCTTAATTTAATAATAAATATCATTTTATTAATGAGCGATGTTTACTCCTATTAAGGTGAATTTCGCCAATGTTGAAAAAATAAGTCCATGGTCACACGCGAGGACAATTGTTCGGCGAAAGAGTATTTTCTCTTGTGGACTTGGCAGAAGCACACACAACACAGTCGTAATTAAAAAAAAAACTTACCAAATGAATAATGCCGGCTGCTGTCAACCATACTGATATAAATATAGAAACCAATTGTGCCAACCGAATCGAACTCGACGTTTTTAATACATTGAGGTACTGCAAAATATCAGGCACGGTCATCAAGCGTAGAGCTCTGAGGAACCTTAGCCCTGGAAATAAAAAAACAACGGTTAGAGTGATGGAACCAGTAATGGACAAGGCACCAATAATGGACACTTGATTCTTATTTTACAGAAGATAAGGGTCATTTGTTTTGCAACAATTAATTTAGGACCGTATGGAACTAGAATTAAGAGTGAAGTGTCCATTACTGGTGCCTGTCAGCTAAAAGTGTCCATCATTGGTGCCGTCACCTAACCGCCTTACTCAGAGATATTTTAGAGACAATTAAGAGGCCACGCCCACACAAGAATAAAAAGGGATGGCTTTATTTGCTCCTAGGACGTGAGATGGAGATAGTTGGTGCGCCTTGATTGCAGCGTCAAATTCAAATAGTCGCTGTTTACTATAAAACCACATTTTTTTTAATAGCTAGAAATAAAATAAAAAGTTGTAGAAAATGTACTGTGTGACATATTAAATGAAAAGCGCTTGTTGTGAGGTAATTTTAGCTATATTTTTTTTATTTTTAAAGGTGTGTCAAAGCGCCTGATCGACGCAACCCGTGACCAAAATGCTAGCCTGTACTTGGCACAAAGATTAAGCATTGCCATTCAACGTGGCAATGCTGCCAGCATTTTGCGAACAATGCCCACTGTCAGCGGTTTGTTAGATTAGTGTAGTTTTAAGTAAATTTGTAAGTTCGTTCGTTTATAGGTATGTGATATGTAAATTCCTTTTCCTTGTTCAAATTGCACTGTGTATTTTAGCTACAACTTAGACGACATATTATAGAAAATATGATGGTCACTCACCTATCCAAGTTCTATCCAGATATATTGATACAAAGGATGGTGGTATCGTGAAATAATCTACAAATGAATACATCTCGACCATGAAGGACAGTTTGTCACTAGCTGCTATAAACTGAAACGAAATAACACTGATTAATTTGAATACAATTGACAACACGAATTTTTTAAAAAGGTAATCTGATAAAAATCATGCTGAAAGGTTGTCTCAAAGGCATACCATTTTTTTTTAAATTAACAGAGTTTTTTTAATATTATCTGTTGTCATTGTTGTTCATTTTCATATTACTCCAAAATAATGGGCTAATTGGCCTAATTACCAATGAGGACAAGCGATATGTCACCGGATGGTTAATTCTAACTTGTAAAACTATTACTATGGCAGATAGTTCGAAATCTTTGTGTGAAAAAAGTTATCGCCATGCAAAGACAGCGGCGTTTCAAAGTAATTATGCGAACGTCGTCTATGTAGGCGTCCCGATGTTTCAGATTTTTAAAATATTTCTCACAGTTTTTGAGGTTTCCCGCTACACAAAATCGTTGTAGAATAAAAAAGGATATCAGATGACATAGTGCTTATTGTTATTGGTTTCTAGGCCAGTGTTCATACATTTCTAGCCATTCTCCTTTGTTTATTTATTTTCTCAGAAAACAATGAACATAAAAAAAAATGAACATAAAAGAGACAACCCTCTATAAACATTCTATCATTTTATCAGAAAACTTTTTAAAAAGTTCCGGTTGCCAATTGCACTTCTCTTCACTTCACTTAAGACTAATTTTCCCGAAATTTTTATCGTCTTTAAGAACCTTTCGGTTATGAACTCAAATAGTTCAATTTTTTCATCAGAATGATGTGTCTTGACTAAATTAGGCACTTGTTCCACTGCCGGCGAGGAAGTGATTAGCTATCGACTATTTTCGCTGTTTACACTGCCATCTAGAACTCTCTCAACTAGTTTGTCTAAAAAAAGATATAGATCCCGTGTTAATAAAAGAGACACATATATTAATAATTGATCGCTGGCTATTAGCTTCGCGCTTATCGTCGGCAGAGGAACAGTGGTTAATAAGAACTTACGTATAGTCATAGTAATATTTTCTTGGTTTAATTACAATTTATTTTATGCAGGCTGTGGGCTGCGAATACTGTAATTATCTCAGGCTAAGATAATTAGGACACTTGATACGACATGGCAATCACATATCATGCTAGAAAACATCTAAAGGGAAAGAGGGTAACACAGACAAAACTACAACAACATACTAAGGAGAAAGTTCTTGTCGTGTCGTATCAAGATGAAAGAAACTGTCAAAAAACTACAATAATAGCGGTCAGTCTACCGTCATGAGCTTAGCTCTTAAAGTATGATGATGAAACAGGATTCGAAGTATTCAAAGTGTTCGAACCTGCCTTTTAAATAGCTATCTTTGTACAGATAAGTCAAAGAAGATTGCTTTTAGCATTAACTATTTTTATTCTGTGCAATAAAGCATTAAAAAAGAAATTTAAGGTTTTACTTACTCGTATAAAAAAGTAGACCATAAAAAATATGTTAAAGGCAAGGTCGATTTGCTGAGTAATGTTGTCACTCCAACTCTGGCATCTCTCCACCTCTTGACTGAAATCCAATCCAACAAATATAAGGGATGCAACAAACGGGCAACAACACATACTGTGACGCCAACTTTAAGCCCACTGCTAAAATACAGCTGATCGATAACAAAAGCTAACATATATGACTATCAGCAAACATTGTGGATCCCAATCATGACTTACGTATTCCTTAATTCAGCATTATCACAGGATGAAAAATTAATAAGGCAACTAAAGAAAATAATTAATTTCGTGTTTAGAAGTGATATTTACCTCGTTGCGTCTATGAAGTAGATGACGAGCGATGCGATACTCAGAATGAACACCAACACTACCTGGAATAGAGAAAAAAACAATTGAATCATCGAAAACGTCATTTACAGGGGAGACTGTTGTTTCCCTTTTTTTTGCTTAAAATGTACATTACATCAGTATAGAAAGTCATATTTTACATAACGCTGGAACCGTAATCTTTTCAGTTTCTAAATTATCTAAGGCGTGGGTGAGATTAGGTTCGATTACGTTAATTTAATAAAAATCATGAAAAATTAAAAAGTTTTTTCCGAAAAATACTTTATGGCTTGCGATAATTATGACTTAAAACACATTATTACTAAAAATATTATGGCAGATAATATGGACCACATTTACAGAGATGCTTGTGATGAAGGTATGGGTGCTGTAGTTAGTCAGCAAGGGTGAAAAGACAGAACTGTCCCAACGGTTACCGCTAGATGGAGATGATTGTCATAACTCAAAATTGATGTCCTTTGACGTTCGAGCAAACTTGCGTACATGTATGTCAGTTTTTAGGGGAAACCCGCGTGGTTCAAAGATACACAGACGTAAATGTAAATTTATGACAAATAATGACTTATGTGTACAATTTCGTCTTCATTTTATCAAAATATCTAGACATACACTGACGTAAACGCAAGAAATTTTACTCCAAAATATCATAATTGTTAACGTTTATATACAGGTATCCTTTACAACGCATTGTTAGCTTTATCGAAATAAAAATAAAAAATCAATTCTGTGTAGTTTTGAAGTCTTTAAGTAACTTTCCTTTAAAATCGTAAAATAGCAATTGCGTCATTAATCTGTTGGATGAGCGGAATAATCCTGTCGAGATTGCATCGTCATCGGATTTATGATGTCATAAATAGGTGTCAGACTTTATTCGGTGGGTTCCTAGAAATTTAAAATGGTTTCTACCTATGTGTGAATTGTATTTGCCAATAACATGACTCACCGGTTATTGAACTTTCAAACCTGACTAAGCTCGGTCAACAAAAGCTACTGGCCTTCAAACTTGTCTGTTGCATCAATCACCTATTTAGGCCGGCCGCAAACATTCGTTTTCCGTACACGGTTTCCGAATACGTTTTCCGCATTCGGACATCCGTGGCCGGCCGCATACATACGTTTTCCGAATACGGTTTCCGCTTTCGAAAAACGTATACGGAAAACGAATGTATGCGGCCGGCCTTAAAGTAATTGATTTCTGGGAGTTTGCGGGTGTTGTACAACGTTATAAAGTAAATAATCACTTTTGTAGGTTAAGTCAACTACAAAGAGATGTATCCACTTTTGGACTTTATTACAATGTAATATGGTGGAAAAATGGATGAATCTCTTTGAAGTCGACTATGCAGATGTAGTGAATAATCGAACAAAATTGTATTTCGTTGCATAAGTTCATTAGCTTATCGAAAGGCACTGAAACTAAGTATGAAAACAAGATAAATACGAACTTATCCGGCAAAACACGATGTCATCTGTTTTTTCACTAGGTACATCTGTATCACTTTAACTTTAATAAAAAAATGTCAAACGACTAAAAGCAATAAAGTACAACAGTAGGTAATCATCCGCCTATGAAGTTATAGAACATTATATACCTAGGGCGGTAAAACAAGCACTGGTGTACACATGTAAAGGTCCCTAACTACCTACTTAAATTGCGCTGAGGAAGACCACCGAGGGGGTTTTAGTGGATCTAATCCTACATAACCCGGTTCCACTCCCCATGAATGAAACCGGGTCTTACGAAGGTTTCCCCCTCGAAAAAAAGAGCAGTAAAACAAGAATCTGCGATCTGGACGCAGTTATTTGAATCCCAACGCGAAGGCGAAGGCAATAAAATATGCGATCTGAGCCTTTCTTTATTGCCCGTAATGTGTACACAGTTTTACGTCGTCAGGGGCCGTAGCCAAGATGTAAACGCTACTAGCCTTTTTTTCTGTCACTATGTATGGGATGACAGTTGATCACGTGGTTTATTGCTACGCACGAGAATGCCATACATTTTGAGCTAGAAAAATAAAACGTTAGCAGCGTTGGCATCTCGGCTAAGGCCTCAGGCCACGAAGTAGAATTTTCTGCCCGCGGCGATTAATATTTTTTTACTTGTTAATAGGTTCATAGGAAGTTCATTCCTAACAATAGCCGTGACCCTGAAAGTCGCAGAATTAAAAAAGCAACCGAAATCTAGACCCATTGGATTGCACTTATTTACACAATTTTATTTAAATGAAAAACACAAAAAGTGCACCTTAAGAAATGTATGGTATACCCCTACTATACAAAATAACTTTAAGTGTAACAACACACACTTAACATCTTCCGTTTTCTAACTCTTTATCTTCTATTTTTGTCACACACGCGGAAGTCCTTATTAAACCGAATGCATTAAAAAAGGATGTAAACACTTAAAAATTTACTGCCATCGACTATAGTAACTAAATAACTTGTTTGTCTTCGGCACTGAAAACTGCATACATTCCGTGCCAACAGCTCTAATATAGGGTCTACTTTGTATAGAAACTGAGCTGCTTGGCGTGTAATGTATTAACAATAGTAGGTAATGTTGTTCACTATATTCTTAGAATGTTAACCACGATCTTAATCATCATGCACACGCAATACTAAATCTTGGAGTCCATTTATGAACTTAGTGACTTCATCATTGAGATGACCAGGTGATGAATTAAAAAGACGTGTTACATAAATGTGTTAAGGAGTTACACTCTCCTCACCTTAATGTAAATTAACATACAAGCCTATGAGGTTATTTTAACTGAAACCTTTTCTAGTTCTTTTTAGGGTTCCGTAGTCAATGAGAAACCCTTAAAGTTTCGCCATGTCCCTCTGTCCGCGGTTTAACTCCCGAAGCTCTTAATACTACAAAGCTGTAATTTGACATAGTTATACACAGTTTTTTCTGTTTGTAGTAACGACGTCGGAACCCTACTTTGAGCATGGTTCGACATAGTCTTGTCCGTTTTTTTTAAATAGATTGTTTGGTTCTAAATATGTCATTATTAAAACCATACAAACGTCATTCCACTCTCAAAAAATGAGAGCCAACAAAGAGAGATTTTCTGTTGGTTGACAAAAAATGAACGCAATAGTTAAGATTATTAGTTATATTATCATATCAACCAAAGCTGATAGTAACAACAGCAATTTCAGTGATTCAACTTCTTCTTAGTTGCTGAATCTAACGTCTTAGTTGATGTATCAAACGTCTTGTCAGGCTCGTATGGAATCAAGACGCTTATGCACAACAATCACAATCTTGTTAGAATCGATCAATTATTTTTTTCAGTGCATATATTGTTTTATAGGCATAAGTATAACCAGAACATTGTATTAAATCATAAAGTAGGATTGGTTAAGGAAAATAAATAATATAAAACAAAGATTTTATCATCCGGCAAAAGTCTTAAATTCAGTTGTTAATGCGTAATTGATTGAAGAATAATCATCCAAATAATAGCGTTTAGGTAAAGTAAATAGTCATAGGGCTGATTTTTCAATCCCCAGATAAAGCTATCCGGAAGGTAAATTTTAGCTCTGTCCTTTTCTTTCATATGAATTCAGAAAAGGATAGTAATACATTTAACTGACGGATAGTTTTATCTGGGGATTGAAAAATCAGCCCATAGTCTATCAACACTTCCAAAGAGGAAAACAATGCTCAAAGAAGTTCCGCAAGAAACTCAACAATTTTAAGGCAGCTGCCTTAAAAAGCTGCCTTAGTTTCTGCTTAATATTTGCAAATTGCATTAATTGGTATGCAGAGACGTGTCAGTCAGTATAATTGAGTTACATATGCATGAGTCAAGGTGACTTGATCTTTGATTGGGTCACGATCTCGCGATGGTGTCAGGCATTGTTTACTGTGTTGCAATTCTATAGTGTTTTTTGTACATACATACCTTCACGCCTGTCTCCCAATGGGGTAGGCAGAGACTATAGAACGCGAGGTGCACCGGTCTAAACATACAACTTTCGTTTCCTGTACATTCATCAATCTCTTCACGCTTTTTTTTTTACTAACAAACATAAAAAGTAACGTGATGTTAAAAAATGTTTGTTAAATGTTATCAGACTATAAAAAACATACGTAACTCAAAAAACAATCCATAAAAATAATTTCAGAAATTGGCTAGGTATAAACTAAAACTATCACTATTCCACGTAAAATCTTGGCAAGAATGCTCTAAGTTAACATACGACAGTGAACGTGGAACGCCGGCAGTTTAAATCATAAGAAGTTAGCAATTGCTTGTTAGTTAAGTAGTTGCCGGTTGCCGTCTTGGCACGCTTCCGATCCGAGTACCGACTTTGCTAATGGCGGAATCTAGACGCTCAAGTTACTTTTAAATTGTCGCCGGAATTTATTAACTTTCCCTAAGTAAATAAGCGTCGAGCTTAAGTGTGGAAGGAAGTCGTTTGTTAGGGATGTTTGCTGTCATTTGATATATGAAGCCTTGAAGGCTCTGGAGTTTGTACCAATTAGGAGTAATCGCTACGGCAAATGTTGTGGCAAATTGGCCGATAATCTGCTAAGCAGTTTGGTAAAGCTGTATAAATTTGATAGTGCATTGGTCTTTTTAAATCAATCAATATTTTTCGTTAGGCAAGAAGTTAAACCCTGAGCCGTTCTTCCTTGTTATTTTATTAATTAAAACTATGACGAATGCTATTTTTAATGCACCTACTTTAATGACACCCACATCATATTATGAAATTATCAATTTGTATGTCTATTTGCAGCTAAAAAGTGAATGTTCCTTGTATAATATAAGACGTACCAGCTTTTAACAAATAAATATTTTGAAGTTTAAAAGCGTCTAGAAAACCAGGTCAAACCGCAAAGGATGTCAAGAACCTCATTGCTCCTCAGCATCACGACTCGTAGAACTAGAAACATTCAGTTATTAGATTATAGAGTGCACGTACATGGCTAATCACGTTAGCGGCATCCAATTACAATGAGACTGCCGCAAGGTTGGCGCCTTGACTCCCCACGATTTAATATCGGGTGCAGAAGGAATTTTTATTGCGTGGCTATCTAAGAAAAGCATGGCTATGACGTCATCGGGGTAGTCGTTATGGATATGCTAATAGCGGGAGATTATCATGTAATATATATGCCAGGCAGATTAAACATAACTCCGCTCTTTTGTAGTGCGCGTCATGAATTTTTGCTAGGCTTCACCCAATGTATACGGAGCGCAACTAAAGCGGAGAACGCACAGAGAGCGCATGCGGCGCGTTACAATACTAAGCGTTTCCATAAGCGTAGCGGGGCGTTTTTTAATTTGGAAACGCGCCTAAATGCACCGCCTCTGTTCTTAGTGCGTTTGCGGCTTATATTATTTTCGTGAGACCTGGTGTGCCATAGGAGGTACAAAATCCAGGCAATTTAATTTAAACTACTTATCACAAAAATCCCACTGCCTGTAGTATGGTGACCCACAGGAGGTTAAATCGCTTTGAAAATAAGTGTATTTGAACACTCATTTTACTGCATCATTTTTTAAATAATTTATCTGTGGAATTAGTCATCTAGCTCTAGCTTATCTATGGTCAGGGCGATGGCTGGATGAGTGCGTCATCCAATTAAGCGGAGGCTGGCCTCGAGGGTCGCCGACTTCATCAGTTTAATATCGAGTGCAGTGGAATTTTCATTTTAGCAGAGCGTGGATTCTTTCAGCATTATACTATAGCTTCAAACATAGCTAAACTGTACTATCGAGCTCATAAAATGAAAAGACTTGATAAAAAGGCACAGATAAAGAAAGCACACTAGTGATCTAATAGCAAGATGGCTCTAACTAAAGTGCGTAGACGTATACAAACTTATGAATGCAAATGTGTTGCCAGTGTTATAAACTAACCAACGTTTCCAGACACTTTTTAGGGGCAACTAACTTGTTCCTTCTTCAAGGTTCCCCTATGGAATCCCTTATCGTCATTTGCCCTAATGCATCGTTTGTCCGTATTTTTGCTTATACTAAAGCCATTTCCGCTTAAATTGAAATCTTTATAGTGTTGTTATAATACAACCATAACCTAACCGAACCGCTGATATAATTGGAAAAATTAAAAAGTTGCCTGACTCATCTGAAAACCAATTTAGGGCAAATGAAAATTCGGACAAACGATGTGTTAGGACACACGTTGTTAGGGATTCCGAGGGACACCCCTTCCTGAATTTTGTGTATGGGTATATTTTAATGTCAGTTTTTTGGACTTTAAAAATGGCATAGGATAATCATATATCACCAATTTAAAACTGAGCGTACTTCATCTTCGTTGGAAAAGTTATCTTGTTGTTTACATCACAGTTTTTATCTACATGCTAATTTCTGAACTAAATTAAATTCCTATCAGTGGTAAATTTTGTTCGACTAATTTCACATTTGGCATTTCCTCCTATTTTGTATAAACCGGTCTTCATTTAAATTATGTATTCCAAACCTATTTTTCCTGTTGTAGACTTTTAAGGGGGTTCTACTGCTTCAAATAATGTTAAAGTCACGAGAGTTTTAGTAACTTATTCACCTAAATACGGGTAGGCCTATTACAAGCATAAGCATTGGCCGTTCATCGATCGACACAGGTGTAACGCTGTGTCAGTCTCCAGTGTTCACATCAATAGTTATAACTATCGCGAGTAGTAAATATGACCAAATTTCTTCCCCTCGGCGTCAGCTTAACTGAATTTTCATTCGACATCGTAGATCTGTTAGAATTTTATCTACTCTTTTACCATCCTTTTTAAGCCCTCAATCCCGCTTCTTAAACGTAAATATTTACTTTCGATACTCCCCGTCCAGGGTGTCACTGCGTTCCTCCCGCTCTCTTAAACTCACTATTCCTTTTCACCGTACTGAGGGCCCTGAGAAGATGCACTACGCTAACTAGCGTTTCTATTCGTTTCGTTTTTAACCAATCGCGTCACTGGTAGATCACGTGACTTTTCGTATCACGTCATCTATCAGTGAATCCTAGAATCTTAATACTTACTTCGTACTTAATACTTATTGACACAAGCTCTTTTTGTCAACTGTACTTTTTGTCTCTTAAAAATGGCTCTCAGTTGAACGGTCGGTCGAGAGAGTCGTACAAGCGCGCTCAAACGGGTAAGACTTCCCAATTGAAAATACACGCCCTTAAATATTGTTTACATACGCTCTGACGGGACAACTGAAACCCTACGTTTAGTACGTCCGTCGATTTCAAAAATGAGTTGTTTAAGAGCTTTGCCTACTAGACATTATTATAATTATTTTTAATTAACGAAGCCAATAAAATTTAAAAATAAATTTGAAAATTTTAGGCGAATAATTTTCTCGTCCGAATTTTAATGAATCCTTGATTTAATAGTTTTCTATAAAATAACTAGGTGTTTGCACTGTCTTAATTAATTACTCTAACTTCAAAACACACAATGGAAACAGATAAAAAATACTATACAGGCCGCTACCCGCATTTCTGAAATGAATAGTCATGACGTTATCCAGTACTAACCGTTTTAATTACACTGCGGTACAATTAACCATTTATGTAAAAACTAAGCACATTTCTATGCCCCAGTTCCCTAATGGTGAGCAAGGCGTGTACAGTCCGAGGAATATTGCGGTTGGAACAATGCGGGACAAAGCCAAAGCCTTAGAAAAATAAAGCCTTGCTCAAAGGGCAATGGACTAGAATTAGGGTTAACATATCGAAGCAAAGAAAATCCGGTGAATGACAAAAAAAACAGAAACTTTGCCTTGCCCTTTTTTTATAAACGCAAAATAGCTAGTTTTCTCAAAGTATACTTCGTTGTTATCTTTTAATGTGACATTTCAATTCAATAGAAAGTGACAGAGAATACTTGAACTAAATAGATTTATTGTACATGTATGAATCTTTAAATTTTAGACAATATACGGAGTTTAATTAATGAATAAGATTGAAAATCTTAAGACCTCAACACTGAGGCCTAAGATTTCCAAATTTTGTTCTCGTTGTCCTCCATTTGTAAAAAATCCGGACGCTTTAGAATTCCAACGGAATTCGAACAAAGAATCGGAACTCAACGGAAAGTTTCGGATGTTCGCTAACCCTAACTAGCGTAGAGACCCTGGATTGACGTCAGAGTTTCTGTTCCCTTACCATGAGTTACAATTACCGTACTCGCTAGCGACTCGAATGCTCTATCCCTCGAAAACCTCGCAGTATCCTTATAGAGTGCGAGGGACAGAGCATTCGACTCGCTAGCGACTACGGTAATTGTAACCACAGAACAGAAAAAACAGTAGAAGTGTCAAGTCGGCGTGTAACGTGTGGCATGGTTATGCGGAGTTCCGCGCAACCTACCATACTTTTGCCGCGATCGCTTATTTCGATATCTTCTTCTATATATATATATATAAAAGGCTAAACTGACTGACTGATGTATCAACGCACAGCCGAAACTACTGTACCTAGAAACTTGAAATTTTGTACAGGGGTTCCTTTCATGATGTAAGTGAGCACTAAGAAAGGATTTTCCGAAAATCGACCCCCCACGTGAAAAAATGGGGGGAGTAGCGGGAAACTAATTCTACGCGTACGAAGTCGCGGGCGTCCTCTAGTTTCGATATATTGATATTTCTAAAATAGGAAATAAATCCAGAAGCATGCCTTATTGTGCTTTTTTGGAATGTAAAAACGATAGCCGCACCAAAAACATTTTCCATGGTGGCGTGTTGTTTTTATGATAGTTTGAGTATTGGCGACAACAGGTCTGATACTAAGCGAAGCTCATACCACTTCCACTGTTTTTTCTATTCCGTGATTGTAACTGATGGTAGGGTACTGATTGGTTGAAATAGTCGGCGGAGATCAATTTCCGCCGTTCGTTATCTAGATCGGGAGTCGGGAAAATACGGCTAGTTTCAGATACTATCGTTAAGGGTAAAGGTTCGGATTGATGTAGGCAACAACAATATATCCTTCTTTCTTTATCTCGTTGTATTCAGTGACGCGCGGGTCTTCAAAACTAATTTAGAGTTGTACTTGGTAGCAAAAGCGAGAACTCAAGATTAGCATACAAGTGTGAAAATTGAGATCAGGGCCCGTATTATGGTCGAATTTATCGCGGTGGATAAAGCATCCGTCACCCTCGCACTTACATACTGGTCAGAAAGTGACAGATGTTTAACCACACGATAAACACGACCATAATAGGCCCGCAGGTGTTCTCTAGTCTCTTCTAGTCGGTATAACCATATTGCTTTTGACATGCTATCGTATTGTTTTGAACTCGGCCGCCATTACTAAGCTGTCAAATAAATAAGAGTTATGATACCGTTGGCATTATGATAACATGTCAAAATAATCTTCAAATTTGTCTCAAAACCACTTTAACTAAGCTAGTTTTCTATTAGCAAAAACAACATTCGGATCGGTTCATCCGTTTAGGTGTTACGATGCAAACCCCTCGGGGTAAAAAAAACAGCTGCAAAATACAAATAAACTTTACAAAGCGTCTACTTTATACTATTACAGTCTAAGACAAATAAGATGGCTTACAAAGGGACTGGCAATGCATAACTGTCGCATTTCCTTATTCGCAAAAGCTTATGAAATATGAAACACGATTCATATTTTTAAAAAGGTGTACGGAGCGAAAACATAAATAACAAATAGAGAGTTCGTGTATGGCTGTATCTGAGAAAAAAGGCCGTATGGGCATTCTTAGATTGAAACAGATTGAACCTTATTGTGTTGCTAGTAAGGTTATAATGCGATATAAGTTTTATAACACACGTCCTTTCTTCTAATAAAGGCGAGAAAGGTTTTGGAGCGGGGTTTGGATTTGTTAGTTTGGTAAATGGATGGTATTTGGGTCGCCTACCTAATGAAACAAAGGTTTCAAATCGTATAACTCAGGGTGGGTTTAGACCAAGCGAACGAACAAGAATTCTATGGCATTGTCTCTTACGTTTACTTTGTAAGAATAAAGACAAAACATGTTCTAGAGCATTCGCTCGTTTGGTCTAAACCCACCCTTATAGTTTGCGGTCTTATGTGTTGTACTGCCCTCCTAAATAAAAAGGACGCATACGCAATTAGATAGTCAATGTAAATTTTATCCCCTATCATAAGAAATAACGTCGCTAATACATAGGCGGTCCATTGAGACATACGCTCTTTTTTCCAAGGAGGGCAGTGTAGTAAAGGCAACACAACTGGACAATTTATACAAGTACAAGTACGTTGGGCCTTATGTAGCTGCACATTTTAGTGCTTTGTCATTTTAACGTCTTGTTTGAATTGCTGCACTAATTCGTTAAAGGCGTTAAGTGACAAGGTACTAAAGGCAGCTTCTTATAAGGCCGATTGTACCAACGTTTTATTAATCCTTGTTAGAAAACCACACGTTGATTGCTTACATTTAAGAAAATGGTACCTACAAACTTGTTTGAGCTCAATAAAATTATTTTTATGTTTCATAATGGTTAAGATTGAAATTAACACAAACACGTCAAGGTGCGTTATCAGCACGGAATAGAAAAAACAGTGGAAGTGGCATGAGACCTGTTGTCGCCAATACTCAAACTATCATTAAAACACGCCACCATGGATTTTTTTTTGGTGGGGCTATAGTTTTTACACTCCAAAATAACACAATAAGGCATGCTTCTGGATTTATTTCCTATTTTAGAAATATCGACATATCGAAAAATCTAAATACCTAAGCGATCGCGGCAAAAGTATGGCAGGTTATGCGGAACTCCGCATAACTATGCCACACGTTACACGCGCACTTGACACTTCTACCGTTTTTTCTGTTCTGTGATTGTATTGATAATGGAACCCTTCGTGCGCGAGTTTATTATTTATTTATTTCTTTCAATACTGCGTCAATTTTATTCCGTAAAAACAAGCGTTGCTTCCCTCGTTCCGACCTAGTTTCTCACAAAGCTCTCGAATCACTCGTCGGATCAAAGCATGCGTTGGCCAGCCATGTGTAAACGTTTGATGTGTCACATGGATATAATAAAAATAAACCAACGTAAAGGCCTCTCTACATTGGAAAATAGAATACGAGTTTTTTTTAAGGGATGGTTAAGGCATACTAGCGCACGGTTACCTGCCCCCTATTTCACCATGCTGACAATGACAGGTGACAGATGACATTTTAGAGTACATGGCGCAGTTTATATGAAACCCACTCATCTATCAGTATGTTAGCTTTGCAATGTATACCGAATTGTCACCTGTCACGTGTCATTGTCAAGATGGTGAAATAGGGGGCTGATGGTAATGGGATCTGTGACCCATAGACATTTTCATTCCCAAGATAATCTAAAGACTGCAATCCTAAGACCGCAAATGCGTTGCTAAGTCTGAAGACTTAGATAGCCCCTATGCTAATAATTTCACCGGTTTTCTTAACACACAGTGCGAACACGCTGCTTGGGTGTAGGTTAAACGATACGATGGTGGTAGCGATCCAGGCGGACCTTGCACAAAGTCGTACCACCATTAAAAACAACAACACCAACACAACCACAAAAACAACAACAACAACAACCACAACAACAACAACTACAACAACAACAACAACAACAACAGCCACAACAACAACAACAACAACAACCACAACCACAACAACAACAAGAACAACATCAAGAAACAACAAGAGTAACAAGACCCGTTTGTTGTTTTCTCGTACGAATAGTAAGGATAGAGCGTGGGACAACGTCAATTTGTGTAAGAATGCTCAATCATATACAGGGTGTAATGCAAGTCGAGTGCCAAATGAAAAGGGTGGGTAGCTAGGGTCACTTGCAACACGTTTTGGGCCAATTAACACTGATCCTGCCCACGGTGTTTTTTTAATATTTTATTTAAATAAAATCTCGGTATCTTCCAAAAGTTGACCATTTTGTTTACCTATCTTTTTTTTTAAATGTGACAGCACAAAAGTATTTGTATTTTTTTTATCTCTAATGTATGCGTATTCTAATGAAATGTTATTTTTATTCATATAGTAAACTAATAAAAAAAAAATTAGCCGACAAAGTGTGAAGGACAGAAAATAAAAATCGTCAAGGTCAACTTTACGGCACAATTAAAAAAAAAGTAGACGCTCCTCAGATCTTCCAACATCATAAAAACTTCTCCAGTTCCTGAGCATTCTTACGGTATACCACATGTCTAGAATCACGTTCAGTTTTTCGGCAAAATATGGTTTCAATCTAAAATGGTGGGTTACATTACCTAGTACTTCTTTGAAACTACCTACTTAAAAGTAAGGTTTGATAAATTAATTGAGACTATTTTTTTACTAATAATAAAAAAACATAAAATAGTCATCAAAAATTATTAAAAACCTAACAATAGTATTCATTTATTTCAATAACTATAAGTATACGATAGGTACGCAAGTTACGACCAAAAATAACGTTTTTTTTTTTACTTTTTTGCATGGTAAACTACCTATGTAATTGAAAAATACACTTAATAAAAATGAAAATTAAAAAGTTATTTGCGCGGGGAAACAATTAACTAAACAGAGATATGAATTATTTGAATTTTATTGTTGTTATCGACATTTATTGACATGGTTACATACAGCAAGAAGAAGAAGAATACTCTGATATTTTAGTGGCTTACGGCAGAGCTATTGTGTGGCCCGAGAAGCAAGAAGAATTTACCAGCAATTAGAAACAATTGTATCCTGAGGGGCTAGACAAGATGCATTACGCTAACCAGCGTTTCTATTCGTTACGTTTTTAAACCAATCGCATCACTTGTAGATGACGTGATACGAAAAGTCACGTGATCTACCAGTGACGTGATTGGTTTAAAAACGAAGCGATTAGAAACGATAGTTAGCGTAGTGCATCTTGTCTAGCCCCTCTGGTAGACGGTTACCTAGTCGTAACTTGCGTACCTATCGTATACTTAGTTATTGAAATAAATGAATACTATTGTTAGGTTTTTAATAATTTTTGATGACTATTTTATGTTTTTTTACTATTAGTAAAAAAATAGTCTCAATTCATTTATCAAACCTTACTTTCAAGTAGGTAGTTTCAAAGAAGTACTAGGTAATGTAACCCACCATTTTAGATTGAAACCATATTTTGCCGAAAAACTGAACGTGATTCTAGACATGTGGTATACCGTAAGAATGGTCAGGAACTGGAGAAGTTTTTATGATGTTGGAAGATCTGAGGAGCGTCTACTTTTTTTTTAATTGTGCCGTAAAGTTGACCTTGACGATTTTTATTTACTGTCCTTCACACTTTGTCGGCTAATATTTTTTTATTAGTTTACTATATGAATAAAAATAACATTTCATTAGAATACGCATACATTAGAGATAAAAAAAATACAAATACTTTTGTGCTGTCACATTAAAAAAAAAGATAGGTAAACAAAATGGTCAACTTTTGGAAGATACCGAGATTTTATTTAAAAAAAATATTAAAAAAACACCGTGGGCAGGATGAGTGTTAATTGGCCCAAAACGTGTTGCAAGTGACCCTAGCTACCCACCCTTTTCATTTGGCACTCGACTTGCATTACACCCTGTATATTTATTTATTGATATACCTACAGGATGTCCTGTATTTGGAGGTCTAACATCCATCTGTATATGACAACGAAGAGCAATTTCTCTATCTAAAGAACCTAGCATGAGTCTAGTTAAATGTATGGATGGTTTTTATTTTAATAAAAGACCTCATTGTTTACCTTTAAAAAAAACAGCCATCGTTTTAGTCAAAATTTTAAACCGAAAGTAGACATCGTCAAAAAAAAAAAACTATTAATTTGAATCTATCGCAATTGCTAAATAACTAAATATTGCTGTTTAATTCTATGAAAACCTCCATTACAGAACAAATTTTCATTTACAGTATTTTAACAAAATTTAGACGACGTTAACTATATCGCTTGTAAATCACATGAGATGTTCGAATGTTTTACTTTGGCTTGCTATATTTACGCACCAGTCACTTTAAAGCGAGAATAAACAGATCCATGCATTCATGTAAATAATTAATTGAATTTTCGTCATTGAATACAATTCTAACATTAGAAAAACGCGAGAATTTACGTTTGTCTGCGTTTTACGTAAAAAATGTAGTAAATACTTAGTGGGAGTTGTGATATTACTTTCTCAACCTCTTATCTATTCGAATAGTTAGATAGAGAAAACACCCATGTTCCATGGTTTATAGAGACTACTTTCCTATCAAGTAAATAAAAGTATGATAGCTTATCAAAAACAATATTGTTTTACTGAGAAGAATAGAATGCAAGTAACTCTACGCAGAAGGCTATCTGCTACGAAGCAGCTACGAAGTGCTACGGGTTACGGTAGAACTTCTGTTAAAAATTATAATGTAGAAATTTAAATTTCAAGGATTATACAGAAAATAGTTTAAATCTAGCATATAGCGTGAATATTAAACTATCAAAAAAGCCGGCCAAGTGCGAGTCGGACTCGCGCACGAAGGGTTCTCTAATAACTTTTGCCGAAAGCATCTCATCCACGGCGGTGCCTCTTGTTTCATAGATTCTCATTTCATAGAACCTATTATTTCACAGAATTTTCATTTCATAGAAAGCTATTTTTTGCTGAACCCATGTTGATATCAGGTTGTCTTAAATATGATTTACGAAGGTTACGTTAGTTTAGACTTGTAACAATCACAAGATAAACTTTAAATCTACACGGCTTCAGCAGAAAATTTGTTTTCTATGAAATGAAAATTCTGTGAAGTAATATTCTATATGTCTATAGTTACCTAACCAACAAAAAGTTTGAAAACCCCCGACATTGACATTTCAAAGTTCAATACTTCAAAAACGGCTGAACCGATTTCGATATAAAATGTCTAAGAACCACCGCTAGAAAACCTGCTTTCAAATAAAAAAAAAAACCGCATCCAAATCGGTTCATCCGTTTCAGAGCTACGGTGCCACAGACAGACACACACACACACACACACACACACACACACACACACACACACACACACACACTTACACGTCAAACTTATAACACCCCTCTTTTTTGCGTCGGGGGTTAAAAACAAGGGTAAACCCATCCACAGATGTCACCTAGACCACACTAAAATAGAACCCCAGTTCAGTTGAAAACTAGGTTATCCTACTTTCCACTAATCGCAGCCACTTAACCACAGGCAACACTGGAATGCGCCAGATAAGTGGCCTGTCTCAGCGCAAGCGCTGTCTTGCAGCGGATCACTCTTTGTTGAAAGCGCTGAGGGTCGCTCAATGCTCTCGGGCACTCGTCATGGCGTCTATTGATTTCATTTCCAGAGGCTCTACTTCGAAATTCGTAATTCGTCTATTGCTATCCCTTTTGCTCTCGACGCGTCACTAACTCGCAAGAAAGTGACGGGGCGATCCGAAGTTCGAATTACTGATTTCAAAGTAGAGCCCCAGGGACTGACGAAGCGGTTAAGTCTTTCTGAAACTGTTGTTAAAGCCATTGAGACAGTTGTGTGTGTAAGATTGGCAATGTTTAAAGTTTTAGTATTTTAAAATACTTATATTGTTTTAAAAGTTTCTAAGGTCCTGTTTCACAAGCGTAAAGCATAAATCTGACACATAAATTTAGGCCTTTCCTTTTCTTAAACTTGAATATAGACAAGGAGAGAGCTAACTTTAACTGGCACATAAATTTACTTGTCGATTGTGAAACAGGCCCTAAATAAAATAGCATATAGTTATTTTATCTTAGATGCGAGAGTTTTGTCTAACATTGAAATACCTATAGATATAGAGGTAGCTGTTAAAATAACTAATAATCATTACCAACTTTCCCATTGTACTATTCGTGCAATTTTCAATTCTATGATAGCATAAGTGTAATTCATTACTCCGTTAAATAGTGAATGTGGTACCTAATTCTTGTATTGCTGAGTTTTACTCTCTTATTCATAAACGCACAATAGCTGAAGTGTGCTTCAAGTATGCCTTGTTCTTTTCTGTCATTGTGATATTTGCATTTAACAGAAAGTGTCAACGCATACTTTAACTAAAATAGGTTTACAGTGCGTTTATTGGGCCGCCATTACTGTCTTTACTTGACAATAATGGCGGCCCAAATAAAATCTGTTAATGTTGACAATACGATAACATATATTATGTGAAAAACAATATTCTTCCCGTTAGAACCGTACTGTCCCTGATTTTTACACAGGTATCTCATGAAATAAACAATACACAATATTTACGCAGACGGAGCCACGAGCGAAAACTAGCAATTCATATTCTTCAAGGCCTAACCTCAAAATAACTCCAGTGCTCGCCGTTTATCTTGTCTATGGATCGCGGAACAAGGCGGGGCCGCTGAATAAATGATACTTCCCTAAAGGTGCTAGCAGACTACACCAATCCATTATTTTCGCATCTACAGGATGTTGAAAATAAAAACCACTTTTCAATTAGTTTCAAAAATAAAAAAATGAATAGATGGTCACATATTTATCTTAGTTTAAAATACAATCACTCTTCTAATAATAGGCTGATCACTCTAGATTTTTTATAAATGTTTTTTTAGATATAATGGTGATAGTAACGGTACTAATTTTAGTTCCTTATTTTTCTTTTTACTCCCAAAATATTAAAATCGAGATTATTATAATAAACTGTACAAATACTATAAAATAACAGATCCAATAAAAATATGCCATTAAAATAATCATAATAAAAAAATATCTGTTCAGAACGGATACGAATTTAAGTATTTGCCACAAGTATATTACCGACCAATTGGTGCTAAAATATAGGAAACTGAGAAAACTATAATTATATTCGGTGCCAGTATTTTTTTTATAACATTTGTAATATTGATTCGATTCTAGTATTTGGCAATGAATGCTTTAAACATAGCGATGGTTATAAACGTGGAAATTATATGACCACTATGTTTGCTTTATAAATCTATGTCGTATCTCGGTAGTAACACGATTTAAATTTGAATATCAAGAAACTTGCACATATGATATTTGTGCTTTTTATCGTCGACAGTCGTAAAGTGGTAGTATTTTATTTAATTGCTCGTGAAATATTACTGGTCGTTATAAATAAATTAAAATCTGGCTTTTGGTTCGATGCGCAAGAGTGTGTTGATCTCCATTTGTTTATAGAAAAATCCAGGGCCTGAGTATATTCGAAATAACGAATGTAACAAAACGATATTGCAAATTATTTTCCTAATTTGTGGGTGTTGTTAATTTGACAGCAAAGGCGGCCGTATCGTAAAAAAGCAATATGGTTTTGAAACTAAAATAATTTAAGTTATACATTTTAAAGTTAGTTCACGTAAATTACGAAACGCTTTCGTGGGTTGGAGAGTATGAATTTAATTCAAGAGCGTTAATACTTTGGAATTATGGTGTAATTTAGTAAATTGCTACGTTATTAAGGATCGGGTTTTGGAATCGGAAATTTTAGCTACTCGTATATTTAGCTAAGGGGGCCCAAAGAATACCGCGAGGCAATATAACTCCTTACATTACAAAATAATAATCTACCTACACTGAGATTTGGAACACCCTGTAGATAAATGCAAAAACATCCTTCATAAAAAGCTTTTAAAAAACATTAAACGAAAAGAGACTAATATGTTTATAATCACACTGGTGCTAACAGCCACTTCCTAAGGCGTTCGTGAATTTACGAGTTTCGGAAACCCCATGAGCCCATGACCCTGAAGCCATGGCAACCACAGACTATCGTATTATGCCAGGCAACCGCGGCGCTTGCATGATAAAAAAACATAAAGCTACGGCTACGGAACCCTGAAAACCCAGATCATAATTGATGGATGTTACCCGACAGTGTATAATAGTTTTTAGGATATGAAAAAAATAACTCTTCAGCGTTCATACAAAGTTAAATATTTTGAACGCGTAAACGCTTTATATTTAAACTAGAGGACGCCCGGAACTTCGTATGCGTAGAATTAGTTTCCCGCTACTCCCCCCATTTCTTCCCGTTGGGGGTCGATTTTCGGAAAATCCTTTCTTAGTGCTAACTTACATCATGAAAGGAACCCCTGTACCAAATTTCAAATTTCTAAGTACAGTAGTTTCGGCTGTGCGTTGATATATAAGTCAGTCAGTTTTGCCTTTTATATATATAGATAGGTACCTTAAAGTAAAAGGTCGGATAATAACAATAGCTCATTGGATCAATTTACACCTTTGGTAATGCTAAAGGTCTAAAGTAAGTTATTACTGGCAAAAAAACGGTCAATCACTTTTTGTTTGGTGGTCAAATTCGACAAGCTATATTTTGTAGGCAAATCGCAGGCTTTCCTAATTATGTGGCCTCCACTGTATGTAAGTATGTAATAGTTCTTTGTTTATACCCTTCCTTCCCCTACCGCCTTGTCATGTTTTCTTAAACGGCCATTAGCTGGCCTGTTTGTTTGCCTTTCTTTGGCAATTAGCACCGAGCCACTATAGCGCTCTCTTTTCCACAAATTTAGAACCCATTGCTAAATTAAATGAGAAAGAAGGATAGCAAACATTAAATTGATCTGATAAATACGTTGTCGTTTGTTTAAAAAAAACATCTACGGGTTTATCGACGTGGATAAACGTGGACAAAATATCTGTCACTTTTTGACCAGTACGTAAGGGCGAGAGTGACGGACGCTTTATCCACCGCGATAAAGGCGACCATAATCCGTGCCCAGGGCTGCGTTTATCGCGTGACAAAGTTTGGATAAGGCATCCGTCACCTTCTGACACGTAATATAAGTACGAGAGTGACGGATGCTTTATCCACATTTGACGCGCGATATAGACGCCGCCATACTAGGCCCGCTGGCATAAGAAGTCCATATTAATAGACTGAACTTTAGTGAGAGTTCTCAAGATGTGTCAGAAATAACAGTTTATCACTTGACGTTTACTTTGACTTGTATTAACATTAGTTTAAATTAAAACGGTCCCTAGCACATGTCAAAATTTTATGTTTTTATAATTTATTCCTGTCATCACCCTTTAGTTCACAAAAAGAGCGGCACACGTGTACTAAGTAAGTGATTAATGATCGAGAGCGTTTTCATTACGCTCGTTTAAAATTAAAAGTATCAAGTCCATGACTAAGGTTATGTAAAATTAAAGCCTAACGTTAGTTAGCAGAGCTTAAAATAGAAGTTGGTAGTTTTTACTTTATAACGATTTTATTGGTAGATTACAGGGTGCGTCGGTATCGCTGCTACCTGCAACCATCTTATCCTTTAACCTACTCCCAAGCTGTGTTTGCATCGTTGTGTTCCGGTGTGGTGATAAGACAAGACAACCAGTGAAATTACTAGCGATGGAGGCGTTCCATCGTCATCCCCATACATGGTTTTGGGTCATGGTTTTAGTTGGATTTGAAGTCTCAAGATTGCGCCGAGCAAACGTCGACCGTCCAGTGGCGCCCTCATCACTATTATTGTGTTTTCTAATTAACTAAAGAATTTCCTTGCAATCGGACGATGCTTCTTTGTAGCGCAAGTAAAAACACAATTTATGGGATACGTAACAAACTTTGATAACAATTACCCTTTGAGTAGTCAGCTTAACGGGAAAAGGTGGCCACTTTTTTCCGTTAAGTTGATAACTCAAAGGCCAATTGTTATTAAACTAGGTGATATGTCCTATAAGTTGTGTTTTCATTTGTAGTACAAAAATGCACCGTCCGATTTCAAGAAAATACTTTATTTTATTAGAAAACACAATAATAATAGTGATGAGGGCGCCACTGTACATCCGGCGTACGCTCGGCGTAGTCTTAAGATTGTATAGTCTTGACAATGCAAATGTCTAGGGGCCCCAGATCCCACTAACCACCAGGTTGGACTGTAGGCCGTTCCTGGCCATTTTATCTGATAAGTTTGACATGTTAGCTGAGTTGGTAGTGACCCTGCCTACGAAGCTAGCGGAACTGGGTTCGATTCCCAGTATGGGGAAATATTTTTGTGTGATGAGCGCGAGTAGTTCCTGAGTCTTGTATATTTAAGTATATATTTTTTTGTTTATAAATAAATTAACGTTATCTAGTACCCATAGTACAAGCATGTACAAGCCTAGAAGCTTTGTTTGGGACTAGGTCAATTTGTTGAACTGTCCTCTGATATTTATTGATTATTATTCATTATTTAAATAAATAAATAGTTCCAGTGCCGGTGACTCATAAGGGGTTTATTTTACATACAATTCGTACTTTTGGGCACTGAATATGCTATTGCTTTTTATCTTTTTCTCCAATGGTTCTCATTTGATGTAAAATCGTAAAACTGACGCGTTTGATCGCCCGTCAATCACTGGCGGTTGTGGCGACTATAACTCATGTGCAACGTTTTGTTTACACGCACATGCAAAACGTCTAATAAACCTATTAAACGTGAAATATTTAGTCGGTTTGCGAAGAACAAAACGCATTTTAACTGAAGGGTTCTCTGAGTGTTTTTAAATAGATTTTTGTACTTATTAATAACTAGTTTCTGTCCGCGATAATTCGAAAATCTTTATTCTCTTGGGAACTCTTAAAATTTCTGGAATGAAAAGTGTCCTATGTGTCCATCCAGGGTATAAACTATTTTCATTGCCTGCAGCATGAAGGAGTAACAAATTAACACACAAAGTTTCGCATTTATAATATTAATAGGATTAGTAGGATATTAGTGGGATTGTTTTTGATCGTGAAGGTCACCAAGCAATGACTAACCAACTACCAAACAACTATGAACCCAGCCACAGACCGACAAGTTTTAAGTTGCCGGCGTTCATGGGCGGTGGTGATTACTTCCTTTCATGTATCTAAGCCCGTTTGCTTCCCTCTCTTATATGTATATTTTTAATTTTATGACAAAATAGGTGTTAATTTAAAATTTTCCTGAAGATGACAACTTGACAGATCGATTTCTTGACCCGAAACACCCCTATTCTGCTATTTTCATCGAAATCGTTAGAGCCGTTTACGAGATCGTGATTACAAAAATATATTTATTATGTACAAATAGCAACCATAGGATAATACAAGTACCTACCTATCTAATGACAAAATAAATAAAACTTGGTCATTTTTAAACAGACTTCTCTCAAAAAAAAAAAAGTGATCACTTTCCATAACATAAATCGCCTGCACAGCACGGGTAGTACAAGTTGAATTTTATCGCTTGTCGCTCAGTGTGTCTCTATCGTTACAGACTAGGCAGAGAGCGAGATTCGAGCGACAATCAAGTCACGGACAACATGTGCTACCCGTGCAGAGCCTCTATTCTTCTCACTAAAAAAATAGTGCCCATATTGCCATATTGTTACCACTAGAATAGAGGCCCAGACAACCAACCCGCATATGACAAACAAATCTGACAATCGTTAAAACCTGCCATTCCTAAAGCACGTGCCACACTCTCCAGCAAATATCGCACGTTTTTAAACGCTTTATCGCCGGTAATCGAGGGTCATAGGCGATAAAAAGGAAACAATGGGCAACGCGGGCAGAGTAACGGCCGTGTTAATGGTTCGGTGGCAACACGTATAAATGCCTGTAACCCGCGGCTTTTGGCGGTGATCGATGATTGGGAATTTGCGGTAGGGTGATTTTTGGACTAGAAAGGGTTATGTTTTTAGGTATATTAATGGATGACGTCAAAATGATGAAATTTTGCACACAGGTGCTCTTTTAGCAGGCACCTAAAAGGTAATAATTGGTATAAATAATTAAAAAATACAAAAAAGCGGTAAAATTATCACAGTTAAATACAGCTAAATTTTGTACACAGGTACTCTCATTTAGCAGGCACCTAAAAGGTAATAATTACTATAAATAATTAAAAAATACAAAAAAGCGTTAAAATAAAATTATCACAGTTAAAAACAGTTAAATCGCATTCAAGTACGGTTCATAGTAGCAGCATTTTTTCTTTTACGAATGTGTATTCGGCGAGTACTGTTCAAAATAATAATGCCAGAATGGTAATCACACAAATCATATAATTTTAATGATAATGACATGTTACTCGATGATTTTTGCTACTATCTATCTTTATGTCGGTATCGATGAACTCGAAAAGTGTAATAAGGGTTTATGCAGATCCAGATCTACGATATAGTATAAATCCCGGATATAGTCTTTCGTCTTCGTCGTCATCGGCAGCAAAAGTTCAATGCATTACCTGGATGCAATACCAGGTTTCTTTTTAACATTTGTGTTGAATTAAGCAATGATTTTTCTACTTTTCGTATTCTAACTCCTAATTATTTTGGCTGCAAGCTGCAAGGGTCAAATCCGTAACTATTCTACAAAAACAGCTACTTGGTTTTGTAACATTTTTTGTAGAAACTTATCGTGTCAACTATTCGCTTAAATTACTGTCAATCTTATGACCGAGTTTGTCAGTGAGCTAAGGGTGGGTTTAGACCAAATGAGCGAATGCTCTAGAACATGTTTTGTCTTTATTTTTACAACGTAAACAAAAGAGATAATGTCATAGAATTCTTCTTCGTTCAATTGGTCTAAACCCACCCTAAGAGGAAAACCACGTTCATATCCATCACGCCGCGCGCACTAACTAAAAACGACATAAGTACAAATTTTTTTACAGCAGTCACTGTGCCCGGACAAGTTCAAAGAAAAAACCGAACGAAACCCATTCAGGTCCATTTTCCACTCTCGTAACTTTTTTCCAGAGCAGTTAGGAATCTGTTTTTTTTCATAATTATTATTTACTGGTGGTACCTACTTATCAGAAGATAACTTCATGATATGCAACACCTTAATGTTAAATATGCCTGCATATTAAGACCCTAGAGTATATACTAAGTTTTAATGTATAATTATACTGGTAACCGTACATTTACAAAGGATTATTTAACATTGATGTATGGACATTAAAATTAAACAACCAACCAACCACACTAAAGCGTTTTCCCAAACAACTTCACGCACCTTACATTTTAATAATGAGAACGACCGCATAGAGGCGTTTTTCGTGCGTTAATTATTCCAACATTGCGTCCGATGTCGCGCGGCGTCGCAGCCGCGTTAAATATAGCGCGGTAAATATAGACCTCTCACATGGACAGCGGGTTACGGGCCATAGAGTAATTGCTACACGGACTGGGCACTTTGATGTGGCGATAAAAAACGCGAGTTAATAGACCGGTCATTGATGTGTTATAAGCTGCTATGAGACAATAATAGTGTTCGGTTGTCAATAACTTTCACACTCTCTCTCGTATGACATTATGTTTTTTATTCGAGTTTCGTAACGCAAAAAAAGCTGGAAACTGCTAAGGTGTAACCTAAAAAGGTGGTCTTTTAGTGATTTTCAAAACGTTATATCGTAGATCATACGATAAGACTATTTATTTATTTATTGCATTTGTACAAAGAAACTTACCTACTTCTAAGTATACAACCCTCTTAATTCAAGCATTACAATATTTCTCCTTAGTACTCGTAATAAGATCCATACACGTTTATAATATAACCACCTACATATTTCTTTATAAAACGAAAAAGAAACTATTAGTATCTGATTTTAAACTGAGTATGTATGATTTTCATGTAAAGATTATTTACATAAAACTCTACTACCTACTATCAAAACTGTCGTCTTCGCCTAATGAACACTTTACATAATTTTAAATGTCAATTAATCAGCTCATTTCCACTTATTACTTCGTAATAATAATTTTCAGTATAATGAATGCAGTCAACACACTGCGGTACTCAGGGAACTTGAAATAATACATAAGGGCTGTGAATTAACAATGAACGGCTAAAGTTTCAGGTCCTGTAGGTAAAACTGCCGGCGTGACGTCAAACATACTCGAGGGAATTAAGCGTGACGTCATTCCATAAGCATTGCCTTTCATTAAAGCCTTGAAACACGTCTCTGTGAGGCTATTACTCTGTTAACGTATACGGGACACTTCTAAAGAGCTTTTTTACTTATTTTTTTCTGTTAATATTAAGTAAAGTTACGACGTAGGTAAAGCTTGAAAAAAAAACCAGACGAAATATCAAAGACGTATTTACATAATTAAACGTGGACGTTATGTAATAAAAATGATTTTTTAGATTAGATTATATTTTTTAATGCGTTTAACTCTGTAACTAAGGAGGATATCAGTTTAAATTATTTTTATTTACATTGTAAATTCATTATCATTTAACGTACTGCTTTTGCAACAACTAACTAATTTGCTATCTAACTATTGTTATAAACCCTTCCCAATAAAAAATAAATTATACGAAATTCTTGAATAAGAGCATCATTCGCCGGACGCAGATTGCGAATTTGATCAAAATGTCCGTCCAATCCGTATTCATGAATATTGAGTTCGTTAAAAAAGGTCCTTTCCATTTCTGGTATAGCTTGGAATGTAGGATAAATTTAGATATATGAGAAAACGAAAATGTGTATTCAAGTTATGCAAGATTTTGTGTATGAATTATTTACATGTATTTTATTGAGTAATGAAATCTAAATTTGAATCTGATTAAGAATAGTTATTTTATTTTAAGACATTTTAAGTAGCTAATAAAAAAAGTCTCATTTAAAAGATTGTTTAAATATTTTAAGGCGCAAAACTAATTTGGAAATTAAGAAGTCGGGACACAAAATATATTGGAAATGAGTTAAGCTATGATAATGTAACAAAATACATACATGACGGTGAAAAACATAACCCTCCTTTTGGGCTCCGCCGCAGTCGGGTAACAAATAGGGAAATACTGGGAACACTTCGAAACTGACAACTAAATTTAGACGTGTCCAAAGTTATATTCAGAAGCGTCAAAGTCTATTCTTGTTAGCCGAGAATCAAGTTCAACGTTTCTCGTTTTTGACACGTCTATTTTTACTTTTCACAGAATTGGATCTACTTTCGCTCCTATTATTTAGAAGAATCCCTTCTGGAAACTTATTTTCTTTGGCCTAGAGTAAGAATTCCTGTGTGACATGTCCATTCCATTCCATTGAGACCGGATTTACTGTCAGTGCGGATAACGAAGTCAGAAAAAAGGTGCTTTCGGTTAGCGTTTTTATATGTATTTTGTACTCATCTCAAAAATAATGGAGATTTTTTTTACATTTTACAAATTATCAAATAACAAGATTTGATGACGTGTTTAGCGTAGTTGTTGGTGACTATGCCTACGAAGCTAGCGATGCCGGGTTCTTTTCCCGGTAAAAGCATTTGTTGTTGAGCGCGAGCATTTTGTTCCTGAGTCTTGGAAGATTGTTGTGTATTCAAGTATTTATTTATTTTTAAAAAAGAAACTAACTGGCTGACTAAATAAAGTGAGTATTTAATTTGGGACTAGGCCAATTTGTTCGAGATTACCCCTCGATCATAATTTTATAATTTACAGGGATGATTTACGACAGCAATATTTTATTCTTTCACTAATACGAAGCGAGGGCGAGTTGCTAGTCTTAAATAAGTTTATTAACATCCTGTATTACTATATCATAATTACACCGCCTGCATTATGAAACCGCGATTAGTTTGGGATTGGAATAGCTGTCAATTCATATGCACTTTGACGTAATCTATATATATAAAAGGCAAAACTGACTGACTGACATATCAACGCACAGCCGAAACTACTGTACCTAGAAACTTGAAATTTGGTACATGGGTTCCTTTCATGATGTAAGTGAGCACTAAGAAAGGATTTTCCGAAAATCGACCCCCAACGGAAAGAAATGGGGGGGAGTAGCGGGAAACTAATTCTACGCGTACGAAGTCGCGGGCGTCCTCTAGTTATATGATAAAACCGTCACCTCTAATCCCTTCCTAATCGCGGCAAGATAATACAGGAATGCTAATTTTGTAATTTGCCAACATATAATATATCGTTAAACCTAATAAGGGTATCGTTATTAATAAGGCTTAAATTAGCATAGCAACTTTATAAAATTGCCAATAATTGCCACCTGACCGTGTACTACACGAAGGCGTATGGAGGTTTGCGGTCTTTGATTATAGACTCGGTTCACAATTCATCGGTGCTGTAATACTGCCGCTTGAGAAGACTGCGTTTGTCAAGCTTCAATGTATTACGTAATGGTTTTAACTATTATTTATAATGCTTTTAACGATTATTAAGGGGTTTAAATATAGGTAATGGGGGCTTTAGTGCAGTGCTCATAAGAAAATGCTATCGCTGTCGTCATGTAAATCCATCCATTCCATCTTACTTGTTTTATTTAGCTAGTGACCCGCCCTCGCTTCGCTTCAGTTTATATGACCACATAAAAATGTATAAGAAAATAAACCAATTTTAAAAACCTTCCTCTTTATTTACACTATCTATTGATGAAAACCGCATTAAAATCTGTTGCGTAGTTTGAAAGATCTAAGCGGGACAGACGGTGGGAAGCGACTTTGTTTTATACTATGTAAAAAAGGCACTTTTATAACTTCAAATTGCTTATTTTTCGCCTTTAATAACAATTTCCTCAATATCAACCCGCGTAATAAAATCGGGTAAATGATGTGCAAAATGTGATCTCTAGTTGCTTTATGTTCCGGAAAATGGCAGTTTTAGCGAAAAATTACGCATTTTGAGGTTATGTGAGTTAAGTGAGTTGAGGTTCAGTTAAACTAAATAAGGTAAGTAAGATTTAATGGGTACTGTTATTATAGTTCGATGTCTGACGCTGGCCTATTTGTCTAACTCACTGGCAATCGCAATCGACTTCAAAGTGGAACAATTCTTTTCATGTTGAAAGCAGACTCGCCTTCGGACTGTCAAAATGAAAACGATTGCGATTGCGAATGCGTTATCTTTTTAATATTTTGGATGTTATGGACTGTGATGATATTTTAATGTTTGAATATCACATTCCTTAGACATGTGATCATTTGGTTTACATTGCTTAGCTTATAACGAAGCCCAGTGATGTAGGAACTTATTGACTTTGCAATGTACAGCTGTGACGTTTAGCGTCGTAATAGATTGAGGTAGTAGGTAAAAACAAGACTACAGTCAGAACAATTTATTAGGAAAAGATGAAAATAATATTTACAAAAGATAAAGAACGACTAGGTCGCGGGTTTTTACCGAAAAGAGCTTAATAGAATATATCCTTAAAAAAAAGGTTCCACTCCCCTGTCCACGACGATTCTTCAGTCGCAGTCCGGGATTCCCGGGATTGGGAATTTTAGCGGAGCAGCTTCAGTCCAAGATTCCCGGGATCGGGAATTTCTTTATCAACGTGGAAACCTCTAGATCAGGAAATCCCGGGATTGGGGATTTCATACAGCAAGAAAACCTCGATTTCTTCTGGCGGCAGGCTGTAGAGTCTAATCTCGCCCAGACTTGTTCCCTGAGAATCCCGGGTAAAAAAAACCCATTCACTATTTTGTTAGAGAACTATGTGTTTGTGACTGCGACATTAATAAAAGAAATAGGTAGCGAATCACGTAGCGTAAGACAGGTTAAGTAGAAACCCAAACACCAGTTAATATGGAAGGATGAGGCAGTCACAAACGAAAGGTTAAACATAAACAAAAAGATAGAAAACAAAGGTACGCAACACTCACCCGATTCCGGGGAAAAGTAAACAACAAAATTAAAATAGAACTCGTAGGAGTTTTACAACAAATATTAAAATACTACATTTTAATCTTCTCCGTAATTATAATTTTCCGTCGTCCTTCAGTTTTTTTCACCAAAACGTCAACGTCCTTGCGCGAGCCGGGAAACCAGCCAGTATTAAAACTCAAAGCCGCGCTAAAGGCTAGATAGCGACCAAAGAGTTTTCAAAAATCACAACCGTTACACAGCGTACCGATTGTCACCTGCCAGCAATCAAATCAGTGTGGTCAGTGAAATAAAGACAAGATGGAAAATGGGATGCCTCTAAGCTTATCTGGTTGTCTTCCCTTCACATCGGAATATTTACAATAATGCGAGTTGTGTTTGGTGGCAGGTTAAATGTCTAAAGTGTACTTCGAATACTTCAGACATTTCGGATACCTTCGGGTACGTATTTTCAGATTCGGATTTAGTTCAGATCGCAACGAGAACGTCCTAATTCGAGTTCTAAGAAGATACGGAGATAGCTATACGGAGTTCGCTAACTTTCTATACTATCTTGTGTGATGGAAACAAACTTATGACATGGCAGTTTTCCCATGAACCAACCTCATTCAACGTCAAACGTGGCTTAAACTTAGTTAGGGGCGTGAGACACGCCCCGCTAGCGGTTAAGCTGCTGCCACACTATGTTGCTACGCGAGTGCGTGCGAGAAATGCGAGCGACTTGTTGTTAAGGAGAAGGCAGGCAAGCATACCTTTCCAAAAATAAAACGGAGCAAAGATGTTATTATAGGAGGGTTTTATCATATTTTCTGTAATTGTCTCGTGATGGCTGTACAAGAAAAAATAGGTATGTACAACCGGGAAAAATATTTTTTCTCAATCTTCTAGTAGGCGTCTAATAGGCAAAACTGACTGACTTTATATCAACGCACAGCCGAAACTACTGTACCTAGAAACTTGAAATTTGGAACAGGGGTTCCTTTCATGATGTAAGTGAGCACTAAGTAAGGATTTTCCGAAAATCGACCCCCAACGGGAAGAAGTAGGGGGAGTAGCGGGAAACTAATTCTACGCGTACGAAGTCGCGGGCGTCCTCTAGTAAGAAATAAAAATCATTGCCTTTAGAAAATACTTTATGCGCGCTTCGTAAAAATCCAAGGTTCACATAGCTTACTATAGTTACTTGTCTTATGTAAGTTAGTTAAAAGTATACACTGTAGTAATAAAATATTTAATTATTCGCTAGTGCTTCAATTAATTAGTAACTATCTGGGTTATTCCCACAAGTTTGCACAGTGAACTAGGGTGTCTCTACCTGTTAGTATTTTATTTATCACATGTAAGGATGAATAAATATAATTATAGCTTGCACTGTGGCGGGTACTTTGGCATGCGTTCCACGCAAAGCTTGATCCCGGAAGCTTGTAATCCCCTCTTATGACTGAGGTTTGGCGGCGTAATCCCTTGATATATTACCATAGCTGTTACTGTCGTCACCGCAAACACTGTTGTAGCGCTAATGGTGCTATATATGAAAAATATACGTTTATAGCTCAGTTATAAATTTTAATGATATGACGAATGAAAACAAGACTGGAGGTTTGAAATAATCTGCGAGTTTCCGATATTTCCACGATGTTGCAAGCGTAATGACGGAATAACTGAAGTCCGCGGGTAGGTTGACAGTAATTAAGGATGGTTGCATCTGTCTACCTTCTTTTATGTTAGTTTGCTGATGCTTTTCAAGTGTTCATTTTTTTATTTTAAGACTGCACTGAGCATGTGTATTTATTTGTACAACAAAAACAAACCTTCGATTTCAAGATAATACTTTAGTTTTTTTGGACTCACCATGATAGTAATGAGCGACACTGGACGATTGTTACAGTCTTAATGAGCACTCGTCTCAGGGTGGGTTTAGAACAAACGAGCGAACGCTCTGGAACATGTTTTGTCTTTATTTTTACAAAGTAAACGTAAGAGATAGAATTCTTGTTCGTTCGCTTTTGGTCTATGTAGCACTGCGATGTAAAGCTAATAGGGCTTATGGAATACATACATAAACTCAAGCCTTCACTTCCAGAGTGGGGCAGGTAGAGCTACAGAATCAGCAACAACTCCAAAAATACGATGACAATTTTATTCTGTAACCATATTTTGCATAATCAGGCTTATTAACGTGGCTCAGCTATTTATGGCAATCAAATTGTCAAGTGCTCATCTTCAAAAAAAATCGTTTAAACCCGAACGGAGCTTGGTCTACTAACTAGTACTAATCTAGTACGGCCGTAAAGGTCTTAACGTAACAGTTCCTCACGATAGGTTGCCGTGTTGGAGGCCGTTTAGAGTAATAGAGATTGCTGAATAGCGATGGGTTACGAGACGGCAGTTCGGACGCCACTAACGGGCGGTGGACCATTGTATGGACCATTATGTTGGTGCTAGACTGCGTTGATTTGCTGTTGAGGGTAGATTCAAAGGCTTTCTATTATTTAACCCTTTTACAAATTGACAATAGGAACTTTTTTGAAAGGTATTCTGTATACAGGGTGTCCCAAAAGTACCACGCCACAGTGACACCGGAGGTAGGTCAGCTCAAGAGGAACCTAACCAGCCTAACATGACCTCAATAAAATGACTTTATTTTTTTCAAATTGCTAGACCAATTTAATTTTAATTTGCAATTGGTCTAGCAATTTGAAAAAAATAAAGTCACTTTACTGAGGTCATGTTAGGCTGGTTAGGTTCCTCTTGAGCTGACCTACCTCCGGTGTCACTGTGGCGTGGTACTTTTGGGACACCCTGTAGAGGTTTATCTAAAAAGCATAGTCATGGCCGCTGCCGCCGGTAGGTTTCCTCGAAACCGCCAGAACATGACACCTTTCGGCCAGAAGTCAGGACACTCGACGGTCCCCAGGGTAGTGATTCTCTCAAAAGTAAAGGTGAGCGAATGCAGGAGTGAATGTCCAAGCGGCGAGTTTAAGTAGTCCCGTCAGAGCGAGCAATACACATTTTAGCGCGTGCATTCTCAATTAGGCAGACTTATACGTTCGAGAAGCCATGCTGCCAAATTGAATACACGCGCTGTTCGCTTTGACGGGACTACTTAAACTCGCCGCTTGAACATTCACTCCTGCGTTCGCTCACCTTTGCTTTTAAAAGAATCACTACCCAGCATAAACCGCGACACGCGTACTACAAACAAATGCTCTCCCTGCGTCTGTATTCCCGGAATCTATAACCTTGGTGTTTTCAAGGCAAGAGTGAATAGGCATTTTCTGGGTAAGCGTGTACCACCTTCGACCTCATCGTCACTTAACATCAGAGGGCCCTGCCAAGATGCACTACGCTAACTAGCGTTTTTCTATTCATTTCGTTTTTAACCAATCACGTCACTGGTAGATCACGTGACTTTTCGTATCACGTCATCTACCAGTGACGCGATTGGTTTAAACACGAAACGAATAGAAACGCTAGTTTAGCGTAATGAATCTTGGCAGGGCCCTCAGGTGAGACGATCAAACGCAAAACCATTATTGATTTAAAAAAAATGCTAAATGCACTGCAAATGATATTGCCTTTCGCATGTTATTATATTGTCAACGTTTCGATAACTGTTATCTACTTGACAGTATTGGCGTCCGAGGTAATAACAATGCCATAATAATTCAAGAGTAATATTATTTTAACGTGTAGAATCGAGGCCCATATTTACTGTTCTATAGGCAAGTCCATACGAAGTAATTTATTTGTCTATGGGCGCAAGCGCCTCGGCTCTCAGTGCGATTACGGCAAAAAAAGTACGTTTACAGTAAAACGACAAATCTCTTATGATGTGAGGTACCTGCTACTTCATTTTAAACTCGTTAGTATAAATCTAAAAGTGTTTCCTTATTGTTTTCGCGTCAGAACTGAGCAACAGATTGGTGGAGACAGTTGGTAGAACAACTACCAACACATTTTTATTTTTTTCTGAAATGTTGGTCTATTCCAGACCGAGATAACAAAATTAAGATTTTTAAAAAGCAAACGGATTATGATCATTCGTCAATGCTGTTTATTTTTCTAAGTATTTCTTAAAATAGCCGGTACTCGGGTGAGTGACTTGGATCAATATCTCGCAAAAAAATGTGGGTGTGGACGGTGGACGCCATCTTTGCCAATTTGGCGCCGATAGCGTTGACATTCGTATTTACAACTGGCCAGTGAGTATCTTTGACGTTTCCGCGCTTTTTAGGGTTTAGTTTATCTACACGTCATTTTACTTTTATTTACTTTCTGGCAGCATAGATATGTTACCTTCGCCTATTTTTTTAAAGGAACCAAAATATAGCACAGTTTGTTTAATATTTCAAAGAGTTCCCTAATTTAATAACAGTTTTTATCTGTTTCGAAGAAACACGCATGACTAATATACTGTCAGATACGATCGTCTGATAATTAACAGCAAAAAAAAACATATACTAACCAAATTATTAGGTACATTTTAGCATCCATCTATTTTAAAATAAGCGAAAACAAAACTTTATAATAAACCTAGTTTCTCTTCTGCACTTTTTAAAACCCTTGTACATCAAAAATAAATGCTTAACGTCAATTTTAAATCCGTTTATGCCACACAGTTTAAATTTAGAACATGTCATTTTTATTTCAACGTGCTAGCAAGCGTTTTGAAGCGTGGAAAAGTCGCTTTTTTCGTTAATACTTACGCGGCGGCGACAAGTGACGCCATGGGCGGTAGACGTCAGTGCCATCATTATTTATAGGCGATGTGCATTTTTTATGAACACCTTAATGTAGTTCGGAAGCAGTGACTATAAATACCGGAGTTGTGCAACGTGTGACGCGGCTTTATATACATTTTGCTTTAAGCGGTTAGTTTTAAGTAGGCTTCCCATAAAATGATTGGTCGGGCCCTAGTTAGGCCGCGATTGATGAAGCCGTAGTAAGGAAGAAGCCACATTTTATCAGTAATTGGTTACATTATATCGTACAGTTATCGACTCATTATCATAGCACAAGTAGTTAAAGAAACCGAACTAGTAAATATGGCGGAGAAATAAAGGAGAATGGGCAAAATGGCCTATCGGCGGCCACTGATCAAATTAGTGTCATATGAAAGCTCTGATATTTAGGAATACTTTTTGTCTGAACTTTTATTTTATCTCTTTAAAAAAAGGAATTACTTCAACTTAAGTCTGAATTCGATCAAGACATGTCAGATCTAGAACTTATTATTCATACCTTGTGATTGACGACCAAAGAAACGCTCGAGAGGCTATCGTCCATTATTATTGCATATTAATTGGCTAATAGTAAATAAATAACATATTGATAGTTACTAGATACTTCACTCTGAGATGTTAGATCATCTATATAATGTTGAGATTTCCCTTCTTTTCTAAACATTTGATATATTGATGATGTAACATCTAATTGGGAAGACTACGCAAAGTATTCTCAAAGAACAACATCTTTTATTCTGGTTACAACTAAGTCACGGTAATGGAACTTTCACTAAATAACACTAGGATTATACTACATCGTCAGATATTAAAATTATCCTTGTACGCTCATAGACCAAGTTCCATACAAATTTGCCCATTCTCCTTTATTTTTTATTAGTTTTAACTCTTAAATTATAGATAGCACTTGCTTTTAATAATTTTGACGTTTTTAGTTTCAACATTTACCAGAGTTTATTATGGTATTTCTTAAACTAACTGATAACCAGTTTTAAATACATACACTCCTCAACGAAGTAAGTAAATATTAACCACTTAGGTGATTACTATAAGCAATTAACGTATAGACTATGTTTTGTAATGCCCTGCCTACGAAGCTAGCGGTCCAGGGTTCGATTCCCGGTATAAGCAATTTTTTTTTTGATAAGCGCGAGTAAATGTTCGTGAGTCATGGATGTTTTTAAGTATTTTTGTTTTTTATGTCTATTACCCTCAGTAGAACCTTAGAGCTTAGTTTGGGACTAGGTCAATTTGTGTAAGATTGTCCTCGATTATATATTAATTCAGTACGCAGAAAGAAATATTATTTAACGTATCAAATTTGATATAAAATACTTTTGATCGAATAAGCAGCCCGGTGCAAATCGTCTCCTATTCGGATCTCCTACTATAAGTACTTATACATGAAGATGATGCAAGTAGGTACAAAGGCGAACATGTTTTTTAAGAATTCTCTAGTGGTTCAACATTTAATTTCGTGATTAATTATTTTACATGCACGGAGCCACAGGAAACGTTAGTATGCGATAATGTTATTCATTTAAACACAGTGCACGTTTGTCTTACTCACTTTTAATATTGTTTGCAAATTACATATGAGTCATCATAAAAGTAAGATGGCAGCCACAAAAACAATCTACTAATAAAAAGCCTAAGCACGACTAATTCAATCATAAAAAAATCCGCTGTCGTGAATATCATTATCATTTAACTTTGAACTTTATTTAACTTTAGATAATGTGAAAAATACAAATTTACTAATGGTAAAGTTAGGTTGTTTTGTATTTAACCTCTGGGTTATTTTTTGTCGACCGTTCTCCCTTGGTTGTCTGTGATGATCGTTTCTATGCGGATGAGGATAAAATCAAACTTGATTATTCAGTTTATGAAGTAGTATTTTTATAAAAAGATTAACACCCGTATTCACAAACGTCACTATGAGGTCTCATAGTGCTCACGAACGCATAGGGTGGTTCAAATCGTCTCATAAACAAAAGGTCGGTCAAAAAGGACCAATCACAAAGCTGTATTGAATGCAGTGCGTTTACTAAGTGAAGGATCCCTTAAGTATTGTTTGTGAATACGGGTGTAAGTAACTAGGTACCCGCAACTCCGTCTGCGCAAAATTTCGTATACCGCTATTTCCTTAAATAGTACATAATAATATAATATAAGCATTTTCAATTGAAGGTGGTTACTAATAAAGTATAGAATGCGTCGACTACTACATTGCACTTAGTCCCTTTCTTCTCCCGTGTATCTTGGCAAACAGTTTTCTGTGTGTGCGTATTTTTTTCCAAATTGTTTTTGTGTTGGCTTTACCCACTATAATTATCTTAAAACCGCAACCTTCAAAATTTTAAACCTGTATCCTTACTTATATACATACGAAAGAATATTGTTTTTTTTGTACTAAGTATATCTTGTTGTACTGCAACCGTTCTGTTTAAAATAAACCTTTTGTTAATGATAAGTATAATCAGTCAGTTAAATAACAGTTAGTTAAACGTTTGCCCTTATCTAGAATGGGAGAAGCAATCAGGTACTGGTAGTTAAAATTAAAGACATTAAATAATTTGTAATTAAGGTATTCCGGTCACTTGCCGATGTTCTCATGACTGTATGATAGTTATGACACTATTTACTGGTTTAACGTTACAATAAATATTTTGTAAATTTATTATTATGCTTACCTATGTTAAGAGTCACGACAAAGCGGCGTCATGGTACTACGGAATACACACGACGTTCATAGCCATAAGTAGGTACTCAACTTCAGAAGAAAGGTTGATATTAGCAACTCGAAAATATGAGACACATAGGTACCCTACAAGTTTCGAGGACTCTCGTTCAAGAACTCCATAAAACATTTTTAAAGGAGTAAGAAAATGTGACGGCCACAACCATAACGTGGCAATTTTTGAAAAAAAAAACTGGATCATGATACCAATTTCACTGCGAACAACGCCCTTCATTCCAATCTTTTTATACCTTGCTATACGTATTATCGTGAGTAAATCTACTCTATAGTTAGCATGCTCTTATGACGAAAATAATGCCTAAGATAAGATCAGACGTGGCGCCGAAATGTCACGCTAGCGGAGCGCCGAGCGGCGTCAGCGCATCCTGGTCGACAACGATCTTATAGCCCATTTTACAACAAAGTGGGGGCTAGACAAATTGGGATTGTTCATATATTTACAATTACTCTAATTCGAAAACCATTTCGAGGAATAGGGTTTTAAAGCCGTTCTGCATTATGAAGGTTTTGAAATATTTATCTATTTCGCGTATTTCGACAAAAGTATATTTAACCTTAATTTGACTTTCGTTTTTGGCTTGAAGCCCTCCTAGGTGTATCTTACGGGTTAGGCGAAAACCGCTTGAAATAGTAGGTATGTTTTAATACACTATTGCCATTACTTTTTATCATTAGATATCGTTAAATTGTTGTAATTTATTAGAAAATGCCAACCCAAAATTAATCATGACATTCATCCATAAAATGTCTGCTAAATAAAAAAATAATGAAATTGGTCTCTTAAAAAAACCTATTATTTCGATTTAGAATGTAAAAACCGTGAGTTAATTTTTTTGGTCTATCCCAATTGCATCACGTAAGCGATTTTCAATAAGTGACAAAATATATAGGATTGACGAAACCATCTATCGCTTCGGCCGCTTATGTCCACTTCCTACATTTTGTTCAAGTTTTCGAAAATCGCTAACGTCAGTTAGCGTCTAGGAGGAGCTAGGTAGTTGATGCACACGACTAAACAAATAAATAAATATCTGGGGACAATCTCAAATAATTCCACCTAGACCCAATTTAAGTCCTTGGCTCGTGCTATGGGTTCTAGGCAACGATTCTTATAGATAAATCCATAGTGATTAGATATTTAGGTACTTGGGTAACCAAATATCGAACCATTGTTTTTGCCTTTTCCGTGCCTTAAAAAACACTTTTCATCGGTAAAGGCGTCCGTCAGTTTGATTTTTTTAGTCGTATAAGAAATTATGATCGTTTTTACCTTGAGATAGGGTTTTGATTCCAACTCAAATTTATGCAAGTCCTGTATATTTATTACCGAGGTTAACCGTTTATTTGGATAGGTAGTGATTATTGCGCTTTTCTTGGAGTCGTGACTCATGTTGACTAAGTCGAACGCAGAACGCAAAGTGCTGAGAGAAGATCAGTGCAATATTTGAAGGTATTCATATTCAAATATTTTATTTCACAAGAATAGAACTGTGTCACACTGACGTTATGAATTAAATCGTAAGAGCTGTCAAACAAAATGTCACTTTGACACAGTGATAATCAAGAATCGCAGTACTTGTTCCAATAGGCGTAGCAAACATGCATTGCAAACGCTGCAAACGTTTCTATTTTCTATCACCTCGAAATGTATGGAGTTGACATAGTGGCCGACGCGATCTGTCATCAGTTTACGTAAATCCTATACATTTTGTCGATTCTTGAAAATAGCTAACTTAGCTAATACCAATCTTGAATCTTGTTTTCGATGTATTTAAGTATGTATTTCTCTATTAAGTAACAAGCTGTCCACGCCCGGCGCCGTCCGGGTGTATTTTTTTTTATACAAGCTTTATGAAATATACTTTATGACCTATTCTCATACCTGCTAAATATATATTTAAAAAAAAACCGATCGAGTCGTTTCGGAGGAATTCGACCATAAACACTTTGACTCGAGATTTTTATATAATAGATTTTGTCGTGTTCTAAATAGTGCCCATAGTTTGTCCTATTATGTAAATTAAAATTAAATTTTCCTATCATATTTATTTATTTATTGGTAAAAACTATTTCCATTTTACTGGACAGTGGCTGATTGGATGGATGGATAGAGTAAAAATATATGTCATCTTATTTAAAAAGAAAAACTATATCAGGAATCACCTTCCAGCCATAACCATCTCAATATCATAGCCACGATCATAGTTACCCTGAAGGAAATTCTATTTGAAGGAATAACATAGTGCACTATCACTAAATATAGCAATTCCAGCGTCACGTGCTTGGCAAGCCGTTTTCGATTGAAAACAAAACAGAATTTTATAAATAATACGAGTAATAATAATCGTGAGTGGACGAGACAGCTGAAATGGCGGCGAGCCAACGGACTCCTGTCACCAAACCTATGTAGTTGTAGCGTACTTCCATGATTTTGAATATAGCTAAATTAAATTACCGAGCGAGGCATAGTCTAGGAGCCAACTACGATGGCAACTATCGACGTTACCTGCTGGGGTGTAATTCTCTTAAAAACTGAATTCACTCGTTCACTCGTTTGACCGACCGAACACCGTTTTTAAGAGAATAACACCCCTGACCAATTCTACTCATGTTAAAACTTAAAAAATATATTTACCTCAAGTACCTTACTTCGTGAGGACCGGATCTAAACACTAAAGTTATCATCGAACAAACGTAAAACATACGAATGCGGTCTTTATCGCCTCGCTTTGCTCGCTCGATACATGTATTACACTCCATTTTTGGGCAGTCGTGTAAAAATGCCATAGATACAGCAAACGAGCCTCTGTCAGTGGGCATAGACATTAACCCCATCACTTATAAACTTGGAATAACCTTGGAGTAGCTATGCCATGTTTTGTCCTTATCCGTCGAATTCAAATGTCACAATGACTGGTAAGGACAAAACATGGCATAGCTACTCCAAGGCTACTCCACGTTTATAAGTAAGGGGGTAAGACTGCAAATGCGTTCCCAACCATGAGGCAGTCTGTCCACTGGAGCGGAGCGAGGCAGCGGAAAAAAGGCACCAATACGAGAGCAGCGCTGAGCGACGCCAGGAAAATGAAGTATTCCGATTGGTGGATTTCCTTGCATACCGCTCCGTTACTTCGCACAGCTCTGGTGTATAATTACCCTAAAGACCAAGATGAAATGTGTAGTTTATGCTAGTTAATTAACCGGTCGCCTTACCTCCCGCTGAAACACAGTAGGTACCTAATGCTACTTGGCGGCAGGTTAAAGGGAATGGTAACGATCCGGAAGGACCCAGCACTTTCTACCACCACTAAAACTTGGTGAGGATGTTTTGACGTTTATCTGTCAGTCAGACATACTGATAAAGGGTTCAAACAAATTAAAAAAGCAGGCCCCACGTTTAGCTCCTCAAATTGAATCTAAAGCAGGCTTAATATGCTAAACGTTGACTAAACTACCTGTTAAGACCCTTGATACACAATCTCTTCATTATTAACCGTTTGTAAAGCAGTTCTCACACACCGCGACCCTTAAAGGCTCCTGTGAAACGGCACAAGTGGCAATCGATCGGACTCCGCCCATTGACCTATTTAGGAACTCGGAGCGTTGCGTTGGTATGTCTTGCGCGTATTTGGTCGGGTCGTGTATACACCGCTTTAGATAAATGGGGCTTTGTTTTGACTGCTTTATAACTTGGCTAAAAGAGATGTGGTGGAAGTTGGAAATGCAATATATTTAAATCAAAACTCTCAGCTGCAGTTTCTGGGTAAAAATTAGATCATGTTGCCAATTTCACGCCGAGAGCTAATGCCCTCATTTTTCTTAAACATTTTTTGTCAAGCTACAAGTGGCATTGTGAAATTATGATTTTTTTTCGCGATTGTGACGAAATACTCGTATTACATGCTTGCAAATAAACTGGGTTGAAACTGTAGATATGAGAACTGTAGATTAGGATAAACCTACAAAAATCTGTAATATTTTTAGAAAATACTTAATCTAATAACTAGGGTTATACTTTTGGTGGCAGACCGTGGATTTAGAATCCATGGAGTCGCTATTTCCTAATTATTATATACCTACATACTAAATTGATTTTGACAAAAGCCATATTTCCAAATTCATTTATTCATTAAACTGCTGAACCAATTATAATTTTTTGAGGATATCTCCGCTGTGAAAGCGTAACAAACAAACAAACATTAGTACCTAGCTGGATAAACCGAACTAAAATATCTTCAGTTTATTTTGAAATATGACAATACTGAAGGTCAAAATCAAGGTGGCACGTATAAAATGATTAAGAAATAGCGACTCCATGGATTCTAGAACCATGTTATACCATCAAAAGCCCTAACCCTAAATAACTCCATAACAAAGCCTAGAAAGTACGGCCCACGTTCCTCCATACTTCTAATAGTTCTAATGTCCATTCATAATTCCTGAACTAATTCCCAACTTCTCGGAACAATAAATAAGTGGGGCATTCGCGTTCTCGAACTACCGTGTCCGCAGTCATAACTGTAAAATCCAATGGGCCGCAGTGGTGTTAGATATACTTGAAAGAACGGTAATTAGTTGTTTATATGGCTACTGGAATAAAGCTTGGCGGAGTGTCTACGGTAATTAGTTTTTCTATGTTATATATATACTTGAAAGAACGGTAATTAGGTGTTTATATGGCTACTGAAATAAAGCTTGGCGGAGTGCCTACGGTAATTCGTTTTTCTATGTTATATATATACTTGAAAGAACGGTAATTAGGTGTTTATATGGCTACTGAAATAAAGCTTGGCGGAGTGTCTAAGGTAATTAGTTTTTCTATGTTATATATATACTTGAAAGAACGGTAATTAGGTGTTTAAATGGCTACTGGAATAAAATTCAAAATATTTATTCAGTAAAATTCAAAATATTTATTCAGTAAATAGGCCACATGAGGGCTCTTTTACACGTCGGTACCATGAGTGAATCTACCAGCGCTTCGGACAAGTAAACAAAGCTTGGCGGAGTGTCTACGGTAATTAGTTTTTCTATGTTATGGAGAAGGCAAACGAGTACAATAAGTGGGCTCTTTGAAGCCCAAACCAAAAAACAATTAGCGTGCATTGCAGTTGTTTTTGCTTTTCAAACGATTTGTTGGGGTTGTGCAGAAAGTTTTGCTTGGTCGGAAATTATTTAGATAAACTGTGAAACCTGTTAACGTCACTGCCGCATTTTAGGAACTTTCTGTAGGTGCTGGTTTTTTGTTTTCGCAAAAGCAAATCGAAAGACGCTCCTTTTTCTCTCTTGTCACAATGTGAATAGGATATAAAAAAATACGTCTTTCAGTTTCATTGAAAGAAGAAGCAGTAAGTATGTTTAACCGAAAAAATATGAACATTCAATTCTTTGCACCATGAGCCTAATGATCGAAACGGTAATTGTTACTGCTCCAAAAACCGTTAAAGCTTGCGGCTAATTTTTACTGTCTTGACAGTAAATTGAAAAATTTGAAACAGCATTGCAAATATTGTAAATGAATTAAATACTCATGTTCAATCTGCAAACGTGAATTGACGTTTTGTCTTTTACTGTGTTTCAAGCACTTGATGAAAAGTATCATCAATCGCGATGAGTTACTTCAGGTATTTTTGCTCTATCGTGTGTAGTAGGAAATTATTATTTTCAGTGTTCTCTTACTGTAGGCAAAACTATAAGGTACAAGGTTCATTGTCTGACTACGTAACCCTTAATGTACTATGTAAATATAGCTACTGAAAGATCTCTATTATTAAAGCTAACCAGATAATCGGCCAAAGCCCCGTGATTAAATCCCATATTATCTATATTAGCCTTATCCGATATCTAATAAAGGCTCCGCCCAAGTTCCACGGCGAAAGCAATTTGCCTTCAAAATAAAGGCTTTTTGTATGCGAAATAGTATATCCGGGGCTATTCGCGACCGTACATGTTATCGATCTGAGAAGGTTCCAGGGTTGTCTATTACCCTACTAGTCGAGTTACAGGTAATTCCACGAATGGAATGAATAAAACCTTACGTCAGCCGTTATTATGTGAGTGACGTCTTTTTATCCGACTGCGTCAGAAAGAGGGTAATGTTTTCATGAATATTTTATGTAAGTATGTATGTATATATGTTTATGTCTGGGTCATTATACCGAATTTCCCTTCATTGATGAAAATCCCTTTCCCTTTCCCTTTGTCGAATTTAATTTTATTGAACGTTATTTTCTGATGAATCAACTATGTTTTCAGGATATCTTAATTACGTAGGTTAGATCTGATTAGAATTGTGACAACGAAAAAAGTTAACTTAGTGCGGCGAGAAATCCATACTAATATTATAAATGTGAAAGTGTGTCTGTCTGTCTGTCTCTCTGTCTGTCTGTTACCTCTTCACGCTTAAACCGCTGAACCGATTTAGATGAAACTAATATTATTAATGTGAAAGTGTGTCTGTCTGTCTGTCTGTCTGTCTGTTACCTTTTCACGCTTAAAGCGCTGAACCGACTTAGATGAAATTTGGTATGGAGATAGCTTGAGTCCCGGGGAAGGACATAGGCTACTGTTTATTCCGGAAAATTAGATAGATCCCGAGGGAGCAGCGATAAACGACGTCTACGCGGACGGAGTCGCGGGCAAAAGCTAGTAACATAATAAATACCCTTATTTCTGTGGCTATTGTATATTCGTTTTGGTTCTGGGAGTGACAAACGCTAAGTATAATAATTTTAATTATAGTTAGTGAGTTAGGTAGCAATGATAGAGGGTTTTTTTTACATATACACACAAAAATATCGCAAAATACAGTCAGGATGTCAAAGCTGGCTTTCTATTAAACTTGTTAAACGTAGTGTATTTCAAATCTAAAACCTGTATTTATTTTAGACTCATATTCTTTCAGTTCCGAACCGATTCAAGTTGATCAGATTTGAACTTCCTTCCTCGAGTGAAGGCGGCAAGGTACAATCGTCATTATTTTCCAATTTACCCTCCGAGGAATTAAATATTTAGTACTTAGAAGGTTTATTATAATAGAGTACTTGGCATTATTAAAAAAAATGAATGTATGTATGTATGTCAATTATATAGCTCTTATTTAACCTTTCAATCTGTTGACAGACAAAATGAATAGAAAATTAATATTGGTGGCCTATTTCTTTTACCAAACCTCCATTAACCCTTCACAATTTTTGTTAAGCTGCAATTTTGTAAATATTCTTGAATTGTCGACTTGCCAAATCAAACAGGTTTAAACTACTTTTTTGTAACTTAATTACCCTTATACGATAAGCTAAACACTTCTGAAAATAATAAAATTCCATAACAGTATCTCGCATTTATTTTCGGTACAGGTATTTTGTAAAGTGACAAACTGCGGATGCCATTGGTAAGTTATCCGACTAATTTGTTACGGAAATAACCGAAACCCTTTGAACTCGGCATTCCGAAGGATTTTAAACGTCCGCAGAGCTTAGTTTATTTTCCTGCCTAATGGGATTATGGAGTAGTGTTAAAAGGATTTGAATAGACTGTACATAATAAAAACATTGATAGCTTGGTACTAATTGCGTATACATTTATGTCCTACACTTTGACTTCAAGGCAGGGCTCGGAAACCTGGTTAATTTCATCGATCTTATTTCGGTTCTGATCAAAGAGCAAAATAAAGCAGTTCCTGTTCGAAATACCGGTAAATTCCGCTCGCTAATTTGTTCGCACACATTTTCTCGTATTTCCTACCCTGTAAGCTCGCTCTTTAGTTTCATTTTTACTTGCTCAGCTTCAAGTCAAGCCGGTCTTTTCATTTTAGTCGCGACGCCCTCCAACTGCAGGAAGAATCAAAAACCGAAAACATCAGGTTGATCCCAGAATTCCTAGCGATTATCACACTCGCAAATCGATTCCGTTCCGAGCCAGTGTTTACAAAAAACCTGGTTAAGAATCATAATTTACCGGTATTTTGCGAACCGTTCCCAAGCCGTGCTTTAAGGCTCCGTACCAAAATAGTTAGGGTTAAAAATAGGGTTTCCTACGCTTATGGTGAGACTTCAGCGTATGTCTGTCTGAACGTCTCAGTTTTGTACAGCAACTACTGAAACTGCAGAAAATTGTATAACTTTCTTGCTCGCAACTATTTTAGATAAAAAACATAAAAAGAAGTTATTGGAAGTAGGGTCTCAAATGGGAGGTTAAAATGAAACTGAGGTTTTAACAGCAAATAGGGCATCATTATATGACAAAGCTTAACTTACATAATTCCTCTATAATATTATGTTTTATAATTTTTACCTCCCATACTTGTAAAACTAAGACAGTATCAAATGACTTTAAATATAAAATTACTTCCTTACTTTTTGTTTTTTAGATCGTTATTGTGTTTGTTCCTACTTAGTAATGGCTTCAGAATCCTACACTGAGCATGGTCCGATATTTTCTTGCCCAGTTTCTTCTCGAAATGCAATGCAAGGAAATGATTATTCTTCGACTGCTTTTGACAGTTCTCTCCCCCACAAAGAATATTCCTTCGTCTTTTGCTTTGGTTTTCGCAAATCAACTCACAACAGGAAGAAAAAAGGGAATAGCGGAATAAGTATTCGACGCGTATAAAGCCGCGGGCGTCCTCTATATTGTACTCGTATAAATCTAAAGGTTGGGACTAGGTCAATTTGTGCGAGATTGTAGGTACCCTATTTCTTTTAATATTTCTTGCAAGAAAGTCTAATTCTGTAAATGCCGCAGTAAGCCCGATCGAAAAACCACCAGCAAATTACTTATTTAGCGTTAGCTCCTACAGTACAGTAAAGTATCATTAAGCTTTGCTTTCACACCGTTCATATTTAACGACAGACCTAATAACTAGCAATATCAATCAAATAACTAGGAACCTAATGGACTGAACATCGATTATTCATTCTAACGTCGGGGCTGCATTTCAAGCGACAGTCCACAAATAAATATCGGGACCTAGTTCTAAAGGTCAGATCTAGTTCGGCCAAATATGGCCTGAGTTGAGGGATGATATAGTTTTATAGGTCGAAAGGTGAGCCGTGTCTGGATGGATTTAGATCCTAGGTGTGACGTCATAGACGCAGACTAATTGCATCCCACTAACCTATTAGCCTTGCTAATATTATAAGTGGGCGGACTTAAAAAATTGAACTACCTACATGACTCACGTAATTAAATTTTTCTTTGATATTTTCCGCTGTCCGACAAAAAATAGCGATAATGGTGGGAATAGGTACTTTTCGTCGCACAGCGTAATTTTTCCGTTATCGTTTGTATGGTTAGCTACGGCTAACTATTTGCAATTATACACTTGTACACTAATAATAATATATTATCCAACATTGGGCGCAAAAATATCAGACACGTCTTTATTACTAAAGTTATAAGAGCGTGTCAGATATTTTTGCGCCCAATGTTTGATTTTATTGTATGTCATATAATAATTTAATTTATTTTGCAAAAACGTTTGATATTAGAGTTTGATCGAAGAGTTTCTCGAAACGGGTTCACATTAGAATTAGCTCAGTTTTAAAAATACGTCAGAAACGGTCAAAATAATATTTTAAGACGTCGACTCCACATTTACTTTTTCCGGGAATTTGCCAAGTTTAGGTAAATATGCATCCGAACATCCCGATCTCTGTTTATAACGACACAGGAAACTCTAAGCATTCTCTACTGACTATGTGGCAGCTGTATATACTAGTATATAAATATATAACACGAACAATACATGCAATGCGGCGATACTCAACATGGCGGGCTCAGGGTATGAAATCGCAATGAGCCTTGAGACTCCGCAATAGAAATGTAGTAAAGTTAAAACAACCACCTTCTGCTAGACTGGTATTAGGTTTCTGAACTATTTCACCGACCTAGATAGAAGAAAGAACCGGTATGTTGAACTTTAGAATTTTATAGGGAACTAGCAGCCCGTCCCAACTTTGCCGGAGTTGTAAAATTCATGACTATCTGTGGTCTGTTTTATAAAGCTTCAAATTACAATTTACAGGTTACAAGTTTCCATTTGACACAACCTCGAGCAATGACGACCAGCCATTTGAGCAGTGTTGCCAGTTTAGACCTGTAAAATTGTTACTTGTAGCTTTATAAAACGTGCCCCTGGAATTATGTACTTTTCAAATGATGAAACATTTTTTTAAATATATAGGTGTTGTGGGGATCCACCCAAAAATAAATAAACATAGCAAATCCGTTCTCTCTCGCTGCATGAGGAACCGACAAACGTTTTGTTATAAGTAAATTGTAAACATTGATTATTTTGTGCTGCCTAGTCAGTTATAGTACGAAATGCCTAAAAAAGAAATAAAAATTCTAGAAACTGATTCTAAGAAATATAAGAGTCGCTGGGTTTTTAGTGGGTGTTCTCTCGGTTGGTGAGACAAACCATTTTCTCAGCGTGAAAAAGGGGGTTAGAGTGGGGAGTTAAACGGTTAAAGCCATGTCTAAATCAGTTCTAATTCTAAATCGCACTCGAACCTGTAGATTCGTTTAGTTTTGTTTTATAACAATCCAGGAATATTAAACGGTTTCTGAAAGAAAAACTAATTTAGAAAAATTCGGACCGACAAAAACAGTTGGTAACTGAAATTCGACCTTGTGAACAATAAAAGAGTTTAAAAAATACAGCGTGACATGTTTAGCGCTCCAAAACAACTATATTTTAAATTCATAGGCATTACAAAGTATGTACTCGAACGTACCGACTTCATAGCCGTATAAAATACTTTGTTATGCCATATTACATGTCACGCAATTCCTAGGGGAGCATTAAAAAACTGTTGACCTCATGCAGTGTTGCTTATTTAAATAATTGCGACAAACGTTGGGGCAAAAAGGCACAGCGGGAAGTGCCGAGTAATGTCCTTGTTTAACAAGCATTCATGGGGTTTTATTGACATAGTGAATTCCTATCTCTAATGATGCTTGTAGCTTAGGTTTCGGAGCATGATTCGTGCAAGATACGAAGGTTCACAAATCATTTTGAGTGAAACATAAAAACAATAAGCGTGCTTCTAAAAGGTATTAATATTAACTTGCGATCCGCCAGATAGACAAAAAAACAGACAGACGCGGATAGAGACTTCGTTTAATACTATGTACAGATGATAATAATATAATATTAAGAACAAAAAATCGTTTTAAAAAAAAACTTGGTTGAAGAAATGCCTATTTTTTTTGTCATTTGAGGGTAAGGTGTTACAATTTATATATTTGGAAATGTTACCCAATAAATTGCGTCATTATACTAAATCTGCATCCTGTTACACAATTAAATGGTATGAGTGACATTGGCTGCAAAATACACGTGACCAATTAAGAGTAACAATTAATTCAACCTTTTGTTTTTAGGTTTTTAATTCTGAACTGGTTCGATCCCGGGTGAGAGAAGCCAATTTTAGAAAAAAATTGAATGCAGTTCTCTTTCTTTAAAAAAATAAAAGAATGTTTCCTAAGTAAAATGTGGCGTTATCTATGAAAAGGGACCTTATTGTCGTTGGCGCTTCCGCCATTATTAACGATGCTCCGATATAATACAACGTCGTGTGACGCAGTGCGGCGTAAGCGCCATCGACAATTAGGTCCCTTTTCATAGATAACGCCACAAATGATCTAACTCAAGGATTCAAGGCAGTTCCCCTCCAGGGCCCATAATTTATTTCCATCTGAAATGTCACTTAACTGTAGAATAAATATTTAGTAGAAATAAAAATAATAATGGTTAAATAATATCCTTAGATTATTTTCATATTTTATACGAATATTTTTACCCCATTTTAGATATATTATGACATAGCTGAAATTCAATCGCACAAGCAGCAATTTGCTCTGGCGCTGCACTTTTGCATATCAACGTCATTACTAAGATTGCCACGGTGCACTGCTAACATGCACTTTTGCACGTTCTAAAGCAAAAGGAAGTAGGTCAAACTGAAATCCACTTTTATTATCACCTTTGTTCACACAAGGCAAGGTTCTAAATCTCTTATAAGGTTTTTTATGGCATTGAGAAGGCTACCTGATGGTGAGTGGGATGTAAGAATAATAGACATTTGCTTTCTCAAGACAACAATCTCAAAACTGCAAATGCGTTGCCAACCCTGACGACACTGATATAAATACACATAAATAACGTAAATACCTTAATCTGTATGAAAACCAACCGTGTCACTTTTTGCTACCAACTGGGACACAATGAGAAGAGAATTTTCCGTTTTCCGCTCAAAATCGATTCAAAGTCGTCGCTTTTTTGGCTATTGCAGTTTATAATCACGCAACGAGGCATTTTCTTAATTTTCACGGCCGACCGGCTGCAACAACAGGCGCGCGGCACGCCAGTAGCTACCGCCAACCCCGATGCTTGGTCGGGGTTTAAGTCCGGATTCGGACACGCGAAGCAAATGAATTTGCGTTATCTATGTGTATTTATATCTGTGCCTGAGGACTTAAATAGAATGCCTCGAAGCTAGTCATTTCACCGGTTGTCTTTTTCCCACACCGGAACACAACCGCGAGGACATTGCTGCTTGGCGGTAGGTTGAATGATAAAATACTGGCAACGATTCAGGTGGATCCTGCACAAAGTCCTAACACCACTTAAAACAAATATGATGAAAAAGCCCAATATGACAACAAAAATTTGAATTGTCCTATGTGTTACCATCGGATTTGGTAACAAAAGGAAAAACCACTAGTAATAACTTTTTGTGGACATATTAGGATTTAACAAAAAAAAATTTTTTCCTCAATTCTAAAGAAATAAAAACCATTTTTTAATTGTTATTGGATAGGTACAATAACCCCAGATCACCTAACAAAGTTTTTGACTAAGTAATACATTATTTTTGTGTAGGTAGTTGTGACAGACAAGATTTACATTTAAATGGATTAGACTCACAAATTTATGTTTAATTTTTTAATTTTCGGACTATATCTTTAGTGAAAGATATACCAGTTTTATATCTATTGCATAATCAGGTGATATACTGTCTGGCGTTAAGGAAAATCAAACTAAAGTCAAGGTCCAATGCTTTATATTATTATTGTTAATCATAGCCTACCTAAGATTCTTAATTTATTAACTTGACCTTTAGTTTTTGCATATAAAATAATATTTTTGTTAAATAAAGTTATGCGATTATTATTGTGAGAGGTAGCTATTTTGCATATCAATTAGCTTTATTTATCTACTAGAGGACGCCCCTGACTTCGTACGCGTAGAATTAGTTTCCCGCTACTCCCCCCATTTCTTCCCGTTGGGGGTCTTTTCGGAAAATCCGTTCTTAGTGCTCACCTGTACCAAATTTGAAGTTTCTAGGTACAGTAGTTTCGGCTGTGCGTTGATATATAAGTCAGTCAGGTTTGCCTTTTATATAATATAGATAGATAGGCAGAGGCTAGCTATCGCATAAAATATGTATGTAAACTATTGCACATAAACAAATACAATACTTATTTACATCAATATAGATAATGTACATAGGCAAAATTAGCCACAACTTCTTTAACTTCTTTCTTCTTTTGATATTGCGTAAGATGTAATTGGGTTAGGCTAGGTTAGTGTTATATTTAACTACTAGAGGATGCCCGCGACTTCGTACGCGTAGAATTAGTTTCCCGCTACTCCCCCCATTTCTTCCCGGTGGGGGTCGATTTTCGGAAAATCCTTTCTTAGTGCTCACTTACATCATAAAAGGAACACCTGTACCAAATTTCAAGTTTCTAGCTACAGTAGTTTCGGCTGTGCGTTGATATATAAGTCAGTCAGGTTTGCCTTTTATACATATAGATTATAAATGGTTAGTAAATAGGCGATAAGTTAAAATAGTGATAACTTTACATGTTAGATTGTTTGATAGTTTGTTGTATAATGATTAGTTCAAATCTTGCAAGTAAATTAGGACCCAGTTCCCGTTATTGGAATTGAGATTTGGAATACTAATGTAAACCTAACCTAACGGAGTCGGATGTTAGTAACAGCATCTTCGATGTTATTAAAAGCATCTTCGATGTTATTAACGTACACCCACTCAGGGCCTCTATTCAACACGGTAAAATCAATATGGTTTTTGATCTGTTATCTTATTGTCACCGTTTTGATAGCTCATATTTACTTGACAGCAATGGCGTCTGACGTCATAACAATACCATAACAGGTCAACTACGATATCGTTTTTATCGTCGGGAAAAAGGACAGTTGACAGTACAAAAAAAGTTGTTCCCACATACTTTCTTTAAAATGATAGATGCGACTTGTACAAACATTTTGATAAGGGTTCCGCTGCACCCAGTCAAAATGAAATACATTTTTCCCTCACGTGTTTAAAACCTGAATGGACCGTTCTTGAACTAGGAACGCGCATCGATGGGAACTGGGTCATGGACGGCGCCGCCACGGGCCCAATTGGGGCAAATAGGGATGAGCCCCACTTTGGGGGAAGCACGCAACTCAAGACTTTTACTAGTTTATTTTATTGGGGATGAAACGGCATTGTTTTTTTTTGTTTGAAGAGCTCTGGAGCAGAAATATGTTTTCTTTAACTTCATAATTTTCCCGCGACTCAGTGCGGGAAACTGTTCTTTTGGGGGCTGTTCGATTTTCCGGGATAAAAAGAATGCTTTATTTTATGTATGTACGGTTGAACTCAGAAGTAGCTAAACACATTTTAGTATATTTTAAAAACACTCACTTTACTGTGACGCAGTACTAAAGCTGTCTCAAGTCGTGCCTTTACAACTTATACAGTCGAGTTCATAAATATGCGTACACTTTAGTACCTTGTCTACCTTACCCTTTAGCTATTAAAGTGACAAGGTACTACAGTGTACACATTTGTGAACTCGACTGTACCATAATATAAGTTTTAAATAATGAAATGTACAGCTACTCCAAGGTTTGATTTTACCTAATAAAAATCACAAGGAAACAACAATCACATTATTGTGCATTTTATAATAATACTAACTGTTGCTCACGACTTCGTCCGTGCAGCCGCGTAAAATTCGTCAATTGGTAGAGGCGGTAAAACTGTTACTTTTTCAGGATTTTTATAAAATCAACCCTAACCTAACCTAGCCTTGTATACACGTTAGATGGTACTTATTTAAGAAATCTGAAATATTTACGGCTCCAGCGATATAAAAAATATGACTATCAATAATTATGTCAACAATGACATTATGACAAAATACATATTTTGTATTGAATTGACAGCTGTCAAATCAGGCCTCTTAAAACGGCACGATTATAGTGAGGATGGCAATTATAAAAACTATCGACAGGACTTCAGAGAAGCGCGTGGAGCTAACCCCATGTGCTTCTGTTTAGTCCACCAGAGTAAATCTCTTTAACCGAACAATTGTCCTCGAGTGTGATATCCATGGACTTGTTTCTCTAATAAGTCCATGGCGATTGTCTAAAACTCGATACTGGCGAAATACACGGTTAAAACAAGGAGTGAAAGCCATAAATTAAGAGAAAACAAAAAACTACCGACAGACAGCTGAGTTCATAGAACTATATAAAATACGGTCCTAAAGTATACTGCTAATCAATCACACACGAGTAAGTAGTAAAACCTACCGAAGACCGTAAAATAGTAATGGGTATTTTATGCGATTAAAGCTATATAAATCACTTTATGACCCTTCGCGGAATAGGTAATTACATCGTTCTGGTTGTAATCATCGACTACTCTTGGTAGGATCTCACCCTATTGCCAAGGAAGGGTAGTGGATTCAAGTCCAAACGTTGAGTTTGTTCGAGTGTTTGCTCATGCCGACTTATGGCTATAATATATCACGTTTATTTATGTATGCTGTTATCAATGTAAAAATATAAAATATCGTTAATAATACTTACATTTTTATTTAGGTATTCGCAGTGTGGTTTAAGGGTGGATGAAGCGGATGAAGGGCATTTTTACATATTTTTTTTATATTACATAGTGCAAGAATCCTAGTTATCGATAGCATAAAGTCGGTATCAATAGAACTCGTCGTCAAGTCGTAATTTTTACACTAGCTCTCCATCACTACTAAATTCATATGCTATTCCACCACTTGTTATTCTAATCCTGGACAATATAATATCACTGAAAATTCGATGTTTTAGTAAACATTTGAAATCATTTTGTAGTTGAGGTTATTCCGACATATTGCAATGACATATTTGTTTCGTTTCAAGTCTGCAATTGTCTATTATGATGACTGACTAGTTTTGGCCAAATTAAGACTATAACGAGAAGTCGATTTTAATTTCGGTGGTTAAGGGTCGATATGACCAAACTAGAATAAGAATTAATCCGAGATTAGTCCATACAAATTCGGCGTTTAATCTAGGTAAGACTTTATTCCAGTTTGGTCGAATCCACCCTAAGAGAACGGCATTATTGACAGGGCTATGGATTGTATACCGGAACCTTTCATAATATATATTGGTGACATGCCTTCCTCAATCGATTCTAGTGATTCAGATTAAGAAACATATTTTAAGCGATTTTTAATCTTAGTCTACTTTTCCCATCACTAGTAAACCTATCAAACCATAGACAATATCAATATGGCGCTTTGTTTACATCATTCACAAGTTCTATTGATGGCGACTTTAGCACAGGAAATCCTAGTTTAACGTTGGAAAGATGCGGTCCAGGGTTCGATACCCGTTGAGTACAAATATTTGTGTGACTTGGAACTAGGTCTCTCTATTATTAGGTAAGGTATGCAGAATAAATTGTTATTAAGTTTAATAAGACTGATATTCACAACGTATAATAGTATACTTGTGTTCGTAAAACAAATCAAAAATTCAATAACTATCAAATTCTTTCAATCAATCGAAAATCAATCACATGAAGGATCAGTACAAATGTGTTTGTAAAACAAATTGAAAATTTAACAACGATCAAATTCTTTCAGTAATTCAGAAATTAATCATAACGGACCTTATGACGGACCTTATTATAGGAGTCAATTAGGTAAACAATAAGATCTGTACATGATAAGCAAAACAATTCAATCATTGTTCTTTATAATCGTTAGAAATACAATCGAAGCAATTAATACAAAAATTATATTCATAGCTTTATACCTAGTTAACAAAATATGCACCATTGCCAGCGATGTTTTTTTCTTTATTTTATACGATGATAAAACTCTTTTTTTATTTGAATCAATACTTTGGACGAATGGGAGTGCAACAAAAACACAGAATACCTAATATTTTTGCCTGTTATTTAACTTTATCGATATTCAATATTTTAGATGTTATGTTTTGCCGTAACTCTGAACTATGATCGGGGTTCAACAATATGAAATTCAAAAAAATCTAAATTCAATATTTACATACATACATTAAATCACGTCTGTTTCCCAGAGGGGTAGGCGGATACCACTGCTTTCCACCTGCTACGATCCTGACAAATATTTATTGAGTAAATTGGTCACATGAGGGCTCTTTTACACATCGGTAAAGTTTCGATAGAGTTTACCTTTTGATATAGCATTTTTAATAGCATATACAAATATATAATAATAAATAATTCCTATTTCGTTACCACTTTATGGCGACAAAGTAACGCTGACATTGCCGAGTTAATTCCAATCAACAACCGTTTATAAAATGTGGGTAGTCTGATATATTTACCAATTAGTATTAAATTACACACGCTATTCACTTATTAAGGTTAGGATTATAGGTGGCACCGGCTAATACCAAAAAGTAGGCCGCGCCTAAGGAATGTGTACTTTGTTTTATTGGGCTGTTATTATATTAGAAACCAGAAGGGTCTGTATTCATTTCTGAAAAACCATATTGACTTTGACGTGTTATAGGATATTTTTAAGGCTTATGTTTAACGGATCACCAGATATAGTAAAATACAACGCCAAAAAAACACTTTTTACTGCCGAAAATAGTAAATGATCACCAAAAACTAACCTAACCTAACCTAACCTAACCTAATTTGGTGATCGTTTATTAATTTTGGTGCTCATCATATTTCTTACCTATTTTTAACTCGGCTTTACTGACAAGTAAATAAGAGCTATCAAAACGTTTACAATACGGAATAAAGGTGTATATATATTTCTGAAACCTTTTTAACGTATATTATTTATGACGTTGACCGTACCAATTTCACGGAACGATGTTAACCACTTAACGGGCGATGAGAGCGTTAACAGCTGTCAAAATGTATGAACTAACAGTCGATTAACATTGATTAAATTTAATATCGTTTGGTGAAATTGGTACTACGATAGTGGTATCGATCTAGAAGGATACTACCTAGACCCAAGTTTCTCCCTCCACTAAACATTAAGATACATTTTTCAAGTTAGAGCTCGTTCCCACTATGTCGTGTGTCGGATTCCGATTTTAATCGGGTGTCGGCGCCGGGAGGGCTGACAAAACAGTCGGATCCGACACAAAATCGTTGTCGGTCGAGTGTGAATAGCTTCATATAAAACGTTCTGCTACTGGAACGACCGATTAAAAATCGGACCGACACACGAAATAGTGGGAACGAGGTCTTAAAGTAAAAAAAAACAATTGCCTGGGCGCGGGCCTCGTAACGTCCACTGAAAAATGTATCGTTTTAACACAGATCAAAGCTCACTTTTCAATGTATCACATGGAGCTAAGGCGGTGCTGATCTGGAGCCTATTGCATATAAAATAATAGCTTATATTATAAGCCGAACTCTCTTTCTAACAGTACGTATTAAAAAGAGACTTCCACTTGTATTACTGGCGCCGTGGCGTTGCTGTATTGTGAAATGACCATTACACATAAGTTTCCGGGGGAATAATAGTATCATTTCATGCAAGTGAAGCGAGAAATTGCCAATAAAAAACATTTATCGTCTAACGAAATGTAATTTAAGTTAACTGATAAAAATTCTTATCAAACGTTATAATATAATACAGTTAGCAAAATGATATTATAGGTCACCTTGTAGGTGCAGTTGTAACACTTTTTTATTAGTTCAATCACGAAGCCAGAGGCCAGGGGTTCGAATTCAGCAAAAAAATAGATAGGTAGGTACCTACTTTTATCATATTATTATGAAATAGATATTACTTTAAAGTTTAATTGTTCACAGAAGAACCTTGATTGTTGCATTTACCGCCTGTTTCACAATCGACAAATAAAGCATATTTGACACATAAATTTAGCCTTCTTTCTTTCTTGCACTTGAAAATAGACAAGGAGAGCCAACTTTAAATGGCAGATAAATTTACTTGTCGATTGTGAAACAGGCCCTTAGCTTAATATCAATTATCATGAAGTCAAGCTTTTTTAAATTACCTATAGGTACTATAGCAATGAAAGCCTGACCCACCATAGAACTGTGTCACAGTGACGTTATCATTTGTTGTAAGAAGTGTCAAACAAATTGATTTATAATGTCACCGGTTATAATGTGAACGGTGTCAACCGTTCTATGGTGGGCCTGAGTTCCATTAGCGTGATAGTACGTACTTGTTTAAGTTTGTAATTACTTAAGACTAAGTACCTAGTTTTAATACATTCACGTACTCTGCTACTTTATTATAGTAATGAAATTATTAAATAATATACAATCACAAGAAAAATATTTTTATTCAGTTTTTCTCAGTAATGGACTCTAATAAATTAGCTAAAGCGCTGCTAGTTTTTTTTACATATTCAAAAGTAAGTACTTTCTGTTTTTTTAAAGTCGAGGCCGAGTCCTAAGAGGACCACTGCTAAGTCGCGCCGCAAGAAACTCAACAGTCGTTAAACTAATTAATTATTTAACATATTATTTATGATAATTATATCATTTTAGAAAAACAAAACCACTTTTTTTATGTCATAGAGAAGGCAAACGAGCACACAGGCCACCTGATGGTAAGTGGTAACTGTGACCCATAGGCATTCGCATTCACAAGACTGCAATCCTAAGACTGCAAATGCGTTGCCAACCCTAAGGACTAAAGGAATGCCTCTATGCTAGTCATTACACCGGCTGTCTTATCCCCAAACCGGAACACAACAATGCGAACACTGCTGTTTGTCTGCACTTGTGTACTTAACAATAATACTTACATAAATAAATAAATAAATAAATACAATGAAGGACCATTTTTTACCCGACTGCCAAGAAGAGTTATTCATAAATTAAAATTAGCGTGTTTTACAAAAATGACGTTGTCAAATTAAATTAATGAGGACTCTTTCTTTCCTTGAGGAAGGGATACAGGACCGGCTGAGGCAGAACAGGACTGTCCGGCAGTTTTCATAAAGGCTTGGTCTTATTTAGGGACTAAGCCCCACAAACTCAATAATAAATAATTAGACCTACCCGCTTTTTCAAATAAACTCACTAATGGAGTAATTAGTATCATTTACTTAACGTCCTAAAGAGCAAAGGTATAATTTACAACTTTAATTGTTGGCCATTATAGAACCTTGTCACACAAAGCCAAACTAACTTTGACATAATTTTCGTGACTTGATGTATCAACCAATCAAGAAACGTGGCTCATAAATTCATAAGACAATTTTGTTGCAATAATATTTAAAACAGCAAACATCAGTTTAATTTCCACTTCTATTTGATACTGATAAGGAAGCAGGAACTTGGCAAAGGAACTGTTTTTTTACGACCAAGTTACCCTTTCCGCCATGTTTACCCGCCATAGCCTTTAGTAGTTATCTAATCATTATAGGAAAACCTTCGTCCTTCGATAACCCCCATCTATTTAGGACCCTTAAATTAAAAGTAGCTAAAATTTAGCTTAAAGTAATATAGCTACAGTACAAGATGTACTATCTCTCAAAAGAGAGCGCCGCCATCCGTACTTCGTTTCTTAAGCCTTAAACCGACCTCAAAAAGGTCTTATCTGTTAGCACTCTCGTTCTAAGGTCAACTTTATATTATAACTAACTGGAGAGGGTTAATTTTACTTTAACAATCACAATGCATATCAGCCGTATGTGTAAAATCTTGACAACCCTGAATTTTTCGATGAAACTAGGGCACCACTAATTGATAGATCGCTTTCGGCCGAATCGACGGGGTCCGTTCCCGGAACCCTCCGAAACTAGGGCACGAGTTTATTTATTTATGGACGAGAAAGGGGAAGCTTACCAGTATTCGTCCAGTGGTGGTCTGGCCGGAGATGAGCTCGCCAGCCCAGTCCTTGGCCTCGGTCATGAAAGTCCCCTCGAACTCCTGTTTGTTCTGCCGCGCCGCCTTCTGCTCCTTCTGCTTCGGGTCGTTCGGAGCGAGCTCCGGCTCCTTCCGACAGCAGCAGTACTGGAAGCCCCGCCATAGCCCCACGATCCCCAGGCCCGCGAGGAATGTGATGATCGAGGAGAGCAGGAAGCACCACCATTTTCGCACAGCGAGGCAATCATTGTCGATGCTATCGGGGTCGAGGCCCGACGCGGTACTCGACCCGTCGTCCTGCGAAGTCATTCCCCGTAGGCGCGAGGCATCCAGTCCGGCGCGCCATGCACGTGGTTCGATGCGCGCGCTCGCACGCTCTGACCGCGCGCGACTGAGCTAGCACGCCCGCGCCACCCGGTCGATGCCGCGGGATCGACCCGCGCACGCGCGCTGCGAATCTCGCCTCACCTCGACACCACTACACCGTCCCTCTCACTTCCGAACCACCCGAGCGGGACACTAGTGAGCCGCACTGTGCAGAAGCCTGGACCTAACTCACAGCCTCCGCTCCATATGACACGCAGTGCAACACAGACGTTCATCGATCTTATCTTAGATTTTACGACAGATTTTTTATGACTGCAGGGATTTTGGTAAATTAAAAAAAGGTAGATTTCACGCGGTACATTATTGGTACACGCATAGGAGACGTCGATGGGGTATGCGGGGGTTTGAACAAAGGTCGTTGATTCTCGTAGGCTGTGGCCTCCGTAGCGCTACGGCTGCGTCACGCTACAACTCGTAGACGTCTACGCCGCGATTGGCGGAACGAAAGCGAATGAGACTTTCGAAAGTGATTGTAGACCATTTTTTTACATGGCATGAGACTTAATTATTTGTTGCTTAGTATCAATAATAAGCTGAATAATAAGTAAGCAACTTATTATTTTAGAAAAACATGATAAAGTAAATTCCAAAACCCGATTACTTCATCAACTAAATTTCCATACAAAATGCGATAAAGTTTTTGAATAAGTTATGTAATATTTCTTGAAGGGAAACCTATTAAAATAAAAACAAACACAGAAATATGCAAACCTAGATTTTTATAATAACTTTTGCATGTAAATTCCACCTGGATGGATTTAATATGACGTCATATAGGCTATGACACGCCGCGCACTAAGACGAACCCAACGACAACATATTTTCTCAAAATGTGATAGATATTATTCTAGGAGCTACTAGGGAACAGATGAAAATACATACAAACATACAAAAACACATAGACTGTTAAATACATAACTCTCTTTTTTGACTTCGCCGTAGTCGGGTAAAATACAAATACAAATAGTTTATTCCCAAAAAAATATCATACCCTACTTGTGGTTAAGACTTTGTGTAGGATCGTTCCGGTACCTTTACCATGAGTAGATATAATTTAACGTACCTACTCGCTAGCGAGTCTAAAGCTGGGTCCACATTTGTATCATTTTGCCGATCACGATCACGCGTATCGTATCGAGCTCGCGTATCCTAAGTATGGACGCTCACTTTGGGCACACCGTATCACTACCATTGTCATGTGAAAACATGCGTCCATACTAACCGTAGCGTAGCAGCGTATCGTATCATAACGCCGTATCATTAAGTGTGGACGCTATCCGTATCCCCTTTGATGATCGGGGAAAAATCGCCTCGAGAGCGATCACGGCGTATCGCGTATCAAATCATAACTTCGTATCGTGATACAGTATCAAAACACGTCCATACTTACCGATCTTGATACGCGTATCCGATCGCGAGTGTGCGGGGTATTATAATAAACGCGTATAAAAATCGATCCCGAGCGATCAGATACGGCGCGCCGCATGATCGCGCTGTTTGTGCGTCCACACTAGCGATCTTGATACGCGTCGGTGCAACGTGACGGAGATACGATACGATGAAATGATACAAATGTGGACCCAGCTTTCTGCTTTGTCCCTCGCAGACCTTGCAGTATTCGACTCGCTAGCAAGTTCGGTAATCAAAGTTTTTTTTCAAAAATTAAAGATTTTTATTGAACAAAAACATTATATGTACATATTTTAAACAAGCTAGATCGTAAGCAGCTGCATTAGTGTAAACTGTGTCGCAGCTGTATACGCCCATCTCGGTACATAGGAGCAATTTGTTATTTTAAGGTGATACATTTATAGTTTAGTTAGCATTTTTAATTGTTACAATTATATTAGGGTGTACAATCCAAATGGGTCAGTATGGAGAACTCAGAAACTATGAGAGATAGCGAGATCTGTTCTTAGGAACCATGGCGTCGATTTTAGATTTAATAATAATTACATTCAAACTTTTTTATTAACTCTCATACATAACCAGGAATCGAACCAGGTCAAAATCAATGTGTATAAATTCTGCATTGGATTGTACCGTAAGAAACGTCTGGGATATCGCGTACAGCGTCACGAATAGAAGCATCAGGAGTTCAGAAAACTGTGGGCATTTTAGTCTAATTTACTGTCAGTTGTGTTTACACAAGATTTCATAGCCAAATTTGGTCCTTTTTACTTAACGCGGTTACAAAAATATTGACCAGGTTCGATTCCCGGTTATGTATGAGAGTTAATAAAAAAGTTTGAGTACACAGCCTTTAGTCATTAGTCGTCTCTTACGACATCCACGGGAAGACATGGAGTGGCAACATTCTAAACCCGGCACCACACGGCAGATCCCACTTATCATTGCCATTTTTCGGGTAAATAGAATTTGTTGGTTTTTCTTTACCGTAAGAACATCAGGTTCTGACAGTAGGGGGTATATCTCAGAGACCCACCACCAAGATGACGGCGTTGGTGATGTTGGAACGGGTTGTTGTATAATTGTGAATAAATAAATTACTTCCCTAAGGCACTGGTCCCACCGCCGGCGAGTAAGCTATGAAATATCGGCTATTTTCTTGTCCAAGAAACGAACAAAAGATAATCGCTCCCGTGTAAATAAAAGAGATAGATATATATTTATGGTTCATAGTTGAGCGAGTATAGCTCACTCGCTCAGCGATGAACTATAAATTTATATCTCTCTCTTATATTTACACGGGAGCGATTATCTTTTGTTCGTTTCTTGGACAAGAAAATAGCCGATAGTTCATAGCTTACTCGCCGGCGGTGGGACCAGGATGCCTTAGGATAGGTTCGCCTTTGTACATCCCTGTTATATTTTTGTCTATTTTATAATTGTTATCTCTTTTGTTTGTAAAATAAAGTGTTTACATACATACATATATACACTTACTCAATTATACGCAGCGTGTTAGGTACTTGACTTGGTTAATTTTGACGTTGTTCAGGTTACACTGTCATCTCATATATTTTAAAAACAAAAAGGTTAAGATATCTTAAATACGGTATCACTTTTACTTAGCCTTTTAACTTTTTTGAAACGTCCTACGTCACTATCAGTAGGTCACGGATTACCCACGAATTACTTAACACCCTGATAGGATAACAGGTACTTAAAAAAAAAACCTATACAAAAAAAAATGACGTCATAACTCCTGTCCTTTTTTGTTTTTGTTCGTGCTACGCGTGCTACGGGTCAAATTGATTCTAATGGCCTAAAGATGAATCGTTTTAATGTTCATGCTTTTAACACCATTTGCAGCTTGTTTGGCATTCCGCTAGCACCATTGGAAATGAAAACGTACAGACCTAGTTTTTCATAATACCTAATAATATTTTATCTATACAACATATTCAAAAATCGGACTAGGTTAAAGGTAAGAAAAATTTGTCCGTAGCATAATATCGAATATCAAATTTAATTTCACTAGTCTTATCCTCACACTGGAACACAACAATGCGAACACTGCTGCTTGTAGGTTAAAGGATAAGATGGTGGTAGCGATTTGGGTTGAACAATAGCTTCCCTAGCTACAGTAGTAGTACTACAAGTTTTTTTGAGACTGTTAATTTCGCTCGCTAATTTGTTCGCACCGCCATCGTTTTCTCGTCTTTCCTACCCTAGGGTGTTACCAGACCAATCGATCGATCGTTGATCGACGGCATCGATCGATGGTAGAATTGATTAGTCGACGTCGATCGATAGTACCTACCAGACTAATCGATCGATCGTCGATCGATGGCAGAATGGATTAGTCGATCGATAGTTCCTTCATCAATTAAAGCTATCAGACCAGTCGATCAACGTCGACCGGCAATCGATCTATTGGTTAGTCGAACGATGTCCGTCGATCAAATAGTTCCTACCAGACCAATCGATCGACTTCGATCGATGCCGTCGATCGGCGATCGATCGATTGGTCTGGCTAGCACCCTTAGCTAACTCTTTAGTTACATTTAAGCTTGAGTCAAGCCAGCCTTATCATTTTAGTCGCCACACCATCCAACTGCAGGGAGAATCAAAAACCAAAAATATCAGGTTAGAGCTTGTCCAGAAGGGGCGAATTCGTCGCGAATCGTATCGCGCGAATTCAAAATACGCGCGTAAATCGCGTGCACTACGCCAAACTCTCGACTCGCGCTTGATTCGCGCGACTCGAGATACTAGGGACGCCTTGTTGCATCCAGTTATGGACGCAACGGTCGCGCGTAATACGCGCGAGAGAATCGCGGCGAATTCGCCCTTTCTGGACAAGCTCTTAATCCCAGCGATCATAACGCTCGCGAAACGATTCCGCCCCGAGCAAGCGTTTACGAAAAACCTGGTTAAGAACCATAAATTATTAACCGGTATTTTTCGACTCGTTCCCAAGCCCTGCTTTCCACTTTCATGTTTAGTAGGTAAGTACCTATGGAATAAGAAGACAAAAACTTTTACTAACATATATTTTTGTCCCCTTCTAGGCGCAGCTTACATTACATTCTATTCTAGAATTGGCTTCGACAATCTTCCTTTTTGCGTTGGACTAAAAAAGAAACAGACATATTTTTATTTTAAAACACTATTTAATTACATAACAGTTATTATTTTATAAACATTTTAATGGTTAAATTTAAATGATAGAAAACAACATAATATATGGCGAGACTTTAGTATAAATTTTACTGGGGATAAAATAGGGGTGTCCCTCGGAATCCCTAACAACGTTTGTCCTAACACATCGTTTGTCCGAATTTTCATTTGCCCTAAACTTATTTTCAGGTGACACAGGCAACTTTTTAAGTTTTCCAATTATATCTGCGGTTCGGCTAGGTTAGGGTTGTATTATAAAAACACTAAAAACTTTTAAAATTTAAGTGGGAATGGTTTTAGGGTAAACGAAAATTCGGACAAACGATGCATTAGGACAAATGATGATTAGAGATTCTAAAAGGGAATCGATAAATAGAATAAAATCAATGCGAAGAATCTTCCAAACAAGTAACATAATTATACGAAATTAGGTACTGGAATCAATAACAATAACTCTTAATTGAAATAACTCTATTTAAAACTGTTATAAATTGATTGTTGCAAAATAAATGCATAAAGGCCCAGCCACATTGCTTGCGTGACGTGCACGTGCACGTGCGCGTTCGCTTTGTATAGTGACATGTCGTAATGTGAATTCATACACACAACGCAGTGAAAAGCGAACGTGCACGTGCACGTCACGCAAGCTTTGTGGCTGGGCCTTAAACCTTATCGTTTGTAAAATGAGAATCAAGAGTATTGTGAAGCTGAATATTTCCATCGAAATTTCTCTCCCCTTACTTTACACCTAGTCCGATTATTTAAAAAAAAAATATATATTTCAGGCGTTGCCCATAGAGTGTATAGATTTGGTACAGGGGCTCCTTTCATGATGTAAGTGAGCACTAAGAAAGGATTTTCCGAAAATCGACCCCCAACGGGAAAAAATGGGGGGAGTAGCGGGAAACTAATTCTACGCGTACGAAGTCGCGGGTGTCCTCTAGTCGTTTATAAAATGAGAATCAAGAGTATTGTGAAGCTGAATATTTCCATACAAATTTCTCTCCCCTTTACTTTACACCTAGTCCGATTATTACGATATTTGAATATGTTATTGTAGATATTTTTAAAAACTAGGTCTGTTCGTTTTCCTTTCCAAGAAAATATTACCTAGGTAGGGTAAATCGTCTCATTGGCCACCGTCAGTAAATGGCCACATTGCAAAAGATATGCTGATATTTGTGTGATTACACTAGAATACCTAGATCCAGAGTTGTTGTCCGGACTACTGTGCAAGTATCTTTACGAACGGCGTCTGTATATAAAATTGGTGGCTAGTAACTAAATGACATTTTGTCAAGTGGCCAGTTATTAACGAAAAAGGAAAACAAAGGAAAAAGGAATTTACAGACCCAGTTTTTCATCATAACTACAACATATTCTAAAATCGTGGAAATCGGACTTGATTTTGGGGGTGAGAAACATTATCGCATGAAGATAAATTTGTATGTTTTTTTTTACTGCTACACGATTTAAACATCAGTTCACAATTCCCTTAAGTGTTGAACATTTTTTGTCCTTGTACATTACTAGTTAAAAAAAATACACCATGAAGGCACACTAATTATTTGTTGCTAATCTGTGGTTGCTGGTTTACAAAGTATCACAACTTCTGGTTATGGGCCGTTTACATTTTTTGGTTTAGCTATAGGTATTCAACTGCTACCGCTGAGTGTAAACATTTTTCTCATTTCATCACCGACTTAATGTATACGCGGCATCTCAGTCAGCGGCACACCTTTATCAATTGCTTCCGAAAAATTGAATTGTCTACCTTTTTTAAACTGCTTTAAATCAGTTTTACAACATAATGGTTACTTCTTACAAATACACTACCTAATATTTTAATAAATCCTACAATATTAACGTATTTACTTTTGATCACTCTCAGGCACATTTTCTCCGATCCACTTAAGATATGGTGGGTTCCCGTTCTTGATGGGCAGGGATATCACTTCGCACACCTCATACGGATGGTTGGAGCGCACATACTCAGTGAGTTGGTTGACATGAGATGTCCTCGTTTTGATCATTAACAGCAACTGGAATATATAAAATATATTTTGTAAAACATGAAAATTAGGCAATTGTGAAAATGGGGCAATGAAGCGAACAAAATTAAAACATATTTATACCAAATTTGGAAAGAATGAAAATCTATGTATACTAATAAAAAGAATATAGAATTTTGTTAGTGCTAATGACGAAAACATGCAGGTTGTCAGGAGACAGAGAAGACAGCAATATACATCCTCTGCTCATGCGGTTTACTAATGCGCAAAAGAAGTATCTACCTAGGGTGACAAGAGATATAACTCCTTAATCTTTTGAACGCCCTATGTCAAATAGATGCTATGCAGATTACAACTTAATTTATACGGCTGTGGCCAACGGTGGTGTTCAAAAGGTTAATGCCCAAAGCATCTGGAAGTTCCTGGATGCAAAGGGCCTTTCAGGTGAGCTCTAAGCAAAGGGCTACCACAAAAGATCAGCAATGGTTAAAGCAGCACACAACACCCATCTCAACCCCCATTAAAAAAAACTTCAGTAATTAATTAGTAAATATTATAGTGAACAAAACATCATGTAATTCTATATTATTATCACAATATTCCATATGCAACCCAGCATCTCATTAAAAAAGTTGGAAACCAATGCCTAATGTGCTTGTAACCTTTTTTATGATCATCACATCAGAAACCTTTTTGGTTTTGAATTCGTCAGGCTCTTTCAGTTAGGTATTATTAATGAAGTAGGATTTTTAAATACAGAGAGGGAGAGAGAAGTCTTGAGAATAATTACAATAAACAATAAAAAAAAAATTTTTGGCCTTTAAGGGATGGGTCTGTATAAAGTTTAGCTGTGTACTTTTTTGTCTATGACAGAGAAAAGGATGATGATAATTTTAACTAACAGATATTTTTATCTGGGATTTAGATAAATCAGGCTTAAAATGTAAGTTGGATAATTAATAGGACAAAGATTTAGGCTAATAATTGTATTTCATATAGCATATAAGTTTTTACCTCGTTGTCTTCATTGATCTCTTCCTTCCACATATACACCGAAGTGACCTGTGGAATGATGTTAACACATGCTGCCAGCTGTTGTTTCACCAACCCATGCGCTAGGGTCTTAGCCACCTGAATATTAGGCACCGTCACATACGCAACTGAGTATTTATCTGAAAAATTTAAAGCAAAGATTTTTAGTACCAATTTCACCAAACAATGTTAAATGTTAATCAAGGTTAACACTTTTAGTGCCAAGGGCTCTGATTTTCATACTAAATGGACCCGCCTAGCAGGTCGGTCGAAGTCAACATAGGTACCTGCCTTAATGTTCACTTTTCATGTTTGGAATGAGTTTTATTTTCCCTGATTCAAACAAAAAGTTAACACTATCATCTGTTAAGGTGTTGGTGAAATTGGACATTAAGATGTAAATGATTTTAACAGCAATTTTGGATAGAATTTTAGAGATAATGTACTAGTAAAGTTATTTATTTATACTGAAGTGTTTATACAAAAGTGTTTTTTAATTAATGACATTATTATGATAGATATCTGTAACAATAACAAGGTATAATAATCAGCCTCAAAACGCTAAACCCGAATGAATTGTTAACTGGATCATATTGAAGTGTCACTGTGAAGTGTAACTGTCTGTACGCTTAGATCTTTTAAACTACGCAAAAGATCTTAATGAGTAGAATATAATAGAGTAGAATAACATTTATTTCGCTTAATTATAAATTATTACAGTGTTAAGTAATAATTATTTAAATAGCATTAAGAAAAATATTTAAATGCATGAAATAGAATTAAATTAATATAATAAAAGTAAAATAAGTAATATGTACAAAACTGAATGAACTGGAAATAAAAGGCTATATTATTATTATTATTATTATTACAGTGTGTGAAAAGTAGTGCTGCGAAAATGGTGTCCACTCAGCTATATGTCGTAAAATCGGAGGTACGACCCTGGTTTTCTGTGGACCCACGGACTGGTTCTGCTAGACAGCATACATTGCATTCGCTTGCACTTTTCAGCAATAGATAATCCAACAGGAAAGTTTTTATGTATGATCAATTCTGGTTTATATACAGGTGTTATAGAAAACACATTTAAACCGAAACGAAGCGATGGCGGGTCGCTAGTTAATTACAAATTAATGATAACATTATGCGAGGCGATTTTTGGAGAGAAGACTAAGTGTAGTAGTCGTCGTATTTCAGCTGGCGGGGTGATGATGATAATGCGTATGCTCAATTGCAAAATTATTAGTTCTAGGGCTAGGAATAGTGTAAAAATAATGCATGGCCGGCTTTATCACATTTACCTGCATCTACATTGCTAACCGCGATTGTGGCATTTGAAGCCTGAGCCATAACTGAGCAAGGACGCAAAAGTGACAAATAAACCGTAAAAATCGATTTCGTAAATAAGGATCTGAGCATAATTTCCTTACTTTTCGTAAATCAATTTACTTCTGATGCTACAACAACACAAGAAAAATAATAGTTGGTAGCTGACAGCAGACAGCAGCTGTCACTGCTATGCTACTGTCAAGTGTCAAAGCTCTTGAAGTGACATTTAGTAAGTCTTTTTTTCCAAAAGTTGAAAGGATACCAGTATTTTTTCCAATATCACCTTAAAAATATAAAAATATGCTATGTTACGTTTTATTATAAACAATAAATACAAGGATAAATACAGGGTGCCTCCGACACATTGGGGCTTTAAATGCAACGATCGATTCTACTCGTTAAACTGAACTACTTTTGTTCTGCAATGTTAAAAAATAACTTAAGTTTAGCTAAATTGATGTTAAAGTCTAATTGTAAAATCAGTGTATTCAATCATGGCCATATGATCACTATCTCATGGTACGGGGGCATCATTTCCTTGGTACGAGGGCTAAAGGAAAATGGAGAATTGGATCGCGTACATTGAAAATTACATTTAACTTGTATGAAAAAATTAAAATGTAAGTTGGACATATTCTTAACAACTTACAGAACAAAAGAACTTCAGTTTCAGGAGTAAAAACGATCCATGCATTTAAAGCCCCAAGATCGGAGGCACCCTATTATAATGTATAGTTTGGCAATGGAAGTTTGGAAGAACTCTTTCACCTTTTGAACACGGTAAAAACAATATCGTTATGATCTGTTATCGTATTGTCACCGTTTTGATAGTTCTTATTTACTTGACAGTATTGAATGGCGTCATAACAATACCTTAACACGATATCGTTTTTACCACGTTTTTACTGTAGGGAATAGAGCCGCGGGTTTACTTTGTCCACATTCCCATCGCGTCCACATTCTCATCTTGGCCTCATTCCTATCTCGTCCACATTCTTCCAATTTCGCTCACATTCTCATTTCGTTTACATTCTTCCCTTTTCGCCCACATTCCCTTTTCGTCCACATTCCCATTTCGCCCACGTTCCATAGTCTTAGCTCGTCCACATTCCCATATCGTTCACATTCCCAACAACTAGTGAACATCCTAGTAATCGAATTGCTATCGAACAGCCCTACACGCCCCTAACACAGCCCTAAGTTAGGTTGCACACCAGTTGGGAATGAGGACGAGTTGGGAATATGGGAAATAGGAGGGAAGTGGACAATTTGGGATTGGTATGTAGACGATTTGGGAATGTGGCCGTTATGAGAATGTGGACGAAATAGGACAAAGGATGGACCAAGTGAACCTGAGCGATAAAGAAGCATGTATTGTACTCAACGTACTGATTATACAAATGAAACCCTTTTTTTAAACAAATCAATTTTATCCAGTACTTATACTGTATTTTTTCTAAACAGTACAAAAACACCAACTTTGTATTTTTTAATAGATTTCAACCATTAAATTTTACCGCAGAACGTATTTCTGCTTGCATCTGGCTTTTTGACCTGTAGCGTGTAGAAAAGGTTCTTTCGCACAGAGGGACATATCTTCTTCGAAAACTGGAATAGTAAAATGAGATTTAATAAAAATGTTTTTCACATTTCGTAAAATTCTCTAGCAGAAGCAAGAGCGCATTATAAATAATAAATAGTACTTTTATTGTAGGAAGCAGGCAAAAAGGTAAGGCCAAATTGCCTACGAACATTAACCAGTCAGCTGCAAAAATAGGATAGTGTCCGAGTGCCTGACTCCTCTCATCACCATGAGGCATATTTTAGGAACTAAGTAGGTACCTTATTTCTGCAGCGCATCGCATCGGACTGCGTGGCAAACTTATCAAACTTGTTACGCTTGATGTGGACAGTGTAAAATGTAAATCATGCACTATGTACAGGGCACGTCGCGACATTACGTCGTAATGACCAATTCCGTCTTCATAACCGGTACTGACTCGTGTTACTGGCATGCTCATGAAACCATGTAAAACGAGGAAATGTCACAAATGTGGCCCCACCTTAAAAGTCTGGATGTGCATGCAGTGCCACGAGCCCAGGAACTGCTCTTATTTGGCCTTTGAAAACCTGTAAACAAAAACGAATGCATAAATACATACATTCGAAAAGCATAAATGCTCCAATATAACTTGTAAATTTACCATTTTACTTGTGATACGATTTCTAATTCTTCAGGCACACTATCTTTAATCCACTTCAAATAAAGCGGGTCCCCAGTTTCGATAGCCTGGGATACCACATCGCACATTTCGTACGGATCATGGTTGGAGCACAAGTACTCTGTAAGTTTGTTGATGTGCATTGATCTAGTTTTGATCATTAGCAGCGACTGTAACAGAATCCTTTATTAACTACATGTTCTTCAATATTCTGGAAAAAGGGCCAGGACTACTACTTTGAAATCAGTAATTCGAACTTCGGATCGCCCCGTCACTTTCTTGCGAATTAGTGACGCGTCGAGAGCAAAAGGGATAGCAATAGACGAAGTTCGAATTACGGATTTCAAAGTAGAGCCTCAGGGCGCGTGCCGTTTTTACTTTAACGACCTAGTAATAGGCTTCTCTCACTCGCACAGTGTCATACAAATGACAAGGACAAAAGATAGAGGCCGGTATCCAAGTGGGCGAACGGCTTAACGATTTTTATTATGATTTTTGATTATTAGCTACCTACTTTGGTTACTACTCAAGTGATTTTTTTTGTACATAAATACGGGTGGTAGGTAATTAAATTAACCTTGCTGTCTTCATTTATATCTCCCACAAAATTGTAAAACGAAGTGACCTGTGGAATCATAATGGCAGAGGCCACAATCTTGTGCTTCAACAAATCCTGCGCAAGGTTTTTAGCTACCGCAGCATTAGGAACCGTCACGTACGCAATTGAGAATTTATCTGGAAAACACATTTATTTTCATAAAAGGAAGGGTTAACCAAATATTAATTTAAAGATTTAAAAAGTATTGGAATTGTAATAGCAACAAAGGAAAATAATAAAGGCTTGTAGTTTTGTTAGGCTTGCAACCTGTCACTAATACGTTGGTAAACATCGTAGCCTAAAATTGTGCAACTGTGGTTACAGAATTATCAACAATTTTTTAGAGTTGTCGGTAACTGTGTAGCTCTGCCTACCCCTCTCTGGGAACGCAGGCGTGAGTTTATGTATGTATGTAATAGCAACAGGCTTCGACAAGAAGATTGTAATTGTAACCCATTATTTTATTCAATTCCACTGCATCGATTGTAACATTCATCGAATTTTATTTCATAGAATGCTATTTTCTGCTGAAACCATAATGTTTTAAGGTTACGAGTATATTTTAACACGCTCACTGTCCTCATACAAAACGACTGACAATGTCATCAGTCCAACTGTGCATTCAGTATGGTGTTGTTACCCCATAGTGGAGGCACGGACTACTGAAAAAAGCTTCATGACCCCAAATTGGGGCCCCCCGGACAGGGAACGTGTTAAACATTCATTAAGTAGGTTTGTCGTGTAGATGCCGGCTTAGAATAGTGCAACTCCATGTCTGCCCGTGGAAGTCGTAAGAGGCGACTAAGGGAATAAAGGCTTGTAGTATTGTTAGGCTTTGGGCTTGCAACGTCACTAATACTAGTAAAAGTTTTTAGAGTTGTTGGTATTTCTGTAGCTCTGCCGAACCCACTCTGGGAGCTTAGGAATCTTTTGTTGGATAACCCAGTTTATTCGGTAAATGAGTATATGGAACTTGACTTATAAAATAAGATTGACTTTTTTTTTTTTATTGTACTTTATATTTTGTGTTGACTTTAACAATTTTTATTATTATAATTTAATTCTATTTCTGACGACCTCAACAATGTAACTGCATTTATTTTGACATGTAATGTAATTTATACTGTGTTATATTGAGTAATAAAATCTGAATCTGAATCTGAATCTGTATGTATGTATGTAAAAAGAGTTGTATATTTATATACCATTTTTTATCTTAGTTCATTGTAATAAAGTTCAAATGGATATATCTCTTTGTACTCGAATGTGATTTAAATGTAGAAACTGGACTAAACTATAATTACTTATATATATAAGATCTAGACTGAAGAAAGTTAAATAAATATATTTTTACCATGCTCGCTTATGCCGATAGTGGCATTCCTTAGAACCTTATTCCAATTCGACTTAGGATACAATACACGTATCGAAATAAATGTGAGAACAGACAAAGCTGCACTCAGAATAAAAAAACTTTTCGAAAGTGCAGATTTTAACATAATTTACACACTTTTTTTTCGCTTCAAAGGGAATATTATTTTTACTAAAGCTGCAATGAAAGCGATAAATAAAGAGAGAGATTTTTGTTTTGTAAACGGTAAAACGGAATAACTAGGGAAATAATGAAAATGTACAATTGTAAAAATGTAAAATTCTATAAAATGGTGTCTGGTAACCTGGTAACTGCTGGTAACGTCACTTGCCACTTGCTTGTCACTGTGGCATAGTCAAAGCTGTTTATTTTACGAAATAGGTTTTTTGAGGATTGAGGTCAAAATTAATTTTCTGATCTTCTCCACTTCGTCTTAAATATTTTTTTTACCAAACTTTCGCGATGTTCGCGCCATAGGATGTTTACACATCTTCATAGTATAAAAGCAAACTCACTTCCCTCTGTTTGTCCCTCTGTGTGTAAGTATAAATAAAACATAACATAACATAAACTCACGCCTTCATTAAGCATAAATACTTACCGAGAATAGAGTATTCGCGTAATGCTGTAGAATGTAGAACTTTGTCGCAATCAGGTGACATATTAAACGCCAACGACATTGCCTGTGCTGTGCCTAAAGTAGTTGCATGTCATTGCAATATGGTTCTGCAGTAGCCAAGGAAAAAAACACTTATCCGCACGGTTAAATATAAAATATGTTCTTACATATACCTTAAAGCCATAGTAATAGTTCTGTTTGCGTATTTTGAGACTAGGCTAGGACGACTACCGCCTAGGCCTTCTGTAGAAATGGGAATCTGTAGACATAGGATTCGGTTGAATTGATAATCTGTAGACATGGTACTTAACAATCCCCGCGGCAGTACCTAATCGTCCAAGCGATACGCTAATGAATGCCTTTTGTAAAATTATTATTTTATACGGTTTATAAAATAACGAAGGGTACCTTGCAAGAAATACATTCGTGGTTCAAATAAAACATACAATAAATTAGATACTATGTATAATCGCATAACTTTATACATTAATCCAATGGTGAAATTAATTATAACGTCAATATTATTAAAATTTAATGACTCCTTTCAAACTCACATTAATACAGTAGGCATTGGCTGACTATCACATCACTTTAACACTTGCACCGCAAATACAGTGCTACCATTTTATTTCATAGCCAATGGTTCCTTATCGCTATTAGGGCGTTATCACACTAGCAATCCGTAAGCGTGTTACGAGCGTGGCGATTCGTGAACGTACATGCAGCGAGGATTTACTGTCATTAGGTTCAAATGGAAAATCGTCCACTTGAAATTATACGTCAGTTCAGAAAAATTACCATTTGAAATACAACAAAAAGGAAAATTGTCCATCTTGAAAAACGTCTAAAATGGAATCATGTCCCATGGTAAAATTGTCCAATATGATATTGGTCGAAAAAAATATGTCCATCTGTATTTACGTACACTCAGAAATATGACCAATTGTAAATACGTCCTACCTGAAATTTGTACAATTTATATTATATTATATGGTCTTAATTCATATTACACTACATTCACGTGTGCGTATTTCATTTTGGTCATAATTTATAATGGACAAAATTCCAATGGGACTTAATTAATTTACAACGAAAATAAATTTGGTTGTAAATACTTTTCAGCACAATTACATTTTGACTAAATTCACTTTGGACACTATTACTTTTGACCCATTTTCAGAATGGTTATTTCACGTGGACGATTTTCCATTTGTACCTAATGACAGTAAATCGCAGCGAGCTCGCTACAGGCATTAGCGAACTTGCCGTGGGTGTGCAGCGAGCTCTCCGCGACACCGCAACGTGGACGCCATCGTGAATAGCAACAATATGAAACGTCTGTCGTTCTATTCGTTCTATAAGTTATCGCTAGATGTCGCTAGGTTGCTTACACACTCAATCAGCTAACTTATTTAAATTACGCACACGCGGCGGGAGCGTTGATCAATCGCATAGCTTGAAACACGCGCGCAAATCTCCAGAGCACTCGCATTTTAAAGATTTGTCTTCAAACCGATGGCTGTTAACCCATGGAGTGTCCTGTAGGCAACGTCTGTCTACAGAATTATTGGAATTTGGAACTCAGAGTGGTTCGCACTAAGATTGATATTGTAATACATTACATAAATTATTTGTATGACATAACATTCCACAGTTAATTATGCCGAGCGTCCAGTGGCGCCTTCGTTGCTATTATTGTTTTCTAATAAACGTATCGTTATGAATAAAATATTTGTCTTGAATAACAATTGAACTATGACTGACTGCCGCACTCAGAGACGTCATTTTAATTTAATGCTTGATTAAAGTTGCTGCTGTCACTATCTTTGCTACAGCAATAGAATAAGGCAACACGTCACTAAACAAGCATTAAATTTAATTGACGTCTCTGAGTGCGGCAGTGAGTAACTTAACGGAATAACTGCCGCACTCAGAGACGTCAATTAAATTTAATGCTTTAATTGACGTCTCTGAGTGCGGCAGTAGGTGCCACTGGACGCTCGGCGATGTCCTAAGGACATGATAGTACTGTAAGTTGGTAGCACTGAATTCAAACCAAACGCACACACATCACTAGTTCATTCAGTTTTGTCGCACAACACAAGAACAGCAACTTGGCAATTTGAACGCTTTGTCTACCATTTCCCCTCTCTCATTGAGCCCCGCCATGTACCGGAGGACGTACTTCTGTTTGCAGGTGGCTTCGTATCCTGAGTAGAAGTGCGCCAATTTGGCACAAGGTGACTTGTCAGCTCTGAAATTATAAAAAGTAAGAGACGTCACGTATGTATTTAAATTGTACAAATTTTTCTTCAACTTTAACTGCCGCACTCAGAGACATCAATTAAATTTAATGATTGATTAAAGTAGCTGCTGTCACTTTCTTTGCTATAGCAATAGAATAAGACATCACGTCACTAAACAAGCGTTAAATTTAATTGACGTCTCTGAGTGCGGCAGTAAGACTAGAAGGAAAGGGATGCCCAGAGTTGAAGAAAATGGACAATGCAAGAGGAGGCCCTAATTCAACAGTGGATGAATGAAGCTGATGATGTTGATCATATAATCACTATGCGTATCTAAGACCCGCCATACACGGACTGCTTTAAGCAGTCGGGAAACGACTGCACTTCGTTGCTATTGGTCGATTTGCAGTTTCAATGCTCTAGAAAGTTCAAACCGACCAATAGCAACGAAGTGCAGTCGGTTCCCGACTGCTTAAAGCAGTCCGTGTATGGCGGATCTAAGACCCACTACTTATAGGTAATCATTTTTTAGGTTCCGTAACTTTAAGATCACTTTTACTGTCCATCTATCATGGAGGGTTTTTTTAATAAAAAATGCTTTTTCTACGCTAATTTTCTTGGCACAGACCTAAGTTTTTTTCGTTTTTTAATTGATAATGGGTGTGCGCTTGACTATAATTGACCTTGAAGGACGAATATTTTGTCAACTTCCATTTCACTAAATAACAAACAGAATTTAAATATGTACCTGCAAATTTCAACGTGGAAGCCTTGCAAAGGCTTGTCCTTTTGGTTAATTATGTAGTGCCAGTTGCCGTCCTTGTCTGGCGCAGCCTGTGGTATTACAACCTGGGGAAAAAAAGGTTTTCATTCGTTTATTATTGTTATTAATTGAATGTGGGTGCCAAAGTAGCTAAGGGCCCTTTCCCACGGCAACAACCCGTTTTTTTGCAGGTACAGTTTTTTGCAGGATCCCGTCTAGTAGTGTACGTGTTTTAATACTAGCAGTCACACGAGCACCCTGTTTACTGGATACAGTATACAGGATGCTCTTGTGACTGCTAGTATTGATCTCAACGGGATGTTGCCATGGGAAAGGGCCCTAAGCTTAGGAGGATTGTGAAGCTAAAAAAATCATACAAAATGCGATAATCTTTCTCTCCTCTCAAACCTTTCTGACTTTTGAATTTGGAGCGCTCGAAAGTTTCACTCGAAAGTGAGCTAAATCTGTGAAACCGTTTTTTTTTAATACGAGTGGTAGAATTGAAAACGAATGGTGTGGACCACTCGTCTTTAAATTTTTCACGGTTTCACAGATTTTGCTCAGTTCCGAGTGAAACTTTCGAGCGCCCGAAACTCAAAAATCACCCCCCTGGCCTATTGCCTCACGCACTCGCAATTGCAATCAACTTCAAAGTGGAACAATTGTTTTCACTTTGTAAGGATACTCGCCTTTTAACTGTCAAAATGAAAACGATTACGATTGCGAGTGCGTTAGGCAATAAGCCCTGAGGGTTTATTGTCTAACGCACTCGCAATCACGATCGTTTTCATTTTGAAAATCGAAGGCTTGTCTGCATACAAAATGAAAACAATTGCTCCACTTTGAAGCCAGTTGCGATTGCGAGTGCGTTATACAATAAGCCCTCTGGTCCTATTTGTACAGTTTTTGATCATGTTGTAGAAATTATGAAAAACAAGGTCTGAAAAAGCACTAAACCGTACGTTAAGGGCCTCCATAGACGATCAATCGAACTGACAGGCCAAGAGGGACGCGGCTATTTGATAGAATGAGAAAGTTATATACGTCTCTCATTCTAACAAATAGCTGCGTCCCTCTCGGCCTGCCAGTCCGACTGATCGTCTGTACCACCCCTAACGCAATCGTGCCTTTAGGGTTGAAAAAACCATTTTAAGAGGAATATATAAGATTAAAAAGTAACCTTAAGGGCGTAATCACAGAGCTCCACTTCTTCGGGTGGTCCGATCCTCTGGGCTATTTCAGGTGTGTCCAATTCATCCACCTTGTATTTCTCTCTCGCATCGCCAAGCTGTTAATTTAACGCAATTGTTACATTAGTCTTATATTAAGATCCATCAAAAAATAATAGAGCTAATAAGAGACTCAGTGGGGCGATATTTTCAATGAATCAAGTTTAGGTAAATTAACCTAATAATTAGGGAGTACTCGTAATTAGGGATTATTAGAATTAGCGAAACTACATATTCAGATCCCTGTATATTAGACCATAACCATGGTGAAAGTATAATTATTAGTAAAACCGTAATCTATAGAAGATTTTGAGTGGAGTTTCTTGCGGCGCTTCTTCTCCACAATGATAGTCTTGTCCGAAGCGCTAGTAAGTTCACTTCGGATTACCGACGACGTGTAAAAGAGTCCTCATGTGGCCAATTCACTAAATAAATATTTTGAATTTTGATTTTTTATTCCGGCTCGGGCGCTTACGACGACGCAGCCCCGGCTTGGTCCGTCTTATTAAGTTTGCTTGTGATTCCTCGAACGTATGTACGTTCGAGGAACGCACACATGCAAGCCGCGCGACATTACTTTGTTTGAAGACGGACTACAGTCTGTGTACTGGACTGCATCTTACATTATCAATGATGGTGGCGACACGGTCATTCGGGTAGTCCGGCACGTCCTCGCAGATGCCCGTGCGCAGGCACTCCTCGGGGATCCTCGGCACGAAGGAGCCCTGCGACGTCGGTCCGGGGAACACTACTCTATCCTGGGACAATGGCTGCTCGGTCGCTAGACCTGGAAAGTTAAAGAAATATGGTTATAATGGTTAATAGCTCGACTGGCTATTAAGCGTACGACTTAATTGAGAGCCGGGGTAGGCATGAGCGCTTGTTCCATCTAGTCATACACTAAGTTCTACATGTATGACTAATAAGAAAAATAATCCGCTTAGTTCCATGTATGACACTCTTATTTCAAATCAATCAGACAGTGTCGACGGAGCTCCGCTGACGCGGAGCTCCTATTTCTGGGTGGTTTGGCCCTCCGGGCCTGCTGCAAAACTAACATAACCTAAACCTACCTCATTTTCATAGTTTCATGTAGAACTAAGCGGTTTTTTTTTTCTTATTAGTCATACATGTAGAACTAAGTGTATGACTAGATGGAACAAGCTGGCATGAGGTGCGGGGGTGAGGTACGATAAAGTTCGGCTAGTCACCGTTGCCCTCTCCCCGTACCTCTTGCTTACCCTGGCTCTCAGTCAAGTTGTACGCTTACAGAATGGATTAATATGTATTGATGTGTCTAGTCAAATTTGTCGCCGAAATGAGACTCCGCGACTTGTTTGTCGCTCGTATCACCCTTTCTATCTATTCTGTAACGACAGAGACGCACTGAGCGACAAGCGTGAAAATACAAATTGTGCTAGCCGTACAGAGTAAGGCAAAATCTCTGTTAGGCCTCCCTGAAGCTCTGGGTAAAATTTAATGCATGGAAGGGCTCGAATAATCTGCCTTCTACTCTTTACTGCAGCCAGAGGCTCTACTTTGAAATCCGTAATTCGAACTTCGTCTATTGCTATCCCTTTTGCTCTCGACGCGTCACTAATTCGCAAAAAAGTGACGGGGCGATGCGAAGTTCGAATTAGGTACTGATTTCAAAGTAGAGCCCCAGTCTACTCTTTGGCCATAAATAAGATGCACCGCGAGAACGTTATCGTTATCGATAATGTATAGGATTGACGTAAGTTGCCAGATAGTCGCGTCGAACGCTTATGTCAATTCCAGACATTTTGACAATTGTTTACTTTAGCACTAAGCATCTTGTCTAAGATTGTCTGCTTTATTGGGACGTAATAATAATAAATTTTATTTCGGGCAACGAGGCCCATATTTACAAATACCTTATAGACTAACATACATATCAATATAAAACTTAAAACTAACACCGAGGTGACAGAACAGTGTGCAGTGTGCAGTGTGCTCCTATTAAGATGCATAACCCTAAGTAAGCGATTTTCGAAAACCTACAAAATATATACTCATACTCATACTCATACTCATTTATTCATAATTTTTGATAAAATTACACGTCAAAACATTCACATACACATACACATAGGATTAGAGTAAGCTGATGACATATCGCGTCGACCGCTTATGAACTTCATACATTTCGTATCGATAGAAAATAGAAACGATAGCAGCGTTTGCGTCTTGGCTCGGTCTACAGGTACTGGCGACCCGAGACAACCATGTGTCCGGAATTAAGGGTTGGATGTTAGATCTCCCGTTTTCTTGGTTCCTAGTATTCATTCTGTAGAGAGCTTAAATACTTTGAGTTAAATTTAATGTTTTTTACGTACAAAATATGTCAAATTCTTCTAATCTGAAGTACCTAACCCTATTTGGTTTGAATATTGAAAACGAGTAAGTAACAGTAACAGAATACTAAAGCAAGCATCTGAGACAATGTGACAATAGCACACTGACACAATCATGAGTGACTAAATTTTCCTGCACAAAACAACGGTGTCATAATCGTAAGTGTCATAACCTAACAACTAATTAGAATGTTTTCAACCAGATTTAAATAATTAAAAAATATTATTTAATTTTCGTGATAGTTTTTTGTGTTTGTAGTAACGGCATTGGAACCCTACACTGAGCATGATTCGACATGCTCTTTTCCGATTATCATAGGGTAATGGAACCAGTAATGGACTAGGCACCAGTAATGGACACTTAATTCTTATTTTACAGCAGATAAGGGTTATTCATTTGTTTTGCACCAATCAATTTAGGACCGATGAAAATTGAATTAAGAGTAAAGTGAAGTCAACTAAAAGTGTCCATAAATTGGTGCCGTCACCCTACTACTTACATGCCACAACCATCTATTTATAACCAAACGCACTCGTAACTTGACATGTCAAGTTATGTCATTAGCCGAAGATGAGTCAGTGTGTGGTTGAATAACAAAGCGGCTATTTTACTCATTATTGCACGCGAGAATGGTGATTTTAAAATAATGAGCGGCCACGGACGTTTACTGGTTGTGAAAAACTACGGCCTTGCTACATAGGTACAAGCTGGTACTTACCTACTAACAGTGCCGTAAATAACCTTTTCTGAAACATGCTCGGAAATGTACCTATGCGTTAATGGCACGAAATGAAGACATGAAGTTTCTTGTTTATGGCTCCCTACATTACTTCTTGGCCTCTTTTTAAATTTGCTTACTAACATTAAACTGACAAACGAAAAATTACATTCAGCCAACCACCACTAGACCCTATAACCATATTTTGCGACATTAAAAAAACCAAAATCTATGGTAGGTACTATATTTGTGTGCAGTTTTGAGGTTGCCGTCGTAAGATTGCAGTCCTGAGATTGCCATCGTAAGATTGTAGCCTTGAGATTACCCCATCGTAAGATTGCAGTTTAGAGATTGCCATCGTAAGATTACACAGTCTTGAGGTTGCCATCGTAAGATTGCAGTCTTGAGATTGCCATCGTAAAATTCCAGTCTTGAGATTGCCATCGTAAGATTGCAGTAATGCACTTTTAATATTTCCTCACATTACTCGAGAAAAGTACTATACAATCCTCGGCCGGAACAGGGATTGAAGTACTCGTTCTATCCGGCCTCGTCTACGACTCGGTCGTCCACCCCAAACTCTTCCTTAAATCCCTGATTTCACGGCCTCTTCAGTAATGTACTATTTCTGCGCCCTTGTTGTTGCAAACCGAAAAAATAATAGTCCTGCCTGGTCTGGCCATTCTTGCGCCCCCCAGAGTCTACGCCGGTGCCTGGGCACCGTCCTATTTACGGCACTGCCTACTAATAGTACCCCAGTGTTTATTGATCTTGTTAAATCAGCACTTCCGAATTAGGAATGTATAATTTTAGCACCAACTTAGCACAGTATTGTGGTGCAGATACAGTTATCAATTTCATCTGTGATATCTAGTTCGCTACATTTTAGGGTTCCGTAGTCAAATTTTTTTTTGCTTTGCTTTATATGCAGCAGTGTTCGCATTGTTGTTATCCGGTGTGGGGATAACACAACCGGGGTTGGCAACGCATCTGAAGTAGTCTTAACAATTCAAATGTCTATGGATCTCACCCCACTTATGCCCGCTTTCCACTGCGAGCGGAGCGGGCTCCGTACTTACTCCGTTTGGGGCTGCGGCTCCACTGAGGCGGAGATGGGAGGAGTGGAGCGGAGCTGTGCCAATATTAACCAATATAGAATCTAAACTAACTAATGCGCCTTCTATTGGTTAATATTGGCACAGCTCCGCTCGTCTCCGCCTCAGTGGAGCCACAGCCCAACAGTGACTTCAAATGTTTCGAACGCGAGCTAACCTCTTTAAAGTCACCGTTAAAAAAAACTATGTATTATTTTAAGTCGTTTGTCCAATAAATCTGTCATTTAACTTACCTCTCCTAGACGCCACAAGAACACCCGAGTTAATAATCTTAGAAGTAACATTTTCAATTCTTGGTAACCGATCCTCATTGGGATCAAACCGCTTTCTTTCATTTTCTTGTATCCTCTGTATACTGCTGTAGAGGGGTAGAGATCGTTCACTCACTCTCTGCACCGGCCTGTCAGTGTTCTGGTGACGATCTGATGACCAGTCATAGTTGCCGGATCGGACAGTAGTGTCCCTTCGGTCAGAAGCCCCTCTAAGCCTACTGGCTTTTTCGTCATTGTTATCTCTTCGGCTAGTAGTGTCCGTTCGGTCATCGTCGTGACTAGACAAGGTGTCTGATCGGACATCAGTGTCTGTTCGGTCAGTGGTGTTTGTGTCGCGGTACGGATATGTACCGATGTTGTGTGTACCACATCTCGAAGAGGATGTTGAGATCTGTAATAAGAGGAAGGGTTGTTAAGGATTGAGAGAGAATACTTATAAATGGGAAGAGTAGGAATAAATTAATCATACCATGTCGATTTTACCCTTTTCTTAGCAAAAAAAATATCAAGCTTCTTTGGATTTTAATGCAGCAAAAAAAAAGATATAAAACGTGAATGTTATGGTATGTATCTTATAAAACACATTGTGAAATAAAGGGTTAATGAATTCCCTGGACTTTTACTATCGTATTTAACTGTCTACACATTTGTATTTATCATCATCATCTCCATCATCATCATCATCAGCCAGAATACTGCTGGATATAAGCCACCCCCGCAAGGTTCGCATGGCACAATGATTGATTCAGCAGATGAATTTCTGCGAGATCATGCGCTCAAAAGTAGAAACAAATCGCATGCGAAGAACTTCCAATACTTCCATAAATCCCAAACTTTAACAACGTTCAAATTCGATATATTTTCAAAGGTTTAATTCTCAATAATCTTCCTGTAGAGTAATCGTACCCTTGTTACCGACACTCATTTCATATAATGTTTTACTTCGCCGAATTTTCATTTCGTCGACAGGCATTTACACGTGCAAGAGTCACCATATTGTATAAGCTTAAGATAACCTAAAAATAATAAGGTTTCTGCAGAAATTAGCTTTCGACGAAATGAAATTCGATGAGTGTCGGTGACTCAAGGGGATCCCGTTCTGTACCCTTACCATGAGTTACAATTTACGTAGGTACTCGCTAGCGAGTCGAATGCTCTATCCCTCGCAGACCTCGCAGGATTCTTATAGAGTGCGAGGGACAGAGCATTCAACTCTCTAGCGAATACGGTAAATTGTAACTTATGGTAAGGGTACTGGGTAGTGATTCTTTCAAAAGCAAAGGTGAGCGAATGCAGTAGTGATGTCCAAGCGGCGAGTTTAAGTAGTCCCGTCAGAGCGAGCAAAACACATTTTAGCGCGTGCATTATCAATTAGGCAGCCTTATACGTTCGAGAAGCCATGCTGCCAAATTGAATAAATACACGCGCTGAAATGTGTTTTGTTCGCTTTGACGGGACTACTTAAACTCGCCGCTTGGACATTCACTCCTGCGTTCGCTCACCTTTGCTTTGGAAAGAATCACTACCCTGTAGACCTAGCCAAGATCCAAACGCTACTAACGTTTCTGTTTTCTATCGACTCGAAATGTATAGAGTTGACATAAGCGGCGACGCTGGCAACACATTTTGTCGATTTTAGTAAATCGCTAACTTAACTTTATGAATCTTGACTAGGACCCTGCAGTGACGTTTCCATTTTCTATGATTATTATTATTATTTAACTAGGTTGAAGGCTATGCATTGCAAATAATAGATAATAAATGTTATAATGAGTGTGATAATAAAAACAGGACTGCATGTCGAGTATTGCATTACACTGAATGTTTTTGTTATCGCGTTTGCTATCGCGTAGCTATGTATAATGAATGTTCACTGTTGTAAATGCGTCGATACCATATCATAATAGTTAAATAGCGTCACAGCCTTGTAGGAAGTAAAGTTGCAAAGCCTTGTGAACATCGTGTTGTTGTTGCTGGGTAGGAACAATAAAAATGATTGTTCAACAAGGGACTAAAGTACTTTAATCCCTAGAGATTAATAAGGAGCTTTAGTCCCGATGTGCATTTCGAAGACTAAAGTAACATTTTAAGAGCATGAGCAGTGAAAAAGTTATTTTAACGATTTTTATCACTATAGGAACTTGTAATAGTAAAAATGAAAAAAATACTTAAGACTGCGCCGAGCAAACGTCGACCGTCCAGTGGCGCCCTCATCACTATTATTGTGTTTTCTAATAAACTAAAGAATTTCCTTGCATTGGACGATGTTTTTTTGTAGCGCAAGTAAAAACACAATTTATGGGATACGTAACAAACTTTGATAACAATTACCCTATGAGTAGTCAGCTTAACGGGAAAAGGTGGCCACTTTTTTCCGTTAAGTTGATAACTCAAAGGTCAATTGTTATTAAACTATGTGATATGTCCTATAAGTTGTGTTTTCATTTGTAGTACAAAAATGCACCGTCCGATTACAAGAAAATACTTTATTTTATTAGAAAACACAATAATAGTGATGAGGGCGCCACTGTACATCCGGCGTAAAGGGGGAGTGGCTCTATTCTACTCGTTGGATTAATATTGCTACTGTCAACGCACTGGGGGCTTAACAAGATGCATATCGCTAACGTAAACGATTTCAGAAAACAAAAGCGACGCGAGGACGGGTTTCACTAGTATTTTATAATGATTCAATTCACGCGACCTCATTATTATTAAACTATGAGTATATTTGTACAAGAACTAAATAACGTACTAATGTACTTAGGGAAAACCTAATAGAACGAATATAATGGTAGTTTACGTATAGCATTGTCGACCACAAATTAAATTTATATTACACGTATAACTCAACTCGTCATGCAAGACGTCATCCGATCGACAATGAACAGGTATTTTATGAGTTAATGAGAAAATTGGTTTTTCTGTGGGGAATTTGTGATACGTGAATGGTTTATGTATGTATACAATACATATACTTATTGAATTAACACATTGAGATAACTGTGCTAAGAACTCGATTTCTCGGTATTACTTACATAAACGCTAATCTAAACTTGTGTATGTTTACAAATAGTATAAATCAACGGTACCTATTGTAATTCAGTTAAGAGAATTATGAACCGACGCTCAAATAGCTGTGATATTTTTTCCAAACAAAATTTTACTTCGGGCGATAATGTTTCTCATCCCCTAAATCAAGTCCGATTTCCACAATTTTTGAATATGGAAGATTTATACCTTGGAATCCAGGGACAGCCAATGAATCTTTATAAAAACTTTTGAAATGTGTTTTTAACAATATATAGAAAAAGTTAAAAAAATATGCGACCTTCATTTTTATTTTTTTGTGTTAGTATATTAAATCCTAATTTCTAAAAAAAACGCACAGCCCAAACCGCTGGACCTACAGACTTGAAATTTTGCACATAGATACCTTACACAGTGTAGCGATCCAGTAACGTGGGATCTTTGGAAATTCCACCCCTAACGGGGTAAAAAAGGGAATGAAAATATCTATGAAAGTCCGTCAGTTTTGAAGATAGAATCTTTAAATTTTGTACGTTTTGACGATTGAAAATTAATTTATACGTGTACAGTGTTTTTGATATTTTCTTTCCCGAAGGGATGGATAGGGGTAAAACTGACTGACTGATCGATCGACGCACAGCCTAAACCGCTGGACCTAGGGACTTGAAATTTGAAGGGAATATTTCTTGGGTACCCTAGGGGTGCACTATGAGGGGATTTTTGGAAACTCATCCCCTAAGGGGTTAAAATAGTGGGAGAAGTTTGTATGGAACGATGGTCATTTTAGTACTTGGAAACGTGGTAATTGGTAATTAAGCTACTGTTTTTAGGGTTCCGTACCAAAATGGTACAAAAGGAACCCTTATGGTGAGACTTCGTTGTCTGTCTGTCTGTCTGTCTGTCTGTCTGTCTGTATGTCACAGCAGGTTTTCTCAGCAACTACAAATGCTATCAACTTGAAATTTGGCATAGTTGTACAACTTGCTTGCCCGCATCTATTTGTAGTAAAAAAAACATAAAATTAATTTTATTAATAATTGAAAAAGGGTCTAGAATGGGGGGTTCAAAAATGAAAGTGGTTCGATTATAGCAAATGGGGTGTCATATGAAAGGTTTTAATCTGCACATTTCAAAACTATTTTTTTTTAAATTTTCTGTGGTATACTTTTTGATTTATAGCCAAAAATGTACAAAAAATGACCGTCCCCCCCCCTTTATCTCCGAAGTTTATTAATCAAAAAATCTGAAAAAAATCTTGATGTATAGATAATTACTTATATTTTCTTGGAAAAATAAAATAAAGTGTTCATTATTTACAGTTTTTGAGAAATAACAAAAAAACTAAGAAAATCTGCATTAAAATTTAGGTTAGTTAAAATCGATCTTATTGCCTGGAAAATAAAGCTTTTAACAAAATGAGTATTTTCTTTTGCGGTTACCAAGCATATTATCTTCAATACGGAACCCTCGGTGCGCGAGTCCGACTCGCACTAGACCGGTTTTTTTTAATAAACATTAGCCTAATTACCAATTACCACGTTTCCAACTCCCTGTGGTTGCCTGAGTGCTCGTATGCCTTCTCCAATATTCTCCATGACATAAAAAAACTTTTCGACAAGGCTTCATAATTAGTTATTCAAACAAGGCCTAGGTAGGTCATTGAACCTCGCTTAGCAGTAGTGCAAAAGCAGACGACCATGATACTGATAGGCCAACTATGTTATGTCTACCTATATGTGTACAGGGGTGTCATTCTCTCAAATACGCGGTCGGATGAACGAACGAGTGAATATGCTCTTTTACCCGTCGACACGAGATGCGCGGTCCGATCCGAACTCTAACGATATTCGCACGCACCGCGTTGCATTTACACGTACGGTTTGGAACGAAGATTGGAACGGCGCGTGGCGTTTCCCGCGGTCCGAACTCTACGTGTAAAGGCCGCTAATGTCGCAGCGGCGAGTTGAAGTAAGTAGTCCTGTCAGAGCGAACAAAACACATTTTAGTGCGTGCATTTTCAATTTGGCAGCATGGCTTCTGTCGATAAGGTTGAACGTATAAGGCTGCCTAATTGAGAATGCACGCGCTAAAATGTGATTTGTTCGCTCTGACGTGCCTACTTAAACTCGCCGCTGCTACATTCACTCGTTCGTCCGACCGCGGTTTTGAGAGAATCACACGGTGACTCGCCACGTCATTCGGTTTGTGGTCGACCTTATGTGCTTGCGCAACTTACCCTGTATGGCGAACGTTTTACGTTAATTTTAAGGAAAACGAAAACTGCTCTCTTTTGGTGTTAATTGACTTGAAACTGGTAATAATTGACATTAACGATGTTTTAAATTGTCGTCCGAATGCTGAGAATAACGAAGTGGATTATATTTCTTTTTTTTTATACGGTAGATATGTTACCATAGTATAAATAGGAAAGTAGTTCATCTCCAGCCCTTTTGGGGTTTCTGATACCTATTGCCGGTCTAACGCTAGGGTTGCGTCGATGTGCGTCGCTCGATACTTAATTCGCCCGCAACCACTTGGCGTGACCCGCGTGACTTGTTGACTAGTTTATTGTGGTGCAAGCAAGTGCAGACTAGCGAATTACGTGTTAAAGCAAAGATGAGCGAGAATGTGAACGTATAAGGCTGCCTAATTGAGAATACACGCGCTAAAATGTCTTTTGTTCGCTCTGACGGGACTACTTAAACTCGCCGCTTGGGCATTCACTCCTGCCTTCGATCACCTTAGCTATTTAGAGAATCACACCCCAGTGCAGTGCAATGGTGCAGTGATTCAACAAAATGAAAATATAATGAAAAAGCAGTCGTTTTATAGTTACGATGAATTAATTAATATCAGTAAATAACGTAAATCCTCAATTTAAATTTACGACATCACGCAATATTTTACTAAGATAACTTTGTATTATGTATTATGTACATTGTTAAGTACAAGTATGATTTATATTTTAAGGTCATTATTTTTATGTTTACATTGTTACTTGTAAGGCAGCCATTACACGATCAATTTTACTCGTGATCCGACCAAGGTCGCGGAACGGAGGATATTTCAAAAATCTAGATAATACGTGATCATCTAACACGTTATAGGTACCTACTGTCAATCTAGATCGAGATCAGTTTATCACGATCACGTATCGCGATTCAAATTGAGAATAGTTTTGAGGTACTCTGTTTGTGATATGCTAATTTTACTGCCCAGTGTAACTACAAAACTATTTATACTAATAGTCCCTATTACTGACAGTAGCTGACCTTGATACGTACATACCATTATAACACCAGTAAAATGATATTTTCTACGCATATTTAATAAAATTGCGGATTCGTGCTTAACATTGGCAATTGTTAACATAAATGTGCAAAGTAGTTACATTACAAAGGCGAGCCGCTAACAACAGTCCGCTGACGGCGCTGACACACAGACGGACAGACAGCCGAGCGTTGCGTACATAGTTAGTTTGAGACTAGGTCAATTCGGGTGAGATTCCATGGAATCTCTTTTCTATTTAAATAATGTCTATGTCCATGTCTTCACGTGGATGTCGTAACGTAAGATGCGACTCAAGAATAAAGGCTTGTAGTACTGATATTCGATGGGCTTGCAATCTGTCACTAATACGCTGGTAAACATCTTAGCCGATTGTGCAAAACGTGGTTGCGGCATTGTGCAGAGTTGTAGGTAATTCTGTAGCTCTGACTGCCTACCCCACTGTGGTAACGAAGGCATGAGTATGTGTATGTATGTAATGTCTATTTATAGAAAAATAAGGTCTATCTGTACCTATTGCCGCTGGGCCGCTAGGGTTGCGTCGATGTGCGTCGCCCGACACTACGCTACGCACGCAATCAAACGCGGTGACGACGGCGCCGCGCCACCCCTACTGAAACCGGCTTGGTCCGTCCTTTTGAGTTTGCTTGTGGTGTCTCGCGGTACCGCGCGATATACCTATCTTTGTTTCTAGACTGAAGACGAACTACTGTTTATACTGTGGCGACGTCGGCCGGTCTACCTTGTATGGGCCTACCCACAGAACAGAAAAAACAGTAGAAGTGTCAAGTGGGCGTGTAAAGTGTGGCATATATAGTTATGCGGAGTTCCGCATAACCTACTTACCATACTTTTGCCGCGATCGCTTATTTCAATATTTCGATATTTCGATTATTCTAAAATAGGAAATAAATCCAGAAGCATGCCTTATTGTGCTATTTTGGAGCGTAAAAACGATAGCCGCACCAAAAACATTTTCCATGAGATGGCGTGTTGTTTTTATCATAGTTTGAGTATTGGCGACAACAGGTCTGATACTAAGCGAAGCTCATGCCACTTCCACTGTTTTTTCTATTCCGTGGGCCTACCCATGCTCCTTGTCAATAGTCCACTAATCAGAATACAACTATATCGATGATACCTACTATACAACATGTTGGCTGTCTGTAGGTGATCGTTTGCGATCTGGGCTATTTTATGCTGAAACCATGATGGTTAAAATACTTGGGTTAGGTTAGGTAAGGTTATTAGACTTGTGACTACCAAAAAAAACCTCATGCCGCGAGAAATTATTTACAGTTTTTGAGAATTAACAAAAAAATACTTTTAAAATCTGTATTAAAATTTAGGCTTCTCAACGGACCTGATTGCATAAAAAATAAAGTTCATGACAAAATGAGTATTTTTTTGCGGTTACCAAGCATATTAAGTACCTATCTTAAATATCAAACGCTCGGTGCGCGAGTCTGACTCGCACTTGACCGGTTTTTTTATAAGAAAGCTTGTTAAATCAGGAAGGTTTTTGGCTAAGATGGTCGTTTAGAAGGCATCGCCATTATATCGATTTACCTTTTAAAAAGTCATTGTTACAAACGTTTGTCTTGTTACCTCTTTTTTGTTGTAGGTTTTTCAAGTTTTAAAAGCAGCACCGTGGGACCACCGCGGCAGAATGCTAAGTAGCCCTTTCAAGGTCATGTTTTTATGCGCTTCATTTGTATCTATTTGTATTGTACCCAAGCGTTCATTAAGTAAATGATTTTATAAATGTAATTAGAGATGGGCATCTACCCGAGTATTTACCCGGTAAATACCGAATATTTACCTACCCATGGGTAGATACGCGGTTATTTATTATTGTATCTGTAGTTCGCCTTTGTACATCTTTTTTTGATGAATTGTATTGTTTTGGTTTTAATTTGTACAATAAAGTGTTTACATACATACATACAAAAATATATCTTGAGTTGTCTACCAATTTCAGTACCAATTACCTACCTATTTTAATACATTTGGTCAATGTTATGATTTTATTATTATAATTTCCATTGTACCTAGACAAAGAATGATTTGAATTTAGATAATTTTGGATTTTTATTGAATCGTTAAATATTGTGAAACATTCAAACATCACATTAAGTTTTTAACACTATTTGCTTCATTAATGAGATAATGAACACTAAATTATATCGCACTATCTCGCTTCTCATCATCATATAACATTAAGTAGTTTTGTCATGATTCGACTTCGACAATATATTGTCGTGGTGATTTTTCAAGTGGAAGTTTCCCTAAGGTAACTTTAATAGTTTGTCTTTTTTAATTACTTTTACTTTTAGTCACTTTTATTCCAGTTCTGAAACAATATTAACACCACCCAGTAACAAATAATATCTACCCGACGATTTGGGTAGATAAGGGTAAATACCGGGTAGATGGGTATTTACCGGGTAAATACCTGGGTGGGTAGATTGGGTATTTACCCGCCCGCGCCGCCCATCTCTAAATGTAATAGTTGGTCTCTATTGATTAATGATGAAAATGCGGAGCACAACTGGGGTCCTAGTGAAAAAGGGTGTAAGTCTCCTGAAGATCAAGTGAAAAAGGGTTTAACTGCCGCACTCAGAGACGTCAATTAAATTTAACGCTTGTTTAGTGACGTGTTGTCTTATTCTATTGATGTAGCAAAGAAAGTGACAGCAGCTACTTTAATCAAGCATTAAATTTAATTGACATCTCTGAGTACGGCAGTTATACTCCGTTTATGTATATGCCCTTTTTTATTACGAGTTAAGTCGACTTGTACCCTTTTTCACTAGAACCCCAGTAGGGACATAATTATCATGGAAAAAAAAGAGACTCAAAAAATTTGAACAAATAATTTGTGTTCCCATTTTTTGAAGTAACTTATTTAATCTAAGTTTTTCTAAAAGTGTTAGGGTTTTTTCTACTTGCAGTTACAGCAAGTTCCAAAGTCTGGGGGCGCGGCAGTGCAACCGCCAAGTCATGCAAAAACAAACATGTCTATTTTCCTGTTACGAGGTAAAAACCTAAAAACGTGTCTGCTAAATAGTTTATCGACCTGAATCGGCACGTGCATTGACATCGTAGCGCCGGCGCCGCGTGAAATGTCAATTGTGGTTAAACAAAAAAAACCCCCGACAAAAAAAGAAGGGTTGTTATAAGCTGAGCTCGCAAAGGGTGTTTTGAGAGTTTGCTTAACATGGACATACCCTGTCATTTAATGGTAAACTTTTGTTTCAAGTCAAGGACTTCAATTCAATTGAAGTGGTTAGTTCCAAATTTTACATTATCGATCTCGTTTATGAATCTTCGGAATTATTATTTTCGTAAAAAGAAAATTCGGAATTGTCAACATTCGTAAGTATAATATTCGGAAAAACGTTTTCGTGATTTTAATATTCGGTAATATAAAATTATAGATTTTGATATTCGGCTTTATATTTTTTCGATATAATAAAAATTCGGAGTTAAATAATTCGAGATTTTAGTGTGTTCCCAATGGTAGGTACTCGTCCTATGTGTAATTTAATATATAATTAAATGATTTTATTTGGGCTACCTCTGTGCTACGAGCTTTACGTCGCTGTTAAAACAAACACAACTGAATTAGAATCTACGGCATGTGATTGGTCGATTTTGCACAGCTCCGTTGCAGTCCGCTTAAGTGCGAAGACAGTTTTAACTACTATTAAAGCAAACCTCTTTAGATAATATATCCACTTTTAGTTTTTATCCCGAAAAATTGGACAGTTCCCGAGGAAGCAGCGATAAACGACTTCTACACGTACGTAAATTAAACACGCACAAAGCGAACGTAGTCCTATATCAATTAAGATCAAAATGTATGAAGCTTAAAATGGTAGAACATATTTAATTTTAAGATCGGTCATATTTCTGGATGTACGGTCACGAAAGTTAATTTGTGATCCATAAAAAAAAAATGCTTGAAGTCGTCGGTGTCATTAGAGATGCCAAGTCATTTGTAACTTATAGGAAACTTATTGTTGTAGAATGTCAGATTGACTTTAGATCTAAGGTGGGTCACAAATTTAAGTCTTTGACTGTACGGTCATAATTTCTTCGACCTATATGGATGATTTAATTTTGATACTCAATTCAATTTTCCACGTTAAGTATTTAGTCGGTCTGTTCTACTCGGAGAAATAATAACGCTTTTAATATGCAATCGAATTTTTAACTCGGCCACCGTTAAATAAATTTCTTAATTGACGATGCGCTAGCCTAGTGACCCTGCCTTCGAAACTAGCGGTCCTGGGTTCAAATCCCGGTAAGAGCAGATATTTGTGTGATGAGCAATGAGTATTTGTTTCTGAGTCTTGGATGTTTTCTATGTATTTAAGTATTTATTTCTCTATATAAGTATGTATATCGTTGTCTAGTACCCATAGTACAAGCCTAGAGCTTAGTTTGGGACTAGGTCAATTTGTGTGAGATCGTCCCTTGATATATTTATTAATTATTTCATTAATTACATGTATTAATTATTTATTTATTAAATAACTTAAATCTATCATTACAGGGGTGTGATTCTCTCAACAACGACGAACGGACGGACGAACGAGTGAATGTCCAAGCGGCGAGTTTAAGTAGTCCCGTCTAGCGTCTTAGCGAACAAAACACGCGTGTATTCAATTTGGCAGCATGGCTTCTCGAACGTATAAGGCTGCCTAATTGAGAATGCACGCGCTAAAATGTGTTTTGTTCGCTCGGACGGGAATACTTAAACTCGCTGCTGCGCTTTCGACCGTTCGTTCGAACGACCGCCATTTTTAAAAATAAGGGTTCCTTTTGTACCATTTTGGTACGGAACCCTAAAAATAACAGCCCAGGCTGTTACCACGTATACAAGTGAGCAATAAGAATTAACAGTACATTCAAATATATACACAATAATTATACTGTGATTGAGTGAGTATAGCATAATATAAGAGTTATCATACCGTTTACAATACGATAGCATGTCAAAGGCAATATTGTTTTACCGTGTAGACACGTGCCTTAGGACTTCGTGTTTTACAATTTTCCTTGTTGTTGATTTTCATCATGTGATTTTTCTAATATAAATTTCCATTTAGACTTAAGGACAATGAACAGTTATTAGGGATTTGTGTATTAACACAGTCTGTCTGTTTGTCTGTCTTTGACAATAAAAAAAAAACAGAAACAATCTAATTACCAACTTTACTGGTAGGTATGGTAGTTCCACGAGAGTTGAGGTGAATGATTACACACACAGCTACGATGAAATACCTACTGATTGCAAAAAAAAGTGAATGAATGAAATGAGTGAGTGAATGTAAATGTAAATAAAAACGCTTAATTATATTTTTATTAAGTATCAAAAGCAGTAAAAAAATATAAAAAAATGCTTTTATAAACCATCATCACTTGGCATATCTTCATCTGATTCGTTAAGATTGATTACAAGGTTTACGGTTAAATAATCAATCCTAGGTTCCATTCTCTTTGGTTTCTACGATAAGTATTATATTCATATACCTACGCATATCTGACCTTTATTTATTCATATTATAAACCATTTATTTAAATAAAATCGGTCAATTTTTTTTTTCTGTTTTATTTGAAGTCGATGAATTGTTCTACATAATACTTAACAAAATAGTTTAAAGAAACTTTTTGGTCTTTCTTGCAGTTCAGTGTTGAACTTGCTATCGGTACAATATTAGAACAGTAATTTCAAAATCCCGCTGTCATTACATGACAGTGTTGTTGTGTGCGTGACCTCAACTCTCGTGAAACAAGCTATAGTTGCATTGTGTTATTATTGCTCATAATTCATTGACCAAGTCAATTAACTGCTTAATCGTACTGGAATACAAACCAACGTCATGCAAACAACATCAAGCCAGACATGTGTATAACGTGTATGGCTGCATTTGTATGATGTAACCGACGATAGATTCATCTGTCTTTTTGCCATCAACCCATCATTTTAAGAAGAAAAAGAAGAAGAAATACCTGGAGCCTGTTTTATAAAGCTACAAATTACAATTTACAGGTTACAAGTTTCCATTTGACACAAGCTCAACCAATGACGACCAGCCATTTGAGCAGTGTTGCCAGTTTAGACCTGTAAAATTGTTACTTATAGCTTTATATCCAATCTTCGTTCCGAACCGTATTTTTTTTACTATTTTACTATTACAGTTGCATTTACACGTACGGTTCGGAATGAAGATTGGAACGGCCCGTGGCGTTTCCCGCGGTCCGAACTTTACGTGTGCAGGCAATGATTAAAGATAACAGTGAAGGTAGCATGCAATGTGTGTCCTCGCGGCGGCGGTGAAATATGCCATTTTATTTTATTTTGTTTTATTTATTTTTATTACCATTTTCTGAAATGTAGATTCAAAATAAGCTGTTCCAAGGAGACTGTTTGTAGTGAAAACATTAAAACAAACGGTCTTGATGACGATTTTTTGATGACACGTTTTATTAGCCTATGAAGCTAACGGTCCCGTATTCGATTCCCGATATATATGGGCAAATATTCGTGTGATGACTGTGAGTATTTGTTTCTGAGTTTTGGATATTTTCTATATACCTATTTAAGTATGTATTCTCTCTAGAAGTATGTTTATCGTTTTCTTGTAGTACCTAATTGTACAAGCCTAGCTTAGTTTGGTACTTAGTTCGGTAAGTAGGTCAATTTGTGTATGTTTGTTCCATGATATTTATTTTACTTTCTTAGTTATTTGTACCTTTATTTTTAAGTCTTAATTAAACCAAAAAACTATAAACTATACATTCAGTGTAGTGTATTTATAGTCTATGTCAATTGAAATTGCCAAAGACATCAAATTTTTTTACTGTTTGACACATAACCTCATATATTCATCTAGCGTGTTTTTATTTAAAATCACTTTTAATTAATCGTTATTTAATCTTAAACTTAATGTGGAAGTAAAGATCAAGTGTATAAATCATTGCTAAGATCTAACTTAAAGGGTTACGACTGTGGTACCACCTTAATGATATTTTTTTACAATCCTCAAAATATACACACTAAGCTTGTTTTTGCTTGAGTTTACTAAAAACAAAAAATTTAAATCTAATCCGTCGTATGTTCAGTTCAGAATGCTGGGGTCCATAGTGAATAAGGGTATAAGTCGACTTATCTCATGATAATAAAGAGTAAAAACAGAGTAAGTGTACTAGACTTATAAACCCTTTTTTAAATTTGACCTTCACAAGACATCCCTTTTTCACTGGGACCCCAATTTATGGTCAGATACCTTCTATGGCGTTTACGTTTTATTTGTAATGTAGTTGTGGTTTAAATTTGATGAAAGTGTGTTTACTTATAGGAATTTTGTGAATAATTAACCTATTCATGTAATGAACATGTTAATAAGCGAGTGTTAGAAGTTTAGGTTTGGTTAGGTTATAATGATACACATTTTTTAATAATAGAAGTCAAATTAGTGTTCTGTAATTAAAGGAAAAATACTTAAGTAAATCCCTTCTTGCAAGTAGTTGTAACACATCTGGGTCTCTAGGCGGTAAAAACCGTATCGTCTTTTACCTGTTATGGTATAGTTTTTATTTTTAACTAGGTCGCCATTACTGTCAAGTAAATAAGAGCTATCAAAACGTTGACAATACGATAACAGGTCAGACTATTATGGTTTTTTTTACCCTCTACAGTACAAGGCAGATAAGAAGTAAATCTTGACACATTGCACGACTATGAAGTTTCTGACTATTGACATTGTTGACAGCAATAAAACAATGCTGAACTTAATTGTTGCGTGTGAAGGAATAATAATAACAGCATTGTTTGACAGCTGTCAAAATTTTCCATGTCAGAAACTTCATGGTTGTGCAATGTGTCAGGACTGCAGGCATCCTAGTGAAAAAAGGTATAAGTTACTTGAAGATCAATTGAACAAGAGTATAAGTCTAGTATATTCCTTTTATGTATATATTTACCCTTTTTTATTACGAGTTAAGTGGACTTATACCCTTTTTCACAAGGTCCCCAGGGCATTTTACTTCTTATCGGCCGGGCACTTTAGAATCTCGGCCCTGTGTAGACTGTTCCACATTCTATATTTGAAATTTGACGTAAATTCCATGTTAGTTTTGTAAAAACTACATGCAAGAGGGGCTTACCTAAAGTTTTTACCTTTAACTATGTGTTAACCTATTTGTAAACGTTAAAATCCTGCGGTTCTATTGAAAAAGGATATAATTCTTTCGAAGATAAAGTGAACAAAAGGTTTAAGTCTAACTCCGTTTATGTGTATAACCTTTTTTTGTTACGAGTTAAGTCCACTTGTACCCTTTTTCACTAGGACCCCAGTGTAGTATATAATAAGAATGGCATTTAACGTTCACAAATATTTAAAATAAAAGAACAAATGCAAATCGACCGTACTATTTCAATTATTTAACCAAAACATTGATTTACGCGTAGAATTCGTATTTTTGTCACAGTCACAGTTAACGTAGAATTCTAATGGTGAAAGAATTTTGAAATCGATCCAGAAGTTTTTGAGGTTATTCGTTACAAACATACAAATCTTTCCTCTTCATAATATTACTATAGTGTAGATGATAAAAAAACACGGTATTTTTTCATAAAACGAACACTTCAGTACCCAGTAACAAAATAATTGCGGGTAAATTGTTAGTTATTCATACATCTTCATTCTTTTCTAGCCAGCATTACCACTTTCTCAAAGCTATGTACACAAAGTCAGGACCTCGCCGCGAAAGTATAAGACTGGTTGATGCCGACGAAATTGCCGGAAGACGGTTATTGCGTGCAAAACTACCGGCAAATACATACATCAGTCGTATTAACAAACCTAACGCCTAATAAAGAAAGTGACAGTTCACTTTTACTTTTTAAAAACAATCTAGAACTTACCAGGGTGATCCAAACGAGGCATATTCTCCAATCCATTGCTATACACATACAAACATTGTCACAATAGTCAGCACTTTACATGTCGGTCGACATTTGTCAATGTAGCATGACATACGGAAAAGACATGCACCTTCCTATACAGTCCGGTATGTACTGGTCAAGTTCGTTTAGACAAGCCGTTTACGCTCCAACGTCCGTTTTATAATGAGCTCTGACGTCACTGCGGCGACGTCGTGCGCGCCTGCCGTGATTGCAGCAGAGAGAGGTGAGGGAGCTCTGAATTAGCTGGTGGTTAACAGGTGTTCGATATTGGGGATTGACCCAAGTACAAAGGTCAGGGTTTGCGGTGATTATTGTTTTTTTTAAATAGATGAAGGTCGGAGAGGTGTAGACAGGCAAAAAGAGGTGTGTCGTTTTTTACGGATGGTCGACTTCTTTTGGTGTTTTTTATTATAGACAAGTGTTTAGTTTTATTTTATTGCCTTGTGTGTATATAGTAAGCATATAAACTTGACAATGTAAAGTGAAAAGTACCTCTAGAAATAACTACAGTGTAATATGTAATGTTTATAGTCGACTGTACCCTACTGTTTTGTTTGTTTTTTAAGTTCTCCTCCTTATAAGGTTGTTTAGAAGAGATCGTAATTTATCGATCAAGATAAGACCGGCTCTTGGCACACTTTTTTTTATTGGATTTAATTTGAATAAATAATATTTTGTTTTCTATTGTAAAAGTGACTTGTAACATTTCGGTGTAATGTATCACTCGCGGCCCTTGTCTAATTGATTCCATAAGATAGGGACCGCAGGTGATACATTACACCGAAATGTTACTAGCCATCTTAACAACATTATAACACAGAATTATGTATGTAGGTATAATGTCGCATGATAAAGTGGAAACCGTTTACATTACCAACAAGGTCGCATATTAGGTACTTATTCGTAAAAGAATGCAATGGTTCAGTAGTATTTTTTATGTTTTCACTTTTCACCATAAAATTGTTTTGATTGTCAAGTTTTTCCCAGTGTTAGGGTGCGTCTCGCAACACCTCGCTCCGATTGTCAATTGTATGAAATCATATTAATGCGCAACTCTGGTGGAAATGCACCCTTAGTCAAGTATGGTCTTCACTCAAATGGCTCATGACCCTTTTTCATTACTTTTGGAATGCTTACAAATAGTAATTTATGTTAGGCCGGCATTACGTCTGGGGCCTGTTTTATAAAGCTACAAATTACAATTTGCAGGTTAAAAGTTTCCATTTGACACAACCTCTACCAATGACGACCATCCATTTGAGCAGTGTTGCCAGTTTAGACCTGAAATATTGTAACTTGTACTTTATAAAACGTGCCCCTGTAAGTTATTACTGTAAGTTTTGAAACAAAGCTATATGCCAGAGAGAGATGCAGATATTTGCCACTCACTCTTACCTATAGTTACGTCTCAAAACTTATAGTAATAACTTACAGGTGTAATGCCGGCCTAACAAGAGGGCCTGCTTGGTTTATGCTGTGAGTGTTGATTTTGAATCCCGAGTAAGCAAAGGTTCGCAGCGAGGGGTTTTAGGCACGTGATGCAAATAACTTTACACTCGTATTCACAAACAATACTTAAGGGATCCTTCACTGAGTAAACGCACTGCGTTCAATATAGCTTTTTGATTGGTCCTTTTTGACCGACATTTTGTTTATGAGATGATTTGAACCACCCTGTGCGTTCGTAAGCACTGTGAGACCTCATAGTGACGTTTGTGAATTCACCTCAGCAGCGAGAACATTACCTAAAGATAAAAAAATACAACGTGGTAAAAATTAAATCACATTTATATACCCACCCTGCCATCCATTTATATTGACATAGCATTGTTATCAGCATTAAAAAAAATCTCACGTTCGCAGCAAAATCGAAATATAACCACCGTTTTAAACAGCAATACCTGGGGCACGTTTTATAAAGCTACAAGTAACAATTTTACAGGTCTAAACTGGCAACACTGCTCAAATGGCTGGTCGTCATTGGTCGAGGTTGTGTCAAACGGAAACTTGTAACCTGTTAATTGTAATTTGTAGCTTTATAAAACAGGCCCCTGCCGGTTTGAGGTACTAAAGTGAAAAACCAGTTTGTAACGTTTCCAAAATATTTAATCATTAAATAAGAACTCCGGTCTCGCCTCATCAGACGGCGCTGCTACAGGGGTGATCTTCGTGTGCCGATGCTTAGTTTTGTGGTTTGCACATATGTTCGGCATGAATACACAAAACACATCCTGTGTGAGTCCTGTTACCATGTCCGTTATACGTCCCCTCCGGCTCATGGTCTGTAGCACTTGGAGTCCATTTTGGTTCACTATTTCTTGTAGCTGTAAGAAATATATACAGGGTGATGTTAGGATAAATCGTCAATAACTGGCCACTTGGGAGAATGTCATTTAGTTACTAGCCACCAATTATATATACTACGTGAATTTAAATAATTAATAAATACTTACAGGAGATGAATATAAAAGTAATAAAATTATGTATTAAGTAAATGGAATATTAAGGAAAGTATCTATAGGTTATATTACTCACTGCGTCTAATATCATCCCATCCCGGTTATCTCTATCTTCCAGCTCATCGAAGCAACTGTCGTTAGGTTCACAGATGGGTCCTTATACAAATCATATAAATAAACAGATTAAAGATGTGTTTCAAGCAGTTTTGGGGCTTGGTGTATTCGTGTAAAATTTTCCTGTTTTTATTATTTATAATTATGATTTTTCATTTATTTATATAGGTAACGTACCTTTAGTCTTGTACGTTAGGTACAAGTGACATTGATAAAAAGTTGCCTAAATAAATAAATAAATAAAACACAGAAAAATTTCACACAAGTAGACCCAAGTCCCAAGCTAAGCTCAAGGCTTGGTTCAACCTAAGTACCATGAGTTTACTGGACAAATACTAACCACGTTTACTCAAAGACATTTTAAGAGACTAATAACTCGTTCCTTTTTCAAACCTATTCTAGGTAAAGTCATCAGTGGTCAGCCAGAGACCAGCGTCGCTATTGTCTAACGCACTCGCAATTGCAATCGTCTTCAAAGTGGAACAATTGTTTTCATTTAGTATGCAGACAAGCATTCGATTTTCAAAATGAAAACGATTGCGATTGCAAATGCGTTAGGCAATAGCCCCTCAGTAGTCGACCTTATATGAGTGCGAATAGTGGGAAATATATTTTTCGTACTCATCCCACTGTGTACAGCGGCCATTAAGTACATTTTTTTTAATTATTTAAGCAACTTTAAAATATTAATACATCGAAGAAAATATTGTGAAATAACTATTTATTACACAAAAACTCCCAACATAATCGCGATCCTGTCTCCAGAGCTAATTATCTTTTAATCAGCCCAACCGACTTTCATGAAACCTTAAAAGAACAATTCTTAATAAACTAACTTTCTAAAAAAAAATTGCGTCCAAATCGGTCCATCCGTTTAGGAGTTACGATGGCACAGACAGACACAGATAAACATACAAACAGATACACAGATACACATATACATAATTACACAGATACAAGTTACAGACACTTTGATACCTAAACACATGAAACCTATCCCCCTAAACCCCTCTTTTTTAATAGGGGTTAAAAATAAATTGTAAGATTTGAAATTGGCCCACTTTTAGGCATTTTTTGGTTGATGCACTTTGTGCAGATTCCATAGCTACCACCATTTTAGGGCGAGGCCATGACACTGTTGCGGTGTGACTTCATTTTACTCATAACGTACCTAACACTTCATTCATCATCATCATTTTGTATTCTTGTATAATAAGGAATATACATACAATACATACATACATCCCGTCACATCCTTACGTCATCGTATTAATAAAACATGAACTCACTGCCTGTCTTGCGGCCAGGCAGGCGCCATATAGTTTCATCCATATAGTTACCAACCATTTCTTCTACATAATATCTTATAATGCTGTGTTTCATTCCCACAGAAAATGAATTTCTATTGGCGCGACTTTTATTTTCAACAGATTTTTTTTTTAATGTGTAAAAGGAGGCAGACGAGCACGCGAGTCACCTGATTGTAAGTGATTATCGCGTCCATTAAACATACGCAATACCAGAGAAATCAAAATGTACGAAAAATAAAATAAAATACAATAAACGTTTTTTGGCGTTTTTTTGCTCGACTTTAACAACCGCTGTATCTCTTGATCCGTGCGCAGGTAGATAATATTATTACTGTTGTCGCTATCACAACAAAAGTAAAAATAATATAAAATTAAAAGTACGCAAATATTTAAATAATACGTTGTTATATTTCTACACGACCCAGTGGTTGTCCATGGGAGCATATTAAGTGCAAATAAAAGAACATTCGCTGGTCGTCCTCGCGATTTTTACGGCTTCATTTATGATTAAATAAGGCCCAGGACTCCAATAGTCCCGTGATTGTCAAAGCCATATACATATTATACATATACGGACTCTGTTATAGGGCACTGATCGCCTATTTGGCGATGGGACGTTGACACAGCCGCCAAAAGACTGTGGCCTCGCGCTTACCCGTTTACCTTCCTGTTATTTAAAAAGTAAATAGAAATGTTATAGTTACCAGCCTTAGCATTCGACAATAGAAGCCACACGGCCATCTGAAAAAAATGAGCTACTGAAATAAAAAACATATCAGCTGGTCGGTTTTCGGTCGACGTTATGACTCCCACAGACCACAGATATATCACGCCACCTTAAGCTTCTCATATTCATTTTTGCTGTATGTTTGACATAAAGTCTTAAAATACAGTAGGTAGCTTCAATATTATGATGGATGAAATGTTGTTTATACATAAACAAAGCTCTATGGTTCAAATAAAAACATATTTCCCGCTACAACTTAAAAAAAATAAAGGAAATATGCCTGCATCTTTTATAAAAGCAATGTGTCATAACATCTTCTTTGTACAGATGGGCCCGTTTGGATTATTTTCGACCCGATGACCGATACTTTAATGTAAACATTAAGATACAGGTACATACTACTTATAGGATACTTACCCTGAGTACTTAGATGTAATCATCTATGCTAGTTATCCGAGGGGCTATTGAACTGTGCTATAATTCATATTTTTTAAATACAGTTTCATAATGAAAATAAAAATAAGGCATCAGACAAGACTTACAAACAATACACCAGCTAATGTCAGCATTTTTCCGTTCAGTTTCCGTGGACGAGTCCTGAATCAAGCTTGGCAGCTACTGTAACCATCTGGCTGCTGGTAAGACTCACATCACCTATATTTGTAGACAATTAGACCCGCAATTGGCCAAATTCAATTAGTTGGAACGAATTGTTGCTAATTAAGTTAGTTATGCACTGTATATTACAATTACCTACCATTTACACCTAGTAGTTTTCTGCGATACTTTTGACAAGTTTTTTTTCCGGTTTTTCTTCCAAATTTTCTGCAAACAACTTCCTCCTAGATTTTATATTTATGTAGTTAGTTAATTTCGATCCAAAGACCATGATGCTTTGGCAGTGAAAAATATCTGCGCTACGCTTCGTTGTATGCGCGCTGGCCTTAATAGAATTTACTTCATTAGGTTTGGCAATATTCGACCCATATTCGGGCACCGACTAGCGTAAACGGCTTTTTCATGGTAAATAACGAATCCGGTGACACCTAATGTGGTCATTGCATTCGGTCACGTATGTACAAGTAAATTCGTCACAGGGATCTATTAGCATGAAGTTAATATACAGTAAATTTAACAGCATTTTGAACGAGACTAAGTATCATTGCTGTGAAGAAGCAGCACATGAAACTGAAGTACACTTACTTACTCGTTGCATAACCTTTCACTTTGCTCAATCTCTCAAGGGTTAGCTGGAAGAGATGCCGAAAAGGGATAACTTCATCTTTGTAGCCTGTAGACAGACATGTAGGTACTTTTTACACCGGAAAATATTTTTGTTGTTGAGAAAATTGCGATAAACGCTACACAGACAAAGTCGTGGGCAAAAAAATATAATGAAATTAGTTAATGCAACTTTTTGCCACCACCATCTTACCGCCAGTTGACTCACTATGTAACACTTATTTTTGTATATTTCTTCCTAGCTGTATGTGGCGGTCAATAAACAGTTTTTATTGTATTGTAACTTACAAGGTTGCTCTGTTACCAAGCAGCAGTACTTACCTATTTCATTGTTGTTCTCCAGTGTGAAAGGTTTATCTGATCCACTGCCCTTGAAGCAAATAGGAGGACAAGTTTTAAGTAGATAAAGACACATTAATCAAACAGACAAACAGTTTATGCTATCATAACATTGCCAGGAAATGGGACTAAAATTTATGACCATGATTATTCGCACCCAACGGCCCCTCTGTGATTTCGATTCACTAATGGGTCCTTATCCACTTCCAACTTGTCCCCTATTTTTGACCGACTTCAAAAAAGGAGGAGGTTCTATGTTCCACTCTATTTTTAGGGTTCCGTACCTCAAAAGGGAAAAACGGAACCCTTATAAGATCACTTTGTTGTCCGTCCGTCTGTCCGTCTGTCAAGACCCTTTATCTCGGGAACGCGTGGAGGTATCGAGTTGAAATTTAAACCATATACTCAAATCTACAGTCCCTTGAAGCTGGGAAAAAATCAAACTTCTACATTTACGTAAAAAAAAGATACGGCCGTTTATGTCGCAAAAAACGTGTATTTCGACACTCTCGAGGGAATCAAAATGTATAGGGTATTTCCCGTTGACCTAGAACTATGAAATTTGGCAAGTAACACCGTCTTTTACTGTAAGTATAGGAAAAAATCTGAAATCTGTACATTTTTAATCAAATCACAAAAAAACATGGTCTTTATGCAAGGAACTGGCGGAATTTTCAAATTTATATTATTTTAAGTTGTATAGAAAATTTAAGGCCTTCACCATTCAGCCAATTAATACCTTTTGCGATAATGTCCCGAAATGGTTCTGTATTTTTCCACATTCAGCACATTTTTCATAAAATGTTTTTGGGAGTCCGAGCGATAATCATGAAAAGTAGTCAAATAAAGCCCTTCATTTATCTTTTTTGCTGTACTTTAACCATTCTTCATAAAACTCCCTCGGTATCAACGCTTCGTTTTCTTCAAAAAAGTCAAAAACACGAATCAGCACGAGGTTTCTAATTAAATTAATATAAAGCGTATTAATGAAGCTATCATTGAAAAAAAATACAGGCTGGGTACATGCGCGCCGAGCAACAATGAGCTGGCGGCAGCGCGCCGACCCGACAAGGTCGGCCACGCCGGCGTGACCATAATATTTTGATAACTTTTTAAGAGAAAGTTACATACATACATACATTAAATCACGCCTGTTTACCATACACATTAGTTATGATAAATGAAGTGCTAGCTACTCGCCAACAGATGGTGTTAGTAATCGTAAATGATGCTAATTTTGAATGTTACTTCTACGATTAATATAACATACATATTTGTGTAAGGGCATACCTTGATGGTTCGGTCATTTGGAAAGGATGGATGAAAGAAGATTGACGAAAGAGATATACAGAGCTAAAGTGAGTGGAAGGGTCGGAAGGGGCCGCCCTAGGCGTACTTTTTCGAATCAAATCGGAGAAATACTGGAAAAGGGCCGAATTTTAAGTAGGTACCCGAAACCGACGTGCGTGCATGACTCGATGCATGAATGTGGAAGAAGCGAAAGAGATTTGTCAAGATCGTAGCAGGTGGAACGAAGTGGTCTCTGCCTACCCCTCTGGGAAACAGGCGTGATTTAATGTATGTATGCATGTACATATTTGTGTTATTCAAGGTACTGAGCGATACAGAGCTATAACACGCTATACGGAGTTTTTTTTTTGGCGGTGTCTGATAGACGTTACGTCAGTCGCAGAGAGTTAAAAATCTGTGTTGAAATTTAGGCTAATCAAAATGGACCTTATTGCATAGATCATAAAGTACATAACAAAATGAAGAAAGTACTATTGCGTTTTCCAACCATTATTATCTTACATACGGAACCCTCGGTGCGCGAGTCCGACTCGCACTTGACCGGTTTTTTTTATGTATGTTCGCCGATTTCTCCGTCAATTGTTAACCGGTATTTTTTAGTTTGATAGAGAATACTTTCGAGGTGGTCCCATTGTCACCAAATTTGTGATGAAGGGATCAGTGAGGAATTGAGGGAACTCCTCTAATATTGTAGGCAATTTTTAAATTTAACAGAAACGTCTCTTTACGAAATTATAAACTATATTAAAGCGAAAAAAAATCGTATGCTGACCATACCCTCCGAGTATGAAAAGCAAGCGATTACTAATTTCGTGGATCTTAAGTAGGGTCTTGGTGGCATAATTGGTACCTAATGCGCCTACATCGGCCCGGAGAGCCAGAGGAGATGTAGGTTCGAATCCTGCCTAAGACCGACGAATTTTTTTTCGCTTTAATATAGTTTATTGTAGGCAATATAGCGATTTTAGTCTTTTTAGTAACAAGTCCAGTATTTGCATTCAGAAAGTATAATTTGGTGAAGTGGAACTGATTATGAAGTCTGCTGTCCAACTGAAGTCGGATTTTGGTTTTACATATTGTGAGTCGCCGACCTCAGTTGAACTAACCTATATAGCGACCTATCATAATAATAGAAGTTATTTTTTGCGTTTTTTGAAGGTAGTTGTTTGTTTTTTAAAACATTTATATTCCACTGTTGGCATATCCCATATATATATGTTTTTTCCTGTCGGGACTTTTTCATTCCATCAAATAAACAAATCATTTTACCATTATTACTTCATGATCACGTACTTTTGTAGTTTGAGCATGGTCTTATTATTTATTTATACGCTTAATCATTGTCATCATGTTATTTTGAGGTAATAATCTCTACTTAATATTGTATTTATTGATGAAAGATGACTGATGACTGTCAAAATATACCATTTTTTCAAGTGTTTTGACGTGATAAATGTTATAATACGATGTTGATAAAGAATAGGTACGAGTATATAATATGCACAAGCTTTTTAAGTAACTAATTAGTTGTAACATTATTCCCATCACTATTTCATCCTCTATCTGAAGACAAGGTGTACTTATTATACGATAGTACTTATTATTGTCAGTGGAATAGGGAATAGACTTGTACTCAACACCCCTTTCGCAGTAGCGTTATTGTTAAAAGGTAAAAAAAAAGATTTTTCAAGTATAAACATTTTTATTTTAGTTCATAATAAAACTTACGTAAATATTGCCTATAAATAAATCCAGTCTACAGCAGTTTACACTATGGAAGTACAGTTTTAACTATTTATTATTCGTTTATTTACTGCTATTTTAGAGCTGCTCTTGTAAAAATTGACATTCTCACACTGAAATGAACATTCTGGGAAGTGATACTGTCTGTGAAATGAGTGTCGACAAAACAAAATTACACCGAATGTCACTCATAATGTTCCTACGAACTCTGTACAGGCCCGGGGGGCTATTGTCTAACTCACTCGCAATCGCAACCGGCTTCAAAGTGGAGCGATTGTTTTCATTTCGTATGCAGACAAGCCTTCGATTTTCAAAATGAAAACGATCATAATTGCGAGTGCGTTAGACAATAAGCCCCCCGGGCCTGTACAGAGAGAGTCTTTGATCTGCTATCGTACTGTCGTCGTTTTGATAGCTCTTATTTACTTGACAGTAGTGGTGGCTGACGTCAAAACAATGCCATAACAGGACAAAGACGATATCGTTATAACCGCCGGGAATAGAGGTCCAGGTTGGTTGCAATGATTAACTAAACGTAAGTTAATACTATGAAAAACAGCAGAAGTTGCAAATCACCAACTTTTCTTAATTAATTTAAACACTCGACTTAAATAGTGATATGTGTATTAAAGGTAAATCCCACTTTATATAACACCTAATAATTCTTCCTAAGACTGTATTATGAGCTATCTAAATCTGAAAAGTTCCAGTCAGTGAAAGAGACTGCGATACATTATGACTCCTGTAGTTATTTCCCTCTCACTTACTAGACAAAGTTCCAGTGCAGGCTAAAATAGCAAATAAGATGGCCTCTGTGGTCCTAGACAAAAGGAATTCTGTAAATGTTTCCCAATCGCTCAAAGGTTAACTGTAAGAAATCCCTTAAAGGGATAAGTTCGCCTTTGTACATAACTTTTGTTTCTGTCTATTTTGTTGTTTGTTATTTTCCCGTTTGTACAATAAAGTATTTACATACAAACATACAAATGTTATCGTTAGCGAAAGTGTATAGGATTGACGTAACCCAACGGACGGTCGCGTCAATCGCTTACGTCAATTCAATTACAAACATTTTGTCAGTTTCACGTTAGATACTATTATACATTCTCGTCTAGAGCCTTTGATGTCAATACAAAATTAACTTAAAAAGGAGTTCTAAAATTATTATATTAATCCTCTTATTCTAAAGTATACTTTGGCTTTATCTTTCATTAGGACATTTGAATTTGACAGAAAGTGGCAAAGCATACTTCAACTGCAATAGGTTTAATGTACGTTTCTGAATTTAGGGGTTAGTCTTTAAGAAGCGATTTCTCGAGTTATTAGATATCACTTTACAGTAACAATCACAAGGAAATTGTAAATAAACATTGATTAGATTTCCTCTGTGATCGATCACTGGCGCGACCCGTTCGATGAATTTCTGCGAACAGCTAGCACTGTAGCCGAAAGGGAACACAGCCACAGAGTCACAAGGTTCTTGTTCGTGCCTGAAAACAATCAATATAATAGTTACTCATCGCTTGCAAAACAGATGGCCGATGGAGTCAAAGAATTTAAGTAGAAAGACGCAACGTGGGAAGACCTCTAACAAGATGGTCGACATGGCTAAGATTGCGGAAAACCGATGGATGTAAATGGTGCAGGACCAAGGACCGATCCTTGTGGCAAACCTTAGGAGAGGCCACGGAATAGAAAAAACAGTGGAAGTGGCATGAGCTTCGCTTAGTATCAGACCTGTTGTCGCCAATACTCAAACTATCATAAAAACAACACGCCACCATGGAAAATGTTTTTGGTGCAGCTATCGTTTTTACATTCCAAAATAGCACAATAAGGCATGCTTCTGGATTTATTTCCTATTTTAGAAATGACGATATATTGAAATATCGAAATAAGCGATCGCGGCAAAAGTATGGTAGGTTATGCGGAACTCCGCATAACCGTGCCACACGTTACACGCCCACTTGACACTTCTACTGTTTTTTCTGTTCTGTGGGAGAGGCCTATATCCAGTCCAGCAGTGGACGTCTTTCAACTGAACTGATGATGATGACGCTAGGCCTCACTGGGTACCAAAAGGTAGACCAACGATCTGATAGAGACCATGGGAAGCCCATTGATGCGAGTAGCACGGGTTACCCTCGGAATCCCTAATCAAGTTGACAAGATAAATTAAAAAAAAAGCAAATTCTAAATATTTATTCAGTACATAGGCCACATGAGGGCTCTTTTACACGTCGGTAACATTGAGTGAATCTACCTACCAGCGTTTCGAATAAGATAATCCAACAATACCGCGGTTAGGTTAGGGTTGTATTACCTATAACAACACTAAGTGCAGTGTTCACCAACAATTAAACGGTTGGTTAGCGGTTTAACGGTTGTCAAATGTATTGACTAACAGCTGATTAAGACTTAACCGTCTGTTTAATTGGTTGGTGAACTCGGCCCTAAGTGCAGTGTTCACCAACAATTAAACGGTCGGTTAGCGGTTTAACAGTTGTCAAATGTATTGACTAACAGCTGATTAAGATTTAATCGTCTGTTAAATTGGTTGGTGAAATCGGCCCTAAAAAAACAAAATTCAGGAGGAATTGGCTTTAGGATAAATGAAAATTCGGACAAACGATGCATTAGGACAAATAACTATTAAGGATTTCCATATAGACCTCATTTACGGCTTGAGCGGTGTTAGATACGCGACGAAAGTAACAAATACGTAAAGAACTCACCCACAAACTTCAACACGGAACCTCAGAAGCGGATTATTTCCAGGGTTCAATACAAAATGCCACGTGCCGTGGACGTCCTGCGCCGCTTGCGGGATGATATACTGAATCAAAATAAACGGATAAATAGGTAACTATACGCGAAAACCTAATTCAAGACCAAAATCTGACAGTTCCCATCTTGATTATTTAGTTGTTTTAACATTATTTCATAAAAAACAGCAGTAATATTAGGTTAAGTTTTATTTATAAAAATACCTCTTAAACCAAAATGCAGTAATCCCAGCGAATGTGCGCCCGTTGAGTTAGATTTTCGAGTACCGTAAAACTACACAGCCATGATCCTAGCCTACAACAATAGTTCAATTTTCCTCATTACATTATTCTAAAATTTATGATACCTTACTGCTATTATTGCTGGGTATATGTACTGTTTGGCCTAAAATCGATTGCTCTAAACTCTAGCTATACCTAGCTAAAGCTATCATAGTTTTAGAATAATGTGATAAGCAAAATTGGACTATCATTGTAGGCCAGGACCATCATAGTTGTGTAGTTTTACGGTATAAGTATTTATTTTATTTACTTAACCTAGACGGATATAATGGCATTTTCTACAAAACCAAATAATCTCGCCACTTCGCCTTTAATGTACAAAGGCCTTACCTTTTCTGTAAATATTGTATTTGATTTTCTGTGTTTTATACAATAAAGACTTTACATACATAAATACTCTCTTTAATTTAATTTTCTTTCATTTTTATATTTTTTTGTAACCTACCTACCTATTACGGTCTTGAGATATATACAGCCGGCGCGGCGGACTGACGGACAGCGGAGGTTTCGTAAATTGGACCCCGTTGGTACCCTTTTAATTTCGCCTTTTTTACTAAAATTTACTTTTATGCAGTATTAAAAAAAACATAAATATAAAACAAATATTTAGTAGTAAAAACGTTACCTTACGGACTGCTCTGCAAAGTGGGACTTCATTCGGATTGTTTTGGATCGTCTCAGCCAAGCCTGTTTGTTCGTTGACGAAGTATTCAAATTTCTTATTTCCAAGCTGAAATAAAAAAGGAATGTTAATATTACGTGTGTTCTTTGTATGTTATCAATGTTTATTCCACATTGTCTTTTACCCTATTGTTAAAATTATGATAGCTCTTATTATCTTAACCGTAAAGGCTGCTGTAGGACAGACGCTTTCCATCTTAGGTTCAACGTTGGCAACGTATTTGACGACGAGTTAACTTAGTTGATAGAGTAATCCTGCCTTTAAAGCTAGCTGTCCTGGGTTCGATTCCCGGTCAGGGGAAATATTTGTGTGATGAGCTCGAGTTGGTCTTGGATATTATGTATGTAAGTATGTATTTCTCTATATACGTATGTTTATCGTTGCCTAATGCCTATAGTATATGGCGGTGCTATTGCACCTGCGGGGCTATTGTAACTTTTCATACTAAAATGTGTCCTACTTTTAAAATTAGTATGAAAAGTTACAATAGCCCCGCAGATGCAATAGCCCCGCCTCACCTTACCCCCTTTTTACCTTATTGTATTGCAACAAGGATCAAAAGTGGATACATCTCTTTGTAGTCGGCTGTACAAGCCTAGAGCTTTGGGGCTAAGTCAATTTGAATGGGAGTGTCCCACGGTATTTATTCTAACACTTAATAATGCTGACGACTTACTGCAGTGACTAGTTTGCTTGCATGCTCCTCTGGGTAGCCAGGCACGTATTCGCAGTAGCTCTGCTTCAAGCATTCCTTCGGAATATTCGGCACGAATTCTAGAAAATTACAATAAAGGTTAGCTTACTGTTATTTCACGAGTACTACAATTTATATCCACTTCAGCGGGCCTAGTACGGTTGCGTTTACATCGCGTGTCAAAATGTGGATAAAGCATCCGTCACTCTCGTACTTAATGACGTGTCAGAAGGTGACGGATGCCTTATTCAAACTTTGGCACGTGATAAACGCAGCCATGTTAGGGCCCCGGCGCCTCTATTCTAGGCGGTAAAAACCATATCGTCTTTGACATGTTAATGTATTGTCAACGTTTTGATAGCTCTTATTTACTGCACAGTAATGGCGGCCAAGGTAAAAACAATACGATATGTCAAAAGCAATATGCTTTTACACAGTAAAACAAGCCAAATGAGCGATTTTAAAAATGGCACATAGTTAAGGACTAAAATGAACAACGGTAAGATTTAACATTACGTCACAAAAAATTGACATAAATTTATGTACGATCACGGACTTTAATTTTTTATCCAACATAGAACCTTGTCATAATGACAGCGTCAAGTGACGAGATAGAAATTACATAGGAATTAATCGCAGGTTATAAGCGACAAGATTCTATAGTGGTTCATCAATTAAAATCCGTGACCGTACGGCCCTCTTACGCCAGTAGGAGTATCTTAAATTCAATAGCCGAAGCAGATTAAATCCTCACCTGTTGGTAATATGGTTTCACTTGCTACAGTTGTTAAGTCTGATATACCATCATTTAATTTTATCTTACAGCAGATTACCGTTGTTAATTTTAGTTTTTAACTATATGCACCTTTTTTGATTACCGCCCAGATATAATTGGAACTTGAGGAAATAATGATTCTACTACTTAGATTTTTAATAAAATATTGGCAGGTTTTTTTGTATTTATTGCCTCATTTTGAGATAGGTATCATCACAAATTCATTTTTCCTATACAATTAATAAAAATTGGATGTTCCACTTTTGGTCATGAAGTAGTGAACAGATTTTTAGTAATGGGACGTCTGAATTTCTTTTGTATTATTCGCCATGAACGAGTGAGTGACATATTATAAGTTGGTAAAAAATATAAATATTATTCATAATTTTCATCAACTTTTCAATTAAAAATCAATGAAAATAGTTATTCAATGAAAATTAAAATAAATATTCATAAAAGGTCTTAAGTAGTAATAAGTTGTCTAATTTTAAATTACCATTATTCGCTTTCAATATCCCGAACACCGCCATCTGTAATAATATGAAATAAAAGAAAATATAGTGAGTGATTGATTATTGATTATACAATATTACGTAAACCATTCATAACATTTTGTAATTTCCTCGTCTTTGACTTAATCAAATTTTGTATTGGTATTTTGGTTGAAAAACTAAAGTTATTTGATTATAATAAATCGGGTGTCATTATGAAAGGGCTTAATCTGCACATTTCAAAACAATTTTATTTTTATTTTTGTGCTGTACTTTTTGATTTAAAGCCAAAAATGTACAAAAAATGACCGTTCCCCCCCTTATCTCCGAAGTTTTTCACCTTCACGACGGCAAAATATTTAACTGTAATTAACCATAGTTACATCTGGCTGATTCGACCCGATGCCGAAGGGAACGTGTTAATCAAAAATCTGAAAGAATCCTGACGGGAAAAATAAAATGAAGGGTTCATTATTTACAGTTTTTAAGAAATTACAAAAAAAGCTTTGAAAATCCGTATTAAAATTTAGGCTAGTCAAAATGGACCTTATGTCATCTAAAATAAAGTTCATAACAAAATGAGTATTTTCTTTTGCGGTTACCAAGCATATTATCTTAAATACGGGACCCTCAGTGCGTGAGTCCGACTCGCACTTGACCGGTTATTTGTTTTTTTATTTATTTATAAAATTGGACCTACATTGGTAGACAGCCACAAAAATTAAAAAAAAAGGATAGTCAGGGATAAAAAGAAAACTAAACATTTATCACATTAGAAAACCTATAATTATCTACAAAGGAAATAATATAATATTAGGTAGTAGAAAAGATACTTACCATTAAAAATCCAAACATATTAATCATCATTTCTTTCTTTAAAATGTTTGCCCCTTAATTCAACTTAACTTCGTTGCACAAAAAAATCGTACATACGAGAAAAAAATGTTCAAAATTTTAAATAGATTCTGTTATTTTTATTTTTTATTATCCACTCCTTTTTTTGCCCGTGCCACAGGCAAACTTTATATTAATAAAATATGTTTCAATTGAACCAACAAAATCGTAATTTAAACTATAAATTATGCTTACTCAAAGACCACACTGGTCTGTGTTTAAAAATACTGTGTGACGTTAATACTGCAATTGGTTGTATTTGTAACCGGCCGGAGTTAATATAAAGCCAATAAATTATTTGTTACGTTCATGACTTTGATAACTCAATCAAACCCTTGATATGCATCACCACGCACACAAACTGGCATAGACACACACACTCACAATGCCACACGGCAATGACCTCATTTTAGGGATTCGCAGTAAAAACCATTGACCTACCGCCAAACAGCAGTGTTCGCATTGTTGTGTTCCGGTTTGGGGATAAGACGTCGTTGTAATGACTAGCATAGAGGCATTCCTTTAGTCCTCAGGGTTGGCAACGCATTTGCAGTCTTAGGATTGCAGTCTTGTGAATGCGAATGTCTATGGGTCACAGTTTCCACTTGCCATCAGGTAGCCTGTGTGCTCGTTTGCCTTCTCTATGCCATAAAAAAAAGTTTTGAATAAAATATAAGTGTTTCCGGCACTCATGATGATTTTAATTTTAAGATTTTCGTACCAAAATCGTATTTGCTGGCGGTTAATTAAAAAAAAACTCGACTACGGAACCGTGCAATGTGTATCGATAGTAATGTTACAAAAAGTTATGTTTAATTTTATCTGGCTAATTAAAAAGTACACAATTGAATCAGCTACCAGGTCAAAAGTGAATAAGATAAAGCGAATCAAGTAAATATTTGTATTACAAAACATTATATTTTTTGCGATAAAAAGTAGTTTCTCCAGTGTTTTCTGTTTATTTATTTTTATTTGCTGCGCGATAAATCCTTGACTATAATCAGAAACTCCCGTTATTTCTCATATTGTTATTTATATTAATTGCAGAAGAAAAATGGAATGTATGATTCGTTGTTTTTTTATTATGAATTATGATATATTATGAATTTTTATTATGAAGTCTAACAGCCGCACTCAGTGATAGTTAGTGCAGTGTTCACCAACAATTAAACGGACGGTTAGCGGTTTAACGGTTGTCAAATGTATTGACTAACAGCTGATTAAGACTTAACAGTCTGTTAAATTGGTTGGTGAACTCGGCCCTTAATGAGTTGAATGACGATTAAGTCGTTCTTTAGTGACGATTTTTCACACACAAAAATTGTCTCAAAATGTCTCGAGCAGTAGGTAGGTACCTTACCTACCGCTGCACCGCTCTCGAGACTCTCGAGAGCGGTGCAGCGGTAGGTAAGGTACCTACTGCTTCGCCGTTTTAATACTATAATGCTCTGACATGTGACATAGCACATTAGAGCTTAAAGCGCGTACAGATTATGCGCGGCAAACGCACGAACATTGGCTCGCGCGGCGGACGCGCGCAATGGGGACGTGGTTGCCGCGCGCGGCATCGGCAGTGCGAACATTGCCGCGCAGGGTAGTGATTCTTTCAAAAGCAAAGGTGAGCGAACGCAGGAGTGATGTCCAAGCGGCGAGTTTAAGTAGTCCCGTCAAAGCGAACAAAACACATTTCAGCACGTGTATTCAATTTGGCAGTATGGCTTCTCGAACGTATAAGGCTGCCTAATTGAGAATGCACGCGCTAATATGTGTTTTGCTCGCTCTGATGGGACTACTTAAACTCGCCGATTGGACTTCATTCCTGCATTCGCTCACCTTTGCTTTTGAGAGAATCAATACCCTGGAGCGTGCTGCGGGGCGAACCGATCACTGTTTTTGAGGCCGCATCAAAGGAGCTTCAGGCGCTCGCTCGCGCGCATTTGGGAGGGTGTTGTGAATGAACGAACTAAAGTGGCGCGGGCTATTGAGCTGGATCGCTTGTCGCGCGCGGCAGCCGCGGTTTCAAAATTCACATAAAATATTGGCTCGCGCGGCAAATGTTCCCTCGAACATTGGCTCGCGCGGCTGCCGTGCATAATCTGTACGCGCCTTTAGATCAACCTCGCTGATAACTTTTCGACAAACCAGTCTTCGAAAAAGTTAGATAAAATTATTATTATTAGGTACTTGGAACTCGTTTTGCACTGACTCTGACCTATTCGTATACTTCTTACGATTACGTTGTTTGCTGACGATATCAATGTCATCATCATTATATTTAAATCAAATACACGAATAAAACGAAACAAAGAAAAGTAACAATGATTTATTAGGAAAGTAAATGGTTAATACTATGACTAGTAATATACAGATTAATTCAAACATCTTAGGTTAAATCGCATGAACATAACAGTACAGGCAATAAAATCGTTCATTATCTAACTGTATTATAATAAATTTAATGGTCTAAGATCCGAATAGGAGAAAAATTTCACCGAGCTGTTTATTCGATGAAAAGTATTTTATATACATTTTAATACGCTAAATAATATGTGGCGAATAGGTAGACTGACAAAATTTCAGTGCAGTACTTGTATAATTTTTTTAAAATTAAAAATGAAAATGGTTGTTTAATATAGAAATTACATACTAATCGAAGGTATGAAGCCTATAGAATATACAAACGTTAGGTTTGGTGCTAATTACTAGTACCGACTTACCTGTTTATACCTGCCTACCCAATAGTTTGACGGGAAAAAATAGTCAACCTAACGTTTGCATATTCTATAGGCTTCATACTTGCCATTGGTATGTAATTTGTCTATTAAACAAGCAATTGCAATTTTTTAAAACAAAGTAATTTTTTTTTATTAACATATTAAATTTGATATAAAATACTATCGAATAAACAGCCCGGTGAAAATCGTCTCCTATTCGGATCCTCTACTATAAGATATCGATATTATTAACCAACAATAAATGGATGCGTGTTTAAAAAATATTTTTCCCCTTTAAAGAAAGAAGTTTTTCAAGTTATTACATTGCTGTAATCGAGTGTGATATAATCGAATCGTGATTACTGTATAATAATGTGTAGTTTTCCTTATTATTATAGCTCACACCGTACTAGCGTGCTTCTAGTCATGTTTGTTTACATGTCTAGTTTCCTCCATGCTTCAAGGACATTGAATTAATAATCTCTTATTCATTACTGTCTTAAGATCATAAATATTAAGTGTCATGTGTGAGCTCAGAATATTAATTACGTACGCAAAAATATATACATAGAGGTACATACGTATAATAATGAACTTGATTAAAAGAGTATTTAACACGTTTTAAAATGAACTTATTAAACTTATTAGGGTCTCCCCAGACCTATCGACGCGGAATCGGCTTGAGCCGGTAAGAAAAAGTTTTACCGGTAAGAAAACGACGTCGTTCAGCTCGGCTCGAACCGAGCTTAGTTTAGACCTGTAAAATTGTAACTTGTAGCTTTATAAAACGTGCCCCTGACCATAAAACATAAAAAAGATACATAATATATATAAAGTAACCAGCATACGGAAACTATATCGATCCAAATATGTCTTGTAGTTGTTTATAGATATACAATAAAGAGTATACATATTATTATATACATACTTTATAAATGTTATTGCAAGTCGTGACTATCTCAGTAGGAAAACCGTCATCGTTTTATAACCTGATGTCCTTCCTTAGATACTTATATGTAATATAATAATTATAATCTAAATATACCTTTGTTGTGCAATAAATACATAGTGTTAACAGCAGAAGGAGATATAGAAAACTAGCGACCCGCCCTCGCTTCGCTTCGGTTTAGGTAAATTTTCTGGAACACCCGTACCTAATCCAGATTTTATTATACAAAGCTAAACCTTTGAATCAGTCTATCTATTGATGAAAATCGCATTATAATCCGTTGTGTAGTTTGAAAGATCTAAGCGTACAAATTAGGGAATGCAAATAACCGGTTATAACTGGTTTTAACCGGTTATTTTCATACAAAAACGGTTAATAACCGGTTAAATTGCATTCCCTAGTACAAACAAAGGGACAGACACGGCGCGAAGCGACTTTGTTTTATACTATGTAAAGATAAATATCATATAAACACGAACTTTAACCTTATTGAGTAAGTAACGTTAACCTATTGTCTTTATTTAGTATCGTTCACGTCATTACTTTACGTCTAGTAACTTCAACTTTATACGGTAATACCCACGGAATAGAAAAAACAGTGGATGTGGCATGAGCTTCGCTTAGTATCAGACCTGTTGTCGCCAATACTCAAACTATCATAAAAACAACACACCACCATGGAAAATGTTTTTGGTGCGGCTATCGTTTTTACACTTCAAAATAGCACAAAAAGGCATGCTTCTGTATTTATTTCCTATTTTAGAAATATCGAAATATCGAAATAAGCGATCGCGGCAAAAGTATGGTAGGTTATGCGGAACTCCCCATAACTATGCCACACGTTACACGCCCACTTGACACTTCTACTGATTTTTCTGTTCTGTGTTTGTAACACGCCAGACACGCAGACTACGGCGTCGCTTAGCGACAACAGCTACGCACACAGAGACAAGTGCACGTGCATCTACACACACTAGTATAGCTCACCCGTTTTTGTGAGATAAAACAGCTGTACAGTATTCCCAGCTTTTTAATAGGTTTCGCTTGGCTATCGCTATCACGCTTGCACTCGCAACTGACAATATATTTGTCACTCGTATGTCATAGAAAAACGAAGATTGCCGATTGCTATTAAGAAAATTGTTGCACTGTAAGACAAGGTGACTTAGACCCGTATTCACAAACAATACTTAAGGGATCCTTCACTGAGTAAACGCACTGCGTTCAATACAGCTTTGTGATTGGTCCTTTTTACCGACCTTTTGTTTATGACACGATTTGAACCACCCTGTGCATTCGTGAGCACTGTGAGACCTCATAGTGACGTTTGTGAATAAGGGTGTTATTCAAAGCGCCCGTCTCATACATGAATATTACGATTAAACCTTAAATAAAAGTTATTCAAAGTGAGTTAAATCTATTATTATTGCCTCATCACAACTTAATAAACGTGACATAAAAAAAACGTGCGCATCATAAAAAAAAAACTGATAAAGTCGTAAAATGCAAATCAAATTGCTTCTGCTTACCTACTACTTGATTTATAGGATTAATAATAGTAAATGTTAGGGGGAAACCTCATACAAATTGGTCTAGTCCAAAGTTAAACTCTAGGCCTATACTAGACTATGATAACCATATTTATAATATAGAGAAACACATAAATAAATACAAAGAAAACATCCAAAACTCAGGAACAAACTCGCGCTCATCACAAAAATATTTGTCATTACGGGGAATCGAACCCGAGTCCGGTAGCGTCAGCAACCACAACCAACTAAACTGTGCCGTCGACTAAAAAACTGCTTTAACTAAGCAGGCAAACATGGGCAACGAAACGGGACAAAACATCTATCTGACTTTGTCTTAGAACCGAACTTTCCCGAAGTCATGAATCATTTCTTCAGTTCTTTGGTTTGCCGAATCTCGAAGCGAGATCAGTTGTGGACCGATAGAAGCAGGAGCAGCAAACTGGTAATTCTGTTGTAATGGTCTCCGATCCTCCTTTCCCGTCAGACACGACGATTTCCCAGCTGTTGTGCTTCTGCTTGCAAAACGTCTCGTAGCCGACGGCTTCTCCGTAGGGTTTGAAGCATTTAGATCCAGGAGTGCTGGAACAACATGAATTAAATATCAGGGGACTCAGGGGGACAATGTCACACCAATTGACCTAGTCCCAAACTAACACCCGTATTCCAAACGTCACTATGAGGTCTCACAGTGCTCACGAATGCACAGGGTGGTTTAAAACGTCTCATAAATAAAAGGTCGGTCAAAAAGGACCAATCACAAAGCTGTATTGAACGCAGTGCGTTTACTCAGTGAAGGATCCCTTAAGTATTGTTTGTGAATACAGGTGTGAGCTCTAGGCTTATACTATGGGTACAGTCAACAGCATAAATAAGTGATCATTTATGTACCTTGTCACATTAACGTCGTGTTTGAAATGTTATACAAAATTGTGAAACGATTGAAAGCGACAAGGTACATAAATTATCACTTATTTATGCTGTTGACAGTACTAGACAACGATATAAATACTTATACAGAGAAATAAATACTTAAATAAATAGAAAACATTCATGACTCAGGAACAAATATTTGCGCTAATCACACTAATATCTGCCCTTACCGGTATTTGAACCCAGGACCGCTAGCTTCGTAGGCAGGGTCACTACCGACTAGGCCAGCGCGTCGACATATAATTATAAGATAACTTAAAGATTAACTAGAATTGATATCTCTTAAAGTGCCCAAACGATTTTCATAAAACCTAGCTAAAAAACCATCCCGATTGAAATAGATTTATTTAAAAAAAAACTGCGTTCGAATCTGCTTTCGGGACCTACGATCCCATAGATATGACATTACACACATACTACCGCACTCAGACACGTCAATTAAATTTAATGATCGATTAAAGTTGCTGCTGTCCATTTCTTTGCTAAAGCAATAGAATTATACAACACGTCACTAAACAAGCAATTTAATTGACGTCTCTGAGTGCGGCAGATAGACTCAGTGCAACAGCTCTTGAAGTCTTTAGGGTCAGGTAAAGTCAGTTAGGGTTAAATAACAGGTGAGAAGATACACATATAAGTACGAATAGAAAACTCGAAAACCGCTTACGGCGGTAAATATCTTAAACTAAACATACTAGGTCCTAAGTATACTTACACACAAGTTTCTAAGCGCACTTTTTGCACATAATTGTGCTGTTCCGAGTTGACGACGTCGCGCCAGTCGTCAGTCCGTTTGTTGCGCACCTTGTACAGCGGCTCGTACTGCAAGAGACAAAGAAAACACACGTTAAACGCGAAAGGAACCAACACAAAACGACGACGTTTGCCGACGCATTGGATTGGCTAGCGGTCTTGGGTTCAAATTCCGGTAAGGGCAGATATTTTGCCTTGTATTTGAGCAATCGTAACGTTGACATTGGATTTGTTATTTGCCACTTAAGTCCGGTCAGACCGCCTGCGGTCTGCATTTGAACTGCAACCCAGCTGCAAAATGGCAGTTCAAGTGCAGTTCGAGTGCAGTTGACGTACGTACGTTTTGATGCAGTTACGTGAACTGCTTGAACTTAGAACTTCAGAACTTGAATGTGGGCTCTGAGACAAAATACACAGTGAAATCTCAGGACTGCAATCCCAAGACTGCAAATGCGTTGCGGCCTTGACGTACCCTGTAAATTATATTTGAATTGCAACGTTGCAAATGCAAGTCAAGGTTCAACATTAAACGATCGTGTATCAACTTATTGCGCCTTACTTTAAAACGTGTGAAATATTTATGCCAATAAGTTATGTAAGAACCTAGCGAGCACATGTGTTAAATTACAATTTAAAATATAATATGCCAGCTCTAGTTGTTTAAGGCAGTGATGAATGTGCTAGTAACTTGGCATTTGCGAGCTACTAGAATAATGTGAGTAAACTAGAATCTGTGACTTTTTAAAGTTAGAGTTAAAAAGCACAGTAAGGGACAAAAGTTAGAACCACGGCTCCCTCAAAGATCAAATTTTACATAGATCTTACTTGCTAGCTTAGAAGTTAACACTGGAAAAGCTCATTTGGCTCATTATGAACCCTGATGGGCACCGCTAAGATGGGAGAGGACAACATACTCTACTATTAATTTTCATTTACAAATTAATGGTGTGGTAAGATTTTGATATCAGCAGTTCTTTAAGTTTCTTTATAAACACCATGTAGCTGGATTTTTGTTTCGTTTTTGTCCTATTATCGTATTGTCAACGTTTTGATAGCTCTTATTTTCTTGACAGTAATGACGGCTGACGTCATAACAATACCGTAACAGGTCAAATACGATATGGTTTTTACCGCCGGGAATAGAGGCCCAGGTATTTTATTATATATTTTTATAGATATACATAAAGGGCCAGAAGATAATAATTTGAGTTAATGGGGTGGTGCGACAAGCATGACAAGTTCTTATGACGGATTGGACGTGATGAGGGCAGATCTCCTCGCCTTGTCTAGAATTGCGGGTGTTTGCGAACAAAGAAGCATTCTAAAATATAGGTATATAGAGGGCAAGGTTAGTAATCTATATTTTATGAAATAGGGTTATTTGCAGCTGTCAGTTTGATTGATTTTCTTCCGGAGAGGTTTTCAGTCTGGCAGTAGTTTTCAAGAGGAGACTATTGTAGCCCGAGCACAAAACTCGATAACGACACGTAAGTCCACGTCTATGTGAATTTGCTATTACATTCAATCATGGGTGAGTTGTAGAATGACTCTGTCGCAAAATTACTTACTCGCAAAATGACCACAAACCCTAAGATGTGCTTGGTCATTTGCGAGAAGGTAATTTTGCGACCGAGTCATTATAATACGAGTTGGTTTAAAATGAAACCTGTTAGGTTATAGTAATTAATAGTACTAAGCAAGATAGAAACATAAAATGCCAATAAATTTAATAGCTACATCTATTAAAATAATATGATGCATAATTACTAACAGATCATTAGAGTCATTAGCATATTCTGAATAATATCAACAAAGATTTTTAACGTAAGTTACTTAATTACAAAGTGCAAAGACAAACCTGTCCCTGGCCTTGCGTTTGTGATTATTTCCGCACTTGGTTATTAACCCTTACCAAAAGAACTTAAGCCATTATTGCACTGTTCAATACAAAACCGTAACTGGCTAGAGACAAAGTTGAAAATGAAAAGTGCATTGATTAGGGACTTTATGTCGTATTTGTGAGTTGGCTGCTAGTCTCGCTTGGGTGATATAATAAACATACTACATTGTAATTATGCTGCATTACATAGTAATTATTATCTGATTACTGATACAAATGTATTAGTATGATTACCATTATTATTATAATAGTGAAATCACTACAATACTCAAAAAAATTAATTAAGAGACATCTTAACACACCAAAAAATATTTCACTGTTTAAAAAGATCGCTCAAATAATATTAATGCGGTTTTCATTAATAGATAAACTGATTCGAGAGAAAGGTTTTTATGTATAATACATTCTGGATTGCGTACGGTTGTAACACAAAACTTACCTAAACCAAAGCGAAGCGAGGGCGGGTCGCTAGTGTTAAAATAAACTTTAAAATTACCTAATATAGGATGACAAGTAGGTTTTTTTTAGTCAGTAATGTAAATAATAAAATAAATAAATATCAAGGGACGATCACACACAAACCTAGTCCCAAACTAAGCTCTAGGCTTGTACTATGGGTACTAGACAACGATACAAATACTTATATAGAGAAATAAATACTTCAATACTTAGAAAACATCCAAGACTCAGAAACAAATACTCGTGCTCATCACACAAATATCTGCCCTTAACGGGATTTGAACCCAGGACCGCTAGCTTCGTAGGCAGGGTCACCAGGCGTCGTCGCGTAGTGACATTTAACATGGCAAAATTCCAATTTGCTTAGAAATTTTATTCGCTGACTGTATGCATACGCTTTTATGTTCTGTCGCGAGAAACGGACATTCACCCCGTCTCGTTCACTTCGTGAGTGAGAGCGCACATTTTTGTATGACAGTTTAATTTCACACGCTCAGTAACATATTCATGTTGAATTTTAAATACGCACTGATTTATATTAAAAGACTTTCTTTGTAAATTCGCCGTCAATAGAACTTGCAAAAGATGTAAACAAAACCGAACGAACCAATTCACCATGATTACTCGATAATCACGTACTTTAATGTTCAAGTGTGGTCTTTGCAATGATTTATACACTAGATCATTATTTTCATATTAAGTTTAAGATAAAATTACTACTATATACGTTATTTTTAATAAAAACACGCTTGGTGAATATTTGAGGTTATGTGTCAAACAGTACTAATTTGTTTAAATCGTTCACAAGCTCTATGGACGGCGACTTTAGTGGTTATATTTTCTGAGGCCCTAGACAAGATGCTTTCGGCGTTCGTTATCGTTTTCCAAAATGTATAGTATTAACGTAAGCTGTCAGACGGTCGCGTGGAGCGCCTACGTCAATTCCATACATTTTGTCAGTTTTCGAAAATCGTTTACGTTGGCGTTAAGCAACTTGTCTAGCCTCACTAATAAAATTCAAAATATTATGTATTTTACTCGTAACTACAACTTTATTAAATTGTTATGTAAATGTGGTTGAGTTAGCGTTGCGATCCGGTTGTGAAAGAGGAGAGAAGAGAAATTACTATCAATTCGATAACCTGATCGAATAAGCGAATAAGCGAAAGTGCTATTAATAGTGAGTGTGTATTATCATATAAGCAACATTCTGACGTTATTTTACTTATTTTTACTTATATGTATACTTTGATTACTATGTCCCAATTAGTGATAAATAAGTAAAAACGTTATGTGGATTTCAATACTGAACAAAAGGGAATAAAGGCATTGGCATTTAAGCTCTCGTTAGTAGCATGTTGTAGTTCCTATCCATACTAATATTATAAATGTGAAAGTGTGTCGGCCTGTCTGTCTGTCTGTCTGTTACCTCTTCACGCTTAAACCGTTGAACCGACTTAGATGAAATTTGGTATGGAGATAGCTTGAGTCCCGGGGAAGGACATAGGCTACTTTTTATCCCGGAAAATTAGACAGATCCCGAGGGAGCGATAAACGACTTCTACGAGGACGGAATCGCGGGCAAAAGCTAGTAGTCAATAATTAGGGGAATCGGTAATTAGAAGGTGGTTCAAACTGTCTAAATCGGCCGTAATAATAAACTCTACATATGAAAACCTAGGACATGCGTATCACGTTTCAACTTGACGCAGATAATACTAACTTGCGAGTTTAAGTAGTCCCGTCAGAGCGTACAAAGCATTGTAGCGCGTGCATTTTCAATCAGGCAGCTTTTACTACATAGAGCTCGACTTACATTACATATCACCTCGCGCTATTCAAAACTTAAATTCCTTATCCAGTGCCGAAACTTTGTTACATCATCGTTAGAATAACAATGTATCCAAAATCATTACTATTTCAAGTTCATGGCCAGAACGTGAGAACAATCGTAATGGGTATGTTCTTCCCCGCGGCTTAGCCACGCTCCAGTGATAGTGACATCATTCAGGTTTTACGTTTTGGCGAAAAGTTACGGTTATTTTATGTAATTTTATCATCAGTAACCTTACCATGAGCTACAATTACCTTACTCGCTAGCGGGTCGAATGCTCTGTCCCTCGCACTCTATAAGAATACTATGAGGTCTGTGAGGGACAGAGCATTCAACTCACTAGCGACTACGGTAATTATAAATCATGGTAGGAGTACAGTAACTCTAGCACGAACGTTAAAATCATACGTAACGTTTTCGAATAGTAAAAACGATTCGAAAACGTTACGTATGATTTTGTCGTGTCGACTATACTTGTCCTTTACTTCTTAATGATGATACGAAAGTCAACGTCAATGTTAGCGTGCTAGGAAATTACTACTAAAAACGGACACGGGCAGCTTACTCCATGCAATTGTCATACTTATTTTTACGATGACGTTAAAGTTATACTTCGGATAAAAAATATTGTCGTGGTATAGCTCCTTCATTAACTTTATCTTCTGCATCTTTTGCTGTGCCCTATAATAGACTGGATTTACTAAGCATTTAGGTTTTACCAGAGATATGAATTATATATTTGTTTCTCTGTGGGTTTTATGCTATTGCGAAAGATACAATCATAATTATGATAGGACAACAAGTTTACGCGTTTTGTTTTATTACTTTGACGAACATGGAATAACTCTCAACTATCATTGACTTAGATAGAAATATCAGAGAGTTTTATGGGTCTTGGCAGGCATTATGAACTCTTACTCAATGTACAGGTACAATTGACGAAAAAGAGATGAATCCACTTTTTCATCTTATTGCATTATAAATAAGGTTCAAAAGTGGAAATATGTATTTGTTTCTTTTAAGTACAGTCACTAAGAATAAAATGTCCAACAATGCGCTCAAAAATCTCTGTGGACCTCGAATAGATGCATTCTGTTAACTTTATTATTTGATAACGATCTTTATCGGATGAGAAATGTTTGAGATTGACGTAATGGCCCTTGTACACATTAGACCAATGCGTTGGGCCACGGTATTGGGCCAACGTGTAGGGAACTACTTGGCTATTGGCTTGTTAGTAATTGGCGACCCACGCTGGCCGGCCAACCGGCTGGTGTCGGTTTTTCGTGCACACATCAAAGGACCTTTTATGAAAGCGCCAATGCAGAATGATCAATACGCCAATGTGTAAACGTAATTCCATATTCTGGTGATTACCTTGGCCCAACGCATTGGCCCAATGTGTACAGCGACCATAAGCTGTGTCGGACGGTTGCGTTGAGCGCTTAACATTTTGGCAGTTTTCGAATATCGTTTGCGTTAGCATTATGGATCTTGTTTAGGGCTCCTTCGACACGCTTTAAAGGCTCTAATTATAGAGACGCGTCACATATTTTTGAACCCAATGCTAATATTGCTGGTGACATCATAATCATGGTAAAATAACAAGCCTTACCGTGACAGTGGCTCTACAATCGTCATCCTCTCCTGGTCCGCCTTGCCGCCGGTTCAGCTCGACCCCAGCTTCCATCTCTTTGGTGACCACCAGGTTTGGGAGCTTCGCGAATTTCTGGAACACGGACACAGATATTTATATCTTCGTTTCATTATTTTCAAGTATGTTTAGTCAGGGATAAAAATATGGCAGCGGGGATAATTCTTAAACATCCATACCAAAGTATAAATAGAAAAATAGTTCGTCTTCGGTCCTTTAGGAGTTTCTGTAACCTATTGTCGCTCGGGCGCTAGGGTTGCGTCGATGCACGTCGCTCGATACTTAATACGTACGCAACCAAACGATAGCATGATCTCGACTAAACCGACTAGGTCTATCCTGTTGAGTTTGCTTGTGGTCGAGGCACGCACACATGCAAGCAAGCGAAATTTGTTTGTTTATAGACGAACTACTGTTTATACCGTGTCCGTCCTATCTACATTTATCTGCATATTCTACATAATATCACTATTATGAACTAAGTTTATTTGTTTGGTATGGATATAGCTAAAATCCTAAGAAAGGACGTAGGGTACATTCTATCTCGTAGAAGTTGAATAGTTTTGAGGGAATGGCAACTTTGGACAATTTTTATAATCTAGATTTATAATTTAGCTTTGTTTAGAACTAGGTCATCGGTCTCCTTGTGTTAAATTTTCCTCTTATTTTTATTTATTTATTATTTTATTAGCACTCACAAAACTGAGCCTAATAGCACCTGAAATGAAATGTACCTGAGACATCACGTCATGTATTATTCCATAAGATTATGTACGTACTTATGTTAACACTTTTTGTACAAAACACAGAAATTAAAATACAATGTTTAGGCGAACTTATCCCTTTAATGAATCTCTTCCAGCTAACCTTTAGGTGATTGAGGAAAACAACAAAATATGTAGAATGTGGCAACGAGTAGACATTAAGTACAAAAACAAAGTTCACAGAAACTACGATACCAACCGCCAAGCCTATTTTTAGATGTTTATCTCAAGATGTAGTCACAGTCGTTTAATCTGGCAAATATAGGTACCTACAAAGTTATAAGTTCATTGGTATTTGAGATGATGGCATCAGTAGCTGGCTGACCTTTGCGTTTGTAATACAGTACTGTGAACTGGAATGCCAAACGAAATGAAATTGTTGATATCCATATTGAACGTAACCATGGTAACCATTAACAAGTCGATGAATATTTATCATCTCTGATTTTGTGATTTTCTAAAATTGAAATTTTAACACATTATTAGACTCGAAATTAATTTGGTTTTAATCTACGACGTATCAATTGTTATTTAAATATTTTTAATAATTTGATATACAAATTAGCATGTCAAGTGTTTACTAAACGCCAAGACTAATATTAGGCAGGAATGATCGTAACCATGGTAATAACAATGCTATAATGGTTATAAAAGGACAGTTTTTGACGACACAATGACATTAGCTTAGATGGTAGTGACTCTGCCTACGAAGCCAACGGTCCCGGGTTCCAATCCCGGTAAGGGCAATATATATTATGTGTGGTGAGCACAAGAATTTGCATCTCAAACATTACAGCAATAACTTGCAAGTGTAAATGCGGGCTTTAGGCTTAATTTCCTATTACGCTGACATCAGTCGCTGACGTCGGTCGAGCGTACGAATATATAGCAAATCTGCCGCCACAGAACAGAAAAATAGTAGAAGTGTCAAGTGGGCGTGTAAAGTGTGGCATAGTTATGCGGAGTTCCGCATAACCTACCATACTTTTACCGCGATCGCTTATTTCGATATTTAGATATTTCTAAAATAGGAAATAAATCCAGAAGCATGCCTTGTTGTGCTATTTTGGAGTGTAAAAACGATAGCCGCACCAAAAACATTTTCCATGGTAGCGTGTTGTTTTTAAAATAGTTTCAGTATTGGCGACGACAGGTCTGATACTAAGCGAAGCTTATGCCACTTCCACTGTTTTTTCTATTCCGTGTCTACCGCGAACGTCAGCGTCGCTGTGCGATGTCCCATAGAACATGGTGTATATTCGTACGCTCCACCGACGTCAGCGACCGATGTCAGCGTACGAGGAAATCAAGCCTTAGGAAAGAAGCAAACGTACCGTTCCCTTAAACATTTGATCAAACATTTCTTGCGGGTAGTCGCTGGGTTTGATCGTGCAGAAGGTTTGGTTCTGGCACGCGTCTGGGACATCCTTGGAGACCTGGCGGTTGTTCATGTCTTTCTTAGGCCCTGGGTACTGGATCGGCAGGTCATCTGGACCTAAAAAAAGAGTTCAAAAGTAACCCAAATGGTAACTACTGTACTATAGTAGAGCCATTATCAACTGTCCATCGCAGCAATATAACCCGCTGTCAGCAAGGATGTGCAACACACGATAAACACGGTTTTTTCCTTACAAAGATCTATCGATAGCAGCACAACGCTGCTACACGCATCACTTACGTTCACCATAAGCCCCCGAGTGCGAGCGAGAGAGTATGATAAAAATTATTTATTGCTCCGATGGACAGTTGATAAGGGCTCTACAATAGGCACATTGCTAAATTATGAAGTTTCTGACTATTGAAATTGTTGACAGCAGTAAAACAATGCTAAACTTATTTGTTGCGTGTGAAGGCATAGTAATAACAGTATTGTTTTACTGCCGTCAACATTATCCATATTCTGAAACTTCATGGTTGTGCAATGTGTCAAGATTTACTTCTTATCGGCCGGGAACTATAGCTTGTACCTACACCTTATCTATTCTGTGACTATAGTGAGATGCAGTTTTATGATTTATATTATCAACAAGTTTGGTAATTCTGTAGCTCTGCCTACCCCACTCTGGTAATGAAGGCGTGAATTTATGTATATAACGAATCATTTTATGACAACCTATTTTTATTGAATTTAGAACACGCAATAAGTAGTAAGTTATCAATATTATTATACTACTATGATAATACCTATACTTTATCTTTATCATCATGTTTGAACTGCTGCACTAATCTATAAAAGGTGTAAAGTGACAAACAAAAAAAAGTAAGTGTGCAGCTATTTATAAGGCCGACTGTACCTATTTAACATATAGTCACGGTAAGAAAAGGTTCGTCACTTTTGGACTTTAATGACGTTGAAATAGAGTCGAAAAGTGACGAACCTTTTCTTACCGTGACTAACCGCATGTTTCACAATAGACAAGTAGAGCATATTTGACAGATAAATTTAGCCCTTTCTCTGTCTTACACTCAAAAAATAGACAAGGAGAGAGTCAACTTTAAATGGCAGATAAATTTACTCGTCGATCGTGAAACAGGCCCTATAGTGCCCGGCCGTTAGGAAGTCAATCCTGACAGCTGTCATCGCAGTACAATTTATAACCTATTCTTGGGTTTGAGGTTATAAATTGTACTGAAATGACAGCTGTCAGGATTGACTTCCCAACGGCCGGGCACTATAAGTATACAAAGTCACCGAGTTTGATGGGTAAATAAATCGCCAGATATCTCTCGATAAGCAAATGCAATGTAAAACCAGAGGGCTTATTTTGTCTAACGCGCTTGCAATCGCAACCGGCTTCAAAGTGGAGCAATCGTTTTCATTTTGTATGCAGACAAGCGGGACAAGCCTTCGATTTTCAAAATGAAAATGATCGTGATTGCGAGTGCGTTAGACAGTAAGCCCTCAGTTAGCCATTAAAATTTGTCTCAAAAATGAAATATTTAATAGAAGATACAGTAGATGTTATCAAAAAAAAGTTACTTACTTGTCAAAGCTGATCCAGACGTTAGAATGAAGAGATGATTTGCAGCCACCTGAAACAACACCATTACATTATATACAGTTTGTAAATTGCATTTTATACCTCTAAAAAACAAGGTTTGAATGACCGACACTCATTTCACCGAATTTTCATTTCACCGAATTTTCATTTCACCGAAATTTCATTTCATCGAATTTTCATTACATCGAACAGGCATTTCGAACAGGCAGGAGTTATAATTTTTTGGCGGTCACAGGTCTAACCTAACTTAGCCTACGTAACCCATGCTTAAGATAACCTAATAACAATAAGGTTTCAGCAGAAATAAGCTTTCGATGAAATGAAAATTCGATGAAACAACGCATTCGATGAGTCAAGGGGCACCCAAAAAACAAGCCAAGATTTTTTTCGAAGGTTAAGTTTCTAAATAACAGGTGTAATTTTTTTGCTAAGGACGGTTGTAACCTTGTAACTCAAGGTCGTATAAAAATGATTTTAAGTATAAGATACCTTTTTCAAACACGACAAAGTAATTATTATGTCAAGACAAAAACCTAAAACGAAGACCTGAGGGGTAATTATGACGCAGTTAAGTTTACGCTGAGAGAAAAGGACAGGGCTATATAACTGCTATAGCTTTGTCCTTTAGGCTCGCCGTAAAAAGAACTGCATAGCCATATTACCCATGTCATAATAACCCCCCTGATACAAGATCTTTTTAATAAAATGTCCGTCCGTTCGTCTTAACAAAAATGATAGTGACAGTGAAATGACAGTTTTGTATGATTTGACGTTTACTTTTTTATATTTAATGACGGGCGTTTTAACAAAGATCAGTTTATAATATCCCACATTATTATATACGAATAATATTTATATTTTATATAGTTATCAGATTATTTTCGGAAACGGCCTTAACGATTTTGATGAAAATAATGGAATAAAAGTTTTTCGGGTCAACAAATCGATCAGTCACTTGTCAACTTTGTCATCTAAAACTCTGGTTTAGCCCAAGCAACGCGCAACGTTCGGATTACCACCTACTGCGGCTTTTTAAACGCCCAAGATGTACCTATTTAAAAGGGCATAAAGACAAACATAATTGAACTGAGAGCAAATATACATGGAGGACATATTATCGTATATGGCGGCTGAGTTAAATATATAAAAACTATCATAACGTTGACAATACGATAACATATCAAAAGCGATATGGTTTTACGAAATAGAATATAGCCCTTGTTATTGTTTAGTCATTTGTTATTTCCTCTTAGGACGCGGAATCTTAATAAAGCATTATTACACACTAGGTAGACTGTCATTAGAATAAATGGAATCACATTATGTATCATTCACGTGCGCGTTGTATCGTGTTGTCCGTCTTAATAATAACATATAATTAAGTCAGAGTCAGGTTTCGGGTTAATAACACGTCGGTATTTGGTTTTAAAACCAGCACTGGGTGACCTTTATTGAAAATTAGCGTCTGCCCGCGACTTTGTGCGCGTAAATTTCGCTTATCAGTATTGCCTCGGAAGCTTTTCAATTTTCCGGGACGAAAAGTAGCCTACGTGTTAATCTTGGGTATAAGCTATCCCCATTGCAAATTTCATCCAAATCCGTCCAGCCGTTGCAGTGTGAAGGAGTTACAAACTAACACACACACGCATAGACAAACTTTCACATTTATAATATTAGTAGGACTAGCTTCTGCCCGCGACTTCGTCCGCGTAAATTTCGATTATCATTATTCTTTCGGTATCTTTTTAATTTTTCGGAATCATAAGTAGCCTATATTCTATTGCAGGACTTAACCTATATGTTGGCCATGTAGCCCATGTATCATCCCGATCCGTACAGTGGTTGAAGCGGGATTGAGTAACAAACTTCCAAAATATCCTAAAACCCAAACTTTCTCATTTATAATATTAAAGTAAGATTAGCTATTGCCCGCGACTCGTTTCTTGCTCTTCTGCCCTTCTAAATAAAAAGAACGCATGCGCCATATGATAGTGAAAGCAAATTTAACCCCCCACCTTAAGAAATAAGGTCACTTATACATTAGCGGTTCTATGAGATATGTGCCCTTTTTTCTAAGGAGGGCAGTATTTTCTCGGGAACTAGGGCGTATTCGCCCGGGTCTTTCACTTTATTGTGTCACTTTCTTTACGTGGTTGTGGTACATGTGAAACAAGCCTTAGTATACTTTCGATCCAATATCTGTACATAAGTACGAGTTTCGAGTAGCTATTTCTTTTTCACAAAGCTAGTGATAAAAAAATAGTGTGGGGTGTACTGCCCTATTGTTGGCCACCTAAATTATTGGCCCCATGAACTTTTAACATAAGGTAATGGAGACGATAATTCAATATTTACAAGGTGCCAGTAACTTGTATTTTAGTGGCCTGTAATTAGCTACGCTATCACTACACTAGGCGACAAAAAAAAATTTTCATTCCGCTTATGTAGGTATATTGAATTTCTCGCTACGCTCAGGTTTCTCTAGAATTCCCTTGGATCTCAATTAAAAAAAACCCTCTCGAACAAAATATTACTTTAGAAAGTACCACAAATAATACTATTTTCTATCGCTCACTTGTTTTTCATTGATAAATTAATCATTCAAACGATGACGATAACGTTGAGTCATGAAAATAACTGTTTACACAAAAAAACCGATACAAACAAACTAATACGTTTCTAAAATAATTATAACGACACCTAATTAGCTTGAAATTTCAACTGAAACATTCCATTAAAAAAACCGTCTACGTGGTATTTTCAATTGCAATGCGGGTTTTTTCAAAAGATAAAAAAATCATAAACAAAAATCTGAAAGGCGTTGTATTAAGTACATAGATTAAATTGCCCTAGGTATGCGGGAGGTGAAAAAAAATATTGATGGGTAATTTTTATATGAATAAAGTTTTTTATCTATCTATCTATATATCTAAAGGTCAGTGTACTTCATTATTTAAATGTTACGATATAAAATAAAAAATAAAACAGTTTTAGGAATCGACCTGGCTAACTAGAAACAGTAAATAAATAAACAAATATAAAAATATCCAAAAACAGTCGTATACAAATTGTCCCAAACTACGTGTATACCTACTACCTAGACAGCGATAAATAAAGACATGAAAATGCCCAAAACTCAGAAATAAATATTCGAGCTCACCACATAAATATTTTCCCGTACGGGGAATCAAACCCGGAACAGCTAGCTTCCAAGACATATCACTACTAACATAGGTTGAGCCTGTTTTTAAACTATGTCCCACTTAGAAGACCGTAAGTATTTACAATCGGCGGTAGCTACACATTTTTGTACCTTGTCTCTTTAAATTGACAAATTAGTGCAACAGGTTCAAACATGACGTTAAAATGACAAAGCACTAAATCGTACTTATTCATACACCTATTGTTATTTGCCAATGAATGCTGTTATTAAGGTCAGTAATAATAATTAAAATTCATTGTTTGTTGAAAACAATTAACAATGATAAAATGTAACAGTCATAAATTAATGGTTAATTAAGTATGTTAATAGTCATCATTCTGAGAAAAATATATTTTCAATTTTCATTCATCCTCATAAACTGCACACCTTTGTACCTTGTCGCTTTAACGCCTTTGGCAGATTAGTGCAGAAGTTCATACATGACGTTAAAGTGACAAAGGTCTAAAATGTGCAGCTACTGATAAGGCCGACCGTACGTATACCTACATAAGTACACAGTTTAATTCATTAATTAACCAATTTAACATTATTACTCGATAATCACGTACTTTCAAAGGTCATGCGAGATCTCTGCAACGATTTATACACTTAATAATTATACAAAAAATCACGCCTGTTTCCCAGAGGGGTAGGCAGAGACCACTTCTTCCCACCTGCTACGATCTTGACAAATCTCTTTCGCTTCTTCCACATTCATACATCGAGTCATGCACGCACGTCGGTTTCGGGTACTTAAAATTCGGCCCTTTTCCAGTATTTCTCCGATTTGATTCGAAAAATTACGCCTAGGGCGGCCGCTTCCGACCCTTCCACTCACTTTAGCTCTGTATATCTCTTTCGTCAATCTTCTTTCATCCATCCTTTCCAAATGACCGAACCATTGAAGCATAAATAAATAAAAACACGCTTGATATATACATCAAAAGTTTTAGAGGTTATGTGTCAAACAGTATTAATTTGTTTACATCTTTGCTAATTAAAAGTGAAACAGACTATAGGTATGTTTGAACGGAGTAGTTTTTAACCTACGACAAAAATGGGGTGTTATGATTTTAACGTGTGTATCCGTCTTTGGCATCGTACCTCCCAAATGAATAAACTAATTTGGACGCTGTTTTTTTAATGAATTTATTGGTTTAGCAGTTTAAGAGATATCAGCTCTCAAAGAAAACGTAAAACGATACAACTATGGTCCTTGTTTACCACATTAATCGGTACATTATTCAAAAAAAAATAGCTAGACTTTAAAATAAACGATTTTACGCCAAACAAAACTGCCCTTAAACGGAGAAAAGGCACAAGTGCAATTAATTCATAGAAGCATATTACACTCTGAGAGGCTTATAATAAAGTTGGAAGTGCAAGGAGGAGGAGGAGGGTAGAATATAGCTTAATACCCAGTAATAATAAGTACTAGGCTATCATGTTTTAGAATGATGTTATGAGGAAAATTGGACTATTGTTGCAGGCTAGGACCATAGTTGGTTTTACGGGATTCTTATCTTTTAAATTGTTGAACTGTATGACGCATTGTGTTTAACCCATTCAAATTCCGTAATCGTAGTTGTATGGAGTTATGACGTACGCGTCATTCAGACTGCTTTATCAGTTTTTACCGTTTGTATCCAACTGCCAAAGAAGGAGAGTGATGTTTTCTCGTGTATGATATATTGAATGGGTACACTACACTACATAATTCCGAAGTCATAATTCGGAATTGACCAAAATTCCGATTTTTTATAATTCCAAATGCAATGTTTTGATAGAACACTTTATTTTTGATGTCGATTATAAATCAAACCTATACCAACGTATAGCAATTAAACTATGAATTTAATCTAAAATAGCTCCAGCATAACATAGCCATCGGAAAAATAAAAATTCGGACAAATGAATAATCGGAAAAAAGTAATTCGGTTTTTTTTGTTGTTCCCATTATGCATAAGTAGAGGCTGAAATTATCGGCCGAGTTCGGCGAAAGAGAACAAACTGCCGCACTCAGAGACGTCAATCCCAACTTGTTTCAAATCCCGGTAGGTAGGTAATGGCAGATATTTTGTGTGATGAGCGCGTATATTTGTTGCTGAGTCATGGATGTTTGTATTCAAGTTGCATATATATGCCATATGCAGGGTGTCCGGGATAGTCCACTATATCCTCGTAAGTCCACTTAAATTGTACTTTAAAACATTTAATACAAAACATTTTTTTTTATACTGTATGCGGTAGGGTATGCTTCGATGGTTCGGTCATTTGGAAAGAATGGATGAAAGAAGATTGACGAAAGAGATACGTATACAGAGCGAAAGTGAGTGGAAGGGTCGGAAGGGGCCGCCCTAGGCGTACTTTTTCGAATCAAATCGGAGAAATACTGGAAAAGGGCCGAATTTTAAGCACCCGAAATCGACGTGCGTGCATGACTCGATGTATGAATGTGGAAGAAGCGAAAGAGATTTGTCAAGATCGTAGCAGGTGGAAAGAAGTGGTCTCTACCTACCCCTCTGGGAAACAGGCGTGATTTAATGTATGTATGTATGTATGTATGTAATACCAGTTATATTAATTTTAAACGGAAGCAAAAGTAGTTTTTTAAATTCGATAGTTTGATAGAATTCAGGCCTTCTTGGACAAACTTAATAATAACTTCGCTGCTATAATCAATAATCTCAATTGTTATATCTTTTTAGAATTTCCATTAAACAGGGAATTTTTTACACTGTGCGATGTCAAAATTACGGGAAGAAATCTCAGATTCATAAACTTTAAATGTAACTAGGAGAATTAAAAAAAATACTAATAATTTATTTATTTAGTTAAAAGTGTCTTAAAGCAAATTTAATCAGCTTTCTTTCACAGCAAAAAGAACTGAAAAGTTCTAATAACAGTGGTCGTGGCATCGAAAATGGTGAACCAGGTCACCGCATTTCCAAAATGTTGAAAAGTTGAGATATTGTTTGTCTTTGATCTCGACATCTTTTATGACTCCATACCTGTCCTAAGGCGTAAAATGCTTGATTCTTTATTAACGTCGTGATTTTTCTTTTTTAATTTATATTTCATTCCAGCATGTTGTTACTTCTACAATGTGTTTGATAAATGTTTTTTTTTAACTATTTAACCTTATTTATTAATATTTCATGTAATTCTAAGATTTTATTTTTTATTGTATTCATTCAAGATTAATTGTTTTAACTTTTAGTGTTAGTCCCTAATAGACTGTACCGTAAAACTACACAACTACGGTCCTAGCCTACAACAATAGTCCAATTTTACTTATCACATTATTCTAAAAATATGATAGCTTTAGCTATAGCTAGAGTTTAGAGCAATCGATTTTAGGCCAAACAATTCATATACCCAGCAATAATAGCAGTAAGGTATCATATTTTAAAATAATGTAAGGAGGAAAATTGGAGTATTGTTCCAGGCTAGGGCCATAGTTGTGTAGTTTTACGGTACCGTAAAACTACACAACTATGGTCCTGGCCTACAACAATAGTCCAATTTTACTTATCATATTATTTTAAAAATATGATAGCTTTAGCTATAGCTAGAGTTTAGAGCGATCGATTTTAGGCCAAACAGTAGATGTACCCAGCAATATAGCAGTAAGTTATCATATTTTAGAATAATGTAATGAGGAAAATTGGACTACTGTTCCAGGCTAGGATCATAGTTGTGTAGTTTTACGGTATATGATTGCTGGCGCGTGCCTGTTATTGGCGCATAAACTTTACTTTGTATACATCCCTACCTGTACCTATTTCAATTTGTAATGCTTATGTGCTGTTGGCATGTCAAATAAATAAATATATAAATATATCTCGTTTTCCATGCGACTTTTACTACACATGAATTATCATATTTTCAATACTCCTGAGCTGAGCTATCCAGTCCTGTAAAGTAGTCCATTATATACCTATATAACTGTATACCTGACACCCTGACACCCTGTATACCTATTACTCATATAAATATGTATATCGTTGTCTAGTACTCATATTACAAGCCTAGAGCTTAGTTTGGGTCTAGGTCAATTGATGTGACACTGTCCCGTGTTTTTTTATCGTTTGATTATTTTGATGTTATGTATTAACGATTAAAGTTAATTATAAAGAAACAAGATAAAGTGTCGTTATTTGTAAACACCTATTAGACCGGTTTCATTAACAAATTAGAGTAATAAAAATACCAACGCCATTAACATTGCTATGTCGTAATGTAACGCTTAACATTACTACATATTTATAATATTTATACACAATAATAACAACATTATAACTATGTAATGTGTGTGTATGTGAAATACTAGTGTATCCACATAGTGAAATCTGAGATACTCGTAGAGCTTGTTTTATGTGCATAATATCTTCTAATGTATAATTCAATTGTTCTAACGTAGGTTAGGTTAGGTTTGATTTTAAGCGATTTCATAAAATAAAGTCTTCTATCAAAACATTGAATTCGGAATTATGAAAATTTGGAATTTTGATCGATTCGGAATTATGATTCTTCGGAATTACGTCCCATGGCATCTATCTGAACGCATCCTATGTACAAACCTTTTTGAGAACAATAATTTTCCAAATCGGTGCAAGTCGAGTAGGTAATCGGGAAACATACACAAAAGATCCTGACGAACTAAGAGCCTCCCCCTCCTCGTTTTTCTAGTCGGTTAAAAAGGACCATTGAGTTTGTACTATTTCTTAACAGCTAAGTATTTCTGTATGTTTATACAATTTGAAACATTTATGAAATGGTAAACAAAAGTCGTTTTATTTTAAGATGGTAACGTTTCGTACGCAGAGACCTCGTTTCCCATTTATACCCTACAGAAGGCTTAATTTATGAAAAATGTATTGATTGAAATTACTGCTTAGTAGACCTTTGCATTTACTGGAAGTACAATTTCTAATTTCACTTTTCTACATGCAGTTATTTACGTTGTGCGTTTGCGTTTTGTATGGTGTATCCATACGTTAAATAAATAAAGATCATTCGTTACTCACAATAATCACACACACTTTGTCCATCATTTTCACTGTACACTCGTTTTTCCACTAGAGCGAGTATTAACAAGCGTGCGGACTCACTCGTCTCGGACCACGGACTGAGTAACCTAAGAAAACCAACCGTCTTTTGTAGCTGTCTAGACGTTCGCGCTTTTCTTAACGCTGCGGCCACATCCGCGAAGTCGACGAATATTTGGGTTGTAGTCTCTTTCTTTCTTATTGTAATTGAAGGAGATACAAACACGTATCTTCACCGAAGCCTGAGATGTGGCCGCAGCGTTAGTTAGCTAGTACATCTTGTATTTTCTTACTTGCTCATTGCGTTTATAGAGACTAGTTAGAAAGGGATATCGAAACAAACCAAGATGTGGATAAATTGTGATAGGCGTGCAACGCGATCGTTATTTGTTTTAAGTAACGGTAACAATACCTCAGGTTCTATTTTACTCGGTAAACCATATTGCTATTGGCATATTTTTGTTTTTAACTCGGCCGCCATTATTGTTAAGTTAAATATCACGTTGACAATACGATTGGTGACATATTAATAGCCCTATACAAGATGCATTCGGTAAACGATATTATAATGGATTGACGTAAGCTGTACGTAAATACTAAGTATAGATTTTGTCAGTACTCGATAATCGTTATTTATTTGGCCTCTATTCTCTTTTTTTACCCGTATCGCAATCGTATTGTTTACGACTTTGCTGCATTTACTGTAAAGTTAATAAAAGCTATCATAACAGGAAAAAATCTATACTAACAAGGGTATAGATAATGCAGAATAAGGGGCCCAGAGGGCTTATTGTCTAACGCACTCGCAATCGCAACCGGCTTCAAAGTGGAGCAATTGTTTTCATTTTGTATGCAGACAAGCCTTCGATTTTCAAAATGAAAACGATCGTTATTGCGAGTGCGTTAGACAATAAGCCCTCAGATCGAATACAAGCGAAACCGTCAGTACATAAAATACGTACATACATTTAAATCACGCCTGTTTCCCAGAGGGGTAGGCAGAGACCACTTCTTTCCACCTGCTACGATCTTGACAAATCTCTTTCGCTTCTTCCACATTCATACATCGAGTCATGCACGCACGTCGGTTTCGGGTACTTAAAATTTTAAGTAGGTAGGTACTTAATTTTGCTTATATTATGTATACTTATAGTACATAAATAAATAAACAGTAAATAAAAAACCGGCGTACCATTATATATAAAACATTGGACACTATACCAGTTATTAATATCGAGCAAAAAACGGCAAAAAAATCACGTTTGTTGTATGGGAGCCCCACTAAAGTATTTATTTTATTCGGTTTCTAGTATTTTATTGTTATAGCGGTAACAGAAATAAATCATCTGTGAAAATTTCAACTGTCTAGCGATAGCGACGGTTCATGAGATACAGCCTGGTGACAGACAGACAGGCAGACAAACAGAGGAGTCTCAGTAATAGGGTCCCGTTTTTACCCTTTGGGTACGGAACCCTAAAAATCAAGGGACAATCTCATACAAATTCACTTAGTCCCAGACCCCCCCCCGTATTAATTATGTTAACTGCCTTCCTTTAAAAAATCAGCGTCACGAGATCCATGCCTCAATTTTAGTTCAGCGCCTAGAGAAACCTCGGAGCACGTCCATTTTTAACCCCCGACGACGCAAAAAGAGGGGTGTTAAAAATGGACGTGTTGGGTGGTTTTAAGCTTGACTGCTATGTGTGTATGTGTGTGTGTCTATCTGTGGCACCGTAGCTCTTAAACGGGTGAACCGATTTGGATGCGGCTTTTTATTTTAAAGCAGGTTTTCTAGCTGAGGTTCTTAGCTAAGTTTAATGAAAATCCGTTTGGCCTTTTAAGAGATATCAGCTCTGAAATAAGGGGTCTCCATTACATCGGGTGTTTTTATCTGTTTAATCACAGGATGGACTTGGTCACTGATTATAAGTAGGTATTATGGGTGTTAGGCGCATGGTTGGACAAAAAAAAGACGAACAAGTGGTGCCATGAACAACTCTCCTTGACCCAATTATTAATAAGTAGTTCATGGCACCACTTAAGTATTCGCCTCTTTGTTGTCCAACCATGCATGCACCTAATACCCTGTATACAGTGTACCCAAAATTAAAATAATAATATAGTTTTCTTCACCTTTAATTTTCCGGAATTATTCGACGTTCCCGAGATAAAGGGTCTGACAGACAGACAGACAGACGGACAGACAGACGGACAACAAAGTGATTTTATAAGGGGTCCGTTTTTGCCTTTTGAGGTACGGAACCCTACAAACTGAATTTTTGCGTGTTCCTGTTTATTTCGCCTGTTTTTTTTAATATTTGTAGTTGGTTTGTTGCTTTTTTTATCATTTTATGTTGTGTTTGTGTTTAATAAATAAAATATTTCCTTATCACATAACGTAAAATTGCAAGGTTTAGAAAACCGACTGCATTTCTTTTGATATTTTACGTAAATATTGATTTTGATGTTATTGTTTTACGGATTAGGATTTAACGACCGTACCTAGTATAAAAAATGGAAAATCAAAATAACCATTTATTCCTAACTAACAAAATATAGAATACAAATTTTTCCATTGATTTCTATAATAGCCAACCCCTGTAAAATCGAGTGCTTTTAATTACGTTTTTTTTTAAGTTACACTCTTATTAGATCTTGAATCCTATTATGTGTTTTTGATTTGTAACAATATTTGTGTAAATCTCGATATCCGTTGAATCTCTATGAGGGAACAGACAGCCATACATCCAGGGCAGTAGGCTAAATGAGATAGTTACTATGACATGGTTCTATGGCTGTACAACCAAGTTCGTGATATTACCCACCAGCAGTTACCTGAGTCATTTAAAATTCTAGTTTTCCTACAAATAAAATATTGATTAAATCAGAGTGATGATGTCAAGATGTGGTGCAACCTGCTATGAGTCATAAATGCTCAGTGGGGCTTGTTGCAGCAAATTGCATCTTCCAAATGTTAACAGCTGCAGAAATCAAAGAATAAAATCAAATATCAGCGGACAATGTCACACGAATTGACCTAGTCCCAAACTAAGCTTGAGGCTAGTATTATGTGTACTAGACAACGATATAAACACTTATACATACAGAGAAAATATACTTAAATACATAGAAAACATCCATGACACAGGAACAAATATTCGAGATAATCATACACATATCTGCGCTTAGCGGGATTTGAATCCAGGACCGCTAGCTTCGTAGGCAGGGTAGGGCAGGTACCAACTAGGCCAAAGCTTCGTCAAATAAGTACACGTATTACGAGTATTTAGATATTATAATAACTATTTAGGATTGACGGAATCTGTCATGCTATTTATCTTAAAATTGAATTTGTTACCAGATCGGGGACGTATTAAGAAAGGGCCAGGTCAGGGGACTCTAAACCGACGCACGTGTATGAAGAGACTTATGAGTGTGGAGGAAGCGAGTGAAGTTTGTCTGGACCGTAGTACGTGGAAGGGAGTGGTCTCTGCCTACCCCTAAGGGTAAGAGGCGTGATTGTATGTATGTATGAACGTAAATAAGTTATTCATCGTTCGACAGATCTCTACAGTGAGTTGCAGAACACAGGTGTAGCATTTACGCAACAGTATAAAGCAGTTTCAAACCATTGTTCTGAGCAAAATTTTCAGCATTTTCCAGTATTTAACGGGGACAATCTTATCGGTGGCGTAAATATAGGGGCAAAGCGGGCAAAATGTCACGGGCCCCCGGCCTGTGAGGGACCTCCATTCCGAAAGGCCGGGAGCATAGGAGGAACCTAATATTACTTACATACATTAAATCACGCCTGTTTTTCCAGAGGGGTAGGCAGAGACCGCTTCTTTCCACCTGCTACGATCTTGACTAATCTCTTTGGCTTCTTCCACATTTATACATCGTGTCATGCACGCACGTCTGTTTCGGGACTCAAGATTCGGCCCTTTTCCAGTATTTCTCCGATTTGATTCGAAAAAGTACGCCTAGGGCGGCCTCTTCCGATCCCTTCCACTTACTTTCGCTCTGTATATCTCTTTTGTCAATCTTCTTTCATCCATCCTTTCCAAATATTTATTATATTTTTAATAAAAGTGAAAGGAAGGCCCTATCCGAATTTGCCACGGGCCTCAGTTGGTATAGTTACGCCACTGAATCTAACATAAGTTAAACTAGGATAAAAAAAAGACCTCAGCTCTCATTGCAAACCACAGATAGGCATTATGAATATGGAAGTAAACAGTTCAATTTCGCATGAATGGAAATAATTGCGAAATGAGTTTATATTTGTTTTATTAGTACCTAACTAATTTAAATTGCGCCATAAAGAGATCACCGCAGGACATTTGCGTCATTAAATGTTACAATTAACAGACACAGATTTTTTTTTGTGCCGTTTTCGTTATTTCAACCGCAATGACGTCCTTATGGTATTATAAAGTCGAATATAGTTTTATATAGCACTACCCACCGTAGCTTTGTTTCGATTTAAGTATGTACGTTTTTTGAAACACGAGTACATAAACCAAAATTTGTTATACCTACATACAATGTATGTATACCTTCCACGCCTGTAATCCCAGGGTGGGGTAGGCAGAGCTACAGAATTATCTACAACTCTAAAAATTTGTTGATAATTCTGTAACCACATTTAACACAATTAGGCTAATAATATGTTTACCGGCGTATTAGTGACAGGTTACAAGAACAGTACTACAAGCCGTTATTCCCTTAGTCGCCTCTTACGACATCCACGGGAAGACATGGAGTGGCACTATTCTAACCCGGCAACCACACGAGGTTAGGCGACCTTTCGTGAAAAATATCAAACTAATGGCGAAAATCGCATCAAAATCCGTCGCGTGGTTTACAAGTTAGCGGAATACAGAGGGACAGGCGCGGACAGCGACTTTGTTTTGTACTATATATGTAAAGAAGATGTACACCCAGAAGCAATGAAAACGGGTCACTATCTATGGATGATCTATGGAAATTCTTTACAAAGTGACCCGCTTTTATTGCTCTTGAATATAGTTATACCTCCTTCATAACGGAAACTGCGCTATAAGTAGAGTAAGGAACCAGTAATTGACAACGACCAATCATGGACACTTGATTCTTATTATACAGAAGAGAAGGGTTATTCATTTGTTTTGCAACAATCAATTTAGGACCGCATGAAATTTGAATTAAGAGTGAAGTGTCCATTACTGGTGCCTGTCAGCTAAAAGTGTCCATCATTCGTGCAGTCACCCTACTATTGTGTTCTTAATCCACGACAGCGCGCCTCTCCACTAAATTGATAAAAGGTTGCATTTTCAAAGAATATAACAGGGGCTCTATTCTACTCGGTAAAACCATATCGCTTTTGAAATGTTCTCGTATTGTTTTTAACTTGGCCGCCATTAACTAAGTAAGAGCTATTCAAGTGCTACTCGTATGACAAAAGCAATACGGTTTTACTGAAATGCTCCTCTTTTTTTACGAAGTATAAAAGAAAGTCGCTTTCCACGTCTGTCTGTCTTTCTGTCTGTATATCCGCTAACTTTCCTGATACACGTGTATATATATAATTATATATCCTAAACTATGTAAAGCGTACGCAACCTTGTCATGGCAATCATACACAGTTGAATAAAATGCGACTACACTAAATTTGCAGGGGCTGTCAGGTCTGGACTCACGTAATGTGATTTAATTAAACACCTGGACCTTTAGCATGGTTACCATGACACACGTCATGGTAGGGGGGTTACCTTCTTAAACGTTTTTAGCGACGGAACCGTTTCAAAACGGAATTATTTTACCAAGAGAGCTTCAAAAAAAACGGAAAACCTTTTGTTATAATAACTTAGTTTTAAATTTAAAAAAGAACCTTTATTAAGTTGTATACTTATTAGTAGTAATTTTTTTCAACGGAACCCTTCATATACCTTAGACCCAGGGTCCCAACGAGCACATTTTGAGAATAGTTGGTTTACACACACGACTCAAAACCTAGAGAAGTTGCTTTCTATCTCAATCTAGACTCGCCTACGTCTGTCTACGACATTTAAGCCCTACAGCCAGACAGACGAGGTGACTGCATTAAATAAACCATGTTTTTAATATGTTTACTTTAATTTATTTGCCTTCTATGATGCATCTAAAAAAAAGAAATTTCAACCTATTAAAAACCAGCATTATTAACAAAAACATTACATAATGAACGTATGACTTGGCAGTATTGCGTTCCACCTAAACTAAAAACCCCAAGAAGAAAATTAAAAAAAAAATACAATGGCGGGAAAGAGGTTTTTGTCTCGTTGACTTTTAATTAGTTTTTGACTATTAATTAGTTTTCTTTGCAAAACTGGTTGCTACGGAATTTTATCTCAAAAATGTCCGGAAATGTTTGACATTACTATCTACATATTGAGACGCGAAGTACAGTCGAGTAAAAAGATACCTAGACTTTAATACCTTGTCACTTTCCGATGTGACATTTCATATTATGGCAGTTTAAACATGACATTAAATATAGTCAAGGTACTAAAGTGTATACATATTTTTGAACTCGACTGTACATAGTTTACTGACAGTTTTCAAATTTAAAAATAAACATTGCGTGCTCGCTACACAAGCCCGCAATGTTGCATACAAATTCCATTACTATCTAGATTGTAACTTTTTTAAAAGTGAAAAGGGCCATGATAAAATGAGGGCACAAGTCTTATACATCCATATTTTATTCGAAACATAACTTTTTTATGTGTGTCTGGAATAGCTTGTTTTTTAAAAACAAAGCTTGCGTTTCTCCTTGTCATAAACAAAAAGACGGTGAAGAGCGATGGTTTTTTCACTTGAAATTTCTGTTTGTATGCAATCCAAAAAATGAGTTCAAGCGATGAAGATTTTACTCCAACACAATTTTTTTCTTGCGATTTTTGAGAAAAGCACTTTATTTGCCAGCAATTGCGGGCTTCGTATCTTTCAACGGACTCGCCAGCTCGTCCGTTTAAGCCAATACTCGGCCCGCAATTGCCTACATACCTGCTTAGGCAATAATATACTATTATCCTCGACTTAATTAGGTATCCACCCTCACCTGCTGGATCGGATGACTACCATAAGTCATAAAATAATATATAAAATGGTTTGTTTTCTGCCCTTGTTGTACAATCTACTATTGTCCTCACAGAACAGAAAAAACAGTAGAAGTGTCAAGTGGGCGTGTAACGTGTGGCATAGTTATGCGGAGTTCCGCATAACCTACCATACATTTGCCGCGACCGCTTATTTCAATATTTCAATATTTCGATATTTCTATAATAAGAAATAAATCCAGAAGCATGCCTTATTGTGCTATTTTGGAGTGTAAAAACGATAGCCGCACCAAAAACATTTTCCATGGTAGCGTGTTGTTTTTATGATAGTTTGAGTATTGGCGACAACAGGTCTGATACTAAGCGAAGCTCATGCCACTTCCACTGTTTTTTCTATTCCGTGATTGTCCTTCTAAACACGTAAAGTATCAAATAACTGTAACCTAGACAGTGACGTCTGGTCAATTGTGAATTCCCTTACTTCGGCTTGACTCAGTTACTTACTTACCGACTTGCGTCAAGAGGAAAACATTTTCGTTATTACTTTAGGATTGCATTGTTCTTGCATAATTGAAGATCGGGTTTTTCCGTTACCGCTTATTTCAGAGACGTTTCCTAATTTAAATAGTTAATATGGGTTAATGAGTTATTATTCTGCTTGTTTGAACTTATTTACGTAAATCACTAGGAGGGGCTTTGTATTGTATGTATTATTATTATAATTCGATTTGAATGTTATGTCCATAACTAATTATGTCTATTGTGCGGCGGTTCGAAATCCTCGATGCGCGAAACGAATCTCACTTGACCTAATATAAAAGTGAAAAGTACATTGATAATAAAACGTGATAAAACTGTGAGATTATGACAGTATAGCCTAAATACACAAAATATTTTTTTGCAAAGACAGTCGTCTACAATAATATTGTAAAGAGGAAAGATTTGATTGTTTGTTTGTTTGCATTGAATAGGCTCCGAAGCTACTGGAAGGATTTTAAAAATTCTTTCACTATTAGAATCCTACATTATCCCTATTGAACATAGGCTATGTTTTATTTTTCGGCGCGGACGGAGTCGCGGGCAACAGATAGTTCTAAATCATTTTACAGAAACAATATAAGTATAAGACATTTTTTGCTTAGAGCGCAGCAGCATAGAGCAAGTTAGAAACTTATGTACTAACTTACCACAGTTTATGAATAAGTAAAAAATAAATACGAAATAAAGGTATACTAAGTAGTTAGGGTAAAAAAGTGAACCACCGAAACTCTATATTGAATTTATCTCCAAACATTTATTCATACTCGTAACTACATCCGATTAAGGATAAGGATTAATCATTCTACCTAGTTATGGCTTTTGACGTAGAGACCTCGTCGTGTTGTTCTCATAGTCTTTATTATTAGTTTAAGGTTTATTGACCTTACATTTGTAATAATTTTATTTTTGCTAGTTTTAAGAATTTATTGTTTATTACTTTATTACCTTATTATTACTTAATGTAACTTACTTTTGGCGCTTCTTCTCCGCAATGATGGTCTTGTCCGAAGCGCTGGTAGATTTACTCATGTTACCGACGTGTAAAAGAGCCCTCATGTGGCCTATTTACTGAATAAATATTTTGAATTTTGAATTTTGAATTTGACCGAAAACCAAATAGAAATGAATTTATCCACCGAAAACCGCTGCTTTTTGTATTTATACAACACATTTGTAACAGTTAAATATAAACTACATAGACATCAAATGTCACTGAATAGAAAACTGAAAAACCACCCTTGCCTGAGCCTGAATAGTAACTGTTTCGTTTTATGAGTTCCTAGTCAACGCGGAAGCAAAGTGCGGCCTTGGCATTATACACGAACTAGATGCTTCTAATGCCATCTATGAGAGTTTTCCCGAACGTTGCTGCACAGCATTCGTAGCAGCTGCACGGGTTGCCTCTTTTGAAAATTGTAATGTTATTAAAATTATAAAATGATAATATGTTTTTACTTTTATGAATGCAATGCTTTATTGTTAGATCAATCAGAAGAATATAATAAACATTCCATATCTAAGTGGCATTTATTGTGATGAAAACTATGAAACGGAAGTGACATCTATCTATTGCACATAACACTGAAATGCCGCAGCCTGCCGCGGCGCTGTTATCTGAAATATGCCTCCTTCACTTTATGTCATCCTGGTACACGCGGATGAGAATTTTGCTCCAATGGTCCCCGTAGATATTTTACTAACAGACCGCCATGACTGACGTCTGTATGACACTGAAGATTCTCTTTTACTGATTATCAGGGAGCGTACTTTTCATGCCGTTGACGCAAAAATGACGTCACGCTACATAGATTATGATTCCAAATGTTTTTATACTTTTATATTAAGTAATCTGTTCACGCATAGAAAAATGAATACCTACTTCATACCTAAAATGTAAGTGGAAACTATTTGATTGAGAATGGCAGTAGCGAAAATCATCGGGTAACACAATCATTTAAAAGATATTATTTTACTTTGTACTTAATAAAAATTCATATGATTAAATAGTCATAAATAAAATTATGGCATTGACGTTCATAATAAAAGAAAATTGACTCAATTCGGCATTTTTAGTAATGAGTACCTAGTCAAATAAAAATTGATGCCGCCGTGATCTGTATTTTGATTGCGATTAAGCTGTATTTAACTATAATTATTTTACCGCTTCTTATTTTTTATTTGTGCCAGTTAATACATACCTAAACACCTGCCAAATGAAACCAAAGCACCCTGTGTGTAAAATTTCGTCATATTGACGTCATCGGCATCAAAAGTACGCCCCCTGCTGATAATGATAAAATAATATTCATTTCATCTTTGAATAGGTCTAAACTGAAGATCCTTTTGTATGAGTTCCAATTTAATCACCCTGTATCATCGGCACTTTTTTTTGGTTCTATTCTCATATTATTAACATTATTGATAATGGAGGTGACTGTTTCGGATTTACGCACACATGTAAAATACTAGTAACATTGAATAAGATCGTTTCATTTGATGTTATCCTAGTAAACGAGGAAGCTTAACATTACTCCTACGCTATGACACCCTAAAATGCGTTTTAACGCCATCTGTGTGATTTTTCACAAACCTATTGGTAGTCGAGTTTTCCTAAAACCCAACTTCCAATTAAGGGTTGGTCATAAACAAAAGCAATGTAAATAACATTTCAATTAATGAATGAAGTATGTATTAAGGGTCAGTTCACACCGAGACGAGACGCGACGCGACGCGACGCGACGATACCCGAAGAGGCTAGTGACGTCGCGCGGCGCCGCGCGGCGCAGCGCGACGCCTCGAGGCGCATCGTAAAATCTTTGGCAGCACGACGCCTCGCTGCGCAGCGAGACGCCGCGCGGCGCAGCGGAACGTGTCTATTCGCCGCGTGCACCCGTCCTGCCACGTCCACTACGCTACAATGTAACACGGATTATAAGATCTTTTACTACCAACCAACGCAACAAACTTCAGGGGTAGAATAAGGATGTGCCGCAAATATTTAGATGCTATCGATATTTATAGTGTTGAGCCCTATCTATATATCGATATCGGCTATTTCCCCACAACCAGAGGGCTTATTGTCTAAAGGTGGGTTTAGACCAAACGAGCAAATGCTCTAGAACATGTTTTGTCTTTATTTTTTCAAAGTAAACATAAGAGATAATGCCATAGAATTCTTGTTCGTTCGCTTGGTCTAAACCCACCCTTACGCACTCGCAATCACGATCGTTTTCATTTTGATAATCATAGGCTTGTCTGCACACAAAATGTCTAACGCACTCGCAATCGCAAACAGCTTCAAAGTGGAGCAATAGTTTTCATTTTGTTTGCAGACAAGCCTTCGATTTTCAAAATGAAAACGATCGTGATTGCGAGTGAGTTAGACAATAAGCCCTTAGGTCCGATAATAAACAACGATTTCCATGCAAAGGAGCCTTTAGACCGGATTTTGGAATATATTTTAGTTTTTAAGGAAATTTTAAAGCAAATTTTGGAAATTCCAGTTTGAAGGGCCCCTTGCACCGAAATTGTGTTAGTAAGAATAATTTGGCAAAAAATAAAAAACAGATATTGAAACAATAATTGTATTTTTCATGTCTCGTGAGCCAGTAATACAATATATATCATTTTCAAAGGTGTGTAATGTTTAGCATAAAAACAAATGGTCTAATGATCATTTTACATAACACTATTTGCATAATTTCAATCTGCATAATAAACCATCGATAATATAATAGTCATGACATGATGCATAAAACAAAATGCATAATTTGCAAAAACTATTGTTGATTTATTTATTGTAATCAAGAATACATAATTTAATATAGTACAATTAAAAGTTAAAACTAAACTTATTTAAATTAAAATAAAAACTAAGCTACTCAAATATTAAAGACGTAAATAATAATCACCACTATAAAAAGAACACCCCCTCTAGCAGGTCCGCTCGCGGCATGGTCCCTATGACACTGGCTGCATTACCTCTCTGGATAGCTAGCCCAATCCTTTGGGAGAGGTAAGCACCAGCTCTAGGATCTCCGGAGGTGTCTATGAGCCGGGATGACAGGGCCTTAATAAAGCTTTTCATATCAGCTGACCAAGGTCCCATGGTCTCCACTGCAAGCGCCACAAATTCATAATTATTTAATAATGATGAATATTTGCGGCGCTTGACGGTTTGGGCCTGATCAGCTGCTGCACCGGCCCGATTACGGGTTGACTGGACGTGGGACAGGGCGAATGTGTCAACACACGTCGCGTCCCACACCAGTGCCCTACCCAGTTTCCACGGCACCAATGTAGCTCCGTCTGGTCGCTTGCCATCGTCTTTATGTAAACCTGCTGGTTCCAGGACAGCTGGTAGAGAGGCAGTGGCAAGCGAACGACGGATCAGATCATTAATTGTGCCATGGCGGTACAAACGGCCGGCACTTCTAAAGCATGAAAGGCCATGTCGTCCCAGCTCACTCACTTCCTTCCCGCACGTGCAAGTATGAGGTTCACAGATTCTAGCTCCAACCCGCAAGCTTATTGCTATGCGCAAGCAGCTTGGGTCCAAGACTGTGCCTATATTGCGGGAAGGAAGAGCGTGGAGCCAGTGACCTGATTCGCCTGCAGAGACAGCGAGGAGACGGGCGCGATCTGAATCGTCCGGACTATTTTGTATAAGAGATGAATGAATTGATATGAGGCGAGGAGTATCCCATGCTCTTTGGATATGCCTCTTGACTGGCATATCCACTCCGGGACACGACTCACACCAAGCATCCCTGGCCTCCACCAGGTTCGCAATCTCAACGTCAAGTATCTGTGGGACATTTAAGATAATACTGACGAGAAAAACTATTGTTTATAAATTAAAAACTGAATATTTTTAACTGCTTTCATTACTATTAATGTGGTCACAGTTCTAACCTAACCTGACCTAGTTAGAAGAAATTGACTTCAAATGCATTATATTTATAACAAGAAAATAACAGTTATGCTAAATGAGTGTAATGTTATTCGATCGTATGCCAGATAAAATTATACAATAGGTTTTTATGCTAACGTTCATTATGCTTTTCGTGGTTAGTTAAATGAAATTATACAAAATGTTTTTATATTCATTGATGCGCACCCCATTTTCAATGTAATAACCAATCTACTTAGTGCGAGTAAAATCTCTTATAGGCCTTGATCTCGCTTCGATCTGCTCATCAGTGTGCCAACTTTCTCAAAAAACAGTACCTACTTCTCTGGTGAGCTGACCAATACGGTAATTGATTTTGGGTGATTCTTCGAGACCGCGTTATTCGTGTGATTCCTCTGGCACATTTTTTTTTTCTTAATTGACTAATAAGTACTTACTTTGTAACGGGGCGTTTTTAGTCCCTTGTTAACATTAATCTCGTCCCCTGTATCGGTACTGAGGGACTGGAGATGTTTTATTAAGTTAGCTCAGGAGGATCACTGGATCAGGGTTTCCGGGTTTGAAATATGAACAACAAGGTTTAATAATAATATACTGAGGCTTGTTTATTATAATATAACTTAATCGGTATCTCTATTGCTTAAACTAAGATTGTTCGATAGACGTATAGAGCCTAACAGGATGCCGCCCAGCGCTACGCGAGGTTAACCGCACCGCCCTGGATTAGCAAGGGGTTGTTATAGGGAAGCCGGTGATCACAGCGCGACGCGAGGGTAACCGCACCGCCCTGGATCAGCAAGGGGTTGTTATAGGGGAGCTGTTGGTCACAGCGCGACGCGAGGGTAACCGCACCGCCCTGGATCAGCAAGGGGTTGTTATAGGGAAGCCGGTGATCACAGCGCGACGCGAGGGTAACCGCACCGCCCTGGATCAGCAAGGGGTTGTTATAGGGGAGCTGTTGGTCACAGCGCGACGCGAGGGTAACCGGACCGCCCTGGATCAGCAAGGGTTTTTAGATGGGGATGCCGGGAGCTGTTTAGCGCGACGCGAGTGGAACCGCACCGCCCTGTTACAGCAAGAGGAGGAGAAGAGGGGGAGGAGAGGAGTCGGGTGTAATAATAAAAACAAAAGTGCTTAGTGTAATTTTATTTACGACTTGTAAATTTACAAATACTTAAGTATAAAATAAGATGAAAGATGTTTATTCAGTAAGTAGGCCGCACGGCCACTTTTACACGTCAAAAATCTACCAGCGCTTCGCAAGAGACCACTGCTGAGAAGGGCCGCAAGAAACTCAACAGGCAGTCTATAACTAACCAAGTTAAAGTAAGACAAAATCGGAACCCTACTTTCAGAGCTACTTCTTAAATTTTCATCAAACCTACCCAAGAATACTATAACGCCTTGATTAAGTCACCTCTCTAACAAAAAAAACAAATCAAAATCGGTTCATCCGTTTAGAAGCTACGATGCTACAGACGGGTACACAGATACACACATACACAGACACCCAGATACACAAATGCATACGTTAAACTCATAACACCCCTCTTTTTGCGTCGGGGGTTATTATTTATGTTAATTTCTGATTTATATGGCTTTATGACCAGAGGGGTCATAAAATGAAATAAAAGTGTCAATTACAGATCATACTCAAGCACGTCACGGTTATCGTACATACCACAGATAAGTATTACCGAAAGCATTTTAATCAGCTTTACTTTGATTTTTCACAGCAATAACATGAAAAAATTAAGCAGAGTAATCAATCATAATCAGAGGAATCACATATTTACCTTAATAACTCCGGATCGACGCAGACCAGCCATAACTCCCACTCCCTAGCACGTTTGGCGCTCGACTAACTACCGCCTGCGCGGGGGCAGAGGTTTCTGCTGTTTAGGCGCTATGGAGTCGAACAAATGTCGCGACAGAGATATCAGATTTTTGTGCGGACAACTTTTATTTTCTCAGTTCTAAGAAAATTAACATATTTAAAATTTACACATTAAGTTTATGAATAAAACAATTATCGTTTTATTGATTTACTCACTTAGAAAATGATCAAATAGTTATATTGAAAGATATTACAAGATCCTTCCAAGAAAATGGGGAGCGGACGCGACAGAGAATTCAGAATAATGGACTTTAATTATTTTTATTATATATATAGAGTACAATTATACGACAATCAACTAATGACTCAATTCGATAAGAAGTTCACCTACTGAAAAAAAATAGAACCAACTTCTTGAATAACTAGTTATTAGAAATAAATCCCGGACATCGAAAATCCTGGCTTTGAAGAATCACCCTAAAGTCAAATCAGCTTCTTTTTATGAAACATCAAAAACGCTCCGTTACTATGGAATTTATAGGGATTACTGACTTGTGACGTCACAATGAAAATTGATTTTATGAATTTAAAAATCTTAAAATAGCAAACATAAATGAAAGATTGGTATTTTCCTAGTATTTTCGTAATGTTTAACTGTTGTTAATGAAAAAACAATTTATTTTCACTGTTGTCAAATACCCTATTAACGATATTGTAACAATGCGTTCTTCTCAATTGAATACCGCTTGCGGTCCCACAGTGTCGCCAAGTTTCTAAGGCTTTGCCGTCCACGTGCCGTCAATCCGAATGAATGCTCGCAGATTGAGCCTTTGAAATTGTTCCATGGTGCAACTGTAACAAATAAGTTCCAGCGGGCCTAGCCAGGTTTCCAAGGACAAACTAACGCGGAGTGAAAAATCCCGACAAACTGTCAGTTTGAATACAAATATTAAACAGTCTCCGCTTGAATACGCGCTAATTTATCCTTGGTAACCATTTCAGGCCTACTGCATTGGGTACGGATAGGTGTTCTATCTCCTGAGGCTGTACTTTGAAATCAGTAATTCGAACTTCGGATCGCCCCGTCACTTTCTTGCAAATAAGTGACGCGTCGAGAGCAAAAGGGATAGCAATAGACGAAGTTCGAATTACGGATTTCAAAGTAGAGCCTCTGACTCCTTTTTGGCATTCCTTGCCGGCCCACACTCTTCTCTCCTCCGCGAATGGTCCTGCTAGAAATCCTGCAGGTCGGCACAAAAGATACCAGCAAGCATAGGTCACGGTGCTATGCTAGCCAACCTGTAAGCCTTCGTTAACTAAGGGCCTGCCTTAGGATGCTTACTCAGAAGAGCGTAACTGCACCATACTGCAGCAACGTAGGTGATAGTCGCCCCATACGAATCGTTTCTTATAGATGAATTACCGAGAGCGTGGAATTGCATATGTAGTGGTTGTACCGTTTGCATGAAAAGGAAAACCATTTAAGTTTTCTTCTTAATTTAATGAGATTACCCTAAACAAGTGGAATAAGTATGTCCTTTTTTTACTTTTAGTCGCTATCATTTATTTAAATTTTCATCTTTAATGTTGGAAAATGCTTATGGGACAGATTAAAATTAGAGGGTATCATGAAACCGACCAGCAAAATATTCTTATTTTGGTAAACAGGAATATGTATTTGGTCAGCCAAAATAGCTAGTTGGTAAGCAACTTATGGTAAGCAAATATTTATAAATCTGATAGAAAACACCCAAGACTCAGGAACAAATGCTCGCGCTCACCACAGGAATTTGCTCTGACTGGGAATCGAACCCGGGACCGCTAGTTTTGTAGGCTGAGTCACTACCAACTAGTCTAACGCGTCGTCATTGAAAATTATGACTAACTGTAAAACTAAATACTATTGAGAAAAAACTTCGTTTTGGTTTCTTATTATTTGCTATTCAATATTGCCATACCCCTGAGGTCCTGGAAAGTTAAACTCTGTGGCCGCATTGGAACCCATCCATTTTCATCTTTAAAGCTTCTACCAATCGACTTATCATCAAACTCAATAAATAAATATAAGTTTTTTTTCTTCTTTCACTCCTTGTTTTAACAAGGTGTATTTTGCCAGTATCGAGTTTTAGACAATCACCATGGAGTTATTAGAGAAGGTAACCTATTGATGTTTCGAAATATTGTTTCCCGATTATTATTTACCCGAAAACGGTTTCTAGAATTTTTTAAATCCAGATATTTTGTTTTACATAAACTTGTAATACCGCCGATTCATTTTACCACTGTATTATTTGTCCGAAATTGTATAACCAGCGTTACAATGCCCATTTTTTACGTTTGACAACCATTTCATTTACCTGATATTTTGTTTTACATAAACTTGTAAAACCGCTGATTCATTTTACCACTGTATTATTTGCCCGAAATTGTATAACCAGTGTTACAATTCCCAATTTTTACGTTTGACAACCATTTCATTGGTATTTTCCCAATTCTACAGATTTCTATTACAGATTCTCAGCTCTACAGATTCCCAATTCTACAGATTCCCAGGTCTACAGATTCCCAATTCTACAGATTCCCAACTCTACAGATTCGCAATTCAACAGATTCCCAATCCAACAGATTCCCAATTCTACAGATTCGCAATTCATCAGGTTCCCAACTTTACATACAGATACACGTAAAACAAATAAATTTCACAGTCGTAGGTAGGTTAGGTTAGGTTCGTTTTTATATGAGGCCCGGAGGGCCAAAACAACCCAGAAATAGGAGCTCCGCGAGGAGCTCCGTCGACTCTGTCAAATTAGATTTTCAAAAGTTTTCTAACTCTATGGACACAGAATGAGCTACCGCCAAGACCGAACAATCAAAGACGGGTGACTAGGCCTAGGCCTTCTGTAGAAAGGGGAATCTGTAGAATTGGGAATCTGTAGAATTGGGAATCTGTTGAATTGCGTATCTGTAAAATTGGGAATCTGTGGAATTGGGTATCTGTAGAATTGGGAATCTGTAGGGCTGAGAATCTGTAGAGCTGGTAAAATTAATTCCGATTCTAGAGTATTTGGCTAACGTTTCTTCGGAATTTTAATAAGTTGGATTTTAAATCAAGTCCGAAATAAAACTGAAATCATTTAAAAATTGGGATAATGACATTGCGGATTTGCGATTTTACAGTCATACAAATAATTTGGCTATCGTTTCTTCGGAATTTTAATAAGTTGGGTTTTAAATCAACTTCGAAATAAAACTGCAACCATTTAAAATTCGGCCTACTGAAAATATGGAAAATGTAACTTCGGATAAACAATAACAAGGCCAACAAAAAAAAAGGGTTTCGTTTTCGGAATTTTAATATTCGGAACAACATTTTTCGAAGTTGAGATAGGTAACCATTAGAGAAACAAGTCCATGGATATCACACGCGAGGACAATTGTTCGGTTAAAGAGATTTACTCTGGTGGACTAAACAGAAGCACATGGGGTTAGCTACAACAACAACATGGGAACAACACTTGATAAAGCTGTAATCGACCTCGGAGAGAAACTTTTTGCCAAGGGGCAGGTTTATGTTGCACTTAGTATAGTTAAACTACTTGAAGGTATTGCTTTATCTGACTTAGAACGAAATAAGGTAGGTATTACAAAAGCCACACGATGAACGAGCTTTAGCAGAAATGCAGAAACTGAGAGGTTGACACACTACACACAATTACGTCGCAATAGGTTTGTTACACTGTGATTAATAATTTAAAAACCTTAGTTTCCAAACAAATAAGGGCTTCCTTCGACAGCCTTCCAACTCCATCATCAAACCCCATCATCATCAGACCCTCGATGATGATGGGGGTAGTCATAATCCGTGCATGATACATAAGTTAGGTATAAAGTTCTCATTAAGATGCATGAATAAGAGAAATCACGAGTGCTCTGTAATCCGTTGAAGAGTTCCCTCATCTGTCTTCCGTCTCAGTTATCAGATCAACATCAAGTCTCCGTCATGTTGTAGTGTCATTAGAATTACATATGTGTGCTAAGTTTGAACATAATCGGTTCACAGATAAAAATTCATGGGGTCAACTATCAATCCCTATATTTCTACCATTGACGGAGGGGGAGGAGTTCCAAATTAAATGGGAGCAATTTCAAAGTATACCCTATCCAATAAAAAATCAATTGTTGAAATCAGACAACTATGTAAAAAGTTATGCGTGATCATTCATAAAAAAAAACGTTTTGAAGGCGTTTTTTTTTTAAATAACATTTGTATTATTTTATACTTTTTAGCGATCATAATAAGTGTAGGTCCACTTCTTAGTTGATATGACACTTTAAGACATTTCAAGCTCGCCGCAAGCAATGCCGCGGGAAAGTCATAGTCATAATTAAATGTTCTTCGTTACAATTTCTCAATTATCTTAATCGAGATATCTTAACGCCGCCCTTGAAATAGGTACCGTTGCGGAGTTCCGGTAGCCATTTGTGGTCTTCATCATCAGTTCCACGTCACCAAATGATACTTTCTGAATGAAAATGCTGGATTTGTTACTAAAAATACTAAAATCGCTATATGTATGCATTTAATATTTGAAGAGTTCCCTCAATTCCTTACGGATCCCTTCATCAGATTCAGATTTGGTGACAATGAGACCACCTTGGAAGTATACTCCATCAAACCAAAAAAAAAATTTTAAAGTCTGACCGCGCTGTAAAAAGTTGTGCGTGATCATACATAAAAAAAATATACGCGTCGACTTGAGAACCTCCTCCGTTTTTTTTCGTCGTCGGTTATAAAGTGTAGGAGTAAGTGCATAGGTCGTGGAAAGCAAATCAAGTCGTTTGCGCGGGTTGGGGTCTGAGAGACCCGTGGGATACTCCGCTTTTTGAGCGCGCGGAGCTCGGGACACTAGAGGCCCGTTTCACGAAGCTGACAGCAACAAGTTACAAATTACAAGCGGAAGTCTCTTTCTAACTACTTTTGCTAGAAAGAGAGTTCCGCTTGTAATTTGTAACTTGTAGCTTCGTGAAACGGGCCGCAAGGGTAAAACATTAACACCTTCAAAAACGAGCATGCCACAATATTTTTAACCAAACCCAATTTTAAAAAGAAGTAACTTTTCCGTTTTTGAAGGCGGCTTTTTGTTTTTTAAATATAATTTTTAATACTTAATAAATAAATTTGTGATCATAACTTCTCAATTAATATGAACCTTATTTCAAGCTCGCCGCAAGCAATACGACGCGGGAAAGTCATAGTTATATTTAAACAATTAAATGTTCTTCGTTATAGTCGCTCAATTATCTTAATTGAGATATCTTATTGCCACCCTTGACATAGGTACCGTTGAGGGGTATATCCCATTCGTTCCATGGAACTTCGCATTTTGTATTGAACTATGAGGTAATGTTCAATACAAAATTCGTAGTTCCATGGAACAAATGGGACATACCCCCGTTGAGGAGTTTCGACTTCATTTCCACTTCACCAAATGATACTTTCTGAATGAAAATGCAAGATTTGTTAGGTACTAAAAATACAAAATCGCTATACGAATATTTGAGGAGTTCCCTCACTTCCTCACGGATCTCCTCATCGCTCACTTTGGAAGTATATACCCTATCAAACAAAAAAACCATTTTCAAAATCAGTCTAATTATTTATAATTTACAGATAAATCGGTGAATAAAATATACACAAAAAAAACCGCCAAATATTGTGAGTCGCCGACTTCAATTGGACTGACCTATACCTACCATTTTAAAAGAAGTAATTTTTTGCGTTTTTGAAAGCGGTTTTTTGTTTTTTCAAAACTTTTATTTTATTTTGTACTTGTTAGTGATCATAATAAGCTGTTATGTAGTTCCACTTCTTAGTTGATATGAAACTTTCATACTTACATTTTAAGCACGCCGCAAGCAACGCCGTGGGAAAGTCATAGTCATATTTAAACAATTAAATATTCTTCGTTACAATTGCTCAACTATCTTAATCGAGATATCTTATCACCACCCTTGAAATAGGTACCGTTGATAGCCATTTGTGGCCTTCATCATCAGTTCCACTTCATCAAAATTAAATGATACTTTCTGAATGAATTACTTACTGGACTTGTTACTAAAAAAAATACTTAAATCGCTGCAGCCGCTGTATGTATGTATACCTATAATATTTGAGGAGTTCCCTCAACTCCTCACGGATCCCCACATCAGATTCAGATTTGGTGACAATGGGACCACCTCGAAAGTATACTCTGTAAAACCAAAAAAAATTTTTTAACCCGACTACTTTACCATTTTTTAAGTCGGTTATATGGTATAGAAGCTTAAGGTCCACATCTCGTTAGGACTAGGTAGCAAATACGACCGGATCGCTTTGCGAGTACATCTCGATCTGACTAACATCGCTTTGTGCCTAGATCGCAATACAACCAGATCGCTTTGCGACTACATCTCAAAAAGTCCGAGTTGTAAAATGACCACGTCTCTTGCGTTACTAGGTAGGTTAGGTTCGTTAGGTAACTTCAAATGCCCGAAGGGCAAATTGCCCAGGAATAGGAGCCCCGCCATGCGGGGCTCCGTCGACATTGCTAACACAGACATAACATGAAAAAACAATGTGGTCATTTAGCGACTCAGACTTATTGAGATGTAGTCGCAAAGCGATCTAGTCGTATTGCGATCTAGGCACAAAGCGATGTAGTCAGACCGAGATGTAGTCACAAAGCAATGTGGTCGTGTTAGCTACCTAGTCATATCGAGATGTAGACGGAAAGCTTCTATCCCGGTTATATTACTAAAACCTCCTGAGTGTAACAAATAATTTTCTGAAAACCGCATCAAAATCAGTTCAGCCAAAACGCGAGATAATCGCGGACAAACATACATATATTCATACATTATATACATACAAACATACATACAGGACAAACTGAGAACCTCCTTTTTTTTTGAAGTCGGTTTAAAAACAAAATACATAGACCCTCCTGCATTTTTTTATTGAATAAAATAAAATATAAGAAAGATTAAGATCACGTCCGTGTACTTGCTTGATATGTCAGAATTTACTTTAAATACTGGTGACGAAGCGACAAAAATTACATTGTAGTTGTGCTGGCTAGAGATCGACGGAGCTACGAAACTGCTGAGCTCCGATTTATCGGTACTTTGGCCCTTCAGGCCCACTGAAAGACTATAAGTATAACATAACTTAACACTTAACTTAAACCTATCAAAACTTCGATCGCTGGATCAAACCTGCTTGTCCGAAAGGTTTGACTAGGCAGTCTGCGAACGGTAAGAACGTTTTTGTCCAATCAGTTATGTACAATTTCCGATGCTTGGCGACACCGTCGTCGTCGTGCAGCAGTTACATTAAAAACAATAAAAGAATTTTCATATACCAAGATATGATTTCTCATTGCTACCAGTGAAATACTTATTTTCCATTGAATTGAAGTTTTGATGGTCATCTCTAGTTTAGATCATCAATTCCACTTTACCAAATGATGCTTTTGGAATGTAAATGCTTACTAAGAATACCAAAAAACTGTACGTGACTCTATAATATTTGTTCAGTCGATTCCTAATGGATCCCATCGACAGATCACGCCGAATCTTAAGAACCAAAACCGGGCAAGAGCTTGTCTGACCATGCTCAGTGTAGGGTTCCGAAGCCGTTTCAACACAAAAATCACAAAAATAACAAGTATGAATTAATTCTCTACTTCTTTAATGTTATTTGGAGCTGTCTTAGGTGATTTTAGTAGGTAGGTATAAACACTTTAGTCGCCTATATCTCAGGAATCAATCAAGCCTTCTTAGTAGTGCTCGTTTTCCTTTAAAATTCGTTATAACAATATGTGCTCTCATTTAAGATATTTTTCAGATTTTTTATATTTATAGTTTTGACTATAGGGTGGGGGGGGGACACTTGGCTCTAACAAAAAATAATGCTTTAAGCTTTATATTTTTCATAAACGGATCCCTTAGCCGAAAAATAGTTTGCATAAACCCGCAATATTTTTGAAAGACCTATCCAACGACACCTAATACTATGGGGAAGACAAGAAAAAAAATACATCCCCACGTTACGTGTACGGGAGGTACAAAAATAAAAAAATATTTCAATATTTTATTTTACCACTTTGTTAGCGTGACTAATATTATGTATATTCATGCCAAATTACAGCTTTCTAGTACTAAGCGTCTCTGAGCTAGGCTGCGGACGGACGGACAGACATGACGATACTATAAGGGTTCCTAGTTTGACTACGGAACTAAAAATGAACCTTTGTATAAAAAAAACATCATAATCGGTTCACAAGGTAAAATGTTATGCGTAATACGAGTATATTCATACATATACATAAAAAATGCCGACGAATTGAGGACCTCATCCTCTTTTGACGTTGTTTAAAAATAACAACAATCTTGACGAGTTGAGAACCTAGTTTTTTAGGTCACACTTTTACATATATATTTTTCTCTGAAATAAATTTAAGTATTAAATTTATTATTATTATTATTATTATTATTAGTTAGAGCACCGTGTAAAAAAAACTATGTGTACAAAATGACAGGTTTGTGTCTGATAGTTTTTGCAAAAAGTGTGACATAGATAGGTACAGACGGAAGGACAGACGGACCGATGGGCACGGGGTCAGACGTGGGGTCAGACAGACGAATAGACAGGCGGACAAATTGGCGGACAGATAGACGGACTCTTGAATATGTGAAAGTATACCTATGGGTCACAGGTAAACAGATCCCACTTACTATCAGTTGGGCTGAGTGCTCGTTTGCCTAATCCACGATCCATGATTAAAAAATTCTCCACCGTAATCAGTCCGCATTCAGCACAAACATACATACATACGTAAGTTTAATGGTTTTTAATTGGTTTTGGGCGAAATGTATCCTTTTTCCTTGGAACTTAAACCCAATTGGACCATCGCCTTATCTCTAAAGAAAAATTAATTATTCAACCAGACAGAAATACTTACTAGGTAGTTAAGATCCCTATAAAAATAGCTCTTGTAAAGTTTGCACGACAGTATTTTTTAAACCACCAAACAACTAATCGACTACTAAATAATTAACGGATTTTTCAAAATTATTTCATGACATTTGAAAGTTTGACATAAGTTTGATACTTGTCAAAGACATAATAGCACTACCGAGTTTATCATTCGGAAAAGGTTAAATAAAACCCTTTTACATAATAAATCGCAGCTTGGAGTGAAATTGGCAGCATGATCCAATTTATATTCAAAATGAACAAAAATAAATAGTGAACCACCGCAGCACGTGTGGTTGTTAGTATTTGCACAGATTATAATTATACAAGTTACTACGTATTTGTATTTGTGGGTTGGTACAAAGTACGTTCATAATTCGGTTCGAGGCTTCTTTGAGAGTGCCGACTCTTAAAACCTAGTGATTAAGTACTCTGTGGACTGGACGGAAATAGTAGAGACAGAAAAGTCGCCTCGGCGGCCTCAAGCTGCGCCTCGCGGCGCCGCGAGGCGCAGCGCCGCTCTCGCACGCCGCTCGTGCCGACTATGCACCGCTGCGTCGCGATGCGTCGCGCTGCGCCGCGCTGCGCCGCGAGGCGTCTCGAGGCGCAGCGCTGCGTGGTATACCGTATTCTTAATCTCACGATGAAATGTGTACCTTTCCGTGTAGTAAATAAAGTATATTTTGGGTCGCTCTATTAAAAAAGTGCGCGCCGCGTCGCGTCGCGTCGCGTCTCGGTGTGATTTGACCCTAAGATTGATGTAATACTAATTTTAGCTCGTCGGGCCATACAGAACTGGCATCTATTGAGCTATTATTGAATTACCTACGAGGCTACGGGCCACCTGTTATTTATGCCTCCCTAGTAAACGCGGAAGCAACATTCTCTTCAAAGCCATTGTCGTAGCATGAAATGAATACGCGGCCATACTCATTGTGGACATGATCATGGGATACTATTATTTATTTAATAACGTTTGTATAACCATAGCACTCTGTTTCTGACATTACTGATGGAAAAATACGTAGTCCATACGTACGTAAAGTAGAGTAACCACTTTATATCATAGAGTTATATTACATCGTATGGACTTGCCTCTAGGACCATTATAAATCAGAGGGCTTATTGTCTAACGCACTCGCAATCACGATCGTTTTCATTTTGAAAATCGAAGGCTTGTCTGCATACAAAATGAAAACAATTGCTCCACTTTGAAGCCGGTTACGATTACGAGTGCGTTAGACAATAAGCCCTCTGGTCAACTGAATGCTGAAAAATATAGCTGTGGCTCCGTGAGTTGTGACGTCACAATGACGTCCTCAGTGTCGCGCCTAGCGCCTACTCTCCCTAGGTTGTCAATTATAATAATATCAATAATGCAAATTGGCTAATTGTCTTGCTTTGAAATCTGTAAGACAGTGCCATAGCGTAATATTTCTAATTATTACGCTATATAGTGCTATTTAGTGCGACGTAGTTTGTAAGAAATCTGAAACATGCCGCTATTGTTACTTGTCTAGAGTTTGTAAGCCTTTTCGTCAAACAATTGCAAAGTGACATTTTCTTTAGCTTAAAGATCATTAAATATGGATACAACTACAATTAGTTTAGTACCTTGTCTATATAATGTTATGTTTAAACTGCCATATTATGAATCGTCACAGCGATTAAAGTGACAAGGTACTAAAGTGTACACATTTATGGACTCGGCTGTACATACATTATAATAGTAGACAATATGCGTATCATGTCGTCATATAAAGGTGTCATACTGTTTTATTTAACTTTTCATAGAATTAATGGTCATCACGGGGAACAACTTGCTTAGCGGAAAAAAGTCTTGCACATTGGACACTGGTAATTAATAATTAGTACAATATACAGGATGGAGCGGCGTGATAAGTAAGGTCCTCACCCAACAGTAGGTGGATACAGGTTGATTGAACGGATGTATAAATATATATACAGGGTAAAAACATAGTTAAAAGGTTATTATTGGCTGAAAATCAGCGCTGCAGGTGTTTAACACCTCAGCATTTCGAGTATGCTGAGCCAGTATCCGATTCACTGCCGCGAAGACACACTTACTATTGTTTATTGCTGTTTTCTGTTTTAACTTTATACTGTATATCTTGTGTGTGTAGTGAATAAATGTATTTTTCTTTTCTTTTTTCTTTTATTATTCAGTAAGTAAGCCGAACAGAGGGCTTATTGTCTAACGCACTCGCAATCACGATCGTTTTCATTTTGAAAATCGAAGGCTTGTCTGCATACAAAATGAAAACACTCGGTGAGTCTTACGGAAGTTTTATGTTTAAAGGTGAAAACAATTGCTCCACTTTGAAGCCGGTTGTGATTGCGAGTGCGTTAGACAATAAGCCCTCAGGTCCTTTTACACGTCAAAAATCTACCAGCGCTTCCCAAAACCACTGCTAAGAAGAAGGGAAGCAAGAAACACAACTAGACGTGTAAAAGGGCCCGTGCGGTCTACTAAACAACGGGCTCCCGTTTCCAATGCCAGTGTGGCTAGCGCAAGTTGCCCGCGACTTCGTTGTCGCTCGGATCTCTCTTCCTATCTAGTGAGTAACGATAGGGACGCACTGAGCGACAAGCGAGAAAATACAACTTGTGCTATCCGTGCAGTATTGTGAGACACATCCGTGGATATCGGTGCTGTTGCGGATGTAGATAAACGAAATATTTAAGAGATAATTTAGACAAATCACTTAAAGAAATAAGAAAAAAATCCTACCTAACACTGAGTAAGTAAATTTTTATGCCGTGTGGTTGCCGGCTTAGAATTTTGCCACTCTATGTCTTCCCGTGGAAGTCGTAAGAGGCGGCTAAGGGAATAAAGGCTTGTAGTATTGTTAGGTGATGGGCTTGCAACTTGTCACTAATGTACACTGGTAAACATCTCAGCCTGTTTATACAAAATGTGGTTACAGAATTAATAATAACAACTTTATAGAGTTGTTGGTAATCCTGTAGCTCTGCCTACCCCACTCTGGGAAAGGAGGCGTGAGTGTATGTATGTATGTATCAGTGTTTGCATCCTTGGTCTATACGAAAGTTTTTAATTTCCTAGAAACTGGGAACTCTTTTATTAATAGGAACCTACATTATCCCTAACTAAGCTTGGCTATTCAATTTTGACAACCGCGAAGCGAGGGCGGATTGGTATAACCGGTCAAGTGCAACTCGGACTGGCGCACCGAGGGTTCTGTAGGTACCGCCCGCACAGTCGCCGCAATTTGAATTCGATTTCGAATCGAATCAGCACGAGCCCATCTCACACTTGAGCATTTTTTGTATTTGTTGTTTTTCTCTTTAAGGTTAGGACGGACGGACGGACGGACAGACAGCGTGGACATATATATAATAGGGTCCCGTTGCGCTCCCTTCGGGTATGGAACCCTAATTGATGAATTACTGCAGTACGGCTAGCACAAGATATATTTTCTTGCTGGTCGCTCTGCGAGTCTTTCGTTTTCTGCTTGATCGAGGGGATTACCAAGCGACAAATATATCGCGGGCTTGTTGTTCTAGGTCATGTTTGATGACTAATTTGCTATTTGCTCTATAAATATTTTCCTAGTAGCAAAGTTAATAATATAATCGGTTTGGGGGTTGAACTTATAGGGTAAACTGCCGTATTGTTGGCACCTCTCTAATTAATATTGGCACTTTAAATCTTATGCCGTCGTGTCAGTGGTGACAATCCTTCAAAAAATATGAACCAATTTTTGGGTGTCAATCAAAGGGTGGTTTACCCTACTTTGACAAAAAGTGTGTTGTAGGTCAATGCAAAAGCATAATAGCCTCGGCGAAAACGGCGATTGCCTACTTTCCGAGCCTAGGCAATAATGTTCTATTATAATCATCACAAGTTTGATGTATAAAATGTGGATTAAAGGATCAACTAGGTCGAGGCTTGAAATAGGCTGACGTAAAGTTTACGCAGTGACACGTGTAATGTAATGCGTCACGTTTTTACTCATTACGCGTCTTTTTCGCCGAACGGAGTGGTCACGTCCAAAAATGGCATGTAATTACCTTTGCATTATTGCAACCTTACATGGCCAAAAGGGTGCATTGGCCCAAACGGTACTTCTACCCTATATTCGTAGAGGCATTTATTCAAGAGTTTTCCACGCATTTGAATTGCAAATCTACTTCTATGGGTCATAAAGTCTAGTGCCATCAGTGGCCATAGACAGGATGCGTTGTTAGAACGTTATCGCCATCGAGAATGTATTGACGTAAGCTGCCGGACGGGGGCGTCGACCCCTTATGTCAGTTCCATACATTTTGACAGTTTACGAAAATCGTTTACGCATACGTTCGTCGTATCGTTTACGTTAAGCATCTTGTTAAGGGCTAAAAGTGACAGATTATTGTTTGACTATATTCTTTACACGCCATTTTTTTGCCTTACGAGTATAATAGTAATTATTTACAACTAGCGACCCGCCCTCGCTTCGCTTCGGTTTTCGGTAACACCCGTACCAGATTTATTTACTATTTTTGTATATTTTATATTATGGGTGTTTTACCTTTAAATAAATCTTACTATTATTATATTATTATTCCGTACATTTATTTTGTTTGGGTAAATTAGGTTTTTTATAACAAATATTTAAATATAAAAGTAAAATAACAATATTATTAGTATTATTACTTATTATTATATATCTATGAACCTTCCTCTTGAATCTCTCTACCCATTGATAAAAACGGCATTTAAATCCGTTTCGTAGTTTGAAAGATGTATTCGTAGGGACAGAGGTGGAAAGCGACTGTGTATTATACTATGTAAAGATTACATAAACTTTATGTACCTATTTAATTTAAAACCTAAATTAAAATAAGGAAAATGAAATATTTGTGGTTTTTAACTTCCCTTACTACCTCATTAGTGCGTAAAAGTACAAGATAGCCATATAGGCAAAATTCGACGAGGCGAGAGCGAAAATTCAACGGTTATTTTCAAAGTATTTCAAATATCACACAAAACCGAGTAATTCAGGAAAAATATTTACTTCTTTGTATAAAACTGGCCTGTACGCAGCCACCAGCAAAAATATATTATTCTACATTGAGCGCAAAAATATCTGACACGCTCTTATACCTCTAGTAATAAAAACGTGTCAGATATTTTTGCGCCCAATGTTGGATAATATATGTATAATTGCTGGTGACTGCATAACGAACGAATTTTTCTTTATACATTGCTGGTAATGTAACTCGGTAATGCACTAGTAACTTTTCCAAATTGCAGTACCTAATGGAAGTCGTTTTTGAATCTCACTGATATGATAATTAAGGGATTTTAAATTTAAGTCATTCGGTGATTTGGTGATTAACGAGTAAGTTAGAGCGTTGAATTTTATTCACCGGTAAAATTCAAAAATACGACTTTGTAGAAATTAATTAAAATCAACCGGTAAAATAAAGTGAAAAAAAATGCTACACGAGACAATTATTACAGTTTTCACAACCTATAAAATTTTTCACTGCAGCAAAAGGACAAAAGTCAGCTGGTTCTGTCGGCAGTCGTGCGGGAATTCTGCACTGGTTTTTGGTGGGTTTTCTGTACACTTATATACTTACCGGACATTCAAAATCGACCCCCAGGTAGACCTTTTGATTTCTTAAAAATATTTTAATGAATAATCTTTAATTAGGAAACACTAATAAATAAATAAATAAATAAGTCCAACGGGGTGGTTGACACGGTCTTAAAATAGGGTGCCTCGAAATCTCTAATAACGTTTGTCCTTACGCGTCGTTTGTACGAATAAATCGATTGTCCTAAACTGATTTTCAGCTGCATCAGACAACTTTTTGTTTCCAAAAAATACGTGCGGTAAGGTTAGGTTAGGGTTGGATTACAACATAAAAAAGTTTTAAAATTCAGGCGTAAATGGCTTTAGGATAAACAAAAATTCGGACAAACGATGCATTAGGACAAATGACGATTAGGGATTCCAACATACTGCCGCACTCAGAGACGTCAATTAAATTTAATGCATGATTAAAGTAGCTGCTGTCACTGTCTTTGCAATAGCAATAGAATAAGACAACACGTTACTAAACAAGCGTTAAATTTAATTGACGTCTCTGAGTGCGGCTCACAACTAATCACAATCGAGGCAAAATGAGATTAGGGAAAAAGCTACAAATGAAAAACGAAATTTAGATAGGTACTCATTATTTCGGAACGTATGTTAGGGAAAAAAACATGTATTAAATAATTCAGAATCCTGTGGTAAAAGTGAAGATAACTAACATGTAGTAATTAATACATTTACTTACTGTAAACAGGTAAATGGTTTTTTAGGTTATGTGATTAAAAAAAATGAGGCCAGGCTATATTATTTATAACATGTAATTATGTTGAAACAATCTAGTAGTAAGTCCGCGTAGATTTAGTTATTCAGCCATCCTAAGTTGCGGGGGAATTCAATTATCGTTACTCCCACGGGAACTTTTAAAATTTCCGGGATCAAAAGTAGCCTATGTGTTACGCTTCGCTAAATTTAGAAAGAACTGTGATATACATATTGTAAATACCAGAAATAAAAATAAGCTCGCAGTGTCCTTCACACAGCTTAGGTTCTATTAAGCTCCCAAGTAATGTTACTGATCTCATCAATCATCAATCATAAACTCACGCCTTCATTCCCAGAGTGGGGTAGGCAGAGCCACAGACTCACCAACAACTCCAAAAACTTGTTGATCATTCTGTGACCACATTTTGCACAACTAGGCTAAGATCTTATCCAGTGTATTAGTGACAGGTTGCAAACCCATCGCCTAACAGCACTACACAGCCTTTAGTCCCTTAGTCGTCTCTTACGACATCCACGGGAAGACATGGAGTGGCAACATTCTAAACCCGGCACCACACGGCACCAGTATCATCTATCAGTATCAGGATCTATCAGTAAATAAATTTAAGAGATACGTTAACAATTTCTAAAGCCTATTATTATATAGTATTAAAGAATATATTAATGATAACAATGCTTGGGACTGAATTGCTTGTAATAAATGTTGCGAACGTCAAAAAAAAAGGTAAACCGACAGAGTTTCTTACAGGTTCTTCTCTGATCGGTCGCGATTCGAACCTGCAGTAAACCTAGGCTAAGTCGCTACTATGACGATTCAAAAGAGTTTATTATGTAAACCTACTTGAATAAAGATTAATAAGATTCTGATTCTGATTCTGATTCTTCATATCCAAATCCTTAAGGCCAACACACACAAAGTTTTAATTAAACAAAGTCGCTTTCCGCGTATATATTATCCGCTTACTTCTCCTCAACCATGCAATGAAATTTAGTGCTAGGTAATTTTTCACGAAAGGTTTTATGTAGCGTCGTGTGGTTGCCGGATTAGAATAGTGCCACTCCATGTCTTTCCGTGGATGTCGTAAGAGGCGACTAATGGCCGAACCCGCGGATAGATAGGCTTACTTCGGATTAAAATTTGACACATTTTGTATGGGCAAATGTCAAATTTTAACCCGAAGTAAGCCTTATCTGTCCGCGGTTTGAATATAGGGTTCGGCCGTAAGGGAATAAAGGGCTTGTCGTTCTGTTAGGCGATGGGCTTGCAACCTGTCACTAATACGCTGGTAAACATCTTAGCCTTATTGTGCAAACTGTGGTTACAGAATTATCGACAAGTTTTTTGAGTTGTAGGTAATTTTGAAGCTCTGCCTACCCCACTGTGGGATTACAGGTGTGAAGGCGTGTATGTATGTATGTATTCCTGCTTCAAGACTTTTAAGATTAAAGTACTCGTTTAAAAACATAATAAGGGTTTACTACTTCAGCAACAAACGATTGGTATACCTTGCAGTTACTTGGTATCGGATTTTGCTGTTTAATGCTCTTCACGGATTATGACATTCGCTAGACATAATTAGGTATGTAGGCATGTACTCACACAGTTTTGCAAAGTCACACAAACGCACGAACGCACACATACACATATCTATTGGTATATAATGGCTGTACGTAATGCAAACCGCAGTCCGAAAAATAATGATACATTTATCCTGCTTCACGTTATCAATTTTCATAAAGTATCCTAATTAAAAACTTGGTGTCACGGCATTTTTTATCCTACACTCATATACAGAAATCACGGTTCACTTTAGCAAATACTCGTTGGTGAATAAATATCGCAAATATATACGTAAAGCTTTGTAGACATTGACGTGTAGTAATTCCCGAAAGGAAAATAGTTTTGTAATACGTAATAATACTTGTGCTATATAATTACGTGCCGCCAATTAGAATACCCATAGCGCATTTTGCGTTGGAGAGGTTAACATTAACAACCATTGGAAGATAATTGTATAAATATGGACTTCGTGCCATTGACATTATTTTTCGTAAGTACATTTTGTATATTATAATTGCTTGCTTATACCAAGTATTTAATGAAATAAATACTGGTTTAAGGGGAGTGAAGTAAAGCTTAATTTGCAGCAAAAATGATCATATCATACGCTCTCTAAAAAAATCGATACTTACTTTAGTATAATTATAATGTTAACTGCTGTTTTGGGGTTATAAATAATCTATTAAAGAATTGGCTAATTAATTATCTTGCAATTCTCAATCAAATTAAGTGCAACCAAAAAAAAGACTAACATTATTCACTTACTTAGCAATTATTTTTGATTTTGTTTCTTTCAGATGGTCTGTCTCCTGGGTTTCCAAGAAAGCCAAGCAAGGCCTAAGTCAGATGAAACAATTGTGTGGCCTGCATCATGTGCAGGAAAAACATTTTGCACGGACAACAGCACTTATCCCGACGTTGAAACTTTCAAAGGCGCCCTCAATCTAGCGGTGAGCTATTTCCACCATTACCGAAATTGCAAGAGTAGCTGAGGTGATATTCTCAAAGCCGGGTACTCACTAGCGAGCTGTTACTATAACTGTTACAAGTAACATTGTGATGTGTACCTATGCGGCTCGCGAGGCTGTTCCCTAAAAGGTCGTTAGTGTAAGGTTGTGATGTGTGTGTGTGTATGTGTGTGTTTTCAGCTGGTGAGGACCAGGCTTTGAGAAGCATCAAAGTTCAACATAATAGTCTTGTGAATGCATTATGGCTTTGGGTCTCAGATTCCACTAACCATTAGGTGCCCTGCGTGCTCGTTCGCCTTCCCTATGCCTTAAAAACCATAGTTTTTTTTTACGGATTTAATGTACAACTGCTAATGTTGTCGGTTATAAGTTGCCGGTGGAAAAAGTTCGTGTAACTTTTGTAACCATTTTATTCCATCTCCTGAATATGAAGTAAACGATTATATCATAGATAGGGATGTTTGGCAGTGAGTCGTGCATCCTGCATGAGTAATCTACGCTTAAAAAAGGTGGCTACTGTGCAAAAACACTGTGATATTGTAAACTTATATAATGATGTAATGATGAAAAAAATATACCTTGCCGAGTTTCGTACGCCGGTTTTTCTCGGGGCAAAGGTTTTATTTTTCAAACCGGTGTTAATGCTTTTTGACATTCATAGGGGCATTATTATTATGCCTAAATTGAAGAATAAAGAACTTTGACTTTGACTTTGAATGGTATTTTTTTTAATAACTTTGTTGACAATTTGCAGGGCATTGACCTCTCCTCAATTACACCATCGATCGACAACCGAATGGCGGATGGCACGTGCAGACAAAATATTACGGTAAGTCAATTTCGGATTAAACGATTTGGATGCCGTCTCTTTTCAAAGAAAGCTCGTTTAATCGGGATGGTTCTTAGCTAGGTTTCATCAAAATTGGTTGGGCCGTTTAAGAGATATCAGCTCTGAAAGACTTTATAAAGTTATATCTTATACTAGCGGACTCGGCAGAACTTGTCCTGCTCTCTACTCCAACATACTCAAAAAAACATCAACATTGAACCAGCCGTTTATTTTTTTATACAACGTTTTACAAACCCAAAAAATAAAATAAAAATGATGTCAACCCTAGTAAGATGTCATCTCAGTCATAGAAGCTGTATAACTGAGATGACAGTTTCTAGGGTTGACATCACTTTATAGGTATTTTTTTCATTTACTTAAGGTATTTTTGTAACATCTTGTACATTGTTTTACTACAGTTGTTTTGAATGTAAACAACTTTAAATGTAGGTACATTTTCATAATCTTACATTTTTCCTTTTTTTTTCAGAACGATTTTATTTACCTCATCAAAGATGACGACGATGTGGCGTGGTTCGTAGTGCAAGTACCTAAAATCCACGAATACAGGATCTCAATTAAACAGTGTTTGTAAGTAGCTACTTGATATTTCTTATACTTTTGAAGAATAAGGGTCAGACAGACGGATAGACGGACAGACGCACAGATGGCACACAATTCTCTTACTCTTTTAATGGTTCCAAGTTTCAGTATTCGTCATCGTACGTCTAACTAGCTGTTGTCTGCTTAGAAGTCGTTTATCGCTAGTTTCTAAAACCGACTGATTTTTAGTCAAGAACGAGTCGAACTCGCGCACCGAGGGTTCCGAATATAAGAAAATACGCATTTTGTTATGAATTTCATTATGAAGCCGGTTGCGATTGCGAGTGCTTTAGAAAATAGCCCCTCAGTCCACTATGAACTTTTGAAAATTAGTTATTAAATTTAGACTATTAGGTTTTTTTTATTAGTTTACCCATTAAATAGATACATGAAGATACGCCCCACTTCTTACAAGGCCTGCGGACCCGGGTTCGATTTCTGGTTAGGGTAAATATTAGCGTAATTGAAAACATCCAAAACTCATAAACAAACCCATTTGTTCATGAGTGTTAGATGTTTCATATTTAATTAAAGTATATATTTCTCTGAACAAGTTTGTTTACTGTTTAGTAACTGTACTTAGTACAGTCGTGGTATGAAAAGTTTCGTCACTTTTCACTTCTATTTCAATACTGTTAAGGTCCAAAGTTGACGAACGTTTTCATACCGCGACTATACAAGCCTTGAGGTTAACTTGGGTCTATAGTCGTGCTGTTCTAGAATGCCCAAATTGACAGCTGTCAAACTCGGTACAAAATAATAATGTGCTTGATGTTATATTTTGTACAACGTTGATCTCAGCCTAAAAGAACGGCGTGACTATTGGTCAATTAATGTAAAATTGTCCCTTAATGATTAATGCATGATTGTCCTTTTCAAAGCGTTTTAAATAAGGTTTTTTTTTCTTTTGCAGGAGCCATGAGACTCCTCATGGGTTGACATCAGACGTTAAATGCTTACAAGTCTGGAATAAGCATCCGTTCATGGTGTTATCACATGACAAAACCAGAGTTGAAACGGTATTTGTCAAAGGCGGTCTTCCAGCCGGCTGCAGTGCTAAGGTTGTTAAACAACAATAAATGAAATCGATCATGTGATCGTGTTTCAATATGAAATGAGTCTTTTTATGGGTCTATATTGAATAGCATAATTGTTGTTTGTCCCAATGAGTTGGTTGGTCAAAAATCGTTTGGTCGAAAACGGTTTTATAATTGAAATTACAGCCTAAAATTACGCTAGGCGAAAAGTTTTTTGACCTAATAATACATAAAGACAAACAATTCAATTAGTTTCGAAAACCTTTGTATATCCTTTCACTATAATAGTGTTGTCAATAGCTTTCATTGTTAAGCCAGCGTCGAACCCTGTCATAATGACAGCGCCACGAACAGAGGTCACGAGAAAGAAATTACGTCAATATTAATAATTGCATTGGCATAGTATAAATAGAACAGTAGTTCATCTTCAAACAAAAGTATATCGCGCGGCTTGCATGTGTGCGTGCCTCGGCCGTACGCACCGCCAGCCACTACAAGCAAACTCACCATGAGGTCTAGTCGAGATGCATAACGCTATTATATGGATATTTATTTTAAGTGAAAAAACAGGCAGACGAGCAAGCGAGTCACTGATGGTAAGTGATCATCGCGACCCATAAACACCCGCAACACCAGCGGAATCGCAGGTGCTGGCCTTTAAAAAAGAGTAGGCTCGTTATTTGAAGCCCTCCAACTACGTTACGCACTATCACCCAATGGAACCCTAACCCATCTAGGACGGTGTCACAGTGTCGTTATAAGAAAATAATAATAATGTTTGACACTTTTTACGACTTGAATCATAACGTCGTCACTGTAATACAGTTCTATGGTGGGTTCCATATTGGGCTGATATAGCGTATTTGACGTAAGATAATGATCGCGTCAATCGGCTTATGTCAACTCCATACATTTCGAGTCAATAGAAAATAGAAAAGTTAGCAGTGTTTGCATCTTGGTCAGGCCTCAGGACCAACTGAGCCGGTTCCAGTTGGTCCAGTTTGGTTGCGTGGGTATGAAGTTTCGAGCGACACGCATCGACGTAAAATGTCGTCATGTAAATGACATATAATATGGACAACCCTAACGCCAGAGCGGTAATAGGTAACAGAAACTGCTAAAGGGCCGCAGATGACCTACTTTTCTATTTACACTATGTCATTTGCTTTCTGCGACAAGGTTTCATATCATCACATATTTTTACTATGATGTCACCTATGGTTTTGAACACCAATAGTTTATATCTATCTCACGAGATTGTAAACCATCAATAAATTGTGAATTTGACATACTGCTTACAATATAATTAAAACAAAATTGATAGTTTATAATCTATTCATGTGAACCGTCAAATTGTGAATGAACCTGCACTGAGCCACTCAACCATGACTCGTAAAATTATAAACCTTAGTTGGTTGACACAATTTATCGACAGTTTACAATCTTGCGAGATAGATTATAAACTAACAGTCTTAAGAATCATATTATGGTGACATAGGTACTTATACAACGGTATTTTTTTACACTTATTATTTAAAAACGATTTAATAATATAAATATTTTATACATATCCACTCTTTCGTCACTGATTCAGTGACAAGACAACGCCTACCTAAAACCGCTGAGCCAAGGGAATTGAAATTAAAAAAAGTGATATCTTGGGCAGGTACTCTAGGGGTGAACTAATATGCTTAGTCCTTATCTGTCATCATGATATTTAAATTCGACAGAAAGGGACAAAGACTACCGTAAAACGGTGTAAATAGGAACACAACCAAAAATCAAGCATAACTTGTTACAAATAAGAACAAGTATTAAATGAAAATAATGTTACGTTCTATTGGAAATTATTTCAGTCTTATAATTAGTAACATAATTATGCTTCATCTTAGATTGTGTCCCTATTTACCCCTTAGTTCCTATTTACCCCGTTTTACGGTACTGTAACTAAAATAAGTTTACTGTTCGTTTATCAATAAGGGGGTGAAACTTTAGCGCTCGCTCGTCGGAAATCGTAGTTTATTCTCGAGAAGCCCCAAGTTTGAGCAGCTCTTTTCTAGTTATGAAGTCAATATGAGGAATTGAGGAATAAAGGTGAGATTTCTGACAAAAATAACTCCCAAGTCTATTATTCATCAACTTTTTTCAAGGTTGCTTGTCTAGCGTAAATGTTTTTTTTTGATGTTACAGTTCAGACTTTCTTACTAGAAAAGACCATATTTTGCTTCTAAATGGAAAACCTCCCAGAGATCAATTAAAACATAAACAAAAATGTAATCAACAATAGAAAAGTAACAAATATTTAACTTGACATAAAAAATGCAAATGTGTAATTTGGATTTAGAAAACTTTTGGAGCTTTACTACGTTAGTCCTTAGTCCCAGCAGGGTACAATTGTAACTTCGGTGTACAAGGTACACCAAAGCAACTTTTTTTTAAAGTAAGCTATGTTAGGTTGAAACAATCGCACTATCTGATGGCTATTTTAGCTTAAGCATGCATTAGGTATTCAGTTTTATCATATATCTACGAAACACTAAATAAACGAGTTTGAAATAAAGTTCTAAAACCTCACTTACTGTAACAAATTTTATTTTGACTTCTCATGCTCGTAAAGTCCTTCTTTATGCTGGGTATAGGCTGCATAAAATCGTATTTTATGCACTAGTGCATAAAGTAAAATCTTCGTCGAAGACCAAGGCAATCGGTCCAACAGCCACACGAACAACTTTAACTTCATAGAATAACCTCTTTATTTTATTTCGTTTCGTTAGTATTGTAAGACCAAGGCAAGGATACCAACAGCCAAAGTACACAATAAAACTTCATGAAATAAACTTGTAATTTTTATTTCGTCGCATTTATTATTATTATTAATATTTTTATATTTGAGTAAATCGATATATTTGAAGCATGACAATAAGTTATCATAGATATAAAAAAGAAATTCTTTTTAACGACCTAAGTAAGGTGTCATATTAATTTGTAATATTTGTGTTACAACTTGAAATTGTTATGTTGCTGTTTCATTTCCTCGCAATCGAAGTGAAAAGTAGAGTGTACAACTCGTCCATAAAACCCATTTAACACTCGACTTAATCGGATAAACGTCTCGTGTAAAATGGTGCGTTTTATGTACTTGTTGTACAATCTACTATTTTTGTAATTTTCCTACTTAAAAAAACCTGACCTCATTAAAAGTTTTATCTATCACCTAAAAAACCATTTACCCGTTTACAGTACAAGTAAATGTAGTTATTAGAATGTGTGAGTTATCTTCACTTTTACCACAAGATTTCGAATTATTTCACACTTATTTTCCCTATCAAAGGTTCAGAAATAATGATATACGTACCTAAATTAAATTTTTCAATTGTAGCTTTTCCCTAATCTAATTTTGCCTCGATTGTGTTTCGTTTAACGTCGGCCATTTTAAGACCGTTTCAACCAACCCGTTGGACTTCTAACTACCGTTTTGACCAATTAAAGATAATTAATTAAAACCTTCATAAGAAATCAAAAAATACATTATGGGGTTAGATTCGATACCTACGTAAAGCTCACTAAAAACTAACGCAGCGCAGCAGTTCCGTAAGACTGCCGTAAGTACTAGCTCAGTTTGCTCCTTTTGGTGCAGTCAAAAAAAATGTAGGTTCAGGTTGTGGCACTTGTCCCACCGCCGACGGTGAGAAGGAAGCGGGTAGAGCCAGGGATCAACTGTTTAATATATCTCTTTTATTGACACGGGATCTATTATCTTTTGTTTCGACAAACTAGTGAATAGAGTAAAGTTCTTGCCGGCAGTATGAACCGTCAGCGATAAACTATTACTATATGTCTCTTTTATTTACACGGGATCTATATCTTTTGTTCGTTTCTTTAGTTCGATATCGTTTTTACCACCTAGAATCTCGGACCTGGGGGGTTATTATGGGTTATTATGACATAGCTATGCAGTTCATTTAACGGTGAGCGTAAAGGACAGAACTATAGCAGCTATATAGCTCTGTCCTTTTCTCTCAGCGTGAACTAAATTGCATAGCTATCTGCCGCACTCAGAGACGTCAATAAAATTTAATGATTGATTAAAGTAGCTGCCGGTACTTTCTTTGCTATAGCAATAGAATACGACAACTCGTCACTAAACAAGCGTTAAATTTAATTGACGTCTCTGAGTGCGGCAGTATGTATGTATTTACCGGCTGTTTCCGTTACCTAGCAACCAAATGCTGGAACAATATTCCTCCACCAATAAGACTTTTTACATTAAAGTACTCGTTTAAAAACACTATGGCATTATGATATACATTCGCCAGACATAATTAGGTATGTAGGCATATATTTACACAGTTTTGCAAAGTAACACATATGAAAGCACACACACATACACATCTATTGGTATATAATGGCTAACCGCAAACCGAAAAATAATGATACATTTATCCTGCTTCACGTTATCAATTTTCATAAAGTATTCTAATTAAAAAAACTTGGTGTCACGGCATTTTTTATCCTACACTCATATTATACAGAAATAGCTTTTTACTTTAGCAAATACTCGTTAGTGAATAAATATCGCCAATATATACGTAAAGCTTCGTAAGACATTGACGTGTAGAAATTCCCGAGAAATCCCGGAAAATAGTTTTGAAATACGTATAATACTTATGGTACATAATTTTTTACGTGCCGCGAATTAAAGTACCATTTTGTGTTGGAGAGGTTAACATTAACAACCCTTGGAAGATAATTGTATAAATATGGATTTCGTGCCATTGACATTATGTTTCGTAAGTACATTTTATATAATTATTATATTAAAATGGTGTCAAACGAGGATTTGCTTGCTTATACCAAGTATTTAATGCAATTAATACTGGTTTAAGGGGAGTGAAGTAAAGCTTGGTTTGCAGCAGAAATTATCATTTCATACGCTCTCTAAAAACGGTAGGTAGGTACTTTAGTATAAATATATATTTTTTACTTCTAATTTATATATCCCACTGCTGCTCCGAGGTTATAAATAATCTACTAAAGAATTGGCTTATTTGTTAATTTGCAAAAAACATTTACCCCCTTAAAACAAAAGCATTTAATGGCCAATTAACGTGATAAAAACATTCCATTTTTAACTTAGCCTATTTTTTCAAGAAGACGTTATTTTAGTTTTTATTTGTTCCGTTGCTCGACTGAACTACCTAAATTCCATTGTTTAAACGTATTTAAGTTGTTATTCAATGATTGTGGTAGGTACTATTCAAAAACTAATATTCATTTGTAAAATTAAGCATCGGCCATTTTGGGCATTCATCTGTCAAAAACTTTTAAACTGATACACATTTTTCACATTCTTAGCAATTATTTTTGATTTTGTTTCTTTCAGATGGTCTGTCTCCTGGGTTTCCAAGAAAGCCAAGCAAGGCCTAAGTCAGATGAAACAATTGTGTGGCCTGCATCATGTGCAGGAAAAACATTTTGCACGGACAACAGCACTTATCCCGACGTTGAAACTTTCAAAGGCGCCCTCAATCTAGCGGTGAGCTATTTCCACCATTACCGAAATTGCAAGAGTAGCTGAGGTGATATTCTCAAAGCCGGGTACTCACTAGCGAGCTGTAACTGTAACTGTTACAAATCAAAAAATTAGAGATATATAGAGATTTAATATTAGTTGACAAAAAATGAACACAATAGTAAGGATATGAGTTATATCAACCAAAGCTGATAAATAGTAACAACAGCAATTTCTTTAGTGATTCAACTAACATGTTAGTGGATGTATCTAACGTCTTAATTAATTTATTATGTAAAGATAATACAATACAAACGTCTTAATTAATTTATTATGTAAAGGTAATACAATACAAATTAAAAATTACGAATTAAAACTAAAACTATGGCAAATTGAAAAATAAAATTAAACCCAAAATTATAACTAAGCTGAAAATGAAATTAAAACTAAATAAAAACTAAAAAAGAGAGGGGCCCCCGTGGCAAAGTACCACAGATGCTGGCAGAATTTCCTAATTGTATGGCAATATATATTTGATGTATCTAAACTCTTGTCAGGCTCGTATGGAATCAAGACACTTATACACAAAAATCACAATCTTGTTAGAATCGACAAATTTTTTTTTTAGTGTTTATATCACAGATCCCACTTACCATCAGGGATTCTGGTTAGCATTCCCCATGCCATAAAAAACATGGATATATCATTCTATCACAAAAATTAGAGTAAACCAGATAGTTTCGTTTATCTTGTGACAAAATGTTGATAAAGCATCCGTCACTCTCGTCCTTATATACGTGTCAGAAAGTGACGGATGTTTTAACCATATTTTGTCACGCGATAAACGCAGCCATATAGGCCCCCAGAGCTATTGTCGCCGGCTTTAAATTGCTGGTAAAAATATGTAGTTCGCGTAACCTTTGTATCGGTCTTATTTCGTCTCTTAATGGTTTTTTTATTAACTTTGATATTTACTTGTTAACAATTTGCAGGGCTTTGACCTCTCCTCAATTCCTCGTACACCATTGATCGAGAACCGAATGGCGAATCGCATGTGCAGACAAAATATTACGGTAAGTCAATTTCGGATGACACGATTTGGATGCGGTCTCGCGGAAAGAAAGCTCGTTTAATAGGGATAGCTCTTAGCTAGGTTTCATCAAAATTTGTTGTGCCGTTTAAGAGATATCAGCTCTGAAAGACGGGGTCTCGATTATAATGGGAGGTTTAATTTTTTAAATTGTTTTATATTATACTAGCGGACAACACTTGTCCTGTCCGATCGCAGTGCCACCTAGCGGATACAATTGTGAATTAAAACGATTCAGGGTACCTCCTACTCAAAGATCCACAAAAAATCATCAACATTGTTCCAGTCATTATTTTGTATGCAACCCTAAAAAATGAAATTATAAAAATGATGTCAACCCTAGTAAGATGTCATCTCAGTCATAGAAGCTGAATAACTGAGATGACAGCTTTCTAGGGTTGGGATTATTTTTATAGGCAATTTCTTTATTTACTTAGGGTATTTTTGTAACATCCTGTACATTTCATAACAGTTGTTTTGAATATGTACTTTAAATGTATATTTTTTTAATCTTACATTTTTCCTTTATATTTTTTCAGAATGATTTTATTTACCTAATAAAAGATGATGAAGATGTGGCGTGGTTCGTAGTGCAAGCACCTAACATCCACACATACAGGCTCTCAATTAAACAGTGCTTGTAAGTAGCTACTTGACATTTCTTGTAAAATACTAAACTAAGTACCTGCTACTTTTGAAGAATAAGGGTCAGACAGATGGATAGACGGACAGACGCACAGACGGCATACAGTCCTCATACTATTTTAATGGTTCCAAGTTTTAGTAGTTGGTATCGAACAGTAGTAACAAGAACTCGTCATCGTAAAACGTCATTATCGCGGGAGCAAAAACGATTTGACAGTACAGGGCCTCTATTCAACACGGTAAAAACAATATCGTGTTTGATCTGTTATCGTAATGTCACCGTTTTGATAGTTCTTATTTACTTGACAGTAATGGCGTCTGACGTCATGACAATACCATAACAGGTGAACTACGACATCGTTTTTACCGTCGGGAATAGAGGCGCTGAAAGATTATGACAAATAGGCAATTACAGAAGTGACACTCGTATCGAGAAACGTTTATACCTACGAGCTGAAAATGTATCAATTTTCTTTCTAATATCTTACCTCCGTACTTGACTTGATGAGTATTACATATTTAATAATCTTCAGTCTTAACTATTTATGAAAATTATTTTTAATTTTACAGTGTTTTTGATACTCATTTCAACCTAAAGTGGCCATAAAGGGTACAGTGGCCAAAAAGAGTACAGTGGCCAAAAAGGGTACAGTGGCCAAAAAGGGTACAGTAGCCAAAAAGGGTACAGGGGCCACAAAGGGTACTTCTACCCTATAGTCGCGGTATGAAAAGGTTCGTCACTTTTCAAGTCTATTTCAATACTCTAAGGGCCTGTTTCACAATCGACAAGTAAATTTATCTGTCATTTAAAGTTGCCTTTCTCCTTGTCTATTTTCAAGTGTAAGGCAGAGAAAGGGCTAAATTTATCTGTCAAATATGCTTTACTTGTCGGTTGTGAAACAGGCGGTAAAAGTGACAAACCTTTTCATACCACGACTATACAAGCCGTGAGGTTAGCTTGCTAATCTAGAATGCCCAAATTGACAGCTGTCAAACTCAGTACCAAATATGTGTATGATATTTTGTACAACGTTGACAGATGTCAAGTCAGGCCTCTAAGAGTTTATGTAAAATTGTCCCTTAATGATTATCATGACCGTCCTTTTCAAAGCGTTTTAAAAGGTTTTTTTTCTTTCGCAGGAGCCATGACACTCCTCGGGGGTTAACATCACACGTTAAATGCGTACAAATCTGGAATGCGTATCCGTTCATGGTGTTATCACATGACAAAACCAGAGTTGAAACGGTATTTGTCAAAGGCGGTCTTCCAGCCGGCTGCAGTGCTAGGGTTGTTAAAAGACAATAAATGAAATCGATCATGTGATCGTGTTTTAATATGAAATGAGTCTTTTTATGGGTCTATGTTGAATGGTATAATCATTGTATATCCTAATGTATTGGTTGGTCAAAAATCGTTTGGTCAATACGGTTTTATAATTGAAATTTTGGCCTAAAATGACGTTAGGCGAATGTATTTTAGATCTAACAATTTAATAAATTTTGTGAGTTGCGAAAACCTTTGTTAATCCTTTCACTATAATAGTGTTGTCAATAGCTTTCATTGTTAGCGCCACGAGGAGAGGTCACGAAAAAGTTAGTTGATAGTACTCACAGTATGTACAAATGATTTTGTTTATACTTTACGAGTTACAAGACGGCAATATATTTGCCGCTGTTTATCTACGATACATCGAAGCAGTACAATGACCAGGAGCCCTAATATGACTGCGTTTATCGCGTGACAAACTTTGAATAAGGCACCCGTCACCTTCTGACACGTAAATAAGTACGACAGTGACGGATGCTTTATCCACATTTGACACGCGATATAGACGGAGCCATACTAGGCCCGCTGAACGCCTAAAATTAATTTCCACCAATCGGTGACGATTGGTTTATAAAATGACTGAAGACTTCGATATAACTATGCGATGGTTAACAATCTCGTAAGATAGATTATAAACTATCGGTGTTGAAAATCATTCGGTGACACCGTACGATGATGCAATGGCTTTTTTTTTAATATTCTTTAAGAACGGAAAATACAAGCCTTAATACAAGACTAACACGAATGCGGTGTCGTTTATGATTTCGTCATTTTTGGCGTGATCATAGTATTTTAATTGAATGATGAAAAGCTTCAAAAAGTTGATGAAGTTAGCGACTTGGGAGTTATTTTTGACAGAAAGCTCACCAGTATTCTTCATATTGACTTCGTAACTAGAGGTTTGAGCAGCTTCAAACCTTGGGCTTCTTAAGAAGAAATTGCAAAGACATCCGATAAGCGAGCACTAAAATTTACTCTATGACGGACTTGTTTCCAGCCAATTGTAATATGGGTCTCAGCGGGCTTAGCACGCGAGGCGAGATTTACTGTCAGATTTGACGTTATCCATGAATTAGTGTCAATTAGCAATACCGAAAATGACGATAGGGGTGAACTGGCAACACCAGCCGGTTTAGACGTCAAAATGGAGTGCCAGTTTTGATAAATTCTTTTTAAGTAGTTTTAATGTTTAAATTGTTAATTTTTTGGACTAAAACCCAAGATAAACACATGAATATTAAGTGTACATGTTATCACGACTATATGTGCTGTGAAGAAAGTATTATCACGAATGCAAAATTTGACAAGTAAATGGGTTAACGACTTCGTGATTTGAAAATGTCTTGAAAATTACACCGTCTGCTGTACTGATTTATCATCAACAAAACCAGGGAAGTATTCATTTTGTATAATTTCGTTATTACATTTACTACTGCATTAAATTTTAACGAATATACTGTAGTTGTAACAAAGTATTTTGATCAAATTATGTGACATTGACAGCACGAAAGAGTTTTAGTTTTTAAAATGTTTTGGTAAAAGTGTGGCTTATTTTAAGCTTTAGTTAATAGTATTGTAATAGTAAAATTATTGCAGTCATTAATATACCTACATTTCCATAAGAAATTAGTTTATTTTTGTGACATTGTCACTTTTAAGGCAACTAACATAGGCTAACTATTGATAGTGTATCTTGTTTAACTGTTTTTGTGTTCTAGTACTGTACTCTGTCACCATGATTTCAGCCACTACCAAGCCCACTACCACACCTTTTTTTTTTACCGATCATCTGTAGCTTCAAACCCTGACACTGGCAAAGTTGTCCATATGGACAGAAGCCATTCCGAGGAAAAATTGAAATTGAAGCCCACAACCCGTCGGGATGTCCTGGTGAACAAACTCCAGAATACTCAGTCTGAGCTTAACACAGTCAACGAGCTCAATGCACGGCTGTTGCAGGAGCGCGACGAGAGTGAAAAGGAGGTCCTGCGCGTCATCAATAATAACAAAACCCTCAAGCCGGACTTAGAGTACGATGACATGCGGGAACAGCGGGACCGCCTGCAGGCCAACGTGGACCAGTTCCAGCAGTGCCGCGAGACGCACGAGGAGGCGCTTCGGCACATCCGGGATCTAGAATAATTACTGGAGGCGCAGCAAGTGAAGCAGGAATATTAAGCAGTCCATACCTTTAGTATATATTACACACCAAGTATTGTATCTATCTCCCTAATGCTGACTTCACGATGCCTGAATTCGGGTTGGCTCCACCTCCCGTCCCTCCCTTCATATCGACTGCAAACCCTACACTCCTATCCTATCTACTTGGCTCTCCGGTATCTCGGGCAGGTGCGCTGCTGCCTGCGGCGGGCGGAGATGGTTGGTGCAGCAAAGGCGACGAAGCTCGCCTACCCTAATCGGTTTAGTATTGGTGGCTGGTCGGTGCGGGTTAAGGTTCTCGTGCTCTGCCGGCTATACGCTACTCCTACCGGACCGGGTGGGGCGGGCGTGCTTTTCCCCGCTAGCCTAATCTAACATCTCCTCTCCGTCGCTGTCAGCGCGTACGGGTCCTTGCAGCAGAACTGCTGGCTGGAGATGTCACCAGAACAGAGAACAGAACAGAACAGAATTAGCAATACCGAAAATGACATATACCTAATCATGACTTTAAATCCCACTTCAAGATGCTTAGTAATAAAAGGACTCAAGTCACACAAATTACACTTTTATTTAAAACCTTCAACGTTTACTCTTACGTTAGAATATGAAATAGACATATTTGACACTAAATCTCGTTTGTCAAATTTTGACGTATAATCCTCACCTCGCGTGCTAAGCCCGCAGGTATGGAGCCCCTGTTACTCTATTCACTGTCAACGAATTGAGAGCGTTCAAAGAGCATTTGGCTTTTGCATCTTCAGGAATATCCCATACGGGGTGCCTACTTTGCATGACCGTCGAAAAGTTCGTGACCTTAATTTTTGTTTATATTAGCCCAAAGTTATCATAGATGATAGCAATATAAACAATCAGTTAACTATTTTAGTACGCTACTATTTGCCTCGAAATCCTCTTTCTAAATATGTGTACATATCGGAATCCATGATGGGATTTTCGCATAAAATCGTGGGACCTAAACCGGTTTTTACAATAGAAAGGGTTTTATTTTAATTATTATAAAAAACTAACCCATAAGCGTTTATTAAATTCTGCAAAATCAGCCTAAAAGTGTGTTATGCGAAATGATTTTATGAGAATGGTTACATTAGGACAAATGATATTATGGATCGCGAATGACACCCGTGTACATTCCAGTCTGCAGGACTAACATAGGTCGAATGGCTCTTACAACTCATTTAATTCGGCAATTCCTAACTTATAATGACTCTCTATAATGACTCTCTATCATCCTTTGCAAATTTTGCAATAAAACACTCAATTCAATCCCTGGCTTTCATTAGTTTGTGTAGTAAGGTATAACTTTAAGTAAAAAATATTCATTAGAATTTTCAGCTTACTCTTCTGGCTCATGATAATATAATATCTAGTACATTTGTGCATGTCAATTTTAAATAAATAGTGTATTTGAAAAAAAAAAGAGGTAAAAAAAGTGCCTTTTTTTAATAAATAAACAAAAAAACATCACTTTACGAAATATACTAATATTTATTTTAGAAGCCAATTCTTATACAGTCAGTATTTCTTAAATAACTATTTATTAAAGACATAGTTAATTTGGACTCTAAGGGCCTGTTTCACAATCGACAAGTAAATTTATCTGTCATTTAAAGTTGGCTCTCTCGTTTTCTATTTTCAAGTGTAAGACAGAGAAGACTTGTCGATTGTGAAACAGGCGGTTAGTAAAATATCTCCTGCTCCTTTATGTCTAATAAAATCACATGACAAAAATACGAGGTTTTAGTCATTAATTGCGACGAAATGTATGATGATATTGATGTTAATGAACCTTATGTTGGTTCAAGTAAGGGACAAACTTATAACGACGAATGATTAAAAAAATACAACTTCAGAATAGAATAAACCAGCTATTAAGGGTCAAATCACACCGAGACGCGACGCGACGCGACGCGGCGCGCACTTTTTTAATAGAGCGACCCAAAATATACTTTATTTACTACACGGAAAGGTACACATTTCATCGTGAGATTAAGAATACGGTATACCACGCAGCGCTGCGCCTCGAGACGCCTCGCGGCGCAGCGCGGCGCAGCGCAACGCATCGCGACGCAGCGGTGCATAGTCGGCACGAGCGGCGTGCGAGAGCGGCGCTGCGCCTCGCGGCGCCGCGCGACGCAGCGCGGCGCCGCGAGGCGCAGCTTGAGGCCGCCGAGGCGACTTTTCTGTCTCTTCTATTTCCGTCCAGTCCACAGAGTACTTAATCACTAGGTTTTAAGAGTCGGCACTCTCAAAGAAGCCTCGAACCGAATTATGAACGTACTTTGTACCAACCCACAAATACAAATACGTAGTAACTTGTATAATTATAATCTGTGCAAATACTAACAACCACACGTGCTGCGGTGGTTCACTATTTATTTTTGTTCATTTTGAATATAAATTGGATCATGCTGCCAATTTCACTCCAAGCTGCGATTTATTATGTAAAAGGGTTTTATTTAACCTTTTCCGAATGATAAACTCGGTAGTGCTATTATGTCTTTGACAAGTATCAAACTTATGTCAAACTTTCAAATGTCAGCAGAAATAATTTTGAAAAATCCGTTAATTATTTAGTAGTCGATTAGTTGTTTGGTGGTTTAAAAAATACTGTCGTGCAAGCTTCACAAGAGTAAATTTTATAGGGATCTTAACTACCTAGTAAGTATTTCTGTCTGGTTGAATAATTAATTTTTCTTTAGAGATAAGGCGATGGTCCAATTGGGTTTAAGTTCCAAGGAAAAAGGATACATTTCGCCCAAAACCAATTAAAAACCATTAAACTTACGTATGTATGTATGTTTGTGCTGAATGCGGACTGATTACCTACGGTGGAGAATTTTTTAATCATGGATCGTGGATTAGGCTAACGAGCACTCAGCCCAACTGATAGTAAGTGGGATCTGTTTACCTGTGACCCATAGGTATACTTTCACATATTCAAGAGTCCGTCTATCTGTCCGCCAATTTGTCCGCCTGTCTATTCGTCTGTCTGACCCCGTGCCCATCGGTCCGTCTGTCCTTCCGTCTGTAGCTATCTATGTCACACTTTTTGCAAAAACTATCAGACACAAACCTGTCATTTTGTACACATCGTTTTTTTTACACGGTGCTCTAACTAATAATAATAATAATGATAATAATAATAATAATAAATTTAATACTTCAATTTATTTCAGAGAAAAATATATATGTAAAAGTGTGACCTAAAAAACTAGGTTCTCAATTCGTCAAGATTGTTGTTCTTTTTAAACAACGTCAAAAGAGGATGAGGTCCTCAATTCGTCGGCATTTTTTCTGTTTATGTATGAATATACTCGTATTACGCATAACATTTTACCTTGTGAACCGATTATGATGTTTTTTTTTATACAAAGGTTCATTTTTAGTTCCGTAGTCAAACTAGGAACCCTTATAGTATCGTCATGTCTGTCCGTCCGTCCGCAGCCTAGCTCAGAGACGCTTAGTACTAGAAAGCTGTAATTTGGCATGAATATACATAATATTAGTCACGCTAACAAAGTGGTAAAATAAAATATTGAAATATTTTTTTATTTTTGTACCTCCCGTACACGTAACGTGGGGATGTATTTTTTTTCTTGTCTTCCCCATAGTATTAGGTGTCGTTGGATAGGTCTTTCAAAAATATTGCGGGTTTATGCAAACTATTTTTCGGCTAAGGGATCCGTTTATGAAAAATATAAAGCTTAAAGCATTATTTTTGTTAGAGCCAAGTGTCCCCCCCCCCCTACCCTACAGTCAAAACTATAAATATAAAAAATCTGAAAAATATCTTAAATGAGAGCACATATTGTTATAACGAATTTTAAAGGAAAACGAGCACTACTAAGAAGGCTTGATTGATTCCTAAGATATAGGCGACTAAAGTGTTTATACCTACCTACTAAAATCACCTAAGACAGCACCAAATAACATTAAAGAAGTAGAGAATTAATTCATACTTGTTATTTTTGTGATTTTTGTGTTGAAACGGCTTCGGAACCCTACACTGAGCATGGTCAGACAAGCTCTTGCCCGGTTTTGGTTCTTAAGATTTGGCGTGATCTGTCGATGGGATCCATTAGGAATCGACTGAACAAATATTATAGAGTCACGTACAGTTTTTTGGTATTCTTAGTAAGCATTTACATTCCAAAAGCATCATTTGGTAAAGTGGAATTGATGATCTAAACTAGAGATGACCATCAAAACTTCAATCCAATGGAAAATAAGTATTTCACTGGTAGCAATGAGAAATCAAATCTTGGTATATGAAAATTCTTTTACTGTTTTTAATGTAACTGCTGCACGACGACGACGGTGTCGCCAAGCATCGGAAATTGTACATAACTGATTGGACAAAAACGTTCTTACCGTTCGCAGACTGCCTAGTCAAACCTTTCGGACAAGCAGGTTTGATCCAGCGATCGAAGTTTTGATAGGTTTAAGTTAAGTGTTAAGTTATGTTATACTTAAGTATAGTCTTTCAGTGGGCCAGAAGGGCCAAAGTACCAATAAATCGGAGCTCAGCAGTTTCGTAGCTCCGTCGATCTCTAGCCAGCACAACTACAATGTAATTTTTGTCGCTTCGTCACCAGTATTTAAAATAAATTCTGACATATCAAGCAAGTACACGGACGTGATCTTAATCTTTCTTATATTTTATTTTATTCAATAAAAAAAATGCAGGAGGGTCTATGTTTTACCGTATGTATTTTGTTTTTAAACCGACTTCAAAAAAAAAGGAGGTTCTCAGTTTGTCCTGTATGTATGTTTGTATGTATATAATGTATGAATATATGTATGTTTGTCCGCGATTATCTCGCGTTTTGGCTGAACTGATTTTGATGCGGTTTTCAGAAAATTATTTGTTACACTCAGGAGGTTTTAGTAATATAACCGGGATAGAAGCTTTCCGTCTACATCTCGATATGACTAGGTAGCTAACACGACCACATTGCTTTGTGACTACATCTCGGTCTGACTACATCGCTTTGTGCCTAGATCGCAATACGACTAGATCGCTTTGCGACTACATCTCAATAAGTCTGAGTCGCTAAATGACCACATTGTTTTTTCATGTTATGTCTGTGTTAGCAATGTATTCCTGGGCAATTTGCCCTTCGGGCATTTGAAGTTACCTAACGAACCTAACCTACCTAGTAACGCAAGAGACGTGGTCATTTTACAACTCGGACTTTTTGAGATGTAGTCGCAAAGCGATCTGGTTGTATTGCGATCTAGGCACAAAGCGATGTTAGTCAGATCGAGATGTACTCGCAAAGCGATCTGGTCGTATTTGCTACCTAGTCCTAACGAGATGTGGACCTTAAGCTTCTATACCATATAACCGACTTAAAAAATGGTAAAGTAGTCGGGTCAAACATTTTTTTTTGGTTAGTATACTTTCGAGGTGGTCCCATTGTCACCAAATCTGAATCTGATGTGGGGATCCGTGAGGAATTGAGGGAACTCCTCAAATATTATAGGTATACATACATACAGCGGCTGCAGCGATTTAAGTATTTTTTTTAGTAACAAGTCCAGTAAGTATATTCATTCAGAAAGTATCATTTAATTTTGATGAAGTGGAACTGATGATGAAGGCCACAAATGGCTATCAACGGTACCTATTTCAAGGGTGGTGATAAGATATCTCGATTAAGATAGTTGAGCAATTGTAACGAAGAATATTTAATTGTTTAAATATGACTATGACTTTCCCACGGCGTTGCTTGCGGCGTGCTTAAAATGTAAGTATGAAAGTTTCATATCAACTAAGAAGTGGAACTACATAACAGCTTATTATGATCACTAACAAGTACAAAATAAAATAAAAGTTTTGAAAAAACAAAAAACCGCTTTCAAAAACGCAAAAAATTACTTCTTTTAAAATGGTAGGTATAGGTCAGTCCAATTGAAGTCGGCGACTCACAATATTTGGCGGTTTTTTTTTGTGTATATTTTATTCACCGATTTATCTGTAAATTATAAATAATTAGACTGATTTTGAAAATGGTTTCTTTGTTTGATAGGGTATATACTTCCAAAGTGAGCGATGAGGAGATCCGTGAGGAAGTGAGGGAACTCCTCAAATATTCGTATAGCGATTTTGTATTTTTAGTATCTAACAAATCTTGCATTTTCATTCAGAAAGTATCATTTGGTGAAGTGGAACTGAAGTCGAAACTCCTCAACGGGGGTATGTCCCATTTGTTCCATGGAACTACGAATTTTGTATTGAACATTACCTCATAGTTCAATACAAAATGCGAAGTTCCATGGAACAAATGGGATATACCCCTCAACGGTACCTATGTCAAGGGTGGCAATAAGATATCTCAATTAAGATAATTGAGCGACTATAACGAAGAACATTTAATTGTTTAAATATAACTATGACTTTCCAGCGTCGTATTGCTTGCGGCGAGCTTGAAATAAGGTTCATATTAATTGAGAAGTTATGATCACAAATTTATTTATTAAGTATTAAAAAAAATATTTAAAAAACAAAAAGCCGCCTTCAAAAACGGAAAAGTTACTTCTTTTTAAAATAAGGGGGGTTTGGTTAAAAATATTGTGGCATGCTCGTTTTTGAAGGTGTTTTAATGTTTTACCCTTGCGGCCCGTTTCACGAAGCTACAAGTTACAAATTACAAGCGGAACTCTCTTTCTAGCAAAAGTAGTTAGAAAGAGACTTCCGCTTGTAATTTGTAACTTGTTGCTGTCAGCTTCGTGAAACGGGCCTCTAGTGTCCCGAGCTCCGCGCGCTCAAAAAGCGGAGTATCCCACGGGTCTCTCAGACCCCAACCCGCGCAAACGACTTGATTTGCTTTCCACGACCTATGCACTTACTCCTACACTTTATAACCGACGAAAAAAAACGGAGGAGGTTCTCAAGTCGACGCGTATATTTTTTTTATGTATGATCACGCACAACTTTTTACAGCGCGGCCAGACTTTAAAATTTTTTTTTTGGTTTGATTGAGTATACTTTCAAGGTGGTCCGATTGTCACCAAATCTGAATCTGATGAAGGGATCCGTGAGGAATTGAGGGAACTCTTCAAATATTAAATGCATACATATAGCGATTTTAGTATTTTTAGTAACAAATCCAGCATTTTCATTCAGAAAGTATCATTTGGTGACGTGGAACTGATGATGAAGAACACAAATGGCTACCGGAACTCCGCAACGGTACCTATTTCAAGGGCGGCGTTAAGATATCTCGATTAAGATAATTGAGAAATTGTAACGAAGAACATTTAATTATGACTATGACTTTCCCGCGGCATTGCTTGCGGCGAGCTTGAAATGTCTTAAAGTGTCATATCAACTAAGAAGTGGACCTACACTTATTTTGATCGCTAAAAAGTATAAAATAATGTAAATGTTATTTAAAAAAAAACGCCTTCAAAACGTTTTTTTTTATGTATGATCACGCATAACTTTTTACATAGTTGTCTGATTTCAACAATTGATTTTTTATTGGATAGGGTATACTTTGAAATTGCTCCCATTTAATTTGGAACTCCTCCCCCTCCGTCAATGGTAGAAATATAGGGATTGATAATTGACCCCATGAATTTTTATCTGTGAACCGATTATGTTCAAACTTAGCACACATAATTATGTAATTCTAATGACACTACAACATGACGGAGACTTGATGTTGATCTGATAACTGAGACGGAAGACAGATGAGGGAACTCTTCAACGGATTACAGAGCACTCGTGATTTCTCTTATTCATGCATCTTAATGAGAACTTTATACCTAACTTATGTATGATGCACGGATTATGACTACCATCGAGGGTCTGATGATGATGGGGTTTGATGATGGAGTTGGAAGGCTGTCGAAGGAAGCCCTTATTTGTTTGGAAACTAAGGTTTTTAAATTATTAATCAGAGTGAAACAAACCTATTGCGACGTAATTGTGTGTATTGTGTCAACCTCTCAGTTTCTGCATTTCTGCTAAAGCTTGTTCATCGTGTGGCTTTTGTAATACCTACCTTATTTCTTTCTAAGTCTTCAAGTAGTTTAACTATACTAAGTGCAACATAAACCTGCCCCTTGGCAAAAAGTTTCTCTCCGAGGTCGATTACAGCTTTATCAAGTGTTGTTCCCATGTTGTTGTTGTAGCTAACCCCATGTGCTTCTGTTTAGTCCACCAGAGTAAATCTCTTTAACCGAACAATTGTCCTCGCGTGTGATATCCATGGACTTGTTTCTCTAATAACTCCATGGTGATTGTCTAAAACTCGATACTGGCAAAATACACCTTGTTAAAACAAGGAGTGAAAGAAGAAAAAAGACCATTCGCGGATGAGAGAAGAGTGTGGGCCGGTAAGGAATGCCAAAAAGGAGTCAGAGGCTCTACTTTGAAATCCGTAATTCGAACTTCGTCTATTGCTATCCCTTTTGCTCTCGACGCGTCACTTATTTGCAAGAAAGTGACGGGGCGATCCGAAGTTCGAATTACTGATTTCAAAGTAGAGCCTCAGGAGATAGAACACCTATCCGTACCCAATGCAGTAGGCCTGAAATGGTTACCAAGGATAAAGTAGCGCGTATTCAAGCGGAGACTGTTTAATATTTGTATTCAAACTGACAGTTTGTCGGGATTTTTCACTCCGCGTTAGTTTATCCTTGGAAACCTGGCTAGGCCCGCTGGAACTTATTTGTTACAGTTGCATCATGGAACAATTTCAAAGGCTCAGCTGCGAGCATTCATTCGGATTGACGGCACGTGGACGGCCAAGCCTTAGAAACTTGGCGACACTGTGGGACCGCAAGCGGTATTCAATCGAGAAGGACACATTGTTGGACAGCCTGAAATGAACAGAATTGCTGCGCTACAATGTCGTTAATAGGGTATTTGACAACAGTGAAAATAAATTATTTTTTCATTAACAACAGTTAAACATTACGAAAATACTAGGAAAATACCAATCTTTCATTTATGTTTGCTATTTTAAGATTTTTAAATTCATAAAATCAATTTTCATTGTGACGTCACAAGTCAGTAATCCCTATAAATTCCATAGTAACGGAGCGTTTTTGATGTTTCATAAAAAGAAGCTGATTTGACTTTAGGGTGATTCTTCAAAGCCAGGATTTTCGATGTCCGGGATTTATTTCTAATAAATAGTTATTCAAGAAGTTGGTTCTATTTTTTTTCAGTAGTTGAACTTCTTATCTAATTGAGTCATTAGTTGATTGTCGTATAATTGTACTCTATATATATTATAATAAAAATAATTAAAGTCCATTATTCTGAATTCTCTGTCGCGTCCGCTCCCCATTTTCTTGGAAGGATCTTGTAATATCTTTCAATATAACTATTTGATCATTTTCTAAGTGAGTAAATCAATAAAACGATAATTGTTTTATTCATAAACTTAATGTGTAAATTTTAAATATGTTAATTTTCTTAGAACTGAGAAAATAAAAGTTGTCCGCACAAAAATCTGATATCTCTGTCGCGACATTTGTTCGACTCCATAGCGCCTAAACAGCAAACTTGAAACCTCTGCCCCCGCGCAGGCGGTAGTTAGTCGTGCGCCAAACGTGCTAGGGAGTGGGAGTTATGGCTGGTCTGCGTCGATCCGGAGTTATTAAGGTAAATATGTGATGCCTCTGATTATGATTACTCTGCTTAAATTTTTTATGTTATTATAACATAACATAACATAAACTCACGCCTTCATTCCCAGAGTGGGGTAGGCAGAGCCACAGACTCACCAACAACTCCAAAAACTTGTTGATAATTCTGTGACCACATTTTGCACAACCAGGCTAAGATGTTATCCAGTGTATTAGTGACAGGTTGCAAACCCATCGCCTAACAGCACTACACAGCCTTTAGTCCCTTAGTCGTCTCTTACGACATCCACGGAAAGACATGGAGTGGATACATTCTAAACCCGGCACCACACGGTAACCGGCACCACACGGTTATGTTATTATATGCTGTGAAAAATCAAAGTAAAGCTGATTAAAATGCTTTCGGTAATACTTATCTGTGGTATGTACGATAACCGTGACGTGCTTGAGTATGATCTGTAATTGACACTTTTATTTCATTTTCTGACTCCTCTGGTCATAAAGCCATATAAATCAGAAATTAACATAATTAATAACCCCCGACGCAAAAAGAGGGGTGTTATGAGTTTAACGTATGCATTTGTGTATCTGGGTGTCTGTGTATGTGTGTATCTGTGTACCCGTCTGTAGCATCGTAGCTTCTAAACGGATGAACCGATTTTGATTTGTTTTTTTTGTTAAAGAGGTGACTTAATCAAGACGTTATAGTTTTCTTGGGTAGGTTTGATGAAAATTCAAGAAGTAGCTCTGAAAGTAGGGGTTCCGATTTGGTCTTACTTTAACTTGGTTACCTAGTTATAGACTGACTGTTGAGTTTCTTGCGGCGCTTCTTCTCAGCAGTGGTCTCTTGCGAAGCGCTGGTAGATTTTTGACGTGTAAAAGTGGCCGTGCGGCCTACTTACTGAATAAACATCTTTTATCTTATTTTATACTTATTTGTAAATTTACAAGTCGTAAATAAAATTACACTAAGCACTTTTGTTTTTATTATTAGATGAATTTTTAGACAATAAATTAATAATTTATTTATATGATAAGAATATATGTTGATTTGCTATAGTTTATCTTTGATTAATTAAACTTCTTTGCCCACTGTACTACCATTTTGCATTGAACTACTATAACTTTGATCAACTTCTGATTCCTCTGTCATCTATTTCTGATTCCTATGGACATGAAAATTTAATGGCATATAACTTTTGAATAGCTTTCTTAAAAAGAGGGCCTAAGTTATATTTATGTTTGTGAAAGCAGCACTGCGTGGTGTGCTCTACAGCTGACAAGACGACTAACAAACGCTCTCAAAGCTAGGAGCACATCAGGTGGTGCTCACCCGACTCCTCTCCTCCCCCTCTTCTCCCCCTCTTACTGTAACAGGGCGGTGCGGTTCCCCTCGCGTCGCGCTGAACAGCTCCCGGCATCCCCATCTAAAAACCCTTGCTGATCCAGGGCGGTGCGGTTACCCTCGTCGCGCTGTGACCAACAGCTCCCCTATAACAACCCCTTGCTGATCCAGGGCGGTGCGGTTACCCTCGCGTCGCGCTGTGACCAACAGCTCCCCTATAACAACCCCTTGCTGATCCAGGGCGGTGCGGTTACCCTCGCGTCGCGCTGTGATCACCGGCTTCCCTATAACAACCCCTTGCTGATCTAGGGCGGTGCGGTTACCCTCGCGTCGCGCTGTGACCAACAGCTCCCCTATAACAACCCCTTGCTGATCCAGGGCGGTGCGGTTACCCTCGCGTCGCGCTGTGATCACCGGCTTCCCTATAACAACCCCTTGCTGATCCAGGGCGGTGCGGTTACCCTCGCGTCGCGCTGTGACCAACAGCTCCCCTATAACAACCCCTTGCTGATCCAGGGCGGTGCGGTTACCCTCGCGTCGCGCTGTGATCACCGGCTTCCCTATAACAACCCCTTGCTGATCTAGGGCGGTGCGGTTACCCTCGCGTCGCGCTGGGCGGCATCCTGTTAGGCTCTATACGTCTATCGAACAATCTTAGTTTAAGCAATAGAGATACCGATTAAGTTATTTTATAATAAACAGGCATAAAGCCTCAGTATATTATTATTAAACCTTGTTGTACTTATAAGGCAATTAAGAAAAAAATAAATGTGCCAGAGGAATCACACGAATAACGCGGTCTCGAAGAATCACCCAAAATCAAATACCGTATTGGTCAGCTCAGCAGAGAAGTACTGTTTTTTGAGAAAGTTGGCACACTGAAGCAGATCGAAGCGAGATCAAGGCCTGTAAGAGATTTTACTCGCACTAAGTAGATTGGTTATTACATTGAAAATGGGGTGCGCTTCAATGAATATAAAAACATTTTGTATAATTTAAAAAGATAAAAAAAAAGTTATAGACATTTATTCAGTAAGTAGGCCGCACAGGCTCATTTACACTTCATTTAACAACATAAAATTTCATTTAACTAACCACGAAAAGCATAATGAACGTTAGCATAAAAACCTATTGTATAATTTTATCTGGCATACGATCGAATAACATAACACTCATTTAGCATAACTGTTATTTTCTTGTTATAAGTAATGCATTTTAAGTCAATTTCTTCTAACTAGCTTAGGTTAGGTTAGAACTGTGACCACATTAATAGTAATGAAAGCAGTTAAAAATATTTAGTTTTTAATTTATAAACATAATAGTTTTTGCAAATTATGCATTTCGTTTTATGCATCATGACTATTATATCGATGGTTTATTATGCAAATTGAAATTATGCAATTAGTGTTATGTAAAATGATCATTAGACCATTTTTTTTACGCTAAACATTACACACCCTTGAAAATGATATATTATTGTATTACTGGCTCACGAGACATGAAAAATACAATTATTGTTTCAATATCTGTTTTTTATTTTTTGCCAAATTATTCTTACTAACACAATTGTGCAAGGTGCAAGGGGCCCTTCAAACTGGAATTTCCAAAATTTGGTTTAAAATTTCCTTAAACACTAAAATATATTCCAAAATCCGGTCTGAAGGCTCCTTTGCATGGAAATCGTTGTTTATTATCGGACCTGTGGCCCGTTTCACGAAGCTACAAGTTACAAATTACAACCGGAACTCTTCTTCTAGCAAAAACAGTAAGGGACTTCCGCTTGTAATTTGTAACTTGTAGCTTCGTGAAACGGGCCTCTGAGGGCTTATTGTCTAACGCACTCGCAATCACGATCGTTTTCATTTTGAAAATCGAAGTCCTGTCTGCAAACAAAATGAAAACTATTGCTCCACTTTGAAGCTGTTTGCGATTGCGAGTGCGTTTGACATTTTGTGTGCAGACAAGCCTACGATTATCAAAATGAGGCCGAAAACGATCGTGATTGCGAGTGCGTAAGGGTGGGTTTAGACCAAGCGAACGAACAAGAATTCTATGGCATTATCTCTTATGTTTACTTTGAAAAAATAAAGACAAAACATGTTCTAGAGCATTTGCTCGTTTGGTCTAAACCCACCTTTAGATAATAAGCCCTCTGGTTGTGGGGAAATAGCCGATATCGATATATAGATAGGGCTCAACACTATAAATATCGATAGCATCTAAATATTTGCGGCACATCCTTATTAACAGAAACAGCTCTGCGGTCAAATCTGTATATTGAATTCTCTGAAGTTTGTTGCGTTGGTTGGTAGTAAAAGATCTTTTAGTCCGTGTTATATTGTAGCGTAGTGGACGCGGCAGGACGGGTGCACGCGGCGAATAGACACGTTCCGCTGCGCCGCGCGGCGTCTCGCTGCGCAGCGAGGCGTCGTGCTGCCAACGATTTTACGATGCGCCTCGCGGCGTCGCGCTGCGCCGCGCGGCGCCGCGAGACGTCACTGGCCTCTTCGGGTATCGTCGCGTCGCGTTGCGTCGCGTCTCGTCTCGGTGTGAACTGACCCTAAGAGAGCAGTTTGAGATCAGTGGCCCTAGACAAGAGGCATGCGGAGAACTTTATCGTTAGAAAGAATGTATTGGATTGAAGTATAAGTACAGTCAAGAACTTACATTTGGGACCCACCTTGTCCAAAGTCAAACTGACTTTCTACAACAATAAGGTTGAGTTTCCTATACGTTTCAAATCATTTGGCATCTCTAATAAGTAATGACATTGGCGACTTCAAGCCTATTTTTTTTTTAATGGGTCCCAACGTTTGTGACCGTAATCTGCCGGACGGTAGCGTCGAGAGGTTATGTCAATTGTATATAAAAAACAATTTTCGAAAATCGTTTACGTAAGAGTTGAGTATCTTGTCTAGGGCCCTAAAATATTTACGGTTACAGAAAACAAAGCCGGTTGGCAAATGAAAAGTTGGGAAACGATACATTTAGCAAACATATTTCGCCGAGACAAAGGTAACCCATATTGCTTCCTTATGTTTTGTTTTTAATCTTAGCCGAGCAGCTCACGGAAATGCCGCCCTTTGGTGCCACAGATTCGATCGTTTGGCCATCGAGGGAGAGCACTGGGAAAAGGATCGGCAATCTTCTCTCGTGACAATAAACAGCGCGACCTTTTGTCTTGTTTAGTTTTTCCTTATCCAGCGACGGTGCTTTTTTGACTAAGCCGGGACGTCTGAAATTTAACAGTAAAAGGTTAAAGTAAAGTTTTGTTTTTACTCTCGTACCTACTATAAATCGATAATGCATGATATTGTTAACGTTATCATTAGCCCATTAAACAAGCAAAGGCAATTTAAAAAAAAAAAAATGTCTGTACCTACTGGACTGAGTCTTTTCAGCCTACCTATTCACCACATATGATTTAGCATATTAAATTTGATATAAAATACTTTTCATCGAATAAACAGCACAGTGCAAATCGTCTCCTATTCGGAGATCATTTAGTTTATTAAATTGTTAGATAACCGGTTACCACTAGACGCTCAGCGTACTTAGTGTTAAAACAAGTTTTGTTAACTTTTACCAAATGAATGACTCAAGAATTATTAGTTTATATTTATCTGATAAAGAACGAGTATAGTTATTGCGACTATATTTGGATACTGAAAAATTAATAACAACGTTAACTTACATGCATTCTTCAATTTCAATCATGAACTTGTAGTTTTCGCTATTTGCCACAAATCTTGGTTGGTCATGTTCATCCTTTATCATGTAAATAGGTTTGAACTGAAAAAAAATATCCTTATTATAACATTATATGATATGACTATCGATACTTATGCGCATAAATAATATGGAAATCAACTTCCGACTTTCAAAATTCGATACAAAAAGTTTAAGGTTGACAACGGGATCCCACTTTGATATTTTGCAATGTATCTCAACTTGCAAAATATGACAGTAATGTTTGGACGTTTTTAATACCATTTTAGACGTGTTAATTATATAGGGACTTTGAGGCTTTAATTAAATGTATGGATCGTTTCTACTCCTAAAACTGAACTTCTTTTGTTCTGTAAGTTGTTGAAAATATGTCCAACTAAAATTTCATTTTTTCATACAAGTGAAATGTAATTTTCAATGTACGCAATCCAATTCTCAATTTTCCTTTAGCCCTGGTACCAAGTAAATGTACGAACGCGTACCATGAGATAGGGATTAGGTATATGGCCATGATTTAATACACTGATTTTACAACATCCATTAGTTATCCAAACTCAAGTTATTTTTGAATGTTGCAGAACAAATAAGTAGTTCAGTTTAGCGAGTAGAATCGATCGTTGCATTTAAAGCCCCAAGGTCAGAGGCACCGTGTAAAAGCTTATGATTTAATATTTGTTTCACCGTGTGATTAGCTATGCACCCAGCAACGTCGCCACCTGCGATGCCGGTTCGGTTCTGCAGCGGCTTTTGTCCGACGTTATAATTCAATATCTGCAACGAAAACAAATATTAATGTTGCTATTATAGTGGTCTTTTATGATTGAAATGCTTAACCATACCTAAATAAAAGATTGAAAAAAAAGAGAAGAAAATAAATGGTTTATTCGGTGTTAACAATATTATTACTTTGAGATACCTTCCTTATTAAATATTATTATTTAATAATAATTATTACTTAACATTCCTTAGTAACGATTTTTAGTGCACAAGTTAGACAAAGAAACGATTTAATATCCTCAGTACTGTGGTAAGCGAGTAAAAAAACCGGACAAGTGCGAGTCGGACTCGCTCACCGAGGGTTCCGCACATGACACGGTTAACTCAATTAAAAATTTGTACCGCCGTTCCTTGCATAAAGACCCTGTTTTTTTGAGATTTAATTACAAATGTGCAGATTTCAGATTTTTTCCTATACTTGTAGGGAAAGCCGGAGTTACTTGCCAAATTACATAGTTCTAGGTCAATGGGAAATACCCTATACATTTTGATTCCCTTGAGAGTGTCGAAATATACGTTTTTTGCGACCTAAACGGTCGTATCTTTATTTTACGTAAATGTAGAAGTTTGATTTTTTCTCAGCTTCAAGGGACTATAGACCGGAGTATATGGTTGTAATTTCAACTCGATACCTTCAGGCGTTCTCGAGATAAAGGATCTTGTCAGACAGATAGACGGACAGACGGACAACAAAGTGATCCTATAAGGGTTCCTTATTTTCCTTTTGAGATACGGAACCCTAAAAATGAGTCTTACCAAGTTTTTCAAAATCTCATCGAAGTTTTTTTGGGGGTAGTTCGCTGGCCGGTCGACGCAGTACGTCAATTTTGTGCAATTCGATGACCATTCGATGTCCTCTGCAAAAAAAGGCTTTATTGAAAACAAAATACAATTATAAAGCTGCACTTACACGAGATTTTTTACACGCAACTCTAGCGAAAATTACACTTATCGAGTTTAATATTTCCTAAACGGTTTCCCAAATAATCATAATGAAACATATTTAAAAAAAACTACTTTATCGGCGTAATTTACATAAATGTCTTCGTTCGTTTAGGTCAGTAGCAAATTGTTGAACTTAGAAATTGTAGAGCGAACCAGTAAAGACCACACGGCACGGCCAGGGCTTGATACCGGTATTATTTTCATACAAAAATACCGGTATTAAATTCCGGTATCTCGCTTATTATTGAATATTTTTGCTCTTCAATGAATTTATATAATAGAATAGTGTTATTACCTAAATTATAGTCGAAAATATCAAGGAAATAATGCAAATTAAGGAAGATATTTCAATTTTAATTAATACCGGTACTAAGCCCTGGGCACGGCGCTCCAAAGAGTATAAGGCGCTCGATGTGAACGAGACAAATAGTACCTATTTCAAAGCGTGTCTTGCTCTGATCTCAAAATTTGCTTCGGAGCTAAAGGACCTAAAGAAACTAAAAGACCGAACTGGTTTCTTTCAACGATTGACCGAGATCGGAGCGCTCCCTTTAAAGACCGAGCGGGCGCAACTTTCTGCGCAGCGTCGATCACCACGTTTTGCGCGAAGGTGGCGTCGACGTTAATGAACGCTGGCATTCGAAAAACGCTAGATGTGATGCCCAACCCTGCCCCGTAGCGGTTTTACTATACCTGGTCCAGGTGGTGGTGGTAAATTGGATGCGTTTGCAGTCAGGTCTTGCGTTTCCAGGATTATAACCTGTAAGTAATTGGAATAACTGCATTATTATGCATGTTTAAAATGAATTGGAATGGGATAGTAGGTATATAAACAAAAAACAAGTTTTAAACTAGAGATGTGCCGATTAGTCGCCGACTAGTCGGGAAAGTCGACTATCCGGCCAGATTTATAGTCAGCAAATAGTCGGCTTAGAGATATCGAATAATCGGCACTTTATGAATTACTGGAAAGCAAAAAATAAATCACAAATATTTACTTCAAGGGTTTATACTTCAAGATTTTCAAGTATTTTGCTTAAATACAGAAAATAGTCATCATACAAAAATAGGAACTTTTTATTTTCATCATCATAATAGAATAATTAAATAATCAAAAATGTCAAGTAGTTTAGGTGCGTACGACGTTACTTTGACCGAAACGAAGGTTTCCGATACTCGGCATTAGCGGAAACCGATAGTCAGCGTCACCGGCTAGTCGGTCGCCTCAGCGCCGCCGATTAGTCGGCTAGTCGGCTAGTCGGCAAAAGCCAAACTCGGCCCATCTCTACTTTAAACCTTGATTGCAATACTTAGGTAAATAAGGATACATTTTGTACCCATGTTGTATACTTAGGTAAATAAGGATAAATTTTGTACCCATGTTGTATACTTATGTAATAATAAGCGCCATTTTTGCAAACAAGCTTAAATGATTTAATTTATGTTTAGTAGGTTTAGCTTACAGTCATATTATATTAAATTATATTATATTATATTATATTATATTATTATTATTATTATTATTATTATTATAATTGACCTATGTTAGGCAAATACTTAACTAGAACAAATAAATAACATGGGTATAATTCTAAATTGTAAAATTAATTATTTGACGGCTAAATGAAAAAAAACTGCGGTTACCTTATAATAATATTAATTATCAATAAAAAAATATTTAATGATGTTGAGGTGCTTACGGTAGAGTTTACCACTTATTTGAAAAAGTATACTAAACACTTGAAAATTGTAAGTTCTTTTTTTCAAAGTTTCAAATAACAATAGCATACGTAATTAATTATTTATATTACAATGTACGTTCAATTTTATTTATCAATTATTTAACTTACCGTAATCGCAAACACTGCTAAGGAAAACATTTTAATTAATACGATAAAATACGTAATTAAATTATTATTTTCCCGTGTTGGCGTGACCAGGGCAGGACTCGAACTGAGTAACGAGGTTAGAAACAATGTTTTATACCGATGCGGTAAAACAACGTCATAACAAAAGTAGGTAATTACTTTTTGTACCTTGTTAATTAAACTTTAGGTTTTAAGTATCATACGAGTTTATCGAGTGTAGAACCTTTTTAGGAATTCGTAGTCAAGTCATAGGTATTAGTTGTATAGTTTCTGTCTGTCTGCCTGAATGTCACACTTAATTATTTTCAAATCAAAGTCACAAAGCTAAAATTTTGTACACATTATGTAACGCACTAAAACCATAACAAAATAAGTAAAGCTAAAGTTACGCGTCCCCTATATACAGCCAAAACTACAAATACCAAAAATCCGAACAATATCTTCAATGAAAGCACAATATAATAACCAAAAAAAGGAAAACTATCACGACATTCTCGACTGAGTAAACTTCTCTGGTTGATTATTTGCAGGTGTTTTGTAAATACCTATTTGATATCCTAGCGCTTATATTGTTCAAGAACATACTTTTTTTTTATTGTAATTAATAATTTTGCCCGTGTGGTGCCGGGTTTAGAATGTTGCCACTCCATGTCTTCCATTGGATGTCGTAAGAGACGACTAAGGGACTTAAGGCTGTGTAGTGCTGTTAGGCGATGGGTTTGCAACCTGTCACTAATACACTGGATAACATCTTAGCCTGGTTGTGCAAAATGTGGTCACAGAATTATCAACAAGTTTTTGAAGTTGTTGGTGAGTTTGTGGCTCTGCCTACCCCACTCTGGGAATGAAGGCGTGAGTTTATGTATGTATGTATTAATAATTTTGTAATAATTTGGTCCCACCCTGTGTTTTAGTAATGTGTTACGTAATGAAATAAAATATTTTACTTTTAATTTCATTTGGAGGATTATTTTAGTAATATTACTTGTTCATTTTTTTTAACTTTCTTACCTTAAAAATGTGAAAATGTTGAAAATTACGATTCACATCACATCCGCATTACCTACCATACTTTTGTCGCGATCGCTTATTTCGATATTTCGATATTTCTAAAATAGGAAATAATTCCAGAAGCATGCCTTATTGTGCTATTTTGGAATGTAAAAACGATAGCCGCACCAAAAACATTTTCCATGGTGGCGTGTTGTTTTTATGACAGTTTGAGTATTTGGCGACAACAGGTCTGATACTAAGCGAAGCAGAGCTCATGCCTCTTCCACTGTTTTTTCTATTCCGTGGCTAAAGTAGTTAAGTCGTTGTACTTAAAATAAATATTATAAATAAATGTAGTGATCAAATTGGCATATCTAATGCCAATTTGATCACTACATTGGTGGTATTGATAATCATTTGATCGAAATATATTGAGATTAATTGACGTTTTATATTTATCGTTTAATCTTATCGTCTCATACCATTATGATCATACAACTTAATATTTGATTAAAATAATGTTTATTTATTAATCTTACCTAAATTGTTTACAATATCGTTTGTCTAGTCTTTAATAAAACTAAAATCTAAGTTAGGTAGGACCACTAGCAAAGCGAGGAACAGCGTGAGGTTCAATTGTGACCATCACCAGAAGACTAGAACACATTTCTTGCATTTTTTTAAAGAACTTGTGAATTGAGAATTTCTAGAAAAACTATACATACTTAGAAAAGTTGACGATTAGACCATATGGGTATTATAAAAAGTGATATTATGCACAGTAAAAATTAGACTACTAAAAATTATGCCAATGTATGTATTTATGTATGTGTCTGTAGGCACTTTATTTTACAAGAAAAAAAAACAATGCAATTAATATAAAAAATAACCTAAATAAACACTACATTTGGCAACTGCATAAATAATTATGAAACATGCGATATAATAATGTACAGTATTTTTTTTCTATAAAAAAAAATAAGAAGTTTTAGAGCTGTTAAATTGTTAATTTAAATTACTTCTAAATACAATTATAAACCTTAAAACATGAAATAGTAGATTGTTAACCAAGGGATGAAAATGATCAATTGCATCCCGAGGTATTGCTTCACGAGAGCTAGCGAGTGCGGCTATAGTTCGAGGGTGCAATTGATACATTCACCCGAGTTAAAAACTCTACTTTTCATTTCGACTGAGAGGAAAGTAAACCTAAATGTTGCATGTTATTTACTGTCACAAACTTTTTCTTTATGTATTCTTTTAAAAAACTGATGAGTGTTGACACAATTATTTCCGATTTATTTCGTAATGGCTGAATGACTTCTTCCATGGTATAGAAAACATTTGAAATGACGAAGCATTTGACCAATTATTTTTTCCAAAACTTTCCGCCCAAGGGATGCATGACATTTTCAGCCTGCCTGACTTACCGAACAGGAGATAGAGAGAGAGAGAGATATATAAAACAGGCCGAAATGCATCGGCAGTGGTCATTGTTAGGACTACCTACTAGGTAGTATCAGTGACGTCGTCTTCGTTGCAGGGGTGTTAGTAAAAATTATTTACCCTTCTTATTACCTATCCGAATATTAAATAATGATTATAATATTTTATTTACCCGTAAATGGTCATAACCACACTACGTAATAACGTGGTAAAGTAGTTACCTTAACGATAAACGTTACTGAAAGTTTTATCATGCGAATGCATTTTACCTGTGCGTGTATGAGTACCTAATGTATGAATTACTCATATTCATATTCATTATTAATAGTTTCCTTAGCGACAAGCATGAAAGTCATATGCAATTGAAATACGCCCTTTGCGCAGTATGTGTGGTGTGAAACTGATTGATAGAGTAAGGAATGAAAAGATCAGAGATAAATGTGGACTACAAGAAGATGTAGTGACTAAGATTGAAAAGGGCATGCTTCGATGGTTTGGTCATTTGGAATTGATGCATGAAAGAAGATGGACGAAAGAGATATACAGAGCGAAAGTGAGTAGAAGGGTCGGAAAGGGCCGCCCTAGGCGTACTTTTTCGAATAAAATCGGAGAAATACTGGAAAAGAGTCGAATCTTAAGTACCCGAAACCGACATGCATGCATGACTCGATGTATGAATGTGAAAGAAGCTAAAGAAATTTGTCAGGATCGTAGCAGTTGGAAAGAAGTGGTCTCTGCCTACCCCTCTGGGAAACAGGCGTGGTTACTGTATGTAATAGTTTCCTTAGCGACAAAGTTAAACGATGTTTATCAATGTGAGGCATTTTCCGTATCGGTAACTTATTAATTAGTAATAATGACTATTAATAATAAGTAATCGGGGGTTGAACTTTTGTTTTGGTGTCGATGACGTCAAAATAAAGAAATTTCGCTCATAGGTTGCTCTCACTTAGGGCCACTTGCACCAAAAATTTAACACTGGGTAGACGGTAACTCGTGTTATAATGACAGTTTTCGTATGAATCTGAAATTGAACAACTCGAGTTAGTGTCTTAACACAGTGTTAAATTTTTGGTGCAAGTGGCCCTTAGCAGGTGTTTAGGGATTAACAAGTACAAATAAATAAATAATATAATACGAAAACCGTTAAAATAGGCTCGTGTCCTAAGAAATTCTAATTATAGTGCATTCGCGTTAAGAAAATAGTGACTCATCGTTGACCGCCGACCTGGCCACGCCCCCTAGCCAATTAGAATGCTTGAAATTATAAAGTCGAGTTCACAGTGACCAGTTGAAGTCAGACCTTCGAACAAAACGCTTCACTCCACTGTGAATACACCCTTACCCGGCAGTTGCACTGATGAGTCACTATTTTCTTAACGCGAATGCACTATAGTCCGTCATTTACATTAACATAAAATATTAAACACACATCATATTGAAGTACATTAATATAATAATACATACATATATGTGGTGGTATGTGTGTGGGTGTTATTAATATGTGATTTCTTAAAACTGCACCGAGTGTCCAGAGGCACTCTTATTATTATTGTGTTTTCATAAAAAAACCGGCCAAGTGCGAGTCGGAGTCGCGCATGAAGGGTTCCGTACCATTAACTATACAACATTAGCAAAAAACGGCAAAAAAACACGTTTGTTGTATGGTTGTTAAATGTTTATTTTAATTTAATTTATTTTTTATTTTTAAAGTGAATACCTATATAATTAAATATTCTGTGAATATTTCAAGCGTCTACCTGTTGCCGTTATTAATATCGAGCAAAAAATTGCAATATAATCACTTTTGTGGTATGAGAGCTCCCCTTATTTTTTATTCTGTTTTTCGTATTTTTTGTTATAGCGGCAACATAAATAAATACATCATTTGTAAAAAAATCAAGTGCCTAGCTATCATGTTTCATGAGGTACAACATGGTGACAGAAAGACAGACGGACAGACCGACGGACAGTGAAGTCTTAGTAATAGGGTCCCTTTTTTACCCTTTGGGTATGGAACCCTAACTATATAAAAACTAAGGTTTTGTCTTGAACTCGAAGTATGCTTTTTTATTTAAAAATGAATCATATGGGTATCTGATTCATTTGTACTACAAAAAACCACTCACAACTCATATCTAATTGCTATAAAATTATGTCATATAGTAGGGTTAGTACATGACATAATTTAATAACAATAGATAATGAGTGAGTAATTGAAGGGAAAAAGTGGCCACCGTATTCCGTTAAGTTGATTACACGAAGGTAAAATGTTATTAAACTTTGTCATAAATGCAATACATAATAATATTCATTTGTCCAGCAAAAATCAAAATACCACTCTTTGTATCTCAAGATACAATACAATACAATACAAAACACTTAATTGTACACCAAACAATAACATGACAGAGAGACAGTACAATTAAAAATATAATACTTTAGTTTATTATAAAACACAATAATAGTAATGAGGGCGCCACTGGACGCTAGGTACAGTCTTAAATAATTTGTATTTTAATTCGTCATCGAAAAATTAAGGGCCTGTTTCACAATCGACAAGAAAATTTATGTGCCAGTTAAAGTTAGCTCTCTCCTTGTCTATGTTCAAGTGTAAGAAAAGGAAAAGGCTAAATTTATGTGACACATAAATTTAGCCTTTTCCTTTTCTTACACTTGAACATAGACAAGGAGAGAGCTAACTTTAACTGGCACATAAATTTTCTTGTCGATTGTGAAACAGGCCCTTAATTTTTCGATGACGAATTAAAATACAAATTATTTAAGACTGTACCTAGCGTCCAGTGGCGCCCTCATTACTATTATTGTGTTTTATAATAAACTAAAGTATTATATTTTTAATTGTACTGTCTCTCTGTCATGTTATTGTTTGGTGTACAATTAAGTGTTTTGTATTGTATTGTATTGTATCTTGAGATACAAAGAGTGGTATTTTGATTTTTGCTGGACAAATGAATATTATTATGTATTGCATTTATGACAAAGTTTAATAACATTTTACCTTCGTGTAATCAACTTAACGGAATACGGTGGCCACTTTTTCCCTTCAATTACTCACTCATTATCTATTGTTATTAAACTTTGTCATAAATGCAATACATAATAATATTCATTTGTCCAGCAAAAATCAAAATACCACTCTTTGTATCTCAAGATACAATACAATACAATACAAAACACTTAATTGTACACCAAACAATAACATGACAGAGAGACAGTACAATTAAAAATATAATACTTTAGTTTATTATAAAACACAATAATAGTAATGAGGGCGCCACTGGACGCTAGGTACAGTCTTAAATAATTTGTATTTTAATTCGTCATCGAAAAATTAAGGGCCTGTTTCACAATCGACAAGAAAATTTATGTGCCAGTTAAAGTTAGCTCTCTCCTTGTCTATGTTCAAGTGTAAGAAAAGGAAAAGGCTAAATTTATGTGTCAGTATGCTTTGCTTGACGATTGTGAAACAGGCCCTAACTGTCAATCTTTAATTGCCCCGCGAGGTTGGAGGCATAGCAGAATTAAAATATATAAATAAACATCAGGGAACAAACTCACACAAATGGAGACATGCTTACGTATTCTAAAATTTTATAATGTTTAAGGCATATTTGTCATAGCAAATATATGGACTAAAATTGTTAAACATAAAAGTAAAATACCTACATAAATTATAAGTGCCTAAAGATTATATCAATGTAACAGCACTAATAGCAGTAATATTATTGTCGGCATTTAAAAAAAAATACTTCGAAGGTTAAGGCGGGTAGTTTTCTACACTACGTTACCGCTTTAGCCTTTTGAATCTAACCTAACGAACTCGGTTTTGCATTGGGCAGATTTGTTCGCTGCGCTCGCTCACTTCACTGAATCTTTAGGTTATTAATTGTATGTTAGTGACATCTATCACCGCCAGAGGGTCGTCGGTACGGTTTGAAAAATAGGTATCACAAATTTTCTTGTTAAATTTGATAATTTCAGCACTTTTAGTGAGTGCAAATAATTAAATTTGTTTCGTCATTAAGATCTTTCATTTTCCTCATAGGTGATGTGAAAAGCAGTATGCGTCACACTGCTTTTCACATCACCTATGGCGCTATCACCTAATTACTTCCACCTTGGGCGCAAATTATTAATTATTTTCACTACGCTCAGGATTCAATGTAAGTACGCCCTCGCCGTATATATGTAATTTTGCTCCCTTGTGACATAATTTACTATTTCATTATGACATTTGAATTTGAAAGAAAGTGACAAATACATTAATTAAACTAGGTTTATTGTGCGGTTAGTAATAAGGGGGGTAAGTGTTATTGTTTAAAAAGTTTCAAGTTTTCCAGAAATTACCTACATTTAGAATTTAATAAGCGGTTTTTTCATGATGCGCGTAGGTACAATGCAAAGCCGCAAACCCTGAGAAAAACTTTCCTGTGTGCAATGTAAAAATGCGAGTGTTCTAATAAATTTGTGTTTTTTAGGGTTCCGTACCCAAAGGGTAAAAACGGGACCCTATTACTAAGACCCCGCTGTCCGTCTGTCTGTCTGTCACCAGGCTGTATCTCATGAACCGTGATAGCTAGACAGTTGAAATTTTCACAGAAGATGTATTTCTGTTGCCGCTATAACAACGAATACTAAAAACAGAATAAAATAAATATTTAAGTGGGGCTCCCATACAACAAACGTGTTTTTTTTTCCGTTTTCTGCTCGATAATGGTACGGAACCCTTCGTGCGCGAGTTCGACTCGTACTTGACCGGTTTTTTTTAAATGGGTCTGGTCTTGAGTAACACTTGCCCTGTAATTCGCCGTGTGGTGGCTGGCTTAGAAATAGTGCCACAGGCCACTCCATAATATCTTCCCGTGGAAGTCGTAAGAGGCGACTAAGGGATTAAAGGCTTGTAGTGTTGTTAGGCGATGGTCTTGCAACGAGTATACAATATTTCGTGTCGTTCATTTGTTAATCTAAGTTTAGTGACGCATTAGTTTTACTGTAATGTCATGTAAACGTTTTTTCTAAATAAATAAATAAATAAGTACTCATTACCCAAGTCTGAGTGCAGCAACCATGTCATAATAAACTCAAAACTGACTATCACAATAAATTATGTATAATTTTTTTTGTGTCTGAGCGTTTCACGAATACTTGTAACTTGTATTACTAGCGGAAATCTCTTTTCAACAATATGCATTGATATGAGACAAGTTTACAAGCGTTTGTGAAACGGGCTCCTGTGGGGTTATTATGACATAATTCTGTGCAATTCATTTTACGCTGAGAGAAAAGAACAGAGTTATGCAACTGCTATAGCTCCGTCTTTTACGCTCACTGTAAAATGAACTTCATAGGCATTGGATAATAGATTCAGGTTATGCTTGCCATAAAATGCAATGTCATTGCAACTCAACCAACATAGAAATAACCTAACCAACAAAAAGTTGGAAAACCCCCGACATTGACATTTCAAAGTTCAATACTTCGAAAACGGCTGAACCAATTTCGATATAAAATGTCTAAGAACCACCGCTAGAAAACCTGCTTTCAAATAAAAAAACCGCATCCAAATCGGTTCATCCGTTTAAGAGCTACGCTGCCACAGACAGACACACACACACACACACACACACACCACTTACACGTCAAACTTATAACACCCCTCTTTTTTGCGTCGGGGTTAAAAAACATCAACTCCGTCAAGTGGTTTTAGCAGCTTGTAAGTTTTGACCTTAACTAAAACTAATCAACATAATAATATATTAAACCTTGCAAGTTAAAGATAAAAGCTTGTAATGTAATGACGTAGTATAACGTAAATCCCTATGACATAAGAGCAGATATGTAATATAACAGTATTAAATATTAAAATGCTTAATTGACAATAGCAAACAGATATTGGAGCAAATACCATAACCGTATCAAATTAACAGTACACTTTTCCTGTTAATATTATCAATTTTATTAGCTTAGTATAAAAATAAATTTATTAATCGTTCAATTTAATTTTGACAAGTACGGAATAATATTCCATTTATTACCATTATGATGGTAAAATCGATCCATACATGGACGATGCGGAATCAAAATTTTAACTCGCATTGGCTGTCGAAAATGAGTCATCAATGTAGTTAGGGTCAATTTTAAATCTTACACCAGCGGCCCGTTTCACAAAGCTACAAGTTACAAATTACAAGCGGAACTCTCTTTCTAGCAAAAGGAGTTAGAAAGAGACTTCCACTTGTAATTTGTAACTTGTAGCTTCATGAAATGGGCCTCTGCTGGCAAGAAATCCATTTACATTTCTCTATGATGGCTGAACTATTAACTTCTAGAAATAGCTTCTTAGTTAGAAATGCAATGTTTGCATAGTCTATACAGGGTGATAGGAAATTCGCCGTATTCCTTGAAAGGGGTTATTCTACAGCTTATTTGTAATGATTTAAGTCCAGTCAACTAGGGGTCAAAACTCATTGGATTTCGAGTTATTCACGTTTTTAGATTTTTCTTAAAAAAACCCGGCTTTCGGCCTAAAACTAGTAATTGTGTAAAAACTTCGTCATTTCGAAATAAAAAAAAGCATTTTTCAAATAGCCAATGAACTACTAATTACGAAAAATAAAAAAAAATGACAAAAAAATGCAAATTTTTGCAAATAAAAGGATTTGAAGTCCGAAGTTATAGTAATTATTTTCCAAATTTTGTAACATTTTAAAGCATAACTAAAAAAAAAAGTACAACACTTCGCGTACAAATTACAGGAATAATGTGCTCAATTCATAAGCTTTCTAAAAAGGTACAATTTATGACATTTTTAAATTAATTTTAATTAAAAAATTTACAATGAATAAATAATAGCAGAACAGGACTTAGCGTACTTGACTCTAAATGGGTTTGTTTGCGCCGTTTTAGGTTCTCCGAGGGCTTACTTTGTCTTCAGATTCTTATCTCAACTTATCTTCTTGAGGTAGAAGGCACAGCGGATTGCCTTTGGTGACACAAACAAAGGGTCATTAGGTCAATTAATTTAATTTGTTTGTTTCAAAAATTCTAGTACGTGGGGTTTTTTGCCTTCTCGTTCTCCTTCGCTTGTTTTTTTTGGGTTTTGACCTTTGTGAGCCCAAAAGTGCAGATTGTGGTAGTTTGTTATCCCGTCATCAAACCCATACGTATCTATGGATAGGTCTTCAAAAATGATATTGAGGTTTCTAATATATTTTTTTTCTAAACTGAATAGTTTGCGCGAGAGACGCTTCCAAAGTGGAAAAATGTGTGTCCCCCCCCCCCGTAACTTCTAAAATAAGGGAATGATAAATGTAAAAATAATATATGATGTACATTACCATGCAAACTTCCACCGAAAATTGGTTTGAACGAGATCTAGTAAGTAGTTTTTTTTAATACGTCATAAATCGTAAACCGCAATTTACCTTTCACCGAACCCTTCATGGGCGAGTCAGACTCGGACTTGGCCGCTTTTTTTAATTATGGACTGTACTGGACTGAAATTTTTCAGTCAACCTATTTCTGTTGGGCTTGGGCTGCCCAAATTCTGTAGTGCGTCGGGGATGTTCGCCGCGGTGCGGGTAGACTGCTTCTAAACCACGATGCGCGAGCGAGCCGCGGCCCTCGTGCGCAGGGTGCGGGCCAGCCCCAACAGCATCCTGAACATAGTGAACATGTTCGCGGACAGGGTAGACTGCCTATATTTAAATAATTGTGGTATGTTGCATGTCCGCGGAAACAAATGAATAATGTGCATTGTAAACACTAGTAAAAGTTTTTGAAATTGTTACTAACCCTATTGATCCTATGTTGGTCGTGAATAAATTATTATTATTTTTATTATTATTCGCCATACTAAACTTGATATAAAATACTTTTTATCGAATAAACAGTTGGGTGAAGGTCGTCTCCTATTCGGATCTTAGACCAAGGGGTTTGATATGTTTTATAACCACAACAATAATAATTCATGAATAATAAACTGAGAACCTCCTCCTTTGTTTGAGGTCGATAAAACGCAATTCAAGCCGCCGCTTGTGGGGTGTTTGGTCATTCATAGTACTGAAAACTTTTATATTCGAACTGCAGGGATCGATTTGAGCGAGAAGCCTATTAATCGAAATAATTTTCAAATAACAACAACAATGTTTGTTAGAAGGGTGAATCAACTTTTAAGGTGCTTTTTTCTTTTGCGGTATTAAAACTTTTCTGGTGACTTATGGTTAATAATAATAATAATGTATAAATAATAAAATCAGACCACCAAATTTACAGACCTTACATGTTAAACACCTCAAATATTTTTTAATCCTCGAAAAAACCTGGTAACTCATGAGAAAATGCACATTTTCCATACAAAACCTTGGGACAACATCGTCCGCTGCGTTACCTACTGTATTTTTATTTAAAACTGTACTATTTTAAATCAAATAATTTCAAATGTTAGCCTATATGTCTCATTTAATAAGTGTGTAAGCCATGTCATTAACAAATATATAGTTTTTCTAAAAAACATATAACTTGTGAATCATGTCGAAAAATGGGGAGTACCTTAACCCATTCATTGCCGAAGACGCGAATTAGCGACCCATGTATGTGTAATCGTAATGCCGATGACGCGATTTCGCGTCCTCGAGTAATTTGTTTTTTTTGCTAGAAAACATCTGTACTTAAAGGCTGATAACAAAAAAGAAATTTTTGTGGAAGGCGGCGGCACTGCGTCATGAGTAAAAATATGAGGCGTCTGCAATGAATGGGTTAAAAGTTGATTCACCCAGAAACACTGAAACATGTGTTGTTATTCCAATTGCAAGATTCATTCATGTTCATGTAAAACAAAGATTAACTCTTTTGTAATAACAGTAGGTAAGTAATCCATCGTTATTAAGCCATGTCGATGTTCTTTTTAATTTAAAGCAATGCCTTTTTTCCAATTACTTTACAAGGAAATAGACATTACATGGTAATACAGACTTAACGAGCAGGAAATCGAGGGTACATTTATTACTCTAAAGTATTTATTATTATTATTCTCTAAACACGTCTTTTGCGTATTTCTGTTACACATATTTATAGCAAAAACATGTTTTTATCATTTTGGAGTTGAATAACTCTCCGTAACGTTATTGTTTCTATATTAATTGCATAATGTGTCACCCAATGCTATAAATCCTGGTTTTTCTCATTACGCACTAGAAAACATGGAACCCGCAGTTTTAGAAATAATTGCATTGTCACGTCATTATACATTGTCATGTGCTTGGTAATTATTTGAAACGCTTCCATTTTAAAACGAAATGAAAGGCGAAACGATGATGATTCATTATTAATAACAAAAAGTTTTTGTTTTACTTGCACTGCGCCTGCGCCTCTATTCTAGGCGGTAAAATCCAAATCGTATTTGACTTGAGGGCTTATTGTCTAACGCACTCGAAAAAGTGGAGCAATTGTTTTCTTTTTGTATGCAGACAAGCCTTCGATTTTGTAAATGAAAACGATCGTGATTGCGAGTGCGTTAGACAATAAGCCCTCTGGTATGGTATTGTTTTTGACTCGGCCGCCATTACTGTCAAGTAAATAAGAGCTGTCAAAACCTTGTCGATACGATAACAGGTCAAAGACGATATGGTTGTTAACGTGTTGAATAGAGACCTTGTTCGTACGTAGGTAGTTAGGTAAGTGTGTAACCGCTTCAAAATATGAACTTTTGTGTGGTGTTTTGACGTAAACTTTTTCAAAGTAGACCTTACGTCCTATTTCAGTAGGATAAACGCAACGCTAGATAAAGTACTTAAATATGTTAATAGTAAATTATGACAATGCTAAGAAAACATGTTTATTTTGCCTTTAAAAGTAAGGCATGTTTCTTAGGGATAACCTATATACAGAAACTAGCAATGGTCTCCCCATATAGCAGAACTAGCAGGTAAATTAAACTCGGCAGTTTACGCTGCTGTTAGAATAATCAGACAACTTACCAATGTTGACACAATACGCTTACTTTATTATTGTTTTTTTTAGAGTGTTATGTTGTACAGTATTTTGGATTGGGGTAAGGAAGCTGACATACAGATTATTTGTGTTGTTGGACCAATGATTAACATTTAACTTAAACTCCAGAGATTCCTTATGAGAACTTAAAAAAAAACAGTACACTGAAAAAAATAATTGGTCGCTTCTAACAAGATTGTGATTGTTGTGCATACCTTAGCGTCTTGATTCCATACAAGCCTGACATGACGTTAGATACACCAACTACCTAAGATGTTACTTGAATCACTAAAGAACTTGCTGTTGTTACTATCAGTTTTGGTTGATAAAACTAATATCATAGCTGGTATTTAATTATTGTATTCATTTCTTGTCAACTAAGAGAAAAACTCTCTTGGTTGGCTCACATTTTTTTTAATGTAGCGTCACAATTTACTGACGAAAATATTTATTTATGTTAGAACCTAGGTCTGTGTCCGTTAACTATATAAATCATTTGAAAGTCCATTTATTAATTTCAATAATTAATGACCGGACGTCGTTTTTAAGTTACCCTTTTCAGCACTTAGAACTTACTTGAAACGTCGTTGATGTCTAAAGCTTAGGAACTACAGGGTCGGGGACTATCTAACAGACTAAAATGCTTGGCTTAAAGTGGAAACCTAAATAACTTACTGCCGCACTCAGAGACGTTTATTAAATTTAATGCTTATTAAGTGACGTGTTGTCTTATTCTATTGCTGTAGCAAATAAAGTGTCAGCAGCAACTTTAATCAAGCATTAAATTAAATAGACGGCTCTGAGTGTGGCAGTAAGTTATTAAAGCATGTAAACATTGTATCTTGTCTAGAGGTTACGTTTTAAGTAGGAAAACATTTCGAAGCTTTTTATGTCCTATTTACACCTATTTGGGGCGTTAACTGCATTACAGTTTATTATGACCTCTAACATATGACCACAAGAATACAAAACATAGAACAAGGTGAGGAATAACAATAGAAACTTAGAATTAACAAATCTGGGCCGGTATTCTAGGCGCTTAAAACCATATCGTCTTTGGTCTGTTATCGTATTGTCAACGTTTTGATAGCTCTTATTTCCTTGACAGTAATGGCGGCTGACGTCATAACAATACCGTAACACGTCAAATACGATATGGTTTTCACCACCGGGAATAGAGGCCCTGTAGACTTTCCTTGTGAATACTTCGGGGAGAGATGTTTGAGTGATAAATGTGTTGCTGAAAAGTTAACTTAGCGTCAAGAGTCACTTTAAAATCTTTGACTGAAAATACACGATTAAGTATAACCTTTACTTTTCCCTTTTAAAATGCTTTAACGTACATCACCGGTTCCCGGGGGAGCCTAAGGTGGTAACGTGGGACTCACCAACCGAGAGTGGTCGGAATACCCACTAAAAATCGAGCGATTTTCCTTCCACATAATTTTCGAATCTCACACAAAGCGACTAACGGCCAAACCCTATATTCGAACCGCGGATAGATAAGGCTTATCTCGGGTTAAAATTTTACATTTGCCCATACAAAATGTGTCAAATTTTAACCAGAAGTAAGCCTATCTATCCGCGGTTTGAATATAGGGTTCGGCCATAAGGGTACTTACAGGAAAAAGTCATCTTTAAACAAAACAAATGCTCTTACTCAAAGACCTAACTAAGTGCTAAAATGTCTTAAGTGTTTAGCTGATTTTTCAGCAAAGATCTAAGAAGGCTCTGAGGCGTGAGGCGTTTTTGTAATAGCGGCCTATACACGTAAATTTCGGATCGCGGAAAACGCCACGCGCCGTTCCAATCTTCGTTCCGAACCGTACGTGGAAATGCAACTGTAATAGTAAAATAGTAAAAAATGTACGGTTCGGAACGAAGATTGGAATGGCGCGTGGCGTTTCCCGCGGTCCGTACTTTACGTGTACCTACCTAAAGGACGCTAATGTCTAACCCCCTTACTAATAAACGTTGAGTAACGGTGGTATAGCTATACAATGTTTTGTCCTTATCTGTCATTTTGACATTTGGCTTTGACAGATAAGGACAAAACATTGTATAGCTATACCGTCGTTACTCAGCGTTTATTAGTAAGGGGTTAAGAGTTGATGGACCTAGTTAAACAGTAAAATGTGTAAAAGTTATGATTGAACATAACGTATAAATACGTATAGGTTTTTTATTTCGAATGTTTTGACTTTTTTTACAATTCACTAGATTGGTTGTATGTTTTTTTTCTCAACGGTGATAATCCTTAAGTTTTGTATTGTTATTACTGTTATTCTTTATTTTTTTTAGTTATATTTAAATAATGTATATATTTCAATGTAATTTCTTGTACTTTTACGTAAAATTCAATGATCTTATTTGGAAAATAAACATCATTCATTCATTCATTCATTCGTATCCATATTTCGGGCAATGTGAGAAGCTAGTTTCATTAACAAGCGATTGGTATTAAAATATTAAAAAGTTGGTTAACGTCATCCACACATGCAATGAAAACGTGAACCAATTTACCTCATTCGTAATTGCTATTAATTTAAATGATGTGTACTTATTCAATGAAGTGGGTTTCGTAACAATAATGTATTTAAAATCTGTATAGGTGAGTTATCAGAATGACGCACAATTTCATAGCAACATGATTATGATATTGTAATATAGTTAGACACAACTATAGCCAATGTCAATATAAATGGCATAAGATGTAAACAAATTAGTACTGATTGACACATAACCTCAATTTTTCAGCAAACGAGTTTTTATTTTAAAAAGCCTATAATTAATGGTTATTTAATCTTAAACAGAATATGAAAGTAATGATCAAGTGTATAAATAATTAAAAATACCTCACGCGATGTCCAACAGTACGCGATTATGGAGTAACACTGGTAAATCATAATAACAGCTTCGAGTCACCAGAAAGAAATCACGTCGAATTAAATCACTGGCTTTCTTCGACAGGGTTCTATATTGGCTAAACAATAAAATTCGTTGACTGTACAATCCCCCGTCCGCGATTTATCCTCGTAAGGCCCACTGTGCAATAGGACGTACATAATCAAGGCAATTTAATTTGAACCGTAATCCAATTGTTACAAAGTTTATTTTCCTATTTTCATAAACTGAAAATAGCATTATAGAACAAACGTAATTGAACTTTATTGCCTTGCTGGTAGATTCAAAGTCCTACTCACAAAAACTCTATTGTCTGTTTATTATTGATTGATTAATATTATCTCTACTGTATTGTTGCGCGTATAGGGTATAGTCGCGACGTTTTATGAGTTCGATTTGACAGCTGTCAACTCGGTATTAAATAATTATGTATTTGACGCATGTTTGAGGTTATATTTGGATTTATTAATTTTTGATTCTCACACATATCGACTAAGGGTACTTACAGGAAAAAGTTTATTCGATTTTTAATATAAAATCTCGATTTATGATAAATTTAACGACCAGATACCTATTGGCCAACATAAGAAAACCAAAAAGAAATCTTAATAAATGTATATAATTATATTTTAAATGCTGAAACTGCTGTCAACAACCGTTAAAGAGTTAATTAAGTAACGATAGACACAATTTTCCGTATAAAACCTCTATACATTTTGCCAATTCGAATACAAGTAATAACGAGTAAAAAAAACTCAAACTCGCGCTCGTAACATAAATATTTTCCCAAACCGACCGCACGCTTTGTAGGCAGGGATACTATCAATATCAAATAGGTTAGCCGCGTTGTCTAAAAACCAAATCCTATACTTTAAAACGAGCAATATTTCACGCACGTTCTCGAAAACGGTTCTAACGATTTCGATGAAATTTTCAATATAGGTACGCTTACATGGGAAAAAACTTGATCTGTCACAAGTTTGTCATCTTCAGGAAAATTATTTTCCAACCCGAGCGCTGCTCGGACTTCCGGGTACAGTGAGCATCAAAAGTAGCTAAGCAGAATAACAAAATGATCTACACACGACGTATTCTATCATATCATATCAATAGAGTCAAGTGCAGATCATTTTGACCTCTTTGGTTGCGTAGCTACTTCTGCTGCTGACTGTACTATTAAATAAATAAAAACTCCCGAGATAGTGTCGACCCTTTCTTTCACAGCTGATATCCCTTAAAAGGCTTTACCAATTTTCATAAAACCTTGGTAAGAACCATACTAATTAAACATTCTTTCTTTAAAAAAAATACGCGTCCAAATCGGTTTAGGAGTAACGATGCCACATACACACAGATACGCACACATACACACATCAAATTTATTAATGTGTTAAAAAAACATTTGCTCTATATATGGTTCGACGTTTAACAGACATACCTACACATACAAAGATACACAAATTAAACTTATTAATGGGTTAAAAAACGTCTATTCCATACTTGGTTCAACGTTTAAACTGACCCCTAAACTGTATCACAGTTTTAAGGATAACCGACAATTTAATATATAAATGTCGGAAATTCAGAGCGCAATTATTCATCTATAGGTCTCGTCGAGGACTGGGTGCATGAAGTGCGGCAGAAACCGTGTATAAACCAAAAATGGTGTCATTAGCCTTCGTGCTTTTCGCGGTAAGTTTTTAAAGGTTCACTGTTATATAATGTATCTTTTCGCATAAAATATTTTGGCCGAAAACCTGTTTTTACAATAGAAACGGTTTTATTATCATTACTATAAAAAACTAACGTTCGACCGTTTTAAACCTAACCTAACCTAATCTACAAAATAGATGTATATTAAATTCTGCAATTTCAGCAAACGGATGTTTCGAAAGATACATTTTGCGAAAAGATTTTAAGCGTTTCAAAGGGACCCCGTTTTTAAAACATGTATTTATCATTTTATCGATTTTCATTCCATCGATTCTATCATTTCATCGAATTTCATTTCATGAAACGCTATTCTGCTAAATAGCTGATGTTTTCAGGATATCTTACGTAAACATTAATTACATTAAGTTAGACTTGTGACTGCTAAAATAAAATAGCATGCTATCCATCGTTAGTTAGAATTATTATTGTAATAAGTATAATAAACAATCACATTATGCCTTGTTAAAAAAAATCTCGTTATCTTGTTTAAATGAGAACGAATCGCTGGCCAATCACTACATACGCAGTGTAAAAACAATATTAAAATATAATATTATTTGTAACAGTATTCACTAAAGATTATCAGGAATAATGTTTTGTGACCGTATCATTTGGTTGATTTCAATAAGTTTAATTTCGGTGTGTATTTTTTATTTTATTTAGTGTTGTCATTTCGGTTGGTGACATATTAGTGATATGCAGTCAGTAACAATATTGATAAGCAATAATTTAACAATTAGGTACCACATTATAATGTTCTTTGTAATACCTAAATTAATTTGGTCATGCTTTAGAACATTTTTATTGAAAAATAATGGCAATTTTAATTTAATTTAATTCGTATATCTAATTCCAGGTGTCAACACTCGCCACTCTCAGTAATGCTCTACCAAAAGGTAAGATTAAGATTTATTATGTGCATTATTAATAAGTTTAATCATTGATTTGGGATAGACAAAAAAAACTCACAGTTCTTAAATTATATTTCGAAAGAATAGGTAATTTTAAGAAACCAGTTTCATTAATTTTGTATTTGACCAAATAGTTTTGTTTTATTATCTTTATTTATTTAGCATTTTATGGATGACATGATTATTTTAAATTTGGGTTGGCATTTTCTAATAAATTACAATAATGATATCTAATGATAAAAAGAGATTGTAATAGTGTATTAAAACATACAAGCAACCGTACAAGCAAACAAACAAAAAACATACAAGCAACAATTTCAAGCGGTTTTCGCCTAACCTGTAATATACACCTAGGAGGGCTTCAAGCCGAAAACGAAAGTCAAACAAGTTAAATATGGTACTTTTGTCGATAAGTATTTAAATTTAAAAACGTAATAATACAGAACGGCTTTAAAACCCTATTCCTCGAAATGGTTTTCGAATTAGAGTAATTGTAAAAATATTAACAGTCCCAATTCTTAACAATATAATTTTATTGCCAACTGTATTTAATAATATTTTTTTTTGTTTGGTCTTTTGACCAGTTTATAAAAAGTTAGATTGTCCTCATATGTCTGATTAGCGACCCTCCCTCGCTTTGCTTCAGTTTACGTATTTTTTTTGGAACACCCGTACAGTCTGTGAGCACTTAGAAGATGCTTCGGGTTTGTATCTCTCTCTCTCTCGCTCTTAATAAGAGCGTAAGAGAGCGAGTGAGAGACAAGTACAAACCCGAAGTATCTTCTAAGTGTTATAGCACTGTACGTAAACTAGAATTTATTATACATAAAAACCTTTCGTGAAAAACATCTAACTGATGGTGAAAATCTCATAAAAATCCGGTCAGTAGTTAGAGATCATCAACATACATACATACAGAGAGACGCGGCGGCGGATTTTATAATAATGTAGTGATTACTGATGTCTCTTAACCAACTTTAAATCGTTGTAAATCGTTTTTATTCCATTTATTATTTTATTATAAACTGTGTTTACAGAGCTACCGGTTCGCCACCTGTGTGGGGATGAGACCCTCTGCGGCATCAAACCGCCAGACTACCCTCAGGAAGAAATAGACAGAATGGTGTTAGAGATCCTGGTTAGTATTGTGTTGCAGTGGATTTTCAAGCTTAGGGGCTCTATTGTGCTCTGTAGAACCACATGGCTTTTGATTCATATCATATTGTCAACGTTATGATGGTTCTCATGAACTTGGCAGTAGTTCTACCCTACCAAAGAAGGTAGTAAACCGCAATTGTAGTAGTATTCTACCTAGATACTACATAATAATATATACATACATTGAATCACGCCTGTTTCCCAGAGGGGTAGGCAGAGACCACTTTTTTCCACCTGCTACGATCTTGACAAATCTCTTTCGCTTCTTCCACATTCATACATCGAGTCATGCATGCACGTCGGTTCCGGGTACTTAAAATTCGGCCCGCTTCCAGTATTTCTCCGATTCGATTCTAAAAAGTACCCCTTCCGACCCTTCCACTACCTAGATACTAAAATCACATTAATGCAGAATGGGCAGAAATGTATGATCGCTGGCCTACAAACCAATAACAATAAGCACTAAGAATATCATCGGATATCCTTTAATTCTACAACGATTTTGCGTAGCGGGAAACCTCAAATAACTGTGAGAAATATTTAAAAATTCGAAACATCGGGAAACCTACATAGACGACGTTCGCATAATTACTTTGAAACACCGCTGTCTTTGCATGGCGATAAGTTTTTTCATACAAAGATTTCGAACTACCTGCTATAGTAATAGTTTTACAACTTAGAATTACCTATCCGGTGACATATCGCTTGTCCTCATTGGTCATATAGGCCAATTAGCCCACCTACCTAGGGTGACGACACCAATGATGGACACTTTTAGCTGAAGGCACCAATAATGGACACTTAAATTTTAATTCAAAGATCATAAGGTTATAAATTGATTGTCTCAAAATAAATTAATAATCCTTATCTTCTGTAACATAAGCATCAAGTGTCCTATTACTATGCTGTTAGCCGCCATCTTTGGTAGTACCTAGTACGGCAGTAAATTGGCGGCAGAGTTAAAATAATACGAAAACAGTCATGTCAAAAGCAATGTGGTTTTACTCACTAGAATAGAGCCCCAGTTACTACCTCAATTGTTCTCGCAGAGATCGCTGAAATTAGGATTTCGGAAAATTGTAGCAAAAATTAAAAATAATGGTTTCGGGACTCTCACAAAAAAGCTCTTTTGTTTGATATGTCACACGGTTAAAAGTACCTATTTATATTTTACCCCCATAAGCGACCCCCTATTTAAAAATTCAAATATAACGTTACACGTCCGTGTTTGGGTCTTAGAAATTAATGTGTGACCCTTTCAACTTAATCGGTTCAGTGAATTTTGAGCAAATGGCTGTGACAGTCGGACATACGGATAATCCTATTAGTATTTTGTTTTTTTCATTCGGACATACGGAATCCTAAAAATTATTTACTAATATAAGTTTCTGTCAAAAATTTCATTGTTGGGACAAGCTTTTGTTGCCGACTGTACTTTTTTTTTGCAAAATCTTTACCTGTTTAATAAGACCGAACTAATGAGTCCCAACACGTTGGGTCTACGTCAAGTATAGCGGAGATCCTGTCGCCACCTTCCGACTCCATCATCAGATCAGCTCTTAGATACCCTAATATTGCATTATCATATGTGGTCCAAATTTCAACCCATTCCGTTGACGGGAAGTGGGTCAAATTTAACTTGCAAGATTTGACCCTAACTAACATAGGTACATACATTGCAAGTTAAATAAAAGCGTGTAATAATATTAACTCTAACAATTTATGTATATTTTTCAGCCTCAGTTACGGAGAATGAAGAGGAATGCTGTGGTACCAGAGATGGCTGTTGAAGTGGGCAACTGCGAAGTCATATATAATGGGGTTGGTATTGCTACCAGCGGCTCAATATTGGGTCTAGACTTTCTACCCTAAATATCAAAAACTGAAACAAAATTAGAGAAACAAGAAGGAACTTCCTTCTGAGATTCTTCAAATGCAGTACAATATGGGGTTTTGTATTTCATTAAATTTCTTCCGAGACGGGAAACGCATTGGTGACGCGTGCGGAGTTGCAAATGTCCATAGGTGGCGGTGACCAGTTCCCAATTAACATCTGGGGGGTTATTATGACATAGCTATGCAGTTCAGTTTCCGCTGACAGAAAAGGACAGAGCTATATAAGTGCTATAGCTTTCTCCTTTACGCTCGCCGTAAAGTGAATTGCATAGCTATGTCATAATAACCCCCCAGGTGGGCCGTCTGCCTGTTTGTCCACTAAGGCTATAATAATAATAGAACGCCAACACGAACACAGACAAAAATTTTTTTGTCTGGCGTGTGGTTCCCTCAAAACCGCGGTCGGACAAACGATCGAGTGAATGTCACAGCGGCGAGTTTAAGTAGTCCTGTCAGAGCGAACAAAAACTTTTTTCGCGTGCATTTTAATTTTGGCAACATGGCTTCTGTCGATGAGATCGAACGTATAAATACCTAACGCTGCCTAATTGAGAATGCACGCGCTAAATGTGTTTTGTTCGCTCTGACGGGAATATTTAAACTAGCCGTTGCGACATTCACTCGTTCGTTCGTCTGACCGCGGTTTTGAGACAGGTTAACTATTTCTTAGATTTCGTACCAATATGTATAAAAGGCGGGTGTCCGTCGGAATCCCTAATAACGTTTGTCCTAACGCTTTGTTTATCTGGACTACTGATTGTCCTGAACTGGTTTTCAACGCTCATAAAATGATTTTCTAACTTGAGGATGAGGAGTGAACCCCCTTCAGACACGCGGTAGAATAACATTTATTTAATCTTGCAGACCGTCTCGCCATACACCATGCTCGACAATGCAGGCTTGCCGCAGTACCTCGTACAGTCGGAGTGGTTCACTCAATCCTTCCCTGCGATAAAGTGCAAGTAAGTATTACCTACTCTTACCGAAATTGTTATTCTTTGTCTCTTTTAAATATGCATGTATTTTTTAAATCGCATTTCTCAACGAAATATGAAAATGCTGTAATAAAGATCACCAAAAGTGAAAATAAATTAGAATTGGCCAAGAAATACGGACGATACCAGCATTTTAAACTGCCCATTAGACAGCGATCAGACAGAGTGATCCGATATGGACTGTGATGTCATGTAACAGGGGCACGTTTTATAAAGCTACAAGTTACAATTTTACGGGTCTCAACTGGCAACACTGCTCAAATGGCTGGTCGTCATTGGTCGAGGTTGTGTCTGATGGAAACTTGTAACCTGTAAATTGTAATTTGTAGCTTTATAAAACAGGCCACAGGTCAGCCATAATAAACTTCATGTTAAATTCAGTTTTGCTACAAAACAAATCTGTGTTGGCTTATATCTTGGTTATTTTTTATAGCTATTCAAAATGATTTTTTTCAACTATTTGTTACATGAATCTGTTTTTGAAGCTGTGAAATAAAGTCATGAATATTCCCTATTCTTCTAACCCTAATTAGATAAGACCTAAGACGAAAAGGTCCCATCCATTACAACGTGTATAATCCTATGAAGTTACTAAGAGGTTTTCGGTTACACTGTATACTCAGATGAGCTTATATTATGCATTTTACTGAGTTTACATACCTGCATTCTAAAGAATTTTTTATTGCAGGTCGGATGATTTCCAGCCCTCTGATAATAGCCTGGAGAAGACCTGCTTCTCAGAATTCCTGTCCAGCAAAGACACGAAAACCTCATGCAAGACCAAGAATGTTTATACAACCGCTATAGTTATTAACCCGGTTTCTCGCAGACCAGTAATTGGTAATATTATAATAGGTATAGACTGCGCCTGCGTCATCACAGAGGAACAATAAAATGGGTGACGATACGATCAAATTTCACAATGCCTCGAACTTTAATTGGCCTACATCTTTGACTTACAATTAGTACGGTCGGCCTTATAAGAAGCTGCACACTTTTGTACCTTGTCACTTTAACGTCATGTTTGAACTGCTGCACTAATCTGACAAAGGCGTTAAAGTGACAAGGTACAAAAGTGTGCAGCTTCTTATAAGGCTGACTGTACCAAATTTCCATACTATGTTAACTACTTAACAGACGATTAGAGCGTTAACAATGAACTAACAGTCGATTAACGTTGATTAAATTTAACATTGGTGAAATTGGTACCTACTTAGTTCCGTTATGCCCAAATTTAACCCATAATGCTTGAAAAATTACGTCTGTCTCAAAATGTCAAGTAAATAGATAATGACAGGATTGTACAGTAGTCGTGAAACGAAGTAAATTTACCTGACTTTAAATCTCAGACGTTTTGAGACAAAGGTATTACGAATTTTACCTACTTTCAGAATCCGGTACTGAAAAAAAAACAGTGATTCGGTTGTTTTGGCGAGTGCGGCAAACTGGTTTGCCGTGACAATAAGGGCTTGCCGGCGAAAAATGGCATTCGTTTGGTACGCCTTTGCCGCGTCTGAAAACATTTGTTTGCCAAAAAATTGTGAATTCTCATTTTTTTATATTGTAATTGATTTTTAAATACTCGTGCGTTGTCAAACAATAATGTGAGTTACTACTTCTTACAATATAGTACAAACTCACTTTATTGTACACCAAATAAAACATTACAGAGAAACAGCACAATAAAAAAATATACAGGTAAATGACAGGGCGACCTCTTACTTACGTAGTGTTTATTGTTAAAATATTTAAAAAACTAAACATATACTTTTGTTCACATAAGAGTTTGCAGTTGCTCCATTTTTAAGAAATTTCCTATAGTAAAATGACTTGTAAAAATGCGGTTCTATTAAAAATAAACTTCTGAACAACTAAAACGATGATTTTATTATATACCTCTATTATGCGTGCACGCATTGCCTTGGGGATCGTATCATAATATATAAAGTTAAAAATACATAATGGGTCATAATACATAATTTTCATAATATAGAATGGTTTTATTACTGAAACCGTAACCTTTTCAGGATTTTATATATTATGACCATTACGTATTTTGAACTTTATAATAATATGTTATGATACGTACCCATTGGCGTGACATGAGTATTTAGAACGTGTATTATTCTCATGCAAGTGTAAACATAATTCGCACGCAATGCTAGATCAAAACAGTACCTATCAACTTAAAATCCTTGCTAGTTTTGTTTAAAATTAATAGAAGTTGTCTTAAAGTTGATTTAAAAACACAGTTGTATTTTGATTTACAGCTGTTTTGATCTAACAGTGCAAATATTAATTGTTCACTACACGCCGCCCGCAAATCCTTTGGGCTGAGACCAAAAAGGAGGAGGTTCTATGTTCCACTGTATGATTTTTTTATGTATGTTCACCGATTGCTCCGTGAATTGTGGACCGATTTTAAAAATGATTTTTTAGTTTGATAGAGTATACTTTCGAAGTGGTCTTATTGTCACCATATCTGAATCTGATGAGGGGATCTGTGAGAAATTGAGGGAACTCCTCAAATAATATACGCACACATATAGCGATTTTAGTATTTTTAGTAACAAGTCTACAATTTGCATCCAGAAAAAAACAGCCATTAGCATCAATTTGTTTGTTTATTTTTACTGTTTTGTTACTATAAGCTTTGGTTAATGTAACTAATAGGATCTAATTTTTATTCTGTTTATGTGAACTCAAAGAAAATCTCTCTTGGTTAGCGCTCATTTTTTTGAGTGCAGACACTGACAATTCATTGTCATAATAAAGCAAAATATTTGCGTCGCTTGAATTAAAAATCTTTTTTTTTTCAATGTTACAAATGCCAAAATAACGGCCGTTTTCTCGTGGTTCTACTATATGTATCAGTCCTACTGACTTTCGGGGCCGGGCTCCTGTTTCTGGGTAGTTCGCCCTTCGAGCATCTGAAGAAACCTAACATACCTAACCTGCCTACTTTTACAACCACAATTAGTATTTGGTGATCAAATCTAGGCGCACTTTTTGTACAATAATAAAAATATACTAGGACCACGAGAAAACGTACGTATAAAATAACGTACATAATAAAGGAATAAAATATTTATCTTAACTATAGTTTGCGCAAATAAACTGAGTAAGCGAAATAAAATGATGTCGTGTTTTTAAAGTACCTAGTTAATTGTTTTATAAGTTCCCAAGTTATTCACTAGATGGCGTTTTACTCGATAGTTCCTAAGTTCCTAAGCACACAAAAGATGTCACTAGTAATTTTATAAGAGTAGTTTGTGTTTTTTACGGACGTCTCAAGAGGGAGGCAAATTTTTTTTGACCAGTATGTATGTATGTATTAATACGGTTCTATTCTATGTTCTTTCTTAGCGCCATCAGTTACACTGGGTAGTTTAAATAAAAAAAAAACAATTGCGACGTTTATGGGTGACGGTGTTTGCATATCATCAGTGCCTCTATTCCACTCGAAAAAACCATATTGCTTTCGAAATGTTATCGTATTGCTTTTAAGAGGCCATCTATGCTAAAGTCTGTAGTATTTCTAGACCTGGATCTTAATGATCAAAACGCTTTTTTATCTGTTCTTTGAATATATTAAACTTGATCATATTTGCTTGAGACTTGCAAACGTGAAAACTCAATTAGATATAAAATCCTCCATAGTTTTATTTTTCAAACATGACACCTTTTTTGCCGGTTTTTGGTTAAATCTTCGAAACCTTATAATTTTTAACGATGATTTTCGATTCAATAGTTGAGTATATGTAACTTCTTAATCCTTTCAAACCATTTTGTCAATAAATAATGTAGTTTTAAAGTAAACAGCAATTAATTGAATTTGACGTTGCCATCAAGGCGCGCGCGAACTATCTTCATCTCACATTCTTCGCGCGGAAGCATATAAAGCCATCCCTTTTCATTCTTGCGGGGACGTGGCACCATAGGTGGCCTCTTAACTCAGTCGCCATTACTCTTATCATAAGGTTAACGATATGATAACATGTCAAATGTAATATTGTTTTACTTTGTAGAGTTGCCCGGGTCCGTCCGCCAGGTGCCTTTTATGGCCATCAAAAAAGAGAAATAATAAAGGAAACTATACCCGTGTGCCGTGTGGTGCCGGGTTTAGAATGTTGCCACTCCATGTCTTCCCGTGGATGTCGTAAGAGACGACTAAGGTACTAAAGGCTGTGTAGTGCTGTTAGGCGATGGGTTTGCAACCTGTCACTAATACACTGAATAACATCTTAGCCTGGTTGTGCAAAATGTGGTCACAGAATTATCAACAAGTTTTTGGAGTTGTTGGTGAGTCTGTAGCTCTGCCTACCCCACTCTGGGAATGAAGGCATGAGTTTATGATCGATGATTGACCATACAATGCCATACATGGCTTTGATAAGTTTGTATGCACTTAAGGATAATGACGCACATAATAATAATCCGAGCTCATAATCACGTCACGCTTGACGTATTATGTAAAATATGATTATCAAAATTATTCAACATGCTAAAATTAATGTTATTAAGCCCAAACTTGGCAAAAATCTATAGAAAAGTCTAATTTACACGATTGCATAAAAAAATTGAAAAAGAAGGCAGACGAGAAAGCGGATCACCATGTTAAGTAATATTAGGGCTCATTTGCACTTCGGTTATAAATTATAAATTGAAAGAATGAAAGAAAGAAAGAAAAAATGATTATTTACTTACGTCTAACACAAGTACAGAATAAAAAAATAACAAACAAAAACATAAACACCAAAACTAGGGCCCATATTCTAGGCGGTAAAAACCAATCGCCTTTGACCTGTTATCGTATTGTCAACGTTTTGATAGCTCTTATTTACTTGACAGTAATGGCGGCTGACGTCAAAACAATACCATAATAAGGGCTTATTGTCTAACGCACTCGCAATCACGATCGTTTTCATTTTGAAAATCGAAGGCTAGTCTGCATACAAAATGAAAACAATTGCTCCACTTTGAAGCCGGTTGCAATTGCGAGTGCGTTAGACAATAGCCCCTCTGGTCTTCCGCGTGATTGTGAGTCAAGCGCTAGCTTTGGAAATGACCAACACTGCCAGGAAGAAGTGCCGCCATGTTACTCTTTCAATTTTCAACTCAGCGCACGAATTAAGATGGTTGTGGAGCGATGCTTAGGTCGTATAGCTGTGAAAAAAAAACCAAACAAAAATAACTCCGGGTGATAACGTATCTTATCCCCTAAATCAGGTCCGATTTCCACGATTTTTAAATAATAATTCTTTTGTTTATTTCCAAGACATATTTTCTTGGAAAGGAAACCGTACCTACAGACCTAGTATCATAACATCAACAACTTATAAAAAAACCGTAAATCGGACCTGCTGGCCTATTGCCAACCGCACTCGCAATCGGACATGCTGGGGTGTTATTCTCTGAAAAGCAAAGGTGAGCGAACGCAGGAGTGAATTCCAAGCGGCGAGTTTAAGAAGTCCCGTCCAAGCGAACAAAACACATATTAGCGAGTGCATACTCAATTAGGCAGCCTTATACGTTTGAGACGACATGCTGCCAAATTGAAAATGCACGCCCTAAAATGTGTTTTTAATCTCGCCGCTTGGACTTCACTCGTTCATTCGCTCACCTTTGCTTCTTGAGAGAATCACACCCCTGGCCTATTGCCAACCGCACTCGCAATCGCAGTCGACTTCAAAGCAGAACAATCGTTTTCATTTTGAAAGCAGACTCGCCTTCAGACTCTCAAAATGAAAACGATTGCGATTGCGATTGCGTTAGGCAATAAGCCTGCTGGTGTTTAGGCTCAGCTTCATTGGTCGATAGCTTGCTTGTAGCAATCTATTGACGCGCTGTTGTAACATTTTTGAGCCGAGAGCTGTTGCAGCCACGCAATGTATTACGAGAAGCATGCGGACCTTTAAGGGGAGAGAAACGGTATCGCATTTTGTATGGAAAATTTCAGGTTCACAATCCTCAGAAACCGGCGAATTTAAGTTGTTCCGTCGGAGCATACAAACAACATTTGAAGGCTTGTTTTCTCAATAAGGTAGCCTAAAATTTGCTTATATTACGAGAAGGTTTTAAGACAGTAAAACTTGTTCAAGAAAGACTAGACCTATGTCCAGCAGTGGACGTCTTTCGACTGAAATGATGTTGAAGAAAGACGAGCAGGCTCTCTTTTCTACTCTTTTCTCTCTTTCATATTGCCTTTGACGTGTTATCCTATACCTATTCATTTAACTCAGCCGCCATTAATGTTAAATAAATAAGAGAACGTCGATAATACCAAACCCAAACCAATACCAATGCCAAAGACGATATGGTTTTCCTCGGCAGACCAGGGCCGGTATTCTAGGCGCTAAAAACCATATCGTGTTTGATTTGTTCAGTTATCGTATTGTCAACGTGTTGTTAGCTCTTATTTCCTTGACAGTAATGGCGGCTGACGTCAAAACAATACCGTAACTGGTCAAATACGATATCGTTTTTACCGCTGGGAATAGAGGCCAAGGCTCTGTTTATTTTTAAATCAGAACCAATTTTAAAATATATCATATTGGTACCTAACTAGCAAAAAAAAGTCTGTTGAATAATAATTATTAACTGATTTATAAACCTCTAAAAAACACACACACATGAAACAAAGAAAGCCATTAAAATACAATTAAAAAATTATATTCTTCCTGTAACCTTTAAACCAACGTTATCAGCCAGGTTTTTTATCGTTTAACTTAGTCGGATGGAGTAAACTGTAGTTTCCGTCCCGCTATCAAAGATGACGTAAATGGCGTTAACAGGAATTTAATGCTGTCAATAATTCATTATCAATTGGTGCAGTATGAAAAATTCGCCGTGGGTAGGTATTTTTAGTCTTACAACCTTTTCTTCGCGGTGGTACGGAACACTAAAAATACCCGGCTAGCCCCTGGTGTCTCCAACCTCAACGACCACTGTCGAAAGAGGTCGTCTCTTGCCCTCTTTCCATCCTTTGACCTCTTGCAGATGTGGTCGGCTATACTGCCATGCTAAGACAAATGGCATTATCTCAGACAAAATTCCTGCAGTAAGTGCTACCTTATTACTAACAAAAGAGGGTTGACTCTACTTTGGTTAATACATTTGAGATACCGCCTCTTGGTTTATGAGAGCAGTATACCTTTCTGCGCGTATCTCAGCGCCCCGAGTTCTGGGGGAAATTCAAGCAACACATTATACACCGAACTCTTTGTGCTGTACAAAATAAGGAAAACCAAAAATAATTATAGGTTTCTATCTATATTGGGCTGTCATCGTTGTAACCACAACGGTTAGGAATTCTGTAACGAGGACCTCAATCTTAATAAAACTCAGGACCTACGAGTATTTTCCTGTGCGTGTGCGTTGTTTGCCGGCTGCAAATTCCTGTTTACTTACGTCACTTTTCTTAAAACATTTGGCGCAATCAGCTGGGTGGGTAAATTAGTTCCATTATGTTTCTGATTTATGAATATTTATTGCAAATGAATAATTACAAGCCATACTTGCATTGATACAGTAAACGTAAATAGGCGAACCATATCCCAATTGGGACCTTTTCTATTAACCTAGGGGTAGAGCTGAGCAAGTGAGCATAATGCAAGGGTATAGGCAAATTAACAAAATACCAGTAGAAGAACAATTAGACAGACATATTTTTATACTTACCACCATATGAGCAAACAGCAATTAAAAATTAAAATTAAGCTAAGGCATGACAGCGCTGGATTGTCTCGTACACAATGGAAGCCCATTCCACAATTGGGCAGAAACCACAAAAGATATCATAAAAGATAGTATAAGTGCGAATCTTCTTGGATGGAATGGCAAGAGAGGGAAGCACATCGGCCAAAAAACGGAATCTTTTGGAGAGATAGAAAAGAGAAGAAGGGGTAAGTAAATAGTAGGTACGTAGAAAAGGAGTGACAGAACATGTACGTCCTTGTGACGACAGATTAGCAACCAGTTAAGTTGCATGAGGTTTTGGGATAAATGATTACACTCCCGCAAACCGAAAATATATCTTATGCAAACATTTTGCCAACGCACAAGCTTGTTGGCTAGTAGGTAATTACTGTTCTTCCTTGAGGCGAAGAAACGCAATGTTTGTCTACTTCAAAGAGAAAGTATAAGAAACTAGCAAGGGAAGAAAAATTGGCGGAGTTTACGATTAAAGTTATCGACATGGGTTGGCCTCACAAGATGCTTAACGCTATCGAAAACGATTTTCGAAACTATCAAAGTGTATGGAACTTACGTAAGCGCTTGACACGACCATCCGGCAGCTTACGTCAATCCTATACATTTTCGATAACGATAAGGATCTCGCCACGCATCTTGTCTTGAACCACTGCTCCAATGAGACGCCCGCACTGAAAAAAAAAAGGTCACTTCTAACAAGATTGTGATTGTTGTGCATAGGCGTCTTGATTCTATACGAGCCTAACAAGTTGTTAAACGAATCAAGTAAGATGTTAGTTGAATTGCTGTTTTTACTATCAGTTCTATTTGATAAAATTAATATCATTAATATTGTATTCATTTTATGTCAACTAAGATAAAACCCTTGTTTGGCTCACATTATTTTGAGTGCGAGTTCCTAAAATGAAGGAAAAGAAAGTCGAAGATAGTAGAAGCATTAGGTGTCACAACTCCAGATAGATTAGCCATGTAATGAGGGCTACGAATGGTAAACCCAAACCTGCAGCAGCGAATAGATTCGAGATCACTATTGATTTAGCAAATGAAGGCAGATAGATCATCAAAAGTAGCACATGCATTGATTTGTAGATCGTCTGCGTATAAAATAATACGAGGAACGAAGTAGGATCAGAAAAAAGTTAATGAAAATGGAGAATCGCAAAAGAGAAAGCAATCCATCCTGAAATGAGCCGATCTTCTTATAACACCTACTAAAAATTGACTAAAATAACAAATAACTTTGTTATATAAGTACCTACCTATTTTGTATACGTTTCCAGAAACAGTTTTATGTTTGTAGAAATGGCGATGACATCCTACAGTGAGCAAACTCGTGACGGCGAGTGAAGTGAGGCGGCTTATTTACGACTAGAAATTATGTTTCTATCTGCGATGTCTATTATTTTTGTTGGTCAGTAGCATTTAGGCAATCATAAATAAACCGGAAACATTTATGTACTTGCATGGCAAATTAATGACCGTTTTTCGATTGCTGTTTTATACGGAATTGTCCCGTGACGCTACTTTACGCTTATTATCATGAGGATAAATGTAAATGTGTATGTGTGTGTGTATGGTTTCTGATATAAATACAAGCCAGAGCGAACTTACAACATACTCGTTCAGCACCTGTTCGCTGAAGCACCAGTGATATTTCTAGTCATTTTACAAGTAAAAATGTGTTCCAGATTATCATTTGTTATAGCCGTAAGTATTTAAAAAAATTGGGTTTAATGTCAATGATGAAAAGAATAAAACTCTCAAAGTTTTACTAAAAGCGTTGTGTTTTTGTAATAATGCTTGTGGCTTTTCTTTACTTGTATTTTGTTTGGCACTTAAAAAGTAAGCTAATTTTGATAGTTTTAAATTTTACAACGATTTCCTATAAAATCAATAAAGTCAAATTGACAAACGCATAATATCTCATCGAACTAATCGATTTATGACGTGCAAATGGAATTCAACCTCTAGTTTGAAGTTAGGGAAAACCACGACGGTACCTTTTTGGCCAACTGTGCCTGTTACATAATAGCCATGAGAAATATTCGTTTTATGCTTCTGCGTCAGCCAAGGGTTACCTAACTGTTAATGTAAAGGTTATTTGTATAGGTTAATATTTTTTTTCAGATGGTCTTCCTCATTGGATTTCCGGTTAACCACTCCTCGGCGTTTCCCTCTGGTACGTAAATAAGTAAATCAACAACAACAACCAACCACAATCAATCAGTCCTATCCTATAGGTATATGTTTTGTTGGGGACAATACTACACAAATTTTGACCTAGGCACAAATTAAGCTCTAAGCTTACACTGTGTAACAACGATAAAAAGTACTTACTTATATAGAGAGTCTAGTTGTTGCCCACTGATTTTATCGCTTTTCGCGGAAAAATGTACATTGTCTTTACTAGGGGTGCAAGCTATCTCTATACCAAATTTCATCGAGATCGGTTCAGCTATTTAGCCGTGAAAGGCTAACAAACAGACAAAGTTAGTTTCAGACTTATATACAATATTAATATAGATATGGATCTATAGAAAACATCCAAGACTTATGATTATGAACAAAAACTTGTGCTTTTTGTTTTCTGTTACCTACCTAATTCTTGTCGGATAGATATAGATGATAGAAAAAAACCAACAGAATCATACCTAGATAGTTGAAAATTAGTTTCTCTATGTATTTAATAACACTTCCAGTGTTAAATCATACGTTTAGCTAGCTCTTAGAAGATCTGAAGGCAGGAATAGACCTGGGGGGTTATTATGACATAGCTAGGCACTTCATTTTACGGTGAGCGTAAAGGCCAGAACTATAGCAGCTATACAGCTCTATCCTTTTCTCTCAGCCTAAACTGAACTGCATGGCTATGACATAATAACCCCCCATCGCAATTATTTATTTCATAACTGTTACCATTTATAAATATATAAAAAACTAACAAAACATCTCGTTATAAAGGACAGATTCAAAAACATTTGTTGTCCATCTAAGGATGCGGCTCTAATGAGGCGGAGATGAGCGGAGTGGAGCGGAGCTGTGCCAATATTAACCAATGGAATCTATACTAACGTGGACAAGGCGCGCTCGACGTGACCGCAGGCGCCTTCTATTGGTTAATATTGGCACAGCTCCGCTCCGCCTCAGTGGAGTCGCACCCTAATAGATGTACCTACTTAAAAGAAAGTCCTTTTGCGATTTTACAGTAGAACTCGAGTGGCCGAATGAGTGCAATGGAAAAACCTACTGCCACGCCAAGCCAAACGGCTACCCGGATGAAGATATCGCTAATCTTCTGAGAACTTTGGTGAGAAAGATTCAATTTGACCAAACATTGTAATGGCCGTATTATATGGTATTATTTAGCGCACTATCAATCAATCAATCAATCAATGACCAATGATGAATGGTCAATGATGAAGTAAGTAAAAAAGGAAAGAAAGAAACGAACAACCAACACTAGAAAAAAAAATACTTAACTAAAAAAAACCGGACAAAATTTCCCCTGCTCCGGATTTCCCCATAATGTCCCAGTTTACTGGTTGAATGCAGTTGAATGTTCGTGGTCTAATTAAATAATTTAACGCTTTATTTAATTATCCTAAGGAAATTAATGATCGATCCTAAAGTCTAAAGTCCTAAAGATTATCCGTCGAAGCTAAAGTTATCAATTCATTGAATACTGTTGAAACTAAATTAAGTGACCAAATATGCTATTGCTATTTAATTTATCAATGCATCTGTTGCTGTTGAAGCTAAATTACATGATCAATCTATATAAAGCTGCAAAAGCTAAATTACAAATGTGATCAAACCACCTAAAGCTGTTTAAAGTTAAGTTGAGTTGTAAATTTATCTATAGGTGTTACTAAATTGGGATTGTTCATATTTTTACAATTACTCTAATTCGAAAACCATTTCGAGGAAAGGGGTTTTAAAGCCGTTCTGCATTATTAAGTTTTTAAAATATTAATCTATTTCGGATATTTCGACAAAAGTATATTTAACCTTTGTTTGACTTTCGTTTTTGGCTTGAAGCTCTCCTAGGTGTATCTTACGGGTTAGGCGAAAACTGCTTGAAATAGTATGTTTTAATACATTATTACAATCACTTTTTATCATTAGATATCATTTAATTGTTATAATTATATTAGAAAATGCCCGCCTAAATTAAAAATAATCATGTCATCCATAAAATGTCTGCTAAATAAATAAAGATATTCAAACAAAACTATTGGGTCAAATACAAAATTAATGAACTTGGTCTCTTAAAATTACCCATTCTTTCGAATTATAATGTAAAAACAGAGGGTTATTTTTTTTGGTCTATCACAATTGGGATAGACTAAAAAAATAACTCACAGTTTTTACATTCTAATTTAAAAGGATGGGTAATTTTAAGAGCCCAATTTCATTAATTTTGTATTCGACTCAATAGTCTTGTTTGAATATCTTTATTTATTTAGCAGACATTTTATGGATGACATGACTATTTTTAATTTGAGCTGGCATTTTCTAATAAATTATCTAGGAGGGCTTCAAGCCGAAAACGAAAGTCAAACAAAGGTTAAATTTACTTTTGTCGAAATATCCGACATAGATAAATATTTCTTTTTTTTTTAATGCAGAACAGCTTTAAATCCCGTTCCTCGAAATGGTTTTCAAATTAGAGTAATTGTAAAATTATGAACAATCCCAATTAGGTGATCAATCCATCTAAAACCGTTAAAGCTAAATTAATATTTCCATTTTTTAACGTATGTTGTCATTTTCAGGCTGTTGACTTTGGTCCATTCAGTGGCGTGGGGAATCGTAGCAGTGACGACCGTGGAGTTGATGTGGCCGGTTGTGGCGCTCGTGTGCGGGTAAGAAACTTAACTTAGAAGATATAAAATACTAGTTTTTGCCCGCGACTGTCCGCGTAGAAGTCGTTTATCGCTGCGAGATCTGTCTAATTTTCCGGGATAAAAAGTAGCCTACGTCCTTCCCCGGGACTCAAGCTATCTCCATACCAAATTTCATCTCAATCGGTTCAGCGGTTTAAGCGTGAAGAGGTAACAGACAGAAAGACAAACAGACAGACAGACACACAGACACACTTTCACATTTATAATATTAGTATGGATGGATTCGTGACAATCAACATCAAAGAACAGAGAAATACGCAAAAGAAAAATATAGACCCTAAATTGTCCCGAATAATCATAATGCTAGGAATTTAAGTCAGCGCTGGTCTTCCAGCACACAATTATTTTAACACAAAAAGATAAAACATAGCTAAAAAAAATGCATGAACCCTTTTATACCCTAGTTCGTTAGGTTTCTTTTACCTTCTTCTTTATTATACTTTTAACCTTATTATATATTGATCTTATGCCAAATAAGGATTTCCTAAGGCCGCATACTGCCTTCCTACGGAAAAAAGGCACATCTACTATATTTTGATAATCCTTAGCCGGTTCTATGCTTAAAAACTAATAATAATATTTATTTGTTTTCAGTTTGAACCAATATATTTGATCAAGGATCAATATGACCGAGTGCGAATCGTGCCCCAACGTGATGATGGAGAGCACCTCATCTTGGTCAGAATCGAGGAGTGCAGGTAAATTCTTAAGTATTCATGATAATATCATAAATATAAAAGTAGCTCTGTTTGTTAGTGTGTTTCACGGCAAAACCGGATATAGGATGTTGTCCCGCAAAATAGGATAGTTCCCGAGGAACTACCTATGAACGACCCTCACGCGGAAGGAGTCGCGGGCAATTTTTTTTTTTTTTTTTAAACGGTGTAATGTCACAAAAATTGACCTATTTAGTTCCAAACTAAGCTCAAGGCTTGTGCTATGGGTACTAGACAATGATATTCATACTTAGATAGAAAAATAATTACTTAAAAATACATAGAAAACATCCAAGACTTACGCCCTGTTTACACTTTGTTAAGTGCAAGTGTGAAGTTCATATATTTGCTACTTGCCACTTGACAGCGAATGTATGAACTTCATACTATCACTTAACAAAATGTAAACAGGGCCTGAGAAACAATCACACAAATATTTGGACCGCTAGCTCCGAATGCCAGGGTCACTATTACATAGAATTTAGAAATTAATTTGTACAAGTATTACCAGGTTTAACAGAACAAAAATAGCAAACGCATACGAACTAAATACTTTCTCAACCACAGAACTGAAAAAACAGTAGAAGTGTGGCGTGTCACGTGTGGCATGGTTATGCGGAGTTTCGTGCAACCTAGCTTAGTTTTGCCACAATCGCTTGTGCGTGAATGTTGAGCGGATAATATTTCTAAAATAGGAAATAAATCCAGAAGCTTGCTTGTGCTATTTTGGAATGTAAAAACGATAGCCGCACTTAAAACATTTTCCACTGCGGCGTGTGGTTTTTATTATAGTTTGAGTATTGGCGACAATAGGTCTGATATTTAGCGAAGCTCATGCCACTTCCACTGTTTTTTCTATTCCGTGTGCCCAACATGAAAATAAAAATGTTTTTTCTACTTATACTCAACACTCACTGTTATTTTCAGAAATCCAGGCAGAGTTTTCCATGCACAATATCTGAAACCCGATGAACTGAGTGAACGTCGGGTGGATTGCCTGGAAAGCAGGTTGACGCTGGATTTCCCAGTTCTTTCGCCGGATCGCACAAGTATAGACATAGTGCCAGTGAAGGATGGGCTGCCAATAAGCTGCTCCGGTAAAATCATGGAGAACCCTTAGCCCTCTGTGTGTAGACTGAAGGCAACATACCACACACGAATACCTCGAGATGCCAACTGTTGAAGAAGAAGCAAAACGCTACTTGGCAAACTACAAGGACCGACTAAAAATTTGAAAGTTGTTGAACCCAAACCCGATCAAGAGGCTCAAAAGAGCCGATGTCTTCCATATTTGAGGGGAAATAGGACAGTTTTTACCAAGAAAATCATTACTGCACTTGACTCATCTGCTCATAGTCTTGCCGAAACCGACCAATCGCAGATTAATTCTAGAAAAAAAGGTTTATACACTGTATGATGGTACAGATAGTAAATTCAATTTAATTAATTTATTTCAGGCCAGTTTGCCCATAAATTGTTACAGAGTAACGTTACTAGTGTTAGTATATCTTAACCTAGGTCACACAGTTTTTTATTTGGGGTCTAGATTACTATGACTATTACTAGATTACGATGACGATAGCCCTGCAGACTTTGACTTTGTACATACTTTTTGATCTCATAACTCAGTCTTAAGGCAACAATATCGTTTTTCACAAAGTACGAAAAAAAACCGAGTTCATGAGTGACAGAGGGCTAGATAAGTATAGATATATAGTTGTATATAAAACAATACAGGGTCGTAGTATATTTGAATAATTTATGGTTAAATTACATTACATTACGAGCACACCTCAAAATGTATACCTATTTAGTCTGTAAAAATGCATGCTATACTCTGATTATTCTAAGATGATGCCTGTGACAGCCGAATTTCGTAATTTCAATCACTTACTAAACTCACAGCGATGTGTTTAAAAGTAGGCGATTAATTATTTAAATTCCTGAACGGCGTCGCTAGGTTTGTACTGATGTAGTACCTATTTATGTAAGTTAAAAAAATAAGTGTTATAAGTGTTTATATGAGCTGTCACATGCATCATCTTAAAATAATCAGAGTATAATTGTAGCTATTTGTATGCCTAACGGTAAAACGTAGTGATCTTAATAAAGCCGAAGTTGTGTCTATGATTACATCTGTGTTTAACAAATAAATTATTTGAATTTAGAATTTGGAACTTATTTTCTACCATTGTGTTTTCCCTTTGGGGGATTTGCCATGATCGCCACGCTTGGCATGTGGGTTGGCGACCGCAGTTTGATGGCTAAGTACTATCACGACCGTTAATTTGTGACCCATTTCAAGAAAAATATGCTTGAAGTCGTCAATGTCATTAGAGATGTCAAGTCATTTGTAACTTTGAGGAAACTCAACCTTATTGTTGTAGAATGTCAGATTGACTTTGGACGTAAGGTGGGTACCAAATTAAAGTTCGCGACTGTACCTACTCAAAGGAGCTGCCGACAGTCCCTCGGTTTATCCCTCTGTCGCCTCTAAAGGACTTATATCCTAGAAACACTAGACATTCATACAGACTAGTACTGGACACAGTTCCCAGTAATGCTATAATTATGAAAAATGGCTACCGCATATCTATAAAGACTTCTAACATAAACCATGAAAGGTTTTTCTGTACACCTGGATCGCCGAATACATCATTAAATATTACATACATACATACATTAATTCTCGCCTGTTTCCCAGTGGGGTAGGCAGAGATCACTTCTTTCCACCTGCTACGATCTTGACAAATCTCTTTCGCTTCTTCCACATTCATACATCGAGTCATGCACGCACGTCGGTTTCGGGTACTTAAAATTAGGCCCTTTTCCAGTATTCCTCCGATTTGATTCGAAAAAGTACGCCTAGGGCGACCCTTCCGACTAGAAAAATATTACAGACAAAATTATAATTATTAGTTTTGTTTACTAATCGACGGGTACAACACCTTTGCGGGTACTTGACCAAAGGCATTTCTCGCCGCTTGAGTTATTTTTTTGGAAGTCACATGTCTAACCTAACCTAACCTACGTAATGAATAAGGACCTCACCATAGGATCATATCAGATGTCAACAGTGAGAAATTTCAGTGGCCGAACTAAAATATCATAAAACGTGGTTATTTGAACTCTTCCACTATCTTTATGTAGCGATAACGCTTTTAACTCAAAGATTTGGGTTTACCCGCCATAGTAAAAGTTTTACAATCATCATCATCATCATCATCATCATCACCATCATCATCATCATCATCATCATCATCATCATCATCATCATCATCATCATCATCATCATCATCATCATCATCATCATCATCATCATCATCGTCATCATCATCATCATCATCATCATCATTAGTAGGTTTATTAAATTTTCATAATCGAGAAAATAATTTTACAATTACTTATTGTTTGTTTAAATGTATTTATTGTAAGAGGAATTCAGGTTTTACATTACATTACATACACATATTACAAAGTTACAAATTAAAATTCTTGTCTCGCCTCGTCTTTCCTTGCCTCGCCGGTAGAAAAGCACCTTAAGCCTTCGATGTTAGGTTTTTTATATTATGCTCACATAAATGGTAGCTACTGCTAATATTTCTTTGTCAACGTTAGGTTTGTACATGAATTTGATGTATTTTACTATAATGTTCAACAACTTTAGACGTTATAATTGCTGTGACAAGAAATATAAATCTAAATAATATTATTACCTTTAGCCGTAAGAAATAAAAAACAATATTATGTCAATTAAAGATAGGTATGTATATATTTTTATGACTTTCGGGAAATATGACCAGCAAATTATACCTTCTAATATTATGACTTTCGACATACTGACTGACACTCATTTTAAGACAAAAATCTTTATGAACCGGTCAAGTCTAATAATATCAAATATCACAATGTAATATTTCTCGTTAAGTAATTTTCTTCTAAAATCTTTTATTATCTACTGAAATTTAATCGTAATAATTCAATAAGCGTTAACACCTTCACAAGTTATTTTCCCCAATTAGGTTTATGGGTACTTTGTGTATGTATGTGATCAAATTCAGATGTTTAAGCATTCATTTTCTACTTTCTGTCGTTAAATATGACACACGCGCAGTCCACGGGTATTTCCACTAAGATATTTTTCGGTTCTCTAGTCGTGGAATTGTATACCATTAAATGACTAGAGACGAACTGAGTTTCGCAGCGGGTTCTCAGGCTCGGCAATGTGAATTCTTGAAAGCAAGATGTAACACCTTCGTTTCTGGAAGAAAAAAAAAACTTGTTTACGTACTGTGCGTAGGTACTTATTTTATTGTTTCATATCTTAACGGCCTGTGATATATGTCATTTGGCAAATTTAGTGATGTTGCTAATTAAAATCGCATTTTTTTGATTATCGATTAGGTTAATAAAGGAAATCGATTGATTATTCTGTTATAAATTTGTTAACTTAATTTAATTTACTAAGGTATCATAATACGTCTCATCGCGCTAGAACTATTACCATGATATGGTAAAGTCTAGGTAGGTTTTTTTGAGTTAAAATAAAACCCAATGATTTTAAGTAAATAATTAAAATTGTTTTTATTCACTCTAGTATCGTGATATTCGCGTTGACAGAGCCTTGAGAGGAAAATTTATCATACGCGTAGTGTAGGTGATTAGAGTGACCTCGAAAGAGAGACCAAGTGCGGAACGAAACATTAAGTTCGGAGTTATATTCACTTCGTATTCCAATTATACAACGTTGAAATAGAAAATTTATTTTGTATATTAGATTTTAATATTAATGTACACAATGTACTCACTTGCATGATGTAAAAGTTACTTCCTGTTTGTAAAACGCCGATTGGATGACATATTGTGGCAAATCATTTTGTCGAATGAGGTATGGTTGTGCGGTCTGAAAAAAAAAAGGTAAGTATTAGACTGAGTCCCAACCACAGAACAGAAAAAACAGTAGAAGTGTCGAGTGGGCGTGTAACGTGTGGCATATTTATGCGGAGTTCCGCATAACCTACCATACTATTGCCGCGATCGCCTATTTCGATTTTTCGATATTTCGATATTTCTAAAATAGGAAATAAATCCAGAAGCATGCCTTATTGTGCTATTTTGGAGTGCAAAAACGATAGCCGCACCAACAACATTTTCCATGGTGGCGTGTTGTTTTTGTGATTGGCGACAACAGGTCTGATACTAAGCGAAGCTCATTTTTCTATTCCGTGGTCCCAACACGGTGGATCTACGGTAAATATAGCGGAGTTCCTGTCACCTCCTGATTCCATCAGATCACCTCCTGATTCCATCAGATCACCTCTTAGATATTCTAATAATGCATTATCGTGGGGTTTACATTATGTATTATCCCATTACGAGAACGAAAACTAGTTCAAAATAGACTATTAACACTTGATCAAAACGCTAACATACATTCATTGCAATTTGCAAGTTACTTACAAGCTTGTAAAAACACTATACACAATAGAGGCCTTTACGGGTAGCACAAGTTGTATTTTCTCGCTGAGTGCGTCTCTATCATTACTGACTAGATAGAAAGGGAGATCCGAGCGACAACCAAGTCGCGGACAACTTGTGCTAGCCGCACTGGGGCCCTATTCTACTCCGTAAAACCGTATTGCTTTTGACATCTTATCGTAGTGTTAACATTTTGATAACTTTTATTTACTTTATCTACTCATTATTATCATAAGTCCTCTATTATGGATTCAAAACCCGTTGGCAATGACTAGCATTACCTGTGGTAGTAGGTGACAGCAATGACAGCTATAAAGTAAATTTGAAATTACGTTATCTTCCAAAACCAACACATTTAAATAAGTATCAATTGAAACGTCAACTTGGTATATTTTTTAGTACAATATCGTACGACATTTGATTTCGAATGACATGAGAATAGGGACTTTATTAGTTTGTCTATGATTTATTAGCCTTTGGCTCGTTTCATAAAACCACACTCGTGTTTTAAGGACTCTCATTATGTATCAGTTACATAAACTACTATTACAGTACCTATAGAGGCCGAGTTAAAAACCATACAATGACATGTCTTAAGCCATATGGTTTTACCCAGTAGAATAGAGCTCCAGCACGTTTGTTTACTTTTAAATATATCTTTACCTTTGTTTTGACGGCACAGTTGTTTATGTTATCGCCGCTAACCGGTACCAATCGGTTTATATCGGCACTTTGTCTCTTCGTTCTTCTTTTCTGTAAGTAATAAACAGATTAAGCCGGTGAATAAAACGTTTATTAACAAACACAGTGGACTCGATGAATACAACATGTATCTTAAAGATTGCCTAAAGGTCTAACCAAGATGTAAACATTGCTAATGTTTCTGTTTTCTATAAGCGATCGACGCTTACGTAAATTTTGACAATTGTCGAAAATCATCATAACTTTAATTGGCATTTTAATTTTTCACTGTTAGAGTTTAATATGAGTAATGCTTAAACTTAAATAAAAATACCAGTTTGTTATCACATCAAGGTGGTGGCACAAAGGTTGACGTTGACACAGCAGTAATCAGAAGTTACGATATTATGATACTTTAAATTGAAATATATCAAAACTATGTATTTCAGTTAATTAAATACTAATATTAAACATAATTTGCGATATTATTCCTTGTTTATTTAATTTATCATTATAACTGTTTGTCCTTATTATTGAAACGAAGCTTTAGAAAAATGATAAACACGTTTACGGACAGACATATATACATAGCAGGTTAAACCCATCTCTTTCCTGTCATAGTAAATTATTATACATAAATCTACATTAACCTACAAGACAGTCCATAACTAGCATAGAATCTCAAGAAAAACGATTCAACTTTGGGCCTTATGGATACTACAAAATACTGATGTTATTTTACCTAACGCAACTGTCAAACCACCAGAGAGATATAATGACCGATTCAAAAATACTTTTGATTTTATTTCATATACTGATTTTACTCTCACACTTGACACTTGATATATATAAAAGGCAAAACTGACTGACTTATATATCAACGCACAGCCGAAACTACTGTACCTAGAAACTTGAAATTTGGTACAGGGGTTCCTTTCATGATGTAAGTGAGCACTAAGAAAGGATTTTCCGAAAATCGACCCCCAACGGGAAAAAATGGGGGGAGTAGCGGAGAACTAATTCAAAGCGTACGAAGTCGCGGGCGTCCTCTAGTAGGTATATAAAAATGAACCCCTGTTGCTCCTGGTCACGCTATAACTTGGGAATGGCTGAACCAATTCGTCTGATTTCTTTTTTTTGTGTTCGTCATTGTCAGGACAAGGTTTGTATGAAAGAAAATAATTGAAAAATACACCGAAAAAGTCAGAAATTTGCAGCGGGGCGAAGCCGCTGGCGGGCCGTTAGTAGAAAATAAAAAAAAACTGCTTATCTAGCAGAAACGAAAAGATTGTTGAATAAATGAAGAACAAAATACGATCGTAGATCCAGTCACCAGGAAAAATGAATAGAAATATGGTAATAAATGGGAATGTGGTCATTGGAAGAAGCTAGTGACCTGAATGCACTTACCATCTTTTGCGCCACTCTATTGATTTCTTCGGTAGGATATTCTGGTGGTTTAACGAAGCATATATCTTTTTCTGCACACTCAGATGGAACGATAATCTCGGGAACTGCAATTAAATTAAAAAATAACATTCATTATTTGGTTTTAAGATAGAAGAATAAATGTATAACGTTATTTAAAGTTTGTTAATTAATTATTATTTGGAACAAACCATATTTTTGGGCATTTTCACTAAAAAGTGTACCCAATTAAGGGCTGAAGTTAAGGAACTTTAACTTTATCAGGTTATGTGACGAAAATTAGCCATACATTGCGGCCGTTAATATATGGCTAATTTTCGTCACCAAACTGACAAAGTTAAAGTTCTTTTATTTCAGTCCTTAATTGGGTACACTTTTTAGTGAAAACGCCCTTTTCGTAAAAGGGCAGCAATCTTAAAAAAAAAAGTCAAGTAACAAATTTACAGACCCACATTCAATAGTCAGATTGAAAATATGATATCTCATAAAGGAAAGTCAGCAAAACATTATATAAGCAACACCTGTTTAGGGAATGCAATTTAACCGGTTATTAACCGTTTTTGTATGAAAATAACCGGTTAAAACCGACTTTAACCGGTTATTTGGATTTTAACCTGTGTAAATTTACCTGTATAAGCGTCATCCTTTAATTTAGGATTATACGCGACCGCTGCAAGTAGCACGGAGGCCTGTAAAGAGAAGAAAGTAATATTGTATAATCTATATGAGATGATTTTATGTTATTGAAAGAAAGAAAGAAAGATAAAGGTTCACGCAAGTCCGAAGTTTCATATCCATCCAAATAGTTTAGTTTCACTTGTTCGAAAATTCATAATTTTGAAAATCAATTTTTATGATCCTATTTTTTTTAATATTTCAAGTGATATATCTACAGAACCTGTAGGCAAGGTTAGGTTTGTTATATCTACAACAATGCAGGAAAATTACAGTTTTGGAAATAAATGATATTCTTACTTATGAAGATTCGGACAAACAGAATGGTAATTGACATTCCACCTAGTGATAGGTAACCAAAGAAAAGAAACATAATATTCGCGACACAAAATGAAATAAAAAGAAGTACAAACAAAAGGCCTGAGATCACGAAATTGTCCCTGGTGGGTAACACACAAATACGATCAATGGTACTGGGGCCTATTGCAAAACGAATTACATGCTAATAGTATTAGTGTTTTTTCTCATTTTGTACGAGACAAAACACTAATACTGTAACTGTTACCGTAGCAATTACAGCAACGAGCTTGTAGAGAACAGGTTCGCGAGCCGCGTACACATCACGATGTTACGTGCAACAGTTACAGTTACGGCTCGCTAGTGAGTAACCGGCTTTAAATTCAAACATGTTTGTATTAAATAACTTTTCTATGTGACATCGATTTGGGTATTATAACACTCATCTTCAGCAAGAATTTTCTATTTAGCTTGGTAGGTTGGAACTATAAAAAGCCAGTTTATCTCACCCTCTTTTCAATTTTGCTAACTTTTCTCCCGATTCCTTAATAAATTCTATAAACGCTGGCGACGCACTAGTGATAAGTAGGTACCTCTGGGTTTTTAGGTTTTCATGGTGCTTGCTAACTAACTAGTTACCCCAGCACACTTCATAAAAATAACTTAATTGTGTAAAGTACAAAAAATAACTTTTGAACTTTACACAATTAAGTTATTAAACATAAAATGTGTTTTTGATATAACATGATTTCATAATTAGTGACATTAGTTTTATTTAAGTATGTTTAAGTGTCAATAAATAATAATTTAAAGTGATTTGACATTCATGTTTAAAAAATCATTTATCATCAATCAAATTACTCTGTGATCTTAACCTAGAAATTTGTATTATTTTGATTAAAAACCCTATGCTTAACTGATAAAGTTCAAAATATCTTTAGCAAGCCTTGTGTAAACAGGCTGAGGTTAATTTGTCCGTTTATTTTTCCTATGAACGATGTAACTTAAAAAAACCCATGATTGTAAATATACTAAATTCCCCTTTGTAACTTTATGAATACAAAAAATTTACCTGTCTATAACATTTTGTTCGGGCAAGGCATAATACTAGTATAAAAAAGATTTTGGTCGGTACAAAGAAATCTATTTTTTTTTATGGCATGGGGAAGGCACTCGAGCACCACCACCAACCACCACCTGAGGCCACCTGAGGCCACCTGATGGTAAGTGGGACCTGAGCTGGGACCCATACAAAGAAAAGAAAAGAAGAAGAATTATTCTTTTAGCTACCTAGCTAAAAGAATAATTATTCTTCTAAATAGTCTCAGTACTGCTTCTTTTGCTGGACAGCCACATTTTTTTTCTTACCGTTTCTTATATTAAAAAACTTTATTATGTGAATAAATCATCCTTCACGTTAATTATTAAAATATTGTATAAGATAAAATTTTGAACAATTTACAAAAATATTCTAAAAAGAGGGCGCCACTAATAAAAAAAATCTGTTTTTCGCGATCCTATTAAGAAAAAATGCTTCATATCTTTTTCGCAGCTTTTAAAATATTTTTGGCACACCTATACATAAATTATATGCGTGCAAAAACAACGGTATTTCCTACTATTATTTACTTTACGAAATACAAAATTAATTAATCATTCGAACATTGTGATAGACTTAATTAAATTAATTATTACAATAACTATGAGTAATATTTACCAAGCAAAAGGCAACGGTGAACCACTTCATAATTTGCTTGTTGAATATGTAGTGAGGTCAACTTGTAAACTAACTTACTTATATAGGTACGCCAAAATGAAAACCACAAGAAAAATTTACAACCGCCAAGTGTGAGTCGCACACAATATTATAATATTTACTGTAGCTAAAATAGGTATTTAGCCGCGCGGCTTCTAAAATAGGAAATTTGATTTATTGCGTCGAGTGCTAATTATAAAGTCTTTGTTTAATTTCAAATAATAATTTAACAATAACATTTAATTTTTATTGTCCTTCGTGGGAGCTTAACAAGCGCATAGTCGAAGCCTCGAGTCGGCATACAAGCCTAAGGGCCATAGACAAGATGAATAACGCATTTTTTTTTCGAAATTTGTCAACGAATTAAATTGACATAAGCGCTCGATGCGACCGTCTGACAGCTTACGTCAATCCTATACATTTCTGATAACGATAACGCAGTTCAGTTTAGGCTGAGAGAAAAGGACAAAGCGATATAACTGCTATAGCTATGTCCTTTACGCTTGCCGTAAAATGAACTGCATAGCTATGTCATAATAACAAGGAGAGGTATAACAGCTGCGTTGCCGGCCTTGAGAAAAGAGTATGCTCGTCTCTTGAAGATCTCCAAGTCGTAGCGGTCCAGAAACACCGTTGCAGTAAGCTTTGTCCATAATACTGTCGTGTATCTTACGGGTAAGGCGAAAACCGCTATATATAGTACGTTTTAATACACTATTACAGTCACTTTTTCTCATTAGATATCATTTAATTGTAATTTATTAGAAAATACCAGCCCAAATTTTAAATAATCATGTCATCCATAAAATGTCTGCTACATAAATAAAAATATTAAAACAAAACTATTGGGTCAAATACAGAATTAATGAAATTGGTCTCTTAATTACTTTTTCTTTCGAATTAGAATGTAAAAACCGTTAGTTAATTTTTTTGGCCTATCCCAATTCGGTGACAACGCTAGACAGATTGCTCTTGCTTCACATCAAGTAAACCGACAGCGTGTTTGCCCCTTCTAGCATAAAAAAACTATGGTTGCGTTTCTCAGTGTGGATAAATGGGGACAAAATATCTGTCACTTACTGACAAGGTATGCAGGTGCGAGAGTGACTGATGCTTCACCCACATTTACGCACAAATAAACGTGACGACACTACCGGGAACCCAAATGCATCTAAGATACTAGCTACAGAATATGCCGGTAACGTGAAAGATTTTCCTAAACTTTTAAAATGTGGTGTGAATCTGGTTGATAGAGTAAGGAATTAAAAGATCAGAGAAAAATATGGACTAGATTTAATTATGTTTAAATTATACCTAGTCAAAACAGGAAAATATAAGAGGAATTTATTTATAAAAGCATGAGTATAGCTTCGTAAAATGATAAAATAAGGTGAAAATAAGGTAAAGTTACATGTATTAGTACATTACTGTAAAGACCGGGAAAATGGCCGCTGCGGGACGGGTATGAGTTGGCGCTGCCGAGACACAGTAAAGGCCGCGCTATATACGTGTTCAGTAACCGCCCTTCCCAGCCAAGGCTTGTATAGGTAGTGCTTTTCTCCAGCAATGCGAGAAAATACAACACAATGCTCATTTAATTTTTAAGCACAGTAGATTCGAAGAAAAAACCATTACCTACCGCTGCTGTCATCATCGACATCCCTCATCATGCCCTTATAATTCAATAGGTATTATGACATAGTACAAAACTGAGTAATGTCAATTTGTTTTGTTTATAAACGCAATAAGTAAATGTATTGGATACGGTGTCCTTTCATTTCGCCTAAGAACGTTTCCTAAACTGTTTCATTTCCCAACTGTATCATTTGGGCAAATGCTTTTTTTTCCAAAACTGTAAATATTTCAGGATTTATTTCAAGACCATCGTGTAGAACCCTATAGGTTAGGTTAGGTTAGTTTTAAAGGCAACACTCTGGCTAATGCCCAAAAGAGGGTACTTACAGATATAATAAATGTACCTACTACCTACTAAGGATTTACCTTCCCAAAACTTGAGTAAAGCTTGGCAAAAAAGATTGTGCAGTGGAAATGATACTCGTAACAGGTGCAACTACAATTTTTTCAAGTGGCAACAACCAGTACCACCAGATTTTGGGTAAAACTTGGATCATGTACCTACGTAACGTCTTTTGTTTACTTTTTTCCTACTGTTCATGGTCTGCGTGCGTTAAATATATTTTTTAAATTCCATTGTATTCTACTGTACTGTTTTGTAAGTATTGTAATGTATGGTGTTCTTTTCTATTATTATATTCTATATATTCCATGTTACCGATGTCACTCCGAACGGCGCTCTAATTTTTTACCTGTTGACACCTCTTCCATAATCAGATAAATACCCGCCGACCATATCTTATGAGGATAATGCTGGTCTTGTTCGAGGCGCTAGTAGATTCACTCCATATTACCGACGTAAAAGTCGTATTATCCATGTAAAAGAGCCCCCATGAGGCCCTTTACTAAATAAATATTTCGATATTTGAATTTTTGCCACCGTGTCAAATAATGTAGACGTAGAACTTATTATAAGAATCATAGGGGCGTGTAGATATTAATGACTAGGGTTTGGATTTTGGTGGCAAAATGTGGTTCTAGAATCCATGGAGTCGCTATTTTCAAATTACTATTACACATGTCATTTTGATTTTAGTCTTTAGTTTGTCAAATTTCTAAATAAACTTAATTCATTTTTAGTTCAGTTTATCCATACCTACTAATATTTGTTTGTCTGTAACGTTATCACAGCGGAGCTATCAACTTTACCAAAAATCATTTAATCTGGTTTAGCGATTTAACGGATGAATGCTTTTTTAAATATTATTATGACTATGTTGAAGGTCAAAATCAAGGTGGCATGTTTTATAATAATCAGGAAACAGCGACTCCATGGATCCTAAAACCACAATTTGCCATCAATAGTCCTAATCCTATTTATGACTTTGCCTGTAGGTACCTATATTGTTTTTTTTTTGGTATAGAAATGGCAAAGGAGCACGCAGGCAAGTGGTTTCTGAGACCCATACACATTTGTAATCTCGAGAATATAATCTCAAGACCGCAATCTTACAACTGTTAAAGCGTTCCCAACCCTAAGGCCTAAAGTAATAAAGACGTGTCAGATATTTTTGCGGTGAATGTTGTATAATAATTATATTTTCGCTGGTGACTGTACCACCACTAAATACTAAACTAACACTAATGTTTGTTTCCGTTTTATTTATTTGGGTTTTGCCTTACCTTAAGCTTCTGAGTATTGCTATTGACTTTCTACGTGTGGTTTTCAATAATTCCTAATACTACGGAATCGGGAATTCACAAGAATCATAATTATCCGTTTACCTTTAATATTTCCTTAAATATTGTAGGCTTTATGATCGAGTGGCTGGGATTTTGTAAGGATGATGGTCGGAATGGTGTCGGTATGGTGCTATGTATAGATATAGGTACCTATCAATGAAACTAAACGCTACATGCGGGTTCTGTCAGGAGACGGAGGTGACAGCAATACTTATCCTCTGCTCATGCGGACCACAAAATAATAATAATAATAATTGTTTAGTACAGAATTAAATTCCGTAATAAATTAGTTACAAAAGTTTATTATTCTATGTTAGTAGGCAATTACATTAAAAATAAAATAAAATAAAATTCAAGAAAATCAAAATTACGTTACATTCAATAAAATTACATTCATGTCATGATAAAATCAAATAATAATAGAATTCCAAATAAAATTCCAATTTATTTTTTCCAAAAATTCATTTGTCCGAATTTTCATTTTTCCGAAAGGTATGTTGTGCTGGAGCTATTTTAGATTAAATGTATAATTTAATGTCATACGTAGGTTAGGTTAGGTTTGATTTATAAGCGAAAAAAAAAGTCTTCTATCAAAACGTTGCTTTTGGAACTATAAAAATTCGGAATTTTGATCAATTCGGAATTATGACTCATTGGAATTATGTAGTGTACCCGGACCACTAATACCTAACAGAAGTATCCACCTAGGGCGACATATCATGGACCCACAACAGATACAACTCCTCACTGCCCAAAGCATCTGGAAATTCCTGGACGCAACGGCTTTGCGGTGAGCTCTAAGCAAAGGGCTGTCAACAAAAGATCAGTAATGATCGAAGCGGCACGGAAGGCCCATCTCAACCTTATAGATGTTTTAAATGTATGTTATAATCTTAAATCATTGTGATGTGTTCACCTGTAATTGGGGTGCATGTTAATCTAAGTTAACTTTAATCAATAAGCCTATTTTAAAGTCAATAATGTACTCTGTTGGTGTCCCGTATTAAATAAATATATAATTAAATAACCTTCCAATAATAAAAATAGGTTTGTAGGAATTTTGCTATGCTAGCGCCCTTTGTTGCTAAGTAATTAAAGCTACGCGTCCACTGGGTCCGAATCGGATCGTACGGTTTGGACGGATTTGTTACTTTGTATTGATTTCTATAGTACAGCGTCTACTGGATCGGCATATCTGTATATTTCGCAATCACCGTTAAGCAGCGGTGCGGCCACACCGAACACAGGCTTTAAAAGTTTCCTTTAGGGTTTCATACTTTTTTAACTATCAAGGTTGACATATTTGGAACTGCAGGGCCTTTACTCTACAGGTAAAACCCTCCACAGGGATGCCCCCCATCCCCCTTCCTACCTTTCTATTAAAGCGACTTATTTTAAGATTCGGCTCACTGGGTGCCTGCATTTTTTTACGGCGGCGGGCGGGACTACCCTCCCTCCGCGCCTCCGGGCTTTTATACATAATATATATATATATATACTCTAGGGGTAGGGAACACACAGACCACGTGGAGTCGAGGTTGACCAATTCGGTTAGTTCTGTGACAAGAGAGAGTGCGTTTCGTTACGTAATATTCAATTAATTTAATAAGAAACTTAACTCCGGTGTATAAAATTGCTTTAAATCATTTAAAAACAACTCAAAAAACCCCGCACAGCGTCGGTTATCCTCAAGCAAGGTGACTTATTTTAGGATCCAACCCCAAAGCTGTACTTTGGCATAGTTACTCATTCACCTCACGCCGACAAAGTTGTAAATCTTTTTCAAATTCAAATTTCTTTATTTGCATAAAATATGGTACAATAGCTGTTAAAATATAAAACAAAACCAGTACAAAGACACATTTTGCTACAAACTAGCATGCAAAAATACTTAATCTTAAAACTATATACCGAGTGTTTATTATAAAAAACACATTAGGATGAGTTCGTGTTGAAGAGTGCATTTGTCGAATAAAACATCTGTTCTTTGAGCCATCGATTAAGTTTACTTTTATACAAGTTTAAAGGTATCTGGTTTTTAGGGTTCCGTACCCAAAGGGTAAAAACGGGACCCTATTACTAAGACTCCGCTGTCCGTCTGTCTGTCTGTCACCAGGCTGTATCTCATGAACCGTGATAGCTAGACAGTTGAAATTTTTCACAAATGATGTATTTCTGTTGCCGCTATAACAACAAATACTAAAACCAGAATAAAATAAATATTTAAGGGGGGCTCCCCTACAACAAACGTGATTTGTTGCCGTTTTTGGCTGATGTTGTATTGATAATGGTAAGGAACCCTTCGTGCGCGAGCCCGACTCGCACTTGACCGTTTTTTTTTTGTACATGCAAAGCAAACGTTATTTGTTTTAGACATTATAACATCGAGTGAGATATCATTGGATAGCTCTTAAAAACATTATTATATATGTCATCATCAGTTTTTAGATATGCGGGACCTTTTAGGAAATATTTAATTTTCACTAGAGTTGCATCTTGGTCTTCCCCGGATTTCAGTTATTTAATTAATTTTTGATATCCAATAAATAAAACAAAATATATTTAGAAAATATATACATATATAAATTCTGATGATCTCAACACGAAATTGACTCACAATTAATACTGGATGGCAACTAAAATACGTTAAAATTAATTACATCCGATCACTCATGTACCTAATTTAGTATAATTAAACTGTTGTGTCATTGTTGCCATATTCACTTTCCTTCCTGTGCGTGAAAGGGTATGCAATCGCCAGTCCGAAGTTTTGTTTTCCGACTGTTTCATTTCTCTCAATATTCATATATTTTTTAGGGTTCCGTACCCAAAGGGTAAAAACGGGACCCCATTACTAAATCTCCGTTGTCCGCTGTCTGTTCGTCTGTCCGCCTGTCTGTCACCAGGCTGTATCTCATGAACCGTGATAGCTAGACAGTTGAAATTTTCACAGATGTATTTCTGTTGCCACTATAACAATAAATACTATCTCCCATACAACGTGATTTTTTTGCTAATGTTGTACGGATTAGTGAACAGTGGTACGAAACCCTTCGTGCGCGAGTCCGACTTGCACTTGGCTGGTTTTTTGAACCCATCACTTAATCTGTAAGTTAGGTTAGGTTTGTTGTAAATCCAGGAAAGTTCAACGGTTGCAAAAAAAATATTTTCTAAGTTATAAAAATTCTGACAAACGAAACAGGGGCCCTAGTCAAGATGCAACACTACAAATACTAACGTTTTTCTTTTCTATCGCTCAAAATGTTTAGGATAGCAGTTGACCACAGGTTTATCGTAACGCACTAGAATGTCATACCATACATTTTGAGCGACTGTAAAGAAAAACACAAAAAACACAAAAGACCGTACAAAATAACTGTAATTCGACCTTACTATCTATGTACCTAACCACATCGAAGAGCTATAATATAGTATGTCGATGGTGTCAGCACATTAACCAAATAAAAGGAAATAATATAAACAAATGAATACCTTTATGTATCATGTTCAAAATTACACACATGAGTCAAGAGAACGTTTGACTACCTTATATAGGTACCCAAACTAATGACAAATGACAAAACTTTATTCGACAACATATTAAATTAAGCATGGTGACATACAGTAGCGACTTAATTAATAGGTAACATAATAAACATAGAAGTGTTACACGAAACAGAATAAGTACTATGATGCCGGAAAAGGGGCTGGACTCGGCATTTTGCTCTAGATTCTAGAGCAAAATGCTGAGTCCCTACGAGTGTACCTACGCTCTAGAGTCTAGAGCGTAGGTACACGCTGCAGCGCTGGTTTTCAGCCAGACCCTTGCTAGATGGCTATTAAATAAACAAAACAGTTGTCGGCACCGAATGGGCGTGAGATTATTTATTATTATTGGTACATAAACATACTATATTTAAACATAAACAAATATTGTGATTTACTGCTACTTACTAATTAGAGCTGATACTACATTATGATCTATGAACTACTACATAAGCCAAAGGAATCTTCTTGTTTTATTTAGTTAGTTATAAATCGTGGTTAGTTGGTCTAGCCAGCGCCCTAGACCAGAGGGCTTATTGTCTAACGCACTCGCAATCACGATCGTTTTCATTTTGAAAATCGAAGGCTTGTCTGCATACAAAATGAAAACAATTGCTCCACATTGAAGCCGGTTGTGATTGCGAGTGCGTTAGACAATAAGCACTCAGATGCATTGTGAGAACGATATCGTTATGGAAAATGCGTACCTATTATTTTATTGAAACACTTTTCAACGAACGTATCATTGTCATTACGCAGAATTTTCATTTCGTTGAAAGGGATTTCTCACCGCATGCGTTAGTTTTAGGGTTCCGTACCAAAATGGTAAAAAGGAACCCTTATGGTTAGACTTCGTTGTCTGTCTGTCTGTCTGTCTGTATGTCACAGCAGGTTTTCTCAGCAACTATAAATGCTATCAACTTGAAATTTGGCATAGTTGTACAACTGCTTTCCCGCATCTGTTTTTGGTAAAAAAATATGAAATTAATTTTATAAATAATTGAAAAGGGGTCTAGAATAGGGGGTTAAAAAATAAAAGTGATTGGATTATAGCAAATGGGGTTTCATATGAAAGGGCTCAATCTGCACATTTCAAAACTATTTTGTTTTTGTGTAATTTTTGATTTATAGCGAAATTACGCTTATGAGTCCTTTATGCTTAAAGAAAATTTAACAATATGTGAAAAACTACAGGTCACTTGAACCAAAAATTTGATACTGGGTTAGTAAACGTCAGATTTATACAAAACCTGTCATTTTAACTCGCTAAAGTAAAGGTACATACGTTATTTGATCAGTAGTTAACTCAACTAATTGTCCAAATTCGAAAAAGGAATCGAAAATTTGACACATTTCCTTGAGATTTTACCATTAGTTACGGTTTTTACTATTAGTTAGTTTAACTGCTGATCATATTAGGCCTTAAACAAAACGTTTCAGAGAAAAACGAAAATTCAAATAAGCATGAGATCATCATCGTTCTAATTTCAAAATTTTAATTCAGTATCTACATTCTTTTTAATTTTTAACCTGTTTCATCCATGACGGCCAGCTTTATCAGTGTAGCAAGATGTTCGTATTTAGAGTTCTCTTTCCGCACAGACTCTAGTTTTTTTTAACAATAATACTGATTTTTCTCATTTCTAATATCATAATTGCAGTTTCCTCCATATTTAATGATCTTAAAGCTAAAGAAAATTTCACTTTGTAACCAATTAAGTAATTACCCTACGAACTGTATGGTAAAGGTTTTCTTTGATTTGTGGGTTTTCTAGTACTCTAACCTAAGTTGGTCTCAAAGAGTGTTTTAATCCTTGATAGAAAAGGGATCGATTAACATTAAAAAAAAATTACTCAAATGTGATTTTTTTCTCGCTGACTGTACATATTATCAAAAATCTGTGAATGTCAATTTTCATTACCTAATTAAAAAGTTAGTAAAGGTCTCCTAAGAGCATTTTCTCGTAGCAGCAAGGGATCTAGTAGCTGCCCTTACTGCCCCATCTCAACTTTCCACCCTGTATATCAAATGAAAGGGCTCGTTATGAGGATCTCAAATATATTTTTTTTATTATTGTAAAATAAATAGTATTGATTTTATTCATGAAAGAAGACGAAAATTGACCATCCCCCCTGATCTCCGAAAATAATTTGCCTAAAATAAAAAAAATAATACAAAATACAGTTCATTGCTTGTAGATTACAGGAAAACCTATAAGAATTCAATCGAAAAAACATAAAAAAATTACGTATGTACGGAACCCTCTCCACGCGAGTTCAACTCGCACTTGGCCGGTTTTTTTAAATGTTATAGCGACTATTAATAATCACTCTGTGAAAATATCAAGCAAGTAATAACAGTTCAAAAGATACAGCCCTGCGACAGACGGACAGAAAGCGGAACCTTAGTAAGTAATAGGTTCTCAATGGAATCCGTTGGTTACGGAACTCTAAAAAGACTTCCCAACTTGAGTGGCGTAAAATGAAACGCAATTCATTCATAGTAAATCCAGACAAAGTTAGAAGGAGACACTTCTCTTCACCTCTTCCCTTTCGCACTCGAGTCACGTTGCAATTAAGGGAAAGAGACACCCTTTTATTCAAACGCAACTCTTAATTTTGGGGAACCTTTACAAAACAAAATTGCAATCGGTTGGGCAGTTTTTAGTTAGTAACGTTAGAGTTGTGCACAGGGTAAACGTTTCCACTTTATGTATAAGTGAAGTAAGATCGTTAAAGTTTAAATACTGATTTAAAGTTGATAGTTAAAAACCTTTTATCGCTACCTAAATGTAAGTATTTGTTTGTTTTAAACTTTTGCGACGTTCACAGATACTATCATATTTCTAAAATGGGAAGTGACAGTGTTTTAACACGATAAGGTCCCGCTTTAGATTTATTACAGTACTAGCTTTTGCCCGCGACTCCGTCCGCGTAGAAGTCGTTTATCGCTGCTCCCTCGGGATCTGACTAATTTTCCGGGATAAGAAGTAGCCTATGTCCTTCCCCGGGACTCAAGTTATCTTCATACCAAATTTCATCTAAATCGGTTCAGCGGTTTAAGCGTGAAGAGGTAACAGACAGACAGACAGACAGACAGACAGACAGACACACTTTGACATTTATAATATTACTAGCTTTTGCCCGCGACTCCGTCCGCGTAGAAGTCGTCTATCGCTGCTGCCTCGGGATGTCTAATTTTCCGGAATAAAAGTAGCCTGTCCTTCCCCAGGACTCAAGCTATCTCCATACCCAATTTCATCTAAATCGGTTCAGCGGTTTAAGTGTGAAGAGGTAACAGACAGACAGACAGACAGACAGACAGACAGACACACTTTCACAATATAATATTAGTATGGATATTAGTATGGATGTGTAAAGTACCTATTCAATTTAAGTTAAATAATACAGTTTTACTGGTTGATGTTAAATAATTTTGCGCTGGCTTATTTAAAATGGGTACCGTTATGCAGAAAAGAGCCAACTGTCATTTTTTCGACACTACAGCCTTGGCCAAAGGTTTTGAGCACCCCACGGTTTCCTTCATAAGTTATAAATAAATAATAATTTTAAAAAATACACAAAGACTATCGTATCGAAGTAGCTATTTGCGTGTGGAAACTCAAACAGAAGCTAGAAAAAGTCGAGTTAAAAAATAATGAATAATTGTATTTTTTTCACGTATTTTCCCTTAACGTCAATATATATGAATCATATGTCCGATAGATATACAACTTTCTATAACGATGACTGTATCTCTAAAACTACTTAATATTTGGCAAAGTTGTATAACTTGGTTGTCATTTGTTTATAGTGTAAAAAATTAGAAATTACTTTTTTTAATTACATACGTATTTGAAAAGTGTCTAGAATGGGGGGTTAAAAATGATAGTGATTTTATTATTTATTTATTTTATTTTATTATTATAGCAAACGGGGTGTCATATATAAAAGGGCTCAATCTGCAAATTTCAAAACTATTGTTTTATAACTTTTTGATTTACGTATAGCCAAAAATGTAAGAAAAATGACCGAAACACCGCTTGTTTCCGAAGTTAATGGACCAAAACATCTGAAAAATTCTGATTAGAAGATAATTATACACATTTTACGCGAAAAATGAAATGAAGTTGTCAAATTTTACACTTTTAGAAAAATTAGGAAAAAACTTTGAAAATCTGTATTAAAATTTAGGCTAGTCAAAATGGACCTTTTTGCATAAAAAAATAAGTACCTACTTATTTTCTTTTGTTTTACCAACCATATTATCTGAAATACGGAACCCTCGGTGCGCGAGTCCGACTCGCATTTGACTGGTTTTTTTGTCTGTGTTTAGTAACGGAAACGGAACCGTACGACGACCATGTTTATTTTATGTTATTTGATATACCCCGCCGTAGAAGCATGCTTTAAAAGTGAACCACAAAACATAATAAATAACTTAGTATGTTATCGTAATGCAACTTTGTAAGTGCTTTGTTTATAACGTGCCAGCTTATATTCAACGTCCTGTTTTAACTATTATGTTTCAAGTATTTAGTATGTTTATTTTAATGCATAAGTATACCACTTATCATCGGTGATATTGCAATAGCGCATAACTAACAAATTCTATAATTGGCAAAATGTACCTTACTGACTTACTCGCTAAGGTGTATTTCGCATCTTTTTTAATTTGTTGGTTACGCCATATTGTAGTATTACTGACGTTATGTTGTTTGTTTAAAAACAGTCTAGGGTATTAGGTAACTGCTTATTTTGTTGCTCGCCGAATTAATGATGCTGCGCACTATACTAATATTGACTTCTAAGAATATAATTAATATTTTTTTCTACTCGTGTACTAATGAACCGCTAATGTTGATATCGTTAACGTTATCAGAATACCACATTTAGCGTAAGCGAAGCGAGAAAACAAATATTTATTACTAGCTTTCCGCCCGCGACTTCGTCTGCGGAGGGTTATAGTTTGCATCACCATCAAAGGTGTTTTTAAAATAACCGGACAAGGCGAGTCGGACTCGCCCACCGAGGGTTCCGCACATGACAAGGTTAACTTAATTCAAAATTTGCACCGCCGCCGTTCCTTGCATAAAGACCCTGATTTTTTTGTGATTTAATTTAAAATGTTGGGTTTTTAGATTTTTTCCTACATTTGTAGTATGAGACGGTATTACTTGCTAAATTTCATAGTTCTAGGTCAACGGAAAATTCCCTATACATTTTGATTCCCTTGACAGTGTCGAAATATACGTTTTTAGCGTCATAAACGGCCGTATCTTTTTTTACGTTAACTTAGAAATTTGATTTTTTCACAGCTTCAAGGGACTGTAATGGTTTAAATTTCAACTCGATACCTCCGCACGTTCCCGAGATAAAGGGTCCTGACAGACAGACAGACGGACAGACGGACAGACGGACAACAAAGTGATCCTATAAGGGTTCCGTTTTTTCCTTTTGAGGTACAGAACCCTAAATAAACCTAGAACGTGAATAAGTAAGAGGTCCACATAAACAACCTTTAAATTAACAAAATTGACATACAAAATAAATTCACTGCCCCTTAAATAGATAGATAATTTAGCCCTCTAACTGCCGCACTCAGAGACGTCCGTTAAATTTAATGCTTGTTTTGTGACGTGTTGCCTTATTCTATTGCTGTAGCAAAGAAGGTGACAGTAGCAACTTTAATCAAGCATTAAATTAAATTGACGTCTCTGAGTGCGGCAGTTATTCTCAAATTTCTATACAAACAATTAACCCACTTAGCAGAAGATTTTCGAAAAACACCAAAGCAATGTTTTTTTTTTTATATAATAGGGGTGTCCCTCAGAATCCCTAACAATATTTGTGTGTAAACTGGTTTACAGATGACTCAGGCAACTTTTTATGTTTTCCAATTATATCTACGGTTCGGGTAGGTTAGGGTTGTATTAAAATAGGTAACAATAAAATGTTTTTAAAATTTAAGCGGAAATGGCTTTAGGATAAACGAGAAATCGAACAAACGCTTCAATAGGACAAATGACAATTAGGGATTCCATAGGAGAACCATGTAATAGTACTCTCAATACCTATTTGCATATCTTGCAGCTATGTAACTATGAAAATTACTAAATTTCGATACAAACTTTCCTGTCAGTAGTCTTAGCTCCCAAGTTTATTTTTTATTATGTTTATTTTTTGGCTCTTAAGTAACTTTTCCTGGTGCAAATGTTTACAAAACACTGAAGATAGCAACTATAACAGCCTGACAGCATTGCATAATAATTAACTGTGATAACTATTGGTGTTACAGACAATATGCGGATTAGACAGTTTAGCCGGTACGTGGAGTCCAAGGAGCTCGAGCCACTGGAGATCCGCAACACAACCGTTGTTGTGGATGGAACACGGTTTTTCTTCGATTTCTACGGCCAGAGCGGCCTCACGAGCGCATTCGGCTCTGAGTGTGATCGCTACGCTGCCTACTTGCGTGAACGACTCGCCATGTTCAAGAGAGCTAATGTCACCTGCTACTTCTTATTCAAAGGAGCCAAGGAGCATCGCCAATTTATTAATAAAATAAATTCTACGGAGCCAGATAATAGCAAAATATTTCTCCCTATTTTGGCAACAATGACCATCAGAGAGGTATTGAATGAAATGGATTTTAAATACGTCGCATGCGAGTACGGAAATAAGACAGAGACTATCGCACTTGCCAAAAAACTCAAATGTCCCATAATTTCTTTAGATATAGAAATGTGCTTTTCTCGAGTACATTACATACCAATGAATACTATTCAGTTTAACGAAAGCAACAATACCATAACGTGTAATTGTTTCTTTTTGGATAATTTCTTACGGAGAAACAATTTGACTGAAGATAAACTTGCCCTGTTCATCGTCTTGACTAATGAGAGAATATTCCCTCAAAATCATTTCTCAAGTTTTTTCAAACACCTAAATGCAGGTTCTCTTGTCACCAACGATTTATGTACTCGTTATTCCATTTTTTTTAAATGGCTTTCGTCGAACGATAGAAATACGATTTTTAGAACAATAAATAAGTTCATATCTGTTAAAGACAGGAAGAGGTTTTTAGAAGAGGAAACTAAGGCATTGCAGTTTGTGAAGAGACAGGAAAGTGACGGGCTTGGAGCCGCGACCCCAGTAGACCAAAGCACCGCCCCCGACTGGTTTACTAAGGGTGTCGCCGAAGAGCACATCTCCAAGACATACGTTAACCTCTACCGAGACCATCAATACTACGGTGTATGTTCAAATAATGCGACCGAAGATGAAGATGGGAAGTCGCTGACTCTAGAGATAGTCAAATATGCATATGACTTGTTGACAAACTTCAATAATGATGGGTTTCAATTAATATATGGCCGCATACAACACATGCATGTGGATCAGAGTTATTCTATAAAAAAACCGGAGCGATCCGCGGATAAATGCGTGTTTGAGAACGGGTGGGGCTCGGTGCGTTCGCTCGGGCTCCTTGAGCACTTCCTGCGCGAAACGCTGAGCTTGGAGCTGCGCTCGTTGGAGCGGCTGCCGGAGAATGTGCGGCTGCTCGTCGCTGCCCTGGTCTACTTCACTCGGAAGAAACCTACCAACACCAGCGCCGAAGTGCGCTGTGTACTGCTCTCCTACGTCACGCTGAGCCTCGTGTTTCCGAAGGCTGACAACATTTCCACACTTCCGATGAACGATGATTCTGTCGCGGTGGTTGACTGCATCACCGCGAAAGAGATAATGAAAGGCTATTATACGATTGCTGAAAGTGATGTCAAGGGAATTTTAGACCGCAATTTGCTGCGGCCGCTGGAGGAGTTTCAGTACTGCCTTTTGGCGTTGATGGACCTGAACGCGCTGTGTGGCGCCCCGTTGGTGCCACCAACTGTACACCGCTCGTATAATGGAACGCTGGTGTACCGGCTGCGCCACGCAATGAGCGGTGCGAGAGACCCAACCCAGTTTCTAGACAAGCTGCTCAGCCCCGCACCAACGGTCTACGCCTTTTTCAACAGCCTCGTCGAAGCATACGAGGAGATAGTAAATGGTATCTAAACTCATCATGAATACCTTTATATTAAATGTTGTATTAGCTTTGTGTACTAATCTTGATGCTTGCTTTTATATTGTTTTTAACATTATTATACATTTTATATGATTTATTTAAAATAATGATCTTGATCTGTTGAGCGTGGCGTCAACAGTTCAAAAGGGTGTATCACAAGTAGGTACAGTCGAGCTAATTGATGCTTAGATTACTGTGGAATTAAATTTCATGGGTAGTATTTTACAATTTGATTGCGAATATCTTTTGAGATACCTAGTTCTATTAAAAATCTGAGTCAGTTGTACATGCTGCTCACTTAGGGCCCGTTGTTTGATGAGTAGTTAACTCAACTATAAGGAACAGAAAAAATAATTAAAAACGTGAAATGTAAAAAACTTAAAATAATTATTTTATATTAACTATTATCAAAAAAACTAAAACAAGAATGGCTTCATAGCTCTTTAAATAATTGAACTTATAAGTTTAAAAAAATATTGAAAGCCGTACCTAAATCAAAATTCATTTCGAGATTAGTCAATGAATCCAGAATAGTAGATTGTTCAACAAGAGACTAAAACAAGCCATAATACCACGAGGTGTTTAGCCACGCGAGCGAGCCAGCGAGAGTTCGAGTGTCATTATGGTAGTTTAGTCTCGCGTTAAACACTCTACTTTTCACTTTGAATGCGAGGAAAAAAACGACGTTTCAATTTTTAGCAAATATGTATATCGCACTGCTAGATCAAAACAGTATCAACTCAAAATCTTTGTTAGTTTTGTTTTAAGGTCATAGAAGTTGTATTAAAGTTGATTTTGGAATATAGTTGTATTTTGAGTTACAACTGTTTTGATCTAGCAGTGCGATATGTAGGTAGCAAAGTTTCTGACAAATTTGTTTCGGGGTTGTTTCTTTAATCATTGCTGTAAGTGACACTTTATAAAATGACACAAATGCTTGCATACAGATATAAACTTGAAAACTATTTTGACCATGCCTAATAAAATAAAATAATGCTTAATATATCTAAATAGATTCATATTCGTAATCTTAATCGTGTTTCACGAAATTAAATCGTTATTTTTAAATATTTTTACGCAGTTGTCATTTGAGGTTATTTCCACAACCTAAAAATGGTCCATACACAATCACTGAAAATGGCGATAATCCTCCATTCACAAACACCGTGATTGGTTGTTTAGGGGTTTCCAAAGTAAATTAAAAAAAAAACTTTAATCCCTAGAGATTAATAAGGAGTTTTAGTCCCGATGTGCAGAAACTAAAGTAACATTTTAAGAGAATGTTCACTTCTGTGAAAAAGATTTTTTACTTTTTATGTTACGTTACCTTTTAATAGATAACAAAATTAAGCATTGTTTTCCAATTGTTTACCATAGATTAAAGTTTTTTGATGTCTAGATATTATTCACTAAAACACTTTTAGCATATTAAGATAGATAGTAAGTTTGCACGGTATGAGGGACGGACTGAAAACCAGCGCTGTGAGAGTGCGATCCTCCCGGAGCGCGCCTATACAACGTGTTACAAAATACCCCTTAAAAAATATAATAAATTATCAAAGCCAAAAATATTGTCAACCCCTAGTAAGCTGTCATGTCAAGGAACCGGAGTTAACATAGATTATTTAACAGAGAGGCCAACCTACCAATTTAATAATTGACAACTTTAATGGTTTTTTTGGTTTTCATCCACAAAGGTTCAATACTATGATGCCATTATGCTTAAGTACTGGCTTCAAAAAACGTCAAGAACGAAAAAATGTTATGGTGTCAATTTCAAATCTTCTTATCAATACTCTACAATTGTTTCGTGTTTTTTCCAAATTGACGATATTTTCTAACTTACGACTCCAAAACTCGACTTGTAATATCTATCTAATCGAATTCTGTACATTTTGTTAGTACTTATGCCTCTTGATCGTTTCACAAATTACTCGAATTAGGTAAAAATGTACATAAACATTCTGCGTAGTTTACTCTTTAATTTTACTGAAATAGGGTTTGCACATCAATGAAAACAATAATGTTTTTTTTTTTTTGCCGGTTAGTCATACGATGATAGTACGGTTCTCAAATATTGTAAATGGACTTGTTATAAGGCACCATTTAACCCCCTTTCGGCTTTACGGGTATTTTTGTAACACCTTGTATAGCAGTCGCTCTGAGTCCGGTCCTTTGCCACATTTTCTTTTTGTTCTGTGTTAGCTTTATTCAATACTTACTTTTAAGTCTAGTTAGTTAAGTTATGAGCTACATGATTTTTTGTGTTCTATTTTTATGTGTGTTTTTCTTCTTCTTCTTTTTCTAAGTTACCAAATTTTTTTTTTATAAAATAGGTAAAGGAATAAAAAACAAATGTTTGATATTTTAGTAGTCTTATAATATCGAAATAAATTTAAGAATTTTATAATTTAAAATTTCAATTGAAATTTACGTATCGTTTTATTGTTTTCATTCATTATATAACTTCATAGACATTTTAAGTTTTAATTTTAATGCGGCGATAGTAATTGCTAATGTGTCCAAACTTTATAACCCATGTTTATACAAATAAAGATTTAAATTAATTTGATTAATCTTTAATTGATGGTTATCACAATGTTTTTATATACGTACTGAGCGCCTGAACATTTTAATAACATTTTTATTCAAAGCCGCGTTCCCGACAATCTTACTGCAAGGCGTTTTTGTCGGGCCTCTTTTCAACACGGTAAAAACCGTATAGTTTTTGACTTGTTATCGTATTGCCAATGTTTTGATAGCTCTTATTTACTTGACAATAATGGTGGCCGAGTAAAAAACAATACCATAACATGTCAAAAACTATTTGAATTTTACTGCCTAGAGTAGAATTGCCAGGTTTAGGTTAATTATTTTTGACTTATCTGCCCTACTCATAGTGAGTTCATAGTGAGATACATTCAGGGAAGCATCTGTATTTATAGAACCAATTTACAAATTATGTTACACTCTATGTATGTTTCTGTGTTATCTCCTAAATAAATAAATAAATAAATACTGGAAACTAGATTTTTCCCGCAACTTAAATAGTCCATGTCCCAAAATGAAACCTTGACCCACCTTATTGTACTGGGAAAAAACTATATTATTGTCTTTGACGTGTTATAGACGTTATAGTATTGTTCTTGTTTTGGCCTCTATAACTGTCAATTAAATAAAGTAATCGTAGGGGTCTGGGACCTGATCCCGTGCTGTACTAAGGTAAGGCTTTATTTGATTAACTTGAAGTCTATTTACGATAGTTTCCAACCGCTTAGCAATCGAAGAAAGAATGGCTACGGGTCGGTGATCGTCCACATAGTCCGTATTATTAGCTTTAGGTATAAGGTCTCATCCATGTGATCTTCCGTTGGCCAGGGTACTCCCCAGTACAAAAAGCTAGGTTGAAAATGTGAAGTAGCGAAGGTAATAGCCAATCTTTGTATATTCTTTGCTCTCACACCGGAACACAACAATATGAACGGTGCTCGGCGGTAGGTAAAGGATAAGATGGTGGTGGTAAATATACAAACACTCCCATGTTCTAACTTAATACATTTTATTTTATTTTGTGTTCATATTAAAACAATGATTCATTTAGTAGGTACATCACTTAAAGGCTGCAAAGTATATACAATAGTTATGTACACAAGTGACGTAAGGGCACAACGTAGTTAAAGCCCTGTAAAGTATACGAGTCCATTAGGTATTTCGCTTTCCTTCGAGGTATAATGTCATTTTTACAAACCAAAAACTATTCTAGTTGGCTTTATGTGGTTTCGCGCAAAGAATGTGAGATAGGGATAAATTGTTTACTTTTGCTATAAAACCATAACATTTAAATAAAAAATTGTTTCACCAGAATAACAAGTCTTAAAAAATTCTTGCGGCGTTTCTTCTCAGCAGTGGTCTCCTCTTGGGAAGCGCTGGTAGATTTTTGACGTGTAAAAGTACTTATTGAATAAACATCTTTTATCTTTTTATTTTTTATCTTTTTTATCTATTAAATATAACGTTAATATAATTATTTTATTAGTTATCATTAAACACGCAATCGCAGCCTATGTCAATCAAAGAATCTATCCTTGTAAGTTTCTTCAATTTCTGGTCGAAAACTATTAGAGAGGTAGGTACACTGTTGGTTTTGCAGCTGGCGTTATTAACTAAACCTGGAATGACGAATGCTGTAAAGCATGGTGACTTTTCATTCCTGTGGACAGAAAAAAAACTGTTAAATCCACGGAACTATTCTATACATATATTTTTTAATATACTTAATATACAAAGGGTGAACTTAATGCTGTAAGACATTCTCTACCAGTTAAACTTTAGGCAAAATAGAGATTGAAGTGACAGTGCAACAAAGGGTCTAACTATACATAATTGACTTACAAAACAATATATTATTTGTTAATATAAATACTCACACACTTAATTATACATATATGAAGGCAAATACAAAACAATACAGATGAAAATATCCTTGCACATTTAAGTTCGGGTGGTACCCTATTTTTTTAGAACTTGTCATCATTAATTTTAGTTCGCAGTATAAATATGTATATGTACAAAATTTTAGATTTGTAACTTTAAACTGAAAATAAGTGAGTGACGTACAGACAGACAGACAGACAGACATACAGACGGACATGGCGATAGTTTCACTTATCAAACCCAAAAACTATGGGAAACAAAGAATTCCCATCGAAGTATACTTACTTGCACTGTACTTGTGGAACTCGCTGAGTAAACCATTTCGATTGCACAAGGTATTGCGGCGCCAGGTTAGAATCGCGTACGGTGTACACAGGGGCAACCTATAACATAACAAATACTTATTAAAAAAACCGGCCAAGTGCGAGTCGGACTCGCGCACGAACGGTTCCGTACCATTATCTTAAAAAAATTACGTTTGTTGTATGTGAGCTCTCCTTAAATATTTATTTTATTTTAATTTAATTATTTAAAGTGAATATACAACTAAATATTTCAAGGATCTACCTGTTGCCGTTATTAATATCGAGCAAATAACGGCAAAAAAATCACGTTTGTTGTACGGGAGCCCCCCACTTCCGCTTCCTCTAGTTTCATCAACCTTTTCATGCACGTACAGTACCCCAACGAAAATGTTAAGCACTTTAGTGCGTTGTCATAGTAAACTTCAAACAGAACATCAAATGACACACATGACAGGGACAATGACATTCACTATGAAAAAGTTCTAAGTATGCTCAACATTTTTATTGGGTGACTGTAGGTACGTCAGTTTCGGGTGCTCTTGATTTGGCCCTTATTCAGTACATCGTTTAGTATGTTAATAGTCATTTATGTAACTGGTACATAATGAAGCTTCTTAAGGTACGAGTGCCGAGGTTAGAGCGCGAGCCTGCGAGCGCTCTAATTACAGGCACGAGTACCTTAAGAACTAATTATGAACCGTTGCATTTAACTTTTTCTACAAGCTTAAAATGATAATAACAATATAAACAATCGCTAACTTTTCTCGTATACTTTACTCAATTTTTCTGCTAGAACAAATTACTTGTCAGCAAAGTCATTTTCGTTAATAGCATCAATTTACTAAAAACAGTTCTGACAATTTATTACAAAAGTTGGAATAACCGTAACCATGGTAATAACAATGCAATAATAATTTATTATTATAGAACTGTTATTACCATGGTAACGCTCATTATAGAATTGTTTTCCCGCTTCGGTTACGCTATAGGTGGTATTTTGATACCGTTAATAGTACGCGAGTAGAAAAACATTATTATTATTTTTCCTTAACATGAAGTTGTAAAATACTAACCATAGTTACTGATTCACAGTTTCCTCCTTCTTCCGGTGCAGCTGGTTCTTCCGCGTCCACCGCTTCCCTCTTAGTTTTATGCAAATGACGCTGAAATAAGAAACATAATAACAATACCATTTTCGTTGTTAGAATTGGTATTTATTTTTGTTTATAACATCAACATTGAATATACGCATAGGAAAGTTAAATCCTATTTGATCCGATGAACTCAATAATAATATCCACTTTGCAATATCACTTCAAAATAACTATCGATAAAGATATTGGAAGGAAGTCGATATAGGTATCTGTAATTTTTGCCACAAAAACTTCTGTATGCAGGTATTCTGTATACAGAAGCACGTGGAAACACACACAAAAGAAAAAAAACTCTTTAACCGAACAATATCCATGGCCATGGCCTTCCACTGCGAGCGGGGTGGGCCCCGTACGGACTTCGCTTAGTTTACAATAATGCCCACTTTTCACTGCAAGCGGAGCGGGCTCCGTACGGGCTCCATTTGGCTTACAACGGTGTCTCTTCAAGAACGTTTGCTCGCGGTAGAACGCGGTTGTCTTGAAGAGACACCGTTGTAAACTAAGCGAAGTCCGTACGGAGCCCGCTCCGCTTGCAGTGAAAAGTGGGCATTATTGTAAACTAAGCGAAGTTCGTACGGGGCCCACCCCGCTCGCAGTGGAAGGCCATGGCCATGGATATTGTTCTGTTAAAGAGTTTTTTTCTTTTGTGTGTGTTTCCACGTGCTTCTGTCAAGTCGTGTTGCCCTACAAAGGTGTTAATTTTGTTAAACTAACCAAATACTTAAACGCCATTTCATCAATCTCCTCTTGAGGGTAGTCAGGGGGTTTAATGTGACATAAAGTCTTTTCTCCGCATTCGTGCCGAACGACTGGTAATTCTGAAACACACAAATGAAAAATTTGTTTGACAGACTGAATAGAACCCGAATGTATAAAGAAGTTCATGACTAGACGAAGAAGAGAAGAGAAGTTTACAAAGCATCACTGAGTTTCGCGATTAGTTTAATTCACATTTATTTTGAAGTCGGTCGAATCGAGTTTCGATTGCGAGTGCGTTAGGCAGTAGACCCACTGTTCGATATATTTTAACTTAACTTAAAGAGCTCACTTTGGGACCCATTTATTTTATGTAAGACCGCGACTTCCCCCCCCCCCCCCTCAGTTTAGAGTTCTTGCAAAATTAATTATTATTATTAAAGTAATTTTATTTACCTTTTGTCAAAGCATTGGCAAGGGTAGCAAGTGTTGTCATCTGAAATAAAATATAAAGCATATTTAATTATATTATTCAGGCATAACTTATGCTATCAATTAACATTATTCACTAATAACTATTAAGTAGAAAAAAAAAACACGATGTAATGGCGACCACTGAATAACTCAGAGCTGATATCTCCTAAATCGCCCAACCTTACATGAAATCTAGTAAAGAAACATCCGGATTGAACTAGTTTTCTAGGAAACAATTGCATCCAAATTGGTCCATCCGTTTGAAAGTAAGGATGCCCTCAGAAAGATACACAGAGCCCTGAGCCACCCTGTCCTGGGGGTTATTAGACATTGCTAAGTAGTTCATTTTACGGTGAGCGTAAAGGACAGAGCTACAGCAGTTATATAGCTCTGTCCATTTCTCTCAGCGTAAACTGAACTGTATAGCTATCTCATAACTCATAATAACCCTCCTCTGCCTCTATTTCCGGCGGTAAAAACGATTAAAAGAAAGGTGAAGATAAAAGATGTTTATTCAGTAAGTAGGCCGCACGGGCACTTTTACACGTTAATAATCTACCAGCGCTTCGCAAGAGACCACTGCTGAGAAGAAACGCCGCAAGAAACTCAACAGTCAGCCGTTTTTTAAACATTTCTTATAATATTGGGTCCTTACCTATGAAATTGGCGTTATTTTTACCTGTTTTATTTCGTACGGAATTTATTCATTTCAAATTTAACTTCCAAAATATTTTTAAATTTCATTATTACAGTATATTACAAAGGTTTAAGATACAAATAATATGGTTCAATTTCTTACTTCGTGTTTCAAATTAAAGTGTGAACTCAACTCATTTCATGTGCTGTGAGTTCAAGTATTTCAATTACGCAGAGATTTATGAAGCTATTTTTAAGTAATTGAGATAATTATGTATAATATAGCTTAGAAGTGTCCAATATTCCTGACAGAATTTTGGTTGGTTTGCATTTGACGATACTAAATAATCCGCAAAATTAAATGTATGAAAACCACCGTTTTCATAAAATTCTCCATATAAAACGCCAATTTCATAGGTAAGGACCTAGCATAGATATCGTATTTGACCTGTTACGGTATTGTTTTGACGTCAGCCGTCATTACTGTCGAGGAAATAAGAGCTATCAAAACATTGACAATACGATAACAGATAAAAGACGATATGGTTTTTAGCGCCTAGAATACCGGCCCTTGGCTACATCAGTCGCACCGTTGCCGTTGTCTCCCTAGTATTTATATCTGTGACCTGTGTACTGTGACTGATAATTCTGATATATCAAATGTCGGGACGAGTACAAGATAAGAGTTTATACTTCATAACATTGCGATGAACTCATTGCTATTTTTATAGATTTTTATTCAAAACAAACTAATCGCACTGGGCATTGGAAAAAAGAGCGGTGTAGAGCCATGGAATTTAATTGTTATGCCACTATGGAACCACGGAATAGAAAAAACAGTGGAAGTGGCATGAGCTTCGCTTAGTATCAGACCTGTTGTTGCCAATACTCAAACTATCATAAAAACAACACGCCACCATGGAAAAAGTTTTTGGTGCGGCTATCGTTTTAACACTCCATAATAGCACAATAAGGCATGCTTCTGGATTTATTTCCTATTTGAGAAATATCGAATTATCGTAATATCGAAATAACCGATCGTGGCAAAAGTATGGTAAGTTATGCGGAACTCCGCATAACTATGCCACACGTTACACGCCCACTTGACACTTCTACTGTTTTTTCTGTTCTGTGTATGGAACCCTGTCGCACAACGTTAATCATTAATTTTGGCGTAATTTCTTTCATGTGGTTTGACGCTGTCATTATGACAGGGTTCCATAGTGGCATAACAATTAAAGTCCATGACTGTACTCGGGGCTCTACTTTGAAATCAGTAATTCGAACTTCGGATCGCTCCGTCACTTTCTTGCGAATTAATGACGCGTCGAGAGCAAAAGGGATAGCAATAGACGAAGTTCGAATTACGGATTTCAAAGTAGAGCCTCTGTATGTCTGTTTATGGCATGGACGGGCACGAAAGTTAATTTGTGACCCATTTAAAAAAATTGGCTTGAAGTCGTCAATGTCATTAGAGATGCCAAATCATTTGTAACTTATAGGAAACTCAACCTTATTGTTGTAGAAGAATGTCAGATTGACTTTGGACCTAAGGTGGGTCCTAAATTTAAGTTTTTGACTGTAAAGGTACCTCCCAAACGTATAATTAGATGCGTTTTTCTAAAGGAAGCTAGTTTAAACGGGATGGTTTTTAGCTAGATTTCATGCAAATCAGTTTAGCTTTTTTAGAAATATCAGCTCTGATAGATGGGGTCGCCTTTATCGGGGGTTTTTATCCACCGCATCCAAATCGGTCCATCCAAGTGGGAGCTAAAGTTTCACAGACAGAACCGCAGATACAATTTAAAAAAATGGGAGCCAAACCAACAGAGATTTTCTCTTAGTTGACATAAAATGAATGCAATAGTTATGATACTAGTTATATCAAACAAAGCATATAGTAACAGCAGCAAGTTCTTTAGTGATTTAACTTACATCTTAACGTAATGGAACCAGTAATCGACAAGGACCAATGATCGACACAGATTCTTATTTCACAGAAGATAAGGGTTATTCATTTCCTTCATTTGTTTTGTAACACTCAATTTATGACCGTACTAGAGGACGCCTGCGACTTCGTACGCGTAGAATTAGTTTCCCACTACTCCCCCCATTTCTTCCCGTTGGGGGTCGATTATCGGAAAATCCTTTCTTAGTGCTCACTTACATCATGAAATGAACCCCTGTACCAAATTTCAAGTTTCTAGGTACAGTAGTTTGGGCTGTGCGTTGATATGTCAGTCAGTCAGTTTAGCCTTTTATATATATAGATATAATATATATAGATGATCTATGAATTAAGAGTTAAGTGTCGATCATTGGTGCTATGTCAGCTTAAAGTGTCGAACACTGGTGCCATTACGTTAGTTGATGTATCAAACGTCTTGTTAGGCTCGTATGGAATCGATCATATATGTATGGAACCCTCTCCACGCGAGTTCAACTCGCACTTGGCCGGTTTTTTTTAATTGATCATGTAAATGATCAAGTGCTTACCAAGACTTGACAGAAGCGCGGACAGTTAACCCCATGTGCTTTTGTTTAGTCCACCAGAATAAATACTCGCCAACCGAACAACTGGGAGTCCTAATGAAAAAGGGTACAAGTCGACTTAACTCGTAATAATAAAGGGTGTATACATGAACGGAATACACTAGACTTAAACCCTTTTTCACCTGATCTTCAGAAGACTTATATCCTCTTTCACTAGGATCCCATTGTCCTCGCGTGTTATGTCCGTGGTGATTGTCCAAAACTAGACATTGGAGAATAACACCTTGTCAAAACAAGAAGTGAAAGCCATTAACCCTTAAACGGATTTTGTCCGTTTTAAAGGACGCATCAATTAAATGCTCACCCTTCTAATTTCAACGAACTGTAGCATAGATTCAGTAACAATTGACATTAATTAGATTATCTCTTTCCCACTTATGCATTAAGAACGACTATGCGCAAGACGAGAACAAGACGAGAGCAAACTAAGAAAAAAAAATCAATTAAGTCACTTGAAAATTTACATGATATTTATATTTTTTAACCTTAATTTCTTACTGTAGTTAAGTATAGTTTTAAAAAAAACAACCACTGAAACGTAGAGAGATCATATAAGGGTTAAGGAATAAATAATAAAAGTGCTTACCAAAATGACACCAATAGAAAGAATCCCAAGTAAACGCGCACAAAACATGACTAACACACTTTAAATGTATTTATTGAAATATATTTATTTCTTTGTAGATAACAGGTTTATTTTTTTGCACAACTCGTGTCGTTATTCGCGCGCGGCTTGTACACATCTGCATCGGATCGTGAATTAATATCTATTTTAAATTTGTGTAGGCGAGTGTGTTGATTATGATATAACGTTTGTCATCCTTTGTTTATACTTACATACTTACTACTTACTTTTTTATACTTTGTTACATACGATGGTGATAACAATTCCACCACGACCACTTAGTCTTGATGGGCTAAAATTGGCAATTTTTTCGAGAGCTCGGTTAGACTAGCGTAAGAGCATACGGTATTGAGAGAGATAGAGTAGTACAAACCCATAGGTCCTTATTTATGGGGTCATTTTTATTAATTACCTATTTATTTTATTTTATTCATTTTTGTTATAATTATCACTTGTGTTTTTTTAACATTAAATGATTTGACTTTGACTTTGACTTTGTATGGATTATAGATTAGATTATATAATAATGAAGGCCGTTACATTTATGCAAACTTAACTAGTCTAGATCAAATCTCGGATGTCAAATTTTTCCATTTTCTCGTATAAAAAAAATCTATAACTATGAAATAAAACAGTTAGTTGTACGAAATACCAGTTAATTTACAAGTTTATACATTTATTAACTATTTGATTCATTTTTATTATATCTCGTCTTAGAATATTTTTGCACTACGAGGTTTTCAAAAACTAGTCTGAACACACGCGGCGCGGCGGCTGTTACGGAATGAGTGAATTTTTAACGAAATTTGTTTGAAAGCGTTGTCGCGATCTTTATTTTATCCTTATTACGAACTCATTTTGCAAGAAAGAGCAAGACAGGTGTAGATTTAGCGGCTAATTTTTATAGAAATATACGAAACTACGCCATCGCCGGGTCCCCGGCGCTTGCCGCTTGACGGCTTCTGACAAGCGCCGGGTCCCCGGCGATCGCCGCTTAACGGAAAAAGGCAATATGGCAGTAATCACCCGAAGACATACTGTCTCATAACGAAAATAAAAATAAGGCATCAGACAAGACTTACAAACAATACACCAGCTAATGTCAGCATTTTTCCGGTCAGTTTCCGTGGACGAGTCCTGGATCAAGCTTGGCAGCTACTTCTCAACCATCTGGCTGCTGGCAACACTCACAACATCCTATATTTGTAGACAATTAGACCCGCAATTGGCCGAATACAATTAGTTGGAACCAATTGTTGCTAATTAAGTTAGTTATGCACTGTATATTACAATTACCTGGGTGATTATTCAGCGCTTTAACCGCCGTTATTATTGATGATGATGATGAGTGGGGACGCGGCCGAGGCAGACGGGCGGTCGAGTGGCTCTCCATTCATTCCGCCCTGTTCCCCTTGGTCAAGCCTCAGGTTACCGGCTCGGCGGCGCTCCCATCCAGCACTGATCCCATCTTCTGCCGTTATTATTGTCTTCGCATATTATTCGAGATAAACTTTATAAATTTCTTGTTCTTTTAAATGGCATGGAGTTGCTGGTAGCTATCATTATTTTCGACAATATATTGAAGACAACAATTACGGCGGTTGAAACGCCCGAATATTCACCCACCTACCATTATAAGTAGTAGTTCCCGGTTTTTTTTCGATCTTTCACATAATTATAGCGAAGCGCAGTGCACATAATTTTTCACTGCCAAAGCATCATCGTCTTTGGAGGTGTTGTTAGTAAATCCGCCATCATGACCAGAGATCGGAAATTCAGATAGATATTTACCTAAAGTTGGCAAAATACCGGAAAAAGATATGCAAACGGTATCGGCTTCTTAAAAATATTATTTTAATAATATAAGTTCCGGGATTCCGGGATTCTACAAAACGTTACTAATAATTATTTTACATGTAGGATAAAACGTACCGTTTTGCTCCTATAAATTCGTTAGGTCAACGATTACAGGTAAATTAAATAACATTTGGTAAATTTATACATAGAAAATAACTTCAAAGAGTCAATATAAATAATTTAAGTATGAGTTTAATGCTGGCGTAATTTATTTATTTAGATATCCCGGGAATTTTATTAATGAATAATTATGTAATTGAGTCCGCCTCCATACAACTAAACAACAACACCGCCGCGAAAGTAAATATCTATCTGAATATCCGATCCCTGATAATGACACATAGGTACTCTGAAAAAAAAACCCGCTATCTATTACGGTTCAAAAGATACAGCTCTTTAAAGTGAGGACGGACGGACGGACAGACAACATAGGCATATTAATTAGGGACCCCTTCCTTTTCAGGTGCAGAACCCTAAAAATATGGTAAAAACGGTTACATTGGTTTTTAATTATATGACTTGTATAAGAGCGAGAGAATCCGATGGCCTTTCTAAGGTTTGTTGCACTGTAGATATTGCTGAAGGTTCATTTGATAAAAAAGTATCAATAAAAAAAATTACGTTGATAAAGAGTTTATTTCTATATTAAGTTAATACAATTGTTACGCCGCAAATATAGGAACTTATGAGGTTATAACTAAATAAACGACTTTTAAGATTTATCTTGTCTATGTGCTTGTGTCTCATAATTACACTATTAAAAGTTTTTTTACCAATACACTAAGAAACAAGTATTTTTTTTGTCCTAATTTAGCTTTAAAATGCTCCAATAGTTATTATAACATTATTGATGGTTGGTTTTTCGGCCTAAGGCCTATTGGTAGCACACTTTGAGAATAGCTGGTGTACACAAAATCCAAACACGGTCAGGAGCATTTTCATACGCTGACAAAAACAGCAGTGTTACCTGTGTATTTATCTATGTATGTGTGTATGTGTGCGACTATGTTCGTATGTGCATGTATACCCGTAATATGTGACTGTCGGTTGTGCCGTGAAGGAGATATCTCTTGACATTACAATTATGGGGAGTTTTTATTTTATGCATTGTTTTTTTCAAGCTGGTAACTCAGACCAAATCTGGAGCTATTTCTTGATGACACACACGCAATCAGTGCCTATTTCAGTCTTCACTGGTTCGAACTTTTGGCTGCCCGGAGTGTATGCAAGCAGTTGCACAGTTGCTTTCCTAGTCTCACATTTGGTCTGTATATTATTTAAAACGAGGTATTCTTTGAAGCATGACGAGTTTAGATCTGGATCCCTGCAAAAAGAAAAAAAACTAGTTGCGAAAGATGTCAAAAATGGACTTGCATATTCCAATTTGCGTTTTGTAAATAAATATTTGTCGGGATATAACTGCACATGAACTAACTAGGATTATAATATGGGTACCAGCATAGTATAAATATAAATTATAGTCGGTGTGAGATGAAATCGCCAAAGATGTAAAAAAGTCAGTAGGTATCGTTTGACACATAACCTCAAATTTTAATCGAACGCGTTTGTTATTTAAAAAAGCGTATAATTAATAGTTTTTGAATCTTAAACTTTTCATTTTACATTTAGGTAGCACAAATTGCGTAATTTTGATCTCTATAATAAACCAACAATATAATAATTAATACGCATAACAACGAAATGCATAATTTCTTGAATAATGTACATAGGTTAAAAAGAGTACATTTTTAACGTCTTTAATTACTACCAATGTGGTCACAGTACTAACCTAAGCTAGTAAGAAGAAATTGACTTAAAATGCATAACAAGAAAATAATAGTAGTTATACGATATCGTTTTTACCGTCGGGAATAGAGGCGCAGGCCTATTGACATACGCACTCGCAATCGTTTTCATTTTGACGGTCCGAAGACGAAAATAAGAGAAAATGAAAAAAGTTGTTCCACTTTGAAGTCGATTGCGATTGCGAGTGCGTTAGGTAATAGGCCAGCAGATCGCTTTGCGACTACACCTCGATCTGACTACAAAGCTTTGTGCTTAGATCGATACACGACCGCAAGACGAACAAGTCTCAAAAAGACCGAGTCACTAAGTGCCCCATTTGTTTTTTTCACCTTATGTCCGTCTTAGCAATGTCAACGGAGCCCCACGTGGCGGGGCTCCTATTCCTGGGCAATTTGCCCTCCGGGCATTTGAAGTTACCTAACAAACCAAATACCTAGTAACACAAAGGAAGTGGGCATTTAGCAACTCAGACTTTTTGAGTTTGACTTGTATTGCGATCTATCACAAAGCGATGTAGCCAGATCCAGATGTAGTGGCTAGAGAATGCAAATAACCGGTTATAACCGGTTTTGACCGGTTATTTTGATACAAAAACGATTAATAGCCGGTTAAATTGCATTCCCTAGTAGTGGCAAAGTGATCTGCCCTGTATTCCACCATCCTCACAATGACAGGTGACAGGTGACATTTCAGTGTACATGGCGCAGCTTATATGAAACCCAGTGATGTATCAGCGTGTTAACTTTGTAATGAATTGTCACCTATCATGTGTCATTGTCAAGATGGTGAAACAGGGGGCTGATCTTATTTGCTACCTAGTCCTAACGAGATGTCGACCTAAAAGCTTTTGCTAAGCTATGCAAAAAGTTTTAAGACTGATTGACCCTAGTTTAGGTCGAGCTAAATTTGTATAAGACTGTCGACTGTATGTTTTTTCTTACTTACTCCATGCACTCCACTTGGGTAATATGTTGGACAAACCACTTCGAATTGATGAGATACTTCGGTTCGTTATTGTCGCGCATTGTGAAAACAGGGGTACTCTGTAAAAAAAAAACAGAGTTGTATTCTTATTTGAATTTGATCGTAAAGACGGAATAATCAATCACGCTTTCACATTTATAATAAAAGTACCTAAGGAAAACTTAAATATTACCCCTCCCATTCATAAACGCGGGATAGCTAAAGTGAGCTGAAGAGTGAGAAAACTGTAAATAATGCTCTGTAGGGACTGTAGGCCTAGCCAAGATGCAAACGCTGCTAACGATTCTATTTTCTATCGACTCGACATGTATGGAGTTGAGTTGACGTAAGTGGTCGACGCGATCTCTTGTTCGATTTTCGAAAATCGTTATTTTAGCGTTATGCATTTTGACTAGGCCTGGCCTTATCTGTCATTTTAATTTGCAAGAAAGAGCCAAGAATACCTTAACTAAAATAGGTTTATAGTACGTTTTTGAATAACGGGGTAAAGCTACATACAGTAAAACCAGAATATTAATAGTAAGCTACCGCTGTCACACACTGTCTGGCAGCTGTCAGTATATTTTATATTCCAAAGAGAATACGAAAACGATAAACAGCCGAGTACAATTAATACAGTGGTTATACTGTATGTAAAAGAGTTTAAGCATTTTATAATTTTAACAGAAACGTCTGTACGAAATTCATACTATATTAAAGCGAAAAAACATCGTCGATCTTAGGCAGGATTCGAACCTACATCTCCTCTGGCAATCCGGGCCAATGCAGGCGCATTACCAATTATGCCACCAAGACCCTACTTAAGATCCACGAAATCAGTGATCGCTTACTTCTTCATACTCGGAGGGAATGTTGATGCCATCTATCGTTGTTTATTAACAAATGACACCCATGTTTCAAGTTCGTTAAAATAAGCATGAGTACAATGTGCCATATTTTTTCTCAACATTTTATAACATTTTATTAACTTTTTATTATTTATCTACATCTACATCCATATAATTACTTCCCTACAATATGTTCAGAAACGATAAGCAAATGGCCTATATTAAGACATCTGTGGTTGTATTTTAATGTTTACATTTAAGTGTTGCATGTCATTATTGTATCGGTTATCGATGTGGTTGCATCTTAATGTTCACATTAAAGTATCAGTGACGGAATGAAACCACAGATACAAGTTTCTCACATATTGTAGAAAATTTATGATTTGCATGTAGATAAAGTTATGTGACTGTACACATAATTAGGTATTATGCACCAGTCACGTATACTACTATTAATAAATACCAACCTTTGTTTTAGGATAACAATTGCCGCCATATTCAGGTTCCGCGGCTTTGGGAACCAGCTGTCTCCTCATCCTACGCAACTGAGGCTGAAAACATAAAAAAATGTCTTGTTAAACAAATAAAAAGCAAGCATTAAAAACCCAAATACTTCTGCAACATCAGGACTGACTAAGTTCCATTATGACACTAGTTGGTTAAATACCAATCCAACGATACCCCGCACTTAATTTTTAACCTACGGGAGGATACACAGAAATATACAATAAATAAATACCGTCGTACACCCAAAAAGAATACTTTTAGACGCTACTTAAGTTTCAGCTAGACTATTTGTCCGATTATAATAAATGGGATTTCATTATCCATAGGCTAAAAGTACAGCCATGGAACACAAAGAATTTCATACATGGAGTTACTATTAGGAACTTGTCTCCGACACTCGCGCACATATTGGCGTTAAGCACTTGTCCCACCGCCGACGATGAGCGAGAAGCGAGTAGAATCAGCAATCAACACTATCAATATATGCGTCTCTTTCATTGACACGGGATTTACATCTTTTGTTGGAGAGATAGTTCTCGCCTCGCAGTGTGATCATCAGCCAGCAATCAACTATTAATATGTCCGTCTCTTTTATTGACACGGGATCTACATCTTTTGTTCGTTTCTTGAGCGAGAAAATAGTCGATTGCTAATTGCTTCCTCGCCGGCGGTAGGACAAGAGCCTTACGCTCGCACAGCGATATTTAGCAACGGCATCATGAATTATAAACCTTTTCCCTATAGTAATACAGCACCCTATAGTAAAGGTCAATGTACGAAATTCTTCGCCGTTGGCCGGTGTCCACGCTTTATAATGAAAGTTGTCTCTCTCTGCGGGCCTAATATGGTTGCGTTTATCACGTGACAAAATGTAGATAAATCATCCGTCACTCTCGTACTTAAATTGGTGTCAAAAAGTGACGGATGTTTTATCCACTTTTTGTCACGCGATGCGATAAATGCAGCCATATTAGGCCGCCTGATCATTCCTTCATGGCTGAGGATCGTGGTTATCAGCGGACGATTCATACTTGGAATGTACGATGCACTTCCATCGGTTATAGTTTGTTGCGTCCCTTATAATCGCGACAAACTTAGACGAAGAGATAGGTCCACTGGGATATCAGGCTTCGAGCTCGCTCGCCATAAGTGTTACTGCGTATTAACAATCTTCAAATTAAAACTTACCAAATGCTTTAACGCCAGTCTGTCGATCTCCTCTTGAGGGTAGTCAGCCGGTTTGATGTGGCAGAAAGTGTTATTCCCACATTCGTGGCGTACGACTGGTTGTTCTGTAAAAAACAGGTTCATTTTATAAACCTTCTAAGGGTATTACGCTGCGCCTCCACTGGATCGGAATCTATGGTACAGCATGCACTGGAGTGGCATTTCTGCGTATACAGCTCCGCTCCGTGCGCTCCGATTCCGATAGTTAGTCCCAAACTAAGCTCTAGTCTTGTTGGTACTATGACGGGTACTAGACATCGATAAACATATGCATTTCGAGAAATAAATGCCTACGTTTATACAGATACTTCTTATGCAGGGTCGCTACCAAACCAACTATAGTTCATTTGTTTAGGGATTTAACTATGTAAATATAAACAAACTAAAGCAAGTTCTGTTAATCAGCCAATTAAAATTGATTTGTCGAGCTTTGAAGTAAGTACAAGCATTCTGCTTCAATTAGCTGGCGAACTTTATGACATGGTTTTGTTATTGAAATTAGTTAAGTACCTAAACAAACGAAGTATAGGTAAACCACATCGTCAGCTCAGTGTCAGTGATAGTCACCCGAGTAACACACATATACAAGCTGTATGTTTACTAGTGCACACACACATTGCAATGAGTTGAATCATCATGCAGGCTTCTATTTAATCCTACCTTATTTAAATAATAACCATTCTGCTTGCAGCTTTTTTTAAATCTGCCTTTGGATGTGATCGAATGTCGTGGGCCTATGTGTATAGGTGATATGCCCCTGGTCAATTGTAAACCACTAATTTGCTATTCACACGAATTAACTGTAACAGGATAGCTTAAATTACACGTTAAATGCGTTTGTAGACTTAATGAAAGGAAGGAAGGAAGTCCCTTAAAGTTAACTTTACAAGCTTAAAACTCGTGTTACCAGCAACTTTTGTCCTGGAAACCATTTTGTCACTTTTGTAATTCACTAGGAAATAAAATTAAATGAACGTTTATGCAACTGGACAAAGACTGGTTGACTTAGTAGTTTACGACTTTGCAACATTGCTACAAGTAGAACAAACAAAACAAGAGAGAAATAAACATTTATATTTTTGTGAAATTTACCTTGTGGAAAAGCATTTGTGAGGGAAGCAAGTGTTGACACCTGAAACAAAATAATTAAATAATTAAAAACTATAGACAAATTGATAACTTTCTCCTAAATTGAGGCTTTCCTCCTTTTTAAGATGGTTAAAAAAAGGAACCAAGTCTGAAGTATTAAGGAGTTCCGTTAGCTTTCTATGGATGCTATGACCAGATCTTGACAAAATGCAAATCAGACCTCAGCTGAGATTATAACCTGCACAGTATTTATGACATAATGAATGAAATCGGTTGACAAGTGGTGGAGAAATCGAGTAAAATACACACAAAAAAAAATCAGAAAAAATAAACTGAAGTCATGACATGTATATCGAAGTCAATTAAAGAATTTGAAGTTTCGATATTTATATCAAACAAACAAAATAATTGAATTGAAAACTCACCGTAACTAGCACAAAGGCCAACGACACCATTTTTGGTTTATAGTTATACGGTTTCTGCCACACTTTTTGCACCCAGTCCTCAAGACCTATGGATGAAGAATACCGCTCTGAATACCGCTCTTCGCTTTATATAATAAACTGCCAATTATCCTTAAAAATTAAATGGGTTTCGGCCGCATGTTTTTTTCCTGCCTTGTTCCATATTCTAAACAATTCACTGCCGAGCTCGTTGACGAAGGGGTCAAACGCAGATTTAGGTTAGCGTCTTTCCTGTGGACATACCCAAAGTTAACGTTTTGCCGGCCTAATTTTCTGGCTTTACCCATATCCACATAAACGGCGTCAGGTCTGCTTTAGTCCTATCAGATAAAAACATAACTTATATGCACACAAGCCTTTAACTATTGATCACAGGAGAGACAACTTTTGTTTTTTCGAGTGCGTATGACCCAGATACGGTTGACCCGTCAACGCGTTGCTATTAGCTGTTCACTGGTTCCACCATTTTTACTACTCGACGCCGATACGAAAATCAAATGAAATTTTAGTACTAAATACGGACAGATGGCGCTGATATCAATCGTCATACACATGTCCTCGATGACGATATGCTAACGTTACTTATTCGATATTTATAAGGTAAAAGTTCGTGAAGTTCGTCAGAAGCGTTATGAACCATCAAGGACTTTAAATTGTTGATCCACCGTAGAACCTTGTCATAATGACAGCGTCAAGTGATGATACAAAAATTATATACGAATTAATTATTGGTTTTATGCGACAAGGTTCTATAGTGGTTCATCAATTAAAGTCCGTGACCGTACCTATTGTGCATGTATTACGTCAGAAATATGTCCAAAACTATGCAATAAGTTAGGAAAAAGTTACATTCATTTGACTAATGTGAATATTTTACTTTTTTATTAACTGTATCACAGGATGCGTCATACAGATATGAATAATGTGTACACATAGGTGATGTTAGCGACCTCAAAAATAACGTCATTTGAAAAAACAATGTAACTATATTAGGTATAATGCGCCTATGATTTACGTAGCAGTGACACAATGGCGTTTTCAACCGTTTGTTTAAACGTTTTCAGGTGGATCGTCACGCTAACTAAAAGTAGCGTTTCTTCGAACAGAAATCTTGATTTCCGTAATATATTTTCAACTTAATACACCCGTTAAAGTACTGGTACATAAACAGTAAAATTTTGAGAAATTAAATATGACGGTGTTATTTGCCAAATTTCATAGTTGTAGGTCAATGGGAAATACCCTTTACATTTTGATTCCCTCGAGAGTGTCGAAATACACGTTTTTTGCGACATAAACGGCCGTATTTTTTTTGTTTACGTTAATGTAGAAGTTTGATTTTTTCACATCTTCAAGGGACTGTAGATTTGAGTATATGGTTTAAAATTCAACTCGATACCTTCACGCGTTCCGGAGATAAAGGGTCTTGACATACAGACAGACGGACAGACGGACAACAAAGTGATCCTATAAGGGTTCCGTTTTTTTCCTTTTGAGGTACGGAACCCTAAAAATGCTATTGTTGCAAGCAATACTTTTGTAATACGCATAATATTGTCACGAACCGCAGTTTGACCTTTTTGCATTAATTATTACACACCTATACGTAACATATTTTACGTAAGTCCTATCGGAGCCCGAATGAGCTGTTAATACTTTGTCAAATTGCAGACGGGAAAAGAGGTACACATTAAATAGCAGTCATATGGTTTTAACTCTTTCGCTGACTAGAAAATGAAAAAAATTCATCGTGTCAACCGGGGCTCGCGGTCATGTCCAGGTTTCGTGTAGAGAGGTCGTGTATCCGTTTCCATGTTACACGGACACGTGTTTATAACCCGTTCCAAACGGGTATTCTTATACACGTGTTTATACCCGGACACGATTTAACGGATCTTATTTATTCAGCAGGGCCGAGAATAGAGGAGCTCCAGGAGCCTTACTTTGTCTCTACACTTTTTTTTTACTTGACTTCTTCTACTGTCAACTACATAAGAACTATTATACACTTATCGGCAAAAATAACCGCCCACCCGTCTTTTGTTAATACAAGTGTTACCAAATGTTACATCTTGAATTAGACAATAACGTCAAGAATACTCAACCAATTTGATTCATCTTGTTTTATTTTTCAGCTAAATAACCCAGGTTTAAAATGGCGTACAAATAAACTTCTTAATCGTCAGGAATTTTCGCAAAGAAAATAACAAAAGATCCACAAATCACCCGTCCATAGTAAATTATTGCGTTTTGTCCGATGTCATTCAAGTGACTTTTCAGTGTAATTTTGAAAAGCACTGCTTCATTTATGATTATTATTGGTAAGTACGCCATTTTGTGCCTCGATTATTTTTCTGGAAAACAAAACAAGCTGAAGTGAATTTGGTTAATTATTTTTGACGTTATTATCTAATTTAAGAAGTAACATTTGGTAACACTTGTATGAAGAAAAGACTGGTGGGCGGTTATTTTTGCAACTGAGTGTAATGTTGAATTTACAATAACATGCCAAAGCGATAAGGTAGGAGCCCTAGTAGGTAATTAAGGCACTAGAAGTTACTATTGCTATTAATATCCCTTACAAAACAAAAAGTGACAAAACATTATGTCATCATTTATAACATAGAGATAATCGAAAACAGCTCAAGCTAGAACGCCTTCTAAACTCTTTTGTAACTTTCTACGCCACACCATCTCCACTCTTAACTACAATACTCAAAGTTCAGTTTGCATTGTTGTGTTTTCTGTAGTTTTTTCCGCATCCACGCACTGTTTCTTACACAAATTGTCACCATTACGAGCAGTATGATGTGTTCACACATTCCTTCCGAGAAATATCTACGTAATTGACGTTTAGGAAATTAAACTCCCTTCGGCGGTATTTCCTATAATATTAATTATTGTATTACATTTTTAGTGATTGTTGTTATAGCGGCAACAGAAATACAGACAGACAGACGTACAGACAGACGGACAGACAGACGGACAGTGGAGTCTTAGTAATAGGGTCCCGTATTTACCGTTGGTACGGAACACTAAAAAAAAGATAGAAACCCCTGTATAACAACTAACAGCGACCCCTACTTTCTGCAGCGTGTAAGATAATTACTTTTAATAATTACATTTAGGTAATCTGTTGTTAGATAGTGGGTTATTTATTTGTGACCTTAAAAGATGCTTTCCTACCATTATACTATCAATGACTTTAATTGGTGAGCCATCATAAAACCCTGTCATAATGATAGCTTCAATTCACGAGGAAATAAATTACGTCAAACTTTAAAAATTAAATAGACTTTCTATTATAGGGTTCTATGTATACCCCCTTACTAATAAACGTTGAGTAACGGTGGTATAGCTATACAATGTTTTGTCCTTATCTGTCAAATCCAAATGTCACAATGACAGATAAGGACAAAACATTGTATAGCTATACCACCGTTACTCAACGTTTATTAGTAAGGGGGATAGTGTATAAATAAGTTAAATCCAGTATCGTACAGTGGCGGTGGTAGGACCTTGCGCTGGGTTCGTCCAGATCGTTACCATCATGTTATCCAATAACCTACCACCAAGCAGCAGTGTTCGCATTATTGTGTTCCTGAGACGCAAAGTTCATAATAATCACCGGTGATATTACTAGCATAGAGGCATTTCCATAGTTCTCAGGGTTGGCAACACATTTGAAGTCTCAGCATTGCAGTCTTGAGATTGTAGTCTTGAGGATTCAAATTTCTACGTTTCTCAGATCCCATACGTACCATCAGGAGGCCTGAGTAATAAAAAAACATTTAATACTGAGTTACTGATGAACAAGTATCGACGAACACAAACAACTGTGAGTCCTTACTGGCGGCTACTATTCCCAGTTGTCCGCACCCCTTTGTCCACACTGCGGACAACTGGGATTTTTTTTCCCAATTGTCCGCAGTATGGACAATTGGGATTAAAAATCTCCAGTTATCCGCACCTAGTAGGGAGTTTTTATTCCCAGTTGTACACACTGGGGACAATTGGGAAAAAAATCCCAGTTGTCCGCAGTGTGAACAAAGGGGTGCGGACAACTTGGAATAGCCGCTTACTCAATCAAACCCTGAACCGCAAGCTTCATTGGTAGGGTCCCTAATCATTACAAACTAGGCTTATGGTGTCCTTATAATAAAAGCATAATTAAAAGTGGCGAAAGCACAATCAAATCCATTCATTGCTCAAGCCTTTTTTCCTCAAGAAAAGTTTGCAACAAAATCTGCGCACGGGCCGGACGCATTGCAGGATGTTGCGTCGGTTAGATCATGAGCGATCGAGCTGGTCATGCGCAATGATGAGCCTTCGGATTATCAACGAGTAGAGTTCCGTTCCAAATACTAATATAATCCGGTATAATATAGTGTAGTGTGTAAACTATTATAGTAAAGAAATGGTCCGCATACGTCTGTGCTTATTAGCTCTCCAGTTTTGGTAGTTCTTGATTTCTCTCCGAACTTCCGTCTGTGGCTCTAACCGAAGACACAGCCTCCACAGATATCAGTAGAACTAGCGTCTAGTTTCACTCCTAGCTCTCTTTGTATCAATTTTGCTACATGTCTCTTATTCTGGTGTCCTAGACGTTCATGGTAGAGTTGCAGATTCTGTGAAGTAGTTAGCTGGTTTATCTCTAGCTAGCTTAGCTAGTCTAGCTTAGGATTTAGTACTTTCAGGCTCTGCTACCATATTAAAGTAAAGAAATACGCAGTGGAAAAAATGAATATAATATCTTTACTAGACTTTTAACCAACGTAAACTACTCTATAGAAACAGTCACATAGATATAGAAACCTAACAGGGTAGTGATTCTCTCAATAGCAAAGGTGAGCGAATGCAGGAGTGAATGTCCAAGCGGCGAGTTTAAGTAGTCCCGTCAGAGCCAGCAAAACACATTTTAGCGCGTGCATTCTCAATTAGGCAGCCTTATACGTTCGAGAAACTATGCTGCCAAATTGAATACACGCGCTGAAATGTGTTTTGTTCGCTTTGACGGGACTACTTAAACTCGTCGCTTGGACATTCACTCCTGCGTTCGCTCACCTTTGCTTTTGAAAGAATCACTACCCAGATATAAAGCTTCAGGAAAGGCATACACACTAGATGTGTCTCTTTAACATAAACTTGTGACTACCAGAACAAAAACACTCCTACGACGAGAAATCGCTCTGAGTGAAATGAAAATTCTGCGTAATGATTCGTTCGTTGAAAGTTGTATCGATAAGATAATAGGTAGGTATTAATACTCTGAAGGAACTACTAATAGGCTTGCCAATTAATATATCGTAGAGGAAAAGGGAATGAATGTACATGGACTTTTTTAAATCGCATTTGTCAACAGAATATGAAAACATCGTAAAACCAAAACTGAAGAACTAAGGACGATACAAGCACTTTATCCTAATTAGACCGCGATTAGACAGAGAGATTCGATACACTGTGTGACACCATGTAACAGGTCGGCCATATAAACTGCATGTTAAATTCTGTTTTGCTAGAAAGACAGGACCAAAATCTTTGTTGGCTTATATTGTTTTTTTTTATAGCTATTCAAAAAATTACTTCTCAACTGTTTCTTACATAAATCAGCTTTTATTGTATCTGTGAAAAAATGACATGAATATTCCCTATTAAAAGGAAATCATGTTTAATAATAACCTAGCAGGATATAATTCAAATTGTTTACCAGGTGCGGTCACGGACTTTAAAGGTTGATCCACCATAGAACCTTGTTATAATGACAGCGTTAAGTGACGAGATAGAACTTACATAAGTAGGAATTAATCGTTGGTTTAATGAGACAAGGTTCTATAGTGGTTCATTAATTTAAGTCCGTGATCTTACGTAATTACGTAACCCTTAAGGATGGAATAGATAGAATTGCGTTTACCACAAAAGTGTAACTTATGCGGTAGGAAATGGTCGCTGGTAAAATGATATCTTTAAAGTATAATGAGTGTCGATGTAACATGGGAATATACGTAACATCTACTTTCCACAGATTTATTGTTTAACTATGTAAATTATTTTAGTTTTTGGGGAGTTTCAAAAAAATAGCACACCTTTGACTTTTTCTTCAGATTTGGGAAAAAAAATGCACGTTGGTCGGGATCATCATTCTGAACAAGAAAAAATAGTACTCCCGATATGTCCCCAAAAATATGTATGGAATTGTCCGTTTTGTTACCAAAATCCAATACGTTTCTTGGTAACAAAACGGACAATTCCATACATATTTTTGGGGACATATCGGGAGTACTATTTTTTCTTGTTCAGAATGATGATCCCGACCAACGTGCATTTTTTTTCCCAAATCTGAAGAAAAAGTCAAAGGTGTGCTATTTTTTTGAAACTCCCCTTTTAATGAATGTTGTTTTTTCATTACCTATGTTGCCTACGAAGCTAGCGGTCCTGAGGGCCCTGCCAAGATGCACTACTATAACTAGCGTTTCAATTCGTTTCGTTTTTAAACCTATCGCATCACTGGTAGATCACGTGACTTTTCGTTTCACGTCATCTACCAGTTACGCGATTTAACTTGCAAGATTTGACCCGTACATACATACATACATACATACATTAAAGCTTGTAAAAAGATACTAAAACTGTTGAAATAAAGAAGATATATATTGGTAATAATTATCTCAAATGAACAGTTTCTACTGTTGGCTTAACGTTACGTACATAATTACTAGCATAGAGGCATTCCATCTTAGTCCTCTTGGTTGGCAACGCATAGGATGGTAGCCTTAAAATTGTAGTCTTGAGGATTACAATGTCTATGGTCACAGATTCCACTTAGCATCAGCTTGCCTGTTTTCCGGCAGTCTAGATAAAAAAGTAGTTAAAACCTACCTATACTCTGTTTATTCTAAGATGATGCCTTTGACAGCCGTATTTCGTAAATCACTTACTATACTATAGTGGCGACCGCGAATCGGAAGACGAAGTGTCGGCAGGCCTTCCACAAGGTAGACCGACCTTCTGATAAAGGTCTCGGGAAACCGCTGGATGACAGCAGCAGAGGACCGATCGTTGTGGAAAACCTTGGGGAAGGCCATTGTCCAGCAGTGGACGTCTTGCGGCTGATAGTGATGATCATGACTAAGTATACTCACAAACAATGTGTTTAAAAATAGGCGATTAATTATTTAAATTCCTGAACGGCGTCGCTAGGTTTGTAATGATGTAGTATTTATGTAAAGTAAGGAAATAAGTGTAATAAGTGTTTATATGAGCTGCCACAGGCATCATTTTAGAATAATCAGAATTTAACTGCCGCACTCAGAGATGTCAATTAAATTTAATGCTTGATTAAAGTTGCTGCTGTCACTTTCTTTGCTATCAATAGAATAATATAACACGTCACTAAACAAGTATTAAATTTAATTGACGTCTCTGAGTGCGGCAGTAAGATTGACTTTTAAACGGAAATACAAAGAGTAAATTAAGATTTCGTAAATGAGAAGAGAAAACACAAAGGTAAAAACTATGGCGACTGGATTTTTATGCACATTGTTGTACAAATTTTGAGTTACGCAACGTTTGTTGAAAACGTTATTTAAAACAATGATAATTAATGAGAGAAATTAGTCATTATGTTGTGTAGAGACCTTTGACCGTAGCTTATCTTGCTGTGTAACCTTCCTGTTCTGCTTATGTAATATCTACCACTGCCCCCATTGCAATGTTTTAACTAAAATGTGTTTTTAATAATATAAAACGGATACTTGAAAGTGATATATCCCTGTCCGGTTCCTGTTTAAACTAAAAATAAGTAAACTCGACCGGATTAAAATCATCCGTTCATAGTTTATCAAAATAAACAGATATGTGAGAAATTGTAAGGAAGACAAAGAAGTAACAATTTAAGATATATATTGTGATTATTTATTAGTATTGTTCAATTAATTCAAAATATAGTTTTGAATTAATAATAAAAATAAAAATAACTGCAACAACATCATGTTGTAATTTTTTCGATTATTAACGTTTCGATTCGTTATTACGATTTGAAAGATGGTTATAAAAAAACCCTTTTTTAAAATATTATTTTGTAACTAACTCAAATCTACCATAAAATCGCACAACTAAACCGAAGAAAAAACCAGGGAAGAATCAAGTTTTTTTAATTTATAACATAGAAGTAATAAAACTGCAAACTTTGCTGCATGTGGAACAATTCATGTTGAAACGTTTTATTAAGTTTTGAAATTAGCTTCTTAAAAAATCGTCTAATTATGAACAATCAAAATTTAAGGGTTTATTTTTTATGATGTACCTATATCTCAAGTGCAATTGTGGTTTTGAAATTTCTTGGTAGATTCCACTCTTGTATTTCTTACTGCTTTATTTTGGAAGAGTTGTCAGCTATAATAACAGCAGCATAATATCAACCTTGATTGTAGACTCAGAAGAAACATCTAGGTATTTGTTAATTCATTTTAAGGCCTATTATATTTTATCCTTAAAAGAAGCATTTAATTGTAAATCAGGAAAGCGTTTATCACCTACTTTAATTCTCTATTGTTCGGAAAACGGCAAAAAATAAGTAACCTTTTTATGAGCTCTTTATTCAAAATTAAATGAAATGCGTTTATTTATCAAGCACCCTGTAGTTTAACTTCAGAATTAAGTTTTAGCGCAGTTTACATGAATTCTATGAAGGTAAGATCCTATTCAATATTTTCCTCATGTGTTGGAATCGCGACACATCCGCTAGCACATATATAGTGCGTTACCCCGTAGTATGACCAAATACTGACCCAAATAGCGCACCAAGATAACACCTGATGATGTTATGTGATAATGCACAATAAAGACGGAGCGGGGATTTCAAGTCTAAATAAAAAGAAACGGGCATCGGCGCCGGTGAGAGTGACATCGCACCTGGCGACGCAAGCGCACCGCCGCGCGTGAAAGTTAACGTTCGCACAATTTTGGCGCCAACTCGCGTTCCAAATTTAAAAAACACTTTTGCTTTTTCGAACAGGAACTTATAACCGGCCAGTGATTCGGCGTTGTGTGTCTCGTTTTCTTGTATTGGTTTGAACAGTGACGCAGTGTGTGTTAATTAGTGACTTTCGCCGATTGCTGTACAGGATGATGCGCGCTTTGAGGGTAGGCTTGTTTACACGGTTAATTACACTTTATCGTTTAATTTACAATTACAGTTGGATGTTGATTGAAGAAAGTATGGGGAAATGGAATCGGACTAGTACCTAAATAAGTTTTTTTTTCCATGCCATTGACTAAGTAGATTTCCTTTTGTAAAATACAAAAAAAACGTTGACCTTTGTTTATTTTATTAAATTATGTTGGATTTCACCGTAAACTATAAAACTGAAAAAAATTACAATCTTTTTTTTGTGAAATCAACATAATTTTGTTTGGTCTGTCATATTTTTCTTTCTTTCGTATTGCTGAGGCATTTTCCAAAAATATTTCACGTCTATTTCATCACTCTACTACGAGAGGCAAAGCGATTAAACTTAGTAAAAAATAACTATTAGACTTTATAATAATCGCGTAATAATAGATTATGAGTCAATGACTCTAGTTAATCCAGAATTTCACGTAATCCTTGAATAAAACGTTATCGACTAACGTATTAATTGGTGAATGGTGACCAAACGAACTGGATTGGTAACCATTACAATGGAATCATTGATTTCACTGTCTTAATGATTAGGTTTGAAGTATTTCCATATTTATTAAATTAATTGATACAACGGTTTAAAAGTCTGCATGCTACTTATTTATTAATCATTAAAAAAAATCATATCCATACATAATCACTTCGAACAGATTATCGTAGCGATTCGACAAACCCTACTGTTTAAGGGGTGTTGTTTTTACGTCGTTTATTTTTTTCGAACTATTGTATTTATTATATTTCATAATAAAGTCTACAATAAAAAATTTAATGCGAAATTGATCGAAAAACGCTTTCCAGTACCAGAAATTTAAAACCAAAACCTATATTACAGTAACTATCACAATTACGGTTACAATTGTAACAATTTGTAATAAATGATAATGAATTTGTAATGATTTTTTTAGTAAAGTTCGTTAACGTAGAGTAAAAGAATTGAACAGAATAAGTTCCAACTTTGAACGCTTGAAATACCGAATGTTATGTACAACATACATACAGAACCATTATAAACAAGTATATTTGTATATCTTTCTTATTTCCTTTTTCCTCAGTAATGTTGTTTTAAATCCTTGTCATTAATTACTAATAAGTAAATTGTTTTTTGCCGTGGACTAATGATTATTATAATAAGCAACAGTAGAATAAAAATAAGTAAATAAAAAATAAGAGTAAGTACACGGGAAAAACAATTAATTGATAATACTTGCGTCGTAGAGATTTGATAATTAAAACTCAATCACTATTATTAAGAAGGTACTTAAGTCTATCCTGGTCCTTTAACGATCCTTTTTTGTTAAAAAATGCAAAAGTATGTCAAAAACCGGTTAAGTGCGAGTCGGACTCGCGCACCGAGGGATCCGTACCGCCGCACAGTAGGTGTTATTATATTTCGGTATGAATTCCATTTCGAATCGAATCAGTGCGAGCCTAACTCACACTTGACCACTTTTTATTATTTGTTAGGAGGGTTCGTATTATAACAATACCAAATTCGACGCTAGTATAATTGACTGCTTTTACAATACACCCTTTATTATTTCTTTTTTTTTCCTAAGTAAATTCGCTGTAGTAACATATGCTCAAAAAAATCAACCCGCTATCTATTACGGTTCTAAAGATACAGCTCTTTAAAGTTAGGACGGACGGACGGACATCATAGTCATATTAATAGGGACCCGTTGTGCTATTCTTTGGTTTCGAAGCCCTAGTAAATAACCTGACCGTTGGAAATGTTGTATTAGTTCAATACACACTTCGTAATTCCCATACTTACATTTTGTGCTCCACAAATTATTTAATATCCTACTTTATTCACATTGATCCAATATTTCGGGAGCTTAAGCGCAAAACCTAAGTGTCATATATATAGGCTGTTCAACTTATCTCATTCATTGGATTTTTTGTAGTCAGTTAAAAAAGTGAACACCATATGGATAAATCTATCACAATGGCACCGCTAAATATACTTTCGTATGTGCTCGTAAAGTAGAAATTTGCGCTCCTTTTTAGTTATCATTGGTAGTGGAAGTGTTGTCGTTTCTATTTGAGATGGGAAGTATTAAACGGTGACCTAATTTTTTGTGATATCTTTTCGCATCCAAGCATCGAAGTTAAATGTATTAATATACCATATGCACAGTACAATAAGTAAGTACAATGGCAAACTTAATGCTTTAATGTATTCTCTGCCAGTCAACCACTAGGATTAACAGAGAATTGTTGAGGTGTGGGTGCGAATATTTCGGCAAGAGCAAATAAAACATACCTAGGTTTTTAAAAGAAAAAACCTTTATTCAAATATATTTTATTGGTGAAAATGACGCACGGATTGCCTAGTTTGTTTTCCTACGAAACTAGCGGTCCTAGGGTCAATTCCCGCTATAGGCAAATATATTTGTGTAATAAGCGCAAGTAATTTTGTTCCGTAGTCTTGGGTGTCATCTAGATAATTATTAAATTAATAGTTTTTAAAATAATATTATTTAACAGTTTAGGGTATTGGTCCTTTCGTGCTTTCTTTCTGATATTATTTATATTTTCCATCATTTTTACCTATAGTTTGTAGTTTGCGACCGCAATTTGTCCTTTTTATAGCATTTAACTCTTGGCTATTTTCTGCACTACTAATAATACGTTAGGTGGATTATCGCAAAGGCCCTTCTATAAATGTTGTATTGTATTCTTGTTTGTGCAATAAATAATAAAACAAAACAATGTCAATTGTATTTATAATCGTGCGTCTTAATAATGCAATGACTAAATAGATGAATATTCATAAGCAACATTCAATAAACAATTTAGGAGCATGCGTGCTCGTGCATAACAAAGCACGTTTCTTATCATAAATGTAAAGACTCTAAAACCAAAGTGTCATTAATTTATGACTAACATATTTAAACCTTTGGCCTGCCCTTAGTTTTATTTGCAATAACCGCAATAAAGAAGTTTAGTCTTCTTAAATTTGCCCAAAAATTAACATACTGTATATAAAAATTTAGTCATTCTTGCTCAACTATGTGCTTTCTAATTTTAGGATTCCGATGCGATGGTATTTCCATTATCGAACAAATAAAAGTTGCATCGAGGTGAAATCTCAAAACAAACACACTTAAACCTTTCTAAAGTTTAAAAGAACAGAGCAAAGTTTATTGTTCGAAACTAATACATTATTTAAAAAAAAAAGTATTAAACTCAATTATTTAAAAATATCACGACTCAACTCAACTTCGACCACATACCAAAATGCAATATTTATTTTGTAAATGACCAGGTTACAGGAAGCACAAAAAACATCATGCTGTATATAAAGAAAGTGTCAATCCTTTTTGACGTTTGCCGCTAACCAAGCGGTCAGTTGACAAGTAAATCACAGTTGACACTCACGGCCATTGACTTCGCAACGTAACGCGTCGAACGAAAGTGAGTCCGTCTTGCTTTCTGCGTACAAGTGTGTATCATAACTATTACATTAGTTATATTGGCTGTCTTGGCGACATGTATTTTTCCAACTTAACTATTACGCGTTGGACAAATTATACAGGAGTATTGTGGATTAATTTGATGACGGTATTATTTAAAGAGCGCTGTTCGATGAGCTTGCGGAAGTTACCTATAGGGTGTACCTTCAGTCACGTGAAACTGTCTAAGTAAAATTTAAATTAACAATACAACGCACTTTTATAATATTTAACACATAAATAAATATCGGGACAATCGCACACAAATTCGCCTATACCCAAACTAAGATCAAGACTAGTAGGTAGGTACTATAGGTACTACCTAGACCACGATAAAAATAAAGAAATACATAAAAAACCACTCTACTGCTCATCGGTAAGGGAACGGTAAGAAAAGTCTCTTCCAACTAGTCTAAACTGAACCAAACCAGAATATGCAAGTTTTACAAGATTGTATTGTCAATATCATGTCTCTTTCCTCACGTAGCTCGTTATTTATTTAACAATTGGCTTTGGTCCATGTGGATAACGGATCTAAATGGTCATAAAATGGTAGCGATGTCGTGACCATTCATAATTGGGACTTGAATTCGGCACGTTGCATGCTCCATGAATAATTTAAAAACACATACCTGTACCATTACATTGCAGTAAAAGCTGAATAAGACGTTCAGAGAACAATCCAACCATATCATTTCTTTTGACCCGGTTGACCATAAAAATGCTAATGACCACTAAATTATAAATCCTCTCCTGAGATCTTTTGAAGAATTACAGTTGAAAAAAAGAAAAACATTTATTCGTGACATACAACAAAAAATAACAGAAGAATACGCACAAGAAGAATGTAGTCACAAAGTAGTCTCAAGTCAGCGTAATGCTGGCATTAAAGTCAGGATTAAAATTAAGGACATCCTTCATACAAATGAAAAATCGTGTAAAGTAGGCCACCCGGTTTTCAGCTAGCCTACAATCCTTTGCCGGACTTACGTAGATTTTAGGCACACCCTGTACATACTTAAGTTACGTTGTAATGTAGGTCACTCTTTAAAATTACCATGGAACCTAAACGACACCAGGTCATCAGTCAGCAAACCAGCGACAAAGGAGTAGAAACTCATTTCCTTCCAACCGGTTCGAGGATAAAGATCTTCAAGTTACGTGTGACCCAAACAATGTGTTAGGTAACGCGAATTGTTTACGAAAATTGCTCTGTCGGTTGTTGCCAAGTTTTGGTGTTGACAGCGATGGTAATGATTTCTATAGTACCTAACTGTAAAAGCACGCACGTTATGTAACGTCTAATAAGAGTCCTAAGTATTTACATTACACCCGCATTCATCAGTTCCTAGACACCGTTTTGAGCTCCTTTTAGTAGAATACTATCTTTGGGCACAAGAATATTGAATAGAATAGAATAGAATAACTTTATTTCAGACAACAAGGCCCATATTTACAAAATACCTTACAGACTAACATACATAACAATGTATAACTTAAAATTAACATGACTAATAATACACTTTCGCGGTGTCAGGTCAGCTAGCCGGCGGCCACGAAATCGCCGAAATATGACACCCCCTCAACCAGAATTGCTCCTTTAAAACTCCTTTAAAAAAGGTCGACAGATCTTTGGTCGGTACTCTCACCATAAATCATTTAAAATTAAGCTTGTGGCGGGGTTCCAACCACTCAACTCTAGGGGTAGGGAAGGGGGGATAAGGGGGAGTTATATGTACAGGGTTCATCCAAATCGGTAGGTACCACCATCTTACTTTTAAACCGGCGCTTGCGTTGCTATTTGTAATACTTCTCAAATTTCACGTTTTTGTAATCTTGGCGCTGCAGTCTTGAGATATCAAATATCGACGGCCTTCAATGCCCACTTACAATCTGGTGGCATACGAGCTCGTTTGCTTTCGCTCTACCATAAAAAAGTCACAGTTTGACATCTTTTAGACAGAAATTTGCATTGGGTGGTCGTCATTTTTTCCTCTATATACCTAAATAGCAACGTTTTATACGATTCCGTTCTTCTGATTAAGTCTAACTGAAAGCCTGGCATCTGTATCTATAAACCTGGCTTGTCCAAAACTAAACTGTGTCAAGGTCGTCTCGGATTTAACTACATTATTTAACATCATTGTATTATTATCGCTGCAGTAAACCCTTTTTAACGCTTGAACTTTTAGCAGAATTTACACAATATTTAAAACGATGATAGTTGCACCATCTTAACCTTCTTCAATACAATGTAGGTTAATGCATCTCTGAAATAAGCCGAATTTGGCTTTAATACTAATAATAAATAAACAGCGAGGTGCATTTATTGGTTGTATTTTCGTTGACATCGCCCTTAAGATTATTTTAAATAGTTTTATTTACAGCATGTATTATTATAAAATCTGCTTCACGAGTTAAAAATTACGTGTCTACACACTGTATATAAATTTGATACGACGGGTTACTTTTTAAGACAAAGAAGTATGTAGTGAATAAACATTAAAAGATAAAAGATAAAAGATAAAAGTCATTTATTCAGTAAGTAGGCCGCACGGGCACCTTTACACGTCAGGAGTCTACCAGCGCTTCCCAAGAGGAGACCACTGCCGAGAAGAAACGCCGCAAGAAACTCAGCAGTCAGTCATTTTTTTAACCATATTTCCTATTACAATGATACAACTTAGTCTAGTATTATATAAAGCTATAAATATTAATTTAAATATAATATCAAATATCATGCGTAGATCAGCAGGAAAACATGCCAAAAATATTAGGAGAGATATAGACGGAGAAAAAGGCAAAAACAAAAAAATTAATAATAAACAAAGTTTCGACATGTTTTCCTACATCAACAGTGTCCCCTAGACAAGATAAAGGTTTTACATTTGAACAAATTATTATTGACTAATTTTCGAGTTTAGGCCATGCATTTTTGTCTGCTAGATAATCCTCGACCCTATAATACGCTTTAGACATTAACGACTTTTTCAAGTAATTTTTAAGTGCTGAAAAGGGTAACTTTAAAACTACGTCAGGTAATTTATTATAGAAATGAATGCATTGACCAACAAATGATTTATATACTTTACGTACGCGAAATTTTCTAATAGCAATTTTATTTTTATTTCTTGTATTTAAATTATGTATATCAGAATTTTTGGTGAAAGAATCTAAATTTTTAATAACATAAATAATATTCTCATAAATAAATTGAGATGCTACAGTTAAGATATTAATTTCTTTAAATAGTTCTCTTAAGGAGTCACGAGAATTTAAGTTATAAATAGAACGAATGGCCCTTTTTTGTAAAACAAATATAGTTTGTATTTCAGCTGCCTTACCCCAAACCAGAATACCGTACGACATGACACTATGGAAATAACTATAATAAACTAAGCGAGCTGTTTCAACATTAGTTAGCTGTCTAATTTTCCTAACGGCATAAGCTGCCGAACTTAGTTTACCTGCCAGTACAGCTATATGGGGACCCCATTGCAAATTTTTATCTATTGTTATGCCTAGAAAAACTGCCTTATCTACCATTTGCAGACACTCGTCATTTATAAAAATACTAGAATCTACCGGTTTAACATTAGGCAAAGCGAACCTAACACATTTAGTTTTCTTAGCATTTAGTAGTAAATTGTTACTAGTAAACCAATTAAGTACTTTAACTAGTATGGCGTTTATCATACTGTAGTCTACGGACTTTCTATCTACCTTGAAAATTAATGAAGTATCATCAGCAAAAAGCACAATATCACAAAGTTTATCTACTGTTGGTGGTAAGTCATTTATATAAACGAGAAATAGAAAAGGACCTAAAATGGAGCCTTGAGGCACACCTAGTTTCACTGTAGCTCCAATTGATTGCGTTTTGTTTACAACCACTGTTTGAGTTCTGTCACTTAGATAAGAAGACATAAGACTTAAAGCTTTATTGGACAATCCATAGTGTTTTAATTTTAAAATAAGGGTCGAATGATCCACGCAATCAAAAGCTTTGGAAAGATCACAAAATATTCCTACCGCATCACAAGATTTCTCCCAACTGTTATATATGTATTTAATGAGAACAGATGCCGCATCAATTGTTGATCGACCTCTGGTAAACCCAAACTGGTTACTATTAAGTAGTTTATTTCTATTAAAGTGACCTAACATATCATTCAGCATTAGTTTCTCAAAGACTTTACTTAAAACCGGTAGTATGGAAATGGGACGGAAGTTCGTTATATCACTCATGTCGCCCGATTTAAAAAGAGGTATGACTTTACTATATTTCATGAGATCTGGAAAGGTCCCCTCTGATATGCAGTTATTGTAAATTAATGCTAGGTGGGGTGCAATTACATCTATGATATGAAAAACTACTTTAACTGATGTGCCCCACAAATCCTCAGTCTTTTTTAAACTAAGCGATTTAAATACCTTGACTATTGAATCTGAATTTACAGGGCTGAATTCAAAGTTTATATTACATTTACTGACATTAGTGCAAAGTAATGATTTAGCTTCAACCGCGGATGATTTAAGACATTTTGTAGTATTGCTGGCTATACTTATATTATTATGTCAGATACGGCGGTGTTTGCCTTGCTTTCTCAATTGGCTTCATATCCATCGATCAGTAAACTTAGAAAGTAAGATAAATATGAACTTTTGCAGCAAGATACGATGTTTTTCCACCTTTTAAATTTTTCGGCATCAAGTGAACATAGTTTAAAGGCCGCAATTAGTCAGTTAATGATGATTAAGTCGTTCATTAGCTACGATTTTCCATACACAATTAAAAAAAGGAACGAGTTAGTTATTTTTAAAATATCTCTGAGTACTTCGGTAATGCATTTGTGTAAGATTGTCCTGTTAGTAATTTCTTTAACTGGAGATAAAAGATCTAAAAAAATGTTGCCCGCCGTTAATACAAAACATAATTTTGTGCTTCAATCTCATGGTTTCAAAATATTGCATATTAAATAGAAACTACTAATGTCAATCCATGTCTTCCCGTGGATGTTGTAAGAGGCGACTAAGGGAATGAAAGCTTGTAGTACTGTTAGGCGATGGGCTTGCAACCTATGACTAATACGTTGGTAAACATCTTGGCCTAATTGTGCAATAGTACATTACTGCACAGACCGGGAAATAGGCCGTTGCGGGACGAGTAAAGTTAGCGTGGCCGAGACGCAGTCGAGGCCGCGCTATATACGAGTCCAGCAACCGCCCTTCCCGGTCGAGGTTTGTATAGTGCTTTTCTCCAACAATGCGAGAAAATATAACACAAATTGTTAAAATATTAAACACAGGTCAAAATTTCCTTGAAAAAAAAGAACAGAAACACGTACGACTAAAAGTACTGAAACAAAGCATTAAATAAAATCACACATTTAAACGTAATAAATTCAATTTCAATAAAATATGGTTTAAATTACAACATTTATTACGCGTTAATGTTATTTCGGCAATTTATTTTGTTTATGAACACAATTTCTATAAAAAAAACGTCGAACTGTTTGATACACTTTTAAATACGCTGTAAACGCTGTTTGAAAATGTTTAACTTTTTAGTCTATGACATTTAAAAAGTAAAATATACAAGGAAGAATTTTGATTGCACGAGTGTTTGGCTGTTTGGAGTTAGTTATCCTAGTCCAAACATGGTTTTAAAAAGTAAAACACCAGGTACGTAATGAAATTTGTATACATTTTCGCGGCCCCTGCCGCTGGTAAATAATAACTTTTTTTTTTTTAATTTTGCCTGGACCTGGAACTCAGAACTTCGCGGGCTGATTTTGCGACAGTAAGGTTGACATTTTCGAGCATGTGGGAGAAAAATGTGGTTACAGAATTATCAACAAATTTTTCGAGTTGTTGGTAAGTCTGTAGCTCTGCCTACCCCACTCTGGGAATGAAGGCGTGAAGGTTTGTATGTGTGTATGTATTAATGTGATAATAATGTGTTAGGTAGATATTTATTGTGTTATTAATGTCATTTAATCACTCAGGATTAATAAAAGAATGCTAGTGGTTTGGTCCTGTGGAGATAATGGATAAAGTGAGATTATCAAAACAGATATATGAGGCAAGAGTAAATGGGAATGTTGGATGGGGAAGGCCAAGGCGAACGCTCCAGGATCAGCTCGGGGATGTATTAAGAAAGGGCAAGGTCAGGAGTACCCTAAACTGACGCACGTGTATAAAGAGACATAAGACAACTTACAAAAATACATACGAACAGTGCAAGTTAAATAAACACATACAAACATACATACCTTCACGCCTATAGTCCCAGAGTGGGGTAGGCAGAGCTACACAGAATTACCTACAACTCAAAAAAAAAAACCTACAACTCTAGTCTAGTTAAATAAAAGCTTGTAAAAACCCTTACAACGAGGCCTATATTTCTTCATCCGTATATATAAAAGGCTGACTGACTTATATATCAACGCACAGCCGAAACTACTGCACCTAGAAACTTGAAATTTGGTACAGAGGTTCCTTTCATGATGTAAGTGAGCACTAAGAAAGAATTTTCCGAAAATCGACCCTCAACGGGAAAAAATCGGGGAAGTAGCAGAAAACTAATCCTACGCGTACGAAGTCGCGGGCGTCCTCTAGTACATTATATTATGCCATAATTTAAATTATGAAGAATTTAATCAAAGCTGACGTCGTGCTCGCTGCTGGTAAGCTGTTCCGAAACCGCGAACATGATAATATTTTCCGGCCAGACGTTAGAACACTCGACTTATATACTTAATAACATCTTGGGGTGTAATTCTCTTAAAACTTAATCATTCATAATAACTGAAACTCAGTAACCTAAGTCATACGGAAATAACATTATGACCGCAGTCATTTTATATAATTGCTCACATGAAATTACTCACCACTTCTTTACAATTTTGTTTGTTATGTAGTCGCCATCAAATACATTTGACAATACAGGATGCTCAATCCGCTGTTATTCTTTTAAGTGACGCACTTTTCAACTCGATGCACCTTTTATTGACCGGCGAGCTTAAGCTGTCCTGTCAAAACGTACAAAGAACATTTAAGGGCGTGTAGATCGGTAAAGCGAAGTCATACGGTTTTTATTGGTCTAAATTTGAACATAAAGAATTGCAATGTATTAAGTAATGTTTTATCAAACTTTTGAAGCCTCATGAGAAACACAAAATACGTATGATTTATCCTTGTCCTACTGAAATAGTTGCAAATAAATAAGGTCATTTTCTAATCAACCGCAAACCACGCATCCCATGAATCACGAATGATGTAGGAATACATATACACAGTTCGTGGTCCAAATAGCATGTTTACTACCTTACTACATACATATTACCTTCATCAACACATTATAATTAGGTGTTTATAAAGTAATTATTAACATGCTTCTAATTATGGACGGACCCTGTATAAAGTCCAGTACCTAGGAACATAAATTATTATGAAAAACCGGCCAAGTGCGAGTCGGACTCGCGCACAAAGGATTCTGTACCACTATCTATAAAAAAACACGTTTGTTGTATATGGGCCCCCTTAAATATTTATCTTATTCTGTTTTTAGTATGTGTTGTTAATAGCGGCAAGAGAAATACATCTTCTGTGAAAATTTCAACGGTCTAGCTATCACGGTTCATGAGATACAGCCTGGTGACAGACAGACGGACAGACGGACAGACGGACAGACGGACAGACGGACAGACGGACAGACGGACAGACGGACAGACGGACAGACGGACAGACGGACAGACGGACAGACGGACAGACGGACAGACGGACAGACGGACAGACGGACATTCGGACAGACGGACATACGGACAGCAGAGTCTTAGTAATAGGGTCCCGTTTTTACCCTTTGGGTACGGAATCCTAAAACAGTGGGAGACTATAAGCCAAGGTTTCTCTTAAGGTTTCATTTCTTTGGACTGTCAGGAAGCATGACAGATTGCAAGTAAGAATGCACTAACACGGGCAAATTTAAACAGCAATTTATAACCGGCAAAAATAGCCATCTTAGCTAGCTAGCTAGCTTACTGTTGACGGGAAATTGCCTATGTAGCGAACCAGAACCAAAGTATAAATGGACAAATACTTAGTCTACGGCCCTTTAAAACGTTCACGGACACTCCGGCCACAGACGTAAATGAAAATCCTCATGATTATGACACCACGGCTGTAGCCGATGATTTTTACCGTTATAAAACTGCTACTCCGTCCACAGCCGAAACATTCTCATAGTATCATAATGAAGGCAGGTATCTTGTGCCGTGTCACGCACACCAAAAAACCCCCTAGTATTACAGCAAAAACTTTATATAGGTAATCTAAACCTCCAACGCGTGTTGCGGCACATAACGGCTGTGGACGTAACAGTCGTGGACGAGCTGCCACGCAGGGAAGATTTTTATTGTACGAAATAACATACATATTTTTTCCAAAATAATGGTGGCATAATGCTTAAGCGTTAAGTGTGACAGTCCGTCCATGGCCGTCGAAAACGTTGTTTGGGATTTATTTGTGCCATATCTTGCAATTTTGAGAATTGTGCTGTGTCCGTGAATGTTAAGAGTTCCTGTTACTTATTCGCAGCACCAAATGCAGTGACGGCGCGTCCCCGACTAAACCGCCTTGGTCCATCCTGTTGAGTTTGCTTGTGGTAACTCGCGGTGCGTACGGTCCAGACACGCGCACATGCAAGGCGCTCAATATGCCTGTGTTTGAAGACGAACTACTACTGTTTCATAAACAAAAGTATTTAGTGCCTTAATGAGTTTAGAAGTCAAGTATCTATCGAATGAACTTGCCTTTGCTGCATATTATTATACCAAATCTAAAGATCTACAGCCTTTGAAAGGAATTTAATCTCCATTAATGTAGAGGCGAAGGAAAGAAAGCGGTCGGTCGTGTCTTTGCGAACCGGTTGATGCATGCGCATTAAAGTCAGCCAATTTGAATCATTTAGAAATAGTGTAGCGATTCTCTGTGCACTACCACATAGGTAATAATTATGTGGTACTCTAACCGTGAGACATTTTATACACACACTGAGATGCTCTTTATAACAATCAAATCCTAAAATTGCCCTGCAACAAAAGAGGCTCTTCCGTATATTTCACAAACATATAGTCAAGAGCAATGAAAACGGGTCACTTTGTATTGAATTACTGTGCAATTACCATAGGAAGTGACCAGTTTTCATAGCTCCTGAGTGTAGAATAATAACACATACAGTCTGTGACATTCTACAGTGCGATAGTTCTGTGAAGGTGCTTCGGGTTTGTACTTCTCTCTTACTTGCTCTTAATAAGAGCGTATGAGAGGGAGTGAGAGACAAGTACAAACCCGAAGTACCTTCTCAGAGCTATCGCACTGTAGAATGATAGTTTCATACAGCCAACGCGTCAAACTTGAAGCCATAAATGGAAGCATGTAGGCGTAATGTGCTGGTACAACACGCACACAAGTGCACACGTAATGTTGTACTGAGCAGACCAAAGGAGGGTGGGCTAATTGGCCTATATGACGAACTAGCGACCCGCCCTCGCTTCGCTTCGGTTTATTTGAGTTTTCTGTAACACCCGTACAATAAACCAGCATTTATTATAGATAAAAACCTTCCTCTTGAATCACTCTATCTATTAAAAAAAACCGCATCAAAATCCGTTGCGTAGTTTTTAAGATATAAGTATACATAGGGACAGACAGACAGACAGCGGGAAGCGACTTTGTTTTATACTATGTATTGATGAGGACAATATATCACCGGATAGGTAATTCTAAGTTGTAAAACTATTACTGTGGTAGGTAACTCAAAATCTTTGTGTGAAAAAAATCACCATGAAAAGACAGCGGTGTTTCAAAGAAATTATGCGAACGTCGTCTTGTAGGCGTCCCGGTGTTCCAGATTTTTTAAAATATTTCTCCCAGTTATTTGAGGTTTCCCGCTACACATAATCGTTGTAGAATTAAAAAGGATATCCGATGATATAATGCTTATTGTTATTGGTTTCTAGGCCAGTGTTGATAAATTTCTGCCCATTCTCCTTTGGTCTGGTTTGAGTGGCATCACACTGGTGCGTAGCGTAGACTGCTTTAATAAGTTATTATTTTTAAGACCACAACCTCCAACAAGAAGGTTATAATTGATTCGATAGACAAACGTCTTAAATCGTACTCGTAACATAAACATATCCTAATGTGTTCTAAAGTACATGCGTATGGGAACTTCCACTTTTGATACTAAAAATATAAAAACCCTGGCAACAAAATGCACTTTTCATGTACATAAAAAAAATTGCACAAAAGTTACTTGCCAATTGCTTGTCAGGATTTATATTGGCGCAACCACATGGCGCTTAGCAAACCGTTAATTTGGACGTCCTTTGCAAAAAAATGTCTTAAAAGGAAACGGACAATTTGGCGGGAGTACAATTTTCTGCGCATGGGCACACTGATTACTGGGTGGTGTATGTTTTTATGGTGACTGTTGTTTACTCGCCTTTGTAAGGATGTATTTACGTATGAAAAGTTTTTATTGTTTATAGAATACTCCTATAAGTTATAGGTAGGTATATAGTTTTCTTACCTAAATATGATACCACTAAATCCTTGTTACCCTACATACTTACTTATAATATTACGTATTTGTAATATTATGTTGACGAAAAATCAGCTGTTTACTTTTGGTAAGAAGAGCTCCACTAAATTACAAAAAAAAATGTGGTTAAACAAATAGGTTAAATTAATAATAAATAAATGTTTGCCTATTTAATGAAAGCTTAACTTAATTGCATACTTTACTTTGCTTTACTTTAATTACAAAATAAATAATTAAAAATTAATAATCAATATACCTATCTTACTTAGTTAATTTAGAATTATAGCCATGAGAGTTTGAGCTGGCATTCTTTAAATCTTAAATTAGTACTTACTATGGTTTTTTCATAAAACTTTGTTTACTTATTAACTATATTATTCTCTTAAAAATGCTGGAAATATTTTGGAGATTTTGAATCATTAAGTATAACAAGCAATTTTACTTAAAACTACGTCAGCCAAACTAAAAAAAACAATTAATAAAAAATAACAAAACGCAAATATTTTAATCATCGAACCGATTAATGCATAAAATTCCGTTTTGTTCCACTTGTAAACGCATCTCAACAAACGGTTTCGTTTTCTACGCGTTCCGTTTCGCGCGCACCGGCCCGTACGATTACATAGACGTGGGCGGGAATCAACTGTTTTTATCGATTTGTCACCAAAATAGATAATCAATAATGATAAATTGAAATCATGAAGTTAAGTTACAGTGAAAGGTATTTATTTATTTAATCATGAAACGGCGGTTAAACTAAAACCTGTAGATAAGGTTACGTTTGTTTTATAACAAACCACTGAGGCGAGACAAGTTGCTTAACGCCAACGTAAACGATTTTCGAAAACTGTCAAAATGTATGAAATTAACGTAGGCGCTCGACGAGACCGTCTGACAGCTTACGTCAATCCTATACATTTTGGATAGCGATAATGAACGCCGAATGCATCTTGTCTAGGACCAAAGTAAAGTGAAAAGGTTTCGGAAAAAAAAATTTTTTTATGAAAGTTCGGACAAACTACGGTACGGAAATAGTTCATAACTGAAATTCGATCTTGTGATTGGTAACTAAAAAATTAAGTAAGTACCGACACAATGTTTTTATTGCCTCTTGCGTTTGTTAAATTTCTCAAAAATCACAAATTGCTGGAACTTTCTTCGTAACCTTTATTTAAAAGTTTAATAGCGTCAAGCGTGCGTAAAAACACGACGCTTCTAAACACAATATTGTGTTGAAAAAAACATTGGTACAATGTAACGAATGCTGCAAGCTGACAAAAACGTTAAAATACGCAGTTGTGATTTAGGATTCACCTAAAAACCTAGTTATTAATTAATAATATTAAATAACACTATTAAGTAATAATAATGTTCAATAATTTTGCCCTAACTGAAAATTTTCTCACGCGTTGAAGACTAAAGTCAAGCTATAATTAAACTGGTCTGGGAACAAAAATGTGTGGGTCAGTAAGTTATTAGAATTTTCATTTTAATGACCCAATGACCGCTTGTGCATCTTGGTATTGAAGACGCGCCCAACAGGGTTCATAGTGTACGAATATCATCTATGTAAGTGTATTATGTATTATTATGAGTGCAATAAATAATTGAAATTGAAATTGAAATTGACTTATAACTGTTGGTGGACTTTTTTTAAATCTTTATTTATAGAGGGTATCGCAGCTCTCTAAGAATGAAAACTTTTATAATCTTGTTCTCATTATAGCTTTAACAAAATTATAAAATAATATTATAAATGAGAAAGTTTTGATGTTTGGATGTTTGTTACTCAATCACGTTTCAACCACTGAACGGATCGGAATGAAACTTGGCACACATATAGGTTAGGTCCTGGAATAGGACATAGGATAGTTTTTATCCCGGATAATTTAAAAGTTCCCGAGGGAGTAACGATAATCGACATCTAAGCGGACGAAGACGCGGGCAGAAGATTGTTATAAACTAAATCAGCCTCTCGGGAAGTTGGTGTTGCCATAGTGCTGTTTAGTTTACCCTACCAAAACAATTTCTAATTTCTAATTGACGTCGCTGCACTTCGCTATACCACACTCCATTGTAACATGAAACGTCTTCAACGATTCCGCACTGAGTACCGTTAGGCGAGACTTATGAACAAAACTGTTCAGGGAAATGTGATGTTGGTACCTTATTAACTAATAATAAATAAATATCACGGGATAATGTCACACCAAGTGACTTAGTCCCAAACTAAGCTCTAGGCTCGTACTATGGGAACTAGACAACGATATAAATACTTATTAGAGAAATACACACTAAAATACATAGAAAACTTCCATGACTCAGTAAAACATATTCGTGCTCATCACACAAATATCTGACCTTATCGGGATTTGAACCCAGGACCGCTAGCTTCGTAGGCAGGGTCACTACCGATTAGGCTAACGCGTCGTCAAAATATAGATACAAATATGAGAATATAGTGTATGACAATCAGGGTTGTTAAGTCTGGTCTGGTTTGTATGGATATTCGCACTGCACACTGCATCTTTCAGAGCGGATCCGAACCCAACATATTTAGGAAAAAAATAATTACAGAATTCAACATGAATACAATAGATTAAAACTAAATGTAATTAAATTAAAATAAATCTAAGCTTAATAAATACGAGTAGGTAGTAATTTGTGTAAGCTACGTATATCCGAGAATTTGGACTGTCTTCGCCACACCTTAATTTCTGGTTCTATTTTTTCGGATCAAAATATCCGTCGTGTTTGAAATTGTAAAGACCCTAAATCATCAGAAGTTTTACTGCGCGTGAACTCGGGAAATTATTACGCATAATGCCGTTAAAATGACTCTGTTAAATTACTGTAATAGAAATTTAAAGAACATTAACCAATTATTTTAACTTCAGTAATCGCTCTTTATAAACTTTAACCATACCATAATTTGTTTTATTAATAAACAGAGTTGGTTTATTGTTTTTAGGGTTCCGTACCTAAAAGAAGGGTGGCCCTGCTTCTAAGCCTACGTTGTCCGCCCATCTGTCTGTCCTAACTTAAAAACAGCTGTATTTTGTAAACCGTAATAGGTTGATGTTTTTTGGAATATGTGTAATTACGACGGATCTATTTTAAAATAAAATAAATTAATAAAGTGACGTGAAGTGTTTTTTATCAACGTATTTTTATTTTTGTTGTATGGTAAAAGCGGTAAAACATAAGTTTCAAATTTGGTTTGGTTATAGTAGAAACCCTGAAGAAATATAACAAATACTAAAGAAAGTTTGAGTTGCGCTCGCACTGATTCGATTCGAAATCGAATTCAAATATAATTAATAATACCTACTCTACGTACGGCGGTACAGAACCCTCTGTGCGCGGGTCCAAATGGCACTGGACCGGTTTTTTATTTTTAAAATTAAAGCTTAAATAAAGGCTATTGATAGAGTCAAAAATAACGCAAACAAGTAGGTAATCACTAGTAATTGAGGTCAATTTGAAACTTACCTCTTAATTAAAATACCACAGACAGGAATTGCAAACCAAACACGATAATTATGGCGTCATTTAAATGACGACAATTATTTTTTGTCCTTTATTACTAAACATCAAAAAATAATTAAAATTCTTTTTAAATGCTAAACATTTAATGGAAAAATATCATACCTATTGAAATTATTTAAGTAGACAAATTCCTAAAAAAACCTTAACTATTTTAATACGATGTCTGTAATTAGTAACTATAGGTGCAGAACCTTTATCCTACCTATAATTTAAGTGTAATTGCCATGGATTGCTGAGTAAGAAAAAAATTCTCCTACATACCAATTTCAGTTCACCAAAGCTTTTTCTCAAAACCTAACGATTGATTGATCTATATTTAGAACAAAACTAGAGTTACACAATGCCTTCCACCGCGATTAAAATAAAATGTTATACAAATAAACATAATAAGCAACAAATCACGCAAGACACCACCCATTTTGGCTTAGAAATAAGTGTAGGAAACCCGCGGCGAACCTCAGATCAGCCTACGGAAGACGTGACGTCATAGCTTTCGCTTTTCACTGCCAAGCGCACGAGCGCGATGACATGATCTTCGCGCAGCTATCTCGCTTCTCTGTTACACACTTTGTATGTGAAAAGGACGGCCTGTTTTTCGGACGTGGAAACCGGACGCCGTTATGCGTGATAGGCAAATGTGATTTACCTACTTGGGTTTTTACGGGTTGCTTGTTGTGGTTACCGGAATTTAATAACGCGTTGTGGTATAGGTAGGTGGTGTTTCAGGACAATAGTTTTATTATTATGTATGTATGTGACGTCTTGAATACCTTGTCATGGTGTAATGTATATTTGTAGTTATCCTTCGTAAGTCACAGTAGGTACACTCTCCAAAACAACCATTTTGCTGCGTGGAAACCATTTCGGCACACAACATCACTTTGTAATTTTTTTAATTTAATAATGTTGTTAGGAGATAAGAAGTAGTTTTTTACGTTATTGTATCTTTTCTATTATGTACCCTTGTGTTGATGTATTTGTAATAAACTTGTTTCTATTGTATTGTATTCTATTCTACTGACCTAAGCCAATAGGCCGTATCTCTTGCTTGTAGCCAAATTTCATGAATATGGGTCAACAGGAAGTATCATATTACGCTCTGTCGGGACAACTTAAACAGCCTAGGCTGGTTGTACGGTTCTACGTCAAAAAAGCTACATAAGTGAGAACACACGCCCTAAAATATTGTTTACATACTTTGTCGGGACAACTTAAACTCACCGGTTAATTTGATACTTACCTAATTTGTGCGTGAAATTGACAAGTCGATTGCAAGAGAATCACAAAGCAGTGCCTCAATTCTACTCTGTAAAATCATATTGTCTTTGCCATGTTATCGGCTTTTTTGTAAATACGGCCGATATTACTGTCAATTAAATCGCTATCGTAAGGCCGGCCTTACCCTCGTAAGTTTTCCTATTTGTTAGAACTGGATAGAAATATTTTTCCTCATACTAACAGATAGCCGTGTCCCTATTTCCGTAAGTAAAATTTACAAGTGTAAGGCCGGCGTTACGTTGACAATACGATAACATGTCAAAGGTAATATACTTTTAACCAAGCAACAGTGTTCGCATTGTTGAGTTTCTTGCGGCGTTTTTTCTCAGCAGTGGTCCTCTCTTGGGAAGCTTTTTTCTTTCTTATCTTTTTACCCAGTTGAATAGAGACCCAGAGGGCTTATTGTCCAACGCATTCGCAATCACGATCGTTTTCATTTTGAAAAGCGAAGGCTTGTCTGCATACAAAATGAAAACAATTGCTCCACTTTGAAGCCGGTTGCAATTGCGAGTGCGTTAGACAATAAGCCCTCAGATCTTGTGGTTGTTTTGCACAGATCTTGATTTTGACTTCAAAGTAGCCTGAATACAAGTTATCTAGAGACCGTTCGAAGTTAACTTACGAGTTTAACTTGTCAATGTTACATATACTTACCTGAACCTCATAATACGTAACATCATTTCCGTGATATGTAAGAGGTGGAGTGAAATATCACTGGAGAAACAAGATACAACAAGATTTCGATAACCGGGTTAAAAACAGCCGGTATTAAAAAATATATGATAATATAGGATGAATTATGAAATATGACTAAAGAAAGTGTAAAATTTAATATTTTTGGTGATTGGAGTGACTTACGAGTAGCTATTCTTTATGCAAGAAAACCTATCGAATAATCCAATATATTTATGTATTTTCCAAATTATCGTTTCCGAACTGTTTCAAAATCAAAGATGCATCTACACACATAAGTATGGCCCACCCGCTTCGTGAGATAAAATAACTGTAGGTATCTACTGTAACGAAGCGTTCGTGGTTACGACGTGTTATTAAAAGCAATGAAAATATTCACTAACACAATAGAACGCTAAAACGCCTACAAATTTGCGGTTCTGTAACCACAAATCTGCGGCAAATTCGCTAAAATGTGTTTATTTTTTCGTACAGTCGTGATTTCTATTAAGTTTTCGAATTTACTGTATTCTTATAAATTAAAATGACCCTGCTTTACATGTATGGGAGGTACCCTATTTTTTTTAGTTACTTCCTTATTATCCTTAGTGCGTAGTAGGTATTAATATTTATTTATCCGTACAAAATTTCAGTTTGTTAAGTTTGATAGTTTCAATGTCAAATAGATTGACAGAAAACAGACAGATGGACATGGCGAAACTATAGGGGTTCCTAGTTTGCCTTAAAAACCCTAAAAAGAGGTTCTGTGTTTGCTTTTAAGTCTGATACCAGTAAAATAAGAATAACCTTATTTATTTTGTTTCAGCTGTGGATATGCGTTTGCCTAGCGACGTCACTGGCGGCCCCCTCGCCCCAACAGCTGGGTCTGGACATAATAGACCTGGCTGCCATTAGCAGGATGTCTCCGAAGCAACTGGAAATGCTAGCCGAAGGGCTGGCTGCTGAAGAGATCATGAGGTATAGAAGCTATTACTCATTTTTCTTGATAGAAAAAGTTATTTATTTATTATTCAATAATATGGCAAAACAAAGGAGTTGACAGCGACCATCTGATGGTAAGTAGGATCTAAAACCTATAAAAAAATGAATGCTAAAGTCCTAAGTAAGTGCCGCAATGCTCACCAACTGTGTATTGAGTGGCTGACTAACGCTAAACAAACCAACTGTCATGTCTTTGCACATCAGAAGCTAATTTTCTGCATACTTACGCACTGTGTGAATGCTCTATATTCAGAATAATATTTGCTTTACTACCCTACAAACTGGAATCTATTAGTCTAATGTGAACATAGTCTTATAGCCTGTCCGACAACGAGCAGCGCCTCTATTCTAGACGGTATAAACGATAATCGTAGTTTACCTGTTAAGGTATTGTTATGACGTCAACCGTCATCACTGTCAAGTAAATAAGAGCTATCAAAACGTTGACAATACGATAACAGGACAAAAACTATATTGTTTTTACCGTGTTGAATAGAGGCGCTGGCAGGATCAAAAAACAAATGCATAGTGATCTTCGATCAACAATCAACGTCAAAGATAGTGATATAAAAGCATGCTATGCTACGAGTCGCTGCGGTGGCGAATGAGGCGAATTCTATGAATTTGTGTTCGCCGTCGCGCTAATTTGTCGCCAAACCATCTGAGATTCTCAGAACGTGCCCTTTGCTCTCTTTTCTAAAGATCTTAGCATTGTATTCAAAATATCCTTAGCGTTAAATCCATTGTTACATCTACTCAGTGCTGTAAGACGAACTAAATTAGAGGTCCAAGGTCTAGTGTTACGACTTGTTCCTGAATATTGACAATAATATCTACATAGTACTATGTTATTACGTAATTTGACCTATGCTGTAAGAGGGTACAGGTCGAGACCCTAGCACTCTCTCCAGTAACCAAAAACTGATGGAAATCAAGCAATATTTCTAATATTACATCATGTTTCGTGGGTTACACGTTGTAGGTCGAAACTTGCATTTTTTGACCTTTGTCAGTCATTATCTATTTTGACTTAAGAATACGCTACGAATACGAATTTGGCTTTGTCGTTACGATGTCTTAGTTCTCTTTTTACTACTGACTATCCTTTTTCCTCTTTTTCTTGGTAGAAATTTTTCGCTTATATGATGATGATGACGTGAATTTCTTCATTATTAACAACAGTATTTACCATATCAGTAAGCTTTTCCGTCTCGGTTTATCTTACGCTCTTGCAACATTACTAACTTTGAATTGTCAACAACATTTTTGATTCATTACTCATCCAACCACTAATTAACTTATTATAGAGTGGTAGGTATTACGTTATATTTAATTGCGTAATAATAACTCAATCCGCGTCTTTGTTTTCAACTTTGTCACTACGTTGAATCTTCATTGCCAAGCTTTAATTATACCCATATCTCCTTTTTCCCAGGACGAAGAGGTCATCTGCTCAGGCCCTGAGTTCAGTGGTGTCCAAAGCCTCTTCAGCATCATCGCTCGGCAGCAAGATCGGTCTGCTTGGCCAGGCTTCATCAGGGGCATTGGCCTTCATCACGTCAGCTTCTAGCAAGTCTGGCAACCATGACGAGCATCCAGGATATTCCTATGAACCAGTAAGTTCTTACTTAAGAAACGTTAAACATTATTCTGCCTTATGTTTTAAATGGGAGCCTGCCGTTTGGTCAAAATATTTTTGGTCAAATGTATCGTTTCCCAAAAAGCATTTTTTTTGTAAAAAAAAATATATCCGGGATATCGAAACCGTTTGCTACGTCTATAAGGTTCGGTTAAACTTGTGACATAAAAAATAAATGAACTGCGACGGGAAACAACTTTTTCGGGAAATGGAAATTTGGGAAATGATACATTTGACCAAAAATATTTTGGCCTAACGGAAACGAACCGTTTTAAACACTAGCCCTTTTCTTTATAAACCCATAATGAGTATTTTGAAGTTAAGCATGCTTGGTCACTTACTGCTAAATTTAAGTGTCACAATGAAAGATAAGGGCCAAAGTATGTAATGAGCATACTTTAAGCTTTTGCATTATAAATAAACAGGAATATTTTTGAAGCTGTTTGGACATTACACCATTGTCCATTTCTTTCCTCTTTTAAGTAATAGGTTAGTTTTGCTTAAATACCTTTAAGCAGCTACTTTTGCATAAACTTACGACTGTTATACTGAAAACATTTTGTATTCAACATGTAAACCGGTGACAATACTTTTGCCTTGTACAATTTTGAAATAGTGTCATTTTCTTAATACTTGCTTTTGCAACATGGTTTTTGTTTTCTAAATACCGTATCGTAAAATTTAATGTCGCCTAAGTATGCAATAAGAATAAGAAATGAGGCTACTGTAAGTTACAACGACACTTCTGTAACTTCTAGCAAAATATTTTCATATTGGTGATAGATTAATTAAATCCAATAGTTTATGCTATAGAACTAAATCTTAAAAATGAATTAACGATGAACGTGAAATTAATCTTTATTAACTTAAGAGATAGATCATTTAGATTGAAAACAAGTCTTTACAAAGTTGAAACTTAGCGTGATCAATTTTCCATCCGTAGGTACCCTCGAGAATTGTAACATCGACGTAGTGTCGTACAGATGTAGTTTTTTTTAATTAAATGAAATATCTTATTATACATTCCATTGAAATAGAATCTAGTCGTATGACTAATAAGTGTTTTAAATTTGACCTGAACTTCTAATACAGACTGAGCTAAGAAAGTGTCTATTAACACTTTTCCTATTGTCTCTGTTAAGGGGAAGACACTTTGTTAATATGTTATTTGTGTATAGTACTCACTGCACTAATTACACTATCACTACACTAAAAAAATCGAAAGGCTTTGTCCTTTTCAGTCTTCACTGTAATATCCGTGTTGTCGAGAAGCTGGATGGCCTCAACATTCACGTGGCATTGAGGCCTGTGTTTACGGGCGAATAATGTTTTGCCATCGTTTTTTGTCGGATAAATTCGTATTGATCTTCCTTTCACAATTAGCTTATCGGTCGGTATTAAAGATGACTGAGACAGCAAGATAAAAACGAACTTATTCCGACAAAAAGCGATGGCAAAACATTATTAACTACATCTGTAATCTGCAGCTGTAATGTAGCAAGTACACCTTTAAGCGTAAGCTTAAAGGCTATTTGTTGACGCTCCAAAAGTCATAATTTCCCAACCAGCACTTTGTCCTTAAATTATAGTATTTTTTTTCTTTGTTTTTCTTTTGTTTTTTTTTTGTTACTTAAATTGTGCCAAATTGTCGATGCTGTATACTGGCTAAGTAGGTATTTCTATATTAAATATTAGGTTTCTGTAAGGTATTTGCATTTCGTTTTTGTATTTATTCTGTCACTAACTAAAAGTATTTGTTTAATAGTATATAATATATATATTTGTATTACCTACACTATTTATTCGTTTAACGTACCGTCCGTCTGTCACAAACGGAGCTGGCTGAAAATCAGCGCTGCAGGTGTTTGACACCTCAGCATTATGCTGAGCCAGTGTCCAATTGACTGCCGCGAAGACACTCACTACTCTTTTTATTGCTGTTTTCTGTTTTTTAATTTTTATTATTTCTGTGTGTTTTATGTGTGTAGTGAATAAATGTATTTTTCTTTCTTTCTAATCTGTATGTGGTGTTCAATGAAGAATATTTGTATTGTATTGTACATATTAGTGTAATTATTCAGTCTTTGACTTTTAAAACTGTTTGTCTTCCACAGCAGGAACCCAAAGTAGATTTCTGGGGTCTAAAGAAGTCTATCCTATACACTCTTCTTCAAGCCGTCAAAGCTATCACCGGAGGAGTTACCATCCTGAAAGGACAATTGATCAAGGGTGGAGGTCACCTGGCCTCTACATTGGGGAAGGTCATAGCAGTCAAGGGGGAGGCAGTTAGTAACTTGGGGAAGAAGATCGTCAGCTCAGCTGCTTTGAGTCAGAAGAAACCTCATAGTAAGTGTTTTTTAATCTAATATTATTAAATGAGAATTTGGATGTTTGGATGTTACTCAATCACGCTGTAACCACTAAACGGATCGGGATAAAACTTGGAACACATATAGGTTAGTTCCTGGAATAGGACATAGGTACATTTTTATCCCGAAAAATTGGACTGTTTCCGAGGGAGCAGCGATAAACGAATTCAACGCGGACGGAGTCGTGGGCTAAAGCCAGTTAGTGAATAAAGATTAAAACATTGTAACCAAAACAAAATGACCGTGAAATACGTATTGAGATCAAAATTATAAAAGAGTTGAACATTCCTAAGGATAATTGTAATTATATCACGGACTATTGATGAAAACTAATGTTAAAATAAATAATATGCTTGGTCTGATAAATAGTTGCACATTTCAGTGCTTTGTCACTTTATCATCATGTTTGAACTGCTGCACTTATTGTATCAAAGGCGCTAAAGCGACAAGGTACTAAAGTATGTTGACTGTACTATGGATACTAGCCAACGATAATCTTTATTAAATAATGTTAAGGGATAAGGGTAATGCAAATTGCAAGTGAAGCAATGGATGTGACCATCAAAAATCAACCCTATGTAATGACTCGTAGAGCAGAAAATAAGAATTGCGTTAGTAAAACACGAGTGACACGAGGACTTCAAGGATTAAGTAGTAAATTAACTGGTAGTAACATAAAAATACTCTATCGTGGTTGTGCTAAATAGTATTATTTTATTTAAATTCTATAAATGAATTCAGGTTGAAATGAATAAGCGCATTTAATTGTCCTTGTTTATTTACCTCATAATTAATATTTGCATGTATTTGAATCGTGACATCTTTTCCCGACACCTGGGTATAACCGTGGGTGGAAGGTAAAGATTGTATGGAACTGCCAAATGTTTAAAATGTACTCATGAGCGAACGCAAAACAGTTTGAAGACAGTGAGGAAACTGGAATAGCCAAAAACAATACCTATATTTGAAAAAAAAAACGTCTATAAGGAGAAAAAGCATTCTTTTAAATGTAAAAAACAGGGAACGATCTCACACCAATAGACCTAGTCCCAGACTAAGCACTAGGCTTGTACTATGGGTACTAGATAACGACATAAATACCTATAAGGAGAAATTAACACTTAATTAAATATAAAATATCCAAGACACAGGAACAAATATTCGCTCTCATCAGACAAATATTTGCCCTAACCGGGAATCGACGGGACCGCTAACTTCGTAGGCCGTGACTACATACAAAGTACAATCTCTTTTTACCCGACTGCTGAAGGAGGAGAGTATTGTGCTTATCAGTCTGTATTATGTATTTTTCCTTTGTGGCGTTGTAGAAACTAAACACGGGGACCGATTTTCATGCGGGCTTAGCACGCGAGGCGAGATTTACTGTCAGATTTGACGTTATCCATGAATTAGTGTCAAATAAAGAGTTGCTCAGAGTTAAATGACATTAAATCCCACTTCAAGATGCTTAGTAATAAAAGGACTCAAGTCACACAAATTACACTTTTATTTAAAACCTTAAACGTTTACTCTTACGTTAGAATATGGAATAGACATATTTGACACTAAATCGCGTTTGACGAATTTTGACGTATAATCCTCACCTCGCGTGCTAAGCCCGATGATTCTCATTTCAATCAATTTGTCTTAATGTCTTATTGTCGCACTCAGAGACGTCAATTAAATTTAATGCTTGTTTAGTGACGTGTTGTCTTTTTCTATTGCTGTAGCAATGAAAGTGACAGCTGCATCTTTAATCAACGCGTCTGTCACGTCTCTGAGTGCGGCAGTTAGTGTCACTAAAGATAATGACAGTAATTAAAATTAAATATGGCGGCAACTAAACGCCATATTTTAAAAAGAAATAAATAAAGTCGACGAACTATGACAAATGGGGTATCATTGAATAGGGTATTTAAAAATGATCTTTAGGTTTCTTTAATCATTTTTCATTTTGAGCGATTATTTGGGATTTATAACGATTTAAAGTTGTTATTTGAGTAAGTTTGTTATTGAATTGGGTCAATTTGGGTCATTATTCGAGCGTTTCAACCGCCTCACTTTTGTGGACATATTTTTGAAGAATTGGGCGTATATTTAGATGCCGTTTTTGGATATTTGTTAGATGTCCGGTAAACTTAGATACCTAACCAGAAACGAAATCGAAATCTTCAGCCACTTCTACAAAAATGTGACCACGTAAGTGATTCGGAACAAACGCCCAAATAATGACCCAATTAGGTTTTTGTTACACCCTGAAAACGATCGTTTGTTTAAACTACATTCTGCAAATGTTAACGATTGAATTAACACCTTGTCTTTAAATTTAGTTTTATTGGAATATTCGTATGCAAGACCACGATTTAATGTTGAAATTTAATGTCCCTACGTGATGATCTAAAATGTCAAGAGTACCTATGTTGTAATAAATTATTGATCATAATTCAACAATGCTACTAAAATGGACGTAAACATTTTAACTTTAGTAGTTAAACTTTAAACTTTTAATATTAATTTACATCTACGACTTACTTTAATTGCTTAAGAACCTTGTTACTATGATGTAATCGTCAATCGTCGTATAGGGTAGCTAAGGGTTTCGACTGGTTCCCCTATGGAATCCCTAATCTTCATGGTGCTTACGTAACTTCAAACTTCGATTTTCAAAGAGACAAAATGTAAAAGATTGACTTACCGCCTGTTTCACAATCGACAAGTATAGCATATTTGACCGATAAATTTAGCCCTTTCTCTTTCTTACACTTAAAAATAGACAAGGAGAGAGCCAACTTTATGTGGCAGATAAATTTACTCGTCGATTGTGAAACAGGCCCTTAATTAACAATTTATAGCATCGATCGCTTTTGTAAACTGCAATCATTTTCTCAGTTATAACTGGTTATTACCGGTTTTACCCGGTTATTTTCATACAAAAACGGTTAATAACCGGTTAAATTGCATTCCCTAGTTAGCACTATCCATCTTGATTAGGGAATCGATTCGAGACCAGTTGGGGATTAAAATAATTAAAAAATGATTCAGCCAAAGGAAAACCATAAAATACATTTGTGATACTAAGTATTCATTTGACGTAAATAAAATACCATTATGGTATTATGTCACATTAATTGACGATCGATACGGTATCATTATTTTATCCTGTTCATTACGGGAATATTGCCTAACAGCAATGACTAACTTTTCTAGAAAGAGACTGATTTTTAAAATGAACATAAATTATCATAATTATTGTTTATTTTTGGAACCTGTTGAAATATTCCAACAGGTTCCACGTACCACATACCAATTGAAAGAGTGTAGTTACCTGAAATTATCGTTTTTCTCCCCATTTAACTGGCCATCACCATTTAATTTTAAAAAATACGTGTTATATTTTAGCTTAAAGAAATACAAATACCTTGGTACCATGTGGATAGCTTTTCTCGAAATTATCCTCCTAATTTTATAAATCCGAAAATTTGTTCGTTAATATGTTACTCCTTCACGCTTCAACGGCTGGACGGATTTAGATGAAATTTGAAATTAAGATACAATCAAATGTCCGCGAAGTCGCCGGCAGAAGCTATAGTCTCACATAATTCGTAGCCATAATTGCCATATTCGTAGCATAAGTAGTCAAGAAATGGCTTAGCGTGATAAAAAGGCCAATGACACTTCGATACCTATTGGCCTACCTTTTTAAAATTCCATGTTGTTGTCCATACATAACCCTCACATCCAACCATTCCAGCACCACCTGTTTACGGCCCGCCGGCGCATATCGACTACCCGCCTAGCGCTTACGGCGCCCCGACGGCGCCCGCGCAGTACCAATCGGCGCCCACGCAGTACCACACGGCGCCCTCGGCGCCCACCGGCTTCGCTTCGCACAAGTACCCTTCGCATTTAGACGGTAAATAATTTCTCTATTGTTTTTAAGTCTTAAATTATGTAGGATAAGTGATATGCAAGTAGTTTTTATGTAAAGTGACAAGGCGGAAACGCTTCTGCTATTCCTCTCGTTCGCATTTTATAGTATTAAAAAATATACAGTTCTACAGCGCTACAGCCACGGACGCCACCTTCACATTATGTTATGGCTCTTACCATGATTTTACCTTATGGCCCCTTTACACGTTGGTGGATCATAGGCCAATTTCACAGACTCATTTACAGCTCAGAGTGAGCAACATATTCTTGCATTTGACTCTTACGTATCGTACCGTCCCTTACGCTGGACCAGGATCCGCCAACGTCTAGAGGGGCCATTACATTGTGACGACAGCAGAAGTGGCAGGTAGCATGCGGCAAAACAAATGCATATACTAGATATAAAGCATTCCACGAGTCGCCCAGGGCCTGCCGTAGCAAAGTTGCAGAGGCTACTAGTTTTTTTTTCTCTCTCTCAAAATGTATGGGATGACAGTTGACTTCATGGTTCATCGCTACGCAGAATGTCATCCCATACATTTTGAAGTTAGTGTCAAAGCTCACTTTTCAATGTCTCACCATGAGTTCATCCGGTGCCGAGCGGTTATGACTAGGGAATGCAATTTAACCGGTTATTAACCGCTTTTGTATGTATGGTTAAAACCGGTTATAACCGGTTATTTGCATTCCCTTTATGACTGAGCCAACTTTTAAGCACTTAACCGTGAAGCTCCTCTTACTTTGAACCTTCAATATATTATTAATAAAACACTATATTTACCAACCGCATTACTTTGGATACTATGGTAACCCAAGATTGTAAAGTAGTTTAATATTTAGGTCAGATACTTAAGTTAACATCATCTAAGTATTACGAAGTCCGGATAGTTACGATATGTTATTAATGGTATTTATAGGACAGTGCAATGGCTCTTAAAAGGTGCTTCGGTTTTCTTTAATACTACCATAACATAACATAAGATACTGATAAAATATAAAGGTTCGCAATATAAGAGCGCCTTTAAGAGCGTATGAGAGCGAGTGAGACAGAAGTACAAACCCGAAGTACCTTCTAAGTGTTCATAGACTGTAACATGGTGACGTTCATCGCGCTAGTTATATTTTAGTAAGATTTATTTTGATTTTGTAATTACATTTATATTGCGAACCTTTATATTTTATCAGTATCTTATGTTATGTTATGGTAGTATTATAATGACTTTTCTAAAACCTAAACAAACAACCAAACGAATGAGAATGCAAATGTTTTATTGAAAGTCATCTAAAATCGTGGAAAGGTTTAATAAACGAATTAAACTTCTTATTCATGTTAATATTCTTAAATAATCTTAACAAATATTAAGTTAGCAGTTACAAAGAAACTATAGAAGGTATATAAGTTTGGTCTTAAAGAGCGGTTGAGACATACTAAGTTACTTAACGGCTACGAGCCGTATAAGATAATTAAAGGTTTGCGAAAACGTTATTACTGTTTAAAGAAATAAAAAAAATTGAAGGCTTGATATTTAAATCATTAAGTACTTAAGTTTAAAAGTAAGATGAAGTAAATTCACAATTTACAATAAAGACAAAATTGCCATAAGAAATACGGCGTCTTTTACTATGAACATATAGGATACACCATATTTTTACAACGTAACTCCATTCATCAATAAATTTCGAAAATTAGGCTGAAATTATACATACGATTCCATTTGACAATTTATTAATATTTTTCATATTTGATTAACTTTCAAATTTGATGAAAAATTTACTTCTTCATATAATTTTATAAATTTACTTTTCGTAAAGGATTTTCGAACGATCACACATTGCATTGAAAAATTAAATGTAAGTATGCCAATTAACGCGTCTTACTGCCGCTCTCAGAGACGTCAATTAAATTTAACGCTTGTTTCGTGACGTGTTGTCTTATTCTATTGCTATAGCAAAGAAAGTGACAGCAGTTACTTTAATCAAGCATTAAATTTAATTGACGTCTCTGAGTGCGACAGTTAAAATAGTAAAGCATAAACACGCCTTTGATAACAAACACAAAGACAAAACCAATTGCGGAACCAATAAAAGATAAATTGGATCTTAAATCTACCATCAAAGGTGCGTTACGACACGGTCGACCTAACTAACTGGAAAGAAGTGGCATCCAATAAAGATGTAATGCGGTGTTACGTAAATAATGTTACAAGTGATACGGATGCTTGAACTGAATGTAACAAGCGTGGTGGTTGACAGGCCTTATTATTAGGTTCTAAGTTAACAGTTTGTTAGGTTGCCAAATACTTCATACATGGTTTAAATACTTATTTTGTATTGACACGGATTATATCTGTAGTTTTGAAGTAATAGGGAATTTTCATGACGTTTTTAACAGCTTCAATTAAAGCCGATTCATGTAACCAACAGTTGACAAAAGTAATTTTTTGAATAGCTATAAAAATAAAAAAGATATGAGCCAACAAAGACTTGATCCTATCGAAACAGAATTTAACATGGAGTTTATAATGAATGGCCAACCTGTTACATGGCCATGGAATCGTAATTGTAACAAACCATATACAATAGCCTGTAAACATTGATTTACCATCAATGTTGATGCGTTACGCGGTTAAACTCAATTGCAATATTCAATCGCAATGACCTCAACTTAGGAACTAAACATACTTACGCAACCGTCACTTCCGAGTGGATCCCAAATGTTACGCAATACACTTTAGATAACAAATTAATTACCAAAACATTATCAAGCTTCGTAATGCCCCGGGATCTTTACATGTTATATTTGCATAACTAAACGGACGTAACGACGTCTTGCATTGCTTTAAAACTTGTAGGTCAGTAGGTTACACTGAGGATACGGACTGGCTTCGATGTAGTTGTCATAGTTAAATATTTCTTACAACCTTTTGTTAAGGCTTCCGCGCATTTGAATGAAACGGTACATTAAGGCTGAAGCCAGACGAGCGTATTTTTTGAGTTGTGAGTCGCGTAATTTCTGCTCCTCCATTCAGTTTCATAGTAGTAGGAGTATGAAACTGAATGGAGGAGCAGAAATTACGCGACTCACAACTCAAAAAATACGCTCGTCTGGCTTCAGCCTAATAGGATTACTCAATTTAGGTACTCATGTGTCTGTCTGTCCGTCTGTCAAAGCAAATTTTCTTCGAATCTACTGATCCGATTAAGTTGATGCTTGTTCATATTTCAATGTGTGTAAAAGCTATAAGTATCGTACGGAACCCTCTCAACGTAACTTCAACTCGCATTTGTCTGTTCTTTTTTAGTATAAGTTATTTCATTTTTAGGCTTGTTTGTTTAATTTTCTTTGTTCGTGTCTGTCATACCGGTTCAAATCTCGCATTTTTTTTAATTCTTGTTTTCGTAATGGCCTATAATTTGGAATAAACCCGAGGGCAGTGCATTATGGTATCTAGGAGTTGATCTGATGATGAAGTTGCAACTGCATCTCCGCTGTACTTAACGTAGACCCATCGAATTTAAATTCGTTAGCTCTCAATTAGTTGACTACAATATAGTGCAGTCAGAAGCTAAATTCAAATTCAAATTTATTTATTTTAGAAAATTGATTACCTTATTACTCAACAGCAAGATACAAATAAACATACATGACAAAAAACAGCTCTATTTGGCAGGCGGCGTCTGGAGTTTGTTGCAATGCTTCTGGAAGGAGCCTTGAAACCTCTCTCCAATAGAACAGCATGCTGTTCTCTACACTAAAGCTTGTCTCAACTTTATCTGACAGTACCAAATTTAAAAATTATTCATTAGCATTAAATCATCGGCTATTCAAATGAGAAAAAGGGAAATTTTCTACACATATATATAATATATTATATTAATGAATGAACACAATGACCAAAATGCCGAAGACACTAATATTCTGTTTTCACTGCCACACACGGAATATAAACATCTTATGAATTATTCAGTTTGAAAAGTGTATAGCCCACTTACAACACGACCGAAAGGATTTTGTTAAGACTAAAAGACATACAAGTTAAGAGGCATGTTAAACACTAGAAGTTAATGTAAGTGAAGATATTCTCTCGGAGATTTATACAAAAATAGACAATCAGCATAAAAGTACTGTCATTCATGAAACAAAGCATTATTTAATAATAGTCTAGCCGACGATGGATACAAAAATTAGGAAAAAAGCACGTCAAATTGAACCGTATTTAATTGTATTGAAGTTGTATAAAAAACATCATTAACGATGCAACAGATTTTTAAATACTTACCAAATATTACAGATTCAAGTGTGTTTGATCCCTATGGCTATTTTCTTTCAGAGTTGATAGTGATGTCATCAGTTGTAGACGACGTTGTTTCTAACCCACCACCACCGCCATACCCCTCTCAGGAGCTCACTGACAGATATTACGATCTCATATCAGCGCTTTGGTAAGCTGCCATCAAAGATGTTGGTTCATTTTCAAAAATAGAATGTTCTGTCCTTTATGGTTATCAGTGGCCTGTGTTATGAATGTTCCTTTTTCATTTCTTCGTTGAACTTTTACTTTGTCTGTTAGAGTAGTTTCATCTTCATTCAAAATGTTATTTTCGTCTATCTATTTATTGATTTCACTTAGCATGTTCCAGTTTTCGGTTCTCAGGCGACCTTCTTACTCTAAACACACATTTACATAAACGTCTGCTTTCCCTTTTAAACGGAAATAGACATTTGTCATGACTGACGGTTACTAAACCTTGCGAATGTGAATCGGTGGTTATAAAAATTCAACCAATAATTTAAATTTGTCAACTGTTACGTGTCATAATTTTTCTAATGTCGCAAAACAGGATGAAATGTTCTCATTTTGATGCGATTGTATTTTTTTATACCAATTTATAAATGTGTGAAGCTTGAACGATTTTATAACAATATGTGTATTGTCATTGAAGAAAAGTCACACGAGTTTTCCGCTGTCGTTTTCGCATCATAATAATAGTGAAACTAAAGTCGTCGCTATTTATTTACTGACAAAGTTAAAAAGATAACACAAAACGTTAAAATATGGTTCAAATCACGATTGCATAATTTTAGGAAATTTAAATTGAAATTATTGGAAAGTTTAATTTAATCAGTTTGTTGTGTAACGTCAAGAAAACAAAAAAAGTTAACCTTAGTAATCTATTTCATTTAGATCTTAGATATTTTCAAATTGCGACTTGTGATCTAAAGAGGACAGCTTGTTCTTTATTAACAAAAAAAATATTGAACAATACACAAATGATATATATTTTGAAAATATTTAATTTTCAAAATATAACATTTGTGTATTGTTCAATATTTTTTTCCGCAATTGTTACTATCAGGTTAAGCAGTTCCTACATTTGATCACTAATATTAAAGGTTAGCGACGTATTTGGAACTCTTTTGGTTTTTCCATAGTCACAAAAAATTACCACGTAAAATGTCCCAATAGAATACAAAATATCGATTAAAATAAACATTCCAAATCAGCGCGATGCTCGTGATTTAAGTTTCCAGTGAAAGTGCATTATGTCAGAACTGGCTCAGCCGGTTCTGACGCCATTTTTGCTAAAGTAGACAGGAACGAGGAAACTTCTCATTTTAATTACACGCTATGAGACATTTTACTATTTTAATACATACTTATTAAGTATATTATGCTATGTGTAACTGTATCTAGTCTTCCGCTCATTAAAGGAGTTGTTAAACGCATGCAAGGTGTAACATTATTGAGATATAATAACGATCGGGTGCAATGCAAATGGAATTTACCATAAGCAAGCTACTATAGATTAAATATTTATGTTTTCCTTAACATTATTATACTTAGAAGTAAATACATTTTGAGATAAAAGCAATTACTTTGTTTTTTAAACCAATAAAAAAACCTTTAAATAGCACGTCGTTGTTGTTGTTGTGTTGTTTTTTTGTATTGTTCATAAAGAATTCCAAGCATAAAGACAAGGACAATATAATTATGTTAAAAAACTAGTATATTTATGAAATCTCTTAGATCTGTGTTATTTTTGCTATCATGAATTCTGAGATTTTGTTCATTTTTAAATTTTTGTACGAAGTACATTTTTGACGTTTCCAATGTATTTTTAAAAGTTTTTTTAATGTTAAATAATATAATGTAATTTACGATTACTTTGGAAAATAAATGTCATATCAATATAATGCAGCGATATAGCAGCCAAAAATTGACCACTGCCAGGAAGGAGGTGTCTCGTAGAATCGTCATATAATCAGCTTTACTAAGAGCCAACTTCACCAATGAAATTAAACGCGATCAATTCCTAACTCTGGTTAGTAAACGTCAGATTCATACGAAAACTGTCATTTTAACTCGAGTTAGCGTCTTAACCTAGTTTAAAAATTTGATCGCGTTTAATTTTATTGGTGAAATCAGCCCTAAGTTTATGATCTGCTTTATAATAATCGGAAAGAAAGACCACCTGACAGTCTTACAAATGTTTAAATTTAGGCATTTCATGATATTTTCCTCTTTAGGTACTATTTTAGGCCATATGAAAAAAATATTTCCTCAACTTATACACTAGGTATAACTGGGTCAATCTGGTATCGTTTTTATGTCTTTTATTTATTTGTTTATTGTAAGAGAACGTATAAGTGAAGTGTACGAGTAGGAAGCGTTTTGTTGGAGCCACTTATTGCATAACGGTCGCCGCCGGCGCATGTTTACGCCTCGAATATAGTAGTAAAGCGGTAGCGTGTATCTTGAGGAAAACAGTAACATCTTTAAAGCGGCACTGTATGCACAAACTTGAACTTTTAACATACTTTAAACTAAAACCCGTTTTAGTTACATTTAGACGAACATAAAATAATTAAACTTCACGATTAAAATCCGGAACGGTTCGACTTGCTTTCGGATTAAAAAGGAGTCTATCATCAGGAAATGAGTGAGTTCTGGTTTTTAACCGTGAGTTTTAACCGTTTTTCCATGACATTTAAACCAGTTTAAGGACGTGTTTAAATTGGACTTGCTTTAGGACTAAAAAGGAATAGGTATATCATCAGGAAATGAGTGAGTTCTGGTTTTTATCCGTGAGTTTTAACCGTTTTTCCATGACATTTAAACCAGTTTAAGGACGGGTTTAAATTTAAAAACTTCCTACTTTTACAGTCAACTGAATAGGTGCCGTCATATCGTAAAAAATACCATTACAATATGTATCGATGCTAGAAGGCCTAACTCAAAGTGAAAGAGAGAGGTACAGTCAAGGACTTCAATTGTTGAGCCACTATCCCTGTCGCATAGCGGTAATCATTAATTTTGGCGTAATTTCTTTCATGTGGCTCGACGCTGTCATTATGACAGGGTTCCATAGTGGTTCAACAATTAAAGTCCGTGACTGTACCTATTATTTTATCGAAATACCTTTCATCGATCGTATCATTACGCAGAATTTTCATTACATCGCACGGTATTTCTCGCTTTGTTAGTTAATTTGTATTGGTAGTCACAAGTCTAAAATAACTTAAGTAGGTAATTTACGAAATTAATGTTTACAATATATCCTGAAAATATTATGGTCTCAGCCGAAAATAGCGTTAGATGAAATGAAATTCGATGAAATGATACCAATGAAGTGAAATTCGATACAACGATGGATTACCTAAAAAGATACTCTGGGTGTTACGGATTCTGAAAGTTATCCTAACCTAGAAGTTAGGATAAAGACAAAGATAAATAAAGATAAAGATAAAAATAAAGATAAAGATAAAGATAACGATAAAGATATAGATAAAGATAAAGATACAGATAACCTTACACAATTGTATGAGAAAATCGCTGTTGTTGTTTGCCGCTATCGCTTCTCTTATCACCGTGGTCGGCTAAGTAGGTAGTGAAAGAACACCTCTCGAGAAAGGTCTGGGAGTCGAATCGGTGATATAATTGAAGTCATCTGCTCACTGGAGCGGGCGGTTATATCACTGCCCGATATAATACCACTATGTCGGTCAAATCAAGCGTCTGGGTGACTTAGGTGAAGAAGAATCTATGTCAGTTTTTTGTTAGATTGGCGATCGCACTGCCAATGCTTCTAATCTGCGGTCCAAAAGTAAAAAGCATGAAACAAGTGTATGAAGTCTTTGATTTTTGTTTTGATCGTCAGTAATGCTTTGTCTGATCGATACTGTCATCAGTTTCTATATCGTTCTGTATTGTCTTTTTTCGTTCTTTTTATCTTTTTTTCTCAGATAAGAACTTAACCCACATGTTACTACGCAAATTTCATATTTGTTTTCCTACAATACAGCTTGATTTTAATAGCTACATTTAAAAATCGGTGCAATTCGAAACATTACAGTTTCAGTAATATGTGTTTTGATGTTATTTTTTTATATAAATAAACATTATTTTAGGAACTAATTGCAAATATTATCACAGGTCGATTACACGTTTAGGTGATGGGATTACGAAACATAAGATAATCATTTCCATTCCCGTTGTATTTAAAAACTCGTCATTGTTATCTTAGTATTTTATTTATGTTCTTATTATTGGGAATAAGTTTTGAACTGTCGTAATCATTATTTAGTAACAAGTTGCTAAATAACATTTTAACATAATTACTTTTATCTTTTTCTTCGGTATTTACAGATTACAACTTATTAATTATGTTTTATGTATTATTTTATAGGGGAAGAAATGATACACCACACGATTCCTGTTTACTTTCGAAGAATAGGTACCTTTTTCATACACGCACATGACAGTGTCTGAAGAATGACTATGCGAATGACCTAACTCTGACTTCTAGAACTTTCTAAAACGATTTTCTCTAACAGCTTATATAACGGACGTGACGATTTTTCATTTTTCATATACAATTTAAAAAAAAGGAATGAGTTGTTTCTATAATGGCGGTTTATTTTGTAGTAATTTACTACTTAAAGTAGGTATTTGGGACACACCCCACAAGTAAACAGTTTGTAGGTGATCACGTTAAGACTAATTCAACAATGAATGACTAAATACAGGTTTAACCACGGTTCAGCTGGGTGTTTAGTAAATGTTTTAATGACGTTTTATCGACAGACGTAAAAATCAAAATAGTCATAGTTGCAATTAAGACGTTGTTGACGTTGTTGTATCCCAAATTATTAAAAACAAATATATTCTTATAAAGATACTAAACTGCGTTACCGTATTTTAAAACGAAAACAGATTGTTCTTTATGCTTTATACATGGACGATAAAAAATTAAGTTCCCAGAATTGATTGAAAAGATCGGTCTTGGACAGCGATGACATTTTAATGCTCTTAGCGACGTCAATGACTGTACTTTCACTTGTTTATTCACTAGATTAAACCACCTACCAACTACACGTACCCTTACCCTCTTATTCATAAACGCACAATAGCTAAAGTGTGCTTAAAATATGCTTTGTCCTTATCTGTCATTGTGACATTTCCTTTTGACAGAAAGGGACTACTCATACTTTAACTGAAATAGGTTTATAGTGCGTTTATGAATAGGGGTTAGTAAGAACTATGATAAAACAGACATTATGATTGACTTGACTTAATTTCCCGAGACAGGCCGGGGTAAACTGAACGGAGTCCACGCTGGTCTCGTGATTCTCACGCCGCTGGAAGATGGCAGCACCAGCGATACGCACCACACCTCACCGGCACACACTGGTCACACCCCCCTAGAACCCCCCACATCCATCCTTCATACAGCCTTCAGCGCCATTAAGAACGTATTCTCCTCTGTCGCTCCCTCTCTAACAGCCACTCACAATTCCGAACCTCATACGTATCAACCACCACCTCCACCTATCCCTTCCTTCAAACCTATGGCCTGGGATGCTGTTAACTCTTATGGTGAACCAGCCATGGTCGAAGCGTACCCTGACTATGATCCTCGGAATCCACATCCTCCTTTTAACAACTATGCGTCCAACAAAAAGTCTGTCGCTCCTCGACCCGTCCCAGTTATCCACAACAAAGGCCTGACTTCAGATAAAATACAGAAGATAAGTTACAATCTAAACAAGATTGCGGCTTACATGAATGAAAACATCCAACGTTCTTCGGAAGAACATCCAAAATTAACTGCGATGGATGTTTACCGAGACATGCTAGTCAAAGGCGAACTTCCACTTCTCCCTACCCCTGTTGTAACTGACAACGAAATTGGAGTATTACCTGCTGATCTCCTTCCCTCTGAACCTCTGACAACCACGACCTCGACAACGACGACAACGACAACGACGACCACTGAAAAGCCAACGACGACGACTGAACGCCAGAAAGATAGGAGAAAGAAGGACGTGAAGTATATACTAAGAGGCAACAGGATTGTCCTAATTTGAACACTACTGACACGACTGACTGAGGTATGTGTGAATAACGACTATGACTAAGTTCTGCGGAACCTTCGTCATCCACTCAAAATACGTCACAGGGAAACAAAAGTTTGTAGCCAGCCCGCACTGGCCTACGTACAGCGTGTTGTTTTTCTATGACGATTTGATCGGACGTCAAAGGTTGTTCAGAAAATGACTTGACTTGACGTAAAACACCAATAGCACCACACTAACACACTCTTTTGTATGTAGTTGTAGTTTGAACGTAGTTAGATACACTCTTGCGTAACTATTAACTCTATTTTACAGGTTGTCATGATTGGTATTTCTAGAAACGACTACTGGTAACTTTCTAACGTTATGAATTTGACTATAATTTTGGACACAATTATATCCACGCAGCCAGTAGTACTTTGTAGAACTTTATCATTATGTTAGTTAGCTACTCATTAAACTTGTAAATATTATACTCGTATCTTCATTGGTCATCTTGGCAGTATTCTATTACAGTTCTATTACTTTTATATGATTCAAAACATTGGAGTTTTGTTATTAATAAAACTAATTTAATTCTTTTCAATCTTAATGCTAACCGTATTTTGTAAGTTTTTTGGGTTTTAATTGTTTTATGTATTAGGTAAGTTTAACGTCAATATCAGCTGATGGTAAGTGACAGCGAGGTCGACGATTGAGAATGGTATACTAGATACTTATTTATATGAGATGTTTATGGTATTATTAAGAAAAATTGTTCAAAGATCTTGGGCTTCTTGATAATATTGTAAACTAGAATTACGTATTCAATGTAGATCAATACAAATTAAATAACTATAGTTCGCCTTAGGCAAACGTAAGTTGAAATCGAAGTCCTACTTCAATCATGTCAGAGAAAAAGTAACTTGATCAAATGAACGCATTTTTGCCGTTGAAATAATTAATAAAAAAAAATCTTTTTGGACAATTTACAGAAATATCATCACTGAGTGATTCCACAAATGACTTAAGGCTAAAACTTTATAAGGTTACTTTTTCCATAAGCACACATTTCAATGCACTCTCATTAACTACCATATACGGCTCTTTTTTTAAATATAACATTATTTACAATAATATAACAAGCTATTCAATATTATTATTAAAATTTCAGATATTCCTGAACACGGTGCGGTATTAGGAGGGGAGGATCTTCAACACTACTACTACCATCAGTAATCGGCAACCAGTGATACCTAGTTTTAAAATAAACTTATCTAAAGCCCCTTTAACTGTCCACGAAATGTTGACGACTACTGCACTAGACTTGAGTCAAAAACCGTATATACGATACATGAAAACTACCATATTAATTCTTCCATGGCTATTGATAAGGTCGTTTATGGAATGGATCTTCTTAAACAGTTGTGCCTTTTTTAAACAAAAAGATAGTGAAGCCACATGCACTTTCCATCACGCATCCTTGTCTAACTAGTGTTGCGAGAATAGGATGCATAGAGGCGAGAAATTGCTTGGTGTTTTATTAGAATGGCTTAGGTTGTAAATCATTTTCTTTGTAAAGATCTAAGAGTGTCCGTCCTCAATAGTTCGTGGGAAATCCTTAAAGTAATCATTGCATGGATGTTAGAAGCACTGTGCAAGTAAACTTTATTTATGTAAATTAAGGAGTAAGTCAAAAAGAATTTAATACAAAATTGTATGATTGTTATATTGTATTGGTTAAGTTTGAAAAATTATTGGCTTAATACCAAAGTAACAGTGTCATTGGCTATGAAAGAAAAGGTTGGCTGCAAAAGGTCACTTGAAAAAAAGTTAATTACAAATTAAACTCCAGAAATAAATCATAATTGAAGAGCAAGTATTGTTAAAAAAATGTATAACGGGACTATGTTTTTTACTACAGGATATTTTATAAAAACAAATGAACTTTCATGATGAATATTTTTTTTATATGATGTTCATTGAATTCAAAACGGACACATTCCAAAATCAGTCAGTGTTGCATTTTAAAATTAGAAGCTGTTCGTATAAGATTTTCAATGCAAGAGCAAATTATTTTGGAATGTGTCCGTTTTGAATTCAATGAGTGAATACCTAATACGTTAAAGCCATTTATTGTTCTCCTACAAAGAGAAAGATGTTATTTTATTATGTCCCAAACGCTATCATACTAAAATAAATGTAACAACTGATTCGACGAAGAGGAAATTGGAACATGGATTTCTACAAGCAAAAATTAAACCCTGTGGTTTCTGTCGAAATTGATTGACATTAACATACGCTAAGGCATGACAGTTTACGTCAATCTTATAGATACATTATTTTTTGACTTCTGCGTCATTGATATTCCGTAAAACTACACAACTATGATCCTAACCTGCAACAATAGTCCAACTTTCCTCATTACATTATTCTAAAATATGATACCTTACTGCTATTATTGCTGGGTATATGTACTGTTTGGCCTAAAATCGATCGCTCTAAACTCTAGCTATAGCTAAAGCTATCATGTTTTTAAAATAATGCGATAAGTAAAATTGGACTATTGTTGTAGGCCAGGACCATAGTTATGTAGTTTTACGGTTCGCAATTTGGTCGAATGGAAGTTCCAATATATGTTTTTAATTTGATGATACTACCATGAATCTAATAGGACGTAGTTTAGCGAAAAGGATCCACAAAACAAAGCAAATGTATTTGAATTTGAATTTTATTGCTGTCAATTTAATGTCAAAATCTACAGGTGTGAAATTTGTGGGTTGGATCCTTTTCGTTAAGCTATGTCCGAGCTGAAAAAGTATATTAAGTACTATTTTAGTATTTTATTTTGTATAGACGATCTTTTGTCTCCATATTTTATATAGACGATCGCAAAATATGAAATGAACGCTTTTGCTTCAATTTGTAAAACGCCTTGAAAAATTGTGAGCAGTAGAATGTAGCAATGTACAGTCAAAGTCATAAATATACCTACGTTCCCAAGATGTCAAAAACATCTACACTCTACACGCCCCTATGTCACTTGTGTCATGATAAGGTCTATGACGTCTATGTTTACATTATATTTGGCGCGATGGCCGAATAGCTATCAGTGCTTTTGACTGTACATAACAGTACTTTTAGCTTCTTAGCTTAGCTTCAGCCTTCTGTTTGCTATTGCTATCGCTCATTCCCAAAAATACTAAATTTCTCTTTTTACCAGGTTCTCAAAAAACCAAATTCAAAATAGGTATGGGGTGAAGGTAATAAAAAATACCCTAATTTGGGATTCTGATATATTGAGAATCTGTTATTTTAAAATACTGGTACTGGTACTGGTGGTGTTTCGGGAATGAGCATAATATCATCTCGCAATCGCAATTGACAATATATTTGTCTATCAAAAATAATTGAAAAACTGGCAGTATGTACTTATTTAAAATTGCGTCTCGTTGTAGTAACTAATTTTTGTAAAATTTCCTGCTGCTTCAAATTCCAAGCAGACAATCGCAAACAGATTTTTTTTCGGCGAAAATTTTGTAAATTCTTCGTTCGCATAAACAAACATGTCATGACCATGTCTTATTCAACTAAGCGAATAATAAGTATTCGCTTGTATAGTTGGTTCCAGTTTAAATGACGAAAATGCACTTAACGCGGGATTTTACAACTTCTTTAGTTGCTAAATATGAAAGAAAAAGATAACAAAGGGACGACCGAAGTGTGGCACGTGCCTTTGAGTAGCTCAACCCTTCTTGATCATTGAAATAAAAGATTTTTTTAAGCCGTCTATTTTGTAATGCAAAAATATACTTATTAAATATTCCTATATTATGTAACATTCAATACAATTTCAAATTGTCATTATTGATACATAATAAATCAACACAACACTAATACATATCGCTTATTCTTATGGCTAACATGCAATAAAAAACTATCAAGATTTTTTGTTCACAGTATACTTTGGCCGTACCGACACACCTTCGTAATTGTTTTACAACCCTACTTGAAGATAACAATTGAACAATAGATTTTGGTAATGGTTGGTTTTAAGTGCATTTTCGTCATTTAAACTGGAACCAACTATACAAGCATCAATTTACTTACTGTTTTGTTAAGTATAAGTACTACTTAGATTTATTCACGTTTACTATCCAACCTATTTATTCAATGGTCTATCTATGTAAATAATCGGTGTAGCTATTTCTTAGTACGAATTTATTAGCGGTTCCTGTAGCCAGGTAATGCTCAATTAATAATGTATTTATATAACGAGTAGTTAGATAATTAAAATGTAAGGGTAAAACTGGTTTCATTTTCCTTAGTAACATCGTCACAGACTACATACCTATATACATACAAAGGCTGTATTCATCATCATAATGTACCTATGCTGGAGTTAAGGAAAAAGTGGGTGGCGTGCCGTATCAGTGAGTCAAACCGCCGTACAGCGGCCCTAGTTAACATGCATTACGCTAACTAGCTTTTCTATTCCTTTAGTTTTTAAACCAATCGCGTCACTGGTAGATCACGTGATACGAAGAGTAAAAACGAAATGAATAGAAACGCTAGTAAGCGTAAAATACATCTTGGCTAGGGGCCTTTACATTCCCAGCTTCTTAACCCTTTGAACGCCTTTGACTTGATACAAACGTCGTCCTCACAAGCAATGACAGCTGAAAACCACATCTAATGTCAACTTTACGTCACAAATACTCGAGTCTATTTTGCACTTTATCTGTGACCACTAAATGGGTCGATGGCGTGGTAGGCACGACAGTACACGACCACTTTAGTGGTTCTTGGCGTTCAAAGGGTTAGGTTTCGTCTGGCTATCGCTATCACGCTTGCACTCGCAACTGACAGTATATTTGTCACTCGTGTGTCATAGAAAAACGAAGATTGCCTATAACTATTATAGGAAAATATTAGCACTGTACTCAGAGGCATAACCCTTAATAGGATCACTCGCGTGTCTGTCTGTCCGTCCGTCTGTTACATTACAGCCAATTTCCGAAACGACTGAACCGATCGAGTTGAAATTTGGTACGCATATTATGTAAGTCGGTGACCCAAAGACGGACGCGACATGTAACGTAACTAAATAAATAAATTTAAAAAATGGGAATGTGAAATGATTTTTTTTTGTTTTTCACGTTCGGGGGAAAAAAAAGGTTGGCAGACTATATTGTTTGGCATACCAAATGAAAGGGTTTGTACTGATAATCTCAAATATATGTATACTTTACATAAGATAAAAGGTGAATAGAAGGTTGGTAGAGAATGTCTTACAGCAACACTGAGAACAAAAAAAAATTATGGCTTCAAACATATTGTGACTAAAAATAATCATGGTAGACAATATAGTCGTAAATCCACTTTATCTTAATTAATCGGCTTCTAAATAATTCGTAATTTAAAAAGCGCCTGAAATAAAATTCTACGCAAAAAGCCTGTCCTCATACCAAAGGAGGCGACTAACTTCGAAGTATTAGTATAAGTATTTTGAATTTAATTTGGTTTTCAATACAGTATACAATGCTTTGACTCCTACATTGCAGTTAGGCCATCTGGTATTACCCGTATTACGGCTGTACCTATCATAAACATATATATCACAAGCGCCTGAATTTTAAAGGAAGCACACTCAACTGCATGGAACTGTTCAATTGCAGCTGTTGGAAAAAAGCACGTAATATACATTGAGTTAAATTACAAGTTCGTGTTTGTTAGCACGTTCGCCTTTAACCTAAACTCAACATTAACTTGAATACTATAACCACAGAACAGAAAAAACAGTAGAATTGCAAGTGGGCGTGTAACGTGTGGCATGCTTATGCGGAGTTCCGCGCAACCTACGACACTTTTGCCGCGATCGCTTATTTTTCGAAATAAATCCAGAAGCATGCCTTATTGTGCTATTTTGGAATGTAAAAACGATAGCGGCACCAAAACATTTTCTATGGCGGCTTGTTGTTTTTATGATACTTTGAGTATTGGCGACAACAGGTCTGAGGCTCTACTTTGAAATCCGTAATTCGAACTTCGTCTATTGATATCCCTTTTGCTCTCGACGCATCACTAATTCGCAAAAAAGTGACGGGGCGATCCGAAGTTCAAATTACTGATTTTAAAGTAGAGCCCCTGATACTAAGCGAAGCTCATGCCACTTCCACTGGTTTTTCTATTCCGTGACTATAACGGTCGCACTCAGAGTCAATTGACGATTTTAACGTTCCTTAGTAACGGTTTTTCATGCACAAATTTGAAAAAGGAACGCGTTAATTTGTTTCTAAATTATATCTGAGTATGGCGGTAAGATTCAATTAGATTCCTTTATGAGGGTCAATGTTTTCTTGATCATGATCACTGATCAGTGTTTAGTAGAATCAAGTGATGAAACCTATTAGAAAGTCGTATTAGACGCAATTTGCTTGCCTACTCCGTGTTGCCCGTCTTTCCCCTAGCTGTTAAAAAGTTGGACGTATGTTCTGTTTAAGAAAAATGTGTTTCTATATACATTTTATACTGTGTGTGTGTTCTCCAAAAACATGTAGCAATTTTTTTAGATTTAGACCTACCTATAAGAAACAAACGCCAACTAAAAAATATGTCCAAAATAAACTCAACTGACGAATTAAATAACACAAAATAACAATAAGCATAGGTATCAAAATAAAAAGAAGTAAATAAAATAGATTGTAATATCATAATTTCAAGAATTCACAAAGATTTTTTTTTAACCCTTAACCACCTACGTGCGGTCTCACAGACAATGGATTACTCAAAGTTGTCAATAACTGTACGCGAGTACATCGCACACGCGTCTGTGACCTTCTACCTTTGCCCAGCCTCCCCTTAGTGCCGGCCATGCCATCGACGCGTTCAGAAGTGTGCTCATTAGGATTTGGTGATTAAAAAAAATAGCATTGGCGGTCTGTGAGACCGCATGTAGGTGGTTACTATAATTTTTGGATGGTCTCCGAGACCGCACGTAGGTGGTTGTGTTATTTTAATGCGTCTCCCGATCCGATTGCACATACAGGGGAGCAAGAGCATGACCAGCCAGAATCGTCGAATGATAATGTGCCATTAATACAGCGGCGATCAAGACCTAGAAACAAGAATTATTTTCGGAAAAATCGGTTTATTTGGTCATCTGAACCGCCATCTCTGGGATCAAGAACCTTGCAACAAGAAGAAGTTGAACGCCTGTAATTTTATAAAAATAACCCATTTTTAACCAAAATAGATGGTTTAATAGCATTGTTGATTGCTCAATTTTAATATTTTATAATGAAAAGCTTTATATAACATTCCTTAATATTGAGATCTCATGTCCTGAAGGATACCTAGTTTTTTGATTAAAAATGTAAGAAGTTCCTAAATATGTTAAGTTTAAAAGATAATAATGTTGATTATTTTTGTAAAAGTGTTGACTAATAAATGCCTTAAACTGTGCAAAGAGGACTTACTACACTTAAACACCGGTCAGCTACGTTAAAGTTAACAATTCAGGTCCCATAACAAGTAGCGGTCTCCATGACCGCAAGTAGGTAGTTGTGTGATACAAATAGCACGTAGGTAGTTAAGGGTCTATGTTTCAATAACTTCCTTCGTATTCTACTACTAAATAATAATAATATATCCTTGTTGACTAGAGGCACTATAGCGTCTTCTGAGCTAACTTACATAATAAATCATTTTCTACTTTATTGAACATAGAATAAAAACATCAAGTCGATAATTTGACAAAATAATAGTGATTAATAACATTGAATTGAGTGAGCCAGAAGGAAATCGTGGATGGAAAATTGCCGCTACGTTTTATAAAGCACCTTACAGACCAACTGGTCGATGCGTTTCAGACTAAATGAAAAAATACTCAAATACCACTTTAGTGATCTTAAGCTCATCGCGCTGCTAATTAAGCAATTTGAGAAACTTTTGAGGTGATCGTATTTTGTATATTTATGTAGTTACCAAAGGTTTTTGGAACTTGTTCTTCTAGCCTAAAGTTTTTCGAGTTGATGTAGCTATACCTAACCTTTAGACCGTTTAGTTTTGAAATGGTTGGTACAATGTTGGTTATTTTAATAACTAATTATTTTTAGTCTACTATTCAAGGAGGAAGTTCATGTGTTTAACCTCGTATGTATGTATGGTTATTTCTTCTTTAGTAAAGGCTTAACAAATGGCCCGATTTCGACAAACAAGGTGTCGTCCAATGTCAACGTAACTATCTCTAAAATGGCGGATTTAGATGTTTAATTAAGCATGGTTTTACTTGTATAGAAGCTAATATCTAAACATACAGTTGGTTTTATAATAAGATGTAATTTTGTTAGGTTAGGTTAGGTTACCCATATCTGTTGGCTTTCAGGCCGAATATGTCAAAGCACACAAAAAATATATCTGCGTAGACAAGGGAAAAGTAAACGCAGCGAATCTGTTGCAGCCTTTAGAGCGATGGCGGTAAAATGACTGTGCTCGCCGTTTCCTTCACCCGGCGGAAAGCAGCACTTTACTGCACCGTTCTAGATACCCATTACCCACCAGCTTTACAGTCGATTAGTAAAGCTGTCCAGATAAATATTTAATTCGTAAGAGCCCATATAAAAAATTTCGATCGCTTCGATAGTCTACGTTAGAGTGTAATTCCAGTGTAATTTCGGCTCTGTTGCAATCGAAATAAAAAACGAATTGAAAGTATGGCTTTGTGCACGGGACTTGTGGGACTTTTACATTATTATTAAACATTATGTTTTCCACTGGACTGCGAACTAAGGAAATATTCTTAAATCGCGATATGTGAATTAGGGCGCGACGTAAAGCAGTGTAACTTAAATGGGAATAAAACGTTACCTTTTATTTATGTATACGCTAATGGAATCACAAAAAATAGACAATTTACTATATACATAATAGAACGAAAAACAAAGATTAGGCCCCCTAGTAAACACTACAACACAGGAATTAAACCTAATATAATACTGAGTTGCTGCTTTTAAAAAAAAACAAATAGACGTTACACGAGAAACGGTCAGTTTCTTTGCTTACGATATTTTAGCAATTCAGCGAGGAAACGCTACAGAAAACGGTACAATGTCGCTAAGGCCTCTTAGATATAATCTACTTTTTATTTGTATTTGTTAATTTCATATTCGTTAGTAAACACTTAATTTCCATAAAAGTTAAAATATGTATTCATAAAACGAAATAGAAAAGCAGAGTTAAACTCAGTTAAGCCTAAATAGAAGAAGTAGGAACCTCTTTCGGCCATGACTGTACAGCGTGATCAATTTGTATAAGAACTTCGATCTAAGATTCTGGTTCATCATTAGCACTCATCAGTCAGTGAAACTACATACTTATTCAGTTAAACTGTTATAAGAATCTACTGGTTATACTGCTCTATCCTAGTTAGAGACTTCAAGCTCTATAATAACATAATATTAATGCCTAACTTTGTTTGCTGGATTTTATTTATAGTTAATGCAAAGCAATTCCATGTTCATGTACTTTTTAATACCTGACAGAAAAAGAGTAGTGTCACAGTATTGTAGTGTTATAATATAAGTTTAACGAGTAAATCTGTGTATATGTGTGCCTGTCTGTGACATAGCTCCCAAACTGATAGACCGATTTGGATGCGGGGTATTTTATAAGATAGCAAGATTAATCAGGATAGTTCTCTGCTATTTTTCATAAAAATTGGTTGGGTTGTTTAAGAAATTTAGCTTTTTATATTTAATAGTTATACATACGCTCTGTCGCTTCTACAAAGCCCGCCATTTGTTTATCTTATTTTATTTATTAACGAACAGGTACAGTTCTGAATTATGTTTTTCCGAATATTCACTTGTCCGAATTTTCATTTTTCCGAATGAATTATGTTATGCTGGAGCTATTTTCGAACAATTGCATAATTTAATTGCTATACAGTTAGGTAAGGTTTGATTTATAATCAATGTAATATAACATATAATATAACAATAAATGTAACACAGGGATCCCTAGCTCAGGACCCACTGTATTGTTTCTACCTCTTGTAAGGTTTCATTTATGCAATAAACATTTTCATTTTTCATTTTCATTTTCAATGTCCATAAATAAATAAATATGCATTCGGAATTATGTAGTGTATCCAATTTATTTGTTTACCTTAAGTCATCGCTATTTGGTTTAAGGACTAAAAACGTCAATTAGGCAATTAAAGTCACGCTGAAGTGATGCAACTGGAATGCATTACTCAGTGAGAGTTTCAGCGGTCGCTGACTCGGCGCGTGCGATTAGAAAATATTACGTACTAGTAAGCTGTTATTATTGGTAAATCACTTACAAGATCTAGCAATCGCAGGTGCGCTGCCGGCCTTTGAGAAAAGAGTAGGCTCGTTTTTTGACCCCCAAGTCCGGGTTTGGAATCAAAATACAAAATACAGTTTATTTTTGTACAAGTAATTTTAGAAGTATACCTAAAGGTTATTGAGACATTAGGAAAAACTGATAAAAGCGGCTTTTTACCCCCTTTTCACCTCTCACACTCGTGGATTTTTAGTCTATTAATCAGAACTCAAGGAATAACTGTACCAAATTTCAAAACTATACATGAACACAATGACATTCGGACTATTTTTCTTGGGTTACAAATATAACTAAATAAACTCTTGAGTTATTTTATTTATAAGTACTTGGTATTTTAAGATGTTTTGTATTTTTTATGTGTAATTTATTATAAAATAAAAATCTAACATTGGACGTAGGTAGGTATAGAGAAAAAATAAACACTTTTAATAAATTGTACAATGAAAAATAGCTAAAAACGACCTAACCTAATCTCCGTCCCCATTCTCCAAGTCATTAACGTATGCAAAATTTCATGGTTAAAAGTTGGCCGAAGAAAGCGACCAGGCGTCGGTGATACTACAATACCGCGTAACTAACAAATTAAATAAGTGGCAAAATGTACCTTACTGACTTACTTGCAAAGGTGTATTTTGCAACTTATTTAATTTGTGAGTTATGCGGTATTGGAGTATCATCAAAGCAGGGCCACTAAAAGGATTAAATGAAGTTAATATTTTTTATTCAAATCATACGTGAATTTATACATACATACATACATTAAATCACGCCTGTTTCCCAGAGGGGTAGGCAGAGACCACTTCTTTCCACCTGCTACGATCTTGACAAATCTCTTTCGCTTCTTCCACATTCATACATCGAGTCATGCACGCACGTCGGTTTCGGGTACTTAAAATTAGGCCCTTTTCCGGTATTTCTCCGATTTGATTCGAAAAAGTACGCCTAGGGCGGCCCCTTCCGACCCTTCCACTCACATGAATTCATCTGCCTACTTATTAAGATTAAATTGGAAATAATTTAATGATATTTTATTACAAGCTTCTATTTAACTTGCAATGTATGTATATGTATGTATGTATGTACGGGTCAAATCTTGCAATTTTAATTTGACCCACAGATCGATTTTGCACCCCCGTAAACCCCTAAATTACTTTCATCGAAATCATTACAGCCGTTTTTGAGTATAAATATAATACATATATACAAACTAGCTTCTGCCCGCGACTTCGTCCACGTAGATTTCGATTAGTTGTACCCTCGGGAAATTTTAAATTTTCCGGGATGATAAGTAGCCTATGTGTTAATCCAGGATATAAGCTATCTCCATTCCAAATTTCATCCAAATCCGTCCAGCCGTTGCAGCGTGAAGAAGTAACAAACACACACACACACACACACACAAACTTTCGCATTTATAATATTAGTAGGATATGGCTCATTTTATATTATAGTATAGGATTCACAGTTTTAAGCAATGCCAGTTTTATTTATTGTAATTAACGAATACTTACACCTTTATTAAAGAATGATTGATTGTTGTGGGGGCGCTTTTTTTCAGTAGTGGTCTCCTCATGGGAAGTTTTTTGACTAGTTAAAGTGCCCGTGCAAGTTACGAAATAAACAATTTTTATCCCTGTATCTATTTTAACAATAAAGTATTTAAAAATATAAAGCAGTTTATTCCTAATAGGAAAATAAAATGACACTGTTCCGCAAAAAACCTAGTCGTTGTTTTTTTAAGAAAATTAGCTATACAAAGATAATCTAGTGGTCTTAAATATACTCGCAGCTTGGAAAAAAACATTTTGACGTGGTAATTAGTGAAGCTTAAATATTCAGAATAATATATTATCAAATGGCTACCACCACATTAAGCAGTGGCTTTTGAGCAAAAATTGAATCATGTTGCCAATTAGACAATTAAGATATTTTGTGAAGACACGTTTAGCCTAGTTGGTACGAGTATTGACTACCTACAAAGCTAGGGGCCTGTTTCGATTCCGGGTAGAGCAAAAATTTGATGAGCGCAAGTATTTGTTTCTGAGTCTTTTGATGTCTTCTGTTAATATGTAATTTTGTAACTATGTTTATCGTTGTCTACTACTTTCCTATAGATAGTACAAGGATTGAGGCTAGTTTAGGACAATTTATCTGAGATTATTCTTCGATATTTATTTATTTAATTACACTCCAAATAGTGCCATTCATGCAACTATGCAAACATTTTGATGTCTAGCTATACTTACCTACTTATAAATTTTCTCTGCACTGCGAGAGACGACGATTTGAAGGAAATATAGACGTATTGCTGTTACGTAGCAATAGCTCACCAATGAACAGGTTCAATACCTTTACCATGAGCTATAATTACCGTACTCGCTAGCGAGTCGAATGCTCTGTCCCTCGCAGACCTCGCACTATTTTTATAGAGTGTGAGGGACAGAGCATTCGATTCGCTAGCGAATACGCTAATTGTAACTCATGGTAAGGGTTCAAGTCGCCCCAAGGTATAGATTAGTCGATAGTCGATACCTAGGCTATCGACCTGTCTAATCGATAACACCATATAATTGCTGATTGCACTTTGTGGAAAGCGAGCACCGAGGCCCAACAAGCAGGAAGGTTGCATGGTAATCGCACCCTGCAGTTCCTAGGTTGACTAGGAAATAAAAAGTAATGGATATGGTGATAGTACGCACAAAAAAAAAGTATGAGATTTATATGAAGAAAACATAAAACTGACTATCGAATGACAAAACTCTGATGATGAAAATATCTTTTTGATGATTGAATTAAAAGTAATTTCAGTTTACTTGCAGCCATCGTTGTTTTGTTTACTGGTTGACTGGTACAGGACGCCATTGACATTAAGTTCGCCCTTTGTACTTTATGAATAGTGTGTACTTTGTGTATAGTATGTTTAAATAAATAAATAAATTAAATTATATGCTGCTGCGGGCCCATTATGGTCGTGTTTATCGATGTAGATAAGCGTAGATAAACATCTGTCACTTTCTGACCAGTATGTAAGTGCGAGAGTGACGGTAGCTTTATCCACCGCGATACAGGCGACCATAATACGGGCCCTGGTCTAGTATGGTTGCGTTTATCGCGTGACAAAATGTGGATAAAGCATCCGTCACTCTCGTACTTACATACTTGTCAGAAAGTGACGGATGTTTAATCCACATTTTATCACGCGATAAACACAGCCATATTAGGCCCCCTGAAGTTATTCAATTGGGACTGGATAATAATTTCCTGAAAGTAAATGAAAATTATTTACCAGGGGACACAATCACACAAATTAACCTAAGTAGTCCCGAACTATGGTCTAGGCTTGTACTATGGGTGTATGGGTACTAGGCAACGATAAACATACTTATAACTCATAAAACATCCAAGACACATTGACATGACATTAACAATCACAATGACAAGGCTCTAAGTAAATTCAAAAATTTTTTTGACCAACTATACATATTTTATTTTATTTTTTTCAACATCACATAATGATAATTTATGTCACTTTAGCCTTAACTGTAAAAGAAAAACAAAACAGACTCGCTTTCGCGGTGTATACACTCACTAATTATAAAAAAGCCTTAATTAAGGCCCTACTAATACGTGTTCACTGTACGGCCGACCGACCACCCTTCTTAGATAATAGATTTAATAATCTTACACTGTTTCCAATCGCTCATTCCGCCCGTGTGGGGGTGATATATAGCGCTACTGTGACCCATTTCGCGCTTCATACCGCCTCGAGTTGTACCGGAGAGATGTTCACAACACTAGAGGCATTCAGAATTTAAATATTTGAAATTTTAAAATAGTGCTAAAATGGACTAAGGTGATAGTGAAGTGGCCAGTGTTTGTTAACTTTTTGTGACAGTTTTGATCAACATGAAGGTAAGAGCTTTAAGTTTGTTTTAAAATTACTTCGTAGAGGTTACAAAAAGGGGTGTTTTTAAGAAAGGATCGTTTCAATGCGGTACTGATAGCCGTTTTGTACGTCTATATTTTATAGTGTAGCATAATTTTAAGTCAGTAAAAAAACATGAGCATTTGTTCAAAAGTTTGTAAATAGGTACATCAATTAAGTTTATTTTTAAGCCTCGTTTGATTTTCTTATTTTATTAACACGGTATTCTATAATATCGATGAAAATGTTATTACATTATTTATTATATTATTGATAATTAAGAAAGTATACACTTTATAGAACTTTAATTGTCATAAAAAATAACAACTTTGTTATAAGTTTCAAAAAAAACGTGGTAACAAAATAGGGAAAATTATCGGCTCTTGAAATAATGTCTTAATTCATGTATAAACTTTTTTAGAAAAGCTCATATCACTTTTTTCTCAAAGCAAAAGATCTTGTAATTCATATGCTATGTGCACGAACGCAGCCTTGTTTGCGTAAAAGAATAATTTTGTTGACTTTCCCGCAAGTAATTTTCACAGGAACAGAATAAATAGTTTGTGTACCATTTCAAAATGAAATCAACAAATTGATTAAATAATATAAGATTACTGTTTCACATTTCTTCCCCCAATTACAACACCACTTCGAGTTTTCTTGTATCGGGAGTAGCGGGAAATCCATTTTTTTATAAAATCCGCCATTATGACGCATATTTTTTAACAAATTCCAACCGGTTATCTATTTTGGTTCAATAGATGCAGTAATTTAAAGTCAGGACAGACGGATAAACATACGAAAGGAAGGACGGTGTAGGCTTAGTAGTGGTATCACTATCACAAAGTCGAATTTCAGTTACCAAATGTTTCGTCTGTTCGAATTTTCAACCGTTCAACTGAAACCGTTTAACTTTGCTGGATAGTTATAAAACAAACCCAACCAAACCTACAGGTTCTGTAGGTATATTACCTTTCTTTAAACGTATTGAAAAATTAATGGGTTCAGAAATTCTAACTTATAAGAGTTATGAGTTTTCGAACAAATAAAAGAGTTCGGAAACGAAACTTTGGACTTGTGATAGGATACCTACCCTTAGTAATCGAATCCATTTGACGCTCTTTGAGTAAAAAAATAAATATTTACCACAGACACACAATTTTAAAACTCAAACCTATAAGTACTTCGTTCAAAAGGTTTTTTCCTTCAAATCTACATAATATAAAACAAAATCGCTTCCCGCCGTCTATCCCTGTGTCTGTACGCTTAGATCTTTTAAACTACGCTACTGATTTAAATGCGGATTTCATCAATAGATAAAGTGATTCAAGAGGAAGGTTTCTATGTATTATAAATTATAAATAAATTTTGGTTTATGTACGGATGTTACAGAAACCATTGCACATATAAGCCGAAGGTGAAGAGAACTTTTGTTAATGCTGCCTATATATTTGTTATATTTTAACTCGACTACCAAAGAAAATCATTTTTAACCTGTATGTAGTGGTATATAGTATGTAGGTATACATATATCGTATATACTATGTAGGTATACATATATGTATGCGTATGGGTATGTATGGTACATTGTTCCCTTTTAGATACTGAGCGAATAGCCCAGTTTCGACAGTTTCGACATGCTCTGTCCATATCTGTCATTATGACATCTGAATTTGACAGAACGCGACAGTGAATACTTTAACTAAAATAGGTTTATAGTGCGTTTATGAATAAGGAGGTAAGATATACTTAGTATTCTTTTTCTATTTGTATTTAGTTGATGACTTTGTACCACTTTCTGCAAAGGCATTAACGCGATTAATTATTGAAAAGAAGTGTCCTACTACGCTACCACAAAATGATCGTTGAATCGCATCTTCGTGGCCTGCTCCCATTTCGGTTTGCGGTTGTACTAAACGACGTATCGTTGTTTTTTGACATTATAAATTAATCACATACATGGGTACATACATAAACTTACGCCTTCGTTCCCAGAGTGGAGTAGGCAGAGTTACGGAATTACCAATAACTCTAACGACTTGTTGATAATTCTGTAACAACATTTTGCACAAATTAAATTAATTTTTTGCACTTATGTAGTCAGCCATTAAATGAAAATTAAATTTTGCATCGGTTGCTGCGGGCCTTATGGTTGCGTTTATCGCGTGATAAAATGTGGATAAAACATCTGTCACTCTCGTACGTGTTAAAAAGTGACAGATGTTTTATCCACATTTTGTCACGCGATAACGTAGCCATACTAGGCGCCCTGGCCGGGTATTATGGTCGTGTTTATGGTGTGGATAAAACGTCTGTCAGTTTCTGACCAGTATAGTAAGTGCGAGAGTGATGCTTTATCCACCGCGATAAAGTCCCTGGGCCCTGGAAGACAAAAAGCAAAACAAAGCAAACACGCGGTTAGTCCAATTGATACTGGACCTGCCTGCAAAGCTAGCAGTTCCGGGTTCAATTTCCCGGCAAGGGCAATTTTTGTTACATACATTTTAATACCTGGTCACAGTAACGTATTACAGTAAGAGTGGTTTGAATTTAGTGAATTAATCACGTAACGATTGTAGTAACTTTTTAAACTCCCCTGCCTCCTGGTGATAAGTGGTTAGGTTTAAGAATACCAGACTTCCGACTACATGTTTTTGTCTTGTCATATACATACATGAATAACCCTTTTTTTATACGTCGTTTTTATTAATTTTACTTACCTATTCAGCCTCTAACAGGGAACAAACAACCATACATACAAAAACATACAAACCTGCAGATCAAAACAGACAGACCGAGGGACAGATATGGATAGGTGTACAACAAAGTAATTTTATAAGGGTTTCGATTTTCACTTGTTACGGACCCCTTCACTTATTATTTGATTTGAGGGGCTAGACAAGATGTATTACGCTAACCAGCGTTTCTATTCGTTTCGTTTTAAACCAATCGCGTCACTGGTAGATCACGTGACTTTTCGTATCACGTCATCTACCAGTTACGCGATTGGTTTAAAAATGAAACGAATAGAAACGCTGCCACAGCAGATACAAATTCCAATTACAGATAAAGCGTTATAATTACGCAAATCCTGTTAAATCCCTTTCTAATACGTTTAATCTTGCGTTTGTTTATCACGGCACTAGTTAAAACGTCACCGTGAAATGCGGTCCTAGTAACTAAGATACTGGGCGAGAGAAATTGCATACTTTTGCATATGAAATGCGACCGGTTCCACCACCAAGGTCGTTCAATGACTGGTATTATGGTCACATCTTAGCCTCATAAGTTATAATACTTGCTTAAGAAGATCACTTGCCGTGTGGTTGCCGGCTTAAAATAGTGCCACTCCATGTCTTCCCGTGGACGTCGTAAGAGGCGACTAAGGGAATGAAGGCTTGTAGTATTGTTAGGCGATGGGCTTGCAACCTGTCACTAATATACACTGATAAACTCCTCTTCGGACTTGACAGAAGCGCGTGGAACTAACCCCATGTGATTCTGTTTAGTCCATTAGAGAAAATACTCTTTTACCGAACAATTGTCCTCGCGTGTGATATCCATGGACTTATTTCTCTAATAAGTCCATGGGAGTGTCTATAAATAACTTGACATTGGCGAAATACACCTTAACAGGAGTGAAAGCCATTAATTGAAATTAGAATAGAATAGAAACTCTTCTTCTTAGCCTAATTGTGCAAATTGTGGTTACAGAATTAACAAGAAGTTTTTAGAGTTGTTGGTAATTCTGTAGCTCTGCCTAACACACTCTGGGAATAAAGGCGTAAGTGTAGATATGTGTGTAATAAGATCAGTAAACTACAGTAGATTTTTTTATTTAGGTGAAACAATTTTACAATTAAAAATGCTTGCCACAGCGTAGTGCTGTTTGTATTGACATAACTACTTTTCCAAAAAAAAAAATTATAGGTATGTTGAGTTAAGATTTGGACACATAAGGCCAAAAGTGGAAGTTTTGCGTTGGGTTCAGCAGAAAAAAGAACTCTTGTCTGTTATAAAGAAGAGAAACAATTCTCATCTCGGTCACGTGCTCAGCTACTATAGATATCAAATTTTGTAAGTAATTATGATAGGCAAGGTCGCCAGCAACAGGCGAGTTGGACGCAGGAAGAAGTCATGGCTCCGCATCATCCAAGAGTGGGCAGGGATTGCAAGCGCATCCAAACTCTTCCAAAAGACAGTTACAGAAACCAGCAGGCTTATTGCTAATGATCGGCGACCGGAAGCAATTCTTCGACGAAAGTATAACATAGATATGATTATATTTAAATTTCGTGCACAATTTATACATTAAAAATGTATGCAGTTTTATTATCGAGGTTTTAACATATCTTTAACGATGAAATATCGGTTAACAACTACGCACCTCTCACATCTGTTGATGTAGAAAGGTATAAGGCTCTTTATATAAATCGACCCTCAATGATAAAATGAATCGATTGACAATATCAAACAGAGAAAAATTATAATTTACTATAACAAACTAAATTCCGTGAGTTTTTAACAATATAATTATGGTTTTATTTTCAACATCACAGACTTATCCATATTAGTTATTACGTTTGACGTTAAAGTGACATAAAATGCTACCGGTCGCCGATCACTACTTATTGCCTAACGCACTCGCAATCGCAATCGTTTTTGTTTGGACAGTCCGAAGGCGAGGCTGCATACAAAATGAAAGCAAATTTTCCACTTGAAGTCGATTGCGATTGCGAGTGCGTTAGGTAATAAGCCAGCGGGATCTGATAGCGTACCTTAACTAGTTGATGAGGTGCATTTGGCTTTATAAGATGGACACTTTTGTACCTTATCGCTTTAACGCTATTGACAAATTAATACACCAGTTCAAACACGACGTTAATGTGACAAAGCAATAAAGTGCGCAACGACATATAAGGCCGATCGTACTTGAAGAATCGGATTGACCCGATAGGCATTATGGAGAGTCATTAGCAAACTAGTCTAGGCCTACGGGTTTTATTTAACATGTGAAAGTAATTTTACTTGTCAGAGCTAGAATACTAGAAGCTAGATATACGTTAAAACAAATACTTGACATTTCGACTGTCCTGCGGGCATAGTCAAAATGAATAATGCTAAGATAGCGATTTTCGAAATTTGAAAATTTGTAAAGGATTGACGTAAACTGATGACAGATCTTGTCGACCGATTGTATCAACTTGATACAGTCATGTCGAGTCTATAGAAAAAATAAACTTTGGTAGTATTTACATCTTAGCTAGGCGTACGGACTCCCATTATAAACGATAGAAACCTTTTTGGAGCATAGTGCACTTACACTCAATAGAGTATCATCTATATATATAAAGGGCAAAACTGACTGACTGACATATCAACTCACAGCCGAAACTACTGTACCTAGAAACTTGAAATTTGGTACATGCGGGTTCCTTTCATGATGTAACTGAGTACTAAGAAAGGATTTTCCGAAAATCGACCCCCAACGGGAAGAAATGGGGTTGGGAGTAGCGGGAAACTAATTCTACGCGTACGAAGTCGCGGGCGTCCTCTAGTAGGTTATAAAGACATAGATCTCTTGCAAATTTTGTTAAATTTTGCTCACTGCAACCATCTACAATTTAGTACTGAAATAGATACTTCTTCTAAAAATAAGGTATTTTTAAAGAAGTATTGTTAAGTAGTTATGCATATATTTACAAGTTGGTACTACTGAAAAACTATTGCCAAAAGAGTTACAGATAAAAATGACAGGGCTGTAACAAATCCAGTTGTATCTAAAAAAGCGTAAGACTCAGTTTTATTTGTTATGTGAAATTTTCATTTTAATTCAATTATTTTTGTAACGTTTACTTGCTAACAACAATGTTTTTTAACAATATCATATTACAATAATTACAATAATATCATGGACAGACTTTAATCATAGTATTTAGGTGTATAATTTACTACTAGATCTGCAATTGAAGTAACATTTACTCACAAAAAATCATATCAAAAATCTTACTGACTTTCCGCTATAGAAAAACGCTAGGCTAGGAAGAGGTGGAAAACATGGAACCCGTAGTTGTTTAACAAACCCTACAACAAACAGGTTACCTATCTTAAGGCCGGATAACTTTTGTCAGCTGCTTCGTTTGGCCGAAATTTCATTCGTCCGAAAATAATGTTTCTCTGAAACCTTTAACTTTCCTGGATTGTTACAAAACTAACCTAACCTAACCTACAGGTTCTCCAGGTATATCTCTTTAAATATTTTGAAAAAAATCAGCTAAAAATGATTTTCGGACTAATGAAAATGCGGACAAATGAAACAGCGGCCAAAAGTTTTTCGAAACACCGATAAGTTACCACAACATAATAAAAGTTGAATCAAGCAGTATATATGTCATCTGGATAAACCAGCCTCATAATGTCGACGAGAAATGCACACTGTCTTTAGCGGTGCATGATGTGAAATCTAGAGTGACCGGTTGGGACGGCTATCTAACACGGACCGCTATAATAACTTTGTAGATCTTCAGCTAAAGTAAGGAGTTTACTGGCTTGCTAGCGATTAGGTTACGCTATATTTTTTTACTAGCTTCTGTCCGCGACTTCATCCGCGTATATTTCGTATATGGTTATTCCTTCGGGAACTTTCAAATTTTCCGAGATGTAAAGTAGCCTATGTGTTAATCCAAGGTATAAACTAAGCTATCTCCATTTCAAATTTCATCCAAATCCATCCAGCCATTGCAACGTCAAGGAGTTACAAACTAAGACACACAGAAACTTTCGCATTTATAGGATTGAATGGTCATACAAAAACCTTTTCGAGGTAGGTTTACGAGTCACAGTTAAACATTCGATTGTTAGCTTTTTTAAATATGTTTTTTTTTCAACAAAAATGAATGTACTTTCAAGGGTTTTTAATGTACAAGTCATTAACGCGCCTGTAAAATGCATTAAATTAACTTCAGTTCCTTACAATGGTAATTTTTACATAAGTAACTAGGTACTGGCTGTTGCCCGCGACTCCGTCCGCCTAGAAGTCGTTATTGTTACTCGCGGGTAAAAAGTACCCTAAAATGTCCTTCCTCGGGGTTCAAGTTATGTTCTTACCAAATATCATTGAAATCGGTTCAATGATTTAGCCGTGAAAGCGTAACATACAGACAAAGTTACTTTCACATTACTAATATTAGTATAGTATAACATTGGCAAAAAAATATAGATTACACTTGTATCGCTTCTAACGCAAGTGTTCTCATAATGTTTTAGGCAAAACGACTATAGTCCGTTCGCGTTAAGAATGCAGTGACTCATCAGTGCAACAGAAGTGTAAATATGTATTCGCAGTGGAGTTAAAATTCAAACAAATTATATTTTAAAAGATTAAGTTTAATGGATAAAAATAAACATAATTTTGAGGGACCTGATTGGTTAGGGGGCGAGGACAGGCCGGCGGACAACAATGATTTACTGCATTCTTAACGCGAACGGGCTATAGTGAAATAACTAGATCTTAATTCTCGAAGCTGAAAACGAATTTTCAGTCTTTGGATTACAGTCTGAAGATCTACAAATGCAAAAGAAAAAAACCTCGATTTCTATCGATATTTCTATTATCATTTTGTCAAAGACGGATACCGGAATCCCATAATTTAATGCACCGTGCAATCAGTGCAATCACAATGCGCCTGTTATCACTTGAAGCGCTAAAGCGGTCTGTTAACGGTGTTTGTAGTCTATTTGTTTAATGGCCTTTATAAAACTACTAAACTACTACTATGTGGCTTATTGCTGTGATTTGAGGCATCGTTATAATTTATAAGTATTGATCACCATTACTTGGTTGAAGCTAGGGTCGTTATTTGGTTAAGCCCATGTTATTTAGAAGTCAGATAGGTACCTAGGTCGCGTATAATATATATATATGCGTTATTATTTTATTAATAATAGGATCGTTACAAGAGCTCGTTTCAGAGTTGATAATTGTTGATTGGCTCGACCGATTTTTATGAAACCATGCTAGTAACCACCTCCGGAATAGAAGCAATTTCCCATAAAATAAGGAACCACTATAAGTTTTTTTTTTCTATACTGTTGGATTTTGACTTATCATCCCACTGTAGTTTGAGCTTCTGAATCACAAAACAAGGGACACTGAATATTTATTCGAAGTAGGTATTCATTATTTTAGTGTTTATCACTCAATCGCGGGAGACGTATGGATGCGAGTAGCGCAGAACATGGCAAAGACAATTGTCCCGGAGATGCTTGGAGAAGATTTATGTCCAGCAGTGGACGTCTTTCGTCTGTAGGCGTAGTATGGTTGCGTCTACATCGCGTGTCAAATGTGGATAAAGCATCCGTCACTGTCGTACTTATTTACGTGTCAAAAGGTGACGGATGCCTTATCTAAACTTTGTCACGCGATAAACGCAGCCATGTTAGGGCCCGGAATGGTCAGGACGATTTATCACGAGTACTTCGACTATTTTAACTCGACTGCTTCGGAAGGAGAGTTGATTTTCGAGTGTATGAACAGTCGCCCACACACTTAACTGACCATTAAAGACGGAGCTGAGAATAAGTGCCAATGCTTGAAAGGGATGTAAATATATTTAATATGAAAAAAATATCTACATCCCTGTCAAGCATTGATATTTTCTCTCTGCTCTGCCTCCAATGGTTAGTTAGGTGTGTTGCTGTGTGTACTACGTATGCCTTCATCTTTGGCACGCTCTGCAGCCTAAACAGCTTGATGGATTTTAACATTATGAGGTGTCGCTAGATTGGTCTTGGTTGTAGAAGTGACATAGGCTATAATATTTTAATCAAAGTAATGAGAGGAGAGGTTATAAACATATTATATATTATGTAAACGATAATATCAAAAGTGGCGAGAAAATGAAGAGGCCTTTACCCTGCAGTGGGTGGATGTGGGCTAAATGGGTCCGTATCAGAACGCCTAAAATTAAAAAGCCTAATGTATCATAATCCTTAAAACGCCATCGTATAGAACTCATTAGGTTAGGTTAGGTTTATTTTGTAACGATCCTGAAAAATTTAAGGTTTCAGTAAAAACAACCATTAGGTATTATGAACTTTTAGGGATTATGATACATTAGGCTTTTTAATTTTAGGCGTTCTGATACGTACTTGGGCAAAAATGATGATGATGATGATGATGGTGATGATGATGATGATGATGATGAATATCAAAAAATGCAGTCCGGTTTTTAAAGCTTCCTTTTTATTACACTTGTTAATTTAATATTAATAGAGTTTAATGAAATAAGAAGATAAGTTTAGGATGTTATCACTCTCACGTCCTGCCGAGTACTTATCGATCTACCGAAGCAATCATGGGTTGCTTTGGTTAATCGACGGATATGGGTCGCTAAAGCAATAATAATGTTATCTCGCTTGATATTTCCTTTAAAACCTCGCTCGTAATAGAAAAGGGTATAAGATATACAGAGTGTAACAGACTTAGGTTTACCCTTTTTCTCTTGAACCTTTAAGGCTTGTAACTACCCTTTTTCGGAAGCTGCGCGCTTTGTTTCACATATTATTTTAAGTCTCAATGTAATAATAATCGCAAGTCATACAGTGTTTTTTACTAAAACGGCTCTTAAATGAGGTTAGGTTAGGTTAGGTTTGTTTTATGAAAACCCTGAAATAAAAACTGTTTCAGTAAAAAACACTTTATGACTTGCGATGATTATGATTTATGAATAACAATACATTCGGCATACAAATTTTTTATATGAGCCATTATGGACCCTCCTTTTTCACAAGGCCCCCAGATAATAAACGTTTTGAGAGGCATCTTACAAAACTTCGCTTTTTAGGGTTCCATAGTTAAGAAAGAATCATTATAGTTTCGCCATGTCCGTCTGTCCGTCCGTGATTTTAAACATTCGTCACTGATCCGGAGGTCTAAGTTTTCAAATTTCTCTGTTGTTTTTATTTTATAAAACTAGCTTATTGGTTTTATATAAAGGTTACTTATTCGGAACCCTAATAGCGCAGGGTTCAACTCGCACATGACCGGTTTCAATAACACACACATAAACACATAACATAAACTCACGCCTTCATTCCCAGAGTGGGGTAGGCAGAGCCACAGACTCACCAACAACTCCAAAAACTTGTTGATAATTCTGTGACCACATTTTGCACAATCAGGCTAAGATGTTATCCAGTGTATTAGTGACAGGTTGCAAACCTATCGCCTAACAGCACTATAGTGCCCGGCCGTTAGGAAGTCAATCCTGACAGCTGTCATCGCAGTACAATTTATAACCTATTCTTGGGTTTGAGGTTATAAATTGTACTGCGATGACAGCTGTCAGGATTGACTTCCTAGCGGCCGGGCACTATACACAGCCTTTAGTCCCTTAGTCGTCAATATAAGTATCTAAAGCAACAATCATTGTAATGAAGATGATACAAATGTGCTAATCGCGTTATTTTTGAACGACGACGCTGAGAAAAACTTTTCACCGCTAAAACATGCGTGCGGCAGGCGATGCGTGAATGCTTAGTTGGCTACATAAGTGGCAGTGCGCAGGGCAATGACCACATTAAGAGTTAGAAAGAAAATCTGTAATAGATTGAGCATTAAGATCTTATCGCTTGAGTTTTTGTAACAATTAATGTCAAATCGAACGACACTTTTTTAGCAACTTTGTAACAGCGTAAGAAGAAAATAAAATAGAACCATGTTAATTTTATCAGTAGGGGTAAGTTGCAAACAAAAAAACATTAAGTTTTTACTAACTCATTTCTTTAAGGTAACGAAATTGAAGTATTAGAAGGTAGTTTAAAAAGTGTTCCTTTGGATTTGCGATAAGATTGGAAACCTGGCGGCAATTTTGGACAATAAATCCTGATAAAAGTCCCCAAAAAGTTATTTCTAAATGGTTTTGATACCAATATTCAATAATATCTCTCGGTAACGAAAACTGACAGTTACGGTATTTTTAGGGACTGAAATAATAATTATGTCAAGTGTGACCGGCCGACTCATGTAGGTATTGAAAGGAGTCAACATTTTCAAAATAAGTAAGTTGTTTTGTGTGATACTAATAGGGCCAAAAAATAAATCATTAATCATCATTTTTATTAACTCCTATTCAAATCATGGAAAATGACGTTTTTGAAAACAAAAATATATAGTGGGTACCTAACTATTATTAGTGTTTCTAAGCTACTTTTCAAATACCATGCCATTCCCCATTAACGTTCAACAAGTAACATTTCACTGTAAACAACTTCAAACATTTTGACGATCAGTTTCTCCAACTAATTGTGGCGGCAGAAATATTATTAAATTAGAAAACCGCATACTAATTACTGCTCTCGGTTTCGCCCGCGTCCACCCGTAACGGCATGCGCGTTTCACGTCACTCGTGTTTCAACTATAACTAACCAGAGTGATAAATACAATACTTTTAAGTCATTTAAGTGTATTACATCAATAGCAAGCAGCAGTGTTCGCCCGGTGAAGGGATAAGACAACCGGTGAAATTAAAACATTAAAAAAACTTTCGTTTATTACCTAATTTAATTTTAACCCTTTTCTTGGCAAAAATAAAAAAGGCCTCTTCGGATTTACATCCATCCAGCAAAGAAATAAAATAACAAAAAAGATACAAAAATTGAATGTTATGGTATGTAACAATACACATCGTGAAATAAAGGGTTAAACAACTAAACTTCTAAAATTAAACGGATTTAATCGCGTAATAATAAGTTCCATTTAAATTAATGTACCTAAATAATTGGTTTGTTCTAATTGTTATTCCGGCTGTGTTACTACGGTTTATGGGTATATTATATTTTTTGTATATACTTACGTTCCTTCATGAATGTATTGTGCAATAAAGTGTTATGTATTGTATTTTATTGCATTGTATTGTATTGTACTTCACTTTACTTATAATATGAATACCAATGCAAAATCATATCAAAGGTCCGAAATTCTAGGCAGTAAAAACCATAATCATCTTTATCCTGTTATCGTATTGTCAAGGTTTTGATAGCTCTTATTTACTTGACAGTAATGGTGGCCGAGTTAAAAACAATACCATAACAGTGCCTCTATTCAACACGGTAAAAAACAATATAGTTTTTCACCTGTTATCCTATTGTCAAGGTTTTGATAGCTCTTATTTACTTGATAGTAATGACAGCCGAGTTAAAAACAATATCATAACAGGGCCTCTATTCAACACGGTAAAAACAATACCGTTTTTGATCTGTTATCGTATTGTCAGCGTTTTGATAGCTCTTTTTTACATGACAGTAACGGCGTATGACGTCATAACAATACCATAACAGGTCAACTACGATATCGTTTTTACCGTCGGGAATAGAGGCGCAGGTCAAATACGATTTGCAATTTACCACCTAGAATAAAGCCCCAGCAAACTTTCAGAGCAAGAATTTCATCCAGTAAACATAACGCCTATTTGTTGAGCTAACCCCAACTTAACTTGTACAAAATTAGAGTGCTACACTAGAAGCGTGCCTCAAATTATCGCGAGTAGAAACCTACGCATTACTCGCACAAATAATCGTAATATGCGACTAACCACAGCGCAGGGGATTCTGTTAAACAACTATACTTGAACATGACGCACCAAATATTAACCGGCGAGTTGAAGGTGTCCCATAAAAGCGTAAAACCACTGTTAAAGTCATGCACTCTGAGTTTATCCGCTTTACCAGTCCGGTGGGTGAGCTCGTATGACTGGGCCGGTACAGACGGACTGCATTTGAACTGCAACCCAGCTGCAAAAAGGCAGTTCGAGGGCAGCGCCTCTATACAACACTGTAAAAAAAATATCGTTTTTGTCCTGTTATCGTATTGTCAACGTTTTGATAGCTCTTATTTTCTTGACCGTAATGACGGCTGACGTCATATCAATACCTATAATAATAATAATAATAATATATTTTATTTCAGACCAATGATCCATATTTTGTTAGTAAAGTTTGAGCAACTTAAAAAAAGTGTTAGTATAGTACAATAAAAATACCCGAAAGGTTAACTGGAAGAGATCCCTTAAAGGGATAAGTTCGCCTTTGTACATCCCTGTTACATTTTTGTCTATTTTATAATTGTTATCTCTTTGGTTTGTACAATAAAGTATTTACATACATACCTTAACAGGTAAACTACGATATCGTTTATACCGTCTAGAATAGAGGCGCTGTTCTGATGCAGTTGATGTAACTGCATCAAAACTGCAAACCAACTGCGCAGTCCGCTTGCAGTTGGCGTGCAGTCTACCTAAGCGGACTGCGCAGTTGGTTTGCAGTGTTACAGTTACATCAACTGCATCTGAACTGCCCTCGAACTGCCATTTTGCAGTTGCAGTTCAAATGCAGTTCGTCTGTACTGGCCCTAAGAGAATAACGCTTGATACTAAGAACTGTTCTCACGAGCGACCACCTTTCCCTGGTTGACTTTTACGGAATGCCGTGGCAGGCTGGTGTTGGTTGGAATTGTGATTAATTAATAGGTTTACATTGCTGTGCTGGGACTGACAGTAAAAATAGTTTCGTTTAGAAGTTACATTTTATTTGTAGAGTTAAGTTTAACGTTGTATTAAACTTAAACATGCCTGTCCATTTTAGGACTAATTTCTATTTAATTGAATTGAATCATTTTTGATAATGTTTGGTTATAATCATGACAGAGGCCGGAATTTTCGTGGCACTTTTCGTTTATCGACTTTCGTTATACATAATAATATATCGATGAAATACAATACAGAAATAAAAACAAAATATTTTGGTACCCCGTGGCTATCAAGGGAGCCAGACTCAGTGTCCAAAACTTCTTGACTTCTATCTTAACTAAAACCATTTTGTTTGGAGCGATAAGTAGAAGTAAACCACCGCAGAAGTCAGAAATCAATATTATTAATTATTTAAACAGTAACCGGTTCCCAACATCTGAGTACTTTATTACTAAGCATCTTAAAGTGTGACGTTAATGTCATATTTTCTTATTTTCATATGAATGACAAAATATGACACTAAACGCGTAGCATATTAAGCCCATTGGTGCCTGTCAGCTAAAAGTGTCCATCATTGGTGCCGTCACCCTAGTAGGTACCTAACATAAGAATCTATTATAGTGTGTGATCAGTGACGTAGCTAGGGGGGGGGCGGCAGGGGCGGCCAACCCCGGGTATCACCCGCTTTGGGGTGACACCCGACCCGACCGTGGACATCAGGAGTGCCATCTATAACAATTCATAAAACTGTGGCAGATTGCATAACCGCCACCAATAAAATAATGTAATGGAGTTTTGGGGTGACACCTGCAATATCCGCACCGGGTGCCACTCATGCTAGCTACGCCACTGTGTGTGATACTAAAGTCTAAACTGCCTCTTCTTTTCAGATCCCATTTATCTACCTCACGCTGTGCACTCTCTCGCAAGCCGCGTACATCAGCCGGATGGCAGTCAACCGAATGCGCGTGCCCACTGCGTTCAGGCCAGGAGTCACGCTGCATCGGCCCTGGACGCATCCAAGGCTTGTCCAGGCCGCGTCACATAGGGCGCCTTATGTTATATACAGGAATCCGCCACATAGGTATATAAGATCATCAACATGTAGAAGACATTTGGACGTTTTCCAAAAACAGTGCTCATAGAGATGCCGTGTGGCGCCGGGTTTAGAATGTTGCCATGTCTTCCCGTGGATGTCGTAAGAGACGACTAAGGGACTAAAGGCTGTGTAGTGCTGTTAGGCGATGGGTTTGCAACCTGTCACTAATACACTGGATAACATCTTAGCCTGGTTGTGCAAAATGTGGTCACAGAATTATCTATCAACAAGTTTTTGGAGTTGTTGGTGAGTCTGTGGCTCTGCCTACCCCACTCTGGGAATGAAGGCGTGAGTTTATGATGATGACGATGAGTGCTCATAGAGGACTAAAATTAAGAAGCTGGTAACTTTTCCATCACGTCACGACAGTTTTATACTGCTGTAAATGCCACACTCAGAGGCGTCAATTTAATTTAATGCCTGATTAAAGTTCCTGCTGTCACTTTCTTTGCTACAGCAATAGAATAGAAGAACACGTCACTTAACAAGCATTAAATTTAATTGACGTCTCTGAGTGCGGTGGTAAGACAAGTAGTGGCATCTTAGACAAAACTGTAGCAAATGCAAACATTTTACTAACGAGTGAGGATTGAAAATGCTTCGGTTATTGAATGTGAGATACCACCTATTGGCGTATGAGGGCTGTATATAAATGTATGACTGATGGTCGTGACGTAATGGAAGTTATCGTTGTTACTTTTAGTCCTTAACTACGTGCACTTTTTTGAAAAACGCCCGTTTACTAACGGGTATTATCCGGCATAATTTATGTAAAAGCAACTTTCTATGCCTAATAGAGATACGTACATAATGATGATATAATTTAATTTAAAAAACCACTCTCGAAGAATTTGTCCTTTTTGTCACCAAAACGTAGGTACATGTATTATTTTTTATAGAGGTAGTATTATCGGTTTATTACCGACCAAAATTATGGGGTCCTTACCAATACCATATTTTCTAAAATTCAAAGATCGGTGCCACTTTTTTAAACTCTGGGCCTTAAACTAGTTGCATAACGCTAACGTAAACGTGTTTCGAAAACTGTCAATTGTTTGAATTTGACATAAGCTCAACGCGACCGTCCGCCAGTCAATCCTACATTTTCGATAAAGATCACGTTCTCAGATAGCATCTCTAGGACCGCAGCCAGAGGGCCTATTGCCTAACGCACTCGCAATCGCAATCGTTTTCATTTTGACAGTCCTAAGGCGAGTCTGCATACAAAATGAAAACGATTGTTCCGCTTTGAAGTCGATTGCGATTGCGAGTGCGTAAGCCCTGGGTTACTAACGTTCTATTAAAATACCTACTAACCTTTTCAGGTACGCCATGAAGCACTTCGGTCCAAACGCAAACCGCAACGTTTATGTCAACAACGGTCCTTGGAAGACCACAGCTCGTCTGCCCCCCATGCCTGCCGTGACTCCGGAGTACGAGTTCATCCGAGCAGCGTCTGCGCAGCCGGCGGTGCGCATAAACGGTGATAAAGGTTGACTTGTATTTGCACTGCACTAGATTCATCCATCATTCGCTTGTTTTAGATCCGCTGATCCGCTTTGTATATACTTCGCAGTCGTCTTTCATCAGTAGGTAAGCTCTAGTGGCAATTTGAACGACTTGCCCCTAGACCACTAATGTTGTTCATTACGGAGAGTATAATGTTGGATTACGGAGAGTAGAATGGCCAGAATTAACAGGTAGGTTTAGGTTATGTTAGTTCTTCAGAGGGCCCGAAGGGCCAAAATTATCCAGAAGTAGGAGCTCCGCGACAGCGGAGCTCCGTCGACTTCGTTAAAGTCTGATAAAATTCTTAGGAGGTCTCGGGAGGTGGACGGTGGGTACGCACCGGCAATTTGTACCAGATTCCTCATTCGTCATTTTCCTAATTAGTTGTTTCCTATCCCTACCTCATACCTACTTGGTTTTGTCAAATTAGGAAGATCACGATGAGTCGGGACAAGATACTGAGAACATGGTGACGAGAACGAAAAATCAACTTCTAATTTTCTTCGTTCACCGTTAGTGTTAGTGTTTCGTTAAGCGTATTCTTTGTAGTCATACACATATGACTGTATGTATTTAAAGGGTAAAGCTGGAATCACACAGCGATGCACGGTCGAGCTACGCGCATAGATACAAATTCGCTTCATATCAAAATGTAGGTACATCTACAGCGGCACACGACGACGTTACGCACGAAATGACGTCACTCATACAAGTCTCCGAAATGTCGCCCATGCACACGCCAGCACACGTGGCTGTATTCGATTCACAGCAGCGCATGGAGAAGCCACGCACGTAGATAGGTATATGCATTTTGCCCACTGCTGCGCATGGATGAGCGACGTGGGTCGGTGACCAACGGCTAAGCACTTTTTTCTGCCACTTCTTTCCTCTGTTAAAGAAATCAATGCCTTTTAAACCACTGCTTATACCAACCTATGGACTTTTTTATGCATCCCCGTGTATTCCTTTGGCTTACCATTGAGTTAGTAGCTACTTCTATAAAGACATTTCTCACCTCTTTCTCATTTCCGGAGCTATTTATTTCAACGAAAATAGCTTGTTCGCCTAAAATTATCATTCATTAATTTGTGCACAAATCGCACGAGAAAACCAACTTCAAAAATCGTTCATGGGTATAACGAGGTGTCACTTGCATACTATAAAAATATTCTTGTCCTATAAGTGCACACGTGTTAAAAGAATTTCCAATGCTGACCTTAAAATATTTGCAGATAAACAGTACATGAAAGCATATAAATATGAAGATTTGAAGTGAGACTTTTGAAACCTCCAAATGGATTCCACATTTTAACAGTACAGTCGACCTTGAAAGTAGCACACTATTGCACCTTGTCGCTTTTCACCTTCGAAAGATTACTGCAGCAGTTCAAACGTAACGTTAAAGTGACAAAGCACTAAAGTTTGCAGCAACTCATGAGGCCGACCGTACCTATCCTAAACAACCTGCAACAATAGATTCCTAAATCAAGTGACACCTTCGACTCCCGTGGGCGAATGCAATCGTTTTCAGTCTGTTTTGACCGCCAGGTGCCATCCACACGATACCAGCGCCCAACCTCAGCCTCTCAGAGAAGCCTATTGTGGTCATTGACGCCACGGAACACAGTGTTAAGGCTCAGGTTCCTTCAGAATCGGTGAGTTACACCTTACACCACTTCTCCACAAATTATTTTATATAAAATCTATCTACTCGTTCATTGAATACAAAACGGACACATTCCAAAATAATTTGCTCTTGCATTGAAAATCTTATGCCAACAGCTTCTAAATTTAAAATGCGACACTGACTGATTTTGGAACGTGTCCGTTTTGTATTTCAATGAATGTACTGTTAATTTTCGGAGTATATTTCTTTCTTTTTTCACTGTGTCAAATGATTCAATGATGCATAATTTTCAGCCAAAGCCAACGTACGAAGTAACAGAAAAATACATAGAGCCTACCTACCAAATCTCTAAAATTGAGTCGCCCATAGGATTTTCAAAAGCCACAGTACGTAAAACCTCTTATAATTCAATCGGGCTTTTCCCACTTGTCCGCACCCTCAAAGTCCCACCAGTTTACAATCAATTTTGACGGTGCGGACTAGTCAGAATTTATTTCCCCATCTGTTCGTAGTGCGGACAACTGGGAAAAAACGCGCTAGTCCGGTGCAAGCGAAAGAGTGCGAACAAGTGGGAATAGTCATTCGATCTAGTTTATAAAATTTAATTTGCATCATAAGAATCACCTTAACATTTTTTTTCAGTCCTTAACAAACCCAGAAGTGCAGAGTTTTATTAGAAACGGAGCATCTTTTCAACTGGCACCGGAGTACGGGTTGTCAGCGATAGCCTTGCCTCAGACACAAATAGTGCCTCAACAATTTACTTTGCAACAGGTAGTGACATTGAAACACGGAAACAGTGTAAAATGAATTACTTACAGTGAATTAATACTGGATATTTTTCAGGGCTTTAGCGGCATGCCAACTCACCAAGACCTACTGCACTCTGGAGCTGAAGGCATTATAATACCGCCCAACGCCTTATACCAACCAGATCCCGGGTTCTTACAGAAATTACAAAGCCAACTGCTACAAAGATTTCCTGCGGTAGAGTTCATTCCGTATGCAGCAGATGCTCCCACGGAACCTCAGCTACAACCTCAAGCATCACAGATCCAGCCACAAGTAATATTGCTGGAGCAAAACGAGCATGTGACAAAGCAAGCGCCAATACCATTCGCAGCTCAAGACGCCCAAAAGAACGTCGTCCAAAGAGAAACTCAGGAAAATACTGTGGTTACATTAATACCTCAGAAATTAATTATAGCGAATGTCACTGAGAAGCAAGTTGAAGTAACAACACCTCCGCTTCCGCAAAATATTACTGTCGCCGTAGTAACCGATTCACAGCCATCCACGACTACAGTTAAGTACATTGTAGAAAGCACTACTGAAGAACAAAAGACAACAACTCCTCTATACTACGCTCAAGTGGGTCAGAGCGTTGGAAGTGCTATTGCTAGTGGATTTTTCTCAGCAATAAACGATGTCAGAGCAGCAGCAGCTTTAGCACAAGTCGAAAAACCTCAAGAACCAACCAAAGCAGAAGTGGAAGTAGAAAACATAACAACATCAACAACAACAACGATAAACCCAGAATTCAAAGCATACTTCGTGCAAAAAAAGGAAAACGACCAGAATGAAACCGTCGGCGAGCTTAAACCAACTCTAGGCATTCCTTTTGCAAAGCCAGCAAATTCAGTTAACGTTGCTTACACCTTGTACAGAGCTGGTGAGAAGGAACAGAAGGTAACGCAAGACGGAACTGTATACGCGGGTCAAATAGTCGAAGCTACAATAAGTGAAGACCAAGATTTCAATAAAGAGAAAAACATAATTTTATCAAGACGACCGCCATTAAGACTGATTGCTGTGAGCGAGACAGAAGCACCTACAAGCACCACATCATCAACAGTAGCGCCACAAAAAATAACAGTCGTCAAAGCGAAGATACCGCCAAAAAGCAAACTCACATTTGATGACAAAACCGGGGAGCCGGTGCTGAGAATTTACGCCAGTTATGTGGATAGTCCTCAGGTAAGATAAACTGCTTTAAATTTTAACAAAACCTCTTTGTCTAAACTCATATTGAATTGATATCACGCTGTTCACCGCCTTTACTGACAAATGAATAGGAGCCATCATGGGGTTAGAAACATAATAATAACGATACCTACGTCTTGAGAAAAAGTATTATAGGGCATAGCCAAGTTGCATTCTACGAAAGAGAGTAGAAATCCATGAAATGTCACAAACGAATGCACAACAGCTTACGTAAGTTTGCGAAATGGCCACTAGTAGCGTTAGGTGCAGGATTTTATACTTTTGTCAAAAGCCAAGTTGCATTCTACGAAAGAGAGTAGAGAAATCCATGAAATGTCACAAACGAATGCACAACAGCTTACGTAAGTTTGCGAAATGGCCACTAGTAGCGTTAGGTGCAGGATTTTATACTTTTGTCAAAATCTCGTATTAACCACATTTCACTTTTCAGAAAGAAGTAATAGTATCAAAACTAGCAAACATGAAGCAGAAAGACGTATTACGAAAACAAGATACATTAGATAGCTGGAAGGCGGCAACAATCAAGTCAGTAGACAAAACACAGGGTCCCAACGTGAACCAAGTAACGCAATTCGGACTAAAACTGCGATCGAGGAGCGACGACTACATACCTTTGTTTGATGATTACGAGGAATAGTACAACATAAGCACGTTATTTTAAAAGACTGTCTCTTTAGAATTTAAATTAAACTATGCACTAATGTTAACTTGAGACTAGCATGAAGTTGGCGACAGACTACATACATATAATTTTATGAATCCAGCAATAGTTCAGTTTTATACTGGCTGGATTTACGGATTCATGATATAATCCCGTCTATCCCACTTGTCCCATTGAGTTGTCCTATTATGGGACAACTGAGACTTTCGTCCCAGTAGTCCCATTCCCATGAGACATCATCATCAGCCTATATTAGTCCACTACTGGACATAGGCCTCCCCATTGCACGCCAACGAGCACAATTCGTGGTCACTCTCATCCAGCTCTTGTCTAATGGGACAAGTGGCACTAATATTTATATTTTATTTTTGTCCCAAAAGTCCCATTATCGTCATCACCGTATGAGTGAAGTTTAAAAAGTTGGAAAACCGTTAGCCAGAAATCAATTGGATAGTGTGGACGGGTTTTTCTGGGTGGTCTGCTGCAAAACTAACATAACCTAAACCTATCTGGGACAATTGAGACAAAAATATTAGTGCCACTTGTCCCATGGGACTATTGGGACGAAATCGTCTCAGTCGTCACATACTGGGACAGGACATCTCAATGGGAGTAGTCAGTCCCATTGACTCAGTGGGATAGACGTATCCCACCATCCCATCCCTCATCCCCCCATCCCATCTTGGCGACCAACTATGACATGAATCCAGCAAGATCAGCAAGATTACAATTTTACACTGGCTTCATCATGTCAAACTTTGGCAAGCTAGTTGCCATTAAACTATTAACCCTTTGAACACTTAGGACGGCAATAGACGTCAGCAAATTTTGTTGCCGCGAACTCCGGAAATGGCTGAAGACGGCGTGGCGACTGGGGTACTTGGGATAAATCGTGGCGTTCAAAAGATTCATTCATTTTAACGGACGGCAGAATTTTCGACTATTACGTCTAAGATCAAAAATTTACCATAAGAGTCATAGTCATATCAAGTTTTCAAGCCAGTAACTATAGTTTTTTCACACTGCCTAAACCTAAGCGTGTGCTCGAAAATATCCGTAGTCACATTGCCATGTCTAAGGCTAGATAAATATGCATAATCACACTTTTCCGACTGCCGGTCAGTATGAAACACTCTTCGTGGGTAGCCCACATCTGTTCCATTCCGTATCAAGCTATGACGTAACGTTCAATACTAAATTCGTAGTTCCATGGAACAAATGGGACATACCTTGTGCTACTTGATTATTAAGATTTTTAAATAATTATTGAGCTTTAATGTTTTGTTTTGGTTTCTGTTTTTGACTTCAGACTGTGTTATTTTAGGTTAAAACGTTATTTATCAGTTGTTTTTAGATGTTAGTTAAAAATAACATAGATTTAGTGTTGTTGAAGCATTTCGTTATTTAATATTAACCTATTTTAATGTAAATAATATTTAACTGTAAGTTTCGGTGCATTTAGACTAAAAATCGAGGTAATTTATTGTTTTGTTTTTGTTAATGCCAAATCATTGTTTTTAATAAAAATAAACAAAGTTAACGTTTTATTTTATTTATTAACACTATTACATTTTATAAAATAAATGTTGAAAAAAAATATTACAGGAGTCAATCGAGCAAACCTGGGGCGGACGAAATATGGGATTTAATTCGATATTGCACACAGATTTTTAACATTCTTATTATAAATATTATTTAATGAGTATTTACCTCAAAAAAGAGGTAACATTTGTTATACGAGGAGATAATCACAAACTTTAATAATCAAAGTAAAGCAAAACTAATATGTAAATATTTAAGGTAGTTCCTGTGGTATTCGATGTTTCACCCTGTATATATTATACACAACATTTACCTACTTCATCCCTTTTTGCACCACCCACTAGATACCTGTTAGGGTGACATAGTCAGACAACAAACCCCTATTTCGTACCTATTATTGGCATCTCCTTATATTTTAAATCAAAGAGGATGTGCTGACTTACACTATTGAGTTAGATAGGCAAAATACTTAAAACAATAAAAAATAAAATGTGTAACAAATATATTCTAACACAATATTATGACAGGGTTAAGTATTTGATCCTACTTAATTTACTGTGATTTTGAGCCTTACGTTCCACTAGTAAAATTATCGTATAGCACTGTTGCGGAAAAAACTGTGGGTAAACAGAACAAAAAACTAACAGATTAAATGAGTTAGTTAGGCGATGCCTTTTATATTTGGCATTGTATCCTCAAGTGAGAACCTAATGGCTCCACGACACTATCGGCGATGATCGTTGATGGTCCGATCGTCTATAATCGGCACGATCATCGTGCGAGCATCCACACTATCGCCCGTAGTCGTTTGTCGAACAGCAAGCGTATAAGATTCCCTTTGATGCGTACCCGAAAAACCGACAAATCACCGGTCGCAGGCGATCATAGACGATGATCGGCGAATACAGCCGAGTATGCCATCAACACTATCGTGCTCGCCCGTAATCGCCGATAGTTTGACGTGTTATCGTCTTGTTTTTAATTCTGCCGCCATTATAAGAAAGTAATGGCTATCGTAACGTTGACAATACGATAACATGTCAAAGGCAATATGGTTTTACCTTGTAGAATAGGCCATGGTCCATACCGAAGTTTTAATTTAAAGTTTGATAATGTCATTGGAAACAAATCGTATCGCTGAAGACCCAATGTAATGAATTGGGCAAAGGATTTCAAACTTTAGTTGACTGATACAATATTTATAATGCGACGCGTGAGACGACAGGCGCGGATTTCTTGAACCAGCTATCAACAAATTTACGCTAAAAAAAGCTTTTTGTTCTGTAGTTACCCATACAAAATTCATAAGAACAAAAATTTTAGTGTCATGATTTCGTAATTCCGAGCAGCATTTACAAACTTTGTTCAAAAAATGTAAACACCCAATTCGCTCATTTCCGACATACGAGAAAAAGTTAAAACACCGGAGATACCGTGATTTCGAGATATTGGGCGAAAATAATAAAGAAAAAAACACTTACAATGCAATGTTAAGTTTTGGGATAAAAAGTCTAAAACTTTGGTATATTGAGAATGAGGGAATTGTTTTAATAGTGTCTTGAATGTAGACTAAATTGCATTATAATTTTATTTCCTTGTTACCTGTAAAAAAATACAAATTCTAATCGTCAATAACAACCTACCTGGCTTTTTCAAACTTTGAAAAAACGCTTATAGAAAAACACATTTAATTTCAATAGTACCTATTATACTTACTATGGGTAGCATTGGGATACACCTAGAATATAAATCCCTATTATTAAAAAAAACAAGAATAAAGTAATTTCATACGTCTTGCATTTCAACGGCATTTCTTTAAACATTGTCCTAGATTAAGACACGTAAATGCCTTGCTTTTAAAAAAACATGTCAAACATTGAAAAGCCTAATTAAATTATGTTCAATTATTCTATTCCTCTATTGAGTTTGAACGATACATTGCAAAAATATAGTGTATCCCAACTATCTAAATTATTGGCATTATTTCTCTTGGGAAATACTTTGTAAGACATCGGCAAGCTAAATCTAAGTTATTAGTTATTACCCGACTGCCGGAGAAGGGATATTTTATTGGTTATCTTGTGGCTCCACGATGTCCTTTATAAATGTTTGTGGTACACTAAGAGTTTGCATTGAGCTTCTCTAGTTGATCCATGAACCACGGATGACCGCAGCTACGCTGGGTTAGGATGTCGCATCCTGTCTCGGTCACTAGCAGTGTTTGTTCAAACTGGAAATAGAGAAAGAACAAATGTTATTGTGCTGTTTAATATATAAAAGTCGTAGATGATCTCTTGTACCTTAAAGATTCCACTAGGGGTAACCTATCGATGTTTCGAACTTTTGTCCGCTGTTTCCTTTGTCCGAAAATCAGTTTTTCTCTGAACCAAGAGTCCTTTCAAAATGTTTAAAGAGATATACCAACAGAACCTGAACAGTGTTAGGTTAGGTTAGGTTAGGTTAGAGAAAAAGTATTTTCGGACAAATGAAAATTCCAGTAGGTAACCTTGACTAGGTTAAAGATTTCATACAGTTTTCGAACCTAACATCAGACGACCAAGTACAAAAGAGATTAAGCGATTTGCATGCATTCTTTTAGCTAGACAAAAGGCTATCGAATAGTAGATTGTACAACAAGTGCATAAACCGTACCATTATTTAACCGAGACGTGCATATAGCCACCCAAGCCGGTACGGCGAGGGTGGATGGTCACGCCGAGGGTAAAATGGGTTTTATGCTCGAGTTTTACACTCTGCTTTTCACTTCGATTGCAAGGAAATAAAAAACCGGTCAAGTGCGAGTCGGACTCGCGCACCGAGGGTTCCGTATTTAAGATAATATGCTTGGTAACCGCAAAAGAAAATACTCATTTTGTTATAAGCTTTATTTTCCAGGTAATAAGGTCGATTTTGACTAGCCTAAATTTTAATACAGATTTTCTTAGTTTTTTTGTTATTTCTCAAAAACTGTAAATAATGAACACTTTATTTTATTTTTCCCAGAAAATATAAGTAATTATCTATACGTCAGGATTTTTTTCAGAATTTTGAATTAATAAACTTGGGAGATAAGGGGGGGGAACGGTCATTTTTTGTACATTTTTGGCTATAAATCAAAAAGTACATCACAGAAAATTTTCAAAAAAATAGTTTTGAAATGTGCAGATTAAGACCTTTTATATGACACCCCATTTGCTATAATCGAACCACTTTCATTTTTGAACCCCCCATTCTAGACCCCTTTTCAATTATTAATAAAATTAATTTCATATATTTTTTACTACAAATAGATGCGGGCAAGCAAGTTGTACAACTATGCCAAATTTCAAGTTGATAGCATTTGTAGTTGCTGAGAAAACCTGCTGTGACATACAGACAGACAGACAGACAACGAAGTCTCACCATAAGGGTTCCTTTTGTACCATTTTGGTACGGAACCCTAAAAACGATTAAGTATATACAAGAAAATTTAAATTATAAGTTATTTCATGAAGTTTTATTGTGTACTTTGGCTGTTGGTATCCTTGCCTTGGTCTTAGAATACTAACAAAACGAAATAAAGTAAAGAGGTTATTCTATGAAGTTAAAGTTGTTCGTGTGGCTGTTGGACCGATTGCCTTGGTCTTCGACGAAGATTTTACTTTATGCACTAGTAGCCTATACCCAGCATAAAGAAGGACTTTACGAGCATGAGAAGTGAAAAAATCTTTTATGTGACACTGATTGATAAGAATGATAAACTACTACGCAACTACTTTCAAAATTGACACTTCTATGACTAAATTCACTGTTACTAATCTAATATAGTTCTTTTTTATTAGAATAAAAACAATTTAGATAAAAGCATGCATTTTAAATTAAAACATTTCACACTTTAAGGCCGCATTTCACCACACTTGGAATAAGACAAGGGCCTGTTGTTTGATCAGTAGTTAACTTAACTAATTGTTAAAATTCGAAAAAGGAATCAAGTATTTGACACATTTCCTTGAGAATTTAACTATTAGTAACGATTTTTAACAATTAGTTAGTTTAACTACTGATCAAACAACAGGCCCTGAGTTAACTACTGATCAAACAACAGGGCCTAAGTCCGAGATTAGTCTATACAAATTCGGCGTTTAATCTAGGTATAAGACCTTATTTAATTATACCAAACTTAATTTTGCATCTTGTACTGGAAAAAATCCTTTAAAAAAAGTATATACTAAGGTGGTAGCAGTACAATTTTAGTTTAGGTTAGGATAGCTGCCTTGGATGATCATGATCATTGACTCGATGGTGAAGCAGTGACCACACTTCATCACACATTGTTAATCAGTCCATACCTGAGCAGAGCGGGATCCGTCGGCAGTGACAGCGGTCCAGTGGTCCGGCCACTGCTCGTCACGCCAGCTGCTTTCGTTGATCATCGGCTCGATGGTGAAGCAATGACCAGGACCATTACACATTGTTAACTAATTCGTACCTGAGCGGAGCGGGATTCGTTGGCAGCGACAACGGTCCAGAGGTCCGGCCACTGCTCGTCACGCCAGCTGCCTTCGTTGATAATCGGCGCGATGGTGAAGCAATGACCAGGATGATCACACATTGTTAACTAGTTTGTACCTGAGCGGAGCGGGATCCGTCGGCAGTGACAGCGGTCCAGTGGTCCGGCCACTGCTCGTCACGCCAGTTGCCTTCGTTGATCATCGGCTCGATGGTGAAGCAATGACCAGGCTTCATCACACCCACAGCTTTGTTTTCTGCAAATATACAATGTTGTTCATATAAATCTATTATATGTAGTAGTATTATTATCTAAGTAGTATAGCCCTAGAGACGGATTTCGAATGCTGTGGTGTCGAAATTGAATCTATAAACTGTATAATTTTATGTTTATATAGGGTCCCACAGTCTAATGATTATAATTTCTTAGGTCTCCTAGAAAATTTGCTACTCTACATTACTAAGAAACATAAAAATAGAAAAATAATTATTTGCGGAGACTTCAATATCAATACCCTTAAGAGCAATGCAGTGACGACAAGCTTCAAACAATTACTTCATAGCTATAACCTTGTCAATCACATAAAGGAAGCCACTCGTGTCACCAGCACGTCACAGACCTGCATAGACCATATAATCTCTAACACAACAAGAACAAAGAGCCAGGTATTTGACCTAGGACTCTCTGATCATAATGCTCAGACTATACACATATCAATTAATAAAAAACCTCATTATAAAAAAATCTATATGTTTAGAAGAGACTATAATAAAGAGAATGTGTCAAAATTCGTTCAATGTTTGGAAAATGTATGTTACGATCACATTTATAATAAGACTGATACTGATAGCGCTTTCGATGAATTACATGAGCTGCTCACCACGTTCTTGAAACTGTGTTTTCCTCTAGTTAAAATTACACTGAGCTCTAAACCTAAGCAAGCCAGATGGATTTCCAAAAGTTTAAGAAAATGTACAAAGCGAAAACGCGGTCTGTACTTCAAAACACGTTTAAATCCAACTACAGATAATAAACAATCGTACAAGCTCTATGCTAAAGTATTAAGACGATGCATAAAAGCGGCTCAAAAATCGAGTAATTATCGGTACATATCTGGAGCAACGAACATTTGTCGAGCTACGTGGGACGTTATAAAGAAAAATGTCGGAAACATTCGTCAATCAAATCAGATCAAAAATATTGTTAGCGACGATAATCGATCTTTATTAGACCCAAAAGAGATCGCAAATGCCCTTAATGATTACTATATACATGTTTCTAATAAGGTACATCAAAATTACCAAGCAACAACACAACATTGTAGTCGGCATTCCGCTACTTTTTTCTGTAACCCCACAACTCCTTTAGAAGTATACAACATTATAATGAAACTAAAAAATACAAGCTCATCAGGATATGATGAAATAAATGCCAAAATTCTGAAACTCTGCTCTAAGTTCATATCTACACCTCTAGCACACATTATAAATCTATCCATAAGCGAAGGGGTCTTTCCAAACAGCCTAAAAAAATCAATCATTAAGCCTTTGTATAAAAAAGGGAAAAGAAATAACTTGAGCAATTACAGGCCAGTCGCTTTGATTCCTGTTCTTTCTAAGATTTTTGAAAGGGTAATGTTTGATCGTCTTTCTAAATTCGCAGACAACCTGTCTCTTCTTAGTAATAAACAGCATGGCTTTAGAAAGAATAAATCGACATCAACCGCGACCTTTTCATTGCTCCAGGTTGTTACATCATGTATAGACAAAGGTCAGCCTGTTAGTGTACTCTTCTTAGATATGTCAAAAGCATTTGACCTAGTGTGTCACAAAAAACTCGCACATAAATTGGAATTATACGGTATACGAGGTAATATCTTGAGTTGGATAGAGTCATACATGACTGAGAGGACTCAGTGTACGGAAATAGTGAGAGAAGAAGGGAGATCTGTAACAAAATACAGATCTAGTTACAAAAAAAATGAATTTGGTGTGCCTCAGGGGAGTGTTCTTGCGCCTCTATTATTCTGTCTCTATATTAACGATCTACCCAACACTATATCACATCCATCCATACTGTTTGCTGATGACACCTCCATCATGATACCATGCACAAATATTCTAACATATGAGCAAGAAATTAACAAAACACTACTTGACTCAATACGCTGGTTAGAGAACAACAATTTATCAATAAATATAAATAAGACAAACCTCATACAATTCCGAACTCAAAGAGGTACTAAAAAGAAACTCAATATAGCCTACCAAGGCAACCTTGTTAATGAAGAAAGTTACGTTAAATTCCTTGGCATACATTTGGATGAGTTCTGTAGTTTCAAAATACACGTAGAAAAAGTCTGTACCAAAATAAATAAATTTATGTTTCCTTTACGTAAATTACGAGAAACCGTCTCACAAGAAACTGCACTGGTAGCATACCATGGCTTTGTGCTATCGACTCTCCGCTATGGTATTGTCATATGGGGTAACTCCAGAGATTCACAAAAAGCTTTTGTAAAACAAAAGAAATGTATTAGAGCCATTTTTTCACTCCAACCACGAGACTCATGTAAGCCTATTTTCAAAAAATATAAACTTCTTTCATTTCCTTCCTTGTATATTTATGAAGTAGCCACATTTGTATTTATTAACAAGTACCTATTTTCACGAAATAGTGATGTCAAATCTTATAACCATATGTCGAGGCAGCGGAACTTACTGTTCACGCCCAAATGTCGCCTAAAACAAACGTCACGCAGTCCCTATTTCATGTGCCTTAAAATATTCAATAAGCTACCTAGGGACATAAAAGACCTACCTTTAAAAATGTTTAAAAAGAAACTGTATATTTGGCTGTGTGAACTATGTGTCTACTCGGTGAGCGAGTTTTTAAATATTAAGACTGTTAGCAGATAATAAATAGGTTAAGTTTAGGATTTAAGAATGTTCTTTAGTTTGTATGAGATGCGAGAGATATGTGCAACTAAAGATGTATAATTTTGCATGCTCATCCGAGTAGAATGTGGCGGAATAACAGATAAAAAATATATGTAAACACCTATCTTAACCCATGTTCAGCAAATAAACTATTTCATTTCATTTCATTTCATTTCATTTCATTTCATTTCATTTCATTTCATTTATTGTTGCAAGTAAAAGACAAAGACAAAAGCATTTTATTGCAAGAACACAGTATTTAAATATTCAACAAGTTCTTAGTGTCACGATGTGCTTATGTTCTACCTATTTTGTATGTATGTATGTGTATGTGAAAACAATACTAATTAAAATATCAACACTACCACATTATGTTATACACCTGAAGAATGTTAAAAATCTAAAATTGAAAATTAACATTCTCAATAAAGGATGATTTCCACCAAACGGCCCGCAACGGATCGGAACGGAAAGAATACGAACGGATGCGGCGACAACCGATTGTGTCCGGCAGCATGTCGACGCATACGATCGGGTGGTAACAGCCGTTCGCGGTAGACAGGATGTCGACGCACACGATCGGCACCGTACGGTTGATGGCGAACGTATCCGCACCCAGTAAAATAGTTTCGTTCCTACCACGTGTTTGAGTGCACTTTCAAGAATAGTGTGTTCGCCCGGTCACGGCCGCCGAAAGGTTCCGTTCGCAAACGACGACAAGCGAACGGAGCCGATCGCAAGCGCACGGAGCCGATCGCGTGTCGCAGCATACTTACGGCGCCGATCGCGTGTCGCGGAAGACGTCCGCCGTCAAGCTGCTGTGTGCGGCTTAGTAATATAGACTTTATATACTGTGTACACGATTTAATATCGTTTAAAGATTGTAAAATCCGTACCGGTCCGATGCGATGCGAGCCGTTTGGTGGAAATCATCCTTTAAGTATTCTCCGAATGCTTGAACAACTTGTTGTTAAACAAGGAAAAGTTTGAAGAATACAACTGCGAAGATTTAATCAATAAAAAGGGAGTAATAAATAGGTTTAAGAGGTCAACAATACTTACTAGCATAATGAGGTACGTTAGGTGCAGTGTGGAACAGCCTATGAATCCCATGTCCGCAGTAGCTCCTAACTACGCTGAAACCATTGGCCTGTGCATGCTTCTGTATTACGTTCCCGATCTCACGGTACTTCTCTCCAGGCTTGACAATGGCTATAGCCTTCATCAGGCACTCGTAAGTGGCCTGAACCAGTTTCTGAGTAGATTGCGGAACATTTCCAACAAAGAATGACTCATTTAGATCCCCATGGAAGCCACGATGATACACTGTGACATCAACGTTACAGACATCACCATCCTGGAAGAAAAAAAAAGAACTTTAGTTTGTCAAGCGTTAACTTTTTCTGTCTTGTGTGATAGAAACAGAACATGTCACAGAAAGAGTATAATTTTTTGGATATTCCATTTTTAACTTGTTTAGATTAAAATCAAACAAAGAAATTCTCATCTTTTAAAAATACAAACCTCTAATGGGCGCGTATCAGGTATCCCATGGCAAATAACCTCGTTCACCGAAGTGCAACAACTGTTTGGGAAGTTGTGATAGTTCAGCGGACTGGGATAGCACTCCCTTTCAATGCACGCCTCATGGACTGCGCGGTCAATCTCATCTGTAGTCACACCCACAGCACAAGCTCTGGAAATATGAAATTGTGTTCAAAACATGAGCATGCAGATAAGGAACACTAACAAAGTATGTGATAAATTGTAAACATTAATATACTAAGATTGAAAAATTGTAAGAGGAGAAAACCTCAAAATACTTCCTCATCCTGACAAATTAATAGGGTTTACAACTAACATATTTAAAAGAAAGGTTGTTTAAATTTGGTATTTAGTTTTTAAATGTAATCGCTTAAAAAGCAATATAGTAATTTATATATAAATAAGCTACCATTATAATTTGGGCTTCACAAATGTATATTTCTAAATAATGAACAAAATCATAAAACCTCATGATGTTTTGAAATTTCGAGGGATTTCCTGCCAAGGTTGTAAGTAAACATTGTATGTGTGTGCGTGGCAGTTTGTGTCAGGGGACGTCCCTAACAAAGATAACAATATGCATGTTAACTTGATGACTAAATTAAACACAAATCCTCTTAGGACCTGTTTCAAAATCGTCAAGTAACGCGTATCTGACACATAAATTTTCCTTTTCTTACACTTGAACATAGACAAGGAGAGAGCTAACTTGAACTGACACGTAAATTTACTTGTCGATTGTGAAACAGGCCCTTAGAATTATAAGATTATCTATATCCTTACTGATAGTATGATTGCCAAAATTTGTTTGTTTTGTTATGTACAGTTTAGCATCAATGTTTACAATGTTTAACCTGTCCAGGGACCTAAATGAAGTGGATTAAGTGTAATTTCTATATAATGACAATTAACCCCTCGTAAGCTTAGACGCTACAGCGACAAAAATTCACTCCTTACATAAAAATATTCAATATGGCCGCTATTACTGTGGGTTTGACATCACGTCATCGGTCATGTGACCACGTCGCCGCACTGAGCCATCAAATTCTGAAACGGCTCCCGCATACGAGGGGTTAAGAGTCATATATAACAATTGCGAAATGGTGCACAGGGCACTCCACTGACTAAAGCAGAGCTGACATAGGGCACTTTTTGTCAGAAAATAGGACAGTTCCAGAGGGAATAGCATTAAAAAAGATAACAGTCCAGTGATTCTGCTTGATTCCCGCTATGGGCAAATATTTGTATTTATCACAGAAATATTTAAATATGAGTATTCCTCAGACTTGATGTCATCTTTATATTTAAGTATTAGATTTCTCTACATAAGTATGTTTATTGTTGTTAAGTACCAATAGTACAAGCCTCGAGCTTAGTTTAGGGCTGTGATATTTGTATATACACACATCAAAAGTCTTGGGATACTCAGTATCCCTACACAAATTTGATATTTTGACTCAGTAGTAAAGTAATATGCCTATATTGAAATGTTCAAAACTATCTAGGGATAAAAAATATCCCTAGGCACTTTTGATGTGTGTATATCAAATGATATTTATATCAAAACAAGTTCTGCTGTATCAAATATACTAGCATTATAAGAAATTCAACAACATCTTACTTAGCTGCTTCATCAAGAACTTCTCTCCCCAAGCGACAAGAGACGCGCATGCCTTCTATCTCTTCGTCATCGAGCACCTTAATCTGTCCAGAGCCCTTCGCCGCATTCTCGGACGCCGGAAACCCAGTTGGATGATCCGCATAATCGGGACGCCCAATTGACGCCGGCACAGTTCGCTTCGGCCCCGGTGGATACGGCCTCAACTTCCCCGTATAAGTAAACGACGGCCAAGGATTATACACCACGTTAGTCCCATCAGTAACCTCGCCCTCTAAAACAAAACAAACAGACAATCTACCGTTGTAACCCAACACCGCAACATAACCTCAAATCTGCAACTCACTGGCTAGCGAATGGATGATTTTATGGTTCTTCCACGATTTCTTGAAACATTCCTGACTACAGAAGAACGAGCCTTGTATACCAAGCTTTATACATGTCGGACATTGTAATTGTGCAATGGATTTGCAACCGGGAGTTTCACACATTCCTAACGCAGCCATTTTTTTAGAATCATTCATTCAATGACATTGTCAAAGTTAGTTAACTGTCAAGTTGCCAATGCAACGTCAACATTGTGCAAAGCTGCCAACATACGAATATCTTTGGATGCGTTCAAGTTCTCAGTAAAACCGACTTAAAAAGAAAAGGTTTTCAACTCGTTGGTATCTCTTTTTTTATACTAAGCTTTTAGTAGTAAATCAATAAGTACCAATCTCACCAAACGATGTTAACCACTTAACAGACGATTAGAGCGTTAACGGCTGTTAAAATGTATGAACAGTCGATTTACATTGATTAAATTTAACATCGTTCTGTGAAATTTGTACTAGTCTTAAAATTGATGTTGCATATCACCCGAGCCGTTTCTTTATCCAGCAAACATAACTTGGTTTATTAGGCCGTTTCCTCGTGGTTTGTCCTACTGACTTCCGGCCGAGGGCGGGGCTCCTGTTTCTGGGTGGTTTGCCCTTCGGGCATCTGACGAAACCTAACTAACCTAACCTGCCTACTTTTACAACCACAATTTAGTATTTGGTGATCAAATCTAGGAGCATTTTTCGAGTTATTCCCATTTGTTACTACCCCCACACTTTTGCTGGATTATTACAGTGGAATAAAGTTTAAAGTGGCAACAAAAAAACGTCGGGTGGTAACAAGTGGGAATAACCCCATTTTTTGTGCAACAGGACAAATATAGTAGGACCACGAGGAATCGTGTGTTTATTACACGATTGTACCTACTCCAGTGTGGTACAGTCGAGCTCATAAATATGTATATATTTTTAATTTTAACAGAAACGTCAGTACGTGATTCAAATTATATCAAAGCGAAAAAAGTTCGTCGAAAAAAAAAACCCGCCTAAGACCGACGATTTTTTTTCGCTTTAATATAATATGTAAGTATATATACTTGATTTAGTACCTCACGTTAATCGCTGTGACAATTTTAATCATGTATGGCAGTTTAAACAGGGCATTAAAATATAGACAAGGTACTTACTAAAGTGTACACATATTTTTGAACTCGACTGTACACGTGTTATGTACAGTCACCAGCAATAAATATCTGATCAGATTGGGCTTAAACTATCCGACACGTCTTAATTACTACACAGGCACAACAGCGTGTCAAATATTTTTAAAGCTTAATTTTATTATGACCTATGAAGGTCATCATAAAATTAAGCTGGATAGATTTTCAACTGGACAGATACGCAACTAGATATTATATAGGTTACTTACAGATACAGAAAGCATTATTTATTCACAACCAACTAGACAGTCGCGAAACTGTCCAATCGTGAAATTTGACTAGTTGCGAATCAGTCTCATTGCGATTTTCCAGTTGCGAATCTGTCCCGTTGCGGTTTTCAATTGAGATTCTGTCCAGTTGAAATTGAAATGATTGCGCATCAGGTCAATTGCGAATCTGGCCAGTTGAAAAATCGGTTTAGTTGAGAATGTGCCGGGCTGCTATGGAGAGGTTTGTTGGAGAACATATTATGTTTATCATTTAGTGCAAAGATGAAAAATACCTAGGTATTAACGAAATGATCACGAACCTAAACTTCACTGAAAGCCTTAGTTGTTTGCTTCTTAACCCTTTGAACGCCAAGAACACCTAAAGGTTGGCGTGTGCACTGTCGTGTAGGTACACTGTCGTGCCTACCACTCCATCGACGCTTATAGTTGTCACAGATACAGTACAAAATAGACCCGAGTATTTGTGACGTAAGGTTGACATTAGCTGTGGTTTTCAGCTGTCATTGGCGTGTGAGGACGACTTCTGTATCAAGTAAATGGCGGCGAAAAGGTTAAAGCCTTCTCGGAATTACAGTTGCCTTATAAATAAAGAGTGATTTAATGCTCTTCAGAAACGCTAATCTGCTAATAAAAGAGTTTACCTGCTGTACCAAGACTACTGTTGGGGACTCGAAGCTCTTCGTTGACCATCGTTATTCTTCTTTATTGAGCTGAAAATTGAATCTGCTTTTGGCAACTGTACTCTTTTATATGCCAAAAAGTTATACTTGTGCATGTCACGTGGCATCATTTAAAATAACAGCTTCCGAGACACAACGGTCGTGTACCCGTGTTCTCAGCACACGTGTAACCATGTACTACGTATGAAATGGTACAGACTGTATTACCTACCTACTCTACATTTTGTATTTTTTTTCTAAGCATTTTATTAAATACGGAAACCATACTCATTTCAATCGACTTGTATGTTTAGATAACCTAACAGAATAAATGAAAAAGTCCTTAACCCCAATTTTGGAACAAAGAGATGGTACCTAGTTTCATTTGAGATGAAATATTTTTAGACATAATGTCGCAATGTAAGGTCTTTACCGCAGTGGCATAAGAAGGTTTGCCGCATCAGGCAAGTTCTTTTCCCTTTAATAGTTTAGTCGGCATTGATGATAATTATAAAATGTTCATCTATATAAAATATAAAAAACTGTAAATCATATAAAATTCTCTGGATTAGGTTCAACGTAATAATGACAATATAATCGCGAGTAAAGTGTTCTGTCATTTTATTTAATTTTATTAAAAGAGCATATATTTTGTTAAGCACAATTATGACACCATCAAAGAAGAATTACTTAAAATGTTGCAATATGTAAATTCAATACCACCATTGCATCACTACCCCCTTACTAATAAACGTTTAGCAACGGTGGTATAGCTATACAACGTTTTGTCCTTATCTATCAAATTCAAATGTCACAATGACAGATAAGGACAAAACATTATATAGCTATACCGCCGTTACTCAACGTTTATTAGTAAGGGGGGGGTATGTAAAATATGGTAAAGAAAAAAATATTTCTTCATATTCGCAAACTCCGAAGTCTTATTGTATCGCACCGCAAAGAACCCGCCCCTCCGTGTACCCGTACACGTGTAGTGTAGGTATCAACCAACCAAAATAAGTGACAAAAGAAAAAAAACGAAAACAACAAACCGCACTACATCCTTCAAATCCTACTATAATAAAATTTAAAGGTTATTTAAATGTTTCAACGTTTGTTAATAACATAGTTACTCCGCTGAACGGATTTCCTTCGCTACCTATGGATTAGATGCAATTTATTATGTTTGTCAGAAAATATTTAATTTTGTTATTTTCCCAGGACGAAACCTTGTCACGAATTAAGTGTATTTTCAATGTTAGGTATTATGTTGCAAACCAATAAAAAAGTGACCGTCTGTGATTTTAAAATAAAAGCAAACATTTAAGCAAAAACTGCTACCTACTTGTACGACGCCTCATCAAATCATAAATCATAAATTACCGTTTTTAGATCTTTTGTCCCTCCGTCTGAAAGATTTTCTCCAAAACGGCTTACCTAACGACAGAGTTCAATGAAAATGTTAGTGATTAGAAAACGGTAATTTTAACTTCAAATGTGGTTTACCCTTGAAATATCGACAAACTTTTAATCGAATTTCAGTTCAAAGTCAACGTTTCGCTTATTTTCATTTGATCGAATATTCTTTAGATCGAACAATTAAATAATGTATTTTTAAAACACCGATTTTTAATGTGCATAAATATTAGATACTTTATGTCATAGATTTTATTTCATACTTTATTATCCAATATTTTATTTTACATTGTAAATTTTACATGTTTGAAAATTCTAATATTTTTCTGGCTACTTTTATCTTTATGTCGTAACTTAAAAAGAAGTGTACGAACAAGGCGACGGGGCTCCGCTGCGCGGCGCTCCTATTCCGTGTAGTTCTGGCGTTTCGCGCCTTGACGCAATTCTAACCTAACCTAACCTATCGGTTATAGGTATTTCGTCCAAAAAACGTCGAAGAAATAAACAGCGACATTTTGTTATACTGTCTCTTATATAGTTTATTAAACATATTTTTAAGCATTTAAAAATCTTTGTACCGTTGTTCTAATATTTTTTTAATATATAATGAATAGTCGATGAAGCCATAATAACTACAAGAGATAATATTTAAACTAAACATTCTATGAATCGTTTTCGATGAAATGAAATTCGATGAAAAGTTTGTCGAGATTTCAAGTGGCACCCCTTAAAATGTACCTAAAGCCAGTAATTATTTGTAAAGCCACTGCCATACCAAAGCGAAGCGAGTGCAGGTCGATAGTTAGGTGCTAATATGAGGAAAACTTTAAAAACCCAATAGCCTTAAGAAAAATGGTACAGTCAGCATCAAAAGTAGCTAAGCAGAATACCATGCTAAAAATGATCTAGACACGACGTATGCTCTTGACAATAGAGTCGAGTGCAGATCATTTTGACCTCTTCGGTTGCGTAGCTACTTCTGCTGCTGACTGTATCTACTAAATAAATAGCTTACATACTCGTAGCTTGACAAAAAGTCGCTTGACAAGAATAAGAGGGTGTTTGGAGTGTGCATGATCCATGGTTTAACCTAAAAACCGTTGCAATCACTTATCACCACGAAAACCTTTTTTGGAGTAAGATGATAAAAAGAGTGTGTGATTTTGCCTTTGACCAATCAGCTACAGCGATATGGCACTAGTACCTACTTCCGATTGGTTAATATAAAATAACGGACCATTCTTGCTAGAATTTTCAGTATTCAAAGGAATGAATGATGTGGCTTTTAATATGTTATTTACTACTAGAGGACGCCCGCGACTTCGTACGCGTAGAATTAGTTTCCCGCTAGTCCCCCCATTTCTTCCCGCTGTGGGTCGATTTTCGGAAAATCCTTTCTTAGTGCTCACTTACATCATGAAAGGAACTTTTATTGTCATTACGATAGTCGTAGCGTACTGGGTAGTGATTCCTTTCAAAAGCAAAGGTGAGCGAATGCAGGAGTGAATGTCCAAGCGGCGAGTTTAAGTAGTCCCGTCAGAGCGAGCAAAACACATTTTAGCGCGTGCATTCTCAATTAGGCAGCCTTATAGGTACTGTGCTTATACTTTCGATAAGCCATGCTGCCAAATTGAATACACGCGCTGAAATGTGTGTTGTTTAAACTCGCCGCTTGGACATTCACTCCTGCGTTCGCTCACCTTTGCTTTTGAAAGAATCACTACCCTGGCGTAAAAAAGCAAGATGTACGTGATCGTATCGCTCTCGTAATAACGATACGCTTACGATACGACGCTGTGTGCAGAGGCCCTAATATTGTCCATAGTGGCCTAGGAATCAAATTGGTTGACTGCACATTCAAAATATTATTTGATAAGTTTAGTATCCAATCTATTGTGTTTTAATAAAAATGTATTACTAAATAAATGTATATGGTATTTGGATCAAGCAAGTCTGTCTATATCAATCAAGACATTGTTGTACTGTAAGAACGCACATATGCGTTGACGGCACTGGGTGGAAGTCATGAGAACGCTTATGCGTTGCTGGCCGGCAGTGAATGCGTTAAGGTAGTAAAGCCAACCATTTTGTAAAACCAACATAAGGTATCTCATGCTTTGGAAAATATTACGTTTATACGAAAAATACCTAGATAAATAATGGTTTTTTTAATGTTTTAATTGTTAATTATGATATAACAAAATAATATAGAGTTTAAATAAAATAGACATTGTATCATAGCTGCATAAGTACTACAATGTATATGTAGGTAATATGTTTTTATAAAAGTGGTCAAATGTTCTTAATGTTTTTTTTCTTTTTACTATAAGTAACCAGTATTTTGAATGGTAAAGACTGTTGAATATAAAAAAGTTCCATTTACATATTATTGTTACCATTTTTTTTTGTAAAGAAATGTAGATATACAAAAATGAATTGTTCTCGATTTATACGAAAATGATACCACACTCAAGTTGGTACAGTCGACTACAAAGAGATGTAACTAATTTAGGACCTTATTACAACGCAATAAGGTGAAAAAGTGGATACATCTTTGTACTCGACTGTACCTAAAATCAAAATGATTGACTGAAGCGCGGCGGCGGCCATTTTGATGACGTCGTAATTGCTGATTCAGCCACTTTAGAGGTACTATACATACCTAAAGCTGGATCCACATGCTTGGTGTTTGCAACAAACAGCAGGACAAAATTATACGTTAGAATGAGATGGAAATTAATCGTGCCGACTCTCATTTAGTTGCGTCCCGCAGTGTTTGCGGCAAACACCAAGCATTATGGATCCGGCTGAAAAACATAGTAAAATATGCCGCTGCTGGTTGCAGGCTTCTTTACGCTAAGGGAAGGTACTGACAGGCGTAACTAAGCCTCCGCTGTCCGTCCGTCCGTCAGTCCATCCATCCATCCGTCTGCTCGTCTGCCAGCGGACTGTACCTATCCCATGAACCGTTATACAGTTGAACTTTTCACAGTGTATTTCTATTGTCGCTATTACAACAATAATAAAAAATAAAAAATACAAGTACAGAACCCTTCGTGTACGACTCCGACTCGCACTTGACAGGGTTTTTTTTTTTATCTACTTACTTAATAATGTCCTTATAAAAAAATGGTATTTGTTTGAATAAAAAAAAAACAATCATAAGGTTCGGCCACATACATTCGGAATTCCGTTTCAGAATCCCGAAACGGAAAAAAAATCGAACGGACGTGTGTGGTAGGGAATTCCGAATCGAAATTCCGAAACGGAATTCCGTATGTATGTGGCCGCCCTTATTATAACAAAGACACAAACTCACCTAAGTTTAATGCCTTCCGCACACCGTACAACCAGCCGTTAGACGAGTCTAAAGACCTGATTACAGCATTTCGGGTACGCACGTAAGCAAAATTCCACACTGTTGACAACTCGTCCATTGCACTACACAGCCAAAGAACACAGCACAAATTTACACGAAAATTATAAATCGCAAGAAAAAACCCTAAATAGTTTAAAATTTCAAATGACTTTGACACGTGCTGAAAATAGTTTATGGTGTTCTAAATATAAACTGTTTATTTTCTTTTAAACTGCTTCCGCGCTTGAAAATATGGACTCGTTCAAATTAAAGATTCCAAAGAGCATCGCCTCCATATTTGATAATGCTGTGACTGCTGTAACGAAAATAAAATGACAATGATGTAAGCATGATGTCAATATTATGTAAATACAACAACAATAGCTTAGCAGGTGTAGAGTTGCCAGGTGTCCGGCTTTAGCTGGACATGTCCGGCTTCTTACTGTTATGTTGTGTCCGGCTTTTTACTGTAGTGACCGGCCAATAATACTTGTACAATTCCGGCCTGTCGGAATTTTGTTAGGTTGTTGGTTAACCCCCACCAAAAGATGCCGAACGAAAGGGAGCAAGTGAATCACTCAGACACGCGTGACTTGAGTTACTTTACTCTTTGGACTTGATCTCCCAGGAGCCGCAGAAATGCCCAATGCGACTCATAAAAGCATAATTAAGAGTAACAGTAAGCTTCAAATGAATAATAGTAATAAATACACTATTACTTAGAAGTTTTATTTTTCCAGCGTGTAGTGTGTGACTAAGTATGGATCTATGTCCGGCGTTTCTATTTTTGTGCCTGGCAACCCAAAGCACGTGGAACAAATTTCTCAAGTGGCAATTAAGGTGCAGTTACACGGGCAACTTTTAAGAGTAATTTCCAGCCGGCAAACTATGGACGTCTCTTTCAATCACACGGAAGTAGAATAAGACGGCTATTGTTGCCGGCTATAAATTGTCGTTAAAATTTGCCCGTGTAGCAGCACTTTACCAATACTGACCATGCAGCTTTTCCCCTACGGATTTTAAAGCCCAGAGTATCGTTGAATTGGTACTCATCCAAGGAGTGTGACTGGCTACAGTAGAACCTTCTTAATCCTGATGCTGCATATCCGGGTTTTCCATTTTTTTCTTTACCAACTTAAGAGTTCTTTCGCACGGAAGTCCAGTTTTGCAGGATCGGTTTTTACTGGATACCGCAAAAATCATACCTGTGTTCACACACAGAAGTTTGCATCCTGTTTTTTACGGGATAGCATTGGCAGTCGTATTCAGTAAAAAACCGTATGCAGGATGCTAGTAGGAACACTTCCATTAAACTATGTACGTAACTAAAATGGATACCGGTTTTTACTGGATCCAGTCATCCGGTTTGTAGTGGCAAAACCGTACAGCACATTTCGAACGGATCGGATTTGTGCGGTATCCTGCAAACCGAATGCTCATGTGAATGTTACCACAGTAGCACTTTTATACTACTAAACGTGATCCTGCAAAAAACCGAACCCGCAAAAAACGGGACGTAGCCGTGGGAAAGGGCTCTACTCTACCACAATACAATACAACAATCAACACAGTATTAATAGTAATTTATGTGACTGGTGCATAATGAGAGACATTAATACACGAGTGTAGTTTCATAATAAGATCACACGAGTGTTTTAATGCCTAATTATATGAATAGTCGCATTCATAACTTTATCTATACGCTTATCATAAGTTTTCTACAATATGTGAGAAACCTGTTTCTGTGGTTGCCCTTTATCTTAATGTACATGTATCATAAGGTTGTCATTAAAGTATCGGTCACCGATACTTCAATGTGAACATTAAGATGCAACCAAATCGATAACCGATTCTTTAATGAAATGCAATACTTTAATGTTAACATTAAATTACAGCCACATATACGGTACCTTCATATAGGCTTATCATTTGTGAACATATTGTAGGGAAGTTATGATTTGAATCTAGATGTAATTATATTTCAGTATTTCCTACCTTAAGTATTTTCAAATATAAACCATTTAATATGAATATTATATCCTCATTTACAAGTACGCTCCACTTTCGCGACACAACTTATAATAATATTATGTGACTTGGAAATGCCCAAGTTTAATGAACTTAAGGACCTCGGGTCCCTTTTCGTACCTGTGTGTAGTTATTCTGTAACGAACAGGCAGAACCATTATACCATGGCCCCTGCTATTACCTAATAGCTTCTGGTATCTTCCGTAGTAAACTTATAGTTTCGCCATGTCCATCTGTCCGTCTGTCTGCGGTTTAACTCAAATACTCTTGGTACTACAAAGCTGCAATTTGACATAGTTATACATAAACATTACGCCGAACAAAGTTGAAAAATTAAATTTTGAAAAAAAAACCTGACAAGTGCGAGTCAGACTCGCCTACCGAGGGTTCCGCACATGGGTTACCGCCGTTCCTTGCATAAAGAACCTGTTTTTTTATAATTTAATTAAAAATGTACAGATTTCAGATTTTTCCCTATACTTGTAGTAAAAGACGGTGTTACTTGCCAAATTTCATAGTTCTAGGTCAACGGCAAATACCCTATACATTTTGATTCCCTCGAGAGTGTCGAAATACACGATTTTTGCGGCATAAACGCCCCTATCTTTTTTTTACGTTAATGTAGAAGTTTTATTTTTTCACAGCTTCAAGGGACAGTAGACTGAAGTATATAGTTTTAATATCAACTCGATACCTTCACGCGTTCCCGAGATAAAGGGTCTTGACAGACGGAAAACAAAGTGATCCTATAAGGGTTCCGTTTTTTCCTTTTGACGTACGGAACCCTAAAAAGATTGATAATTGACTGGTACTAATTGAAGAGGATCAAAAGAAGAAGAAAATAGCTATGGTAATCAAAATATACCGGTTCGATGGCAAAATCGACATGAAACTCAATGCTATAGAGAATATCATGGCAGCTAAAATTGGGGCAATGTTTGCCATAATGCGGTGGAACTAATGGACCCCAAACATCGTCGCTAACCGCTCGGAAGACACCGAATTAGGTCCAAGGACGTCTTCGGAATTATGCTTGGGTTAAGGCATAGCAATTACGTAGGGGTAATTGTTATGCTAAATAGTGGGGATTGTGGATACAAACGCAAGTGTGTTAAAACTTGAAATTTACATGTATCTGAAATAAATTTATCAAGATTTTATTTTACAACTTTGTCGGCGTAATGTTAATGTATAATTATACCAAATTACAGCTTTGTAGTGCCGTAAAACTACACAACTATGGTCCTAGCCTGCAACAATAGTCCAATAATTTTCCTCATTACGTTATTCTAAAATATGATACCTTACTGCTACCTATATTGCTGGGTAAGTATTGTTTGGCCTAAAATCGATTGCTCTAAACTCTAGCTGTAGCTAAAGCTATCATATTTTTAGAATAATGTGATTAGTAAAATCGGACTATTGTTGTAGGCCGGGACCATAATTGTGTAGTTTTACGGTACCAATTATTGTCTTTGAGTTAAACCGCGGCCTGACGGATAGACAGACAGACCGACGGACATGCCGAAACTATAAGAATTCCTACTTTGACTTCGGAACCCTAAAAACGAGTAGGTTATGTTATATCAGTAGGTACTTCGCGTGAACGAATAAAAGGTATAAAATAAGGTATCAATTTATTGCACATTCAGTTCTCACTTCAATTGCAGGAACCGCGCGAGGAGTGTAAAATTGCGACCTTTGAAAGGAAATTGTCGGACAAATCTAACCGTATTTTCTAGTCGGAAACCTGGTCTCAAAGTTAAATATTTGTATCTGGGAGTTGGATTCCTTTGACTCAATAGATAGCGGTAAATAGAGAAGAGAGATTAGAAACGGGTATTGTTGCGAAAGGGCGTTGTGGCCAAAATTAAAGTTTCAGTTACACAATGGAATTCTTTGTGTTTATAATTTATAACTATTAATAAATTAACCTCTGATATAATAGGGATCATATTCACGACTTTTTTTAATAGCTTCTATAAAAGCTGATTCATGTAACAACAACCTAACCAACAAAAAGTTGGAAAACCCCCGACATTGACATTTCAAAGTTCAATACTTCAAAAACGGCTGAACCGATTTCGATATAAAATGTCTAAGAACCACCGCTAGAAAACCTGCTTTCAAATTAAAAAAAACCGCATCCAAATCGGTTCATCCGTTTAAGAGCTACGGTGCCACAGACAGACACACACACACACACACACACACACACACACACACACTTACACGTCAAACTTATAACACCCCTCTTTTTTGCGTCGGGGGTTAAAAACAGTTGAGAAAAAACATTTTTTGAATAGCTATAAAAATAATCAAATCAAAAAATCTTTGAACTAATCACTTTTTTGTTTGACAGTTTTCATCCGTTTAGAGTTTAGAGGGTTGTGCTTTACTCATCAGCAACAGCGTTCTGCTCCAGCCCCTTACAGAGCGATATGGGTACTGCCCTTTTATTCTATCAGGTTATTCCTTATCGCATACTGTTGACATAAACAACTTTTCAAAACCTTTAAACCGAACGAAAAGACAACGATATTCCATACCAACTGTGCAGGATTTTTGTTTTCTTTTGTTGCGTGGCTGATATTGCTCTTTATGTGTATATATTTATTTGCTACCTATTATTGCATCGAAACACCTTTCAACAAACCTAATATTACGCAGAATTTTAATTTCACCGAAAGGTATTTCTCGTCGGTTGAGTTCTATTTTGTGGTTCCAAGTCTAACCTAACCTAACCTACGTCGATGAAATGATACAATCGATGAAATGGAATTCGATAAAATGATGTTTTACCATATTTATTATTTGTACTAGAAGCCCAATGGAGCCTTAACCCACCATAGAACGGTGTCATAGTGACAATATAAAACAATTTGTTTGACAATTCTTAAGACTTGAATCATAACTAGACCCCGGATTGTTGTGGCACTGACGTCACAATAGGGTGATTTGGGGAGTAAATGGAATGGTAGAAAAAAATGATACATAAATTATAAGATAAGATAAAAATGTATATTCATTTCACCATAGAAAAACATAATTTCATGTACGATACGTAACCGAATAAATTTTAATAAAGTCACAATAAAAAAATCCCAGTGTATCGATCGATATTAAATTTTTGGTATATAACTGCAAGATAGACTTAAATTTCTACGTTTACTAATTTTCGACGAAAAACTGAGCGGTCGAATAATTATTTCGTTCCACTGTTCCATTCGGGAAATGGAACATACATATATTAGAATTAACTAATTAACCTATGCAAACCTATATAAAGTTTGACCTTAGATATAAACTGTTTGCTTTATTGGCAACTGCACGTCACTTTGATGTATTAATGTGTCAAGACACTGTACTTTCGGAGGGTATAACAAAATTGGAAACACTATCACTAGAGATGTCAGAATCAATTTTGACTGTGGATAAAGTTCGGAGCGACGTATCAAAATTAACTCTGCACGAAAGTGGACGAAAAATATATGAAAAATTGAGATTCGTATTAAAAAAAAATTACGGATTTAACACATTGCGTGACATTAACAAACTTAATACCGGTCAAGAAATACAAATAAATCCAAGCAATCGTTACAAATATTGCTTTGCCAACCGCAAACTTTTCAAATATGCTCCAATAACATCTGTCGCAGTGGAAAGAGGCTTTTCTTTTTTGAAATGGATATATTCTGCTAGAAGACGTAGCCTAACCGCAAGTCATTTAGAACAACTATTGATCTGTTACGGAGAGTCCGTTAACGAAAGAGCAACGTCGATATTTTAATCAACTGACAATTTATTTATAGGAAGTTTCGCAATAATATGTATACCAAAAAATAATAAGTACAATTTCGTATTCATTAACACTATATGATAATTTTTATATTATCTTATCTTAATAAATCCGTATTAATTAATACTGTTCCATTTACTCCCCAAATCACCCTATTGTGACGTCAGTGCCACAAGAATCCGGGGTCTAATCATAACGTCACTGCGACACGGTCACGGTTCCATTGGGCTGGTAGTACGTGTATTTATTTTTTAAATAATATTTAACGACGCGTTTAGCTTACCTGGCTAGCCTAAACGCATCGTCATTGATAGAACATAGGCGGGCTAAATTATCCCCAATTTTAAAGAAATAGAATAGAATAGAAATGGTTTATTCGGAGCTAAAATAAAAAGAACATATAACAAACAGTAAAAACATTATAGAAAAAAAAAGTTGAGTAATATAAACAGAGTACCAGTTGCCGGAAAAGTAGTGAGGTTCGAGACATAATATCTCCCCCAATCGACCCTTAAAGGCATTAACAGTAAGCCCGCCAATTAACGGCCTAACAAACGGCCGGCGCAGTTTTAAGAAAGCCCCGAACAGCCTATCCTGAAACGGGATTAGAGGACTATAAATAATACTAATCCTTCAGGAATCCGTTATTTTTTCTCGTTTTTTCTGCTTCATTTGTTGTCTGCGTTGATGGTGGAACTAGGGATGTCTAGTACCTATTACGACACTTTTATTAGTTTCGCTTGTAACTAACAAACATCATCACCATCATCATCATCGGCCTATATCATCCACTGCTGGGTATTGATTCTCTCAAAAGCAAAGGTGAGCGAAAGCAGGAGTGAAGTCCAAGCGGCGAGTTCAAGTAGTCGCGTCAGAGCGAGCAAAACACATATTAGCGCGTGCATTCTCAATTAGGCAGCCTTATACGTTCGAGAAGCCATGCTGCCAAATTGAATACACGCGCTGAAATGTGTTTTGTTCGCTTTGACGGGTCTACTTAAACTCGCCGCTTGGACTTCACTCCTGCTTTCGCTCACCTTTGCTTATGAAAGAATCACTACCCTGGACGTAGGCCTCCCCTAATGTGCCCCATTTTACCCTGTCCTTGTCCTGTCGCATCCAAAATCTGCCAGCAGCCAGCTTTACGCAAATCATCACTCCATCTTATCTTGGTAGACCTGTCCCTGAGTAGCGTCTCGGCAAACGTAGTGTAGGACACCCTCCGGCAAGATGGAGTGATGAACTAACAATGGAAGTCAATTTTAACTTACTACTGATTAATAATTATAATGATAGGTTAGGTTCCGTTTTAATTGCAAGAAACGCAGACAACGCGGAGCGCCTTAACTACGCGGAATTGAAGCTCCGCCTAGCGGAGCTCCGTTGACTTTGTGGTACACTTTATGCATTTTTTTAGCATTATGCTCTCCATGTTTTTATCAAATATGTATATCACGCATATAAAATATTATATTGGGTGACTCATACTATTTTTTCCTTATGCAACCACCAGATTATGGCTACTGATCATTATGTTTCAACAAGTTATGTATGTTGTTCTTAAACATTTTACTTTTCTCATTTGATAATTATACACATCAAAATTATGCAATTCCTGATCATCCTTTTTTTTCTGGTCAGGTCAATTCTTATCTGTTTCGTGAATTGCAAATTGCAATAGAAAATGACAGTTCATAATAATTTCCGCAATATGGCGAGGTTTTTTATTTTTCTGGTCGGGCTTTTGTAGGTAAGTACATTTGTTGTTGTGAAAATCATTACATACCTAATACCTATAATAGGTATGTTCCATCGAGCCGGTCTGATGAAGACGGAAGGCTACTTACCCCATAAAAAATTGACCATCTCATAAGACATTGTTTTTAATGACAGTTACAATTTACAATATTGCTTAGCTATCCGTCTAAACGGTTTAAATAACTAATGAAACTTTATAAGCTGTAGGTAGGTAAGGTACCAACCGCGACGTCCGCGACTTATCCCCCAGTAAGATATTATCCTTTAAGTGAAAACCCGAGAACTCTCAGCGTGATTAATAATTCTAAACAGCAACCTACCCTTAAAGTTACCATCGATTTTAAGCCTCAAATCTGGTTTTAAAACTTAAGTCAACAGGTTTTTCATTGAAAATTGAATAGATGCTCGTGAATCTTTAAAGGCAGATGTTAATTTTGGGGTCTCTATTGGATCGCATAATTTTTTTAAGCATAACGTATCTTTACGCATAAAATCGTTTGACCTAAAACGGTTTTTACAATAGAAAACGTTTAACCTAATCTACACAATAGACGTTTACTAAATTTTGAAATGACAGTCTAAAGGGTGGGGTATGCCAAAAAAAAAAGCGTACCTAAAGATACGTTATGCGTAAAAAGTTTATGCGTTTCAAAGGGATCCCTTTATTTTGTGGGTTAGTTTTCATCCTCTTAAGACACAATACTGATTTTAGTAACGTAGTACCTAATTGTAACCTTATCGTATTAAGTACAGGGTGTATTTTATGTTTGGGTCCTCAAACGAGAACCTAAGGACTCAAGAGGTTATGTGTTGAAATAGTTATATTATTTTAATTTTCCACAACTGATAACAATCAATATCGGATAAATCTCACACAATTTAATCAATAATAATCTAAGCTCATGGCCTGTAATAGTACAAACCTAGAGTACAGTTCTAGACAATGAAAAACATACTTATTTGTATAGAGAAATACAACTTTAAATACATAAAAATCAATCAACAAGAACAAATCCTCGCGCACATCACATAAATAAGTTGGGAAATAAGTTGGCAGGAGAATTATGATGACATCACACTTACGGCCCTTGTCGGATCAAACCCAGAGGGCTTATTGTCTAACGCACTCGCAATCGCACCAGCTTCAAAGTGGAGCAATTGTTTTCATTTTGTACGCAGACAAGCCTTCGATTTTCAAAATGAAAACGATCGTGATTGCGAGTGCGTTAGACAATAAGGCCTCAGGACAGCTAGCTTTAAGCAGGGTCACTACACACTAAGATAGGTACCGCGTCATCATAATTATTATTTTGTTACCCTTGTTTCACCGAGACTCATTTCATTTACCGTATCAACTTCGCAGAACCTGAAATCAACACGGGTTCATCAAAAAATAGCTTTGTAACGAAAATTCTGCGAAGTGATACGGTTCTATGAATTTAGTGGCGGTGAAACAAGGGGAAGCCGTCATTATTATTATATACTGTACACAGGAAACTAACTTTAATGTGTGCTACCCACGTGTTTCCCAACTTACAAGGAAATTCCACTTGGAATCCCTACAATACGCGCGACCCTTTAGGTAACCTCAAATTTTGGGTGAACCGCGAGAGCAGCGTAGTTTGGCACACTTGCTGTGTCACTGTACAAACAATTCAAGGGCCCTAGACAACAAGAAGAACAAGAACACAAGATTGTAACAAGAAGTATTGTAAAAAAGCATTTTTTTTTTTAAATAACCTATTTAATTATTATTTTTTTACTTGCTTAGGCCACATATGATGCCACGCCCGTACAAGAATAATAACTAAATGAAAAGCAATCTTTAAAAACCCGACTGCATTTTTTTTTATTGTTATTAAACCCGTTTATCAATGCTTCTATATTAGTATATTTTTTTGAGATGGTCACGTTAAGACTTTTCAAATGATACCTATATTGTAATAATTAGAAGACTTTTTTGTTGACATAAATAATTGTCATTTTGCCATTGTTGTTATTTAAATTTTAACAGCTTAGGTATTCTTTGTCACCCGGGATGGTGAAAGGATTCTAACGATACCATACACATTTAAATCGGCCGTATTTCACCAAGCTGGAATAAGCCTTACACCGAGATTAGTCCATACAAATTCGGCGTTTAATCTAGGTATAACACCTTATTCTCGCTTGGTGAAATCCGACATCAGGCGTTTAGAAGTTATGGTGGAATAAAGAATCATAAGATACATACATACATGAACCCTGAAACTTTACACTTCTTTTTTTGGGCAGTCGTGTAATGAACTCTGAAAATTACACTCCTTTTTTTGGGCAGTCGTGTAAAAAGGGATGGCTATATGAACTTCTTAAGCTTGATTAATAGTTGATTTCGTTGACCAATTAAGAGGTAAGCTGTTTCAGAAAAAACCTAGCTCAATTTTGAAACAAAACAAACAACAACTTTTGCTTACAATGGTAAAAATTTGCCGTCAAAGAATATACTTAAAAAGCGAATGAACTTTCCAAAACTTTCAACGAACCGAAATAAACGTCGTATTTTAGTAAAACGCAGCCTCTTTATACTTACCTTTCCCCAGCATCAACTCATCAACTTAAATAAAATAGATTCACCCCTTTTATCTAGTTTCTTTGCCGTGAACCGTTCTCTTCCGTCTTTCATTCCACCCCTTTTTCATCAGCGGTTGAACCACAATCTGCGGACCGCCTATATACACCTATGCTAGGGCGGCATATAAACGCAGCTAGGGCGGGCGGCAGATACAAATGCCAGAGTGTCTCGGCCGCGTAGCGAGGCTGACGTGTATCTCCCGCCCGCCCAATACGTTCACGATCTAAGTTATATCTCGGCTGTGTTGTTTGAAAATTGTTCGGTAAGTAACTTGTTTTACACATTTTTTATTCCATTTTAGGTACATTTTTAACTGGTTTTTGATTTTTGTTTTAATGTATATTTTATTAGTGGCAATATTTTAAGCATTTCGGGTTACTTAAGTTAGTTAATGATGTACCATAATGTATAACCAATAAACACAAAAAAAAGATAAAAATAAATATTAAATAAATAAATAAACAAACTATAGATATTTGTATATTTTTTTGGATTCACGTTATTAAAAACGGCTCTAAAAATTTGGATAAAATTTGAAATCTAAGAGTTTACGGGGGTGAAAAATCGATCTGACAAGTTGTCATCTTTAAAAAAAATCGTTTTTAACCTTGCGACCTTGGATATTTTACCAGTCATGAATGAAATAGGGAATAGGCTATTTGACAACATTGAAAATATGCATCAAATTGTCGTAATCCTATCAGATAATAGCGTAAAACAACATATTTCACTTTATTTTAAACTAAATTAAGCATATTTTTTTGGAAATTACACGAAAAAAATTGTAATATATTTTGAAATTTTATCTGTGGCAGAAACGCTATGCGATTGCTTTGTAGCTGTGGTTACTCGCAGGTGACGTCACACGCAAGTAACCACAGATCATAAGGGCATATCTCTTCAAATGATTTTTCATTGTTTACTTGCATATAACGTCACACTTGTCACATGGCCAGCGCCACGATAGAAACAGCGTTTTTGGCGCGGTTCCGTAATTTAAACTTTTAAATGGATTTTTATTGATAATATAGTAGAATCTTACGGAAATATCTATGTAGAGTGCTTCTTATGTAATAAAGAATAATTTAATAAGGTTTTCTAAAATTAGTCAAATAGCCTATTCACATTATACTTACACAATATATTTTCAATGTCTGCTTCGTAAAGGAAAAGTGGAAATACTTAGAACTCGAAGAAAAGCTGGTTAGGCATAACTTAGCAGTAAGTATTATTTTCTTACCTCTATGTTGCAAAATAATGTTGTATTAATAAAGGAAAGATTTATATTTTTGTGTTTGTATCGAATAAACTCAAAAACTAAAGGATCGATTAAAAAAAAAACACTACTTATTGGAATGCTACATTATCCCATAATAACATAGGCTAATTTTTATCTCGTAAAAATTAACGGTTCCCCCATAATGACAAAAATACTAATTCTACGCATGCGAAGTCGCTGGCAGAAGCTAGCATTATATATTTTATGTGTGCGTCTATAGGGCAAGTGCGTCAAACCAACAATATCACCTAAAAAATATATGGTTTGACGCACTCACCCCGTAGACGCACTTACTCCACCTTACCTTATATTTCAGGATTTACAAGACGAAAAATTATTAATAAGACAATTATTATTCTACCAAAAAATAAAAAAGTTTGCTCACTATCCATTATAATGCTACAATTATCCAACAAACAGTCGTTTCCGATCTTTTAAATTATTTAAACCAAATTAAACCTCGCCGAGCTCACGCAAATCTATTAACATAAGAGCCGAAACGGCGAGTTTTTATTTTCATCTGAAATACCTTTCATGCCCGAGGAATCAATTTTAAGAGCCATTAAAACGTAATCTGTAAGGAGATCGCGGTTGTCCCCACTTTGTAATGGTAAATTGGACCAGAACTTTATGAGGGTTCCGGGAAAAAGTGTTGAAAAATTGATGATTTTTATTAGATAAAATCCCCCGATAAAAATGATGACTCCCTTTCAGAGTTGATATTATTATTTCCCATAAACCGATTTCCATAAAATCTAGCTAAAAATCCTCCAGGGCCTCTATTTAGAGCGGTCGGCGATATGGTTTTGTCTTTGACGTGTTATCGCATTGTTTTTAACTTGGCCGCCATTACTATCAAGTAAATAAGAGCTATTAAAACGTTGACAATACGGAAACGCGTCAAAAACTTTATGGTTTTACTGTGTAGAATCTCAGCCCACATTAACTAAGTACATTAGCTTTCTTTAAAAACCGTATCCAAATTGGTTCATCCATTTGGGAGCTATGATGCGACAGACAGACACACATACACACGTTAAACTAATAACACCCCTCTATTTTAACAGCAGCGTCTACATTCAACAAAAAGATCGATATTTCTTGTCAATTCCATTATTTTCCTCAGTTGGAAAAGGACTATTAGGATAACAGAGCGACGTAAAATAATTATTAGTGAATTATATCTATATGTTATGTTCCACTATCGAACCAATCGTCATAAAACCAGGTTCCATCAATATCACCTTGATGAATGCCGTTCTTCCACCGTGCGTTTCACTAGGCACTTTTTGCCTAGTACAGTCAAACTGTGGAACGAACTCCCTTAGGCGGTATTTCCAACCAGTTATGTCATGGGTGCCTCCGAGAAGAGAGCTTTCGTTTCCCTAATAGGCTGGAAACGGACCGAATAGTCTTCTCGAGTTGCTGGTATTTATTGGAGGTGGTGATTACTTCCCATCGTAACCTGCATGCTCGTCAACCTCCCTCTCATATATATTTAAAAAATAAGTGAAAAACACGCTAGACTTCACATTTTCCCGCCATTTGAGTACCTCCTTACCGAACCGACCTCTTTAGTATGATATTTTTTTAATATTCTATCAAGCACATCAGTCAGAGGCCCTACTTTGAAAATCGAAGTTCGAAGTTACGTTAGCTTCATCCCCGTCACTCGTCATTCGAGACCAAATCGAGAAAAGGGTTCTTTATTTGTTCGAAATACTAGCGCTGTGGGTTAGAGTGAGAGAGGAGGAGCCTGCCTACCGCTGCTGTAGAGAGGAAGGGAAGCCAGACAGACTAGCGCCGTAACGCATTACGTAACGAAGCGGTTTTACCCTCCCATAAGAAGTTAACATTTCAATATGTAGTCTTCTGGTCCCCTGATATTTATATATTTATTTTTCACTTCAACCTCTCCTTGTATCCTTTTTCAATAGGGACACAGACACAGTATAACTCAGTAATAAAAATACGGATCCCTAAATAGAGAACGATCTCATTTGACGATTGAATTAGAGGCGTTCAAAGAAATTTACTTGGTTCAGTACGCCCGTGGGTCACCCTACTTCATAATGGATTCTAGTTACAGACCTTGTAAGTATGTATGCAAAGAGGTTAAATTAGGATTGATCTCGTAATCTTTATCTATATGTATAAAAGGCAAACCTGACTGACTTATATATCAACACAGCCGAAACTACTGTACCTACCTAGAAACTTGAAATTTGGTACAGGGGTTCCTTTCATGATGTAAGTGAGCACTAAGAAAGGATTTTCCGAAAATCGACCCTCAACGGGAAGAAATAGGGGGAGTAGTGGGAAACTAATTATACGCGTACGAAGTCGCGGGCGTCCTCTAGTTATTTACAAAACTTGTTTTTTATGGCAAGGAGAAGGCACACGAGCTCACAGGACACTTGTAAGTGAGATCTGAGATCCATAGACCTTTGAATTCTTGAGACTACAATCTTAAGATTGCAATCCAATGACTCCAAATTCGTTTGGAGTCACGAATTTGGAGTCATCCATCCATCTAAGGGCCTGTTGTTTGATCAGTAGTTAACTTAACTAATTGTTAAAATTCGAAAAAGGAATCGAAAATTTGACATTTTTTTTTGAGATATATCCATTAGTTACGATTTTTAATAATTAGTTAGTTTAGCTACTGATCAAACAACAGGCCCTTAGTAGATGGAATCCGTAGAAACGACGGGAAGGTTCTAGATTGGTGAGCGCGGACTGAAAAGACCGAAGTGTTGGTAGGGCTCCCATAACTAGTAAGTAAGTAAGTAAGTAAGCAAGTAAGTAAGTAAGTAAGTAAAACATTTATTCACAACAATAACACACAGACAAAAAAAAAAGAACAAAAAAAAGGAAAAGAGATGACATGTAGGGCTAGTGTTGCGAAACGGTCCCAACTCAGCATGTGCTGGCTGTGAAGCCAACGCTGGTCTTCCGTTGGGGCCGCTCGGTGAAAACACGGAAGGCCATACAGACATTAAGGTACATTTAAAACAAACAATGAAATAAAATTAAAAATAACATGCATGCCTGTCGCAACAAACAGCGCTCAGGGGCCTGTTTTATAAAGATACAAATTACAATTTACAGGTTACAAGTTTCCATTTGACACAACCTCGACCAATGACGACCAGCCATTTGAGCAGTGTTGCCAGTTTAGACCTGTAGAATTGTAACTTGTAGCTTTATAAAACGTGCCCCAGGTGGCCATCAGATAAACTAATGGCCGGTTTTATAAAGGTCCGTAAGGTTAACTACTGGACCAACGATCTGGTGAAGATTGTGGGAAACCGATGTAGGTATGCGAGTAAAGCCAGGAATAAACATATCAAAACCATAAACATAAACGCTGGCACATTGACTTAACAGCTCCTTGCACGTGCCGTCTACTTTCACCTGTAGATATACATACACTAACTGGCGTGCCTGTATCTGGCAAGCAATTAGATATCTGGCATGCAATATGAGGAAGGGGCCAAGGAGGGGCTGCTTACCGTATGCTTATGTAACGTGTGAATGAACGCGACAACTACAGGCATGCCTGCCTGCCTGGATGAAATTGCATGCAAGTTAACTTGCAAATATCACTGTGTGCCAGTTACGAATAGGTACATGCCGTTAACTAGTATACACGCTGCTGTTCCGTTTTACAGGCATGTTTTAAGGGTTTTTTTTTACAGCTCCAATAAAAGCTGATTCATGTAAAAACAGTTGAGAAAAAAATAAATTTAAATGGCCATAAAAAACCAAGATAAAGCAATAAAGATTTGTTTCTATCTCTTTCTGGCAAAAAAAGGATTTAACATGACGTCACAGTGCATATCGGAACTCTCTGTGTAATCGCTGTCTAATTAGAAGTTTTAAATGCTTGAATCATCCGTATTTCTTGACCAATTTTAATTTTAATTTCACTTTTAGTGATCTCTTTTAAATACGGAGTTTTCATATTTTGTTGAGAAATGTGATTTTAAAAATCCGTGCCTGTCAATAAAAATAAATATGTCAACAGCCATTGAAATGCCACCCTATCATTAATAACAATACTGATAACCACCCTTGTCCCGTAAAAGTATATTTTTAATGCTTTATAATACCGCGCGGACTGAAAAATGTTAATTCTTTTGGCACCGCTCCTCTTGGCATACGGCTTCAGGCATTAAGTGACTATCCATTTTGCAAATCCCCTTTGCGGCATAATTTGATGCTTTATAAATTGGTTGAACGTCCTATTAATTAGATTAATATTAGAGTTGAACGCATAATATGAAACCAGTATTCGCCTTCGAATCTGTCCGTGCAGGGTAGTGATTCTTTCAAAAGACAAGGTGAGTGAACGCAGGAGTGATGTCCAAGCGGCGAGTTCTGTTTAAGTAGTCCCGTCAGAGCGAAAAAAACACATTTCAGCGCGTGTATTCAATTAGGCAGCATGGCTTCTCGAACGTATTAAGGCTGCCTAATTGAGAATGCACGCGCTAATATGTGTTTTGCTCGCTCTGACGGGACTACTTAAACTCGCCGCTTGGACGTCACTCCTGCATTCGCTCACCTTTGCTTTTGAGAGAAACAATACCCAGGAAACTGTTCGATTTTTCAAAATAATAAGTAGGCATACCTACTCTTTTCCCGAGTCTGGGCTATACATTATACTTTTAATTCTGGCATTTGCTTGCGCCTGCGGCTTACGTGACGCTAAGATTTAATGGTGCTTGTCGAAATTCGCTTACCCGTTCCCGTATGTATGTATGTATGTATGTATGTATGTATGTATGTATGTATGTATGTATGTATGTATGTATGTTTGTATGTTTGTATGTATGAATGTGTTTATGTATGTATGAATGTATTTATGTATGCATGAATGTTATGTGTGTATAGTTAAAAAATTACCGTCCTTCCTGGGCAGTCGAATGAATTCCTTCTTCTTCAGCACTTGGTTAGGAAGTAAAGCAAGCACTATGTTATAGGTACTCATAATACGGTCGACCATAATTAAGTAGCTGAACACTTTTGACTTTTGTTCTTTGACAATTTAACGTCATATTTGAACTGCTGCACTAATCTGTTATAGGCTTTAAAGCGACAAGGTACTAAATTGTGCAGCTACTTATTTATAAGACCGAGTGTACCCAATTCTCTGAGTGAAAGAAGGATTGCCTTCACTGAGAAAATTAACCCGGTAAATTGGTTTAATTTAAGTGCGCTTGATCCAAAATTGGCTGTTTTGTTCGTTTTCGACGGTATTCAATTGGGGTGTAAAAGGCGAAGGAAAACGTCCCATTGCCTTGGAAATATTACCCAACACGTACGAAGAGCTTCCCAAATATCGGGGAGGAATTGAACAATTAACGTAAACTTGGATATTGGTTATTTTATTAATAGCTTGTTTTATGCTTGTACTGAGTACTAGCAACATACAAGTTTGTTTCTCCATACTAGCTGTTCCAGTGTTTGCTTTTCACTTTGTATGGAAAAAACCACTTTACGTTTACGTGATTACTGAGAAAAAAACCGGGAAATAGGTTTAAAAACTTCTCTGATTCGTAATGATTCTAATTATGTAAGATACCTACCACTGAAAAACTTGTAAAATAAAACATGAAATTAATGATTTTTCGTGACGTGAACATAAGGGAAAATGTCAAAAAATCAGATTAAGACGATCAATATATCTCCGAAACTAGCGAAAGTTGTTGGACATACATAGGGGTTACATCGATAGCTTTTTAGCTGCTTTATCAGCCCTAGGCGGGTTGACGTCGGTTTCTGGGACCCCCTGTGTATTGTTTCTTTCTTATGTAAAACATAATAGTTTAGTGGTGGGACCCATTGAGCATTACGGAAGAGAGTAGGCATTCGTACCATTTCCCATTTCGAAGTACAAGCCCAAGCGGGCGCATGCGCATCTAAATAACAGTATAATAATAATAATAGTCTAAATTTTAATACAGATTTTAAAAGTCCCAGGCCCATAAACTTCGGAGATAAAAAGGGGAGGGAAGGGCAGTTTTTGAATTTTTTTGGCTATAAATCGAAAAGTACGTCATGGAAAATTATACAAAAAATAGTTTTGAAATGTGCAGATTGAGCCCTTTCATATGACACCCCGTTTGCTATCAAATCTCTTTAATTTTTCCACTCCCCATTTTCGAACCCTTTTCAAAATTAAATATTTAGACAAATAAGGACAAATAAAATAAGTTCATATTATTTTTACTAAACACAGATGCGGGCAAGCAAGTTATACAACTATGCCAAAGTTCATTTTGATAGCTTCGAGGCTTCTTTAGTTTCAGAGAAAAACAGCTGTAACATACAGACAGACAGGCAGACAGACACCGAAGTCTCACCATAAGGGTTCCCTTTTTACCATTTTGTTACGGAAACAACACTTATTGCGATAAACTCAAATGCATTAGATCCAAGACGAAGTTTAATCAGATGCAAACACTCGAAGCAGAAGTTAGCGGCTAATCCTAGTTACGTAGAAACTGGACTAAGCTGGTCAAAACCGGAATATTCCGGCCCTAATGCAGCCCTGTAGAACTTATCAACTTTATTATTGTAAAGAGTTTCATTCCCGTAATCATTAATAAATAGATCCAGAAATAATTGCGACCCCCCTTCAGATCTCTTCAACAGCCTAATTGATTTTTATTAAACCTAGAAAGGTAGTCATTTAATTTAGAAATACTTGCGTTTTTTCTATACAATTAAATAGAATAGAATAGAATACAGTAGGTAAATGGATTATTTCCTAGTCTATATATAATATCTTTAAACTTTTATCTTTACTTTAAAAAAGGGGGACAGGGTGTTTTTCCTCGCGTTTCACACCAGTTAACTACCCAAATATTTATTTATTTATTGAGAAGCAAGTATATCGCATAACTAATCGATTTTAAAAATCTAATTGAATTTAAACTACATACATAAATACATTAAATCACGCCTGTTTCCCAGAGGGGTAGGCAGAGACCACTTCTTTCCACCTGCCACGATCTTGACAAATCTCTTTCGCTTCTTCCACATTCATACATCGAGTCATGCACGCACGTCGGTTTTGGGTACTTAAAATTCGGCCCTTTTCCAGTATTTCTCCGATTTGATTTAATCTAACCTCATTTAATTCCACCGATGGCAGCTTAGCTCTTATAAATATATTTTTTTTACAAGAAGTACTATGTTATAATATATTAACAATATGTATCTCTGTAAAATTTGTTAGTTGGAAATTACAAAATAAATACTAAAAGCAACTAACATACACAAAACTAATTTAATACTAACATAATTATGTTAGTTTAGTTATTATATAACCTTTTGCGGTGTCTGCTAGCCAGCGGCCACAAAATCACCGAAACACACCCCCATGTTTCTTAAATCAAAAGCAAATTCGAAACTCTGAAAGCAACCAAGAACAATTTCACTATGCGCTCGAAGTAAAAACCCATTTTAATCTCGCTCTTTGCTTTGCTTGCACTCCCGAATGCAAACTGATACTGCGTTGTTTTAGATGGCTGCGACAACAGCAAACAACTGTTCGGGGCTAGAGGTGGAACGATGTTTGTATTCTGTTTACTGGGGTTAGGAAGTATGTATTTGTATTTTGTGCTCTATTTTTGATAAAAAGGAAAGGATTTGGAGTTGTTGGTGAGTCTGTGGGTCTGCCTACCCCACAGTGGGAATGAAGGCGTGAGTTTATGTATGTATGTATGTAGGAAAGCATTTCGACAGTATGCAACTATTTTTAGATAATACACTTTTGTGAGTGTTAAATACGATGACTAATACTACCCTAGATTAAAATTTTGTGTACTGTAGTGAATTAAATTGGAGTAGGTACTTGCGAAGAGTGCTTCCAGAAGAATAAGGGGTTAGACAATCTATCATTAAAGTGATGATGATGACTTGTAATGGAAAATTTGACAAGAAAAAAAGAGAAAGCAACAGGAACGTTGATTATTCAACAAATTTAATGTATTAATTATTTACATTGATTTTAAATAACATCACTAATGGCTCATTCTACAAAAACAATACCCATTTGAATCTAGCCGCGCTATATACATAGATGCGTACGACAATAGCAAACAACCATTCGGGGCTAGAGGTGAACCGATGTTTGTGTTTTTATTTTTACTATTTAGGTTAGGTTAGGTTAGGAAGCGTATATTTCATGCTCTACAACCTTTTGCCTGCGACTCCATCTCCGTCGATGTCCTTTCTAGCTATTTATCTTGGAAACTGTCCGAGTTTACGAGATAATAAGGAACCTATGTCCATTTCTAAGCTATTTTTTTCCCGAGTTACGTCAATTGATAACGATAAACACACTTCTGCATTTGTGATATTACAATCGACCAAAAATAGTAAGAGTAGTAGAGAGAAGATCTGTATCGAGCAAAGATTCAATCTGATTGATTGATAATAAAACAGTTTGATTTGCCACAAAATCAGATAGTCGATACTTACACAACGCTCCTATTGTTGTACTAAAAACTTATCCATTTGATAAATCTACAAATAGTTACGTTGTAAGTTATATGACGTTATCTTTCTGCGTCTCTCTTTATACTTTAATTGGTGAACTGAATTTCTATTTCGGTTTCATTTTAACGGCTGACCGAACCGATAAAATTCACTGTATCCTGCAAAAAGACGTAAGAGTACTTTACAGTCTGGTAAATTGCACCACTTCCAAGGAAGAAGCGACAAAAGGATTCCACATGGATGAAATTGCAACCTATATGAGATCAGGAGATAAAATTCACTCTGATATAAATGATATTATATACCTAAGGCCAAATTATAATGAGATAATTTAATATCACCTTCATTCTGTGTATGTATTGTGTGACTTAAAATATCATTAAGTTTTTGATCACAAAATGAATACTTAGTGCAAAATTTTGTATATTAACATCTATGCTATGAAACGTACAATGTTACTTCTTGTAAATTATCATTGTATTTAAAATTCTTTGAAATCTTTATTACATAGTATAAAACAAAATCACTTTTCGCGATTGTCTGTCTAAGCAACGGATTTTGATGCGGTTTAGATATTTGCTCACGGAACTCACGGAATGATGTTATGCGATGCAAGGGCGGGTTTAAGCCAGCCGCATACATTCGTTTTCCGTATACGGTTTCCGAATGCGGAAACCGTATACATAAAACGAATGTATGCGGCCAGCTTTAGTGTTGTATACCTTCATTTGACTTTGATTGAAACTTAACACGTTCAATTCCAGACACTAACTAATTTTTCAGAAAGACGAACCTGTCAAGGCTTTGTCCCTAAATATACAGACTAGTATCTACTGTTACACTTTTTCTTATATCTATAACTCTGAAGGATCTAATATAAATAAACAATAACTTTTGGAAACTTACAATCCGTTTACCTATCTTAAGTTCGAAAAACTTTTGTCCGTTGTTTCGTTTGTCCGAAATTTTCATTTGTCCGAAAATCCTTTTTTTCTGAAAACTTTCAAATTCATTTCAGGTTCAGAGAAAAATGATCGGTCAAATGAAAATTTCGAACAAATGAAACAGCGGACACAAGTTTTTTGAAACATCGATAGAGGGCCCTGCCAAGATGCACTACGCTAACTGGCGTTTCTATTCGTTTAGTGTTTAAACCAATCGCGTCACTGGTCGATGACGTGATACGAAAAGTCACGTGATCTACCAGTGACGCGATTGGTTTAAAAACGAATCGAATAGAAACGCTAGCTACCGTAGTGCATCTTGGCAGGGCCCTTAGGTTACCTTACAATCCAAATCGCCCATAACACTGACTTAAACCGCAACCGGACAGTCGGCTAGTAAAATATTATTGGAATTCCTGCGTCCAAGATAATCCCGCTTGTCGCGATGCCGACCGAACCCGCCTTTATCAGATGCCTTTAACGGATTGCACCTTATTTTATCTGTTTCTCCGTTGTCGTCTGCAATATGTTTTGGTTTGAGATGTTGGCAGTACTGGCTATATTGTGGGGGATAGTTGTCTCGGCAGTTGTTATTGATTTTGTAAGGAATCTTCTTGAATGAATATAGGACACCGAATTTCAAGTTGTTTCGGCGATCAATGTAGAGGAAGCGAAAGTTGTATATTTGGACCGGTGCACCTGGGGCCTGTTTTATAAAGCTACAAATTACAATTTACAGGTTACAAGTTTCCATTTGAGACAATCTCGACCAATGACGACCGGCCATTTGAGCAGTGTTGCCAGTTTAGACCTGTAAAATTGTAACTTGTAGCTTTATAAAACGTGCCCGTGGCGTTCCATAGACAGACGTGAAGGTATGTACCTATATGTATGTATGTAAAAAACATATATCTATGCATCTAACTACCAGGAATCTGGGATCTTACTGGGACCGCTAGCTTTGTAACTAACGAGCTAACTAGTAGGCTAACTTTTGAGCTTATTTTTAAGTTTTCCAATCACAAACTTTTTTTAAGTCAAAATAAACAACAAAATTGCAACATTGTGTAACAATATTCAAAACTTATTTAAGTAAAAGTGTCTAATTGCAATCAATAAATACAAACGCTCTGCGTAACATACTATTGTGCATAAATACCAATTATAATCCTAAAAAAAATTATATATATCCTTTTCAATCCTCAATCCCCTCCTTACCTTGTCGAACGGTTTTCTTTCTTAGCTACCGGCTCCCAGAACCGCTTACGCTCGAGTGCCAACCTACTCCTTGCTTTTCCTGCTAGCAAATCCAAATGTTATTCTAAATCCTTCTCGGTACATTCTGTTCGTTTATGAAATAGTCTTCCAACTGACATCAGGCAATCACAATCTGTTGCTTCACTTAGATCTAGGCTTAAGAAATACTGGCTTGACTCTTGTTCCTGATCTAAGACTGTATGTCCTTTCTACCTTTCATACTTATATTATATATATATTTTATATTTATTTATTTAATTATGTATTTATTTATATTTATACAAGTATATTCATTTATTTATTATCTATTTATTTGCTATTATTATTTTAGTCTTCTGTATCTTTAATTGTTGTACGTTTAGCCATCCGTTGTTTTTATTAATATCCCAATCGCTCAAAGGTTAACTGGAAGAGATCCCTTAAAGGGATAAGTTCGCCTTTGTACATACCTTTTGTGTTTCTGTTTCTTTTTAATTTGTTATTTTCTGTTTGTACAATAAAGAGTTTACATACATACATACATACATAATATTCAGTAAATAGAAATGGTAATTCCTAGTATAAACAGTGTAATTATATTAATTAGTAGGTTCATCCAAGCTCACATGCGCGGGGACGTGGAAATACATGCTTGGAAGCTCGTACACGGAACACTAACTAACATAGAATAGTTATCATAATTATCGTGTAGTTATTAAATAGGAGTCAAAGTAGGTAGTCGTAAAAATTTCATTATCCAATATTATTTCGCTTATTGAAATTATTTTTAAATCTACTTATTCAAAAGTAATAAATCATTCAAAGAGTATTTTGTATAAAGTAATAAAATAATTATAAGTATGTATTTATTTATCGACTTCTTTTTAGCCACCACTTAAACCAGGCTCCTGATGCTTTTGGCCTTCCCTGATGCGGGTTCCTATCTTCTGCGAGCTTCTACTCTTCACCATGCTTAATTTTAAAGGCAGCCAACTCTCGCTTGACATGGCAAGATTATTGTCAATATAATGTATAATGTACGTATGTAAACACTTTATTGTATGAACACAAAATCCAAATACCATATATTATATTCGCCCTTTACGGGATCGCTTCCAGCTAATCTTTGGGTGATTGAGGGAAATGAGAAAAAAGTGGCATCGAGTAGACATAAGTACGAAAATTGGATAGTTAAAACTAATTACAAGCAAGAATTTCTGGGCTAAAATGGATATTTGACGTAACGTAGCGAAATCTAAATGTAGCATTGATAAAGTGAAAAATGGGTTAAGAAACAAAATACGAAACGATCTCTAGGCTAGTTGTAGCATTAGTGTAATGAGAAATAGGCTTTATACGTAATTTATAATACGTAACGTACGTAAAATATAATACGTAACAATACATAGGGCAAGTGACTACAAGGAGAAAAGTTGCTCGGACTAAAGATAATTATGTTTACTTAATGTCAAGTAGTGAAATAAAAAATTGACGAATCGTGTCAATGGAGAAACGGTAAAAAAACATTTTCGGTTAAATGAAATTCGGTCAAAAAAAAAACGCATTTGCGATAGGTTAACGTTCTGTTAGTCAAATTTAACAAACACAATAACTTTGAAACAGAAGAAGATCGCTGAACATACATGGATTGAATTGGATCTTGACGTCCGCTATCGACCTGCTTCATTTGATCCACACCTCCTGTTACACCCGGTATCCCTCCAGATCTTCACTAGTTGGTATAATCCTAATTTACTCTAACGTATGTTTAGTTATTACATTCCATGTTTTCACAACAATGTTATTATAAGAAGCACCTTTTCTCTTGCCCTTATTTTTTTTACCTTGAGAGCTATATTAAGGAGCTATTTGGAGGAACGTGACCGGGTCTTATTTATCTTGTCCGAGTAATTGTACAGTTGACTACAAAAAGATGTATCTAGTTTTGGATCTTATTACGATGCAATTAGGTAAAAAAGTGGAAACATTTGTAATCGACTGTACTTACAGTATGGCAAAGAATTGCTCTACCATGAGGTTAGGTTTTTTCACACGTTAAAACAAAAAGATCTGTGGGCATAGGGGTGGCATTTTGGAAAGGGTACCTACAATAATTCTGAAGAGTCATAATTCCGAATTGATCAAAATTCCGAATTTTCATAATTCCGAATGCAATGTTTTGATAGAACACTTTAGTTTTTGTTATCGCTTATAAATCAAACCTAACCTAACCTACGTATAGCAATTAAACTATGAAATTAATCTAAAATAGCTCCAGCACAACATACCTTTCGGAAAAATGAAAATTTGGACTAATGAATATTCGGAAAAACGTAATTCGGAATTTTATGGTGTTCCCTTTTGGAAACGATTCGACGTTCATTGTCGTGCCTGTGACTGTCGATATTTTAACAGATTTCATAAAAACTAGCATTTTACACAAGGCTCTATTCTACTCAGTAAAACCCTGTTGCTTTTAACATTACCATTAAGTAAATCTGCTATCATAACGTTGACAATACAATAACATGTTAAAAGCAATTATGACTTTACCATGTGAAATGGAGCCCCAGTTACGTGATTATCTCAAACAACTTCATTAACGTGCAATAACTAAAGTGTGCTTCAAATATTATCTGTCTTTATCTGCCATTATGACATTTGAGTTTGACATAAAGGGACCGAGAATACTTTGACTGAAATAGGTTTATAGTGAGTTTATGAATAAGGGGGTAGGTCAATTCTGCCGTTACTTATACCAAAGAAGGCGGAGAACTACAATTTAGTAGTCGAAGCATTCTATACTCTATTGTCAGCAAATTAAATTGACAATACTCATAATATTACTATATAGTTGGCCACCTTCGTTACTATTACCTACAACAGTATTTGCGTTAGATTGTCTTACGATATTTTTCTACTCGCGTACTATAAACCGCTAATATTGATATCGTTAATGGTGTCAGAATACCACCTATAGCGTAACCGAAGCGTAAAAACAATTCTATAATGAGCGTTGCCATGGTAATAACAGTTCTATAATTTATTATAGCATTGTTATTACCATGGTAACGGTCATTCCGGATATCAGTCTTGGCGTTTAGTTAACACTTGACATCCTAATAATTTGTATAATAAACCGTTAAAAACATTTAACACCAATAACAATTACGTATATTGAAAACAAAATTAATTTTATGAGTAATTATGTGTTTAAAATAACATTTTTATTCAATTACTAAAAATAGATGGTTAATATCCATCGATTTGTTATTTGGTTACCATGGTTACGTTCAATATGGATATCAACAAAATGGCGTTTCGTTTGGCATTCCAACTTGTTTATGATAATTTGATAGAACTGTTTTTAGTATCTATTAAAATACGCATGAAATTTGTTTACATTTATCAATAAAATTCACAAACTATTATCGCGCATCGGAATAGTGAAAATGTCGTTGATGACAAGTAATTTGTTAGCAGAAAAATCGAGTAAAGTATACGAGAAAAGTTAGCGATTGTTTATTTTTATCATTATCATTTTAAGCTTGTAGAAAAAGTTATGTATGCAGCGGTTCATAATTAGCTCTTAAGGTACTCGTGCCTGTAATTAGAGCGCTCGCAAGCTCGCGCTCTAACCTCGGTTCTCGTACCTTAAGAGGCTTCATTATGTACCAGTTACATAAATAACTATTATTTATTTATTTTAGTAATTTAGAAATCGACGTACGTGCGCAAAGAAGATGATGAATGTAGAGGAAGCGAGAGTTTTATGTTTAGACCAGTGCACCTGGCGTTCCTTAGTCTCTGCCTACTCCATTGGGAGACAGACGTAAAGGTAGGTATACATGTAGTAATTTCACAAGATAAATGTACTAGCAGCTCTTAAAATATAACCTAAGTAAACCAATCAATTTAATCCGCTAATTTAGTTACTGCACTACTTCACTAAATGAACGTCTCTATGTAATTAATTCGTGAAAAAGCCCGTGAAAGCGTCTTTCCACCCAGTTTCTAAAGCAAATAGCTTAATCTAATGTGCTTTGAAAGCTCGCAGAGCAAACAAAAAGTTTGCGGTGACGCATTTCGAAATTATGCGAAATAACTTTTGTTTTTCCTTAGGTTTTATGACGTATAGTTTGTATTTTTATCTAGTTTTTCTTAAAGTTATGCAGTTAGTGGCATATCTTATTTATAATTTAAAATGCTGAACGTGTATCAACGTAAAAATAAATACCTTAATGTGGCTTAAATGTTTTTTTTTTATACAAAACATTAACGCATAAAATAGAAGTCATTCAAATGTAAAATGAATATGTTCTTATGATTTAATGTTTGAAATCACTATATATGAGTTTATTGAGCACTCTACGCAACATAAATTTTAAATAATGCTGTTAAGTACATTTTTCAATAGTTAAATAAATAAATATCAGGGGACAATGTCACACCAATTAATCTAGTCCCAAACTTAGCTCTAGGCTTGTATTATGGGAACTAGATAACGATATTAATACTAATATAAATAAATATAAACTTAAATACATAGAAATCATCCATGACTCTGGAACAAAATGAATAATTTCTTTTAAAACGTATACTTCTTACTCGCTCGCTCTCAAATGGTCTTAGTCGAGTCTAACCGCCACTACCCGAACTTTTAAATACTTCTTTTACAACTCTAATTAATAATAAAATATATGATTAACTAGAGGAAGCCCGCGACATCTTTCGCGTAAAATTAGTTTCCATCTACTCCCCTCCCTAGGTCCTGTGGTTTAGACTGTGTGTTGTCTGTAAGTCAGTCACTCAGTCACGGTACTGTTTTATCCTTACTAATATTATTATCGCGAAAGTTTGCATGTGTGGATGTGTGGATGTATGGATGTTTGTTAGTCTTTCACACTGCAACGGCTTTACGGAATTGGATGAAATTTGGAATGGAGATAGCTTATACACTGGATTAAAACATAGGCTACATTTAGTCCGGAAAATTTAAAAGTTCCCGAGGGAATAACGATAATCGAAATCTACGCGGACGAAGTCGTGGGCAGAAGCTAGTAGTACATTCATTAGATTAGTAATTATTGACAGAGTTTATAGACTAATGGAGAGTAATTAGTACCTACTAATAGGTAATTAGTAACTATAATTATTGGTAATTGCGATCATTCTAAGCACACACGGGTTTAAAACTTTAAAGTGAATCTAAAACTGAAGCAAATTTAATAATGCACAAAAAACACGAACAAACCTCCAACGATGTTAACGATTAAAGGTAAAGCTAACATATTAACATTTTGCTCTGCGGCGACTCAAAGGAACGTTTTATTTAAGCTCTCTGCAAGCGTTAAATGCCCAAACCTTTACTTTCACACAAAATGGACACTGGGACCCAATTCTCGTAACTTCGAGATGATTTTTCATGCGAGATATGTTGAAAAAATGTATGCAGTTGACAGTTGATCTCGCATGAAATATCATCTCGAAGTCACGAGAATTGGGTCCCTGAATCGATGTTGTTGGCGCTGGAGGTGCGTGTTTTGTGACGTCAATAGATAAATGTTACAATTAAGTTAATGTCATGCGCGGCGATTAAATGCCATGTTACAATTGGAGTAACATGAACAACTGAATTGAGAATTTCTAGATTTAATTGGCAATGGGTGAGGCATATCGCTCTCAGAACAGATGGCCGATGGGATCTCGAGTGACGTCAGTGTACCAGAAGACGCTGCGTGGGTAGACTTCCAAAAAGGTGGACCGACGACGTGGCTATGATTGCGGAAAACCGATGGAAGCAAGCGGCGCAGGACCGGTCCTTATAGCATACCTTGGGAGAGGCCTATGTCCAGCATTGGACGTCTTTCGGCTGAAATGATGATGAACAACGAAAGAATGCGATTTCGTATCTTGGGGTGCTAATTCTGCTTTTTACCCGACCGGAACTGTCAAAGGAGGGTAATGATTTTGTGGTACGTGTATGGCAACAGACCCAGCGTAAGTAGTAAAACTTGGTTCGTTTAGTTCATGAACGAGTATTTTGGCGCTCTGTCATGAGGAATTTTAAATAATAACTTTTATTCCTTTTATGTTTAAAACAAAATTTATGTGAATGGTTCTAAATTAATTCCATATCTTTACCAAGTCGTAAAATCAAAAAGTAATGAAATGCCGTCTATCGGCGGCATCGCAATGTTTTACCAACTAAACATGGCGACAAAATATCCCAATGTCATGTTCCATGTTCAAGCCAATTATTTGCAACCCTATCCGGGGAATAAGGAAATGTTGGCGACCCCGAAGCTGTTTGTTCCATGCCTCCGTTTATTCTGTCTCTTATTGGTTTTTATAGACAACATTCCGATGGTTAATAATGTGGGTTATTTTTGGATGGTATTGGTTTAATAAAAGTACTCGGTGGGCGTTTGTAAACGTGTCTCATCCCGTATTATTTGTCGCCTTTGTCGTGGTGGGTAAATGAGGATTCAACGCCACTTTCGCACTTACATACTGAGGCTAGATATGATACATTCTACGAACGGTATCGAATCGAAAATGTATAGAGTTGACGTAAGCTGCCGGAAGGGGCCGTCGAACGCTCATGTCAATTCCATACAACTTGTCAATTTTCGAAAATTGTTATGCTAGTCTAAGGCTGATCAGAAAATGACAAAATGTTTTATCCACATCTATGAACCACCAAACAAATCAGAATTTCAGGATTAATCGTTAAAATGCAACCAGTGATACTCCTTGGACCTAATCCAATAATACTTTGCATTTCAAAATCCGTCAAACTTAAATAGCTTAATGTAAATTAAATTAAATTAGACTAAATGTCTACAGAGGATCACAAAAAAACATTGCATGTCTATATTATGTAATAAATAAGTCTGCACTCAAAAATACCTAACCCTCGTTCAAAGACAAATAATTTCATTGCATGACATACATATGTATTTTTTTATCTGATGATACATTCTGACTAACACCCGTATTCCCAAACAATACTTAAGGGATCCTTCACTACGTAAACGCACTGCGTTCAATACAGCTTTGTGATTGGTCCTTTTTGACCATGAGACAATTTGAACCACCCTGTGCGTTCGTGAGCACTGTGAGACCTAGTGCCGTTTGTGAATACGGGTGTAAAAGAAGGAAACAATCTGAATTGGAATTTCGGTTTTTTTTGTCGGATCCGTAGTGATAATAATAGAAATATATTCTAAAACACATTATCGTGTTGTTGAAGAAAATTATACATATATGTATTGTTGAACACTTGTTTAGTAAAATGCTATTTAAAAGACAGAAAAAAGATTTTAGGCGTGTCTAAGAGGTAGGTATTTAAGTAAATATTAATGCACTTTGACAATGTATTAGTTCGACAAATAAATAATAAATTTACTCCTTTTTTATAAATAAAAAACTATTACGTAAATTAAATTATTACTAACGCAATAACCGCTAGGAATTAATTTTTGCAACGCAATTCCTCCGACTGGTCGCAAATCTCATCAAAGTGGAAATTTTTAATTAATCCGGGATTACGGAGTGGCAGATTCCCGGCCCGCCCGTACTTTTCTACTAGTTACAGCATTACAAATGCAAGTTAACTGATGAGTAATAAATAAAACTGGATCCTTTACAATAATTTACGTAAAACTATTATTATTTGTATGTCTTTACCAATCCCAGAGGGCTTATTGTCTAACGCACTCGCAATCACGATAGTTTTCATTTTGAAAATCGAAGGCTTGTCTGCATACTAAATGAAAACAATTGCTCCATTTTGCTTGCGATTGCGAGTGCGTTAGACAATAAGCCCTCTGGACTATGAGAGTCCCGGACCTTTGGAAGGCGTACATGGAGCCGAAGCCAACGCAGAGGCCCTTTTTAGACAAGTTTAATTTAGTAAAGCGATGGGACACCAAGCGGCGATTATCCCTGAGTTTACATTATAGACGTATGCTCCCACGGACAACCACCGGTTAGTATAGGACTATTTAAGAAGGATGGGAATATTAATAATAAGCACTATGAATGAAATGATATGGATTGGTAAACTAGGCTATTGATGAAGCTATGGTGCCTGCTGGCAAGCTTCTAATTACTTCGGCCGTAGGTCATTAGCATTTGCCAGCATGGCAATGGCAGGCGCTGACTCGCCCACTCAATGGATTGGGCATCCCGATAGCAGCATATACATAGCAGCAGAGAGGCTACAGTTCCAGAGGGGATAAGGGTGGAGCAGTGCTTCTGGATTTTAAACGACCATAAGCCCACTCGCTTCTTATGCAACACATCCGCCCTTAGAGCATATAGCTCTTGCAACTCCACTCTGACTAGCCAATAAAGGCAAGCCAGTGGTGAGGGTCTGTTCCTCGTCATCGTACACTCCAGCTGTTTGTACAAAGTATAAATAGAACAGTAGTCCTTCCCTCCCTTCCCGTTCCTTTAGGAGTTTCTGATACCATTATGCCGCTCGGATGCTGGGGTTGCGTTGATGCGCGTCACTTGATAAGCTACGAACGCAACCAAACTAGGTGACAGGGTGGCCCGAACTGACTTTTCGTAAATTGTTGAGTATGCTTGTGGTGGCTCGCGACGCGTACGGTCGAGGCACGCACACATGCAAGCCGCGCGATATACCTTTGTCTGAAGACGAAATACTGTCTATACTGGGTTTTTATCTATCCGACAGGTTTTCTCTGGAACCACGAAACCTATTCGAAAAATTCTTTCATCATTTGACAGGTACACTATTCCTAATGGACGTAGGCTATTTCTTATTTGATAAACCGTAGCGAAAATAGGGCGTGGCGCTAGTTAATTATAAATGGCAAAGTGTGCTTATTTGTTCGATTATATCTAGCTGAATGTTGTGGAAATCATACTGGCTAGCTTTAACCCGCGGCTCCATCCGCATAAAAGTCATTTATCGCTATTCCTTCGGAGTTTTGTCCAAATTTCCGGGATCAATCAATGATTGTTGGTTCCGTCTTCACCGTTGAACATCTTAACCGATCGACATATTTGGTACAGAAATAGTTTATAGCCCGGGGAAGGACATAGGGTAAGAAACCCTAAGGAGGAATTGCTGTAAATGACTACAACGTGTACGGAGCCGTAGGCAAAAGCTAACGTGTATTCTAATGTAATATAACACCACCAGTCCAAAACATTCAGCTACCATACACACCAAGTTTAAAATAAATTTCAAACTTTTCTCCATCGTAGGCACCAACAACAACAGCAATATCACATTAAGGACGAGCCACAAACAACAATACCCTTACCGTGAGTAACAATTACCGTACTCACTAGCGAGTCGAATGCTGTGTCCCTCGCACTCTATAATACTGCGAGGTCTGCGAGGGACAGAGCATTCGACTCGCTAGCGAGTACGGGGTAATTGTAACTCATGGTAAGGGAACAGAACTTTCTTCATACGTGACCACGTAAAAAATTCAACCCAATGACACTGAAAATGATGCTGCAAAAGTTTAGTGCTACTTGGAATTGATAACCTTTGAACAGGTGGGAATTGAGTTGGTGTTTCAGTTGTGTGAACAAATGTGAACAAAGTTCGGGAGAGTTCAAAACATTTAGGTACTTTACTACGCTTTCTCTAAAGTCTGCACGGCCAGGACAAGTTGCCCACGCCTTGTAGTAGGAGATCTGAATAGGAGATGACCTTCACCCAGCTGTTTATTCGATAAAAAGTATCTGATATCAATTTTTTTCAATTATCGGAAATTTCAGTCCAGTACAGTCCATAATAAAAAAAAAACTAAAAATGTACTTTTTTTTAATTGTTATTGTTTGTTTAATAGACCAATTACATACTAATGGAAAGTATGAAGCCTATAGAGTATGCAAACTTTAGGTTGACTATTTTTCCCATCATAACCATTGGGTAGGCAGGTACCTAAGTCGGTACTAATAATTTGCACTAAACCTAACGTTTGCATATTCTATAGGCTTCATACTTTCGATTAGTATGTACTCCGTAATTGGTCTATTAAATAAGCAATATAAATTTAAAAAAAAGTTTTTTTTTTTAAATAATGATCTGTACTGGACAAAACATTTTCAGTCAACCTATTCGCCATTATTATTAGGTACTTACCATATTAAATTTGATATAAAATACTTTTAATCGAATAAACAGCTGGGTGAAGGTCGTCTCCTATTCGAATCTTAGACCATACGCTTTTTCTCAAGCCTGCACGGCCAGCATAAGTTGCCCGCGACTTGTTTGTCGCTCGGATCTCCCTGTCTATCATGGATGTCAGTAACGACAGAGACGCACTGAGCGACAAGCGAGAAAATACAACTTGTGCTGGGGCCGCAGTTACCTACTAAAAAAAGTTTCTTTGTCAAGTAATGTTCTTAGCGACGGTACAATTTATTATCAAACATCATCTACATAGAGTCAGCAATGCTACAGTTAGCAATTTTATAAAACTGACAAAATTTATAGGATTGACGTAAGCTGACGATCTATGTTTACATTGTTTTACTACTTTGATATTGTTTAAAATAAAACCCTTTTGTCCCTCTATCTCTCTTGTAAGATTTTTGCTGATGTTATCGAAAATATATAAGACTTATGACGTATCCAATAAATACCATAATCTATCGAGATCCTTTCCATTGTGAGAACACAATAAATTTCTCACATCACTAATTAATTAGACTAATTACTATTTCTACGGGAAATATAGTTCGTATTACATTTAATAATGTTCGTGTTATCTTTGGCTAGACAAGATGTTATGATATGCCATTAAATGAATTAATTAGGAAATATGGGAACCACGGGGCTTGTACCCAAGTTGCCGCAGTATTATTTGTATAAGCGGCAGCACTTCAGCAACCTTTAACTATTTAACTGTTTATCTAAAAAAGAAGACAAGGGTAAAAGCTCGTTCTTTGATTGTTTTAGACAGTGTGTTAAATTATTACTGACTGTTTTTTGCAATGTTCAGTCTATGTTCCATTGGTCTTATGTTATCAGGATGTTGTTAAGGTTGCAGTTAACCTTCATTCTTTTCTGCAAAATCAAATCAAATTATATTGCGTTCAAAATCAGTCGAGTTTCGCCACAACATAGTACCATAGGACAAAATTGAATGCACGTATGCATAGTATGTTTCTGCTGTTCTTAAGAGATAAATGGTCAAATGAAAGTGAACCGATTTTGCAAGTTTTAAGCAAACATAGCCTAATCTACGTGCTTTTTCGTGACAGGGTTGGGTCTAAAAAGTCTAAATTAAATTCCAATAGTTTTACACATTTTTATGACTTTGACGTGCGCTGAACTACCTACTTATTTAATCCATTTATTTTAAACCAGTATTCTGATCATGTTATTTTATAAATTTTCATTACATTCATCATTTACTATTACTGTTGTATCATCTACATAAAACCTTATTTCACCATCTATATTATGAATTTGCTATGTTATTGAAAAATATGAAAAATAAGATGTTTCCCAATGCCGACCCTTGAGGTACACCTACCGTTAATAATTGTGGTTTTAACTCGTATCTTTTTCCGTCTTCTTTTCATAGCCGCTGTTTATTCCCTTCCTGTCAAAAAGGATCGCCGTATATTATACTACCTTTATAATACTAATTGACGAATCAATCAACAGATATAATAGATACAAGTATATCAAATCCTGCAAATACTATCTAGCCTTCGTATCCTACAAAGTCAACCACATAGATTAGCTTAGCGGATTACCAATTTCCTATTGGCATTGGCATATTGTGAAACTTGAACATGACGTATTTATATACAAATTATATGTATACAGACATTTCCCAAACCTGACTGTGACGTATCATTAATTTGCTACGACATATCGATTGGTGAGTTCCACAAGGAGCCAGCTCCATTTCTACTAAAACAGTTAAGTAGACCAAATTTATACTGTCATCATTTGAATAGTATAATTTACGTCTAATTCTATGCTTAGGCTTTTATTTGAGAATAAATGAATAATCGATTCAATGAATGAATAATTCGGCTATTAAATACTTATGTATAAAAATAAACAAGGAACTATGAGTAAAAAAAACAACCATAGCCGAAGAGTTTAGCTAAGACGCGAACACTACTAACGTGTCTGTTTTCTATCGATTCAAAATGTATGGAAACATAAGCGTCCGATGCGATTTGTCATCAACATAACGTCAATCCATATGTCGATTTTTGAAAAACGCTATGTTTTCTTGAAATACTTACCGGAGGGCTTATTATCTAACGCACTCAACCGGCTTCAAAGTGGAGCAATTATTTTCATTTTGTATGCAGACAAGCCTTCGATTTTCAAAATGAAAACGATCGTGATTGCGAGTGCGTTAGACAATAAGCCCTCGGGTGTCTCTACAAATAACAATGTTATATTATAAACAATTAAAGTAAGGCCAACGAGACAAAATAAAGAACGTAAACAAGTTTTCAAAAATCGTGTCATCGAAACGAACTTCGAACGTAATCCAAACAGGAATGTACTTCACAAAATGGCGGCCCTAATGTTAACAACTTCTGTACTGAAAGCTTTCCTGTACAACGACAGCCGTCATCGACCAACTTAAGATAATTATTATTGCGTTCGAGAAATAAGAACAGCTACGCTAACTAGCGTTTCTATTCGTTTCGTGTTTAACCAATCGCGTCACTGGTAGATCACGTGACTTTTCGTATCACGTCCGCGATTGGTTTAAACACGAAACGAATAGAAACGCTAGTTAGCGTAGTGTATCTTGGCACAGCCCTCAGATATAATAATCACACGCTATCGCAATATAACTCAGTAACGGTCAATTTGTTTACATTCTTTATCACGTCTGATTGTGCGTACTTTAAAAACTTAACCACGCCCGTATTAAATTTCACTCTAAAGCGCTTAAATCATAAATTCAAATCCTTATCGAAATCCGCAACAAAATCAAACTCCCGGTTATTCCGCCCAGCGGTTAGGGTTGCCACCTTCCATCAAACGCACCTGATTGTTCGAAACAAATTAATAGCACGTCGTCACCAGCCAGTGACGTGCCACCCCTCAAATTACTCATTTCACTTTTCATCAGCAGGCGTTGAAAATGCGAGGTTCCCGTAATTTATTTATCGTCAAGTATTAAGCTGGTTTTGCATACGCTTGTGTTATTAATAAATCAGTCTGACACATTGATTAGATTCATATTTTTTCAATAATGTCAATATGGAATACGTTGACCCAAAATAAATTGTAACATCACAAAGGATAAAGGTATAAAGGATTTTAATATGAAGCACACTCAAACTTAAAGTATTGCCTCATCATTTTGAATAATTGGCGAAGTCGGTAGAATTCACATATAATAACAACAAGTCCCAAAATACATCTAGTTTCCAAAAATTATAGAGAAGCGAACACAAACATTTAATCGAAATGTTGAGCGTTGTTTCTTTTATTTCCTCGTCTAACACACTATCAGTGATAAATTCATCTCTATCTAAGCTTCTGATTAGATTACCGAACAACTATCAAAACCGCTCGAGCTGCAATACGTGTCGTATCCCATGTGACACGCTTTGATCTAAGCTTCAACGTAATCAGTACCAAGGACTACATTTTCGTGTCCAATTTGTTAGGAAAATGTCAAACCTGGCACCGTGTGTTAATTGTGGGGTGGTATTCCATGTCTGTTTGTGACATCATTTAATTATTTTCTTGATCGACTCTTGAATGTCACGTCAGTTCGATTACGTTGAGGTTATGACTTTGGTGTGATCTCACGCAAAATATAATTAACACGTCATTAAAATTGTTGTCAAATAAGATCGGGGGGAATGACATACTAAAACAGTTCAGTTCTGGTTGAGACAAAGAGAAAGCTATAACTGATATATCTCTGTCCCTTTGGTTGGTTCTGTCACCCTAGGCTTCAGGTGAGAGAATCGTTACCGCATTTCGTTTGAAACTTTTCAGCTTCACAAGCCTAGCCTCTTAAAATCCGGCAATTCTAATGCTCACATAAGATCCAATATGTCCACCTGTGCTGTGCTGCCTGCGCTACCCATTATACACTAGCGGCTCCGTTTGGCACCCATGTTGTGGTTAGAATTTGTGCTTTATTCTTCTAAGATACGTTAAAATTCAAAATAAATTTAAATTATCAAACAATCAGCCTTTAATGTTAACAACATGACTTTGTACATGTGAATGTGAAATGACAAAATTGCATTACCAAAAGAAATGGCTAAAAATAGAAAACCACATCACGCTTTTCACCAAAACTCATGTACCTAATTCCGGAAATGGAATGAGTTTTGAACTGAACTTCTGAGTCATTTCTCGATTAGGCTTTTGATCTTTACGCTGTAATTTGTGGGCCTTTATGTATTTGCGATCTCAATAGAATCGGAGTCTTGTTTTCTTTTTGTTTCTTTATGAAGTTTAAAAGTCGCATCTTTGATCAATAAGATCATCGATTTTGAGTTTATTGTTATTGGTTCTTGGTTGTTTTTTATGCACCGCAAGATATAATTTTAGGTAATGTTCTATCTTATTCATAGGTCTGTTTGTTTGTGTGTTACGCTTTTACAGACAATCCGCTGAATAGATTTTGAGGTTAAAACCCCGGAAAAGCGCATAGGCCATTTTTATCTTGGAAAATCCGACAGTTCCTGAGGGAGTAGCGAAAAAACTTTTCTACGAAGACGGGGACACTTTTAGCTGACAGGCACCAGTAATGGACACTTCATTCTTAGTTCAAATTACATACGGTCCTAAATTCATTGTTGCAAAACAAATGAATAACCCTTATCTTCTGTAAAATAAGAATCAAGTGTACATCATTGGTCCTTGTCCATTACTGGTTCCGTCACACTACCTAGGTTAATTTACAGTGTTCCTAGCTTCTTAATAGCTTTCGGCTGGCTATCTCTATCACGCTTGCACTCGCGACTGAGAGTACATTTGTCACTTGTGTGTCATAGAAAAACGAAGGCCCTGTTTTACAATCGACGAGTAAATTTATCTGCCATTTAAAGTTGACTCTCTCCTTGTCTATTTTTAAGTGTAAGAAAGAAAAAGGGCTAAATTTTTCTGTCAAATATGCTTTACTTGTCGATTGTGAAACAGGCGGTAAATGAGTTAAATAGAAACAAGGGATACTTAATCAAAACAATGCAAGTTTTCAATTTGAAACTCTTTTAAAATGAGACCAAATATAAATAAAAGTAGTGAGTTTAAAGAGCCTAAATAAATAAAGTCATGCAAGTGACCTAACCCTTTTCCAACCTTTCATGCATTACCATAATTTATGATCTAAAAAAGCGATGCCAATAACTCAAGGCAATAACGATAGCTTTCAATAAATACGAGTTTATAAACATATTGATAGAAGCACAGATACCTAATATAATACCAACCAGTAATAGAAACAAAGGTGACTGTAATAATGTGATAGCGATAGGCAGTAGATCAATTTTAATCAAGAATACGTACAATATTGTATTAGGCATTTTCAATTACTTTTTGTCTGAGCTCAGGGCCGAGATTGTAGGCCGTAAAAACCATATTGTCTATGACCTGCTATCGTATTATCAATGTTTTGATAGCTCTTATTTACTTGACAGTAATGGCGGCCGAGTTAAACAATACCATAACAGGTCAAAGACGATATGTTTTTTACCGCCTAGAATAGAGGCCCAATCTGTTTTTTTTTGTATTATTTTTTGGGAGTTTATAAACTAAACAAAACACATCCAACACTCGTTATGTCGTCTACATAAACTATGTAGAGTTATCGTTTCAAGTTTACATTCCGTGAGTCAATAAGGGGGGGGGGTCCACGGGGAGACGTGTAACATTCCCATTTACATTTTTATTGTTCTTCACTTCATCGCACATATAAAATACACAGTAAGTAGTATTTTTGTGAGAAAAAATTCGGAACTCAGAAACATTGACGATTTTGAAATATAAATGAATGACGTTTCTGTTTTAAAATCGTATTGTTATGAATTTCGTTGCTAGGCAAACGCATTCTTTTTTGCTGTATGTATTTTTTGACAAAGTAGAACTTGGTAACGGTCGTAACGGTCAATTTCGCAATTGAATAATGAGAAATTTTTGCCCTTACTGGTCGCTACATAAAGAAAGAAAGAAAATAAAAAAACATTCACTTATTCGTGACAAACAAAAATAAAACGCAACCATATATTGATTTAGACCAAAGGTCTGTTGTTGTATTGTGAAGGTGTGTTGTGTTTATAGTGCGTTTATGAATAAGAGGGTTAATTTAATTTTCCTGGGCCCGTATTATTCTCACTCACTCACTCTTTTTTGCGTTGATTTGACACGATTGCAAGATAGATATTGTTATACTTACAGTGAAAAGGGTATTTTGCCATGTATAAATCTTATCTATAGATAGGATTTCCTGGACCCATATTATGGTTCCCTTTATCGTGGTGGATTTAAACCACTCTCGCACTTACATACTTGTCAGAAAGTGACAGATGTTTTATTCACATTTATCCGCAGCGGGCGGGTGTTTATCAATGTGGATAAACGTGGATTAAACATCCGTCATTTTCTGATCAGTATGTAAGTGCGAGAATAACGGATGCTTTATCCACCACGATATAGGGAACGATAATACGGGTCCAGGAATTCCTATCTATAGATAAGGTTTATACAGGGAAAAATACCCTTTCCACTTTGTAACAATACCTAGCTTGCAATCGTTTTAAAAATCACCGCAAAAAACAGTGATTTGACTTGACTATGCTTTATCCACGATGATTTAGGGAACGATAATACGGATCCAGGAAGTCCTATCTATAGATAAGATTTATACAGGGCAAAATACCCTTTCCACTGTGTAACAATATCTAGCTTGCAATCGTGTCAAATCACCGCAAAAAGGAGTGACTTGACTTGACTATATCCACGACGACATAGGGAACGATAATACGGGTCCAGGAAGTCCTATCTATAGATAAGATTTATACAGGGCAAAATACCCTTTCCACTGTGTAACAATATCTAGCTTGCAATCGTGTCAAATCACCGCAAAAAGGAGTGACTTGACTTGACTATATCCACGACGACATAGGGAACGATAATACGGGTCCAGGAAGTCCTATCTATAGATGATTTATGCAGGGTAAAATACCCTTTCCACTTTGTAACAATATCTAGCTTGCAATCGTGTCAAATCACCGCAAAAAGGAGTGACTTGACTTGACTATAACCACGACGACATAGGGAACGATAATACGAATCCAGGAAGTCCTATCTATAGATAAGATTTATACAGGGCAAAATAACCTTTCCACTTTGTAACAAAATCTAGCTTGCAATCGTGTCCGGACCGTCACGTGCCCAATAAAGGACGGTGCGACTCAATTGTCGCTTTGCAAAGGACCCTGAATGCACGGAAACGATAACGGAACGAACTTACTTGGAGCTTTGTTGGGACAAAACAAACGAACTGCGTCATTCCGTAAATACATCCGGAATTAATGCGGTTTACGAGTAAATACCGTCTGTTATTGGAATAAGACTCAAATTAAGGTGTAAATGTATTTTTGGGACAATTTTGTAACGACTGTACTTTTTTTATCAAGACATTATCTGCTTATCAAGACCAAACTAATGAGTCCAAACACGGTAACGGTAAGTCTATGTCAAACATCTCGGAAATATCGCCACCACCCGACTTCATCACCAGATCAGCTCTTAGATAGGTACCATAATATTGCATTGTCATCGAATTCACCAAAATAAACAAAAACATTTTCATATTTTTTTTGTTAGTCTGTTCTTGTAACCCACTGCTGGGCAATGGTAACCCTCTGTATCTGCACTCGTCCCTATGGAGAACGTGCTCCTACCAACTTCTAGCAAATATGTCCAGAGGGCCCTGCCAAGATGCACTACGCTAACTAGCGTTTCTATTCGTTTCGTTTTTAAACCAATCGCGTCACTGGTAGATGACGTCATAAGAAAAGTCACGTGATCTACCAGTGACGCGATTGGTTTAAAAATGAAATGAATAGAAACGCTAGTCAGCGTAGTGCATCTTGGCAGGGCCCTCAGGTCGTCCCACCATCTCCTTTTGAATCTACTTCTGCTACGCTTTCCATCTCGTGGGTGTTAATTTCTATAACCCTTTTGTATTAACTGTCCAAAATAGGCCATTGATCCTTTTTTTGCCACAATATACCACAATGAACTTCGATTAGTTTTGTTAAAAAACTGGATAGCCTGAATAACTTAATAAGTCAACTTTTATTTATCAACTACAGAAACAATTATACCAGTTCAAATAAAAAACAAAGTTTACTGCTCGGCTTTAAAAAAAGGTTTAAACATTGCTTTACAAAGGATAGGTATATGGCTAGACATCGTATTTTTTGCTTTTACCCGTCAGTGTTAAATGGGATGAAAACTTAAGTTTAGGGGTAGGGGAAAGACTGTTGAATAAGTCAAGAGGCACCCGAAGGTTTATGAGAATTGACTTCATAACACAAACGACAAGCATTATTTGAAAGAATGTTAAACTTTGGGACAGTCTTATAATGATACTAGAGCACGCCCGCGACTTCGTACGCGTAGAATTAGTTTCCCGCTACTCCCCCCATTTTTTCCCGTTGGGGGTCGATTTTCGGAAAATCCTTTCTTAGTGCTCACTTACATCATGAAAGGAACCCCTGTACCAAATTTCAAGTTTCTAGGTATTACAGTAGTTTCGGCTGTGCGTTGATACATCAGTCAGTCAGTTTAGCCTTTTATATATACAGATTTGTTAAGTAATGGTGTAGTTTCTGATCGATTTACATATTGCTATAAGTGGTCTCTTTTGTTATTTTCCTTTTTGGACAAAAAAGTAAGAAAAACAATGACAGTTATAGAAAACGATCGGTAATATTATGGTATAGTCAATGTAAGTAAGTAATGCAAGTAAGTTAGTAAGTAAATCATTTATTCACGACAATAAAACGCAGTTTAAAAAACAACGATAAAAATAAAGGAAAAGAGACGGCATGGCGTGCTAATGGTGCAAGCCGGTCCCAACTCAGCATGTGCTGACTGTGAAGCCAACGCTGAGGTTCTACCTTGAAAATCGAAGTTCGAAGTTACGTTAGCTCCATCCATTTCTCTCGATTTAGTCTCGAATGAAGAGTGACAGGGATGGAGCTAACGTAAGTTCGAACTTCGATTTTCAAAGTAGGGCCTCTGGTCTTCCGTTGGGAACGTTCGCAGAAAACTGAAAACATGGAATGCGATACAGACATGTCAAAAATATGCTCTTGCCAATCATCACGGTATATAGTACAGTCATCACACTACAGAAAAAAAACCGGTCAAGTGCGAGTCGGACTCGCGCACCGAGGGTTCCGTATTGAAGATAATATGCTTGGTAACCGCAAAAGAAAATATTCATTTTGTTATAAGCTTTATTTTTCAGGCAATAAGGTCGATTTTGACTAGCCTAAATTTTAATACAGATTTTCTTAGTTTTTTTGTTATTTCTCAAAAACTGTAAATAATGAACACTTCATTTTATTTTTCCCAGAAAAAATAAGTAATTATCTATACGTCAGGATTTTTTTCAGAATTTTTGATTAATAAACTTCGGAGATAAGGGGGGGGAACGGTCATTTTTTGTACATTTTTGGCTATAAATCAAAAACTACATCACAGAAATTTTTCAAAAAAATAGTTTTGAAATGTGCAGATTAAGACTTTTCATATGACACCCCATTTGCTATAATCGAACCACTTTCATTTTTGAACCCCCCATATTAGACCCCTTTTCAATTATTAATAAAAATAATTTCATATTTTATTTACTACAAATAAATGCGGGCAAGCAAGTTGTACAACTATGCCAAATTTCAAGTTGATAGCATTAGTAGTTGCTGAGAAAACCTGCTGTGACATACAGACAGACAGACAGACAGACAGACAACGAAGTCTCACCATAAGGGTTCCTTTTGTACCATTTTGGTACGGAACCCTAAAAATACGTGGAAGGCCTTTAGTTTAATCAATAATAAAACATATCGTCTAGGCAATAGTGACTTTGCCTTTCTCCTCTCATTCCGCACTACAATACGACCATTTCAACGCGACAATTTATTACAATAACGCCGAACGGCAAATGTCACAGGGTACCTGAAAAGCCGCATTTATCAACCTACGAAATTGCTCATTCGGTGAATAATGAGTCAGTTTATGGGGTATTACCCCCTGGGGCACCCCCCCGGCCCAAGAGGACTGTAATGAGGGGCGACTAGATTGATTGCCTCAGATTCTCGGGAAAAATTGAAGTTTCAAAATTGAAATAGAACCAGATGATGTCTTGATGTCTCGTGGGAAAAATGCTGTGACGAAGTTATGGATGATTACTGAATCTGGGAAATGTAATATTATAATTTTATTTAGTAACGGACTGTTTCTGATTGCAGATAATTTGGAAATAATAGAAGGTTACATAGTTTTAAGTAGATATAATACGGAAACGAGAGCCAAAGGTTAATGACACAGTTTGAAACCTTACTTATTAAAAATGAATTACCAAAGTACTGAATGAATTTAGAAGTAACCACAAAAAGCAGTGCAAATTTAAATTTAAATTTAAAAACGGTTCTGATAGAAAACGTTAAAGGTTTTATTACAATGACGACTTTATTTAGATGTGACTGGTATGAAGTAACAATTAAAAATACCTTAACTATAGACTTAATATAAATCTAATAAAAATACAAAAGATAGATATAGATAACAATCATTAATTCTGACTTTCAATAACAAAAGATACATCTCAAATGAAGACAACGAGACGTCTTTTCAATTCCGCCAAACTGACGCCAAAAATATTTCTTACTTATTCAGGATTCGTTTCGTACATTTTCATACGCCGTTGAGCGTTGTATATAACCTTAAAACCTCGAGATAACATTTACAGCTGAAATCCAACAAGAGTTTATTCTGCGCTTAAAATGTTTCAGAGTGTACCTTTCTTTTATGCTCTCATTCAAGGAGTAGACACACCGAGAGCTTCTTATATTAAATTGTTTGTTGCACTAGTATGAGATTTTCGAAATTCACCAGCAACTTAACTTAACAACAGCTGTCAAAATGTATGAACTAACAATCGATTAACATTGATTTAATTTAACATCGTTTGGTGAAATTGGTACTTATAGTAGAAAAAGAAAACCATAATCACGAAAAAAAGGGGAGAAAATTAAACTTGATGAAAACAACTGAACTTCTAAATTAGAATAATAACTGTCTTTCGTTGTATTAAAAGCAAGGGCTCTATTTCTAATTGGTAAAACCGATTTGCCTTGTTATCATATTAGCTCTCATTCACTTGACAGTAAATGGCGGCCGCGTTAAAACAATTGTCAAAAGCAATTAGGTTTTACCGAGTCGAATAGTGCCTCGGGTGATTTATTGCCCGTGATCTTGTCTTGTACTTAATTTTCGCTTATTGTTATGCCTTTGGAATCCGTCCCAATTTCAATCTATGTACCTATGGACGTCAAAATTTCGTCCAAATCCATTCAGTCATTCATGCGAATTGAAATACTTAATTTAAAATATTACGATGGGACGGGATTTAACGTGCAAAATTATCCAATCCCTGCCTAAATAATACTGGATCCATTAGCACACATTATTCAGTAATTTAGTTTCCATATTTCGCGTAGAAGAATTTTATCTCACCGAAAACAATACCAATATTTTTACCATAAATACGCTATATGTCCATCTTCAAGCTAAAAACTATCTCTAAACTTGTGACAGCAGTCCGCTAAGGCGTTGAACCACAAAGATGGAATAACACATAAAGCCTCAATGCCAATTTCCATCTTAGTTTTAAAGGTTGGCAACGCAACGGCAGTATTAGGGTTGTAATCAGACTTCGGAATAAATATACAGGGCAAAATTAAATGACATCTAGGGATCACCTATATCGCTAAAGTCAGTTATCGATGTTTTTTCCGTATACTAGTGATCATCCCCAGTATTGTTTGTAAGTGTGTACTTTTTTTTTGCCCCTACTACTTGCACAGTAATTGAATAGTCTTTTAGCCAGCTGAAATGGATTCATCAGTCGAGACGGAGAAGTTTAACGCCCAAAAATTTTGAACAAATTCTGATCGTTTATTTTAACAATAGTAAATGGGACATTAATTCTTAAATACACAATGAGGAAAAAATTATGATGATAATGAGTGAAGGTTCAAAAGTCCTTTTAAAATAAATTATAACCAAAATCATGTTGCTATTTTGTTTCATTTGCATACTTTCAATAAAAATTTATTTTTACAAAAAAAACTTGGAGCGATCACTAGTATATGGGAAAAGCATCGATAATTGAGTTTATCGATATAGGCGATCCCTAGCTGTCATTTAATTTTGCCCCGTATATTCCGAGGTCTGGTTATAATATTAAGAATGCATGCATGTGAATATAGGTCTCAGATCCCACTTAAATACTATCAGGTGGCCTGTGTTACAGTATAAACAGTAGTTCCTCTTCAAACAAAGGTCTATCGCACGGTTTGCATGTGTACGTGCCTTGAATTGCGCTGACCACAGAACAGAAAAAACAGTAGAAGTGTCAAGGGGGCGTGTAACGTGTGGCATGGTTATACGGAGTTCCGCATAACCTACCATACTTTTGCCGCGATCGCTTATTCTGATATTTCAATATTTCGATATTTCTAAAATAGGAAATAAATCCAGAAGCATGCCTTATTGTGTTATTTTGGAGTGTAAAAACGATAGCCGCACCAAAAACATTTTCCATGGTGGCGTGTTGTTTTTATGATAGTTTGAGTACTGGCGACAACAGGTGTGATACTAAACGAAGCTCATGCCACTTCCACTGTTTTTTCTATTCCGTGGCGCTGACCCACCACAAGCAGACTCAACAGGATGCACTAAGCCTGTTTAGTCGGGATCGCGCCGTTGCCGCGTTTGATTGCGTATCACGTATGGAGCGACGCGCAGCGACCCAACACTAGTGCCCGAGCGGCAATAGGTAATAGAAACTCCTATAGGGCCGGAGACGAACTTTATTTATTTATTTATATAAGTACTATGACATAAATTAATCGCATTCATAATAAACAATGAAGCACTTGGCTCGAAACTTCGGATTCTTGATTTCTTTCACTTATCACTGGGAACTAAATAGAGAGAAAGAGACCCAGTATACCCCGTGCCTGTAGTTCCCGCCATTTTACTGTCGCCCTCATGATTATTTCGAGAGAACTCGCCTTTAATAGCCTTAATTAAAAATACTCCTGCAATTATGAACTCTTTAACGCCCGTCAATTTACGGCGCCGGCGCCAGACAGGCGTTTGTTTAAGGAATTTTTAATAAGAACGCTATAGGAGTATCTCTGTATGCGTCTGGTATTTGATTCTTTCAGGGCACGATGTTTAGGGAATGCAAGCCATTGTTCTTTTGAGATATAAAATTCGAGGTTAATAAGAGCTTGATAATTATGAGTTGATATGGCGTATTATATCTCGGTCTATATCATAGGTCCGAGTATAAACGAAGAAACTGACTGGTTGATCGATTACACAGGCAAAACTGCTGGACCTAGGGGTTTGAATTTCGGAGGAAATGTTTTTTGCATATCCTAGGGTGCACTAGGAAAGGAATTTTGATAATTCATCCAAGTGATAAAAATAGGAGAAGTAGCTGGAAACTAATTACCTCCAGTTACCTCTAGTTTTATCATTATCTTTTATCATCGATCATCTATACTAATCTATACTAATATTATAAAGTAAAGAGAGAGAGAGTGGAGGTCTTGATTGTTTATCACCACACACATATAAAAAAAAACTTTGTCTGTTTGAAAGGAGGTACATTATAACAGGTGCAAATAAGGGGAACTCGCAACTCTAGCAAAATTATACTTTAACCCCCTTACTGATAAACGTTGAGTAACGGTGGTATAGCTATACAATGTTTTGTCCTTATCCGTCATTGTGACATTTGAATTTGACAGATAAGAACAAAACATTGTATAGCTATACCACCGTTACTCAACGTTTATTAGTAAGGGTGTTCAAGTTTAATACTTGCTAAAAAATTGATAACATCTATAAATTATAATGATATTTTCAGAGTCATCCCATAATATCTCACTCGATGTTATAATGTTAAACAAGGTACCTTCGCTTTATATTTTTAAACGTATGCAAGGTATCGGAAAATAGGGTTTTATTTTACAACTTTGTCGGCGTAATTTAAATGTATAACTATGCCAAACTGCAGCTTTGTAGTACCAAGAGTCCACAGACAGTCGGCCAGACGGACATGGCGAACCCTATAAGGGTTCCTAGTTTCACTTCGGAACCCTAAAAAAGTGTTAAGTCTGTATACATTCATGAAACTGTGAATTTTTAAAGCGTTAAACGCGTCAATCATCCCGTATCGTCGAGATTCCTGTAAAGGGTATACAAAATATTATTTAGAAATCTCGCCCTGACGAGGGTCGATCGGTGAGGGTTGTTCGGGGAGGGTTGGTAGGACACGTTTCAGGTTCTAGGGTATAAATAAAGATTAACTAGGACAGTGTGTTTATCCTAAGATAACGTTTACTTCAGTAAAAAAAACACGGAATAGAAAAAACAGTGGAAATGGCATTTATTGTCTAACGCGCTCGCAATCACGATCGTTTTCGTTTTGAAAATCGAAGGCTTGTCTGCATACAAAATGAAAACAATTGCTCCACTTTGAAGCCGGTTGCGATTGCGAGTGCGTTAGACAATAAGCCCTCTATTGTCGCTTGTCGCCAATATACTCAAACTATCATAAAAACAACACGCCACCATGGAAAATGTTTTTGGTGCGGCTAACGTTTTTACATTCCAAAATAGCACAAAAGGGCATGCTTCTGGATTTATTTCCTATTTCAGAAATATCGAAATATCGAAAAAAGCGAACGCGGCAAAAGTATGGTAGGTTGCGCGGAACTCCGCATAACCATGCCACACGTTACGAGCCCACTTGACACTTTACTGTTTTTTCTGTTCTGTGAAATAAACAATTACTAAACGAGGTTTGTATTGTGTCTTTGAGAAATATGGAATTGACAGCATTTCGTTGCATATTTAAATCATGTTTATAGCAGAGTTTAGATTTAATTGTTATATTATATAAATGAGATGGTTCATGCATTGTTTTCAAAGGTCACGGACCCTTTTTATAAGTTGTGAATTAGCTGCATGGTATAGAAGGAGTTAGGATATACAGACAGATGCGGAAAACGAAGATAAAGATAAAGAAAATTGGAACCTAAAGCTACCATGGAACTGTACTGAACTGTGAACATGATGATATTTTATTTATCAATTTTTAAGGTTAGATTTATAACATCACCCCAATTACATACAACATGATACAACACACATACAATCCACTGCGTTGAAGTAGCTTAAATCACGAATTCATACCTTTTTTGGGAATTTCTAACATTCCTAACGTTGTGATAAAAGTATTATATGGGGATTGTTAAAAATAGATGTTATTCTCCTCGCTGATGTCTTTTTTAACTCTCTCGTTAACATTAGTTAACATTATAATTTTTATTTTACCAAGGCAGCGTCTGACCGCAGGCTCCTGCGGTGTATGAAGTTTCTAGGAAAGGCAGAGTGTAAAAAAGTCTACGAAGTATTTACCAACGGCAGCAGTGAAATAAAAAGAGTTTTCTCATTGAAAGTTTTAAACTGAAAGTGCGGCTTAAATTTTTCTCTCGCTTTAACATTTATTTCATTCTGTTATAATAATTATAAAAGTGTAAAAACTAATTATAATTATCAAAGTTATGTTTTGTTAAATATATGGTATGTCTATGAGTCACAGATCCCATCAGGTGGTCTGTATACTCGTTTTACTTTCCCATTCCATAAAAATAACATTTTTTACTTTATTTTTTATTTTTGTTCCAAAAATCGTAAATTGAAGGTTTAATTAAAAAGAATAGCAACTAAATCATAGTTGTTATTACACTCAAATCAAACTAAAATTCCGTACGAAATAGAACAGAAATTGACTACTTTTCTCCCTATTTTGAGTGATATAATGTTTTATTTCTTCTCTACAGAACCAAAATAACATTTTCCATCTTAAACCGCTCCACAGTGACTTGTGTCTGTCAACTTGAGCAGCTACCTTGAAAAGCCTATCGGCCTTGTCTTTTGCTATTTGCCAATTAATAGTAAGCCTTATGTCGCCCACATAAGGAACAGGTTGTTAAAATGTACCTTTATTACCAGAACGTGACTGAGTGGCACGTGCGTGCTTTTAAACGTAAAAAAGCTTTGAAGAAGCTTTTTGTCTAGCACGCGGATTAGAGCTAAGCTCTATTATAGCTAAAGTAGCTTTTGCGAGTTCGCGTAGAAGTCGTTTATTTATTACTAGAGCATCTATTTCACATTGTATACCTCCGAAATCCTAAGCATATTATGTTTATGTATATATTACACTATAATTAATAATTAATGTAATTGCGTTCTGTATTTACATAAACTCATGCCTTCATTTACAGTGTATTAGTGACAGGTTGCAAGCCCATCGCCTAACAGTACTACAAGCCTTTATTCCCTTAGTCGCCTCTTACTACATCCACGGGAAGAGTGGCACTATTCTAACCCGGCAACTACACGCGACCACGCATTATTGTTAATTGTCTGTTTGCATTATATAGGTACATGAGTGTGATTAATTTTTTGTCATCCTGGTGCATTGTCCTCATTCATTTATTAAGGTTAACTGTAACAGATCCCTTAAGGGGATAAGTTTGCCCTTTTTCAGTCAAAAACACTAATATTTATACACCCAACGAGTCATATATGTATACTCAGACAAAATTGTCAGTGGCGTACGTATATTTATATTTATAACTTTGACTTTACATAATATAGGCAGTATCTTGGGTGTCCCTCAGAATCCCTAACAACGTTTGTCCTAACACATCGTTTGTCCGAATTTTCATCTGCCCTAAACTGGTTTTCAGCGAGTCAGTTTTCTAATTATATCTGCAGTTCGGTTCGTTAGGTTAGGGTTGTATTATAACAACACTAAAAAGTTATAAAATTTAAGCGGAAATGGCTTTAGGATAAACGAAAATTCGGACAAATGACGATTAGTGACTCCATAGGAGAACCCATTATCTTCATGTAAGTGTTTTTTGTGAAACTATTTTTTTGTGCAATAAACCGTTTACTTACTTATTAGATCTTTACATAGATATTGCAACACATTACCTGGTCAAAATGTGAGAAAAAAATAGGATACAAAAACATACCAAAAAAAATACATTTTTAAAATGAAACCGAGAGACTCATCACGATATAGCTCTGTTTCAGATAACCTTAAGAAGAGATGATAACTCAAACACGACACGTCATTCTTAAAAAGTTGCTAACGGGTAACTTTAATATAATAAGAAGAATAAGGGTCTCGTACCCGTACCTTTAAGGTACGCGTATTCCTTACCCGAATCGAAAAAACTAAAATGCAAATTCAATAAAAAAGTATTATTTGCGTTCGTAAACAAAATATTGGGTAAAATATTGGGTACAGTAGCCACAAACAGGATACGAAAAGTCACGTGATCTACCAGTGACGCGATTGGTTTAAAAACAAAACGAATAGAAACGCTATTTAGCGTAGTGCATCTTGGCAAGGGCTTCTGATCTTTTTTATGGCATGGTGAAGGCTAACGAGCACACAAGTTACCTGATAATAAGTGGACATAAACATATGAAATCTCGAGACTGCAATCTCAAGACTGCAATCCCAAGACTGCAATCCTAAAACTGCAATTTATCGTAGATATCTACTGTAGGGCATATTTTTGCTATTGAATAATGTGCAGTTGAATCTTAAAGTTATTAACAGTAAAAAAAATATTATTTTAATTTGTAATACTAAAAATCTGTTGAAGAAACTCTATGTTTTTTGAGTCCCTAATAATTCATTTAATATCTCTCAATGGCTTACATAAGTATGAAATTAAACATTCGTATATAAAACTTAGGTTACTCCCAAGTCACATCACCCAAGGGCAATAAAGTTCCCAAAAGTACGTTACTTAGTAAGACCATTAAAATGTTTTTTATTCGTCGACTAACTTCTTTTCACACAGTAAAATAATATGCCTAAAATCGCCAAGCTGGAATTGTATGAAATATAGGGTTCTGTCATTACTTTTGTTGTGACGTCTACTGTTTCACAGAAAACAGTCGATTTACAAGTCAACACATGTAAAAAGAGCCCTGAGCGACCTACTTACCTGCGCAGTGAGCAAATTACGGACCAAACTGGTGGGGGCGATGGGGGGAGTGTAAACCGCTCCGCTTCGCTGCCACGCTATTGGTTTGTCAGTAGACAACATGCGCAAACATATCCCCTCCACTAGCCGCTCGGAGCTCTTTTTACGTGTGTCGACCTGTGTTTTTATCACATCACATAATTAGACCTAATTTCAATTGCGTGATATTTTTAAATCTGGCCATTCTTATATATATGTACCTAAAAACTATGAAATATATGAAAAACCTCTATGTAATAGCGACCCCATCTTTAAGAGCTCATATACCTATTATCTCTTAAATGGCCCAACTGATTTTCATGAAATGCAGCTAAGAACTATCCCGTTTAAATTAGATTTAAAAAAAAACCTCGGTCCAAATCGGCCCTTCTGTTTAAGTTAAAGGCCCAGCCACACCGGATGCGTGCGCGTAGACGTGACATGCGCGTTCGCTTTCCACTGCGTTGTATAGTGGCATGTCGTATGAAAATTCATACTATACACCGCAGTGGAAAGCGAACGCGCACTTACGCGCACGTCACGTCTGCGCGCACGCATCCGGTGTGGCTGGGCCTTAAGACGTCGCAGACACACACATACACCAATACATAGCAATACACATTATGATGGGGCTTAAAAAATATATCTAGTTGCACTGCGTTAAAATATATTTTGCATTTGAAATATTATCCTCGTGCCACTAGCTAGCCCCGGAGCTGTCTCAGTTGGTAGTAATACATTATTTTAACGGTTCTATTTGACAAGGAACCCTAATCTGTTTGAAATCCTGGTCGGCGTTGACACTCGGGCTCTATCCGTCATTCTGTCACTCCGTCTGTTTGACAGACAATGCCGATCCATTGTTTTCCAAGTTTGTCCCATTGCGCATTTTATATGAGAATTGTGAGGATTTTCGTTGAAGAAATATATATGAGTGTTCATTAGGGTGGAAAATAGGATTTGGTAAAGCTTCGAGTGTGGTATTAAATTAAATAAATATTTTATCTACGCACATAATTAATTAATGATTATTGCACTAAAATGCGTATAGAAACCATAGGAAATGACCAGCATTATTACAACCAATTTCACTATGAGAACTTTCTTGTCTGTGGTAGTAGGTAAAATCTGTAATGTTATTACAGTATCAATTTTCGTAAGGTTATGAGTTTAAATTTGGAACAGCTGTCAAAACTCAAGAGGGTCTCTATTTTAGCATCCATAGATATTAAAACAGTTATGGATACGAGATATCAATTCAGTATGTTTTTTTAATATAAACCGCACTACATTTGATCTCGAGTGACATGAGCATAGGGACTTCATTCGTTTGTCTATGATTTAAAAACCCTTCATATTTGTGACACTGACACAGCACAAGTTTATTCTACCGCCATTTTTGTCGTCAAGTCGTCGGCTTCTGAACCCATCTTAGAGTACTTATGATATGTGTGTAGATAAAGTAGTGTATGCAACTGTACATAATTGGGATAGGCGAAAAAAAATAACTCACGGTTTTTACATTATAATTTGAAAGAATGGGTAATTTTAAGAGACCAATTTTATTAATTTTGCATTTGACCCAATAGTTTTATTTGAATATCTTTGTTTATTTAGCAGACATTTTATGGATGACATGATTATTTTAAATTTGGGCTAGCATTTTCTAATAAATTACAACAAATAAATAATATCTAATGATAAAAAGTGATTGTAATAATGTATTAAAACATACTATTTCAAGCGGTTTTCGCCTAACCCGTAAGATACACCTAGGAGGGCTTGAAGCCGAAAACGAAAGTCAAACAAAGGTTATATATACTTTTGTCGGAATATCCGAAATAGATAAATATTTCAAAAACTTAATAACGCAGAAAGGCTTTAAAACCCCATTTCGAGTTTTCGAATTAGAGAAATTGTAAAAATATGAACAATCCCAATTAGGCCTTAATACACTCGTGTTTTAAGGCCTCTCATTATGCATGAGTTGCATATTAAACTACTATTGTTGATCCTTCATACTTGAAATCAATTGACATCTATACTGCCCTCATAAGCCAATAAGCAGTATCTTAAATTCGAGCACGAAAGCAGATACAATTCTATTTTGTTAGAAATAAAGTTGATATTACAACAGGAGGTATATCTTAGTTACTGTGTATTGGCTTAGGACGGCAGTATAATTACCCATTTCTTATGATTTGGTTTACAACGTTACGTTGAGATTATCCATACTAGTCCATATTGGCCTATAATGCCCGGCCGATTAAAAGTCAATGCAGTGAGAATAGACTAGTCCATATTGGCCTATAGTGCCCGGCCGATTAAAAGTCAATGCAGTGAGAATAGACAAGTTGTTTAACACGCTATGTATACGCAAACGATTTTGGAAAACTGACATAATGTATACAGGGTGTAACATTTAAATCGGTCAGTATGGGAAAGTGTGAAACTATAAGACATACGAAGATCTGTTCTTAGGAACATGTCATCGATTTTAGTAACAAGGAAACTGCATTCATACATTTAAAAAAAGCGTGTGTTATTATAGCTGCTATAATAATAAATAATAAAAGTTAAATAAAATTAAAAACGACCAAAAAGGAGGCGGCCAGATGATTTAGAAGTGTTTTTTTTTGTGTGTGGGAGGCGAACGAGCATGTAGGTTACCTGATGGGAAGTAATCACCACCGTGTTACAAAGCAACTGGCGGGAGCATGCAATCAGTAGGGAAGTATTGCGAAAAAGAGGGAAGGCCTTTGCCCTGCAGTGGGAAACTAACGGCAAAAAAAAAAAATGGGGTTCCCATACAAGAAACATATTTTTGTCCGGTCATTTTCCTCAATCTTAGTTGATACGGCAAAAAGATACGATGATACTGAGTCCTTTCCTGTTTTTAACCCTGTCAATAATAACAAGAATAACTTAATTAGCGTAATAATATTTAGTATAAATCACCGCCCAGCTATTACGGAGTTTGCCCCGAGATAAACTTTAACTTAATGATGAATGCGTTGTTATGAACGGTTTTGACAGACGTCCGAAAGACGGTCGGCAGATAAATTTGTTTCTGGAATCTAGTTTTGTATTTGAAAATAGTTTGAGTATCTGTTATTTAATTATTTTTTGAAAATGATATGAACAATGCAGAATTTGTAAATGTGTTTGTGTGTAAATAAATATTTTAGATTAAATTAATTATAATTAAAATATAACATAAAAATAAACAAACCTAACGACAAAAATCTGGAATCCAAAGAGCCGTGTTAAAATGGAGTTTTATATTTTAGACACACTCACTAGTATTTAAAAAAATCCACGGAACCCTAAAAGGTTGTGACCTCCAGAAATACGGAAGGCTTGATAAAACGGAAGCGTAACAAAAGGCGAACCTTTTCAAATGACCCAATATTCTTTATCGGAAATATACTGAGAATTCAATAAGGTACATCGACTCTAATTTTATTAGAGTTTGAAAGTTCAATTTCCCCGACAGATGTTCGATTTGTGAATTAGTCGATGAATATTGGATTGAAGTGATTTGGTTTTTTATTACTTAAAGCTCCCGGAACCTTGTATTTGTGTCAAGGTAAATTTGTTTTTTTTCCGTATTCTCTTTTTTTAAATTAGACAAAAAAATAGTTTCATATAAAACCAATAGGAACATTGCTCTATGTAGACATAAACTTTTATTTTGTCCAAAAATCAATGTAAGTAACAAGATTAATTCCATTTTAACCACATCATAATGAAACGGTAGATTCTTTAGGCAATTTTTATTAAATTATATGTTTAAACTTGTATCCACAAAAAAAACTACAAAATTAAATGATTATCATCTTGATGATTACTGCACATGTCACCAGTACACGCTCCAGAGTGTGACGCGGTGTCAGTTGACGCGGGACTCCACGCGTGTCCGACCGAGTGCCAGTGACTGTGACCAATCTGTGACTGTGAAGTAAGTTACGCCATTAATCCACTAATTTAAAAAGTGTAACACCACTTACGCCTTTTTACGGGGGAAAAATCCAAGCGGCCAGTAACTTTGTTAAAATGTGGTTTTTAAAAATGGAACATTTTAATTGAATTACGCCTGCTCGTGTTCCAAAAAGTTTTGTTTTCACGACATATTTAGGTTGCGTCTGTTTAATTGGAAAGTTTTAAAAGTTGGCGAAACATTACTTTTGTTACGTCTGAATTTGAGAAACAAAATTGTTTATCTGCTTTTTTGTGTGTATTTATACTAAAATATACCTACTGTTAGTTGCAAACGCTATTGGAGTATTATAGGTATATACTATTATTGAGCTTATAATAATAATAAACTTGAACAGAATAAAACTATTGTCTTAGTTATCTATTACAGTTCATTGATTGACGGTCAAATGTCACCTATAAAAATATACTGTTATTCATCAACCAATAATAAACAAGAATAAATATTAAAAGACCACTTGTTATTAAAACTGGAGAAGTTTTATTTTTGTTATCATTATTAACAAACAATGTTATCATTATTTTGTGAAAAAAGACCTCTTTACATTGATAAAAAATGGAGATCAAGGAATGATTGTGTAGTTTATCCATCAATTGTTGCCATTAAAGACGTAAGTGCGTAAATGGACCATTATTTTCTAAACTAGGGCAACGGGACGATCTAGTAATCTCAAGATCCATCCAAAACCGACTATGTTCGTCAGATGTGACCTTATTACTCTGACAGTTTCCAGTTATTCTTAGGGCTACTTGCTTGAATATCGACAATGTACAGTCAAGGACTTTAATTGTTATGCCACTATGGAACCCTGTCGCATAACGTTAATCATTAATGTTGGCGTAATATCTTTCATGTGGTTTGACGCTGTCATTATGACGGGGTTCCATAGTGGCATAATAATTAAAGTCCTTGACTATACCAAGGTCTCAGTACTCCATATCTAACGCACACAGGCCATCTGATTGTAAGTGGGATCTATGACAATTTGCATTCTCCAGACTCCAATCTTAAGATTGCAATCCTAAGACAAAAATGGATACTCTAATAGCGTTTGCAACTGACAATATATTTGTCATTCATTAAAAAAAACTATGGATGCCGATAACTATTAAGAAACTGGTGGTACTGTACATACGTAGAATCCATTGAGGGAGAAAAGGGTTTTGTAAAGAATTACTGTGTCACACTCACTCATGAATGGAACGGGAAGATACAATGTATATTGAATAAGTACACGGTTTTTTGAAGATGTAAACAATTAAGCGTCACGTATTTTCAGGTCACTAGTATTTTACGAAATCATCATTTGGCAAACTAGGTACTTACTCATATGTGGCGTTATGGACCTTATTGTCGATGGCACTTCTGCCATTATTAACGATGCTCCGATATAAATACAACTTCGCGTGACGCAGTGCGGCGTAAGCGCCATCGACAATAAGGTCCCTTTTCATAGATAACGCCACATAATATCATTTTACAAACTTTCATTTTGCAAAAAAATATTTCCCTCCGTATTATTTTACAATTTTATGTGGTCAAAACTCTTACCCGACCTAACCTATTTAATAAGCCCATGTAACTTATACCTAAAATATATTATTATGTACCTAATGATCTAAGCAGAAATACGTTTTTGCGAAATGAAAGTTTGTAAAATGATAAATGTTTGTCAGACGTACTTTTGTTCAAATGAACCGTATTCCCGTATTTTCAAAATCTACAGACATAGTAAAAAATAAACTAAAAGATTTTAGTCTGTCAGGCTGTCTGAGAGTCCAAAATCTGTAGAAAAACGTATGAAACCTGAAGAGAAACTTATAAACAGGCCAAAATTAACTGAATTGTGGTGTGGTGCCCTGATAGCTTGCTTTCAGTGCAATTAGTTACCAAATGTTCTAGAAGTAAGTAGTCAAAAGTATAGGACCACTAAAAGTTCAATTAATTTAACTAATCACGGTTAATTCAGTAAAAACTACTTAACAACCGAAGCAACTTTCTGTCTCGTTAAAACATGAGTGCTCTAACCGCCAAAATAGAACTGCCAAACCCAACCTATCCTCAATAGAGCCACATACAATATTCGTTCAGAAACCGTTTTCGAGTAAAATTTATTCTTTATAACATCTAACATAATATTTATTCCTTTTATACAATCATCATATTCTGAACTTCTATAGGCCTCAAATCACATGCTAAGCTTTCATGATAATAACGCACGTCAGCTCCATAAATGGGGACAAACATTTACAATGTAAATTCAGTTACGTTTCGGTGGAGTTATTCTTTATCGACTCATCCTAATAATTATTCATCATTTAAGAAAATCTATCCATCTGTCAATTTATCGTAAAAATGGATTCAATTTTAACACTTGCCACGTACAAATTGTGTCAAAATTTAACCTTAAATAATCTAATTTATTGGTATCAGTGATTTGAATATTATGAAAGCAATCCTACCTTTAGCAAGTTACTAACGTTTGAGGATAACATATCTTTAGTTGTAGATTTAAAAATCTTAATGGCCGTAACGCAACCAGTAAACAGTAGGATGATTGGTGAATTTTATTCTTACCCTTTTAAAAGTTCACGGTTCTGGATTAAAAATAAATATGTACATAATATGTACAGAGTTTTAATTGCCTGTGTGCCATATATTCAGTTGCTATATTTTATGGCAATTGGTTTTAGTTACGAGCACGTTTCATGGATTTATTAGACAAATATCTTCTGCCCGCGACTTTAAAAAATTCCGGGATAAAAACTAGCCATATAACTATAAACTATCTCCATGTTAAATTTTAAACTACAGTTTGGTCATTCTAAGAAGGCCGATTTGACAGCTGTCAACGCAATACAAAACATAACCTCGAACACATATATGTATCGTACTGCGTTGACAGCTGTCAAATCGGCCTTCTTAGAACGACCAAACTGTAATATTAGTAGGATATTGTTAGATAGTTTATTAAACAATGCAAAATAAAAGGCCTGGTTACCATAATACTTAAAACAACGCACACTAACAAGTCACAAAATTAAATATCGAGTTCAAGCACGTTACAGAATAGCATCACTGGAAAGCAGGTAATTTTGAGATGCGACCTCACGCGCCGATGGGCAATTCCCTGTTTAATTTTACCTTATGTACAGAATTCAAGGTGTTAAGTTATACGAAGAATAACATAAGGGAAAGGCAAATGGAATACCTTACATAATAATATTATTACAAGTTTACGTAACAGTGTAGTGTGAAAAATTCCAATCTGCAATTGTGTCCTTGTTCTACCGAACGTGTATGGCGATTTTCTGTGTAAATAATTATGATGAATATTTTATATTGATTATTATTGTTTTGACCATGTTCTATTTACTTTTCCTTGTTGTTATGAAAAATTGGACCAAACATACTTACCTAGATGTAAAAAATAATTAGAAAAAAATAATATTCAGGACAATAAATGCTCCGCTTGAACGGCGACTGTTCTATAAGCCCCCTTTCATGAATTTTAAGCCCCATTTCTCTATTCATTTGAATCACCTACATCATTTCACGACGCGATGGCTTGGTTGGTAGTGACCCTGCCTACGAAACTAGCGGTCCTGGGTTCAAATCCCGATTAGGGCAGATATTTGTATGATAAGCGCGAATATTTGTTCCTGAGTCATGGATGTTTTCTATGTAGTTAAGTATGTATTTCTTTATATAAGTATCTTATTGTTGTCTAGTACCCATAGTACATACAAGTCTAGAGTTAAGTTTGGGACTAGGTCAACTGGTGTGACATTGTCCCCTGATATTCATTTATTTTTTATTTATTTTACATTTTTAACAGTATTATTGTTTGTTCTTTTTAGGGTACCATAGTAAATAAGGAACCCTTATAGTTTCGCCATATGTCACCCATGTTGTTTTTGTGTTTTTTTTTGCTTTGTGGTAACGGCTTTGGAACCCTACACTGAGCATGGTCCGACATGTCCTTGCCCGGTTTTTTGTTTATTGTTATTATCAAGTCAAATTTCAACTAAAATATTGAAAGGTGTCTCGCCGTCATTCATCAGTTGCGAATTTATTCTTTAAGTTATTTTGTGTAACGGAAGCCTTTTGTTATTTTGGTGCCTTTATTTAAAATGTTTTATTTTTTATATCGTTTAAATAAAGGACGTTGTTTAAATTAAGAAATAATTCGCATTCAATCTGCAATAAATAAAACTCAGCACGCCTCGCCTCCGTAGTACAATAACATTTCGTAAAAATGTAACTAATTGTCTAAAACTGTGCCACCTGCGCATCCAATTTAAATGTTATTTTTGTTATCCACTAATTGAATCGGCTACTGGAATGGGAACCGAGGTTATAATAAGAATACTTTATTACTACATGAAATTACTTCAATTTACGAATATCTAATTATAACTATAAAATGTTAACAGTACATCCATATAATATTAATTACAACAATTAAATACTTTAAATATAGTGTAGGTAAATCACAAAGCAATAGTTAGTCTCGTTAACCCGTCCACGACTGCAAAGGAAAGAGCTGATCACGACGAGGAGAGCCCTTTTATAGACTCCTGACAGGAACGTTTGCCTTCCTCCACAGTCTTCGACCGACGAGATGACTTTCTCCATCAGCGTCCTTCACAGATGGCTATACTCATTAAAACCACAAACAATATCATAAAAAAATACCATTTACCTTTGATTTCATTGTCACGGATACCTCACATAACATTGTATCGTCACTTACCGCGTTATACGTCTATACCACAGTATACGCATGTATGTATTCAGTACGTCACCTGAGATTTATGAGCCCGACGTGCCGCCGCGGTAACCGTTTAAATTTCAGCCAAGCAATTTGTATAATTTCATTGCGACTTACTACGGAGGAATGTGACGCACGCTCGTTGTCGTTTTTGAGGGTTAATGTCAGAAATTTAATTAATATCTAACTTGAATGCTCGTAATATTCATTTAAAATGATTAAGAAGCTTTGCAAAAGCATGTTTTTTTTGCCAAATGAAACGTTTCTAAATTTTGTTTCTCTTATCATAATTATTATAAATGTATATTACAAACATTTTGTTGCGCGAAAGAAACAAAAACTTACATACCGTAAAACGGGGTGAGTATGGACACACCCTAAAATAAGTCATAACTTGTTACAAATAAGATCAAGTATTAAATGGACAAAAACGTTACGTCTATTGGAAATAGTTTCAGTCTTATAATTAGTAACATATGCTCCATTTTAGCTCGTGTCCCTACTCACCCCGTTTTACGGTACATAATCTATCTTTCATATTTATAAATAGGGGTTAAAATCTATTTTGCAGTTATCAAAAGTCAAAAATTATTACATCGATTATTACATCACTATATTTGATTAGGTAACTTTGAATAAGCTTATTTGTTTAGAAATATTCACGATTCTAGAGCGTTTCAGGCACTCCGCAATCTAATTTAAACTTTCTTCCTAACTCATTATAAATTTAGGTCTTTAAGTATTTTTTCGTCGAAACTTGGAATTAGAGGTTATTCAAGAATAACATATTCAGGGCAAAGTCAAGTGTTATTTAAAAGTTTTGGCCAGTAACTTTTAATGAGTGAATAATTTGATGATAATTGTATCTAAACTATATTAAAGGGAAAAAAAATTTCGTCGGTCTTAGGCAGGATTCGAACCTACATTTCCTCTGGCTCTCTGCAGGCGCATTACCAACTATGCCACCAAGACCCAAAAAAAATTGTATAGTATATTTGTACGTTAAATAAACATTATTAATTATTACCTCGACGCTTTGATCATGTTGCAACGATCGTAGGGATATTACCATGATGTTTAAAAAAATCGAATATTATACCTATCTAGCCAAAAAGCTTATCACAAGTAAAAAAAATATTCAATACATTTTACTAAAATCGTTAAAATAAAACTAACGCAATTGTGTTGAAAAAGAAACCGAAAAAATAAAAGTTCGAAAATGTCTGACGGAATATATCAGAATGAGAGATAAAACTGTCTGCACCCTCCGCCATTACTAAAAACATTTGCTATTCAAACACAAAGAAAGCCAGGTCTATTATTGGAATGTCTCTTATCACTTGCTGATAGCTGACCGACGCTCCACTACTATCCACGACCAATAAGGTCTTATCAACAAAGCTTGACAAACAAAAAAGAACCGCATCTAAATTGAATAGAGAGCATATATCTGTGAAGCTACTTCGGTACTTGCTGGATAAAAATGGGTGGAAAAGGTCAAAGGACATTGGCTGATTACGAGTTGTATTGCCAGTCCTTACAACAACTAGTTTTGTTTATTAAATTATTTATTATGCGTGCAATTGGTTGGAAATACTACAATTATTTAAAAAGATAATCGTAATACCTAACTGCCGCACTCAGAGACGTCAATTTAATTTAATGCTTGATTAAAGTTGCCGCTCTCAGTTTCTTTGCTACAGCAATAGAATAAGACAACACGTCACTTAAGAAGCATTAAATTTAATTGACGTCTCTGAGTGCGGTAATTAGACTGTCCCTTGTGTCATTACTTTTAATTTTAAAACAATTGAAGTTTGTTGCCTTGCCTACGAAGCTAAGGTAAAAGCACCTATTATGGACAACGCTCCAGTGATAAACATTTAATTTTTTTTAATGAAAGCATTGCAATACCGAAAATTTCATTCTTATAGTGGTACCTAATCCCTAATAATTTAAATATAATCTAATTGTTACGCTAAAAGCATATCAATCTCGGAAGCTTATATTTATGGGATTGTTCATTACCGGAGTACTGTCCATAATAGGAGCTTTTACCTTAGCTGTCTCGGGTTCGATTCCCGGTACCGGATTTTTCGAGTGGTCAGCACGAGTATTGTTTCTTGAGTCTTGGAAGTTTATAATGCGGTAATCAAACTTTGAGACGTAAAAAACTGCAGAGCAATAAAAATAAAGAAAATACTTAAAGAGTGGTTTCACCTTGTTATATTTTTTAATGATACAGAGGCAATTATTAGACCCGGAGCATAATTCATATAATATAGCATACTAGAGGACGCCCGCGACTTCGTACGCGTAGAATTAGGTTTCCCGGTACTTCCCCCCATTTCTTCCCGTTGGGGGTCGATTTTCGGAAAATCCTTTCTTAGTGCTCACTTACATCATGAAAGGAACCCCTGTACCAAATTTCAAGTTTCTAGGTACAGTAGTTTCGGCTGTGCGTTGATATGTCAGTCAGTCAGTTTAGCCTTTTATATATATAGATGTCTACTTTTTCTTCACAGAAAGACTCGCACACACAAGTCTCTCGCTTAACATACACACGCATACACACACTCACACACGCACACACACAATTTTGTTTACTTTTCGATTGTTATTAATTCAGTATTTTTGCACAACAAGTTTTCGCAATCATTATTTGACAAATTGTTTTAATAAATAGTTACTTACTAATTTTTATATGCCAATTATCTTTTCGTCGAATTATCTAACCTAACCTAACTTAGCAGCACGTTTATATTGTGGTCACAGCTCTAACCTAACCTAACCTAGAACCTATGTTGTATGGAGTACGCAACGTTATCATTTAAACAAATATTTTCTTAAGTGTTAATTTGTTAAATGATAATTTGAACAAATGAAACGTGCAAAATAAAAATGTGGTAATTATATAGGTTTGCCAAAGTACTGCGATAAGTTGGTTGGGAAAATATATTAGACAAAAAATATTTCGCCAAAACGGCAGTAGGTACCTACTTTTTTTGAAAAGGTGTTCTTGTAAAAATCATGCTTATAGAGGTTTATTGTCTCAAAAGCATACATACACTTTAGTGTATTTAGGTATAAATAGTCATATAAGTGGTTTTACTTTGTTTTGTATTTATTATAGGCACTAAATAAATGATTTTCTTTCTTTCATCTTTCTTTTTGTCGGGAGCCTGCCGTTTGGTCGAAAGATGTTTGCCAAAATGTGTCGTTTCCCAACCGTTTCATTTGCCAACCCATTTTTTTCCTGTAACTGTAAATATTTCAGGATTTATTTCAGTACCATCGTGTAGAACCCGTACCCGTGTGTTAGGTTAGTTTTTGTAAAATTCTGAAATATTTACGGTTACAGAAAAAAAAGCGGGACGGCAAATGAAACAGTGGGGAAGCTATACAATTTGGCATACATATTCACTGAAAAAACAAATGGGTTGATTTTACTACATTTTATGGCCAAAATAGGACCTACACGTGAGTTTGGTTGAGTTACCCACTAAAAAGGTTTTAGCAATGAATGTGTTGTTTTACTAAGGTTAGGTGTTACCTCAATCAAACTCATAGGTAGGTCCTAAAATTTAGTAAAATCATCCCATTCGGTTTTTTAGTGTTTCGCCGAAACAAAGGTAAACCCCTTTTTGTCACTTACGACCATTCACGCGTGTGCGCTGTAGGAGCATCTCTACATATTCTTATACTTTGATACAAAGCAAATTTATACCCACGTGGGCATGCGTATTGAATTCCAGCGTATCACTTTTCCAGCAGAAATAAAAACATTTCTGAGAATATCGTTATCGACCGGCCGTGACCCCGCCCTTATCATTTGACTTTGGGAGCAACAGCCATTTTGTTCTCAGAAATTACTGTTAAAAAAGCTATCAAGCAAAATAGTTGTATACTCATCTTAATTGACGCAATTTTATCATTTCAATAATATAGGAACTATACGTTTAAATTAGGTTAACAAAGCAGTGAAACTAAGATGCCCTGGGGCTCTGTTCTACATGGTCAAACCATATTGCTTATGAGATGTTATCGTATGGTTTTTAACTCAGCCACCATTACTGTCAAATGAAAATCTAATTAGATGGTCGTCCCAACAAAAGAGAAGTTACCAAACTTGCTTTAAATCACTGTTGGTGAATAAAAAAAATAACTACCACCCTAACATGGTGGGGCAAGACCACAAGAATTTATGTGGGTAAAGTTAAATTTTGTTAAACCCTTACGGTATGTGGTGCAAAATGACGGATTTATTAGATTAAATAAAAAGCAAGCTTAAAAAACCCGACTGCATTCTGTTAATATATGTTAAAAAATTACCCCTTTTTTTACTTTGATTAAAATATGTTACTCTCACAACCAAGACAAATCTAACGGCACCTGATATGTTAAAATCTATCAAGCCGTTTAGGCTGCAGAGAATGCCAAAGAAATAGACATACGTTACGTACATACAGACATAAAAACATAACCCTCCAGATGCAGTCGGGCAAAATAAAATAACGTTCACGAGGCGAGGCCTCTCGGACCACGAGGCCGTAGGGCCTCGTTGCCCACGCGGCTGCCCCATTACAAAATCTAATAAATCTCAAAAAATAAATTTTGCGACAAAAAACGGGCTTGACCATTTTAAAACCTAGTACGTCACAAAACTATTTCAAGAACCTAGTATGTAACATGCACTTACTAGGTTTTGAAAACAACAGAGTGGCTTGAAAATCATCGGCTCACTAATTCTTTATTTGCATTTAATCTCAAATGCTAGTATAGCACATAAAACATGTAATATAGGAATTTTTAAAAATATATATTATACAGGGTGACTGCGGGGTTGTGATCCTAAATTATATTTTCCAACTCAGTAAATGATGTAGATTCTTTTAGAGTATTGGTTTTTGAAACAATTAAAGGTTCGCCTTAAACTAAAATAATAATTATGTTTCCGTAATTAATTCTAAAATTAAAGTCACCTAACCTTTTTATGTTAAAGCCTATTTAAAAGTCAACCTATCAGACGAGTTAGAAATACTCAATGTAGGGTGGCCATGATCCTGAACAAAAATATTTCATTTAATGTTTATTTAAATAAAAAGCAAAGTAATGGTCTTAACGCTTTTAAATCTATTTCGTCATGTTCCTAATACCGAAGTGAGTTTTAGTTCACCCCGCAGTCAGCCTGTATAATATATCTTAATTCAATTAACCAAGAAAATATCACTTCTTGAACAAATATTGCAAAATTTTGTAGGGCTGAGACAAAACATGTTTTTTTGCTCTCCTGTAAAATAGCCTCAATGTCCTTAGCTGGGTTTTGAGATGGCTGCCGCACGCCTTACGCCGCCTCTGTATCCTAGATTCATTCCTGTTATCAGTTTATAATCTAGAGCTGGAATTTTATGTTTCAAACTGTTTACGCTCGAGCCCGCAAGCAAGTCTGCCAAGTATGTTAAGTACTCCAAGTAGCTCAAACAGAAGTTTCTAAGTATTCAAAACTTCATCACCTTACATTAGGCTATTATAAATAGGTTGGGTAGAAGAGTTTCTTAAAATAACGAGCAAGATTTGTTTTTACCCAACCGCGGAAGGACGAGAGTATTATTTTTTGATGTTGATTGCATTGTGATTGATTACAGCATTTACTTATTGGACAACTAAGTTTTACAACTTTTATTTTAATTAAAAAGTCCTTTGACTTTTCCACCATCTTTATAATGATACGTGACAGATTACATTCCGGTATAGATTGAAAAGTTAAAATACTGATACATCACTGGGCTTAATAGGGCTTTGACGAATGATTGTTTCTTAATCCATGTTGTTATTTTTTTTCTTTTTAGAGATAAAGATAACGAGATAAAGAGATAAAGAGACATTTATTCACAACAATACAAGATTACATTAAGTAGATACAAAAATAACAAGACAGAGAAATTGTTGCGAAACGGTCCCAACCCAGCATTCACTAGCCGTAAAGCCAGCACTGGTCTTCCGTTGCAACCGCTTGGTGAAGAGACGGAAAGTGACACACTTAACACAAAACAACATTGAGAGAAAAAGAACAACAACATAAACAAAAAAAACAATCGTTATAAAATTCGCAATCAGTTAACTGGCAACATTTCTATTAATATTGTTTTGTTTTAAGTGTGTCACTTTCCGCCTCTTCACCAAGCGGTTCCAACGAAAGACCAGTGCTGGCTTTACGGCTAGCGAATGCTCAGCGAGTAATTTCTCTGTGTCTTGTTCTTTTTGTATCTATTTAATGTAATTTTGTATTGTTGTGAATAAATGTATCTTTATCTCTATCGTTATCTTTATCTTTTTCACTTGATATTCAGAGGACTTATACCCATTTTCACTAGCACCCCAGTTTTGATCCATAACAATGCAATGATGCGATCAAAGATATTCAAATATGATTAACTAAAACTATAAAAAAGAATCCTGTGCTATGGGTTCGCAACTAATATAAACCTTTAAATAAATTTAATTGCATTTACGCTAGAGTTGAACATAATGTAATTGAAATTGCTACAATGGAATTACGATTAACGCATTTCAAAAGGCTTGTGCGGCCATGTGTTCCAAGCTTGGAATACTTCGGGACATCTATTGTTTTCAATGAGTATTATTCAAGTTATTCCGATAGAATAAACCTATTAATGTCTTCTGACAGTGTTTTCATACTGGTCTAAATTATATTGATGATTTAATTACGGTATTTGCATGTAGTAGTAAATACAACGGTTATCTCAAGTCCGAAAAAACGTTTGCCTGCTGTTTCGTTGGTCCGAATTTGTTTTTTTTTTCTGAAACTTTTTATGTTTCCTTTCCTTTAATATTTTATAAATAAATATGAAATCGATAATCATTAGGATAGATGTGAGCTACCGGACGGTCACGTCGAGCGATTATGTTAATTCCATACAATTTGACTGTTTCGAAAATCATTTACGTAAGCACTAATCAAATCAAATCAAATCATTTATTTCGGATTACTCCATATCATAATACATACTCATGGGTTAATTACAATAATATAAACTTAAGATCTAGTGTTAGTGAGTAGGTACATCAACTTAAGACTATTTGTCACGCCGGTGCGCTACATGCAACTGCGTCCACCGATGCAACAGCGCGGAGTCCCAGCGGTCCTTGAACACGTTCAGGATCCTGTTGGGGCTGGCTCGGAGCCTCGACAGGAGGGAGGCGCATCGTTTACGCATAATCGCGGCGAAACTATCCGTGCGCGCCTCGGCGAACATCGCCGACGCGCTGCATCGCCAAGGCAGCCCCAACAGCACCCTGAAGGCGTTGTTATATTGGACACGCAGATCACTAAGCATCTAGCCTAGGGCTCCTGATCCGATCGTTATCTTATTGTACGGTCAATTTTATAAGTAGCTACAACTTTTGTACCTTGTAGCTTTAACGCCTTTGATAAGTGCAGCAGTTCACAAATGACGTAAAAGTGACAGCGCTAGTGACTTATAAGTAGACCTAGAGATTTTCCTAGCGCGAACGACGTGTTGTTAGTGCTTGACACAATAAAAACATCGACAATCCTGTTATTGATAACCACCACTTCAACGTCATAGAGCGATCTTCACTGAAGTATGTAAAATATTAATAAATTGATAGTATTGTACTACATATACATATATGTTATATCTATATATATAATAGGCAAAACTGACTGACTGACATATCAACGCACAGCCGAAACTACTGTACCTAGAAACTTGAAATTTGGTACATGGGTTCCTTTCATGATGTAAGTGAGCACTAAGAAAGGATTTTCCGAAAATCGACCCCCAACGGGAAGAAATGGGGGGGAGTAGCGGGAAACTAATTCTATGCGTACGAAGTCGCGGGCGTCCTCTAGTATGTTATATGAATCATGACATATGATTGATTTTTTTTTCCTTGATGAAATGATTTCGCTATTTTCTTATTGTATTTCAATGAGTTTTAGGACATTGTAATTTTTTCTCTATAACTATACAATGATGTACAATTATTTCCTCTATGACGTTGAAGTGGTGGTTATCGATAACAGGATTGTCGATGTTTTTATCGTGCCAAGCACTAATAACACGTCGTTCGTGCTAGGAAAATCTCTAGGTCTACTTATAAGGCTGACCGTGTACAACACGCACACAAACACAACGCGATCTAGCTATAATGGTAAATACCGCAAGACAGACCACTCTATTTGTCTAAAGTTCCCCTTGTTTAACTCATTCAGGGCCATGGCCTCGATATCGAGCCCATTATAACACAGAAACGAGGAGACGGGCACGTAACGTGGTGAAAGACTAAACGTTTCTATCCTAACTTTGAGCAGAGATTTAGTACCTGAGTGTAGTAATTTTTTATAAGGTTGTAATTAGTAATGTAATAGCTTTACAATTAGTACGGGATTAGTTTTAAGTAGATTAATTAAGGGGATTAACGATAATTAGGTGTTCGTTTCTCGGATTATTTTATGTTGAATGGAGTTTGGATTGTAGCAAATTATATCAAGTCTATTTAAATACGCTTTACCAACAATGTTTTTTTGTGAAACGGTTAACAAAATAATAATAATAATTGTGTTAATACGGTTAACAAAATAATAATAATAATAAATATCATGGGACAATGTCACACCAATTGACCTATTCCCAAACTAAGCTCTAGGCTTTTACAATGGGTACTAGACAACGATATAAATACTTATATCGAGAAATATATAGGTATTTAAATATATAGAAAACATCCATAACTCAAAAACAAATATTCGCGCTCATCACGCAAATATCTGTCCTTACCGGGATTTGAACCCAGTAACGCTAGCTTCGAAGGCAGGGACAATACCAACTAGGCCAACGCGTCGTCAAAACAAAACTAGACATGCAGAATACAAACATCATAAAAATGCCAGAGGTTACATCACAGATTCTTTAGTACATTCCAACCATTGCAAAGTAACATATTTATGTCACGTATTTTTATTACGTAACCAGGTGGCTTGCACCCCATAACAGTTGAAGCACGGGGATAAAACAAGAATCTACGGAATTAAGTTTTACCCATGCCGTGTTTTGTGTCTCTTATAATCAGGGTTTCAATCTATTCTACTCGGTAAAATGCCTTTGACATATTATCGTATTGTCAAGGTTACGATAGCTCTTATTCACGAAAACATAGATCGGTTACTCTGACTAATTCTGCGTAGCCAACTTTCCATTCGCATTTTTCCCATTTTATTTTTTCTCCAATTGCATTTCTTCCCATTGTATTTTTTTTCCAATTGCATATTTTCCATTTTGGATTTTCCCCACTTGCATGTTTTCTCAACTCAAAATCAATTTTAGTGAGTCGACGGAGCTTCTATAACTGGGTGCTATGGCCCTACGGGCCTTCTGCAAAATATCAACCTAAACCTAACCTAAACCTATCGAGCTATTTCAACTTAATTACAATGGGGAATTTTGCGAATGGGGAAAATCGACGGCTGAGTTAAATAAAGACAATACGATAACATGTAAAGGCAATATGGTTATAACAAGTAGAATAAAGGCCCTGCTTGTTTTTTTTGTTTCATAATATAAAGTCATAAAGTCAAGAGCTTTATAAGATATTATACTTTTTATTTACTCGCAGATTTAAGCTCCTTCCTACTCCAACCACAAACATATTAGTAATACTAAACATATTGTTTTTATTGTTCCAGGTGAAATCAAACCATGTTATAGTGCCTGTGTGTGATAAAAATCAAAATGAGATCCCGGTTTAGGCGTGCGCCCGTCGCGGTGGTCGGCGCGATAATGACTGTTTTGGCGTGCGTCACGTGCGAAGTAATCTCGGAGGAGGGGAGAGACGTGTCGCATAAGTTTACTATAGAAGAGTTGATGACTATGCACGTGGAGAGCAAGGATTCTGGTGACCTTGGGATGGATCCTTGTAAAGCTGGTAAGTAGTTAACTTTTTTTAATTAGGTACTTATTTACATTTTGTTAATTTTAACAGAGACGTCTGTACGTAATTCAAATTACATTAAAGCGAAAAAAAATCGTCAGTCTTAGGCAGGATTCGAACCTACATCTCCTCTGGCAATATGGGCCATTGCACGCGCAGTACAAATGATGCCACCAAGACCCTACTTAAGATCCACGAAATTAGTGATCGCTTACTTTTTCATACTCGGAGGGTATGCTGACGCCATCTATCTTCGTTGTAAAGTAAGCGAGCACTAATTTCGTGGATCTTAAGTAGGGTCTTGATGGCATAATTTGTAATGCGCCTGCATTGGCCCGGATTGCCAGAGGAGATGTAGGTTCGAATCCTGCCTAAGACCGCAGAAATTTTTTCGCTTTAATGTAATTAGGTACTTACTACTTATTTAGTAAAAAGTTTTGTCTGTATATTATTTATTTTATAGACGAACCAATTACTAGCATAGAGGCAATCGATCTTAGTCCTCAGAGTTGGCAACCCGTTTGGAGACTTAGGATTGCAATCTTAAGATTGTAGTCTTGAGAATTCAAGTATCTATGGGTCTCAGATCCCACTCACCATCAGGTGGCCTGTGTGCTCGTGTGCCTTCTCCTTGCCATAAAAATCCAAGAAATGAAGACAAATGGAGATAGACCAGAGGGCTTATTGTCTAACGCACTCGCAATCACGATCTTTTTCATTTTGAAAATCGAAGCCTTGTCTGCATACAAAATGAAAACAATTGCTCCACTTTGAAGCCGGTTGCGATTTTGAGTGCGTTAGACAATAGCCCCTCGGGAAATAATTCGTTCATCAGACACTGATTTTTTTTAATACAAGTAAGCTCATGCGTGCGTATATTCCCAGAAATAACACGAGCCGAGTGTTTATGTGACATCCTTAAATGCCACAACACAAAAACGTATCTACACATTAACCCGTCAAACGCCGCCCTTCACAGATAACCCTCCCAACATCAAATAAAATTTAATGTTACGACTAAAATGGAATTCAATTTTTTAAAAACGTTTTACGTCGTTTAAATGTAGATTTTTGGACGCAACCAAAGGGAGCGCACAAAACGGATTTCCGCCGTGGACACCTTATGATTCGAACTGATTTGATTGCCCGGCGAATTTCACAGGGTTTCATTCGGGAAGCGGAGGAAGGGACGGAAAGTAAGCGGTTCTAAATTTAAATCTTAACCGCCATACTCATTTTAGAGACATTTTAAACACATTCCTTTTTCAAACTTGTGTATAAAAAGTCGTTACTAAAGAACGTTTTAATCGTCATTAAATGGCACTGAGGCGGGCCGTTAGTGCCGTATTTAAATAATTGAACTTGGCTAAGATACCCGCCGTCATTCTTAAGTGTTTTGAGATGTATCTCACATTTGTAATCAATATTTTTATGCAGTTCTTAATATTTAAAAAAAATGCATACACATCCAACCTTATTTTGTTGCTACAATCGAGATTTCTGAAATTCCAGTAAAACGGGGTATACGCCTTTTGAAGATCAAGGGCATAAGGGTATGTCTTATATTATGGTTTCCCCTTGTTTCACCGCCACTCCCTTCATAGAGCGTATCACTTTGCAGAATTTTCGTTTTATAGAAAGCTATTTTCTGCTGAACCCGTAAGCCATGGAAAATCGGTTCTATTTATAATGTGTATTTTATAAATAGAACCGATTTTCCATGATTTCATACATATGCATACACTGATATAATTTAGTACATCATCATCTAAATATCAGCCACTTTACTAAGGCTTTAAATAAAAAAAATACTACCTAAGTCTGGTACTAAAAATAATCCTCCGAATTTAAAATAAATTAAAAGGTAACAAAGCCATTCATTTTATCAAAATCTGTTCGTTAGCTCTGTAATACTCAAATAACCTGAATGGAATTATAATCAGCAATGAAACTGAGCGAAAGCCAACGTAATTGTAATGACATATCGGTTATAAAATCGATAGACTCATGACCGGCCAATGCGTTTTGAATTATTACGCAACAACACAATGTTAATTCTATAGATACCTTCGTTATATTCGTCGTTGCTCGATTTTAGAAAAATATTTTCTTAGTGCTCCCCTACTAATACTCTCTTCAAATTTTAAGGCCTAGCGGTTTGGGCTGTGCGTTGATATGTCAGTCAGTTTCTTCTTTTCAGTATAAATATTAAAAGATTTCTAACTCGGCCGCCATTGCTGTCAAGTAAATAGGAGCTTTACCGTTTGGTATATACAGGGTGTTCGGCAGAAGGTTGGACAAACTTCAGGGACTAACTCTGTAGGTCATACTCATCAACTTTTATTATGGGACCAACATCCAAATCGCGAAAAAAAAAACAGCTGTTCGATACATTTCGGCCGGACCCTCAAAGTTTGTATGGAACAGCTGTTTTTTTTTCGTCCCATAATAAAAGTTGATGAGTATGACCTACAGAGTTAGTCCCTGAAATTTGTCGAACCTTCTGCCGAACACCCTGTATATATCATATCGGATAGCAAGTCAAAAGCATTATGGTTTTACGCAGTAGGATAGACGCCCAGTACTCTAAACATATGGGGCCGATTCGGACAGGGCCGAGATTCTAGGCGGTAAAAACCATATCGTCTTTGACCTGTAGGCCTAGTATGGCCGCGTCTATATCGCGTGTCAAATGTCGATAAAGCATCCGTCACTCTCGTTCTTATTTACGTGTCAGAAGGTGACGGATGCCTTATCCAAACTTTATCACGCGATAAACACAGCCATATTATTATTACGGCCCCTGGAGGATAAACATCTCGTGATGCAATTGATAATTTATATCCCTTGGTTAACGATAAAGGTACTATAATTGTACAGTAAGGGAACCTTAAAAACGTATCTTTGTATGTCTTATTCCCATTGTGACAAGAGCAAGAAAGGTACAAGTCGACAAACGTAAAAAGAGCCCTGAGAGACTTACCTGGGTAGTGATTTTCTCAAAAGCAAAGATGAGCGAATGCAGGAGTGAATGTCCAAGCGGCGAGTTTAAGTGGCCCCATCAGAGCGACACACATTTTAGTGCGTGCATTCTCAATTAGGCAGCCTTATACGTTCGAGAAGCCATGCTGCCAAATTGAAAACACGCGCTGAAATGTGTTTTGTTCGCTTTGAAGGGACTAATTAAACTCGCCGCTTAGACATCACTCCTGCGTTCGCTCACCTTTGCTTTTGAAAGAATGACTACCCTGCGCAGTGAGCAAATTACGGACCAATTTGGCGGGGGCAACGGGGGGAGTGTAAACCGCTCCACTTTGCTGCCACGCTATTGGTTTGTCAGTAGACAACATGCGCAAACATATCCCCTCCACTAGCCGCTCGGAGCTCTTTTTACGTGTGTTGACCTGTACGTCTTTCAGTTTTCCTTACTCTACATGGTTAGGTACACGCACCTTAACGAACATAAGGACAAAGCGATCTTGCTACAATATCGCTCCCTTCTCCACCTTATACCTCCCCTTCAGAATTTCAATGAAAGAGGGCTGGTTTTTATCGTCGGCCGTTGATTTCTGTTTTAGCACTTTTTAATGGCCCGGGTAGAATTTAATTCTTTCCCCGCTTGGATTCCAGAATAGTTCACTTTTTAAGCGTCAGAGCTTAAAACTTTTTCAATTCTAGTTACATTTTGACGGGCCCGCTTTTAATTGCGATTGGGAAAGAGCTTTAGTTGAAATTGCTGTCATTGTCATATCACTCTTAGGTATGATTAAAAATAAGTTTCAGACCAAATTTACAAATTTTTTAAAGGGTTTTTTTGCCATCGCCGAGACAAACCTTGACACTGAGAATGCACGCCTTTAAATGTGGTTTTTACACTCTGATGGGACCACTTCAACTTGCCGGTTAATGTTTGGTGCATCGAGTTCAATTACGAGTTTTTTAAGAGAATCACCCATCAGCTCTTCGGTAACATCATTTATTATTGCATTGCCATGAGGTACCAATATATAAACATTGTGTATTGTCTAGGGGACACGGTTTCTGTAGGGGAATGTATCGAAACTAATTATGTGTTGTTTTGCACCGTCATAGGTAAGTATAATTTTTAATTTTTATTTATTTCTTATATTTACTATTTATGAGTTCTTGTAGAAATTTTGAGTTTTGACACATTTTCCTGCTCAACTACGCATGATATATATAGACATATTTTTGTTACATTCATTGTTTTATATAATACTAGGTTAAGTTTTATTTTTCGTTGTATAATATCATATCATAAGAAATGTTTAAAAAACGACTGACTGTTGAGTTTCTTGCGGCGTTTCTTCTCAGCAGTGGTCTCTTGCGAAGCGCTGGTAGATTATTGACGTGTAAAAGTGCCCGTGCGGCCTACTTACTGAATAAACATCTTTTATCTTTTCTTTTATCTTTTTTATCTTTTAGGTTTAAAACTAAAACCTATTCCATTATTGGAAAGTAGATCTTAACCGTCTTTACCGGAACACAATTATGCGAGAAGTGCTTGGGGCCATGCCAAATGCAATGTATCAAAAACTATGACTTTATTCCATTGCTGGTTTGTTTCACCGTAACTATACCTTCTTTGTCTACAGACTGGAAAGCTGATTGGTGACGCACTGTATTGACGAGATTTTTAACAGGTGAAATGTGACATGTAATTAATTATGATGTGTATTATAAAATACTAGAGGACGCACGCGACTTCGTATGCGTAGAATTAGTTTCCCGCTACTTTCCCCATTTCTTCCCGTTGGGGGTCGATTTTCGGAAAATCCTTGCTTAGTGCTCACTTACATCATGAAAGGAACCCCTGTACCAAATTTCAAGTTTCTAGGTACAGTAGTTTCGGCTGTGCGTCGTTGTATAAGTCAGTCAGATTTGCCTTTTATATATATAGATGCAACTATTTGAATATATAACAATTGAATTTACTTATAAAATGCAGTATTGAATTCGATTTAATTGAAAATAATCATTAGGATACAGTCCTGGCTACGAAGCTAAGGTATAGGCAAATGATTGTGTAACTAGAAAAAATATTGTTATGTCTCATACTCTGAATGTAGACCATTATTTATCTTAAAAGCGGGTTGGAAGTGATGTATATCAACCCTAGGGAAGAAAAGTAATAATTAAAAATGGCAATTGACCTGTGCAGTAGCAGAAACCTTTACAGCCATATAAATTTTACTATCAAAGTTTCCTCATAGTCGACATGAAAAGTAGAGTGTTTAACACGGGTGAAAGTCACCATTTATTTCACTTTTGAAATAAAAGCGCTCACGCTTTGCTCGAGTACCAAAATGTCTCGTGTGAAATACTTCTCACCCTACTCTACTCTACTTACTTTGTATAATATACTATTGTTTCCAAGTCTTGATTGTTTCCTACGTTTTAAAGAATGTATTTATACATTCTTTCAGCAGCAACTCTTCGACCATCCATTTACTTCTGCTGCTGACTGTACACTATATTAAAAGGAAGAACTTAATTTATGACTAGATTTATAAAATGTACAAAAATCCACTGGGGTTCTGTTTTACTTGGTAAACTCATATTGCTTTTAATGTGTTACGTATTCTAGCGCATATATTTACTTGGCAGTAATGGCGGATAAATTAAAAACAACACAATAACATGTCAAAAGCAATACAGTTTTACAGAGTAGAATAGAGCCCTTGAAGATCAATTTTGGGGTCCTAGTGAAAAAGAATAAAACTGTCCTGAAGATCAAGCGCAAAAGGGTTTACTCCGTTTATGTATATACCCTTTTTTAGTACGAGTTAAGTCGACTTATACCCTTTTTCAATAGAACCCCAGAATGTAGAACTTTACAATTCAAACATTCAATCCAGGGGGAATCGTTCCAACACATAAGATCCAAAAGTTAAACCCATTAACCGAGTGAATCGGTAAAACCGTCAATTTTTATCGGCACCGTCCGGACACGCGCCCGTAAAGTGGAATCTGGCACTCTATAAACCTTTAAAGTCAATAAAGCGGACCCTCATCAAGCGAGCCGTAAAAATCGGACAATACCGGTCTTCTGCCGGCGCCGATTTATTCCGAATGACGATTCAACGGCCTTTTCACCTCTATTTGTTTAGTTACCGATTGCTATGTACTTGCGTTTTACTTTTTCGATATGTATACAGGGTGACATCAAATTAATAATACAAAATCAATGTTTTACTAATAAATACGGAGTCTTGTTATAGCAGTAAAACAACCTCTTATGACGACAACTGATTTATTACTAAAATAAGAAGAAGGTAGTGTGCGGCGGCGCAGCGCTCATACATGACACATTCCTCCACTATTATTTAGGGTATCTGGTAACAACAAAACATCAATAAATCACTTAATCAACTAATTTAAAAATACTTTTTACACACATCTCCCCTAAACTAAACCCCCCCTTTAAGTCTCATGCTGCTAATTTAATTAAAGGTTTTTTTTCTAAGTTTTAATTAATTCCTTTTTTTTGGCGTGTAGTGGTCACCCTACCACTATGTTTAAATTAGATCGATAACATCAAGTGCCAGCTATGACATTTAGGTTTTAAATGTAGGGTAACCACACTTAATGACTTAAATTATTAGTTTTATTAGAAATTTTACGATAATATATTATTGAACTGGACTGCACCAAGTCACGGGTGTCTTCAAGTATAAAATAAAATATGTAGTCGTTCTAAATTCCAGCCAGTGATCAAGCCAAACTTTCAAATTTAGAACGCCAGTTTAAACGAGAATTTTAATTTTCAACCACGAAGGAATTAGTTCACGGAGTTTAGAAAGCATTTTTTATGATATTAAAAATGTTTGCGACGCAAAAATGTAAGCACTTGAAACGCGTTTGATGTTGAAGCACCTCATTTAACCGATATAAGACGTTACTTTTTTGTCGTTATTTGGAGCTTCTCATACCGCTTTTAAGGCTGGCCACAGAAGTAATTTTCTAGAATGTACAAGATTTAAACTTGTAATCAGCTGGACAAAACTGTACTTAAAAGTGGAAACTACTTAAATACTAGTTCGACCTATTAAGGCCGGATTTATTTGATTAGTTAATTTTATTTTGACTATTTATGTGTAAAGCACAAATTCAAACCACAAAATAGGGTGCCAAATGGCATAGCTAAAATAATTACTTATTATAAAACAGCAGTTATGCTTTTACTTTACAACGATTCGAGATCCTTTTACAATGAGGAATATGCATGGATTTTTTAAATCGTATTTTGTCAACAAAATATGCAAATACCGTCAAAGAGATCACCAAAAGTGAAATTAAAATTAAATTCGGCCAATAAAATACTGATGATACGGGTTCCATCACCCTAGTTAAATCGGAATTGTTATAAGCTGTTTTAAGAAAAAACCGGATCAATTCTACTGAGTAAAACCATATTGTTTTTGACGTGATATAGTATTGTCAAAGTTACGATAGCTCTTATTTACTTGACAGTAATGGCGGCCGAGATAGAAACAATACCGTAACTTGACAAAGGCAATATGGTATATATTAACCAGTGGAATAGACGCCCACTTGGTTCGTTTTAGATTTCAACTCCAAAAATAGGGGCTGCCATTAAATCTGAGGATTTTTTCCATTTAATATTTACAACATCAAAGTACCATATATATATTATTCGGTTTGCCAAAGGAATTAAAGTGTAACTGTTCAAACGAAAATCAAATTAATTTGTACAGATATTTTGTCAACAAGACCTCAAAGGAGTACTTGGTATAAAGTACTGTACTCAACATTTAAGAGGGTTGAAAAGGAGTTGCTTTAAGAAAACCATTTTTTATTATTATGAAGTAACATTTACTTATTATATTTTCTTTTCGATTAAAAAAATCTGGGTAGCTAAAAATATAACTGAATCCAGTAGTGAAAAGAAAATTTACAAAAAAAACCCTCTGCCGCATTTATTAAATACCGGCTGGAGTAAATTACCTATAGTCAATGTAAACTCTCAAAAATTAAAAGAGTACACGTTATATTTAATAGGTATCTAATAAAATGTATTGGTATTGATATTGGTAATAACTCTACATCCTCCTAATATTATAAATGCGAAAGTATATGTGTGTGTGTGTGAGTGCGTGTGTGTGTTGTGTGTGTGGGGGGGTGTGTGTGTTGTGTGTGTATTACTCCTTCACGCAGCAACGGCTGGACGGATTTGAATGAAATTTGGAATGGAGATAGCTTATACACTGGATTAACACATAGGCTTTATCCCGGAAAAATTAAAAGTTTCAGAGGTAAAAACGATAATTGAAATCAACGCGGACGAAGTCGCGGGAAGAAGCTAGTTGGTTATATATATTCAATAACAAACGAGTTACCAAAATTTAATACTTGTGTTTTTTATGAAAATTATATCGATATACGCGTATAATTTTAAACAAATTCTTTGACAAAAAGCATATTGTCTTTAAAATAATATTAGGGTTATCTAATTAACAATCGTTATAATATCTCGAACTCGTAGCAAAGCCGTAGAGCCTGCTACGAAAACTGCTACGCCGTAGCGTAATGACTGATTTATGAATACTCCACTGCATTATGCATTTATTTTGGGGCCGAATACATTAAGATAAGGTATATATTTAATTATATTAAAAGGTTTCTAGATAAAGCATTATGTATCGAGTAGGCCGTTTTAAGTTTGTACGCTTTTTTTAAGTTACCGATCGTGTTTAGTTTTTTATGTTTATAACATAACATTTGCCGACGCGTTGCCCTAGTTGGTAGTGACTCTGCCTAAGAAGCTAGCGGTCCTAGGTTCAAATCCAGGAAAGGCCGGATATTTGTGGGATAAGCGCGAGTTTTCTATGTATTATATTTCTCTATATAAGTATTTATATCGTTGTCTAGTACCCATAGTACAAGCCTAGAGCTTAGTTTGGAACTACGTCAATTGGTGTGACATTGTCCCCTGATATTTATTCATTATTATTTACAAGTATTTCAACTTTTTCAAAGTAAACGAAGCTTTATATTAAATTATAATTTTACAATATTATAAAGAAAACTTGCTTCTGCTCGCGACGTCATCCGTGTACATTGTCATTATTCCCTCGGGAACTTTTAAATTTTCCGGGATGAAAATAAGCATATGTGTTAATCCAGGGTATAAACTATCTCCATTCCAAATTTCATCCAATTCCATCCAGCCGTTGCAGCGTGAAAGAGTAACAAACATCCATACATCCATACATCCATACCTACATACAAACTTTCGCGTTTATAATATTGGTAAGGATTAATCAATTTTTTTTTAGGAATAGACTTTTAATAACCTACATCATTCACTTTTCAAATTAATAAGTTGGTTTCAGTAACCTTCCTATTAACAAAATAATTCTTCTATAAAGGTCGACGCACACTACAAACAGCAAGACCCATTACATTATCCGAAGTAGGCGTTACAGATAGCTGATAAGGCACGCTGACGTGTGCTAACACCTTTAGGGCCCTTTGAATTTTAATCATCTCCATAGGGTTCCGTGGAGGGACACTTTATAGTGTAATAAAAATGTATTATTAGTGAAGTTGTAATTTGATGTATTTAGTTAAGCGAATAACTTTGTGATTTCTTGCCAGTTTTTTACTTACCTTTTATTAAAGATTTTGTTTTTATCCATTTTGTTTAATAAAAACAAAACGGAAAAGCATGGTATTTTTTTAATTTAATGAAACATCTGATAGAGATCTTTTTTTTGCTACATTAATCAAGAAATATTTACTAAGCGAGCTTTAGACTGTAGAGCTTTTAAACGCAGGAAATATGCTTCGTCCGAACAAAAGGTTTAGTAGTTTATGTAAGATTGAGTCACAAACATACACACATTCAAATATAAATAAACTTTCAGATTCATACTGTTTTAAATTCTCTAAAAAATATATTTAACGCTCACAAGTGAAGCCATAATTTACAAGATTTCACAAGAACCATAAATTAAATAGTCAATGACAAAATGATAAGGTTCAAATTAGCCCACCATTTTTATTTTCTGACTGTACGTAAAACCCTTCATAATTAAATACGAACGAATACATTAAGGCAACCGATAATCAGTGTAACTGCCCACAGTACATTTATTCTTCCACACTACAGAGCAGTCTTTATCAACCTCTCCCTAAGGATCTCTACAATTTTGCAACTAAAGTACCATAATTCATGACGTCATTTCATCGCGATGGCTATAACAATCTTCTCTTCTAACTTGTCAGTGCCATGTTCCATATTTATAAACAACAAAGAGCCAAGATTATTCATCTTGTTCTATGTTGGCCCTGAATGCAGCAACATTCCGACGTGACTGTTTGCCATTTTTAGTTAGATGCGGTACTTTAGAACACATTGCTATTAAGGTTGGTAAACGAATATTAATATAACTATTAATCAAAATATTTTTTTACTTCAAAATTGATACAAAGGCGTACATATATATATTTATCGATTAATTGGACTTCTTTGCCGTTTCCGATCGGTTTTGTATTGCTTTGTTTTGACTCTTGCTTCATTTTCATTTGTTCGTAAAGTAAAAGAAGGACCTGACCTGAGCCTTTATTCCACTTTTTGTTTATCCATATCGTTATTATTATGTTAATGAACCCTATATAAAGTAGCTCTGTTACTCCACAATAAAGGCGAAGATAAAAACGATAACGATAAAAACGCGAATGTTCTGTTGTTGCCAGATTGAAATTAAAATGCTACTTAATAAAAAAATCTTACAAATATATTTTTAAATAATAACCATAACGGTACGTTTTTTATGAAGAAGAAGAAAAAGGCGAATTAGACAAAAACATATGTAGGTATCAACATTATTATATAGACGACACTAACTATCAAAACATGATTTTAAATCTTACATATTTATTATTTAACACCTGTGTTCGCATTGTTGTGTTCCGCTGTGGGGATAAGACAACCGGTGAAATTACCAGCATTTTTAAGTTTTAGGATTGTAGTCTTGAGATTTTAGTCACGAGAATTGAAATGTCTATAGGTCTCAGACCCCACTTACAATCAGATAAATAGGGCCTCTATTCTAAGTGGTTCAAACCATATCGTCTCTGTAATCGTAATATCAATATTTGGATAGCTCTTATTTACTTGACAACAATGGCGGCCAAGTTAAAAACAATAACATAACAGAGGGCTTATTGTCTAACGCACCCGCAATCCAAGCCGGCTTCGAAGTGGAGCAATTGTTTTCATTTTGTATACAGACAAGCGTTCGATTTTCAAAATAAAAACGATCGTGATTGCGAGTGCGTTAGACAATAAGCCCTCAGGTCAAATACGATTTGCGACTTAGCTCCCCATTGGTATAAAAGAAGCTAACCAACCGCCGCACCCGTGTGTCACCTTATCTGCCATCTGAAAGAAGCTCATATCCCAAACAAGGCCGACCCGCGGCTCATTTGAAACAGGAATGGAGGGGTGATAAGAAATGGCATAACTTTTGCACCGCCTAACAAAACAAAGGGTATGAGAGGTATGCCTAGGTGTATTTTTATTTCATTTTTCGTTTTCGTTTGTTTTATTTTGTCATTTGCCTTGAGTTACTAGATTGGATTGAGTTTGATAAAATAATGTATTCCGTTTTCTTATTCGAAAAAGATATCATCATATAGGCCAAAACACTTTTTAGTTAGTTGGTCATAAGCAGTGATGGGAAATAGGTGAGCTAATTTACCTAAACTTGACGCATATTCATTCATGCGTGAGTGAGATGGGAATACATTATTGAATGAACATGCATCAAGTTTAGGTAAATTAGCTCAACTATTTCCCATCACTGGTCATAAGCCTCCATCGAAGATATCATCACATCATAATCATACCCTGAAGAAATAGTCATACCGGCCGAAACTCGTCCATTTTTGGTCATAGGCCGTCTTATTTTTTCTTCCTTTTAACATACCAACAAAGGAGTGAAAGAAACGTTAAACTGACTAGCAAATACCCAGTTAATGATACCATTTAAACCCCTTAAATAAACCATTTAATTAATATACGCTTCCAATTAGTGTGAGCACTTTAGGAAGCACAATTTTTCACAGCACGAACCATGATAAATGTGCGTGCAATCCTTTGAGTTTTTCTGCCCTCGGGATGAAATATGAGGGTTGGAGATGCAATAATTTTTACTTAACAGTAATTGGATAACCCTCTTCTAACGACTCATTTAATATAACGTTTTCTCTGTTAATTTGAGAGATTAACCATTGACTATAATAAACTCCAGTTGGTAAGTATTTGAAAAATGCGGCTGATGTTATTTTTAGTTAGATCTTTTTTTGTTTTATTGTAATTGTTTGCGCTAACATTTTTTATCTTTTTATTTTTATTAACTAACTTATTTAGTGTCCCACTGGGCAAAGACCTTCTTCCTTGATTTCCTAAATCTCTCTCTGCGCTAACAATATTAATCAACTATGCTAGATTTGATTTTAATGCGATCTTTCTTTCCTGTTGTTGTTCGATTCTCTTATTAGTAAGTTCATGCGGTTGTTTTATTTCTGTCAAAATGTAACATTTCGATATGGTTGTAATGTATTTTTCACAAAACTTTAAAATACATAATTAACGTTCATGTTGTATTTTTGTTTTAAAGTTTAATAATAGTTTAAATATCTTTATATAAAATTACTAAATTGTCACCATACACACATTTCTATACATACTAGATATAATTTATTATGTGTTTAGTTTTTACGATAGATCAAACAGGACTACACACCTTGTACGTACATACCTTTTGTGTTTTTGTTTCTTTTTGATTTGTTATTTCGTGTTTGTACAATAAAGAGTTTACATACATACATACTAATCATTTTTAAAATGAAACAACAGTCAGTCACAATTTTTTATAATGTGTATAGATACATAGATAGATTGACCTACTTCCATCACTACAAACTTGTAAAAAATGTACGCCAAAGGGATTATGACCAAGCATGACATCGGACCTTTACGAAGGAAGATTATTTTGTTAATCTCTCAAAAAATCCCCGTCTCCTCGAACCACTGACTCACAAAAAACGTCGAACAAAGCCTTACTTAATATCTTAAGACCGTTCATCCCTTTCTGGAGGGGGTTTTCAAAGTAACTGAGGGTTTAAACTAAATTACCGACGATATTGAAGGTAATCTTTAGAAATTGAAATTTAGAAAAGCGATTTTGTAATTGCGTTTCTAAATCGTACTTATCTAAGACAATAAAGGGGGATGTCATAAAAAAGATAAAGATAAAGATAAAAGTCATGTATTCAGTAAGAAGGCCGCACGGGCACTTTTTACACGTCAAGAACTTTCCAAGCGCTTCCCAAGAGGAGACTGCTGAGAAGAAACGCCGCAAGAAACTCAGCAGTCAGTCATTTTTTAAACATATTTCATATTTAAAATGGTACTACTTATTTAGTCTAGCATTATATAAACTCCCAAACGGATGGACTTATTTGGACGCGGTTTTTAAATAAGATTTTTTTTTTAATCGGTGGTAGTTTAGTTATTAAGGAGGTATTAGCTCTGAAGGTTGCCATCATATCGAGGATTTTTATATATTTAATAGTTATGTTATGTTATAAGTTTTATTATTTTTTAAATTATGTGTTTACGTTGAATACAGCCTTTGTTGGGACTGCTGATTGATACTGAACCAAGAGTGTGGAAAAACTGTGTTTCCACAATTAGATTTTATTACCAGATCAGCTTTTACGTCACAAAAACCATATTTATTACGTCATTTGGTAAAAAAATATTATGTATATGTTAATTAACGCGCCCATCCAAATAACAGGAAGTTAAACAAAATTGTTTTGCAATGCTTAAATTATTATTAGACATACTGACTTGTTAAGTGACATAAAATGTAGTAAAAGATAAGGCAAGGTCATGTTATGGCAAAAACTTTTCATCCCATTTTCACATCTTAAATAATTAATGTCACTCTAGACCGGAACTAAACAAAGCCTTTGTCTCACGGTAAATCCTCTTGAATCCTTTGAATGTTTAATGAATCGATCACATTATTTTATGTTTGTATTTATTGTTTTAATTCTTTTATTTGTTTGTATTTATTGTTAGACAACTAACTCGTTCCTTATTGAAATTTGTAAATAAAAAAATCGGCACTATACTATGTTCAATCTAGGATGATACCTCTGACAGCTTATATAACGACGTATTACACTTGTTTCTTTAACTTTACATAAATACTACATCGGTACACACCTAGCGACACGTTCAGAAATATAAATATTTAATCGCCTATTTTTAAATACCTATACTGCTATCTTTGTTATAAAGTAAATTCACATATTATATTAAGACTGCGCCGAGCAAACGTCGGCCGTCCAGTGGCGCCCTCATCACTATTATTGTGTTTTCTAACTAACTAAAGAATTTCCTTGCAATCGGACGATGCTTTTTTGTAGCGCAAGTAAAAACACAATTTATGGGATACATTACAAACTTTGATAACAATTACCCTATGAGTAGTCAGCTTAACGGGAAAAGGTGGCCACTTTTTTCCGTTAAGTTGATAACTCAAAGGTCAATTGTTATTAAACTATGTGATATGTCCTATAAGTTGTGTTTTCATTTGTAGTACAAAAATGCACCGTCCGATTTCAAGAAAATACTTTATTTTATTAGAAAACACAATAATAGTGATGAGGGCGCCACTGTACATCCGGCGTACGCTCGGCGTAGTCTTAAACCGCCGTGCCGTTTTGACTACACGTTGATTCTTTGTCACACGAAAAACCACCCTAATGTATAGCTTAGGTAAAGCCAAGATTCATTAGGAACTGTAATCATGAACAACTTAGAAGCACTCTAAATTGGCGACCTCTGTTGACAGACGGCCGACATCAAACTGATGGCATAGCAAATACTCCTTTGAACCTCCGACAGCCGAATCGTGACCTAAACGTCAAGTGATAAAGACTACGTTAACTGCTGGAATAAGTTTGCACAGTTGAACAATAGACATTGGATTTCGATGGTTGAAACGTTAGGGATGACGTCTAAAGGTTTGAATGTATCGGTTAGGTCTTGTCTTACCTAGAGATACAATCCATCCATACTTCCATACTATCCATCCAGCCTAAAATTATAAATGTGAAAGTGTGTCTGTCTGTCTGTCTGTCTGTCTGTTACCTCTTCACGCTTAAACCGCTGAACCGATTTAGATGAAATTTGGTATGGAGATAGCTTGAGTCCGGGGAAGGACATAGGCTACTTTTTATCCCGGAAAATTAGACAGATCCCGAGGAAGCAGCGGTATACGACTTCTAAGTGGACGGAGTCGCGGGCAAAAGCTAGTATTTTTATAAAACTTAATTGTAAGAGTAACTATAAAACTTATAAAAACTTCTATAATAATGGTGACTTTTGCTTTTAGAACAGGGCGTCAATTCTACTGGGTATAACCATATTGCCTTTAACATTGTTATGGATCGTTTTTAACTCGGCCGCCATTACTGTCAAGTAAATAAGAGCTATCAAAACGTTATAAATACCATGATAGGTCAAAAACGATATTGTTTTTACCATGTTGAATAGAGGCCCTGATATATTTTAAACAGCCCAACTAATTTTCAAACCTAAAGAACCATCTTATATAAACTAGCTTTCTTTAAAAAAAACATGTGCGAATCTGTCCATTCGTTAGGAGGCATGAAACTACAGACAGATACATTGTCATATACCTACTTATACTTAGCAGCAAAAATAACCGCCCACCCGCTTTTTGTTCATACAAGTGTTAACAAATGTTACTTCTTAAATTAGACAATAACGTCAAGAATACTCAACCAATTTGATTCATCTTGATTTATTTTTCAGCTAAATAACCCAGGTTTAAAATGGCGTACAAATATCCTTCTTAATAGTCGTGAATTTTCCCAAAGAAATAACAAAGGATCCACAAATCACGCGTCCATAGTAAATTATTGCGTTTTGTTCGATATTATTATGTGATTCAAGTGACTTTTGAGTGTAATTTTGAAAAGCACTGCTTCTTTTATGATTATTATTGGTACGCCATTTTGTGCCTCGTTTATTTTTCTGGAAAACAAAACAACTTGAAGTGAATTTGGTTGATTATTCTTGATGTTATTATCTGATTTAATCTGAATGTATACACAGATACAGCGAAACTTTTCTAGAGATGTAACCTAGGTACACAGAGCCTCTATTCTACGATTCTTAAATCTCATCTTGCTTCTATATCGCTTCTTTTTTCTAGTAATTTTGTCATCCCACGGGACCCGTAAATTTTTCCAGGGTAAAACGTTGCCTATGTGCTAGACTATAATCTATCTTTGTGCCAAATTTTATTCAGTTCCGTACAGCCGTTCTGGCGTGATTGAGTAACACACATTCAAACTTTCGCAGTTATACTAGCTTTATCCGTATCCGTCCACGTAGAAGTCGTTTACCGCTGCTCCCTCGAGAACTGTCCAATTTTCCGGAATAAAAACTATCCTGTGTCCTATTCCAGGACCTAACCTATGTGTGCTAAGTTTCATCCCGATCCGTTCAGTAGATGAAGCGTGATTGAGTAACAAACATCCAAACATCTAAACTTTTATTAGTAAGATAAAATAGCAAGAGTAAGATAAGATAAGATAAATTAGCTTCGTATTAAAATGCATGTAGATACACCTACAGTGGCCCATTATGACGTCAGTGATACATGCCTAGAGCAATAAAATTGATCTATAGGTATATAACTAACTGTGTAGGGTGTAGGTACAGTCAAGGAAATTAATTCCTAGACCGCTTTAGACTTTGTCAAAGTGACACCGTGAATAAAAACATAAGAATTATCTTACGTTTTATGATTACGTCATTTTGACAAAGTCCAAAGTGGTCTAGGGATCAATTTCCTTTACTGTACGTGCTACGCAGTGGAATTCCCTCTAACTATAATGTATATATCGGCTGTATCGGCCATGGCGACGCACAACTCCGCCTCATTTACTCATGTTGTGTTACGAAGGCTGTACGATAAATAGTGTCGATACGAGACAGACAATAGGGATGGGAAGAGAAGTGGGTTGGATTTTGTCGATAATAGAAATCTTTGACACGGTTTTTCATAAGAAGGTATTTATTCTATTAAATACAAACGCAGTTTTGGTTCTACTTTTAATTACGGATAAAGTATAAAATCACACAGAATAGTTTTAATCTGACTCGTTTTTAGTATTTCACGATGTTCGAGGAAACTTAATTTGACATGATGCTGAAATTTTCCTTTTAGAATTCATATAAAAGGCAATTTCATCCACGGCCATAGATCGTTTAAGCGGCTTATTCTAAATCACAAAATTATTGTATTAGGTGCTTATTTGTGTTTAAGATTACAAAGTGTTTTAACTCTTGAGTAATTTAGTTGAACCTTCCTTCTAAGTACGAGTAGTTATTTTTTTAATTGTTGCAGTTATTAGTCATGATTACTAATAATAAACGGATTCTATTTTATATTTTTATCGATATCTATAAACAATCGATAGAATTTGTACGTCACTACAGTCGGAAACAGCCGGCACATTTTACGGTAGCTGCAACTGTCCAAGCCTGTCGCTAATGTGCTGCACAAATTGAAAACGCACGCCGGAGATCAGTTTTTTTTTTTCATTTTATCCCATTTGGTTTATTGTGCATACTATACAGATAAAATAATTTTAATAATTAGTGACACAGATAAAACATCGACAGCCTTAAAATAGAATAAAATAAATATCGGAGACGATCTTACACAAAACGACCTAGTACCAAACTAAGCTGTAGGCTTGTACCATCAGCCCAATGAAACCCTGATCTACCATAGAACGGTGTCACAGTGACATTATAAAACATTTGTTTGACACAAATACAAATACAAATAAAATCCAAGACCCAGAACAAGTGCTTACAAGTATTTTATGGTCGTTCGAGATAATCTCGATTGTTATTTAATCCATGTTGTTTTTCTTTTAACATTGTTTTGTATTAAGTGAGTCACTTTCCATCTGTCCACCAAGCGGTTCCAACGGCAGACCAGTGCTGGCTTAACGGCTAGCGAATGCTGAGTTCCGTTTCGCAACAATTTCTCTGCGTCTTGTTCATTTTGTATCTATGTAATGTAATTTTTTATTGTTGCGAATAAATGTCTTTTTATCTTTATCTTTTACATGCGCTTATCGCACAAATATTTGCTTGTCCGCTGGCATCGTAGCCTAAAAAAATATGCCCAATTTATACATATATGAATAAAGCACATTTTACCTAATTTAGTCGATTTAACTTTGGGTCACTTTTCATGGGAAGCAAATGTGTAGTCATACCACGATATTTTTTTGTTCTTGAACAAAAACTAAAAAACTAATATTATTATGTCCTTTCTAATAAGTATTAAATAAGTTATGTTTGTAGCTCATATTTATATAATTTAATATTTGAAGGCAAAGTGAAAGGGACTAGACGGTTCATAATGACATTAACATAATTATGAACCGTGTAGTCCCTTTTACTGTTGTACGTTTGGCTGTTTGATGTTTTCAAAACATTCCGCTATCGGGTTCGATTTCCAGGTTAAGAAAGATATCTGTCAAAGGAATGTGTTCGCCTTTGTTCATATATTTTGTGTTTCTATTTATTATGTCGCTTGTGATTTCCCTGTTTATACAATGAAGTATTTTATACACATACAAAATAATAACGATAGGTAAAAACAAACACTCCTTGGCTATAAACCCAAGAGCTGTCGACATGCTTGTACCGACATCGATAAACTGTCGATAATATTGTTGGCAGCACATTTAACGACGGCTGCAACTGTCCAAGCCTGTCGCTAATGCGCCGCACAGATCGATGGCAATACACGCCGGAGATTGGAAACACGTCTCGTTATTTCTACGCTTGTAGTATGCTACGGGTTTACTTGCATTGATTGAGATGACGTGTCTCATGGAGCTGTAGACTTCTCTGTTAACTTTGGGATACATCTGCTGCTTGCTGAAGGTTATAAACACTTTTTATCGATATCGATATTAATGACCCTAAAGGTCATAGTCGGTAACCCTCCCTAGGGTTCTATTCAATATGGTAAAATAATATAACTTTTGACATATTTTTGTATTATTTTTAGCTCGGCGGCCATTACTGTCAAGTAAATGAGAGCAATCCTAAAGTGGACAATATGATAACACGTCAAAAGCAATATTGTTTTTCCGGGTTAAATAGAGGCCATGAAATACACAAAGTTTTAAATATTTAGATGCTCGAAAAAAAAACCGGTCAAGAGCGTGTCGGGCCACACACAGTGTAGGGTTCCGTTTATAACTTGATCGACTATAACTCGTTAATTTGTAAAGCCTATTTAGCTGTGATAGTTTTCCGTTTTACTTCCTTATATAGTTCTTTTTTTTTACTTTTTTCCGATGTTATTTAATGTATAACCATGTTTTACAACGTTGTAGTATCAAGGGTCTATGAGTTGCGCAACACACGGACGGATAGATGGACAGACAAACATGGCGAAACTATAAGGGTTACTTGTTGACTAGGGGACCCTAAAAATGGATAGAAACTAAACCAGAAACCAGGCTAAAAATTTGCTTTAGCGTTAATGAAAAATAAATAAGAAACGTAATCAATGAAAATGTCGGATTTTTCTTTACATAAAATTCCTAATCCACTTTCCTACTTTCTATGAATCCTAAAGGTACAAAGTACTTTTTTTCGAATTCGGAATGCCCAATTTTCCCGATTCTTTCCACGTAGCTCTAGCGGATTCATTGTTGGGTATTTTTATTTTATCCACTCCTCGTGATTGTTGGCGCTGTACAGTCGGCGACAGATAAAGTTAAGCGGATTAGTTCGACCAACAGTGTATTTAGACTTTTTCTGTTTTATACAGGCTGTCCTGTAATTTGATCAGGCTTTTACAGGGTGAAAGTAAATGATTGTAGGGGGGGAATAATAAATATCTAAAGTTTTTTTTTGTTTTTTTTTTTTATATTTAATTTTAGTGCGATATAGGATCAATTGTGTATATAAATTGGGAAACTTGTAGCGGAATGTGTTAACAATGAGCACTTAATTTTTGAGTTGATTATCTAAGTAAATAAATATCAGGGGATAATTTCATACAAAACCAAGTCAAAACAAAAATCAAGTCTTGTAGGTAAGTATATTCAGGGCAAGAAAAGGTTCATCACTTTTGGACTTTAAGAGAGTTGAAATAGAGTCGAAAAGTGACGAACCTATTTTCACGGTGACTATACTATAGATAGGGTAGCGATATAGAGAAATACATACTTAAATATATAGAACACATCCAAGAATCAGGAAAAAATACTTTCGCTCAGCACACAAATATTTGCCCTTACCTGGAATTTAACCCGGGCCCACTAGCATCGCAGGCAGGGTTAGTACCTACCAGCTAAGATAAACGTTTCGTCAATTTTTAAAGGTACCTAGTAGGTACGTTATTGAACCTTGGTTTTGTATATATTTTATAATAATGGCAATCTTTAACAAATTTATTTGAATGTTTCAAATTTAAACTAAAGTATCTCATAATATTTGGTGCAGAGTGTACTTTACCAATAAATTTCTCTCCATTCACCGATATTCAATGCGTACTATCAGCGTTATTAATCTGAAACAAATAGTAAAGTTGAATGGATTTACCAATTTCGCCAGTGCGCAGTTTTTAACGAATTTTATTAAAACAACGTGCTTAGTTACGTGAGAATTAATATCAGTTACAGCTGTCATATTTGATTATGCTTACTAGTATTTAGTTCTAAATTTAATATAAGAAAACAAATGTTTAGAATTACGAAATAATTTTGTGCGTTCAAGAGTTAAACATAACAATTTATTTTTTTAAAGTATTTATTTAACTTGGAAATGTACGAGGGAAGGTCCAGAAGTCCGCGGAATGGAGCAGATGGAGATACAAAACATTTTTGCTTGTCTGGTATGAGAACTCTTTAGAAAAAAAAAAGTTAAATGTCAATCCAAAACCGTCATTTGTTTAAGATATCGCCCTTCAAACCAATTATTTCGGAATAAACGTGCGACTATGGAGCAAATTTAATTTCGTGCTGTTATAAAGTGTCTTTTTAAGCAAGGAAAACCTCCGCAATTTATTATTTCTGAAATGGAAGCTGTTTACGGGCATCAGTGCCCTGGTAAAACCATGGTTTATAAGTGGTATAATCTATTTGAAAATTGCAGAGAGTCAATTAGCGATGACCCTCGCCCAGGAAGGCCGATTGAGGCGACCACGTCAGAGATGGTAGAAAAAGTCGAAAAACTTGTAGAAGAAGATGCTCGTCTTAAAAAGAAACAGTTATCTGCATTAGTTGGCGTATCAGATACCACTATTTTGAGGATCCTACACGATCATCTTGACATGACGAAAGTCAGTGCAAGGTGGGTCCCGAGAATGCTTGAATCGCTGCAGATGCACCGGTACACAAGAGCAATGTCGCGACCGCTGCTATTCACAGGTGTGGCTTCAAATCGCTGGTCCACCCGCCCTACATCCTGGACCTGACTTCCAGCGATTAAAGAAATGAAGGAGGTAATTTCGATTCATTTTGAGGGTAAAGAAGATTTTTATTTTCAGCTTAAATAAATAAATTTCTAAATCTAAAAATTGTATCGAACTTAAAGATAAATATATTAAAAAGGAAAAATATTTATTCTGTTTTATTGAATAGATAAACATTTCATTCCGCGAACTTTTGAACCTCCCCTCGTACGTAATCTATAAAGTAGAAACAAGTAGCTGGTGCATCGTTCATCTTATTGCACGGCTAATATTAATATTGTCTTTCGGCGTTTTCGTGGCCGCCGGCTAGTGGATACCGCGAAAGTGTATTAGTAGTGGTGATAATTTCATGTTATATATTGTTATGTATGTTATTCTGTAAGGTATTTGTAAATATGGGCCTTGTAGCCTGAAATAAAGTTATTCTATTCTATTCTATTTATTCTGTGCTGTAAGATAAGATAATCGTAGATATCCAAATACAGTTATAATTTTGACTTCGACTTTCGACGATATCTTTGGAAATGATGATCTACTGCGAAGACATTGTCATTAAAACTTAACGTTAAACGAGCGTTAAGTTACACTTTGCACCGAAGGTCGTTAAAAGTTATTTTTAATCAGAACCGGGTCTTCACCGTTCGTGATTTAAAATTTTAAATGATTAAAATTATACGGGAAGCGTGCCTATCGTTTAAAAAACCAATAATATTCATAATATTAATTATTTGTTTATCGTTTGGCCACGTCACATCGCAAGGTCAAAGGTAAAAAACATCGGATTAGTCTGATCATCTTAAATGTAATTTAATTTTAATTTAAATTACGTCACTTACGCAGTGTTTAAAATGACGAACAACGAACTCCTTAAGACTACGCCGAGCGCACAGTGGCGCCCTCATCACTATTATTGTGTTTTCTAATAAAATAAAGTATTTTCTTGAAATCGGACGGTGCATTTTTGTACTACAAATGAAAACACAACTTATAGGACATATCACATAGTTTAATAACAATTGACCTTTGAGTTATCAACTTAACGGAAAAAAGTGGCCACCTTTTCCCGTTAAGCTGACTACTCATACGGTAATTGTTATCAAAGTTTGTTACGTATCCCATAAATTGTGTTTTTACTTGCTCTACAAAAAAGCATCGTCCGATTTCAAGAAAATACTTTATTTTATTAGAAAACACAACAATAGTGATGAGGGCGCCCCTGTGCGCTCGGCGTAGTCTTAATGAATATCGTTGCGAATTAACCATTTATACAATTAACTTAATTTGTGTACGCTAAACCGAAATGGTAGAATAAAGTATTTTATTGTCTAGTAAATTGTAAGCGGTTTATTGAATTTTAATTTGCTACTTACAACTCAACATCCTTACAGCTTACAGTGCTTAGTTTACTTAAATCAAGATAAATTTTGGCTTTTACTTATTAGCTGAAGAAAATATTTCTTGGAAAACAAATTTTAAAAAAGCCAATGGCAACGTACATACCTAGTTTTTCCTTTTTTTTTATTATTTATTTATTTATTTATTGTTTCATTTTAGCTACTATCTTTACAGGTTCACCCTAATACAATAGTGCCTTAAATTAACTTAATTAATCACATAATTTTAACTTAAAAATAATACATTAGACATTAAACAGACAAAATCGATATAATCTACGAGTACACAAAGCTTAAAACCCCAACAAAATAGACCGTTATAGTTTAGTTTAGTTTAGTTTATTTATTCATCAATGTGATATTACAATATTAATTGCATTGCATGATAAAAAATACGAAATTACATTGCGATCGTCAAACATAAATACTAATAAACAGTCAGACATAAAGTCAAATAATACAAAAATAATTAATAATTATAACAACGACAATTTTATTGAACATCTAATAATTAATGGTCATTCCTCCGATGTCAATATAATGTACAATTGTACAAGGATTAATAAAGTCAACACAATAATAAATTTACATTTCCAGCTCCATAATATAATATCGTTATTTTTCATACCGTTATGAAGGTCTACCCGTAGAACTAACCATACGAGTAAATAACGTATAACATCTGTGGTCGCGTGAATTCACGCCGATAACCTCGTGTCCCCTAACAGAGGTCGCGTGAATGCACGCCGATATAACGCTTCCAACTGGACTGCGGTAATTTATTAACTGTTCGATTCATATTTTGCTTTTGCTTTTTAAATTGTGCAAAAATGTATTTACTTTTCATTTAAACTACGGTAATAGTCGTGTCTTTAAAAAGATTAAAAACCATTTATGTAATTGTGACTCTTATTTTCAGAGATGATAAGTCTTGAATGGCGAAACCGATTTGCATCAAACCTTAATAACCACGAATAAACTAAGTAGCTTTGAAATTAATTAAATTGCGTTGAAAACTGTTTTTCTATTAAGAAGCTATGAATTTAAAGACAGGTACACAGGCATATAGACAGACAAACATCGTCAATTCGCTACGCTAGTAACGTTGCAACAGAAAACGATTTTGTTTTTCCAGTGTTGCCACAAATGTAGCAATCGTTACTTTTTTTTATTGTAGGTTTTATTGATTGTCGCTGCTGTTTGAGTCGTTTTCCCTTTTTTAGGGTTCCGTAGTTAAACTAGGAACCCTTATTATTTTCGCCATGTCCGTCCGTCCGTCCGTCCGTCCGTCTGTCCGCAGTAGCTCAGAGACTCTTAGTACTAGAAATCAGTAATTTGGCATGAATATGCATATTAGTCACGCCAAAAAATTACGATGCCCTTCTTGCTAAAAAAATTACAATAAAACCATACAACATAGGTCAGCAGTTTTTTTTAATTATCTTTAATCATGCAGCATGCTAAAATAAAAGAAGGCGGCAATCTCTGAAACTCCTTATTCTAAGATCTATCGATACACTTAGCGATATTATATTCCTTCTCATAACGCAAGATATGCTACTACTCCAGGGTGAAAGAGCAAGCACTCACGCGAACAATACGCGCTATTACGCCCTCACTTAGGTTAGCTTCTTTCCATTATCCTTAACCGCGTAACTGCTATAAAAGTTTATTTCCTAACATAAAATGCGGACAAAAGTCTTGCATTAATCCATTGTTAAATTATATTATGTCAGTTCTCTCATGGCTTTTTTTTGTAAATAAATCTAAATCCTACTATCTTATTATTATTAATACCTATTATAAATACGAAAGTTTGTGTGCGTGTGTGTGTGTTATTTCGTTGCTTCACGCTGCAACGGCTAGACGGGTTTGGATAAAATTTTAAATGAGATAGCTTATACCCAGGATTAACACATAGGCTACATTTTCATCCCGGAATATTTAAAAGTTTCCGAGGGAATAACTATAATCGAAATCTACTCGAAGTCGCGGGCAGAAGCTATCTACATACATAGGGTAGAAGTACTGTTTGTGGCCACTGTACTCTTTTTGGCCATTTAAGGTTGAAATGAGCATCAAAAATACTGTAAAATTAAAAACAATATTCATAAATAGTTATGACTGAAATTATAATATAATATTTGTAATTTCATAATGCTTCAGATATTAGTTAAAATTTAGAGTGACCAAAAACTCTGTAAAGATGGTCAAAACCGGTACTACTACTCTACAGTCAGAAATATTACCTTTACCTTTATTTTATATTCGTTCGCTGAAATAAAATTCGATGAAATGGTACAGTCGATGAAGGTAAATTCGATAAAATTATGGGTTATCATTAAAATCTACCGTAAAACGTAACATACAAAACGTGACATAGGGTGATGGGACCAGTAATGAACAAGGCACCAATAATGGACACTTGGTTCTTATTTTACAGAAGATAGGGTTTTTTCATTTGTTTTGCAACAATCAATTTAGGACCGTATGAAATTTGAATTAAGAGTTAAGTGTCCATTACTGGTGCCTGTCAGCTAAAAGTGTCCATAATTGGTGCCGTTACCCTACTGCGTTATAATAAAAATACTAGTTGAATACCTTTCTCTCGATTTAAATAAAACTGATCCCTGAAACTTGATAATTTCTAACACTATGACATTCCATAAAAAGTATAAATTTCATCGGCTTACAAAAGATCTTGAATCATCGGAATTTATAACAAAAATTTAACGTCACCACTGTACCTTGACCTCTCACATCCTCAACAATCTCCCTTTGCTACCTTCAATTAATACTGTATAAGGGGAGGAAGGCAGGTCTATCTTACTGGTGCTTATTGCTCAAAATATCTCCAACAAAGACAGCGAGGCATAAAAAAATTCGGCAAATATTTGTTAAGAAAATGGAAACATCTTTTGAAGACGTGTTTCGGAGTGATTGTAAATAAAAATGAAGAGGCGGCTGAGAGACTGTCTCGATGTACGCTCCAAGGATTTGACTGATTCAAGGATAAATAAAGAAACTCCCATACATAGTGCTTTGTAGTTTATGTCAATACTTCGAGTAAAAAAACATACCAACAGCAATACCTTTATTTCTTTTAGTGTTGTAATTATTTGGCTATTCGTTGTCATAATTATTTATCAATCGCTTAAAGGTTATCTGGAAAAGATCCCTTTAAGAGATAAGTTCGTTTCTTGCAACGCACCGACGCGGCAACACTCGCGTGGCATCGCTCTTAAAAATATTAGTTATCACATTTTGACGACGAGGTTAGCATAATTGAGTCGCTTAATTGAATTTCGGATAAGTCCATGCAAAAGGACAACGGAATTTGCGTCTTTTTCAAACAAATTAAGTTTTAAATTGTATACCCAAGGATATATCCGAGTTTGAAATTAAGCGACTCAATTGGTATGACGCTGCGTGCGAAGCTTAGGTCCCCAGGGTAGTGATTCTTTCAAAAGCAAAGGTGAGCAAACGCAGGAGTGAATATGTCCAAGCGGCGAGTTTAAGTAGTCCCGTCAAAGCGAGCAAAACACATTTTAGCGCGTGCATTCTCAATTAGGCAGCCTTATACGTTCGAGAAGCCATGCTGCCAAATTGAATACACGCGCTGAAATGTGTTTTGTTCGCTTTGACGGGACTACTTAAACTCGCCGCTTGGACATTCACTCCTGCGTTCGCTCACCTTTACTTTTGAAAGAATCACTACCCAGGTTTGGATCCCGGTAAGGATAATTGAGTCGCTTAAAGTTTAAAGTAAAGCGACTCAATTATTTGTGTAATGAGTTCGAGTAATTTTTCCTTAATTGCAAATATGCACTTTTTACTACAGAGCGCAGCATGATCTAGATTATATTTATCATCACAATAGAGCAGTACGCCAATATGGTGATTATGCTACATAAAGGCATAATAGCAACAGCTTGCATTATTTCTGTACTGCCTTATCACTTGTTATGAGGTTGAATAAACTTTATCTCCTTCGCACTGATTGAACTATCTCATAGTTTGCCTCTTGCTCTAGTTTTCAACTAAACGAGAAGCAATTGCCGACTACTTTGAAATTTCGGCAATAGTAGACACAGCTATATTCGTGGAACGAATTTATGATAAGATAGGATTTAAAAACAAAACTACTTGTCTAATTTGCTCTCTACAAAAGCTCGTCGGTCAGAAGTCGGCTGCAGAAACTCGATCTGAATTTTTTAGATTAGATTACCAAAATCATTATTTCTTAGTTGCAGAATTTCCATTAGCAATATTTTCGTAATTAAGTTTTTATAGATGTGTCTTTCCCCTGACATGTTCTTTCCTTTCGCATTTTTCCCTATTCCAAAAATTAATTTGATACTTTCGACGGCGCTTCGCTTTTGCGGAGCTCCTATTTTTGGGTTCATTGGCTCGGGCCTACTGCAAAAATTAGATAACCTAAACTTACCCACTTAAATATTCCGACCTAATTATAAATGGGAAAATTTGCGATAGGAGGACATCCGAATTGGAAAATATGTGAGTGGAATATATTCAGATTAAGAAAAAATACGAGTAGATAATTCTCGTCAGAAAAGAAAATAATTTGAAAAATAATATAAAAAGCCCTCCCAAGCCTCAGAAACAACCCACTACTTGCGCCCATCACATATGCTTTGCCCTCGGTTCGAAGTAACCGCTAGATTTAAAAGCAGGGTCAATGCTTATTAGGATAACTACGTCGTTAAATAACCTACTTATAGCGTAGTATTGTTACTAATAACTCAGAAAATAGGTACGTAAATAGGTATCTATATTTTAATTTTAACAGAAACGTCTGTACCTACGTAATTCAAACTATATTAGAGCGAAAAAAATTCGTCGGTCTTAGGCAGGATTCGAACCTACATCTCCTCTGGCAATCCGGGCCAATGCAGGCGCATTACCAATTATGCCACCAAGACCCTACTTAAGATCCACGAAATTAGTGATCGCTTACTTTTTTATATTCGGAGGGTATGCTGACGCCATCTATCGTTGTCTATTAACAAACGACACCCATGTTTCAAGTTCGTTGAAATTAGCATGAGTACAATATTCTAAACATTTTTTAATTTTAACAGAAACGTCTGTACGAAATTCAAACTATATTAAAGCGAAGATGTACGTTCGAATCCTGCCTAAGACCGAAGAATTTTTTTCGCTTTAATATAGGTATCTACATTACTAAGAAATGGGTCGCCGGTCGATGTCTGTTGCCTGTGTAATTGCTGGTCGTTATTATGTCATGCGGGCGTACGTCAAGGCGGTCTGCAGTCACGACACTCAGCCTTCCTAGGGCTGAAACTCACTAGGCCCTGGCATTAGAAAGAACAAAGAAATACATGGCGAATAATTTATTTGACAGCCTAAGATGTCTACAAAAAAAGCAAGCCTTAAAAATCCGACTGCATGATTTGTTATGGTCGTTTATTCAGTTTTTACCCTTGTTAGACACATACCTACATATATTTTGCTATATAGTAGTAGCAGGTCCTTGTGCAGGGTCCGTCCGGATCGCTACCACAATCTTATCCATTAAACCACCACCAAGCAGCAGTGTTAGCATTGCTGTGTTCCGGTGTGAGGATAAGACCATCGGTGTAATTACAATCATAGAGGCATTCCGTCTTAGTCCTCAGGGTTGGCAACACATTTGCAGTCAAAGGACATTTGATTGTTGAGTATTCAAATGTTTATGAGCACAGAACAGAAAAAACAGTAGAAGTGTCAAGTGGGCGTGTAACGTGTGGCATAGTTATGCGGAGTTCCGCATAACCTACCATACATTTGCCGCGATCGCTTATTTCGATATTTCTAAAATAGGAAATAAATCCAGAAGCATGCCTTATTGTACTATTTTGGAATGTAAAAACCATAGCCGCACCAAAAACATTTTCCATGGTGGCTTGTTGTTTTTATGATAGTTTGAGCATTGGCGACAACAGGTCTGATACTAAGCGAAGCTCATGCCACTTCCACTGTTTTTTCTATACCGCGTCTATGAGTCACAGATTCTATTAGGTAACCTATGCGCAGTTTATCTTAAGTTCATAGATTTTGTTCTCATTTAACAATCTAAAATATATAGAAACCTATATTTTAGACACGCCAAACTTTTATATAGCTTCCTCGTTCCAACACACAGGCCATATTCAGCTCTAAATAATCTCCCTGTCCTCTCCACACCTTTAGAACAAAGCATTGAACCCACCCTAGGCGCAGCCCTGGCTAACTTTTATCCGTTTTCCCGTAAATCCCGTATGGAACAAAGGGCTGTCACGCCTGCATCCGCCGGGAGGCAGGCTTCGAAAACTTAAGCCGTTTCTCTGCCTGTGCACATGTGACGTCATTGTTCGACGTGAGCACCAGTTTTTTAAAATAGTCCTTCGGTTTAGAGACCTACAGGAATTTTCATTTTGAAACTGAAACGAAGGAAAATGAAAAGAAAACGTACAGATCCAATTTTTCATTATTGTTACAAGATATTCGAAAATTGAAAAAATTGGACTACCTTAGGTTTAAGGGGAAAGAAACGTAATCGCATTTTGTATGGAAAATTTTAGCTGCACTATTTTCTTAATTAGTGCTGCTATACAAAGCAAAGAAGTATAATTAATTGCAATTACTACGTACTTACTCGTATTTTACACATTAAAAAATCATCGGAAGGCACATTTATTGCAAATAAAGGATAAATACACACTGCACTCAAAGACAACTAACACTTACACTTTTCTAATTTAATTTAAACAATGACTTTACAGTTAAAACAGAATAAAACAACTATAACGTCGAATATTTTCTATTATATTCTATTCTATTCTAAATGCCTCTATGCTAGTAATTTCACGGGCTATCTTATCCCCTCACCGGAACACAACTTTGCAAACTGCTGCTTGGCGGTAGGTTAAAAGATAAGATGGTAACCACCACCACTAAAATCCCTATCTATCTGACCTTATATTACCTTACTTTTTGCGTCTATAATGCTCCAGACACACGACGACACCTGACACTAGACACTCAGTGTATACATCGACTGTCTGTGTGTGTCCACTGCCGCGACACTTAGTTGCAAATGTAGATGGTAAGCAATGGACACTAGTGTTGACATTTGTGTTGAGTGTCAGTGTCGTCGTGTGTCCGGAGCATAACGCAAACGTGAAAATGTAAACCGTTAATTTTGTATGGCGACGAGGAATCGAAATCATGGATACAGGGGTAAATTCACTAAGACACTGATTTCAGCTTTGTGGTACAACTTCACGTATTTTTACCGTGTATACTTTTACCGAGTTCAAGTAATAATAATTGCTAAAACAAGCATAAATATCAAATTGATTACATAAATTGATTAGACCTAATTTTAAGGTTGTATTTGGAAGACACATGCCTTAATATATCGCTTTTATTCAAAGCCACATCTGGCTTAGGCTTTATAACTTTTTTTCGTGACAAAAAAATACGAACAAGAAGAATCTAGTCACGCGGTCCTAACTGAGTTTAATGCTGTCATTAAAGTCAGCTCTGGTCTTCCGTTGGATCCATCAGGTAATAAATGATTGATTGATTCAATTAAGATAACTGAACTTCTCACAATCCGCTGTAAGCTTTGTAAGGATTCATTAAACAACCCATTTGTCTTGTAATAAACGCAATTAGTACCAATATTAACAAGACAACCACATGTAATTACCAGTCCTAATATAGAAGTTCGCAAACAACCTGCTAAGTACTTAAAGACATGATGAAGACACATCTTAGCTCTTACCGAACTTTCTAGAAACATGCTCGACGAAGTTTTGATATTAAATAGATAGATGAGTTGTCGCCGACTCGCTTTACCCTCATTCAATGAAATCGACCACTTTGAGTTTTTATTTGATAAACTAGCGATGAGACTGAGCATCAACGAAAACGTATCGTTATGTAAAAAAGTAAGTAAGTAAACTCATTATTGCACAAAAAGAAATCGTTTCACAAAAAACACTTAGATGAAAATAAATTAGGTACGCACAAAATGCGAACTAATCCCTTTAAGGGATCTCTTCCAGCTAACCTTGTAAATATCGCACCTTTAGAATTATAGTGATCTAATTCAAGATTTCAGCTTTCGATATCGAGTCATAAATTTATTACTATACTTAGAGACCTAACTCGAAATTCAAAATTTGTGAATTAGGTTACTATAACTAATACTAAAGATGCGATATGTATCGCAATTGGAATCAACGCCCCGGGTCCGTATTTTAGAACTAAAATTTGCTACCACGTTGACATTGACAAAAACCTGAAAATTATGAATCCTCGTTATCAAGCGTTATTAATATTATAATTCAGCTAAACCTAGAAATGCTTTGTAAGTAACCTTTTTTTTAAATTAGGTGAGTCTGACGACAGACTAATCCTACAAATCGCTTAAGAGTGCTTTAAATAATGCTATTATGTCATTATGACATTTGAATTTGATAGAAAGGGACAAATAATACTTTAACTAAAATAGATTTATTGTGCGTTTATGAATAAAGGAGTAAAAATCTAATAGCCTGTGGATAATATTTTAAAATATTTTAATTGAACTGATCTAATATAAATTTTAATTGAAGTAAATAGATGTGTCTACAGCGTTCCTGACTCACTATAACCCCAAAATTAATTTCCTTTCAAATCTAGGATCTATTTGGTCCCTTGCTTTTGGGCCCGAACTTCCTGTTTCAAATGTGTGTTGGGCATATCAAACAAAACTTTAATTACGCCAGATGTCAAATTAAGTCAGTACTTATTAGTTTTCATGATCTATGGCATGTATTTTGATGACGTTTTCTGGGAATCAAGGTTCTAATCTAGATCTAAGACGAAGTAAAAGCTTAAAAAAGTACCGTAAACTAACAAATCTGACATGTTATTCAACAAAAAAGAAATGGTTTAATGGTTTGTGGTATTCTATCTTTTTGATTGTGAATCGGTAGCAGTAAGAGCAGGGTCTATTTCTTTTAAAATCAGTTGAACTTGGCGGGCAGACCAAAAAATACATCATAGGTGAAGTTGACACTTGGCTACTCCGCCGATTCCATTTTACCATGAAATGGAAGTTTATACGTGGAAATGTGAAACTATTTCCGCTTCTTTTAATGTTAATAGGGTGATGGCACCAGTGTTGGACACTTTTAGCTAACAAGCACCAATAATCGACACTTAACTCTTAATTCAAAGATCCTATACGGTCGGAAATAGATTGTTGCAAAACAAATGAATAACCCGCACCGTATGACATGTAAAATAAGAATCAAGTGTCCATCATTGGTTCTGGTCCATTACTGGTTCCATCACCCTAGCTTGGTTTTAGGTACCTATGTATAAAGATTTTACTTTTACCTTTCATGCTCTTAATTTAGGCCATGATGGACGTGCGTGCATTTTATACCACACAGCAAAAAACTAGATGTTTTTGTGTCACTTCTGAAGTGATTTCAATAAAATATGGTTGATTCATGGGGAAATTTATTTTTAATTTCCATAGAAAACCACCGTATTACATTAGTAAAGAGGTTCCGTTTTTTTTTTCGTTATTATGGGACAACTTTTGTATACAACCTGCCCTTTTATGCCAAACTGCGAGCCAAAGAAGCATGAGTCTATTTTAGAATTCGTGCTGTGGATAGATTTCCAAAACGTGACGTACCAATGAAATGTTCGTGCTCGATAGACTGGTACCTTAACCTAACCTAACCCTTACCTTGAAGTAGTTTCTCAAACGTTCTATAATGGCTTAACCTAACAAGTATTGAAAAAACCAACTACACGTACAAATAAATAACGTAAATATTTTACAGTTGTACGTTTGTATCGTCCAACAAACCCGCCACCGGCAGCGTTCACGGGTCGCTTCACAGGTAATTGTGAACGCGATCGCTAGTACTGGTGGAGCATTGCGACCGCACATGGATGGGTTAGGTAGCTCTAGGGGTGCAATTAGAGCGAGCGAGTAAAGTGATTGATTGCTATAGGTTTTGAACTTGGTAAAACTCCAAACTAAATAATGTTTGCCAAAAAGTTTAGCCTAGAAGGTTTCTGGTTTCTTATATGTTGACGACTTAACGACTTCTTTACATAATATGAAACAAAGTCGCTTTCTGTCTGTCTATATGTACGCTTAGATATTTCAAACTGCGCAACGGATTTTAATGCAGTTTTCATTAATAGAACAGTGTTTCAAGAGGATTTTTTTATGTATAATAAATACTGGTTTATGTACGGGTGTTACAGAAAAGTAACATCAACCGAAACGAAGGTGGGTCGCGAGTAAATCAAAATATTATAGACCCGGAGAAAACCGTTGATAACTTCAATCAAACACCAGCAGAATACAGTCACTGACAGGTTTTTGTTTGTTTAATTAAATCATCAACATACACACACAAACAAAATCAGTCGAGTTAGTAAGCCAGTACTAGGAACCCAAGAGACAGTGGATGTGGGTGGATGCATGCTATCGATTCTCGATAACCCAAAACGACTTCCAAATAGGACCCTAAAATCGCTGTGTTCTAACGATTCTATTATCACGAAGTTAGATCCGCAACTAACAATTTCCGAGTACAGCTAAGCATACATTATATTCTCCTGACTAAGCAAAGCAAAGGCTGTACAGTGGTTGCAATAGGCGGCGCTGTACCGCTGTAACACGTCACAATGCATGTCGAGGTATCCTGAATGTGCAATCAATTGCCGATTGCAGGCACTGCGGTGCTCGCTGATTAAATTATACATTGCATAACGGGACGTGCAAGTTGGGAGCGGGAGCGATATGAAACGGGAACGCTGTCGCTCATAAACAAGTTATGTTTACCCGTGTGGTTGCCGGGTTAGAATAGTGCCACTCCATGTCTTCCCGTGGATGTCGTAAGAAGCGACTAAGGAAATAAAGGCTTGTACCTACTGTTAGGCGATGGGCTTGCAACCTGTTACTAATACTACTACTAGGTGCTACCGACCGATCTTGACCGAACAGACTTTCGGCGGTGTCGTGCAGCGAAGATACCCGACATCGGCCGAGCTGGCCCGATCGCGGCTATCAGCCCACGCGCGCTTAGTATTATGCTTGATTTACAGTGCTACCAAAATAAATAGCGATCGAAAACTTTCGTCTTTCTATGACACACGTTATGAGTGCAAGCGTGACAACGATAGCCAGCCGAAAGCTATCAAGAAACTAGCAATACTACTTGCCACTTGCCAGCAAATGTATGAAATTCGCACTTGCACTTCGCAAACTGTAAATCAGGCCTAAGGCCTTAATATAATCGCCACACGTTTATCACTTGCGCATCATTTAGTTCCGTTCAATTCGATTTCTAATTCAAACTGTTACCAGTTGCGGTAGAGCCAATTAATATCGGCGACTGGTTCTATTGCGCCCATTCTGAACTTTACATTCAAATTTACGTGTAAACGTAAACGAGGTCTTACGTCGTCATTAACAAAGAAAATTACAGATGTGAACTTAAAAAGCTTTTAATTAAAAAAACATCTCATTTGGTAAAATAACTGGTCAAGTGCGAGTCGGAGTCGCGCACCGAGGGCTCCGTACCGCCAGCCTTTTCTTTTGTTAGGTTTATTTATATGGGTTTTAAGTAAATTGAACACTATGTATTACCTTTTTCACGATAGAACAATAAAAAAAACATATTAAAATAATGTAATTACTGTACTTTTTTTTGGAAATGTGCTTTTATATTATTTTTATTTTGTACGGAAACTGCGCGTTTATGAATAAGAGGGTGCTTGTACTACAAGTGCAAGACTACGATAAACATACTTATTTTAAACACCATATAGGCATAGTCGAACTTGCAGCGTGCATATGCCTAAATACTTGGCCCGACCACAAATGCCGCTAGCCGCGGCTATAAGCCAGCCAAATGCTTGTTATATTTAGCTATAAGATAGTTTATAATTGAATCCTTATAACCATATCTATGATGCAGTTGGCCTAGTTGACAGGTGAATAAGGCCCAGCCTTATTATACTTTGTCTCTTCATGTATTTTTATCGTATTGGTAATAAGAGCTATCATAACGTTGAATATACGATAACAACTTAAAATAAATTAGGTTTAGCCCGAGTAGAAACTAACTACCAAGCTAGCGGTTCCGGGTTCCATTCTCGGAAACGACAAAAAAATATGTGACGTGGGCGAATATTTGTTCCTAACAATAAGTCTAGACATGTTTCCTATTAAATAAGTAATTATTTTTTACTAATTACAGACTATGTATGTCGTTGTCTAAGGTACTTGTGTAGCACTCATATGTAGTAAAAGTCTAGAACTTATTTTGGAACTGAGTCAATTTGTCTGATATTGTCCCCTGTAAAAAAAAGCAAACCTAATACTCGTAATTTTACAGACAAACGTATTGCTAAGATTTATTTTTGTCATTATTGTGTTTACGAAAGTAAAGTTACTCTGTAAGGACTAAAGTTTTTCTATCGGATAAAATGATTTCCAATAATTGAGCGATTTGTTGGAACCCTCGGAATGGGCCGTACAAAGTCGTCGTGTACCGATTTGTAAACAGTTTGTTGACTGATTTTCGGAGTTAAAGTCAGCGGTCAGAATTATGACTGATTGTTGAGTTTCTTGCAAGTTTTTTGTGCCATAGATAAGGCAAACGAGCGCACAGGCCATATACAGGTAAGGGAGATTCGAGTCTCATAGACACTCGCAGTTTCAAACCAGTAGATGCAGCACCAATCCTGATCAGGGCTCGGAAACCTGATATACTATAACCAGCTCTTCAGAAACGCTATACATTTCAAATAGAGCATTTTCATTTCGATTCCGGTCGAAAATCGATATCAGTCGCTCGAAATAACGGTTAATTTCGCTCGCTAATTTATTCGCACCACCATCATTTTCTCGTCTTTCTTTTTATGTAGAAGATCGGTTGATCGTTCGATCGTTCGATTTATGTAGAAGATCAATCTAAAGCAAAAGCTGCGTTAAAAATAATGTATTATAATGATACGTACAGTGTAACAGTGATCCGACGACTAATCTATGACCTAATAGTACAATAGACGCATGCACGCAACACCGAATAATTAATAATTTTGTTACTTGTTCACTTTTATTGCGGTTTCTTTCTTTCTTTTGTTTTGTTTATGATGTACGTGTGTGTGTGTGTGTGTGTGTAATCTTCCGTGGCTTCACTGGATGGTTCCAACGGAAGACCAGCGCTGGTTTTTAACGCCAGCATAACGCTGAGTTGGAACCATTTCGTGACAACAGATATATTTTTGTCTAGATGTCAGTATTTTGTTGAGTTTTGTTGTCTGTTTGTCACGAATAAATGTTTTTTACTTTTTTTTTATACCTAGTGAAATGAAAAATCAATGGTACGTATTTATGTTTTAACTGTTCATTTAAATTAAAAGGGAATGAGCACTTAAACGAGTTAAATAGCGATTCGATTAACAATATAAATTGAACCATTGAGTGGTGAAATTTTCATTGTGTAATTACTCTGACTAAAACTGGTAATTTAAACTGATATATATGAAAATATAAAGCAAATTAGAACATTCTTTGTGTTAGGTTGAAGGCCTCTGAAAGGTCTCTTATAATTATTTTTTTGCACTCTCCATTTATCTCTCTCTCCCTCTCTCTCTCTATCTCTTCTGTCTGTCTTGCTCTTTCTCTAAATAACTAAGTCGAGTCTTAGAATTCGAGACTCCAAGGACTTGAGCCTTTACCAACACTTCTTCTAATTTATATGTAGAACAACGCTGCAACGACGCAACGCACAGGCAATGCTCGTGTGACATCCCTCTTAGTTCTCAGGGTCGTCAACGCATTGCAGTCTAAGTGATGCCATGTTATATCAGGTATTGTCAAGGACTTTAATTGTTATGCCACTATGGAACCCTGTCGCATAACGTTAATCATTAATTTTGGCGTAATTTCTTTCATGTGGTTTGACGCTGTCATTATGACAGGGCTCCATAGTGGCATTACAATTATAGTCCTTGACTGTATTGTCAAGATAGAATCATAAAATTGGCAATGTCAAAGATTGGTTTCGATCCTCATATAAACTGTTTATACTTATTTTTTTGTAATAGCATTTTTTACAGTCAATAAAAGTGTTCGGCGACATACCCTATCAGGATAACTCATGATATGACGTCGTAAAGATCAATTTAATGACTTTAGGAGGCTCTATGATATTAAACAAATAATTGCTTCTGTATAACTTTCGTATCAAATTATTAAATAAAAATCCCATCTTAAACTAGGTCACCTTTGTGTACTACGGGTAGTAGACAACATTTTACATTTTTTTCGTTTTTCATAGATGTATTTTGTATAACCTGGAATTGAACTCGGGACCACTAGCTTTGTAGGCAGGGTATCTAACGACTAAGCTAGCCACGTCATACAATTTTATATTTAGATTTTAATCTACTATTATAATTTCTAAATTAAGAAATCTTTAAAGTTCGGAAATTAAGTCTTAGATTTAACATAAGTGTTTCCAACTAACCAGTGTTTGTTAAAAACGCCTAGTAAGCTTCGAACGTGACATAGTTATCGAAATACTGTCAAATAAATGAAATTTATAAAACAAACGCTGAGCAAACAAGTTTCGAAAACATCAAGCTTTCCAAACACGTTTTCAAACTCCAATTAAGTTGATTTTTCTGTCCTAACGAACTTTTGATAAAAAAATCCAAATTTGAATCTCCGAATTCGCACTCAAACCCAATGGTGCCACACTAACCATGAATATTCATGGTAAGCGTGATCGTAAACTGGGTTGCCAGATTCAAGCCGCCACGCATAGACAATTAATTAATCGGCCAGTATTGAGCCAGCTGGGCATAGACGCATTAGATTTTATGGGAGCGGCCAACATGTGTCGCCGGATATCTGACACTTGGATGGATGGCTTGCAATGCCTACACGCACCTAAGTTATTTTGTTACTAAACCTAAAACACTGTTTTGAACACTTCATAGAATATTCTATTTGAAATAACATAATATTTATTAATTCTGGTTAAAAGCTGAGCAAGTTTTTCGGGATCTGAAATGGTACGACTCGGGTTTTCTTTCGTTTCAAGCCGAGTACCTAACTTTTGGGCGCTTAAGGGTCTCCCCAGACCTATCGACGCGGAATCGGCTTGAGCCTGTAAGAAATAGTTTTATGTCCGTGCAGTAAGAGCGGAAAAGGTGACGCTCGGCACGGCACGGCTTGATTCGGCGTTGCGAACGGAACGACATCGTTTTACCTCTTATTGCATGGACATAAAACTTTTTCTTACCGGCTCATGCCGATTCCGCGTCGATAGGTCTGGGTAGACCCTAATAGATACAGTGTGCTAAGTGAGTTAAAGGTGTTAGCATACGATGCATGTACCTTTTTCCTACAATGGTAAAGATAGGTACTTTGGTTTCTTATTTCCTATGTTTTTTAAATGAAATAAATTAAATGTCATGAAATTGACTGTTATACAGACTAACCTTCTTATTCATAAACGTGCAATTTTAATAATAGTCTGCCAAAAGAAAGAAAATTAAAAAAGCGTCTTCACATTACGCAATATCTAAATTAACAAAACCATCTCAGGCCAAATCTCCTCTCGCAACTGTTACCTCGTTCTCAACGGAATTAGTTTGCTGTTGGATCGGCATCCGAATAATTAGATCGCCTGCAGCTGCAACTAACGGCCTAACTCGATCGCCGCCATGTTCCGATGCTGGTTATGCTAATATCATTGCCGAGGAACCTTGACATTTAGCAGTTGGGACTTGCAAAACATGCAGGGTAGAATTGGGTCGTGGATTTAGTTTTCGGTTAACAAGGCCCAGTTCATTTCAATAAAGCCTTTTATCGAGTGCATATCTTATGGAATGGAATAGATCACCTTTAAGTTTAGGCACAATCTTGCGATTTATGTCGTACTTATTGCGAGTGTTTAAAAGCATTAAGCAGTAATGACTTACAATCATATCATCTGCTTGATTCCTACTCCATATAAAACAAAAAATACCTATAAAGTTCTTCAAATATTTGAAATCAATAGAACTTTTTGCTTATATCTCACTATGACAAAGTTTCTTCACATATAAATAACTCCAAAATTTCATTGTTACAGGTAACTTTCAGGGTGACATAGCTTTACAAGACACAGACTTCAAACCAATGAAGCCTGCTTCAAAGATCAACAAGTCTCTCCAAGAAGAGGTGGAGAGGCTGAAAAAAGAAGTGTTGCTCGAAGGCCTGCAGGTTGAAGAAGAAGGTCTGCCAGATATACTGAGGAAGAGGACAAAGCAACCAGCTCCAGTATTGGAGAAACCAAAGAAGTATAATGACGCTATGTTGATGACTAAGGTAAGAGAGATGGAGGGAGGTAAATTTTCAAAGTAATACCTATCGATGTCTGAGTTGAAATAGTTCGCAAACGATTCCTTCCAATTTTTGAGTACGTAGCAGATATTGTTTGGCCAATTATAGACTTTCGAGCGTTAAATTTGTTACAGGTTCTACCAGCAGGTCTAGACAAATCGATACTTTTAAAGAATGGCAAACTGCCACCAGGAGAAATGCTAGATAATATAACAAATGTTAACAATCAAACCAAAGAAGAACTTATAGCTAACGAAACCGCCCCCGTAGACAATCTAACAGAATCAGAAAGTCTGGAACAGGACGGTGTTCTAGTGGTGAATATATCGACTGACAACATTTTAAATTTAGATGAGTTGTATCCAAATATTCAAATATCAAGCTCAGCTAATAAAGTTGACGAAGTAACTAATAAAATACAGAGTAACAGCCGTGAGATAATGGGAGATACCAACAACAATATAAAAGTAAAATATCCCCCAGAAAATGTTACAGTTGGTCCTGCTCCTACAAATGGAGTGTTGTCTACGAATGAACAAGAGGAAGATATACGTCTTGAGGTTATAAAGAAACCGGGTGATTATTTAGAAGGAAAGTTTCTGGAAGCTAATGATTTGTTAAGGCCAACTGAAAGTCTGCAGAGTCTTACTGAAGAATCTACGAGTAGACAACGCAGAAGGCGAAGAAGACATGGTAATGGAAGACGGTATGAATGTTTTCATATCGTTAATACACGTTTGTTTCTAAATAATTCGTAATTGATGGTCAGTCTCAATATATTTTGTCATTTTAGGCAACGTTTTATCAAACATATAATAATTAAATTCGTTACTTACTTCTCTTAACTATATCAGTTAAGTTTCCTTCTTATAAATCCTGAGTAGATCGATATCTAAAAATAAATTAGATAGGTATTCAATGAACCTTATGTCATTAAAAAGTAAAAAAAAAATGTTAGCGTCTAGAAAAACAAATTAAAAAACCAATTAATGCCGTCGCCTGTGGCCTATTGCTTTCGAGGCGTCGTTGCATATTTTTCACCTAGGTCTGGAGTTTTAATTTAATAACTGCAGTACGCCACTCCAATCTGCAGCTATTGGTTTTTTAATTACTTCTCGCATATTAATATTAAAAAGATTAAAAAATCTGTTTTCAATTTTTATTTGGAATTTCGTAATATTGAGAAAAAGATTATCTTAAAACTTAACAATATGAAGTTGTACATTTTATGTTTTTTAATCTACATTTGCATTAATAACCAAATTAGGTTTCATTCCATTTTTATAGATAAACTTTGCAAAAGTTAAGGCTTATCTCTTAAAGTTATCACTCTTCTCTAGCATATAAAAGAAAAGTAAAGTTTCTGTTTTATATAAACTCGAAATGTAAGCAGTTTACATAAGTGGTCGACGCGATCGTCGGGCCTATTTAGGTCGTGTTTATCGATGTGGAGAAACATGGATAAAACATCTGTCACTTTCTCACCAGTATGTAAGTGCGAGAGTGATGGATGCTTTATCCACCGCGATAAAGAACATTGTAATACGAGCCCTATCATCAGCTTACGTCAATCCTATACATTTTATCGATTTTAGAATAATTTAGCTTCGCGTTATGCATCATGACTAGTATAAAATTGAATAGAGATGCTTTAAATTTACCATCTACGTAATCGGCATGGCGTCCAACGTTTTCCCTGGACGTATACGGTTAAAACGTACCTTGCGACGGAAGGTTATAAAAGCGCCCAAAGTTTGCGAAAATCGATTGTTACCTCGTCGATATAATATTCCTTGCGGCTCTTCGGTCCACGGACGTCCGATGAAATATGCGCTTTGCTCTCCTTTGCTACAAAGGGCTTTGCATCCTACGAAGTCTCAGCCTCGTAATTGCGATCTTCAAAGTCTCCAAGCCCGTACTACTGGATAAAATCTTAAGAAGAATAAAAAACGGACAAGTGTGATAAGGACTCGCCCACCGAGGGCAACCGCACATGACACGGTTAACTCAATTCAAAATTTGGACAACCGTTCCTTGCATAAAGACCTTGTTTTTTTGTTGATGAAATTGAAAATGTATAGTTTTCAGTTTCTTTCCTATACTTCTAGTATAAGACGGTATTACTTACCTCATAGTTCTAGGTCAATAGAATATACCCTATAAATTTTGATTCCCTTGAGAGTGTCGAAATATACGTTTTTTTTTACGGCATAAACGGCCGACTCTTTTTTTAAATGTTAACTTTGAAGTTTGATTTTTCACAGTTTAAACGGACTGTAGACCTGAGTATACCTCTATACATGGTTTTAATTTCAACTCGTATCTCCACGCGTTACCTCTATAGGGTCTTGACAGACAGACGAACGGACGGACAATAAAGTGATCCTATAAGGGTTCCGTATTTTCCTATTTAGGTACGGAACCCTAAAAATCAGAAGTTTTATCATAGATACATGTCTTTGTAAGAGTCTATACTTTTGGAAACATCTTTACGTAAATATATTGAGACAAAAATACTGTCCGCATTTTTGTGATAAGGAAGTAATTACGCATCTAAAACATTGGCTTACTAAAATTCCATGGCTGTTTACTAAATTGATATTTCTCGGAAATGGGTCTGACTTCTTTAGTATAAAATAAAGACGTCCAATTTTCAACATTAGCTTGTAATGTAAATAAATGTTGGTAGTAGATTTTAACCTCTTTCTTATTGAATTGACTTCAATTTTGTATCGTCAGACAATTCCAATCTATATAAATAAAGAAGAAACCGACTGGCTGATTGATCGATCAACGCACAGCCAAGACATTTAAGATGGCGGCTAACGCTGTGTTTTTGGAAACTAAAATTTTTCATGACTAACCTATACCTTAAGCAATACAAATTAATACATTTTCTACACCACCTTTTGTAGGGCAAAAATACTAGGTGACTGAGCTAAAAGTGACATTAAATATACCAGTGATATAATAGTAGTAGGGGCTAAGATTATACAAGCGCAGTGAGCTAACAAATGCGCGATGCCGCCTGCATAGCCATAATACCGCCCATTCATTAGCCTCGTATTGAAGAGCTTGGAACTTGCCTGGCTTAATAGTCGAGTTTATTTCATGAGTCTCGCTTAGCATTTTGCGTTGACAAATTAATGATTTAGCAAAGCATTAGTATTGTTTTTGTTAAACAAACAAGCGCAAGCCAGTTTAAAATAATTACATGATACTTAATCATAATTATGGAATCAAAATGTCAGCATGTTTTCACTCAAGTGGAAACCTCACTATAATGTGGTAATTATGTGGCAATCGATCGAAAAATGGTTACGCGTGCGTAGAGTTTTTTTTTAGGATCTTGTATATTACCTAAAACTATACAGTGAGCAATCGAATTGGGTCAATGTAGAGAATTGGAAAACAAACAGTGTTAAGGTTAAAAAAAAAACAAGAAAATTGATTATTAAACATTTTTAAAACCATGCCTTTTGAGTTACTTGGCGTATTAACATGAAATGCATTGAAAAACTCCCTAACACTTTATTTCAGAGGCCCCAAAAAATGAAAATCTCAGATAAACAAAAAATTCAACATAAATGTCCTATGACATTAAATCAAAGTTACTCTTTCAGATTAAGAAACGTCCACTCCGCTGAGAGAACTGGCCAGAACTCAGTTAAATCTGGCGAACACGGTGGATCACATTCGCAAAAGAAAAATCGTCACCGAAAAAAATACTCAAGCAGAGAAAATAGCGGAGAGAACCGAAAAATAGTCGTACCTGAGCATGAATTTGAGGAGAAATTTAATGTTAAACCACCTCCAAAGAAAACTGGGGCAGGGGAAGGTCAACAATTTGACAATTGGTTTTTTCGAGACGACTCTGAAGATTTAGATGCTATGGAAAGCTATCACAGCAGTAGAAGTAATCAGGTAAGGTATTCTAGTTCTATAGCATAATTTTGGTGATTATTTTTAGCACCAACTCTTAACTCCTACTCTGTTTTTAAGTTACAGAGTAATTTTGGAAAATTTTCACTAGAAGAAAAAGATTTCCTCGCCATTTGAGTATCCTCTCCAAATGTGAAAGTAACCTAAATCGCCATGTTTTTTAGACTATAAATAAAAAGTACTCCATGACATTGGTGTTATACAAAATATGGTCAAAGTACCGATTAAAACCAACAACTAACACGACATTACTAGCATAGGCATTTCATTCAGTCCTCACGGTTGGCATTACAACATTAACAACACTAAAATTGCACATTTATTTAGGACACAAATCACGTTGCCCGTGTGGTGCCGGGTTTAGAATGTTGCCACTCCATGTCTTCCTGTGGATGTCGTAAGAGACGACTAAGGGACTAAAGGCTGTGTAGTGCTGTTAGGCGATGGGTTTGCAACCTGTCACTAATACACTGGATAACATATGAGCCTGGTTGTGCAAAATGTGGTCACAGAATTATCAACAAGTTTTTGGAGTTGTTGGTGAGTCTGTGGCTCTGCCTACCCCACTCTGGGAATGAAGGCGTGAGTTTATGTATGTATGTATGTACAAATCACGTTTAGCATCAGGTGGCATGTATTCCCGCTTGCCTTTCGACTGCCATGAAAAAATCAATGACTTTTCCCCAGACACAAGTTCGCCACCGCGCCGTCCGCGCAGCCACCAACCGCAAAGAACGCATCTGGGAGAATGGGGTCATTCCATACGAGATCGATGGCAACTTCAGCGGTGCTCACAAGTCTTTATTCAAGCAGGCCATGCGGCATTGGGAGAACTTCACATGCGTCAAGTTTGTGGAACGGGATTCATTGCTGCATAAGGATTATATTGTTTTTACGGAAAGACCTTGCGGGTAAGACTCTTTATTTCACCTGGGCCCGTATTATGGTCGCCTTTATCGCGGTGGATAAAGCTTCCGTCACTCTCGCACTTACACACTGGTCAGAAAGTGACATATGTTTTATCTACGCTTATCTACGTCGATAAACACGACCATAATCGGCCCGCTGGATCTTATTTGATTTGTTGTTTATTGTGACGTTTTCATCTTATACTGACTACAGTTTAAATTGCTGTTGAACTCCGCCAGCCAAGTCTAATAAAATCTGAACAAAGATTTAATACATGAGTTTCACAACATTGGTTTCTTTTCGTTAAGTGCTAGTAGATACTTGAATTTTAAAAGGTCCTGCGTGGCCTACTTACAAAATAAAAATTCTTATACTTTGTTCATAATTTTCATATTTTTCGTAGATGTTGCTCCTTCGTCGGCAAGCGTGGCGGAGGTGCCCAGGCCATCTCCATCGGGAAGAACTGCGATAAGTTTGGCATTGTGGTTCACGAGCTTGGACACGTGGTCGGGTTCTGGCACGAGCACACGCGTCCTGACCGCGACCGACACGTGCAGATCATCAGGGACAATATTATGATGGGTGAGTGACGCATTTGGTTGTATAGTTACAACTACTGTTTGCCCTAGGACTCTGTAAGCCCTCTGCGAGGATTCTACCGAAAGATTATCCTAAAGAACAACGAACCTCAGGTCTTGCAGCATAAAAGTATTATTTTGTTTTTAGAATTTAATTTTAATTTTAATTATTTATAATTTTGATGACGACCCCGAATTAGACAATCATAATGAAGATACTGTTATACTAATATGTATTTTTCCATGAAATAAATAAACTAAAGTAGGTAACAACAATATTACTACGAATCATGGTCCTTGGGGAACACAGTTTTAAACGCGTCTATTACTCGCAATTTGTGGAATAAAACCGTAATTTGTTGGTATATTTGTGTACTTGTGTGAAATGCTTACTACCTACTTATATCCAGAAATTCATAATTAGTTATCCTACTACATGCTTTATTTATGGTAAGAGCACTTAAAATTTTACCACAATCCGCATTTTTAAATGATTGACTTTGTATATTTTCCAAGTGGCTTCTTCATTTATCATTTGTATTCTAAACTGAGATTGAATGGTCATTGCCATCAGACAGAATTTATAACTTGGGTTTGCCTCAAAACTCTCTTGTTACAATAAAAGCAACATCGAAGCTGTACATTTCAGTACCAACAAACATATAACAACGAGAGTCGTTTGATTTTAGTATATAAATAGCTGCGTCAAGGTACCAAAATGTACAGCTTTTTCTGAGTTTGACTGTATATAATTCTAGAGCAGTAATCCGAGGAAGCCAACAGCTGTTGCGTGCCGCTCAATTGCTGACACATCCATCATGCCACTCACCTAATTCCGTTAACGACTTGCCTCAAAATTAACGGCTGACAGACATTAATCTTGAGTTAGTTTCTATTAACGGTATAAGTACGTGAAGTACATCAACCGTTAATATGGTATTAATTCATTTTACTAAATTATAATACAATACAATACTCGTTAGTGCACACCACGGGCAATTACAATTGAAAAAAAAACTAAAGTCGCCGTCAATACAATTTGCTAACGATATAAACAAAACCAAACGAACCAATTCACCATGATTACTCGATAATCACGTACTTTTAAAGATCAAGTGAGGTGTTTGCCACGATTTATACACTACTTAATTCATTATTTTCATACTAAGTTTAAGATGAAATAACTATTCATTATACATTATTTTTAATAAAAACACGCTTGGTGAATTTTGAGGTTATGTGTCAAACAGTACTAATTTGTTTATATAGTCAGCAAATTCTATTGACGGCGACTTTATCTAGTTACGTTAAGTTTATTTACTGGGGGAGGCCATCAAAAAACGATCCTAACTCTTTCCTCAAAGGTCGGCAGCGTACTTGCGATTCCTCTGGTGCTGCGGGTGTTTATGGGTGTTTGTATATCATAATCGAAGGACTGTCTATAAGACTGCTATAATCTCTGTCCCTGTCTCTGCCACTTATCGTAATTCGGCCACTTAGGGCCTAATCAAGATACATAACGCTAAATTAGCGATTTTCGAAAATCGACAAAATGTATACGATTGACGTAACGCGTCACGCGTTGACGCTTATGACTACTTATGACAGATCGCGATGATCACTAAACTTTGACGCATTACGCTAACTAGTATTTAAACCAATCGCGTCACTGGTAGATGACATAAATACGAAGAGCCACGTGATATACCAGTGACGAGATTATTTATAAACGAAACGAATAGAAACGCTAGTTAGCGTATTACGTCTTGGCTAGGACCTCGTATAATATATTTAAAGTCAAAAGAAAACAGAAACGTTTTAGCAGTGTTTGCATTTTCGCTAGGACTAAATACTTGTCTACTATTATTTTACTGGGTGTCCCTTTGTTTCACCAACACTAATTTCATGGAAAGTATCAATTCGCAGAAGTTTTGTTTCATAGAAAGCTATTTCTGCTGAACACGTGTTAATGTCGGGTTATTTTAAATATGATTCAAGTAGCGTGAAATCAAGACGGGTTCAGTAGAAAATAGATTTCTATGAAACGAAAATTTTGCGAAGTTATAGGTACGTACATTCTATAAAATGAGTGTCTACAAAACAAGGGAAACCATTTCTACCCTTTCTCAGATCATTTATGTTAAAAAGTTAAAAAGCTATTATTAACTAATTAGTCAATTACTTCCTCGAACTTCATCGGCCTACATAGAATAAATTAATTACAAAGATTTAGTTAGCTCAATTACAAATTCCGAACTTGGTAAATGAAACAAAATTTAGGAGTTCGTGGATCATATTTCTAAACTTTTCAGTTAGCGGAGCAAGTATTTTTGATTAACAATCTATAGCATCGAAATTAATCTTAATTTAAGGAACAATGTAATGGCTGTTGCGTATTATGTTTGCAACAAATTAGAAGGTATAAAACGAAAGTTACTCTAAAGCTATGCATTATAATTCGGCTTAGGGCCTGTTTCACAATCGTCAAGTAAAGCATTCTGACACATATATTTAGCCCTTTCCTTTTCTTGCACTTGAACATAGACAAGGAGAGAGATAACTTTAACTGGCACATAAATTTACTTGTCGATTGTGAAACAGGGCCTTAGATTATTTCCACGTGTTTGATTCACCTGACTGCGTCAGAAAGAGTGTTAGGTTTTTCGAGTGTATTTATGTATATAATCATTGTTTTTTTTTCATTTGTGGTGAGAGTACCGACCAAAGATCTGTCGATCTTTTTAAAGGAGGAATTCTGGCCGAGGTGTGTCATCTTTCGGCGTCTGTTTGCCGCCATATTGAATTTTGATAACTGTCATATCTTTGTAAGTAGTGATACTTACAAGATTAGGAGAAAGAGATTGACATTAGAATCATCAAAATTGGTCCACGCGTTTAGTTTTTAGAGCGCAACAAACTTATATAATAGGCTGATAAACATATTACTCTCCTTCTTCGGCAGTCGGGTAAAAAGACCATTTATAGGTTGAAAGTTACTTTTAATCTCAGAATAATTGACTTTTCAAGCGACAAATAACTATTGCGCGGTCGGTGTCGCCGGTAAAATCTAGGATAAAATATTTTGTGATCGTGTAAAAAGTATTTTTCGCATTATTAAAATGGCTTCCGCTGGTCCGTCTGGGGCGACGGATCGTGGCAGGGTCCGGGATTCGATTTCCGGCGGAAACATCCATAGTATTATGGTTGATGGGGTCGTCTTTAAAAATAATTTAGTGTGATGATAGGACCTTGAATTTTGTAACGCTGTGAATATTTACACGTCCGCACATTCTAGATATTTAATAAGTGTTTTTTTTCTGTTGTTAGCTGTCATGACTTAGAATTAATAATATGCATTTTTGAATGAAGTTTGAATTATAAATTTACCCTAATCAGGGCAAAGGAAATAAATTTCTCGAACCATTTTTAAGGTGACCTAAAAATATCTCTTATAGTCTGTGTCAATCCCATTTAACAATGAAGTAACCACGTCATTAACTCGACCACAGACTCTCTAATAATAACAAATCCTAGAGCCTATTGTTTGATTTACTTTAAACAAAAAAAATATAGGGTGACCTAAAATATCTCTTATTTTCTGTGTCAATCCTATTTAACAATGAAGTAACCACGTCATTAACTCGACCACAAAACAAAGACCAATCCAAATCCAAATCCAAATCCTAGAGCCAATAGTTTTACTTTGAACAAAATTGTTGAAAGTAAAACTATTGGTAACTTGAGTTGTTAGTTCAAGACAAGCAAACACCGAATCAACAAATGCCGGCATGTGTCTTGGACATGAAGAGTTACATCTCAGTCCTAAACAACCAAACCTCAGTGCCCTTACCATGAGTTCAAATTTACAGTACTCGCTAGCGAATCGAATGCTCTGTGGCTTAAGGGAAGATGCATTACGCTAACTATAGTTTCTATTCGTTTCGTTTTTAAACCAATCGCGTCACTGGTAGATCACGTGACTCTTCGTATCACGTCATCTTCCAGTGACACGATTGGTTTAAAAACGAAACGATCTCGCTAACGAGTACGGTAATTGTAATGGTCTCTTATAATGTTTATTCGATAAAAAGTATTTTTTATCACATCTAATATGGTAAGTAATTCATGGTGAATAGGTTGACTGAAAATTTTCAGTCCAGTACAATGAATAATAAAATTTTAAAAAAAATGCTATTTTGTTTAATAGACCAATTACATACTAATCGAAAGTATAAAGCCTATTATAGAATATGCAAAGGTTAGGTTTAGTGCAAATTATTAGTACCGACTTACCTACCTACCCAATGGTTATGATGGGAAAAAATAGTCAACCTAAGGTTTGCATATTCTATAGGCTTCATACGTTCGATTAATAATTAATATGTAAGTAATTGGTCTATTAAACAAGCAATAGCAATTTTAAAAAAAAAACATAATTAGTTTTTTTTGTTATGGACTGTACTGGACTAAAAAATTTCAGTCAACCTATTCGCCATATATTACTGATCATATTAAATTTGATATAAAATACTTTTTATCGACTAAACAGCTGGGTGAAGGTCGTCTCCTATTCGGATCCCCTACTATAACTCATGGTAAGGGCACAGGTATTTGCCATCCTTAGGGTCGTATAGACCGCGTATTTGTATTGGTCTACGTATAAGCAGCTATTTGAGATGAGATACACGAGCGTGTCTAAACGGAATAGGTACTCTTAACCCGAATGTGTCACAGGGCTTATAACCGGGATGTTGTCACACCGTAGCGTAATATGCTCGCCTCGTAACGCCTTACGAATTGAGGTGCTTAGTTACCTCAAACATTTTTAAAAACTATCTCTTTCAAAACAACCAAAGTGATTGTAGTCGTTGTAGAAGTTAGGACCTTGTGCTATACTAGAATAGATACGATCTTAGATTACTGATTCTGATGATTCCTGACGTTGAAGTTGTATAAGTTGTATAGGTTGTTTTTAAGTCTGTCAGCTCGTTTGTATTCTTTAAGGCATTTTTTATAGACATATGTAATCATTATGTTTGTTTCATTTATAATATTAATGATAATAGTGTAATATCGAAAAGTGGTTATTTTAGTATATTAGGTATAGTCTGTGTCAATTGAAATTGCCATAGATGTAAACAAATTACCTAGTACTGTTTGACAAATAACCACAAATATTTAACAAGCGTGTTTTTATTGAAAATAAAGTATAATTAATAGATAATTTAATCTTAAACTTAATGTGAAAGTAAAGATCAAGTAGATAAATCATTGCTAAGATTTCACTTCATCTTTGATTATCGATTAATAATGGTAAATTGGTTCGTTTGGTTGTGTTTACACCTTTGCCAATTTCAATTGGCACAGACTATAGGTACATCACGGCACAAGGGGTTCGTCCGTCGAGACCGTGACTATACCTAGTTCTCATGTATTAATGACACCAATAAAAATAAAAGGGTTTCTTACCGCAGATTAATTCAATTTATGAGTTACCAATATTTCGACGATGTTAAAATCGTTGTGCTTTTTTAGTTAAATTTGATCAGGGAAATGTAAGGTAAAAGCAATATTTTTAGTATGTTACACTTCAGTGCAACAGTAGGTACACACGCACAGTGGAGTTGTCACAGCACATTCAGTCGGGCACGCCTCGCCCGAGCATAATCAGATCCAGAAAGAAAGATGGCTTCCGGCCCATTCACGATTTTAGGCAACTCGAGCGACCCGCTTGGCCCATTCATACCCAAAATGTTTGTAAAACATAAAAAGATACTCCAAGTTTTTTAACAAAGTTGGCAAGCGGCCATGTCGCGATACCGGCTATTTATTTTATAATGGCCAGTCATTTTTGACGGGAAAAAAATATTTTGCAGCATCTGGTACTAAATTTTATTTTATACACGGAACTAAAGTTCACTTATAGGGGCTATAAATGCTAGGCTTTTCTGGTGATATTTGATTTGATTGAGTCTTGTGGTACCACTAGTGTGGCCAGAGGGGCTATTGTCTAATGCACTCGCAATCGCAACCAGCTTCAAAGTGGAGCAATTGTTTTCATTTTGTATGCAGAGGGCTTATTGTCTAACGCACTCGCAATCACGATCGTTTTCATTTTCAAAATCGAAGGCTTGTCTGCATACAAAATGAAAACAATTGCTCCACTTTAAAGGCGGTTCGATTGCGAGTGCGTTAGACAATAAGCCCTCTGGTCTAGTCCCGGAAAAATCGGGAATGTGCTAATAAAAAATCGAGACCTGGGTTTTCAAATCGGGACAGTGCAAATAAGACAGTTGAAAAATCGCTCGAATTACAAACGGCTTACAATGACAAATGTGGTGCACTGTTTTTAACCTCCGGCTACGCTCTAGTGGGTTCCCCTATGGAACCCCTAATCGTCATTTGTCCTAATGCATCGTTTGTCCGAATTTTCGTTTTCCCTAAAGCCATTTTCGCATAAATTTCAAAACTTTAGTGCTGTTATAATAAAACCTTACATACATTAACATTATAACCGCAGATATAATTGGAAACTTTAAAAGTTGCCTGACTCATCTGAAAACCAATTTAGGGCAAATGAAAATTCGGACAAACGATGTGTTAGTACAAATGTTGTTAGGTATTCCGAGGGACGCCCACTCTAGCAATGTGCTGAAAATCAGGACAATTGGCGTCCCGATCAAGGGTAAATCGAGATGTCTCCATAGACCCCTGAAATCGGACTTAGGATTGCAGTCTTGAGATTGTAGTCTTGAGATGCAAATGTCTAATTCGTCACAGATCTCACTTACCATCAGGTGGCCTGTGTGCTCTTTATCCTTTACCATTCTATAAAAAAAAGATTGGGCTAACTTAGATAATCTCAGATAGAAAATATCGCAGCCATTTGGCGAATATGCTATGCCTTCCATTGATGTCGACATCAAACGCAAGCAATATATAAAGTGATTGATAAACTTTCCTGTTTTTTTATTAACATGCTTTGATCTGTTGTTTCTTTTGTCTGAATTGGGAAGAATAGTTGAAATATATCTTTAAAAGCAATTGTCAAGGTTAACACATTATGTCGTAACCAAAATGTTAAGAGTATATAGAATTAGGTTGGTAGGTAGTATACATAGGTTAAAAACCTAATTACTGGCCTCTAAAATACCAGTTACTGGCTCATTGTGATTACTGAATTATCGTCTCTATCACCTTATGTTAAAGTTCATGTTGGCAATAATTGGTAGGTGGTCATAGGGCAGTTCACTCCAATTTTTCAGTTCACTACCTACCAATCGAAGAACTTATTTTATGCCATTTTTTTTTAATTTTCACTTGCTTCGTTCTTATGCAAGTTCATTTCGAACCTTTTCACGTTATCATAATGGCTGAAATTCGGAATATTTTAGCAAACCTGAAGGCAATGCAATATTATGGTATCTAAAGCTGGGCATTAACGACCGCTCCAACAAGCCGAATAGAGCAGCTTCGCGCCAAAATCGATCCGTGAATGTCAAAACTGTAGCGTTTAAAAGTACTAAAAGTAACCCGAATGGAATTATCGTGAATGTCGGAATTAAACGTCGGATCACGCCACGTCACCGCGCCAAGTGGCGTCATCGTTAATGCGTTCTCTGGCTGCCATTTTCTAATAAAAAGATAAAAAAATAAAATACATTTATTCAGTAAGTAGGCCGCACGGGCACTTTTACACGTCAGGAATAAAGAATAAAACGCAATGTAGCGGAAGCTAAATGGCGTGGCGCAACAGTGCATGCGGTTAAAATATTACGTCTATCCGGTTGTGTACACTCCATCTGTCGCCGAGACAAACGGCGCGTCCGTTAATGCCCAGCTTTAGAGTTGATCTGGGGGCCCAGTCAAGACGCATAACCGCTAAGTTACTTTTGAAATTTTCCGGGATGAAAGTAGCCTGTTTGTTAACCCAGGGTACCAGCTATCTCCACTTTAAATTTCATCCAAATCTGCAACGTGAAGGAGTAACAAACTAACACACTAACACAAATAAATAAATTTATAACATTAGTAGGATTGATTTTACTTTTTACATTTTGCTTTAGAATTTTATTGTGTTTTCTTAGACTGTGTTTCCACTATAGTTTCGACAAAACCAGCTGGGGCACGTTTTATAAAGCTACAATTTTACAGGTCTAAACTGGCAAAACTGCTGGTTGTCATTGGTCGAGGTCGTGTCAAATAGAAACTTGTGACCTGTAAATTGTAATTTGTAGTTTTATAAAACAGGCCCCTGGTGGAACCGCTACCTTAGGTTCATATCCAACAAAAGCCAATTAGTTATAATTATGTTTACATTTAACTGACCTCATTGCAAACCTTGCAAATAGATAACAGTCCAGAAAAACAACTAACACGTTGAAACAGTTTTCTTACTACAAAATAACTTGCCTCAATTTGTTTATTTGTGACAGATTAGTTAAATGATTTACTAACAACATTAAACATGTAAATCATTGTCAATTTAATTTAACCCTTATAGTTATTTTGTATACTAAACTATACATTCCTTAAGGTACATTTTTGTAAATTTTAAATTTAAAAAAACCAATGAAATTCCATGGGAGCCCCCCTTAATATTTATTTTATTCTATTTTTTGTTGTTATATTATACCGGAACAGAAATACATCATCTGTGAAAATTTCAACTGTCTAGCTTTCACGGTTCGTGAAATACAGCCTGTGGCCCGTTTCACGAAGCTACAAGTTACAAATTACAAGCAGAACTCACTTTCTAGCAAAAGGAGTTAGAAAGAGACTTCCGCTTGTAATTTGTAACTTGTTGCTTCGTGAAACGGGCCCCTGGTGACAGACAGACAGACGGACAGACGGACAGACAGACAGACGGACGGAGTCTTAGTAATAGGATCCCGTTTTTAACCTTTGGGTACGGAACCCTAAAAACACGATACTAAAACACGATATCTATTGCCTGTGATATACCTAACATAAAACGATGTAACAAATAACAATGTTAAAAAGTAATAGAAAATTAAGATATAAAATAAAATGTATGCGTAAATATGAACGCGCGTGCGAGCGAGTACTTAATTGTGTGTGTTTGCGTCCGTTTGTGCGTAACTACACTTATTATGGTATTATTAGGTAATTTGTTGTATTCATTAATAAGGTCAGTAGGTAATTGATGGTTAGTTTTGTTAACACGGTAATTTAAAAGTTCGGATACGGTCACGGTTCCTTGGTAATCCTTTTGCAAAGACAATCTAAGTTTCTTTTAACTGATGCCTACGTATTTGTAACAAATTGTGTTGTGCGAATATCCAACTTGTAGTGTTGGAGTAGATACCTACATCCACTTTATTTAAACTAAAATGCTACTTACTGGTGTGTATTTCTTTTGCTCTGTAACAACAAATAATAAAAATAAAATATGAATTAAAGGTGGGTTCCATACAATAATGGTACGGAACCCTTCGTGTGCAAGTCCGACTCGGACTAGGCGGGTTTTTATATAATGTTTGATTGTTTTAAAATACTTACCGCCTGTTACACAATCGACAAGTAAAGCATATTTGACAGATAAATTTAGCCTTTTCTCTTTCTAACACTTGAAAATAGACAAGAAGGGAACCAACTTTAAATGGCAGATAATTTTACCGGCCGTTTGTGAAACAGGCCCTTATTCTGTTTCATTAGCGGCCTGCACACGTAAAGTTCGGACCGCGGGAAACGCCACGCGCCGCGCCAATCTTCGTTCCCAATCGTACGTGTAAATGCAACTGTAATAGTAAAATAGTAAAAAATGTACGGTTCGGAACGAAGATTGGAACGGCGCGTGGCGTTTCCCGCGGTCCGAACTTTAGGCTGCTGTTATCAGTGGCATTATTCCATTCGTAAACAGATCTCAGTACGGTACTTAAGCGAGCTAGAAATGAAGCTAATTAATAAGGTAATTATGCCACACGGTAACTAGGAACATCTGCTAATAGGTCAGGGTTTATCCGTTGGAGTAATCTTAATGACTGTGCGAGCGTAACCCGGTAGCCGTTGCTAATTTGCAGTGGGTGTGGGTTCAAAAGTCACTGTACAAAACGTTGCAATTAGCGATTTCCGCAGTCAAATCATGGCCTTGCTTCTAGACATTCAAAAATAATTTACTTACAATGTCTTTATTTACTTACAACAACTAAAGTACTTGCATATATCTGTAGTTGATGTTCTTTACTAGTTCATAGGTAGACGTCTGTAATTGGCACTATTGTCTTGTTAAATTAAGGGCCTGTTTCACAATCGTCAAGTAAAGCATATCTGACACATCATAGTTTATACTTTTGCAAATACAACAAAAAAAAAAAATGGTGGTCCATACAAGAATGGTACGGAACCCTTCGTCCGACTCGCACTTGGCCAGTTTTTAACATCATCATTACTAATTTATATTTATGACCGTGTTGGGAACAAAGTGTAATTTCCAACGGTATCTAAATTACAAAATTAAAAAGCTAACATGTCACTTCAACCATTTCGAACATGAAAAATTAAATTTTAATCTACTTATGGTTTAAAATTAGAACAAGTTAAAAATAACTTCGTCCCTTTGAAAATCCTTACATTTCACGACCCGCTTTCCTCTATAACGGTAATCTTAACAACGTTGGTAATTAGGTCACTCTGCTTCACAGGAATAACTAAAATGCCGTGTAACCATCCCATCCCACTATGTACCTGACCTATCTCATCCACAAATTACCCTTAACTTAACCAAAAATGAACTTAACTGTACTTAAATTAGAGTAGAATTCTAAAGGCAAGTGACAGTATAAAGAAATTCCAACCTGATTGTAAGGTGATCAGGTTAATTCTAGAATGAAGCCTGTCCGAATTCTGCATTGTTAAAGTTCCTAGGATGTCCTGAAGAGTTATTATAACATGGCTATATAGCTCATTTTAAGGTGAGCGTAAAGGACGGAGCTATAGCAGTTACATAACTCTGTCCTTTTTTCTCAGCGTAAAATGAATTGCACTGTTACGTCATAATAACCCCACTGGGCTCTTTAGTGAATCGTCTGCGAGTTTTGCTGATAACTTTATATGCTGAATCGGGATTCTGGATTAAATTAGGTCGCTTGTTAGTTTAATATGGAGACATTGTTATGCCGTGTGGTGCCGGGTTTAGAATGTTGCCACTCCATGTCTTCCCGTGGATGTCGTAAGAGACGACTAATGGACTAAAGGCTGTGTAGTGCCGTTAGGCGATGGGTTTGCAACCTGTCACTAATACACTGGATAACATCTTAGCCTGGTTGTGCTAAATGTGGTCACAGAATTATCAACAAGTTTTTGGAGTTGTTGGTGAGTCTGTGGCTCTGCCTACCCCACTCTGGGAATGAAGGCGTGAGTTTATGATTGATGATTGATGATATTTTTATGTTTTCCATACTTATTTATATACTATGGTTGGGTGATGTATTCTTAGACCAATTTTTTGTTATAATGAAAAATTACTTTCCTTAGGGCCTGTTTCACAATCGTCAAGTAAAGCATATCTGGCACATAAATTTAGCCCTTTCCTTTTCTTACACTTGAACATAGACAAGGAGAGAGCTAACTTTAACTGGCACATTACTCGTCGATTGAGAAACAGAGGCCCGTAGTGGATAGTTGGATAGTGCATTGGAAGGTGTGTGTTGTAGATTTCAGTTTTTATTAAAAAATAATATACTGAGAACGGGATCGATTATAGGATTGCTGCATACAATGTAGCATTTCACGTAAAGTAATTTTCTGCTGTCTTGTTGTTTCAGCAAATCATTATTAGGTATGTTGATTGATTACGTTGGTTAGAATTGTTTGTGACAGACGATGAAACAAAAAAAATCTGTCAAATAAATAGTTTTAGGGGCAAGATTTTGCTGCCGACTGTACTTTTTTTGCAGAATTTATCTGCTTATCAAAGACCAAACTAATGAGCCTTAACATGGAGGGTCTACATTAACTGTCGCCACCTTTTGACTACGTCATCAGATCAAAGAAACTATTGCCTAACGCGCTCGCAATCGCAATCGACTTCAAAGCGGAACAATTGTTTTCATTTTGTATGCAGACAAGGCTTCGATTTTCAAAATGAGAACGATTGCGATGGCGAATTCGTTAAACAATAAGCCCTCAGCTCTTTGATACCATAATATTGCATTATCATCGGATCCTTCCACCCCATTCAAATAACGGAAACTAGTTCAAAATTAACTTCAAAATCTTTTGTATTCACATGTACCTCATTGCTAAAAATGACAAACATAAATATATTTGTAACGATATATTTGGATTATTAAAAACAAAAATATTAAACGTGTAACAGAACCGTTAAAGGCTTAGCCAAGATTAATAAAGAGCGTTAGTAAACTGCAATATAATGAACTTTTCTCAAAAACATGCTATGGAATGTTGATGTTATGTTCCTTATAGGCTGCAAAGTATGACGTTTCAGGTGCGGCGAGGACAAGAGGTCATTAATGGAATTTCATACAAATCGTGCAGGCCTAGGCCGGCAAAGTCCTCTTTTTTAATTTCCATTCCACATACATTTTTGGCACAGGCATCATGACATTCTGCCACTATGTGTATTAAAAACTTTTGTCCCGGCCTCTGTAGTAATGTGCTATAATTTGATGGACCGAAATAAAAACATTGGGATGCGTCTCGTTCATTTGCTTTTAAATTGACAGCATTTTTTTATTTTGCATTATTTTAATTCAAATCAATTCCCAAGAGAACGTTAAGGGCATTAAACCTGGTTTGTAATACCGTTAGTTGTAAATGGATCCATTTTCCTTTCTTATTAATTCAGATCACGATGAGATTAAGAAAACTTAATCTCTTTGGATAACGAAAGGTCCAATTTGTTTTGGATGACCATTATGGAATTATAATGATATCTGAAAACTTAAACTAAGCAAATGCACATTTAATACAACTATTAGTTAAATTGTATTTCGACAACATTGAGTTTTGAATTAATGGTTTTCACTCCTGTTAAGGTGTATTTCGCCAAAATTGAATTATTAATAGACAATCTTCTTCTTCTTAAAGTGCCTCTTCAACTTAGTGAAGGTTGGCTATCAGCTGCTGGAATCTGTCCAATATTAAAGAAATAAGTCCATGGATATTGCGCAAGGACAATTGTTCGGTTAAGGAGGATTTTCCGCTGCTCGGTGTCACATTTGTGGCGTTATCTATGAAAAGGGATCTTATTGTCGGCGCTTCCGGCATTATTAACGATGCTCCGATATAAATACAACGTCGTGTAATGCAGTGCGGCGGAAGCGCCATCGACAATAAGGTCCATTTTCATAGATAACGCCACATTTATATGTATTTAGCTGGGTGCCGGCGACACCGACCGGTATCACAATTCAAAGGAACCTCGGATGCCGCGGACGCTAATCGGCGTCACATTTACCTAAGCCTGAATACCACGCCGCTGCCAAGCGCTGGTATCGCAGCATAGTGAGGTTGAGTAGGTACGCTAGGCAATGAAAGGGTAAAAAAAAGACATCATTCTGACTCATTTTTTTTTCTTCAGGTCAAGAATACAACTTCAACAAGCTGACTGATGAAGAAGTGAACTCCCTTGGGCAGACCTACGACTACGATTCCATCATGCACTACGCAAGGAACACCTTCAGCAAAGGGACGTATCTGGACACAATTCTGCCGCTGGAAGTGCATGGGAAGAAGAGGCCAGAGATAGGGCAAAGAGTGAGACTCAGCTTGTCGGATATAGCACAGACTAATCTGCTGTATAAATGTGCTAGTAAGTTATTTTGATTATTTATTATTTCGCTGCTTATATACAAAAGCGCCACAAATCAAAATTAAAAATAGTTTGATTTCAAACTTAAAGTAAAGAGCATTCTGAATTTAAATGCAACACAAACATAATTATTTTGATTTGTGGCGCTTTTGTATATAAGCAGCGATTTATTTGTTTAAATACTTTATTGCACAAAATTAAAACAGTGTACAAAAGGCGAACCTCTACCAGTCAACCTTAAGGTGAAACAGAAATCAAAAAGTAGGTAGGTGCAATAAAATGACAATCCTTTCCCTTTATCTAAATTTTGAAAAAAAAAACTATTATTTGATGTTATTATGTGTCACAAGTAACAAACATACCTAGATCGACGGCACCAATGATAGACACTTTTATCTGACAGGCACCAGTAATGGACACTTCACTCTTGATTCAAATTTCATACGGTTCTAAATTGATTGTTGCAAAACAAATGAAATCTTACCTTCTGTAAAATAAGAATCAAGTGTCCATCATTGGTCTTTGTCCATTACTGGTACCGTCACCCTAGTAGGGTCTCTATTCCACTGGGTAAAACCATATTGCCTTTGACGTATTATCGTATTGTCAACGTGACGATAGTTCTTATTTACTTGACATTAATGGCGCCTGAAATTAAAAACAATACGATAAAATATCTAAAACAGTTTACCCGGTTGAATAGAGCACTTGGTATATGCCGTCCCAATTTTCGGGTAAATCTATATATATATATATATAAAATGAACACCTATTTCTCCTGGTCACGTTATAACTTGAGAACGGCTGAACTGATTTGGCTGATTGCTTTTTTGTTGCGTTCGTCATTGTTAGGACAAGGTTTGTAAAAAAGAAAATAATTGAAAAATCTACCGGGAAAGTCACAAATTTGCAGCGGGGCGAAGCCGCTGGCGGGCCGCTAGTACCCAATAAATACTGAATTGAATTTGATGTTAAATCAGTCTTATGAAAAAAGTTTTAATTATTTTAAGACTTGACTGACAACTCTTCGAAATGAATAAAATTAAATGACTTTTGCTATTAGATGAGCGTAAAATTTTGCCTTGGTATTTAATCTATTTTTAGTCATTCCTAAATATTTAATTTTCGTTTACCATTTAAACTTAAACACGCAACATTTATTTGACAAAAACACACTGCAATACAACAAATATAATCGAACATTTTAACCGATAAAAATAAAAAGTAAAAAGATAGAATATAAAAACATTTATAGACAAGTAGGGAATTTAGAGACGTTGCGCTGTAGTGTGAGGTCAAAAAGAACACAGCTTAGCATATTACATTATTTGCATTATTATGTTCATAAAGTTTTATAATTTAAAAGCCGATTTGCACGGATCTAATTTCGTTATATGTTTTCCTCCCTATTCATTTAAGCACATCACGTTGACAAATTGAGCCACTGTGAGCCTCTATTCAGATTTAATTGCAAGCTTATGACCGTCAACTCCCAAAACTCCCAAAACCCTAATTAGCGGAAACAATAATTACTATTGTGTTGCTTAAGCCTTACAGCCATACAATGATAAAAGTGGAAGTATAATTGTTTTGTTATGAATTAATTAATAGGTGACTATAAAGACTCTTCCAGTTGTTAAAGACCTATTGTTATTACCATTATACTTGCGAATGTAATCTCATTAAAGTGTCATAATAGTAATAATACTTTCATCGGTAGATGCGGAATTATTTCTACCTATCGTTTAACAACTATTTTACTTCTGGTTTCGACACTGTCGACAAAAACCAGGTTACCTCTGTAGGAATTTCATTATCAGTCCGGCTGGCGAAGGTATTACATTTACACAATATGAGTTTTATGGTATTTACCTCTTCGCTGCACTGCAATTCCGGTTAATATCACACCTTATGCATTATGGATCTAAAGCAAGCCGTCCCAACTTTACCTGAGTTAAACAATTACCTATAACCCATACACATTAAAATAGTCTTTGCCCATCTAGAAGAATGTACAGTTGAACTTTTAAGTAGCTGCACACTTTTGTACTTTATCGCTTTAATGCCTTTGACAGATTAGCGCAGCAGTTCAAACTGACGTTACAGTGACAGAATACTAAAGTATCGATCGTACTTTTGAAATGTTTTCCTTTTCAAATGCAGCAGTGATTCCGGAGACTACCACGCTCCACAAAAAACTGCAAAAATTTGCACTCCCTCTACATAATATAATAGGTATTGGTTAAGATCCTACCCATTATTGAACCCTAACCTAAATTTTTGTGCAGAATGCGGCCGCACACTCCTGGGCAACTCCGGTTGGTTCAACTCCCCCGGCTGGGGCTCGGAGGTTGCGCCCGCGACGCCCGAGCGATGCGAGTGGCGCATCGTCGCCACACACGGGGAGCGAGTCGTGCTGAATATCACTGGTAAGTGAATTTAGAATAAAGGGAGTTAACGTTACAATGATTTACTGTCATTAGGTTCAAATGGAAAATCGTCCACTTGAAATTATACGTCAGATCAGAAAAATTACCATTTCAAATACAACAAAATGGAAAATTATCCATCCTGAATAAAGTTTAAAATGGAATCATGTCCCATGGTAAAATTGTCCAATATGATATTGGTCGAAAAAAATATGTCTATATGTATTTACGTACACTCAGAAATATGACCATGTAAATACGTCCTACCTGAAATATGTACAATTTATATTATATTTATATGGTCTTTATACATATTAGACTACGTTCACTTGTGAGTATTTCATTTTGCTCATAATTTATAATGGACAAAATTCCACTAGGACTTAATTCATTTACAACGAAAATAAATTTGGTTATAAATACTTTTCAGCACAATTACATTTTACCTAAATTCACTTTGCATACTATTACTTTTGACCCAACTTCAAAATGGTTATTTCACGTGGACGATTTTCCATTTGTACCTAATGACAGTAAATCGTTACAATGTCTTTTCCCATAAAATAAAACACTAATAAGAAATGTACAAAACAGTGTAATCCGTCTTAAATATATGTTAATTATCCACTTATAACGGCGGGAGGGGTTCAATGATGAGTCCAATATGACAGGCCAGCCAATTGTAGTCTCGGCTAAAGACGTTAGACTAGCTATAGCTAACATGAAAAGAGGTAAGTCTCCGGGGCACGACGGACTCAGCATTGAGCACTTCCAGCACGCGGGCCCGCACATTGGGAGGTTATTATCTATGCTGTTCACGCTCTGCATGAGACACACTTATTTGCCTCCGGATTTGATGAAAACTGTGGTCATTCCCCTAGTTAAGAATTCTACAGGAGATCTCGCGGATAAAAGTAATTATAGGCCAATTTCCTTGGCTACAGTCACCGCAAAGGTACTAGATAGGATTCTTGACACGTTTTTGAACCTACATGTCAAATTACATGATGCTCAATTCGGCTTTCGTGAAGGACTATCTACTGAGAGTGCAATATTAGCCTTAAAACATACAGTTAGCTATTATGTTAAGAGAAATACGCCCATTTATGCTTGTTTCTTGGATCTTTCTAAGGCTTTCGATACCGTGTCGTATGATATACTATGGTCAAAGCTAAAGGAGACAGGCATAAATCCGGCTGTGACAGGAATCATGTCGCACTGGTATAGCAATCAGATAAACGTGGTAAAGTGGGCTAAAGGATATTCAGATCCATATGTGCTAAAGTGTGGGGTGAGGCAGGGGGGGCTCACCTCACCTAGATTGTTTAATTTGTATATGAATGCACTGATTGAGGGGCTTAGCAGCATTCGTGCTGGCTGTAGAATTGATAATGTTTGTGTAAACAATATTAGTTATGCGGACGATATGGTGCTGCTGAGCCCATCAGTATCAGGCCTTAAAAAGCTTATTGATACATGCGAGATGTATGCACAACAGCACGGTTTGAAGTACAACGCTATTAAAAGTGAGTTCATGATTTTCAAAGGTAAAATTAAGTGTCCAGCCTACTCGCCCAAAATATTGTTAAACGGAGTTCCTTTAAATTGTGTTACACATTTCAAATACCTAGGTCATATTGTGACTGAGGACCTGAAAGACGATCTCGATATAGAGCGGGAGCGCAGGGCGTTGTCGGTCCGAGGCGGGATGCTGGCGCACAGGTTCGCGCGCTGCAGTGCTCAAGTGAAGCTGACTTTATTTAGAGCTTACTGTCAAAGTTTCTATACGTGCGGCCTGTGGGCTAGTTTCAGGCTGAGGCCCTACAATACCCTGCGAATCCAATATAATAACATTTTTAGGATGCTGTTTGGGCTTCCTCGATTCTGCAGCGCCTCTGGGATGTTTGCCGGAGCTAGTCTAGAGGACTTTTATGCAGTAGTACGGAAAAAGACTGCCTCTGTGGTGAGGCAGATGAGGGGGAGCACAAATAGCATTCTGAAAATGATAGCAGGGAGGTGGGATTCGGATATTCTCCGCCGATACACCGACCTCCATGTCTTACGACACTAAAATAGTTTAAGTATGTAACTTATTAATATTAATTTACTAACGTAGTTTTTATAAGTTTTAATAGTGTTTTTGTAACTAACAACCTATGGATCTGAGAAGTCTGAAAATAAATTATTTTTATTTTTATTTTTTATTTATTTATAACCAAGGACATTTATTCATTTTCTAAAAATGCTTGAAAATACTCCACAAAAATAATAATTCCATTAAGAGTCTGCAAAACCTCTGAACTAATGAAATAAAACTGTCGTCAGTACCTTTGAGACACTCCGTTCCCCTGAAATCATTATCAATTAGGATCAATCTAATTTAATTTATTCGTTCCCTTGATTGACGAAAACATGAATAGCTGTAGCAAAAAGGTTCTTGATCAAAAGAAATATGTTGGTCGCACGGGATTTAGTTAGATAATTTAGGGGACAATTTTAATGAAACAAGCTTACTAAAAAAGCAAGCTTTAAAAAAACCCAACTGCGGTTTGGATAATGCCTTCAAAGTAATTTTACTTTTAATCATGTATATATTTTTTATTTCGCCACTTTCACATTTTAAATAATTTTAATGTAGCCTATGACACTCTAGTGGTTAAGACGAATCTAACCACGTGTATAATTTATTAAAATCGGTTTAGCCGTTTAGAAGTTACGAGCGGACATTGAGTCGGACATATATACAAGTCAAACACATGACCCTCCTTTTGGGCTTTGCCGCAGTCGGGTAAAAAGGAGATGGAATTTTATGCTCTGTGTCCGTTTTTAATCCGGAAATACTATATTGCACTTTTTACATGGCGATGACATTAAATTTTGCAAGTAGGACTTTTTTGAAGTATGAATAGAAAAGACGACGACTTTTCAAATATACTAATATTTTTTTAACTGTTGAAGTCGTACCATAGATAATCAAAACTGGAAAGTTTCAAGCAGTCAAAGGGACAGCGCTATAGCAGTAACATATTTGTATATCTTGCCACTTTCTAATACGGTTTTAGGCAAAGTTGTGTTATTTTCGTACTCGCTTAATCCACCGACCAGCCTAATATGACCTTCACGAACATACGATTAGTCTATGAAGAAAGTCATGACATAAAAATTATTTTATAATGATGAAAGAGCTTAATTACAGTATATATCAGCAGAATAAAACACAGCAATATAGTATACCTAGTCAGTTTACTGTATTTTTTATTATGATATTTTATGCTGTAATTTGAACTGAAGCGCTACTATCAAACATTATCTAGATCGACTAATAATAATTACACATTTTCTTTTAATTTGGTCAAATTTAAATGTCACAATGACAGAAAAGGACAAGTCATAATTATGTTAAGCACACATTAGGTATTACGCTTTTATAAATAAAAGGGTTATGTTCTACGGCGTTTATGGTTTTTTACTGAAGCATTAAACTTAATTTAAAACATAAACTAGTCGCTGATTTAAAAATACACCCTGTATTCAAAAGATTTTATGAGAAGCCTTCTTTAATTTTCACATTCAGTTTTTTTTATTAAGAATACTCGGGACAATAACTTTTGAAATTTTTGAGGTTGTTATTTCTGCAGTACCACATCGAATTATTAACACTATAATGTAATATCCGTAGCAAGAGCTCTCACGCGAAAAAGAGCGGTCTCGAGAGCTTGCCGAGGGCCCTGGCAACTCAATTTCGTGTAGAGTACCCGGGATACGAGACAATGGGTAAAGGCGATGGATAAGTATTTGCCAGTTTTAGAGGGCTTAGAAAGGTCCTATTTCAGACGTGTCTTATACTGGGCCTCTTTTCAACTCGGTAAAAACGTATTGCCTTGTAGTGTAGCTGATTTACATTGGTCCAGTAAAAGTTTGCCAGTAGAAATACATTGACGAGTTGGTTTTCACGTTTGAGGCGAGAGCTATTGTAACGACGAAATGTACTTCAACCGGCATCCTTTTTTTGGACCAATGTAAATCAGCTATTAAGCCCGATTTACATTGGTCAAGGACAGTGGCAAGTACAGTGCCAAGGACAGTGGAGTGAAAAAAACCTGTCAAGTGCGAGTCGGACTCGCGCACCGAGGGTTCCGTATTGAAGATAATATGCTTGGTAACCGCAAAAAAAAAACTCATTTTGTTATGAGCTTAATTTTCCAGGTAATAAGGTCCATTTTGACTAGCCTAAATTTTAATACAGATTTTCTTGGTCTTTTTGTTATTTCTCAAAAACTGTAAATAATGAACACTTCATTTTATTTTTTACCATTAAATATAAGTAATTATCTATACTGGTTTTTTTTCAGATTTTTTGATTAATAAACTTCGAAGATGAGGGGGGGGGTCGGTCATTTTGTGTACATTTTTGGCTATAAATCAAAAAGTGCACCAAAGAAATTAAAAAAAAAATACTTTTGAAATGTGCAGATTAAGACCTTTCATATGACACCCCATTTGCTATAATCGAACCACTTTCATTTTTCAACCCCCCATTCTAGACCCCTTTTCAATTTTTAATAATATTATATTTTTTTACTAAAAATAGATGCGGGCAAGCAAGTTGTACAACTATGCCAAATTTCAAGTTGATAGCATTTGTAGTTGCTGAGAAAACCTGCTGTGACATACAGACAGACAGACAACGAAGTCTCACCCTATGGTATGGTATGGAACCCTAAAAAAGAAAGCGATTCTGTTTGGATCCACTGGCAAGGCAACTTGCCTCGCTACTGCCCTGTACTGTCCACTGTCCTTGACCAATGTAATTTGGACTTTATGGTATTGTTTTAACTCGGCTGCCATTACTGTCGAGTAAATAAGAGCTATCAAAACGTTTACAATACGTAAACAAATCAAAAGCATCAATCATTTACAAAGTAAACTGTACTTTTAATAGACTTTTTCACTAGGTATTCTATAGGCATCTTGAGAGATATTTACCTATTAACACACCTCCCAAATGTTCTCTCGCTCTCTCTTAATCTCGGCAAAATTAAGGGATATATAACTGTATTTTCAAAAACTGCAACTTACTAAGACAACACGTTTCAGTCTGTCTTAAAACATATTAAGTAATGTTATTTAATCTCTTCCAAATACCTATTAATAATCTAAACATACCTTCTCAAATATTTGTCTATAAATTCGATATATGTACTTCCAATAAAGCAGATAAAACAAACGTGATTATATTTAGGATCGTCGCCTGGGGGCGATCATTTCATTTGCTTCAAAAAATAACAAGGAATTTTCGGCCCATCGAGATTTGTCCTGCTTTTCTAAAAATAAATCAAATGTGTATCGACAAACCTGAACGAGGATCTTGTTTGCTTTAGATATGTTACAAATAATACATTTACTCAACGATGGTAAATATCCCATGTTACTTTGAGACATACAATATCCCATGTCACCTTGATACAGAAACAGCCGCGATTTAGCGACTAATTTATAAAATTCAGATGTATCCCATTTGAATTTGATAACATTCTAACAAATGAAAATTCAAACACCATTTAGATAAATGAATAGGACTTTTAAACACTTTTCACCATAAGATATTATATTTCGTTCTATTCTAATTTGAATACATTGATTACTAGAATTGGGAATCTGATAGGTAACTCAAATCCTAAAAAAAAAAAACCTATCATATGGCTATTTTGACTAATTTCTCATGGGTACCTATACTTAAATATAATAATAAGCACTTTATATTTTATTTATTAATTATTAATAATATTCATCAAGGAACTTACTTAAAAAAGGATAAAAAAATAAAATTGCCTTTTCTTTTAAATCTAGTCCATACTATTTTCAATGTACCCGTATTCGAAAACCATTTTGAAGATTAGAGTTTTAAAGCCGTCCTATCTTTTGTGCTTTGAAAATACTTAACTATTACTTACACTTGAGTTTAACCAAAGTTTAGTAGAGTAAGTTTAACCTTTGTTCGACTTTCATTCGACTTGAAGTGCTTGTAGTTGTTTCTTATAGTTTACGCGAAAATCGTTTGAAGGTAATGAAGGTATATCACTCCTTTTTAATCTTTTTTATCATTAAATTTAAGTATACCCATACAAAGTCTAGACAATAAAGTGGTCTATAAAAGCATGAGGATGAAGTAATGAATATTAAAAGAACAATATACTGGATCACCTATTATAAAATTATACGAGTATTATAAATATTATAATACGAGTAGGTATCTTGAATTACCCATTCCCTATACATATATCCTTGATTAATCATGAAACTTAACACCTTTTGAATGTTTCTTTTTAATGTATCCCTTAGTAGACATTAATACTTTATGTGAACAGAATGAATTCTAAACCCCTTACTAATAAACGTTGAGTAACGGTGGTATAGCTATACAATGTTTTGTCCTTATCTGTCATTGTGACATTTGAATTTGACAGGTAAGGACAAAACATTGTATAGCTATACCACCGTTACTCAACGTTTATTAGTAAGGAGGTAAGGATTTAGCGCCAACCTAACTCTTCACATTCATGTGATTTTAAAGCCTATGGATAAAAGGCAGCAAGTTTTTGTTATTGATTTTTGAAAAGCTTACAACAGGGTAAATCAGTCATTTATTAAAAAAAATGTTTACTTATGTCATACACGTGGAAATTCCCTACGGTGGCGTGCGTATACATAACAAACATGGCGCAAATAGTTATTACAAACAGAAGTTACTGGCCAATCTCACAAATTGTATATCCGGGGTACCTCAGGGATCAATTTTGGATCCTAGATACTTACATTATTTGAGCCATGAAAAAATGTTAACGTATTTTACCATAAATTTAGCCATATTATTACCCCCTTACTAATAAACGTTGAGTAGCGGTGGTATAGCTATACAATGTTTTGTCCAAAAAAGTTTCATTTTGAGGTTAGAAAGTAGTTTACCATAATATGGGTAACAACTTTCTAACCTCAAAATGAAACTTTTTTGGCTTAAACTTATATTATAAGACAAGTAAGTCTGAACAGGGTTCTAATATAAATTGGTTAATATTTTAAAAAAATATATATGTTACCGATCCTTCACCGCAGGTGACCTATTGTCAATTCCAGCGCTGGTAAACACCAGCACAAGTATAAGCATACAAACGTATCTCCGTTACGTTTCTATTCCGAAATTAATGAAACCACATTGTAATCCTTTCGTAAATCCATAAATCTAAGTATGAAAGTAGCTCTTCACGGATTGAGAAAGTTTGATCCCCCCGCGGTTGCACTTCAAACGAGGACCAGTTAATCTTAATACTGGTTAACAGTTGAAAATTCCCTCGAACAATCATAGTTCCGGCGCTGGATTTCTATTCGAAAGCCAGCGAATTAATAGCTGTAAACTGTGGAACCGCAAACGTAACCTAAACTGTAGTGACCAAGGAAAATTTACGATCTCTGACCGCCACTTTAGCTAGCCCTACCTCTATTCCCTGCCCCTTCAAAATCTATATGAAAAGGAAGACGCTTTATGGATATTGAGGGGTCTAGATATGTTGGGGAGTTTGGTTGGAACGGGATTCTGGTATTGCCCGAGGCTCGGTAGAGTGGAAAGTTATTGCTCCCTTTAACATTCGGTAGTATACATTGTACACAATATTAGTGCTGAGAGTTTTTATGCAAAAGGTAAGTCTGGAGGAATATAAGTTCTTTGTGCTCGTTTTGTTTTTAGTAATATTCCATACTGCCACTTATCATCTTTAAAAATTAATGTCGTAGTTCATGACGTAACATGTAATCACGCGTACTAAGCTACGCGAAACAAAACACGCGCGATATATAATAGATATCCCTCTACCTACGCGATATTCGACTTAAGAAACTCTGTGTAATCATTTCATATATTATTTAGACGCCGTCTCGGCTTTTTCATTCATAAAACCCTCTTCAAACCTGATGTTTGAGGAATAAACAAACCCAAACTCATTCGTAAGACTTACCTAAAAATATACGGCTAATATTCAGTTTTAAGATCGCTTAGGATCTTTATAATTATGAATTCGTATTAATTTTTCCTTAGATATTTTCTTCTACACGATTAACTTCGAATTTGTTCTTTGTCATTATAATCTTGTTAGAACTAATACTACGTCGTCAGTTACATAAATAGACCTCGACCCTACCCCAATAAGTGAACGGTTCGATAAAATTTACCAATTTTTCAATTGCGTACACTGAGAAAAACGGGCTACTTACGATGACCAAATTTGCAATGTACTCAAGCCAGATACTTACCACGTGCTTTTCACACGTAAATTATAAGAGGCATACTTATAATTAAGCGGCATGCAGTTTCCGGCAGTGTGCGGCATACGTGTAATGGAGCCGGTTACACACGTAAATAGTGGTCGATTTTTGTACATATTTTACGTAGCGCGGCTACGGGATTTTTTTTCAGTTTACAATTAATTGTAATATTATTATTACATCTGTACCCCCTTACTAATAAACGTTGAGTAACGGTGGTATAGCTATACAATGTTTTGTCCTTATCTGTCAAATTCAAATGTCACAATGACAGATAAGGACAAAACATTGTATAGCTATACTACCGTTACTCAACGTTTATTACAGTTCCAACATAGTTCAGGGAAGAAAAGAAACTATTGCCAACAATTAACACAGAACATAGAGGAAGGACAGTTAAACGATAAAATAAATGTTTTAAAAAACAAAAAACCGCCTTCAAAAATGCAAAAAATAACTTCTACTACTAGGTACTTAGTAGTAGGTACCTATCCTATTAGGTTAGTCCAACTGAAGTCGGCTTTTTGTTGAAAATATTGTGGTCGCCGACTTCAGATAAAAAAAAAAAAAAATATTCCGACGAATTGAGAACCTCCTCCTTTTTTTTGAAGTCGGTTAAAAACCAGTAAATAATAATATGTATAATGCTACTTAGACTAAGTAGTACCATTGTAATATAAAATAAGTTAAAAAAATGACTGACTGCTGAGTTTCTTGCGGCGTTTCTTCTCAACAGTGATCCTCCGCTTCCCAAGAAGCACTAGTAGATTCTTGACGTATAAAATTACCCGGTACCAGTATGTCTTTTATATTTTTAACCGACTTCAAAAAAAAGGAGGAGGTTCTCAATTCATCGGAATATTTTTTTTTTTTTTTTTTATGTATGTTCCCCGATTACTCGAAGACTACTGGACCGATTTGAAATTTTTTTTCGGTGTTCGAATGGGTATACTTTCTAGTTGGTTCCATTGTCAGCAAATCTGAATCTGATGAGGGGATCAGTGAGGAATTGAGGGAACTCCTCAAATATTGTATGCAAACATATAGCGATTTTAGTATTTTTAGTAACAAGTGTAGCATTTGCATTCAGAAAGTGTCACTTGGTGAAGTGGAACTGATGATGAAGACCAGAGATGGCCACCGGAACTCCTCAACGGGACCTATTTTAAGGGTGGCGATAAGATATCTCGATTAAGATAGTTGAGCGACTACAACGAAGAATATTTACTTGTTGAAATATGACTATGACTTAAAGTTTCATATCAACTAAGAAGTGGGACTACGTAACAGCGTACCTATTATGATCACTAAAAAGTATAAAATAAAATAAATGTTTTAAAAAACAAAAAACCGCCTTCAAAAACGCGAAAAATAACTTCTTTAGAATTGTAGATACCTAATAGGTTAGTCCAACTGAAGTCGGCGACCACAATATTTTCAACAAAAAGCCGACATCAGTTGGACTAACCTATTAGGTATCTACAATTCTAAAGAAGTTATTTTTCGCGTTTTTGAAGGCGGTTTTTTGTTTTTATCTTTTTTTTTGTTTAGATCTAAACCGTTCAATAATTATTCATTTGCGTTTAAATAAAGGTTCATCTTTACAATGTTATCTGTCATTGTGTAGTACCGTGCTAGTACCGAATCACAGTTATGTCAGTGACTATCCTCCCGTAAAAAAACAAATTTGTTACCTCCACAGATTTGATACGACGACGTGACATCACGAGAGATCCGCAACAAAAGCACTGTCAGTGAGATATATTGCGTTTTCATTTGTATTCTTTGTCTGTTTCCCTTTGTATTCATGACCAAATAATGCATAAAATTCACTGTATTTCAATATATTCAGAGCCAAGAACATCAATATTGGGTCCGTTTTCAATATAAATTATGGAACCAGTAGCCAGACAGGATGTATTGCGAGAAAGTTATCGTTATCGAAAATTTATACAGGGTGCCATCGGAGACGTAATCAGAAACCACTTTTTCAGACCTGGTAATTGATGGTCATAACAACGTAATAGGAGTTACTTGAAATAAACGTTCTTTTTTTTTGTTAATTTTATTATTCAATTATGTCACTAATTCACTAAATCATGGTTACCCTAATTATTTCATGAAAACCTCTTTGGTTTTCATTCAGAAAAGTTTATTATTATGATACTTTTAAAAATAAAATGACAATGTCACTGTAAGTCACTCTTCTGTGTATCTTTGCATCTCTTTCTTGATTGTAGGGTGACCACGCTGTTTGAAGGTCATAATTTAATTTTAAAGATTACATGATTAAAATTAAATAATGCAACTATCGACCTGCATTCCTGTGTTACTGTAATCTCAATTTAATGCTTAATTAAGTATTGTCACTTCTGATTACTTCTCCGATGGCACCCTGTATAAGTACGATTGACGTCGTGCAGACGGTCGCGTCGAGCGCATATTTTATGATTTTTCGAAAATCGTTTTCGATAGTGTTAGGTATGCATTTTGTCTAGGGCATCCGGCATTTCGTCGGTGATACTGCCAAAACCGCGTAACCAACGAAATTATTATAAAGCAAAATAAACCTTAATGTCTTAGAAAAAGGTGCATTTTGTTTCTCATTCAAAATGACACTAACGCGATTTTGCAGTTTCATCGACATTTTCATTAAAAACCTGCCAACAAAATTAAAAGGTTCATTTTTGGAATCATTATGATTCAAGTTCAGGGCCTCTATTCGAATTTGTTTAAGCCCATTTCACTTTTATATCGTTATCATATTATTGACGTCATGTTAATTGTTATTTACTCAACATAACATTACGTTAACACTTTGATTATCATATAGAAATAAGTTTGACTAGAACGAAAAGAGATCGCGTACAATAATAATGTCCAAGTTTCTCGACGTTTAGTCGAGTCAAGATCGACGCAATTGTTAAAATCGACGATTTCCAGTCAATGTCGAAACATTAATCGTTTAACCTCCTAAGACCCACCATACAACGAAATTTTTCAATGGAATATGAATCTACTGCGAATGAAATAAAGTCAATTTTCTTATTTGATCGCGAGTTCTAAAAACAAAAGAAATTTTACTTTACTTCCTTTGCACTAGATCTTTATTTCAATGGCAGTATTTTGTACTATTTTTAGTACAAGAACCCTCAGGAGGTTGTTTTATCTTCGATATAATACATACCTAACCTTTGAAAAATCACTAAAACTACATACAAAGTTATTTTAACGGGTTACCTTTGTTTCGGCAAAATATGTCTGCCAAATGTTTCGTTTCCCAGCCGTTTCATTTGCCACCCCACCTTGTTTTCTGTAATCGTAAATATTTCAGGATTTTATAAAAATTAACCTAACCTAACCTATAGGGTTCTACACAAACATATTTTTGCCAAACGGCAGGCTCCGTATTTTAACAGATACTTAATTAACTAAAAATCTTTTAAATCCAATTGACTGAATCTTTTAAATCCAATTCCTGAATTAATAGCAATGGGGTTGGCCGCAGACGAAATAATTGTGTAAAATGTTTCGTTAGTTTTCCCGCCAATTAGTTGTGATTGATGGCCAGTCAGATGAAAATTACCTTTCCGAAGCAAACCGCCAATTAAATATTCATGCCTAGTTGTTAAAATACTTATAGTTATTAAATATATACAACAAATTTATATGCATCTTTTTTTAAGTTCACCTTAATAAAATAAATAAATTTAAAAACGCCCGTTTGTGGTTTACAAAAAATCAAAACATTATTCTTTTGTATGTAATTCTTCTATAATTTTAGTCTGGGAGGAGGGAAGAAAATAACTATATAAATTAATACATAAAAACCCTCAGTAGTAGGTATTTCTTTCAGAATTAATAGCTATCTCTTAAACGACCTAACCAATTTTCTTCAAACTTAGCTAAAAAGCATTCCGATTAAACAAACTTTCTTTTAAAGAAAATTGCTTCCGGATCGGTCCATCTGTTTGGGAGCTACCACGCCACAAACAGACGCACAGATACACAGATACGCAGACACATAGATCTAACTTTATCTAGACCTTTTATAACCCCTCAAGCAAATGGAATTACTGAACGGACTAAAGCTCAAATAAATCGCTAATTTTTCCCGCAGCAGTCTCAGACGTTACCGAAATTAGCCCCGTCCCGGGATAGCCAGAAAATGCTCGTGCTTTCACCCCCTTTCGTCCCAAGGGGGGTGTTGTGTGTAACCGAGAACGGTAACCAACCCCTTAGCTTTATGGAACAAATTCAAATTGGATTTTTAATATTTGCTGCGTAATTAACTTTAGCGGGATTAAATATTGACGTATAGGTAATTTTACGATCGAAGCGCGTAATTAATGTCTGGGGCGCTATTCTGCTCGGCAAAACCATATTGCTATTGACATGTTATCGTATTGTTCTCGGCTGCCATTACTGTCAAGTAAATAAGAGCTATCGTAACGTTGACAATTAGTTAATGGCCGCTGTATACATTGGGCCAATGTGTTGGGCCACTGTATTGGGCCAATACGTTGGGCCACGGTATTAGGCCAATGCGTTGGGCCACGGTATTTGGCCAATGCGTTGGGCCAACGTGTAGAGGACTACTTGGCTACGCTATTGCTATTACTTACCGCGTAACTAACAAATTTAATTGTAAAATTACTGTCTTAGTAGCTAAGGTGTATTTTGCATCTTATTTAATTGGTTCGTTCGCGCACGAAATGTAAAAGAAACTTGGTCTGTCTGTTGGTTACGCTTTCACGCCTAAACGGCTGAACTGATTTCAGTGAAATTTGGTATGCAGATAGTTTAAGTCCCGAGAAATTACATAAAATATTTTTATCTCCGAAAACTAGTCAATTCTCGAAGGATTAGCGATAAATGACATCGACGCGGATGGAGTCACGGGCAACTGGCAAGTAAAGTATTATATCGTCGTAGTAGTTAGGTAACTAGGTGTTGGCAAATCAAAACAAAAACGGCTAATTTTTTTTTTTGTTTATGTCATTATTAGATACTGCAATTTATTTGATAGATACCTTACTTGAAAAAAAAACCCTGATGAAATTTCTATGCATGATCACTGCAAGGTGCTTAACAGAGTTAATACCGTCATTAATGTTATATAAATTATTGAAAAATGTCTTATAATTGTCTGAATTGACATTTACTTTGAGACAAGCCTAGCTCTAAAGAGATACCCACTTTGCTAATATTCAAATATACCCCAATACCAATAATCCTCACTGATCAGTTTAGCCTCAAAAGGTTTTTGCTAAAGCTATTATTCACTTCGTTAATGTTTTCCTTGGAATTAATGAATTTAGGGGCGACTTTTATTTCAAGTCGCCCAAATGCGGTCATTGGAAACCATAAATCTTTGTCTGCGCTCAATACAACATATACCTACGGCATCTATACATTGGTTTTTTTCTGATTAGAACAAATGACCGTTATTTTGCATACGTTTTCGCTAATACAATTTATAAAGGTTGCTAAAAAAAGAAAATGATGACAAATACATGTTAGTATTATCTACGATATTAAGAAAACGTATGCGAATTTGACCGATATTTTTGTAATGTGAAAACAAAAAGTAAAATGTAATGTTTACTTTGTTATACCTAAAAGTTGAGACGTTGTCGAACAATTTAAAAAACTCGTTACCTATAATAATAAAATATACTTAAAACTCTTTATTGAATACCAAGCATAAACATTGCCAAAAACACATTGTCGAAAATTATACAGGACTTCCCTCATTATAAAATGCTCCAATAAAATATCAAAGCATAACCATAACCTAGTTCCAAACTAAGCTCCAGGGCTTAAACAACGATAAACATATCTTTAAAAATCTTGGTTATTTTCAGAAATCGACATCCACAAGTCAGAAGAATGCCGTTCAGAGTGGGTTGAGATCCGGGACGGCTACATGCCAAATGCACCAGTCCTTGGTCGTATCTGTGGGTCAGGCAAAGGTCCCATGATGAGGTCTACAGGGTCTAGGCTGACTGTGGTCTACCAGCCTGGTCCCAGGTCCAAGCCGCACAAAGGATTTAAGGCTCATTATGAAGGTAAGATCTTTTTTGGGAAACTCAGCAGAACAATTCAAATATGAATATTCGTCTTCATCTATCTACATACGAGTATAAAACTCTTCCATAAGCGACGGACTGAATGATAGAGAACGCATAGCCAAAACCGTTAAATATTGGGACTTGAAATTTGGCGGGATAATCCTACGGGTACAATAATATTTATCATGATAATAATTATGATGATTTTACAGCCTGTAATGTCACACTGCTGGGTAAAGGCCTTCTTCCCTTCCATCCACGTATCCATATCTTGGGCTGCCTCGCTCGTGGTCTTGATAGAAGGCATCAATCTTATCTCGCCAACGTCAGCTTGGTCTGCCTCGACGTCGGATTGGGTGTCATTCGCGATCCATAATATCGTTTGTCCTAATCGTCATTTGTCCTAATTTATCGTTTGTCCTAAACTGGTTTTCAGATGAGTCAGACAATTTTTTAAACTTTCTAAAAATACTTGCGGTTAGGTTAGGTTAGAGTTGTGTTATATAACAACACTAAAAAGTTTTAAACAAATGGCTTTTAGGACTAACGATGAATTAAGACAAATGACGATAAGGACAAACGATATTATGGGAGTCATTTGGTGAACACTTTATTTGGTAATCAACCCCTAAGAGGAACAAATAGGAGTAGCGGGACTAATTCTACGCGTACGAAGTCGCAGGCGTTCTCAAGATTTTGTCCGTACTTGCTACCACGTCAAGTGTTTACGCAGGAACTATCACCTATGCAATCGTAGAAAATGCTCCTGTTTGCTTACAGCCGTTTGTGGTGGAGACATCGAGGTGGACAGCAGCGGCCATTTGGAGTCCCCGAATTACCCGGACGATTACCAGCCAAATAAATTGTGTGTGTGGAAGCTCTCCGTACCTGAAGTAAATAAAATTAAACCTGCATTTCTCTGTTACCTTTAAGGCCTGTTTCCAAATATTAAAAAAAAAAAACTTGAAAACTTAAGAGCATCGAGAGTGTTCTCTATCCATGCAAAAAGTAAGAAGCAAGTAAAAAGAAAAACTCTTATTTAGAAGTTACAAAAAATATATCAAAGGAGGATTTCACAATTTGATGACAATGCTTCATGTCTGTCAGATTTATATCAAATTAGATTATTAATATCTTGCACTCTCATAGAATATTTTGTTTCAAGAAGTTATTTAAAAACCGATATGATCCACATTATGATGAATACCTTATTTTGCAGGATTACCAGGTGGCTCTGCGGTTCCACTCGTTCGAAGTGGAGAACCACGACACGTGCTCGTATGACAAGGTGAAGGTGCGGGACGGAGAGTCCATGGACAGTCCGCTCATTGGCATGTTTTGTGGACACAAGATTCCGCCTGACATCAGGTAAATTACGAAGTCAATAAGCTACAAATTCTGCCTGCGTGCAATCGAAATTCAGTTATAAAAGTCGAAATTACTATCTATTATTCGTACCTGGGTGTCCCAGGCCCCGCAATCGTTATGCGGTTCAATTTTCAGCAAATAATAATGACTGGCTATATATAGCTGTAATAACTTTGCGGGCACTGCGTAGAGAACTAGAGGTATAGTTACTGAAACCTTGGTGGTACACAGGTAAAAGTTAACTGTGACGCTTCATGCGAAACTAGTGGTTCCAAGTTTGATCCGAAGAGCACTCTCTCTAATAAGTGCAGATAAGGAGACCTACACTCAGCAGGCTAAGGAATGAATAAATATTTGTGTGGTGAGCACGAGTATTTGATCTTAGTCTTGGATGTTTTCAATATGTCCTGTAAATACCTATACCTATAGGACTATTTCTCACGTGTCTCACCTACCCTCCAAGTCGTGACCAGCAAATAAAGTTTGCCTTGCTCCTCCAGGTCTACATCCAACAAGCTGCTTGTGATCTTCGAGTCGGACAGCTCTGTCCAGAAGGCCGGGTTCTCCGCGACCTTCATGAAGGAGTTCGACGAGTGCTCCATCATTGACCACGGCTGCAGCCACTCCTGCGTCAACACCCTGGGGGGTTACGAGTGCGCCTGCGACATTGGATATGAGCTGCATTCGGACGGGAAGAAATGTGAAAGTAAATATTATGTAATTTCTAGGGGAAGAGTATGTTTAGAGCTCCCAATTCTTATAAAAATCAATATCACCTCATTAGTACCGTCACTTTGTACTTAATCGTGAGTAAATCAAATGGATTTACCATACAGCGCAAAATCTGATAATAGATTTACCCGAAGCCAAAAAAAATAAAAGAAAAACTAGCTACTAGCTTAACCAAATAAAGTCCTAAACCGAAAATTTACTCCGACTCGTAAACAAATTGAATAAAAGCTACAACATTAATACTAAGAAACATGGAATATTACAAAATCAAAAGAAACTAAAATCCACACTTTTCTGTGCCTTCCTTAAACCTGACATTGACGAAATCATAGTGGCAACACTGGCCACGCAAATGGCATAAATATGCCACAAAACAAAGATACATAGATACACTTTTCTGATCTGAAATGTGATCCTTGACTTATAAATCCTTATTCTTTACAGATGCTTGTGGAGGAGTGCTCGATGCTCCAAATGGCACCATCACTTCTCCATCCTTCCCTGACCTGTACCCCCCGTCCAAGAACTGCCTCTGGGAGATCGTGGCACAGCCGCAGCACAGAATCACCCTCAACTTCACCCACTTTGACCTGGAGGGAAACAACATGTACCAGCAGGTTTGGTTTTACCCCATAATATGGTCGCTTTTATCGAGGTGGTAAGAAAATGACAATGTTTTATCCCGTTGTAGAATATAGAGGAAAAGCTGGTGACATTGTTGAGGAATTCAGAGAGCTGCGGGAAACAGGATCATAGTTATTATGTTCTATTTATAATTTTATTTATTTGTAATAATAAGAATATAATTGTAGCTCACGAGTAAGGTAGCTATTACTGTGCAGTAAATAAGAGCTGTCATAGCGTCAGCAATATGATTACAATGAAGTAACAAGATAGGCGAAAACCAAGTAGAATAGAGGCCCAACTATATTACTAGACTTAACCTTCTGATTACGACTGATTACTTTCGTTACAAATACGTCTAATAAGTAAAATGCCTTGGTTTTTGCTACCAATAAAACCTTATTTAAAAACCACCTCGTTCCTTTCTCTCTCCAGGAGTGTGAATACGACAGCGTGACTGTTCATTCGAGGCTGAGTGCTGACAAGCTGCGACGCCATGGAGCGTTCTGCGGCTCAGCCCTTCCTCCCCCGGTCACTTCTGATGGCTCTGTTCTCAGGGTTCAGGTATGACATGAAATATTTTGCAGAGGTATTACGTCATTGTCCTGGTTGGTTTGGTTAACACATTTGCAGAGATTGCAAATTTCTGATAGACCTTAAAGTCCATTAACCAATACGTGGTATCTGTGATCTTTATAAAAACGTTGTCTATAGCTTCCAAAACTTTGTTTCACTTAGGAAACTTGGTTGAGTTTGGTTACCTTGTTGACGGACAAATGTGTTCACTCTAGGGTACGAGTATTCTAGACTAAGTAAGGGCATCAACGAACATACTATTGCTCATCGAATGGGGTCAAAGTTTCGCTAACATTAACCCTTACGAATTCCCCTTACCATTCTTTAATTGTAAAGAAATTGTCAACAAATTGTAAATTTTGATAATCAACCATCCTAAGAAACAGAAATTGTCTTTTGACTTTGAATTTGATATCTCCAAATTAAAGTTGATCACGATTTGATATGGAAATTTAATCCACAAAATGGTTAATGCTCTCTTTCACTAATATTTCAGTTCACATCTGACGCATCAGTCCACCGTTTTGGCTTCGCAGCAGCGTACTACACAGACGTTGATGAGTGTGCAGAGAACAATGGCGGCTGCCAGCATGAGTGCCACAACACGCTCGGCGGATTTGAGTGTGCTTGCCGGAGTGGGTTCACGCTGCACCCGAACAGAAAGGACTGCAAGGAGGGAGGGTGCAAGCATGACGTGACTCAGCCTCATGGGACCATTGTCAGGTGAGACTGGAAGAGCTTCATCATCAGTATTGGTATTAAATCTTATCTTTCAACAAATGGGCTCCTTCGGATCTCGCACTTTGACCCTGAGGGATCTTTTATGGAATTAATCCTCTTAAGCACTCAGCATCAGCAATTTTTTAGTAGTACGGGCTTCCTCACAAAGATTTTTCTAAAATTACTACTGACTTAAATGGTGTAAAGAAACTTTTCCAAGGTGCCGTGCGCAGTGCAACGATTTAAAAAAAAGCTTTCAAAGATAAAATTTAGATATTCTTCATAACTAAGAGCTATGCTCTTGTCGATGGAGTGTCCACCATTCCTCTCTATTGGTTGCTAGGTACTCGTACTATTTTAATTATTGTTTGTTTTCCACAGTCCAAATTACCCAGACCAGTATCCATCGAGGAAGGACTGCGTTTGGCAGTTCTCAACAACTCCGGGACATAGGGTCAAGTTAATTTTCAACGTTTTTGAACTGGAACCTCATCAAGTAAGTCAATTTTAGAACGATATTCAAATTCTTACTAATAATCCTCCTGAGCTATTCTTGTTTGATGCTTAGCTAAATCTCCAGGAACCGTATTTTCCAAAACAAAAATGATGGTGATGTAGATTATCTCCCTCTGGTCGAGATTTTGAAGACAACTCGAAGCAATGGACCGCCTCTTGCTTAGGTCATCATCTTAAACGTTATTGTAGAAGTTTGATTTTTTCACAGTTTCAAGGGACTGTAGACCGGAGTATATGGTTTTAATTTCAACTCGATACCTCCACGCGTTCCCGAGATAAAGGATTTTTACAAACAGACAGACAAAGACAGACGGACAACAAAGTGATCCTATAAGGGTTCCGTTTTTTTCCTTTTGAGGTACGGAACCCTAAAAACAATTTATGTTGGAACCATTGAAATTAGATTCAAATATTCTCTAAGCATGGTATGGCTTATACCGTCGTCTAAGCAATCGGCTTGTAAACCTACTGAACAAAGTATACATTTCTTACTGACACTTTAGTTTTTTAAAGGGCGATTCTTAGAAAGATTGTACTTAGTTAAGGACTAAAATTAAGAAACGTTAAAACTTTTGTGCCAAGTTACGAAAAATTGCTATACTGTTATAAGACAAATGGTGGTATCTCAGACAAAACGCCTGTAGCAAGTGCAAGCATATTACTAACGGGTGAGGATTGAATCTGCATCATTTATTAAAATTTAATTTGAGATACTGCTAATTGGCATTGAAAGTATGTACCTACCTACGCCTATTTTCGTAATTCAGCGGAAAAGTTAACGTTTCTTAATTTTTGTCCTTAACTAAACGCCCTAAATCACATCACATCACATAATAATGTTCTCTAAGCATGGCTTACCGTCGTCTAAGCAATCTGTACAAATATACTATGATTGCAGGAGTGCGCCTACGACCACGTCACCATATACGACGGGGCCTCAGCCGACGAGAAAACCCTGGGAAGGTTCTGCGGCGGCAAGCTTCCTCATCCTGTGGTAGCTTCTCAGAACCAGATGTACGTCGTGTTCAAGAGTGACGTCTCCGTGCAGAGGAAGGGATTCTTAGCCACGCATTCCACTGGTGAGATATTTTGAATACCTAGTAAGATATAGGATGGTTTGGGATGTAACGTAATCACTTCAAGATTTTTCAAAGACTATGTATGTGGATCATAAAAAATACATTGAGCCTTACAATACATTGATAGACTATCATTTTGGTAAAAGACATCTTTCGGCTGGCATGATGATGACTGTAATAATAATATTCATTGACGCGGGGAACCTAGTTGGTGATGACTCTGCCTATGCTCTGTCTACGAAACTAGTGGTTCCGGATTTGATCCCCAAGGGCAAATATTTATGTGATGAGCATGAGTATTTATTATTTCTGAGTCTAGGATATTTTCAATGCATTTTAGGTTTTTATTTTCTCTATATTAGTATCGTTCATATCGTTATTGTTGTCTTCTTACCAACTCAGAACTCACAAGCTTAGAGCTTAGTTTAGCATTAGGTCAATTTGTGTACGCTGGCTCCCTTAACACATTGCCAGCAATGCTACAAGTACTACACTGTAGCCTGTAGCAGCATTATTCCATTATGTAGCGAAAATCTGCTACAAACTGTGGACCCGACTATAGGGTTGGCCTTGCCACTGAATTTGCTAATATTCATTGTATTCCTTCAAGCTTGCGGCGGCTACCTCTCAGCTTCAGACTCAGTAAAGCACCTGTACTCCCACGCACGCTACGGCGACGACTCGTACGAATCGCGCGCCGATTGCGACTGGAATATAGTGGCACCTATCGGGCAGTTTGTGAAACTCACGTTCCTCACGTTCGAGCTGGAGCCGGAGGCGCATTGCGGCTACGACTACGTCCAGATCTTTGGAGGTTATGAAGGCAGTGCTGGAGATTATGGGACATTTTGTGGTACTGTTGTAAGTATACCTTCATTTAATCGAATTTCACTTCATCGATTTTATCTTTTCATCGAAATTCATTTCATTGAACGCTATGTTCTGCTGAAATCATAATGTTTTTTAGGATATCTTAAACATTAATTACGTAGGTGAGATAAGGTTAGACTTGTGACTAACAAAAAAAAATACTCATACCTACGGCGAGAAATTACTTTCGATACGTTCGTTGAAGGTGTTTGTATGATGACGATGATGACGACGACGACGACGACGACGATGACGACGACGACGACGACGACGACGACGACGACGACGACGACGACGACGACGACGACGACGACGACGACGATGACGATGACGATGACGATGACGATGACGATGACGATGACGATGACGATGATGATGATGATGATGATGATGATGATGATGATGATGATGATGATGATGATGATGATGATGATGATGATGATGATGATGATGATGATGATGATGATGATGATGCAAATTACTAACATGTCCATGAACCATAGAATAACCTGAGGGCTTATTGTCTAACGCACTCGCAATCACAACCGGCTTCAAAGTAGAGCAATTGTTTTCATCTTGAATGTAGACAAGCCTTCGATTTTCAAAATGAAAACGATCGTGATCGCGAGTGCGTTAGGCAATAATAAGCTCTCAGAGCACAATACCACCTACTTTAAACATTTGATTATCTATGTTACCTCAGTTCCAAATTTATGACCAGTTAATGTCAAGCATAATCTCCTAAGCTATTAGAGTCAACTATTATGGTCGTTTACTATCTTCTTGCGTGGGCGCATTACGTCCGGATCATCCTGAGTGAGTCCATGACCAATGAAGCTGACGTCACGTCATGTTATACACGTGTCAATCTTCTGTCAGTGACGGCAGGCCGTCAAGAAACTGACGACTTTGACCTTGTGTAAGGTATCAAATAACTGATCACGTGTAAAAAAATATTTTTTGCTATTATGTCTATTATCTTACTTACCATGGTAATATTGTATGCTCGTTGTCCTTCTCTAAGACGAAAATAAACCAACCGCAAAAAGTGTTGTAGCAAATTACTTTTACCCATTTTACTAACTACAGGTTGCAATAACTTCTTATTCAATGTTTTACCTTAAGTTTAAGTTTATTATAATTATAATGTACAGCTTGTGTTTAAGACGGAAAACGAGAGATAGATGTGAGAGATTATCTAGCTTTGCGCATAAGTTTTAATCGCGATTCCTAGCTGTAGGTATTAGAATGGAATTAAGGTAGACCAATTTTGATCAATGACCAATTCTGTCTTATCCCGGAAAATTGGAAATTTTCGAGGTATTATGGCTGAATGATAGACCACACACAGCCTAAAGGCCTAAACCTGTGCACTATGAAAGGATGTTTAGAAAAATTACCCTCAACGGGATGTAACAGGGGTAGTAGCGGAAAACGAAGTCTATACTCGAAACTCGAATTCAAGACCAAAATCCTAACCTCAACGGGCGCACATTCGCTGTGATTACTGCATTTTGGTTTAAGTGTAGGTATTTTTATCAATAAAACTTACCCTAATATTACTGGTTACACGAGTTATCATTCATGTTTTTATGAAATAATGTTAAAATAACTAAATAATCAAGATGGGAACTGTCAGATTTTGGTCTTGAATTCGAGTTTCGAGTATAGTAGATTCATTACACGTTTCTTTCCCAGATGCCACCAGAACTGGTGTCCACAACAGAGGCTCTCTTGGTCCGTTTCCGCACCGACGACTCAATAGTATTCAAGGGCTTCTCCGCATCGTACCAAGCCGTGAGGCCGGAGGTGTGGAGCGGAGAGGACAGCTCGGAAGGGGGGGAAGAAGAGGAAGAAGACGAGAGGATGCCGCCGCTGGTGGTGGGGAGGAGGGGATTGCGCGCGCCTCAGCCAAGGTTCGTGGGGAAATTGGCTTTCGTTTGTTAGCCGACTTCGGTCATAAAATGAGCGTAATTAGTTTAAAAGTATGTGACCATGATCATAAATTGGATGATCAATTCTAGTTTTGGATGGAATTATTAGGGCGATTTTAATAAATGGTGACATCATTGATTCGTCAAGCTCAGGGACCCAATACTCGTGAATTCGAGATGATTTTTCATGCGAGATACGTCAAAAAATTTACGCAGTTGACAGTGCATATCGCATGAAAAATCATCTCGAAGTCACGAGAATAGGGTCCCAGAACTTGTGAATATCTCACGGCCGCCCGCCGCTGTCAAAGTCAGTATAATGACGATTAAAGGTGCACTCACACCGACGCGTAAAATACGGTAGCGTTGCGTAAACAAAGCAATTAAATGGCGCCACTTTGACAGACCGTAATTTACGCTCCGTTAAGCTCCGGTGTGGTCGCTCCCTAACACCTGTATTCACAAACGTCACTATGAGGTCTCACAGTGCTCACGAACGCACAGGGTGGTTTAAATCGTCTCATAAACAAAAGGTCGGTCAAAAAGGACCAATCACAAAGCTGTATTGAACGCAGTGCGTTTACTCAGTGAAGGGTCCCTTAAGTATTGTTTGTGAATACGGGTGTAAGTCGTGTCGAGGAACCATTTTCATTGTCTCTAAAGTGTGCATGAGATTGTGCGGCATCTCAAGAGAGAATTCAACTCGTTCCTTTTTCAAACTTGTGTATGAAAAATCGTCACAAAGGAACAGCCTAATCGTCATTAACTAACTTTGTTTGCCTCAAACACTGAAGGAAGCGAGGAGTGCAAATCTTTGACTGAGCTGTCTTCTCTACTGTCGGTTCGAGTAAGTTAAGGCTGATTTACACGTATCAAGTTGACTAAAAATTTACTAAATTTTAACTTAATTTTAATTGACTTAACCCGTGTAAACAGTGAATTTAGTAAGAAGTTGCAAGTTAAAATTTAGTTGCAAGTAAACAAGGTAGAATAGAATTTTGTCTATTTTTCGGTTAAGTTGGTGGGCGTGGCTAATCACTTGACACGTTTGGACAGGCAAAATTTAGTTAAATTTAAGTGAAAAGCATAAGCTGGCGGAGTGATTGCAACGTAGTTCCTACTTAATTTATATTTTTACGTGTAAACGGTTACTTAAAATTAAGTCGCTTGAAATTTAGTTCAAATTTAGTTAAGACTTGGCAACTTAATACGTGTAAATCAGCCTTTAGATAAAGATAACATGACAAATTCTGCACAGGTTCGTCCGACGGCCCACGTGACAGTGGCCTCTGCCCCGGCACCCGCGACACCGCCGACCGCACCGCACGTACCGCATCAAGACCGAACACGGACTGTCAATCCCTCGCTAAAGAAGCACATTCACTGGCTGACCGACGATCCAACTAAAGAGTACCAAATGCGACCAAACCTGAGGCTCTACTTTGAAATCCGTAATTCGAACTTCGTCTATTGCTATCCCTTTTGCTCTCGACGCATCACTAATTCGCAAGAAAGAGACGGGGCGATTCGAAGTTCGAATTACTGATTTCAAAGTAGAGCCTCTGATACCGGCTGTTCATCCTGGTGACGCACCCCGAGCTCTAAATTGCAATGACTCGGCCAAATCGCCATTTTATTAACTAAAACGTTGTTTTTATATTTTTATTCTAGCGCGATAACGTTATTACATTTTTGTTTTAAAACCTGGATATATAGCTGTATTCAGCATAACGGTATTTTTTTATAACAAATAAAAAAAAACTCGGTTAATCTATAAAATAGCGTTACGTACTGACGGTAACAGCGAGCATTTCATAACGTTATTATAACGGTATTTAGTTAAGTTACGGTTTTAATTTCGAAGTAAAATAACGTTGTGAAAAAAATATTTAATACAGTTAATTCTTGACAAAATTTTAAACGCTAACGAAATGTTTGAATGACATTATAACATTTGAAAATTTTGGCCTTGACGATCCGAGAGCGCCATTAGGTACTACTGAGGCATTCGATCTATCTCGGGGTGTTTAATTGTGTAGGTACCGCCGTTATGAAGCTCGTAACATCAACTCTGTGTATCCTGTCATCCCGCAAATCGATATACTTACGTTAAAAATAGTTCCTGGTCATAAGTAAGCCGGTGCCGGTGGATTTGTAAAATTACTTTGCGCGCTAGTATTTAATTTTTAAGTTTTTGCAGTTTAGAATTTAGCGTAGAGGCATAAATCCAATTTTTCTGTCATCATTCCAATCTGAAAAATTGCGACGTATATGCTGGAGCTAAGGAAGTTTTGGGGAAGGTTTTTAGGCCCTTTCTGATCTCCATACCCAGTAGGGTAAAACGCCCGATTGTTGGCATACAAAATTCCAGTTATTGGCAGCTAGGGATTGAAGAATTATCGCCTGTATTGCCTTAAAAATAAGACAATGGTCCCAATAATTGGTAGGGTGCTAACAATAGGGCAGTTTCCCTACCTCATGTTAAGTTCACATCACAAGCTTTTATTTTAACTTTTTTTCAATTAGGTATAGTTTATTCTGCCTTAGGTCCCTAGTCCCTGTGAATTTACTTAGCAATAACCGTAAACCGAGTGTAAAGCGAAGTAAAAATAGTTTTTTTGCAGAGCACTTATACATTAGAATTTTAAATACCTACAACGTTATTATTCAATAAAATTAAATGTTCAATAATTTTAGGTTTATTTTTTTTTCTGAAACCAAAAATTACTTTGTAAGTTTTTATTTGGGTCGCTGGATTATTATTGAGTTTTTTTTGGTTTTTTTTCGGTTCGACGATCCCAATAACAATAATTATTTTTTCTAACCGCTACATGTTATCAGTTAAAAAAGAACGCAAGAAGTGGTCTCAATTAATTTGCGACTGAATGAAAATGTAAATACCTACAAAAAATATTCATAGTTTTATTAAACTATAATACTTAATTTTAAATTAATTAGTTACCATAAATACTCATTGCTAATAATTAACTTTACAAATGTTGGATACTTAGATAAACTAAACAACAACAAAGTTGATTATTTTCTGTAGCCTCAATTTTAGAAGCTTTAACCCTATAAGCATGACAATGTTAAACCGCTACCGCTACAAGTTACAATTTTACAGGGCTAAACTGGCAACACTGCTTAAATGGCTGGTCGTCATTGGTCGAGGTTGTGTCAAATGGAAACTTGTAACCTGTAAATTGTAATTTGTAGCTTTATTAAACAGGCCCCTGGTAGTTGAAGAACATAATATAACCACTTCTTTTCTTTTTACCTAACACAGTTTTCATAATTAAGTATATTGTATATTATTTTTGCTATTTTACCTACTTTCATCTAAGATTTGAATATAACTGTATCATAAGAAGTTCTAATGTACAATATTTTATTATACTTAGGGTCCATTTTCATAATGTAAAAACAAAAATAAGTTGTGTTTTCAATCGACGACGTCGTGCCCTGCGATTCAAATTGATTTTGGACAACGGTTTTTTCAATGTAAGGTCAGAGGCCCTACTTTGAAAATCAAAGTTCCATCCCTTACTCTCGATTTAGTCTCGAATGATGAGTGACAGAGATAGCTAACATAACTTCGAACTTCGACCTTCAAAGTAGGGCGCCAGGTAGGGTGAATACGTCTGAATACGTCTATGGAGCATGTGCGTCAAACTATCAATATCTCCTAAAAATATTATGGTTTGTCGCACTTGACCCGTTGAGGCACTTGCCCCATCTGACCTTGTGTTAAAATCAGTACCGCACCGCAATGTCTTCAATTAAAAACAATTTCATAAGTAGAATATACCTATAATAGTGTACCTACTGTGTACTACCGAAATATTAACCCTAAACTTGTTTTTGTGTATCTGTCTCATTTATTTTCTCATAACTACTGTATTTAAAAGAAATGAGAAAATACTTGAGAAACTGCTATTTCGTTATTAGTAGGTAACTTTCTACTATCGACGCCACACTGTTAAGGTGCGGATACACGAGCTCTTTACGAACGACGCCTCAAAAATAGAATACTTAAGATTTCTGTTGTTGGTATAAATTGTAATATTTGCTCGTGTAATATGCATCTTTACCAAATGGTTGCTTGACGGCTACCTACTTGTCGGATGTAGTATACAATTTTTATGCATCTCAACTTTTTATTCATAAGTACATCCCAATGATAAGCCAAAGAAAAAAAATGTTCATAATAGTGCCATAGTTTAGCTTTTAAAACACGTTGGGTCCAAATCGAAATGTCCTCGCTAAATTGAACAGTGCCGAAATTTGATTTGGTAGTAAAATCAAGTTTGACGTGATAATAATAGGTCGTGGTAAAAGTCATAAATATTATGTTTCAAACGCGTCAAATATCTACATGCCCTCTCATAACGCCTGTTTCCCCATACTTGGCGCGATGGCCGATTTACTATAGGTACATATTAAAAATAGGCGCTTAACTTTTGGATTGGTCCCATTGTGTAACTTTTAAAGACAAACAGCTTAGGAATAATAAAAAGATCAACAAGACAATATTTAATGATAAGTAAATAATGTAAAAAATAACGTTCAATGTTAGGTGTTCGCAATCATATCAATGAATAGTGGGTCAAATTGTTTTCACAATGATTTCATAATAACTAGGTACATAAAGATGGGTAACATACCGGTCACTGTCCCATAAAAAATTACAACCGTACAATTTGACAAAAAACACGATTTTTAATAAAAATCTTAAGTACGTTTTGTTAATTTGTAGCACGTGTAATGTTTGTCAATATGAGTCCCGGTATAACTGCACTCGTTAGCACTTTTTAACAACATTTTTAGGTACATCTTCTGAGATCCTGGTAGGATCACCCAGGTACAAAATATTATGAAATTACTGCTAGAAGAATGCGGTGAGGACCAGTGATCTCAGTGGATATCGCGTATTATTTGGTTCAGTTTTGTAACATTCCATATAATAATATTATTATATCATGATGTAATAAAATTGTATGAATAGGGTGTCTTAATATTACCTTTTAAAAAAACTATAAGTATGGAAGTAAAATTCCGTTTCACATAATATTAATAATAATTTGATGTTGTGTATGGCATTACTTAAACGGTTTATTTAAGGCAATGTAAACAAAATTATAAATTAAAACGGCATTTATTTTATTATTGATTGTGCCAAAACAGATACTTAGTTATTTAATAAGTAGAAACTTAAGTTATGTAAAGTATGCTAGTGTTTTGTAACTTTAGGAAATATGAATGCGTAGGAACGTTACATTATTTTTATTAAAATGAAATGAAATAACATTCGTGTTTGATTAAATTAAATTAGTACATACCTGTTCACTACTTACTTTACTAATGGTGGCCATGAGCAGTGAAGCTATAGAATTATAATTATTTAAATAAGATAATATTCTAGCAAGTTAAAAAGGTACAGGGCGCCACGCCATGGTAAACTATAGATAAGTACAGGATTGAAAACAAACAATGAAAAAACCACCGTAAATTTTAAGAAAATACTTAATAAAACTCAAATCAGCTTTTTAAATGTCATAAAACGACAAAGAATACAGTATGAAACTATAACGTATCTTTATTAACATCATTCGTTATTTTAGCTTTGTTATACTATATTCACCACTGTTCGGAACAACTATGCAACGCAACTCAACCTTTTTTTATTCAAGCTGCCCTCGATCAAGTTTCATAAAAAAAACTGCGTGGGTTATTATAATAGAATTAATGACGCACGCTATCATTATTATGATTTGGATTTCGTTACGATGTAACATCACATAACGTTATGAAAATACTGCGATATATTATTTTAATCAAATTTTCAACACTTAACCTAATAATAAACCGTTACGTGATCGTTATTTGCATAACGATTTAAATGTCTGTATGGGACAATTTTTGTGTCCTTGCGCCTGGCAACACTCAACTGTCATAAGTCAAAAGTGACTTGCCAACTTCTCGAGCTGGCCAAGGCGCATTTTATTTATTTATTCTTACAAATTTCGCTGCGTCTTTGACCTAATTAAAAATATCAATTGGCACCACGTAACGGTTTTGACTCTGCCATTTTAATGTAACACAAATTTGCTAAAATGGCAGCAGTAGTGTTCAAAGTTAAAAGTAAAAACGGTCAGCAGATACTAAAGAATTTGACTTCGGAAAGTACTGTTGGTGAATTGAAGACCTTCTTATCTGGTATTGCGGAAATTAGCAAAGAGAGAATATGTGTTTTATGTGGTTATCCTCCTAAGCCCTTAGAAACTAGTGACGATGCTAAAAAGTTGAATGAAATAGGCTTGAAAACTGGTGAGACGTTAATAGTGGAAGAGAAGTCAGTTCCCACTTCGAGTAAGCCTGCAGAGAAAGTAGTTGAAAATGGGGTATCTCATGAGACATCAGAGCCGTGCCGTCCCGGCATTTTAATGAAAAAAGTAGTGCCTTCAGATAACTCTTGCCTTTTCACCAGTATAGGTAAGTTTATTACATTCTATTGTTTATTTTATGTAACAGTTTCTGTGTTGATTACATCTGCCATTGTTCTTATAGTGACTGTTAAGTTAAATCGATACTTATTCATGAATAGAGAATGTCAACCAGTTTAGATTTTTGGCTTATCGTATTCTACATTAAAAACAAAAAAAATCTGTAAAAAAATCATTTCGATACGTCTAATAGTTTCCGAGATATTGAATTTTAAACTTCGTATGCGGCGCTCGAAATCCGGCGGCTTGCGCTCACGGATGATGACGTCATCGTTTGGCTGCGGTACGCGCCCTTATATGAATGAGTGAGTTTACAGGGCTTCTATCTTTTTAACCGTAATAAATAGACAGTTGAAATTTTCACAGAATACGTGTTATTATAGATTCTATCGATTAAATTTTTAAAATGAACAATAAATCAAATCCCAAGAGGGGTCCCCGTACAAAAACCATGAAAAAAAACATTTTTTTTTGCTTTTTTATATGGATTGTATTTCAATAATGGCTTCTTATTTTGATGCGATTTTAAGCTTAAGTTCAAGTCTAATTTTCATACTTTACGACTAAATAGAAATCTCAAGTAAAACTGCTACAAATAGGTGACAAAGCTGATTTTATCAACACGATGTTGTAAGCGGTCACCCATCCTGTTTTAGACTACGCTCGTAGTTGCTTAACTTTGGAAGTCGTAATTTTTTACGAATTCGTTTTGATGTGACTATGATAGTTATGGTTATCTATTGTTTGGTTTTACATACAGTTTAAACTGTTTAACTAAACTAACTGTCCGTTGCTGACCGGCTTTTCTGTTTGTAATGTTTGTCGAATAAGTTGGTTAAATAAAAATAGAATAATAATCAAGCACTTTTAATTTAGGGTTCAACGTATTCTACATAAAAATACCAAAACATTAATGCAAAAAACCGGGCAACAGCCTGTCGAACCATGCTCAGTGTAGGGTTCCGAAGCCGTTACTACAAACAAATTAGACCTCGCGACAAACTTAACTTTGCCGTTGGAAAACTGTTATCCCCATACATCGATATAGGTCACGGTCAGTTTACCAACACCGCAAATAAGTTTTCGGCAGGTATAAACATTTAAACCGTTTAACTCAAGAGCCAATGAAGTCTACTTAGTCGTGATAGTTTTCCTTTGAAGATATTTTTCATATTTTTTATTTGTAGTTTTGGCTGTAGTGGGGAGGGGACGACGACACTTGACTCTAACAAAAATTTGCGCTTTAAAGCTTTTCATAAACGGATACCTTAATTGAAATATTGTTTTCACAAATCCGCAATATTTTGGAAAGACCTATACAACGACACCCCACACTATGGGGTAGACGAGAAAAAAAAACTTCCACAGGTTACGTAAAAAAAAAAACATGATTTTACTTTTATTTAACTATGTTGGCGTGACTAATATGTATATTCATGCCAAATTACACGTTTCTAGTACTAAGAGTCTCTGAGCTAGGCTGCGGATAGACGGACACACGTCACACACACACACACACACACACACACACACACACACGCACGCACGCACGCACGCACGCACGCACGCACGCACGCACGCACGCACGCACGCACGCACGCACGCACACACACACACACACACACACGCACGCTATCTAAGCTATCTTGCATACACGAAATAACAGTAATAATGCTCAAAAACAGTTCAAAAACTACCTACTTGCTACAGCGGCCGCTAATACCAACAACTAGCGAGAGAGAGAGAGAGAGAGAGAGGCGGTCTAGGTACCTAACTTATGGCGAGTGAGCCACTTGGCAGCGCCCGCCCGCGAAATTTGAAATCGATGAAATGAATAAGTACACAAAATATCAGAACTACTACCTAGGTCAATCAAAAACTCATGTTTTATAGTTCATTATTTTATACGGTACCTAGCGATATGAATTCTACATTAGATACGACATTTGTAAAGAAAGGGCTATCACCAAAGTTAAGTAAACACCGCTTAAACATCGTGTAAGATTTTGTTGTTTGTTGTTTTACTACAGATTACTGTTTGGTCGTAAGTATGGAGTTTAGATTATTGTGTGACACCGAAATAAAAAGCTAATACAAATACAACCCGTACTTCGGCTTCCAAAGTTAAGCAACTACCTACTTACAAGCGTATTCTAAAACAGGATGAGTGACCGCTTAAAACATCGTGTTGATAAAATCAGTTTGGTCAAATATTTTTAGCAGTTTTACTTGAGATTGTTATTTAGTCGTAAACTATGAAAGTGCGACTGCAATTTAAGCTTAAAATAGCATCAAAATAATAAGCCATTATAAAAATATAATCCGTATAAAAATGCTAAAAAAACTGGTTATTTGTCATGTTTCTTGTATGGGGACCTCTCTTGGGATTTGATTTATTGTTCATTTTGTAATTTTAAACAATAGAGTTTATAATAACACGTAATCTGTGAAAATTTCAACTGGTTACTTATAACGGTTAAAAAAATATAGCCCTGTAAACTTACTCAATCATATAAGGGGCCGTACCGCAACGAAACCATGACGTCACTCCAGTAAGATGGCGCCCGCACCCTTTAATATTTTTGACCGTAATTTCATACGTTCGTAGAATCAAAACTACTGGGTCTATTTGAATGAAACAAAAAGTAGTATGTTTGTTTATTTATAAGCTTTACTCTTACAAAGTTTCAAGCGATTTGGCGTACCTACTGACATTCTTCATTGTTAACTTAATCAGTACTTGCTGAAATAATGTTAGCAAGTTGGATATTGGATATTACCATAATAAAATGTTACTTTGTTGCAAAGTACCTTTTCTTGTTCTGAACAAAAATGGCATGTATAAAAATGTATGCAGAGATGATACAAAATTTTAATGAGAAATAACACAAACTTTACAATACCTTTTAACCCGTGGTGCATCCTGATAACTGACGGTGGTCCATAAGGATATTTGAATTTGGAACTCAGTGTGGTTCAACCTAAGAGTGGTATTGTAATACATATGTAAATGACATGACGTTCCACAGGTTAAATATGTGTTATTAGAAAACACTTTCTGTGTCAATATAAGTATTACATGGCCCAATGAACCCCATATACTCAGAGATTGTGAAATGCTACATAGCTACTAGGGCAAGTAAGGTCCAATACTGTTTGTTTTTTTGTAATTGGATGTTGGTAATCAAAACAGCGTCAATCCATCAGCGACTTACACTCGAGTAATTGCAGTTTGAAGTTCAAGGAGTATATAAACAATGGTAGATTGATTTTAACTAAAGTTATACTCTGGAGAAAATGAGCTAAAAATGTTTTTATTTGTATTTATAAAAATAATTTGCAGTTTTTCATTACTTTTCGATATATTGGGACTTAACCTTTCGTATACTGGAGATTCTCGCATACTTGTACCCTTCCGGAACTAGGCATACGAAAGGTTAAGTGGATTGAATCCATTTTATACGCAACCGTTTTATACCAAACTGCTTGAGGATTTTTTTTCCTTAGTAAAATAATATATACAAGGTTCTATGAACAGACAATTACATATTTATAATGATCCGGCCTTAAAAAGTAAAAACATTGAAATAGACGCCCAGTGTACATTACACTGTACATGGACAGTTTGGATATAAAAAGGTTTTGGCTTATATATTGCACACTGGGCGTTTAGCTGATCTCGCGTTTTTTTCTTGGGTGACACAAGGTTGGTTCCTTTGTGATTTTGCTGATAGATAGTCTAGGACCATCGTGGCATACTTAACTCCACTTCTGATTGATTCGTGGAGTGAGTCCTTTTCGTTTAACTACGTCCAATTTAACTTAAAGTTAAAGTTTTTGTTATGCACCTTGTTTTTGTTCTCTCTCACAATATGCCGAAGATAAAAATATGTTTTAGTCTCCTGTATTATTAAGCAAACATTGATCCTAAAAAAACACTTGTTTGCACATATTGACAAATAAATTTAATTTTCAGGTTTTGTATTAAATGGCCAAGTAGATACCTCAGTACACACATTAATGCGTCAAATTATTGCGATGGAGGTGGCAGGGGATCTTGAGACTTATAATGAGGCTATGCTCGGGAAGCCCAATGCGGAGTACTGTAATTGGATACAGCAGCCTAGCTCATGGGGTGGTGCTATTGAGGTAAACATACAGAAATAAGCACTAAAGTGTAGTATGCGGTAACATATCATATTGTTGTTTCGAAAAACTTTTGTCTGCTGTTTCATTTGTCCGAAAATCATTTTTAACCGACGAAAAAAACCGGAGGAGGTTCTCAACTCAACAAGTTTTTTTTTTAAATGTATGATCACACAGAACTTTTTTCAAAATGTTTAAAGAGATATACCTACAGGGTCTGTAAGTTAGATTAGGTTAGTTTTATAACAATCCAGGCAAGTTAAACGGTTTCAGAGAAACTAATTTTTTGGACAATTAAATCAGTGGTCAAAAGTTTTTCGAACTTAAGATAGGTAACTGTAGTATCCGTAGTAAACTAAAGACAATTTTATTAGAAATAAAAACTATATTCCGTTTCATTTTGAACCATGTCACAAAACCTGTTAACTTTTTGCTTCTGAAAAGAATATTTCAATTGGTAAAGGTACTAAAGGATTTGGTTCCATTAGTCCTTAGTTTGATAAAATAACATTAATAATAAGTCTACAGTTTCTTGTATTGTAATAGCTTATTTTTATTATTTCCAACTCTGTCTCTCATTGTTCCCATAGAAATAATATATTTAGGACTTTTTATTATTTTTACGAATTTATACTTAATCATTCATTACTCACAAGTTGGTCTTCAATAACAAAACAATAGTATGTACAAAGTTCGAATTCTGTTCATGATATAGTTATCATAATAGTTCTGATACTGATAACCTTTACTAACTGGCTGTTTGTTAACAACATCTAATGGTGATTTCACACTGGTTATAAAGTGTTACATAATGTCATAAAACCACAGTGTGGGAGCACCACAACTACACATGTGTATTGTTCATACAAAGTTTATAGGTTCCTCTGAATTTTCTTAAACTTAGAAGATTAAGCCTGGGATACACTAGGGGACAAATGTCCCACGACCTGTGACGGCGGCATGTCAAGCGAAGCCGGCCGATTTCGCCTGACATATCTGACGACATCGCGCGACTTATGTCCGTAGCGACGTCAGGCGGAGTCATGCGACTTCGCGAAACTTCGCCTGACATATCTGGCGACATCGCGCGACTTATGTCCGTAGTGACATCAGGCGAAGTCGTGTGACTTCGCGAAACTTCGCCTGACATATCTGGCGACATCGCGCGACTTATGTCCGTAGCGACGTCATGTTGCCAGACATGTCGAGCGACGTCCTGCAACGTCGCCCTACTTCACCCGACGTCGCTGGCGACACGTGTCGCGCAATGTTGCCAGACATGTCTAGCGAAGTCCGGCAACGTCGCGCCACTTCACCCGACGTCGGCTGGCGACACGTGTCGCAGCGCAGGACATTTGTCCCCTAGTGTATCCCTGGCTTTATGGTATGTTTTTATAATTGCAACTTTACTTCATTTTCAGGTGGCAATTCTCTCCCACTTTTACGGTTTAGAGATGGCAGTTGTAGACACATTAAATGCAATAATTAACAGATTTGGTGAAGATAAAAACTATGGCCAGAGGGTGTTTCTTCTCTTTGACGGTGTCCACTATGATCCGTTGTATTTGGAACAGTCCGATGTAAGTATTAGTTAAATTAATAAGAGCGACCTCAATAAACCGGCAAAGGTGTACAAATTATTACTGTTTAACGTACAACTTCAAATTTTAATCTTAAACTGTATGATTAATTAACAAGACCTCACAAGATCTGAGTTCATGATTGTGAAGAAATAAATGTAAAATTGTTTGTTTGATTTATATATCTTTGGCCATTTTTATTGACGTCTACTTTATAGTACACTAGGGATCCGCCCTCGCTTCGCTTCGGTTTACGCGAGTTTTTTGTAACACCCGTAAATAATCCAGAATTATGTACATATTATTATATTACATAAAAACCTTCCTCTTGAATCACTCTATCTATTGATGATAACCGCATTAAAATCCGTTGCGGAGTTTAAAAGATCTAAGAAGCGACTTTGTTTTATACTATGTAATATAATATAATAAATAATAATAAAAAAGTAAAAAGAGTAGAGCTAGTAGCTGCAAACGTACTAGCTTAGTACGTATAATTTGTCAAACACACTGAAAGCGAAGGCAGCGCGTTCCCATACTAAAACGCGTTTCCAAATCGTGGCGAAGGCGTATTTTGTATTGGGACACGCCGCCTCCACTGTACGTGTGAATCAGTAGTCCTCGATTTTATTTGGTAATGAGAAGGCAAACTTCTAAGTGCAGTGTTCACCAACAATAAAATTAAACGGACGGTTAGCGGTTTAACGGTTGTCAAATGTATTGACTAACAGCTGATTAAGACTTAACCGTCTGTTAAATTGGTTGGTGAACTCAGCCCTAAAAATGCTTTAGTTATTTACCTAGCTTTTCATGTAAAAAAGCCACCTTCAGTTCAGTCCAAAGTAACTTATTGTAACAATTTTAACATTTCCAGGGAGGACTTCAAACAATTTTCCCAACTGAAGACATGGACATATACCGGGAGGCGGAGCAAGTGGCGCGGGAAGCGAAATCCTCCCGTCAGTTTACGGACTTAAACAAATTCACCCTCAAGTGCATGATATGTGACAAGCTTCTCACCGGCCAAGCAGAAGCCCAGAAACATGCCAAGGAGACGAAGCATGCAAGTTTTGGTGAAGTTTAGTTATTTTTGAGTTAGTTACAATTTTTAATGAAATGCACCGATTATAAAATGTCATGCAGCTTGGTAAAAAAAGAGTTTGGGAAATGAGTGTGCCGTTCAAAATAAAATTGGCAACATGATCCAATGTTTTACTTGATAACTGCGGTAATTTCCACTTGAAAATATTCTAGGAATTAAATCTGTCCCTAGCTATGTTATTAATTTTCCACTTCAGTCGTCAGCGGGTATTATTTGACATTGGGGACTCAATATGTATGTATTTTTGTGAAATTAAATTTTAAATAATGTGATGTACCTTTTTGCTATTATTAGACAATACTAGTGAGATTCCAAGCAAACTTATTCTTTGTTAGCATACCAACTAAACCCTATTGCCGTAGATGCCCATACTCGTTGAAATTACAAAACAGTGACTGCAACTGACGCCAAAGGGAAGTTTGTAAAATCGGTGCATTTATTAGTCCTTAGCCGATAGTTATCTTTGTTTCGTAGTATCATTTTTATGTCTGATGATTCACAAATGCGGTATACCACTCACTATGAGTGTTAAAAGCTTTTTGCATGAATTTTGAATGGCATACATTTTACTAGTATCCTAACTTAACCACCTTAAAAACATTGTTTATATTTTACTGCAATGTCATTTTTTAACCAATAGTTCTTTTTGTCACTAGTGGTGTGTTGCTATGGCGGAAGATACCTTTTTTTCAGTCGTGATCACAAATATTTTCAAGTTATTAAAATGTGTAGAAAAACGATAAATATACAATTTTTATATAATAAATTAGCTATCACAGTAACTGCCATCACAAATGTTAACTTTTATATGATGAAATGAATAGTTGTTAAAATTTTCAAGAAAGAGGTAAGCTTCAATCGCTCAATTATTATATCAATAATATTAACTATCCTGTTGTATTTGTAAATATTTATTTCTCTTGCGTATTATTTAATAACTTGTAGAAAATTCATTATGTAATTGAATGCATTGTGGCAAATAGTTCACAATAATTTTGATTAAGATGTAATTGAAAAAAAAACGAGATTTTATTTTTAAACCTTTTTAACACAACAATGTGAGAATTCATGACAAAAAAAGCAGTTTTTATTTTTCAAATCGAATTATTTGCCACATTTAAATTTACTTAGTTTAATTTGATTTTACACTTTACTCTAGTTAATCTATTTATTCCTTGAGGCGTTTTTGTAATTTTAAGTTGACACTACTGTAACGAAGCTCCGGACAATGACTTGTTAAAGTGGTAACTTTGACGCAAATAGCTTTTAAATAAATTTTAACTTTTAAGAACGAGTTTATTTTACCCTATTACCCTAGTAAGGACTTGCTAGGTAGGTAGGATCTCTGCTTGAATGACTGATTTACACATTTGGTACAGTCAAGGGCAAAAATATGTATACACCCCAAAGTCACAAAAATATGTACACATACCTTATTACTATGGCAAATAGGTCTGTGTACATATTGCACCTTTGTGCGGATATTTAATTTTACCCTTGACTACGTAACAGCATCGACGAACAGTTCGTAAATGGTAACGATTTTTTACACAAGCGGCAGAGGTACGCAGCCAACGCCTTCTACAGGTCGACACACGTAAAAAGAGCTCCGAGCGGCTAGTGGAGGAGGTGGAGTGTTTGCGCATGTTGTCTACTGACAAACCAATCATAGATAGTGTATTACTGGGAACTAGGGAATGCAATATAACCGGTTATTAACCGTTTTTGTATGACAATAACCGGTTAAACCCGGTTAAAACCGGTTATAACCGGTTATTTGCATTCCCTACTGGGAACCAATAGCGTGGCAGCAAAGCGGAGCGGTTTACGAGCCCCCCTTCGCGCCCACCAAACAAACGTGATTTTCTTGCCGTATTTTTGCTAATGGTACGGAACCCATCGCGCGCGAGTCCGACTCGCACTTGGCCGGTTTTATTAGTTTTGCAAGTTTCCATAAATATTTCCAAATCTGTAACCACCTCTCACACTTTAATTTATTTACTATTTAGAATTTTATATAATCAATAGTGGTCGGAATAGGTTTTGCTTATTAACCTAAACTTGACGCATGCTCATTCAGACGTGAGTAAGATGGGGATATGTTATTTAATGAACACGCAGCAGTTTAGGTAAATTAGCACTACCTGTTTCGGCCCCTGGTAATCAGGCAGCAAGTGTACCGGCTAATCCTAGTTGTCCGCACCACTTTGTCCGCACTGCCGACAACTGGTTTTTTTTTCCGCATTAGTGCGGACAATTTGGGAATAAAAAATCCATACTATGTGCGGACAATTGGGATTTTTTATATTTAGGTAGTAAAATTTCCCAGTTGTCCGCAGTGTGAAGTAGCCCAAGTGTACGGGTGGGAAAAACCCGGTTTTGGTTTCCTTTATTTTTATTCTTACGCTTCAAGTCGGGACGATACCAAACAAGCTGTTTCTTTCCCCCCTTGCATGAGAGTACACATTTTCGAATAAACACACGCTGTTTATAATTTAGGTAAGAATAAATAAACAAAACAAATTTTCGATCGATTTATTTTTAACACAAAAATATACAATATCAATAAATATAGTCACATCGGCTGTTATCACTTGTTACCTAATTCAATTTATACAATGTTGTCATACAACAATTAGGTAGGTACGTCAGGTAGATTCTGTCTGGGCTTCACCGAATGAAGTTTGGACGAAGTACGGAAAATTATAAACTAGGTAGGTATTATCATATAGTATTAAAATATACAGCGTTATCGATATAGATAAAAAGTAATTTGTTTTCCAAAGGGCGAATGGATTAGAATTAAAAAGCATCATTTGTGTATGGTACACACTGCCTTATAAAGTAGCTGCACATTGTACCTTGTCGCTTTAACCGTTAAAGCGACAAGGTACACTTGCGTTAAAGTTTAACGCATTTGACAAATTAGTACAGCAGTTCAAACACGACGTTAAAGTGACAAAGCAAAAGTGTGCAGCTAAGGCCGACGGAACAGTCAGTCATAAATACGTTCCCAAGAAGTCAAAAATACCGATACGACTTTATGTCGCTTGCAATAAGGTCTGTGTATGCATATTTCACACGATGGTTGTATAGATATTAATGACTTCAACTGTATATTCAAATGAAGTTACAAAATATGTCCACCCAACTTCTTTAACATCAATTAGTTTATTTCACTTCGTATGAATTCATGAGTTTATTTTGTGCCATGAACACTAAAAAGGTTCAGGTGATATATTTACTTTTGGTATTTTATTATTATATTATGTCTATGTAGGATATTACTTTTTTATTTTGTTTTATAATCCTAAATTAACCGCAGGTATTTTTGGAAAACTTGAAAAGTTAAGAGATACAATAATTCAGAGGCACTGTTCTCAAATAATAAGTTGCGTGATTTAAACAAATACTCGTGGATTAGATTATCTAATTTAAGTAACTATCTGTCTTTTATCGATGCAGACATCTTTTAAGGGTAATATATTTGTGCATTTTGGTTATCATTGCGGCACCTAGAGCCGCTTTTATAGCTCAAAGACAGTTATACTGTAAAAAATATTAATACATCTTTAGAAAATGCCTTATTTATGCATTTCAATTTAGTAGAATATTAAACGTAACACAAATATAGTTTTATCGTAAGATGTATAAACTTTTGGTACAATATAATTGGTTTGGTATATTCCTACTTGTTACCACTAATTTGTTACTACTGGTGTGATCCCCCCCACCTGTTACCACTCGTAACAAAATGTGGAACCGGGTAAAAAAAAATCCCAGCTCTGTTACCACGAAAATTAATAGTGGTAACAAATTTATGGTAACAGGAATATCACAATGTTTTTAATATTATTAGCTCTTATTTGAATATTTAGACCGTACATATCTAACCCCTTACTAATAAACGTTGAGTAACCGTGGTGTAGTTAAGTTAAACCAAGCTTTGTCCTTATCTGTCATTGTGACATTTGAATTTGATAGATAAGGACAAAGCATGGTTTAGCTACACCTCCGTTACTCAACGTTTATTAGTAACGGGGCTGTTGTAGAGAGTATTGTATATGTGCATAAATAATTAAATTATTACAAGTGGTTTAAAATCTTAAAGGTAAAATTTTCTTCACAAATTATTTTTATTTTAGACGAAGACGTCTTATATCTGGAAATTCACATGTATTTTGTACTTTACAGATAAATATTTCTCTCGGCTAATGAAAACTTAATATAAATAATAATGTACGAGGTTGGATCTTAAAAATAAAAACAAGCTGGGTAACATATTTAAAAGAAACGCTTGGAAACTGAAATATTTACTATAAATAGTGCAGTAATTTAAATCTCACATTACATAACGACGCCAAAAATGCGTCCAATTTAATCGCCCTAACATAAAATTACTTATTAAATATTGCTTTTTTTATATTTATTATTTTGCGTTAGGTTTTGTGTTGATATGATAGGTGATTACATTAGTTAACTGTATACTTATTATAAAAATAGATCAAAACAACCGCAATACAAAATGTTTACTGGTTTTATCCTTTTAACCTCGTAGGATTAAGGTGTCATCGGAATTAAAGTCCTAGGAGAATGAACGTAGGTAGTCATAGTATAAACAGTAGTTCATCTTTAAACAAAGATATATTATTATATTATCGCGTGCTTGCAATCTTAACAGGACGGACCAAGCCGGTTTAGTCAGGGGCCTATTGCATATAAAATAATAGCTTATATTATAAGCGGAACTCCCTTTCCAACAGTATGTATTAAAAAGAGCCTTCCACTCGTATTTACAAGTAACAAGCTTTTATGAAACGGGCCCCTGAGCTTCGCCGTGGTTGCGTGCGTATTAAGCATCGAGTGACGCTCATCAACGTAACCCTAGCGCGCAAGCGGCAATAGGCAACAGAAACTCTTAAAGGTTTTGAGATGACCTACTTTTCTATTTATACTTTGACGTAGTTTAATACAGTAAAATACCTTATCAAATATGGCGAACAAGCCAATAGGTCAATTTACATTTGAAACCCGGCAACGATCGTTAAATATAATTTAAAAAAAAAACGTTTAGAAAAAGGAATCTCAGTTAAAAAATAAGCTGAAAATATAATAAACGATTTCTACTAAAGTAACTTGAAAAGATTTAAAATCTCTATACAATCTCAATATCAAAATTCCCTCTGAAATAATCATTGAAACGGGTTATTCCCACCTGTTACCACCAATTTGTTACCACTGGCAACAGCTGGGAATATTTTTCTCATCTTTTACCACTAAAGTACTCGGTGGTAACGGAATATTTTTCCCATTTGTTACCACTAAAATATTTGGAGATAACTACTGGGGAAAAAAATCCCAGTAGTTAGTGGTAACAGTTGAGACTTTTTATTCCTATTAGTTACCACTGGTAAAAAAATAGAAAAATATTCCCAGCTGTTACCAGTGGTAACAAATTGGTGGTAACACAGGTCGGAATAACCTATTGAAACACATGTTTTTCTACATTTAATCATTATAAAAAACCAATATCAGTATCTTCGACTTCGATTCGACTTACAACTATAAAATATAATCAAAAACAGGACTTTTGTTAAAAATGCTAAGTGCTTCGTGTTTTAATGTCTTCAATTAGCTATTCGTTCTTATAAAATGGAAGCATTCTGTGGCAATAGAAGGAAGAGCGAATGGGATGGAAAATAAATGTTTCGGCAGTATGCGTTATACCTTAGTCTTTTATTATCGATGGAACAAATTTAAAAAAACTGTCCCGGGTCATTAGTTATGCAAGATTATAAATACTAATATTATAAATGCGAAAGTAACTGTTTGTAACGCTTTCATTGGTATGAAGATAGCTTAAACCCCGGCGAAGAAAATATAATACTTTTCGTTCCAGAAAAATTTATAGTTCCCAAGGGAATAGCATTAAACGAGTTCTACGCAGACGTCGTGGGGAAACGCTTGTAAATAATATACAAATTTATAGTGAATTATCAAAATTAAACGCGAACACAAAAGGATAATTAAATACTCACTGGTATACCCTATACACAAATCATTCGCTCTTTGAATAGCTACCAGAACACTTTGACCTCGTTTGAGGCCGGTTATGCAATAAATTGAGCCTAATATAAAATAATTACTCTGATATACACCGCGTAGACTGAAAAGTAACGGTGTATATCATAGTTTCGACTACGTACTCTCGGAATATCATGCTATCGAATGTTCGTCGGCTCGACTGTTATTGTAATGAATATTCGCTAGATCGAGCTACTTGTGGCCGAAACATGTGCAATCGACAAAACGTAATCTAGAATTGTATAGTTTCGATCAGTGATGTATCGAAAATTCATTGGCTCGACTGTTATTGTAATGAATATTCGCTGGATAGAAATACTTGTGGCCGAAATATGTACAATCGACAAAACGTAATCTAGAATTATATGGTTATGGTTATTAAACCTCAATTTCGATTTGACGATTTATCGTTTCTACGCTTTTCGTACCCGGGAATATTCGATCCAGTAACAGTCGAGCCAATGAACATTCGTGTCTGAGACTTTCTATGGGATGACAATCGAAATCTCAATTTCGATTTGACGATTTATTGTTTCTACGCTTTTCGACCCAGCGAATATTCGATCCAGTAACAGTCGAGCCAACGAACATTCGATAGCATGATATTCCGAGCGTACGTAGTCGAAACTATGATATACACTCGAAAAGTAATTAATATAACGTTATTCGTCTGACAAATGCAAGATACGTTGAATAACAACTTTATGATACAAATTAACCCTTTTACACTTTTTCCGGGTTGTTACTCTATGTAATGGCTGCTACAGACGATCAGTCGGACTGACAGGCCGAGAGGGACGCAGCTATTTGTTAGAATGAGAGACGTATATAACTGTCTCATTCTATCAAATACCCACGTCCCTCACGGCCTGTCAGTTCGACTGATTGTTGTGACGGCCCTTAGCATTAGAGTTATAAATCAAAATTATCTACGCAATGTATATCAAAGTATGACTGGCACTGCTTAGCTTACTGTGCGGGCTTCGCGAATGAGAATCTCGGTAACGAGATACCGAACTTGGTCTCGAGACCGGTCAGGACTGGTATCGCGACCTGGTAGCCGCCGATGTGGTGAGGTTTCTTTATGGTCTCTTCAATGGATGTCGACACGTTGAGCTCGGAGCCGGTTGGTCGACTGGAAATTGAATTATTATGGTTGTATTTATTAAAAGTATAGATGGTCGAATAATGATCTTATCTTATCTTACAGATGGGCCCTTTCGGGTATACTTCCACCCCTTTAGGATCTTTTGTGCAATTACGCTCTTGCACACTCAGCTGTTCGAATGTGCAAGTTTTCTGACGATGTTTTTTCTTCATCGTAAGAGCATCGGGTAATGTACTTAAGCTAGATAAAGTCATTGTTATGGAGACCGCGGGTATCATAATTAGAAAAACTTCACCTATCATTCATAGAATTGCACCACAGATAAAAAAGTACTTGACCAATAATGTCAATAATAATAACTTTAGATCCATAAATAAGGTCAGAATTGATTTACAATTGAAACTTGGATTTAAAAAACCAAGAGCTGACGTTGTTCACATTTTTAAAAATAAAAATCAATGTTTGTATGTTTATCCTTCATGCGTTCCATTGATCAGATTGTGATGAAACGACGAAAAATCCATGTCTACTTTTTTACTTTACGTGGCATTGCATCGCATGCACTTAGGAAAATTTTGTTACTTTTTAATTATTTAAAAGTAGAATGGACAACTTTTTTTTTCAATGTTTACTGTTTCACTTTAAACTGCAAAAAACATAAATATATTTGTAAACTAGCGGCCCGCCAGCGGCTTCGCCCCGCTGCAAATTTCTAACTTTCCCGGTGGATTTTTCAATTATTTTCTGTTATACAAACCTTGTCCTGACAATGACGAACACAACAAATAAGAAATCCGCCAAATCGGTCCAGTCTTTGGGAAGTTATGCAATCACATACATTTTTGATTCATTTTTATTTATATAGATTATTTCAATACTTACGATCCTCCAAAATCGACGTAGAACAGACGTTGCAAGATTTCGTAGGTCACGAGGGTCACACCGAACTGAGGTGAAGAGCGGAACACACGAGCTGAGGAACAAGAACACATTGGTTACACGCAGTAAATAACAATTCCTCTTTAAATAAATTATTGGTTTTATTCTGATGATTACAACTTTTTTGTTTCTACCAAAACTTGCTGAAAATCCCTAACTCTATTCACACCAAAGTAGCCGCGATTTATGAGTGTAACTGTGGTACAGTACAGATATGCGTGCGGGCCACGACCTGCAGGCGCGTCTTGATGACGTCAGCCGGGGTGACGAGCGACACTCACCGACAGTTCCTTTCCAGAAGGCCCTGAACCCTTCCTCGGCGTAGATCTTCCTGGTGGCGTCCAGGACCCCGCTGTAGGTGGTCTGGCCGGTGCGCGCCACGACCTGCAGGCGCGTCTTGATGACGTCAGCCGGGGTGACGAGCGACACTCACCGACAGTTCCTTTCCAGAAGGCCCTGAACCCTTCCTCGGCGTAGATCTTCCTGGTGGCGTCCAGGACCCCGCTGTAGGTGGTCTGGCCGGTGCGCGCCACGACCTGCAGGCGCGTCTTGATGACGTCAGCCGGGGTGACGAGCGACACTCACCGACAGTTCCTTTCCAGAAGGCCCTGAACCCTTCCTCGGCGTAGATCTTCCTGGTGGCGTCCAGGACCCCGCTGTAGGTGGTCTGGCCGGTGCGCGCCACGACCTGCAGGCGCGTCTTGATGACGTCAGCCGGGGTGACGAGCGACACTCACCGACAGTTCCTTTCCAGAAGGCCCTGAACCCTTCCTCGGCGTAGATCTTCCTGGTGGCGTCCAGGACCCCGCTGTAGGTGGTCTGGCCGGTGCGCGCCACGACCTGCAGGCGCGTCTTGATGACGTCAGCCGGGGTGACGAGCGACACTCACCGACAGTTCCTTTCCAGAAGGCCCTGAACCCTTCCTCGGCGTAGATCTTCCTGGTGGCGTCCAGGACCCCGCTGTAGGTGGTCTGGCCGGTGCGCGCCACGACCTGCAGGCGCGTCTTGATGACGTCAGCCGGGGTGACGAGCGACACTCACCGACAGTTCCTTTCCAGAAGGCCCTGAACCCTTCCTCGGCGTAGATCTTCCTGGTGGCGTCCAGGACCCCGCTGTAGGTGGTCTGGCCGGTGCGCGCCACGACCTGCAGGCGCGTCTTGATGACGTCAGCCGGGGTGACGAGCGACACTCACCGACAGTTCCTTTCCAGAAGGCCCTGAACCCTTCCTCGGCGTAGATCTTCCTGGTGGCGTCCAGGACCCCGCTGTAGGTGGTCTGGCCGGTGCGCGCCACGACCTGCAGGCGCGTCTTGATGACGTCAGCCGGGGTGACGAGCGACACTCACCGACAGTTCCTTTCCAGAAGGCCCTGAACCCTTCCTCGGCGTAGATCTTCCTGGTGGCGTCCAGGACCCCGCTGTAGGTGGTCTGGCCGGTGCGCGCCACGACCTGCAGGCGCGTCTTGATGACGTCAGCCGGGGTGACGAGCGACACTCACCGACAGTTCCTTTCCAGAAGGCCCTGAACCCTTCCTCGGCGTAGATCTTCCTGGTGGCGTCCAGGACCCCGCTGTAGGTGGTCTGGCCGGTGCGCGCCACGACCTGCAGGCGCGTCTTGATGACGTCAGCCGGGGTGACGAGCGACACTCACCGACAGTTCCTTTCCAGAAGGCCCTGAACCCTTCCTCGGCGTAGATCTTCCTGGTGGCGTCCAGGACCCCGCTGTAGGTGGTCTGGCCGGTGCGCGCCACGACCTGCAGGCGCGTCTTGATGACGTCAGCCGGGGTGACGAGCGACACTCACCGACAGTTCCTTTCCAGAAGGCCCTGAACCCTTCCTCGGCGTAGATCTTCCTGGTGGCGTCCAGGACCCCGCTGTAGGTGGTCTGGCCGGTGCGCGCCACGACCTGCAGGCGCGTCTTGATGACGTCAGCCGGGGTGACGAGTGACACTCACCGACAGTTCCTTTCCAGAAGGCCCTGAACCCTTCCTCGGCGTAGATCTTCCTGGTGGCGTCCAGGACCCCGCTGTAGGTGGTCTGGCCGGTGCGCGCCACGACCTGCAGGCGCGTCTTGATGACGTCAGCCGGGGTGACGAGCGACACTCACCGACAGTTCCTTTCCAGAAGGCCCTGAACCCTTCCTCGGCGTAGATCTTGCTGGTGGCGTCCAGGACCCCGCTGTAGGTGGTCTGGCCGGTGCGCGCCACGACCTGCAGGCGCGTCTTGATGACGTCAGCCGGGGTGACGAGCGACACTCACCGACAGTTCCTTTCCAGAAGGCCCTGAACCCTTCCTCGGCGTAGATCTTCCTGGTGGCGTCCAGGACCCCGCTGTAGGTGGTCTGGCCGGTGCGCGCCACGACCTGCAGGCGCGTCTTGATGACGTCAGCCGGGGTGACGAGCGACACTCACCGACAGTTCCTTTCCAGAAGGCCCTGAACCCTTCCTCGGCGTAGATCTTCCTGGTGGCGTCCAGGACCCCGCTGTAGGTGGTCTGGCCGGTGCGCGCCACGACCTGCAGGCGCGTCTTGATGACGTCAGCCGGGGTGACGAGCGACACTCACCGACAGTTCCTTTCCAGAAGGCCCTGAACCCTTCCTCGGCGTAGATCTTCCTGGTGGCGTCCAGGACCCCGCTGTAGGTGGTCTGGCCGGTGCGCGCCACGACCTGCAGGCGCGTCTTGATGACGTCAGCCGGGGTGACGAGCGACACTCACCGACAGTTCCTTTCCAGAAGGCCCTGAACCCTTCCTCGGCGTAGATCTTCCTGGTGGCGTCCAGGACCCCGCTGTAGGTGGTCTGGCCGGTGCGCGCCACGACCTGCAGGCGCGTCTTGATGACGTCAGCCGGGGTGACGAGCGACACTCACCGACAGTTCCTTTCCAGAAGGCCCTGAACCCTTCCTCGGCGTAGATCTTCCTGGTGGCGTCCAGGACCCCGCTGTAGGTGGTCTGGCCGGTGCGCGCCACGACCTGCAGGCGCGTCTTGATGACGTCAGCCGGGGGGACGAGCGACACTCACCGACAGTTCCTTTCCAGAAGGCCCTGAACCCTTCCTCGGCGTAGATCTTCCTGGTGGCGTCCAGGACCCCGCTGTAGGTGGTCTGGCCGGTGCGCGCCACGACCTGCAGGCGCGTCTTGATGACGTCAGCCGGGGTGACGAGCGACGCGGCGGGGATGCCAGCGATGGCACCGGCCGCAAGGAGGGTCAACGGGTGATTGTAGCCGTTCTCATCGGCGAATTTCGCCTGGAAAGGAAGGAGTTTGTAGAATAAAATCAAAGTTCAAATAACAAAAATCGTTTTTCGTTCCAGCGGGGCACCTCATAGCAATTACAGATGCGTTGCTGGCTTTTGAGGAAAGTGTATACTTATGTCTTGAAGGTCCTAAATCCAGTGTCCTACGTAAGCGAACTGCACGCGAACGCGAAGCGACGCGATTTTATCACAGGACGCGACGCGAATACGGTCCTACTTGAGATCGCATCGCACCGCAGACGTTGTTTGAAAACTATTACGTAAAATACAAAATTGTAAAAAATAAAATATTAATACAATAAAGCCTTCCACCTGTACATGTGTGGGCACCTATAAAGCCTATTACTCAACATTTTTTTACAAAGGTACTCGTATTTTATAACCACTTTATTCATTGACGATGTGATAGTTTATTTATATATTTTATTTTATAATATTGGCCGTTCCTGCACTGTAAATAATTAAAATTCAATAGCCGATAATTTTGAATCGCAAATCAGTTCAGACGTCGAGTTGCGTCGCGCCGTATCGCGCTGCATCTCGCGCTTTCGCGACTAGTCAAGTAGGAAACTTCAAAGACGCAAAGCTCTTTTCTCAAAAATGACCGGAAATGTTGACATTACTATGTACATATTGAGACGCGAAGTACATAGTTTACAGACAGTTCTCAAATTAAAAAAAAAACATTGTGTGCTCGCTACACAAGCCCGTAATGTTGCATACAAATTCCATTACTATCGAGCTTGTAACTTTTTTAAAAGTGAAAAGGGCCATAACAAAATGAGGGCACAAGTCTTATACATACATATTTTATTCGAAACATAACTTTTTTAACTGTGTCTGGAATAGCTTGTTTTTTTTAAAACAAAGTTTGTGTTTCTCCTTGTCATAAACAAAAAAGGCGGTAAGAGTGATGGTTTTTTCACGTGAAGTTTCTGTTTGTATGCAATTCAAAAAATGAGTTCAAGCGATGAAGATTTTAAGCCAACACGAAAATTTTCTTGCAATTTTTGAGAAAAGCATTATATTTGCCTTGGCAGGAACAGCTATTGCGGGCATGTTGCGGGCTTGGTATTTTGAAACGGACTCGCAAGTTCGTCCGTTTAAACCAATACTCGGCCCGCAATTGCCTACATCCCTGACTAGGCAATAATGTACTATTGTCACTTTCACGTTGTTTTTGAAAAATCCGCAATACACACACCAGGAGAATGCTATCCCAGGTCTACTACTTGCATTTAACATAATAAAACGTGCTTCTAGTCTTCCATTGCTGCTTACCTTGACATGAGCGTACGACGGGAAGTATATAGCACTGAAGGGCATGTCCCTCAACAGACAGGCCCGCGCGCCCTTGTACAGTCCGAACAGGCCAAGTTCTTTCACGACGGCCCAGGCACGCACTTTCCCTCCGCCCGCGATCTCGCCCGCCACTTGCAGACGAATCTTCACTATTTCTAGAGGATTGGTGAATATTACTTGGGATCCACCAGCCTGGAAGGTTAATATGTAAATTAAACGAGGGAGATAAAGGGTGATGCGATTTAAACAAATTCCCCCTTACTAATAATGGCCCAGCCACACCGCTTGCGTGACGTGCACGTGCATGTGCTCGTTCGCTTTCCACTGCGTTGTATAGTATGAATTCTCATTACATGTCACTATACAATGCAGTGGAAAGCGAACGCGCACGTGCACGTGCACGTCACGCAAGCGGTGTGGCTGGGCCTTAAACGTTGAGTAACGGTGGTGTAGCTAAACCATGCTTTGTCCTTATCTGTCAAATTCAACAATTAAGATTGTATAGAAACTTGAGTTTACATTCCATTCGGTCATTAGGTTTCGAACTACTCGATAATAGACAGAACAAAGGCAGTTAATAGGTGAAGGAGATACTAAGCTACAATAGTTTTTGAGATCGTGTTACTTACACAAGCACCGGCTAATATTTCGCCGTACAAGCTAATGTTTCCTTTCTTGTCCATTAACTTATCTCGAACTAAGTCGTTGACCTGAAAATATGAAAAAATACTACTTTAAATTTATAAATAAAATACTGTTATATCATGATGCCTTAATACATCTAATTCACAAGATGTCTAATGTCTAATTTAGAGTTATAAATTTATGTATTGCAAAGTAATAAAATTCAAAAGTTGACTGCTGCCTTAGGCCCGATTTAGACCAAGCGAACAACAAGAATCTATGCATTATCTCTAAGGGTGGGTTTAGACCAAACGAGCGAATGCTCTAGAACATGTTTTGTCTTTATTTTTACAAAGTAAACGTAAGAGATAATGCCGTAGAATTCTTGTTCGTTCGCTTGGTCTAAACCCACCCTTACTACTTTGTAAAAATAAAAACAAAACATGTTCTAGAGCACTACTTCGCTGGGTCTAAACGCACCTTAACCCTGACTTCTAAGCCAAGAAATAATTCTCGGGCTAGAAATCTCGGGCCATTATTTGTCTTTTTCTTGCATAAAACTAAGGCAATTTCTGTATTTTTCTTATAGCTTGGCTATTTTGCGGTTAAGAGCAAAATGCGGAACAGTGTAAATTCACACTTATTGTAGGTAAACTAGCGAAAATCCTAAGCACTTCTAATTACAAGCATAGCAATGACAAGTTTCGTAATATGCACAACACTTTTATTCGGTGACTACACATGATAAATCTGGTAACCAATAAAGGATTTGCCACACTGGATGCGTTTTGCGGTCTGCGATCCGATCAAGCATATTTTGCCTCATCAGTTTACTAAATTATGACAGAGATACAAGATACTAGACCTGACCGCAGACCGCAGAACGCAATCAGTGTGGCAAATCCCTATATTTATCGAATTTCACTTCATCTATTATATCATTTCAATGAACGCCATTTTCTGGTTAAACCATATTTTTTTCAGGATATCTTAAACATTAATTACGTATACCTTGTTCGGATAGGTATTTAACTAAACGTAAACATACAAACCACGTGACATAGTTCGTCAGCCAATAGTAGCAGAACACTGATACGTCAAAGTTCGACCAAACAGTTTTGATCGGCTGTTGAACAGAGCCACGTGGTTTGGTTTGTTTACCTTTAGTTAAATACCTATCCGAACAAGGTATAGGTTAGGCTAGGCTAGACGTGTGCGGGCCCGCAGACGGCAGAGATTAAGGCGGCGGCGCTTTGCCTTAGTGACTGCAGGTGGGGGGATGGGAGTCCACCACCTGCCATAGGCTAGTCACTGGGCGGTGTGGGAGAGGGACCACGCGTGCTCGGCCGCTCTCTCCACCGGCGCGGGTAGCCCCGACACCAACCGGGACTGGAAGGCGTCGTGGCCAATGCTTGCGGATCCACGGCGTCTTGCCAAACCGGCAGGAGGGTACGCCAGGGTGGTTTTTAGAATAGAATAGAATAGAATCCTTTATTTCAGGCCGACAGACCCATAACATTTGTTAGTAACACGGTACTTAGACTATGTTAGTACTACTACCTACTGTTTTTAGTGGGTTGCGCTCCCCTACTGGGGGGGTGAGTCCCACATATCCCCCCACCACTCCTATGGTGGGGGAAATGCATAGAGCATTTTCCATGACAAAAAAGACGTGCATGTGCCAAAAAAAAAGCGGTGTTTTGATAAAATAATAAGCACTCGATAAATCTTACCGTCAGTTTGATAGCCTTCTCCGGAGCTACACCGATCAACTGAGGAACCAGACCTCTATACAAGCCGAACATGCCTTCATGCCGGATGACCTTCTTGAAGCAATCGAAGGAGTTTCTATAGGCGACTTCACCAATGAACGACCCTGTACGCTGGTTCTGCATACGGGTCTTGACTAGATCTATGGGGTATACTGCTGAGGCTCCCACCGCTGGAAAAGACACAAATATTGTAAATAAATTAATATTAATGTAAGTATTACAACTTCAAATAATAATCACAAATGTATCTACAGACAGGTGAAAAGAAAACTCGATACAAACATATCGTAGATTCGTTTGATATATTTAAATGGCTTGCCAGATTGAATGAAAGTTTAACAGTATGAAGAGATAAACCAAAAGGTCGGAAAATGGATCTTTTGTGGACACAACTGAATCCAAAGAAATTACATAAATTTTCGATTTTCGTACAAAACTAAAAATCGCTATTTTATATGTGTGTCATTGTGGCTATGATATCTCGAAATTTTCACAAGAACTTGTAATTTTTTATTTTACGATTATTTTGTCCAGCAGATAAATTACATATTATTATCTATATTTGAACAATCAATTTCCAGAAGTACTTGGCACAAAGATTAAGCATTGCCATTCAACGTGGCAATGCTGCCAGCATTTTGGGAACAATGCCCACTGGTAGAGGTTTGTTAGATTAGTGTAGGCTTGTAAGTTCGTTCGTTTATAGTATGTGATAATGTAAATTCCTTTTTAATAAAGCATTTCCAGACGTAAATAATTTGAACCAATCAAGTTACAAAAAAATTAAATAAAAAGAAAACAGTTGTATTTACTTACCACCAGCAATAGAACCTAGAGTGAAACGGTACGTCTGTTCCAACACTTGAATGAAGAAACTTCTATCTGCAGGACTCTGCAACAATCAGACACCCTGTATACATCCCACTCCTATAATCTTAAGCAAAATAACATAAAGTGATTTGAATTTCAAATGATAGAGGATGAAGTCCTTACGCATATACGGCCTTTTTGATAAGGACATCAGTGTGGCGCTGAGCTTATAATAAGATGGTTTGTCCGAAAGCACGAAAATAGGTTAGTGAGTGTTATAAAAGATGTATTTTTTTCCAAATGAATGTTTCGCTCGCTAACGAACATTGCTCATTTGCGAACGTTTGCAAAACGAAAGCTTTTGGTAAAGATGCTCCTTTACTGATTTTGTTCTAGGCATAATGTTGGCATCATTTAGTATAGTAAAGTATAGTATAATGGCCATGAAGTGTAGAAATACAAATACAAATACAAATAATTTATTTGTTCAACACGGGTAAAATTGTACATAAGCACAGGTCTTATAGTGTTAAGGTTACATCACCATGTTGGGCCGCAAGGCATACAAATTTTTTAGCTATTAATGGACTTTCCCTTAGGGGTGTACAGTTACCATCAATTGCAGTCCGATAGAAATTCATTTACTGAATAATATGCTTTGTTCACTAAAAATTTAAACAATTTGCTCTTGAAAGTAGTTACATCCTCTATATTTCTTATGTGATCTAGAGAAAGGTATGTAGTGTTGATTATATAAAATTAATAAATAGATCCATGCATATTGTACAATAATTACATTATTCACCCTCACTTTTATTATTTAACTAGCGAGTCTATGGCGTTCTAACTAGACCTTCAGGGTGTCCCTCGGGATTCCTTATAACGTTTGTTCTAATGCATCGTTTGTCCGAAATATAATTTGTCCTAAACTAGTTTTTACCTGAGTTAGACAACTTTAGCTACTAGGGGGCTACGTTTTAAGCCGCGTATGCTCGGTCCGTGAGCATTTGGCTCGCAAGCTCCGGCAACGCGAGGATACGCGGCTTTAGCGGTATAGCGTTCCCACAGCCTACTCTTAAAGCGACGCCCTGGCCCCCATCGATAAAATAAAAGGGTTGTAATATAACACTAAAAAGTATTGAAATTCAGACAGAAATGGCTTTAGGAAAAACGAAAATTCGGACAAAGGGATTAGGAATTCAATACACCCCCCCCCCCCCCCCCCCCCTTTAATACCCCGTGATCGCTTTTGGGTGAAGTGAAACATCGAAGAAATCGCCAACGAAGCACGATTAGTTTATAGAAAGAGGTTAAGAGTATCTGAGAGACCTGATAACATTATTATTCTTTTAAGAACATAGCTAACTGCAATAAGCATGAATCACCAGATATATTACATTTAAGCAATTATTTTTTTGTTATAATACATAACCTACTATGTTCCAAAATTATGATTAAAAATACAATGCCTACTCTGAATATCTATATTGAAGAATAAAGTGCATGTAATTATAGTGTGTTATTAAATAATATTAAAAACGAGAACGTCATACAAATGTAAATGTACAAAATGTGTATAATGTAGACAAACCAAGCTTGGAATAATCTTAAACTAGCTCGATTATAGGAAATTTGAAAGAATGAAGACGAAAAAAGTGAGGTTTTGGTTATACAAAATACAACTAGGACTCTACTAAGGGGTTTTAAATTTTAAAGTGTTTTTTTTTTGAAAATAATACTCCTCATTTTCCAAAAACTATGTTCGATATAAATTATGTTTTTCATTATTCAACTTTCGGGGGACATAATATAAAAACCAAAAAGATTTCAATTTTTTAAAATGAGGGTAGAAAGGGTAATCTGTACATTCGGTTTTAACATGGTCTATACCGATTGGCACTATATATTGAAATTATTCTAAGAACAGAAGAAAAAACATTATAATTATAAATTTCATCCTTGGTGTAAAATATTCCCACTAAATTTATTTAGTTTTCTGGGATGTGGGTATGGAAAATAGATGAAGCTTTCGGAAAACAAACGTATTATTTATTATGGTTTCAGGGATCAAGGATGAAGATCCGTTTGATTTTTCCCCGTAGAGGCCAAATGTATAGACAATAAACTCAAAAAATGGCGTACCAAGCAATCCAAATCCCGACGCCATGATACGCCATCACAAAAATAATGAAGCATAACAACTCTGACAAGCGTCCACAGTTCTAAAATTATTTGAAGAGGTTTGGCAACTGTACCGTGTATACCGTACCAAAACCTCACTTGACAGAAAGAAACAAACACAACCTTAACAACTACATACCTTATTCCTCCCCACAAAGTCTACATATCTAGGCCTCATTATATTTACCTCCTCCTTGGAGCATTAAGAGAACACAACTAAAGTTAGTGACTCAAACTTACTATAACAATAAAAAAAACATTCTAAAATTCACTAAACATACATTTTATTAAACGTGTATACGCGCTTCCAGGGCCCTGTAATTTTTGTAATTTTTGTAAGTTAGAATAGAATAGGTGGTGTCATTTTGTGTGTGTTGGAAAAGGATCGTTGTACTTACGTCGACTGCTTTTATTTCGGCTACGCGACGGGTCACTTGTTTGAAGTATTGCTCTGGTGTGATCGAGTTCAGGTCGTTGTACACGATTCGTCTGAAAAAAAAAAAAGAAATATGATTCGAGTGACAGTTTTAAGGTGAGTGTGGCGATATTTTTCCCAAAAATCTTTTTTTTCTGGTAGCAGTTTTCCCAGTCGCGATTTTTCTGATTCGTGATTTTACCGAATTTCTTTTTTTCCTATTCTTAAATTTTCCTGGTTGCATATTTACCATTCTGGATTCTTTCCAGTCGCAAATTTCACCATTGTAATTAGGCCGAAAAAAGTAGGTAGGTTTAGGTTATTTTAGTTTTGCAGTAGGCCCGAAGGGCCAAACCACCCAGAAGTAGGAGCTCCGCGCCAGCGGAGCTCCGTCGACTCAGTGAAAATGATATAACTATTCAGATAAATACAGATTTGGAAATTATGATACTGGAATTATTGCTGCTGTGATAAAAATCTTTGGCAAAATAAGCTACTGAAAAAAATAAGGACTGGTAAATTTTGCGAATGGAATTATCGCTTGCAGTAAAATTAGATTTTCGGAAAGTCATCAAAAGGGAATCCGTTATGTGCTTCCACGCGATGAACGTGAGGTGGAGATAGTTTTCGCGCGCCTTGATTGCAGTGTCAAATTCAAATAACTGAGTCGCTTAACTTCGAAATCAGATAAGTCCATGCGAAAGGACCACGAAATTTGCGTCTATTTTGAAACAAATTAAGTTTTAAATTCGTAAACAAATTTCAAGGACATATCAGAGTTTGAAGTTAAGCGACTCAACTGCTAACTACTTATTACAAAACCACAATTTTTATTACAATAATTAAGGTTAAAAAATTATGATTGTTTCTTCTTTTATTGTTTCTTTAGATTTTAAGTGTCTTTTTTATGTGTCGCTAGCGTTTGTGCGTCACTTATTTGTTTGTTTGTTTATTTAGTTTAAGTTAGTTTTAATCAGGGTTCCTTAGAATACCAGCGTCACGGTTTGCCGCGGCACAATGCTGAGAGGGGCCCTTTTTCGCATAATTTGCATATAGTTCTGTGTTGCTGTTTAACTTGTTTTCACTTTTTTTTTTGTATGTGCTTTATTATAAATAACTCTATCTTATCTATCTTAAATTGCATTTTTTTTGTTGTGTTCTTTACTGTCAGAACTAGGTTTGTATGACAAAAAAAATATCCATAGGGAAAGTCTGAAATTTGCAGCGGGGTAAAGCCGCTGGCGGACGGCTACTTTACTATAAATTACTCACCCATTAGTCTGATGAATCGTGTCACACAAGAAGAACAAGATGTCCACTTCAAGCGGGGTAATTTGGCTCATCATTTGAGCTGAATGCAAGAACTCTTCCTTAGTCACTTCCTGCGTCCTGTGGCCGTTGGTAGCGTTGAGATATACACGTTTTATTAACTCCATGTTGTTTAGGAGGGAGTTGAAGGCCATGTAGTAGGGGAAGCTGATCTTCCTTGTGCCTTGGGGGAATCCTGTTGCCTGGAAATTTATATGTCGGAGATAAGACAAAATTAAGGAGCTTTTTGAAAAGACAAAAGAGAAACGATAATTTTAAAGGGAGAATAGAAATAATATTGTTTACGTCACACCTGGCCATAATGTGAGTTTTATCGCACGCTGCGCGCACGGTAAAACTCGCATTGTGGCCAGGTGAAGACGTAAAATTGTGTACTCATCACGGGCAGTAAAAAAGAAAGCCCTCTATCGCATATTTACGACCCTCGCCTACGGCTCGGGTCTCAAATACCTGCGATTTCGGGCTTTCTTTCTTTTACAGCCCTTGTTAAGTAATGTACTATTAGAAACGTTAAGTGCAATAGAGGGCTATTTGTAAAGTGAAGTAAAAAAATATGGACGTAACGTTGCACTAAAAAGATGTGAAGCATGCTAGGTCGGCACTTTCGTTTGTTATACACGACTTACCGCACGCACACAGATACACTAGGTAAAATAACGCGCCAAGCTACAGCACGAGTGACAGTTTACGTTAATCATGAGTGAAGCATGCAAAATGGCTGTCTATGTACGTGCACACGCTACGTACATAGACAGCCATTTTGCATGCTTCACTCATGATTAAACGAGGTTACGTCCGTATTTTTTTTAGGTCCGTTGTGCCTTACTTTAGAAATAGTTGGTCAGTGCCAAAGATGTTTTCGGGTAACTGAAGAACGCAACTTGGTCATGCAACTTTGCAGTCCCGTTGGTCAACTGTCCTGAGACATAAAAGTCCCAAAGCGCACCCACAATTAGTTTTTTTTCTTTCGGAAACTGCGCGTTTACCGTCTATAAGTCACCGTGTGCCAACTCCTTAAAGCGGCATTCACATGCTTGGTGTTTGCCGCAAACACTGCAGGACGCAACTATACGTTACAGGGAGATGGAAGTACATCATGCTCACTCTAACATATCGTTGCATCCCGCAGTGTTTGCGGCAAACACCAAGCATGTGGATGGGGCTTAACAAAGATACTCACACTAATAACCCTATTTTTTATATCCTTCGTCAGCAAATGACTCTTAACCGACAGCATGATATCCTTAAAATCTCCGGAACTGATAAAACCGCTGCCATCCTTGTCGCACTTCTTGAAGGCTTCCACTCCGTACTCCTCATGGAAGTCATGGAGGAACTGACTGAACTCAGGGTAGGTGACGAGACGTTTCTTATCCTTTCCGAAGTAAAGACGGACGAATGTGCTTTCCATGTTAAAAGGCATCTTCTTGTTCAGTACCGTCTTTTGCATAACTTCCGCAAACTCGTCTGAAAACAAAGATTTTTGTTTATGGCAAGGTGAAGGCAAACGAGCACACAGGCCACCTGACCCCTATTTCACCATCCTAACAACGACAGCTGACAGGTGACATTTTCAGTGTTTATCTATATATATAAAAGGCTAAACTGACTGACTGACATATCAACGCACAGCCGAAACTACTGTACCTAGAAACTTGAAATTTGGTACAGGGGTTCCTTTCATGATGTAAGTGAGCACTAAGAAAGGATTTTCCGAAAATCGACCCCCAACGGGAAAAAATGGGGGGAGTAGCGGGAAACTAATTCCACGCGTACGAAGTCGCGGGCGTCCTCTAGTCTATATATATAAAAGGCAAAACTGACTGACTGACATATCAACGCACAGCCGAAACTACTGTACCTAGAAACTTGAAATTTGGTACATGGGTTCCTTTCATGATGTAAGTGAGCACTAAGAAAGGATTTTCCGAAAATCGACCCCCAACGGGAAGAAATGGGGGGGAGTAGCGGGAAACTAATTCTACGCGTACGAAGTCGCGGGCGTCCTCTAGTGTCGTATATAGCTGATATGAATTTCACTGATGTGAAACCTTGTTAACTTTGCAATTAATAGCGAATTGTCACCTATCACCTATAATTGTCAAGATGGTGAAATGGGCGGCTGGTGGTAAGCGAGATGTAAGACCCTTATAGACATTCGCATTAGACTATGATCCCAAGACTGCGAATGGGTTGCCAACCCTGAGGACCAATATGGAATGCCTCTATGCTAGTAATTTCACCGTATTTCTTATTCCCACACCGGAACAAACAATGCGTTGCGGTAGGTTTTAGGATAAGATGGGACCTTCTACCTTCTGCGAACATAACAAAAGCCAGTGTGGATGGGCTTGATTATCCAATTTCCCCCGGAATGACTTCAGGCAATATGCAGTGGGGATCCTTCAACGAGCAATGATGCAGGCAGGGGCAAAATCCTATACAACTCACTGCCTCCTTCCTTCCGGACAGTAATGGCTGATTTATATTGGTCCAGCAAATGCATGCCAGTAGAAGTACATTGATGAGTTGGTTTTCACGTTTGAGGCGAGAGCTATTGTAACGACGCAATGTACTTCTACTGGCATGCTTTTGCTGGCCCAATGTAAATCAGCCATAACGTCGCATCTATTAGTTACCAACTACCATCTATTTGCGCCTGGTAACAGCTAGTAATGTACATTAAAAGCGAAGCCGGGAAATGACGTATAACTATGATAAACAATCAAAGAGAATTATCGAACGTTAAAGATTGTTTGGTTTATAGCGTAGTTAGGTAGGTACTTATCATACGTCAATAAATAATGTTCACTTAGCTTGTGTCCATTTTAGAGTTTGTTCGGACAATTTGAGCAAACCAAAACCGGTTTTTAACCGAATTGAACCAGATTTTCGTATGACTTGCAATCTAAAGTGTATCGCAGACGTACCTATCGACTATCAACATTATCGGAATTATCGATATTCATCGATTATTTTGCCGGTGTGGTGACTCAAGAGGTGGATTATCATTTATTAGCAATTGCCCGCGACTTCGTCTGCGATGTATCTCTCTCTACAACACTTTTCATCTGTTTTAAGTGAAATCAAACGACAAAGAACATATAACTTTCTTATTCATAAGAGAAAGTTCGTTTGTTGTATAATGTATTATAATATATTAATATATTATGAGGTTAGTTTGTTGGTAGCAAGTAGCCCCAGTTTTGATTTTCGATATACGGCCTTATTTAAGTAGCTGCACAATGAAGTACTTTGTCACTATAACTACACGTTTGAACTGTTGCATTAATCCATCAAAGGCGTTAAAGAGACAAGGAACTAAAGTGTGCGCCTACTTATAAGGCTAACTGTACCCATGGAAATGTAGGACTTGGTCAATTATGTTATGTTATGTAAAAGATTTATTCCTCGGTATTTATTATTATTATGTTTTTATATATTACTAGAGGACGTCCGCGACTTCGTACGCGTAGAATTAGTTCCCCGCTACTCCCCCCTTTTCCTCCCGTTGGGGGTCGATTTTCGGAAAATCCTTTGTTAGTGCTCACTTACATCATGAAAGGAACCCCTGTACCAAATTTCAAGTTTCTAGCTACAATAGTTTCGGCTGTGCGTTGATATATAAGTCAGTCAGGTTTGCCTTTTATATATATAAATAGATAACCACAAACAATCTCCAAACCCACTATCGGTTACATAACCATCAAATTAAATATACCTACACTAAATTGGTGACGTGCGGCATGTGATGGTCTCATAACTACACCAATCAAGATAGCATATAATCATAATGATATTTAGAGGAAGGTTACAGATAACCACAATCTATTGTTTAAGCTGCAGCCGCACTGAGCAGAGGAGGCGCGGTGCGGCGCGTTCCCAGACTAAACAGCGTTCCATAAAATAAAAAAGCAAACTTTAAAAAACCCAACGGTTGCTAACCAACTTTAAATCGATATAAATCCTAGCCCCCTTACTAATAAACGTTGAGTAATGGTGGTGTTTTGTCCTTATTTGTCAAATCCAAATATCACAATGACAGATAAGGACAAATCATTGTACCTATAGCTATACCACCGTTACTCAACGTTTATTAGTAAGGGGGTAAATGATCAATCAAAAGGAAAACTCATGAAAGATCACTAAAGATGATTTTTTAAATACCTATTTAATGATATCGGAGCATACTGTTCGTGATAGGAGCTAACAAATTAATGAAAATCGCAACCAATTTTAAACGAAAAACCCCGGACGAAAAAAGAAGGATGTTATAAGTTTATCTGTGCATTTGTGTATCTGTGTGTCTGTGTATCTATCTGTTTGTCTGTGGCATCGTAGCTCTTAAACGGGTAGACGGATTCAAAAGCAGTTTTTTTTAAATTTAATTGAGAAAATCTTAAGTGCTTTTTTTGGAACAGGGTTTAGTTAGGTAATCTAGAAATCATTGTTGTACTACCACTAGTATAGTAAAACACCTATTCACAGCTGACAATGGAGTAATAACAGTTTATGGTATGAGGTGTGGTTAGAATTTGATTAAGTACATCTGAAGGTACAGGGAAATAACGAGGAAAGTTATTTTATTTAGGAGAACAAAATGTTTCTTAAGCATTTATAGCTTCCCGCCGTCTGTCCCTTTGTATCTTAATGCGGTTTTCATCAATAGATTTAGTGATTCAAGAGCAAGAGGAAGGTTTTTATGTGTAATAAATTCTGGATTATATACGGGTGCTACAGAAAAGTCACATAGGTAAAACGAAGCAAAGCAAAAGCTAATTGTGTAACGTACTCGCAATCACGTTCGTTTTCATTTTGAAAATCGAAGGCTTGTCTGCATACAAAATGAAAAAAATTGCTCCACTTTGAATCCGGTTGCGATTGCGAGTGCGTTAGACAATAAGCCCTCTGGTCGCTAATATATACTGGAATCGCGCGTGGATGTTTCTTATATCCTTGAATTTGCTCTCAAACGAGCAGATACGTGATGCATCAAATTTTGATTTCCTTTGTACAACAATAATTTGGAAATAAAGGTTCAAAATGTAAGTTCCAATCTGTATTGAATGGGCCTGCGTGAAAGGCCCAGAGCAGTGACAGAAGTTTAATCTGATTACGTTGATGACATGGTAGGTAGTTGACTGTCTAAGGGCTGATTTTTCAATCTCCAGATAAAGCTATCCGGAAGGTAAATTTTAGCTCTGTCCTTTTCTTTCATATGACTTCAGAAAAGGATAGTAATATTTAACTGACGGATAGTTTTATCTGGGTATTGAAAAATCAGCACTAAGTAGCCTAGTGCCCAGGGCAAATATTTGTGCGAGGACCGTGAGTATGTGTTTTGGGTCTTGAATGGTTTCTATGTTATAGATATATTTATTGCTGACTACAGTACAAACCAAGAGCTTGGTTTAGGATTAGGTGATTTTTTTGTGAGAATGTCTCCGGGGCCGAGATTCTGGGCGATAAAAACCAAATCGTCTCTGACCTGATATCGTATTGTCAACGTTTTGATAGCTGTTATTTACTTGACAGTAATGGCGGTCGAGTTAAAACAATACCATAACAGGTCAAAAACGATATGGTTTTTATCGCCTAGAATAGAAACCCTGATTGATTGATTGATGTTATGTTATGTATGAAGCAAGCGGCGGTTTCGTATAATTAACCAAGTACTTAGTACAATTTGTTGGTTCTTTGTATCTATTTCTACAGCATAAACATCATAATTTGGTTGGATACTATCACTGCGGCATTATGAGGTCAGCATTGCCTGCACTCCTAGGAAATGATCAATTTCGCTTGCGTCCAACGTGCAATAGTGATCCATTAATCAATCAAGTCAATCGATAGGCTTAGCAAGCCCGATAGAACGAAAAAAACTTAGCTAGAATCATGATTAGTCTATGCATAAATACGGACTAGATGCTAGGCGGTTTCATCAGCGGCAGTAAATCAAAAAATTACATCTCGGTTTGATTTTTTGCTAACAATCGTTATCGTTAAATATGTATTCAAAAACTGTACGTAATGACCATCATTTTGTCAACCAGTCGTTTAAACTATTGTCTTATCTGTGCTAGTATCATAAAGCGGTAATTAAAGTATCATTATCGATATTATAATGATTTTAAAATTTAGCACATCCTCAAAACCAGTTTGATGGAGGAGAAAAAAATGCTGGAAAAAAGGTAGGTACTGCAAGTGTTGATAGTACTATATCGGTTGACACTAACCTAATCATTTAATTTAAAAATAGATATAGTAATTAAAAGTGCGACTGGCGATAGAAACCCTTGAAGAATGGCTGCTATCATCTTTATTATTATATTCTATTGATCAAGTATCTACATGCCGCTAGGCTTAGTTTTCTTATCATGATAAAATATTCTAATAATTACAATAACTTCTACTTAAAAAGATTAATAAGAGCATAACTAGGATAGTTCCCATTCCTCTCACATCCAGCTCCTAGGAGTTATTCAAGTATTACTTTAGCACTAAATGGGGGTGGGGGTCTGTGTTTTGATTATTTTTGATGACATGGGGGGGTCTAGATGATGATTACGTCAGCTACTTAGATTGATTTACTTTTCCTGGTTTTCTGAATAATCTAATACTTAAGTACTATGTTAATCATGTGCATTAAATTCCTTATTTCTGGACTTGATAACTGCTGCTCATGAATAAGAATTAATAGATTAAAAACAAATACCAATGTTTATGTCAGTCAAACTGTCCTAACAGTTTTGCAGGGCCTTTAATATTATTGTACCATGTTGATTGTTTTTAATAATAAAAAAATAATAATGTAAGTATAGTGGGGAGGTCAGAGCTTTGCTTATTTTTGCTGAAAATGTGAAGGGGGAGTTTAGCTTACGTAATACTTAAAAGGCCTATCATTTTATCGAATTTAAAACCATAATGATTTTAGGATATCTTAAACATTAATAATGTAGGTGAGGTGTGACTATCAAAAAAATACTACCTTACTCATGCAGCGAGATTTACTTTTTGATGAAATGAAAATTGTGCAAAAAAATAAGTATTATTAAGTAGTACTACGCCATAGCATTTAACTAGCAAACTAAGTTAAACTTAAAAAGTGCATTTTACTTTTATTTCGGTGTAAGCTGTGACCTTCTGTAATTAATAAGGCGCTTAGCTTGTAAGTGAGCATGTACAGTCAACAGCATAAATAAGTGATCATTTATGTACCTTGTCACTTTAACGTCGTGTTTGAAATGTCATACAAAATTGTGAAACGATTGAAAGCGACAAGGTACATAAATGATCACTTATTTATGCTGTTGACTGTACAATATTTATGTAACAGTGTACTTATTGTTGAAGGTCTTAATAACTAAATAAATAATGATAAAAATAATAGGTACGCCCCAACCCCAAACAATGTAATAAAAATAACTTACCAAAAGCAACCAGTCCATTCCCGTTGGTGTCAAACAGTTGGAAGGCAGTCTTGTACAGGGCATCCGGGACGCAGAGTAGGCCTTCGAACGCCTGGAACTCTGGGAACGAGATGAGCCCGTTTTTGTCCATGTCCACGATCCCTGCAATGAGCTCCACGGAGTCCTTGTTGTAGTCATCTGGAATGCGTTGTTCAAAACTTTTAAATGGCTTTCAAATATTAATAAGATGTCTTTAGGTTATAGGTTAAAATGTACCAAGTTTCAGTAAATGCCTGTAGTGTCTCTTTTACTGCCTAGTGTTAGGTTGCTTGTTTATGAATTATGTATTGTAAGTATTATTGTCTACTTATAAAATAGTATTAAAAGACGAAAACTACTTTTGGGGTTCCGTACCTCAAAAGGGAAAAAATGGAACCCTTATAGGATCACTTTGTTGTCCGTTTGTTCGTCTGTCTGTATGTCAACACCCTTTATCTCGGGAACGCGTGAAGGTATCGAGTTGAAATTAAAAAACCATACTCCGGCCTACAGTCCCTTGAAGCTGTGAAAAAATCAAACTTCTACGACTTGCGAATTGCGACTCTCGATGGAATTAAAATGTACAGGGTATTTCCCACTGACCAAGAACTATGAAATTTTGCAAATAGCACCGTATTTTACTACAAGTATAGGAAAAAAAATTAAATCACAAAAAACAGGGTCTTTATGCAAAGAACGGCGGCGGTGCAAATTTTGAATTGAGTGAACCGTGTCATGTGCGGAACACTCGGTGGGCGAGTCCCACTCGCCTTGTCCGGTTTTTTACATAATATTTTGCTCAACAGCTAGTTAACCCAATCCTTTTTTCAAATACTTCTGATTACATCATCAACTTACATCATTAGTGAACGAAAAAAAATTACTCACCTTCATCGAACAATCCGAGAAATTTTCTGACAAAATCTTCACTGGTAATGAAATGTTCTCCATTTTTTTGGACGGTGGCAAACTTTAGGAAGATTTCATGAAGACGGTCTGTGTCAGCCCTTTTTAGGTAACCAGCCCCCTGCGGAGAAGAAAGGAGTAAAACTCGTAAAACGTATTGTAATTTATATCTTAAGACAATGATATGCAAAGTTCAAACTAATGGTGATTTTTAACTTATGCCTTACAGCTTTTGTCATTAACCAAAGTATTTATTGTGTAGTGTTAGGCAGGGTTTAGTGTGCAACCAGCCCTCTTAATTCATACTTAGTTATTAAGTAAAAAACATTCGACTTAGTCTTTATAGTATGAAAAGAAATATGGTAAAGTTTTGGAGCAATTCTACCAAAATTGAGACTTGGTAATTAAATATTTAAGTAAGTAACTATGTATATCAGTATGTAAATGAATAAGCTTTTCAAAATAGTACCAACCGTAAATATGCTAAGTTCAATATGAAAGAAATATTCCATTTAGAGTTTATATTTATTGTTTTAAATTTGATTTGTCTGGAAACTCTGGAAGCAGTTTCAAGTAACTCCGATTAAAAGGAACAGTGTTCCTCTAAGCAAAGAAGTTTTTTTACAAAAACCTTTCTAAATCAACTGTAAATACAAATTAAAACCAAGTCAAAAAAGCTGTTAGCAGATATGTCTAACGCTTAATTGATATGACTGCCGAGTTAACCTCATCGTACTAAGTTTTTAATCAGGCAACAAGCATCATTGGAGTTTAAATTATCTATTATTAAATGTTAAATGTTATGGAAAGAAGTGTCAATTTTTTATCAGATAGATATTCTTATCAGACACACATTCAGTGCGTGAAGTTTTATTCAAGTTTAAGGTTATGTAATACACTAACATTTGTGTTAGGAAAGTTTTACACAAACATAGTCATAACAATGCTTTATTTAAACAAGAGAGTATGTAGTTATATAAATCTTTGACTGGTTATCAAATCTGCAATGACAAATTAATTAAAAAGTTAAAGACTTCAAGATTAAAGTAAACAAATTTAAGTATCAGACGATTTTGTCTGACTTAATTGATTAACAATTAAAGATCAACAAAACACTTTAAACTCATCTGCAACAGAATAAAAACTATTTTCCAATACACTTTAATTTCCACTTGATTGCACTTGTTACACTAACACAAATCCACATCAATATTTGAAAAAAGAACTTTGTGAACAGAAACTTTCAAAACAGCTTTTTTAAAAGATTGTGCAATGTAATAAATGATGATCATTTACCCGACGTGCCGTCATTTTGTTGTGAAGACTCAAATTGAACTGAATTGATAATTATTGGATGAGTTGACGTAACTGATAAAGCGTCTTATCTTGTTTATAGAAGGAATAACAGACAAGTCACATACAGCTGTATATTAGTACTCTCGCAGAGACAAACACATATTTCTGATAGAGACATTCACATCTATATTACTATTTAAATTGACTACAATACAAAACAAATCTCCAGTTAAAAGGAATATCTGACACTGGTGAGTAACAAATTTATTTAAAAATTGTAAATGTATGTTCCAAATTTGAATATTTGAAGTTCATGGAGGTTACATTGAAATGTTATCTAATAGTGTTGCCTTGGTCGTAGATAAGTCGATTGTGTGATGAGTTTATTATGAGCAGTTTGTTAACTGTGATGTAGTTGTTAGGTGTTACATAGTAACGTTATGCTGCACAGACGTGATGTGACGTGAGATATTAGTTCAAGGGCGGACGATTCAAGGGCACAAATACCGCGCTATCGCGATAAATCCGCAATTAGGACACAAAACTAAACATACGTAACTCTCAGTATTTACTAACATATCGAACTTCATTTAAAAAATTGTGAACTATATTTAAAAACTTACCCACCTCTTGACAGCTGGCCTGAGTTATCAAGGAATCGAACAACGATTTAAACATTACAGTGTTTTTTGTCACTGTGCGAAATTTGGGCAAAGAAAAAACTGTAATGTCTAAACCCGTACGTATCGACCAAGTTCGTTTGCCCTGATAAGACGTCACGACACGTTAAAAATATGGCAAATCTATTTTAAGTTAACCACGCACAGTTCTCATGATCGCGAGCCGCCCGGCTTTGTTATAAATCGACTAATTGCGTTCTCCCTTAGTTTGACGGCTGTGCTAAGCCAGTTGAGAACTTCGCAATTTTGCCGAAAAACATAGGTTTTTTAGCGGAATTTTAATTTGACAAAAATAGTGACGTACCTGACATGGCGAAGTTTGCGGAAAAAATATCGATATTTGAGTTACGAGAAATGGGTAGGGATTGCAAAATTGTTTCTCTTTTTATTAAATTTATTTTGAATAACCTAAATAAAAGTCCAACTATTTTTAATAGGTCTTCTTAGCAATCCCACGCGTTCAGAGAAAACCCTAAAGTATCAGCCTCGAAAAATCTTACAGATACCATGATTACATATTACATATTACATATTACATATTCACTGCACCTGACATGAGTTCAAGTAAACGTACCAGTGCCGCTTTACTGGATGTCGTAAGTTTTTTAAAACATTGCAAAAAAATATTTTAGGTGTTATTTATATCCTAAATGCAACTCACAAATTACTATGTTTTAAATAGATCTCATCTCATAGCCCTTTTTCTATTTCAGAGTTAAGCCATAGATAATTACTATCAACTTATGCAAAATAAACAAACCACACCTATGTCCTGTGGTACATCGACTCTACTGCTTGAATGATAACAACCAAGCAGTAAATTCTGAACTTCGGATGTCATATCCCTTTCACTCGTCATTCAATACCAAATCGCGTGAAAGATATGAAGATAATGTAGTAACTTAGAACTACAATTTTCAAAGTAGAGTGTTAATAAAACAAATATAAACAGCAGTCGCTGTAACTAAGCGGTTAAGCGAACTTAACCTGACCCATCTGGCCGCAAGGATTACGTGATGATAAGTATCAAGTTCATTCGACGCTGGTTAGACTGTGTGTGAAACAGTGAAACTTGCACACACTCACGCATAAATACACACACTTACTCACAAATACACACATACACACACGCACTAGCTACGTACGTTTGTTATAATTTTGCACGGTTACAGGTCAGACGGGTCAGACCACAATTCCTCGGTGATTCGGTTTTGGGCTGCCATGACACTACTGTAGCCTAGGGGACACTGTAATTATTGGTACTTCAATATTTGAGGTATTATATAAGTTTAGTTTCCAGAGACTGATAAACAAGAGCGTCTTCCAGCGCCCCTTTTTACTCAATGCGGTGTATTATTTATTTATTTTACACGGAGAAGTAACAGGACACCAATATAGAAAGTAACTATAAAGGTCGAGTAATACAACCGTAATGGACAAATTTGGCCCCACGAACAATTCTCAAAAAGATACAACACAATGTTATCATAAAATAGTGAGGACTGAGAGGCCTTCAGGAACTCACTGTAAAAAACTATAAAACTTCCAGATAAAAATTACCTTAAATCATTCCGATCTCATCTTAACTGTCCAACCCGATGTTCTTTTTAAAGATAAAGCATGTACCTACATTTTTTATGCTCAAGAGAAGGCAAACGAGCGCATAGACCATCTTATGGTAAGTAGGAGACTCTCGGACCTAGTACTAGTACACTTGCATTTTCAAGACTGCCTGCAAATGCGTTGCCAACCCTGACGACTAGAGTCTGTCTAATGAATGATGAACCTGGCTTTTATTTGACTGGCAGGTCTGGCAACACTATTAAAATGACGTTTTGACATTGACAAACAAGTCGTTGTTGGTTCGAGTTTGTCAAATTTAAGTTTTCTTCTCGAAATTTACGGACTAAACATGCATAAAACTATCAAAAGTGGTGTGCGACAGATCCTTTGTACCATTATAAACAAATATAAAGAAAAACAAGAGAAGAGGGAAGCATTGTTGAAACAAAAAATAGAGTGTTTACATACGGTGACCGAATTCATAGGTTATAACAAGGTTAGTATGGCATGTTAATTTTGATACTTATTATTTCTATATCTTCAATACAAAGTTTCATAGAATATATACCTTTTCTGTTCTACCTATCTTTTGAAATTGGTATTTCTTTTCCATTAAGAAATTAAACGATGTATTCTTTTCAGATAAGCTGGACGTGGATGGTGAAAAACAAACGGTTTTGAAAAATCTTCAGCACAAAAAGAGTTGGAGCAAAACGATTTAATATGCCAGAGTCAAATGAAGTATTTAGAAGAATTATCATCAATGACCGGTAAATACTAAAATGAATTAAATCATTGTCTTTCCCTATACATAGGTGTATTGTCTGTACCTATACCATGTTGAATCTCTTAACAATCGCAATTTTATTAAATTAATTAAATAGACAGATGGTTAATATAACTGACACTCATACCTAGTTTCAGTAAAACACTAGGGAGGTGTTTATATACATTTAGTTAAAAGATATCATAAACATATTAATATGTACCTACGTACACTTCATGAGCTCTTGGAAAAGATGTTCGGGTTATACCTGTCTTCCTTGTTCTTAAACTGTTGCGATTTGAACCTCACCGATGCAATTTGATTTCACCTAAACCCAAATGTTCTTAGAGCTGTCGGACTGTAAAATGGGGCTGTACTGTGTGTCACAATATATTTGTAAATGGTGTTCTGTTTAATTCATTCCTTCTTTCTTCTTACAGATATCAGTGTTTCGACATTGAAGAGAATGAAGGCAAAGTAAACCATGGTGTCTTCAGTACTCCAGGAAAGAAGCGAACTCACAAGGCCACAGTATCCAATTTAGATAGTTTTGACATCCATGCCATCGGAAATAAAGTGAACGAATTTTATATTGTAAAGAAGCAAGTGCCTACATTCAGATGCCTATTAGCAGAGTTGAGAGAAAGCATCAGTTTTACCCTACTAATAAATAAAATATTTTTACTTAATGACTTGTTATTGGTTATTTTATTTACTAAAAGAGCTCACAAATGAGAAAGCATGCTGATGCAAGCATTATTATGGTGGTCTGCATTTTTTTTCATAGATAGTTTCAAAGCATCAAATACTTCGTGATACCCAAAGTTGCTAAATAGTTCGGTACACGTTTGGCGACTTTGGGTGTCACTATCTATTTATTTAATGCTGACTATACGGGTCAATCAACTTTTCTTTGTAGTTCGATGCCAGGGTGACGTTTCCTGGGTCACTCATTAAAACTATGATTTCAAAGGATATAAGTCCACTACCAGTCTTTTATGGCTTTTCTCCTGAGAGTGATAGAAGTATAAATTATAACATTTTTTCTAAGAAACTATCACTGTTGTCTCCTGGGTTACGGGACACTAACAACAACAAAAAAGTTGATCCACCCATACGTATTAAGTAGTAAGACTCTCGGGCTTCTACTAATAAACTGTACTTAAATATGATACCGTGTGTGGTCTTAATATGGATAAACGGACACTTGAGTGCGGTATTAGTAGACTTGAGTACCTATAGTTTATTAATACGGGCCTTAGTATTGTGAAAAAGTACGCGTTTCCTCTTCCTTTGTGCCCACCAAAATAAACAAAATAAGAAAAGTATCAAAATCGTTTATTCCTACATTGATCGGTAATACCATATGAAGATTTTTTGAATTTGCCGCTTTTTCTCAGGTTCATCTTTCATTAGACAGACTCTACGATGGAATGCCTCTCTGCTAGTTTTTTCACTTGTCTTATTCCTACAGCAGAACACAACTCGAACATTTGTGTTTTTTATATTTTCTTTAAATTAATAAATAATATTACGTTTAAAATGAGGTAGATTGCATGTTGGGGACCTATTTTAAAAATTGAAGTATGAAGTTCCGTTAGCTCCATCCCTTTTCTCGATAAAATTTTGAAAATAACGAGCGAAAGGGCCATCCCTTTGGCACCTATTAGAATCGACTATCGCTGCACATTAATTTGCAGTATCAAAATATAAACATTTTAATAGTCACAATTTTGTTTTTTATTTCAACCTTTTGAGATGTCAAGGTCAACAATTCGATGCCACAAATCTATCTGCACATTGTCTTGTTTGTTGGTGTGATGTTGCCAGCGCCATCTATGTTGCAATAGGTACATTATTTGGTTGCTACTGCAGTCAGTTGGCTTGTCTTTTGCGAAGTAACAGTTATACGTTACAGATGGCACTTAAAGCATAAGACACACAGGTTTAAAAAAGAAATATTGGTGGAAAATTAAGATAGGCCACTTTTTTTCAATTTCTTTTTTACGACATCGTGACCTATTTTGTTATACGATCAAATAAATCCTAGGAACAAAAGGGAAATTGAGGCAAGGGTTTACACTACACAATGACATAAAGAAACGTAAGTAGCTATCGGTTAATCATTATTTTTTTGTTTTGGCTGAGGATAGTGACAAAGTCGTCAGAAATCGGGGACTGGGGTGCGTGGGACACGGGGGTGACGGGGGTTACTTTAGCGAAAATTACACTTTTCAAGTTTCCTAAACGGTCCCCCAAATCTAAAAAAATATCAGGAGGTACATGTACCAGTCGAGGAATTCGATTGTTGAGCAGTTTAACATAATCCGTCAATCTGCCGGTTTATAAATACATTTTCGACGTGTCATCAGTCGTGTCACGCCGAGAAATATACAACACGGCTAATTTATGTGGTACATTAGCCTGCGCTAAACAATGAATTTCCTTGACTATACATAATGATTTTTAAGAGCTATTCAATGATACCTCACTCGAGGTCATAATGTAAAAAACCTTTGCTTAACATGACGTATGGGAAGTACACATAAAATCTCTGCCAAATTACAGCTTTGTAATCGAAGTCTCTGAGTTAAAAGATAGACGGAGACGGACAGACGCACTTGGCGAAACCTAAAAACGAGTTTGACCTGGTAACAAGTAGAGTAACAAACCAAATGGTTCATGCTAATTTCACTCCGAATAGCAACTTTTATGTTTCCAAACCATTTTTCCAATCTAAAAACACTTTTTGCTTAGATATTATGTTATTGTTTGCAACAATGCGTAATGATAAAAAAAAGCCACTCCACAAAAACGCAAACGAGTCACATTGAAAAATGACATAATAAATTCCATTTCGAATTTTGCAGCGTGGAACTGGCTTGTAAATCGTAGGTATTCGAAATGCAAATAATAAGTTCGTTAGCGAATTCGCCGTGTTGTGGTCGCGCGGCAAACAAATGCACGTCACTATTCGAAGCCACAGGCGGGCAAAATACCGCGAAAATACCCAACCGCTACCAACATCGAAATACCAACCGTGAGTCTATGGTTTAAAATTTGATTTCAAACGTGGAATGGAACGTGAATTTATTTCAGTTTATTGGGTTAGCGTAAGCTTTGACTACAGGCTAGCTACATTATAAATTGGGCTTTCATGTTGCCTTTTGCATTCGCAGAAAATCATTAAATTTCGCGAATTTGTATTTACTAATGATGTACGGATGCGAGCATGGTTAGATTTGATACTCGTAATTAATTACTTACAATACCCCTAATACGAAAATGTACCTTCGATCGAGTACTTACGCAACGTTAAAGTATCGTCATCGAGAAAATGTGCATGGCGATTGGTTAAAGCACCAGCAGTCCTGAGGCTCTACTTTGAAATCCGTAATTCCAACTTCGTTTATTGCTATCCCTTTTGTCGACGCGTCACTAATTCGCAAGAAAGTGATGGGGCGATCCGAAGTTCGAACTACTGATTTCTAAGTAGAGCCCTTAGGCTCTACTTTGAAATCCGTAATTCGAACTTCGTCTATTGCTATCCCTTTTGCTCTCGACGCGTCACTAATTCGCAAGAAAGTGACGGGGCGATCCGAAGTTCGAATTATTGATTTCAAAGTAGAGCCCCATGTCTGTATTAAGTACTTACCCTTTTTTGATAGCAGGTTGATATTGACGTTTACTTTCGTATCAGGGGCTCTACTTTGAAATCAGTAATTCGAACTTCGGATCGCCCCGTCACTATCTTGCGAATTAGTGACCCGTCGAGAGCAAAAGGGATAGCAATAGACGAAGTTCGAATTACGGATTTCAAAGTAGAGCCTCAGGTTCGTGCTAAGGTGCTCTACTTTGAAATCCGTAATTCGAACTTCGTCTATTGCTATCCCGTTCGCTCTCGACGCGTAATTAATTCGCAAGAAAGTGACGGGGCGATCCGAAGTTCAAATTACAGATTTCAAAGTAGAGCCCAAGGATAGATTCAGAATACGTTTTCGAATAGTAGGTAAGGGCGATTCGAACACGGGAAGCGTGATTAAAATCTTCGTGGCTGAGTGTATAGCTAGGTACTGTGTTTGTGGTTTTATATTACTAATTTAAGTTAAGATAAGTTAATTAAGAAAATATAACCCAATTGTTTTGTCATTCAAAGCCTTTAATGAATTTGGGTAAAACGCCCTCTGCTAATGAAAGAGCGGGATCTCCTGACACAAGTATGAATATGCTTAAAAGGAGATTCCAACCTTATGTACTATGTTAACCACGTTTAAACCAATAAACTATTTTCATTTTCATTTTTTTCATATGAGAATTATGCAGGTTTTGCTTGCATATAGTGTAGAATTGGTTGGTGATGTATAAATAGTTATTTAGGTATTTTTGAGGCTATTCTTTAATTCTATTAATTGTTAAATACCTGGTTGACCGAGAGTAGCTCGGGTTGAAACTGAAAGCCAGTTTTACATCTCTTAATTAATTATACCTATTGATAAGGTCATAAATCCCTTATCTTCTGTTAAATAAGAATCAAGTGTCCATCATTGGATTGACCTTGTCCATTACCTACTCTTTCCATTCCATCACCCTATTTCGAGAGTGAGAACGTAAATTAAGGGCTGATTTTTCAATCCCCAGATAAAGCTATCCGGAAGGTATTTTTTTTGTCCTTTTCTTTCATATGACTTCAGAAAAGGATAGTAATACATTTAACTGACGGTTAGTTTTATCTGGAGATTGAAAAAATCAGCCCTAAAACATAAGATTAATTACAATTCGGTCAACTAGAAAAGTATAGCCAACATAAACATACAAATGCTAGAAGACTAGAGAGAGAGAGAGAGAGTTAAGTAGGTAAGCACTTAGTATATATCCTATAGTCTGATCTCGTATCACCGATTCAACGACAGAACATAAGTAGTTTTAAACTTCCAAGGAAGATGGAGACCTTACTATTTGATCAAGAATTGGTTTAAGAAAATTTTATTCTTACGAAATACTATACTTGTTTGAGCTAAAACGATAAAAATATGTAAGTAAGTACCAGTAGATTAATCGGCCACGATTACCTCCAAAGGGCTTAGCTTCTCCGCTTAGGCACATCTTTAAAAAGTTGCCTATATGTCGGTATTTTACAGACTGTACTTAGGGGAATGTGCAAAAGAGCTGCACGAGCTAATACCACCGTATCCTTTCTACCACTGGACTTCCAAACGCATCGCAGGATACTATCCGTACCTGGTTGAAATTCCACCTTCTCAAACGAAGCTCTTTGCTTCATCCTTCATAATGCGTACTGCAAAAGAGTGGAATGCGCTTCCGATGACTGTAATTCCGAGTGCGTACAATCTGAACCTATTTAAATCTAGGGTGAATAGGCATCTTCTGGGTGAGCTCGGTTCATCGTCGACAAAATCTCAGTAGTTTTGGAGATCTGGAATGGTAAATTTTCGTCTTCTTTCATGAATAAAATCAAAAATATTTATTTTACATTAATAACCGTTATTATTACACTGTCATCGAATTTACATTACGTAAATTCTAACTCACTCGTATAAATTGCTGAAATAAACGGTTGATGAATTGATTGATAAACATAAATACGGTCAAAAACGCGTAAAGTTAAATAAAAACTAGCAATAATAAAACGAAACACGCTAGTAGGGGTAGCACACGTCCGTATAAGCGGGCTTCCACGCAATTTCCATAATAATATTCTGTAAACGCTGGAAGGACTCTGAATAATCCCGCGCTTTTCTTAACGGTCAGTCGGAAGTCGTGTTTTAAACTGACGCAAAGAGGATCTTGGCTGTATGTTTGAGAAAGCCAGGGACTGTTGTAGAAAATTAAAAAAAAGTTTCTGCCGCCGCCGATCTACATCTAGCTTTATAAAAAGTAAAAACATCAATTGCGAATTGTGCGAAAGCAACAAGCTATTTAAAGCTGAGAATATAGATCTTCATTTATTTTAATTCGTATTAAAACAACTCTCATACGAGTATATTATAATGCCCGATTCAACGTCAATCAGCTTTATCAGCGTTATGCTGCCGTAATTCCAAAGGTGGCTAATGAATAGTAATAGTATAAGCATTTTAAATTGAATGTGGCTACCAATAGAGTATAGAATGGTTTGACTACTACATTGCAGTTAGCTACCTTCTTTGGTATTACGGCGGTATGTCACGCCTCACACTGGCTAGTGGCTCGTACGGACACGGACTTTAATTCATGACCCACTATAAAACCCTGTCGCATAAAACCAACGATTAATTCCTATGTAATTTCTATCTCGTCACTTGAAGCTTTCATTATGACAAAGTTCTATGGTGGATCAACCTTTAAAGTCCTTGATGGTACGCGCACACATACACGCCGTTCGATGTATACTCAACCAATTTAATTGTTGAGCACTTATAGAACCCTGTTATAATGACAGCGTCAAGTTTATAGAAATAAATTATGTTAAAATTATTGATTGTCTTTCTGCGACAGAGTTCTATAGGTGTATTGAAGTTGTTGACCGTACCCTTGTTCGAAGATGTCCTACTGGTTTGTTTATACCGTGTCAGAGGGTTGGCGGCTACTTTGGCCAAAAAGGTTAACTCTCGCGCAGGGCTCGGAAAACGGTATTTTTTTCGAAACGGTTTCGTCTTAAATGCCTAAGGAACGATTTGTTTCGGTTTCGTTCGCAAATAACGTTATAGAAAACGTTTTTGAACAAGAACGAAATTGAAATCTTTTTTGATCCATATAACGTTTTTAACCGTTTTTTTCCCATTTGCTGGGTTCGGTAGGAATATTACAAATATCATCCAGTCAGTTAGTATTTAGCAGCCACGCGACGCGGTTTTCTTTGCTTGTTTCTTTAGAGCTTATATTATTATTGGACACCTAGAAAGTACCATTATTCTGTGAGGAGTACATAATTGGTGAATAAGCATGGATGATTCAGGTACCACTAGTCCATTACGAGCATCATTAAAGCAAAATTTTAAACGAGTTCATGATGATAATGTTGATGTTCCTACTTAGGTATATGAAATTTATTTCAGATGAGAATGCAATAATCACTTTACAAGACAGTCAACCATTTTTTACTGAAGATGAGAAGGACATAATAATGCGTAATTCATTATATGAGTGTAATAAGCGTAAACCATGTTCTTTCTCTTTCGTCCCATTTTAAATTTTGAGAAAAAAACTGGTCATGTGCGAATCGGTCTCGCGCACCGAGGGTTCCGTATTGAAGATAATAATATGCTTGGTAACCGCAAAAGAAAATACTCATTTTGTTATAAGCTTTATTTTCCAGGCAATAAGGTCGATTTTGACTAGCCTAAATTTTAATACAGATTTTCTTACGTTTTTTTGTTATTTCTCGAAAACTGTAAATAATGAAAACTTTTTATTTTTTCCCAGAAAATATAAGTAATTATCTATACGTCAGGATTTTTTTCAGAATTTTTAATTAATAAACTTCGGAGATAAGGGGGGGGATCGGTAATTTTTTGTACATTTTTGACTATAAATCAAAAAGTACATAACAGAAATTTTTCAAAAAAATAGTTTTGAAATGTGCAGATTAAGACCTTTCATATGACACCCCATTTGCTATATTCGAACCACTTTCATTTTTGAACCCCCCATTCTAGACCCCTTTTCAATTATTAATAAAATTAATTTCATATTTTTTTTACTACAAATAGATGCGGGCAAGCAAGTTGTACAACTATGCCAAATTTCAAGTTGACAGCATTTGTAGTTGCTGAGAAAACCTGCTGTGACATACAGACAGACAGACAACGAAGTCTCACCATAAGGGTTCCTTTTGTACCATTTTGGTACGGAACCCTAAAAAGGACCACCACTCAATAATTAAATAATCACTCACAATCACAAGTCGCACAAAACGACAACGACACGCATCGGGATGAAAGATGAAATGAAAATGCAATCAAAACATACGGTAGGGCAGATCTAAGATTACTAAACAAGTTCATGCTTGTCGCCGCTTTGCAGCCGAACGCCGCGCGCGGCCGCGTCCCGTGGATTAAACCGGTTTTTGATAACGTTCTCGTTTCGTTTCCGTTCCGAACAAAATGTTGAACAAAGAACGGTTCGAAACGTTTTTAAAACGTTATTTTGAATAACGTTTCCGAGCCCTGCTCTCGCGGTTCAAAGAGTTAATTCTGCCTTCCCTGGGGCACCATAAGCAACGTTAGCGATTTGGCCATTTTTAACTTTTCTGTTGCTTTAATTAATATAGGTACAACAAATTTAACAAATATTATGGTGCAACTTTGATTTATTGGAATAATATGTATAATTGTCGAGAGCAACAGCTGACTATAAAATGTCTGCGTTAATCGCGTGACAAAGTGTGGATAGGGCATCCGTCACCTTCTGACACGTAAATAAGTACGAGAGTGACGGATGCTTTATCCACGTTTGACACGCGATATAGACGCAGCCATACTAGGCCTACAGGGCATAGAGGGGGTGAGGTGTCACCGCGGAGTGCAGAGCTTTAAAACTAAGGGATAGCCCTGCCACCCTCACTCTTCTTCGTTCGCTGACAGCGCGAATATACATACAGTTCGTTCGTTCAAATAGTTTGCAATGCGACCCTTTGAAGTCGCCGACACCGCTTTGTGCGTGCCGCAGTAGCTTCTTTGTACCCATTGTGGGGGCACATCAAAGCATGCAAACTATTTGAACGAATGAACAATACATTTTATTTACTTATTTATTTTTAACTTAATAGTGGGCGTCTATCTGTAACTGCCCAAGGCATGTTCGCGTTGATGGGTTCCCGCGTGGGGGTAAAAAAATTGGGGTGATTACCACCATAAAGGCATTCAAATTTAGTCCTCAAGGTTGGCAATGCTATTGTCTATGCAACGCAGTCTTAGGGCCTGTTTCACAATCGTCAAGTAAAGCATATCTGACACATACATTTAGCCCTTTCCCTGCTGGACATAGGCTTCTCCCATTGCACGCCAACGAGCACGATTCATGGGCACTCTCATCCAGCTCTTGCCAGCCACCTTGCGAAGATCGTCGCTCCACCTAGTCTGAGGGCGTCCTACACTACGTTTGCCGATTCGCGGTCTCCACTCAAGAATACGATACGATACGATATTATTATTATGTATTTTTAATTTGTATTATTCAAGAGTCAAGTCTTCACAAAAGAGTTAGCCAAGGTGGTCTAATTTGGCAATCTTTCAGATGAGGGTGTTTAGTCACCCTACCACTGTTTGACAAATTTTTAATATAGGTTCATGTGTTCATTCATGTCACAAAAAATCTCCTAAATATTCAAATCAATATAATGATCTGGAACTACCGTTTCGACGTGATACGAAAAGTCACGGGATCTACCAGGGACACGATATTGGTTTAAAAATTAATCGAATAGAAACGCTAGTTAGCGTAATGCATCTTGGCAAGGGCTTCTTAGGCCCTAGCCAAGATGCAAACGCTACTAACGTTTTTCTTTTCTATCGCTCAAAATGTTTTGGATGACATTCTCATGCGTTACGATAAACGTGGTCAGCTGTCATCCCATACATTTTGAGTGATAGACAAGAAAACGTTAGTAGCGTTTGCATGTTAGCTAGAGCCTCTGCACAGGCGTTAATAAATGCGAACATTTACTTAGCTCTCTTTCTTAAACTTGTTGCCTTTTGTTGTTTTTAAATTCCACCCGAGTTAGATTTCCTGAGGGACTCTATTCTCAGGCTGTCTTACGTACGCTGAATTGGCATAACGAAATACCAGTGCTACAGATAAAATAGTCGATGGCAAACGAAACTGGAAGGTAGAGTTTTGTTTCTAACAAATATTTAAGGATTAAGAAGTGTTGGAAGTTTTGACAGTTAAGAAGCGTCTTTAATCAGTGTTGTAGAAAAATACTTGCGAAGGTACTTTGTAACAAAGAAAAAGATTGTGACAAAAAGTTGTGGTATTATTTCATGAACCAGACATATTTTTCTTATATTTCGCTGGCTATGAGGATTATTATAAATTTAGCTTCTAAAATTATGTAAAAAATCCTCACGGAAATCGCAATGAGAGACTGAATAATTAAGAAGTTTTGCAAATGATGACGCAATAATAATAAATAGATAATAAATGTAACAAAAAATAAGAATGAACAAAGTCAATCAATGTCCTTTGGGGCATCGAAAAATCATGAAAGTAAAATGTAATGTTTTTTTTAAACTTATATTGCTTAGTCTGAGTTTGAGTCTGCTTATTCCGAGTATCTAAAATGTTTCTTTAAATGGGGAAACTCGTCCTTGAAGCTTGACAAAAACAAGTCAAAAACAAGGAATTATGTATTTATACCATTCTAGAGGACGCCTGTGACTTAGTACGCGTAGAATTAGTTTCCCGCTACTCCCCCCATTTCTTCCCGTGGGGGTCGATTTTCGGAAAATCCTTTCTTAGTGCTCACTTACATCATGAAAGGAACCCCTGCACCAAATTTCAAGTTTCTAGGTACAGTAGTTTCGGCTGTGCGTTGATATATATAAGTCAGTCAGGTTTGCCTTTTATATTATACTAGAGGACGCCCGCGACTTCGTACGCGTAAAATTAGTTTCCCGCTACTCCCCCCCCACTTCTTCCCGTTGGGGGTCGATTTTTGGAAAATCCTTTCTTAGTGCTCACTTACATCATGAAAGGAACCCATGTACCAAATTTCAAGTTTCTAGGTACAGTAGTTTCGGCTGTGCGTTGATATGTCAGTCAGTCAGTTTAGCCTTTTATATATATAGATAGATAAAAAAAATATACCTGAACTTATTTATAGTCTGCGTGCGAATACTTCTCTTCTTAATACCGAAAAAAAAAGTCACGAAAGAAGTCAATATTGACTAACCCATTGCATAGAATCGATAAATGATAAAAACAATCAAAGTAACTCTGTTTTCAAAGTTTCAAATTTTACAGTACTTGGTAGGCATAACATTTGCAATGGAAATCTACCTTATGGGAGAAGCCGCCAATTTTTCCTCCGGCTGTGGAATTAGGATCTTAACTATTTAAATTGCGTTGTCTGGAACGCAGGAGTACTTTAATGTATTTCTTTTTTTTTACCTGGGATGGGCTGTGGTAATTTTAATTGGAGAATTGAAAGATTTTTTTAGTCGTGTAATGTAATAAAATAACCTAACCAACAAAAAGTTGGAAAACCCCCGACATTGACATTTCAAAGTTCAATACTTCAAAAACGGCTGAACCGATTTCGATATAAAATGTTTAAGAACCACCGCTAGAAAACAGGCTTTCAAATAAAAAAAAACGCATCCAATTCGGTTCATCCGTTTAAGAGCTACGGTGCCACAGACAGACACACACACACACTTACACGTCAAACTTATAACACCCCTCTTTTTTGCGTCGGGGGTTAAAAACAAACTCACAAAATTTATTTCACAAAAACACACTGCAACACAAAAACAAACATTTGAACTGCGCTTTGTTATTTTTTGATCATATAAATATCATGGGACAGTTTCACAAAAACCTAGTCACGATTTAAGTTCCAAGCTTCTTCTAACTATGAGTACTAAACAACGGTTAACATACATACTTATACATATAAATTAATAAATACTTACACACATAACAACATCCAATTCTCAGGTACACGTACTCTTCATTGTAAGTTTTTGCTAAGACTTCGGCCTCCGTTGCGTAAAACATGGTTCTTAGGAAACTACCAAATTTTGCTTATACAAATTATCCTTTGTACTAATTCAGAACATGACGTACTTGTGTGCCGTATTTTATTCAAATCCATTAATTATTACATATGTGATGGAAATGAAAACATCAAAGTAGCAGGATTACAATATGTTATGACGAGACTCTTAAATGTACAAAATAACTAACCTAACCTGTTGGTTAAGGCCGGTAAACTAAATATTAAAACTCCTACCTTAAAATACAATTCTAAATTCCAAAAGCTTTACTGAAAATTGAAATGAATCAAGATTTTAAATCGCCCTAGATTCTAGCCTAACGCTTATCTGGAATCTTGGAATAGCCTGTAAATTCTGAATATCGGCATTCGGAAGCCCGTCAAATCGACAGTTGTATGGAAATGACAGCCTAACAATCTGAATTCCGAGAAGGGATTTGCGGTTTCGAAATTCAGTGGTCAGAATGTTTATGTGAGAGCAAATTAGTATTGAAAATTAGATTTTAGCTGATGAAATATACCGGACAAATAGTTACGCGGTTTCTATTTCATTTTGCCTTAAAACAATATCGTCATCATAATGTTAATATTATGGTAACCCTTGTTCACTTGGCATTAGAGGCAGTAGGTGTAGTAAACATTGGTCATATGCGACCCGCACACCGAGGGTTCCCTACCTTCACCCAAGATGAGTAGGTACGTAAGATATCTACCAAAGCAAAAATATGTCAAAGCTAAGCAACCACAAGAATCAGTGTTATTTTTTAAAGAATTTACTTTTGCATTCTCCTTATTCTACTCCAAGGTTAACTGGAAGAGATTCCATATGGCATAAGTTCCTGATGCCTCTATTGTGAGTGCATGTCACGGGCCGCAAAATGCATCCGTAGACAAGATTGAGTCGGTGAAATTGGATGCGTTACCGGCCGGCGCTGTACACAGCGCCGCTCCGCGCCCCGCCGCCCGCTCTTCTGTCCCGGCTGAGGTGACACCTTGCGTGCGGTCGACGACCTCAAATCGCGCGTATGCTGCTGCTGCCAAGCGATCAATCGCTCGGCAACCAGCACAGCTTCCTACGGAGGTGAAGCAGAACCGCAGTAATCCCGTTCGCGGGGTGCTGCCCCCGACGTGTCCCAAGCAGGACAAAGATGGTTTTACCCGGGTAGAGAGAAAGAAGAAGCCTGCCCCGAGGAACCTGTGCGGCACCGCACCGACCGGACCGAACCACTTGCTGTGTCCTGCTACGCCTACGACGCAGTTGTACGTGTCCCGGTTACATTACTCTACGGAGGCGAAGGATCTCGTAGAGTATGTACGAGTTAAGACCGGAGTTACCCTTAGGGTCGAGTGGTTGGAGCCCCGCCACAAGGTGAATTTTAAGTCATTTGTGGTGAGAGTACCGACCAAAGATCTGTCGACGTTTTTAAAGGAGGAATTCTGGCCGAGGGGTGTCATCTTTCGGCGTTTTCGTGGCCGCCGGCTAGCGGACACCGCGAAAGTGTATTAATTTTTGGCAGAACAGGACTACACTGTTCTGTTACATCGGTGTTAGTTTTAAGTTTTATATTGTTATGTATGTTAGTCTATAAGGTATTTGTGAATATGGGCCTCGTTGCCCGAAATAAAATTTATTATTATTATTATTATTATAAGTTCGCCTATGTACATTTATATATTGATGCAAACATTATCTTGTAATTGTTTATGTACCTACATACTTTTGTTATAGTACATTGTGTATTAAGGGCGGTATGTAAGGAATTACGATCGAGGCTCTAGTAGAAGCCCGAAGTCGAAGACTGAGGGCTTTCTGAGTCGAGGTTCGTAATTCCCGTACCGCCCGTGAAACATACAATGTTTTTCATCACATTTGCGAGTAAATAAATATTCAGAACACTAACTTGTTTTCTTATATACCGCTCCTTAGACTTCTCCGGTAAAAGATTTTCATTAATTGTTTTTGCTGCGGGCGGTGTTGCATTTAAATCACACTCATCGGACGACGACGACGATGACATTTTTTATAACTTTTTTTACTTGTCTTCAAATACAAAATGTAAATAATTATGAATTATAGCTTAATACACAAGTCAGCACAACAATTATTACGAAATACGTGAACTTTTTTTTAAGCGGGTGGCGGACTTTTTGCCCGCACCACAGATTATACAAATGTTTCGTTCGGAAACGTTAAGGGCAAATACTTAGGTAGGTATACAGCCATAACGGAGTGTAAAAAAAAAGAAATAATTTCGAAGTTTTGATACAAAAAACTATTAAAATTGATTATTAAGAACATTAGTTGAGTATTTAAGTAACATGTAGCGAGATTGCAATGAAATTCCTGTTTAGATAACATTTTAATACAATTTTTCAATTGCGTGTAAACTCCTTGCTTGAACTTGCATGAGCTGTGTGATGTGCAATAAATTAAAAAAAAATTACTTACCGACCTTGGGTTTCATGACAAAAAGAAAGCTCGAGGGTTTTATATGGGGCATTGCGGCCAAATTAACCTGTATGTTTAGATACTGTTTACGTGCAAGTGTGATGAAAAAGTTATTTATCGACGAACTATAGTTGCGTCGCGCACGTAGGCACGTAAGTGAGGCTTGACAAGTTTCTTAACGCTAACGTAAACGATTTTCGAAAACTGACAAAATGTATGTAATTGACGTAGGCGCTCGACGCGACCGTCTGACAGCTTACGTCAATCCTATACATTTTGGATAGCGATAACGAACGCCGGACGCGTCTTGTCTAGGGCCTAAGGTAGAGTTACGTACATCACTTAAGATCGGACTCAGCGTTTTCTGTAGGCGCGCTCCGGCAGGATCAGTGTATTCCACGTGGCACAACTAAATGGCACTACTGGTCAATATTAGTATCATAAATAGGAGGTAGGTTTAGGTTATGTTAGATCTTCAGCAGGCCCGAAGGGCCAAGAAAACCCAGAAGTAGAAGCTCCGCGGTAGTGGAGCTCCGCCGACACTGTTAAATTGCTTTTGGTTTGAAATAATTGTTACGGAAGTGCCACGCAGTAGTGCCTAGGGGAAAAAAAGGGCAGGATCGCATTCTCACAGCGCTGGTTTTCAATTAGTTAATCTGTGCTCTGATAGTTAATCTTTACATAAAGCTAGTAAATTGTGTATGGAATTCGTTAGTTGTCGTATCCGGTCGAGTCGCCATTTCACACGGCGCAAACACTCGTCTGTGGGGAAACGAAAGAAAGCCGAACCGGGAACATGTTTTTGCTTTTTGACTAGGGTTCGCTCTTTACCTTTAGCCTTTAGTAAATCTGTTATGGGAGTATAATTATTGCTATTCGAATGTTTGTTTTTATCAAAGAGAACAACGGATCGACGTGATTATTTTGATATACTTAGGCAGTGTTTTCGAGATTGATATTGGTCAAAACCAGTTTCAATTAATAAAGTCTATGTGAATGATATTGTGAAATAAAACCGGTTTTAGGGTTCCGAGGGGATTCATGCATGACTCGATGTATGAATGGGGAAGAAGCAAATGAGATTTGTCAGGATCGCAGCAGATGGAAAGAAGTGGTCTCTGCCTACCCCTCTGGGAAACAGGCGTGATTTAATGTATGTATGTAAGTAGGGTTCCGAAGTCAACAAGGAACCCTTATAGTTTCGCCATATCCGTCTGTCGGTCTGTCCGCGGCTTAACTGAGATACTCTTGGTACTAAAGCTATGATTTGGCACAGTTATACATTGTAATCACGCCGACAAAGTGGTAAAATAAAATCATGAAATAGTTCTAATAATCTGTAACGCCATTTACAAGTAAACGTGATTGAAGGACAAATGTACAAGCGTCCATTAAAAAAAACGCAATTATAATATTTGTAGGTTAAGTAGGACCGGATTTAAAGTTGCACAAAACGGCACACGGCATTGTTTTTTTTTAAATAATTATTTGCACAATACAACACATAGTAGGGACTAAATGCCTGATTTCATTCTCTACCAGATAGTAAAAATGGATGTGTAATGTTTAGCATAAAAATAAATGGTCTAATGATCATTTTGCATAACACTAATTGCATAATTTCAATCTGCATAATAAATCATAGATATAATAGTCATGATGCATAAAACGAAATGCATAATTTCAAAAACTATAATGTTTATAAATTGAAAAATAAATATTTCTAACTGCTTTCATTACTATTGTTGTGGTCACAGTTCTAACCTAACCTAACCTAGTTAGAAGAAATTGACTTAAAATGCATAATAACAAGAAAATAACAGATTCGATCGTATGCCAGTTAAAATTATACAATTGGTTTTTATGCTAAACGTTCATTATTCTTTTCGTTGTTAGTTAAATGAAATTATGCAAAAATTTGTTATACTAATTGAAGCGCACCCAGTAAAAATGTATCCCATAGGATCCTGTTATTTTTAAATAATACCAATTAACGTTACCTTTTGATATCACCTGATGAAATTTATCATAATGTCATGAAATTTATCAAAATTTATCATTATAATTCGGAATCCGGTCCACTTCTTGTTATCATCCGACCGATTCCGAACGAATGTCTTTTTCAGAAATGTTCAATTAATCAAATAATTGATCACTGATTCCAAGGGAGTGTGGCAACCCTAATTATGCCATAGAGTTACAAGGACACAGCTGTAAATGGATAGTTTTGTTTGCGCCGCGGCAAGGGACAAGTTGCGAAAGTAGGCAAAGTTTAGTTTGGGGCAGAATTAGGTCCATTTTTATTCCGAAACAGATTTTGAGCTTGTGTTTGGAAGTTTCATTTTTAGCATAGTTTACCGTATTGTTTTGGATGGTAATTAAACTCTGTTCTTCTCGGTAAAACCATCTTGCTTTTGACAAGTTATCGTATTGTCAACGTTATGATAGCTATTATTTACTTGACAGTTATGGCAGCCGAGTTAAAAACAATACGACGACATGTAAAAGGCAATATGATTTTACCGAGTGATACAGGGATATATTCAAGTTAACAATCAATTTATATAGTATGCATTTATTTATTTATATTTATTCTAAAAAGTTAACGATTGCAAGAAAAGCTTGCTTTCTCAGCAATGGCTCTAACAATTTTGTTGAAAATAACGGAATAGGCATTTTTCTTCCAAAAACTTGTTTAAACCCGAGCAATGCTTGGTCTCCGACGATTGTGTTATTTTTTAGTTTAACCTTTAAACGTCTTACTTAAATCCTATTTCAGTCCTTTGGTAACTATGCTTGGGTACCGACTTCAAAGCCAATTATAACGTAAGAAAGCGGAAAATCACTTTCTATCCTGATACAAATATTTGATGACTTTACCACCTTGTCTAAAAATCCTAGAATCCAACGCCGCAGCCAATACAGACTTTAAAACTAAAAAGTATAACGTAAGTGCAATATAAAATCGCACTGGCCATCTCCAGGGAGAAACAATTGAACAACGCATTAAAACTTAAACCTGTTCCACACGAGTTTCGAATAAGTTTCCCTCAGGTGTTCCATGTTTAAAATTGCCCGTTACATTTTTCATTTTCTAGGTTGGCAGGTTCATTTTTCTTTGCTTTATCTGAGATGCTATTGTGATTGTTAGTTCTCAGTCTGTTGTTTTGACCGGAGTAGAATAACTCGCTATTTTTGTACCACTTTGTTATTTTTAAAGTGAGTAAACGGTACAGCGGCCCCAGATAAGACGTTTTGCGAGAACGTTATTATTTTAAAAATGCATAGGGTTGACGTAAGCTGGTGGTAACGTGGTAAGCGGTCGCGTCGTGCTATTATTGCCCGGTTCCTTCATTCAAGAAACGAATGGTTTTCCTTACGTTTCGTTAAAATTTGACTTTTGTACGTAGCAAATGTCAAACTTTAACGAGACGTAAGGAAAACGATTCGTTTCTTGAATATAGGAACCGGGCATAATGTCAATTCCATACATTTTGTCAGATTTCAAAAATCCTTTACGTTAGCGTTATGCGTCTTGCTTAGGGACGGCCTCAGGTATTTCTTATATTAAATAGAGTTTAATTTATCAATTTATATGGTTCTGTTTTCACTCATTTGGAAAAACAATGATAATTGGCCTTGGAGGATGAAGATGTTGTCGACGATGAAACGAGTTCAACCAGAAGATGCCTATTCACCCTAGCTTTAATTCTTTATACTCGTATCTTTATAGCTTTATATCTTTATAATATTGGCTCATGATTGCGTCGAGTTAAGGCCGGCATTACACATGTAAGTTATTGCTGTACGTTTTGAAACAAAGCTATATGCAAGAGAGAGATGCAGATATTTGCTACTCACTCTTACCCATAGTTGCGTCTCTTACAGAAATAACTTACAGGTGTAATGCCGGCCTGAGAACAACACATATATACTTTTTAAAGCTTTCAATTCTTGAAGACTTCTTACCTCATTTCGCAACTAAAAGAAATTAAAAATTACATTTTTTTTTGCAATTATTAAAAGTGCTACGGTGTGACCAAAGAGAAAAACCCTTTCAATTACATCCAACGCTTCTAATGCCAGCCTATTATGAACACTCTATTGTGTCCTAACCTTGAAAGCTCAAAAGAATATAGCCATGAGCCTGCGACCGTTATTCCGTCGTCACCGTCATAAAACCCTCAATGCATACAAAAAACTTCATTTTCAATATCCCACGGTCCGTCGGTCGCCAATATGTCCTTCGGGGCTCGGCTCTAAAACATATTTTACGGGTAACCCTGCAATCGGGTCGTATGTTGCGTAGGGAGGCAATGAAGGGTAAAAAAACGCTCGTTTCTTGAATAGTGTAACCGATAATGAATATACTTAACCGCCGTGCTCAGAGACCTTTTAGAGAAAAATTTGTTCATTATTCACATTTGTGTATGAAAAATCGTCACTACGGAATGACTTTGTGGTTGTTACTTAACTAACTTTGAGTGCTGCCGTAAATGCAATATTGGGTTTTGGACGAAAATCGTTGTAAAGATATTCTACTTTCAATCATAGGATTTCATAAATTGGTCCGAAATTGCTGTGAGAATATATTTCAGAATGCATTAGTTCATGAAACAAATTTAAAACTTTGTTCTAACTCAAAATATTGAACAAACTAAGTCTTGGTGGAAAGGCTTCACTTTGTTTGTAAAACAATACAATCCTTACCTGTTGCCAAGCATCAGTGCTAGAATTGTTGTTCTAGTATGAGTAGCTACTTAAATTAACAGTATAGAGGTTTTCCATTCCATCTTAGTCCTCAGTTTAAAATACTTTGTTAATCAACGTATTTTAAACCTTGAGATTGCAAACGTCCATGGGTTGCAGAGCCCACTTACCACATTTGCCTTTCTTTCTTTCTCTATCTTTATAATGTTCTTGTCAGTGGAAATCGCCAAAAACCGCTCTAATATTCAGCCAACTGCTTGACCTTCAGGTAAAACACAACCATAACCTCCTTTATTTGCCCAAACCATTCTCCTTGGTCTTCCTGCCTCCTTCTTTCAATGTTAAAAACACTGGCAGTTTATAAACGTGCGTTTTACCAACACTGAAAGGGTTACCCTATCTAGCGTATATCAAAGGGTAGTTTACGGGCTGACTATCGCGTAACCACGTCTATGACCTAATTCGTTTGGTGTGGGACGAATCGAGTGCGATATTTAGAGGGTTAATAAATGGAACACATTAAGGGTTGATAAGATTTCGGGCGGGATGCGTGTACGCTATATGTAACGATCAATTCGGATGGGTTATTTACCGATCGGTCTTGTTTAGTGCTAAACTTAGTCAATTTATACTGTGTTCAGTTAACATTGTGAGGGTAAAATAGCAAGGCATGAGAAATTTTGATATGCTTTTAAATTTTGTCTGCTGTTATTTGTTTTAAAGAGAAAACAGCTGCGTCAGATCTTTAGTTATACTATTTATTTATAATGGGCGTATAAATTAGTTTGAAGTGTTATATACACATTATATCTACACAGTTTTAGACTGACTATTTTGGAGTTGATCATTTTTATTATTAAAATCAAAAAATTGCCCGTAAATACAAATAGCCCCACGTATGAAAAAAAATTACAAATATTAGTACGGGTGGTATTTAAATTTTAGGCTCAAAATACACACATGTAATGTAATATAGGTATTGCTTAAGCAACATTTCACCACGCTAGTGTCCTTATTAACAAAAACAAAAAATGTTTAACCGATAAACATGAACATTCACTGCTTTGCATCATACTAGGTAGGTTATTATGAAGCTAACGATCGACACGGTAATTGTTTCTGGTCAAGAAACGGTTAAATGTTGCGGCCAAATTTTACTGTTTTCTCAGTAAATTGAAATGTAGGTATATAGCATTGCAAATATTGTAAAATGAATTAAATAGTAATGTTCAATCAGTAAACGTGAAAGTTTTGTCTTTTACTGTTTTCCAAGCACATGATGATGCTCTCTAATCAGTTACTCTAAGTATTTTTGGGTAGAAAATTATTGTCTTTAGTAAACGCAGTCAAAACACAATAAAGTAAACCCACCCATTCTCAGAATTTAACAATCAGCTTGACGGGCAAACCATTTCGCACGGAATCATGGACGACGCAAAAAGGGCATTAAAAAGTTACTCCCATAATAAAATTATGGCACTCAGTTGATTGATTGCGGTCCCTGGCCTTTCTAATCAATTTAGGACAGCCTTGGTTTTGTAAATATCTAAATCACGGCCGCCTTGCTTATTTTTACATGTGTGTAAACATAATACAATCGTAACGGTTACCTATTTCAAGGTCGAATTTTCGTTCCCAACTGTTTTATTTGTCCGAATTTTCGTAGGTTAGAAATAAGTAGTAAATTGTTAAAGCCAAGGAATGAAAGTGATCAATTGCATCCCAAGGTATTTAGGCTGCACAAACGCCAGCAAGTGCGTCTATAGTTCGAGGGTGCAATTGATACTTTCACGCGAGTTAAATACTGTATTTGGGCGTTTTCACTAAAAAGTGTACCCAATTAAGGACTGAAATTAGGAACTTTTGTCACTTTGACGGACGCAATGTATGGCTAACTTTCGGTACGAAACTGACAAAGTTAAAGTTCCTTAATTTCAGTCCTTAATTGGGTACACTTTTTAGTGAAAACGCCCATTTTTCATTTCGACTGAGAGGAAAGTAAACAAAAATGTTGTATGTTATCGTCACGAACGTTGTCTTTAGGTATTGTCATACAAAAACTATGAGTGTTTCGACACAATTTCAAAACGAGTTTGTAAAAAGTCCCAGTTATTTGTAGCTGTATCGTCTAGAAAACAGTCAAAAATGGCTGAGTGTTTGACCAACTCTTTATTCAAAATCACTTTCCACCTTAGGGACATAAATGCCATTTTCAGCCCGATAATGAAATGTAGAAATCATTACTTTCGGATGAAAAGTATTTCTCCTGAAACCGTTTAACTTTCCAGGATTATTTGATGAACACAGCTACACGATAGTATAAATTATAGTCCAACACTAGAACTGATCGTCCAATCAATGTGTAAAGGGGTTGTTCGGATGCGTTGGTTTGAATTATCTCTAGGAATAAGATCGTTAAAGCCTGCCCAGTGGCAATAGATAAGATGCATTGCGAGAACGTTATCGTTATCGAAAATGTATAGAATTGATGTAAGCCAATGGACGGCCGCTTATGTCAATTCCATACAATTTTGCAAGTTTTCGAAAATCGTTTACGTAAGTCGTAATTAGCGTTATGCGTCGTATCTATGGCCTAAAAGGTTTGGCTGAAAGTTTAGAGTTTTGGTGTTGGACGATATAGTGCTAGCGATAGGTATAGAAGAGAAACAATGATAGGACACCTGCTAGGACACGACCTTTTCCTTAAAAACATCATAGAAGGACAGATAGAAGGAAAGAGAGGCAAAGGAAGACCAAGAAGAAATTACTTTAAGCAAATGGCCTACTTGACAACGCGATGGCCTAGTTGGTAGTGACCCTGCCTACAAAGCTAGCGGTCCTGGGTTCAAGTCCCGGTAAGGGCAGATATTTGTGTGATGAGCGCGAATATTTGTTCCTGAGTCATGGATGTTTTCTATTTACATAAGTATAAACTTCTCTATATAAGTATTTAATCGTTGTCTAGTACCCAAAGTACAAGCTCAGAGCTTAGTTTGGGACTAGGTCAATTGGTGTGACATTGTCCCCTGATATTTATTTATTTAAATAAAGGTCAGAAAGTCAAGCAGTTGACATTGGACCGGAGCGGTTGGCGATTACCACCAACAAGAGAGCACGGCTCTTAAATGGGGAGAGAGAGAGAGAGAGAGATAGAGATAGAGATAGAGATAGAGAGAGAGAGAGAGAGAGAGAGAGAGAGGTCAGTGTGCTCGTGTGCCGTTTCCTGCGAAAAATCCTACCCAAACCTACCTTGACGCGAGCATGTTTAACTATAGTTCTAAATCATTATTGTGTTGACTTTACCACTACACAGACATCACACTGTAACCTTCAAGTAAATTACCTATAAACACATCCAGTGCTCTAAAGTAAGGCCAACGAGACGAGATAAAGAATGTAAACAAGCTCTCGGGAGTTCAAAACATTTATATTTGAAATCGTGTCACTTCGAACGTAAACAGGAATCAACTTCACAAAATGGCGGCTCTAATGTTGACAACTTCTGAACTGACAGCTTTCCCGTACCACGAATCACGCAACGACAGCCTTCATCGACCATCTGAAGATATTATTGCGTACGAGAAATAAGGACAGATATAATAATCGCCTGCTATCGTAATATGACTCAGTAACGATCAGTTTGTTTACATTATTTATCTCGTCTCATTGGCCGTACTTTAAGCACTATAACGTCTTCATATTGTATACAAAATTTAAAGTTTGTTACTGAGTTAAGCCGTATACAAGTTTATACGAGTTTGATATTGAGATAACGTTACAAACTATTGGGAACTGGATTTTAGTGTCCAGTGGTGAGCTTAGACGGGAAATGTCAATTTTATGGATCTTAAAAATGGTTTGCTTACTTATTTATAACCTGAAAATTCTTTAGCTATATTTTTTACTACTAGATATTCTAATTATAACGAATTGAGCTATTTTTCAAGCATACTTAAAAACAGTTTATACAGGCACCAAAACAATAAATAAAATTATAATAGGTGGGATCTGACGGACGCAATTTTTTTTATTATTTATATTTACTTACTACTTTTGTAAATGTATTTGATGAGATATATTATACTTGCGTTCTTACTGACTCACTGATGTAAAAGAGGTAAAAGTATACCATTTCCATCCATTTAGTCTCTTTATACACCGGTCTACTTTAATTTATGTAAGCATACCGGCATTTTAATCTGAGTAAAATGTATATCATATGCAATATTTTACGGCACGAAACCCTCTAGAGTGCAATTTTTGTTACAACCCTCATGCTATTTACGACGGACCGGCTTAGAAGCTATCGGGACGTTAAAATTTATATTATGAAGCGTAACACCCGGAGATTTTAGCTCTTACGTCTAAGAATACACGTAAATCATCGATCCTTTTAGTACCTATACCTATAGTAAGCTGTATGAAAAAGATGTTGTTTATACCTCTTCGTGTTTGAGGCAATAGTTTTTATACTAGGATGACACAAAACTCTATAGTACCTATTTCTTGTATTTGGGGTTATAATTTATGACTGGTGTCAGAATTGTCTTATATTACTGCTGGTATGATTCGGTTTCGGAAATAAGATAACCCAATATTGAAAAAGATAATATAAAGTTGTAAATGACGACAAAACGACTTTCACATGTCTGAGTTTACCAGCGCTTCCCAAGAGGAGACCAATGAAAGATTAACTTGAAGTAAATCCAGATCCACTCAACTCTACTAATAATTTTCCACCCTCTTTTCCTATTTTCCTCACGATTGACTACGACCAAGTTATACATTTAGTATTGCTAGTTCTTAGAGGTTGCACGATTTTTTCCGGTAGCGCTTAGGCTTGTGCAACTATGTTTGAAATAAATAAAAATATAACAATTCTAATTAATGATTTTCTTTGTTACAGAAATAAAAAAACATGGAGAGAAGTGTAATGGCGCCCCAAGGAATGGTGGTGACACCCCACCATCTTGCCACACAGACGGCGCTGGCAATACTCAGAGAAGGAGGCACAGCTATAGAGGCCATGGTAGCTGCTGCAGCAACTATCGCTGTTGTGTATCCTCACATGAACGGCATCGGAGGAGATGGTTTCTGGCTAATAGTACCACCTCATGCTGATCCAGTAGCTATTGAAGCATGTGGTTCAGCTGGAAGCAAGGCAAACCTTGATTTCCTATCAGGGTTAAAAACGATACCTTTTAAAGGAGTTAAATCTGCCCTCACAGTACCTGGGACTCTAGGTGGATGGCAAGAAGCATTAAATTACGTCCAAGAATGTGGTTACCAAAAATTATCCGTGTCTCGTTTGTTAGCTGATGCTATTACTTATGCAGAGGAAGGTTTCCCAGTTTCTGGATCCTTACAACTTGGAATTGAAAAAATAAAGCCTAATGAAGTTACAGAAACCTTTAATAAGATTTTCAAACCTAATGGAACGATGTTGAAGGAAGGTCAGAGATTACATCAAAAGCAGCTTGCACGCACTTTAAAAAGTTTGGCTGAAAATGGTTTGAATAGCTTTTACAGAGGGGAAGTAGCAGATCTAATAGCAGAAGACATGTCAGATTTGGGAATGGCTGTGACAAAACAGGATTTAGCTAATTACACTGCTGTAAGAAGAACTCCTTTGCGATTCTTACATAAGACTGGTGAACTTTATAATTTGCCTCCTCCAACACAAGGTTTAGTTTCCTTGACCGTTTTGGGAATTTTAGATAAATTAAACATCGATGGTAAAAATGAAGGGGAATTTATACACGCGACAGTAGAAGCTACGAAGCAAGGATTTAATTTGAGGGACACGTACATAACAGACCCGGCTTACATGAATGTGTCAAATCCTCAGTCACTTATATGCAGTCGAATGATTGAAGATATGACGCAGAACATTAACCTTAACCAATCATCTTCAAGTGGAACAGGGAAGCCCGGTGATACGATTTGGATGGGAGCAATGGACAACAAAGGATTCTCTGTCTCTTTTATACAAAGTATTTACCACAATTTTGGAAGTGGCATTGTTTTGCCAAAGACTGGAATTATTTTGCAAAACCGTGGAACTGCTTTCAAGTTGGACAAGGATCATATACTTGCCTTAAAGCCTGGTAAGAAACCGTTCCATACTTTAAATCCTCCTGCTGCTAGGTTTCATGATGGAAGAGTGATGGTTTACGGGACTCGTGGAGGGGACGGCCAGCCTCAAACCCAAGCAGCTGTCTTCCACAGGTATGCTGTTCAAGGCTTAGGGCTGCAAAAGTCAGTTTCAAGTCCACGTTGGGTTTACGGTAGGACAGTGGGTGAATTAAATGACAGTTTGCATCTAGAAAACCGGTTTTCTGAAGAAACGGTAGACTATTTAAAAGCCAGAGGACACAAAGTGGCTATCCTGCCAGCTTTTAGCGAGGACGTAGGACAAGCAGGTGCATTAGTGAGGCATCCCAATGGAATTTTGGAAGGTGCTGGTGATCCTCGAAGCGATGGAAACGCTGCTGGTTTTTAAATTGAGACTGAATATTATTAACCTTCATAATGTTTTAAACTTTTTTGTCTGTCTTTATTGTTTATCTTTTTTTTTCAAAGATAATATTTATAGTACTGCATTTAGGATTTGCTTTATTAATTGAATAAACTAGAACTCAGTGGAACATTTAATTTGGAAATGACAGATACCTTTATAAGTGCACCTTGAATCAAAAATTAGCAACAATTGCTCATGTGAGACTGAAATCCGCACAACAATCAGTATGGCAAACGGCGCCATGTCACAGCTAAATATAAAATGAAAAGACCAAAAGATCTTAACCAACACTAACAGCAACACATTCCAAACACTAGTATTCTTTGTATTTCTATGTACAAAATACAGAGATATGGTCAGTATTGATGCCTTTGAAATATGGTGCTGGAGGAAAATCCTGGATAAACAATGGACAGCATGTCACATCAATGTATTGATCTTAGCTGAAATAAAATATGAACAAGACTGTCCACCACTTACCTACGTGGGGCTGTTTAATACTCTAGTCATACAGCTACGATGGACAGTGATAACCTAAAATGTTAATGATACTGGAAAAATCTAAGGCAAGCGACCAAGAGGCAGGAGCTTCACATACTGATTAGGGAATGCAATCCCGGGATTAGTTTATATATGAATCCATCAGTTTCGACATCGATACAAATCAATCCTGGGAATAACTTCCCTAATGCTAGGCAGATCAGATTTGCACACCTATTGAAACCATAGTACACGATGCTCTCAAATTCTGTTACAACGAAAACGCTCGACCTAAAACGCCAAACTCAAAAAGATAGACCTAAGCCAAACTCAAAAAGATAGACCCAAGCCCTACCTACCTATACTTACAACTCGCAGGGTCTCTATTGCATTATTTACGATAGAATATTTAAGACTAAGTTCGGTCTAGCGAGACACATTAGAGTTCATATTAGAAAATACGTTGACTAGGTACTTTAAAAAAAAATTGTGTCGCCGTTATCGAAATCGATGAGGAGGACTATTATATGTATAGATGGGAAGAGATGGCGAATCATCCAAAAAAGACTGTTCCGAAGAAATTACCGTAACCCTCAGTAATCAGAATATCGGTGCAAGGGGGAATCATAACATTGTTTTAAAAGTGGGTTTAATTAAAGATCATAATTTAAATAAAATGATCATTAATTTCGGTTAGTGATATTTTAATACTCAAATTAACTTGTAAGTGCATTTTTTACTCAACACTCATTGTAACTTTATACTCATAGACTGTATTAAAACCTTATTATTTCTGTCTGCGTATGTTTAGTATTAGAATAAGACTTTGTAACACTGTGTTAATCATTAAAGGGCTTACTCTGACAAGGGCTTTGTAACCTGACTTACTTTTCCACCAAGTTATCAATGCGTATAGCTAATTTTAGAGCCAAACTTTCTTCCTAGAACTTTCTAACATTAAGAAAACTGAGGCGTGTTGTTTGGCTGCACGAATAAGTTTGCTTTAGAACATCTACAGGTTAGACCTAAATCAACCTGCGAAGGAAACAACAGGGAAAGCTTATGTTTGTTAGGTCTTATAAAGGGAAGGATAGGTTTACAATGAAGGACTAAGATGTGAACAATGTAAGGTAACATTAGCATTAGCCATTTATAACTTTATGTATTGAAAAGCTAAATAGAATAGAATAGAATAGAAAAACGTTTATTCGACAAACACATCAACACAGGGGTAGGTACATCATAGAAAAGATACAGTAACGAAATAGAACTACTTCTTATCTCCTAACAAGCGACAATACTAAATTAAAAAAATATAATGAGGATGATGTGTGCCGAAATGGTCTCCACTCAGCAAAATGATTGGCATGGGAATGTCAACCGGGCTGATTTTCAGGGGAGCCAGGCGGGTTGTAAATAAATCGCGTGTCTGTCCGTTTAGTGTATTGGGATTTTTATAATCATGTTAGATGATTATAACATACTAGCGACTCGTCCTCGCTTCGCTCCGATTATGTGAGTTTTCTGTAACACCTGTACATAAACCACAATTTATTATGCATTAAAACCTCGAAGAAAACCGCATTAAAATCCGTTACATAGTTTGAAAGATCTGAGCGTACATACAAAAGGACAGACAGCGGAAAGCAACTTTGTTTTATACTATGTAAAGAATGATAACCCTGTTATTATTGAATTTTTTAACCAGTGAGATTATTTATCTTGCATTGGGCACTGTACGAATCTTTACCAATTAAAAAAATCTCAGTAGGATATCACATACAAATTGATATTGTCCAAACTAAGCTTTAGGCTTATACTATGGGTACTAGACAACGATCAGCATACTTGTGTAGTTTAATAAATACTTAAATGGATAGAAAATATCCAAGAGTCTGGAAAAAAAACCATCACTCACCCCCACTCACTCACTCATGCTCAAATGAGCAAATGCTCATCACACAAATATAGCCTTAACGGGGAATCGACCCGGACCGCTAGCTAGCGCTAGCTTCGTAAGCAGGGTCACTACTAATTTGGCTGACTTCATTGTCGTTGAAACAATGTAAAAGCGTAACCTTTTATTCATAAACACGCAATAGCTAAAGTGAACTTGAAATATGCTTTGTCCTTATCTGTCATTATGACATTTGAATTGGATAACTCTTTTCAACTTGCCTCCTGCGAAGCATATTAAACTAAAAAAAGGAACAGCAGAACATCCTCTTCCGTTTTTTTGAAGTTGGTTAAAAATAGATTTATTGTATATTTATGAATAATAGTAGGAGATCCAAATAGGAGACGTTTAACATCTAACGTTTGCATATTCTATAGGCTTCATACTTAAATAGTAATTAGTCTATTAAACAAACATTGTAATTTAAAAAAAAGTTCATTTTTATATATTTTTTAATGATATAAGTACTGGACTGAATTTTTTCAGCCTGCCTTTTCGCCACTTTTTATTTCGCGTATTAAATTTGATATAAAATTCTTTTCATCGAATAAACAGTTAGAATTTTAGAAGCTAGTTATTATATTCGCAAACAAAGTAGTGGGAACTAGCCTAACTAAAACTTAAAGTGCAAACGCCAATGCAAACTCATTGCTTTTCTACATACTTTTCCCACATAAAAACCGGTATTAAAAATGGAAATTAAAAGTGTACGAACGGTTTTAAATTAGACAATCTTTTTGATATATACCATCATAGCTTCCTGAGCACTGCCCGCCAATAACTCACGTTTATTGGCAAGATAACGGAACGAACAAAGAACGGTGCGGGTGTAAATCAAAAATCCGCCATTTTGGAGTCGCATCACATGGGTGATTATAACATGGCGGCCGTTTGTTTGACTGTCATTTGTTTTTTGAGAACAATGGCTTGCTGGGTCAAGGTTTTGGGTCACATGTGCTCGTGCTTCTAATTCTATTATGCTTTGTTAACAACGTGAAAATGTTCTGTTTTATGCTGACCTCATGGAATGAGATATGCTTACCATATTGTTTATCTGATTGTCAAGAAGGTAATATTGCACAGCACGTATGTAGGTAATTAAAAAATCGAAAATAAGACTGGTTACTTAATTCCTTTTATGATTAACGAAGCAGATTTATTTACCGTTCTTGAGAGATGTATATTAATATAGTCTTTACAAAAATTGCTATTGTATTGCTAACGTTATAATAGTTCTTTATTAACTTGACAGTAGCAGTGCAGTCAAAAACAATACAAATGCAATAGGGGAAAAGTCCCATTTTTTTCTTCTTTTTCTTCTTATACAGATATAAAACATGTGTTTTATTAAATTCATTCTTTTTATCCACTTTTAAATATCAACATTTGCGAAACAAAACAATCCTGAAAACGGCATTAATTTCAGGAACCGCGGCCTTAATGAGCCATCTGTTGAATTAAAAATAACGTTCTCATTAAATTAATCATTTTTAATTTGAGCTTTATCCCCTTCCTCCCCAATTAAGCGATATACGAGTTCGTAGGCACGTGACGTGGAATTACGTTTCACGAACCCTGCAGTCGAAATGTACCTGTATCCATTCCTTTTATAAGTAAACATAAATGTTTTGTTTATTCAATACTAGTAACCCGCCCTTGGTTTATGTTAAAAACCTGATGGTAAAAACCGCATCAAATTCTGTTGCGTGGTTTAGAAGGAGTTATCGGATATATAGACAGACAGGTGTGAAAAGAGACTTAGTTGAATACTTATGTGATAATAATAAAGAAGTTGGCACGGGTACTATACTGTCAAAGATCGACACTGCGTACAACGCGGAGATGCCATCCGCGGCCTCCATCGCAAGTAACGCTGTAAGTAGTTGAAGCAAACGCAAAATCGCTTCTTCGTAAAAAGGCGTTGGCATACAACGTCATAATAATATGTTTGAATTTAGTGCAGACTGTGCAGACCGTGCGGCCCAACGCTACGCGAGACTCTTCACGTCTCTGTAAACGAGCCCTTTAGTGACGGTGCTTTGGCTACATCTATATAAATATAATATTGTAACACAAGAAAACTCGACTTTACCTGCAGCATCCAGGTTTGTGTCTAGAAGTGTGCGCGAGTTGAAAACGAATGATTAACAGCGGCACTCAAAGACCGTTAATTGATAAAATGATTTTTCATACACAAATTTGAAAAAGAAACGAGTTAATGGTCTAAAGTTTAAACTCTAAACTTTAGACTCTAAAAGTGTCTCTGTGTACGAGGGTAAGAGATTGCGGACATACTCATAGTATAGGATTTTGACTAGCTTACCCTTAAACTTGCTTTCTGTTGAAATAAAGCTGAGTCCATATCGGTTTGTCCGTTTAGGAGCTACAATACAGACAGATACATAGATTTATATGTTTAACTTATTATTCTTTTGAGTCGGGAGTTAAAAATGTCCCCTAAAACCCTTGCTACCTCGAAACAAAGTAGTTCCATCATTCCATTCCCCAATATATCCTGAATATTTAACTTGATAAAACCGATTCCAGAACTGTCAAACAATCCGAAAACTACCGCGCGTCCCGAAACTTCGGGTACAACTTTATACGGATCTAATACACTGAGTTTTATCCGCAAATTGAGACAAATGTGGCCACTTCATTATCCGGTTTAATTTCGCAGAGTCGAGTGTTTGGACCATTCGTTTGCATTAGGGTGACCACGACAAATTAGAAGATTTATCGCTTTTTATACAGGAGCTCAAACGTTTCCAGTTGACTTGAATTGCCCTAGTGTTTGTTTTTAAAGTTAAATGAGACTGTGAAATATTGCAGTTGGGAATTTACTTGGGACTTTGTTTTTTTTGCTTGTCAGGGTTCGTACACCTTTCGTTTTCTGTATGTAATAGAGTTACACTCAAGCGATCGAAATGGATTTATTCGAAGTAAAGTCCTTAAAAACGTACAATATAGTTGAAATTTACCAAATTTTGTTTACTATCGAACTTTTTTTTGTGCGAATGTGGGTAGCCTGTAGTAAGTATATGTGTGTAAGTGGAGCGAACTCCGTGTGTTCAGAATAATGCATTGACATACGACTTATTTATACAGGGTCCCTTTAGGACGACCCAACCCGAAAATAAGAGATCTTTTTAGTACTTTATTTTTCTACACGAAGAAAATAATATAAATCTGTAACCTTTTTCAAGTAACAACCCTAGTTTCAACCCTAACGGGATGATAGAGTCGACCGAAAGTTGACCTTACAAAAAAAAACATAACCTCACTTCTAGTTTTTTTTTACCGCATTTTATCGTGTTCTAAACCATGTTACAAGTTCCAAGTCTCTGTAGGTTGATATTTTTAGTCGGTACGCTTTCAGGTAAATATGCAAGTTGCAATTACCTGAAAACTTTCAGCGGGCGCTGAAATTAAAGCTAAATAAAGTTTTATTGACTAGTTATTGAGCTGCATTAATATTGCAAAAGACCGAGCGTGGGCTAGCGGAGGTGCGGCGCCACTGATGGCGGGCCAGTCCTTTACGTTATAATACCTATATTATTATTTTACGAGTATATTGTTAACAGCGTAGAAGTATGCGACCTTATTACGACAAAACACTACAATCTCAAAACCGTCGATTTGAGTAAACGCGCGTAAATAGTTTTATCTACATCCATATCATAATTTCAATATAATATGTTCAGAACCGATAAGCAAATACCCTACATTATGTTACCTGTATCTGTGGTTGTACTGTAATGTTAACATTAAAGTATTACATGTCATTAAAGTATCGGTTATCGCTGTAGTTGCATCTTAATGTTCACTTTACAGTATAACTGACCTGCACTTTAATGTGAACATTAAGATGCAGGTACATTAAGATGCAGGGTAACGACGGATACAGGTTTCTCACATATTGTAGAAAACTTATGATATGTATGTAGATAAAGTTATGTATGCGACTGTACGCATAATTAGGCATTAAAACACTCGTGTGATCTTATTATGAAACTCGCCTTACGGCTCGTTTCATAAAACCAAACTCGTGTATAATGCCTCTCATTGTGCACCAGTCACATAAATAACTATTAAACTTTAGTTCCTTACATAATCGTATTCTTTTCGAATATTTGAGTAGTTTTTTAATAAATGGTAATCTATTTTTTTCTTTTTTTTTTATTAGAACATTATAGTAGCATTGTCTTTGAGCGAAAGCTTGTAGAGAAAGAAATTATGCTTTACGCTGCTTTGCACCTAAAATGCGGTTCGTCTATACTTTGTCGTGTTGTCACCTAAACGATGTAATATTTAGATGCAGCGTTTTGTACCAATAGCACAGAATAAGTAATAGTACAAGTACAGAAGCGACTCTCTGTGACAGCAAACATGCTAATTTAAACCTACTCAGAACGCGTTAACGATAATAATATAAGTGCACGGCACGAAGTGACCTTGGTTACATTTCTGCGATCGATAGTGGGGGCGCTCATAACGAGGCAAAATGCACCTTAAATCTGCGCCGCGAGAATCTGTATTATTTCGCCCGTCATGAGCTTAACTGACTCCGCCCACTTCGCAGGGTTGGCAGTTACTTGTATTATGACTTGTTCTGTGGCAGTTGTAAGAAAAAAAATTGAATTTATTATTAATTGTAGTTTTCTTATGTAGTTCGCTTAAGTTAAATGACGAGAAAAAATAGTACATCCCAAATGTTGTTCGTGACTTGTTTGTTGTTTGCTCGGATCTCCCTTTCTATCTAGGTACGTAATAAGACGTAGACTAGTTTTATCGTAGTTTTGTGCTGTTTTAAACTTCAAAATGTTTGTTAATTCTATTTTTATATTTTCTTGGTCATTTTTCTGTAATGTGATAAATGCCTAGTTTTTAGTTTTATTGATCCCGAGTGTCGAGTTTATAAATATGTATACCTTTAGTACCTTGTCTGTGTTTAATGTCATGTTTAAACTGCCATATATAAATTGTCACAACGATTAAAGTGACAAGGTACTAAAGTGTACCTATACATATTTATGAACTCGACTGTACGTAAGACCGACGTACTGAAATAATAAACTACCTATTTTAGGTCATAATTAACATTTTGCAAGATGTAAAGTCGAGAAAAATGTTGAACATCTTGGAAACTTAGCTAACTTATCTAGCTACTAGGTATTTTCCGTTTAACATTTTTGGCGTTTACAATACAAACATGCGACACGCGACGACATTAATACCTAATAAACGAGAGGCAAAGAGAAATGCTGCCAATTTTTAATATTTTTAAGTGTTTAACTAAAAACAAGTATATGCTGACCTTGCTTTAGTAGGCAGCAACTATTACTGGGAGATCTACTTACACTGAACGCTCTTTAAGGTAGGTAGGTTATTGAAAGCTGCGAAACTACGGACGGGTCGTTAACAAAATAAATAATAATTATATCTCTCTTTTTGCGTCGAGGATTCAAAACTGTAATGATTGGGTCAGTAATTAAGTACAGTTACTCGTAATTACCTACCTAGATCGAAGTTATAAATAATATTAATAATAATCTTAACTTTCGATATCCTTCGGCAGTGTAAAAAATGACAGGTCGACGTTCCTATCACTATTCAAGCACCCGTATGCTGCGCAGTATCGTTTGGCTTTTCGAGTAGCCATATTCTACAAAAACCGGAATTAGGAGCTTTGGCAGCGTACGGCGGCGCGCGTCAAGACGAGCGCGCGCATGACACTCAACTGATTAGCATCTTCGAGGCGGCCGAAAATTTTGTAGGCAATAAGCGCGAGTGTCACCCGCCTGCCAATAGCATAAATTATGTAGAATTTACTAACGGCGACTAGGGCAATACAATTGCTGAAATTCAAAAAGTTAATTTCATATTAGAATAAGTAATTTGTGGAAATTGTAAATAAATAAAATATTTAATTAGGTGTATAACTACAGTCGATTTTTTAAAATAATTAAAATCATAGCTTATTTATTAACGAAAAGCAAGCTTTAAAAAGAACTCCCAACTGCTGTTTGAATAATGTCGTCAAAGTAATGTTACTTATCATGTATTCATTTTTTATTTCGCCAATTTCACATACCTAATATATTTATAATTTTTATATAATAGCCATTAATATGGCACGGCTTTTCCCCCAATTAAAACGCCTGGCAATGTTATATTCGAATTAAATGCTTAATTAGCTATAATATTACACCAAACACAGAGCTCTATAAATTGCACACCTTCAATTGATTTTACAACCCCTTTGTTGCCCATCCACTCCCACACCCACCGCTGATCAGCTGCCAGGCGCCCGGATTAATAAATAATGATAGTATGGCACACTAACGAGAGGGATTTCGTTGCTCTATAAATTGCAAACCTATTTCCGTAGTAGCTGGCTCTCCGTCCATAAATTACATAAAAATATTCCTCTTTTATATTTTGACATTACGACGTATAACACATCAAATACTTAGTTAAACCAATAATTATTAATCCGCACTACTTAAATGACCCTCGTTCGTGAACCTGCGATAGATAAATGTCCATTACATATATACATATGGCATATGTCATTACATATGTCCATTACCTTCCGGGCCCCCCGCGCTCCGCTTTTCTAGGAATCAATCATGAGATTTTGACAAAATGCGGTAAAATAAGTTTGCAGCGTTATGCCAAAATACAGGGGGCAGCACGTTTGCCGCGCCTGCACTTGTAGATCGTTGCCCTATCGCGGTAAAATGATGCAATCTAGCTTTAGCAAAAATATTTCATTTAAATTTGGGTTACAGTTTTTTTTTCACATGATGTATTTAATAATCGGCGCTATCTGCATGAAGTATTAAATAAGCGGTCGAACTAGTACCAAGGTTGCATGGAGTATAATATTTTAAACACTATTACCATAAAACGCTGCAACCCAGGTTGCAGTGTTTTGTCGTAACAGGGCCGTATGTTGAACATGCCTTTTTATTCATTCGCATTTAGCCCAAACCATACAAAAACTGGAGAACTGAGCAAGAACCAACGTCAACAACATAGCACTAAGAATTGTTAGACTTAAGTGGCAGTGGGTGGGGTACATGAATCTCAGAACAGATGGCCGATGGGGTCGAAGACTTCGTGAGTGGCGTCTGCATACCGGAAGACGCAGCGTGGGTAGGCCTCCAGCAAGGTGGACCGACGACGTGGCTAAAGTTGCAGGAAACCGTTGGATTCAAGCGGCGCAAGACCGGTCCTTGTGGCAAACCTTTGGGGACGCCTATGTCCAGCAGTGGACGTCTTTCGGCTGAAATGATGATGATATAAAAACTTCATCCATTAGGCGCATCATTATGTTAAGCGCATCTTTCATAAAGAAAAGGTCTAGCTCATTTGAGCGATTTGGAGGGTAAATAAACCCATTGTGAAGCTTCCACATTACACCACTAATTAAAGTTATTGACGTAGTTAGCCTAGTTGGTAATAAACTAATGACCCTGCCTACAAAATTAGCGTTTGATTCTAGGTAAGGAATTATTTGTATGATGAAAGATAATATTTTTTTTCTGTTTCTTGGATATTTCCTATGGATTTACACTAAAACCCAAGTATTCATAGTACTTGAATGTCTATCGCTGCCACACTCTATTTGGCATCTGTCAGCTTTTGTTATATCAGAGAGTGTGATATTGATAGAAAGCCGAGTACTTTTAATACTCTTGGTTTACTCTATGTCTTTATTTATATAAGTATATTTATCGTTGTCTAGTACCCATAGTACAAATCTAGAGCTTAGTTTGCACTAGGTAAATAAAAATAAGATTGTCTGTTATCATTTTTTAGGGTTCCGTACCCAAAGGGTAAAAACGGGACCCTATTACTAAGACTCCGCTGTCCGTCTGTCTGTCTTTCACCAGGCTGTATCTCATGAATCGTGATACCTAGATAATTGAAATTTTCACAGAGGATGTATTTCTGTTGCCGCTATAACAACTATTATTATATAAATATTTAAGGGGGCGGCTCCCATACAACAAACGTGTTTTTTTTTTGCCGATTTTGGCTAATGTTGTACGGAACCCTTCGTGCGCGAGTCCGACTCGCACTTGGCCGGTTTTTAATCAATATTATCGTCTGCCCGCAATAATGTCCGCGTAGAATTCGTAATTTTGCCATCCTACGGGAACGAAACGGTGATTAGTTTCGGGATTAAAAGTAGCCTATGTAGGTACTATTCCAGACTATCTTTGTGCCAAATGTAATCTAAATCCGAGCATCCAAACTTTCGCAAATGCGAATTATAAATATAATATTACTTAGTAAGATTTGTATTATCGCTGCAACCGAGGCTGCACCCCAAAAGCCAAAGTTATTAGAGACTTGAAAACTTCAATCCACGTCTTACTACTTACGGTATTACGACGAGCTAAGTACCGGTTAAGCGCAGTTTACCGTCAGTTTAGCGAAACATAAGTTAGAACTCGGGTGATTTGAACCGCACAATAGAGAAAGATACGGATCTTTGGCGGAACCTTTAAACATAGACACGGAGACATGGAAGAAGCAGGAGGTCTGTAAGGCTGTTTCATTACTTCATTAGTCAATAGCCCGCATGCTTGTAAACTTGAAAATCTAATTCAAGACCAAAATCCTAACCTCAACGGGTGCACATTCGCTGTGATTACTGCATTTTGGTTTAAGTGTAGGTATTTTTATCAATAAATCTTACCCTAATTACTGGTTACACGAGTTCTCATTCATGTTTTTATGAAATAATGTTAAAATAATGAAATAATCAAGATGGGAAATGTCAAATTTTGGTCTTTAATTAGATTTTCGAGTATAGTAATCCATTGACGAGTTGTTTTGACATTATAGAGCCGGGATCTACTGCGGCGATGCGAGGTAGTAGGTATCACTAAAAGCATGCTTTCGACCAATAAAACTGAGCATTTACTCAAACATTAAGAAGACTAACAATACGTTTGGGAAGTCTAATTATGAAGAAAACGGGGGTAGTTTCTCGCCGGCCACGCCGTTCGCACCGAGCAGTCGGGCTGACAGAGCGCTGGCCCGCAGTGTTCGTCGTGCTGCGGCCGAGTCTGCTCATGAATAGGGACACCGGACGAGCCCGAAACATGTCGAGCGTTTTTCGTCAAAAAAAATACGTGAGTAACCCTTAATAAGACTAACAATAGTTTAAGGAAACGTACAATTCACTAACAACATTTAAAATTTAATTAAGAAATACAACTAGGCATTATCATCGTCATCATCATCATTTCTTTTTCATTTCTACGACTGATGTCCCCGCCCACTGCCACTAAGTTTAGCAATTTTACAGACATATTAATAATTGACCTGATATATGCACTAAAATTGAGTTGATAAGCTCTGACGGAAGAATTGAAGCTGGCCGTATAATATTTCACTGAAAAAATTGATATGCGAGTTGTTAAAGAAAGTGCAGCGGATTTCGAACTTTTTTAGCGACGGTCATCTTTTGAAACTTTAAATATTTTACGTAGTTCTTGCAGTTCAGAATGCTCTTGACGCATAATGCCCTAAATCTGGAAAATGTTTAAAACGCAGAATAACCTAAACGCATAATATCCTAAACGCAGAATGACCTAAACGCATAATGTCCTAAACGACACAATAATATGTAGAATCTCCTCCGGGTCTGCTGCAAAACTAACATAACCTAAACCTACCTCATATTTATCCCGTTCGACTGTAGTTTGTGTTATTTAACGGGATATGCATGTGTGTCATTTTGCGGCTAGGACATTTTGCGTCTAAGGCGTTTTGCGACTAGGACATTTTGCGTCTAGGGCGTTTTGCGTCCATAAAATAGGGCATTTTGCGTCTGACCTTTCAGAATAGCTGGTCTAAACCGTACAAGTAAGCGTTTTTTATTCACATAGATCATTTCAAGTGTCGTGACGTGTGTGCGTCAATTGTTTTATGACACGTCTAACGAGGATGTATTTCCCAACACACAATTATATATTTTGTGTGGTCAAAAGTCCAACCTAACCTAACTTATTTAACAAGCCCATGTAGGCGATGTGATGGTTTAAGCACAACTACATTTTTGTGAAATAAAAGTTTGTAAAATGACATATTTAATATAATACAATAAAAGTTAAAACTAAACTTATTTAAATAAAAATAAAAACTAAGCTACTCAAATATTAAAGACGTAAATAATTGACATTGTTTGCCAAATGATGATTTGGTAAAAAGTCAGGATACCAAATAAATCATAGTCCAACGGAACAAAATGGAAATAACCCTAAAAACGCAAGGACGAACCGATTTAACTACTGGCTGGAGACTGACGTCGAAACCGCTCAGAATTCCATACAGGGTGCTACGTTTCTACGTGTACTACAGTTATTTGTAATTTGACTTGCCGTTGCGCCGGTTATTCAGATACTACTCGTAAATGAAGTACGGTGCCGGTTGATAGAGTCAGCGTCGACGTTTCCATATCGGTGCATACCGCGCAATTCGAACTTAATTGAGTTTTCATATCGACGAATTTAGGTACGCGAATGCAAATAAATCGATTATACGATATATACGATATCTGTAAGCGAAGCTTATAAGATATTTGGTAATATTATCTGAAGTTTACGCTCGAATCGCCGACACTAATTTCACCGAATTTTCATTTCATCGAACAGGCATTTCCACGTGCAGGAGTTATAATTTTTTGGTGGTCGCAGGTCTAACCTAACCTAATCTACGTAAACCATGCTTAAGATAACCTAAAAACAATAAGGTTTCAGCAGAAATTAGCTATCGATGAAGTGAAAATTCGATGAAACAACGCATTCTTGAAACGAGTGTCGGTGATTCAAGAATCACCCGTGACCACGGAATAGAAAAAACAGTGGAAGTGGCATGAGCTTCGCTTAGTATCAGACCTGTTGTCGCCAATACTCAAACTATCATAAAAACAACACGCTACCATGGAAAATGTTTTAGGTGCGGCTATAGTTTTTACATCCCAAAATAGCTCAATAAGGCATGCTTTTGGATTTATTTCCTATTTTAGAAATATCGAAATATGCGATCGCGGCAAAAGTATGGTAGGTTATGCGGAACTCCACGTTACACGCCCACTTGACACTTCTACTGTTTTTTCTTACTTAATACCTTTTATAACACACAAAAACTGATTACCTACTACGGTTTTCACTAAGAAATTCCACTCCAATCCATTCTCTCCCAGCACCTAAGACATTGAAAACGCACATCGGACCATAGACTAGCAAACAAATCAAAAACAACAGGTGCTGATAAAAAGAATTCTATGACCTATGACTCACACATTCAAGTTGAATATGAATGTGTGAGTCATAGAATCAGTGAATGCTCAAATTTTGATAAACAGGGTGTTGTTACTCTACAGTGTTTTGTTTTTCCATATTGTTAAGGAAATGTTCCTTAAATTAGATAAAGTAAATTTCTCTAAAATGTCAACTCATGTGTGTTTTTATTACTTTTTTTTATTCTAATCAGTTATGCTTTTAACACTAATCTAAATGTAGAGTTTCTTTTATGTGTTTCGAAAAACTAATTATGGAACCACTCTGTAACTAAAGGGTGTTACCAGACCAATCGATCGATCGTCGATCGACGGCATCGATCGATGGTAGAATTGATTAGTCGACGTCGATCGATAGTTCCTACCAGACCAATCGATCGATCGTCGATCGATGGCAGAATGGATTAGTCGATCGATAGTTCCTTCATCAATTAAAGCTATCAGACCAGTCGATCAACGTCGAGCGGCAATCGATCGATTGGTTAGTCGAACGATATACGTCGATAGTTCCTACCAGACCAATCGATCGACTCCGATCGACGTCAATCGATGCCGTCAATCGGCGATCGATCGATTGGTCCGGTAACACCCTAACATTACCAGTAAAATGCAAAAAGTATTCTAGAATCAAATTCCTGTAGTATTTTAAAATAACAGTCTTGATCAAACAAGATGGAGCTTAAATCGTAATCCTCCTTCAGGCCCTCTTGAAATACTATTTCCCTAGGCTAGCTACGATAACAATTGGGTACTCGATTCGCAACTGCAAGTCAAGTGATGCAGGCTTAAGGCTGGGATCGGGCTTGCCGTGCTTGCGGAATTTCCCGAGCATATTGGTAAATAAAATTAAAATTGAGAATGTGCTTTAAATTTACCTGTGATTCTTTTATAGTTGGACTATTAGTGGAAACGAAAACCTTTATATTTTTAGGTTTTTTTGTTGCCTGTAGTTTGATAACTATCATTTGGTACGCCTAAATAGAAAGTTGATGTCATTTGTCAGATCTGTGTCAAATGTCAATTTCAAGAGCTAAAGACAATTTTACGAATTTTACAATAACTAAATCTTAAAATGGGGGTTTGGATTTTATGAAAATAAAAAAAAGTGAAATTTAAAATTATTTCTACTTTATAAGTGGATATAAAACCTGTTTGTATAAGCAAATTAAATATTGTCATTTTGCCAAAGTTGCTAAACACCTGAAAGCATCTTGTAAAAAGTTTAAAAGCTTTGTGTTTTAATTTATAAGACGACAGCAAAATAAGCTTCGGTATTATTTTAGCAAAATTGTTTTTGAGGAAAGAATCTCCGCTTTACGTAATTTAGAACCACCGAGTATGTTTTTTTAAACAGATACTTGTTTATACTTAGACCAAAAATGATATGATTTTATAAATGTTAGGATTTTCTCGAAAATTTATTAAGTTTGACCTGGTAACCCTGCTTGGGATGGAATCTATAAATGGGTTAGCGTTGTGTTTGTGCCCCGTACCGTCCATTTAAGTTAGGTCTGCCTCGTATAGTCCACTAAGAAACTCCTTTGCCATTTTTAGCCTTTACTGTTTCACAAATAGAGTCGAGAAGTAGCAAAAGAGTTCCTTTGTAGACTTTAGACTCCTCACATGCTAGGAAGTTTCTTGTCTGGCCAGAATCTTAGATCAATAGAAATGTTTTTAAGTTTTCTTTTTGATCTGTCTGCGCTAATTATTTGGAATGTCTGATTTAAAATGTACAGTTTAAGAGAAAAAAATAGAAAAGTTTAGCGTAGTTATGATCAGTCAGTTTTGTTCTTTGTCAGAGAGAGGGGTGTATTTAACGCTTTCAAACTATAAGCCTTTAACGTGAGTCGCGACTTTCTTCAATAAAAAGAGGTCTCAGCCCTTCAATAATGCTTGAACAGTATTTTTTGATATATTATGATTAAAAAATTAACCCCCACTCTCATTACTTTGACTAAAAGATTATAGCCTATTTCACTCCCATAACCAAGACGAATGTAACGACACCTCATAATGTCCATTAAATGCATCATACCGGCTGCAGAGATGCCACAGAAATAGACATAGACACATACATACATATGTTACAAACACTTGAAAAACATAACCCTCCTTCTGACACAGATGGGTGGCAACACTAACATAATTATAAAAAATGTTATGCTGATGAGCTACCTTATTACCGTTTTGATGGTGGTCTAAGGGACACCCTGTTTTTTATTAAAAAGAACACACTGTATTTTACAAACGCTATACAGAAAAAAAACATCGCTAAAATCTATTTTTAACACTTGACTTCCTCAACATAAGTCGAGAAACGTGGTCCGCCTTTTCCAATTATAAACACCTTAGTTTAAAAAGGGAACAAGACGCATGGATAGAGATGAACATAAGACATTATAAATGTAGAAACGTTAGGGTTTGCTTTATAAATTGTTTTATTAGGACCCGGATGTCAATGTTGTTTTAATCGAGAAGAAACCTCGCGCAGTGGAAATTCCGTTTCGGCCTACTTTTGTTTTTGTAATATTTTACCCTTAACAACGTGTGCCATAATCTATGATTTTCGTAGAAAAATGACCTGATAGGGAGCTTTTGGCGCTCAATATTTTAAAGTGCGGTTGATATCATTGACTCAATGGGTTTCAAACTAAGGTTACGTAGTTATACTGCCTTCCTTAGCCAAAAAGCGGTATCTCAAAATCAAGAGTCAAAATAGATGAAATCCTCATGCAAATTACGTCAAAATAATATCGATCGATATCCGTAATATGGATCTGACTACAATGGGTTTAAAAAAAAGAGAACATCATTGAAATAAAGTTATACAATTAGTAAATAATCATATTTTCTTCTTTATTTGGTATTTTCAGTTCATTCCTTTAATAGTCTATTATCCACTTATATTCGGAAAATGCCCTCTCTACATCTACAGAGGTAAGAGTGGCGTATTCGTAAAGTGATACTTCACCATTATAACAAAAACTGCATATATTTTCATACAAAAATAGTACTCGAGATTCAATAAAAGCTAAAAACAACCGCTAGAAAACCTGCTTATAAATAAAATAAAACCGCATCCAAAACGGTTCACCCGTTTAAGAGATACGGTGCCACAGACACACACACACACACACACACACACACACACACACACACACACACACACACACACACACACACACACACACACAAAGCGGTCAAACTTAAAACACGCCTCCTTTTAAAAAAACTGTGCGCATAAATATTTCGCTATCATTACTAAACCAGTTCGCGTTTAAAAAAATGAAGGAAACTATATCGAAATAAGTTACTATTTCAGTAAGGTTTCCACAGTTAATATTGCAGTATGATTGACTGGGAAATGGATGAAAACAGCAATCGCAGAGAAATTGGCTAGACTGCACGCCTGCACGCCTTTTTTATTTTATGAAAGCCTTAAACCAATGCTTTAAAACACCTAATTCAAGGATGACTTATTCTAAAAAGGCGGATGTGTTTTTTTTGTTAGCAGTAAATAAAATAAAATGCAGTATATCTTTAAACTACCGCCAAGCGGCAGTGTTCACAGTGTTGTGTTCTATTGTGTGGATAAAACAATGTTTCTTCGTCATTGGGGTACTTATTGAAAAAAAATGTTCAACAAGGGTTTGCTGCAAGGAATCTATCAAACGGATAAGTTCGCCTTTGTACTTTTTTCTTGATATGTATGTATTGCTAGTGTCTTGTATTTTTTTATTCTTGTACAGTAAATAGTACACATATAAACATACCTTCAATCGGTAACTAGCATAAAGGCTTCCATCTTAGTCCTCAGGGTTAGCAACGCATTTACAGTCTTTAGATTGCAATCTTAAGACAGCTTAAGTCTTAGTCTTGAAAATGAAAATGTCTTTGGGTCTCAGATCCCATTTACTACTACTATGTAATAGTTTGCCTTTGCCATGAAAAAAATAACCAAAACATTACTTGTGCCTTATCTATACCAATTGATTTACCGCAAACAAAGTGCTCGTTCTAGTGGTTTTAATTATAAATATACAATTTAAAATGCAGTTCCAGCTATAACTATAATTTCTCGCTCACCTAGTAGCCAATTGCAACGTGCATGTGCATGCACTGCATACTAAAGGAATTAGAATTCTTGTGCAGCTTGCTAACCAGAACGTAAAAAAAGTAATAAGAAACGGTGCAACGTTTTCTATAAGGAAACTAAAGATGTGTCTAAATGGAAAATTTAGTTGTTTAACCTGTCCCACCGGCTCAAATTTGTAACCCCCCTATTTTTACTCATTTAAAAAAACTTAAAAACTCAAAATTAAATTAAAATTAAGGATAAATTATCTCAATCTTAGTTTCTGAAAAAAAAAAGAAACGAAAAACCTAAGCTCCGTGGCATCACATAACGTTGTCTATAAGACAGTGACGCGACGCATCATCCTAGGTTTAGGTTTCGGTATAAGTTCATATTATTGCATAGCTTGCAACTAAGAACAGTTCGGAGTGCATTAGTAATTTAATCAAGTAGAGAGTATTTTTAAAATAGAGATATATGGACCTAATTGACTAAATTTTCGTTGTTTAGACACATTTAGTTACTAAAATACTCGTTAGGTACTCGACTAAAATACTGACGTAGTTTGAACCAGCTTTTAATGCCAGGCTTAAATACTAAATTTCAGAGCCAAATAATGTCAAAACAAAGAATTCCTTTCATCTCTTTCACCTGTCAAAATACATCTGCATACAACAGATGGTAACAATTACCTATTTTGAAAGATTAAAAAAGGCTTAAAAGAATGATGTGACTGGTAGAATCACAATATTCACAATACATTAACTAGAGTATTCAGTATTCTACACTTCAGCAATATAATAGGTAAAAAAGTTATGTTTTACTCCAAGATTTCCAAAAAAGAAGCTCTGGTCGCGTTTGTATTTTTTCCAAACTAATTAACCCTGAAATGTCGATTCTTCTTCTTAGACCAACCAATAGAAGTTTACTGTCGTGCAAATTCGTCTCTACCTACCAAGAAATAAAGATGTTTTGCGCTGGTGATTTTGACCACGCCCTAAACAACGTCCCCTAGAATTATTTTATAACTAAAAACAAGAATAGAAACGGTTTCGCGGGCAAAATCTAGTGGAAATATAAGTGAAAGACGTCAGGTACCCCAGGTCGTCTGCACGTCCCGTGGTCCCTCGCCTCATTTTCCCGTTATTCTTTAAAACGGTTGAATATTTCCTATTTCCGCACACCCTGTGTTTTATTTCATTTTTTGATTGAATCTTGCTTCATTTTAAGTTTTTTGCAATGATTTTGAAAGTTAGTTATGGCGGAGTAGTATAATAAGTATTAAAAAATAGTTATTTATGTAACTGGTACATAATGAAGCCTCTTAAGGTACGAGAGCCGAGGTTAGAGCGCGAGCTTGCGAGCGCTCTAATTACAGGCACGAGTACCTTAAGAGCTAATTATGAACCGTTGCATACATAACTTTTTCTACAAGCTTAAAATGATAATGATAAAAATAAACAATCGCTAACTTTTCTCGTATACTTTACTCGATTTTTCTGCTAACAAATTACTTGTCATCAAAGACATTTATACTATTCCGATGCGCGTTAATAGTTTGTGAATTTTATTGATAAATGTTAACAAATTTCATGCGAATTTTAATAGATACTAAAAACAGTTCTATCAAATTATCATAAACAAGTTGGAATGCCAAACGAAACGCCATTTTGTTGATATCCATATTGAACGTAACCATGGTAACCAAATAACAAATCGATGGATATTAACCATCTATTTTTAGTAATTGAATAAAAATGTTATTTTAAACACATAATTACACATAAAATTAATTTTGTTTTTAATATACGTCATTGTAATTGGTGTTAAATGTTTTTAACGGTTTATTATACAAATTATTAGGATGTCAAGTGTTAACTAAACGCCAAGCCTGATATCCGGAATGACCGTTACCATGGTAATAACAATGCTATAATAAATTATAGAACTGTTATTACCATGGCAACGCTCATTATTGAATTGTTTTTACTCTTCGGTTACGCTATAGGTGGTATTTTGATACCGTTAACGATATCAATATTAGCGGTTTATAGTACGCGAGTAGAAAAAAGAGTTTTTCTACTCGCGTACTATAAACCGCTAATATTGATATCGTTAACGGTATCAAAATACCACCTATAGCGTAACCGAAGAGTAAAAACAATTCAATAATGAGCGTTGCCATGGTAATAACAGTTCTATAATTTATTATAGCATTGTTATTACCATGGTAACGGTCATTCCGGATATCAGGCTTGGCGTTTAGTTAACACTTGACATCCTAATAATTTGTATAATAAACCGTTAAAAACATTTAACACCAATTACAATGACGTATATTAAAAACAAAATTAATTTTATGTGTAATTATGTGTTTAAAATAACATTTTTATTCAATTACTAAAAATAGATGGTTAATATCCATCGATTTGTTATTTGGTTACCATGGTTACGTTCAATATGGATATCAACAAAATGGCGTTTCGTTTGGCATTCCAACTTGTTTATGATAATTTGATAGAACTGTTTTTAGTATCTATTAAAATTCGCATGAAATTTGTTAACATTTATCAATAAAATTCACAAACTATTAACGCGCATCGGAATAGTATAAATGTCTTTGATGACAAGTAATTTGTTAGCAGAAAAATCGAGTAAAGTATACGAGAAAAGTTAGCGATTGTTTATTTTTATCATTATCATTTTAAGCTTGTAGAAAAAGTTATGTATGCAACGGTTCATAATTAGCTCTTAAGGTACTCGTGCCTGTAATTAGAGCGCTCGCAAGCTCGCGCTCTAACCTCGGCTCTCGTACCTTAAGAGGCTTCATTATGTACCAGTTACATAAATAACTATTTTTTAATACTTATTATACTACTCCGCCATAACTAACTTTCAAAATCATTGCAAAAAACTTAAAATGAAGCAAGATTCAATCAAAAAATGAAATAAAACACAGGGTGTGCGGAAATAGGAAATATTCAACCGTTTTAAAGAATAACGGGAAAATGAGGCGAGGGACCACGGGACGTGCAGACGACCTGGGGTACCTGACGTCTTTCACTTATATTTCCACTAGATTTTGCCCGCGAAACCGTTTCTATTCTTGTTTTTAGTTATAAAATAATTCTAGGGGACGTTGTTTAGGGCGTGGTCAAAATCACCAGCGCAAAACATCTTTATTTCTTGGTAGGTAGAGACGAATTTGCACGACAGTAAACTTCTATTGGTTGGTCTAAGAAGAAGAATCGACATTTCAGGGTTAATTAGTTTGGAAAAAATACAAACGCGACCAGAGCTTCTTTTTTGGAAATCTTGGAGTAAAACATAACTATAATTTATTATAGCATTGTTATTACCATGGTAACGGTCATTCCGGATATCAGGCTTGGCGTTTAGTTAACACTTGACATCCTAATAATTTGTATAATAAACCGTTAAAAACATTTAACACCAATTACAATGACGTATATTAAAAACAAAATTAATTTTATGTGTAATTATGTGTTTAAAATAACATTTTTATTCAATTACTAAAAATAGATGGTTAATATCCATCGATTTGTTATTTGGTTACCATGGTTACGTTCAATATGGATATCAACAAAATGGCGTTTCGTTTGGCATTCCAACTTGTTTATGATAATTTGATAGAACTGTTTTTAGTATCTATTAAAATTCGCATGAAATTTGTTAACATTTATCAATAAAATTCACAAACTATTAACGCGCATCGGAATAGTATAAATGTCTTTGATGACAAGTAATTTGTTAGCAGAAAAATCGAGTAAAGTATACGAGAAAAGTTAGCGATTGTTTATTTTTATCATTATCATTTTAAGCTTGTAGAAAAAGTTATGTATGCAACGGTTCATAATTAGCTCTTAAGGTACTCGTGCCTGTAATTAGAGCGCTCGCAAGCTCGCGCTCTAACCTCGGCTCTCGTACCTTAAGAGGCTTCATTATGTACCAGTTACATAAATAACTATTAAAGTACCGACTCCATCATTAGATCTAAGACACCATAATAGCATTGTCATCGGGCTTGAAGCTGTACGAAATGTACCTAGTACTTTGGCATCAAATTTAAAATGTTCAGTAGATTGAAGGAACAAGGTTGTATTAGTTTTATTTAAAAAGTAAAAAAAAATGGTAATTCATTTTGAAAATGTCCAACGCCAGCGGGTCCAAAAAACGAATGTTTTGCATTCAAAGCCACGAGAAATAAGAGACTCCTCAATTGCCGGGAAGTGGTACTCAACGCAAAAACTCAGATCAATCGCGCGGCTGTCTCGCGACTTGAGATTAATCTTAAGCTCACTCCCGAGATTAAAGCCACACGTGACTGTGATTAGGATCACATTTAACGTAGAAGCGACAATGTTGATCACGGGGTTTATCTGTTGAGTTATTATGAGACTGTTTGTTGTATCAAATAACATCAAAAAATTGGTAGAGTCGTAGGTACCTACTGCAGCGTAAATGCGACCAGCTCAAAGGTCAAGTTATTATTGTCAGGCGAAATCAAGAGAGAACCTAGGAGGTGTGTGATGATGTTTTCCAAGAGAATGCTTGAAAGCTGGCGCGTTGCTGTTGCCACGAGTCGATGAAAAGCATCTCCTCGCTTTGCTCGTCGTCGCATCAAGCTAAGATCTATCTTAATAATTATTAAATTTATAGATGCATCTCTTTCTAACTCACTATGAAAACATAAGTAAAAAGAAGTCAACCATAATGTATTTTCTGCTTATTTAGTACGGTTTCTATGCCTTTAGTCTTTATTCTGTGATTATAATGTATATTAATGTAATTTTTCATAATTGTACACAACCTGCCAGGTTCCACCCAGGCAGACCAACTTTTTGCAGGTCTACCCACAGTAACTGTATTCTGCCGGTTCATACTGGATCGTGACGAATTAGCAAGATTTAGTTAGAGACGGCATTAACTTCATTCATTTTCCATTCATCCAAAAAATCGCATCAACAACTGTTAATCTTCCGTTCTTGTCTCTTGCATACTCTTAAGGCACGATCAAATAATCAATAAGACCTTAATGATAACTCTACAAGGTTCCAAATTGTTTATCATCCTTATTCCATTAGTAGATTAGTTCGCACAGAGTTTCGAACAACTTACATACATATTGTCATTAACAAAGTTATTCTTCGGCTGGGATTCCCTAAAATATACCTTATAATAAGGTGGTTAGGTCTTCGGAAGTGGTTAGTATTGTTGGTAAGGAGTTATGAACTTTGGATGGTTAAGACGTAAAAACAGGTGTAGGCACGCATGTTTTAAAATAATGAGCTGTTACAAAGTTTTTTGTAAAGGGAATGTATTGACATTATTATGCCATTAAACATATTAATCGGCTGGCTTGGCAAATAATTATAGTACATTGTTTCAGAGGATAGAAAGTACGCGATTTCTGGACGAGTCATATAGAAGGCCGAAACGTAGTTGAGGCCCTCTAGTGTACGAGTCCATAAATTGCACTTTACACCGAGGCAGACATAGTGCTTTTCACAACTACTGAGAGGAAATAAAATAAAAAATAATTTCAAAACTCAATAGTGTTAGACAATTGGCTTCGGTTTTTCAAAGGTTTCACCGCCAATTTTACCATAGATAACTTTTTTTTTAATCTGGACCCCTATTCTCGTAGCACTCGAGATTAATAAACTAACATTCGAGATGAAGTGAAGATGTCAACTCCATATAAAATTGTATTTGTTCATCTCTAGTGGTTCGAGATTAGGGGCCAAGTTTGAATTACATTTAAAAAAAAGCAGTGTCATAGTTTTTAGTCCGTGTATCTTTTAGCAAAAATACATTATTCTGTTAAAGAAGCGAATATACAAAATGTATTTATAACCTTATATGAGATCGCATTACACGTTCAAAATAGGGTTTACCGCTAAATTCGAGAATTCAGGCATATAATAAACATTTAATTCATCGTAATTTGTTGCAATTTTGTTATTAAATGTTGAAAGATTAACCTGATACCTAATTACACCATAAAAATTTATTCACCACTGATCGATTTGCGGAATGTTTTAATAAAATCTAATATTCACAATATTCAATAAAATTTTAACATTTTATGTAAGTAAAATATGTATGATAAGGTTATGCTGCTATCCAAATACTAAATGGAATACTTACATACATACATACATAAACTCACGCCTTCATTCCTAGAGTGGGGTAGGAAGAGCTACAGAATTTTCAACAACTCCAAAAATTTGTTGATAATTTTGTAACCACATTTTGTACAATTTTATTGGGCTAAGATGTTTACCAATGTATTAGTGACAGATTGAAAGCCCATCGCCTAACAATACTACAAGCCTTTATTCCATTAGTCGCCTCTTACAACATCCACGGGAAGACATGGAGTGGCACTATTCTAACCCGGCAACCACACGGGACCCACACGGCCACAGAACAGAAAAAAAACAGTACAAGTACAACGTGTAACGCGTGGCATAGTTATGCGGAGTTCCGCATAACCTACCATACTTTTTCCGCGATCGCTTATTTCGATAGGTTGATATTTCTAAAATAGGAAATAAATCCAGAAGCAAGCCTTATTGTGCTATTTTGGAGTGTAAAAGCCGCACCAAAAAACATTTTACAAGCGAAGCTCATGCCACTTCCACTGTTTTTTCTATTCCATGCACACGGCAACCACACGGCGAGTTTTAATTAAAATGAATATTCGAAAAAAAAAAGGAATTTTAAGGTGTTCCTCCTAAAAACATTAAAGATAAAAAGAAGTTAGCTTTCTATGAAATAATACATTCCATTAGAGTGTCGGTAACAGGGGATCCCGACAATATACTCATGTTTAGTTCATACAAGGCTACCGCACACAAAGCAAACTCGAAATCTAATGGAGTGTAAATCCAAGCGCACGAAGTAAGCGTGGTCGCACGCGCAATTCTCATAACAATATCAGCGGGCAACGGCCCTCGTAAAAACGAATCGTTCGCTGTGGTTGCACTGCGAATTAAATATTTCCACACAGCCTAAAAAAATCCCACAGCAAAACTTTCTAACTGCAACTTTAAAGTGTTTTTTTTAACGTACTTTTTTAGGCTGTGGTCAAGAAACAGAGCGATAATATGGTGACCACAATAATATCGTATAAAGAGAACTGGTTTCAAAATCGTTATTCTGCTAATGTTGAGATAGCGCTATCAATGGGATTACGGTCGGCCCAGCTGGTTGTACGTCTAGCTCACAACAAAGGTTTAATTTAATCACTCAAAATACACTGGCGAGCTAAATTGGTCATTTCATGGAATTTCAGGTTTAAGTACGTGAGCTGGTATTTCTGTTCGAGAGTGTATTTGCTACAAATGCTGTATTTTGATCATGCAGTTAAGTAGCTCTATTATATTCGGTAAAAGCATATTCCTTTCATTTATTTATTTAAAATTTTGTGCACAATACATATGTAAAAAGTACAAATGGCGGACTTAATGCCTAAAGGCATTCTCTACCAGTCAACTACATGGTTAACAGAGAATAACTGGCGGGATTGGAGATCTAAACAGTGAAAACCTACTTAATACTAAAAATACATAAATAATAATGTGTTTATATAATAATGTATAGTTCAGGAAATATGATTTGACCGTCTATTATCTACTTTGCGATCTTTTTTTCTGCGTTAAGACTTATCGGACCTAACCTTAACCTTAACCTTTTAATCCTCTAATCTTTAATTGCTCTTTGAAGAACGAGGGCAGTTTTACGATTACCTTTTGTTTGATATTTGCCGGTGTGGTGCCGGGTTTAGAATGTTGCCACTCCATGTATTCCCGTGGATGTCGTAAGAGACGACTAAGGGACTACAGCCTGTGTAGTGCTGTTAGGCGATGGGCTTGCAACCTGTCACTAATACACTGGATAACATCTGAGCCTGGTTGTGCAAAATGTGGTCACAGAATGATCAACAAGTTTTTGGAATTGTTGGTGAGTCTGTGGCTCTGCCTACCCCACTCTGGGAATGAAGGCGTGAGTTTATGTTATGTAATGTTATTAACAAAAAGATAGTGAAAATTACAGACGCCCAGTTCATATTTCCTATACTTAAATACATACGATGAAAACAATGTGTGATGAAGATGACATCTTACTCAAGTATTGCTTCTGATAATGTTATCGTATTGTTTGGAAAATGAACTTGTTACCTGTTTATGATATGTTTAGAGTACGGCGCAGTTAGTTATTGGACAATCAGAAATACAGAACCCGTAGAACTCACTCGACGTGAAAAAATCACAGTTTCCATGGTAACCAGTTACCGACACGCTTTCTCTTTCCATCAATATCGTTAGGGCTGTCGAGTGAAAAGAATGGGCTATTCGAAGTTCCGATTTTAACGCTTCATAGTAACCGCGCGCGCCGACAAATTCACAGACAAAGGTAACAAAGTTAAAATTACACGTGAAAGTAACAGTCTTTATCAGCAATAAAGTCCATTGATTCGTTTTCGCATACAATCAATTGATATTCATCAATACAGATCCAATTAACAGCTGCGAACGACGCTCAATTGATTCGCTACGGTGTGGGCTGGTGGGCGATTCTGAGGCGCGACACAAAAACGATATATTAACGATACTAATTTAAGTTTTTTTTTCATCTGTTGAAGGCAAACAATCACAGAGGCCACCTGAAGGTAAGAGGACTTTGAAGCCCATAGACATTAAAATCTCAAGATTACAATCTTACGATTAGGGTCGCGAGACTGCAAAAGCTTTGCCTACGTCGAGGAATTAGATGGAATGCCTTCATGCTAGAATTTCACAGGTTGCCTTACATCTGCACCGGAACACAACAATGAAATTACTGCTGTTTGGGGGCAGGTCAAAAGTGTAAGATGTAGCAATCAAGATGGACCCTGTATAAGGTCCTTCCAGCACTAGACTTGTGTCATAAATCTTCGTGTTTTTTTTTGTAGTACTGATGTGTCTGTTGTAGTTTTTGTGTTTTAGTTTAGTTTATTGGTGCATGTTTGTAACGGGCTCTTATGGTAAAAACCTATCAGACTAGCGGGCAAAGACAAACAACACAATTAAATTTGAATGTGCTACATTTACTACTAAATAGTTTTAAAATAGAGTTTTTGCATTTCGTAAGTTTCTACGCCCCAGCGTATTGTAATTTCGCAAAGTGCATGGGGAAACGATGCATAGAGAAATAAAAAAGTAAGATGAAATTTTAAAGTATTTGGCGTTAAGACGGAATCTGTTCACAAAGATGCGATTAATTACATTTAAGTACGCAATTGTACAAGATGAATTCGGCAAATGTTGTCGTTATCGAAAATGGATTGACGTAAGTTATAATACATTTTATCGTCTTCGATAATCATTTACGTTGGCATTATGAATCTTGTCCAGAATCCCTGAAGCGTTTTTGCAGTCTGAAAACATTTAAGCGTCGGAATAAAACATCAAAAACACAACACACATCTCGAAACATCATTATATCTTTAATATCAGTAAGAGAGTAATGAAATTATGATTCGCTGGTTAGGTTAGGTTAGGTTAGGTTTAAAAACGGGCCCGTAAGGGCCGGTGTGAGTCCGACATAACCACTCGCACCCCCGGTTCGATTGGTATCCATAATTGACTTCGCCTGAGAAAAAAAAGTTGGAAATCGGAGTTGTGCACAGTGTAAGGCGCGAATAACGTAAAAGCGACGTAAAGCGAGCATACGGCGCAGGCGCGACTTTTTATATTAGAAAGTTTTCAGCCGTCCGACCATACAAAAAGTGTCCTTGCCTTACGTCGCTTCTATGTTATTCGCGCCAAAGCCTTTATTAACCGTAATACGAGTATCTAAGCTGCTAGCATTTGCGTTACTTCGAATCAGCGAAGCTGTTACCAAGAACTTAAGGTCTGTGCCAAGAACTGAGTCCCTGAAGTTAACGTTTTAATTAACTGACTTTATGTTAGTTACGTTCAAATGTTGTTGAAGTTAACCGCTTTGAAATGTTTTCCCTAATGAACCTGGGCCTCTATTCCACTGGGTAAAACCATATTTAGCCTTTGACATGGTAATCGTTATGTTTTTAACTCAGCCGCCATTATGTAAATAAGAGTTATTGTGACGTTAACAATACGATAATATGATGATGATGATGTCAAAGGCAACATAGTTTTACTGAGCAGAATAGTATTATAAAAAAGCCTCTCTAAGTTGTGGAATGAAAAACGAGTAATACGTTGGCTTAGAAAGTATAGGTTTATTTTAATACGCTGAGGCCCTACTTTGAAAATCAAAGTTCGAAGTTACGTTAGCTCCGTCTCTGTCACTCCTTATTCGAGACTAAATCGAGAAGAAGGGATGGAGCGTACTTAACTTCGAACTTCGATTTTCAAAGTAGAGCCACTGATATTTTGTGTAATGTGTCTGTGGATAGTGGTTTCTATAAATGTGGATATGCCTTTAATTACGTACAATGATGAAGGTAGTTTATATACGTCATGTGACATACATACATACATACAAAAACGCCTATTTTCCGTAGGGGTAGGCAGAGACCACTTCCTTCCATTTGCTACAATTCAGACAAACTTCCCCGCTTCCTCCACAATCATTTTCGATAACGTTAACGGTCTCGCAATAGTTGCAATGCATCTGATTTAGCGCCACAGATTGCATTTAAGGAAAATTAAAGTTGTCGAAATATATGAATATGTATGAAAATGCTATAGGCAAGCGCATGGCACTTGCTTCATCATGTCAATTATTAAAAAAATGGTTTATATCCTCGATAATTAAGATAAGATGAACAAAGGCACCGACTATTTACAGCCTAATGATGTATGTTGATGATGCATTGGCCTAGTTGGTAGTGACTGTACCTACGAAGCTAGCGGTCTTGGGTTCGATCCCCGGTATGGGCTAATATTTGTGTTTTTAGTGCAAGTATTTGTTTCTGAGTCTTGGAGGTTTTCTATGTATTTATTTCTCTATACACCGTGGGCGTTAATAACCCCAAATATTTTAACCATCGATTCTAGAGCCTATTTGGAGTATTTAATGTGATATAACATGTAGTCCAATAACGCATAATTTCCGAGATTTTTATTATTTAAAAAACCATTTCATAGTCAATTTAATTTGAGCTCTGTCACCTAAACTTAAAGCTTATTTACTAAGAAAACGATTAAATTTATTTATGATGTACGTTGATGATATTACTACTTACAACATGAATCTTTCTTAGTAAATAATGCTTTAGGTTAAGGTGACAGAGTTCAAATTAAATTAACTATGAAATTGTTTTTTAAATAATGAAAATCTCTGAAATTATGCGTTATTGGACTACATGTTATATCACGTTAAATACTCCAAATAGGCTTTAGAATCGATGGTTAAAATATTTCGGGTTATTAACGCCCACGGTGTATAAGTATTTATATCGTTGTCTACGACCCATAGCACAAACCTAGAGCTTAGTTTGGGACTAGGTCAATTTTTGCGAGGTGGTCCCTTGATATTTATTTATTTAATAGCGGCCCGCCAGCGGCTTCGCCCCGCTGCAAATTTGTGAGTTTCCCGGTGGATTTTTTTAATTTTTCTCCCAGTAAGTACTTCAAGGAATATTCTAAAAAAAGAATTAGCGACATCGGTTCAGCTACTCTCGAGATTTGCGCTTAGCAACACATTCAGCGATTCATTTTTATATTGTAGAAGATAAATATACGTATCATCATCTCTTTTTGCCACTTTTGGAGCAAAACTTGTATGTGGCCACGCCCATGCATTGTCCTTACTCAACTATTTCAGGGTTAGCTGGAATAAATCCCATTTAGAGATAAGTTAACCGTTGTACATTAGTTTAATAACAATATTGTATATAATATTTATATTTTTGTGCAATAAAAAGATTAAATACTTACATGTAGTACGTCATGCGCGTTTGAAAAATTATCATTCCTCTTTAACTCTAACAAGTTTATATCGCATTAATATCGTTATTCGGATCTTCACAATTCGTTAGCACTGTCGCCCGTCTCCAAAATTAGCAATGCATGAATTTATCACTGCCTGTTCTGAAGGCCGACAAGCGCGAGTCTACCGCTCGGCTGAGGGGACGCGTTCGGACGGACGGCTGGAATTGATGGCTTTCTTTGAGTAGGTATATAATAAACTAGAGGACGCCCGCGACTTCGTACGCGTAGAATTAGTTTCCCGCTACTCCCCCCATTTCTTCCTGTTGGGGGTCGATTTTCGGAAAATACTTTCTTAGTGCTCACTTACATCATGAAAGGAACCCCTGTACCAAATTTCAAGTTTCTAAGTACAGTAGTTTCGGCTGTGCGTTGATATATAAGTCAGTCAGGTTTGCCTTTTATATATATATAGACGGAGAAAATTAATAAAGCACTAGATTTTTAATCAGTCGTTGCAATGTGCGTTCAACTTTTTTTTACAAAAATGGTAAAAGTAGGAATCAGGTAACTAACTTTATTAATATTGAATTGACGTTTAATAACGTTAACGCGAGTGTACAAAGAAGATAAGCTAAAAAAAAAAAAACTTCCACCGTTAAACAGAAGTTCAAGGTCACTCTACTACTGGCTTCCATATTGCCTTTGTCATGTTATCCGTATTGCCAACGTTACGATGGCTCTTATTTACTTGACAGTAATGGCGGCCGAGTTAATAACAATAGGTACCATAACACGTTAAAGACAATATTGTTTTACACAGTAGAATAGACGCAGTAGAGTAGAGGAGGTTATAATTTTGTTCAGCGCTCAAGTTTCATACGACAGTGGACAATTTTCTTGTATCGATGTCATCGAGAAAAAATATATGGCAATTGAAATCAGCACCCCGCCCCTTGTACGTATTTAGTACTAATTTTTTTAAAGGTGAACTATTCGTAAATTCTCTCTTTGGGTCTGTTTGGTTCGTGCTACGGACGTGTTTCGTGAAAAACAAATAAATATTTAAAAAAAATAGCAGACTTAACGGTTAAAGGCATTCTCTATCAGTCAACCACATGGTTAACAGAGAGTAATCCATGCAATTAGAGATCCAAACAGTGTTGAAATAGTTATTTGTTATACAAGAGGGGAAAGTTGTATTTTACCTGCGAGTGTTCATTTGAAACACGAGCTAGCGAAAGGATTCTATGATTGACCACGAGCAGAGCGAGTGGTTCATAAATAGAATCCTGAGCATAGCGAGTGTTTCAACACACGAGACGTGAAATAACTTTCCACCCGTGTATAACACAAAACTTTTCATCTCACTACAGCGAGGAAAATATGATTTTTTTAGGCAATAAACTCAATTGCGCATTTTGCACGGTTTCCCGTAATTCCACAGGTGTTAATACGTCTTTGTTACTCGAATCACTCATTTTTAATAACAAAACAAACTAGAAAAACATGCGAATATTTAACGTTGACGGCAATGACGGCTTAATTGAAAAGTATTGACAAGTTTTTTTTTATTATTTCGGATGCGTTTTGTTCGCACATCGACTTACTTGGACTGTCAGAACGTTTATCCATTTTTACAACAAGAATGAAGGTTAATATTGAATGCTAATATTTATGAATTAAAATAAAGTTGTAACACTCTATTTAGTGTTTTTTACTCGATGCAATTCATTATTTTGTGATGTTAAAAATTCAGCACTTTTAACGTTACGTTTTGTTAGAGCTGTCAAATGTCACTTAAGCTGCCATCAGGCTGTATGGATTAATGTCCTTTGCCTTTCCCTCTGGAATAAAGACCACGAAAAAAAATAATAAGCTGCCTTCAAATGTCAAAATTCTTTCTTCACTTGTGGATCAAAAGCGATTTTCTCAATAGATATCAAACAAACAAAACGGGCTTTCCGAGCTAGTGAGGTGAAAACTTAGTTATTAGTTAGCTTTGTATGATTTTGCTTGAGCATTTCGAGCTGAAGTAATAATTGCAGCTTATATCATTGAATATTCGCGGGGGTCTATTCTACTCGAAAAAACCGGACAAGGCGAGTCGGACTCGCCCATCGAGGGTTTCGCACATGAAACGGTCAACTCAATTCAAAATTTGCACCGCCGCCGTTCCTTGCATAAAGACCCTGTTTTTTTTGTGATTTAACTAAAAATTTTCAGATTTCCGATTTTTCCCTATACTTGTATTAAAAGACGGTGTTACTTGCCAAATTTTATAGTTTTAGGTCAATGGGAAATACCCTATACATTTTGATTCCCTCGAGAGTGTCGAAATACACGTTTTTTGCGACATAAACGGCCGTATCTTTTTTTTACGTAAATGTAGAAGTTTGATTTTTTCACAGCTTCAAGGGACTATAAATTTGAGTATATGGTTTAAATTTCAACTCGATACCTCCACGCGTTCCCGAGATAAAGAGTTTTGACACACAGACAGACGGACAGACGGACAACAAAGTGATCCTATAAGGTTTCCGTTTTTTTCCTTTCGAGGTACGGAACCCTAAAAACATAATGTTTTTGAAATGTCATCGTATTGTTTTTAACTCAGCAACCATTACTGGGTGTCTAATTCTAGGCAGTAAAAACCATATTGTCTTTGACATGTTATTCTTTTAACTCGGCAACCTTTACTTATAATTAAATAAGAGCTATCGTAACTTTTACAATTCGATAACATGTCAAAAGCAATATGGTATTTCCGAGTAGAATTAAGCCCCTGTTATCCGCGATCTGAAATTAGCATGCGATCCGCGCTTGCCTGCGAAAACGAACACTTGTCCGTTGCTGATTACATACATACATACATAATACTGATGGGCTTAAAATCACGTACAATTAAAATGGTTGTCAAGGTTGTTGATAAATATTGTTCGTAATTGTACACTTCATTAGAGCGATGCCAGACGAGCGTTGTCGGTGCGTTGCGTTGTCGTAATGCTTTGATTTCAATATAGAGCGACGCAAGTGTTTCAACGCATCGTGCGGCATGTCGTTCTAATTTATTATGTAGGCGACGATGCAATGCACAGGCCACACTCGTGTGGCATCCCTCTTACGAAAATTACAGAACTGTAGTAGTTCTAGGGAAGATGCTTTCTGCGAACGCTATTGTATGTTGTGACCTCGAGCGCCGAACGCAACTTGGTCAAAAATCGAAAATACCGCGAAAAATTCGGATTTTTCTCAGATTTTGGCGAATGTAAGCCTAAAGGATTAGTTTTTGACAGTAGTTTATTAAACGTTTTTAAAGTAAACTAAATTTGCTACAATAAAAGACTAGAATGGTCTCTTTAGACCTTATAGTTTCCAAGATAAAGCTGTTCAAAATTTAGGGTTATAATGGCCAAAATCTGAAGATTTTTTTTTTCGATTTTTGACAAAGTTGCGCACTGCGCTTGAGGTCATAAGCTTGGATTATACATTGGACCAACGTCCTAAACAAGTTTGCAAAAAATCAGACCTACCGGATTTGACGCAAGCTCCGATGTAAGGCGGGGCTATTGTAACTTTTTATACAAAAACAAGTTCTATTTTTAAAATTAGTACATGTTACAATAGCTTCGCAGATGCGTCCGCGTCACCTTATAAAGTTACTGAATTATACATTTCATTTGATTTCAAAAATAGTTTACGTTAGCGTTATGCATCTTGTCTATTGCCCGATACAAGTTTCTCTTTTCACATCTGATAGAAAACAGAAACGTTAGTAGCGTTTGCACCTTAGCTAGGCCTACAGGGAATCGTTTGATTACAATCAAAGCCTGAAAAGCAACATTTCACGAACAATGGCATCCAGGGGTGGCTGAGAACGTGTGGCAGTAATTGGGAGCAGCCGGGGACTGCTATCACTTATCTTAGCAATTAGCAGAAGGATTAGCTGAGAAATTCGCACCTCAGTTGGGTGGGGCGCTAGTGTTAGCGAGTATACAACAAGCTTTGACAGCTCACCAGTTACCTATCTTAAGAGGCCCTACACGAGAATTAGAAATTATCTTTCATTATGTGCATTAAAACTTGTAGAAATACAGTATTTCAACTGTAAAATCACGTCTGTAAAATCACGGAAATCAGCGAAATCGGCAAAATTTCATATACGGACCTCTTAAGTTCGAAAAACTTTTGCGCTGTCTTGTTTGTCCGAAATTTTCATTATTTAAAAAAATCTTTGAATCCGTTGAACTTTCCTAGATTTTATAAAACTAACCTAACCTAACACAGAAGAGATAAAGAGATGACAAACGAAACAGCGGACAAAAGTTTTTCAAAACATCGATCCCGCCGCTTCGCTTAGGTTTATGTGAGTTTCTTGTAACACCGGTACATTAACCAGAATTTATTATACCTAAAAACATTTCGTGAAAAAATATGTAACTGATTGTGAAAACTGCATTAAATTCTGTTGCGTGGTTTAGGAGGAGTTAGCGGTGAGACGCGAAAACGACTTTGTTTTATATTATGTAAAGAAGATGACACATAGAAGGCAAATGAGCGCACATTCACCTTACTGCATGGTACCTATAGTCTGTGCCAATTTCAATTCACAAAGATGTAAACGCAGCCAAACGAACAAATTTACCATTATTACTCGATAATTACGTGCTTTTAAATATCAATTGAGGTCTTAGCAATGATTTACATACAACAATTTCAAGATTACATAAATATTAATTATACTTTATTTTAAATAAAACATGCTTGATGAATGTTTGAGGTTATGTGTCAGAATACGAAATTGTTTACATCTTTGGCAATTTCAAGAGACACAGACTATAGATGGCCTCTGAGAACCAAAGACATTTGCAATCAAAGTGGCTGCAATCCTATGATAAATTCTATCTTAAGATTGCAGAATGCCTCTATGCTAGTAATTTCACTGGTCATCTTACCACTACAAAACACTGGTTGCTTAGCGTTTTAGATCCTGCACAAGGTAAAGTAAGGTATGGTTTTATTTAAATATTATTGTAAATGGGTTCTGAGTGTGTATAAATTTTAATACCCTAAAAGTAGCGATTTGCGATTCTGTCATGTATACGTCCGTGACATTCGATAAATTTTGACCGACATCTACTATCGCTGGCGACTTAATACGACCAATGTAATAGCCTATATAGCTATTAAAAATCATACGGGTTAAACGGCTCTTGCCTTTTCCAGACTTACAGGAACATCTTGAACAGCATTGAAATAGGTTGAATATAATATCGCGAACTATCATAGTGTTTCCTCCAACGCCTGCATTGGGACCTCACCTCGCCTTTTCTTTCACCTCGTCGGTAATAGCTGTCAGTATCGCAGGAACTAATGAGAAAAATAATGGACGCGCGTTATCTGACCGCGCGGTTAAACGCCGCCTGCGCATACAAATGATGTGAGATAAATAAGTATCAGGGACACTCACACAAATTGACCTAGTCCCACACTAAGTTCTAGGCTTACACTCTGGGTCCTAGACAACGATAGTCATACTCATATAGAGAAATGAATACATACACGCCCGTGTGGTTGCCGGCTTAGAATAGTGCCACTCGATGTCTTCCCGTGGATGTCGTAAGAGGCGACTAAGGGAATAAAGACTTGCAGTATTGTTAGGCGATAGGCTTGCAACCTGTCACTAATATACACTGGTATATCTTACCCTGTTTGTACTTATCGTGGTTACAGAAATAACAAGTTTTTGGAGTTGTTGGTAACTCTAAGAACTTGTTGTTAATGTTATGTAATTCTGTAATAACACTTTGCAAAAACAGGCTAAGATGTTTACCAGTGTATATTAGTGACAGTTTGCAAGCCGATCGCCTAACAATCTTACACTCACTCACTCACTCACTTACACTCATACGAATTCCACGGAAAGACATGGAGTTGCACTATTCTAAAGCAGCAACTACACATAGAAACAAAAATACCTACTTACATTATATGAACCACTAATATACATTATCCCTTCCTATATCCTACTAAGTTCTTGCTGGGTTCACTTTGTTTCAATTCTTTGGAATCAAGGTGTAATTATGTTCTTTTGACGACAGGTTGTAATTATGTTCCGGGGTAACGCGGACTATCCCGACCTTGTGATGCACTTTGTACCTCGCTGTCGGTCCCGTTTGTCCCTTCGAGACCACGAACTCATAATATTCTTACAGTTCCAAAACCAAGAACACTTTCTCACAGTAGTTCTTCAAATATTAGGCCACTTACTTAAGTGATTGATCCCATTGTGTGCATTGTGTGCAATATCTGTTTCATCTGTATTGATTGAATCTCTAAGCACTTTGTTGTAACCTGTAAGCCGTGTAGATTATAGACATATCTAAGACTCAGAAACAATACTCGTGCTCATCACACAAATATTTTCCCTTGTCGGGAATCGAACCTTAGACCGCTGGCTTCTTAAACAGAGTGCTTACCAACCAATTCTCGTAGCACTTTGGAACTTGTCTGTTGTTTACCTGTACATTCAATCTTCTTTAATATGTTGTGTTCTATAATGTGTCGATAAAATATGTACATCGTTAGTCGATAAACGAGAAGTCCCTATGACAGCTCGAAAGTGCTACGAAAATTCCGGCCTCTGCTTATTATTTAAATATCTAGTTTATTGTATCCAAAACTAGTCATTATAGTATAGTAGATACTGATTACCAATCACTAACGACTTTAGTATATGTGCCTCTAGGCAAAGTAAAATCTAGTTTGTGTGGCAATCGGTATTGGGTGACCCTGAAGGCTGCGCTATCTGTCTGACCACCTCTTCATTATGAGGGGCTTCCCTAATGAGTATTTCTATTGCCTTCTGTATTTTCTCGCGTATTTTCCTCTGAAGTAGACATCGTTACCACTTACTATGTAACCCGAAAGGCTTTAAGATACGCAGTTTGTTAGAAACTATATAAAATTGAAGGATTTTATTGAAATTTAAAAAGTATGACTAAAATTGGTTGATAACAACATACATACCTTTACGCATGTCTTCCAATGGAGTAGGCAGAGACTATGGAACGCCAGGTGTACCGGTCTAAACTTTCAATTTCTTCCTCTACATCACACAAAGGTTAGCTGGAAGAGATCCCTTCAAGGGACAAGTTCGCTTTTGGACATTCCTTTTCTGTAAATATTGTATTTGAATTTCTGTGTTTTGTACAATAAAGAGTTTACATAAATATCAAGCTCTTCATACACGTAAGTTGATTTCGTAACTAGTTGATAAGATTGATTCAACTCTTTAACCTACCGCTGGAAGAGATCCCTTAAAGGGATAAAATCATTTTTGTACAGTCAAGTTCATAAATATGTGTACACTTTAGTACCTTGTCTATTTAATGTCATGTTTAAACTGCCATATATGAATTGTCACAGCGATTAAAGTGAGAAGGTACTAAAGTGTATACTTATTTATGTACTCGACTGTACATAAATTATTTTCATAAAAGTGTTTTTTAATGAAACGATTTCTTTTTGTGCAATATAGAGTATAGGTACTTACTTACTTATTTACTTATTGCCCCACACTAGCCGCTTGCCCCGGCGTTGCTCGTGGCGAGGATACATCGCCAACTATTTAATATCTTTTGTAAGGAATTCCGCCGCTAGCAGCCAACATTCTTACTAACCCGGGCCCGCTTTGAGCTATGTGCATTTAAATTTCGAAACTTAAGCGTAGATGTTGTTAATGCTCTTAGGGTGTATTTTATAAACTGGGGCCTTATTCTACATTATTTTTCCCTTATTGTTATCGTTTGCCAATTTCAAGATCCGAGAAATATGTGCAAGTTGCAGAATATTTCCAGAAGTTTTGGAAATTGTCTCAAGAATTTATTCTCGGAATAATTTAAGAGTATTGAGAATGTACTCTTTCCCGGACGTGTCTATAAAAAATTTTTTTGGGACAACCTTATGTTGCCAACTGTACATTATTCAAAATCATTAAACATAATAGTCATACTCATAATCTTTATTTGCAAGAATACCTACGTATTCAAGGTATTATTATTATTAAATATTAAAATGTCACAGTATTCAGTCGTCAATTCGACATGCAAATTTTTACCGATTCAAAGTATCAGTTACTTAGGTTTAGTTACTTATCCTTAAATATATTCAAACAAATTTTATTATTAATAAATAAATTACATCTAAAAGCCTCATTGTAAAATTATTAACTTCCATAACAAACATTAATTTAGATTTCTAGTCAATATTATTTGTAATGCATAAACTCATTGACTTATCTGCTTATGAAGACCAAACTATTCTATCTAACTATCCTAACACGGTGGGTCTACGTTATTTATACTTTAGCGGAGATCCTATCGCCACCTTCCGACTCCATCATCAGATCAGCTCCTAGATACCATAATATTGCATTGTAATCGAGTTTACACTACACTCAAAAAAATGTGAGCTAACCAAGAGAGGTTTTCTCTTAGTTGACATATCAAACAAAACTTATAGTAAAAACAGCAAGTTCTTTAGCGATTCAACTAACATCTTAGTAGATGCATCTAACGTCCTGTTAGGCTCGTATGGATTCAAGACGCCTATGCACAACAATCACAATCTTGTTAGAAGCGACCAATTTTTTTTTTCATTGTATATTGTCCAAATTTCAGCCCATTCCAAATACGGGGACTGATTCAAAATTGACTTGCAAGATTCGAATACATACATACAAACATACACACGAACAGTGCAAGGAAAACAAAATCTTATAAAAATAAGAAAAATTTTAGAAGTTTCTGAGACTTTCTCAAAGGAAAGTTTTACAATCTGAGAATTTATCGTCAGTACAAAGCTAGTTAGAGATGTTTTCTTTGTCTTGGCGATTTACTAGAATCTTGAAATGGATACCCTATTCAAGATCTAGTGCTCTATTTTTCTTTGTTTTAAACTATATCGTTTCCAAATTGTTAACGTTAATGCGAACATTAAAAAAAAATGGGTACAATCTCATACAAGTTGACCTAGTCCCAAACTAAACTCATAAGTAGCTGAACAATTTAGTACTTTGTCAATTTAAAGTCACGTTTGAACTGCTGCACTAATCTGACAAAGGTGTTAAAGCGATACGGTACTAGAGTTTGCAGCAACTTATAAAGCTGACTGTACTATGGGTACTAGAAAATGATGAACAAACTTACATAGAGATTTACATTAATATGCGTTTGATGTCTAAGATATATATTTTTTTGACCATGTTTACTTTACGCTATGTAAGATATTAAATAACTATTTACATTTACCTAAACAGTAATAAAATCATCCTGTATTCATTTTAACATGAGTGAAAGTGCTGGGCCTCTATTCAACATGGTAAAAACCAAATCGTTCTTGACCTGTTATCGTATTGTCAACGTTTTGATAGCTCTTATTTACTTGACAGTAATCGCGGCCGAGATTAAAACAATACAAGCATGGATAGCACAGGTTGTATTTTCTCGCTTGTCGCTCAGTGCGTCTCTATCATTACAGACTAGATAGAAAGGGAGATCCGAGCAACAAACCAGTCGCGGACAACATGTGCTAGCCGTGCATAACAGGTCAAAGACGATATGGTTTTACTTTTTACCGCTAATAGTAGAGGCCCTGCGCAGTTATTTATTCGTGTGTCCAACTATTTACATGTAAACAAAAGTCATCCCGTATTCATTTTAACATGAGTGACAGTGCAGTTATTAATTCGTGTGTCCAACTATTTACATTTTCACAACACTGCTCGGAAATATGGCCATAGATGGTCTTGTTTGGGGTCACAAAACGTCACTTATAAGGACAGACCAAGAATGTTTTTGTCGGCATGTTTGCTGATTGGTCGAGAACATTGTTGTCCAACTTTAAGAACCAATGAAAATCAATCAATCAATTTTTGTGTCATAGCTCCTTAAAATTAAAAATTGAAATCGACCAATCAAAACACACCATTTTGTGTCGTAAAATATTAGGTGTATTTTTGCTAAATGATACACAGACTAAAAACTATGTCACTGCTTTTTTTTCAATGTCATTCAAACTTGGCCCCTAATCTCGAACCACTAGAGATGAAATTGCATGGGAGATATGGCGAAACAAATACAATTTTATATGAAGTTGACATCTTCATCTCGAATGTTAGTTTATTAATCTCGAGTGCCACGAGGATAGGGGTCCAGTTTAAAAAAAAAGTTATCTATGGTAAAATTGGCGGTGATACAGCTTCTATATTACATGAATTAAAATATGAGTTTTTAATATGAATTTTTAAATTATTTCCTCTCAGTAGTTGTGAAAAGCACTATGGCTGCCTCGGTAGAAAGTGCAATTTATGGACTCGTACACTAGAGGGCCTCAACTACGTTTCGGCCCTCTATATGACTCGTCCAAAAATCGTGTACTTTCTATCCTCTGCAACAATGTACTATTAAACAAAAATCATCCTGTATTCATTTTTACATGAGTGACAGTGCAGTTATTTATTCGTGTGGGCCAAAACTCCCATTCCTCGCGTCAACTAAGTCCGCGTATAAATCAAAAAGATGAGGCGCAAGTGTTAACGTGAACTATGCAGGTAATAAATAACTCAGGGGGATGTAAATGTAACTTATTATATTTGAAACCATTATTTTAAGGAAGGGTAAGGATTTTTTCAATGCTGCTTTGGATTTTTGTACTTTGTTACTCGGTTGATAACCTGTATATAGATACAGGTTGTTCAAAACCTGTATGCAACAGAAATTTCAAGATTTAAGCAGCTTTTGTTAAGTCTATTTTTTCAAATTGTCTTTGAGAAAAATAATATGTACAATTAGGTATTTTTCAAAGATGTTGTTTTTGGGACAAGCTTTTTTTCCAACTGTAGTAGGTACTTTTTTTTTCACCAATTGCTTATCCACCAAAAACCAACCAAACCAAAAAGCCACCAAAGCGACCAAAGCTAAAAATATCATTCTCGAAAGGTCTACGTAAAGTACCACGGGACTCATGTCAGTGTGGTTATCTCATCCTACGCCATTATTAGAAACGAATTGAACTTACTTCAATAATAATATTATACTGGAAAACTAATTAGAGTAATTTAAAACGCTCGTTTCCAAGAAATACACTTCTAACACTTCTTTGATATTCTATGACTATAAATTTATTACTTCAGTAAAACAATTCAACTTGACAGCAAAGCACTTACAAAGACTTAATCGATTTTCTACGCTTAGCTTCTCAGCAAACTGGGATTAAGTAAAACTATTCAAAACGCGTTCATCATTTTATATTCACCATCTTTGAATTAGACGAGATATAAGCTTAAACGGAAGATGCTGCTTAACGAGAAATCTTGAGGCGAGTGCACATTGGTGAAACAAGTTTTAAGTAAAAACAATTGCACCCTGTATCATCTGCTTTACTCGCCAACAAACTGGATAACAGTTTGGCGACACGCATGTACCTTTTTTTGAAAAATAAACAAAAATAAATAAATACGGATTTCAAATTGAAGACGTATTGTTTCGTCAATGAATGAAAACTTTAGAATTGGGGCGTCGTGGATTGAAAACGGTAATACATCATTTTATTGAATGTCACTTCTTCGATTGTACCATTTCAACCAACGCTATTTTCTTCCGAAACCATGATGTTTTCAGGATATCTAAACATTAATTACGTAGGATAGGTTAGATTAGACTTGAAAGGTGCTATTCAAAACACTGTACAGGGTGTTCCAAGAACGAGTGTCAAGCGAAAGTTCAGAGGTAGAGCGCGTCAAGGGGTAGCCAAATCATCCCATGTATCTTCCATGATTTTTAAAACGCCTAGATTGATAGCCTTTTTTCGTTACATGTTGTCTGTGCTAATAAATGAGGTTATGAGGGAGGCGTTTTTTCCGTTATTATGTATACTTACACAGAACGTAAATATTTATTATATCCATTTTATTTCTGTTAATAAACCGATCGGCGACGATTTTTATTTAGTTCCATTGTAATTATTATCAGTTAAATAGAGGATGTTGTATAAATTCGTGGTCAAACGCTAACTGGTAGACATAATACATGCAGTTCTAACAGTGGCCGTAGAATATCGTAAACGATTTTCGAAAGCTGTCAAGCTGGAGTTGACATAAGCGCTTGATGCGACGATCCGGCAGCTTACGTGAAACCTACACATTTTCGATACCGAAAACAATCCCGCTATGCATCTTGTCTCGGGTCAGAGTGACTTAATTGCTTACGGAACACGAGTGACAAATATACTGTAAGTTACGAGTGCAAGTGTGATAGAAATAGCCCACCGAACGTTATTAAAAAGCTGGGAGTACGGTCAGACCTATAAGTAGCTGCACACTTTAATGCTTTGTCACTTTAACGTTATGTTTGAACAACAGCACTAATCTTTAAAAGGTGTTAAAGCGACTACTTATAAGGCTGACTGTACAAGGTAACATAAAGATGTACATAATCCTAATTAATATTAAAATGTTAATTGTGTGAACGCGCCCTAACTTTTTTAAACCGAAGACTGGCGCAAACCGAGGCCTTAATGAGAAAAATAATGAGAACAAGCTCCGAGTAATCAACACCTTCTGCGGCTGCGCAAGATATATTACCTAATTAAATTATTTATAAACAGACCGATAAAAATAACTAAGAAATATAAAAAAACAAGCTTTTTAAAAACCCAACTGTTGCTAACCAACTTTACATCGTTATTAATCCTAAACGACCATACAAAATGAAAAATGATGAAAGAAATTTAAAGATAATTTTTGTTTCGTCGAATTAACTTTTTTCTTTTTTACAATATGGCGTTCCCGCCATATACAACTTTGATTGCTGTCATATCTTTAGTGACACTCACACGATTAAGACAAATCGATTGACATAAGAATCATTAAAATCGGCCCACGCGTTTAGTTTCTAGAGCGCCACAAAGGAACAAACATACATACAAACATATAAAGGCTGATAAACACAATTTATCGATTGTTATAAATAAAATTAAATGTTCTTTCATTTTAGTTCGAGAAATTGAATGTAATAACTCTATTATTAACAGGGCCATTATATACTGTTGTATAAAGGCCCTTTAAAATAATAATAAAAAAAATCTGCGGAATTTTCGCAGTGCGACACGAAATAGATATACAATTATACCCTGAGTATGCCATTCAAAGTGAATGGTACCTGTGGTCGCATGCTGTTTCTTTTACCGTGACAAATTTGAAACTAATTACCAGAAATTAAGGATAGTAAAGAAGTTTAGTTTTAGCTGTAATAAACTATCTTTACACCAAATTTCACATCATTTGGTTGAGCCGTAAACACAAGACAAACAAACAAAAGTCTCATTTAAAAAAATAAGGACAAATAAAGACAACACATACCCATTAAAACTATCGTATCTTAACTCAAACAAAAACCATATTAAACTAACTAAATAATACTCCAAGTACACAAACAACGTGCGGTAACGTAACCTTACCTGAATGTTCGTCTGAGACGCTTTTAATGCTCTTAAAGTATTCAAACTTTGACAAAGCTGCAAGTTGAAAGTATTTCATAATAGACATTTACGTAAGACGTAAGCGTGGTTTGTATGCTGAATGTTTAAATGCGTAATAGGCGAATTTAATACTGTAGCTTTCAAGATACGTTATTGTGTGAGTTTGGGATGTTTTGTTGTTTTATTTTCAGCACAAAGCCTTTGTTTGTTTCATTTGAGAATAGGTACTTTGTTGACTGACGTCATTTTGAATGTTGTAAAATAAAAATCATTTGGACACATTTTTTTAAACATGGACATTGTGAACCTACACACAGGCTGATGCTAAATGACCATTAAAGGCCATGAACATTAGCCATCTCAAAACGACAATGCACTGGTACGTTTTTACCTTTGTCCAAAACTAGAAGTAAAATATAAAGTTGCTTATTAAAATTAACACATTTGTTATCGAACTTAGTTTTGGTGCTCATTACACAAATTGCTCTTTGAATCGAACCCAGCACCGCTTGAATTACAGTTTATCGTCAATTAGAGGATGCCCACAATTTCGTTGGCAACTAATAAAATTCTCGCAACTCCCCCTATGTCAATCGGTAAGAGGTCCATTATCAAAAAAAGAGCACCCCTTGTGTACCCAAGAATTATTCTCGTTAAACATGTCCACTTAGCGCAGGCTATGAGTTCTCTGTCAGTCAGTCACGGATAAGTTTTACAACAAAACTTTAACTAAATCGTACTCTTTCCTACATTTCCCGCATATATTTTCTCTAGTCTCGCCGGAGCACATCACTCCACAAACTTATAATGACAATACATGTCTTTGTCGCGCGGCCGTAACCCCCGACGGCCCAAACTACCCTGCCGCCGGTAAATCTCCCAGGATTTAACCCTTAGCCACCATCGATTTACAACTGCGATATAGCCATATTTTTAAACCGACTACGGCTGGAAAATAGCTTGTCTTTGGTAGAAGTTTTTGTAAGGTTTTGGTACGTGGTAATTTTACAAACTATTGTCATAATATCGATTGTCATAAAACTTTAAACATAAAGTTGATACTAATATATATTTTTTGGCATAAATTGTGCTAATGTCATAATTGTTCCCTGTCATAATTATATTTTGTTATAATTTGGTTTTACCATAATGACGAATGACATATTATGTTGTCATATATAACATGGATGATTATAATTATTCGCTGCCAGAAAAGTAGGTTAGGTTAGGTTAAAACTGTGACCTCGCATATTATAGAACCAAATCGCTGCCAGAAAAGTAGGTTAGGTTAGGTTAGAACTGTGAGCTATGTAACCAGTTTATGCGTTTATAGTCTATGCCCATTATAAAGTATGCATAATATATTATTTTATGCGCATCAAATGTATCCCCATAACACAGTATGCACAAAAATGTATGGCTGAATACAGTTATGCATAAAGATGATTATGAGGAAACTACGTATGTTTATAAAAAAATATGACTTCGAACTTTATGCAACCCGATATGGACCCTTTAATTTTATTTATGGTGATTTTTAAATTGAGTAAAAGGTGTCATGTGTTGAAAACTTTCTACCTATCTGTGTGTTATTGTATAGGGCTCGAACGGGTAAATCAATTTTAATACGTCATTTTTAATCACGTTTTATACCTTATTCAACACTCAAATAAATGAGAGCTCACTAAAAGTATTTTTTTCTTAGTTGACAAAAAATGAATACAATAGTTAAGATATTACTTATATCGACCAAAGCTGATAGGTAACAACAGCAATTTCTTTAGTGATTCAACTAACATCTTAGTTGATGTATCTAACGTCTTAGTTGATGTATTTAATGTCTTGTCAAGCTCGTATGGAATCAAGACGCTTATGCGCAACAATCACAATCTTGTTAGAAGCGAACATTTTTTTTTTTCAGTGAACATCTAGTAAACGAAGGAATGTGAACATGTACAATATGAAAGCTGCATGTCTTACATTTATATGCATTAAATCAAGTTCAATTAACGAAACGAGAAAAAAAAAACATTTCAGTAACTATTGATTTTTGTGCCCCGTTAAAGACAATGTATTAAATAAATAATCGTACTCTATAGCCAAATTATCCAACCCAAGACAAGCTAAAGTAAATTAAGATCAGAGCATCACATCACAATGTTATATTACACCCTGTATGTAGAACTTATAATGAACACTTCCAGATAATATATCATTGTAAGATAAAGTTGTCAGAGCGCCCGCACTGCGACGTCACTCAAATACTCTTTGTCAACTTATTACAGTCAGCAGGCGATATTAACCTTTTTAACAAATGTTAGGAGATAAATATCATTACATAGTATAAAACAAAGTCGCTTTCCGCTGTCTGTCCCTATGTATGCTTAGATCTTTCAAACTACGCAACGGATTTTGATGTGTTTTTTTTAATAGATAGAGTGATTTAAGAGGAAGGTTTTTATGTATAATAAATGCTGGTTTATAGTACGGGTGTTACAGAAAAATCAAATAAACCGAAGCGAAGCGAGGGCGGGTCGCTAGTATACTATACAGAGAAAAGACCCAGAAACAAATCTCGCGTTTATTTTTTCCTATATCTGGAATCGAGCTCGGGCTCGCTAGCGTCGTTAGTGGGGTAACTATTGACTAGCCTTCAGTAACCATATTTTCAACATAACAATTATGTTCATAAAATATATTGAAAAAAAAAAGTTTAAAATTAGAGCTATATGAAAGTAAACAATATCCCCCTTAATAATAAACGTTGAGTGACAGTGGTATAGCTATACAATGTTATGTCCTTATCTGTCAAATCCAAATGTCACAATGACAGATAAGGACAGAACATTGTATAGCTATACCACCGTTACTCAAAGTTTATTATTATTAGTATATTATGTACAGTCAAGGAAATTGATTCGTAGACCATTTTGGACTATGTCAAAGTAACACTGTCAATAAAATCATAAAAAGTCTTTTACGTTTTGATTGATTACTTGACTTTGACATAGTCCAAAGTGGTCTACAAATCAATCTCCTTGACTATATATGTCTAATATACAAACTAAGGTGAGTAAACACCAATTAGACGAGGACCCCAGATCTCATGTTTTAATTCATCCTGTATAAAGCTGCGACCACACCGGTGCTTAAAATACGATGACGGTACGGAATCGCAGTGACGCGTCGTATCAGCACCGTTTTTGACGCAAGCTCCACACACCAATGTTTAAAAAACGGTGACGGTACGGAATCGCAGTGACGCGTCGTATCCGTACCGTTTTCGATGCATGCCCTCCACACCAATGCTTAGCGGTGCGTATATTACGGTACGTCAAAAACGGCGCCATGTTGTTACTATGACCCCGTCGTTTGTTTAAGCAACGACACCGTTTTTTAAGCAGCGGTGTGGGGAGCGTGCGTCAAAAACGGTGCTGATACGACGCGTCACTGCGATTCCGTACCGTCACCGTTTTTGAAGCATTGGTGTGTGGAGCTTGCGTCAAAAACGGTGCTGATACGACGCGTCACTGCGATTCCGTACCGTCACCGTATTTTAAGCACCGTTGTGGGCGTAACTTAAAGACATTATGATCACCTACTACATATAGTATATCATTGAACAGTTGTTTTAGCTCACATACTTGTGTGTGTGTGTGTGTAGATGCACGTGTACATTGTCTCTGAGTGAGTAGTTCGTACTTATAGGCATCGTCCTAATAGAACGCGAATGCGCGATCATCGTAGGTTCGCGCGAATTTTACTCGTACGAACGCGCGATCTAACATATTGAACTCGAATAGGTGTCCTAACTGACAATCGCACGACGCGGTCGCGCGACTCAAACGTTTGAAATCTATTCGCGCGAACTTAGTTCGTACGAACGCGCGATCAAACATATTGAATTGGAATAGGTGTCCTAATTGAAATTCGCGCGATAATTGCGTCGGCGGGGCTCGCGTCGTCAATTTGCGCGATGATCTATTAGGACATCCAGTTTTTGCCATCGCGCGAACACGCGATGGTCGCATCGCTTACCCGCGCGATGATCGCGCATTCGCGTTCTATTAGGACGATGCCATATAATACTAACCTGTACTGTGGTACGGAACACGCTTGAACGGTTTTTTATTACTATTTGAACATTCTCTATATGTATATTACTGACGCTAACTGTACAATTGATATAATATAACCTTATCATTACTTGTAGCATGACGCGACTAAATCATATAATAAAGCTTCTGTCAGTCGTAGCGGCACTACGGCGTAGCGCTACGACGTAGTGGCTCTACGCGCTAAGGCTAAGGGATTACTGGGAGTAGAAACAATGGAAGAGACTGCGTTTAGATTTATATTCCCTTATTTAAAATAAAGGGGTAAATAAAGGCGTGCACTATAATTTTAAATCAAATTGAAGTTGTTAAATCCAATTCTATAATCTACCTGTTTGATATATTTTGAAAAGGAATAAATAAATCTAAATATCGGGGTAACGATATTGCACAAATTAAAAAGAAGATATTAAAACAGTAACCTAACGATACAAAATTATGACATATACATACATACATAACTTCACGCTTGTCGCCCAATAGGGTAGGCAGAAACTATGGAACGCCAGGTGCACCGGTCCAAACATACAACTTTCGCTTCCTACATTCATCAATCTCTTTATACACGTACGTCGGTTTCGGGTGCTTTTGATTTGGCCCTTATTCAGTACATCGCAAATCTGATCACCGTACGTCCGTATAGGACATCCCCTACCGACATCTCCGCTCACTTTCGCTAGCCATATCTCTTTCGTAACTCTTCTTTCATCAATCCTTTCTAAATGAACAAACCATCTTAGCAAACCCTTTTCGATTTCGTCACTACATCTTCTTTCAATCCACATTGATCTCGCTATTTCTTACTCTATCTATCATCCTAACTCCACACATACTTCTTAGAGTTCTCATTTCAACTGCATTAATCCTGCTTTCGTTCTTCTTCTGCCATACCCAAAATTCACTACCATACATCAATCCATACCATATGTACCATATGTCAATACTCCCTGGACAATAGTAAGGCGAGGTTTGCTCGATATGACCTTATCATGGGCTCTATGATACTCGGTACTGCTATGTTGATATGTTATCCTATTGTAAACATTACGATAGCTCTTATTTACGTTACAGTGACGGCCGAATCAAAATAATACTATAACATGTCTAAAGCAATACGGTTTTTCAGAGTAGAACAGAGCTTGTATCGGGCAATAAAAATACTGTACGATAGCTCATACAAGGTGCTTCGGGTTTGTATATGTCCCTCACTCGCTCTCATATGCTCTTATAAAGAGCGACTGAGAGAGAAGTACAAACCCGAAGCATCTTCTAAGCGCTCACAGACTGTACAACATTTGCAGCAAACACACTCTCGAGCAGAAATACCAGTTCGCGTACTAAAATAGGGTGATGGCACCAGTAATGGACAAGGCACCAATAATCGACAATTGATTCTTATTTTACAGAATATAGACCGAGGTCCGTATGAAATTGTGAACTAAGAGTGAAGTGTCCATTACTGGTGCCTGTCAGCTAAAAGTGTCCATCATTGGTGCCGTCACCCTACGTACTAAAGCCATTGAATAAACTTAACAAAGCCAATTGAAATCGACTCCATTCGACATTTAAACGACTTTGTATCAGAAAGTAGATATTAAAACAGTAACCCAACGAAAATCTAAACCGACGCAACACATCAGTAATAAACCGAGGGCTCGTAAACACACAGATAAAGAATACCTGTGACGTCACGCCGCCATAATTTCCTGCTACAATGTGGGTAGTCAAATATGTATACGTGAAACCGGATTGGCGGGTTTGGGCGGATTGCTAAGGTTGCAGTTTTTTTTATAAACACCGGCTGTGTAGCGGTGTAATCCTATTTCGTCGGTGATACTCCAATACCGCGTAACTAACAAATTCAATAAGTTGCAAAATGTATCTTACTGACTTATTTGCTAAGGTATATTTGGCACCTTCTTTAATTTGTTAGTTACGCGGTATTGGAATATCACTGACGATTTGCAACCTATTTGATTTACATTCTAAAGGTGAGAGAATGCGTTTAATGATAATTGTAATTTCTTATAATATATGATACACTCATATCGTTAAAAAAAACTCGTATCTGATATTTCGAAATGTACGAGATTGAACTTAATTAATTAATTTATTTTATTTATTTATTTATTTATTTAAATCATTCTATCCTCCCTTTGATGTCAACACTGATATCAAGTGACAGATCGGAGAGAAAAATAGGACGTGTATTTCATCTCATGCAAATTACGCAAAGCACGCTTGCAGGCAATAATTAGAACCGGCAATTCAAATTCTTCTTAGACTTCTCAACCAACTATCGCAACGTCAAATCTGCGATATGTAGTACCCTGGCCGAAAATTATTAGTTTCTGAGATATTCATAATTTTAATCAGAATTTTGTTGATTTTTCCTTATGTCCACGAAAAATCCTTAATGCCATGTTTTATTTCGGAAGTTTTTAGTGGTATTTTACATTTTAGAATCATTATATGGTTTTTATCATAACATTTTACAATATCCTGTCTCCTTCCCACAAAACCCACTTTATCCTAAAACACTAGCAATCCAGCCAACAAAACACAACGTGCCCTGTGCCAACGTTCACACAGGATGGCAATTCCGAATTTATTTCCTAGTGACCCCGTCAGGGTGATTTTAAATCTCGCCCGTAACGTGTTTCGGTAAAGGAATAGCAATTTCGATAGAGAAATTGTCGCTTAAACTCTTGCTTTGAGAATAAACACTGTAATAGTTAGATTAAAATGTTACTTCAGATACGTAAAATAAAGGTTAAAAGTTTGGAACGAATATGGAAAATCGTTTCGAAAGGGGATCCCTTTGAAACGCATAAACTTTTTACGCATTATCTATCTTTTCGCATATATATTTTTTGCATAACACCCTTGTGGCTGACGTTTCAGAATTTAATAAACATCTATTGTGTAGGTTGGTTAGATCAGGGGAGGTTAGTTTTTATAATAAAATAAAATTGTAAAAATTACATTATAATAGAAACTATTGTAAAAACAGTTTAATTTTATGCGTAAAGATACGTTATGCGTAAAAAAAATATGAGATCCAATAGGGAACCTTTCGAGAGCTGTGGCCCTAGACAAGATGAATTGCGAGTGCGATATCGTTACCTATCGAGAATATAAAGGATTGACGTAAGCTGCCGGACGGTCGCGTCGAGCGTTTATGTCAGTCCCAACTATTGACAGTTTTCGACAATAGTTTACGTTAGCGTTAAGACCGATATTCAGTTGCTCTATAAACAATTTCACAGTGTTCAGAAACTTTCCAAAAAAAACCTGTTGTACGGTCACTAAAGTAAATTTATGGAGGTTCTTTCATTTGACCGAAAATACGTTTTACAAACATAATTATCATTTTACAAACTTTAATTTCGCAAAAAAATATTTGTGCTTAAATCATTAAAATATTACATAAGTTACATGGGCTAATTAAATAAGTTATGTTAGGTTAGACTTTTGACCACGAAAACTTGTAAAATAATAATACCTCTCTGCAAAAAGAAAGTTTGTAAATTGGTATATTTTATCAAATTATAATTCGCTAAAACATTAGGGAACTAAATTTAAGACCCATTTTAGAAAAATGTGCTTCAAGTCTCTGTCATTAGAGATGCCAAGTCATTTTGTAACTTATAGCAACCTCAACCTTATTGCTGTAGAATGTCCGATTGACTTTGAACCCAAGGTGGGTCACAAAAAGTATTTGACTGTGCAGTCAACCAATTTGATTCCTTGGCCACTATGGACTTTGTCAACGTGAGTTTGTAAACCAAATCATAAGAAGTCTCTTACGTTTTGGTTGACATCGTCAGCTTAACATAATACATAGTGAGTGGCCCAGAAATCAAATTCGTTGACTTTACGCCTATATCTATATATATAAAAGGCAAAACTGACTGACTTATAATATCAACGCACAGCCGAAACTACTGTACCTAGAAACTTGAAATTTGGTACAGGGGTTCCTTTTATGATGTAAGTGAGCACAAAGAATTTTTTTTCCGAAAATCAACCCCCAACGGGAAGAAATGGGGGGAGTAGCGGGAAACTAATTCTACGCGTACGAAATCGCGGGCGTCCTCTAATAATATATAATCATTATATTTCAACGACTCAATATTTCTTTGAAACTTTTATTCTTGACCAACAGACGATGTCACCTTCTTTCTATGCCAATTTTCTGTATTTTTTTTATGAATAAGCGCGTTTTTCTTCGGAATTTAATCTGTCTAGACTCTCAGGTATTTGCTTTTGCGGTTATGCCTGAAGTTCCAGACAGACTAGTCTCGAGTAAATAGCGATGATAATTTATAAAACATTAAACAGAAAAGGCTGTTTGAAAAGTGTTTTACTCTTGTTATTTTTTGTAGTAAGTGTGCTTGCGTTTATAAAATGGTGTAATGGAACTTTATTTAACTTAGTCTTATGGTTTTTGACGGTAGTTGACAATACGAAAACAGGTCAAAGACAATTTGGATATTACCACCTAGAATAGAAGACCTGAACCTCTATTAACACGGTAGAAAAATATGTTATAAAACCATATAGTCTTTGATCTGTTATCGTATTGTCAACGTTTTGGTAGCTCTTATTTCCTTGACAGTAATGGTAGTCGAGTTAAAAACAAAACCATAACACGCGTCGAAGGCAATACTACGGATTTATTGTAAAGAATCTTGACCCTGTTGTTTTTATTGCTAAGATCTTTGATGAACTATGTTAATACATTATTAAATCGTTAAGTCGTAATATCTTATTCATAAACGTTTAATAGCTAAAGTGTGCTTGAAATATGCTCTGTCTTTATCTGTCATTGTGACTAAAAAGTCCGGAGTTGTATCGAAATGTCAGGCTTTTTGTCAGGACTTTTCAAATTCCTAAATGGTTACCCTATCTGAGACCCACAGACACTAAGATATCCTAAGACTCATTTTGATTCATAAACGAGTTGGAATAGAGCCTTTGATTGTTGGAATTGATTTTTGTATAGCTCTATCCTCCTAAAGCCCACCAAACAACTAAATTTGTCAATGGAATATGAATCTATTGTGAATGAAAGTAAATTTTTCGATGGCCGTATTATTTACTATTTTTAGTACAAGAAACCTCAGAAGGCTATAATAGAAATAGACGAACGTCATACCAACGGACAAAAATAAAATGTTTGGACATTATAGACTTTAACTGTACATCTTGTTTTGGTTATAAAAGTCACTAATATTCTAAACTATGTTCGGTCTAATTATTAACGTAAAACGCTTAGATAGAGTAAACTTATTTTTTAAACCTTGGGCATTTCCGGCGTTATTTAATTTACAAGCCTGCAATTTTAAATTTCCAGCACCTGAACATTTTTCCGCGTTTTCCTCTCATAATATTACTTCCACGTGAAACACTATTCCGACGAACATAATGAAAATTAAACGTCTTAAATTTAATGAATGAAATTATGTATGTAGCGGAATTTGTTTCGTGACAATATGCTTTTATTTTGGTTATTGATACTTGAATAAAATAAAATATGGTAACATTATTTACTATTGTAAAATACAATACAAAACACAATATTGTACAGCAAACAAAAACATTACAGAGAAACAGTACAATTAGAAATAACACAGGTAAACAAAGTGCGGTCTTATCGCTAATTAGCGATCGTTTTCAGTCAACCTTATATGGTTTTAAAATTAAAATAATTTACACGGTAGGCAGTGCAGACTTCACGCGGGTAATAACATATGAAACCATGTTAGTTATAAAAAGTGAATACTTAAAGACAAAAAAGTTATAGAATATACGCTTAAGGTGGAGTCTTGTAATTGCCACTATCTGGTTATTGTAACTGACTTAAATATCTCCCTCTAGCATCACTGTTTTGAACAACGACAGCCATGATATTATATTTCTTAGTATAGAAGAGAAGAACAATAGATAATTTGGTTAGCTGTACAATGTGTGACACTCGTATATTATCGTTGTATGACCAACTTATACGCAATAATATTATTTAACTAGTAATATCTAAAACCTTTAAAGTATTGTGAGATGTTTTTGAAATAGTATTATATAAATGATTGTGTATTTCATTCAATATTTAATAAAATCTAATTTTGAAAAGTGCTCCAGGCTCTGCCATTCCACTAATGAATCAATCTTTCTATAAAAAAAACAAACATCTACGTTTTTAAACACTCCGTATTTATACGACCTGTCTCATATAATCCGCAGTAGGTGACTTTGTATCATAATCGAAATGCAAACTAACTGCGTTGGATTAAAATTGGAATTGGATTTATAATGTTGTAACTTACGACATTATTATATTTACATACTAGAAAGCAAAGCAAAGTCTTGGATTATTCTGCATCTGTGGAATGGTAATTATAGACATTGACTTCGCTGCAAACAATAGCGTAACAAAAAATACAGGTTGTATTTTTTGCCGTCGCTAAGTCTCTTTAGTTAGATAAATGTGAGAATCGGTTTTATCTTTTTTTATGGCATTTGGAAGGCACACGAGCTCAAAGGCTACCTGATGGTATCTGTTACCCATAGAAATTAAAATAGGTTAACCGATTTGGATGCGGTTTTTTGAATTTGCAAGCAGGTTTTCTAGCGGTTTTTTATGAAAATCGGTTAGACCATTTCAGAGATTAATATCAACTCTGAAAGAAGTGATCACAATTATTTATATCGGGAGTTATTATCTATGTAATGGTTATATCTTTTTTCATAGGTCGATTAATGAAATGGCGTTCAGTTTACAATAAGACTATCTTAACATTATTTTCTTAAGATAAAACCTAATCATAAATACCAAAAAAAAATATTTACAGATTAAAAGTGCCCAAAACCCTGATGCGGCCTTAACGCCACAAAGGTAAGGTGTCGGAGCTGAAAAGAGAAAAACGGTACCGTCCGGGAAAATTAACCGCCTTTACACGAAATACCTAGGCCGGGAATTTGTCGGTAAACCGGAAAACGGTAATGAGAGGCTGGCATGTACAATGTTTGTGGATAGGGCACAAAGTCAATATTTTACGTCCAAGTCTCCAAATTAGGGTAAATAAAGCTGAGTTTTTGTAATAAATTTATGATGAATTTGTTTACAAGGGGTGTTTCAATTCAAGTACATTAGGGTGATTTAGAATGTTGCAAAGTCGTTTAAATTGCTTTCGAATACTCAAGTTTTCTGCGTTATCAATACAGATTTAAGTACTTTAGTTTAGTTCAAAGCTTTTAATTTGCATGATTCTATCAAGCCAGCAATGTTTGAAATAACTGTCAAATTAAAATTGATTGAAATTGAAATGTTTCTGAATTCAATAACAGACCTAAAAAATTGATAGCCGCGTTGTTGGGTGTAGCTTATAAAAATAACTAAAACTTGTTTCAACAAATGTATCGAATATTTTAATCGATAAATAGAAAAAGAAAAGGACAGAACATAAAAACATTTATACACCGTGCCCGGGACGTACCCGAAGGATTTTAACCATCGATTCTAGACTCTATTTGGAGTATATAATGTGGTATAACATGTAGTCCAATATCGCATAATTTCCGACATTTGTATTATTTAAAAATCAATTCCATAGTTAATTTAATTTTAACTCTGTCACCTTAACCTTAAGCATTATTTACTAAGAAAGGCTCATGTTATAAGTAGCCATAACATCAACGTACAACATAAATAATTTTATCAATTGGACGTAAACGAATGGACCAAATATAATGTTTTTTTAAAAGCTAATTTAATCGGGATTGTTCTTAGCTAGGTTAGTCAAAACAGCGGACAAAAAGGGGGTAGGGGGGTTCAGACTTAAGAGAGAACCATTTTTACCCTATATTTATTTTGCCATATCAAATCATCCTGTATCTTGTCTCCAGGTATACCTACGTCCGAGTTCATGACGAGACTGAAATTCATTACTTTCTCATTAGCCTTGCATGGCGTTATGTATAAATACGTTTTGTGTTTCTTTATAAAGTTCTGCTCTTTTGACTTATTTTTGGGACCTAAATTGGGCGTTCTGATTTACTTGTCACTGGTTTAGTATTACCGAGGGTAGATTAAAATAAAGATTTATATCGATTTACTTATTACTTAAACAAAACTACAAGTTTGGTAAAATTATAAAAAAAAATAATTATGGTCGCTATAAACAAAGAAAAAAAAATACAAAGGATTAATAAGGATCATTGGCACAAAAACATAATATTCGGAAAGCTGATTTTCGTAACTTTAATATTCGGTAATATCAATTTCGAGATTTTGACAGATTTAGATTTTTAGGTGTTGTAAAAATACAAAATTATAAAATTGGGTATTTTTAATTTCGGAATTAAATAATTAGAGATTTTAGGATGTTCCCTAAAGAAATATTATACATACTTATAATATTATACAAAGAAAACACTCAAAGCTTAAAAACCAATATTTGCTTTGATAGTGAGTTAGTTTACAGTGTAACAAGTCTTTACAAGCACCTTAAGTAGTCACTTGCAAAGCTTTGAAACGTGAAACGTGCACTAATTCCACGAAGTTAGCGATGGTTGCGTTGGGGCCCCGAAACTGCAGTTAAAGCGTTGATGCCAAACACAAAGAATTTCGTACATTGAACTATTACTTGTCTCTTTCATTCGCGAACAAACCTAGCACACGATGATATTGCCGTCGTACTCGCATAGCGACAATGACCGCCTGCATCATGGATTGTATACCTTTTCCCTATAGTAATACGGCACCCTCCAAAGTTCAATGTACGAAATTCTTCGTTTGTGCTATAGCTGGAGCTCATTCTACTCCCTAACACAATATTGCTTTTGATATGTTGTCGTATTAACAACGTTATTTTAACTCTTATTTATTTGACAGTAATGGCGGCCGAGTTAAAAACAATACCATTACATCTAAAAAGCAATAAGTTAGGTTATTCTTGTAAATAAGTAACGCTCGATGCAAAAATATTGTTGGTTGAGATCAGGGGTGTGATTCTCTTAAAAACGGCGGTCGGTCGAACGAACGAGTGAATGTCGCAGCGGCGAGTTTAAGTAGTCCCGTCAGAGTGAACAAAACACATTTTAGCGCGTCCGTTCTCAAATGGGTAGCCTTATACGTTCGATCTTATCGACAGTAGCCATGCTGCCAAATTGAAAATGCACGCGCTAAAATGTGTTTTGTTCGCTCTGACGCGACTACTTAAACTCACCGCCCGACCGCCATTTTTGAGAGAATCACACCCCTGAACAAAGGTACTTGTCATTTTATAAGTAGGCATTTATTTCAACATCATTTACTTATTTCACTGTCAAGTTATGAACCCTTTTCATGACCTTTTAACATTTACAATGTAACGTCTAAGTAATCTTTTCAAAGCCCTAGAGTTTCAAGTAATATTTATCCACTAGTGAAATGGATTAAAAGGGCTGCCTTTATCTTGAAAAGAAGTGATTTATATTCAAGTAATTCTTTTTATACTTCGTTGAAAAGCATTTGGGATGATTATAAAAAGCAAATAAAGTGTGTTTGAAGTCTGTGTGTGCTTGTCTATCATCGCCTAGGGTCTTAACTGGTGAATCGTTTACAATGGATTTTTTTTATTTAATTTTATGAATCGTTTTAAGATAAGTTTTATAAATATCGGTTACCAATGAGGCTGTGGATTCATTTGAAGATACTTAATAATGTTTAACATATTTAGTCGTAAATATTGACAAAGGTGATTTTTGGTTTGAGGCCACAAAATATCACTTTTATGGACAGGTCAAGAATGTTTTCGCCAAAAGGTTTGCTAATTAATTAGTCGATATCATTGTTGTCCAACATTGAGAGCCAATAAACTAAAAAAATCAACCAATTACAAAAAAAGACATACCCTTTATGAGGTATTTATCGTAAAAATATAAGATATATTTTTGCTAATAGATACACAGAACAAAATATTATTATGTCACTTTTTTTATGTCTTTGCCACTTAAACCCTATTGTCGAACCATTGGAGAGGGAATCACAAAAAAGATAATGTTAAACGATAAAACTTTGTTGTGCAGTTTTCATTTTCATCTCAAATGAAAATAAATCTCGATTGCCACGAGAATAGGGACTCTAAAATTTGAAAAGTTGGAATAAACATAAACAAACATATTGTCATTCATAGCGTGGGAATACATCTACTAACTTTAAATAATACTGCTTTGTTTTAGATATTTAAAAGGGAAAAGTAGACTCATGTTTACGTATTTTAGTGGTAGTGATGCAAACAAACATCACACTATCAAGTATTAACGAAATGACACAATCAGTGGTACCTAAACAATTTGCTGCCTTTGGTACCCTTTTAAAATCACGCAATGTGCATTAAAACCCTAATTATGATCTTTCTTTATCGCAGTGGATAAGGCATCCGTCACTCTCGCACTTACATACTAGTCAGATAGGTGACAGATGCTTTATCCACGTTTATCTACATCGATAAACATTGTCACACACTAATTAAATGCTGGTCAGAAAGTGTCAGATGTTTTGTCCACGTTTATCCACGTCGATAAGCACGATAAAAGGCCCGCTGCGCTATCATGCATGTTTTTATCATAATGTTATGGGACCCTCTGCACGGGAGTCTAAATTACCACTTAACCTATTTCTACCACCAGGTTAATAACCTTTTTTTTCTTTGCGGTCGCGTAACGCAAGATAATTCAAAAAAGGTTGCCTAAAATTACAAATTTTACGATAATGCCAATATGACGGCACTTAAATAATGTTTTACGACGGCAGTGCTAGCATGTCAAGTTTGTCGTAAACAAAATCAGCCTGCCTTCTTAGGCGTGGTTTACACGGGATCACTTTTTTTTTGGTTAAATGTAGACAAAAAAAGATGGGTGTTATATCGTGTGTCTTATTTGTACGTCTGTGTGTATATCTGTGGCATCGTATCAATATAAGTGATGAAAGATGGGGTCGCCATTATTTCATGGTTTTTAACTATTCGTAGGACTAGATAATTTTTTGTGAGGTTGTCTCTAGATTTTTTTATTGTTTGGATAAGAGGATTGTAAATCGATGTATGAATCGCGGAGCTGTCAAAAAATTTATATACAAATCTAGTTACGGGCGATAATATTTTTTACTCCCTAAATCAAGTCCGGTTCCCACGACTTTTGAACATGTTGTAGTTATTATGAAAAATTACGTTTGTAGGTTTCTGTATTTTTTTCATTTATTTCTTTCCAAGAAATATTTTCAAGCAAAGGAAAACGTACAGACCTAGTTTTTCATAATATCTACAACTTATACAAAAATCGTAAAAATCGGATTAGATTTAATTGGAGAGAAACGTTATCGCATTTTGTATGGAAAAATTCTGCCTCAATCCTCTTAAAACTAGCCCGTGTAGGTGCACCTTTACAGCTGCGATGTCCACAAAGACTGGTAGCGTGCTAGAGCCGCGGGGTGTCACGACATTTTTAATTAAAAATACTTGTGATAACGTCATAAAATTTTAATCACTAGCCTCTAATGTCCTCAGTTATGATACTGTTTTAGAGTTGAGCTATAAAAAACTTTATGACGCGTAATTTAGCGTGTATTTTAAATTTGAGTTAGCGTTTTTGGGAAGTGTAAGCGGTTTAGCGAAGAAGTAGGCAATTTGTAGGATAGTGAAAATAAAAAAGGATACGTACACATTATATAATTTGCATGCGTTCGATTAGTGGTGGTGGTAGGGTCTTGTGCAGCCGGCCTCGGGCGGCCTCGGCGGCGTCAGCGGCCTCGGGGGCGCCAGCGACCATACCCAACAAACAAAACTACACCGAACACACGTAAATAACTACTCAGAATTTTTTTAATTACCAAAATATCGCTTTTTATTAGTGTCCGACCGAAGTTTCGGTTTCGGTTTCGGTTTCGGCCAATTTCGGCCAAAAAAGTGATTTCGGCCGCAGTTTCGGTTTCGGCCAGAATACGGCCGAAACCTTCGGCCGGGCCGAAATTGCTTCGCGGCCTCTCGCGGCTCTCGCATCGGGAGCGCTCGGCTTAATTCGGGCGCGCTCGGCCGGGTAGGTATAGGTAATGCATCGGCGGGCGTCCCAGCCGGGACCACCGACAGTATTCATATTCATCCCGTTTGTGACGTTTGTTTGTGAACCACGTGGCGCGCGAGAAAATATGGTGAGTGTTGTTTATTTATTAAATTAAGTATTATTTATTTTTTAGAATCTGTTACTGCATTTTATGCTGTGATTAATGAACGATACGTTTGATATTAGGATTGTGAATTTAGTTTAGACGTGATAAGAATAGGTTGTTTGTTTTGAATAATGTGATTTACTTTATCCACGTATTTTATTAAATAGGTAACTTTGTTTAAAACTTTAAAAATTTGATTTTATTTGCTTTAAAATTTCATAGTTTACCTCTAATTATATCTATTTTCATTAAAAATAAACATTTTTTTATTTTGTTTAACTAAAAAAGTAGCTGTTCTCATATAAGAAATGCTTGCAATAACATTTTCCTTACGATTTGTACAGTAATTTTGAATAATTTCATAAGTCTTCAAAAATTTCGGTTTCGGTTTCGGTTTCGGCCGAAATCAGAAAAAAACCGAATATTCGGTTTCGGTTTCGGTTTCGGCTAAAAATCGTGTTTCGGTCGGACACTACTTTTTATGCAGTTGGGAAAACATTATCTTACTACCACACCCATACTACTCACATACATTTACTCACCACAACACATTTTACCAACCGCAAATAACGAGTGGGCCAGAACCGGCCATACCCATATCAAAACTACACCGAACACACGTAAATAACTACTCAGAATTTTTTGAATTACCAAAATATCGCTTTTTATGCAGTTGGGAAAACATTATCTTACTACCACACCCATACAACTCACATCCATTTACCCACCACAACACATTTTACCAACCGCAAATAACGAGTGAGCCAGAACCGGCAATTCTACCCTACTCGCCGTTTTTAAGACAATAACACCTCAGGTTCCGTCCGAATCGCTACAACCGCCTTGTAACTTACCACCAGACTTTTCTGTCATGTAGGCAATCGAGTATACAGACTACATGGTAAGTGGGATCTAGGACCCATAGATACTTGCATTCTCAATACTATAATCACAAGACTGCAATCCTAAGACTTCAAATATGTTGCCAACCCTGAGGACGAAGGGTGAAGACACACGAGCGTAATTTCGTGAGTTGTGAGTCGCGTAGTTTTTGTCGCTGAATTTCTGCTACATTCGGTTTCATAAAAAACAGCAGAAATTACGCGACTCACATCTCACAAAATTACGCTCGTGTAAAATCATTTGATGATTGAACCAAATCATCTATTTTAATCAGTAAATCATTTCATTGGTGCTTTATGCTAATTTATTAACATTTATTATAAAGCGATCAAATGCAAAATAAACCAAAATGATTGATTATAATTGCCTATACTTCGAATAGTTATGTGAAAATGTGATAGTATTCGTTTTCACAATAGCTTTCGCCTCAAATGTGAAACACCAACTCGTCAATGTATTTCTACTGGCATGCTTTTGCTGAACCAACATAACTACGGATTAAACAACCCTAAAGAAGGAATCCTTAATGGTCTGTCAATTCAAAGTTCAAGTAGATGGAATGGTTTTAAAACTCAAATCCTGAAAACAGTTTTCTAGCAAGTGTACATCGCAATAATAATGAAAAATAACTGTTTCGAATATCCTGCTCAATATTCAAAAGGAAATACGAAATAAACAAAAGGAAAAACACGATTTCATTTGTGCTTGTTCAGGTAATGCACCGGTGCGATCTATCATTTATCCGACGTCAGAAATCCATTACGACGCGTCTCCATGTCGACATTATCGGCAAAACTATCGATAATAACGTCACTTTTATGGTGTTTATCGATTGGTTAGTAGTGATTGCATAAGTGATTGAGTGCATGTTATAATTTAATTATTTTAAAATACGTAGTTCTATTGTCGGTCGTTTGTTAATTTATAAGTGATGGAGTGGATGATTTTTATAAAATAAGGTATTTTTTTAATTTAAATCTTATACGGATATGAAATTATCAAGTCATAATAATATGGTTGCAGAGGTGCTAGAAATTACTTTAAATGCTATAGATGCTTCCTAGGAAAGAGCACATAGGCCATCTGGTGAGAATACGCCAGCATTTGAAATATACTTCCATTACTTAGCGGCGGAGTTGTTAGACTCTGCTCAAACTATAGGAGACCAGAAGGCTTATTGTCTAACGCACTCGCAATCGCAACCAGCTTCAAAGTGGAGAAATTGTTTTCATTTTGTATGCAGACAAGCTTACGATTTTCAAAATGAAAACGATCGTGATTGCGAGTGCGTTAGGCAATAGCCCCTCTGACCGCAAACACTTGCATGGAGAAAAAAAAACTTTTCCAAGACTAATGCAGAGTTTACACAAGATAAGTACATGCCGTCAGTACTCATCATTTAGTATTAAACTGTTTAATTACTAGCACGATACGACGGAGGCTCCACATTACCTTAAGATGGATAACAACCGCCGCAACTGCGTTGCTTAGCTCACTTGACAACTCAATTTGTTACTAAGCACTTGATGCATGATACGAAACATGATTAGTAGGTAGGTGTTTGGTATGGTTAATGCTCAATAGAATTATAGGTAGGTATTTACACTTTGCTAGTCTATTAATCTCAAAATTAGTTTTTTTTTCAGAAATGTGTTTACTCATGTAAGTTTTTTAAACAATAAAATTACATTGGAATGCTGAGTTATTAAGTTACATAAAATACTTTAATTCGATACTTAATCTTAGAAAAATAAAAATAAATGACCATTGCAGTGCTATTATAATACAGGCAGCTGTGAAGCCACCTTTATAATAGTATCAACATGATTGTTAACGTCATAAATTCCTGTCAAACATTAAACAATTTAGAGTGGGGGAGATATTGGAAAGACCCTACTTTTAAATCGGTTTTTCATTCGGGAGATTTAAAATACGTCACCGAATAATCGTTTTTTTTTAATTAAAATGATTTAATCAGTATACATAATGTTAAAGGAAAAGTGCTGATTGCTTTTTGGTATATAACGCTAAGAAAAAAACCAAAGCCAACCAAATTAATCTCACTGATTAAAATGTCTGTCGTATTTGTTTAAACATGCTAAAGTACCTAACCGACACAAACTTTCATATCGATATAATTTCATCGATACCATAACATCACTATTCTAAGCAAATACAGTCGTAATGGAGACCGGCTGATAAAATTATCGACGGACGATATAAATTGACCGGGTCGTGATAGTAATACAGAATATGTCGTTCGGAGTCGAAGTAAAAATACAATCCAATTTGACTCTTGGTGTGCCTCAACAGAGTTTAGAATAAGAATAAGTTTAGTTTTGACATGTTACTGTTAGTTTTGGGCTTGTTATTAGTCGTTTGGATGCAACAGGCATGCTGAAGTGATTGGGAAGTTACTGCGTAATTGTTTAATGGAAATTAATATCGATACAGTTTTGGCTTAACCATATGTACGAGTATAAGTATGAATACTAGTTTTAAATGTAAAAAAAACCCTGAAGGTTTTCATAGTAACTGCTAAAGTTAGCCAAGTTTCATTCCATAAAAGCTAACAACTGTAGAAAGCTGTCTAAATGTAAATTACTTGACGACGCCGTTAGCCTAGTTCATAGTGACTCTACGTAAGAAGTTAATCATCTCGGGTTCGATTCCCGGTAGTTAAATTGTGTTTGTAATTTATTCCTGGGACTGGATGTTTTTTGTTTTTAAGTGTTTTGTTTTGTATGAGATAGGTTTGGTATTGACAATAGTCAAAACCAAAATGTCAGAACAAGATACCTTTTAAGAACGCTGGGTCTAAGCACCTGGAAATACAGACGCCGCCGGCAGAATTTTGTCCATCTCTCTCAGTTCAACACAATGCAATAAACACAAAAACAAAAACCAACTTAAAACACCCTATATTCTTAGTATGCAGTTGAAACAGAGGCTCTTGCCAAGACGCATTACGCTAACTATCGTTTCTATTCGTTTCGTTTTTAAACCAATCGCGTCACTGGTAGATCACGTGACTTTGTATCACGTGATCTACCAGTGACGCGATTGGTTTAAAAACAAAACAAAAAGAAACGCTAGTTAGCGCAATGCACCTTGGCTAGGGCCAAAGGTCTTTTTTTCTACTCGGTAAATCCTTTAACATGTTAAATATGTTTTTTTTTTACTCGGGCGCCATTACTATCAAGTAAATAAGAGCTATCATTACGTTGACAATACGATAACATGTTAAAAGCAATATGCTTTTACCGACTTGAATACACAGTAAAGTTGATCTAATGCTTCTAAGTTTAATACCCTAAATACTCCATGTATTCTACAAGACAAAGCCTCAATCCCGCAGTTATATGAATATTAAAGGGGGATGATTAACAACCACCCCAGTAAACTTGCAAAATTTATGTACAAAGATGTCTCAGCCAACGAAGGAACTAAGTTTAAGTACCTACAGAATAGCAAGTTAGACAGAAACTGGAATAGTTAAATTAGCTAACGGTTCGGGCACAGAAACGATACCCACAATTTTGCGGGCGAAGTTGTCTTTGATCATATTGTGTTCGAGTATGACGACAATATGAAAGGCATATTATGGAATATTGGGTGATCAGAAAGGTTTAAAGAATGCAAAAAAACCTTTATAATGCCAAACGACAATTAGTTATACAATCATATTAAGGTTAATTTAAGACATTACAATGGTTAAATATACAAATAAGTATTTCAATTAGTTACATAACTAGGTATAACTTTCTTAAATCCATAATAAAACGATGGCAATCATGAAGAATTTTGAGGCGTAAAATTTAAAGTGTTACTATTCATTACGGTCAGTATCTCTTCGAAATAATTCGCGCGTTCGGTAGAATAAGGACACAATGTCCAATGTGATACAAGTGCAATTATGCCCTTGTCCTACTGAAGATATGAATGAATCCAGTATCATTGCAATGTCAAATTTAAGAAATTGATTTTTTTTACAATTATATTCATATTATTATAAAATATCTGTGATCTTGTAGGCTTTAATGTGTTTGAACACTTTGAATTTTGCAAAGTATTAAAACCCCATCTGAATCAGTCGGTTAACCGTAAAGAAACCCTAACCCTAAGAAATTACAATACGATACCATAAAACATACAAAAAACGAACACCACGACGTCTTATTGCTAAATAGCGATCTCACTCAGACACCGTTAAAATTACTAAATTAACTTTGTATGCAAGTTTTCATGCAGTTCAAACTGGAATCTACCGGTTTTCTGTGCCTGTAATAAAAGTTTGAAAGCGCAACTTTTAGTTGACACCGAATAGAATTGTAATAGTTTCAAATTTTCAAACCGGGATGGAATTGCAATTTCATCCTCGGTAAAGTTGTGTTGAAAGATTTTATTCGGCATATTTTGGAAGTGTTACTTGGCAATGTTATTATGGAAGATTAAATAAGAATGTTTTTTATATCTTTATTTTTTTACTGTAAATAAGCATTATTTAAAAGGGATTTTTCTAATAACATGTGGGTTACTTAATTAGTTGTTGGTGTTTCCAACTCGGTTGATTTCAAAATACAGTTGATAACACTTGATAAATTGATACACGGGCTGAAAAAGTCCAACTTAAAAAATGACTTAATAGTAGGTTGATTGGATGGATGGAATAATTTATTATTTATAAGCAAATTTAAATTTACTGTTATTAAATGCGATCTTCCAAAAAAATTACTATGATCAAATAAGTGAGAATGAGGCTATGAAAAAATCTACAAGCAAAAGTCACGTACGTTATTCAAAGCCTACATTAAAACCACAAAAGGTTAAACTCACGTTCTTAACTGCCGCACTCAGAGGTGTCAATCAAATTTAATGCTTGATTAAAGTTGCTGCTATTTCTTTCTTTGCTATAGCAATAGAATAAGACAACACGTCACTAACCAAGCATTAAATTTAATTGACGTCTCTGAGTGCGGCAGTAAGACGCTAATTTTCTTAAAAAAAGACTCGTAAAAAGTCGAATTTCAAATTTAGAAGCAACCACAGTAAGACGACACTAGAAAACTCATCACTTATGACTTATGACGTTGACCTTTTTACAAAAAACGCTTAGAAAAAAAGCCAAATTTCAAATTTGGAACCAGCCAGTGTTAGGCAACACGTTTCAAAAATGTGTCGCCTCCATAAAAACCCTTCTAAACGGCGAGCGGTCATTAAGGGGATCAAATTCAAGCGCGTTTGTCACTTGTCGGGTCACGTGATGCTCGTTAGGCCGGCAGTTGCGTAAGTTAGCTTTTTTTTGGATTTTGGGTCTGTGGTTGAGATTTGTGTATATGTATGTATGTGTGTTTGGTTTTGGCGAGCAGGCCGTTTTATGTTATAACGACGTTTTGTGTAATAGAGTGGAGTTTCAAATATAAATTAAAATTATTTTTAATATCATTTTTGTGAGTGGATTAAATAAATAAAAATAAAAAAGAACATTTATTCACTACATACACAAGACACAAAGAAAAAAGTAAAAACAAAAAACAGCTTTAAATAAAGTTGTGAGTGTGTCTTCGCGGCAGTGAATCGGACACTGGCTCAGCATAATACTGAGGTGTTAAACACCTGCAGCGCTGATTTTCAGCCAGCTCCGAGTGTAACAGACAGAGATACATACGATAAGTAATAAAGAAAAAAATAGCGTTGCAATTATCCCGAGGTGTAAAAAGTTTAAGTGCCAATTTTATAGAACGTACTCTCAAAATTTGTATGGAACAGCTGTTTTTTTTTCGCGATTAGAATGTTGATCCCATAATAAAAGTTGATGAGTATGACCCACAAAGTTAGTCCCTGAAGTTTGTCCAACCTTCTGCCTAACACCCTGTATTAAATCAACGCATCTTTGTAACAGAGCACCCCTGTTCTTTTAAAGTTTAAGCTTGACCCTTTATTTACTTGCTTTCGTAATTAAAGCTCACGTCGTAACGTTACACGCTTTACGAGCCCGTAACAAAACGAAATTAAAGTTTTATTAAACCAAGAACTAAGATTGTTAGCTTCGGAAGAAGCTTTCATAAGCTTCGCGTTAAAATATATGTCGTCATAATGCTGAAGTTACTAAAAGAATTTGAATAAATGTGATTAAATTTACAATCTGATAAAGTTACTTTGAATTCCAAAAAGTTAAAACAATATGGGCAGAGGCAGAGTTTTAAGTCATTAAATAAAATACAAAGACATGCAAATTAATTAATAAATAGAATAGGATACTCTAATATAATTTATACTTCTTCGTTAGCCACTTGTCCCATCGCCAACGAGAATAGCAATTAGCTATAGACTATTTTCTCGATCAAGAAACGAACAAAAGATATAGATCCCGTGTTAATAAAAGAGACACAAATATTAATAGTTGATCGTCAGCTGTTACACTGTCGGCGAGAAATCTCTCCAACAAAAGATATTTATCCCGTGTAAATAAAAGAGACGCATATATTAATAGTTAAGAGGCCACCTATGATAAAGTCTGGTAGTGTTCCGCGATCTGGAACTCAATAACCATATCGCCTTTGTATTGTTCTTTGGATATATTATCTTGGTCATATTTGCTTGAGACTGGCAAACGTGAAAACACGATTAGAAACAAAAACCTCGATAGTATAATTTTGCAAACATGACACCTTTTTCTCATGTGTTTGGTTGAATCATTCATTTTTGATTAAATTGTTGAATATTTATACTTTCTTAATCCTGGTAAACCATTTTTTTGATAAAGGATCTAGTTTTATACTAAACAGCAATTATTTGAATTTGATGCTGCAATCAACACGCGCTCAAGCTATCTTCATCTCTCGTTCTAAATAAAGCCGTCCCTTTTTATTATTGTGTGGGCGTAGCATCATAATATAGCCTGTTAATATAGACTATCCGTTTATCCTACGATTTAGGACTCATAAATTCTCGGAACTGCAAGAGTGGGGCGCTGCTCGCTAAGCTATGATAGAAACGTAGCTTTAAATAATCACAAATAGCCTGACCCCGGGAAAAGGTCACTAAAAGCGGTTTATAAATGGCAATAAAATGTATTCAGCTCACTGTATCTTGGCTACTTAATAAGAAAATGAATTATTATTTTTGTGATTATTTGTCAAGTTGAGGAAAGCATCTAAAACACCAATAGCATCCTCTATTGATCTAAGATCGATAATCGATTCATGCAACACCACAAAGTACGCTGCTTTGTTTATTTTTGTTGACATTTTTGATGACTTTTAGAATGTGACAAGTGTAACCGTTGCCATCACAAATCAGAGGGGCTAGACAAGATGCACTACGCTAACTATCGTTTCTAATCGCTTCGTTTTTAAACCAATCACGTCACTGGTAGATCACGTGACTTTTCGTATCACGTCATCTACAAGTCATGCCATTGGTTTAAAAACGTAACGAATAGAAACGCTGGTTAGCGTAATGCATCTTGTCTAGCCCCTCAGGGCCTCTATTCAACACGGTAAAAACCATATCGTTTTTGCGCTGTTATCGTATTGTCAACGTTTTGATAGTTCTTATTTCCTTGACAGTAATGGCGTCTGACGTCAAAACAATACCATAACAGGTTAAAGACGATATAGTTTTTACCACCGGCCCAGTACCAGTAAAAATCCGAAACGTGACCAGGGTTTTCATATTACTTGTCAGGCAGTCTAAATATCTTATGAACAAAATAACTCCTAAATCACTTTCACTGGGTAGCGGGCCTAAAGGCTGGGTGAATATGAAGCTGACTGAACGTAATAATCATAATCATATTTCATTTATTCGTAAAGCCAAATTACACGTCAATAAAAATGTGGAACAAGGATTTCAAAAAGTAAAACATATTTGGCTACCTACATATTTAACAACGGGTAGCAAGTAAAAAAACATTTAACATACCGTGATACGGGACTATTTGGAAATCACGAGACTATTTGATTATTATATTTTTTGTCATGTCTTTGAAAGAACTGTAAAACTTGTAAGGCGAAGTTTTCAGTTCTAATTGCCATGACAAAAAATGTATCAATCAGCATGCCACCCCAGCCTGCCTGTTTACCAGCGTATTAGTGACAGGTTGCAAGCCCATCGCCTAACAGTACTACAAGCCCATATTCCCTTAGGCACCACTTACGACATCCACGGGAAGACATGGAGTGGCACTATTCTAAACCGGCGACCACAAGGGACCTAAACCGGCAACCACACGGGACAAAATGTATATAAAATTGCAAAAAAAAGGTGATACAGGTTGTTCCATTTTAGCAGCTTCATTTATTATCATTAATCGTTACTATTGCTCGCATCTTACAACTTATTTCGTTCGTGTTTTAGTTAGCCATAGTGATCAATATTTGACGAAGGGGTTTGCGTAGTTGGTAGTGACCCTGCCTACGAAGTTTACGACCCGGGTACCATTGTCGGTTTCGGCAAATATTTGTATGATCGGCAAATATTTAAGTGGTACCTTGTACAGGGTCCGTCATAACCGCTACCACAGAACAGGAAAAACAGTAGAGTGAAGTGGGCGTGTAACGTGTGGCATAGTTATGCGGAGTTCCGCGCAACCTAGCTCAGTTTGCCGCAATCGCTTGTGCGTGAAAGTTGTTCGAAGAATATTTCTAAAATAGGAAATAAATCCAGAAGCATGCCTTATTGTGCTACTTTGGAATGTAAAAACGATAGCCGCACCAAATACATTTTCCATGGTGGCGCGTTTTTATGATAGTGTGAGTATTGGCGACAACAGGTCTGATACTAAGCGAAGCTCATGCCACTTCCACTGTTTTTTCTATTCCATGATTGCTACCATCGTCTTATCCTTTAACCTACCGCCAGTACTTGCATTGTTGTGTTCCGGTGTGGGGATTAGACAATAGGTGAATTTATTAGCATGGATTCATTTCACCTTAGTACTTAGATGCATTTGCGGTCATAGGATTGCCGACTTAAGATTGTAGTCTTGATATGCAAATGTCTATGGGTCACAGATTCTACATTCCATCAGCCATTCTTCATGGAATAAAAAGAAAAACAAGATGGGAGCGTATATATGTGGCCCCGGGTCTTGGATATTTTATAAATACGTATTTCAGTATGTTTTTTGGTTGTTCTTTACCTAGTACCTATACAACTCAATTTGTGTAAAATTGTCCCCAATGTTAATTTAAACGTAATTTATAGAAAGCAGGTTCTATATTAACCCAATTTTAATTAAATAAAGCTACATTCCTAAGCACAAGCTTTAAACGTTTTACAACGGCCACAAAGGCAATGTTTCGTTTTAATCAAAGGCGTGATTAAGTATACTGCGACTATAAACGGGCCTGACCGATACTGCCTTTTTGTTTTTTATTACTTAGCTGGTTTTGCCTCGTGGCGTCGCTTGAAATTTTCGACAGAAATTATTTTGATACAATGACTATACTTCATTTGTTTAGTTATTAAACTAAATGTAAACAATAACCACGTGGTATAGTTCGTCAGCCAATAGAAATAGAGCACTGATACGTCAAAACTCGATAAAACAGTTTTGATTGGCTCGTTAACAGTCACATGGTTTAGTTGGTTTACATTTGATACCTGAAAAAATACAGTATAAAATGAATTATATTAAATACAGTATAAAATGAACTAAGTATATAAGGTAAAGTACTGGAAATTTAAAAATCAATTATTTTAGTACAGTGAACCGAATAATGGACCTAGATGAATCCTATCTCTATCTAATAAAGTGAACGAATGACAGTAACTTAAAAGAAGGCTTACTTGACGATTTTACATTTCTTTTAGTTTTTCTCTTTTTTTTTGTATTTTTATCAAAAATCCGATTTCTACTTTGGAATGAAGCCAAACACAAAGCAGTAGGTACTATACACAACACTTCCCACCGAGATTCTATTAGCACTAACCATCAAAGTTTTACAAACAAACTGACCCGCAGACCGCCTTCTGTATACGGGGAAGATGTACTTATTTCAGTTAACGACACTGTAAACCGAGAAATAATGAGAAATAAAGTGCACGCCACTACTTCAATACGCGGGTGTTTATGGCCAGCCTTGTGGTTTTCGGATTATTCATTATAGCGGGCTTTATTTTATAAAGTACCATTCTATTATACAGCGTGCTTGCAAAACTGATGTATTTTTTATTTTGTATCAAAATAATCACTACTTCAAGTGTTTGAAATACTTCTGTTTATGTTTTGTAATCAATAGTTACTTGAGAAATGAATTTTGGAAATCAAATTACATAAATCAATAACATTGAATGCACTTAACAATAGAAAAACGTTGCGTCAAGTAATAAAAATAAATACAAACATTTAGCAAAAGGAAAAAACTAACTAGACAAAAGAAACATAAAACATGCAGCTGACCTTAGGCTAAATAGACGTGAAATGGTCCCAGCTCAGCATGTTGCTGGTTGTGGACCATTTGGTGACCTCCGACACACGCGGTGTTATGAACAAGTCTTTGTTAAAAAATTAACAGCTCAGGACGCCCTGTTCTATCGCATTAGAACGAAAAGAGCCGACACGAAATAATGGAAAGGATGAAGGAAGAAGAAGATAATAAAATATTGTTTTGAAACTGGATCATTCCGTATATCTATATATATTCAGTATATCTTCTGCTGTACTATTAAGCACATTATTTCAGTGCCTAAGTTTGTGTCCTACTACTAGGTAAAGGCCTCTCCCTCGGATTTTCAACCCAGTCTCGATAGAAATCTCTAACTAGTCGTTCCAAAATGCGTCTAAATCGTACTGCCACCTTTGCCTTGTCCTAAAACAGTGCCGGTAACCACCCTGTGCAAAATTTGGAACAATAATTTTGTTTGTTAAAACTGTAACAGCGCAAAAGTGTATTGCCATAAAAAATAACAAAACTACCCCACCCCGTTTCAATTCTAAAACTTCCAAAGCAATTAACTACAAACTCATAACAGTAAAAAGCTTTTAAAAGTCGAACCGAATATCTAAAACCACCGTTTAAGCGATTAAAAAATATTTACAACGTCATTACTAAATCCTTGAAACGATTAAAAATGGCCATGATACTTTATGGTCAGCAAATTCCAATTTTAAATTTCGACAAATACGATTCAGTTTTCTGTTCCACGCTGTTTTTGGTAAGCGTTCATAAGGCGAGGTGCAGTTGCATATTTAATAACTGTAATGGCCGGAATTGCATGAGCTACAGGGACAGGGCGGCAAAGATCAATTAGAATGATTGGATAATAGCTTAGACTGGGCTTGGAGTACAGTCGGGAGGCAAAGTAGGAATAAGTTACAGCTCGTATGTTAGATCTAGATGGCACTGTCGATAGCTTTACCTGGCCAGGGCTTCGTCACTCCATATAACAGAGTACTTCCCGGCGCCAAAATGTGCCTATTCACTCGCGCATAAAGCACTAATTATTTGTTCGTCTGTCACATGACGTTTTCACTCCTTCACTCCGCTCCTAAGCGAGGGATGGCAACTAAATAATAAATTTACTAGTAAGGCTATTTGATATTACACATATTAAGAGGTATGTACGCTGCGTGCAAATTTTGACACTCAACTGATATTTTGTATCTCCGGGGATACACCGGCCGGTAGGTAATTATAACTGTAGGCGGCGGCGAGTGACGTAACTGTTACGAAGTAACTAGTATTATAATCTGTGACCGCGTTTTCTAGTTATTCTATTAGGTAAAACAAAAATAACCATCTAAACTAACTCGTACGTCTAACTCGCTATAACGTAGGTTATTTTTATAAATGAAAAAGTAATGCGTGGTCTTACATGAAAAAAAATACTGGTCGACTTGAGAACCTCCTCCGTTTTTTTTCGTCAGTTAAAAAGAAAAAACATTTCCTAATTATAACCAGCCAGTTATTGTATTGTGTAACAAAGGAGTTCTTTTCAAAAAGTTTTTTATTGTTAAGTATTCGCAGAACGCGTTTTGTTAAACGTGCTTAATATTTGTAATAGGTACCATTTAAATAAATATATATTATGTTTAGCAACACCTGCGGACTGGTTTGAAATTCGAATCGAAATTAAAACCCAAATAACCGTTATATGTGTAATTTAAAGGTTTTCGAACGCAAACAAACGTTATTTATGTCTAATTCTCCAATTTATTACTGCAATTTTTCACCGGACTGTACCTCCCGCTCTGTTCGAGTCACTTTTCTTCCAGCCGCTCCACCGTCTGCACCTAAAATGAAAAACTATTTCCATAGAATCGTTAAGAAGTATTCCCAAACGGTCGGCGAAAGAACCGAAGTCGACGAGATGATGGCTCTCACGTTTATCATGCAAAGCGCCTTCTGGCATAACGTCGTGGACCCAAAATGGACGTGGAAAAGATATTATATCTACCAACTACTAAACTTAGCTATTGTCGTTTACGTCATTTTCGGAACTATGGAGATAATAGAAACCGCAACTGATTTCCAAATCATCGCTGAAGCGTATTACACTATCATTTTAATTTGTACGTGTCCGGCGAAACTTTTTATATTTATAAGCAACCGATTTGAATTTAGAAAGTTGTATCTAACCGCAAAGACTACGTTCTATGATTTGATAAAGAATGACTCAGAAAAGAAGTTGGCAGAAGTACTTAAAACTGGTACTAAAGTGGTGTATACACTGTTTTTTATGGTTACAGTTCCGGTGTTGCTATATGAGATTGTTGGCATTTGGAATTACGTTAAAGGCACTAGAATTCTACTATCTAGATCGACGTCAACGTTATTGCCTATGACAACTCCCTACTATGAGATTTCATACTTTATCCACACTATATTCCTGACAGAGATGAGCGGAATCATGATCGTATTGGACATGTGCTTCGTTTTTTTGTTGTTTTTTCTTGGTGTGGCCAGCGATAGTCTGGTAAAGATGTTGCTCGTTGAACCAAGAACTGTCAATGAAACTGAAATGGCTTATGCGAGACGTTTAAATGACGCTTTGAGAAAGTTCTACGTGGCTCATTTGGATCAAGTTGAGTACGTTGTTTTCTACGATTTTTTGAAACTTGTTTGTGAACGTTTTTCTTATTTATTGTTGTGTTTAGGACCAACCAAATATGAGTAAATCTTAATCGATATTGATTTTTTTTACGGTGTATTATTTTTGAAAATCATTTGTGATTTGTGGTTTAAAAACCGCTTAATTAAATTGCGCTTGTTTAATACTTGACTATTATGAGACGTTATACCAACAACATTAACATTTGGTAGACTTTCTTCGTCAGCTCAAAGACACCATAGGTGTTTTTTTTGACTAGGTGAAAATTGTTTTTTAGTTAATTATGTTCGATTAGATATCTGAATTACAACAAAACCAACAATAATTGTTGCAACTACCTTTTACCATAGCTACTGAATTTGCATTACTTTAAAAAAATCTTTTTTTACACGTAAGATGAAAAAAAGGGTTTTCCCCAAAAAAAAAAATGCTGATACCAAGTAAATTAATCTCAGTATTTTTTCTTACTTTCTTCAATTAAGAGATACTAAGTTTTACTTTATTTTTATTTCTTAAGACAATTATATTTTTTAAATCGTATTTTTTGTTCCAATTCTATAAAAGGTATCTAAACACTTTGAACCGAATGTACAAGTGGCTGGCTCTGGCGCCGTTGTGCAATGCTGCACTCTGCTTATGCCTAGCCTTGGTCGTGCTGAGTAAGGTAAGCTATAGGCTAGTAGAACGGGAGCTGATCTATAATTAATATTATAAATTAATATTAGCGAAAGAGATTTGTCAAGATTGTCCTACCCCTCTGGGAAACAGGCGTGACTTAATGTATGTATGTGTAATTAATATTATAAATGCGAAAGTAGCTCTGTTTGTTTGGTACGATTTAACAGCTTAATTGCTAAACCTTGGTACTTTCTTGATGAAATTCGGTACGGCGAAAGTTTGATCCTCGACGATATTTTTAATCCCGGAAAATAGGACAGTTCCTGAGGGAGGGCCTTAAATGACTTCTCGGGTAGAGTAACGGATAACAGCTAGTAATTTTATAAATAAAAGTGAATATGCATCATGAAAAAAATTATAACAGCATTACTGATATAGGGATAGTCTTGTTTCGTATTGTACCGATTTCGATATTTCCGAAAAGTAATTTGATACATAATATTACCTGTACAGGTAAGTTTTATTTATTAATCGATTTTAATGTAACATTATTACATTGCATGTCAAAATATATAACATAACAATCAACTAAAAAATCATCAATTTCACCGTTGTGAAGCCAAACATTTTGGTACAAAATGCGATAATGTTTCTCTCTTCTTAAACTTCATTCGATTTTTACGGTATTTGAATATTTCTTTGAAAGAAACAGACCTAGTTGTTCAAAATAACTACATCTTAGTCAAAAATCGAAAAACTGGACTTGATTTAGGGGGTGAGAAATGTTATTGCATGGAGCTAAAATAGTTTTTTTTTTGACAGCTACGCGGTTTAAGCGTCGATTCACAATCCTCTTTACTTAGAATTAAACTTGTAGCAAGAGCTCCTGGTCTATAAACGGGTAACTTAACTTGTTAAATATTTCTGATAACTTGGAATCAGTATTATACTGATGCTACGAGTATAATAGCTTTGTCTTACTTAAGTAGTCTGATTTTGGTTAGCTTGTATAGATGAGTTCTAAACTGCAGAAAACAAAATAAGTCTTAGGGAAAGTGTTTTTAGTTTATAATACTAGCTTCTACCGCAACTTCGTCCTACGGGAACAGTGTTTTTTTTCTGATTAAAAGGTGGGCTATTTGTTGAATCAGAGTACCTATAAGCTATTTACGAGTAGATTCTAAATTTCAGTCAGATCTGTTCAAGCATTTCTGCTTGAAGGAGTTACAACATACTAACTCACACACAAACTATCGCGTTTATAATATTATAGTGGGGTTGGTATCATAACGACTACATAGTGAAAACGACCGAATCATCATAAGGTCCAGATCTCAGAAGGACGATCTCTGCAGAAAGCTTATATCTCCGAATGACTTTGTAGCAAAACGACTGAATTAATTTTGGAATTTAATCCCAAAAAAAAGTTCATATGACATCATAAAATAAGTAATATTTGAACGTCAGGGACTCTTTTGATTTTCACATATTTGAAGACGTAAGCAGATGAAGGGTGTATTGTATTGCCATAAAAAAATGTAGATCGGAAACGTGACAACTTCTTCATCCAATCATTATAGTTATCAAGCTTTTCTAAGGGGCTGTTTCACAATCGTCAAGTAACGCGTATCTGACACATAAATTTAGCCCTTTCCTTTTCTCACACTTGACCATAGACAAGGAGAGAGCTAACTTTAACTGGCACATTTTACTTGTCGATTGTGAAACAGGCCCTTAAAGTTATTAAAAAGAAACATTATATCAAACGGTTTTTGTAACAGTTCTAAATTTGAAGTAAGAAATACATGTTTGTGGTAGTATGCATGAAGTAAAAATTTGAATATTTGGAACATATTTACATGTTAAAAGTATTTGTTTTTATTATTTAGACACTAGAAAGTATTTATCTCCAGAATCCATAAGTCGTTTAAAATTATTTTTTAATTAACAATGATTAATAACCAGTTTTTTATATACGATACTAGAGGACGCCCGCGACTTCGTACGCGTAGAATTAGTTTCCCGCTATTCCCCCATTTCTTCCCGTTGGGGGTCGATTTTCGGAAACCCTTTCTTAGTGCTCTCTTACATCATAAAAGGAACCCTTGAACCAAATTTCAAGTTTCTAGGTACAGTAGTTTCGACTGTGCATTGATATATAAGTCAGTCAGGTTTGCCTTTTATATATATGTATAGATTAGCCTTCATTCCAATATACCTTTTGAATACAGCTATTTCTAAACAAAGTTCCACGACAACAATACAGAATGCAATCCGTGTTGCATCATGTTTTCAACTACAAAGTATCTCAGAAACTCACATTAATGAGTGAACTTAGTTCTGCGATCCACGTTTCAGTCCTTTGTTTAACTTCTAGTCTCTCTCTCTCTTATTTCTGTGCGCCCTGTGAAAAGTGATACAAGTCAAATTGTGGCAGTTTTTTTTAATATAGCTTGATATAAATACGAATCTCCTGCTTCAACTACCTATCGTGTTTGACTTTCTAGTTCCCGACATTGACATGTAAAGTGAACTGATAGTAAATTTATGGTAACTCATTATTTTATCGAATTTTTGTATCATCGAATTTCATTTCTTCGAACGCTGCTTTCTGCTGACACCATGACGTTTTCAAAATATTTTAAAGATTAATTACGTAGATTAGGTTTAGGTTAGGTTAGGTTAGACTTATGACCACCAAAAAAAGTTAATTATAAGCGAGAAATGCCTTTCTTTGGTGTCCTGATATAATTTGAGTTGTAAAAATAGTCATCGGTGCCTTACGCATTATCTTATGCATTGTGATGTGTCACTTTTGAAAATTGATACAACCTTAGCAATAATGTTAAAATCATCACCAGCATCACTTGTAACATTATCTTTTTGGGGCCCGTACCCAACGAGACCAGAGGGCTTATTGTCTAACGCACTCGCAATCACGATCGTTTTCATTTTGAAAATCGAAGGCTTGTCTGCATACAAAATAAAAACCATTGCTGCATTTTGAAGCCGGTTGCGATTGCGAGTGCGTTAGACAATAAGCCCTCTGATTAACATGCTTCTGCTGTCCGTCTGTCCGTCCATCCGTCCGTCCTTTACCGTTATATTAAAACCGCGCATTACCACTTATGCCACCGTCCACGAAATTAGTGATCGCTTGCTTTTTCACACTCGGAGGGTATGCTGAAGCCATCTATCGTTGTTCATTAACAAACGACACTCATGTTTCAAGTTACATTGAAATAAGCATGAGTACGATGCGCCACCTCATTCTAAACATTTTTGATTTAATAGAAACGTCTGTTGAAAAATTCCAAACTATATTAAAGCGAAAAAAAACTCGCTTCAATATAGTATGGAATTTCGCAACAGACGTTTCTGTTAAATTAAAGATGTTAGGTATTAATTTTCTAAATGTACACCATTCACCATACCTACTTATATAATTAAATTACTTTATTTCTCGGATTTTTTTCTGTTTTTCGCTCTCCTACGAAAATGATTTTTTACAGTTGTATCACTTCTTCTAGGAAGCACAGATTGAAAAGCCCCGGTCTTGTCGATGTAGCTCAAAGTAAATTAAAATGTGTATTTTTGTATAAAGTATTTCTTGTGATTAATTACAAAGTATTTCTTGTTATTTTTTTGTTCTAGGAAGTGAACTGGCATTTCGGAAGTCTCTTCCTACCCTTGTTTGCTGAGATATTTGCGTATAGCTGGTTCGGGCAACAATTAAAAACTAAGGTAAAATATCAGTTTTGTAAACTTTACGACAGAAAAAGGGTTGTATATACCCTTTTTATACTCCGTTCATGTTATACCCTTTTTTATTAAGAGTTAAGTCGAGTTGTACCCTTTTTCACTAGAACCCCGTAGCGTGCGTGTGAGTAGCGAGATATTGGAATTCCAGCTTAAGGATTTGGATAAAATTTGTTTGTCATATAAAACATGTTCTGGGCCCGTATTGTGGTCGCCTTTATCACGGTGGATAAAGATTCCGTCATTCTCGCACTTAAGGACTGGTCAAAAAGTGACAGATATTTTATCTACGTTTATCTACGTCGATAAACACGACCATAATCGGCCCGCAGAAAGTTGATAGGTATTTCATAAACGATTTGAACAAACGGCATAGATGAGTGTCAGTCCGGAAATACTGTTTTGCCCTTTTTAATAAACCGTAGAGTATCGAAGCCATGCTTTATCCTTATCTATTATATGGGATATTTATGACTTTTTTTCACAGCTTCAATAAAAGCTGATTCATGAAACAAACAGTTGAGAAAAAATATTTTTTGAATAGCAATAAAAGTATCCAAGATATAGGCCAACAAAGATTTGTTCCTATCTCTTTCTAGCAGAACAGAATTTAACATTGACTTTATATGGCCGACCTGTTTCATGGCGTCACAGTGCATATCGGATATCATAATTATCACTGTCTAATCGCTGTCTAATTAGCAATTTAAAATGCTTGTATCATCCGTATTGCTTGGCCGATTTTTATTTTAATTTCACTTTCGGTGCTTTCGGTAATCTCTTTTACGGTATTATCATATTTTAAACATTTTTTAATTTTAACAGAAACGTCTGTACGTAATTCAAATTATGTTAAAGCGAAAAAATTTCGTCGGTCTTAGGCAGGATTCGAACCTACATCTCCTCTGGCAATCCGGACCAATGCAGGCGCATTACCAATTATGCCACCAAGACCCTACTTAAGGTCCACGAAATTAGTGATCGCTTACTTTTTCATACTCCTAAGACCGACGAATTTTTTTCGCTTTAATATAATTTTAATTATCATATTTTGTTGAGAGATGCGATTTAAAAAATCCATGCATATTGTGACTTGTTACTTCACGTCTGTTAGCACTAGAATAAATGAAAGTACCGTTAGCAACTAACAAACATAAAATAAGCGTTACGGCTGAAACAAACTCATTAAGTCATACAAGAGAAATGTCAGTTTGTCTCGTGTTTATAAAATGACAGCATTACGCACGCTCCCTGTCCTGTCGCTCCTTTTGGATGACACACTGACACATCTGTGTTTGCGGATGTTGTAAATGAACAACCATAGATACTTACAAATGTTATTTGTGTGGTATGAAGAGGGTAAACGAGTTAAGAGGGTCTATCTATCTGGGTCTCTAAGGCCCATGCACATTTACAATCTCGAAATTGCTAATGCGTTGCCAACTGACAAGCAATTGCAATGGAAAACTTTTACGCTAGTTAGTAATTTTACTCTCTACACTCGAATGCAAGAGACTCTGAAAAAGGTTCATTAACTATTATTCTGGTTGTAACTTTTGCGTGTATGGTATATCGATCGGCATCATAGCTTCGGTTAAAATCTTATTCGAGGAAATAAGGAGGCATTAGAAAGTAAAAACCTTACAGTGTTAATAAAAGTCATTTCATATTCATATTCATTTCATTTCATTCATGTAAAAACCCTATGCTGTATGTGTTGTGTAGTCGACCAAGAAACTCCTTTATATCATATTTCGACTCTATTTTTAGAATATTTAAATCCAAAAGGAGAATAGTACCTCGATAAACTATGAAACCGTGTCGCAGTGACATTCTGTTTGACAATTCTTACGATTTCTGTGACACAGTTCTATGGTGAGTCGTCAGCTTTGAATTTGGAATTTCAGACAAACAACATTAGAAATGTTCTGTTAAATTTTGACTGGACGAATCTACAATTGAAGGACCAGAAAAACTACTACATTATAACAATGTATACGGGAAAGGAAGCCGGGGTTAGAACTGCTATAGGTCATGATCTATCCCTGATAACCATGTCATCTGTAAGATTCTCCCTTGATTTAATATATCCATCCAATGTATTTAATCAGCCTGTAAAAATGTTTAATTACTGTTCACTCAATTCAAGCACGCATTTTTTGCATTGCATAGATGCATATGTTACTAATTAGGTAAAACAAACTTGATAATCTAAAAATAATCACTTTAGGCACATGCTTTTTAAACAGAAAATTATTGCTGTAGTCAACTTTACACATATATCTCTCAATAATCAATATTTTTATCTTCTAGGTTCTGAAGTTCAGCTATCAAGCGTTTACTGTTTTGCAAACGTTAGAATGAAGAAAATGAATCGAAGCAAAAACACACGTAGAATATTGCAATGTAGAAAGTTTCTCCACCTTCTGGGTCTTACATAATTACTTAAACATTTAGCACAATAAACACGTTGAAAGTATCGTCTGGTTTCTTTGATTTTGTATTATACACTCGATATTAAAATAAATATTTATTAAGTTTGTGTTTCTATAGCGTTAACCTTAGATAAGATGCGTACGTAATCGTTATCGAAACTGTAGAAATATGGTCAGCTATCGTATGGTCGCGTCCACGCTCGCGTCGAACGCTTATGTCTTTTTCATACATTTTGACAAATCAAATAAATAAAAAAGTGGAGTGAATTTATTAGCGCTTTGGACAAGACCATCACTGCGGAAAAGAAGCGCCGCAAGAAACTCCAGGAGAAGGTAATTTTTGAAATGATGAAGTACTGTAATAATTAAAAGTAAGTTACATTAATAACAATTAAAACTTGCACAAATTAAATCATTACAAAATGAAAGGTTACATTGAATCAAAAATAATGACTAGGAGAACAACACCACGAGGTATTTACGTCAAAAGCCATAACTAGAATAATTGATTCAAAAACAACGACATAACTCTGTCAGTTTTCGACAACCGTTTACGTAAGCGTATGCATCTTGCCTAGGCTAGTCTTGCCCTGTGCTTAAATCCATTTGCCACGAATTCAAGTAATCTTTTATGAATCTAAAGCCTACTCAAGCGTCAAATTGGAAAGGAATAGTTCTAATAGCTGAGATTGTTTCAGAGATTGCAGAGAAAGTATAATTATGGCCAATAATTTAGAAGCAAAATAGGGATACCAAACGAATGATAAAGTAAAATGTATTCATCTAAACCCTTTCATCCCATAAACAAGTGAAGATAAACCGAATCAAACGGCGGCCTACACAAAGTAACCGCTCTGTAGTAAAATCAGATTTGGACACAATTGTGCTGAATCCTTTTCAGCATTTAAAAAAAGCATTTGAAGCGTGAATCATCCACCCACTTAACTTTCCGAGTGGCTTCACAACGCCATAACTCAAAGGTTTGCACTATCAAAAGATCATGCTGTCACAAAACCGGAAAAAACTGGAATAACACTGGAATAAACTGACGACTGTCAGTTGAAGGAAGGGTTCGGCGTAGTTAAAACAAAATAATGTTCTTCTGAAAAAAAGAAATCAAAAACGAGATTTTTATTCGAATTTGAGATACACCTGAAAAAAAAAAGTTCATTTGAATGTTTTTTCAAAGTTATTGGCAATTTTATTAATAGCTGTTTATTGCGCTGTATCCAGTAGTTTGTTCATTGAGATTTTTAATACTTATCGCATCAAAATAAAATAAAAAACGAACGACTAATAAATTGTATGATGAGATGTAAGTAAAAAGCTGTTGAGGTTGATTATTCCTCTGAATGGTTTTTGAATTATTATAACTCTATTCTGTTTTTCAATTAATCAAAAATCAACATCACGTTTTTGTGTTTTACAAAAACTTAACTTTACGTACTTATTACTTAGGTACTCCTCATATAACTTCGTTAGTTGATAACATTCTTAACCAAACTTTAGTTCCAGACAATGTTAACGCTAGCGTCAATGACTTTCGAAAACTGACAAAATGTTCGTATGAAAATGACATACCTAAGCGCTCGACGCGACCGTCTGGGAGTTTACTTCAATTCTATACATTTTCGATAGCGATAACGTTTTCGCAATGCTTCTTGTCTAGGAACTCTAAAACGTTTATGGACAACTTTATAAGTTATCCCTTTTAGCGACGGATCCCTAAAAAATGTAAAAGGGCCCAAATTCTATCCTGATTGTTACTGAAGATATCCTCGCCTTTTCAATGTTCATTTTACAAGCGCGACAGGTTGATGTGCGAAACTTGTCAGAGGAAAATCAACTCAAAATCGATTGCTTAAAATTGAGAATGACGTTACGGCTTCATAGTTTCTTTTGGATCACCGTGGGAAAATGTCAGGTGCCAAAGGACTAAATGAAAATAAAACGTAGGTATTTGTACGTTTGAGATGCCATTTAAAACGATTTTGCTTAAAAGGATTTGATGAGTGCTTTGAAAGCAGATGTTTAAAAGCTTGTATTGATTGTAAAAGAAGGGTAGTTAAAAAAAAAGTGTGCGTCTCGGGACGCCCGATAGAAGTGATAACTTAAACTAATCACTTTCAAAAACGGTGATAGTTTTAGGTTATATGCTCACTGTCAACAGTATTTATGTTTAGAAACGCACGGTGACGTCAGCAGGTAAAATAAAATACCGTTTACCATTTTCGTCCATACCTTGTAGTTAACTTAAGATTTGCCTAGCGGCTGAGAGGTAAGTCTATGACGCTAAGGTGTCACCAAATCATCATTTGGCAAACAATGTCATTTTACAAACTTTCATCTCGCAGAGATGTATTTTCCACCACAATTTTTTTTTTTTGTGGTCAGAAGTCTCAGCTAACCTAACTTATTTGCCAAGCCCATGTAGCCTATGTAATATGTAATGGTTTAAGCACAATTAAATTTTTGTGAAACGAAAGTTTTTAAAAAAGCTTTTGGTAAAAAGTTAGGATACCTATCTTGAATATTTGTCAAAAAAGAAACAAAAATGGTTCTTATTTTATTAAAGAACGTACTGTTCAGACTTTACTTTCAGACGTTAACTTACATCCAAATCGAATACCGCAATACCGCATTAAATCCAGCGTTTTCCGGTCGATTTAAAAACGCCATCCGGTAGAAACCAGTTTAAACCGGTTCAATCTGGCCGCTCCGGGAGCGATACCGTGAAATGCTTTATGGTCATTGCTGGCAAGCGTTTACTGCAAGTTTGAAATTCTCGCCTTGAATGTTCCTTACTCACCTGTTCGGGGGTACTATATGTTCTCGAAGTTGGAAGCTTTGCGAGTTCCGAGCGCAGTGAGTTATTTATAGGGTGTTTTCCTTCTAAATCTTCCCGTTTGGATGTTTTCGGGCAAAGACGGAGTTTTCAGTCTATTGTAATAGTCTCGTATTGGCACATGTTGGGTTAGTTGTTTGTTTTATTAATTGTTCAAGTTTATTCTGCTGAAGAACTTGTTAATTATATTATATCTAAAAATGTATCTGGCTGTAATGATGGATCAACAATAGGTGAAAACCGAACGACCACAAAGTTATGTAGTTTTGACGCCCTAAGCTATATTGTGCATTGTCGTTTTTTCTTTTGTATTGTATTTTGGTGCCAAATCACATTTTTATTCCTCTTTTTCTTTCTCGACTTAATGCAGAGTACCTAACTTCATTAAGGTTTAAAATGTCTGTTGCAGAAGTACATTATTTTGAGTTATATAACTAGTCACTTCATCCTGTTTTGCACTAGAATCAGAATCTTGTTGTAGCTTTTTATTCCAATTATCTTGATTAGGGAATGCAAAAAACCGAACTGGTTTTAACCGGTTATTTTCATACAAAAACCGTTAATAACCGGTTAAATTGCATTCCCTAGTCTTGATATGCAACTGATTAGATCATCGCGTAAAAAAAGTTTGTCGCGTATTTTACACGACCCTACTTCTAGAAGGCAACTACAACGCTATTATATTACCTCCATATAACCCGTTACGTAACCTTACCGGTAGTACGGGTGTTAAAATGGCTCACAGAAGTCCCGGTAATTCAAACTCTTTCCGGCCCCGGGGACCGAACTCACTACCCATGTCTGATGTCTAAATCGCGGAGATGTCTCATTTGAATAACGAATAAGCCTTACATTATATATTTTTCACACAGAATTGTAAGATTTTTAGGTATTTCCAGATTTTAGTTTACTATAAAAGTCTATTATTTTCTACTGGGTCTATTTTACATGTGGTTTTTGACATGATATCGTTTTGCTTTTAACTCAACCCCCATTATAATTAAGTAAATAGCTATCAAAACGTTGAAAATACGTTAACCAGTAGAATAGAGGCCCTGGAAGCTTACGAGTAATTTATACACCCTTCAAAATTAAATTGTAGAAAATCTGTACAGTTACTAGCAATAACTATTATTTGATCTCTCGCCACACTCTCGTTTTGCACGCAGCGATTTAATTCTTAGGGCGTTTTATTCTTAGGGCGTTTTTATCAATCTCTAGATAATGGTTTGACAGTAAACGTCAATTCCATCTAATATAAGATATGACAGATCAAGGAATACAAATAACTGACAATAACGACTGATTATTTTAACTGACAGATATTTTTATCTAGGGATTGAATAACTCGGGCCATAAAAGACACCGTTTTGTCATTTTCTAAAAAGTAGCTGACTTAACCTGGGCTGAGATTCATCAACCCTGAATGGCGGCCTTTACACGTAACGTACGTCGTTCCGAACCGTACATTTTTACTATTTTACTATTACAGATTTACACGTACGGTTCGGAACGAAGATTGGAACGGCGCGTGGCGTTTCCCGCGGTCAGAACTTTACGTGTGCAGCGCCTCTATTCCCGGCGGTAAAAACCATATGTTGTTTGATAGATCTTATTTACTTGTCGAGTTCAAAACCATACCATAAAACGCCAAAGGCCATAATAATATGGCCTATGAGTAGGCCCTATAAAATTGTGGTCCTAAAATACCAATTGATATAGCTTGTTTCTCGTATTAATAAGTACCTATTCTTAAATAAGATCAAACATATTAAGTTTCCAACATCCTAATGACATCCTTCTCAATCTCAAGTAGCAAGTAAAACAATAAGGATGAAAACCTTCGAGATATTAACGCGAACGTAAACTGATATTAACGAAGAGCCCGAATCGGGCCGAGGAGGCTGCGTTTTACGTCACAAGCGAGCGTGTCAGACGCACCTGTGCCTCATAACGTCGGAACACAAACGAGCGGTTTAAAAAACGCCGGTCAAGACATTATCTTACTTTCTTTATTACATAGTATAAAACACAGTCGCTTTCCGCGTCTGGCTGTCAGTCTATCAGTCTGTACATCCGCTAACTCCTCCTAAACCTCGCAACAGATTTTGATGCGGTTTCCACCCCTGGAGTTGCCCCTTGCATATACCTCTGCAAATTGGTTTGACATACTTCTTTTCACATGCCCCCATAACAATGAGCTCCTCAAGATCATAAAGGCCATATAACCCAAGTTGTGGACGTGTTAAGAATATTAACAAGATTTTAATGCAGCAGCCGCTAGTCTGCGGGGCCCAAGTTGCGTCCACTCCAAATTAGCACCGTCTAAAATACCAGGACAATTTGACTGAGACGACGACGGGAAACTTCGTAATGAAATTGTGTTTGTTAATAAACTTACATTAATATAAATTAGCAAAGGAAAAGGTTTCCTTTATTATTTATCATTGATTTAAACTTTTTATAAAAGTGTAACGAATTCTTGTTCCTTTTTTATTAATAAAAAGACCTGCACCTCTATTCCCGACGGTAAAATCGATATCGTAGTTGACCTGTTATGGTATTGTTATGACGTCAGACGCCATTACTGTCAAGTAAAAATAAGAGCTATCAAAACGGTGACAGTACGATAACAGATCAAAAACGATGTTGTTTTTACCGTGTTGAATAGAGGCCCTGGTAGTGTTTATCGATGTGGATAAACGTGGATAAAGCATCTGTCACTGTCTGACTAGTATATAAGTGCGAGAGTGACGGATGCTTTATCGAACACGATAAAGGCGACCATAATACGGGCCCAGGGGTGTGATTCTCTCAAGAAGCAAAGGTGAGCGAATGAACGAGTGAAGTCCAAGCGGCGAGATGAAGTAGTCCCGTCAAAGTGAACAAAACACATTTTAGGGCGTGCGTTTTCAATTTGGCAGCGTGTCGTCGCGAACGTATAAGGCTGCCTAATTGAGAATGCACTCGCTAATATGTGTTTTGTTCGCTCGGACGGGTTTTCTTAAACTCGCCGCTTGGAATTCACTCCTGCGTTCGCTCACCTTTGCTTTTCAGAGAATAACACCCCTGCACTTGACCTGTCTCTACTGATGGCAAGTGGCGATGAAGACAAGGGTGGAGTTCACTAGATTAGTAGTAAATTACGAGTATGTTCATGTGAAGACACCTAAGTTATGGACAGTGTCTTCTTTAGTGCCATTTAGTTATAGGTTTATTAAGGGGTGCCATAGAGTAGGTACCTACGTGTAGGACCACAGAACAGAAAAAAAAGTAGAAGTGTCAAGTGGGTGTGTAACGTGTGGCATAGTTATGCGGAGTTCCGCATAACCTAACATACATTTGCCGCGATCGCTTATTTCAATATTTCGATATTTCGATATTTCTAAAATAGGAAATAAATCCAGAAGCATGCGTTATTGTGATATTTTGGAGCGTAAAAACGATAGCCGCATCAAAATCATTTTCCATGATGGCGTGTTGTTTTTTATGATAGTTTGAGTATTGGCGACAACAGGTCTGATACTAAGCGAAGCTCATGCCACTTCCACTGTTTTTTCTATTCCGTGTGTAGGACGCCCTGGGGCAAGATGGAGAGATGATAAGCGCAGGGTATTGATTCTCTGCAGGAGTGAAGTCCAAGCGGCGAGTTTAAGTAGTCCCGTCAGAGCGAGCAAAACACATATTAACGCGTGCATTCTCAATTAGGAAGCCTTATACGTTCGAGAAGCCATGCTGCCAAATTGAATACACGCGCTGAAATGTGTTTTGTTCGCATTGACGGGACTACTTAAACTCGCCGCTTGGACTTCACTCCTGCATTCGCTCACCTTTGCTTATGAGAGAATCACTACGCAGATGGGCCGATGTAGGTTGGATGAGAGAATCTGAAGATCGGGAGCAGTGGCGTGCATTGGGACAGGCCTTTGTCGCAGTGGACTAATACGAGCTCATATGATGATGATGATGATGAGAGTACTTACTGATTAAAAACCTGTCGATTTTCTAAAAGGAGGAATACCAACCGTGGGGTAGTCGGGGGATTACGTAGCCGTGTCGGCTAGCTGACACTGCTTAAGGGGCTACCATGGGCAGATGGCCTTCGATCTGAAGCTCTAAACTTTCAGTTGTTGTTAAAACCTATTTGCATTAACAACAAAATTAATTTCTTTTACAAGTGACTGTTATCGAGATTTATGCTATCAAATTTTGTAATTTTTACTCCAAAAAAGTAGTTTTTTGGCCTTTATTTCCATGTTTTTCACTTTAGAAAAAAACCTATGATTTATTAGATATATTAATGGAGAATATTTAGATGTAGTTTCCATATCAATTGACGCCAAGAGGAAAAAGTTATATCCAATTTTGTGTTTTTATAGTCATGTTTATAAAAAATTATAAAAAAATAACCATTTGTTATTTTGAAATCCTGTTCGACAGAATCATAGATGAATATAATAATTATGAATAATTATATTGTATTTTTTCATAAATTTACATTCGGTTTTAACTGAGTTATAAGAACTTAAACTTCATTAAAAACGTCTGTTATGGGTATGCTAGCCCCTTAATATAATCGACGTGTTAATTAAGTTTTATTTACTATGTATGTTAACTTGTATTTGTAAATATGGGCCTCATTGCCAGAAATAAAAGTATTCTATTCTCATCTTTTGTATTCTATAGAAGACAGGATAAGTCATTTAAAACTTAATTTTATTATAAAATGAGTATAGTTTTCTTGCAATTTAAAGCAAATTAAAATTATCGACGGACCTTTCCGCTTTTAAAACGTGTTTTTTTAGCAGCTTCAATGGACGTTTAATCTATTTAAAAATGTATAAAAGAATCAGGACAACTAAGAACTGACCGTACACTGGGCACAACCGGAATGTAATATCAAATCTATATACCTATTAATGTTGTAAAGACGTAAAATTGAGTTAGTATGTTGGGGGTAATCTCTAGAACTCATCTATTGATTAAAAAACAAAATACTTTAAAAGGTTATAATGTTCAGGAATATTATAGGTTCATTTTCATTTTGTTTAAAGTGAACGGAGGCAGGTTGCCAGTATTAAATATTATTATTAAAGAAACAATATAAACAAAAACACGATAGCCTACCTTCCGACGTACCTAAAAGCAAAAGTTTAATTTTTACTTTTCTTTTGGTTTAGGGCTTTTTGTGCGTTATTTATTGCCATTAGATTTTTTTAATAGTAATCTTCCTGTATCTTTTTACCTATAAAATATTTCTTTTTTACATACTTTCACACATATACAATACACACCCTGTATTAATTAAAATAATTGACTGTCAAATCACGTTACCATTTTTAAACTTCCCTTGTTCACCATTCCTAACCCATCTAGCATCGTGCCTTGCTAAGACACTATCACAGACAAAAGTCCTGTAGCAAGTGCTTCCTTATTACCAACGGGAGAGGATTGAATCTGCTTTAGCTATTGAATTTGATCTACCGCCTTTTGGCTTACGAGGGCAGCGAAGTCCCGAGTATACTCAGTCCAAAATTGTATAAATTCGAATCTTTGGATCCCCCATCCTTTTCACTCATCATTCGTGACAGAATCAATAAAAAGGGATGGTGCTAACGTAATTTCGAGCTTTGATTTTCAAAATAGGCTTCTGTGAATCTCTTATTATCCCCCTTTCGCCTGTTCCTTGTGTACTTAGAAACGTATTGACAGCACGTTATTATAATGAGGTTGTTTATAGGAAAGCCTGGCGTTCAACGAAATGTTTTGCCAATCGAAAGTTATTGGATGTTATAGGGTGGTATTGAAAATTGCTTTTTATCTAGAATTAATGTTATATACAGGATGTCTTTTTATTAATATCTATCACAGTAAAATTTGCTTGTAATGTGTTTGTTTGTTCTGAATAGGAAGAAAGTTGACGATTTGGATGCTATAGCTCTTTTTTACTGGCATTGATGTGATTATATGATAGAGATTTAAAAAAGCAGGTGTTTTTATTTCATTTACTACATATCTGTATATACAATCTTTACTGTATTATATGTTCAGAGCGGCTATAACTTTAACAATAAAATAACGATACGATATTTAAAGTATACCAAAATAACGGTACATTTTTACTAATATAAAAAAGTTTAAAACTTTATTTTCAAACCAGCTGACCCAACTTTGTCCTGTCCGTTTTTTTTTCGTTCATGTTTGCCCTAAAACCTTGTATACCTAAAATAAAGTTAAGCGCTTACCAACGTAGTGACTATCAGCCAAATAGAACCCTGACCCACCATACAACGGTGTCACATTGACATTATAAACCAATTCATTTGACACTTCTTACGACCTGAATCACAACGTCACTATAACACAGTTGTAGTGTGTAGTTGGGCTGATAGTAGGTAGAGTCACCCAATAAAAATGTTAAGCATACTTAGAACCTTGTCATTGTGACTGCCATTGTTATTGTCATATTTGTCATTTGATGTTCAGTTTGAAGTTTATTATGACTGCACTAAAGTGCTTAACATTTTCGTACTGTACATCATTTCATTATACAGATATAAGGTAAGATTACAACAGACCAGCTGTATTGCATAGTCTGTACCAATTCAGAATAGTTAATTGTCGCCCCGCTCGGGACATTGACAAAGAAAGCGCTCTGGGAGATTAGTCCGCCCTAGATACTCCTGGAATATGTCTAGATCACTTAGTGCAGGATCCGTGCCGTAGATCAGGTGTAATCTATTGATTGGACAAATACAATGTCATATGCATCAGTAAACTTTGACTAAAGAAGGGTTTTAACCTTTTCGATGCACATGTCGCTAGCGATGCAGATGCATTACGCTAACTAGCGTTTCTATTTGTTTCGTTTTTAAACCAATCGCATCACTGGAAAATCACGTGATCTACCAGTGACGCGATTGGTTTAAAAACGAAACGAATAGAAACGCTATTTAGCGTAATGCATTTTGGTTAGGACCTGTAGAAAGTCGTCAACATTTTGCGTAATGAGTCGATTTTAAATAGGCAGAGGTGCTTGTTTACTTTTGTTGACATGTCGTCTAAACAGATAATCTACCTTAAGGCCTAGTTTTATTGGTTGATAGCCTGCATGCTTGTAGAAATCCATTGACGAGTTGTTTCAATATTATTGCGCTGGAAGGTATAGCAGCGACGCAATGTACCACTTAAAGCACTGACTTAGTGACTAAAAGCACGTACTTTAGTTAACTAGGCAGTACGACCTTGTGCTGGGTCCGTCCAGATCGCTACCACCACCTTCCTATAACCTACCATCATGCAGCAGTCGTATAGTTGAACGACCCGGTGGGGGGATAAGAAACCCGGTGAAATTACTAGAATAGAGGCATTCTATATTAGTCCAGTGGGTACACAATGCATATGAAGTCTTGGGATTGCAGTCTTGTGATTATAGTCCTGAGAATTCAAATGTCTCTACAGGTCTCGCATTTCTCTTTCTCTTTTATGTCAACAGTGACCCTTATCGGTTAATAATTCAAATCCATATAAACAACTTTATCTACATGCATATCATAAGTTGTCTACAATATGTGAGTAACCTGTATCTGTGGTTGCCCTGTATCTTTATGTATCTGTATCTTAATGTTTACATTAAAGTATCGGTCACCTACACTTTAATGTGAACATTAAGATGCGACCACATCGAGAACCGATACTTTAATGACATGCAATACTTTAATGTTAACATTAAAATACAACCACAAATACAGGTTTCGTTTTTGAACATATTGTAGGGAAGATGAACAACTTTTTTAAGAGTGTCAGCGCCCCCCATTCATATAAAAATTAATATTAGTAAGTTAAATCGTTGAAATGTTTCGTTATTTAACCCTTTCAGAGCGAATGGCACTACAGTGGCGTCATATCCCGAGTGGTACTTCGCACGGACTCAATGAGTTCACTAACCTATAGGTGCAGTCAGCGTTATATTATAAGGTAACATTCAAAGTGCTCAAATAGTTCGGTACACCATATTGATTGTATGGTATAGAGACTGTCTAAAAATTCTTAGGGCTATTTTGGTCGCTTTAGTTCTCGTGCGGTATTCCTCATTTCTGATTCGATTACGACCTGGCCACAATACCACGGCATGGTGTCATTAATGTGGAATGACAAGACACCGTAGAAAGGCACGTTGCCGCATATCGTGCAGATTCACGGTGCCGTGTAACATTTGGTTCAAGCTATTCTAATCTCTGCACGAAGGGGTGTGATTCTCTCAAAAACGCGATCGGACAAACGAACGAGTGAATGTCGCAGCGGCGACTTTAAGTAGTAGTAGTAGAACCACGGAATAGAAAAAACAGTGGAAGTGGCATGAGCTTCGCTTAGTACCAGACCTGTTGTCACCAATACTCAAACTATCTTAAAACAAACGCAACCATGGAAAATGTTTTTGGTGGGGCTATCGTTTTTACATCCAAAATAGCACAAAAAGGCATGCTTCTGGATTCATTTCCTATTTTAGAAATATCAAAATTTCGAAATATCGAAAAAAGCGATCGCGGCAAAAGTATGGTAAGTTATGCGGAACTCCGCATAAATATGTTAGAAAATATAGGTTGCTTTGTAAACGCAATACATTAAGTAGCTGCATAAACGCACCTGTCAAAACTCTCTCTCGCTATTCTGTCTACGAATCGACTGTACCGGTAGCTCGTTTAGTATTAATAAATCTCCATTAATCCGTTATGTTAGTTTCTATTATGCCCATAATCCTTCAGGTTATATAGGATATTTTCTAACAAAATATGCCACACGTTAAACGCCCACTTGACACTTCTACTGTTTTTTCTGTTCTGTGAGTAGAACAAAACACATTTTAGCGCGTGCATTCTCAATTAGTTTGATCTCATCGACAGCAGCCATGCTGCCAAATTGAAAATGCACGCGCTAAAATGTGTTTTGTTCGCTCTGACGGGACTACTTAAACGCGCCGCTGCGACATTCCCTCGTTCGTTCGTTCGACCGCGTTTTTGATTACTACCCTGGACATTCGACTAAATACTGCATTTTATAATGAAACACGGCACTGTGTATCTGCAAAGACGCGGCAACGTCCTTATTACGACGCCGCGCCGTTTCACGTTAAACGCCGTGCCGTGGTGATATGGCTAGGCCCTAAGGCAAAGAATTTTCAAGCATGGTCCACTCTATTTCTACTGCAACGCCTATTCCAGACGAAATCTGCATGCGATCAACAACGTTAAAAATTCAACCACAAAGGTAAGTCTTGAGGAGCAATAAATACATCATACAGCGCGGAGTGGATCCCAGATTATTTCTTTACCACATTGATTAGCTGCCGTAGATCTCAGACGCATTGTAAATTATTAATGGGTTTTAGCGCAGTATTAGAAAACCTGGTGCCTTTGTGGACTGGTGTGGCCTAGACTAGGGATCTGGGAGGATTAAAATGCTTTACGGCTTTGTCGAAGAACAATGGAGCTTTATTAACGGCTTTAAATTTACATTTTAGAAGCAATTTTTATTTTGGTGTGGGTGTATAGTTTTCTTAGATTTATACTCGTATTTAAGTCTTACACGTGTAACTAATACCCAAAACTTTAAAATTACATAAATATTAGGTGACAATGTCACACCAATTGACTTCGTCCCAAACTAAGCTCTAAGCTTGAACTATGCGTAATAGACAATGATAAACAAAATTATATAAAGAAATACATAGAAATCATTTAAATACATAGAAATCATTCAAGAGAATACTCGCGCTCATCACAAAAATCTCTGCCCTTAACGGGATTTGAACTCGGGACCGCTAGCTTCGTAGGCCGGATCACTACCAACTAAGCTAACGTGCTGTCAAAATCTGGGTACCTAGGTGAAAAAGGGTATAAGTCGACTTAACTTGTACATAAACGGAGTATACTACACTTACACCCTTTTTCACTTACTCCTCAGGAGACTTACACCCTTTTTCACTAGGACCCCAGAATATCGTATGAGTTAAGCGGTACGGAACCCTTCGTGCTCGAATCCAACTTGCACTTTATCGGTGTTTTAATTTTCTTTATAATTTACAAACATCGAATAGGTAACCTACACATTGCAAATAATCTAAACAAAATAGGTACTGTTGTTTCTGGCAATACAATGATCTCCCAAATTGTTTATTTATAACATTTAATTGCCAACAATAAACGCCGCGTTTTTAACATCGTTACTATAAGTAACTCCAGGATGAGCCAGCCACAAAGCACAATGCTGCGATACGACACAATGGCGGCCGGAGAATGTTAATTGCTGTCGTTTGTTGCGAGACGCTGATAAATGTTGACGGTTGTCACCGGATTTCAGTTAACGCACTGTGATTGGAACGGCGCGTTTCCAAACAGCGGTTTAATTACTGTGAACAACTTTAATTGTTGAGTCACAGTAGACCTGTCTTAATGATAGTGGCAAGTTACAAGAAATAAATAACGTTAGTAATAAACATTGGCTTTTTGCGATAGGGTTCTAGTAGCTTATCGAGTAAAGTTATTGCACAGTCAATAACTTAATTAGTTTCTCCTTTTTTTTTGTGATAAGGTTTAAATGATATTAGACACCGGAGATCTATTGTTTTAAATTTATTTATAAATAAAATATGAAAAAATAGTTCCAGTTCCAGCTAAAATTAAATCGCTAAACAATATTAAAAAAAAAACTTTTCATTGTTTTATACCCTTTTATACATTTGGGTTCCCTTTAGTTATTGTTCTCGTTTTGTCTGATCAGGTTCCGTTTACGAGTATAATTATTGACCAAAATTATAACCTGTATGACATACTAAATCTTTACTGAACAAAATCTTTTAAAAATGTAGACTCAACAAGTTTCTTGCGGCGTTTCTTCTAAACTTTGGTCTCCTCTGGGAATCGCAGATGAGTGGGAATGCCCGGGCGTATTCGTCTTATAATGATTTTAATTTGAACTGAATACATACACAGAATATCACTCAATTTCTTTGGATAAATCTTTCTGATTTCTAAGGTATCAAAACACACCAACAATAAATCTAAGAAAAAGAGTAACAAAAGATAAACAAACAAAATAAAAGAACAGAGAAGGAAGAGTACGGTCGGCCTTATAGGTAGCTGCACACTTTAGTGATTTGTCACTTTGACATCATGTTTGTACTGCAGCACCAATCTGTCAAAGGCGTTAATTCGACAAGATAATTATAAAAGTCCACCGAACATTTTCCCAGCGTGTCTTATGTCAAGTTGTCATTGGCGAAATAGACCTTGGTACAAAAGATGTGAAAGCCATTAAAAAAAGGTATAAAAGTGTACAGCGACTTATAAGCCCGAATGTACGTAAAAATACACCACTCACAAAAACCACTGCCTATGTTTACACAGTGCGTGATCACAGGTCTCACCCTAAATTTAATCTCAAGAATAGAGCGAGATTACTCGCAAATATTACAATAATTTGACCGTAGACTGATATTTTTAATGTAACAAGGGACAAGAAATATTAAGCTCAAGTTACGCCCGTATTATAATTAAATTTTTCTTGCAAGATGAATTAGATTTGTAAGGCCACGGCCTACTTCATTAAGGAATGTTGACAGAACCATTCTGAGACTATAATGAATATATTACATTCAGTTTTTATATGCCAAACAAGAGAATAATGAGTTCTAGGAATTTTATTACTTACTTGTAGTAGCATGTTTTCATACATTAAACAACCTTGTTACATCTTTATATTTTCTTTACATGGTATAAAACAAAGCCGCTTCTCGCCGTCTGTGCCTTTGCATATACGCTTAGATCTTTCAAACTACTCAACAGATTTTAATGCGGTTTTCATGGGTCTATATTGGAATCCCTAATATTCGTTTGTCCTAATCGTCATTCGTCCTAATTCGTCGTTTGTCGTAAAGCCGTTTCCGCCTGATGTTTAAAACTTTTTAATATTGTTATAACACAACTCTAACCTAACCTAACCGCAGGTATATTTGGAAAACTTAAAAAGTTCTCTGACTCAGCTGAAAACCAGTTTAGGACAATCAATAATTTAGGACAAACGAACGTTAGGACAAACGATATTATGGATTGCGAATGACACCCGGTTTTCATGAATAGAGAGCGTGATTCAAGAGGAAGGTTTATAATGTATAACAAGGTCTAGATTATGTAGGAATGTTACAGAAAAGTTTCATAGACCAAAGCGAAGCGAGGGCGCGTCGCTAGAAATCTATAATACCTTTGGATCCGAAAGGGACATGGTTCGTTAATGTGTTGAGACTTCATTCTTATAAACATGAAATCTTGAAAACCTAAAGAATAGAATAAAAAAAACTAATTAAAGTTTCCTATTAACACAATTACATCAAAACAGATCTTTTAAAAGATAACTTTTGTATTCGCCTGGCTGCCTTGCTTCGTTATGAATTCGTTGCACTGAAACAAAAGGACAAATAAGTAGTAGAACTACAAAACAAGGCTTTTTCTCTTTGTTTATTACTGCTCGGTATAAAAGGCTGAATGAATTCTCATTTTAATTTGGAGAGTAAAATTAACTAAATACCTTAAGATTGTAGACGTGTAGACTTCAAAGAGATATTATTATAATAACATTTCATTTCTTACTAACTATGACAGTCGAAAGCACTCATTTTCTTTACGGCCATTGTGTCAAATATATCAATACTAGAGCACGCCCATGACTTTGTACGCGTAGAATAAGTTCCCCGCTACTCCCCCTATTTCTTCCCGTTGGGGGTCGATTTTCGGAAAATCCTTTCTTAGTGCACCCCTAGACCTCATAAGGAACCTAAGTGCCACATTTGGAATCTCTAGACCCAGCGGTTTGGGCTGTGCGTTGATATGTCAGTCAGTCACTCGTCAGTTTCTTCTTTTATATATTTAGATGTAAGTACCTCACACCCGTATTCACAAACGTCACTATGAGGTCTCACAGTGCTCACGAACGCACAGTGTGATTCAAATCGTCTCATAAACAAAAGGTTGGTCAAAATGGACCAATCACAAAGCTGTATTGAACGCAGTGCGTTTACTCAGTAAAGAATCCCTTAAGTATTGTTTTTGAATACGGGTGTCAATCACCCATCATCATTATTATATCAGCTGCTGTGACCTTCGGGGTTTACTGGAAAGCCTTAATTAAAACCAACCAAATTGCTTCACGGAATGTACCTATATAACTAGGATCGTAAGACTCGTCTCGTTACTCCCCTGGCTGCGCTGCTCGCTGCGAAGGCGGACGGCTGCTGGCGATGACGTACACCAGAAAGCATTGGGAGCTCTGTTCTACTTAACAAAACCATATTGCTTTTGACATGTAATCCTATTGTCAACGTTACAATTGCTTTAGGGGTGGTGGCACCCTTGTGCAGGTGTTGTGTCGTGTATTAGCAGATAATAAAAGTTTATTAACAGAAAATAAAAAAGGATTTACAAGTGTTTAAAAAAAGTTGGTATATAAAGCTTGGGTCTGCTGATCACAACGCACAACGCTGCGCAGCGGTACGCGGTATGCGGCGCCGGTCCCGTATTGCTCCTCGCCGCCGACGCGTGCGTCGACGTAACAACTGACCAATCTCGACGTTTATAATATGTATACTTAAATATACTTAAAATTTACGTGTCCGGCGTCGCATACCGCGCACCGCAGCGTTGTGCGTTACGATCAGCAGGCCAAAAAACAAGAAAAACGAGTTCGTCGAAGAAATAACAAGAATCGTCAAAAGGTTTCCTTTGTCATAGATTCAGATAGATGATTTAATAGTTATATATACTCCGAAATTTATACATATTGAATGATAATAAACTATTATAATACTAGACTCAGCTGAAATGACAAAATTTAAAAAAAAAGCTTTCGCACGTTTTGAGTGCGCACGTGTTCGTTTGTGTGCGAGTGTGTGTGTGTATGCGTGTGTGCGTATTTGTATGAAAGACGTGTTTATATCTTATCATACCAACCATACTTTCGCGAATCTACGATGATTTCAATGTGTATGCGTTGTGCGTATCATTTAATAGTTTAAAAACTTTTATTCTAAGCGGTGTAATATAAGATTACGTAAAAGTTTGAAAGAAGTACCTAAAACATTTATAATGGTATAAAACACAAATTGACGCAACAAGGCCCCTTACAATCCTGTTGGGAACCGTCCTTTCACGTCTTTTTACCTAAGATTCGGTAGTTCGAAACTTCTCAATAGTTGCTAGCACGGGAGCTGGTTGCATAAATATATCTTAAATAAATTGGCGTTCAAAAAGTAGGTTTAGGTTCCTACTTTTTCAACGCCTTTTAGAATTTGAAGGTTTATATTTAATGTTTAATCCAAATTGATTTGTTAGTTAATCTCAGACATGAGTTAGACGTGCATCAAGTAATACCACAATAGTATTTGGTCAGGCTGCGCAAAAAATAAAATATTTTAGAACAATTGCCACAACAAATAACGGCAAAAAACTAACAAGTACTAAACCTACTGCCTATCTTACTGACCCTTACCCTACCCTAGCTTAACATTCCAGTCTCAGAATTTTACTTTCCAAATGACAAATTGTTGCAACAATTATTTAAAATTAGTGTTCTAATTAAAAGTGACCATTGTAGCATCGAATAGACATTAACAATTAAATACCGCACCGGCTCCTCTTCTAATTGTTTTATACGTCGTCGCCACGGGGGTAAAATTTCCCAAAACTCCTTAAGGGTTCAGTACAACGGAACTCCATTACTTTTGTCCTACAACCTTTTCTCGTGGGAATTTAATAGTCGCGGCCTATTATTTTGTAGGCTTGAGGTTTTGGATTCTTAAGGCTACAGGGTCAAATCTGGGGAGTTACAATTATTATGGTTGAATTTAGGAAATGAAGTTTGTATGGATTTGGTTTTGATAAAGTAATAAGTATAGTAGTATAGCAGTAATGGTAGTGTATTAAAAAACACTTAAAATTCTTGTTTGTTAACGTTTTTATTAATTGTTGTTTTGTCTTATTTTTCTTTTCCTTCCTGTGGTTAAATTACCTATTCGTGACATATTAGTCGGTGGTTTAACGTGACTTGCTTTGCTACATCTACTAGATTTTTGTGTATTACTATCCACAAACAGCAGCAATCCGGTTGTCTCGCAATATAAAACTCAGTTTACATTTCCCGATCACTGGACACAACGTCGAGGATAAATTCCTTATTTAAAAAATTGTACTTCTTAATTTGAATTACCATTCTTGGGTAGTAAAGGGGAGAGACATTTGAATACTGAATGTTGAGTTTCTTGCGGCGGCGCTTTTTTCCAACAGAAGTCTCCTCTGCTCTGTTACTACGAGTGCTTACTGTATAAAGATTTTTTAATCATTTTATTTTTGGTACGTAGGGTTGTCCAAACAATCCAAACTTGTTCTATCATTTTATTATCACTAGGGTTAGGACGTTTGGTGGCAAACCGTGAGTTTTGCCACCAAAATATATATTAAATGGTGTTTGCATTTAGTTTTTGTACTTATTCTGTCACTAACTATAAGTATTTGTTTAATAGTATATATATTTTTGTATTACCTACACTATTTTATTCCTTTAGCGTTCCGTTCGTCTGTCACAAACGGAGCTGGCGCTGCAGGGCCTGCAGGTGTTTGACACCTCAGCATTATGCTGAGCCAGTGTCCGATTCACTGCCGCGAAGACACACTCACTACTCTTTTTATTGCTGTTTTTGGTTTTTCAATTTTTATTATTTTTGTGTGTTTTATGTGTGTAGTGAATAAAAATCCAAAACCACGAAACGGATTTTGATGCGGTGTTCATCATCAGTTAGACAATTTTTCACGAAAGGTTTTTATGTATGATAACTTTTGGTTTATGTACGAGAGTGTTACAAAAAACTCACGTAAGCCGAAGTAAATGCGCGTCACTTTTTATATATATGTATATGGTTTTTTATCTTTTTTATTTCTATGGCCGTCTGTAGGCTATAAACTATCTCCCTACCAGATTTCAAGTCAATTGGGATAGACCAAAAAAATAACTCACTGTTTTTACATTCTAATTCGAAAGTATGGGTAATTTTAAGAGACCAAGTTCATTAATTTTGTATTTGACCCAATAGTTTTGTTTGAATATCTTTATTTATTTAGCAGACATTTTATGGATGACATATTTTTTTTATTTTGGCTGGCGTTTTCTAATATACTACAACAATTAAATGATGTCTAATTATAAAAAGTGATTGTAATAATGAATTAAAACATACTATTTCAAGCGGTTTTCGCCTAACCCGTAAGATACACCTAGGAGGGCTTCAAGCCAAAAACGAAAGTCAAACAAAGGTAAAATATACTTTTTCTCCCACATGCTCGGAAATGTTAACCTTACAGTCGCAAAATCAGCCCGCGAAGTTCTGAGTTCCAGGTCCAGGCAAAAATTAAAAAAAAAAAAGTTATTATTTACCAGCGGCAGGGGCCGCGAAAATGTATACAAATTTCATTACGTACCTGGTGTTTTACTTTTAAAACCATGTTTGGACTAGGATAACTAACTCCAAACAGCCAAACACTCGTGCAATCAAAATTCTTCCTTGTATATTTTACTTTTTAAATGTCATAGACTAAAAAGTTAAACATTTTCAAACAGCGTTTACAGCGTATTTAAAAGTGTATCAAACAGTTCGACGTTTTTTTTTAGAGAAATTGTGTTCATAAACAAAATAAATTGCCGAAATAACATAAACGCGTAATAATGTTGTAATTTAAACAAAATTTTATTGAAATTGAATTTACGAGTATTACGTTTAAATGTGTGATTTTATTTAATGCTTTGTTTCAGTACTTTTAATCGTAGGTACGTGTTTCGGTTCTTTTTTTTTTCAAGGAAATTTTGACCTATGTTTAATATTTTAACAATTTGTGTTATATTTTCTCGCATTGTTGGAGAAAAGCACTATACAAGCCTCGACCGGGAAGGGCGGTTGCTGGACTCGTATATAGCGCGGCCTCGACTTCGTCTTGGCTAACTTTACTCGTCCCGCAACGGCCTATTTCCCGGTCTGTGCAGTAATGTACTATTGTCGAAATATCCAAAAAAGATAAATATTTCAAAAACTTAATAATGCAGAACGGCTTTAAAACCCCATTCCTCGAAAAGGTTTTCGAATTAGAGTAAATGTAAAAATATGAACAATCCCAATTGGTTGAGGCGTTAAACCGTTATAGAACAAAAAATTAAACACTTTCTCATTTATAAAACTGGTAAGAAAGCATAAGCCCGTTTAGTCATTTAACAGTAATAACCGTTTGCTTTATACGAGTACTAAAACTGTTTCTAAATAAGTGTTTTTAAATAAATAACCCACGTTAAAGCATTATGCCTTTCCCGTCCGTTTTACGAACGGTTTGAAAGTTTTATCGTTTTTTCTTTTTAATACTGAACGGAAATATCATTAAGGCTTTTGTGGTGAACTTTTAAAGGGTAATTGGAGATGGCGTGGCTGAAACTGAACTGCCGCATTCAATATTAAATCGAGGATTAAAAGGTTCCGATTTAGTTGAATGTTATTTTTAGTTGTTAAAACTAATGGCTTTGTATAATTGAAATGAAAAAAGTATTATGATTATCAATAATTGAAGTTTTTTTTGGTGTTTGGGCTGATAGTTCAAATTACTGGAGTCCTAGTGAAAAAGGGTTATAAGTTGATTTAACTCGCAATAACAAAGGGTATATTTATAACCTAAGCAGTATACTAGACTTACTGCCGCACTCAGAGATTTAAATTTTTAATGTTTGTTTAGTGACGTGTTGTCTTATTATAATAGCAAAGAAAGTGAAAGCAGTTACTTTAATCAAGCATTAAATTAGGTTTACCAGGATTAAGAAGTTATAAATACTCAACTTTAGAATCAAAAAACATCGTTAAAGATCGTAGGGTTTCGAAGATTCAACCAAAAACATGCGGAAAACGTGTCATGTTTGAAAAATTCAACTATCGAGAATTTTGTTTTTTAATCGTGTTTTAACGTTTAACAGTCTCAAGTAAATAAGATCAAGTTTAATATATCCAAAGAACATATTACAGTCACCCAATAAAAATGTTGAGCATACTTAGAACCTTGTCATAGTGAATGTCATTGTCATTGTCATATGTGTCATTTGATGTTCTGTTTGAAGTTTACTATGACAACGCACTAAAGTGCTTAACATTTTCATAGGGGTACTGTACATAGGCGTTATGGTTATCGAGCTCCAGATCGCGGAACACTACAGACTTTATCATAGGTGGCCTTAAAACACACACCAAAACAAAACGTAACATTCAACTAAACCTTGCAAACTGTTACGTTTATACCATTTAAATATTGACCATAGAATTTTTCCATTTGCAGGAAGATACCCAACATAAAGTAACACAACATACTATTATTACAGCGAATGCTTTTAAAACAAGTGTGCGGACGATACTTAACTGCATTATGAGGTCAGCGTAAAAGGTACATGATCGCAAAGTGCACTTGGATATTTCTATTTAAGCTGTGTTCACGCTTGCGGGGAAGAATTCATTTGTTTTTGGTCGCGGTCTTAATATTTTTTAAAGTAAATATGAATAGAGATAGAAATTTCAAACAGTTCACGAGTAGTTTTAAAGTAAATGTACATGCAGTAATAAGTAGCAGGATCCACCATTTTGGAATACAATAGTACATTGTTGAAGAGGATAGAAAGTACGCGATTTTTGGACGAGTCATATAGAGGGCCGAAACGCAGTTCGATACAATTATAGAATCCTTCGCTTCGTTCTGGATTCAATGTATGCCCTCGCCGTAAATATGTCATTTTGCTCCCTTGTGACACAAATAAATATACTTTCAGATCTTTAAGCACACAGCTTTACAGGTAACCAAGAGCTCCGGTGTCAGCTTGCACAAAGAAAATGGTTGACACACGGCGGCCCGGAGAAATAACTTCCTAATGGACTGGAATTCCAATACTACAAACATGGCGTCGCAGTCTGTTTTATTAGTTTAGTCATTTCTACCGAAGCGTGAATTTCAGGGAAGTGGCTTTCGTTGAAAATAGTAATAGAAATACCTTTTATTTAACCCAACGCATAACGAAGCAACGAAAAAATACAGAGTTTTCAAAGCCTAGTCAAAATGTATAAGGATAAGTTAGCAATTTTCGAAAATAGACAAAATATATAGGTTTAAAGTAAGCTAATGACAGATCGCATCGAGCGCTTAATTTCAGCTCTATTACGCCCCTTTACTTTCTCAACCTTGTATCTGATGGAATAGTTAGATAGGAAAGTAGTATTTATGCTTTAGGGAACATGAGTGTTTTTCCAATCTTTTTATTCGACAGATACGAGGCTGAGAAAGTAAAGAGACGATATAACTCGAGTCGATATAGAAAATAGAATCGTTATTAGCGTTTGCATCCCAGCTAAGCTTACTAGATTAGTCTCTTTAGGTAAGGTTTCTATAAACAAAATTGTCCAAAAAATATTCAAAAAGGCGCTTCATTTTTTATGACTAAGGTTAGGTTAGATAGCCTTGTGATTTATTCTAAGATAAGACGCAGAGCCAAAATTACTGAAGTTAGAAAACTAAAACCAGCAATAAAAAGGTATTTTATGAAAATCACCTCCCAGCAATGAGTGAAATTTATAATAAATGTATCTATGAGAGTGGATCAACAAAATAGGTGAAGTAATATTTTTCAACACGAGTAGCGTATTCATATTGGTCGACATCTTTGTTGTCCTGAGGCAACAATACTAATCATTATTGGCTTGTTTGATTAAATTGTATCGTTGTTTTGACTGTGGCCGCTATACAAACAATCTTTAATATTTTTTCCGAGTCGTGTCATGTTTTTTATTATAAGAGGTATGAAGCTCTCTGTGTCACACTATTTAATTAAATGTGCTATTAAAGTTTGAGTTTATTTGCCTTCATTTTCAGGCTTTTTGTACACTTTGGGAAACGCTTTTGATAGTAAATACAAATGTATTCTTTGCTGATTAGACGTAAAGAAGCCCAATTAATGTATCTGGTTTTTGCATTAAGCACGATAATTCACATTGTTACAGTCACAATCTTACAAATAAATACTAAACTTATCGATCAAAGAAAATGTTCGACTAAAATATCTTCAACCAAAAGTTTTGACAATATCAAACACTTAGCTAGGTATAGCAGTTCCAGAAAGTTTCTTTTTTGTACAAAGCCTTTCGAAAATATAAAAAAAAACATATTATTGTATATATTTTATTCAGTTAATACCAGAGGGCTATTGTCTAACGCACTCGCAGTTGCAACCGGCTTCAAAGTGGAGCAATTGTTTTCATTTTGTATGCAGACAAGCCTTCGATTTTCAAAATGAAAACGATCGTGATTGCGAGTGCGTTAGACAATAAGCCCTCAGGTCTACACACCCGCGCGAGTCTACGCGAGGCCGAGATACATTGATGTTATTATAAAAGTTTTACAGTCCGTCTCTTATTTAAAGACGGCAGTGTATCTCGGCCTCGCGTCGACTCGCGCGAGTGTTTAGACCTGGCATACCAGTTGATCCAGCAGAGAATGAAATAACTTCCATATTTATAAATTGTAAATCATTTTCTTTTTTAAATAATCATAAAATTGTTTAAGTAAATGGAAGACTTGCTTTATTTATAGAAATTTGATTCACTATTTGATTTCCCGGTACACGCCATTTTTTTCACTCTACCACATTTCCGGCGCTCTCAGTTCGATGACTGAATGTCTTCGACAGTTTTTATTTCAGCTAAAAGTGTTTGGGGAAATTCCATCAGTTTTCTCTATTACTAGACAACGGAAATGAACGTTATCTTTACGAAGCGAAAACATTAGTAATTTGTTAGCAAGAATACACCAAAAACACATACTTCGTTATTTCATTATTGAAATTATATTCAGCATGCAAGCAATAAACATAATAATATTTTATCGATACTAATCTATACTAATATTATAAAGAGGTAATAGTAATAGTAATATTGCAAGTAAGAGTTAATTAACTAAGTGACCTATACATATATTTCAATAGGCATTATCCAAGCTACATAAATATCTATATTTGAATTTTGAAAATTTCACCCGGGTGTACCTAGTCCGTAACGGGCCGAATCACCTAACGCTTTTAACGATGTTTTACGCGATTAATTTAGTTTTTTGCCGATTAAATGCGGAACGACTCAGAAGCGTGGCGCTCGCACTGGCAGACGGTTTGCGACTCAAAAAAAAATATCTATATTTATTTATATTTCTTGATTAAGATACCTAGAAAGAAATGAAGATTAAAAAAAATGTCGATGGATAATCTCACACAAGCTGTAGGCTTGTTATTCATACTTAGTTCTCGCGTTCACCATACAAATATTTGCCCTGACCAGGAATCAAACCTAGAACCGCTAGCTTCGTAAACATGGTCACTACCAACCAGTTTAACTGAGTCGTCAAAAATAATTAATAATTTTATAATTATGTTTTACATTGTGTAAAGGCCCCAAAACTACCCTTTACATGATCTTAACAATGCTCCCTTTTATAAATAAAATATAATACCCCACAATTACCCATCTACCCGCATCTCCATCAAAATTAGACTTTCATCTGTAATTACCGCACACGCTCAATTATGGAAAGGGATCTGCCCTAGTTCGGGACGTCACAAACGACGAATTAAATTGTAAGTCTAACAACGTCAGCGTGGCACTTAAAATTTTCACCGAGCAAGACGGAACCGTAATGTAGCAACGTCCCAGAGGCCCTTAACGAGTGGTACAAGTTACAAGATATAATCCGCACCACGTATTCAGGGCCTCTATTCAACACGGTAAAAACAATATTGGTTTTGATCTGGTATCGTATTGTCACCGTTTTGATAGCTCTTATTTACTTGACAGTAATTGTGTCTGACGTCATAACAATACCATAACAGAGGGCTTATTGTCTAACGAACTAGCAATCACGATCGTTTTCATTTTGAAAATCGAAGGCTTGCCTGCATACAAAATGAAAACAATTGCTCCACTTTGAAGCCGGTTGCGATTGCGAGTGCGTAGACAATAAGCCCCCAGGTTAATTACGATATCGTTTTTACCGTGTCGGGAATAGAGGCGCAGGAAATATGATTTGGCCGTTTGATATCTATTTTGCGATCTTTTTTCTGCGTTAGGACTTACCAGACCTAACCTTAACCTTTCAACCCACTGTGCTGTTTGAAGAATTAGGGCAGATTTACGATTACCTTTTGTTTGATATTAAGTAACAAAAAGATCTTAGTGAAGATTACAGATGGCCAATTCATATTTCCCGAACCAATATGGCGGTTACCGCGCAGGTACAAGATTTAAAAAAATACTTTGTCAAACTGTCAAAGCACAATAACAACCCAATGATTCGTTTTAATTATTGTGTTTTTTATTCATAGGCGTCCCTGATAGTGGTACAAATCAATAAAATACAATCATGATTCATGATATCGTAAAAGAAGTTTAATGTACGAGTACAGGTGCTATTTTAGCTGTGTGAGTCTGACAAGAGTGTGAGTAAAAATCGTAATCGTAAGTTTCATTTTTAAATTATTTCACATAATAACCCTTATCAGAGACCGTCTTTTCATTCAAATTACAGAATAATGTGTCAGTTTTCTAAACACCATGGAGCTTTTGACCATGATTAGAAACATTGTTGATAAGGAACAATTTGTTTATTTATATTACGTTGTGACACATGTTATGAATGAAGTAGTTAACATGGGGCACACTGAGAGCATCATCAGGAAGGGCGATGACAGTCTGTAACCCAGTCAAAAATAAACTTAAAAAAAATACCAATGTAGGGTGATCCAAATCATCCACCCTACCTGCTGTTAAAAAATGTTGAATGGTTTTTAAGACACCCTGTATAACGCGACTTGTTGAGACTGTTTGAAAACACGATTAGAAACAAAATCTTCGATTGTTTTATTTTTCAAAGACGACCCCTTATTCGCATCATTTTGGTCGAATCTTCGAAACCCTACGATCTTTAACGATGATTTTTCATTTAATAGTTAAATACTTAGTAACTTCTGAATATGTGTGCGTGCGTGCGTGCGTGCGTGCGGGCGTGCGTGCGTGCGTGCGTGCGTGCGTGCGACATTTGACCTTGACTGTATATTAAAACACATTTCATCTCCTTACTTGGGCCCGTTTCTAAATGTATATTCTAGATCCCTCAAAGTTTTGGACATACGCACGCATTTTGGGTAGTGTCAATATCTCATTCCAACTCGGGTGTATGGTTTGTCGACTAAGGCATTTCCGTTTGGTTATCTTATAGGTTGCGGAACCGGATATAACTGGATATTTCAATCTGAATATTTAATGGTGTACTTAAAGTGATTGGTTTACCAGGGACTTTACAACTTGTGGGGATAACCTTCTTAAATTGATGTAATTTGTCATGTTTTGACATTTGACACAAAGATTTCTTGGCGGAATACATATTATTATGACTGAATAGTTTTTTCCTGCGATTTTATCCGCTCTGCTTGATTTTTTTATTGCTCAATAGTTTTACTGTAGTCGTTCAAAATCTCGTGAAAGGGTCTTTACGTTTCAAAATAGGAGTATGGGCACATTCCAAGTATCATGAATATCATGATACAAAATTATCAAGCCAGTTTTTTTTTATTCATAATGTTTTTTTCTTTGTTCATAAAAAATACACTTTTTTGAGAGATTGGCTTAAGACAGCGAACGGAAACCATATGTGGGCTATTTAATAATATAATACATTCGGTAACTATTCGATTATTACAGCTACCTCGCTTACCGAATGCAATAAGGGGACAAATCAAAAAAGCAACATTTGGAGAAATTGGGTGTCAAAGTTTTCATGAATGGGTCTGTGTCCGCAAAACAAATGTATTTTCTCTAAATTTGCAGTTATTCATATTGTATTTGGTATTATAGGTTCTGTAGAATATATTCCTTCGTATCAAAACAATTTTTTCAATAAAAGTCACATAATTTTGATATTATAGACATTTAAATATGGACTCTTAGAGTTAAGTCCTTGTAGCACAAAGAATTTGAGCAAATTTTGTTTACTGTGAGAAAATTGTATTCAAAAACAATAATGTTACTTAACTTAACATCTTTTAATGTTTAAGTTAATTAAGGGGAAGTTTAATATGTATAATCAATATTATCATCCATGGCCCAATGTATATTAACCAAACTAAGTAATATATAATTATAACATGTAAGTACGTCTGTATTTCAGTAGTTTTACATAACACTTTATTTATAACTTTTTGTTTATAAAATACTTCACAAATAAGTCAAATATAAAAAAAACCGGGCAAGTGCGAGTCGGACTCGCCCACTGAGGGTTCCGCAAATGACACGGTTAACTCAATTCAAAATTTGGACCGCCTCCGTTCCTTGCATAAAGACCCTGTTTTTTGTGATTAAATTAAAAATGTATATAGTTTTCAGTTTTTTTCCTATATGTATTTGTAATATAAGACGGTATTAATTGCCAAATTTCATAGATCTAACTCATCGGAAAATAACCGTAAGTATAAATTTTGATTCCCTTGATAGTGTCGAAATTTACGTTTTTTGCGGCAAAAACGGCCGTATCTTTTTTTCACGTTAACTAAGAAGTTTGATTTTTCACAACTTCAAAGGACTGTAGACCTGAGTGTATGGTTTTAATTTCAACTCGATACCTCCACGTGCTCCAGAGATAAAGGGTCTTGACAGCCAGACAGACAGACAGACAGACAGACAGACAGACGGACAACAAAGTGATCCTATAAGAGTTCAGTTTTTTCCTTTTGAGGTACGGAGCCCTATAAAGGAATTTCTTATCAAGTTACCAAAAGTTTAAGTGTCATGGTAAATCGTATTTTTTTAAGAAAAACAAAATGGTTTGCCCCTAGTCTATACTTTGGGAACATCTCGTTTACAGTTTAAAGTAAACTTCCCAAAGGGGGTCCTCTGGGAGGACAGGGTGTCGGTCATGATGACGGAGCAAGGGCTTGTGGAACACCTGGGAAGATCCGGATTGATCAACCCAGCCACACCACTGCAGCTCCCGATGTCGCGAATTGATACCCAACCCAACATGTCTATATCTTTCGAGTACTCCTTGTGATCTTTTTAATAAGACATGCAAAGGTGCGGGCTGCGTGGAGGGCGGGAAACTCGAGACATGAAGAAAAAACCAGGACCAACGTGGAACATGTATGTACCTTCCGAAACCCCAAGAGTGCCGGAGGGGAAACCCTAAGGTGCTCAACAAGAGAGTGGTGCTCCTCTGGATGTGCCGTTCTCTCCCAACACACTAGATGTGGGTACTAGCAACACCACAAAGGTGGCGGTAGAGCGAAAACCCAGCCAGCTACCCCAACAAACCCAACACAGTTGAAGGTAAGTGACACGAAAGTGCCGCTACCTTCTTTCAGACGTAGCTTCAAGGCAACGCCTTCGACCTCTAAGTCCAAAAATAACTACTCACCTACACGGGGGCCGTGCTAAGGGACCGCCACACACAAACAAAAAGGCTGCGAGGGGTGGAAGGTCTGCAGGGAAACCAGCAGGACCTCACACACACACGACGGTACATAACAACAAACAACCCGGAGATCGTCCCGTTTGCGGAGAAATCTGCAAGCACGGAGCCCGCACCGGCGTTATTACCCACACCAACAATATCCTCCCAGCTAGATTCTAGCTGAACCCCCTGAGTGTGGCCGGAACAACATTTCAGGGTAAACCCCTAAAAGCTAGAGGAACCCTGAGAATGTGGTGCGGAGACCAGGCAGCGGTGGCTTGGCTCAAGCGGTGCGTGGCCCTCTCATCAGGGGACAAGTTGGTGATCAAGCGCCAAAATGATGTGCCGCGCAGAGTGCGGCATTCTGCTCCCAGGTGTCAGGGACGATTTCGGGGTGGTAGCAAATTGCTTCAAATTCATTACCAGAACACCTGGGTCCAGATTGACCGGTGGCTGCTCAGCTCATCAGCACTGATAGGCAAGGCTGAAACCTTCGCCTTCGTCAGCATCCCGGAGAAAAAGGTGCAGGCCCTTCTGGACTGGACCGCGGCTGCCGACACACATTCTTGTGTGTCCAATATGACTTTGCGGCAATATGTGACAGAGGTACTTCATTAAATTCTATTAAAAAACATGCGACTGATCAGGCGAACGAATTAAGACATGGGATAAGTGTGAGATATGCAGATTAGGGTAGTTGTATATTTCAGTTGTCTTATGGTGGTGGGTAGGGTAGATTCTCGTTCCTCAAATAAATAGCAATTGGTACGGACGTGTCTTATTGCTTCTCCCGAAATAAGTGATCCTGCAGGACTTTGGTGCATATTTCTCAGTGGCGACGAGGTTAATAACGTTTGCACGCGTGGATATTGTGTTTCTGGCGTTATCAGTGCGTTAAAATAAGGAAAATGGCAGTGGGTAAAATCGGACCTTTCGATTTGCACAAAGACAGTTGGGATCTGTACATAGATCGTTTGGAACAGTATTTCGTGGCAAATGACGTTAAGGAGGCAGTGAAAGTGGCTACATTAATTACTGTTATTGGCAATGAAACTTATGAACTGATGGTAAATTTATGTACACCGGTTAAACCATCAACTAAGCAGTTCAATGACCTTATTCAAATTATGAAAACTCACCTTCAGCCTAAGCCGAGTCTACTTGCGGAGCGGTTTAAGTTTCGGCAGCGAACACAAAAACAAGAAGAAACCATAGCGGAGTACATAGCCGAGCTAAAACGACTGTCAAAGAATTGCGGGTTCGACGAAAATAATTTAATTGAAAATTTGCGGGATCAGTTCGTGTGCGGGTTACGGAATGACAGCATACGACAAAGACTTTTTACGGAGGAGGACGTCCAGTATGCGCGAGCGTTGAGACTGGCAGTGGCGATGGAGTCAGCAGAGGCTAACGCGGCATTAATGGAGGATCGAATACCGTCCAAGAGGGACAGGACTTCGGATTTTACACCAGCGTTGCATCAGCTGAGTTTCACCACGGCCACGGGGCGAGCTAGGAGCAAGCCGGCACAGGCGGCGGACGACCGGCGCGCGCCGCGCGATAAGGCGCGGGCGGCGGGTCCAAGTCACTCAAGCGGAGCGGGTAGCGGAGGCGGATGGAGCTCGAGGCAACCGCCAGCTGCTACAAATTATGCCAGGGGATCATGTAAAGCTTGCGGCGGACAACACTTTACGAATGATTGTAAATTTAAGATTTACGTTTGTCGAATTTGCAATAACGAAGGTCATTTAAAGAGGGTATGCCCTAAATTGCGGGGGGAGGTACCCTTTCATAATGTAGAAGACGGACGATTCTCAGATTCGGAGGAATCTGGTACAGATAGTGAGGAGGTAAATAATTTTTCCATTGATTCAGAAGAATTAAAAAAGTTTGTACCATACACCATTGTATTAAGTGTTGATGATAAATGTTTAGTCATGGAAATTGACACAGGAAGTACGATTTCTTGTATAAGTTATGATTGTTTTAAAGAGTTATTTTCGGATAATAATGAGTTGAGGCAAACTGATTTAACGTTGCATTATTACACGGGGGAACGGGTGGTGCCCGTGGGTAAATTTACACCGCGGGTCAGATTCGAAACCAATGAAAAAAAATTAGATTTATATGTAGTAAAGTCGGGTAAAACTAGTTTACTGGGAAGACAATGGTTACAAGAGTTGGGTGTCACGGTAGGGCCGACAACGTTGCATTGTAATAATATAAATACGTCATATTTTAACGTGGGAAACTTTAGTTCCAGTTATCGTGATGTGTTCAGCGAGGGTCTCGGGAGGTTCACCGGCGGGACGGTGGGGTTCCGGCTGCGCGCGGGCGCCGCGCCCGTGTTCCTGCGCGCGCGCCCGCTGGCGTACGCGCTGCGCGAGCCGGTGGAGCAGGAGCTGGCGCGGCTGGTGCGCGAGGGCGTGCTCACGCCCGTCACCACCTCCGACTGGGCCACACCGATAGTGCCGGTAATGAAAAAAGATGGGTCTATTCGTATTTGTGGCGATTTTAAATTAACGCTCAATAAATCGTTAGAAGTGGATCATTTTCCGTTGCCTAGGGTAGAAGATTTGTTGACTAAGCTACACCGAGGGAAAAAGTTTTCCAAGATAGATTTATCGCAGGCGTATGCACAGTTCGAATTAGACGACGTATCCAAACAATACACGGTCATCAATACACACAAGGGGTTATTTCGATACAACCGATTAATTTATGGTTTAGCTTCTAGTCCGGGCATATTCCAAAGAAAACTGGAACAATTGTTTGCTGGTATGCAATGGGTAGGAGTTTTCTTAGATGATATTATAATTACTGGACCGGACGATCGAACGCACTTAGAGACGCTGACCGAGGTATTTGAAAGACTAAAGCTATATGGATTAAGAGTAAAAAAAAACAAATGCACTTTCTTTGCAGAATCGGTGACTTACTTAGGGTTCATGATCAGTCAAAAGGGTGTACACACATGCTCAGACAAAATTGATGCTATAAAACAGGTACCAGAACCCCGTAATGTATCGGAGTTGCGATCTTTTCTTGGGCTGGTGATGTACTACGCAAAATTCGTTCCAAATGTAAGCACGGTACTAGCACCCTTGTACAAATTATTGCAGAAAAATTCAAATTTTGTATGGTCGGAGGGTTGCCAGCGAGCTTTTGAAAACATAAAAGATTTGTTAGTTTCTAGTGCGATTTTGGCACACTATTCACCGGATCTACCATTGGTATTGACGACGGACGCCAGTAGTGTCGGGGTCGGGGCAGTGATCTCGCACCTGATGCCGCAGGGCGAGCGTCCAGTAGCATATGCGTCGCGGACGCTTATCTCCGCAGAAAGAGCATATTCACAAATCGAACGGGAGGCATTAGCAATAATATTCGGAATTAAAAAATTTCACCAATACCTCTATGGGCGAAAGTTTACGTTGCGCACGGATCACAAGCCGCTCGTATCTATTTTCGGGGATAAGTCAGGTATACCCGTGATGGCCGCGAGTCGGATGCAGCGCTGGGCGGTGCTGCTCGCGGGGTACGACTACAGCATCGAGTACGTGCGCAGCGAGCGCAACGCGGCCGACGCGCTGTCGCGCCTGCCCGCTAACGTGCGCTCCGCCGACGAGGCGCGGGGCGCGCGCCGCGAGGAGCTTACCTACGTCAATTTTGTTCAAAATTACTTGCCCATTACTAGAAAGTCAGTACAGGACCAAATTAGTAGAGACAGCGTTTTAAAGAAAGTCATGCTGTTTATACAAGCGGGGTGGCCACACGCTTGTACAGAGGATTTCCTCCGGCCATATTTTATAAGGCGTAACGAATTATATGTAGAAGCGGGCTGTATCGTATGGGGATATCGTTTGGTGATACCGGCTAGTTTGCAGGAAATCCTATTAAATGAAATTCATATTGGACATATGGGCATTGTAAAAATGAAAAGCATAGCACGAAGTGTTATGTGGTGGCCTGGGATAGATGCCGCTATAGAAAAAATGTGCAAAGAGTGTCGTACCTGCGCGGCGGAGGGAGTGGCGCCACCGCGCGCCGCGCCGCAGCCGTGGCCGTATACCACGGAGCCTTGGACGAGGCTACATGTTGATTTTATGGGTCCGTGGCATGGTAATATGTTTTTAATAATTATTGATGCGACTACCAAATGGATTGAAATTTTTAAAATGACTCGAACAACGGCTTCCGCGGTTGTTAGAGTAATGCGGGAGATATTTGCAAGGTTTGGTCTGCCCAGGGAGGTGGTCTCAGATAATGGTCCTCCTTTCTCGAGTAACGAGTACTCCGATTTCATGACCAATAATGGTATCAAGATAACGTTTGCTTCACCCTATCACCCGTCATCCAACGGGGCGGCAGAGGGCGCTGTAAAACTGTGCAAGCGGGCAGTAAATAAGGCGGCGAGAGATGGCAGCGACGTGGACGTCGCCTTGCAGGCGTATTTGATGGCCTATCGCAACGTGGAGCATGGAACCACGGGCGCGTCACCAGCCATGCTTCTGCAACGCCGGTGTTTACGTTCGCGTCTAGATCTCTTAAAAATTCATAGGCAGGTAGGGGATAGGGTTTGTGAGAAACAAAAAAAAACAAGTAGACTACGCGGGCGGCAGGACGCGAAATCTGGATGTGGGTGAGACGGTGTTAGCTCGCAATTATAGTGCAGGGGAGAAATGGGTACGGGGACAGATTAGTGAAAAGCTAGGGTCGCGGCATTATATCGTAGGTAGGGAAGATGGTCCACTTATGAAACGTCACATTGATCAAATTAAAAGAAATTCGTCAAATACGTTTCAGTATCCCACTTCGCCCACTACCGGTACTTCGGAGGATGAATCCCAAGCGCAGACCAGTGCTAGTCAGTCGGAGGTGGAGGACCCCGCGCCGCCGCCGCCAGCCGCGCCGCCGGCGACCCCCCCGTCCACGGTGGACATTCCGAAACGACTGAGAAAGCCCCCTAAAAGATATGGTTTTGATTTCGACTAAGATTTGTATTAGTACGTAAGTTTTGTCAATTAAGTAAGAGGGTGTGAGATATGCAGATTAGGGTAGTTGTATATTTCAGTTGTCTTATGGTGGTGGGTAGGGTAGATTCTCGTTCCTCAAATAAATAGCAATTGGTACGGACGTGTCTTATTGCTTCTCCCGAAATAAGTGATCCTGCAGGACTTTGGTGCATATTTCTTCGCCTATGTACATTATCTATATTGATGCAAACATGTCTTGTAATAGAGAATGTCAGCCAGTTTAGATTTTTGGCTTATCGTATTCTTCATTAAAAACAAAAAATTGCTTTAAAAAAATCATGTCGATACGTCAAATACTTTTCGAGATATTGAATTTTAAACTTCGTATGCGGCGCTCGAAACTCGGCGGCTAGCGCTCACGGATGATGACGTCATCGTTCAACTGCGGTACGCGCCCTTATATGAACGAGTAAGTTTACAGGGCTATATATTTTTAACCGTAATAAGTAGCCAGTTGAAATTTTCACAGAATACGTGTTATTATAAAATCTATCGTTTAAAACTATAACATGAACAATAAATCAAATCCCAATAGGGGTCCCCATACAAGAAGCATGAAAAAAAATCTTTTGTTTTAGCATCTTTATACGGATTGTATTTTTATAATGACTTCTTATTTTGATCCTATTTTAAGCTTATATTGTGGTCTAATTTTCATTGTTTACGACTAAGTAGCAATCTTGAGTAAAACTTCTACAAATATGTGACAAAACTGATTTTATCAACACGATGGTTTAGGCGGTCACCCATCCTGTTTTAGACTACGCTTGTAGTTGCTTAAAAGATAAAGATAAAAGATAAAAGATGTTTATTCAGTAAGTAGGCCGCACGGGCACTTTTACACGTCAATAATCTACCAGCGCTTCGCAAGAGACCACTGCTGAGAAGAAACGCCGCAAGAAACTCAACAGTCAGTCGTTTTTTAAACATTTCTTATGATATGATATTATACAACGAAAAATAAAACTTAACCTAGTATTATATAAAACAATGAATGTAACAAAAATATGTCTATATATATCATGCGTAGTTGAGCAGGAAAATGTGTCAAAACTCAAAATTTCTACAAGAACTCATAAATAGTAAATATAAGAAATAAATAAAAATTAAAAATTATACTTACCTATGACGGTGCAAAACAACACATAATTAGTTTCGATACATTCCCCTACAGAAACCGTGTCCCCTAGACAATACACAATGTTTATATATTGGTATGATTAGGTTATTATTAAGATATTTAGGTGTTTAATTTAGGCCAAGCATTTTTATCTGTTAGATAGTCTTCGACCCTATAGTAAGCTTTAGACATCAACGACTTTTTCAAGTAATTTTTAAGTACTGGAAATGGTAACTTTAAAACTTCGTCAGGTAATTTATTATAGAAATGAATGCATTGACCTACAAATGATTTATATACCTTACGGACACGAAATTTTTTAATAGCAATTTTATTCTTATTTCTTGTATTCAAATTATGTATGTCACAATTCTTAATAAAAGAGTCTTGATTTTTAATGACATAAATAATATTCTCATAAATAAATTGTGATGCTACTGTCAAAATATTAATTTCTTTAAATAATAATCTTAAGGAATCACGGGAGTTTAGGTTATATATAGAACGAATGGCTCTTTTTTGTAACACGAAAATAGTTTGTATGTCAGCAGCTTTTCCCCAAACAAGAATACCGTACGACATAACACTATGAAAATAACTATAATAAACTAAGCGAGCTGTCTCAACATTGGTAAGTTGTCTAATTTTCCTAACAGCATAAGCTGCCGAACTTAATTTACCTGCTAGTACTGCTAAATGGGGACTCCATTGCAAGTTTTTGTCTATAGTTATTCCTAAGAAAAGTGCCTTATCCACCATTTCCAAACACTCATCATTTAGAAAAATACTAGATTCTACCGGTCTAACATTAGGCAAAGCGAACCTAACACATTTAGTTTTCTTAGCATTAAGTAGCAAATTGTTACTAGTAAACCAATTAAGTACTTTACCTAGCGTCGCGTTTAACCTACTATAATCAACGGATTTTCGGTCTACCTTGAAGATCAATGATGTATCATCAGCAAATAGCACAATATCGCAAAGGTTAACTACCGCGGGTGGTAAGTCATTTATATAAACGAGAAATAAGAAAGGACCTAATATAGAGCCCTGTGGCACACCCAGTTTAACAGCCGCTCCAATGGACTTTGTTTGGTTTACAACAACCGTTTGTGTTCTATCACTAAGATATGAAGACATAAGATTTAGAGAATTATTTGACAGACCATAATGTTCTAATTTTAATATAAGAGTCGCGTGATCTACACAATCAAAAGCTTTGGAAAGGTCACAAAAAATTCCTATTGCATCACAAGATGTCTCCCAAATATTGTATATATATTTAATGAGTATAGATGCTGCATCAGTTGTGGATCGTCCTCTGGTGAAGCCGAACTGATTACTGTTAAGCAGTTTATTTCTATTGAAGTGACCTAACATATCTTTTAACATTAACTTCTCAAAAACTTTACTTAAAACAGGTAGAATAGAAATGGGTCGGAAATTCGTTAAATCACTCCTCTCGCCCGATTTAAAAAGTGGTAGGACTTTACTATATTTCATAAGATTTGGAAAGACCCCCTCTAAAATGCAATTATTGTAGATTAAAGCTAAGTGAGGTGCAATTATATCTATGACATGGTGGATGACTTTAACTGACGTTCCCCATAAATCCTCCGTTTTTTTCAAACTGAGCGATTTAAATGCCTTAATAATAGAAACTGAATCTACGTGGGTAAAATCAAAGCTTATATTACATTTAGTCACATTAGCACAAAGTAATTTTTGAGCTCCAATCGCAGATGATTGAAGACATTTCGTGGTATTAATGGCTATGCTGGAGAAAAAATCTTCGAACGCTAAGGCCACGTCTTTATTTGATGTGATTTGTTTGTCACCCTTGTTTAGGGTGATTTGATTATCGCGAGTTTTTGTATTACCCGTTTCTCTATTTATAATTTTCCACACAGTTTTTACCTTATTGTCAGAAGCTTTGAGTTTAAGACTTAAGAAATTTGACTTAGCAGTTAAGCAAACTTGCTTAAAGGTCCTCGAATAATTCTTAACGTAAACTACGAAGTCATCGTTCTTGTTCTCCTCTCTCTCTCTATATAGTTCATAAAGCCTATTTCTACTTCTAAGAATGCCTACAGTAGCCCATTCACTAAACTTGGTTTTTGACCCAGAAACAGTTTTCATCTTGAAATTGTTATTAAACTGGTGAAGAATTACACCGAACAAATCATTATAAATACTATTAGAATCCTTATGTGAAAAGGATAACCCACAGATATTACTCTGAACTTTATTTTTAAATAAATCCAAACGATTACTGGTTATGGGTCTGTATGTTATTGTCTGTGGTTCTTGATGAACATCATTTAAAAAAGAAGCCTTTTGGCCACTATGATCAGAATTAAAGCAATTAAATATTTCCTTATCCAAACATTCGCAATTACAAAAAATATTGTCTAAACAGGTTGCACTTGAAACACCTATCCGTGTAGGTTCAAAGAACAAATTATCTAAGTTAAAAGATTTAAATAAACTTAAGATTTTAATAGTATTATTTGACGATTCAAGTAAGTTAACATTAAAGTCTCCACAAACAATAACATGCTTTTGGGTTTTAGATGCTAATTTTAACACATTTTCCATACTGGATTCAAATGTGCTGAAATCAGCCGATGGTGGTCTGTAAACACAAATAATTATGTAATTTTCTAGTTCTACGCTAGAAATTTCTACAAGCCTTTCTATCGACAGCCTAACAATATCTTTCCTTTCTTTTGATTTTACTGTACTTTTAACAATTATTAAAGAACCACCATGAATGGCGGATTTTCTGGCAAAAAAACTAACTAATTCAAAATTAACAAAATCAAAAATTAATTGATCAGGTCTAAGCCAATGTTCAGTGATACACATAATTTGTACATTTTCAGTATCTAAAAATAATCCTATTTCTAATTCTTTGCTGGAAAACCCTTGAATATTTTGATGAATTATATTTATACTCAAAGGTGTTTCCGCTGTCCTATAATTTAGTTTAAATGATTAGGAATTGCATTTGTACCACTATTATATCTATTTGGCTCTATATTAAAAAACTTAACTTTGTAAGTCGTAATACTCGTAATTATTTTTACGAATTCGTTTTGATGTTACTATGGTAGTTATCGTTAGGTATCTATTGTTTTGTATTACATACAGTTTAACTAAACAAACTTTCCGTCACTGACCGGCTTTTCTGTTTGTAATGTTTGTCGAGTAAGTTGGTTAAATAAAATTAGAATAATAAATAGGCACTTTTAATTTTGGGTTCACCGTTTTTTACATAAAAATACCAATAAAGTATGTTGATAGCTAAGGTGAAACATGCCAAAAATTAAAAACCAAGTGCGAGACGTGGGACACAGGCGGCCGAGCCTGCAGAGTACAAAGATATGTATACATTTGTGGCCCTTATTTCAATGGAATAAGGTGAAAAAGTGTATACATATCTTTGTACTCGACTGTACTATTCAACAATATTATGATTCACGCAGTTCGCTATATACGCGGTCTCGTACAGCGTACCCGTAGTTTTAAGTGATCTTACTCGTTTAAAATGTCGGAGCCGTAGAAGTCAAGATTGTCCTCTATTGTACCAAAGTGTAACAAAGGGCGTTGGTCCCACAAAAAAAAACCAACACACACTACCTTGAGTGAGGAACCTGGTAGCGCCCGCGCGCGAAATTTGAAATCGATGTAATGAATACACGAAGTATCAGAACTACTACTAGGTCAATCAAAAAATCATGTTTTATAGTTCGTTCTTTTATACGGTAGCGATATTAATTCTATATTACTTAACACGAAATTTGTAAAGAAGGCCTACCACCAAAGTTAAGCAACCACCGCTTACCTAAACATCGTGTTGATTTAAACTAGGCACTTTTTAACATATTTGTAAGAGATTTACTACAGTTTACTGTTTGGTCGTAACTATATATGTTAGTATGGAGTTTAGATTATCATTTAAGCTTAATGTGACACCGAAATAAAAAGCTATCATACAAATACAACCCGTATTTCGTCTTCCAAAGTTAAGCAACTACACGCGTAGTCTAAAACAGGATGGGTGACCGCCTAAACCATCGTGTTGATAAAATCAGTTTTGTCACATATTTGCCGAAGTTTTACTTAAGATTGCTATTTAGTCGTAAACAATGAAAATTAGACTACAATTTAAGTTTAAAATAGCATCAAAATTGGAAGCCATTATAAAAATACAATCCGTATAAAAATGCTAAAAATAAAGATTTTTTTTCATGTTTCTTGTATGGGGACCCCTCTTGGGATTTGATTTATTGTTCATTTTATAGTTTTAAACGATAGATTTTATAATAACACGTATTCTGTGAAAATTTCAACTGGCTACTTATTACGGTTAAAAATATATAGCCCTGTAAACTTACTCGTTCATATAAGGGCGCGTACCGCAGTTGAACGATGACGTCACTCAAGCAAGATGGCGTCCACGCGCTTTAATATTATTGACCCAAATTTCAAACGTTTGTAGAATCAAAACTACTGGGTCTATTTGAATGAAATAAAAAGTATTATGTTTGTTTATTTATAAACATTACTGTTACAAAGTTTCAAGCGATTTGGCGTACCTACTGACATTCTTCATTGTTTATGTGCAATAAAGAGTTTACATACATACATACATACATACATACATAAGACTTCAGCAGAATTATTTGCTTGTATAAGAATATTAATTAACGTCATAATTATATAGGTACATACTTTCGTTCTATAATATATTGTGACAGTTTTGCAGACTATTTTTTAAGAAAAACATGTAATTTTTTGGTTAATAAATAAACAATAAATAAAATAATAATAAATAATTAACTCTAATTTAATATCATTTAACTTAATATATTATCTTGTATGTAAAATACAAGTGCGGCCGGACATAACGGATTTAATTAACAATATGTATAAAATACTAAGGCAGGTACTTACCGTTGAGGTGTAATCAAATGACGCTTAGTTCTTTTATATTTTCTTCGATTCATTGAGAAAGCAAATGAAAAAGTAGCGGGGACAACTTAAAAATTAATTTCAAAAATTATGCAATACGGGCACAACTAAGAAATGCCTTTGTAGCACAAATTATCGCGTGCGATTGCGGCGAGTGCAAGCGGCCGACTGGTGATGGGCCCATATAGCAGGAAAGGGATAGATCATTTCTCTTAGTGCACAAAAGACATAAATGCCCTCTTTGGTCTGTTACAGTATACTTTTGACTAAAGTCTTTAATGCATACAGTAAAACGAGCACTTTACATCACGATTCCGTAATAATCTCAAATCTCGAAAATTTTGAATTGTGCCCTTATTGCATTCGGCAGGCGACCTATCCAATTAGTTTTATTTTTTTTGCTCTGAGTAAAATACAAAAAATATCTTCATAATACATAGACTGCTAAAATCATAACCCTTCCTGTTGGCTTTGTCGCAGTCGGGTAAAAAAAGCTTGTTTAAATCAATATAAGTCTTTATTAAAGTGGACCCCCACTACCATACATACATACATACATTAAATCACGCCTGTTTCCCAGAGGGGTAGGCAGAGAACACTTCACCCCCACAACCAAAGATCAAAATATGTTTTTTATGGAAATAAATACAAGCAAAGTGCATTTAATATAGCTTTTAAATAGGTATTTTCAAAGTTATTGTAACTAATGTCAAATCTTAAACAGCGCGGTCCTAGTTTTGATGAAATTTAGAAAGCATACGAAATCCTGTGGCTATAACTAATAATAAATAATAATCGGTAACTTATTTAGTAAGTATTTTTCTTTCTCCATTTCCGCTGCTTCATAGATCAAGTTTATATTTTATTTTGCCAACTGTTTGCTGTGTGATTTTCCAATGTGGATACATAGTCGTGTTCTGCGATGCGTTCGACACTGGCGCAAAAAGAACTGAATTCTTTTTTACAATAAAACTCTGGCGGTTCTGCGTAAATTTTATCCAATTTACGCTCTGGGCCACTATTCCAACATTGGCTAACTTTTTGATAGCATGAGGTAAATAACTGTGAAACTGATGGCAATAGGGCTTTTGAGATAAAATTAGCGACCTTAAGTTTGCAAATCTGTGTACTAGTAAAGAATGCATCAATGCTAGTAACTTCAACAGCTGCAGGCAAGGTAAATGTGAGTTGGGTTTGGATTCGAAATCGAATTCTAATTGGAATATGATAATTCCAGCCGTGTACTGTACGGAACCCTTTGCGCGAGTACGAATCGCACTTAACCGGTTTTTACATACGATTTTCTTGCTGTATCTTGTTCCAAGTGTGTCCTGGGGTGTGATTCTCTCAAAAACGCGGTCGTACGAAAGAACGAGTGAATGTCGCAGCGGCTGGTTTAAGTAGTTCCGTCAGAGCGAACAAAACACATTTTAGCGCGTGTATTTTTAATTTGGCAGCATGAATGGCTTCTGTCGATAAGATCGAACGTATAGGGCTGCCTAATTGAAAATGCACGATCTAAAATGTAATTTGTTCGCTCTGACGGGACTACTTAAACTCGCCGCTGCGACATTCACCCGTTCTTTCGTCCGAACGCGTTTTTGAGAGAATCACACCCTGGCTAAGAAATTAAAGCCAAGGCAAATAAACTAAGCATTTAAATACAGAAGCAGCACCCGGCCATTAATAGCAAGTTATGTATCGCAGAGCGTAAAGCCTGTGACGTCACAGGATCCTTTAGTGCCGCGTCGTGAGCTAATTGCCCGTAAATTCCCTTCCCTACTCATTTATTAAATTGCATACGGAGGTTTAATGTGCAAACTATGAAGCTTAGATAACATGCATTAAAAAGTGCATTGTGCAATTTATTATCTGTTCTGAGTACGGAGGTGAAAATTATTTAGAGGAAAAAATTAAATTGACTGTCATTCGAAAAATTCTTATACGTTTGATAAACTTCCATTTATATGATGTTAAAAAAAACTCTACGGATGTTGACAATTTGGAATTGATTTTTCTAAGAAATATACAATTCACAATCTTTTAATCCTAACTATTGGTAATTCAAATCAAAAAATTGGAAAATGAGCAATTTAAGCCAAACATATTTCATACTGTCCCACCCTTAAAGTGGCTCAAAACACAAAATCGATAGGTGTGACGACTAGTGTAGAAAAAATGAACGTTTCCTTCATTTATTGCAACAACGCTTTCTTTCGAGAAACATAAAATATAGGAAGCAAAGGCCACTAATGTGCTGTGCAACTAAAACGCTTCACGAGAACGAATGGAAAATCAGCTGCCCAAAGCACTGCAAAAAGATGAAGAAGGTTCATAGCTTCACTATTTATACCTCCTGTTTTCAAAGACTTCCACTGCTGGACATAGGTTATCCCTAAAGCAGGGTTTCCACTGCGAGCGGAGTGGGCCCCGTCAGGACTTGGTTCAGCATACATCGGTGACAACAAGTGTTTCCACCGCGAGCATACCTTTTGAAGGCACCGTTGTATGCTAAACAGAGTCCGTACGGGGCCTGCTCCACCACACAAGTTCGCCACAAGGACCGTCCTGCACCGTTGGTATCCATCGGTTTCTCTCAACCTTAACCACGTCATCAGTCCACCTTGTTGGATCTCTACCCACACTTGCGTCGAGGTGCCCCTGCCGAATGCGCTCACTCGTAATAGCATGGCACCTACTCGAAAGACGCAGAGGGTTTATCGCTGGGTTTAAAGTGCCTGCTGCCTGTTGGCGTATCCTTACGACCCATATCCAGGCGACCGTGGTGGTATCTTCTTTTTCTTTTATCAACCTATTACCACCCAACTGCTAAGTGAAGGTCTCCTAGGTGATGCGTAAATACAATTCCACAGGTGTTAAAAAAAACTTTATCCACGTTGAACCATCGGCCATCTTCACCCGCAGAACTCCTTTATTACAATTAAATCAACATCGACATGAATAGACGTTGCGTTGCACAAACCGGGAGTTTGGCCTGGCCGTGCAAGTTGCGCGCCGGCGCGATCTGTCACTATGCAGAGCGGGCGGAGTGCCGCCGTAAATAACACGGGGTAAGTTTAAGCGTGGCAGAGCTAGCTGGATGGAACTGGCTTGTTGTTTAATTTTTTGAATACATTGCCAATAATATGTTAAAATTTTGTTTGTAAGATTACCAGCAGTGTAATTTTACTTATCCCTTCAAGCGGCAAGAAAACTATAAGTAGTTAGTTTAAATTTGAATTTTGAGTTAATGTCATAAAGTATAAATAAAATTGTTTCTTGACAGCAGCCGTTATACGGTTGCTTGCCACTCGAAGGGTTATGTGTGTTTAAGGACGGTGGTCATTGCGTTCACAATAACACGGTCGATTTTGACAGGTGAAATGTGACTTTGTTTTAAATCTCGCACTATCCACACGTATTCCTAGTCGAGATAATTAATAAATTTTATAATGGCCATTTCACAAGACCCGTCCTGCTACAAATAGGTAAACTGTTGCCAGATATACTTTTATGTAAGAAATATAATATTAATAAGCAAAAAGCAATATTGTAGGTACTGTATGGTTCAACTCAACCATTCAATTTTGTTCCTACTTTTGCTCTCTCGGAGAAATCTACTCGTAAGAGGGACACAAGGATGTATTTTTTAAAATTAAATGCAGGTAAATGATGACATCCTAACGTGGGTTATGACGTCATCATTCCCAACACTAGTCTTATTTTGTCTCCAAATTGTTCCGTACAAAATGCCGTTTGCTACCACTATTTTTAAACTGTTTTTTGTTTGTAATTACAGAATAATCTAGAACTTTAGCTCCACGTCGCAACTTTTCCCCGAAGGCGTATATTTCTCTATACACGGGTGTCCCGGTATCTAATAAAGTGGTCACAGCCGAAGCAAGATTAACAGCTCCAGTTTATTATTGTTTGCATAAGGGCGCGAGCATGGTAGCGTTGTTCTTGATGCTTCAATGTGTAGCGTTTTTGCAACAGTTGTTTTTTTCTTTATTGTGAAATACAGGCGTTTGCCTGCCAGGAAGACCTCAGGCAAAGTGGTGGAGCTACCTTTTTGGACATAGGTCTACCCGAAGAATCAGATCTTAACCAGAACAAAACCAAGGGTGCTTTTAATAACCCTATATTGTATCGTAGATGAAAAATGTAAGCAGGAAGGTTTTTCCAAGCTTTATGAATCATTGCGTATAAGTGTGTAATTCTGTTCTTTGGTGCGGGAGAGAGCAAGGATGATTGTCAGGGACACAAAGTCAAAGAAAGAATAAAAAAAATGGAATTTATAATGATAGGTATGAATCAGAATTATAAAAATACAATGCGTCTTTCCTAACGTCTCCAGAGTAGCACATGGCGTGCCCTATTCTCGCGTGTTTCCTTTATTAATAAAATGAATAAACACGTTGCAAGTTATTATTTCTCGGCGTCTTAAAGGACTTAGGACACCACATATAATATTAAAGATTTGGAAGAATAATGATTATCTATACAGTATGTAAATGGTATACGGGCGTTCCTTTCAACTGTGGTTAGTGTAGCCCCTAATGAGCATAATTTAGGCAGCTTTTGTTAAAAATTGAATAAATAAAAAATTACTATACAAAATAATTTAACACGCAATGTATAACAAAAAATGCAATGAATTAAAAACGCAATTAATGATGTCATTTTAAAGTTATGACAGATGGACTTAGATGCACATTGCGGGTCGATAGTATGTTCAAAAATTAATAACGGTGTATACGTTAGCGTAATCAAAATAATTCTTTCTGTTTATGATTAGTAGAGTCTTAATCTATGTCCATTTTTAATAAACGCCCGTATACCATTTACATACTGTATAAGACGGTGAAAGTACAGTTTTTCTGAAAGTTTTCGTACAAGACTATCAGAAAACAGGTAGTGATTCAACATAATCTCTAAAAGTTTTTCACTACAATAATATGAGAGACTCTCTGCCGTTTTGTTGAAATATTATTGGTCGAAATTAATATTCCCCTTTGCAATTTATTGTTGTCACAAGTCTAACCTTACCTAAGCGACTTAAATAAATTATTATTTACGTTGGTTGTATCCTAAAAAAGAATACAAAATTAAATAACCTTTTCGGAAAATATTAAATTTTCTTTTTTTTTAGGAACGACACATTTTGACCAAAAACATCTCGCCCAAGCAGCCAGGCACCGTTAGAAAAGGTTACCAAGAAGCTAATACTCGGTGAAATAAGAAACACATCGAGCAGCGTACAACTCAGGATAATCTGCCTTGATATTATAGGTGAGCAACAAGTGTGAACCCAGCCTCGCCGTCAGTTCACCAGGCTTTGTATAAATTAAGTGTGAAAACGACAAATGCTCGAATTTATCATTCGAGAACGTGAGCGTTTCCATATTGGTATAATACGAGCAATTTAATTTCGCGGTGAGACGGTTGTTTTAAAACGCGCCGGGTTATATATATGGTTGCGGTTGTTTGACGGGAGATGACGCTGTTTTTCAAGGTTAATGATTTGGCTGTCAGTTTGAATATAAAGAGGATGAATAAGAAAATAGGTTTATGGAAAAAGAAGGGAGTCGAATTCATGATTCTTCGATTCCAAAGGTTCATTCAGTATTATTATTGTTTAAAACTTGGTTTACACTACGACACTGTATACCGTACACAGTGTATACACCGAGTGTCTCTAGTGTGAACGCTTAGATATTCAGTGTATACTCTAAAACGTTCGTAGTGTATTAGTGCAGTAGTCTAGACCTAGCTTTAGACTTGTCAATTTGATGTAAGTAAGCTATGAAGTTTAAAGTATGTTGCTATTAAATAAGAAGTTATTAAATGGGTAGCGCAGCGCCTCTACACATTTTTATATGAGATTTTTATGTGACACTAAGACGCCCGCGGCTTCGTACGCGTAGAATTAGTTTTCTTCTTTTCCGCTTATTTTAACCCTTTAGGGTATGAATTTCCCAAAATCCCTTTTAGTGTACCACTAGGATATTCAAGAGGTGTGGGTTGTGCGTTGATCGATCAGCCAGTCAGTTTTTTATATACAGGGTGTTAGGCAGAAGGTTGGACAAACTTCAGGGATTAACTCTGTAGGTCATACTCATCAACTTTTATTTTGGGTCCAACATAAAAATCGCGAAAAAAAAACAGCTGTTCAATACAAACTTTGAGAGCTAAACAGCCGAAATGTATGGAACAGCTGTTTTTTTTCACGATTTGAATGTTGGTCCCATAATAAAAGTTGATGAGTATGACCTACTAGAGTTAGTCCCTGAATGCCATACAAAAGGAGTTTTATTTCGCAGCGTATAATAAAATAATTAATTTCGACTATCAACATCCTATATAAAATTACGCTGTGCCTTTGAATAAGCAAACACTAGAACAAACTTTTGCAAACTACAGGGTGTGAGAAGTCAGAACGAAATTCACAATAGCACGGCAATTGCATAAAAGTGAGCACGAAAACACGAAATAGTTCTATTTCAAACTAAGGCCATTCTCAGCGTTCACTAACAGAACTTTGGAATTTAAACATTTTACAGACATATTGGTTCAGTCTGGGCGAAAAATAAGTTTAAAGTTCGAGTACAAAGTATTAGTTTTTCTGTACAACTTCACCCTCAGCCAAAAAAAGTGCAAAACGGAACGAAAGCGATTTGGAAACTGCTAAATTGTAACTTGACCAGTTAAACGGAGTTCGCCCGCTTTTTTCGGTTTCCGAGCCTTTCAGTAATTGAATTTTGTTTTAGCAGTTCATTACACGAAATAATCTGCTTGATGGGGCATTTTCAGCGTCGCTCAAAAATTAAATTCTTTTTCAACCCGGAAGAATTATAGCGGATTTTCAAAGGAGTACTCTTTTGAATTGAGAGTTTTAATAAAGACGGTTCAAATTTGGTAAAACGTTCTAGATACAGACATACAGGGATTATACAGGGTGTCTTAAAACATGGGATCCCTTTGAAACGCATAAACTTTTTACGCATAACGTATCTTTACGCATAATTTTTTTCGAATAAACACCCTATAGGCTGACATTTCAAAATTTAATAAACGTCTATTGTGTAGATTAGGTTAGGTTAGGTTAGGTTAGATTTTTAAAATAATTAAAATAAAACGTTTTCTATTGTAAAAACCGTTTTAGGTAAAACGATTTTATGCGTAAAGATATGTTAAGCGTAAAAAAAATATGCGATCCAATAGAGACCCTTAAAACATACTTCAAATCACTTTAGATTATCAAAACACCATTAATGGAAACACATGTTTTTTAGCATTCTATTCCTTTATAACAATGCAAAGCCAAAGCGATATAGCTATAACACGTGTGACAATACAAAGAAAAGAGTTCACGTAATCGAAGGCAACGCTGGCCACGATTTTATTCATACAAAAATAGATGATCTACTTACATCCTCGTAGATCAACGGTATTTTACATGAAAAAGGATCGACCCTATACGGGGAAAAGCAATACCGTGTCGGTGCCAATGTTTTTGTGCGGCGCAAATTATAAGATGTGGCGTTGAAATAAAAATAAGTCTATTACTTCGACGGTAAAATAGGAATTGAAGGAAAAGTAAGTGATATTTACTGTCATATTGTAACGTTGAACATTTTTAATAATTCCACTGTAAGTATTTTTTAAGATATTTTACTTTTTTGACACAACTCTTATCTGTTTGTTTCGCAACGCAATAACAGAATGACAGTAAGATATTTAACTCGACTGCCATTTCTGTCAAGTAAATAAAAGCTATCATAACGTTGACAATACGATAACATGTCAAAAATAATCAGGTTTTACCGCTTAAAATAAAGCCCCTGTATAGTGTACATATTTTTGACGTGTTAAATTTCCTATATTTTTTATCCCTGTTCGAACCATCCCGTGAGGAACCATATTATTATTAAACATTTTCAATGCCGTTTTTATTTCACATTTCAGTTGCCAATCCCGAGAACTTAGAAGCAATTTAATGCCTCAATGCTAGTAATTTAACCGGCTGCGGCTGTCTTAATTACACCGAAATATGAACATTACTGTACATCGGTACAAACCCTGCACGAGAACCTACCACCTAAAAATACTTTAAACGCTAACCACTCATCCTTTATACCAAACTTAGATCCGTTGATAAAATGAGCGGGGCCGTTGCAAAACTAAACACAGCAACGGTTTGCACTAAAGGTTTTGTTTGTTGGTTTTGGAGCAACTTTATTTCCACCTTCGAGACGTTTTCACGACATTCGCGCTTTACACTGTTTGAATTTAGAATTGTAAAGTTCGATAAAGTATTTGGCTGGTTACATTTGCCAACATTACTTTACAGTATTATGAATTTGCTTATAGCGTTTCCAATCACAAAAGACAATTGTTTTTATTTTAACAAACATAACCGTAACCGCGTTACACCGATTGGAGTGACGGGGCGCGCCTTTTTAAATTGAAAACACAATTATAAAGCGAGAAAATAGTGATCTTTTATACCTATTTATTATAATCTATACCTATGTACTTTTTACTGCAAAGTAACTGACAAAAGCATTGACTTCGGTAAAAGAACTTACAAAGGATGATTTTTAAATTAAATCATTTTTGAAAAGCTATTAAGGTTAATATTATTAATAGTTTTACAGGGTCCTACTTTGAAAATCAAAGTTCAAAGTTACGATAGCTCCATTTCCTTTCCTTTAGCCACGAGTGAGAAATAAAAGGGAGATGGCATCCGAAATTTAAAATTCAATGCTTACTTAATAACCACCCTGTATGTCGACGTCAAAGGTCATTATTAAATTCAATTCATAACCTATACTGTTTTTTTTGTTGCTATTAAAAAACAAATGAGCATCACTTAGTAATTTATATGGCCAGTACCTTATCTACAATAATATTATAAAGAGGAAAGATTTGATTGTTTGTTTGTTTGTTTGCATTGAATAGGCTCTGAAACCACTGGACCGATGTGAAAAAATCATTCACCATTACAATCTTACATTATCCCTGATCATAGGCTATGTTTTATTATTCTGTGCGGACAGAGTCGCAAGCAACAGCTTGTAGTTAAAAATAGAGATAGTGTCTTAAGTACATCTATTCTCTAATACAGGTATAACCCGCTATAGTATCTTTCTCCAGCAAAAAAGCCTTTTCCGAGGTTTCCCGCAGAGATCGCAATTTAGTGATAAACTCGCATTCGCTCTACGTTTCTGTTTTATTTGTACCTACGAGTACTTTGCACTTAGTTTTGTTTTTTAACCCCCGATACAAAATAATACAATTTACAACTTCAATGTTGACTGTATCGTATTTGAACGAATAATTTTTTTCGCTATCTAAATTCAACCCTCGAAACAAAATGAAGTTAAAGTCTTCTGGCTGCATAAGCATTTTGAATCTTATTTTCCGATGTTTAGGTTAACTTTTCCTTTAATTGTTAGGTTGTTTTTACGATAAAAACTTATCAAGGTTATCATGATGAGAACACTAATAGATATTGGACTATTCGAACACAAGCAAGGATTGCTATTTAGGTCACCTAAAAAGACCTTTTTGTAAAGCGTAGCAAATAGCCATGGATATGGATAGAAAAGGTTTTCACGAGACAATAATGGATCTAAATGGGTAGCCTATTTGCCATCCAATTGTTGTCTAGCAAATAGGATACGAAGGAATTAGGCTTTTGACTATTACCTCTATTGTACTAATAATAGCTATTGTAAAAGCAATAACATGTCATTGATTGCGGTAAAATTATTCGTATTTAATTACTGTAATTATAGTAAAATCCTCTGAAAATTCTACTACACTAATGGCTCTGTGAGCTGTAGACCTCGCGACAAACTTTAACTTTGGCGTTGGAAAACTGTTATCTTCATAGGTAAATCGACATAGGCCGCGGTTAGCACCCGTATTATGGTCACTTTTATCGCGGTGGATAAAGCAACCGTCACTCTCGCACTAACATACTGGTCAGAAAGTGACAGTAATTTTATCCCCGCTTATCAACATCGATAAAAACTATTAAACACGACCATAATAGGCCCACAGTTTTCTAACTCCGCAAATAAGTTTGTTATCGCAAAACCCCAGCAATTCGCCATTTTGAAAAGAATCTAAAAATTAGGTCAAAAAAAAAAAACTGCTCAAAAAAAAACACGAGAATCGATTGAGTAATACGACGCGCAGAAAAGAACATCCGAACGAACAAATAGACGTCAGACATACGAAAGCATTTTTGCCCAAGCAGAAAGGAGACGCTTCGCGCTTAAGCCGGCCATACACGTTACGGTTACCGGAGAGGTCTACCTGTGCAGGCGACCGGAGCAAAACCAAAAACCAATTCTTTCGAGTGACACCGTACGGTGAACCTGTGCGTGTGTGCCGTGTCCTCCGGTCGCCTGCGCAGGTAACCTCTCCGGTGGACCGTAACGTGGATGGCCGGCTTTACTCGGTCAAAAATGTAATCATAGTGTAGTTCTTGAGACAGAATAGCAACGCATTATACAGCCTTAGGGCCGTATTAATAAACTCGTCTTGTCAAAGTTAGACATGCGAGCCGGGTGCGAAACAGTCGGCGGCGGCGTCTAGCCGGCGGCTCGTTTATTTTTAACTTTTAGTTAATGTTAATAGGAAATACTAGGAAATCAAAATCTACCACACCACACACAACCGAAAGCTCTAGACTAGCCAAAGCTGCAGCGAGCCGAGCTAAGCTTAGATGCGAATTTTCCTAGCGCTGGCCAATCGCGGGCGAGTTTGCTATCCGCGGCGGCGGCGGCGCGCTGCTTCTTCATGGCAGCGGCTAGCCGGCGCGGCTCGCATATCTAGTAAAAGTAAACGTCAAACCATAGACCACTGTCATTTTTGACACATCGTGAGACGAGCATTATATTCGAGATCAGTTTATTAATACGGCACTTAGTCTTGAGAGTGTAGTCTCAGGATAACAAACGTCTATGGCACTCAGATTCCACTTACCATGTTTACCTTTTCCATGCCATCAAAAAGAGCGAGGGAGCCCTACTTTGGCTTTGCTAACTTTAACAACATATTGCCAAATATTGGAATGAAGACCACCAAGTAAAAGTGGGATTGGGTTCGACGTATCTGCCGCAAGCATGATGACATATAGGCCAAAAGTACCACCGTTTGGCATCAACGAGATTGGCATCGTAGCGGAGTCACAGTCAACAGGAGATGGCGAGATGACCAGCCGCCTATTTCACCATCCCGACAATGACAGGTGACACGAGAAATTTCAGTGTCCATGGCGCAGCTTTTATGAAACCCAATGACTTATCAGCGTGTTAACTTTGCAATGTATATCGAATTGTCACCTGTCATGTGTCATTGTCAAGACGGTGAAATAGGGGGCTGGGCGCATTTGCGAGGGATTGGCGGGAGCACGTTTTGCATAGAAATGAGTGTAAAGTCAAAAGGGAGGGCCTTTGCACACAAAATCAGGCTAGTAAAAATGGCTCTCTTGTTTGGTTTTGGGCTGAAGATAAAGATGTTTATTCAGTAAGTAGGCCGCACGGGCACTTTTACACGTCAAAAATCTACCAGCGCTTCGCAAGAAACCACTGCTGAGAAGAAACGCCGCAAGAAACTCAACAGTCAGTCGTTTTTTAAATATTGCTTATGATAAATGATACTATACAACGAAAAAAAAAAACTTAACCTAGCATTATATAAAACAATGAATGTAACAAAAAAATATGAATAAATATAACATGCGTAGTTGAGCAGGAAAATGTGTCAAAACTCATATCAACTATATCTTTTGTTATCGTCCGATAAAAAGTATTCCGAATTATCAATCCGCTTCTAAATAAAAAACATAAACTTAGAATGTTTAAGTTTAACGGTATCCGAAAAAACAACTCTTAAATTACTCAGTTATCGTTGAAGAATCATGGTACCTAACTCAGTGGCAAATTGCACCTTTTCCATAGAAAAGGCGGCTACATCAACATCCACTGCGTTACTCACTTTATAGTTATTACAAAAAAAAAAAGAATTAGAATAATTCTAAATATAAGCTTATTTACGTCTCTTTACGAGTTTCAAGTTAAAAAACGCTGCACTTTACCGTTTTTTGAAATAAAAATAGTTTAGTGGCTAAAAACTTTTGTACGTCGGAAAGTAGAATAGCCCTTTTACATTATTTTAATAAAAAGGTACCAATTGGTAATGACGATAACCCAGAATTTTATAAAATTTCACTTCACGGATTTTATTATTTCAAAGAATTTCATTTTCATCAAACGCTATTTTCTGCAGAAACCATGACATTTTCAGGATATCTTAAATATGAAAATCGTTTGTTAGGTTAGGTTAGACATGTGACTACCAAAAAAAAAATTACTCATGCAGCGAGAAATGCCTTTAGATGAAATTTAAATTCAGCGTAATGGTACGTTTGTTGATCGGTGTGTTCGTTTAATGGTATAAAGAATCTAAACTAAATAAAACTGGTGATTTAAATAAAATTAAACATCCAAGCCCCCTGTATAAAATGAACTAGGTACAATTTGCACTAATTTCCTCTTTTCCACTTTGATTAAAAACTAGTTGGATTTATAAAACCCCATGAATCTAACTAAACGCGTGAGTTGCAGTTAAACCGCTAGTTAAATTAGTAGTTAGGGTTCGACGAGCGTAAACAGTGGGTCCCGTAGCAGCGAAATGACGCGGTCGACCAAAACCACAAATTTGAATGCGCACTAATTTCGCCGCTTTTAAAATTCAAACAGGGTGTTGCAATTACGTGTGTACGTACTGAATTCGTCGAATTATAAGTCAGTGAGAGAGCTAAAACTATACGCGTTGTATATGTTCGTCTCTTTTACTGCCTGGAACTTTAATTTTTTTGAATTCATAGTAGATGCACTGGCTGATTTTTGAAAAGAATTGACTGCACGAGATGGAAATGCACTACGCTCTACCTTTTATCGTGTCGCCTCTCTTAATTACATTGCAGTTCTTTTATGAGAAGTCAAAGTTTAAACGATAACCTTTTAAAATTCATAATTTGTACGTGTTTGTTATATATAGAAGTTTTGTACTTCATCACTCTAATGATGATCCTCTTTAAAAAAATGTTTGTTGTACAGATATTACCTACATGTAAATTCAATACTTTGCAATAAAATAAACTTATGATTTTATTTACATGCATCTATCCCTGCATACTTAAATATAACATAAAACCCAGTTCTACTAAAAGAGAAGTATATTCGTTCACATGGTGTATTATTTTTAACTTCACAGTGAAACAGAAATCATTGATCACCCGCCTGTATAAAAAAGTAAACATGGCGGTTTACATTAGCATACTGAGGTAGGGTTGCCGGTGTTCACGGTTCACGTTAAGAATATAAATTTCAGTGTCGCACAAATTATTTCAACATTATTTCATATTTGAAAATGCCAACATTTAAAAATATATGTTTCATCTGTGTATTCAAATGGAAATGGAAAAAAAAGGATTTGTTTCAACGTTATTGAACATCAAAAAGTTTTTTAATTTAAAGAAAACTATGTATTTGTGTGTAAAATGTGTTATATTCATACTATTTCACTGTTTTTGTTTCAAGAATTTTCGCCTTGTATTTTAAGAATGAACCTAGCATTTTTTATTTGCTCAAATAGCCAAACTCAGAGACAAATATGTATGTCAAAATCCAATCACAGCGACACAATTTTTACGAGCGCGCAATCCCCTCGCAAGAGTGACAGTCATTTGTTTGCTCCTTGATTAGTACTCCCGAGAGGCAGCCCTGACACAAAGGTGCCATAATGCCAGGTTTTTTTTCAGCACTCAGTAATTATTCTGTCAGTCTGTCTGCTGAATGAAGAGGTTTATCGGAGTTGCACATAAATAACGGATCTGCCCTGTTATTATACGGGAGAGGTTAATTCTGTAATTTACTGTTTACGCGTTTTTGTTATCGCTTTTTTGTTGCGTAAATTGCTAGCAAAAATAACATCCTGTATTTTTATGGGTGCTTGCATTGAAATAATATACAAAATATCAGTAGGGTCAACAATAATGTTGGTATTAGGTACGTATTTCTCTCTGTTCAAAATCATGATTATATTTGAAACAATAAAACACTTTTAGCTAGGCCAAACCACATTGAAGTTAAAGCTATTTATAAAGTCACATTTTTTTTTGCCGCAATTGATTTTGTTGTTAAACTTTAAATTAATCGAATTAAAACATGATCAACAAAAACTTACTCAAAAGGTAAAGCAACTCAGCTATAGGTTAAGTTTTAAAGTATACATTTAAAGGAGAACGGTTAAAGTTCATCGAAACTCTTGATTCGATGTAGTAGCCGCTCGCGCAGATATTCCGTGTGGTTGCTCGGGATCACGGCGCTAATCTTTCCTCAGATCAAAGCGGACCTGGGTTCGAGTTTGGTGCAAAGGTATAAGCGAAGCGGATCCAAGTACAACTATCGTATTAATATTTTAAGTACCATCAATTGCACAAAACGATGTTAAGGTGCGAACCCACCGCTGCGTTAAAATACGGTGTCGTTGCGTAAACAAAAGACGGGGTCATAGTAATAACATGGCGCCGTTTTTGACGCACCGTAATATAAGCACCGTAAAATACGGTGTCGTTGCGTAAACAAAAGACGGGGTCATAGTAATAACATGGCGCCGTTTATGACGCACCGTAATATAAGCACCGTAAAATACGGTGTCGTTGCGTAAACAAAAGACGGGGTCATAGTAACAACATGGCGCCGTTTTTGACGCACCGTTATATACGCACCGTTAAGCAGCGGTGCGATCGCATCTTTAATTGATAATTAATGTTAATCCACTGCTAGTCCATACATTTTGAGAGCTGATAACACTCTAATCGTTTGTTAAGTGGTTGGTGAAATTGGACATTAAGATAAAAAGTGCTGACAAGAAAACGAAAAGGAAATTATATACTTAACAGATTTAAAATATGACTTTTAAATAGTTAAAAATCGTCCATATAATGCCCCCCTTACTTCAGGGCTGCTATCTCTTAAACGGGTTTTCCAAATTTCACACCACTTGGATTAGAGAAGCTAACTTTTTAAAAAAAATTGCTTCCAGATCGGTCAATCCGTTTGGAATTTACGATGCTAGAGACACACACACAGATACATAGACACATAAACATAGGTACACATTGGGGGTTAAACACACAAGAGCATCATCTTGTGATCAGAGTGTTTTTCCACTGTCACAAAATGCCTCGAACCGATGTATGTTGATATAAGTATTTATATTAATGTGGAAGAAGCGAAAGAGATTTGTCAAGATCGTAGCAGGTGGAAAGAAGTGGTCTCTGCCTACCCCTCTGGGAAACAGGCGTGATTTAATGAATGAATGAAAAATATGGTCAGGTATTCATCATCATCATAAACTCACGCCTTCATTCCCAGAGTGGGGTAGGCAGAGCCACAGACTCACCAACAAATCCAAAAACTTGTTGATAATTCTGTGACCACAGTTTGCACAACCAGGCTAAGATCTTATCCAGTGTATTAGTGACAGGTTGCAAACCCATCGCCTAACAGCACTACACAGCCTTTAGTCCCTTAGTCGTCTCTTACGACATCCACGGGAAGACATGGAGTGGCAACATTCTAAACCCGGCACCACACGGCATAACGGTCAGGTATTGACGGTTCATAATAGAATGGAATAGAATAGAATAGAATAGTTTATTCGTCAATTCTTGAACAATTACATTTGGGCCCTTACTTATAAACGTGAAGTAACCATGGAGTAGCTAAGCCATGCTTTGTCCTTATCCGTCAAATTCAAATGTCACAACGACAGGTAAGGACAAAACATTGCATAGCTACTCCAACCACGTTTATAAATAAGCGCATTAAAATTTTCTATACCACGATACTAATTTAAAAAAAAACTTTGTTTAAATACTTAATAAAAATATTTGAAATATCTACAATAACGAGTGATATTAAAATAACACAAATAAAAAACGCGACAAGTTCATAAATTACCCCAACTGTTTGATAAGTACGTTGATCTTCCTCACGTTAATTCTATCGACAAAGTGTTAGTAACTACTGTCTTAGAAGAAACTATCTAAGGAAAATAATCTTCAGTATTAACCACACAATATTCATAAAATAACACAAAAATATACAATATTGACAGTGCATAAAATAACCACAATAAATAAATGAACATCAGGACAACGTCACACAAATTGACTTAGTCCCGAATTTAGCTTTAGGCTTGTACTATGGGCAGTAGACTACGATAAACATACTAATACATACAGGGTGTAATTTTTAAGTGTAGCCAGGCGATTGTTGATAGATAGCGTATACTACAACTTAGCTCATAGATAAATGCATAAAAAACTGATATATTATAAACTAGCTTTTGCCCGCGCCTCCGTCCGCGTAGAAGTCGTTTATCGCTGCTCCCTCGGGATCTGTCTAATTTTCCGGGATAAAAAGTAGCCTATGTCCTTCCCCGCGACTCAAGCTATCTCCATACCAAATTTCATTTAAATCAGTTCAGCGGTTTAAGCGTGAAGAGGTAATTAACAGACAGACAGACAGACAGACACACTTTCACATTTATAATATTAGTATGGATTAATGTTTATACGACTAGAATCGTAAAGATATAATATTCATATATCTCCAACCATCCTATCCCAATATTTTGTACAAATTATTTTTATTTAATCGACATAATGTTTACATAATTTGACATTAATACAAATAAAAATTAAAACTAAACATATTAAAAAAAACTAAGCTACTCAAATATCAAAAGATATAAATAATTATCACCACTATAAAAATAACCCCCTCCAGCTAGCAGGTCCACCCGCGGCATGGTCCCTACCTGCATTAACTCTTTGGATAGCAAGCCCAATTAATGACATTTTTATTTCAAGTCCGGAGTACACTAGTAATAAAAGTTGTATAAATTATTACCTGTCTAGTAAGAAAAAGCTAGAGTACTTTATTTTATGCTAGAGATGCCCAAGTTTTCTGTCTTGTTTCATTTAACATTATTTTTAGAAGGTACCGAAACAGGAAATTACTGCTACGGGCTACGGCGTAGCGCTTGTAGCGATACCTACTTAATTGGCAGCGACATTATATTGTATGTGATAAAAGTTGTATTTTTTTCCTGTAAGGAACTTATGGTCACAAAATGGAACTAATGATCATGAAACGGGTTTTAGTTTTATATTTGTATAGACATTTTCATATATTTTACAAATTAAAATATTAGAGTCCTGCGTAAATACATACCGTTCCTGCTATTTTTGTACTACTGTTTCTTTGCTGATGGACTGTTTAACAAACAACAAAACATTCATTAGGTAATTTTTTTAACAAATCTTTAGTCACGACTATATTTAAGTAAGGCTATGTTGTGTCAATGTTGTAGACGGGCGTTTTCCAAAAAATGAGCACGTAATGAAGGACTAAAATTAACCATGGTGACTTTTCCATTACGTCACGTTTATGGCGTATAAAGTCAATTGGCGGTATCTCACATTCAATAACCGACGCATTTTCAATCCTCACTCGTTAGTAAAATTATTGTATTTGCTACAGGAGTTTTGTCTGAGGTGATACTTTTTGTCTTTCCTATGACAGTATAGTTAATTGTAGTGACGTAACGGAAAAGTTACCGTTGTTAATTTTAATCCTTAACTATGAGGTTTTTTTTTTAAACGTATGCTTCAACTTTACTAATGGATGAAATTTTTTTCTCTTTGTAATCACACTCACAGTTTATTCTTTATTAACGAATTTATGAAATTGCCTTTACGTATGAATGGACATAAAATTAATATGTTTCGTGTGCCCATGTTTTATATGCGCATTTTTGATGGCATTGTTAAATTAAAAAAGGTTTTCATTCCGTTATAGAAACGTGTATTAATATTCGAGTTGGAGTAACTACAGGAGGTTAAATTTTATTAAAACACCGGTCAAGTGCGAGTGGGTCTCACGTACCGAGGGTTCCGTACCGCCGCTTATATAGGTATACCAATTTGAATTTCACTTCGAATCGAATCAGCGCACGCCCAACTCACACTTGACCATTTTTTTTTTCAGGGTTTTACTATAATCATACCAAATTTGACGCTTGTATGTTGTACCGCTTTTGCAATACATATAAAATAAAAATACGTTGAAAAAAATATCTTTTTTTTAGTAAATCCGCCGTAACAACACAAAGACATATTCTGAAACGGAAAGATATCGCAGGCATATTAAGAGGGTCCCGTTGAGCTCCTTTCGGGTACGGAACCCTGAAAAACAAAAAATATTTTGTCTTAACAACGCGCGCGTTTAGCCTACATAGTTGGTAGTATCCTGCCTACAAAGCTGTCCTGGGTTCGATTCACGAATTGTGGATATTTTCTGTATATGTATTTAAGTATGTATTTTTCTATACAGGGTGTAATCGTTAAGTGTAGACAGGCGATTATTCTGTAAATATAACAGATATCAGAAAACTTTAAACTGATATCAAAATTACGTTACCCAATGAGTAAAATTACATCAATAACTTTTTTTAATAAAGCCAGAAAATATCCCAAATATTAACTTCAAACCTAATACATTTAGCACGCCGTTTGTGTGGACTTGAAAGGCTTTAGTTTAAAAAGGCTAGATGTCACTATTACCATTTTATTTATTACGGTTTATTCGTGTAAATTTTGAATAACATTTTTAAAGAAAAAAAGAAAATACATTTATTTACAACAACACACAAATGGAGTAAAAATGGTTGGTTTTATCTCTTACGGTAGGGAAATTACAGCCTTAAGGAACGTCGCACTATTTCAGTTTAAAGTAATCTGATATCTGTTATATTTACGGAATAATAGTAACGTAATGGCACCAGTGTTCGACACTTTAAGCTGACATGCACCAATGATCGACACTTAACTCTTAATTCAAAGATCATATCATACGGTCATAAATTGAATGTTCATTTTATTCATATGAATAACCCTTATCTTCTGTGAAATAAGAATCAGTGTCGATCATTGGTCCTTGTCGATTACTGGTTCCATTACGTTAATACTAAGTTACTAACACGTACAAACAAACTTCCGAACTTAACATTAGTGTGATTCTCAATATTAACTTTTATCCAACGCCACTATCTTATAGAATATTGATCCTTAATACTCGCTTTCCTTTCAGCGCCATTTTAAAAGTATGAATAGAGGATTTGTTAGAGCTTAAGCGATCGTCTTAGGGAGCTGCCGTTAATGCGCGATGGTTGAACGCCATTAGTTATATTCTGTGGGTTTTTTTTTGCTTCATTATTGGCTTTCACTCCTTGTTTTAACAAGGTGTATCCAGTGTCGAGTTTTAGACAATCGTCATGGACTTATTAGAGAAACAAGTCCATGGATATTACACGCAAGGACAAATAAAATTGTTCGGTTAAAGAGATTTACTCTGGTGGACTAAACAGAAGCACATGGGGTTAGCTCCACGCACTTCTGTCAAGTAATTCTGTTGTTTAAATAAATCGTATGGTGTAATCCTACCCTAAGTCTTATTTCATATTGTAAATGACGTGTTTTTTAGTTGAGTTGTTTGTTTTTGTTTAATGTTGTTATAGCTTTTATTTATTATTTAAAACGTTTGATGATATTTTTTAGTAGAATCGTCAATAAGGGTGCTGTTTAATTTGCATAAAAACGTTTGGTATAATGTTTATTAACAACGTTTGAAAAGCATAGGTAATAAATAAATTAAGCAAAAAAACAAATTGTATAATTTTATTACGTTAGGTAAGGTTAGGTAAGAACTGTGACTATATGAGTAATATTCAAAGACGTTAAAAATGTCTACTTTATAACCTATGGACAGTAAGATTTAAGAAATTATGCATTTCATTGTGATGCATAATAATTATTATGGTACTTAGTTTATTATAGAGATCTTTCCCAGAGTGGGGTAGGCAGAGCTAAAGAATTACCTACAACTTTAAAAACTTGTTGATAATTATGCAATTTGTGTAATTCAAAATGAAAGTTAGTTCATTCGTTTTTTACTAAGCTAACTAATTACACACTCCGTCAATAAGTACAGTTGTTTGACATAATACGTCAATTTGCAAGGTTTTACATTTTCCACGTGTCAATAGTCGTGTCACGCCGGAAAATGTGTAACACTGATAATTTACGTATTATATCAAACTACTTAACAATTAATTTCCTTGACTGTACTTGTGACTATTCCACCTAAAAAGATATCATAAAACGTAACGAATTCGGCCACCAAACGCCTTAGAAGCGTACGCTCTTTACCTAATATTTCATCAGCGAAATAAAGCAAGTTGTTCAAAAGCCCCCCTGAAAATCATCGATAAACGAATTTTGCACGATGTCTCAAATGCTTGTCGATGCAATGTTTCATAGTGAGAACAAAATAAAAGAAGTCGAGCGGACTAAGTCGGATTTACTATGAGCGCCATCTATCGTACAATACGTGTATGACTTGATTGATGGGGCTTAACATATTGGATCCCTATGTAGAAGCTATTTTGTTTCAAAAATCAATGAGTTTGGTGTGATTGCTATTTTTTCATATAGTTAGTTCGTGGAGTTTTCTTTGATGACCGTTTATAATTTAGGTAAAATTATAATTGGGATAGACCAAAAAAAATAACTCACGGTTTTTACATTCTAATTCCAAAGAATAACTAATTTTAAGAGACCAATTTTATTTATTTTGTATTTGACCCAATAGTTTTGTTTTAAAAAAAATATTTATTTAGCAGCCATTTTATGGATGACATGATTATTTTAAATTTGGGTTGGCATTTTCTAATAGATTACAACAATTAAATGATATCTTATGATAAAAAGTGATTGTAATAGTGTATTAAAATATACTATTTCAAGCGACTTTCACCTAACCTAAAGATACACCTAGGAGGGCTTCAAGCCGAAAACGAAAGTCAAACAAAACTAAATATACTTTCGTCGAAATATCCAAAATGGCTAAATATTTCAAAAACTTAATAATGCAGAACGGCTTTAAAACCCTATTTCTCGAAATGGTTTTCGAGCTAGAAATTGTAAAAACATGAACAATCCCAATTAAAGGAGGGTGGGCTAATTGGCCTATACAACCAATGAGGACAAGCGATATGTCACCGGATAGGTAATTCTAAGTTGTAAAACTATTACTATGGCAGGTAGTTCGAAATATTTGTGTGAAAAAAGTTATCGCCTTGTAAAGACACCTTGCCTGTCTTGTGTTTTGCCTTGTGTTTCAAAGTAATTATGCTGGGTCCATATTGGGTCAACTAATTATTTTTACTCATAACGTATTTGTAAGTCATAATCATCGCAACTTCTCACGTATTTTTTTCAGCAACTGTAACTTTTTCAGGATTTTTATAAATCAAACCTAACCTAACCTAGTCTTATCTATTTGACACTAACATTGAATATTCCAGAACCTTTGAAAAGTTTACGGTTCCAGTGGTATATTTTTTTTATTTTAGGATTTCCAACAATCGGAGTTGCAATTTTAGATGAACTTTGGCGCACCTAATTATGCTAACGTCATCTATGTAGGCGTCCCGATGTTCCAGATATAAATATTTCTCCCAGTTATTTGAGATTTCCCGCTATAGAAAAGCGTTGTAGAATTAAAAAGGATATCCCAGTGTTCATACATTTCCGCCCATTCTCCTTTGATTTCTTGATTCAAAACAAACCCAGGATCTCAAAGGGAGATCATCCTGCATACAATGTATGTCATACTGTGTACAACAGATTGACAGACCACTGATATATCCCTACTCACAATTTTGACAAGCATCCCGCTCCCTAAGATCACATATCTGCCATCATACCAAAGAAGGCGGAACTGAAATGTTTTAGTCAAAACATTCTATACCCTATCGGTAACCACATTAAACTTATAACGCTTGTACTATGTATCACGTCAGACATGCATATTTTAGCCTGTCGTGTTATTCTGAATCTTCCGCGTTTGTATATACAGTGCCGGTGGCTACTGTTGCGTGTTATGATTCGATAATATTGCTATTTCGTGGCAGTGAACGTTGTGAAATCAAATTCAATGCTGTTATTCTATAACGTGACCTGAGGGCTTATTGTCTAACGCACGCAATCACGATCGTTTTCATTTTGGAAATCGAAGGCTTGTCTGCATACAAAATAAAAACAATTGCTCCACTTTGAAGCCGGTTGCGATTGCGAGTGCGTTAGACAATAGCCCCTCAGAGATAGTACCTATACTCTGATTATTCTAAGATGATGCCTGTGACAGCCGTATTTAATCATTTACTATACTCACAAGCGAAGTATAAAAAAAGACGATTAAGTATTTAAATTCCTGAACGCGTCGCTAGGTTTGTACTGATGTAGTATTTATATAATGTTAAAAAAATAAGTGTAATAAATGTTTATATGAGCTGTCACAGGCATTATCTTAGATTTCTTAAAATAATTAGAGTATAGTCGTATGCCGTTTTTAAATAAAATGTCAGAGGACTATTTCAGACAAATTTACCTAGTCCCAAACTCAGACTACGCGATTGCCTAGTTGGTAGTGACCGTGCTTACGAAGCTAGCGGTCCCGGGTTCAAATCCCGGTATATGCAAATATTTGTGTGATGAGCACGAGTATTTATTTCTGAGACTTGGATGTTTTCTATGTATTTAAGTATTTATTTCTCTATATAAGTATTTATATAGTACAAACCTGGAGCTTAGTTTGGGACTAGGTCAATAGGTGTGAGATTGTCCCTCGATATTTATTTATTTATTTAAGCTCTAGGCTTGTACTATAGGTACTAGACAACGATAAACATACTTATATAGAGAAATACATACTTAAATACATAGAAAACATCCAAGACTCAGGAACAAATACTCGCGCTCAACACACAAATATCTGCCCTTACCGGGATTTGAACCCGGGACCTCTAGCTTCGTAGGCAGGGTCACTACCCACTAGGCTATCATGTTGTCGTTTTGATATAGTGAAAACAAAAATTTGGTTGCAAAGGTTATATTTTTACCGTGGATGAAATATAACACGATTTAACACACTCACTACCAGCCACTGCTACGAGTGCTACGGTGTAGCCCGTAGCAGTATTTTTCCCCCATGTAGCGAAAATCTGCTACGAACAGTTTCGACTATCGGGTCGTTGACTTTGAACGTGTTAAGCAATACTACTGTTTTAAAAAGACTAACTTTTGTTTTTTATAGCTTTCAATAAAATAGTAATGTAATAAATGATCCATTTCCGATATGACATTTTCCAAAGATACATGGTCAAAATAATCTTGATTTTGCTCGTAGTTTAACCGCACAGCAGTTGAACCTTGTATTAATTCTAAAACTAGCTTCTGCACGTGACTTCGCCCGCTCCATTCCGAATTTCGTCCAAATCCGTTTTCGCATTAATAATATTAGCTCCAATATAACATAGCTTTCAGAAAAAAAAAACGCCTAATTGACTTTAAAAAAACCATTCAATATTTGTAAGGCATTCATACAATATCTAGTACCAATACTGCAGCTTACATACACAACCAGGTCAAGTTAAGTTAGCTCACATTTACTCGTAAAAGAATAACACCTCTCTCGTGTGATCCTGCCAAAACGGAAAGACCCCCGCGGGCGTTGCCTACTCTTATTAATGAGATAACTTTTAATTGTGCCCGTGTGTGCAGGCCTTTTGTTACGCAACGTCAACGAGCGTAGAATGGAGATTTTTGGCTTTAAAAATGGTTGGAACGGTTTCTAACCCCTGGAGCGCCCTATGTGCACGAAATTATTAAATACAACTCTAATAGTTATTTTAAAGAGATGATAATTAATTGACTTTATTTACGTCAGGCGCTCGAGGGGTCCGACTGCGCTAAACCGAAAGGAGGATATTATACCTTCGGTGCATGCATTTGAAATAGGAAGTCGTTAGAATAGTGGCCTTATTATCAGCTGTCAAAACCTTACTAGTTTTATGGCATCTCGTTTTAGTTAAGTTTTTTTTTATGACAAGGAAAAGGCAAACAAGCACACACTACAAGCCATCTGGGGTGTTACTCGTATTCTCTTACCCCCTTACTAATAAACGTTGAGTAACGGTGGTATAGCTATACAATGTTTTGTATTATCTGTCAAATCCAAATGTCACAATGACAGATAAGGACAAAACATTGTATAGCTATACCACCGTTACTCAGTGTTTATTAGTAAGGGGGTTAAAAACGGCGGTCGAGCGAACAAAACAGATTTTAGCGCGTGCATTCTTAATTAGGCAGCCTTATACGTTCGAGAAGCCATGCTGCCAAATTGAATACATGCGCTAAAATGTGTTTTGTTTGCTCTGACGGGACTACTTAAACTCGCCGCTTGGACATTCACTCGTTCGTCCGTCCGTTCGTCGTTGTTGAGAGAATCACACCCCTGATGATAACATGTCCTGTAATTGTTTATGTGCAATAAAGAGTTTACATACATACATAAGTGGAATCTGAGACTCATAGACATTTATATTCTCAAGATTACAATCTCAAGACCGAAATCCTAAGACTGCGTTGTCAACCCTGAAGACTAAGATGGTTTTATGCTAGTATTCCATGATGCCGACGATATCTTTCTTAATTATTAAAGGATAAGAACTAAAATAATGTTGATGCCGATTATTAAAATAATATGCTTCAATTTAACTGATAATCACAGTTTTCTCTTTGTGATAAAGGCCTACCCAAAGCTTACCCTCTTTTAATGTCTCTATTACGAAACCCCTTCAATTAATTGAATCAATCCAATTAATCGACCTCTTTCAATCTTCGGCTAGAACTGATTGATTTGTTTTTTTATTGCTAAACTTTTTAATTTGTTTTCAGACTCGTAATCAGATTTTTGAAATTCGAATTGAATTATTAATTTCTTTTAAGAGTTGTTAGTTTTATTACTTTATCATTCTGGTTTGAATTGTTTGAATATTAATTAGTTGAGAAATTTAGGATAGTTTGAATTCAATGTAGTTGAAAACTTATTCTTTATTACGTCTCGTCGCGTTCATTTTTAGTTATTATTAATAATTTCTCGCTACATTTTAAGGTTCAGTATTTATAAATTGAGAAATATTTCTTTGTTTTAAGAAAATTAAACACGACGGCTGCGAGATACCTTATTCTATATATTTGACTTAGGCTGGTTTTTAATTCATAATTAAGTTAACATGGTAGCTAACAGTTGAATCTGCGCAAAATCTGTTTTTTTTTTCATGTAAAAAATAAAGAGCTGAAAATTATTAAACGAAAGTATAAAACCCCAAGTCCATTTAAAATGAAATCGCATTAAAAAAGCTACCCATTCATTATCCGCCTCATTGGATCGGAGCCAAGTCACAATCAGCAGTAATGCCGGCCTTACACTTGCCGATGGCGTCGTCATTAAATACGCGTTGTCAAGTAAACGCATTATTTTGCTTGCGGTGAACTGTATTTTCGAAAAACTGGTTTTGAAAGTATTATTCAAACTGGCTGAAGCAATTAATATTTAAGGACTTCATTCAGGCATAAAGTGATCAAAATACTTGTGTGGTAAAAGCCTATTTTTTTTCTACTGAGGGAATTTGCTATAGTTGGACGCTTGGCATGCGAGTTGGTTACCGCAGTAAGATGGCTAAGTACTCAATACTTGCTGCTGCTTGTCCCCCAGTTTTTCCCTTTGTCGCCTCTTACGACACCCATGGGAAGAGATACATTTTTAGCCGGCACGATACGGCCAACGCCACGGCCGGCCACGGCTTGGTGGAGGCTTTTGCCCAGCAGTGGACGACTTTCAGCTGAAATGATGATGGTGAAAACTTTAACTTAAACTACACACTTACTCACTTACTCAACGTTAGCATTTAAAATAGTAGTCTGATTGTCGTTAACTCATTCGGAATTCAAAAAGAAATTTATAAACCATCCCATTCATTATCCGCCTCATCGGATCAATACAATCAGCAGTAAAGCCGGCTTCACACTTGCCGATGGTGTCATTAAGTGCGCGATGTCAAACAAACGCATTATTTCGTATAAAGACGCCATCATTCCGGTGGGATCGCGGGAATAACGCAGAGATACGCACATTACAAAATACTGGATACACAGAGGCGTAGCAAACATTCTAAAAAAAACAAAAATCTTCAGAAAATTGATATCCGATCTGCACGTCTGCATAAAAAAGTATGAATATAACTATTAAATATATTTAATAATAACAGAAATGCAAATTTTTAAGACTTTGTCAAATAGTATATAGCTATTGACGCATTCACTGCCACCGAAGCATTTATGCGTTTACAAGTTTGTTCCTAGGCCACGCCCCCTGTCAGTGAATTCATTAACACTATAGTCCATGTCAATTTTAATTGCCAAAGATGTAAACACAACCAAATGAACCAATTTACCATTATTACTCGATAAATCCGTGCTTTTCAAGATCTTAGCAATGATTTATCCACTGGATCTTTACTTTCACATTACATACATACATACATTAAATCACGCCTGTTTCCCAGAGGGGTAGGCAGAGCCACAGACTCACCAACAACTCCAAAAACTTGCTGATATTTCTGTGACCACATTTTGCACAACCAGGCTAAGATGTTATGCAGTGTATTAGTGACAGGTTGCAAACCCATCGCCTAACAGCACTAAACAGCCTTTAGTCCCTTAGTCGTCTCTTACGACATCCACGGGAAGACATGGAGTGGCAACATTCTAAAACCCGGCACCACACGGTAATTATACCATATTTTAACTAAAAACACGCTTGATGTATATTTGAGGTTATGTGTCAAACAGTACTAATTTTTTGTACATTTTTGTCAATTTCCATTGACACAGACTACACTTTTTGCACTAAAATTTGTTATCAAAATCAAATCGCCTTTTTAGACCGCTTACCTTTAGAGTATTCGTCAAAGTGACGTTTTAACTTTAGTTTACTGATACAGTATTCTTTGGAAAAGTGACCGTTATTCTCGTTATATTTTATTTACTTACTGATTATACTCTCACTAAGTTGACTTTGCTGAAATCACTACGGAACCTCAATTATAAACGAAGAACGAAACTTGACGTAGGACTTACGAGGGTAAAGTTATTTAATATTGTTTGTCAATAAAATAGTTCACGCAAATGCCTTTGCACAAAATATTAATAAAACCGTTTTTACTTTTTTAATCTGTGTTACGTGAGTTGCAATATATAAATTATTTAATTGAATTCCTTCACTGCAAAATGGCAAGGTTTTTACATCCGTACCAGACCACTAATTACAAGTATAAACATTAAAATAATACTATTAATTGGCATCATCAGATCTGGGGGGTTATTATGACATAGTTGTGCAGTTCAGTTTACACTGAGAGAAAAGGATAGAGCAATATAACTACTTTAGCTCTGTCCTTTACGCTCACCGTAAAATGAACTGCATAGTTATTTCGTAGTAACACCTATGATAGACATTCGAAATTTGAATAGATGCTATTCAAATTTCGAATGTCTATCAAATCTGACCATGAACAAAATAGAAGGAAACAAAAAAAGAACCAGCCCAAGGTCGCATCCGTTCCAGCCTTGTGTCCCGAAACAATCGTCGGAGCGTCTCCCTTTACGGATGTTAATGGTCGCTATTTGACGCTAGACGTTGACAAATTCACGTCTTTCACACCCGACGCTAACTGGTTAACCCCGCTGTGATATCTTGTGTCTGACGTATCGGCTTGCCTTGTTACGTTTGTCTATGGATATTCGATGCTGGCTGGAAATAAAATTTCAAAGGGTTTGGGTATAATTTTGTTGTCTGTGGTGAGATTATCTTGTTAACGTATTCACTACCGGAATTTTCAAACTTTCACCAGGAGCTGCATCTTTTTTTTATACGAAGCTCTGATACAGTGGCCCTATTCTACTCGGTAAAACCATATTACTTTTGATATTGTAGTCTGCTTGTTTGGCCACTTATTACTTCTCCTATGCAGCGGATATTGATGCGATATTCTCTATAATTTAGAGCATTTCTTCATGAAACTTGCAGTGTGACATCATACGTTAAATAGCAGTGTGGCCAATTAAAAGGTGCGTGTTAAAAGCTGGCCAGTGCGCTAGTTTCACTTCTCTATGCCATGAACAAACACATTATAAAACCCTCAAGATCACCTAAATACGAGTAGCACTGAGCCACTAAAGGAGAACTTTATTCTTGCGATGTATGTAATAAAAGGGAATATCCAAATAACATTTTCTATTATCTTCCAACAAACCCTTACTTATATCATATTATTTAGTAAACCTCACTGAAAGTTCGAATCATCTCTGAGCATCTATGCCTATGTTAATACCACCTTTGATCCTATCTGCTGACTTAGACTTAATAATATAAGGTGTTATTCTTTATTGTAACTTCGAATAGCCTAGTCCAATTTACTATGTTGAACCGTGCAACTAGTACTATTGTATAATGTAGATAAGAAGTTAATCATGACACATAGCACGACCATGAAGTTTCTGAATGTTGACATTTGTTGAAAGCAGGAAAACAATGCTAAAATTAGTTGTTACGTGTGAAGGAATAGTAATAACAGCATTGTTTGACAGGATTCAGTGCGATAACGCGTAAAAGGTCGGCTTCTTAGATGCATCACGTGCAGGACAGTTGCAATAGCCTCCTACAACTAGTTTGGAGCACACCTGCCTGCGCTATAATGAAGCACTGGAACTCCATTCACATGGAGCACAGAGGCAACGTTTATAATATATTATATTTCAAATCAAAAGTTGAACTAAGATAGGTTTTTTGTTAACTATGGCAATAAACGATTTGAATTTGAATTAAGCATATTGCATACCGCTGACATTAGGGACTTACAAAAACGGAAGAAATGTATACATGCATCTGCAAAATACTTACTTTAGTATCTTATCTAGACCTTGTTCAAATTATGGCACCAAGTTTTTTTTATAAGAGAGGGAGGCAAACGAGCGGGTTACCTGATGGGAAGTAATTACTGCCGCTCACAAACACCAGCATCTTAACGCATTCACTGCCAGGGGGCGTGGCCTAGGAACAAACTTGTATGACAGTGAACGCATATATGCGTCGGTGGCAGTGAATGCGTTAATAAGAGTTGTCGGTCTATTCAGCCTACTAGGGAAGTTATTTTTTTTTTCTTGAAGGCGCCTATGTCATAACTGGTTGGAAATTAACGCCGAATAGAGTTCGTTTCACAAACACAAGACAACAAGATACGAGTATATTTGAGTTGATTAATATTAAAATGATGTCCTTGAAATTTGGTAAACGAATTTAAAACTTAATTTGTTCGAATTATTTTTTAAATTCAATTACCAAATTTCAAGGGCATATTGGAGTTTGTTATTTATTAACTCATTTTAGACTGAATAAGTCAAAATGAGGCATTAAATTCAAGTTCTGGGGGGTTATTATGACGTAGTTATGCAGTTTAGTTTACGCTGCGAGAAAAGGACAGAGCTATATAACTGCTATAGCTCCGTCCTTTACGCTCACCTTAAAATGAACTGCATAGACATGTCATAATAACCCCCTTAAATATTTAATCCTTTCCTGGTTAGTATCAAGTTTGTTAACGTAGGGTTTTACAACACCCTTTCGGCTTATATGGCATTGGTCCCTAATTTTGAACAATCGTTATGAATCTGGGTGTCTTAACATAATGGTTGTAGTCTAACTAAATTCTGGTGGAGAATAAACCCGTGATATAGGATGCTTAACGTTTAATTCTGAAATCTTAAGGCTTTGAAGGAGAGCACGATGTAGATTTAGTGAACAGATTTCATAAGCTGTTTAACACTAGTCTTAAGACGTTTTAAGGCTTATGTATAGCAATTCATTGTTTTACTTTAACAATAGAGGTTGACCGCGACTTGATGAAACTTAAGAATTAGAATAAGAATAATTTATTTACCAAAAGAGTACATGTTCCTTATGTCTCATTTACAGCGGATTCCAAACTAGGACGAGCCTAGCTATCATGCAGGCGTTTAACATTTTATTTAATTAAATAGTTTTAATAATAAAATTAAATCAAAATACCAAAACCTAAGCAAAAATAAACTGTGTGTGTATCTGTGTATGTAATGCCCCTATGAGGAAACCTCTAAGAGATACTCAGTTTCAGCGTAAGTCAGAGTGGTGAACCACTTCTCCACTACACTTTTCACCTAATAACTTTTCACTAATAATGTTATATTTAGTAGCTATAGGTAGGGATAGTGTAGCGTAATGTTTCCCTTGCAACTGACTGAAATATAGCTAAGAGCTAGGTGCAGGCTAAAAACCAGCGCTATGCAGCTGACCCAGCTCGCAGCATATACTCAACTTGAGCCTGTTGTCGTAGAAAAAATAATATACCTGTTGAAACTGTGTGGTATTGCCGTGTATTTCTTTTTCTTGTGACAGTTTTTCTTTTTCTATTTATTTATATTCTGACCCTAAGTATTTCTTTCTGTGACATTAAGGGCCTGTTTCACAATCGACAAGTTTTATGTGCCAGTTAAAGTTATCTCTCTCCTTGTCTATGTTCAAGTGTAAAAAAAGGAAAGGGCTAAATTTATGTGTCAGATACGCGTTACTTGACGATTGTGAAACAGGCCCTAAAAAGAACAAAATAATTCAATTCTCTCCAGTATAATTATAACCTCAAACTTAAGAATTCAAACTATTATTATAAATTTGAAAGTAACTTTGTGTGTTTGTTACACTTTCACGGTTAACGCTGAACCGATTTTAATGAAATTTGGAATGGAGATAGTCTGAAACCCGAGGAATGACATAGGGTTGTTTTTCCTGTGAGTAGCGATAAACGAATGATACACGGACGAAGTCTCAGGCAACAGCTAGTGGGTTATAAAGTGCTATAATAATGCTAGGTTGAGTATTATCATTACCATCAAGTAATAATTAAGAATGAATTTTGGTAAAACGAGACCACGCTGTTCTGTCACCTCGGTGTTAGTTTTTCGTTTCATATTATTATGTATTCGTATGTTGATCTATAAGGTATTTATAATCATCGGCCTTGATGCTCGAAACAAAAAAATCTTATCCTTATTATATTATTAATGATGTCAGCCTGTAAAATATTTGTCAATATGGGCCTCGCGGTCTGAAAAATCATTTCTATTTCTATAATTCTGTTACTTTTATGCCTCTCTTCTCAATTGTTTAAATTCTGCGTTACTTGAAAGACAGTACTGAAAAACTTATATAATGGTAACAACAATAAAAATGCAAGTGAACATTTGCTTTATTCAGTTTTGGCTTTGAAAAAGAGTCATAAAAATATAACTCAGTATAATTTATTGTGTCTTCTGATTCTGAAAACGGATATCCGCCGTAACTAACGTAAACTTACCGAGATTGATCTCATTAAATTAGTCTGATGAACGGTTAATAATTGCGCAAACTCCATCCAGCCATAATGTTATTGCGAGAAACATATTAGTGTGATACTTGTATAAGAGGATTTAAACAGTAGAATATCTCGGGCAAAATCAGAGAGCCCAGCCAAGATGCATTGCGCTAACTAGCGTTTCTATTCATTTAGTTTTTAAACCAATCGCGTCACTGGTAGATCACGTGACTTTTCGTATCACGTCATCTACAAGTGACGCGATTGGTTTTAAAACGAATCAAATAGAAACGCTAGTTAGCGCAATGCATCTTGGCAGGGCCCTCAGGGGCCAAGATGCATTACACAAACTAGCGTTTCTATTCGTTTAGTTTTTAAACCAATTGCGTGACTGGTAGATGACTACTACCCCTCTACCAGTGAGGCGATTGGTTTAAAAATGAAACGAATAGAAACGCTAGTTATGACATGCATCTTAGCTAGGCAAGACCTCAGCAGCAACTTGGTTGCACATTGCTAGTATCTTGTATCTGTGTGACAATCCAAGGCAAATCAAACTACACACATGTAAGTTACAATGCTATTGTTTAAGCAGCTTATAAACTAGGCGTAACAGTTACAGTGAGAACTCGGATTTACCTGTGAGGCTAGACTACACTAATTATTTATCAAGGCTTAGTAATTCGGTTCCATAAGCACCTTCCATCTGTCTTTCCGTCAGTTTAGCCACGATAGACAAAGACAAAGACGAAGATATTTATTGCAAGAACAAAGTATCTTAGTGTTACACGACGTGCTTATGTTCTACCTATCTTAGGCATAGAATATAGAAAATAATTTTAGAAATTCACTTCTATAATTACTAATAATTACACGTCCTTAACGGGTACTGTTCCGCCAAGCAGTTATTTATAAGATCAAAGAATTAATGTAGGTAGTTACGAATATATTATGGATTTGAAGATGCACCCCCACCCACCCACATGCACGGATATTTATCGGTCGACCTTTTTAGAGTTCGGGCAGGGGAAGAATCGGATATACTAAAAAATATAAAAAAAAATGAAATAAAGGAGGGGTCCTCATACAAGAAACTTTATTTTTCAACGCAACGTTTGTGGTATTGTAAAAACGGTAAAACATAAAAGCGTCAAATTTGGCATTATTATAGTACAAACCCTAAAAATGGTCAAGAGTGAGTTGGGCTCGAGCTGATTCGATTCGAAATCGAACTCAAATCGAAATATCATAATACCTACTGGGCGGCGGTACGGAACCTTCGGTGCGAAGTGCTGAAGAATTCTGGGTTCTGCATATTAATCAGTGGCCCTAACATGACACAAGTTTAAGTTAACTCTCAGTGCATCCCTTTCTTATGACTAGTGAGATAAAACTGCACTGAGGTATCAGTTATCTTTGTCTCAGTCACTGTCATGTCACATACATTGTTTCAATGCATGATATCGTCACATCCATGGCAAAGTTGCGAATCTGCATTTCGATTCAAAATAGAATAGCAGATTCGCTACTTTACCAAGAGGCGTTTCCATCATTAGGTTTTGAAATCAAAGTGCAGATTCGCAAATTTGCCATGGATGTGATGATATTATGCTTTTTCTTCTCTCAATGCCTACAGCAATTTTCTGACTTGCCCAAAGGTCAACTGGTAGAGAATGCAATTACGCATTAAGTTCACCTTTTGTACTCTTTGTATTTTCGTGCAATAAATATTAAATAAATAAAATAAAGTGTCCTTTGAAGATCCCGGAGCCTCCGACATGCACCCATCGAGGAGAAAAATTCCAAAAGTGGGTAAAAATTCCATATAACCCGGCGTCTCCCCAAGACGCTAGCTAGCATTTCCGCCGATAGCAAAAAAAACTGTCGTCTTGTGTGAGATCGTCCCTTGATATTTATTCATATAACGCTAAGGGTACATAATTGATCCGACTATTGCTATCCTGATCAATATCTGCGTTAAATACATGTAATAGATACGATAGTATTCCATACGTTAATGAATTTTCAACCGCATCATTAATATTCAGGATTATAATGTATGAGCGTGCGTGGTAATGGCTTAATATGCTATGCAAATATTATCGTATGATTAAAGTACTTATCGACAGCACGAGTACTTCATCTGTGAATGACATGTGCCATTGATTGAAGTTAAATTATTCCACAGAATGAAGTATCGACCATACTGACGTTTAAAATACGCCTCCACAACGTCATAGTATAAATGGAAAAGTATGTCATCTGTTACCTAATACGGCAGGGCCTATTCAACACGGCAAAAACCAGTTATCGTATTGTCAACGTTTTGATAGCTCTTATTTACTTGTCAGTAATGGCGTACGGCTTAAAAACAATACCATAACAGATCAAAGACGATATGGTTTTTACCGCCAAGAATAGAGGCCCTGTAGTGCTGTCCATATTATGACATTTACAAGGCGACATTTTTACGTCGATGACGCTCGATACTTACCGCCGATACCGCCCGAAACGCGGCTGTGGTGGCGGCGGCGTGGCTCCGCCTTAACCGGCTTCGTCCATCCTGTTGAGTTTACTTGTGGTGGCTCGTCGCGCGTAAGGTCGAGGCATGCAAACATACAAGCAAGATGAACTACTGTTTATGCTGTGACAAAGTGTACACAATGATGCGTCTACTGTTTCACGCTTTTAAGGCATCTTTTTCTCCGACCTCTTGTAAAAGATCAATTTATTCAGTTTTCATCGTGCCTTCAAATTTTGAAATGTATGCAAGCAGCATCGAAAACTATCATCGTGAAGATCTTTGGGGTATATAAGCCTATAATATATGTCCAGCATTGGGCAACTATTTATCAGCTGATAATTATGATTATGATAAATCCACATTGTTTTCCCCACGAATTCAGAACCTCCTTCTCCTTTGAAGTCGGTTTAAAACCAGTAATATTCAAATTTTTGCTATGTTTCCAAAATTTTGAAAATATTTTCAAAAAAGCATTGAGAACATTCTTAAAAGCATGCAGGGTAAAACAACTAATTACTGGCCTCTAAAATATCAGTTACTAGCACCTAGTGATTGTTGAATTATCGTCTCTATTACTTTATTTTAAAGTTCATTGGGCCAATAATCGGTAAGTGGCCATTAATAGGTCAGTTTACCTTAGTATTAAGAATGTTTTCTTCCCCTAAAAAATATAAAAACATTATTGGAATTTACCAAGAAATTCACACAGCAAGTAAGAAAATGTCACAATTTATACTATTAGTGCTACCATCTAAGACGTAAATATATTCATGTAGGGCGTCGCAAATGGAGCACATTATTTAAAGGTCCTGGTAAACGAGCAAAAATCCTACTACAAATTACAGTCGATAACAATGGCCGTCTTGCTTTAGCATACGTAAAGTAGATGGCACCAGTTGCCGGCTACGAATCACCGTGTTATCAATTTTATTTGTCAATTATTTAAATTGATATGACACGTAATTCATACCCAGAAATAAAACTGTCCATCGCTATAAACGATTCAACTGGAAACGTTTGTGTTGTTCTAGTGTTGCCACACAAAGAAACTTCAGTTGTAAATAAGGATTACCATCATCGACTGTCGCTGATGATTATATCGCTACTTATCCTATTTTAGTTTTAGATATTCTTGGGTCCTTACCTATAAAATTGGCGTTATTTTTACGTGTTTTATTTCGTACGGAATTTATTCATTTCAATTTTAACTTCCAAATTATTTTTAAATTTAATTAATACAGATGTTACAAAGGTTTTATATACAAATAATATGGTTCAATTTCTTACTTAGTGTTTAAAATGAAAGTGTGAACTCAACTCTTTTCATGTGCTGTGAGTTCAAGTGTTTCAATTACGCAGAGTTTTATGAAGCTAACTATTTTTCAGTAATTGAGAGTATAATATAGCTTAGAAGTGTCCAATATTCCTGACAGAATTTTGTTTGGTTTGCATTTGACGTTACTAAATAATCCGCAAAATTAAATGTATGAAAACCACCGTTTTCATAAAATTCTCCATATACTTAAAACGCCAATTTCATAGGTAAGGACCTAATATTATTTAAGTTAGGTACTTTTTAAGTCAGAGTCAGGGACCTTCTCAACACAATTTTTTTTCTTGATTTATGGCTTTCACTCCTTGTTTTTAACAAGGTGTATTTCGCCAGTATCGAGTTTTAGACAATCGCCATGGGTTTATTAGAGAAACAAGTCCATGGATATCACACGCGAGGACAATTGTTCGGTTAAAGAGATTTACTCTGGTGGCCTAAACAGAAGCACATGGGGCAAGCCATATTTACAACCTGTTTCACAATCGACAAGTAAAACATAATTTGATGGACTAATTATCCCTTTCTCTTTGGTACACTTGAAAATAGACAAGGAGGGAGTTAACTTTAAATGGCAGAAAAATCTACTCGTCGATTGTGAAACAGGCCCTTAATGTGTTGTTTTAATTGACAGTTTTAAGGGCCTGTTTCACAATCGACAAGTAAAGCATATCTGACACATAAATTTAGCCCTTTGTTTTCTTGCAGTTGAACATAGACAAGGAGAGAACTAATTTTAACTGGCACATAAATTTACTTGTCGATTGTGAAACAGGCCCTAAATGTGTGTATGCGTTGAATAACTTATATTCTACTAGCTTTTACCCGCGACTTCGTCCGCCTAGATTTCGATTATAGTTATTCCCTTAGGAACTTTAAAATTTTTCTTGATGAAACGTAAGTATGTGTTAATCCAAGGTATAAGCTATCTCCATTCCATATTTCATTCAAATCCGTCGAGCCGTTGCAGCGTGAAGGAGTAACCAACTAACAAAAACCTTCGCATTTATAATATTAGTAGGATTCTATTCTAGACTTGCTCGTTTATATGTGTCTTACAAATACTAAAATACAATAAAACAAGGATTACCTTGGTCTAGAAATAAAACGCCTCAACATCGCATTACCAGGCAATAATCTTTTTCTTGCTACGGTCCTTGTATTCAACCTTCGACCGATTCTGCTGGTTTTCATTGGGTCTTACGGTCTGAATTGAATGCGCTATCTCATTGGCAAATTTAGCGTAAACCGTCAAACGACCGAAATAAGGGGTCGGGGTGCGGGCACCGAGTTAGATACTATATTTTAGGCTCGGGAAAATATCTTGGAGCTTTTGTTTTTTGTAGCGTAATCGTTAATTTATCGTTCTGTAAAAGCATATTGACAATCCTACTAGGCTGAGATTCTAGGCGGTAAAAACTGTATCATCTTTGATCTGTTATCGTATCGTATTGTCAACATTTTGATAGTTCTTATTTTACTTGACAGTAATGGCAGCCGAGTTAGAAACAATACCAAAACAAGTCAAACACGATAATGGTTTTTGCCGCCGAAAATACAGGTCCTGGTGCTCTACTCGATAAAATTGCTTTTGAAATGAAATCGTATACTCTTTAACTCGGCCGCCATTACTGTCAGGTGAATAAGAGCTATCATTACGTTGCAAAAACTTCAGAAATCATAAAAATGTTTTAGTTGTGGAAAGGTTGAAATTACAAATCCTAATTTAAATTCAGATAGTCAATGAGCAAAAACCCAACTGCAGGCGTCTTTCAAAATCAAATAATTGTCTGGCTCAGCCGCAAACATTTTTAGGATTAATTATTAATAATTAGGACTCGCAGTACATTTAGTACAATTAACGTTAAAGATAATATGACCACATTTTTGCACTTTATTTAAATGTTATAAGGTTAAACCAATGTACATCTACCATACAACAAAATAATAAGAACAAAAAACGAGAATCCGTCTTGCTTTTTATGTAAATTTACAAGAATTTAAGTAGCAAATGACGTGTGCGCAAATTCATCTATCAACAAGGACAAACACTTCGCCTTAATAAAAAAATATAAACTTTCCACAGGTTAAATTTCAGTTTTATAAATTAATAAGAGCTAGTATTGATATGGTTAAAAGGTTAAAAAAGGCGTCGTAACCACTTGTACTTACTGCGAGTCCCTTAGTTCGGTAACGACGCCGCCTAATGGACGACAAATAAGCCCACGATCTAACTTTTATCTCATACATTATTCATCACAATTAATGCAACGGCGGCTTAGAAGAATGATTAAAATGAACTTAGGTCTAAACGATATTAAACATTCAAATCTAGGTGTTTGAACTACGTTTTAATAATTTAATACAGACTCATTTATGAGTTGATTGTTTTATAATAATTAATGTTTCTTTAAAATGGTTTAGGTTTCAGCTGTGAAAATGAATAACCATTTTTATTTTATTGTAATAGTGAAAGCAATATTTAAGATAAGTTAGTGCAAAAAATGTAATGTAATATAAGTAGGTATTAACTTGTGTTAACAGCCTCTATTTTCATCGACCTTTGTTCGGACGGCATTATAAATAGCTGTACCCTTTAGTGCCGTGTCACTTTAACGTCATGCTTGAACTTTTGCGAAAATCTGTCAAAGGAGTTAAAGCGACAAGGTACTAAAGTGTGTAGATACTTATAAGACTGACTGTACATGACATGGCGTAATTTATACTGAATTTCAGGGGTCCTACTTTGGAAAATGGAACTCGGAGTTATGTTTACTCCATGCCTTTTTCTCTATTTCATTTGGAAAGGGATGGGGCATCTGATGTATTAAATTTATTACGTTTAGTAACCCAATGACAGGTTTTCGTCGACTTTGAAATGTATGTCGGATTGTGTTCTAGCACTGTCGGGTTGGTAAAGAAACCCACATATAATTCGTATAAATAAGTTTAAACCTAACACTGATAAAGTACAAAATTGACGCACACACAACATAGTGCTTGTGTAAGATTTAAACCTGAATTTTACAGCGGCGCACGCTACGCACGCATAGGTACCTATAAAGTCACTTCATATAAAAATGTATGTAGATAAATCCACAGTGGTACATTCGACTAGAAAGAAATATATCCATTTTTTCACCCTGTTACATTGTAATCAGCTCAAAAGGGGATACATCGCTTTGTAGTCGCCTGTACATGCATGAAATAACGTCGGTGACGCACGCCTAGAACAATAGCTCCACACGCATGAAATGACGTCAGTGTCACACGCCTAGAACAATTGTTGCACACGCACAAAATGACGTCAGTTACACACACCTAAAATAATTGCTGGACACGCACAAAATGACGGCAGTGACACACGCCTAGAACAATTGGCGCACACGCACCAAATGACGACAGTGACACACGCCTAGAACAATTGCTGCACACGCACGAAATGACGTCAGCGTGTGTAGCATGCGCTGTGGTGGAATTTCGGCTTTAATATCAACACACCTTGACGATGAGGGGCAACAAACAAATGCATACAGACGTATAGAGCATGCTATGATTTCTATGCATTTCCGTCGCCTCACGCCACTCTCCACTATTGCGTTCGTCATCACGCCAACTCGTGGCCAGGCTGTAACAGTTCATAACATAGCATTTTGATAACTCAAGCTACAAAATGTAACAACATCAATTCCAGCATTTTATTACACAATTTATTTTTACACCAAAAAACAACATAACACAACTAAATTGCGAAAACGTTTTTATCCAACGTTTAGTCGTAACGTTTCATAGCGTTAACGTTTCTCGCCGTTACGCAGGAATCATGGGTGGCAATGAACACTTCAATCTGTTGCCTTCCTGGTCGTTAGAGGTTGCACGCCCCCATAACAGAAAGTATAACGTGACTTAACGTTATAGATAACGAAGGGACAGATTGCGCACTTATTTCTTCAGTTTTTTTTGATCATATATTATTTCTGGTCGTACAACTGCAAATGCAATAAAACCCATGTCTATCATTGAAATATAGAGCTATAAATGCCCGTGAAAAATCAATTTAAAGAATTTCACGCCACATTTTATTTCTACATCACATCAATAATAACAACCACTCATCACATTCGTCATTCATATCATTCACAAAGCATCAATTCAGTTACGTATTCTTTGAATAAAAATAAACTAAGTAAACTATCTTCTTCCAAGTCATCGGCTTATTGCAAGAAGTCATTAACCCACAAAAAGTCAAGTCCGAGAAAAACGGGCCTAAAGTTTGGACTTAGTCAAATGAATATTATTGTTATAGGTTCGGTTCTAGATTAAATTTTTTAATACAAATGGTTAGCTAAATATATTTACTATAAAATCCAATTAAAAACTTTGTACAATAATTTCAATTAACGTTTTTAAAAGCCTAAATATGTAGTTAGTGAGTTTTTGTCTTTCTCGCTTTAAGGGAACTTGCAATTAGTTATTTTTTATTTTAATCACAAATAAATCGTTAAACATAGTTTTTAACCAATAATTTGGATTCATCAGTCTTAATTATTACCTTAAATTTTTTATGAACATTATTTATTAATTAACAACGAATAAACAGTTTTAAAAATTCAACTTCACAGATAATTTCGGCAAAATCACAAAAATAACACAAATTTCTCAAAATGACGTTATTTTTAACTCTATACGAAAATAACTAAAAGTAAAAGTAGTCCCGTCAAAGCGAACAAAACACATTTCAGCGCGTGTATTCAATTTGGCAGCATGGCTTCTCGAACGTATAAGGCTGCTTAATTGAGAATGCACGCGCTAATATGTGTTTTGCTCGCTCTGACGGGACTACTTAAACTCACCGCTTGGACATTCACTCCTGCGTTCGCTCACCTTTCCCGAGGGAGCAGTGATAAACGACTTCTACGCGGACGGAGTCGTGGGCAAACGCTATTATCCACTAATCCTATTAATGCGAGTATTGACGTTATATCGAGTTTGACGTTAAAGTGTTACATAGAGTTTGACGTTAAAGTGACATAAAATGCTACCGGTCGCCGATCATTAAATATTATAAATGCAAAAGTTGGTGTGTTAGTTTGTTACTTCTTCACGCTGCAACGAATGGATGGATTTGGATGAAGTTTGGAATGGATATAGCTTAGATATACCCTGCGGAGGATGTTCCATGGACACAGCTCAGCACACGCGTGAAGAGTGCCCAGCCTGGGTGGTGCCTTGCGCTGCTCTGTCCATGGAGATAGGAGCAGACCTCTCACTACCGACCCTCGCGAAAGCCATGATCGAAATTAGTAATGTCGCTAAGCGGCAGAGCGGGAGCGAGAAAATGATCTTAACTCGCTCCCAATACGCCGCAGAAGACCAGGCAGACGGCGGTTGGAACATATCAACCGGTTGCCGCCGTAATGGGAACCCGTGGGCCGGGGAATCCATCGCTTACACTTAAGGGTCCGAGCTGGAATGCTGAGGCCGAGTGCTCCGGAGCGCCTTTATCGGAGCAGGGAAAAAAAACCCAGTTGAAGACGAGATAAACGCTGATAGACGAGTTAGCGGATGGAATACAACTCCCGCGACCTCGTCCATGGTGGGAGGAGGAACACCTCAGGGGTTTTAGTCGGTATGAGTCCGACATAACCACTCGGCCCCTCCTGATCGATTGGTATCCGTAATGGATTTCCCCTGAGAAAAAAAAGAAAAAAAGAATGGTATACCCCGGATTGAGCCCGGATAAACAATCATCGGAATCAACGCGGAAGAAGTCGCGGGTAGAAGCTATTTACAAATAAAAATTTATAACTTTTTAGGATTTTGGAAAAACTAAACCTAAAGGGGGTAAAGGAGGGTGTAGAATTTTGTAAGTATGAGAAGTATGATTCGTCATTTTCGAAGTTATAAACGTGAAAATTTGTATATAGGCTACTATTTACAAATAAAAACTATTCTTTGGTCTTTAAAAACTAATTGGGCACTTACTACACCTACTATAATACTTTACGCATTAACATCTAAATGTTATAATTCGTTCAGTGTAAAATTGTGAGACTTTAGTTAATACATGAAAGTACAGCGACAAAGTACTTCGCAGTGTCGCGGACGCCGGGAGTTTAAAAAGGGACGGCAAAGCCCGCTCGCGCTCAATGCGCTCATTTATTGAAGAACTTCACCCTTACTGCTTCGTTTGGGATATTGTCAGTTTGTATTATTCAAATACAAAATTGTGAAAAAAAAATCTGCAAACCATTTTCCTTTTTGTTGTATCGTAAAAAAGATAAACCACACAAGCTTCAAAATTTGGTATGATTGTACATAGTACAAAACCTAAAAAAACAACAAATAGGTACTGAAAACCGGTCAAGTGCGAGTCTGACTCACATACCGAGGGTATTTTTATCGACTACGATTTCGACCAGAGCGATTCTGTGCGCTGGATGTACCTACCTATTTACATCCTAGTTTATGCGTGCGCGAGCTTGTTACTTCTTTGCTAAAAAGGATGGACGAATTTGGTTACATACAATTAGGAATAAAGTCTGCTTATACACTGGATTAACACACAGGGCTACCTTGAATCCCCAAATAAATCACTGTTCCCGTAGGATGGAAAAATGACAAATTCTACGTGGACGAAGTCGCGAGCAGAAGCTAGTAAGTATTTCACTAAAGGTGTTCAAATTCATACAACTTATTTGTCAAAAGTCACTAACCATAATTTAATCACGTGAATTACATGTCTTTGGACATAACAAAAATCGATAACTATCATTGATTACTTTAAAAAATCATGCTGATTGCCATAAATGCTGTCTCCTAGTTTTTTTAAACTTTGTAAAGTACTTAAGTTATTTTATACTAAAGTAAAAGGGGTAATGTGCATCCAAAATCCATTTTGTTAAAAATCATTAAAGAATGATAATAACTTTTTTTTCGTTTTACGGTTTGCTAAAAGTAATTATATGCATTATAATGAATTCTAGCTCAAATACTTTAAAGGCAATATTCATATTGTTTTATTTTTAAAACTTATTAAGTAACATAAGTGAATATTTAAACCAAATAAAAAGAGTAGAAATAATAAATTTGTTTTATTTAAAGTTACTAATGGTCAAAAACCAATTACGTCAAATCAATAAGGCAAAAAGTGAAGTTAATGATTTTATGTCATGGCTGTAACATCGAAACTAGTAAAGGTAAAAAAAAATGGGTCCATGCGTTAGAAAGAGTAAGTCGTAGCGAATCCGCCTGTGTTTGTACCTGTACTTAGTGACTTTATGCCATTAGTGACTTCTTGCAGTAAGCCGACGAAGTACTCTACGCCCTCTCACATATGAAACTGAATGTTTTCAGCCCGAAGGGGTCGCTGCTATTGTTCTAGCTGGAGGACCTCTGTGTCTAACCGTCGCCGTTTACTTGACATACTTTACAAGTGGAATAACAGACGTTACCCCAAGTTACATGTATGGCTTAACTGAACCCAGAGGGATCTGAAATAACAAACAATATTTACAAGGTGCAGTTGAAGTTGAGAAGTGAAATAGAAAATGGTGAGCATGACATTAAAAGTTTAACTGAAAAAGTAACTCATATTTTTCAAATTCTAATATCCTGACGGGTAAATAGCGTTGATTACGAAATACATAATGTTCTCAGCCGAGCCGCAAATATGTTTCTTTGTTTTTTTTTTTTTTTTTTTAATATTCTTCCTAATCAAAATTCTTGTTCTTTATATAAATTTGTATTCACATCATTATTGTGTTAGAGTAATGTGTTGGAGATTTGTAAAAGTTCTATTAGCAAAATGAAAATCTTTAATTGGCCAAGTTTCTGTTAAACCTAAAACTTGTCATACTAGACAGTTGTTTTTACTGTGCATTTATTGTGTTATAAAACAAATACGGGAAAAGTCAAAGTAAAAGAAAACCTCAGTTATGGTTTATTATTTTGAGCTTTCGAGTTTTAGCCCATCATCAGTGATGGGAAATAGGTGAGCTAATTTACCTAAACTTGACGCATATTCATTCATGCGTGAGTGAGATGGGAATACATTATTGAATGAACATGCATCAAGTTTAGGTAAATTAGCTCACCTATTTCCCATCACTGCCCATCATCCATACTAGTCTTTTCTACTTATCGCCGAAAAGTTGCCTGACCTTATATAATAAATACAATATACAATTGTGAATTTGTTCACTCCTCTGTTTATCTGTTATGCTTTCACGGCTGAACCACTAAACCAATTTCAATGATATTTGGTATAGAGATAACTTGAGTCCTTAAAAAGATCATTACGTACTTTTTACCCGCGATAAACGACTTCTACGCGGACGGTGTTGTAGGCAACAGCTAGCGTTTCTATAAATTAATTAAAATCCAGAGCCACAGCCACAAAAAAAATTACAAGAAAATACCAGTAAATTGGTCCTTTTACACGTCGATAATATGGAGTGAACTTACGTCAACTTAGACCAATAAACGGACCAAAGATAGCCATATACATTATATACCATCGGTTACATCACTAAGATAGTAACGTTTACGTATAACCATACAAGTATCCCGCGCAGTTGTGTAACAGGGCGTGTATTTGCACGGACATGATCGAACACGTCGCGACGTACCTTGTGTGCCGATACTCTGTAAATCTTACGTGTTGGGCCACGACAACTGCAGTTGCTGTAACAAACAATGAGTTTTGATATTTTTGTTTTGATATTTTTCTTAATACTTCAACGCGGGCGGAGTCGCAGGCCACAGCTAGTGTTTCTATAAATTGAGCAAAATGATTATGATTACGATGTTTAAGTAAAATGGGCTACAACAACTCAGAATAGAGCCATATGCAACGTCCTTAGACCAAGAAACGGACCAAAGATAGCCATCTACATACCAACTGGTTACATCATCACTAAGATAGTAATGTTTACGTATAAACATACAAGTATCCTGCACGGTTGTGTAAACCTAAATGCTATTTGATAGTAAGTGGGATCTGAGACCCTTTTAACCTTTTACCTATTAGCCTTTTGTATTCTGTAGGCCAAAAAACAAAGACTGCAAATGTGTTGCCAACCACAAATATTAAGATGGAATGCCTCTCTTTAAATAAATTAGAAATTGAACAATATTTAAGTTTTAAGCACCCGATTTAAGTTTTCTCCAGATTTTGGAAAAAAGGGATTATTGGTAACATCATTATAAACAAGAAAATTAGAATTCCTGATTAGTCCCGAAACATATTATGTAGGTCAGTTTTGTTACCAAGAAATGTATTAGATTTTGGTAACAAGACTGAAAACAAGAAACAAAGGTTTGGCAACATAATCGGAAATACGTTTTTTTTATTCAGAATGATGACCCAAACAAAAGTGCATATGGAGAAAAGATAAATCGGGTGCATTTTCGTGAAACTCCCCAACTGCGTATAAAAATCCTCACGAACCGCTGTTTTTCTGGCCGCGATCCATAAACAGTGCACAATCCTTGCGGCGCCGTGCCGCGGCAACCTAATACTCTATTAGCTGTGGGTGGTGCTAAGCCTAGATCATGCAAGGTTTCTCTACATGCGAAAATAAATAGATGGCGTCTGTTAAACTTTGAACTTTATCGATAATTAAATAAACTTTGGAAGAAAATCTCACACATGTTTATTTTTATTCGCACATCCTATACTCCATACCATTTAACTTGTCTTATTTAGTAAATACTTATATAACCTCAAAATGCTGCCTTTTCGCCAATTTTGTCATAAAAAAACCGTCCATGAAGTAAAATCAGGAAATTAGAGTACAAAATGTGGTCTCTAGTTGCTTAATTCACCAGAAAACGCCGAAACGAACGAAAATTAAAAGTGTGTACCTACTAAATAAAACAAGTCCAGACTTTAGAATGTCTAAGGAACACAAATAAACCTGGATAAAAAAAGATAAAATACAATTTATTCAGTAAGTAGGCCGCACAGGCAATCTTACACGTCAAAAATCTGCCAGCTCTTCCCAAGAGGAGATATCTGCTGAGGAGGAACGCCGCAAGAAACTCAGCAGTCAGTAATTTTTAAAATATATTTGTTATTATAATTGAACTTGGCTTGACACGCTACCGCGTGTCTAGATTATACAACTCAGTCTAGCATAATATCAAGCTATAATTATTTTATATTGTTTGATTCTTAGACATTATTAAGTTCCAAAGTAAGCTCTAGGCTTATATGAGAATATTAGTAACAGTAAACGTACTTTTATAAATACATTCTTACACATACAATCGAGTTCATAAATATGTCTACACTTTAGTACCTTGTCTATTTAATGTCATGTTTCAACTGCCATATACGAATTATCACAGCGATTACAGTGACAAGGTAGGTGACTAAAGTGTATACATATTTATGAACTCGACTGCAAAGCGTCAAAGACTTAGGATCAAATACTCGCGCTCATGGAAAAATATTCGTATCCGTACCGTTTTTGACGCATGCCCTCCACACCAATGCTTAACGGTGCGTATATTACGGTACGTCAAAAACGGCGCCATGTTGTTACTATGACCCCGTCGTTTGTTTAAGCAACGACACCGTTTTTTAAGCAACGGTGTGGGGAGCGTGCGTCAAAAACGCTGCTAATACGACGCGTCACTGCGATTCCGTACCGTCACCGTTTTTTAAGCATTGGTGTGTGGAGCTTGCGTCAAAAACGGTGCTGATACGACGCGTCACTGCGATTCCGTACCGTCACCGTATTTTAAGCACCGGTGTGGGCGTAACTTTAAAAGGAAAACAAGCAGACGGACCACCTGCCCCCTATTTCACCACCTGAAAATGACAGGTGACAGGTGACAGGTGACATTTCAGTATACGTGGCGCAGCTTATATGAAACCCAGTGATGTATCAGCGTGTAACTTTGCAATGTATACCGAATTGTCACTTGACACCTGTCATTGTCAAGATGGTAAGCGATCACTAGTATAGGGGCAAAGCATCGATAAGTGAGTTTATCTATATAGGAATTCCCTATCTGTCATTCAATTCCGCCCCCAAAATTCCAATGTCTGCATTATACTTTAAAAAACAAATCACAGCTAAACTCTGCAAATAATAACGCGCATAATTACGTTTGTAACAAGCGTAACGCTGACTAATAGTCATCATTGTACACTCGGCCACAATTTATCGCGCGTGTGGCCGAGCCGAAATACTGGCGAAGTTGAATTAGCGCAGTCTGGCGCGGCGGTAGGCCACTGTACCGCAGTACGTGTGCTTGGAACGCTTATGTGGTATATAGTTACTTAGGGCCTGTATTAATTGAAGCTGTATAAAAGAGACTATTATATTCGTTAACAATATTAGTTATATCGGTTAGGTTCTTATTTAAAGTTTTAATTTTAGCATTTATTTACGCACGTGTTTGGTTGTAAACACTTTATATAATGAAATAATTACGTAACTCAAATATTAAAATTACTATAATTAAAAAAGTATAACAGCGTACTTATCCCTTACATGTCACATTGGAGTTTGGACTAAATTTAAAATTTGCTACTCAGTCACTGTATGTGAAATCCTTTAATTGGTTTATTTATCTGTTCTTAATTCCATGTTGTAATTGTAGCTGTTGAATTTCCTAAAAATAAATCGGATTTAATTCGTCGTGAGACTAAGTAGAATAATAATCTACCTACAATTCTGCAAATGAAAATCATAGGATTAAAAATGTGCATACCTATTAACAACAACCAGAAAATATTTTTTCTTGCATTAACTTTTTTTCTTATAATTTATCAATCATTGTTTTACCAAAAAAGTGCTAACAACTCACAGATAAGCATTAACAAAGAAAGGCAGCCATGTTTGACGCACCCCCCAAAATACTCCTCTTCCTGGTCTGATTGTGGTCATCAAGCAGGTGCACGCCGTCACCGTAATTAAAGCGGGTCCACAATCACAGCGCAAGTCAGCAACACTACTTCATTTATTTATTTTTCAAATGTATCTGCTAGTTATAATTTCGTAAAAGCCAATTCAATGTAAAGGGTTGCAATGAACCACTACATGAGTTTGCCGTGTGGTGCCGGGTTTAGAATGTTGCCACTCCATGTCTTCCCGTGGATGTCGTAAGAGACGACTAAGGGACTAAAGGCTGTGTAGTGCTGTTAGGCCATGGGTTTGCAACCTGTCACTAATACGCTGGATAACATCTTAGCCTGGTTGTGCAAAATGTGGTCACAGAATTATCAACAAGTTTTTGGAGTTGTTGGTGAGTTTGTGGCTCTGCCTACCCCACTCTGGGAATGAAGGCGTGAGTTTATGTTATGTTATGTTATGAGTTACCACTCAGTTACAGATGTAAATTTTAAGCAAACATATTTTTTCACTATTAAAAAACCTGTATATGAAAATTATGTCTAAAATTACATAGTTTTTAACTTTTATAATTGCGATATCTCAAAAAGTCACTAAGGTGATATGATCTTTCCGTATACCCTTCATGAAAAGATAATCGCATGCTAACGATAAATGCACATCAACATTCGAAGGTACAAGGCGGATTTGGCAGACGATTTCCATGTTTTAGTAATGCTACTTGAGTTTTTGTTCGACTACCCCATTCCCTCGATACTCCCTAGATATCTAAACCTGTTTGCTTATTAGAAATTACTTTAAAAAGTCTGATGTCATCGAGTGGTATCTAAGCCCATGATTTTATTTTTGTCCATAATTTTAAGACGGAAGACAAGACTAATTTGTAAATTAATTTGTAGACTATCTGTGGATTTCACCATAAAACGCAGGTCATCTGCGTTTCTAATTTCTGTGTTGGCAGACGAGATTTCTTTGTAAGAGTCTTTAGTCTAGCCAGATTAAACTCACAGGTATTATTTGCAAAGAATCCTTGACTACCTACTATTGCAAAGTGAAGAGCGTTGGTTCCAGAACGCATCCTTGTGTAACGCCACAGGTTATACCAAAGTATTATGATACCTCGCTCGCCGTTACCTCGAAAACAATCTTTAATGCTATCATGCAGTAATCGTATAAGCCTTACAAACTTAGCCGTGCACCCAATTTCGCAGCAACTTCCACAGCACTTCGCTCGGAACGCTGTCGAAAGCTTTCTCAAAGTCAAAGAAACAGTTAAGTGGGTGACCTTGTTCTCTATTTTTTTATTAGGTAATGTTGAAAATTGGAGAATAAAAGCTTCACAGGTCAAATAGGCTGATAATGACGATTTCCGCAAAAAAATAAGATCTGTGGGTAAATGAGGATAGACGGATATAATATAATTATATAGACTACAGCCTTATAACTAAATAGCAGCTATTCCGCAACTTTTTTTATGGCAAGTTATGTCAAATCGCTCTGTAAGAAATTTTAATGGCCGAACTAGAATGTCACAAACAGCATGAAATGTAGTAATGCTTCAACTCCCATTGTTTTTAAGTGGTAATTACTTTTTTAACGCAAATATTTGGGATTTCCCGCTATTGTAAATGTTTTACAACTTAAAATAACCTATAAACAGACATATCGCTTGTCGTTGTTGGTCCACATAGCCTGATTTGCCCATCCTCCTTTACCTATAATACAGCTGTGTACTGCTTTATACAATGCAAAATAATCAAAATCATATAGAATTATTCTTGATCCTTTGATATTTTTGATGTGTGTATAGTACATTGATCCCTTTGCATTATGCTACGCACAGGCCTGTCTAGCGGCGTCCATTTAAGGCGCCGTGTCTAGGCCGGCGTACCTAGTAATCCACTTAGCTGTCCATTGATGGCGTAATTGGATTAAGACGGACTTGCCGGACCCGCGCCTTGTAAACGGTTTACATTGTACAGCGCAGTGATTTAACTGTGCTAATAGATTACATTATGCTCATAGTATTGCTATCTTGCATATTTGAATACGTCAGTCAAGTTTCATACTAGATTTCTTATACATGATTGTGTGAACTGCAAAATTTTAACCACGGCTTATTAAGTTATTACTTGATGACGATGTTGAATTATGGTTCCAAATCTTTATGAAAATTCAAATTAAAACAGATTCTTTACATTACATTTTCAACCAAAAGCTATGTGAAAGCGCTTGAGCCCGACTAATTTTATTTGTATTATTTAACCAAATACGGTTAGGTGTGTATGAAAATATTTAGTGTATTAACGCGTGAACGAGAGGAAATCATAATTACAGATGGTTGAAGAGTGAGAGTCAAGTCAAATACTTCGCGATTACAAAAATGAGTCGGTTTCCACAAAAGTACACGGCAGTATTTACCTACTGTAAATACTCCACCAAAATAGCAACTCACTTCAATGAAGTATGCTCACTTTAATGCGGCATGGTGTGTTAAAAAACTTACGATGACTATTTAATGCGCGGCTAATATTTAGTGTATTTTAATCACGGAATAAAAAAAACAGTGGAAGTGGCATGAGCTTCGCTTAGTATCAGACATGTTGTCGCCAATATACTCAAACTATCATAAAAACAACATGCCACCATGGAAAATGTTTTTGGTGCGGCTATCGTTTTTACACTCCAAAATAGCACAATAAGGTACCTATGCTTCTGGATTTATTTCCTATTTTAGAAATATCGAAATGTCGAAATATCGAAATAAGCGATCGCGGCAAAAGTATGGTAGGTTATGCGGAACTCCGCATAACTATGCCACACGTTACACGCCCACTTGACACATCTACTGTTTTTTCTGTTCTGTGATTTTAATCAACATCGTGTGAATTAACAAAGTCTTCATTAATTATTGGTGATTTTTTTAAGGATCTCTTTTAAAGTTTGTATTGGTTAAACAGTAGTTTTGGTTTTAATCCTATAGGTTTTAAATACCAAATTCAACCGTTAAACAATAAGATTTTTGATTGTACATTTAAAATTCATAAAAGAGCCTCAGTCGCCACAGGATGTTAATTATAATGAAATGATAACCAATTACATATTTGCCCGTTTTATATTACAGCTTGCATATTAAACCGTAACGTTGTATTAAGTTTCAGTTTTCGCTTGCCAAATTGGCTTGAAATTTGATTCCATAAACATAAAACGTGCAGTATTAAAAAAAAACTGTTTCACACACTCACAAAACAAAACCTCTGTTGCTATGTCACGTTCTAACCGCGTATAGTTCAAAGTGTTCGTAACTTTTTTTGCGTATACATTTCTACACAAAGGTTGTCAACCCATCAAAGTCCCAAAGCCTCCGCGCTCGTCAAATTCGATTTCATACATCTGTACAGTGCAAAAAGCTATCGAAAAGCACCAGCAAAAAACCATACGAAATATTTTCAGTTGACCGGTTCTAGGATGAGTCTGCAAAAAACGAGAGACCGCTCCTTTTTGGCTTCAGCTTGCGAATTAAACGGCGCATAAAAAGTTAAACATTTCCGCTGCGAACCGTACGTGACTCGGTTCGAAGGCTCGATTCTTTTTTTAAATTTAATTTTGTTTTAAAAAGGATACTTTTGCGGTATCGGAATACTGACGACGTCAGATGGTTGACTTTAATTTGGTTCGTTGAACTTCTGTTGATTTTAAGGGTAAATTAAGGAGACGGCACCCAACGTGGTGATATAATTATGTACTACTACGAGTATGAACTACCGTTGTGAATAATGTGCGTGTGTGAGAGCTGAAGTGCATGCATGTGTGTGTTAAGTGTCTCAAGTATTTTATTCAGAGACGAATTATATTTAAACAATTATAATGTAACATAACTTAAAAAACCGGCCAAGTGCGAGTCGGACTCGCGCAAGAACAACATTAGCCAAAAACGGCAAAATATCACGTTTTTTGTATGGGATAAATATATTTATTTTATTCTGTTTTTCGTATTTGTTGTTATAGCGGCAACAGAAATACATCATCTGTGAAAATGTCAACTGTCTAGCTATCACGGTTCATGAGAGCCTGGTGAAAAACAGACAGACAGACAGACAGACAGACAGACAGACGGACAGACGGACAGACGGACAGCGGAGTCTTAGTAATAGGGTCCCGTTTTTACCCTTTGGGTACGGAACCTTAAAAAACGAACTAAAACTCTTCTAATTTCGTGTAGCGTGTGTGTATCAACTCACACGTTTTTGACAAACGACAGACAATTTAATTAAGGACTGATATTTCAATCCCCAGATAAAACGCCTTTTTTTCAAATTTCAACCCCCAGACGCTGTCATTATGACAATGTTCTATGGTGGATCAACATTTAAAGGTCCTTGATGGTACTTAGTTGAATTAGGCCTTAGAATTTACTAGAAGTTTTTCTGTTTTCGTCATTAATAACATAGATAAGAGAGACATTGACTAAATTGTTGGCATTTTCACAAAGTAAAGGGTTGTGAATTTCCATATCCGAACTTTACAGACGTGAAAATATTGATATAAAACTTTTGCTTTACGACACTTCGAGTTCTTCTTTTCTGAAATAAAGTAACGAACATTTTTTTAATACCTAAACACGTGGCATCAAGGTTGTTGTAAATATTTTTAGAAAGGGAGTCAGTGGTAATATTTGTTGATCATCAAAAAGTAACATTTTTTGTTCGTACAATACTGAAGTACTTTAATAGTGGTAGGACGTTTATTTACCAATTTTTGTATTTTTTAACGACTGCTAAAATCCTTTTTCTTACTAATTTTAAAGACCAGTGTTCAAAATTTCAATCAAAACAGTTAGTGTCGAGGAGTTGGATACTTAGCAATTTTTTGATCCCATTTTTATACTTAGCATTCACTGAAGTCGGAGCAGACCAAAAAAAATGGTGATGATGGTCGATATAATTAGTTTTTGTAATTATTGGACAGTAATATTGCTATCGGATTTTTTCTCGACACAGATATGAAATAACACTCTACGCGTGAAGTAAAAACCAAAAATTCAGATATTTTTGCAGCAAAATGTCAGACATCCGTTTCTTGTTTGCTTTAGCGACTCGGTATGCTACTTGAAAAGTAAAATGATGGCTCTGGCGTAATATTGCTTTCGAAAACTTGCCAATAGAACGTTCTTAGAAGTTCACAGTGCCATGTTTTTACTGGCATAATTATAACATTTTAATCAGGGTAAAATAGTAAAATATTTGAAAAAGGTGACAAAGGTATAAATAGATCAGTAAAAAAAAACTTACTAGATAAAACATTACTTTTGTAACAAATCTTTTATACTAATGAAAAATATATTTTTAATTTACATAGCCTGGAATTCGATCAATCTTTCTTTGTCTGTTGTTCAGTTTTGACGTGACAGGACAAAAGCAATAAAACCCCGAAAGCATAGAAGGTTTCCCATAACCATATTATTTTGTACATTTTGATGCAAAGTGGCCCTATAATGATACCATTACACTTCATCTATTTTATGAGTTATCGTATTATTTTGTCACTAGAAATTACTGGCTTTTTCTGACTTTGGCGCCTAGGCTAAGATAATATAATCTGTTATTTGCTTTCATAAGTCAGCTCATTTGAATATCTTTCACCTCCACCATTACCTATTCATCGCCACGCTGTTGCAAAAAAACTTCGCGCTCTGGGTATTAATATTATATTTTGCCTTCGTGTTATCAAATTACCTTCACCTGATAATCATACAAATAACTCACGTATGTATAATACGAAAATTACTTTACTACTCTACGTAAATATTTATTTATTAAGCATAGATTAAAAACCCTAATGTTTTCGGGATATTATATAGGTGCTGAATTCTAATATTTCCCATGTATTTTTAATTTGAGACACAATAAACCAGGGCCTCATATCGTTTTTGACCTGTTATCGTATTGTCGACGTTTTGATAGCTCTTATTTACTTGTCAGTGATCGCGGCAGCGATACCCTGACGATTTGGCTTTTCCCGCCTAGAATCTCGTGGTCTTAGATCCGAATAGGAGACGAGCTTCATCCAGCTGTTTATTCGATAAAAGTATTCTATATCAAATTTAATATAGTAAGAAATATATGCGAATAGGTTGACTGAAAAATTTAAGTCCAGTACAGTACATAATAAAAAAAACTATAAGTGAACTTTTTTTTAAATTGCTATTGCTTGTTTAATAGACCAATTACATAGGTACTAATCGAAAGTATGAAGTCTATAGAATATGCAAATGTTTTTTTTAGAATTAGAATATATGCAAAAACATTTGGACTTGCTTGTCCCCGCCAGCAATAACTTTTCCAATATTCAAGTTAAATTTAAATTGTTATAAATATCAATAAGTAACACAAGCTCTTACAATTTTCTATGAATTATAGACCTTGTTTTACGCTTTTCATTTTTTTTTACTGCAGTCGGGTTTTCTGTTGTTTAATTTACCGTCGGTATTGAGTAACGACTTGCCGAACCATACATACGTTATTCCCATCGATCTATCTGTTTGCGAGTCACGACCGCCGCGGAATTGAATTAGTACGCTAATAAAGCAAAAGGCAATCCGGTTTCACGGGTCAATTTAATATGGCCCAATCGGACGCCATTTTAGATTCATGGAATAGCCCGGGAATAATTTACCGATTCGTAATTTTTTCTCGTTCGTTTTTCGCTGTGGTTCGAGGATTTTTGAAATACTGTGACACGTCAGTTTTGAAAAAAGGTTTTGGCTAGGATTTTTTTTGAGGTGAATTTATTAGTTCGGATATACTCGTAAATATGATTGGGTTTCAAAGCCTGATTGTTACTAGGTGGCCAATATGGTCCTTTTACGCAATATTATTGTGATTTTTCACGTAAATACTTTTCTTGGATTGGATGGATTGGACGCGGATGAATTCAAAATTCGAAATTCGAAATATTTATTCAGTAAATTGGCCACATGAGGGCTCTTTTACACGTCGGTAACATTGAGTGAATCTACTAGCGCTTCGGACAAGACCATCATTGCGGAGAAGACGCTTTTGGATAAGACCATCATTGCGAAGATGAGCAAGCGGGTCACCTGATGATGGGTACCTTTTCATCATCATTATCATGATGATGATGGGTACCTTTTATTTTATCCAAATACCTTTCAATGGTTGGGGATTATATTATTATATTGAATAATGTATATAATTAAGTTTAATTGCGCTTCAAACGATTAAGTAAAAATAGCGGACTTAATGGAATTCTCTACCAGTCAACCAAATTAAAAAGGTTTTTAAAATTTTAGGTTTTGTACGGTCGGCCTAAGTACCTACCTGCATACTTTTTAGTGCTCTTTCACTTTAACGTAACGTTAGAATTCTTGCACTAAGCTGTAAAAGGCGATGAAGCGACAAGGTACTAAACTATACAGCTACTTAGAAGCCCGTCTGGTACCTACACCCTATAACAAGACCCCACCTACTCTTCAGTCTAAAAGGCTTGCAAACCATTATGATTCAAACGCTAAATCTTCACTAAATAGTAACACTCGAACAATTTAAAAAGCCGTAATAACGCTTAATACCTCTATTTGTAACCCACATACACTTTAAACGACGTTATCATTGCCGCAAACCGCTCGACTTTTTCATATCCATTTTTTGCCGCAGCTAAAAATGCCACAGAAGTGGCAAATAATTTATATGCCTGGTTATACGTGTTACGGGTACTCTGCTTAATTACGTGTAACACTGAGATAAGCTTTGCTTTATTGGGGTGGGCCTAGATGTGTGTTTTACGACTGACCCCGCTGAAATTACTAAGCTGTGATTATGGGCAGTCAATTTTATAGTTACACCCGTATTCACAAACAATACTTAAGGGATCCTTTACTGAGTAAACGCACTGCGTTCAATACAGCTTTGTGATTGGTCCTTTTTGATCGATCTTTTGTTTATAAGACGATTTGAACCACCCTGTGCGTTCGTGAGCACTGTGAGACCTCTTAGTGACTTTTGTGAATACGGGTGTAAGTGTCTCGTGTAGAAGATTAACCCTCTTACTAATAAACGTTGAGTAACGGTAATATAGCTATAATGTTTTGTCCTTATCTGTCAAATTCAAATGTCACAATGACAGATAAGGACAAAACATTGTATAGCTATACCACCGTTACTCAACGTTTATTAGTAAGGGGGTAAGTTTATTACTTGACACGTTTCTTAACTTACGAAAAAAATACGGTTAATGGTTTAATGTGTGTATCGGTGACTTCGCAGCTCCAAACGGATAGACCAATTTGGACGAAGTAAAAAAATGTAAGTTTCATCGGGGGCTGTTCTTTGCTAAGCTAAGCTTTAAGAGATTCTATTTCTCAAAGAAGGGACCACCGATTAATCTTTTGAATAGTTATATTTCTTGAGTCCTAGTGAAATAGAGTTTAAGTCTTCTGAAGATCAAGTGAAAAAGGGTTTAAGTCTAGTAGTTATACTATATTTATGTACCCTTTTAATTATGAGTTAAGTCGACTTATACCCTTTTTCACTAGGTCCCCAGATTTAATGAGAAAGCAAACCAGCACAAAGAGCCTATTAATTGCAACCTCAAGACTCCGGATGTGTTACCAACCAACTAAGACGGATTATGCTTAGTCATTGACCTCCCCGAACACAAGGCAAACACTGATGCATGGCGGCACATTAGGATAAGATGGTAACTATCCAGACGCACTTTGCATAAAGTCCTATACCTACTAACATACAATCAGCTGCAGTAATATTATTGTAGCATTCAAAACCCTTAAAAATACTTCCACGCGACTCTTTTGTCAGAAGAATTAGTACATGGATTTTTTTAAACTCGGAACTCCTCCATTATTTTGCATGTTACGTATAGTCTGTGCCAAATGAAATTGGCAAAGATGTAAACACAACCAAACGAACCAATTTACCATTATTACTCAAATGAGGTCTTAGCAATGATTTATACACATACCCCCTTACTAGTAAACGTTGAGTAACAGTGGTATAGCTATACAATGTTTTGTCCTTATCTGTCATTGTGACATTTGGATTTGACAGATAAGGACAAAACATTGTAGAGCTATACCACTGTTACTTAACGTTTATTAGTAAGGAGGTTGCTCTTTACTTTCACATTATGTTTAAGATTAAATAACTATTAATTAGGGATGCAACGATACCGATACGATAATCGTATATCGGCGATTATCGTAAACCTTTACGATCATTCGTTATCGTAAATATTACGATACGATATTTTTACGATACATTTATTTAAATTTTTTTAAATTTTTACTGTTTCGGGTGAAACGAAACGCATAACGCGTCAATTTCTGAACGCTTCGCATCCGTCACTTTTGGCATTGACAGTTTTAAGCAGGAGTAAGGTTAGGTTATGTTTATTTTCCTTTGCCGATTAATTGACAAACATTGTTGTTTATTGAAAATTGATAAAATTAATAAATATATTGATTAAAAATGCATAACTATTTTTTATACTTTTATCTTACAATAATAACATGCAACAAAGCTTCCAATAAATCCATCAAAATGGTATTAAAGAAGTATCGTAATGCATTCGTATCGTAATTCGTTATCGTATTTGGCCATTACGATGTATTCGTCATTCGTATTGGTATCGTAATAGCCGTATCGTTGCATCCCTACTATTAATTATACGAATGTTGCCCGTGTGGTGCCACTGGGTTTAGAATGTTGCCACTCCATGTCTTCCCGTGGATGTCGTAAGAGACGACTAAGGGACTAAAGGCTGTGTAGTGCTGTTAGGCGATGGGATTGCAACCTGTCACTAATACACTGGATAACATCTTAGCCTGGGGCGTATTGCATAAAAAATAATAGCTTATATTATAAGCGGAACTCTCTTTCCAACAGTATGTATTAAAAAGAGACTTCCACTTGTATTACAAGTTAGAAGCTTTTATGAAACGGGCCCCTGGTGGTGCAAAATGTGGTCACAGAATTATCAACAAGTTTTTGGAGTTGTTGGTGAGTCTGTGGCTCTGCCTACCCCACTCTGGGAATGAAGGGGTTAGTTTATGTTGTGTTGTGTGTTGTAATTATACGATATTTTAAATAAAAACACGCTTAATGAATATTTGAGGTTATGTGTCAAACGGTACTAATTTGTTTACATCTTTGGCAATTTCAATTGGCACAGACTATATTTATTTACGTGGACGTATTATTCTTCCTATACATTCAGTGCTAACGACCCGCCAGTCGGGTCCACTGTTCGTAGCAGTTTTTGCTACGTAGCGCGAAAATGCTGCTACAGGCTACAGCGTAGCATACGTAGCACTGCTGGCACTAAATGTGCGAATAAAAACTCGCTGTCGAAATCGTTGATAAAGGTAGGCAATACCTAAACCGCGTTGTTTTAGAATTTGCATTTTAGGTTTTTGTCGCTAATCCCTTTGAGAGCAGACCAATTTTCCGGGATAAAAAGTACTCTATGTCCTGATCCAAGCTATAAACGATCTCTTTACTAAATGCTAAGTCAATCGGTTGAGATATTAAACCATCAAGGCGGAACAAACAAATAAGTACACCTTTAAATATTGGTAAGAATAAGAATGCTGCCGTAATACCAAAGAAGGCAGCAACTGCAATGTAGTAGTGGTAGTTGAAGCATTTTATTTTCTATCGGTAACCTCATAAGATTTAAAACACTACCTATGCAATTAGCTGCCTTTTTTTGGTATCTCGGAAGCATGGCACTTCTAAAAAAAAACCCAACGATTCCTCACGTTTTAAAATCCGTCAATCCGTCAAAGAGGTCACTAATAACAACAACGGTCCGTGGTTAAAACAACATTACAATCACCACAGAAACAGTATGTTGTTGTGTTGCGGTGTGAGAATAAGACAACCAATGAATCAAATATAGAATGTCGAAAGGTCTTTACAGAGGGCTTATTGTCTAACGCACTCGCAATCGCAACCGGCTTCAAAGTGGAGCAATTGTTTTCATTTTGTATGCAGACAAGCCTTCGATTTTCAAAATGAAAACGATCGTGATTGCGAGTGCGTTAGAAAATAAGCCCTCAGATGACATCTGCATAGACCGTTCGGCATTCTATATTTAAAGTGTTTCAACTACATGGAAGAGGGGCTTAAGTGTTTTACCTAAGTATATCATTCATATCATTCTTTGTGTTATTATTCTAAGCCGTGAGTGAGTTTTATAAAAACAAAGATATTCCTATATTCACCCAAAAAGACACCCTCGGACGGTCGAGGGAAAAATCGTTGGTTTTTTGTTTTTTTCCGACGTGCGCTGGAACCCACAAAAGACTTCTCCGTCATTAAGCACCTAATTTAATTGTGGCTCATTAATTTCACTGGAATTAAATTTCCATCTTAAGGGTCACTTAACTGGACAGACGTAATGGCATAAACAGGAAACGTCGTAATGTACAAACCAGTGTAGTAGACACGTTGCGCCACTCGTTTCTAGCATGGCCAAAGGTCAGTTAAAAACGGTTGAAACGGCGTAGAGACCGGCTGAGTAGAGACATGTTTCATCTTGCATTTTTAGTGCGAGTAGATGTCAGGGTAAACCGGTTTTTGCAGAACTTGCGTTTGTTGCATGAAATAATCACATTTTTCCTTATTTTCGTAGAATATGTGGTTGATATTTACTACTAGCATCAATACACTGGCGCCAAAAGTATTGATCATCTGAACAGGTTATTTTTGCACAGTTTTAATAATATTTTTATAAAATCTGTATGTTTGAATTAAGAGGAATGCTAGTACCAAAACACTCGAAATGAAACATACTACTGCACATAATATTTTTATACTTCTCATGCTCGTAAAGTCCTTCTTTATGCTGGGTATAGGCCGCATAAAATCGCATTTTATGCACTAGTGTATAAAGTGTGGTCGTCGTCTAGACTTACTGCCGCACTCAGAGATGTCAATTAATTTTAATGCTTGTTTAGTGACTTGTTATCTTATTCTAGCAACTTTAATCAAGCATTAAATTTAATTGACGTCTCTGAGTACAAGTAACACAATTAATCCCTACAGCCAGACAGAAAAGGTGACTGCATTAAATAAACTTGTTATTTGAATAAATTTACTATTATTACTTATAGTAAATTTATTCAAATAACAAGTTGCCTGCATCGAACAAAGAAGAAATTTAAACAATTAAAAATAAGCATAATTAATAAAAACATTACAAAATCAACGTATGACTTGGTAGTATTGCATTCGACCTAAGTAAAAAATCTCATGCAGTTTTTTTTTTTAAATACAATAGCGGGAAAGAGGTTCTTGTCTCGTTTTGGAATATTAATGACTTCGTTGTTTTCTTTGCAAAACTTGTTGTGTTACGGAATTTACATTATCACGGTTTTATTTCCTCGTAATCGAAGTGAAAAGCAGTCCTAAAATCCATTTTATCCTCGACTTAATTATCCCACCCTCGCCTCCCGGCTCGGACGGATACCATAAGTCTTGGATGAAATGGTTTGTTTTATGTCCTTGTTGTACAATCTACTAATTATTTATTTGTCCTTAAAATTCTTTGAAATCAGATGTCCTAGACAAGATGCTTAACGTAAACGATTTATGGAACCTGTCAAAGTGTATGAAATTGACATAAGCGCTTGACACGACCGTTCGTCAGCTTACGTCAATCCTATACATTTTCAATAACGATGACTGATATAACGAACTTCGTTACATTGACGTCCCGAAACCATTGTTATTTTATTCTACAGCTGAAGCCTAACGTATTCAAAAACCTTTCAGTTTAACCTAAGCATGCCTACCTTAACATCACTTCAATTCATTCATATCAGAATAATATGGAACACAGCGACAAAGGCCCAGCAAAGTGACGTATCCTTTCATAGTTCGTCTTTCAACCCACAAATGCTTAGTAGCATTTTACTACTTTTTCCATCGGACTAACCCTTCCAACCATACATCAATACATCTTATACGTATAAACCATTATATGAAGAACCTTGCTTGTGTCTCACTTTGTCTCAAACGTCGAGGACGCTGGGAATGAGGCGGGCCTTTATAAATTGGTGGCGCATTCCAAGCTTTCAAGAAAAAGGTTTAGTTGGTCCGACCTACTTCGTCAGAGCGTTTTAGGCGCCCCTTAGAAAAATATTCATATAAAAATGAGGATATGAATGTTTGGATATTGCTCGAATACTTGGGTGTCCAATAAAATGGGTACTGGCGTTTTGTTAATGCCTTACAGTTGATATTGAATCCTTTCATGTCGTTATTGTGTCCCAGTTTTTCATCTAGATGTACTTATTGCGGGTATTTTCTATTGTCTTTTGTTTTCGACGAAATTACTTACAACTGTCAAAGGAGATACATAATGTTTACATTTTATTGACATTGAGTTGCTTCAGACCCCATTTTACGGATTTTCTTTTGTTATGAGCACACATCGGTAACTCGTGGCATTTAGGTAGCACTTGACAGTTTCTAACAGACTAGTTATGTGACAATGTTCTTCCTATACGAGTCGAGAAAAAGAAACCACTAAAAAAAGGAATTTTAATCATTTAATATATGACATTCGTGATAAACAATTAATATTTATTCTAAATTTTTACTTGTAAGAAAACGATCTTTCAACCTCCACTGACGTAATGGGTAAAAAAGCATTTTATTGTAAAGTTAGCGTATTTTTATTGATATTCTCTTTGATTTCAACTTGTTTATTTTGTAACTTATTACAATACAATATTGATATTTTGTGTTGTAAGATATCCTGGATTTTTTGATAACACTATTTTCAGCTTTTGATATATAAGTCTAACTTTGTGGTGCAGTCTCAGTAATGAAAGTGACTTTTCAATTTTAAATACGATATTATTTTATCTTATCTGAAAAGACACTTAGAAAACGTGTCTCATCATATCACTAATCTTTTAAGTGCAACCTAAGTGCCACGAGTTATCGATGTGTAGTTATGAGTCTTGCTTTTATTTTTAGACAAGGTAAAAACGTTAATGCTCACAAAAACCAAATTTACACTAATATTATATGGGTGTTAAAAAAACTATAAATTTGATAATCATCTCGATTTATTTACTTACACTGATTTACTTATAACTATATACATCCCTTCTGGTATATCACAATCAAATAGCGACGAGAACTTTTATAAACAATGACTAGTTACATCAATGAATATATTTTAATGCATGTACTATCAAAACTAAAGCATTTTAAATATTTACAACTTTTTTTACATTCAAACAAAAATTACAAAGTGTATGAGAAAACTAACTAGTAATTTACATTTATTTCATCGGAATTCTCTGTTAAAATTGTCACAGTAAATTAATTTGTGTATTTTTACCGACCATTGTACTTATTTAACTAGCTACTCATGGATAATAATTAAACACGTAACTACAGTCATACTGAATACACTTAGGGCTGATTTTTCAATCCCCAGATACAACTATCCGTCAGTTAAATGTATTACTATCCTTTTCTGAAGTCATATGAAAGAAAAGGACAGAGCTAAAATTTACCTTCCGGATAGCTTTATCTGGGGATTAAAAAATCAGCCCTTAGTAGAAAAAACACAAAATATGTGTAATTTAAATACACCCATGCCGCAGGTCAGTTTATAATAATAAATGCATAAAAGAAAACGGTATGTAATACCACTTTTTTTTTCTATTAACTGCTATCCGGGTTTTACACCTAATTTTGTAGTAACTTAATAATATTAAAAATTACAGTTGAATAGCTATTACATTTCTTACATCTGGCATCAGCTCGAGCTACGACGTAGATTAAATGTCAAAAACCAATCACGCTGCTATGTACTCTACTATTGTACGTCTTGAATTGTTGAGCAATTGTCAACCTTGTCACACAAAACTAAACCTTTAATTTGACGTAACTTCTATCTTGTAACAAGTTGATCCTGTATTTTGACTAGCCTCTAATAGTGGCGCAAAAAATATTTACAAACAAAGATATTATGTTACTAATACATGCTGTTTAACTAGAAGATACTATTAAAACAGCATGTATAAGTAACATAATTATGCTCAAATCTAGGAACCATTTTAATTTGAAAGCAAAATCAAGATGGCGTACAACAAAATGGCGGCGGAGTTGTCTGGCGCGCGCGACGCCAGCGCTGACGCTGGGTTGCGTACGCACGTGCGGAACTCGTGGTAATCTGCGCGAGTAATTGCGCAGTAGTGGACGTGGACGCAGGCCGCGTCGCAGTCAGAGATCTCTGGCGCATGTCGGACTCGCAACGCTGTGAGGTACCTGAGGAGTAAAGAAGATTTTAGCTAATTAAGGGTATATCGCACGGCTTGCATGTGTGCGTGCCTCGATGATACGTGCCGCGAGTCACCATAAGTTTACTCAAGTAGACTCTATTCTAGGTGGTAAAAACCATAATCGTCTTTACCCTGTTATCGTATTGTCAACGTTTTGATAGCTCTTATTTACTGGACAGTAATGGCGGCCGAGTTAACAACAATACCATAACAGAGGGGCTAGACGGATGCACTACGCTAACTATCGTTTCTAATCGCTTCGTTTTTAAACCAATCACGTCACTGGTAGATCACGTGACTTTTCGTATCACGTCATCTACAAGTGATGCGATTAGTTTAAAAACGTAACGAATAGAAACGCTGGTTAGCGTAATGCATCTTGTCTAGCCCCTCTGGTCAAAGACGATTATGGTTTTACCGCCTAGAGTGGAGGCCTAGAGGGCCCTGCCAAGATGCACTACGCTAACTAGCGTTTCTATTCGTTTTGTTTTTAAACCAATCGCGTCACTGCTAGATGACGCGATACGAAAAGTCACGTGTGTTAGCGTAGTGCACCTTGGCAGGGCCCTCTGGTCGGTTTAAGTCGGGTCCGCGCCGTCGCGCGTTTGGTTGCGTGCGTATTTGTATCGAGTTGAGCGACTCGCATCGACGCAACACTAGCACCCGAGCGACAATAGGTATCAGAAACTCCTAAAGAGCCAGAGATGTACTACTTTTTAATTTATACAATGTTATTAGTAGAAATTTGTTCTCAATGTGACAGAGGTTGGTGGGGATAAGGTTTTCAAATGTATGCTCATTCATCATCATCATCAGCCACGTCTACTGCTGGACTTGGAGGTCTTCCACAACGATCGGTGCTGCTGTTATAAAGCGGTTTCCCGCGTGCTCATTCATATTATAAGTAAAAATTGCTGAATACCAACATGATATTCGAACCATACAAATGGCACAGTTAATAAATAACAAGTGAAAGCACGATGTATCTATTACCGAGGGCTGAAAAGAGAAGAGAAGGTTGGGTTCAACTTGGCTTTAGCAAAGGTTCAACTTGTCATTTTCTGAGCGCGTATGGACTATCTACCTCTATCTAGGGATATATTACGAGTATAATAACATTGGGCAAGCGAACAGCCTGTTTCAAAAAAATACGACCATTTTTTGTCATTTACCGTCTCTGGGTCAAGATCGTATCTCTTACAAAGAGGTAGGCGTATTAAAATCTACTTCGCACCTCTGATTTTTTCATGAGCGAAATTGAATCTGTGATTTACTTTCGTAATAGTTTTTGGTGAAGACGAACCTACACATCTGCGTCGAAATTCAATCATGGGCTCATGGCCCTTTTGGACCCCTTCCTAATGAGATGAGACCCATAATCAGCAGTATAATGTATAATATATTCGTACATAGGCGTAAAATAAATGCGATTCTGTACGGCATCTTCCGTGGGAATGACGGAGGAACAACTTACTTCTTATGTAAGTTAAGGAGTTTATTGTTGATACCCGTGTGGTTGCCCGGTACCTAAGAATTGTTCCCCTCCATGTCTTCCCGTGGATGTCGTAAGAGGCGACTAAGGGAATAAAGACTTGTAGTATTGTTAGGCGATGGGCTTGCAACCTGTCACTAATACAAACATCACGGAATAGAAAAAACAGTGGAAGTGGCATGAGCTTCGCTTAGTATCAGACTTGTTGTCGCCAATACTCAAATTATCATAAAAACAACATGCCACCATGGAAAATGTTTTTGGTGCGGCTATCATTTTTACTTTCCAAAATAGCACAATGAGGCATGCTTTTGGATTTGTTTCCTATTTTAGAAACATCGAAATATCGAAATATCGAAATAAGCGATCGCGGCAAAAGTATGGTAGGTTAAGCGGAACTCCGCATAACTATGCCACACGTTACAAGCCCACTTGACACTTCTACTGTTTTTTTTCTGTTCTGTGGTAAACATCTTAGCCTAATAATTGTGCAAAATGTGGTTACAGAATTATTTATCAACAAGTTTTTTTCTGAGTTGTAGGTAATTCTGTAGCTCTGCCGACCCTACTCTGGGATTACAGGCGTGAAGGTATGTATGTATCGTTGTCTAGTACCCATAGTATAACCCAAGTGCTTAGTTTGGGCCTAGGTCAAGTTGTATGATCATCAGCATCATCTTCATCTCGCATCCACCCACTGCAGAATAAAGGCCTCCTCATTTCACGCCACTTTACCCGGTCTCATGCTAACGCCATCCATCTTTTCTGCCAAAAGTGTGTCTAAATTTGTGTGATATTGTCCCCTATTTTATTTATTTATCTTAGTAATATTATAAATGCGTTACTTTGGATTTTTGTTACTCTATTACGCCATAACGGCTCTACGGAACAGAACAGATAAGCATAGAGATAGATTATAGCACAAAGGCTACTTTTATTCCTGAAAAATGTACAGTTCCCGAGGGAAGAGCGATAAACTACTACTTTGCGGATGAAATCACAAAACAGCTAGTTTCACATAATTATAATGTTTGTAGGAAGTACCACGATAAACTTAGCAACATACTTAGGCCCGGTTTTATAAAGGTCCGTTAGTAAATAATATGACAGATCAAATTTTAGTAACTTCATACAAGTTTTGACATTCCTGACCGAAATTTGATCTAACGTATCTTTATAAAACCCAGCTTTAACGTCTTTCCGAAACCAAGCGGGTTCTATCTAGGGAATGCAGTTTAACCGGTTATTAACCGTTTTTGTATGAAAAAAACCGGTTAAAACCGGTTGTTTGCATTCTCTAGTTCTATCCTCACGTCTCCATAATCTTTCCTTTCTGGGAAACGAAGCACAAGACTCGAATTAAGTAAAGCAAACGTTGTACTAATTACCATGTAAAAAAAAGAGTAATGAAGAAACTCCGTACAACCAGACCGTTGAATATTGAACAAAACGATTGTATGTTTAAATGCATAAGCACAAAAAGAGCAAGAAATAAAGTAAATACTGACAAAGCTGGTCCGAATGGTCACTCATTTGAATATGACCAAGGCTAAAGGGCTTTTGTATTTTTTATGGTGAAAAGGTTGAAATTACAATGGAGTGCGTAAACGTATTGTGAAAGCGTCAATACTGGATTAGAAAATGTTTTTTGTATGGAACTCGCCCACCCGCGGCATCATTCAAGCTCAATAAATTATTCTACTGTGTTATCTCTCGTGATTTATGATTTATGTATTGGGGTGACGGAGATTGGTTTATCATAAGCTAATTACCATCGCATCTATTTTGTCATAACAGTCGATAAATAGACGAGCCATAAATATTTTATAACAAATTTGAATACATATTATATCCACTTTCGGACCTTTTTTATTACATTGCAATAAGGCGAAAAAGTATATAGGTACATCGCTTTAGACACGACTGTACCTGTAAGAAGACAAACGAGCACACGGAGAACCTGATGGTAAGTGACTCAAGACAATGATCTAAAGATTGCAATACTAACTTTTCAAAAGATCGAGAAGCTATTCCGCTCCGAGCGATTGTTTACGAAAAACCTGGTTATGAACCATCATAAGCCGGTATTTTTGAAACCGTTCCTAAGTAGCTGCACTCTTTAGAGCTATGTCACTTTAATGTCATGTTTGAACTGTTGCGCTAATCTGTGACAGGCATTAAAGCAACAAGGTCCTAAAGTGTGCACTAAATAAATATTGATTTTTTAACAAAACCTTACCTAAAATTTTGCTAATTCATAAAAAAATGTCACTGACTTCTTATAATGGTCGTCATAGAAAAAAACTCTCATAGCAAATGTATTTGCTACTTTTAAATTTTACCACTAAATATCGAAATAGACGCTTGTCAACTAAAATCAAGATAGACGGGAATTAGAAAAAATAACAAAAATACAAAAATACTTTTCAGTTGCGACAACGTTTCGCTTTTTAATTTAACGCATTATCGAGAATTATTTGAACTGAACCGAAAGGAATAAAATTGGATTGTTGATTGACACGACGACATCTAGATTGGACCGGGCGAAAGAAAAAGGAAATTTTCTGTTCGAATCACGCGATAGACGTTGAAATTAAGCCTTAATTTGATCACAATCTTATCTGATGAGTTGGAATGACATTAGAATTTGGCAACCTTCAGTTTTGGTTAAGGTTTAACGTTTTATTATACGTAAAAAAGTATGATTAAAATTATTTTAGCGACATTAATCAGCTTACAGATTTAAAAAATGTACTTTGATTTTGTCAAGGCTCACTCTCTTGCTTTGAAGTTTGATTTTGTCAAGGTAAGAAAGTGAACTAAGGTTATTTATTTATTATTTATTTATTTAATATTTATTGCACAAAAATACAAATTACAAATTAGAGTACAAAAGGTTAACGTCATAAATGGAACACGCACAGTATTGTGTCATTTTGCGGCTATCGCCAAGCAGCAGTGTTTACATTGTTGTGTTCTGTGTGTGATAAGACAACCAGTGAAGTGACTCATCATCATCATCAGCCGCAAGACGTCCACTGCTGGACAAAGGCCTTCCCCAAGGTTTTCCACAACGGTCGGTCCTCTGCTGCTGTCATCTAGTGGTTTCCCGCGACCTTTATCAGATAGTCGGTCCACCTTGTGGAAGGCCTGCCGACACTTCGTCTCCCAGTTCGCGGTCGCCACTCTAGAACTTTCCCGCTCCAAAGGCAATCGGTTCTACGAGCAATGTGCAAGGGCCCAAGTGACTACCTTAGAGGTACTATCATTAGACCTTAGGTTTGGTAATGCATTTGTTATTTTTAAGATTGTGGTATTGAGATTGTAGTCTTGGTATTGCAAAAAAGATAGGCTAAACATAAGTACAATAATAGCCCTGAGCAGTCAAACTGAAACGAGACTAATGATGACTCTAGTAAAAGTACAAAAAATTTTTTGGCTGAGACTAATAAAATGTGAAATCTTTAAATATACCTTTGGACCTTTTATTTTTATAGGCTTTCTTGGCAAAATGTTTATGTTCGGTCTCTTATGTTTAGCACCTATATTCCACTGCATTTTTACCCCTAATGAAATCTTAGTTTATACGATTTTGACTTTGACGCCTTCGCTGTCAAGGTAATAAGAGTTATCAAAACTTTTTTTATAGCATAATGGAAAAAAAACATACAAATCTTAGGAATAATACAACTAACAACTTGCTTGAAAAGGTCGCCGCTCAGCTTAGTGCCACAAAATATGCCAATGGATAAAAGATAAAATAAAGATAAAAGAAATTTATTCAGTAAGTAGGCCGCACGGGCACTTTTATACGTCAAGAATCTACCAGCGATTCCCAAGAGGAGACCACTGCTGAGAAGAAACGCCGCAAAAAACTCAGCAGTCAGTCATTTTTTAAACATGTTTCATATTACAAAGGTACTACTTTGTCTAGGCATAGTCCATCCGCTTATGGACTACAATGCCAAAGATATAATTATTATACACAATAGTTTCAGTTTCGGTTTTAGCAGGTTTCGGCAAAAAAAACATGTTTCGGCCGGACACTAACAGATACTCGTGTTAAAATTATAATAATTATCACCCCTTTCTTTGAGTCGGGGTTAATGAACTCACTTGGCAAACATCCCTCGATCGTGGTAGTTTCTGATCCTCTCAGCCAAGGCATCCAGCGAAGTAGCGCTGACTTCCCTCAACCCGTAGTACTGTGTCAGGTTGTACTCGATCGCCCAGTGGAGCTCAGCTCGATTGGTTACGTCTAGGTAATACTGGGTGTAGTCCAAAACCTGTTGACATATTAATATTGTTACAAGCAAAGAAGGTGGCTAATTTGTATAATTGAAGCATACTCTATTTCACTCTGTTAACCTTGATGCCTTACACCATAATGCTTCCCGTAAAAGGGGGTGAGTAGGTATTAAGGGTTGAGTAGGGACACAACCTAAAATGAAGCATATAATTATGTTAATAATTATTATAAGGGCCTGTTTCACTATCGTCAAGTAAAGCATAATATTATTATTTGACACATTTTCTTACACTGGGCTGATAGAGCAGCTAAAAAACTATCCATTCAACCTCTATGTATGTTCAGCGTTTTTTACTAGTTTTGGAGGTACGTATTAATCATTTCAATCTGAATTTTTGTAATTTTCCCTTATGTTCATGTCACGAAAAATTATTAATTTCATGTTTTATTTCATAAGTTTAGTTCTTACATAATTAGAATCATTACGAATCAGCGAAGTTTTTAAACCAGATCAGATAAAAAGTAATCAGATAAAGTTGTTTTTTCCATACAAAGTGAAGAGCAAATACTGGGACACCTACTATCAGCCCTAGGCGGGTTGACGTCGGTTTCTGGGACATCCTGTATAAAGCCCGCTGTACTAATGTACAAAATCCCAGTAAAGATAGTTTACCTTTGTCAAACTTACCTTCCCTGTGTTGGAGTCGAATTTGTAAAGCCTTAATCCAGGGTTAGATATGCTTCCAGCTCCCCTGGGAGTTATTGAGGGTGCTAGGAAAGCCCAAGATACAGGCCGTCCTGAAACAGAAATAATAATGTAGGCTTTGTCGAATAAATCATACTATGTAGAGCTTTTGACTAAAACAACGTTTTCGTAGAAGAGAAATCAGCAAGTCTGTTATAAGTGTATTAAAATGCTTGACCCAATTTTATCTAGTTTGTGATTTGTTTTTTATTTAAAAAATATCGTGTATTTTTATAATTAGATCGCGAATCAATTACATTTTGATTTTTTGCGTCAGTTTTTAGTTTACACGCGCTATGGGATTCTAGTTTTATCATAAATCACTGTTTAAGTTTCAATCTTTATCTTGACGAAAAACTTTATCAAAATTCAAACACTGTATAGGTATAGAAAAATATATAATAAGAGCTGGTTATGAAGCTTGCACAGAATTGAAAATAGTAAAAAAAACTAAGAGTGAGCATAGAGCTGAAAATACTGAGCAGGCACTAAAAACAGTAATAAAACGCACCTTTACACATAGCACAAGCCATAAACCGAGTCTTTATGAAATACTTAAACTAAGGCGAAAACATCGGTCGAGGCACGCACACATGCAAGCCACGCGATATACCTTTATTTGAAGATGAACTACTGTATATACTGTGCCTGAACTGGATACCTATTTTATTGCAATTCCTTTCAACGAACGCATCAGAACGCAGAATTTTCTTTTCATTTCATCAAAAGGCATTTCACGCTGCATGCGTTAATTTTTGACAGCCTTAATTCTTAGCTAACCTAATCTACGTCATTGATGGGTTACCACCTGAACCATAGAGAGTACATAGTTGTCCCTAAGCAACGGGCGGTTTATACGCTCAGAGAACGACCGATTTAAAAAACCGGTCAAGTGCGAGTCGGACTCGCTCACCGAGGGTTCCGTATTGAAGATAATATGCTCATTTTGTTATAAGCTTTATTTTCCAGGCAATAAGGTCGATTTTGACTAGCCTAAATTTTAATACAGATTTTCTTGGTTTTTTTGTTATTTCTCAAAAACTGTAAATAATGAACACTTTATTTTATTTTTCCCAGAAAATATAAGTAATTATCTATACGTCAGGATTTTTTTCAGAATTTTTGATTAATAAACTTCGGTGATAAGGGGGGGGTCATTTTTTGTACATTTTTGGCTATAAATCAAAAAGTACACCACTGAAAATTTTCAAAAAATAGTTTTAAAATGTGCAGATTAAGATCTTTCATATGACACCCCATTTGCTATAATCGAACCACTTTCATTTTTGAACCCCCCATTCTAGACCCCTTTTCAATTATTAATAAAATTAATTTCATATTTTATTTACTACAAATAGATGCGGGCAAGCAAGTTGTACAACTATGCCAAATTTCAAGTTGATAGCATTTGTAGTTGCTGAGAAAACCTGCTGTGACATACAGACAGACAGACAGACAGACAGACAGACAGACAGACAGACAGACAGACAGACAGACAGACAGACAACGAACTCTCACCATAAGGGTTCCTTTTGTACCATTTTGGTACGGAACAATAAAAAGCGAAAGAAACTCACCGTCGCTATAGATCAGTCTAAAAGTGTCAGCATGCCGGTGTCCGTAGAACTGGCCAGCGATGACATCGCTGTAAGATTTGATGATGTGGATGAGACGAGCGTTGGCTATGGGGGTGAGCTCGCCGCCGCCAGCGGCTGAAGCGCTGCCGGCGCTGTGTCGCTCCTCGACGCCTGGGCCTGCATGGGCTACTATGTACACCTGGGAAGCAAAGAAATTGTTAGGCTTGAAGCGCTTAGTTTTCTCAAACTGCAAGAAAAATCAATTTGTATGCACCTATTTTTGATATGAATTTACGCATCTTCTGGGCGAGCTCGGTTCATCGACGACAAAGTCTTTGCCGCCAAGGGCAAGAGTTAGAAAAACAAACCCACTATCAATCAAAAAACCTCTCTTCGAGAGCAGAAAATCTAAAGTTTCTACAATTTACAGGATGTTTTTTTCTTATTCTCTATTTCTCTATTCTTTAATACCCTTACTTATAAAGTAGTAGTAACATACCTTGGAGTAGCTATGCCATGTTTTGTCCTTACCTGTCGTTGTGACATTTGAATTTGACGGATAAGGACAAAACATGGCTTAGCTACTCCAAGGTTATTCCATAACTATTTATAAGTAGGGGCATAGGAGTATTCTGTTGTATGGATAATGGTCTGATCACTCTTCAATAAAAGAGTATTTAAGAGAAGTGAGTAATGATAACCATTATTAAAATTATCCAGCATTAATATGGATTTCAGTTGAAACAAGACAGTAATACAATATTACCATTTTCAAAAAGCTAATCAGATATATTATATTATGTGGGTATAAAATGGTATTTAAATAAAATAAACTCCATTTTTATAACACGTCTAGACAGCAAAATAATACTAACCTTTGTAGTTAAAGTCAAGTTTACCCTTTTACAATCTCAAGATAATAATCTAGAGAATTTTACTAAAAATTGCAAATAAAACGTTTTCATACGAGTTTTAAAAATATATTTTCAATGTAAAATTGACATTTCACTTCGCTATTTGTATTTCAAAGACCGTAACGAAATTGTTATGCTCTACAATGTAATAAAACACCGTTTGAACAACGCGAGCCAAGACTTCATAACAGAAAATAAAAGATGAAAGTAAGGTTTTGCATAAATATTTTTGTTTTGTTTATTCGAACATTCACGTGGCATTGAAACTTGCTAAAACTTATTTATAACATTTATTTTAAGTTGCTTAGTTAGTTTACTCTATAAAAGTTTAAAAAAAACAGTAAAATTGACAATCCTTTACCGTTATTTCTTTATACCTATACTTAATTATTACTAATTTTATTGATAAAATATTATAATTAGATATGGACTAAAAATATGTTTTTATTACGATAAGACAATTGAAATTTGTAGGAAAAAAGGATAAATATTGGTTTTCTATAGAAAATGTGTCTACTAAGCACATTTACAGTTAAAACTCGCTTTATCAAAGTAAAACTAGCAGTTGTATTTTGTTAATTGTGCATTTCATGGAAGTAAAATAACGTTAATTAACTTGTAAAAATACTTTAATTTGCAAAGTAAGTAAAAGATCCTAATTATAACTTAATTTAATTTTCATTCTCACTATAGGGATGAAATTTTAACTTAAAATTCTGAGAAGCGCTTTTTCTCCGAAAACCCATTTCGTTGGCTCACGTGGTCTTTAATGCATAAAAGACCTACGGTTCACAGTGTGCCGAAATTTGTACGCACAGCGACCCATTTTCAATGTTTCGTAGTGTATTTGCTTCCACAGCGCGTGTAAGAACGCTATGCAATTTTATGTTCAACTCAGTTCAGACACGTGAAATGTGGCTTTGCTTTCCCCCAGATAATAATTACGAAAAGCAAGTTTTAAAAAACCCAACTGCGGTTTGGATAATGTCGTCAAAGTAATGTTACTTATGTATATTTTTTTATTTTGCAAATTTCTCATTTAAATATTTTAATAATAGCCTATGACACGCTAGTGGTTAAGACGAATTTAACTACGTATAATTTATTAAAATTGGTTTAGCCGTTTAGTAGTTACGAGCGGACATTGAGTCGGACATACCTATATACAAGTAAAACACATAAACCTCCTTTTGGGCTTTGCCGCATCGGGTAAAAAATAGCACTCCATCCATCCGTTGCTGTAACCCCACACCGGAACACAACAAAGCAAACAGTGCTGCTTAAAATGCACATGACATCCATAAGTATAAAAATATATAAAACGAAACTAAACCATGCATACAGAACCACGTTTTGTTACAATTTACAAAAGTCGCCTCATGGCTGCCACCGTCGTCATGGCACGTTTTAAAACGTCTATTTTCATTTGTTTGTTGCCGTTCGCCACTTGCCTGCCTTCGCCGCCAACGTGCAAAATTAAAGAGCTTTTTAAATGTTTTATTCTTACACACCGATATTTTTTCCTACGCAGCATCTCATGCAATACCATCATTTAGCCACTGCTATTACTAACCTTCACCACGTTTATTACCTATACGTTTCTTTACCATAAATAAACCATAGACTTACCATTTCGTTTTTCCTCCGTGCCTTGGCCAGGATATGTTCCAGCCACTCCCACTGGGCCCTCCCTCTCTGAGGACCGTCGGTCTTCGCAGCACCTCCGGCCCAGAGAACGCTGTTCAGCACCACGATGCGGAGCTTGCTGTGGGACTGTTCTATGGTGTAGTATCCTCCTGAGAAGAACAAGAATTTTTTAAACCGTTTCTTTACGGCATGATGATGAGATGTCTTCTCATTATCCGTCATTAGGAAAACATGCTAGTTAGTTAGCCATTTAAGTTTCCAGTTCCTTTTATTGGAAGTCTAGTTTTCGGCACTATTTAACTTGTAACTTAAGTTTTGACACTGACTATTTGTTTTCTTGTATCAAGCCACTTTTTAATCCAATTTAAAATAAAATTAATGGAGCAACTAAATACACTGTAGTTATTTATTCTTTAACGCTTTGCGCGGTCCTCAATGATTATGATGTCTAAGAGCTGATCTTATGACTGAATCTGATGAAAGCAATAGCATCTTCGCTGGTCTTAAAGTAGACCTACAGAGTCTGGATTCGTTAGAGTAGTCTCGTATACCAGTAGTTGGTACCTTCAGACTTCATCATCAGATCAGCGCTTACATATCAGAATATTGCATTGTCATCGGGTTTACAGACTTGGCCTAAATTTCAGCCCATTCCATTAACAAAAACTGGTTTGAAATTGGCTTGTAAGATTTGATTGAAACAAAATAACTTACATACAAATATTGCAAGTTAATAACAAGCTTGCAAAAACCATGTTGTTTGTGAAAGCTTTGATTTATCTCACAACACTTTAAGTTAAATGTTTGCTAGTAATATAAAGGAACATTTTATAACCTTACCAAGTAATATAAATAATGCATAACAACCTGTATAAACATAATCAGATTTAACATCAAATTCTTTCGTGTTTAATTGTAGTAAAGCTAGAAATAACCTCTTTCCACGCTTTCTTTATAATTTATAATGGAAGTTGATAATTAATGTTTCTTATTAGGCGCTAACATTTTCTTTGTGGAGGCTAATTAGAAAGGCCTAGTACCACGAAAAGCTTGTTACGTGAAACTTGATAATTAAACTGTAAGGGTTATGAACGCTGAAGAAAGTATCAAGAAAATTTCAAGACGACATTTTAGTTTAACAATATGAACGGTGGTTGTGTTATCAAAGTCAATTTAAATGTTTGTGAGGATTTTTGTATAAACGTCTTACCATCACGCATAAAACATCTAACAGGATTTGGAACTAAGATAAAGTTTGGATGACTCCATGTTCTACTTTTAAGCACGGAAGTTTTATTTAGGAAATTTTAATAGTTTGATAGTTTGGAAGCGAGTTCTACACACTGATGAAGTCGCGAACAAAGGTTAGTACAAACTAAAATTATTTTGCTCTTCTGTAAGAGTTTCATGAAAATCGGATTAGTGGTTCAACAGTTGTCAGCTCGGAAAGTAAAGTCGCGATTACGTAGTTGGTTTTAAGGTATTTTAAGTTATACCTTATTTTATTAAACTTTAATATAGGTACACAATAAAAATATTTTAGTTGAAAAATTTCTGAGACTTTCTTTAACATTTAAATATCGTACTAAAACATAAGAACAGCAGCATTATTATTAACTGCTTAGAGGATAGGTTTAGCCTAATGTGAGTCAAATAAAAAAAAAAGCAATTGCCATATGTATGAGGAAGCATGTCTTGAAAACGGCTCGACCGATTTGTCTGTTTTTTTGTTGTTGTGCTCGTAATTGTCAGGCCGAGGTTTGTATGAAAGAGGTGACTCCGGACATGAACACAACTAATTAATACATTTAGCATGTTAATCCTTGAATAAATGATTTGTTGTATATTTTGAGCATACTTTAGCCATCATAAACAATGTTACTTACCCGTCTCGAAAGTCTGCAGCGCTTCAGTCGGCAGCCATTGCATCCACATATCCACCAGTTTCCTCGAAGGAGGTGGATCGTTGTGGCCCAGCGCTGGAAACACAAACTGGCTGCTGAAGGTCCTGCTCAGGATATCAGTTACGTTCCTCACGGCTTCCAGCTTGTATTCTTCCTTTAAGTGTTCCATTGAAGAAGAGAGGATGTCTCTGTAGAAGAAAATATAGAGTTAGGATATAGCCATTCAAGACTTAAAGGCAGTGAGAAAATTGTCTGTCTGTCAGTCAGGCTGTAAAAGGTAGACAGTTGAAATTTTCGCAGAGTGTATTTCTATTGTCCAATTGCAGGGCAAAGGCCAACTCTCTTTTTGACATTCGTCCTTAACAAATGATAAAATAGTTCGGAACCCTTCGTGTGCAAGTCCGATTCGCACTTGGTCGGTATTTTTTATTCTAAAGAAATTAAACAAGCCAGTGTCTCCTGCTGGAAAGGACTATAGCGGCCCATGAACAGCGAAACCAAGAGAAGAATCACAGCAACAATAAATTGCCAGCCGTTAAAGAAAGCTGGTTTCATAGAACTATCATGGTAGACTGTAATGCATAGAGGTGGTGCGGATACAAAGAGTCGTATGCGAGTAGTACACTAAGGCTGGATTTATACTTGTAAGTTATTTATTACTGTAAGTTTAGAAACAAAGTTATATGCAAGACAGAGATGCAGATATTTGCCACTCACTCTTACCCATAGTTGCGTCGCAGAACTTACAGTAATAACTTACAAGTGTAAATCCGGTCTTAAGACTACTCACGCACACACAGTTCTTCGGAACACTCCCCATGATAAATGCGGTCCATCCTAAAGGTGGTGGTAATTTTTACAGAAATAAATGCCAGTCAACAGTACGGTCGATTCATTCTATTGCGCCAAATTAGAGTAAGACAGTTATTGTTGATGAGACACTATTGCCCAAAAAATTGCCCGTGTAAATGAACCTTTACACAATGCCAGCAGTATTACTGCAACTTACTACCTCGGAACACTTCCGCAGTCTATCCTAACGCAATGCTAGTGGGTCGAGCTGACTTGAGAGTACCCAATCGTCGACGCACTGAAGAGCTGCTCTACTTTGATACGATTGAACTGGAGTTGATACTGGGGCCACTTTAACCGAGTTTGTTTGTACCTAATACCATTCCATTCAAGTCAGTATAGGTGTAGCATGAGAGTTTGGGCTTTGAATGCATTGGCCTTAGCTTACGCTGTTTGTGGGTGAAAAGTGAAGAAAATTTTGGCTATGCTGTTAGCGAATTTGGTGGTGATCCCGCTGAAGGAAGCCTGTATTATTTTGACCTTCCTAATAACGCGAAATATAAGTTAGTGAAACGAATAAAAATGTTTATCTTTCTTCCTTTAACTTAAAATTGCCAGTTTTGGACCAATTAGAACATGGCTTCTTTTATTATTATTTACGAGTATGTTATTCATAAACCACTACACTAGTGCCGATGAATATAATTTCATCGGATAACTAACTTAAGGGCTTTTAAAAATGGGTTGGGGAAACAGGAAGTATATCGTAAATAAAATTATAGGCCGTCCCGTGAAATACAGCTACGATGGGATGCAAGGGTCTAATGACCAGCTCATGTGTTTTATTTCTTACGTTTTTGAAATACCTACTAAGTTATTTTGTATGTGAAACTAATGTTTAAGTTTCCTTCCGACAATTGTTATCATGTCATAAGCAAAGGTAAAATAAATAAAAATGGAAAAGAAAAATTGAAGATATTGCATCATTAGTACGACACCGACAAGAGCATTCTGTTGCCAAATTATGATCTTTTAAAACTTGAGACGTTCCAAGCAGTGAAACGAACAGAAAGACATGATACCTCTAGCTCTATCACTTTCAGTCACCAGTTGTCAGGTTTTAAGTGCTCATAACCGGCTTTCTTCAGCAAGTGTTTGTTCATTGTTTTATACATTTTTAATTGTCATTCTGACAAATTTGTGTTGTAATATTGAACAATAAATAGCCTGATTCTGAGTAATCTAAATACCTACCGGCAAAAAAACCCTCCCACCCGTCTTTTGTTCATACCATTGTTAACAAGCATAACTTCCAAAATCAGAGAGTAACTTCAAAAGATACTTAATGAATTTCAATGTAGCTTGTATTGTTTAGTAACTAATGAACCTAGGTCCAAAATGGCCATCACGTATATATTTTTAAGGTCGTGTCTCTTTTCGAAGAAACCCAAAAATTCTGACCTGACCTTAAAAAATAATCTTTGGTGGCTATTTTGGGCCCAAGTTAATTAGGAACAAAACACTCCAATTTACATAAGTTAAGTATTTTTGAAGTTACTCTCTGGTTTAAGAAGTTATAATTGTAAACAGACTGCTTATTGTCTAACGCACTCGCAATCACGATCGTTTTTATTTTGAAAATCGAAGGCCTGTCTGCATACAAAATGAAAACAATTGTTCCACTTTGAAGCCGGTTGGGAAATTGCGAGTGCGTTAGACAATAAGCCCAGTTGTATAAACAAGAAAGGTGGGCGAGTATTTTTACCAGTGAGTGTATAAGGGTATCATTACATCATAGAGAAAAAAACATATTTACCCTAAAAGCCATTTGGTTTCCTGGATTACTTTATTACATCACGAGCCAACATGCTCCATGTGCTATTGATCCAAGCATTCGTGCAGTAATTGCTTTATTTTCAGCTTAAGTTACTTTATCTTTGAAGAGTAAATTCTATTGTAGGAACACGATACACCCGTCCCGCCTCGAGCGGGTTGTCTTTACGAGTTCCTTGTTACACTAATTGCGTTTTTTCTTGTAACATGGCGTCTTTTTGGAGGATTTTAGGGGTTTTAGTTTTTTGTGATTATGTCAAGGTTTTAAGTTATGTTACGGCGTAAGAATTAAAGCTGATTACATAGGAATATTTCGAGTTTTGTAACTTAATCACGCATTATCGATGTATTTTTTGTATGATTTGATATTTGATAAATAAAAGGAAAATCTTGAAAATCCCAAATTGCTATCGAAACACGAAAACAAGTATAAGCTACATGCGTAGAGGTTTATCAATATTATGTCACAAGACTTATAATTCTACTAGAAAAATACAGAACGCGAATGAATAGAGGTACAATCGCCAAAACACTACATTTATACGTCTTACGTAACTACGTAGTAGGTAGAGTCACCAGTGGTCACTGAGTCACTATAGTCGGCCTCTGCCTATACTTTGTATGAGTGGGAAGAGTACGAAATATATATTTACCACTCTTCGCACTCATATAAGGTCGACTACTGGCCTCTGGCTGACCACTGGTGACTTTACCCTAGATATTCGGCAAAACAATCGCTTACAAGTGCAAGAGGTCTTATAAACTATTTCAGGTTTGGGAAAAATCTGTTAAAACAGCAAAAAAATGTATGAGATCGAGTGAGAGGGAAATACGAAACTAAAAAATTAAGTTGTATTGCTGCGTTAAATATCATCACTCGACACCTCGCTCCGATTGTCAAATGTATGAAAACACATTAATGCGCATCTCTGGTGGAAACGCAGGGTACTGTCAAGTAAATAAAAGCTATCGTTACGTTAACAATATGATAACAATGTCAAAAGCAATATGATTTTTACCTTGTAGAATAAACCCCAAGGCGTCCACTGCTGGAAATAAAAGCCTCCCTAAGGCTGGTCACTTAAACCTTTCCATCCGACCTCTTCGACCAAAGTTAATTTCCGATTTAAAAAAAAGACCTTAAGCTTCCCCCCAAAATAATTATCTTTTACATACATCCATACACCCCATACCCGAATGAGCATTGAATTCTCCACAGGAAATTAGAGGTATCGTGTTTATACCAAACAAAAGGCTATTTACTGCTGACATTTTTCAATTCCGACGCGGTCTGATTTCCGGACGCCGGACGCGGCCAAGATTAAGCTGCATACGGAACGGCACGGTCAGGGAAGAAACCGGATTTATCCGGTCTGGGTGAACGAAGTTTGTCCCTGGGTTTAGAATGAAATTTAACCATACCTACGTCAGTTTAAATAAGCTTAGTAACTTCGTAATAAATGTTAGCAAAAATATTTTCCAATTCATGGTTTTTTGATTTCAATACTACAATCCCACATATTGTTTTAGCCTAACTAAAAGCCAAATTTATTATTGGTACATGACAGCGTATGTTTGATCTTGGATGACATACATGAGTCAAAACTCAAAATAATCCAACTACTAAGTGAATGTATAGAAATGAAATTAAATGAAACATAATTTATATTTGGCACATAAAAAACAGTTTACAAGTACACAACTTTCTTAACCTACATTTTTTTTTATTACTACCGATATGGTCTCCGCTCAGCTTTATGCCTCGGAATGTCGTTGATACACTCAGGGACTCTGGTTTTCAGTGAGACCAGGAAAGTATTGCGATCAATGGCGTTATAGAATAGGTATAAGTAGGTATCAATAAATTGTTAAGTGCATGCAAAATGTGAAAGTGAGTGCTTTAATGTATGTTGTATCTATTTCATTGTAATCTTGTACTGTTTTAAATAAATGTCTCTTTATCTTTATCTTTATCTTTAATCGCCAATGAAGTTACGTGAATTTGACAAATCGTTGAAGTAAAAAATTACAAAAATGTCTATGGAATAAATAAATAAATAATAATAATAATCTCAAAGTCTAGGCTATCAAGCTTGTCTATTGACATTAAAATTGTTGTGTAAGAAAAAGATTCACCGATGACCTAGACCTAACCCATAAAATCCGTACAGTCCGTAAGCTTCCCTTTTATAAAATCACAAACAGAAACAGACATCTTACATCTATATATACATTATCTATGTAGGGCCATCAGGTACTTGTAACAAACTGACCTTTGCCTCAATCGCTTACAGAATTCAACTAACATTATCATTAACGTATCAAATTCAAACCAGTCCGTGAACTCTAGTGACAAATTAGTGATATAGACCACTCACGCAAGTCTCGAGTTAAGGGTAGATCGACATAGCTATTACTAGCTAGGCACTAATGACACTCATGTAGTAGCTTACGATTACAATTGATTAGTGGAGCGAGTCAAGATTAATTCTGGGAACTTTGACTACAGAAATGGATAGATTTCACCCATGTCTTTTTCTTGGGATTGTATCGTAATAATATAAAGTTCAAAATATGTAATAGGTCAACATACATAATGGTCATAATATTATAATGGTTTATTTCTGAAACCGTAAACATTTCAGGATTTTTTAAAAGGCCATTGTATAGAACCCCTTAGGTTAGGTTAGGTTAGATTAGGTTAGGTTAGGTTGTGGCGGGCTTTCAGGAGGGGAAGAGCAAGGCGGCGCTACGCGCACCTCCTTCCCCCACCGTAACAGTGCGCCGCCGAAGGCGTCAGGGGACCCCCTCGTCTACCGGGGCGCACCGGAAGTCTGAGGGTGCCTTAGTAAACCAAGGCACCCTCCCAGAGTCATTGGCGTCGAGGTGCCACAGCCGAATGCGCTTGTTCGTGGTCACGCACCTCCCCGAAGGACGCAGATGGTTTACCGCTGGGTTTTTAGTGGGTATTCCGGCCGCTCTTGGTCAGTGAGTCCCACATAACCACTCCAGGTCCCCCTGGACATGGATGGTAGGCGTAAATGCATTTATCAAGCGAAAAAAAAAAGGGTTGTGGCGGGCTCTTTTCTGCAACTCGAATATAAACTCAATTGAACTTTATTATATTATAATACGTACCTATCCCAATTTCTTATCATCATCATGATCATTTCACCTGAAACACGTCCAGTGCTGGACTAAGGCTGTTCCAAAGACCTCCACCGTGATCGTGTATTCGCTTCCAGCTGTTCCTTGCTACCCTTATCAGATCTTCGGTCCACTTGTGGAAGGCCTGCCAACATTGCACCTTTCGGTACGTGGTCACCACTGAATGGTTAAACGAGCAATGTGCTTGGCCCACTGCGATTTAAGGTTTGCTACTTGCAGAACTATTTCAGTTACTTTGTCTACAGTTCTTCCGTGAATCTCCTTATTTCTGATTCGATTCCGCAAAGAGCCCACATGCATAATAGCACTAGTTATTTTATTGCCTTTTGGGTGACCTTGAACTGTAACGAACCCTGTGCTTAAGAACCATGTCTCATATTTATTTATTTTGACTCATTACTTTTTCAAAATTCTGCATCCATTATTATGCTTTCATGAAATATAAGTAGTTATAGTTCCTAAAGACAATGCCATGAATAGTATAATTTACCTCTTGCCCAAAAAATACAATTGCAATATAATATTATTAGTTTATCACACCAAACCATTCTGTTAAAACAAATTTACTATACTCAGCATTAAACAGGTAGCACTGCCACTGAACCAACAAGTCAGTAAGAAAATAAATCAAAATAAAGGCGTACATATACTTATTCATCATTAATAATCGTCACGACATTTTTCTATGATAACGTCAATTGCAAATGTAATTCTAGGTCAATGAACCTGAGCATATTCACAGCCATAAACCTAGCAGTTGCATGTGATTTTAACACGCTAAGTGTGTCGACGGTCTTGAACGTGACAAGACAGCTCAATGGCTCCACGTGTGGTAAAGTTCAAAGCAACCTTTGCTTGTCACGGATGGAGTAGAATCGGTTCGTAGTTCATCGTTGCAATCGCACGTAAAGGTTGCTCGAATTTTATAACCCTGTTCTGTTACATGTCATCACCTATAAGAACATCCTTGGCAAGAGTACTTGCAATTATAGTTCCTGACGTAGATACCTCATCGTGATGTTCTCCTGAGGGCTTATTGTCTAACGCACAAGCAATCACGATCGTTTTCATTTTGAAAATCGTAGGCTTGTCTGTATACAAAATGGAAACCTCCACTTTGAAGCCGGTTGCGATTGCGAGTGCGTTAGACAATAAGCCCTCTGGTCATAATTTTAAATTGAATGTGACCTTACATTATATTTGTGATAATTTTTAAAATAAAGGTTTAGTATTTTATCACCCCGTTAAATAACTTACTTTTGAGAATTATTTATGTTTATTTTATGATTTATTGTGCAAAAAAACCCTCTGCAGGAGGTTTCTATTGGTGTGTCATCTTTGCAATGATGATCTTGTCTGAATCGCTAGCAGATACACTCATGTTACCGACGTGTAAAAAAGCCCTCATGTGGCCAATTAACAAATTATTTTGAATTTTCTCTTTTTTTTTCTCGGAATTTTGCTCTTTATGTGTTTTTAATTCGTAAAGCTTACCTGTGTTTACGTATAGTCGAGTTCATAACTATGTATATACTTTAGTACCTTGTATTTTTAATGTCATGTTTAAACTGCCATATGTGAATTTATTGTCACAACGGTTAAAGTGAAAAGGTACTAAAAAGTGTATACATATTTATGAACTCGACTGTACCTACATTGACGCAACTGTAAGAAAATCAGATTTTTTAGTATAGCATTGTACCTGTACTGCATCGCAAACACAATTATCTTTTATTGGTCGAAATATTCTATAAATTCCGTTAATAAACAGTTTATAACTGTGATGCCAGTTTCATAACAAGTCGAAGTAATTTATAAAACATGGAAAGCAAGATGGGATTAAACAATGTAAATTAGAGGCATAGTATAAAATAAATAGTTCCAGATGAAGTAGAATAAAAACCTGGCGTACAGGTCGCAAAAAACATCTTGATTCATTTACGGTGTGGTTTGCACTCAAAGTCAGACGACATGTTTTATCACTTAAATGCCAAATATGATTTCGTAACATCTCCAAGCTTTTTTGTAGTAACATTGAAATGTAATAACTCAGACATAAACAAAAATGAAAAACCTCTTGTTCTACATAGATTAGGCAATATTCTCATGTTTTAATAAAAACATAATTGTGAGCCGTTTTAACTTTCAACTTCTAAACATTCAATTGTTTATTTTCAAATTGGTTTCTTCTTATTACAAAAGAAAATATAGATAAGTAATAAACGGGTACTTGTCTTGTACGGGAATTCCCAAAATGGGACGTCACGTCGTGCTTCCATCAATAGCCCCCGAACAATAAGAATTTTTCCACGCCTTCCATTTACCAAATATAATTTGGTCTCGCAAATAATTAAATTTCATAAAACGGAGACGTACGGAAAATAGAAATGGACTTGAATCACGGACAAAAACAGGATAAATCAAATAAGTTGGTTGAAAATTTCCTTTCACTTTTGAAGCATTACGAAATCTACGCCATAAAACCTGCTAACGTTTCTGTTTTCTATCGATTTGGAATGCGTGAAGTTAATCAGCTTACGTCAATCCTATAATTTAGTTGTTTTTCGATAATCGTTAACATAGCGTTATGGATCTTGACTCGGCTAGGTTGATATTTATTGCCCGTGTAGTGTCCGGGTACGAATTGCACCACCCCATCTCATACAGAGGGTGTCGTAGAAGACGACTAAGGGAATTATACCAGAAGACGGGCAGCAGCGTCCATCTGAACATTATAACAGCAAACTGCGATCGCCAAGCGTGGCGTTTATGGCAATTTCTCCCCAAGGAAAATAATAATTAAAAAATCAGCCCCTAGTCCCCGGCGGCCCCGCTATTCCTGGCTATGGTAGTGGTCACGGTAACGGCGGGAGTGCTAAGAATCTCCAGCAGAGGTGGACCGACGATCTGATATAGGTCATGGGAAACCGCTGGATGACAGCAGCAGAGGACCGATCGTTGTGGAAAACCTTGGGGAAGGCCTTTGTCCAGCATTGGACGTGTTGCGGCTGATAATGCTGATTATGATCCCTGGGGGCCTAATGGCTGCGTTAATCATGTGACAAAATGTGGATAAAACATCCGTCACTTTTTGACCCGTAAATACGAGAGTGACGGATGTTTTATCCATATTTTGTCACGCGATAAACGTTACTATACTAGGCCCGCACGACACTTTTAATGTATGAAGGTTTCGAAAACACATCGTTCATTTTGCAGTCAGAAATGACTAAGAATTAATTTCGTATTAAAAATAGAAACGCCAACATTACAATAGTACATCGGTAATAATAGAAACCTATCCTTGAAACCCTTTACGACCAAAGTTCCACGAACGATCGCCATCAAACAATCGCCTCGCTAATCGCTCCATACAGCTATAAACCGAGAGATAACTGTATGTTTGTCTATCCTTATCGCTCCCAACATTATCTCAGCCCCTAAATTAGGTATGCTCATAAATTTGGGGGCGAAATATTATTAGAGCCGCTTGAGTCTACCACACACGTGCGACGTAATTTCCGATAGCTGCTTGAATATGAGTTGAATGATATAATGTGGAACACCTTAATAATAGAATAACGTTGGCGTGGCATTTCGTGGCCTTGTACAAAATTTGTAAGGTAAGAAAAAAAAAACCGATGGCTATGACAACATTCGTGTTGGATTAGTTACATTATGTAAGTTTTTGAAAGAAATCTTCTTGTAACCTCCACAAAGAGAGAGGTGTGTACACCTGTCTGTGTCTGTCTATGGTGTCATGGCTTCCAAGCAGATAGACTGATTTCGATGCATTTTTCGTAAAGAAGTAACTTTCTTAAGATTTAATCAAATTGGAAGGTTTGTTAAAGAGATATTGACTTTAAAAGAAGGGCTAACCATTAAATTGAAAGTTATTATTTATTCAATTGTAGAAACGTGTTTTGCTGTTCATTCTGAGGGCCCCGGGGTATCAACCACAACTTTATCTACAACTTCATTATAATGTATAAATCTATAGTTATTATTAAGCATAACATTTTCTTGCCAACTTGCAAGTTTACTAAATATGCAATCCAAATATTATTATGTAAGTTTAAATAAAAGCATGTAAAAAAAACTTTTGTAAAATAGGGTCATCAGACAAGAAAAAAAACAGATGTATGAGGAATTAAATTTGGGCAATTATAAAACAATAATTAGATGACATAATGTACCTACCAATCTTAAAGTACACGTAACGTAACATGCTAATGGATTTTTTAAAACATCTTTTTTTTTATCACAGCTCATCCATATCCGTGTTCATCAAATCCAACCACTTCGGAATTTGAAATCCTTAAGAAGATAATAATTATGTAGAAAGTAAATTAGGTCAAGAACGGTTTCCCCTCCTTCCGCATTTCTTTCATTAATTTTGTTTACATTGTTTATCCATCCACTCAACATACAGTCAACCAATTTGATTTCTAGGCCACTTTGGACTATGTTAAAGTGACGTTGACAACCAAACGTTACAGACTTCTTATGATTTGGTTTACAACGTCACATTGACAAAGTCAATAGTGGCCTAGGAATCAAATTGGTTGACTGTACACACAAATACATATTAAAGTTATATTCTAATTTTATATTTATTATAATCTATTGTCATTTTATTGTTTTCATCTTGGCTGGCATTACATTACTATTAACTTTATAAGAGCTATCATAAAGTTGTCAATACGATAGCAATAAGTAGGTGTAAATACAAAGAAGAATAAGGCCCCTGATTATGATGTCATCGCTGTCACCTACTACTACAGGTAATGCTGGTTATTTGCCCTTCCGCTTCTGAACCCATTTTAGAGTAGTTATAATATGTGTGTAGATAAACAACCGTATTCACAAACGTCACTATGAGGTCTCACAGTGCTCTCAAACGCACAGGGTGGTTCAACGTCTCATAAACAAAAGGTAGGTCAAAAAGGACCAATCACAAAGCTGTATTGAACGCAGTGCGTTTACTCAGTGAAGGATCCCTTAAGTATTATTTGTGAATACGGGTGAAAGTATTGTACTTGACTCTGCGTAATTGGCATTACAACACTCGTATGATCTATTATGAAACTCGCCTTGCTGTCATTACGCAACCGTCACGTAAACTACTATTTCAAAATGTCCTCATCCAAGTTAGTCCAAGTCTTAATGCATTGTGTACCTCAATCGAAGAACTCAAAGGGAAAATATTTAACCATCTCCATTACAGCAAAGTCCGTCGCTTCTCGTTCTATGTCTACTGTGTGCCGTACAGACCGCATGCATAATAACTGCTGGTCACATTCAAACTTACTCTGAGCGCTGATGAATATTTAGTTCACTCGGTAACTGGATGAAAACTTTGAAATTGAAGCTTATACCTTTATAAATAATAACCACTTTGCAGAACGTCGAGTTCTAGAGAGTTAAGGAACTTTGATTATTAAGGTTTCGAGTTTGGTCTAATTCTCTTGTTGTGAGATAGGCTCTGAAGTTTGTACAGATGTTGCTGAGTAATTATTCTGTTGGCAATGACGGGGATTCTTGTTAGTAAATATTGCGAGAATTGTCAATTTTGTAGCAAGTTGATCTAACTTCTAGTAAATAATTATAGGATGCGAACTTTGTTTGAACTTAGTTAAATCTTTGAATTACTTATTGTGTATGTTTTTTTCATATCACAGTTAGAGGTTGTAAATATCGATGGTTCTCAGAACCAACCTTTCGTCAGCAGATCTGTATTCTCATTTAAAAAAAAAACGGGAACTTAGTAATATAAAAGAGTCAAGCATGTCTTGGAACTCATTATTTTTAAACTTAAATATAAAGTGTGCAAGGTAATACTATGTCTAACCAAAGCAACTTATTGGGCCTTGTTAGCAACAGTATCATTTTGTTAGTTAGTTTCAGTAAGGTAGATTAAGATTTGTATTTGTAACTGAGTGTTGACTCATATTAGGCGCGAATTCAAATTTACAAAAAAGTTACTAGACATTAATAATTTCATGTTATTTCCGTGTATCCTCCATAATTATATCCCTTTACGTCGATAAACATAAATTAACCGAACTGGTATAACGACTGTAACATAAACATTTCATTACATTGCTGCATTCATTAAAAAAAACTTTTATTAATACAATGTTGCAGCGTAACGAACAAATTCACTGCAAAACCATTGACAAATTTCCCTTGCTTCGTTTGCTTTTTAAATTAGTTTTGCAGCATTCAGTGTGATTGTTTGTTCATGAATATTTACGATCTGATGGAAGTTGAACTAACGGCCTTTTGCCTCTGTGTTCACTACATTGTGCTGCTGAGTTGGCATATTTTACTTTTTCTAGTTTAATATAAGTAGTTCAATTAATTTAGACTGCAGTAAGGCAAGTTGTTGGTAAGCAAGTACATGGGTAATCCCATACCTGATAATATTGTAATTAAGATGATGCGTTGGCCTAGTTTGGGGTGACCCTGCCTTCATCGATATTGTAGACAATAAATATTTATATAGGTACCTATATCAAGGGAGAACCTCATACTAATTTAGTCCCAAACAAAGCTCTTGGCTTGCACTAGGGGTACTTAGAAAATTGGGGTTTTCTAAGTATTAAAGTATTTATTTCTCTATATAAGTATTAATACTGACTCATAAACAAATACTAGTGCTGATCTCACAAAATATTGGTTCACTAATGTTTAACTAAATCATCATTTGACAAACTATATCATTTTACAAACTTTCAATTCGCAAAGACGTATTTCCCGACACATATTTTTTTATTTTTTGTGGCCATAAATCTAACCTACGCTAACTTATTTAATGAGTCCGTGTAACCTATGTAATATGTAATGGTTTAAGCACAATTACATTTTTGCGAAATGAAAGTTTGTAAAATGATATAGTTTGTCAAATGATGATTTGGTAATAAGTCAGGATATCCAAAGTATTAACCCTTACCGGGAATCAAACCCAGGACCACTAGCTTCGTAGACAGGATCCATAGGCAAACCACGTCATCATAATTTCATAATTATGACGGCTCAAACCTAACGTTAAATCCACGGCCCTAAAATTTTCATTTTCTTCTAGAGCTGACTGTATTATGTGAAACGTTGCATGGCAAACGAAACTTCTTTCCGAAGCACTAAAATAGCAATTAGGGTAATTAGGGAAAGTGAGCGCTCACGCGACTGCAAATTAACACACTTCAGCTTTTGCTAATTATAGCTTTGCCAAAGAAGTTCATGATGTTAAAAACGTTTTAAAAAGTCACACCTTGTAAAAAGGGTTGCGTTTCCAGGGTCATCAACAAATTGATATTTCTAACCGAGTTTACATATGAAATATATTATTATCTATTTATAAAAACATTCAAAGAAATAAAAAATAAAAATAAAAACTGATACTTAACTAAAACATATCAAAACCCTGCATATCTCCCGCTCGGGGCAGCGTCCCTAAAATGCTTGCAGTATTACCCCGCTGCACGGCCAGGCTAAGCCGTTGGGCGAAAAAAACCCGGCCCTGGGATCGCCAGAGACGCCAACCAGTTTATCCGAAACTTCGTGTATCAACTTTTAATTGGTGTCGGACGACCACGGCCCTAAGGTTAAGGTTATTGAGTTTTGGTAGAATAAGAATAAGAAGTATTTGTTGTCGCCCAAAACCGAAAAATACAAACAAACTTAATAATGAAAAAAAAAAGGTGTGACAAAAGGCACAGACTCAGCATGTACTGCGAGCGCGAGCGAGTGCTCGAGTCTTCGCAGCGCTGGTTTTCAGTCTGCTCCTTCACGAACTCAGTCTAAGTTAACTCTTTTTTAAAATTTCACAGGTAGATTAGATAGAATACAATTAATTTAAATATAAAGTAAACAAACAAAATAATTATAAAAAGTAAAAAGAAACGAAGTTATTTATAAACATGTAGGAACAGAAGGAAACCCTTTGATAAAAACACCATTGAAACGAGTTTTTTATGTAGCTTCTAAAATTTTCTGCTTGTTTAGCAGTAAAATACGCAATTGAATTTAAAAGTGGACTGGAACAATTTTCTAGTACGCTAAAATTATTATTAGAGTCTTTAATACTTCGCCTAGTGCCTGCTATACGGCCGCAACTCAAAATTTTTCATTTTTGATATTATTGCAGATTCGTGGTCAGAAGGGTTTAATTTACCACCTTAACTCAAAAAAATAAGGAAAACTATCCTCTAAAGCCTCTTAATGCACTTGTGGCCTTATGCAAATTTCCAAAAATTCACTATCCCTTACCTGCAATATGGCCACTCGCCAGTCCGCCGCTTGCGCCCGCGACGATCGCACGCAAAACTACCATGCTGTTCAGACACTTCGGAGTTGCGGCCGTGTAGCACAAACGTTCGGAACAAGTTTTTGAGTTACGTCCACATCGCACAACAGTAAATAAGACCGTGATTACAATGAACGCGTCTAAATATAACGAAACGAAATATAAATCACTTGATGATAAGACAACTACAGTAAGTAGGTACCTTTATATAATAGTTATAAGTCGTTACCTATGATTAATATACCTAAAGATTGTAATATAACAATATAAGGGTCAATCAACTTTTTTACACACACAATTCTGTCTGTTGCCCACTGTTCAGATTTTAATAAATAAAATAAAATCTGGGGACTTATTGGAAGTGAAATTATTATAAAATTATAGTTATATCATTAACTCCTTTCATTATAATGTATTGTTTTATTATTATTTTGATATTTATTTAATTTTCTGTACATAGGTTTTGTATGATAAATATTCAAATATAAAAGTAAAATAAAATACTAATACAAAAAATATACATTATAAAAAACCTAACCTATGAGTGCCGCCGGCAGCGGGGCAGGGCTCAAGCTACCGGTGGTTAGGGCTGCAGAGAGAGGAACCTCCTCACAATGCGTGCCGAGGAGTACTACCTTCTGTATCTGGCCCTTAATCCAGCGAGAGTCTCTTGAGGTGTTGGTCGAGACTCTTCGCTATAAGACCGTTTGCCGAAACAACAATTGGGACAAAGATCGTCGAAACAACATCCCACATAGCGGTCACCTCGTGAGCCAAGTCAAGGTACTTGCTGAGCTTGTCCTTCTCGGCCTTCACGAGGTTCTCGTCATGCGGGATGGTGAGGTCGACGAGCACTGCCGCCGGGCAGATCGATCGATTGAGATCGATCTGTCAATACGATATCAGGCTTATTGGCGACAATAGTCCTGTCCATGATGACAAATCGATCCCAATAGAGCGTAGCACGACCATTTTCGAGAACTGGCGCCTGTTTACTTATAGTACGGCACTTCAGACTCAACAAGACCATTATTGAAGAGCAAGTTGCTGATGGATGATTCTGGATGTATGAGCAAGTACTCGCCGTTGAAATTATGTGTCTGAGGGACTTGCCGGGGCAACGGCACGCTCGACAAATGTCGACCGTGCCATCCCTCAGAATATATTTCCGGTAATTGTTCGTCATTATGACCTCGTCAGCAATTGCACAGACAAAACCTTCGGTTCCCCAAGGATTTCGGTTTTCACGGACGCTAAAAAGTCTACGTTGGGCCTTGTTAGGGCCAGGTAGAAGCGTCCGTGTAGCTCGTTGCTTTTCCATACGTTCTTGCGGTCTTCAGTGCTCAACACCGTTGGTCTGCGCCAGTTTTTGTTTGCCAAGGAGAGAGGCGTGAGGCTCCTGTCTACTGCAACCACGATGCATCCCACACTCATTGCCAAGGAAATAATCCCTGAGATTGCACGCACACCTCGCGGTTGTGGAGATTCTTAGCATTTAAAATGCCTCGACCTCCACATTTCCTTGGGATGTACAATCTCATGACAGATGAGCGTGGGTGCAACATGCGATGTGATTTAAGCAGTAGACGGATCCCCCTATTCAGGGCGTCCAGCTCAGTCTGAGTCCACCTTAGTATGCCAAAGGATTATGTGAGCAGCGGCACCACCCAACCATTGAAGGCGCGCCTTACTACCCCGTGACAATGTTAACATTTAATATCATATCATGTCATGCAAAAACCATGATAACAAGATCTAGAACGAATAGAACAGAAGCGGATACTGCGATAGCACGCCCTCCACCCCAGCCCGCTTCGTTCGGCTCATGTCGCTATCGCTGTTGGGTGATGAGTTCTCCACTGCACCCGACACCAGCGAGTCGAGCGACCTCCGCCGTCGCGACCACCTAAGTGACGTGCGACCACCGCTGCCGGCACGCTTGGGGCCTGCGGGGCATCCTGCTCTGCGCACGGCTGGGTTTAGTGCACCGCATGCGATGATCAACATCGAATAATGAAAATTGCATGCGAGCATAATACGGAGCTACAGAGGGAGGAACTAACCTCACTGCGTACCGTGATCGAATGCTGCTCCTGTTTCAGACTCTTGAACCAGCCATCACTGTTACCGCCCAATGACTATCGGATCAGGTGCGGGCCATTCAGCGGCTTCGGCGACTGGATCAGTCTGTACCTTGATCGGCTACGCCTTGAATCGCTTCATATTCGTACAAACTCCGCTTCATCACGGGACCCTCCTGCTGCGTTATCGGCTTCGATGCCAGTCGCCCAACACGCACTGATATCAGTGCAGTATGATCCCGTTAGCGACGTTGAGGATTGTGTGAATATAAGCGTAACTAGCCAGGTGAATGAGCAACTGAGGAGGGCTTTGGAAGACGTGATCGCGCAGTATCGGTCCACACCCAAATCTAGGTCTCGTTAACCAAGCTTGCCTGGCAGTAAACGAAATTTAGCACTTATGGGAGCCCTAAACGCCTTGCTGGCGTCATATTTACAAGCCAGCGAGGATATTTATCGATACCCACTCAAATTTGTACTGCGGGGCCAGCACTGCATGCCGCGTAGCTCGAGTCAAGTTTTCGGACACTGACCGAGCGACGCGCGCTCGCGGGTCTGTCCCCGCTTGGCAAGTGCGAGTTGAGCGGCGTATTGATAAGTTTAGGACTCTCATAGGAAAGCTAGTCTGCTTCAGGGGGGCAATGAACGCCCCCGAGTCACACGTTTCGTGAACCAGGCTTTTGCTTGGACCGGAATAAGGCCCCAACATTATTATGGCCTGTGTCACGGAACGTATCGACTTCCTGAAGCAGAAAGTTTGCGCGTGGGCAAGCCGTATTCGTCGCTATAGAGAGCGTGTACATAGATACCAGCAAAATCACCTCTTTCAAAGTGATCCGAGGAAGTTGTACCGAAAGTGGGAAGGAACCGATCAAGGAGTGAGCGACGGACACCTACCGGATGCTCCTGCTATGGTTAATTTCTGGCGCAGCATCTGGTCGGTGCCTGTCGTGCACACAGAAGGAGACTGGATTTTAGCTGGGCAGATATTCAAACATAGGTTATTTTAATTATATACCTATCTGTCAAGAGAATTTACGCGTTAGGCATACTTCGAGACATTGATTATCGCATATAATAATGTTTTACTATGCCAAAGATGATTAATAAAGGTATCTGATAACTATTTTTCGTGTTTTTCATTTATTTTATTATTTTAAATGTATTTTTGTATGATAGTATGCTTATTACCGTCATTTAATTCTTTTGCGATTTTGGACACATCTCGAAATTCCGTAAAATACTTTCTGCGATATGGCCACAACACGAAGTGCCTATATTTGAAGGCCAGTACTTTAAAAACTACGCATACTTGAAAAAAAAATGCACATTCATTTGAAGCTCTATATAATGAACAACAAAATAACCTAAACCACAGTGTTATTGACCCAAAACTTAAGGAATTAGACCCTTTTTTCTGCCGCACACTCAACTCGCAAAACTTTGATCGGCGATTTCTCTTAATATTGGTTTTTTGAGTTGTGGCCGTATAGCAGGCACTAGGCGACTTGTTGTTTAGTACAAGTGAAGATTAGGGTATATAGGTTTAGGTCTAGTAATCAATTAGGACATACAAGTTTAGCTGTCATGACATTAAGGCTAATGAAAATTATATCAAACGTTGATATGCCTAATGAAATTAGCTTTTATGATATTCGGTCTAGTGGGGGTGAACCGAAAAAAATACTCGCACATCACACAAATATTTGCCCATTCCGGGAATTGAACCTGGGACCGCTAGTTTTGTAGGCAGGGTTACTATCATTACCAACTAGGCCAAAGTCTCATCTGGACTATATACGTCGTCGACGTCGTCAAAAGTATAATAGTAAAATTAAACATGAATCATTATCCCAATTAATCTTATTTTGGTAATTGAAATTTTTCCGCATTCAAATTAGAACTAATTTTTTAATGGTGCGTTTGCTAAGACATAACTACATAATATACATCTCTAGCCGAACTGGTTACATATATGTTGAGCTACAGACCCAACCGCCATTAATTAGGTACGCCTCGATGTGTATTTAGTTACAACCCTTTAGGGAATAGAGAAATCCTTAGAACTAGTATTAAACTATCTTATTACCCGGCATACAGGTAAAGACGGATAATGAGGTTTACGTTAAAATACAGGGTCAGGGTCAATCATTAGACCTTTTTTTATTAAATTTAATATTCTGACATAGGGTGACGGAACCAGTAATGGACAAGGAACAATGATGGACACTTGATTATTATTTTACAGAAGATAAGGGTTATTCATTTGTTTTGCTACAATCAATTTAGGATCGTATGAAATTTGAATTAAGGGTTAAGTGTCCATTTCTGGTGCCTGTCAGCTAAAAGTGTCCAACATTGGTGCCATCACCCTACGCTTCCCTCTATATTAACGAAACTGCAACATATTATTATGTAGTAACATAAGCCAGTTCCCGAAATTTAATAGTAGTCGCATGCAGGGAAAACTAAACTCTATGGCCATATAAAACCGCAATTCTAGCGAGAAGTATGTTTAGAATGGCGTCTCAGATCTTAAATAAATTACCGAAAAACTAACACTAAAACTACGACATGTGTCAGTATCAATTTTTGGCGACAGAGACAAAGAATACTATAATTAAAATAGGTTTATTGTGCGTTTATAAATAAGAGCGTAAGTCTGTAAGAAGGCACGCTGCACGCTAAATGTAGCGATTTGTATGCGAAACGGCAAAACATAGTGCTCAGTTTGACAATTATTCTTTGTTGAGTTTGAATCATTTTTTGTTAGCTTCAGTGACATGTGGCATTTATTGGCTGATATTTATAAAAAAAAAAAACAATCGTGTATTTTTTAATTAAAAAATAAATACGGACACACTAGTATGTGGTCATAAATTAAAGATTCAACGGAAGAAATTTGAATTTCGGTTGCACCTAGTACAACAAAAAGATATAAAATACGCCTTTCATTTTATTTAACATAATACAAAAATATTCGTGATAAACAGACAAACACAAAGGAACAAAACGGTTCCAACTCAGAGTTATGCTAGTTGGTTGGTAATAAATTGTATGAAAATTGAAAGATCACTTGTTTTTACGCCTATGCAAACACATTACTTATATAAATATGAAATTATCCTAAAACCGAAGCACAATCGACTCTATTTTACCCGTTAAGCTCATGTTAAGTGTTCCACGCCTCGATAGTATTCAAATTCCTAGATCGACTGTCATTTGCATATTGAGATCTAGTCGTATGCAAATTCGGTAACGTCTTCTAAATTCTATCTCAGGATAAAGGACGACATGCCAATTAAGGTTTAGTTAGCGCATGCCGTTTATACGAGTATGCCTTTGAATAGGCTCAGCGTATGAGGTCTGTTTGGTTTCACCTGGGGATCTATTCCAATCGGTAAAACCATGGTGCTTTTGACATGGTATTGTATTGTAAACGTTGACATCATGACGGCTGAGTTAAAGACAATACGATAAAATGCCAAAAGCATAGTTTTTCTGAGTGGAATATAGCCTCTGTTCGGTAATTCTCTAAACCAACTCACTCTCCAATCCATCGATAAATCATTAACCTAGCCTACCAGATCATTGATAACATTATTAGTACGTGTGTTTTTAATTTCATTCAGATGTAGGTAGTCACGGGAATTCGTTACTTAAAACTGATTATGATGGTTTTTCCACAATTAGTTACACCAAGTTATTGCATCTCTTAATACTAATGAGGTAATCTACTTATTTTTAATCGAGAAGTTTTAATATTACGCTATATTGAAATTGTCCAGATTATAAAAGGCAACAAATCTATTGCATTATTACATAATGTAAACTACAGATATAGATTATAGAGTCGGTTGATAAAATAAACATTCAATCCCTACAAAAAAGCGATATCACTGCGACAAGATAACGAGATCGAGTAAGGTCATTATTATCCCTCGTAGTTTTGATGCGTATAACTTTATTTTAGTAGGTACAAATTTTCTTAGCAGATCTAATAAAACATGCGGCTGTGACACGAATACGTTTGGTTAAATCTGTGACCCAAATTTACCCAAAGCATAAAGTTGAGTGTGTCCCAAAGTGTCATAATTCTTGGCTTCACTCTTCTCAGTATACTCAAGTTTCTACAAAGTAAAGTTAGCGCGCAGTAAAAGAAATCATGGGCATTATTAAACAAAGTTTTGTTGCGTACGAATGTTTGAGTTTATTTTATTTTGTCAAGTCTTATACAGGGTGTAAGGGTTTTACAAGAAGTGATACAGCTGTTTGTTTGAGAAAATTATTCTGAGCTAAAAATAGTGGGTTGTATCTGTATCTGTACTAATTAAAGTTGCACAAAGAGCTATGTTGACAATTTCTAGACCACGCACCGAATGTTGAAATTAGGTGCAGGACTAAAGTTGCGCATGTTGGCATAAGCATAACGCAACCGAAGTGGAGATGAGGACTTGGCTAGGCGAGACGATAGCAGGTCGAGGGCGGTTATAGAGAGTGGTGGCCGAGATTAGGTCATAGATCAGTAGGCAGACCATCGTTGGTTTGATGACATTTAGCAAACAGTTGGGAAAAGATGGCTGGAGTTAGCACGAGACCAGGCAAAGTGGTATGAAAATGGAGATACCTTTACCCTGCAGTGGGTGGATATGATGATGATGCAATGCTGGAACTTGTCAGATTGCGGTCCAGGCAGTAAGTCTGGTTCACTTACCCAGTCCACAGCACGAACTCCAGCGTATCAGGATGCCGTGCAGCCATCAGCGCCGCCGCGCTCTGTATCAGGGCCCAGGAGCTGTCGCAGGTGTGGTCCCGGTGCCTCTCGTTGCGGTGGTTGTGCTCCGTGTTGCCTCGGTGTCTGCAGCCTGGTGGAAAATGTATGTTAACGTTTTATCTTTCTATATCTGTCGCCTGTGACTCCGTCTGCTTAGAAGTATATTTGCTATTTCCTCGAAAACTGGCAATTTTTTCTGGATAAAAAGTACCCTTAATCCTATCCAAAAATTTAAGCTATCTCCATCACAAAAGGCATAGTCATTTGGTAAACTCATATAAAAAAAAACCCGCAATAATTGCGACCATAATTTCAGACCTGACATCACTCAAACGTCCTAATCGATTTCCATGAAACCTAGCAAAGAAACAATCCAAATAAAACAGCTTTTATAAAAAAATCCGCGTCCTTATCAATCTATTCGTTTGGGAGTTACAATGCCACAGACAGATAAACTTATAACAGGTACGTGTATTATCTATATATATAAAAGGCTAAACTGACTGACTGACATATCAACGCACAGCCGAAACTACTGTACCTAGAAACTTGAAATTTGGTACAGGGGTCCCTTTCATGATGTAAGTGAGCACTAAGAAAGGATTTTCCGAAAATCGACCCCCAACGGGAAAAAATGGGGGGAGTAGCGGGAAACTAATTCTAAGCGTACGAAGTCGCGGGCGTCCTCTAGTAATATTATATAAAGTGCAATATACATAATCGGCCATAATATATAATGGTCATAATAATATATACTTAATGGTTTTATTTCTGAAAGCGTAAACTTTACCTAATAACAGAAAAAACTTTTCTGGTTTCCCTTATTCTTAAACACCTAATAACAGAAGAAGAAGAAGAAAATCGTTTATATAACAGGGTCAAAACGAAAAATATATACCTAGTTGTGTACAGTGACATTGCAGAAATGTAGACAGACGTTAGTTGGAGAGCTGTAATAAAGACGGTCTCTCTAGAGCAGTTAAGTGAAGCAATAAGTGGAAGGTTAACAAAAGTGATGAAGTGTTATCATTACGGTACAGCGTCCTCTAGAGTCAGTGAGCGCCAGACGCGAATGAATATGCATAGAAATAATATAAACAATAATGTCGAGTCAGTTTAAATAAGGTCTTGTTTTTCTCTTTCACCTGGTGTTCATTTTTGTTGTTGTTTTTTTTGTGGCACAAGTTTAACACGTGTTTCTTTGTGTATCTGTGTGTTCGTGTGCATTCTTGTGTCAGTGTATTTGTATGTTGCGTATCCGTGTATCTTTTTGTCTGTGTATCTGTGAGTCTGTATAATTATCTGTGTATCTGTGTATCTATGTATCAGTGAGTCTCTGTGCATCTGTGTGTCGGTGTATTTGTATGGCTGTTTATCCGTGTGTCTGTTTGTGTATCTGCGTGTCTGTGTACTTATCTGTTTATCTATGTATCTGTGTATCAGCGTATCAGTGAGTCCCTATGGATATGTGTGTCGTTGTATTTGTATGTCTGTAAATCCGTGTGTCTGTGTATTTGTGTATCCGTGTATATGTGTGTCTGTATATCTGTGCATCTGTGTGTCGGTATATTTATGTATATGTGTATCTGTGGGGTCTGTGTATCTGTGTGTCTGTCTGCGTCTGTAGTTCCCAAACGGTTGGCTCGATTTAGAAACGGCATTTTGAAAAGAAGGGAGCTCTTTTTTTGTGTTGATAGAACCTTGTGCTAGGTCTATCCAGATCGCTATCACTATCTTGTCCTTTAACCTATCACCAAGCACCAGTGTTTGTATTGTTGTGTTACGGTGTGGGAATTAGAAAACTGATGAAATTACTGGCATAGAGGCATTCCATCTTAGTACGAAACGCATTTGGAGTCTTAGTATCTAGACTTGACATTGTCATAAGAATTTAAATGTGTATGGGTCCGACTTAGCATCAGGTGGCCTGAATTTTCGTGTACCTTCTCCGTGTCATAATATTTTTTGGTCAAAAACTTATTTCTTAGTAAGCTAAAATTAACCTTTCCCCAAAGCAAAACTCTAAAATATTCTCTCCACAAACTATGTGAAAATGTTCTAGCCCAGGGAGTTAATGTAGTTCCTCGCATCATACCTCCCATTCACTCTTGCGAACATTCGCACTCCCTAACTACCCTCATGAGAGACCGGAGTCCATTATATAAATAACCTTGCATATTATCTGTATAGATAAATCACTATGCGGTTTTTTAACCTCTAACGTAGATAGGGGTTTGTTATTTTAATATGTGTTTTTGTGTCTATTTGTGGCATCGTATCCCCTAAATGGGTAGACCGTTTCAGACGCTTTTTAGAGTTCCATAGCAAAATGAAAAAGGAAAAATTATGGTGAGACTTCGGTGTTTGTCTGTCTGTTTGTATGTCACTGCAGTTTTTCTCTGAAACTGTAAAAGCTATCACCTTGAATTTTGGCATAGTTGTTGTAATTTTTTTTTTCGTCACTTACTTTTTGTTTTATTGCCAAAAATGTCCGAAGCTTATGTACCAAAAAATGTAAAAAAATCCTGTTTTCGATAATTATTTGAATTTAACGCGAAAAATAAAATGAAGTTTTCAAATTGACAGTTTTGGGAATAATATATCAAAAATCGGTATTAAAAATTTTGGCTGGTCAAAATGAACTTTATTGCATTGAAAATATAGTTCATAACAAAATTAGTATTTTATTTTCTTCTGAAAATATCCATTTTGTTGGGGGTTTTAACTATTTAACTATTTATTTAATATGTTGGACACTAACACAGGCTAAAAAACCAAAGTGATGTGTAGAGATCAACTCGAAAATAAATAATTGATGCATACAAATTACGGTGCTTGGGTATTATTGACTGTCAATTGCAATTGTCTATTATAGTTTCGCGCCAAAATGGTAAAAATCCCTCATGTTGAGACTTCTGTCTGTCTGTCTGAACGTTACAACCGATTTTCTAAGCAACTGTAGGGGTTAGTCAGTTTAAACAAATAAAAGGTTCTAAGGAAGTTATTATAATACGCAGTTGTTAAGAAAGTTACTAAGTTTTGCAAGGCAAGGCTAATTGCATGCAAAATAAGATAAATCCTGTAATTTTTTTGAGCTTGATTATATTCTTCAATACGGAACCCACGAAGCATGATACCGACACTCACTTGACCAGTTTTTGTTAAGACGCATTCTCAAACATTAAGGGATGTTTTCTAAACGTCTATCTCAATGTTTACAGAAAAAATGGCTTAGAATTGTTTTTTACAACTCAATAATGGGTTTCGTGACATTGTCTTTGAATGGCGCATTTTGTTGTTTGCTAACAGAATAAGATATTTTGTCATAGGCTTCTGGCCTTTTGATCGGTATTTTATCTTTGTGACCGTTACGCTGTTTTGTCAAAAAAATGTTGCTGAGAAAAAGACGATTAATTTTTTGACTTTCAGAAATTGGACTAACTCCAGTGAAAATGATTCTTTTAGGGTTCAATATTCCTTAAATAGTACAGTCACAAGCATAAATAAGTGATCATTTATGTACCTTGTCGCTTCCAATCGTTTCACAATTTTGTACATTTCAAACACGATGTTAAAGTGACAAGGTACATAAATGATCACTTATTTATGCTGTTGATTGAACCACAAATCTATAAAGTTTTTCCGACAGTAGCATTACACGATTTTGCAAAAAAAAACGCCTATTTGTTACTAAAGTGCAGCCTTATCCAATTAATAGTTTTTGAGAAAAAGTGAGTGTAACATTAAGACATACAAAGAGACAGGCCTAGAGTTCCTAATAAGTAATGAGAGAAAAAAAAAAGTTGATTCCCCTCAATATCAAAATAATATCCAAACACCTAAAAATCTGATAAAAATCATAGGCACTTTCATTTTACACAATCCCAACCAGTTCACTGCACCCGGTGAAAATAAATCTTGTAAAAAACAAAGTAAATCAGGCGCGAAAAGCCTCTCAGACGATAAATAAAAGAGTGTATGTATTATTTCAAATGTAACGTACCTCTATGCAGCTCCAGGGAGTTGTGGAATGGATCATAATGAAGATCTGTGACGTGCCAGAAGTAGCCTGCGAACAAAAGTTAACCCTGCAGTGACCAGGTAATTGGGTCGTTTAAAATTGTGCGAATTGAAAGTAATGGTAGTTTTGTGTGCAAAATGAAAATTGGTGTTTGTTTCGTGTGAAGTTTTTGTGAGAATAAAATGTTAACAATTTTAGTTGCTTTTGGAGCAACGTTTATTTGCTTATTAATTATTTTGGCAGTTTTTGGAGAACTCGGACAGTTGTGTTACTTTTGAACTTTAATGGTGCTCCCACACAGTAGTTATAAAATGTTGACATTATGAAATATTTTATAACGTTACGACTAACTAAATTTAAGAATGTTTTCGTGTTATAAAAATGTTACAAAATGTTTAATAACATTATTTTAACCGCAGAGTGGGAACACAGTAAGGTGAATTTTTTGATAAGCTCTGCTTGAAACAAGAGAAAAATACTTTAAGGTCCAAATTAATAAACTGAATTTGAGTGAGATGCCAAATATATCAAGTTACAAAACATAAAAATCGACGTGTATTCAGACGTACATCTTACTCAAGATCACTTTTATCAATAACACATTTTTTATAGAGTTGCAAGATAAAAGCGCAATTGAAATGAAAAATTGTTGTAAGATATAACGAACACAAACAAATTCAAACTTGAATAAACAAGGCACTCAAGCTCCAAATGTCAAATACGATGCTCGTTATTTCACGCCAAGCAAATTTATGTGTTAAGCCGTTAACGCACGAAGAGCGGAGACACCTTTCTATATTAAAAACTATACCCAAAGCGTAGTAAAGGCAATTTTAGTACGGGGACAAGCTCCACGAGGCCTCTTCTCTCAGTGGCTTGCTTAACACACCTGATCATTTAACAGAGCTTACCAATTTTTGCATCAGTTAGTGTGAGCCAAAACCGAGGGCTTATTGTCTTACGCACTCGCAACCACGATCGAAGGCTTGTCTGCATACAAAATGAAAACAATTGCTCCACTTTGAAGACGAGACGCGATTGCGAGTGCGTTAGACAATTAGCCCTCAGGTTAGTGATGTACTAGATTAAGTTAGTGAGATTCAAATTACAATTTTATGACGTCTGATAATGTGGTCTGTGATAGACTTCTGAAGCTGACTGGAATTATACAGGGTGTCCCATAATTGACACGTAACCCTGACACCGGAGATAGCCCACCGCTAGACCTACCAAACCAGCCTAACATGACCTCAGTAAAAGTTGCACGGTTTTCGAGTTATTGCCAATAATGATAATTAGTTTAGTATGAAAATTATTACCAAAACAAAAAATAATTAGAATAAAAAATAAAAATAAATATTATTAGGCTGGTTTGGTAGGTCTAGGGGTGGGCTATCTCCGGGTGTCAGGGTTACGTGTCAATTATGGGACACCCTGTATTTCAGTCTGCTAAAAACGCTTCCAAAGGACTAAAAATAACGGTTTAAAATAAGACCATAATCCGCAGCCGTAACAGTATGATATAATGATATTATTGTGTGTGCAAATACTTATAACTGAACGTGTGGGCGATTAACTAAAAAACGAAAACTGGAAAGTAATTCACAAGCCAAATTAATTTCTAAATAGTTAACAATCCGTGTGGTTGCTGGGTTATAATAGTGCCACTCCATGTCTTCCTGTGGGTGTCGTATGAGACGACTATTATGGATATAAAGGCTTGTAGTACTGTTAGGTGATGCGCTTTCAACCTGACACTAATGGGTCGTTTTCAAAAAACAGTTAAAGCCATATCATAATCTAAGCTAAAATGCCAATTGGCGTAAAGGACAACTAAATTATTGTACTCTAAAATTGTCCTATACGCCAATTGCCATTTTGTAGCGATTGGCCCTCGAGCCAAGTGACCACACGACCCCAGCCTCATGCCGCGGGCGAAAATCAAGTGTTACAACCATCGAATGATTTATGTACAGTAATTTTCGTTACGAAATGGAAAAAAGTTAAGGATTTTAATTGAGGCTTTAACTGTCCTTAACAATGTACAATGTTTTTGAAAACGGCCCTAATACACTGGTAAAAATCTTAGTGAGTTTATGTATGTGTATGTATCAAATATTTAACAAAGCTTACCAATTTTCGCATCAGTCAGTGTGAGCCAAAACAGGCCAGTGATGTACAGGATGAAGTTAGTGAGATTCATATTACAATGTTACATGACGCCGTCCCGCTGCCTCCGCCGCAATCATCGTTCATTCACATTGCCTGCGGACAAAGATATAAATTGTTCACTGTTGCATAACCATGGATATTGTGGTGTTTGGGGCGCGATGTAGGACTTTTATTGCGCTTAATAAAAGATACAAGGCAAACTGGCTATATTTTATGGTACAATAGTGAGGAGAAAAAATATCGCGGGACAATGTCACACAGGTTGACCAGAGAGCTTATTATCTGAGCATTTCTCTTTTTTTTGCCACTATTAGTGACATCTCCAGAATTAAAAAAAAATGGCAGGTGGGTAGAGAACATCAAACAATGCAATAATTAAATAATATTCTAATGTGTCCCAAAATATTTTTATGGAAAGTTCCTTTTGTGTTACCAAAAACGTATGAATATCGGTAACACAAAAGGATAAGTTCGCCTTTGTACATATTTTTATATTAATTGTATTGTTAATTATTTTTTCTTTTGTACAATAAAGTGTTTACGTACATACGTACATACATAATTGCGTAACTCAATCTCATCACACAAATAATTGTCCTTACGGGGAATCAAACCCGAGACTGCTAGCTTAATAGTTTCTACGTTTCGTCCAATCATATTTTATATGAAGATACGTCATCTGCGCTCAAAAGCGTTCCTCAAAAAGGAAGGGAATTGCCTTACTACCGTTTGAGTACCGTTCAGTTGCGCCGCGGCCGTTGACACGCACGCATCAAAAACAGTAAAGTTAGATTAGATATCGAAGGAGTGCGATAAGGACGGCCGTGAGCGGGCGAGCACTTGTCTTGGCGGGAATGGCGAGCAATTTGAAACAACTAATTATCTCTTTCTAACAATAGCGTTTGCTACGGATTGCCGTCTTTGTCTGTAGGAATATGGTAACCATGGTAACGTAGCAACTGTCAGTAATTGGTGACGGGTTTTGAACGCGCTTAGTATGAGCATAACGTATCTAAATATAAAACATCTGGTGTAGTCAATAACAGAAAATATCTCAAAACTTCTACAACGTCCACATAATGCGATTATTGAAAAGCTTAAGAACTCCTACAAAATGCTTTGTATTTTAAAAACTGTTACGTTGCTTCGCTCTATTTGGTTTTATTGAATAGTTATTGGACTTTTTTAGCACAAAGTAAAAAAATAGAAAGGCGTAGAGCGCCTGAAATATGTCCACTACGCGGTCTTAAAAGCAATTCTTAAGCCCAACCCTCGCATATTTTCAACGTTTTGTGTTCCAAGGTACGCGTATTTTTAATTTAATGCTACGACGTTGCTTTGAAACCGTAATCCAATTGGTTTAAGCCCATGTAAACTCCATATCGTAATCAATTGTCAATATAATATGAGCTACGACTCGACAGAAGCGCGTGGAGCTAACCCCATTCTATGCTTCTATTTAGTCCACCAGAGTAAATCTCTTTAACCGAACAATTGTCCTCGCGTGTAATATCCATGGACTTGTTTCTCTAAAAAGTCCATGGCGATTGTCTAAAACTCGATACTGGCGAAATACACCTTGCACCTCCACAAGGAGTGAAAGCCTTTTTATTAAGGAAAAAAAAATATTCACGGATGATTTCGTTTACGATTGGGTGGGGGCACTCGTATTCGATATCATAGGTGTGAGAAATTTAGTCACTGATAAGTTTCAAAATAAGCACTTTTGTAAATCAGTGAAAATTGGGCATTTGGTTGGGTGAGCTTTAGTCACCAGGTGAGATTCAAAACTCGACCCCCTGCTACTAATTCAGAATGCACGCCCTGAAATGTGTTTTGTACGTTCTGATGACACAACTCAAACTCGTTGGTTATTCTTATCCCTAGATCCTTAACCATTAATAACATACATACATACATACATTAAATCACGCCTGTTTCCCAGAAAAAAAAAATAAAAAAAAAATGAAAAAGTCGTGAATTTAAACCTTATTTGATTTTGAATTAGCATTTTTTTTTTTACTAAAACTTGGTATTATGTTATGATGGAAATTTCCATCACCATGCAAAGAAGGGTCAACATACTCGTATACTACTAGGGTTTGCACGCAAATTCGTTCACGATCTTATTGATCGTTATTCCCTCTAAGCCTCTTCAAGCTATTGACAAGAATCTACTACCGAATGTTTTACAAGGGGGGATGCAATAAGATTTCCCTACCGACCAATAACGACTAGAATAATGTCGTTGGAAAGTTATTTTTATGACTGTAAGTGTTATTAATATGTCAGTTTAGTTCAAATAGTTGTGAGGCCGAAGTTATAGCTAGTAGGGGACGGACGGGCAAGATGGAGAGGGCGGGCAAGAAGAATATTTGTTCTAGTTATTGTATCTGGTTAAGTGTATTTTTACCTAATTAAAAAATAAGTTCACAACTCGTTGGAATTGTTTTTTTTCCACGATTATTTGAGTCAGACTGTCACAAATTATATAGCCCTGGAAATCGATTTTAAATCGGAATATAATAATACGTACTTTGCGGCGGTCCGGAACCCTCTGTGCACGAGTCCGACTCGCACTTGACCGGTGTTTTCCTTTTGAGGTACAAAACCCTAACAAGTGTCATGTTTGTTAAAACTCATTTCTAAACCCTTCATATTTTTTATTAATTTTTCAAAGGCATATTTTACCTAGCAAGACCATCTTGAAGTAGAATTTATTAGATACAACTAAACCGGGAGCCCGTTTTTATAATTTAGGTGAGCCCTTAAGGACATGAACACAAAGTAATTTACCGTTGGCAAACATAAATAGGCCGTACCTACCCTTCACGGGACGTTTACCAGACAAATCCCTTTTTGACATATGGGAGAAACTTACAGTGGGTTCTTGACCGAAATATATTAGTGTGTGTGGGGTTTTGTTTTGGTAACATGTTACCCTAGTGATATTTTATATGAAAAAGTAAGATTGTTTTAGGCCCTGTTTCACAATCGATGAGTAAGTTTATCTGCCGTTTAAAGTTGGCTCCTTGTTTATTTTTAAGTGTAAGAAAGAGAAAGGGCTTAATTTATCCGTCAAATATGCTTTACTTGTCGAAACAGTATGGTGAAACAGGTTGTTAGAGTATTTATGTTGCTTACGCCTGTACTGCTAAGTTTATGTTTTTGTATTTGTTTTTTTATACATACCAATGATTTGTATTTCTTTTTTATTCTTGTACACAATATACAGCGTGAAATTAAAATAGTAATCACCATCGTCACCTCTAAGTTCTAGCCACGAATATGAACAACATTCACTATGGGAAAACACGAAATAAAAATAAGCAGTTTCATACATTTTGGTCGAGTACCAATTGAACTTTTCTATGAAACAGCTGATTTTTTTTTCGTGATTCCAGAGTTGGTCCCATAGTGAATATTGTTCATATTGGTGGGTAGAACACAAAGATGATGGTGATTACCGTTAAGATTTCACCCTGTATATCTGTAAAGGTTTAGCCTCTCCTCCTACAAGTATGTACTGTTATTTTATGAACTACGCTCAGGGATAGTAATCTCCTGGGCAGTTCTCACGAGGCGGCGATTACTGGGGCTAACATTTTCGAATATGTACTAGTGTTGTTGTATATTCAAAATGTACATAACACGAATACATATAGTGTGGTATTAGTAATATTTAGTGTTCAGCTGAAATAGAGCACAGGACATGCTGAGGGTTCTATTTGAATTTACACTACAGCGCAACGTTTCTAAATTTTCTCATAAATATTTGTCAAATAAATGCCATGAGTAAAAAAAAATGAGTTGATGTTTTTTTGGTTAATAGTAGAAGCAAAAATGAAAATTAAATCACTTTTTTTTTTCACTCAAAATACACTTTTACTTAAAACCTTAAAGGCCTATATCATATTTTATTCATAAAAATACACTATATTTAAAAGTTAAGTTAAGTTTTTTTTGTTACTTTTTAATTTGCTTAGTTACCTGAAGCAGGTGTAAGTGAGTTTATCTAATAGTTTAATTATACATTTCAATGAGAACATTAATTTAAATGTAAGTACCTACTTTTTTACAGCTAATCAAATCTAGCGTTGTGTATAAGTGTATGTGTGTGCGTGCTTGCGCGCATGTATGTGATCATGAGTGTGTGTGCGTAAGCCAAGTGTGTGAAGGAAAAGGTTAAATTACGAGATAGATTATGTTCAACTAAGTCACAAAAGAAATAGAATCACAAATGCGACAGCTACGCCACCCACGCCATATCATCTTTATTCTTAAAACAACTTAAAGGTAAATTCTGCTACGAACAGTGCGCCTACGTGGTACCTACATTATTTTAGTGCCAATGGCCCGATAGTCGGGTCGGCTGTTTGTGGCAGGATTTCGCTACATAGCGGAATAAATGCTGGGCCTCTATCTATTCTAGGCACTAAAAACCATTATCGTCTTTGATCTGTTATGGTACTGTTTTTAACTAGGCTGCCGGTAAAAGAGAGCTAAGTATAAAAATGATCACAATACTATAACAAGTTAAAGACGATAATATAGTTTTTACCACCTAGAATCTCGGCCCAGCTTCAGGCTACAGCGTAGCACTCGTAGCATTGCTGGCACTTAATTTGTGAACAAATTCGCTTAGTAGCGAAAACTAGTTACGAACACAGAACCCTCCGAGCGGGTCACTGGCACTGGGTATTGATTCTTTCAAAAGCAAAGGTGAGCGAACGCAGGAGTGAATGTCCAAGCGGCGAGTTTAAGTAGTCCCGTCAAAGCGAACAAAACACATTTCAGCGCGTGTATTAAATTTGGCAGCATGGCTTCTCGAACGTATAAGGCTGCATAATTGAGAATGCACGCGCTAATATGTGTTTTGTTCACTCTGACGGGACTACTTAAACTCGCCGCTTGAACATTCACTCCTGCGTTCGCTCACCTTTGATTTTGAAAGAGTCACTACCCTGAAAGTGTTAATTGTGTTAAGAAATATTGTGTAATATAATATCAACACCGCATTTCATATCAAAATTATTACGTCCGATTAAATTATGACCTCCACTTACGTACGCTACGCTGTATAATACTTTTAACTGCTCAATAATTTATTACTTTGAATAATTGAGTAAATGTTATTTGACCTGACATTTCATTTAACTGGGGCCTAATTAATTCGGTTTTAAGTTATCATTTATTTTAATTTAAGTGTAAACTACGAGTAACCTGTTTGAATAACTGTTTTTGTAAGTTATTACTTATGTTAACTTTGAACAAAAACTATGACTTGGTATTATTATTGAACCAGCGTTTGTTCAGTCAACGTAATAAATAGTAATACACTTTAGTACCTTGTCGTTTTAACGTCATGTTTGACAACCATTTATCAAAAGGTAAAAGCGGTAAGGGACCGATGTAAATTGGATAGAACTGTCATCGGAAAAAGGAACTTACGGAAAATATTACGGAAATAAAAGCTTGTAGCGGCTTTGAAAAGACCCAAAGCTAAGTAACACCATCATAATGATTCCATTGGTGAAGTATTCGTTATGATTATTGTATAGTCATGGAAACTGATTGTTTAGCAGTTTGATGTAATACTTAACTTAGCCGTGTTATAGATTTCTCGGACCGACACGACTAAGGACACGTGGGAAATGTATAATCCGGTAAATTAACGTATACATAATCAAATTCCTCGACTGTACCAAAATCTTTGTAAAGTTAAAAAGTGGAAATTAAGTATGGTTTACTTATTTATTCTAAAATTCACTTGTAAAAACACTTAAGCGTCGTAAATTTATAAACAAAAGCTATCGCCGCAAAATCGTTAATAAACTAGGGTATCTATTATGTAAATGTTTGGGTTCATACTCGAACGGACCGTCTAAGTAAGCTGAATGAAGCACGTTACAGGACAGCACTCGACCGCTACTTGAAACGGTCAGTGTGACGGACAAATGGGCACTCGAGCGAGTTACTCGACTCGCTAGAACGAGCACGGGCGCAAGGGATAAGTGTCAGCGGTTTTATTTATTGCCTAAATTTGAATACGTTATTGTGCGTTTTCATGGTGTGTGTAAATTTATTTTTTAAAGGATGTGTTTTGTGTTATCTTATTTATCTTAAGGAGAGTAAAAATGACCACAATCTCTGCTTTGCCCTAAGGTTAACTAGTAGAGAATGCCTTAAGGCATTTATTTTGCCTTTTGTATATTAAGTATATTCTTTTGTGCAATAAAGATTAATAAATAAATAAATAAACACATATTATCAGGTTTTCTAGTTTAGTTTAGTTATTTGTTCATCAATGTAATATTACAATATTATTTGCATTTCATGTCAAAAAATACGAAATTACATTGAGATCGTCAACTAAGATAATAATCAAAGAATACAATAAAAGCACTCAATAATTACAACAACAACAATTATACGTCTAACAAAATGGTCACTTGTCCAATGTCAATATACAAAGAATAATAAATGTCAATATAATAATAATTTTAAAATTTTAGTTCCATATTTATTCATGAAGTTTAGTATAATGGAGCCTATTTAGTTAATGGAATTGCCAGGTTAATTTGGTATCTACATGTATTATGTGATGCAAGATTGAAATAAGTATACCTGAATCATATTTTTATATTTCTCCTTTCTGAGTTATGATTTCATTCTTGATTATTAACATTTGGCATTACTCTTTATGTTATCATAAAATAAATTGCAATGTTATTATTTAATTTTATTGTTTCGTCACGGAGGCAAAGACACTTCTTCACATTAATTGTAAAATTGGACTTTCAGTTTTACTCGCTTCCGCTTTAAATTTAAACCGGCATCTACCCTCTCGACTGACGATCGTTGTAGGGAGAGATTGACATTTGTTGTTTCAGTCCGAGTGCAAATGAGATTTTTTGTTTATACACCCTGGAGCTTAGAAGTCCATTCTTTAGAAATGCAAACAAGAACATCTTAACCCACAGTCGAGTATATACTCATACATACTCACGAGTTAATGCAGTAAAATAATTATCGGTAAGATACCAATCAACACGCAGAATTTATACCGACTGCGTGATTTTCTATACTGACCCATGAAACAGAACGCTTACTGGTAGATTTAAATTATAAATCATTTATTAGAAATACTACCACCATTAGGACGACACGTTGGCTTAGTTGTTAGTAACCCTAACTATGAAGCTAGCGGCCCTGGTTTTAAATCCCGGCAAGGATAATTATTTGTGTGATTAGCTTGAGTTTTTTTCCTGAGTGTTAGATGTTTTTGATGTATTTAAGTATGTATTTCTATATATAAGTAAGTTAATCGTTGTCTGGTACCTATATTACAAGCCTAAAACTTAGTTTGGACTTGGTCAATTTGTATAACTGTCCCTTGTTATTTATATTACAGTATAGAAAAAAAAGTCTCAGCTCACTCTTTTACGAGTCAGTATTTGTACAGTAAGTTTAGTTGGTAATCGGTAAGACACCAATCAACATACCGAATTTATATTTCATACCATAAAAATAACAAATACATGTATATTTCTAATTTGCAACCGCTTGCGGAAAACTTAATAAAAAAGCAACCATAAAAAATCAAGCTATTCCACCGCTGTTACTGTGAAATATAAGAGCTCTTACCGTAAAGAAAATAAAATAAATGAGAAAGGTGGGGCGGACACTAAAACACCGGATGGCATTACCTAGAAAATAATCATAAAACAAAATGCCATATTTTATTACGAGTACGTTCACTTTAGCTTTCCATAAATAAATTAAGGGGATAAATAATAAATACGCTTTTTATTAACACAGGGTGTTTGTATTAACACAGGGTGTTATAAAATAGTGACAAAAATGGTAACTTTTAGAGATTTAATAAATAATGGTGCAATAATATAGCACCATAGAACGGTGACACAGTGACATAATGAAAAAAATTGTTTGACACTTCTTACGAGTTGAATCATAACGTCACTGTGACACAGTTCTATGGTGGGTCACGGTTCCATAGGGCTGATAGTACACTGCGATAGCTCTTAGAATGTACTTCGGGTTTGTACTTGTCTCTCATTCGCTATCATACGTTCTTATTAAGAGCGAGTGAGACAGAAGTACAAACCCGAAGCAACTTCTAAGTGCTCACAGACTGTACAACTTTGAAAGAGATAAAAATTGTTTTTTTTTATAAAGTAGACATATTCACATTTATAAAAGTTCCTAATAATTCTCAGTAACTACTTTGTTTTAATACTAATAACCCAATAATAGTTTTAAAAAAATAGTTATACATGTATTCATGAGGTTTTTTTGTTGTTTTTTTTTTAAATCTAATAATAATTTGAAAATAATTGTCTCTAAAACTATACCTAGTAATATTTCTTAGTTTTTAAGTTTCAAACGTAATAAATAGTGTCCCACCTATCATACAATTAAAATCACCCAGAAAGCCTTAAATTTTCCAATTCATAAAATATAAAAGTTACCATCTTTTTGATCCTGAAAAAGTTTCTAACTTAAATTATAAATTATGATAAATTAGACAGATACCTTCTCGCAAATAATTTTCAATTAGAACTTTACCAGTCCGAAGTTATTTTTGTCGAAAACAATTTTCTTTTTGGAATCGCTGAAGCGGAATGTTGAAAGAAAATCTGTTTGCTTTCTTAAAGTCGTAATTCACTTTTTTACTGTCCTCAAAAAGCAGTCTTACAGCTTGCTTTTAAAGTTTATATTTGAGAACGGTTTTTGAACGCCCTATTAGGTTGAAGAGAATAGGTAGTTAAATCGATTTTTCTACAAGTGAAGGTACACACGACCTATCACGCCATGTGTCGAGTCAAGCTAAGTGGGTTTCCGTCTGCGTCAATAGTTAAAGCAAAGAAATAGGTTACGAGTCTCGCTTAATTAAAATCTACTTGACTAGTCAATTAATAAATACTTGGGTAATTTTAAATGAAGTTATGTTTGATTACGGTAAAAGTAAATAATTCACGCGCTTCCCAAGAGGAGACCACTGCCGAGAAGAAACGCCGCAAGAAACTCAGCAGTCAGTCATTTTAATAAACTGTATAATGTTGAAAAACATGTCAATATTTCATATTTTTTAAAACAACAGTCAAGCGTCTACATTACTAAATTGATTAAATACCCTAAATGCCTTGTGAGACCACCAAACTCTAAACGTGGTATCCTGCTTATTTTACAAAGTATGAAGTGGCTATTGAAACATTTTTGAAGGCCTTTGATGTTCGCTTTTATTACAAGTTTACATCGACGACCCTTCATTTCTAATAAACTGGTTTATTTTCGATAGAAAAGTGTCTCAAAGCTTGTATTTGATTTGCTTTGAGTGTTTATTTTACCAAATAATCGAGTGTTTTATAATTTGTACAAAGTTTGCTTACTCAGTTGATTGCTTGTTAGCTACAAAAAAGTTTATTAAGAAAATAAACGACATGTTTTTGTCAGTTGTATTTGTATCAATAGTATTTATTTGAAAATAAATGGGAATCTGGATCTCTATTAACATTACGAATATGTGTCAGCTCTTTGAATTAACAATATACGTTGACGGTATCCTGCCTTTTGGCCGAAATATTGGGTCCTTACCTATGAAATTGGCGTTATTTTTACGTGTTTTATTTCGTACGGAATTTATTCATTTCAATTTAAACTTTCAAATTATTTTTCAATTACATTAATACAGTATGTTACAAAGGTTTTAGATACAAATAATATGGTTCAATTTCTTACTTAGTGTTTAAAATTAAAGTGTGAACTCAACTCTTTTCATGTGCTGTGCGTTCAAGTGTTTCAATTACGCAGAGTTTTATGAAGCTATTTTTAAGTAATTAAGATATGTATAATATAGCTTAGAAGTGTCCAATATTCCCGACAGGATTTTGTTTGGTTTGCATTTGACGTTACTAAATAATCCGCAAAATTAAATGTATGAAAACCACCGTTTTCATAAAATTCTCCATATAAAACGCCAATTTCATAGGTAAGGACCTAATATGTTCGGCCGAATGTATCGTTTCCCAAATGTTTCTTTTGCCAACCCGCTTTTTTTCTGTAATTGTAAATATTTCAGGATTTATTTCAGTACCATCGTGTAGAACCCTATAGGTTAGGTTAGGTTAGTTTTTTATAAAAATCCTGAAATATTTACAGTTACATAAATAATAGCGGGTTGACAAATGAAACGGTTGGGAAACAATACATTCGGCCAAAAATATTTAAACTTCATTACATAATACACAAAGTAGATACAAATCGCGGACAGTCAACCTATACATTATATGTTAAGGTATGGTCCTTGGCAGAAAAATATAATATATAAATAAATAAATAATATATTATTCTTAATATAATTCTCTACATAACTATTAAATAGACAGAAAACCTCGATAATGGCGTCACCTTTTTTCAGAGCTGTTATCTCTTAAACGGCCTAAACAATTTTGATAAAACTTAGCAAAGAACCATCTCAATTAATTAAATTTGGGAGATACAAGACTGATACACAGATACACACACACAGAAACAGAATTACATACGTTAAATTTAACATACCCCTCTTATTCATAAACGCGCAATGGCTAAAGTGCGCTTGAAACATGCTCTACCCTTATCTGTCATTATGACATTTGAATTGGACAAAAAGGGACAATGCATACTTTAACTAAAATAGGTTTATAGTGCATTTATGAATAAGGTAAATGTATAAACACGAAAAGTAACAAACACCTCGATAGAATAAATCAGTAAACATCCACAAACTAAAAGTTAATTATTATGAAGTTCAGTTACAAAAATAAAAACATTCAAAACAATAAACATATAGGGAATTACGAAAAATAATATTTTAAAACAAGACGCCAGACACAGTGGCAACTGTTGCAAAACGGTTCCAACTCTGCATGTGCTGTGAAGCCAACGCAGGAAGGAGATTCCAAATGCGTAAACCCATTTCATCTAGTTGCACTTGCAATTCGAATGCATCGGATGGAATCTTCTCGAGTACTGCAGTGAGCTGCGTTGTGATGCCTAATCAAGTGTAGGGAAGAGCTTTTAGAAAAGCGTCGAACGATGTGTACGTAGAAATGGGAAAACCCCCTGGAGGGTAAATGGGGGAATATTTTTTTCACCCAAATGATTTTTGTCTCCTGCGTTACCATAAAATTTTAGGTTAATTTATATTAGAACTAAGCCTATTTTTTTTTAAAGTGCTTATACAGTAGTATTTGAAACAGTTTATAAAAAGGAATCCCAATTTATAAAACTATTATAGAAACAACAAAACCCAAGCTTTATAAAATACCCGACTGTTGATTGTTAACCAACATTAAATCTTAATGAATCCTAAAAGATTGTCAAAATGAAAAATTATTAAAAAAACCTAAACCTTTTTAAATGCCTATTCAATGATACCCTATTTGTCATAGTTCGTCGACTTATATTTTTTTCTTTTTTACAATATGGCGTCTAGTTGCCACCATGCCGCAAATGGTTATTTTTCTGAACTGATGTCTAATTTCCATTTGTAACTAATGACAGTAAATCGTACAAAAGTGTATACAAATAATATCCCTGTGCTGGCTTGTACCTAACTTCGCCAATATAAAACCCACGCTCACTCTACTTCAATTCCCAACATTCTAAAAATAAAAACAATAACCACCTCGATTCCGTGAATTCCGTCGCGAATAATAGTCGAAAAAGCTAGAAGTTTTCTATAAAAAAGGCTGCTATAATAACCCTTACTATGAAAGCTGAAACCTCTTAAACGTCCAAGCCGATTTCGATCAAAGCTAGCTAATAACTACTCCGCTTTAAATTAGCTTTCTATTAAAGAAAATAGCATCTTAAACAGTTTATCCGTTTAGGAGATACGATGCCTAGAGGCGCCCGAGTTAAAAAGAATACGATTTAAATGCAACATTGTTTTACCGAGTTTTAATTTCCCCGTGTGGTTGCCGGGTTAGAATAGTGCCACTCCATGTCTTCCCATGGATGTCATACGAGGCGACTACGGGAATAAAGGGTTGTAGCACTGTTAGGCAATGGGCTTGCACCCTGTCGCTAATACACTGGTAAACATCTTAGCCTAATTGTGCCAAATGTGGTTACAGAATTATCAACAAGTTTATAAAGTTGTAGGTAATTCTGTAGCTTTGCCTACCCCACGCTGGGATTACAGGCGTGAAGGTATGTATGTATGTGTATTTTACCGAGAAGTATAGAGCTCCAGATTAAATTAAACATCTCTCTTCCCAACTTTTTTTAGGGTTCCGTAACCGAAGGGCCAATGGTACCCTATTAAATATGCCTAAGCAGACCGTCCGTCCGTCCGTTCAAACTTTAAAGCTGTATCTTTTGAACCGTTTTAGGAAGTGTTTTTTTTTTTAGAATATATGTATTACGGTGGATTTACCTAGCGACAAATATTTTTTTAAAGAAAGGTTTCTTAAGTTTTTGCGTTTTCAAGTTTTTAATAAGCGTCAACTTTAGCATAACCCCTGGTGCCCGAATCCGATTCGCACTTGACTGATTTTTTTATGTATAGCTGGTTAAAAACAACAAAGTAATGTTTTTTTTCCGCCTACGCTACGTAACCTACTTTCAATTCCCAGTATTTTATAAACAAAACAATAACAATCTTGATTCCATGAATTCCGTTGCGAATTTCAAATAGTCTAATAAGATAAAGACGTTTTCATTTAAAGAAAAAAAGATTAATTTGGGTAGGGGTGGTGAATGTTATCCTATTTTCTTCAAAAAATTAAATAATTAGTAAAAAAGCACACAAGGAAGTTACTTTGTTTTAAATTTTCTAATCTACCCCCAATAGTGGCCCCTTGTTTAAAATTCATTTTTTTACGGCAAACGTCCATCTTTGGTTCCGTCACCGACTTTTTATGTACCAAATTTCAATTAAATCGGTACAGTAGTTTCGGAGCAAATTGCCAGTGACAGACGGACGGACAGACAGCCACGCATAGTCCTATAAGGGTTTCGTTTACTCTTGAGACACGGAACCCGCGTTTTAAAAGTTTTAAAATACGTATTTAAATCAGTCTATCAATTCACACACACACACGCACAAAAATGCAGATACACAGATACTCATGTTAACCTAACTTAAAGTGAGTATGTCAAAAGTTTCATTATTGGAACAAGCTTTTGCTGTGCTTGACTGTAGTTATTATTGCAAAGTCGTTATCCGCTCATCGAGACCAAACTAATGAGTCCCAACTCGGTGGGTCTACGTTGAATATAGCGGAGATCCTGTCGCCATCTTCCGACTGCATCATCAGATCTACTCTTAGATCATGATATTGCATTGTCATCGGGTTTGCATACGTAGTCCAAATTTCAGCCCATTCCATTAAAGGGAACAGCTGGCCTATTGCCTCACGCACTCGCAATCGTAATCGACTTCAAAGTGGAACAATTGTTTTCATTTTGTATGCAGACAAGCCTTCGATTTTCAAAAACAAACGATTGCGATTGCGAGTACGTTAGGCAATAGCCCCTCTGGTTCAAAATTGACTTGCAAATTTTGACAGATAACTAACAAACATCATATTACGAAGAAGTTAAATAAAAGCTTAAAAATATAATATGAAAGCTGTAAAATAAACATGGACATTATGCAAAGGAGCGAGGTCCAGTGTCCCAGGTGTGTCGGTGTCCGCCTGATTTATAATTTACGTCTACCCTTCCAATTGGTGCAAGTGTACGCTTAGAGCGATTATTAACTTTGTAATCGCCAAAGACGGCTATTGCTATGCCATGCAAATTACAACTTAATTGATACGAAACACAGTCTCATTTAATCTTGAACTTGTGATGGCTGTTGACATCGTGGCTTTCACGGAATAGAAAAAACAGTGGAAGTGGCATAAGCTTCGCTTAGTATCAGACCTGTTGTCGCCAATTCTCAAACTATCATAAAAATAACACGCCACCATGGAAAATGTTTTTGGTGCGGCTAACGTTTTTACATTCCAAAATAACACAATAAGGCATGCTTCTGGATTTATTTCCTATTTAAGAAATATCGAAATATTGAAATAATATCGAAATAAGCGATCGCGGAAAAAGTATGGTAGTTAATGCGGAACTCCGCATAACTATGCCACACGTTACACGCCCACTTGACACTTCTACTGTTTTTTCTGTTCTGTGGTGGCTTTAGTGGCATGACTTCCAGTTGACGACCAGGGACCCTATAGTCTGTGCCAATTGAAATTGGCGAAGATGTAAACACAACCAAACAAACCAATTTACTATTACCATTTCCATTTGCCTCGCGGCCAAGGGTAGTGATCGATAAAAGCAAGCGAATGCTAGGAGATGGATGGCTGGATTAATAATAATGATTAAGTATGTAATGTTTTGGCACTTAGCTGTAAATTACAAATGTACTTTGATAAATCAATAAATAAATAAATTACTAATTGCTCGATAATCACGTGCTTTAAAAGATCAAGGTGAGGTCTTAGGCAATGATTTTTGATCTTTACTTTCACATTAAGTTTAAGATTAAATAACTATTAATTGTACGATATTTTAAATAAAAATACGCTTGATGAATATTTGAGGTAATGTGTCAAACAGTACTAATTTGTTTACATCTTTGGCAATTTCAATTGACACAGGCTATAGTTAAGATGCAATCGCTACTAAAGTTTTTCTTTTCTATCACTCAAAATGAGACATTCGATAAACGACGTGGTCAACCTGTCATTCCATACATTTTGGCTATGGCCGTCAACTTAAAGTCATGCAACTGACGCCACGGTGGCTACAGCCACACAAGTTCAAAATTAAAAGAGACTTAGTTTCGTATCAATTAAGTTGTGATTTGCATAGCATAGCAAACACGTTTGGCGTGTGAGTGATTATGTATTTGGCGTAAGGCGTTCAGTAGGTCAACAAATTATTAGGAAAATTTCTGGGCCAAGAAGAGGTAGTTAATTTTCTATGAAATCCCACAAAAAAAATAGATGTGAAAATGAGAGCCAAGTTCAATATAATGATAATTATGGTGTGGTTGTCGACTTCACTGTCAAAAGATTTAAATGGGTGCCAAGTTCTGTAGAAAATGCTGAAATTTATTTATAAGAACGTATATATTTATTATTCTTAATAAAATTTAAAACACAAGTTATTTTCTTTCTTCTGCTACGACAGTTTGCTATTTTAAAATATGACTTTTTTAATTTCAATACTCAAATTATTAACACAAAGCAAACAACTTATGATCTGTTGAACTTTAACGTTTTGACCTAGCTAGTTTAGGACATGAGTTTACAATAAAAAATAATACATTACAGCAGAAAAAGACACACAACACTTTTCACATTTTTAAATTAGGTACGTAAACGCCTTAAGCTTATGCCTTCTACTGTCCCCTGGCAAGAAAAGCTCCCGTGAGCTCTCTCTAAATAATCGTAAAAATGTAAAGTCGTTAGCAAGTGTTAAGAAGAAGAATGTACATCCAAGCGACGCTAAGGCTCTATTCTACTTCGTGTATCCATATCGCTTTTGACATGTTATCGTGTTGCTAACTCGGCCTAGAGCTATCGTCAAGTTGACAATACGGTAGCATGCGCTAGTCAAGATGCAATCGCTACTAACGTTTTTTCTTTTCTATTGTTCAAAGTGTATGGGATACATACATAAACTCACGCCTTCGTTCCCAGAGTGGGGTAGGCAGAGCTACAGAATTACCAACAACTCTAAAAACTTAATAATTCTGTAACCACATTTTGCACAATTAGGCTATGATGTTTACCAGCGTATTAGTGACAGGTTGCAAGCCCATCGCCTAATAGTACTACACAAGCCTTTATTCCCTTAGTCGCCTCTTACGATATCCACGGGAAGATTATGGAGTGGCACTATTCTACAACCACACGAGCGCAATAATACATACAATACATACACTAATACATACATACACAAATACAAACACTCAAAAAACATGACGCTTTCTGATGCAGTATCCGACTGCATGCATACGATCAAAATAATTAAATTTTATGTTGGTTACACGATCATCGTGTGAAGACATTCTTTCAAAGTAACTAGTCATCCAAAGGTATTATTATATTCACCAGCAGCACAAAGCTAAACCGATTTTATGCGTACTCAAAACTAAAGTAAAACTACCTCAAAATAGTTTCGCCAATCTTTTACTATACGGTTCGAAACTTTGAAAGCGAATATTTACACAGTAAGGACCGACCAGAGTTTTACGGGCTACCCGGATATGTTTTTTACACCCCCATAAACCTTTTTTAAGTGTGTCACTATCAAAGTTTGATATAAAATCTGGCATGGAATTCAAATCACGGGTCTTTTATACGGATTTGAAGCTTTACAGGTTAAGTGAAAAAGAAGTTGCTGTTTGAAAAACTAGGTTTTTACGTTTCCGTTTTTTTTCCGAGGACTATTTTCTTGGGAATATTTTTATGCGTACCTACTGATTATAATGTGTAAAAAAAATGTATGCGAGTAGACCCCTACCCAAAAATACTACTTCTAAACGATTTTTTTCTTCAAAATTCATATCGTCCTGATTGATTTCCCCCTCAAAACCGGTAAAAGTTTCACGTTAAAGACAAATGTACCGCAACTGGCGGCCATGTTTTCATAACGACGCCGTAATGGCGCCAGCTGACTGCCACTATTAGATTTAATGGAAAGCTTGCTAACCCGTCATTCAATATCAATATACTTTATTCGTACGTGTAGGTATATGTCTACAGAACCTATCATTTTATCGAATTACACATCGTCGATTATAGATTATTCACGGATTTTATCTTTTCATCGTAAGCTATTTTCTGCTGTAAACATGATATTTCCAGGACATCGTAAACATTGATTACGTACGTTACGATAGGTTAGACAAGTGACTACCAATAGTAGGTTACGTGACCGCTGCGTAATGCTAATTACACAGAGTTGCGTACAATACTTTATCTACACACATATTATACGTACTCTAAGATGGGTTCAGAAGCCGAAAGGCAAATGACAATGAAACGGAAATATCGTCACTTTTGGACATGTATATGAGGGTGACGCATGCTTTATCCACATTTTATCACGCTATAAACGCTACCATGCTAGGCCAGCAGACCAATGTTACCAATTTAAAATGTCTTGCGCTTACGCCAGTTGATATAGCTTACAATTTTATTTTATGTATTATGGTTGTGCACAACCTGTCAGGTACCGCCTAAATAGATCGACATTTGTTAACGTACTTTTTGTCTTTCTTCCGTTAATCATATAGTTACTTTAAATACCAATACGATTAATTAGTAACTGTTTTGCGCTCGTGCTGGATGAGGTTACTACTAAAGCTGTTGGTAATTAAAAAAAACGTCTCAACAATAAAATAACAATTTAACATTTCAACAAACACTTAAATAACATTCAATGCAAACGTAAAACTGACATCCATACGAATTGCAAACTAAGTTGCCAACTAACCGTGATACTAATCGAGTTTCCCGCAAATTCATATCCATTTCCACTCGTACATGCCTCCCTAATGTTCCCTTTTGAGTCATCACCGACTAATCCGATTATACGGAACCCTTTATCTTTTAACTTTAGAACCCTTTTAATCGCTGAGTGTTTTTGGCAGTGGGTACCGTACTTTGTCCCTTAGCTACAATGTACCACTATCGTTAAGTCATGTATCTACTTATCATTAAGTCAATCGCTTGTAAAGTCGGATTTATAAGTAGCTGCATACTTTAGTACATTATCGCTTTAACGCCTTTTACAGATTAGTGAAACAGTTGAAACGTAACGTTAAAATGACAAAGCGTTAAAGTGTTAAACTACTTACAAGGCCGAATGATTGAATTATTATCACTATTTCATTTTGCATGGTCATTGTGCTTTTTTTTTTCTTAGCTCTATCCAAATATTTTTTACTACATGTTATTGTGTTTTTCGCTAAAATGTGAAAAAGGCACACCTCGTTCATGGACCGGCTGGCTTATTGCCTAACGCACTCGCAATCGCAATCGACTTCAAAGTAGATCATTTTGTTATCATTTTGTAACTATGCAAACTTGCCTTCAGACTTTCAAATTGAAAACGATTGCAATTCCGAGTGCGTTAGGCAATAAGTCTGTGGGTTAGGAACAGACAATAGCATGCTGAGAGCGGTGTATGATGCATGCAAATGGACCATGCTTTTAGCATTCTTGCTATAAATTGTGCAACCGTTATAATGTATTATAATGTATTTTTAGTTAAAAATAATAATTTATTTAATTTATTGTTGATAAATTGTGATTGTGAAATAAATGCTCTATCTGTGTTTATGGTTATACACTGAAAAAAATAATTGGTCGATTCCAATTCTAACAAGATTGTGATTGTTGTGCATAAGCGTCTTGATTCCATACGAGCCTGACAAGACGTTAGATACATCAACTAAGACGTTAGATACATCAACTAAGACGTTAGATACATCAACTAAGACGTTATATACATCAATTAAGACGTTACATACATCAACTAAGATGTTAGTTGAATCACTTAAGAAATTGCAGTTACTATCAGCTTTGGTTGATATAACTAATATCTTAACAATTGTTTTCATTTTTTGTCAACTAAGAGAAGATCTCTCTTTGTTGGCTCTCATTTTTTTGAGTGTAAGACAAAAAATATCTTATCTTAACCTGACTTGTAACTTCAGGCATAATAAATATAAAATAAATAACTATCTTTATACGATTTTTAGAATAAATATAGCTTTGCATTTTTTTTCTTACGGTATATTAGATTTTAGTAAGAGAGATAAAAGCCTACTATGCCTAGATGCAAACGCTGCTAATGTTTCTATTTTCTATCGATTCAAAATGTATGGAGCTGACATAAACGATTGACGCCATCTCTCATTAGATTACGTCAATCCTATACATTTTGTCGATCTTCGAAAATCGCCAACGTAGTGTGATGCATCTTGAATCAGCCTCCTAAGGCCCTATCCAAGATGAATTACGCTAACTAGCGTTTCTATTCATTTCGTTTTTAAACCAATCGCGTCACTGATTTTAGTTTTAGTTAGCGTAATGCATTTTATATAGGGCCTCTGTGATGTTAACCTCTTACATTGCTAGCAAGGGTCAGCAAAAGCTGGTAATGCCCGATTTTTATATTCAAGAAACGAATGGTTTTCCTTACGTCTCGTTAAAATTTGACACATTTTGTATGTAGCAAATGTCAAATTTTAACGAGTCGTAAGGAAAACCATTCGTTTCTTGAATATAGGAACCGGGCATTTTAGACAACAAATTATATTGGAACCAACGAATTCATATTTACAAAGCGTGTAATAAACTTCGGACACTATCTTTCTTGTTAATAAAAACAACTATGGTTCAATAGGGATACCTCTTTTCCGAGTAACTGAGCCCAGTTTGTAAAGAAGTGCAACTAAAGAAAAACCCGTGGAAAGTTAATCTGAAAACAGTGCATAGAAGTTGCTAACAATAGAGCATTGTTCTATTTTAATTACCTTTCAGTAGCCAACTACTTTATTCGTAGAGGAAGAACAATTGCTTGTTTATAATAAACTTTATAATCTTAATCCTATCTTAACCCATTATAATTATGCCCAGAACTATTTTTGGTCTCAAAGGATACTGATGAAGACTCTAATTGAAGATGTGGGGTGTGAGATGAAAGGTGTTTTTTTTAATGGGTCGAAAACGACCCACTGTGCACATATGGGTTAACAACAGTTAGAAACTCTAATAAAATATTAACAAGGGTAAGGCAAATGGGAAGTAAGACCTATCAAAATTTACATCCTCAGAACTATACAAGACAACAATCATAATTAATAATGTTTTATCTGTGTTTTATCTTTTGTTTATATCAAATCACACACACACACGTGCACATGCACACAAACGTGCACGTACACAATTTATTTAGTGCCATTAGTGCCTACAGTGGACCTGCTCCATATCCGTGCCTACCGTGGACCTACCTCCAGATCCGTGCCTACCTCCACACCCGTGCCTACCGAGGACCTACCTCCAGGGGAGTACTTAAGCTAGTCGCGTTCCAAATAAGAACCACCTTGAACCTTGGCCTGAACCCAATTCTATAATTATAACTGTTATAGCTGTTTCTTCCAAGATTAAAATATGTCATTTAATATTAATAAATTGTCTTGTTAAGTTGTTCGGTGTTGATCATTTGACTCATCGCTGTCCTAGACACGCTAACGTGACAAGTGGCACACACAGACACACTCGCTTGCCCTATGTCAAGCTCTTCACAACGTTTCTTATACATGCTCCTCTAGTTAAACACGTATTTTCTTCGTTTGATATACGCGACAGTACTTCTAAATATCTGATTCTATTTTTACGAACCAACAACGGTGAAAATCTTCTAATTAAAAAACTGGCCAAGTTTAAAACTTCCACGTCAGTTATTAGTCCAGAACTTCGCGATAATTACAGGGCACCGAAGACGCTCCTGAGTGGGTACGGTTACAATTACCAAGCGTTTGATGTCGCTTCGGTATTGATCTAAAGTTTAAATAAAGGATCTTTAGTCTGTCTTGGCTTACGTCATGAGGTAATTTTTGTTTTGAATAAATGATGCCTTATATTTAAACCTTTTACTCACTTGATTAAGATCGTATCGTTTTGTAACTACTTAACGAACATGAAGTTTAAAATGCTACACAAACAAAGGTATACATACAGTGATTTCATTTTGCCAAAATAGTTTTAGACAAAAAGAAAAAATATGCCAATTTAACTGAGTTAGGTACAGTCACCAGCAATATTATATTATCCAACATTGGGCGCAAAAATATCTGACACGTCTTTATTACTAGAGGTATAAGTGTGTCAAATATTTTTGCGCGCAATGTTAGATAATATATTATTGCCGGTGACTGTACATTCGTTTTTTTATCAGGACCCTGTGCAGGAATCGTCTGGATGTCTAACATACTATGAAAAAAAAACTTAGTCAATTCTAATTATTTTGACTGATTGCGACTTAGCGTCTTGGTTCCATACGAGCCTAAGGAGACATTAGATACATCAACTAAATTATTAGTTGAACCACTAAAGAACTTGTTGTTGTTACTATCAGCTTTAATTGGTATAGCTAATATCATATTGTATTGATTTTTTGTCAACGAAGTGAAAATCTCACTCAGTTAGCTTTTTATTTTGTTGAAGGGACCATCTTATCTTTAACGTTAACCACCAAGCATATTTCAATTTTTGTGTTTGCGTTTAGGAATACAGTCTTAAGATTGGAGTCTAGAGAATGTTTATGTCTATGGGATTCAGATCCAATAGTTTTGAAATGTGCAGATTAAGCCCTTTCATTATGACACCCCATTTGCTATAATCAAACCACTTTCATTTTTCAACCTCCCATTCTAGACCCCTTATTAATTATTTGTAAAACTATTTTTTTTTTACTAGAAACAGATGCGGGCATTTAAGTTGTACGACTATGCCAAATTTCAAGTTGATAGCATTTGTAGTTGCTGAGAACACCTGCTGTGGCATACAGACAGACAACGAAGTCTCACCATAAGGGTTCCTTTTTTACCATTTTGATAGTGAATCCTAAAAATATGGCAAAGGGAGAAACAACAGATAAATGTTCGTTTGCGCAGGTACGTTGTCAATTCTAGACCCTGTATTAAAACATCTAAACAAAATGTTACCTGCTATAAACTTTTTATAGTAGACAATAAAACTGTGGCAACTTTGTCATGGCGGTAGTTACGGCATTTAAGTACGGCCACGGCACAATTTTGTGCAATTTGTACTAATTGTTGCTATCACGGAATTGTGGGTTTTAATCAAAGCGGAATGGATTGTCATTGTTTCAAAATTAAATTGTTGGTTCCGTTTTCGAGTATTTAAAAATTGTTGGCGCCAAAAATATTTGACCATCGTCACAATAACCTTTGTTCAGTCAACACTTGTCACTTAAACGTCGTGTTTGAAATGTTGTACAAAATTGTGAAACGGTTGATAGCGACAAGGTACGTAAATGGTCACTTATTTATGCTGTTGACTGTACGTCCCAGAAACTCATATCCAAAATTATGTTTTTATTATGTTTACTTACATACTATCGTAAACTTACGTTTTTACTATAGGATAATTATAATGAATAAAGCTTTAGAACATCATTTTGAAACATATCCCAAAATAACAGTTAATAACCCCTTTTCCATCCTCCCCAACCCCTAAAGGGAAAAGTTCGCCTTTGTACACACCTGCTATATTTTTGTCTATTTTTAATTGTTATCTCTTTTGTTTGTACAATATAGTGTTTATATACATACGTATAATAATACGTATGTTTAGTACTAATATTTAAAACAATATAAGTAGTTACCTACAATAAACAAACCCCTGTTAAATTTGATGTACCGACTGTAATATTAGTTTAGACTTAGCCTTAGCACTACCCTATCACTAAATACAAGCAAACGCTCCAACTACAAACATTACGCGAAACTAATTTTCACTAAACTCCAAAAACTTAGAAACGACGCAATAACTATAAAGACTTCTATAATAATTAGGCGCACCTCGGCAATGATGGAGGTCGTTCGGGAAATGTCCGGGGATCCGGAATAATCCCCCGGGAATCGCCGTTTTCCCGGGACGGGGATAATGCTTATAATGTCGTTTCGCTCTTTTAATCTTTTACATCTTCTCGCATTATACAGAGTAGGAACTTGGTTGAAGTTTAGACTTGACTTTAGTTAGAACAAAAGTTGAATTTTTAACTAAGTGTTGGTTTAGTTTTATTTTAGAATTCATGTACGTTCTTGAGAAGGTTACAGTCAAACGGATATTTGGGACAGTGTGAGTTACTTAGTTCACTAATGTTTTACCAAATCATCATTTAATCAAACTATATCATTTTACAAACTTCCAATTCGCAAATACTTACTTCCCGCCACATTTTTTTTTATTTTTTTGCTGTCATTGATCTAGCCTAATCTAACTTATTCAATTAGCCCATGTAACCTAACCTATTTAATATGTAATGGTTTAAGCACAATTACATTTTTGCGAAGTGAAAGTTAATAAAATGATTTAGTTTATTAAATAATGATTCGGTAACAAATCAGGATACCATGTTACTTATGTAAACTACACCCAAATTAGACACAACGCATTCCGGTGACAGATGGACCACAGACCAAATAACTGTATTGCCAGCGTAACTTCTGAACCCATGTATCCAAACTTTCCCAAGTACCCACGGTGTCTCAAGTATCCACGTTAGACGGTAGTGGTATTTGTAATTTGTAAAAGAAAACTACTTATATAAAGATACTAGATTTTGCCAGCAATTTCATACGCATACAACGTCCCTCTTTTTCGTCGTTCAGCAACTATAAAAAATACTTGTATGAAAAGTACCCCTACTCTATCCTCGCTTTCCATACTATATGTTACTAAAACTATTGAAGTAACCATATTTATGTATATACAGAACTTTTAAGCTGAATTTGTCCAAAGAATAATTATCAAATCTGTCAGCATGCACAAAATGATTATTCAGTCAGATAAACAGTGCATAACAGTCTAATACAAGTTCTAACAGCTCTGCTTTCAAACGCATTAATGAATTTCACGTTGGATTTCGCTTAATGAGGATTACGTTATAAACCTCCATTTCATATTTTACCTTACCAAAGTTGCATGTTAGTTGTAGTTCAGTTTATCTCGTAAATATTAAATCCTTATCTAGGAATTTGGTTACAGTTAATTCATTAAATACACGCAAAGCGTTCCCCTGCAGATACTGTCAAAAATCAATTACAAGATGTCAAAGTTCAGTTCAGTCACGCACAATTCGCGGTACAATTGTTAAATTTAGTTGATCGGATCTACTTCGTGCTGACTATAAGTTCCGTAACCAAAATGGGGATCTTTAATAGTTTCCTTTGTCTATATTCTATTTCGTTAATCACATTCTGGAACTATTTTAGGGTTACGTAAACTTTAGGTAGTTCATTAGTTATTATTGGAAAGCATTTGTTGTTTAAAAAAGTATGGTTAGTTTTTAAGAGGCTACAGTCATTATGATGCCACGCCCTCAAAAAATCAAAAAGGATGGCTTTATTAATGTGCTTCGGTGCGAAGGACGTGCGATAGAGTTTTTGATAGAGTTTGCACCTCGATTGCAGCATCAAATTCAAATAATCGCTGTTTACTATAAACCTACAGTATTTATAAAAAAAATGGTTTACCAGACTTACGAATTCACAAGACTTAACTATTAAATGAATAATCATCGAAAGTACCCTGTAAGATATGATTTATCTGCATGTGTCAAAATATAAATAGCATCATACGACATTGAACGGCATAGCATGTCTCAGTTTTTTTATTTTAGAGTATGGAAACTCTAGAAAAACAGCCAGCAAATAAAACTTATCTCAATTACGAAATGACGAAAGTACATTCATTCAACGTGATAACTACAACCTATAATTATTATGAGATTTGGGGCATACAAGTATCAAGACCTAAGTTTTCCCCAAGCTCGGGGCAGCGATCAAGCTTTTGATCTTAACTTTAATTTACTTGATCGAGAAGCCATTACCAACTCTCTAACTTGTCAATCAACTATTAGGGACTCTATTCTACCCTGTAAAACCATACTGCTTTTGACATATTGTTATCGTATCGTTTTTAATTTTGCAACCATTCCTTTAGTACCGTTTGGTAACCAAAATTTCGTAACCAGCATTAAATTTAATTTGATTCTGTATCTGGTTACGAAATTTTGGTCACCAAACGGTACTAAAATGCAACCATTCGTGTCAAGTATTGATGTGAAAAGCAACGTTGTTTGTTTGTACTGTGTAAAATATGAACCCAGAGCACACTGATAGTTGTTTTATAAACTTTTATAACAGTTAGTGCTCGTACCAATATTGGCATTTTTCAAAAATGTAAGAATGTTAAAATAATTATTTTTTACCATTATTTTTTACTTTCTAACATTATGTCAAAGCAAGAATTAAATTCGGTAAATTATAAATTTTATTGTTATAATTTAATACAAAAAAAGCGCTTAACGAATAACTTTACAGCTCTGAGGCCCTTGCCAAGATGCATTAGGCTAACTAGCGTTTCTATTCGTCTCGTTTTTAAACCAATCGCATCACTGGTAGATGACGTGATACGAAAAGTCACGTGATCTACCAGTGATGCGGTTGGTTTAAAAACGAAACGAATAGAAACGCTAGTTAGCGTAGTGCATCTTGACAAGGGCCTCGGTTTCTTCGAAGAATATCTGGAAGAGATCGTTACTTAGCACAAATACCTACAGCGTGTTATGTATTTTGTGAAAATGATCTATTACAAAATCAGCTTTTTGCTATGTGTTTTTGCTTCATTTGTTTCTTGTATTTTATGATCAAGAAACAAAATAAATGTAACAACTACAAACATTGACAAATATTTTTGTATTGTATTAATAAATAATAACGTTAGTAATTATTTTATTATTGAACAAAAACACGATTTAAAATGAGAGAAGTAATTAAAACTAACCTTTCTATTTCTTTATTCAGGCGCAACGCAGCGGAGCACCGACATAGTTACATGTAATTAGTAATGTTTCGACCAAATCAAAATATCCGCGACCGCTAAATCAGTCAGTTTCCACTCACCCTCGCTACATTATTTACCGTGGAAACTTCACTTAGCAGCTTACATTAATATTACAGTTTGCTTCATTTAATGCGGAAAATTGTGGTTACTATTGAAATATGTTTACGCATGCGGCTACATAGTGTGTTTTGTAATCAATCGTGTATATTAACTGATACTGCTTTTAAGGCTCATTCAATTTAGATAAAAATCTTTTTTTTTAGAAAGGTCTTTTTTTTTGTTTTAGTAATATTTTGTTTCGTAAATTGTACCGTTTTTGAAATTTGGCACTAACGTGCACATCAAGATGAATGTATAAATCTAATTTACACCCGTATTCACAAACGTGACTGTGAGGTCTCATAGTGCTCACGAACGCACAGGGTGGTTCAAATCGTCTTATAAACAAAAGCTCGGTCAAAAAGAACCAATCACAAAGCTGTATTGAATGCAGTGCGTTTACTCAGTGAAGGATGCCTTAAGTATTGTTTGTGAATACGGGTATAACATAAGGCATTTTTTCTACTCGCGTACTATAAACCGCTAATATTGATATCGTTAATGGTGTCAGAATACCACCTATAGCGTAACCGAAGAGTAAAAACAATTCCATAATTAGCGTTGCCATGGTAATAACAGTTCTATAATTTATTATAGCATTGTTATTACCATGGTAACGGTCATTCCGGATATCAGTCTTGGCGTTTAGTTAACACTTGACATCCTAATAATTTGTATAATAAACCGTTAAAAACATTTAACACCAATTAAAATTACCTATATTAAAAATAAAATTAATTTTGAGACTAAATATGTGTTTAGAATTACATTTTTATTAAATTACTAAAAAAAGATGAGTAATATCCATCGATTTGTTATTTGGTTACCATGGTTACGTTCAATATGGATATCAACAAAATGGCGTTTTGTTTGGCATTCCAACTTCTATGATAAATTTTCAGAACTGTTTTAGTACCTAACTATTAAAAATTGCATGAAATTTGTAAACATTTAGCAATAAAACTATTAACGCCAATCGGAATAATGAAAATGACTTTGCTAACAAGTAATTTGTTAGCAGAAAAATCGAGTGAAGTATACGAGAAAAGTTAGCGATTGTTTATTTTTGTCATTATCATTCTAAGCTTGTAGAAAAAGTTATGTATGCAACGGTACATAATTAGCTCTTAAGGTACTCGTGCCTATAATTAGAGCGCTCGCAAGCTCGCGCTCTAACCTCGGCGCTCGTACCTTAAGAAGCTTCATTATGTACCAGTTACATAAATAACTATTAACGTCAACATGACTGTTAAAAGATAGCTTTGATGCGTATAAAAAAAGTCAAAATATCATTTTATACAAAGTGGGTATTTCATGATGGTTAGGTTACCCATTATTAAATACCTGCAATATGAACTTGAAATATTAGTTTAGCCAAATTGTAGAAGGCACACTCAAAAAGATCAAGACAAATAAAACCAGTCACCAATTAAAAGAAGGAAATTTTATCTAATTACGTGTTGTTATTATATTTTTATATATTACATACATTATAATCATATGAAAGCCAATAATAATGCTTGTTTGATCAGAAAGCAAAGCTTTGACTCACATCGATATAATAAGTCTTCTACTATGAGCAGAAAACGTTACACGCATTTCGAATTTAAAAGTAAATTCCCATGCTCCTCATGCTGACCTGCTAAGACAAATGGCGGTATCTCTGACAAAACTCCTGTAGCAAACGCAACCTTAATACTAACGGGAGAGGGCTGTATTTGATTTGGCTATTGAGTTTGAGATATCGCCTTTTGGCTTATGAGGGCAGCATGTATTTTATGGTTTTATTGCTGACGCTGCGGCTCAGAAGGGCTGTGAGGAATCGAGCCAGTTTTGGTATTGAAGGTAGCAACATATCACTTATATGTAAGTACGTACCTATAGAAACAGGAAAACGAGGAAGCAATATTGAAGTGCTGTGGGTATGTGCTTTTGAGAGATATGAGAGAGTTGCAATATGGCTGAGGTTAAGCATATTTTTGGGTACGTATCTGAATATCGAAAGTTAATATCTCTAACATTAAAACATCGAAGTCCGCGAAACATCGAACGGTTACTATGCCGACGGTTGAAATATAGAACGTACTTGTTATAACGCTTGTAGATGAGTCGACCGTTCGATTTTGTAACCTTCGATATTTTGGACTTTGAAATTTTAACTTTAGATTTTATCTTTCGATATTTTACCACAAAGTTCAAATAACTGTTGGTGTTTGTATCATTCGATATTTTGAACGGGTGGCGTTTTAATCGTAGGCATTTCAGACGTAGATATTATGACTGTAGATGATTCGGCCGTTCGATATTATAACTTTCTATATTTTGGACTTCGATATTTTAACTTTCGATATTCAGATATGTACCCCATATTTTTTATTAGAAATGGCATAAAATATGTCGACTATAGTAAAAAAACCGGCCCAGTGCGAGTCGGACTCGCGCACGAAGGATTCCTTCTCATCTATTCGGCACTGGTCCCACCGCCGGCGAGTAAGCTATGAACTATCGGCTATTTTCTTGTCCAAGAAACGAACAAAAGATAATCGCTCCCGTGTAAATAAAAGAGAGAGAGAGATATAAATTTATAAATTATCGCTGAGCGAGTGAGCTATACTCGCTCAGCTATGAACTATAAATATATATCTCTCTCTTTTTAACCGACTTCAAAAAAAAGGAGGAGGTTCTCAATTCGTCGGAATATTTTTTTTTTTAATGTATGTTCCCCGATTACTCGAAGACTACTGGACCGATTTGAAATTTTTTTTCGGTGTTCAAATGGGTATACTTTCTAGTTGGTTCCATTGTCAGCACGTCACGATCTGATGATGGGATCTTGGAGAAATCAAGGGAACTCCTCAAATATTGTACGCAAACATATAGCGATTTTAGTATTTTTAGTAACAAGTGTAGCATTTGCATTCAGAAAGTGTCACTTGGTGAAGCGGAACTGATGATGAAGACCACAGATGGCCACCGGAACTCCTCAACGGTACCGATTTCAAGGGTGGCGATAAGATATCTCGATTAAGATAGTTGAGCGAGTACAACGAAACACATTTAATTGTTTTAAAATGACTATGATTTTCCCGCGGCGTTGCTTGCGGCGAGCTTGAAATGTCTTAAAGTTTCATATATCAACTAAGAAGTGGGACTACATAAGCTTATTATGATCACTAAAAAGTGTAAAATAAAATAAATGTTTTAAAAAACAAAAAACCGCCTTCAAAAATGCCAAAAATAACTTCTACTACTAGGTACTTAGTAGTAGGTACCTATCCTATTAGGTTAGTCTAACTGAAGTCGGCGACCACAATATTTTCAACAAAAAGCCGACTTCAGTTGGACTAACCTAATAGGATAGGTACCTACTACTAAGTACCTAGTAGTAGAAGTTATTTTTTGCATTTTTGAAGGCGGTTTTTTGTTTTTTAAAACATTTATATTTACACGGAAGCGATGATCTTTTGTTCGTTTCTTAGACAAGAAAATAGCCGATAGTTCATAGCTTACTCGCCGGCGGTGGGACCAGTGCCTTCAACATTAGTGCATTGCATATTTTTTAGTATTACGAAACCTTATTGGTAACTTAATAAAAATAAGTAGAACATAGTTATTTTTAAATGAAGTCGTTTAATAAAACCAGAGTATAATTAAACTGACCTAAAGCTTTAAAGCCCGAAGCGGTATATTAATCCCAAGCTACGGTAAATATCTGTTTTTCTTAAAGCTCTTCGCATTCTGTGGATATTAAAGGAGGCTGTCACTCCGCTGCGTAGTGTTATTCGAATTTTGAAATACATTGACTAGATATTTAATTGAACAGATGCCGTATTTATTCCTAATTCCCGCCAAATTCCAGGCAGTGAAAGGGACAGAGTTATTAGCTGCCTTGTAGCTGTGTCCTTTCTGCTGCCTGAAAATTAAGATTAATCCCGTAGCGTTTGTGGACAGTCTGTGGTCCATAAGAATAATTTGAATTTGGAACTCACACCCGTATTCAGAAACGTCACTATGAGGTCTCACAGTGCTCACGAACGCATAGGGTGGTTCAAATCGTCTCATAAACAAAAGGTCGGTCAAAAAGGACCAATCAGAAAGCTAATAACTAGTAGCCTTTAGAACTCATTAATATAACTTCAGTGCAAAACCTTGTTATGGCTTAGGCTACTTACTTACTCTTACGTATTTCAAACAATTTAAGGCATTTTAAGCAATATTTGTTTTAATTTTAGGCCATACGAGCTTACGTATTTTTAATACATTTTACATTTTAAGGTTCAATCTAGAATCAAATAATCCAACCATAAAATACTAGCTCTTTTCTTTAGAATCAGATATTGATTTTTAAAGTTGACTGAGCACAAAAATTACTGCCAACAGGATCATTCAATCGTGAATCTTTATCATACGAGAAACTTTTTTAATCCCAGACCAAAATAGATGAAATAGAATTAGATAAAAGCTTTCTATTTTAAAAAACGAAGTTTCAGAGACTTCGTTACATTTAATCTGGTTGGTAAAAAGCTTCGATTAGAAAAAAAATCTAGATTAAAAATGGCTTCTTTGTTAAGTAATTTAAAAGACTTAAAATAATGTAATCAATTAGGGGTTGTCAGTTTTTTTTTAACTCCAGCTAAAAAAAGGAGGGGTTTTGTATGTTTAACGTTTGTATCTGTGTATGTATGTCGGTCTGTGGCATTAATCTCTCAAATAGACGGACGGCGTCGAAATTCTACACTGAACATGGTGTAATAATGATCTTTCCTGGTTTTTTAATAAAAATTTAATAAGAATGGTTTTTAGCTAGTTTTCATGAATTAAAGAAAGGAGAATTAGTATTTCGCTTGGTAAGGTATTGGTCGATAATAAGACGTCAACACACTTACGGCAATTAAGTGCATTGCACATGCAGCGTGATTTCACGCCAATTAACCTACTTTCAGGCCCCAGGCATAGGTTAATGTGTTGCTATTGGTTAAGCTATAGGTAATACAGAGTTCACAGAAACACGTAAGTTAAGTAGGTAATTAATTATAACTTACAATGTAAAATAAAACGGGTCCTGAATGGACCATACATACGGAGAAAGTAGTTTCAGTCAAATCTTACGTAATTTTAGTATGATGTAGATTCAAGTCTCCTGATTTTTTTTATATTAGTAGTTTTATGCAAAATATATTGTAAGTATAACACTTCGAAAGAATGATGCATTATTTATTATTGTAAGTAGAACCATGTCCAACATGGCTTCCTGCTATAATTCATCCGATAGTCTCACCATTGGGACGAATCTAGAATACAAGAACTCAAAACAGATATACATAACTGACACTTGGTAACTACATCGTAAGTTTACGTCATAACATCAATAACCGTCAGTGTATGTCATTTCAAAGTGTATCGACTTCAGGAAACGCGTCACATAAATAGAAAAATATAAAATTGATTATTTCTAAAAGTATACATCTGAGAAAGTTGTGCCCTTATAAAAAATATCAGGAGATTTGAATTTATATCATACTTAAATCTTGTAAGATTTAACCGAAACCACTTTCTCCCTATGTTTGCTGCGGGGTCCTTTGGAAGGACTATTTCTTGGGTACCAACAATTAAGACAGGATTCTTCGAAAATCGACCCCCAACAGGAAGAAGTTCAACTAGCGGAAAACGAATTCTACGCGTACGAATTATATATTTAATCCTCAATAAATATTATACATAAAACGTATTACTTAAGAAAACGTATCCTAATCAGTAATCAGTAATCACACAACATATTACTCCTCCAAACATCAAGGAATCCTTGAGCGCCAGAAATTCAATACTGAAGTTTATTTTGTAGCAAATCAAATTATTCTACAATAGCAGGGAAGTTTGGCTTCGCCAAAACTTTTTTATTACATTACGTTTACAGGAAATTTGTATTTCTATGATGTAAATAAATCACGAGGGTTTTGAGTGTCGGAACTTGTAAAAGTAATTTGATAAATACGCAAGCGATTGTCTTCTTACAAACGATTGAATAATTGTTGTGTTGCCGTTGGAAATGTTGGAATTAGAAGTTTAAGGAGCGGAACAATGGAGTTTGTTAGCTTTGTTTGTTACAATACGACTTATTGTCTGGATATTTAGTTAATAAACATACGATATTGTTTTTAGTCGAATAAGTTCGTATTCATCTGGTTTTCGTAGTCAGCTTGAGTGCTCATCGATAAGTTAATCAAAATTGTGATATTACTTACTTTAAAGTATAAAATTATACATGTTCTTCTTTACAATGATTGCCTTGTCCGAAGCGCTGACTGATTCACTTAATATTACCAACGTGCAAAAGAGCCGAGCAGTGTGGCCAATATTAATCGAATATATCGGTTTTTTTTTCTTCAGTAAAACAGTTTTATTTCCACCATGATTAGAATATTATGGGCGAGTTCCTTATATTTTGACGATGATGCAATCGTCATGTAATAAAAAAACATTTCGTCCTTGATAAACTTGAAGAATTTATGTGCTAATTACCGAGGTGAATTTCTAGTGAGATTCAGTAGTAGTGGAATGATCACGGAATAAAAACACTCTCGCCTTTTATGTGTTTTTTTTTGCTAGCCTGTTTTTGTGTCCCACTGTTGGGAAAAGGCCTCCCTTCTTTTTCGCCACTCGCCCCTGTCCAGAGCGCACTCTTGCCAATCCCTCGCAAACGACTCTGGGTCATCCCGCCATCTCCTTCTGGGTCTACTTCTGCTACGATATATGTCGCGTGGAAGCCAATGGGTGGTATTTTTGGCCCATCTCCCATCGTGCATGCGGCAGATATATGGCTAACCCGAGTCCCTCTTTAACTTTGCGGTCTTCAACCCAACATCAACAATACCAGTTCTGGAGCGCAGCTCTATGTTCCTCACCCTATCGGATCTTCGGACACCCAGTATGCTACGCTCCATTACTCTTTGGCAAACCTTGAGTTTAGACTTTTGAGCCTCAGTCAATGACCACGTGTTAATAAACGAGAATAATTTGTGAGTGCTTTTTGTCGAAGCGACCTTCCAGTGAGTTCCAATAGTAGCGGAAGCAAGCGAAAATGAAAGAGGATAGACCGATACGGCTATCCTTTGCTGTCAATCTACCCGCAGACTTCAGCTATCCCGCGATCATGGCGATTGCAACGTTGTCACAATAATCGGGAACTTTTACTGCTGCAAAACCCCGTTATATTAACTTCAGTATCATGAATAACCAAGATATTTTAAGGGCCTGTTTCACAATCGACAAGTTTTATCTGCCATTTAAAGTTGGCTCTCTCCTTGTCTATTTTCAAGTGTAAGAAAGACAAAGGGCTAAATTTATCTGACAAATACGCTTTACTTGTCGATTGTGAAACAGGCGGTAAATAAAATAAAATATTTGTTGGTTTTTACAGTTCAACGCCTCGACCGCTCTATGTAAAATTGGAACAGTTCATAGCGAGGACATTATGGTACGTAGGTAAATAAATAAAATGCATAGGTAGGTGCATAGGTAAGTGTTGATACTTATTACACAGGCGCCAGACAGGAACTCCTCTTTTGACTCTTTTTCTTGAGAATAATCTGGTAAATGATTGCATTGAAGACCCACCCTATACCAGATAGTTTATTGTAGAATTAGAAAACGATTTATTACTTGCACAATTACAGTATATATGTAATCGAAAAATAAACTTATGTACACATGGGTATGGTGTTGTAGAATGGGAGCATGTTCGCCGTCCTCCGGCTCATATTATGTGCCTACGCCGTCGATAGATGGCACAATGTTAACACAGTGTTTTAATAATTTTAGAAATTGGATTTATATTAACTTATCTTTTAATAGTGTCTCATGTAATTAAGAATAGAATAGAATAGACAACATGTATTCAACACACATGGAAGAAAAATAATAGAAAAATATAAAGTAAAAAGAAGACATTACGTTGAATAGGATCCCTCTCAGCGTTTTGTAGCGCAGTGAAACTTAAACTCACCCAAATTAAACAAAGGTGTTAAGATAACATTACAAACACTTCTACTTAATTAATTATTATTACTAGTAATTGTTTTTTTTGTGCAATAAAGAGTTTACATACATACATACTAGTGACAATTATAAACAGAAAAAAAAAAACACACACACACACACATTTAAAAAACCTTAACAAGACAAATTGAGGATTTGCGCGGCAACAATAGAACAACATAACCGTTGCCCGACGACCAATTTAATTTCAAGGTGTGGATTTGTGTGGATTATACATATTGCCAGTTTCATTATTATATAAAATGATAGCACACCACATTATTATCATTTAAGGTAAATTATTTGTAATTGTAATTATTTATTTGATTAACTACCAAGTTATGTTATTGTTATATTCAATAAGGGTCCATAATATCTGAAATTAGCAAGGTTTGTCACGAATAAATAGACAAGTTTCTGAAAGAATAGTAATAAAAAACTTAGCGGACGAAGTCGCGGCCAAAAGATAGTTATTCATATTTAATTCCCTCCTAAACTGTTATATTATTAATCTTTATAACGTAAAGGAGCCCGAGTCCATGTTAAACAGTCTGTATTATTTGCCAACTCTCCCCTCGTATACATAAATCGGCTCGTTACACTTATTGCCTGCGCCCACCTACTGGGAAGGTCTTTCTACTTTCTATCTTTCAAATAGGTTCCTTATTAGATCGCATATTTTTTTTACTCATAACGTATCTTTACGCATAAAATCTTTTGACCTAAAACGGTTTTTACAATAAAAATGGTTTTATTTGAAATATTATAAAAAACCTAACCTAACCTAACCTAATCTACGAAATAGACGTTTATTAAATTCTGCAATGTAAGCCTAAAAGAGTGTTATGCGACAAAACAAAATGCGAAAAAAATATATATGTAAAAAAATTATGCGTTCCAAAGGGATTCCGTTCAAATATTATGTTGTTAATAAATAAAAATAATGAAATGTGACGTAGATTTAAATAAGAATTGTACGATACGGCCTGAAGGTTTATGTTCTAATTTGAGTACCTTACCCGATGCTCATAAGGTGAAGGAGATCGTGAGGAAACCTGCACATTCGAACAACCAAGTATATAAGAGAACTAATTGCACAACTTTTTCGAATCAAATCGGAGAAATACTGGAAAAGGGCCGAATTTTAAGTACCCGAAACCGACGTGCGTGCATGACTCGATGTATGAATGTGGAAGAAGCGACAGAGATTTGTCAAGATCGTAGCAGGTGGAAAGAAGTGGTCTCTGCCTACCCCTCTGGGAAACAGGCGTGATTTAATGTATGTATGTATGTAATTGCACAAAAAGATCCTAGACGGTTAATAAAATTAGTACTTATTAGAAAATTTCCATTTGTAAAAAGTATTCGTTTAAAATCAGTAAGCAACCCACTAAAAATAAACACCGTGGCTTGCTTCTGTATTTTGCTGAATAGGGCGCTTATTGTTGCTAGCAACTTGATAAAAAAAAATAGTGGGACAAAACGACAATAAACCATTGAGTTATAATACCAATTACTCAATGGTTTATTGTCGTTTTGTCCCACTATTTTTTTTTCTTTGAACGGGCTTATTAATGTCACCGTATTAATAACAATATATTGAACATATAAAATAGATTTAAACTATCTTTTAAAAATATTTTATAGCTACCTGTTACAATAAAGCACTACTACTGACAACAAAGAATAATTGATTAATTTGTAATTATATCCACGCTGTGTTCGCAATTCCCAGCGGATTGCGAACACAGCAATCCTGATACTCCAATAGCGTTGCCAACCCTGACGACTACGATGGAAGAAGAAGAAGAAGAAGAAGAAGAAGAAGAAGAAGGAGAGGAAGAAGAAGAAGAAGAAGAAGAAGAAGAAGAACAATAAGAAATACATTTATTCAACAACCATAAGACACACATTATCATTACAATGATAAAGAAAACAGTGAAGATAATAGAGAAGGCACGCAATGTGTGTCCTCGCGGCGGTGGTGAAATGGAATGATATGCCTCTATGCTAATAATTTTACCGGTTCTAATTTACCGGTGCGGATAAGACATCCGCACAGTAGAACACATCATTACGAACACTGCTTCTATACAAGGATCTGAAATTAAATTTTTGCAATAAAGTAAATGCGTTTTAAAAGGAAATTATTTACTACTCATATGTAATAACTATGCTCGACGTTGGCATACAACATTATTATTTGTTATTCGTTAACATCGCAGTATATCAAACGAGATCAGCATATTTTATATCCAATCATAAATTATTCCCTTTCACATTTTCGCTTTTTGACAACCAATTTATCAGGGATCAGACAAATATATAAGTGTAACCAAATTGTATCTGAAATTAATCAGTAGTTTACTATCAGGCAATTACTACCGTGTAAACTTTTTGGTAAAAAAAACGTGAATGCAATTGATTTAATATTATGTAATTATATTCATGATATCTTAATTTAATTTTAAAACGTTTTTCAGTTCACGTAATCACTTAAGAACCAGAACTCAGTCGCAATGACTGGTAAGTAAATAAGCACATAATAACGTTGACAATACGATAACAATAGGTATACAATTAAAGTAGAATAAAGTTCTCAGGGCTTCTATTTTAGGCGATTAAAACCATGTTGTATTTGACATGTTATTGTCAACGTTTTGATAGCTCTTGTTTACTTGATAATAATGCCTGTCGAGTTAGAAACAATATAATAACAGGTCAAAGATGATTAAAATGGTTTTTACCGCCTAGAAAAGTGGCCCAGCTTTGTGCCGCGGTTAGCTAATTTAAAAGTAACATAAATACTAGAACATGGACCTTATATGGACCTTATAATTTTTCGTGTCATTTTTGTTATTTTGTTTAATGAATCGTTTCTATTATTACTTCTTTCTTAGTGTATAGTTTTGACGATCTTTCAGTTAAATCTTATACCTTAGCATATTTTATAATTTGTAATGTACCGTAAAATGGGGTGACATTAGAATCGCGAGGCGACTTTGATATTTTTTTTACATATGGATTTTGTGAAATGTCTGAGTTATTATTTAGCTCTTTCGCGACATTACTTTCATATGTCTCATATGCAAGCGAAAAACATTAATAGTTGAAGTATTTTCAGACAAATTGGATTTAAAAACTGTAAAACAAAAAACCACTCATTTTTGACATGCTTCAGGGGCGACTTTGATATTGTAGTATTAACACAGGGATAATGAAAGTAGCCCCATTTTAAGAAACGAGATTTTAAACCGCGAATATTTTTTTTTCTTCAAAGCCGTCTACCGTAGTCTGCCTCTAGTTGCTTTAAGTTACTCCAAATGAGTAGTCGCTAATATAATAATTATAATAATTTATTTTATGATTAAATGCGGGAGTTACCAGAGATTTATTTTTAAAATTAATCAATTTAACCCCATTTTACCGGTACTTATACCTGTGCCTCTATTCCCGTCGGTTATAACGATATCATCTTTGACCTGTTATGGTATTATTTCGACGTCAGCCGTCATTACCGTCAAGTAAATAAGAGCTATCAAAACGTTGACAATACGATAACAGATCAAAGACGATATGGTTTTTACCGCCGGGAATAGCGCTTAAGAACATAATTATCATTAATTAAATGATTAATTAATTGTAAATTAGGTCCTTTAACAAAAAACAACACCTTATTAATAAGGAAGCGTTTCAGAGTGGAATAAGGAACGACCCGAGCGAACTTTCCCTCCCGTAATTCCTTGGCACCTGGCGAGAAGGTTCTCTTAATACGTTCTTTTATTAACTTTTCCAAATTAGCCGTTAAACACGGTCCAATCACCGTGTTTACTTCGTTAATGTCTATTGATGAAGACTTCAAAAGATTTTCTTATATAAAATTAGATTAGTCTTTTAAGTACCCTCAGAGTATGAAAAAGTAAGCGATCACTAATTTCGTGGATCTTAAGTAGGGTCTTGGTGGCATCATTGGTAATGCGCCTGCATTGGCCGGGATTGTCAGAGGAGATGTAGGTTCGAATCCTGCCTAAGACCGACGAAATTTTTTCGCTTTAATACAATTTAGTTATTTGAAATTTAAATTAAGTACTAAATTACCTTGATTTTTTTTCTACTATTTTAATAAACGCTTCTGGATTGCTTCTTTTGATGACTACTTTTTAAACTAATTCTACGTTTCAAGAAGTCACGAGTGTCTTTCTTAGACCCGCTATACACGGACTGCTTTAACCAGTCGGGTACCGACTGCACATCGTTGCTATTGGTCGATTTGCAGTTTCAATGCTCTAGAAAGTGCAAATCGACCAATAGCAACGAAGTGGCAGTCGGTTCCCGACTGCTTAAAGCAGTCCGTGTATGGCGGGTCTTAAGGTTCCGAAGTCAAGAAGAAGCCCTTATAGTTTCGTCTTGTCCGTCTGTCCTTCTGTCTGTCTGTCCGCGGTTCTACTCATAGACTCTGAGTACCTACTATAAAGCTGTAATTTGGCATAGTTGTAATAAAAAACTTTACATTATAGCATCGACTAAGGTTTTGGGGACCGTTTAGAAAATATTGAACTCGAAAACTGTAAGTATCGCTAAAGTTGCGTGTCAACAGCTCAAACTAAAAATCTGATAAATATCTTAAATGAAAGCACGTATTATAACGAATTTAAAAGGATAACCATCACGACTCAGTTGACTTGATTGGCTCGTGAGATACAGGCGACTTAAGTGTTTATGCATATTAAAAACCATCTAAGATAGCACTAAATAGCTTAAAATGGAAAATTCGTCATACTTGTAGACAGTCTTTTGTGTTTAGAGTAATGGTAGCGTCGGAACCGTACACTGAACATGGTCCGAAATGCTCTTGCCCGGTTTTTTTTCTTAAGTGAACGCATTGGCAATTTTAATATTGCAATTATAAACCTTATAATGCACTAACTACTTATAAGGTAGCCTGCTTGCGCGTTTGCTACCTAGACAATTGGACTCGCTTACCGAGGGTTCCTTAACTCCGCACAGTAAGTATTATTACCTAAATACATAGATAAATTCTGATTTGAATCGATTTAGCCCAAGCTCAACTCACTTTTGATCAGTTTTTAGTACTTATTTTAAGGGTTTGTATTGCTTTGAATTGTTTTTTTATAACAAGAGCACAGTATAATAAGTTGTTACAAATGGACATCATCCATTTTGGTCCAAATATGAAAGTGCCGGCCAAAAAGAAATAATGCTATATTTTATTGTAACTTGTCCACCTGAACATTTATTATTATGGCACCAAAGTTGTAGTACCAATATTCATGGTTTTTTGAGGACCTTGCGATGAGTTTAATTTTAGTTTAATTAATTAAATAAATAATATATATGCAGGCGTATCTACGCTTAATTCAATGATAAAGAATCACCATCGTCTGGAACAACAATAATATTCCCAAGCCATAAGCTGAGGGTGTTATTTCTGGAAAATGTATCGTATGGGTATGATATATATAGATGATTTCTTTGTTTATTTATAAAAAAACCCCAAATACACGCAATACACGTCATGGTTGTTATGTCAAAAATAGGTTTGAAGCCACAGTCTCTTATCATAATAAGTTTAAATGTCAAGTTATGGTAGAACAATTCATTTGTTTTTGTTAGTTTAACTAACCGAGACAAATAATTTCAAAACTAAAATGTAACCAAGGTCATTGACCCTACAACTTTAGTGCCATGACAATAAATGCTCAGACAGACAAGTTCTAACATAATATAGCATTATTTCTCTTTGGCCGGCATTTACATATTTGGACCAAAAATGTATTAAACCCGGATGATGTCCTTTGGTGGTTATATGTTTCTACCACATGGGCATGCAAAAATTGATTAGGCGGTACAAAGTTTTGATAGACAATTAGTATGAGGTCTAATGTTTATCTATCACAAAAGTACATAAAACAAAACAATATCCACATCATGTTAAAAGATTGCATCAATTATTTATTACAAAAAATATTAATTGTATCTAAAAATAATATATTGGACAAAAAGACACAAAATTCTGGAATGTCGAATGAAAATAAATTAATTTTAGCAGATGAATACAAAAAATAAAAACTGAACAGTAGCTCAATCTGTCTCAAATAATTCTTTGACCGAGTTACATTTGGACAGAATCCATCCAGTGATTTCAGATTTGAATTGTCTCTCGTTACATTCCTTTATGCGTTTCAGTAAGTAAATTAATATCAGAATACAGAAAGCATTTCTGTTAAACGTATTTTTTTAATAAGTTGACCTATAATGAGTTTGCCTTTGAAAATGGTTGATGATGCGTAAATAATTTCGAAATAATTAAGGTGTTCTCTCACAAATATTGAAATCTACCTGATGTACATGCATGGCAGGGGGAGAACTTGTGTTTAAAGAACTTTATTTTCTCCAAAGAACTCCGAAGAACATGCATGGCTCTTGAAAATCTATGTTGCAAACTGCTCGAATGCTTTTGCCCCAAATCAATAAACCATAACTTAATATAGAGGATTCCTACGTAGCCATGATAAGCTGTTGTTGCCACCTATCTTGAGGACGTACTGCTTAGTCTCCTAAGGGCAAACACAAACTTATCAAGTCTTTCGTAATCATTTGCAATATGTTGTTTCAAACTACAAAATTTATCTACCTTAAAACCAAGAAATGTTACAGTTCTGTTTCTACTTTGTCCACTTTTTTATTACAAAGTTCTACGTCTAGATCAATATCATTGCTCCTGTAAGTTTTAAATTGTATTATTAACATTTATTTTAAATTGTAATGCTCTAACCATTTCCTTAAGTTTACTAAAGTCTCAGTAATTTAATTATTAACGTTATTTGAATTGTCTGACTTAATTAGTACGGCAGTGTCATCAGCAAACATTATACATTTATGTTCTATGACATGTAGAAAATATTCAATAACGGGCCCAAGATACTTCCCTGTGGTACTCCGCAGAGGTTGTAGCTGTATTTCGAATGAGTTGAGATCAACTCACTATTGACAAAGTGCTGAATTTCTGTGTATTGTAGTATATTGTGCAGATATAACTTTTGAGCCAATTCAACGCTTCTCACGCTGTATCTCTCCAATTTAGAAAGCAGTATTCGATGATTGACATATCAAAAATTTCGCTTAAATAAAGAAATACTGCTGCTAAAGATGTTTTATTATTTATCGATTCTGTTATTTCTTTTATAAGGTTGAAACAAGCTTCCGTTGAAGAGCTATTTTTTCGAACACTGTATTGCTGATCATTCAGAATAGAACAGGAATTCATAAATTTCGACAGACGATTGTACATAGCTTTTTAAAGCGTAGGTTTAGTAATAGGGTTCCGTTGGTCACCCCTCGAGCATGGAACCTTAAAAATACTAGAACGTGTCAGAATTCAATCCATAACCCATTATGTCAAGCTCAAAACCACGGTCTCCAATCCAATTCTCGTCTAAATCACTAGCAATCCACGAAGTAACACTCGTAAATAATATTTTTCCCGATTCCCGTTTCGGATATTTCATTTGGTACATTTCTCGTGTTTCCCCTGATTTAATTTGTCGCGGACTGAGGTTGTATTAGATTTCTCGGGCTATGTACTTTGGTGGCTAACTAGATTGGGACACTATTTGTAATTGCAAGCTTTGATGGGATTTTTATTGGCCTTACAAGGAGAATGGGATTTTCTTATTTTTCTGAGTGGGCTAGTAAAGACGGATTGGGTTTTTGTGATATTTGTACAAGTATTTTTGATGTTCTTTTCATAAGGTCACTGTTTAAAGCTATTGCAGGTTTTATGTATGGCAATAATGAGACAAAATTTTATATGGTTGAATGTGTTCACTAATTTCAATTAGTGGTCCCCTTTTTACCCATGGTGTTTTTGAAACCATATTGCATTTTAACAATTCGGCCACCTTTACTTTCACTTAAAAAATACTTATCTTCACGTTTATAATACATTATTGTTAGATTTTTTAAACGAAGATAATAAAGGCCTCATATTATTATTAATAGTCAAAAATGATACTATTGAGCAAATTTAATAATTTAGTACATTTCTCGTGTTTCCCCAGATTTAATTTGTCACAAACTGAGGTTGTATTAGATTTCTCGGACTATGTACTTTAGTGGCTAACGAGATTGGGACACTATTTGTTGTTGCAAGGTTTGATGGGATTTTTATTGGCCTTATAAGGAGAATGGGATTTTCTTATTTTTCTGAGTGGGCTTGTACATAAATAAATAAGGGTTGGGCTTTAGTGAAATTGATATATTTTTGTACAAACATTTGTGGTGTACTTTTCATAGGTTTAGATTGTAAAGAGATGATAATAAATTTAACATAGTGCAATTGTAATATAAGGTTGTGGGAGCAAATGTAAGAGATTGGACCAAGCAGATGATGATGATGATGATAATATCATCGTTACTAAAATTATACTAACTATTTTTTGTAAACAAATCTGGGAGTGATCACTAGTGTTGGCGAAAAGCATCAAAGAGTAGCTCTTAGAAGGTGCTTCGGATTTGTACTTGTCTCTCATTAGCTCCCATATTATTATGCTCATATTAAGAGCGAGTGAGAGAGCAGTACAAACCCAAAGCACCTTCTAACTGCTAACAAACTACGTTTATGGATATAAGAACTCCTTACTTGTCATTCAATTTTGCTCCAAAAATCCCGATGTGTGTTCAAAAGTTTTTGTGTTAGTATTACAATTACAATACAAAAACCCAAAAGTAATTTATCTAAAGCATCAACAAACTCCTAAAGTAAATAATTTGCAAGCTTCTAGTCTAGCTTAAATCGTTTAGTTACAGTAGACAGATATTTAAAACTAGTAAAGAGAGTTGTTAATTAGATAAATTTTATAAACAATATTGTCTTTGTCCAATTAAAGACCATCAATTATTTTTAACTTAAGTTTTTCAAGTGTCTGTTTTAACATAATTAACAGAAAACCTAAGAGAAAGTGATTCAATTATAATTGTTTTGAAAAAAAACGTCGCAAGTTGTATAATTCTGTTAGAGTTTGTATCATTTTAATTTTCTTGCAAAAATGTATTGAACGCAAGGTCTAATTTTAAAGTTCATTAATTCTCAATTAATTCTATTCAAGTATATTTTTTAAGTGTAGTCCATTAAAATAAATAGTGTTACACTATTATTATAAAGTAGTTTGCTTTTGGGCTATCAGGGTTTAAAACATATCGTAGGAAGTAAAAATATTACCAATTTTTTATTTATGTACGTAAAACGAGGTCTCAAGTTGCTGTTGGAAAGTCAAGTGGCAGGAGGAAAAGAGAAATGTTTTATTTATTTGGTTGTAAGATGCCGGCCGACTGGCATCGCATTATGTCAGAGTTACTCTCCACCGGCCGTTGATAAAAGAACACACTGTATAGCCCAGTTGAAGTAACTAAACAATTTTGTAAAATAATCCTTATTAAATGGGTGACTTTGAAATCACCCTTTATTACACTGTTTTCATTATGATGGACATGTCGTTGTTATTTTTCCAAAACGTTTCTTTTTTAACATGAATCAATAAACTAAAATATGTAAGGTTTCCATCTATTGCTGGCTGATTGTTCTTTTAAATGGATTATATCTAATAATGTAGATATGTTTCTAGTTAATTCAGAAGTGATAAATCTGAGAATACTTTTATTAATAAACTGTTAGACTGCTGTGTTATCTGTTAGGTAGATGTAGTGATTAAGATTGAAAAGGGCATGCTTCGATGGTTCGGTCATTTGGAAAGGATGGATGAAAGAAGATTGACGAAAGAGATATACAGAGCTAAAGTGAGTGGAAGGGTCGGAAGGGGCCGCCCTAGGCGTACTTTTTCGAATCAAATCGGAGAAATACTGGAAAAGGGCCGAATTTTAAGTACCCGAAACCGACGTGCGTGCATGACTCGATGTATGAATGTGGAAGAAGCGAAAGAGATTTTTCAAGATCGTAGCAGGTGGAAAGAAGTGGTCTCTGCCTACCCCTCTGGGAAACAGGCGTGATTTAATGTATGTATGTATGTATGTAATAAACTGTTAAACCAATTGTTTTTAGGGCATTGAGAAGGCCAACGAACACACATGGCACGTGATGGTAAGTAGGTTCTATGACTCACACATTTGCATTCTGAAGATTACAACCTTAAAATTGCAATCATAAGACCGCAAATTCTTTGCCAACCCTGAGGACTAAGATGGATTGCTTTTATGCTAGTAATCTCACCGGTTGTCTTAACCGCACACCGGAACACAATGCGAACACTGCTGCTAGGTTTAAGGAAAAGATGGTGGTAGCGATCCGGACGAATCTTGCACAAATTCTTAACACCACTACTTAATTCCGCTTTCCTCTAAACTAAAATTCATTCAAAATAAATAACATCATAGCACCTTCACATTTAATAAACGTTTTTAATTAGCAACTTAAACATCTTCAGCTAAATCGGGATTTTAATTAAGCGAACAAGAGCCCCGAATTCAGAACAACAGGGGTCCGCAATATTCCGGAATTGTTTGCACATAAATCTACTTATAACAATTTCCTACAGGTAACGTGGAATGTCCATGTTAAACTTTAGTTTTGCATATTTTTCTTAGTAACTACTACTATTTTCTGACATAGATATAATATATAATAAATATTATTTAGAATGAAAATGAATCAATTTGTTTTTGCAATAATCGATAAACCAATGAAATCTCAAAAATAGTATATAATTATATTGAAATAGATTTAAAAATAGAATAGAAAAGTTAAATAAAGTTAAATAAAACTAATGAAAATTAGACCAGGATAATACTCTGCAACCATTGTTAAAATACCCGAAAATTGCAAATGTTAGTTTAAGAAAAAGTATTTTTTAAAGTCTTACCTGAGCAACAGAAATGTTTTTCTTCTATAAGTGGAAACTGTTTTGGCTAATGTATTTTTAAGCTATGATTGTATCTCAATGTGTTATATTTTGCTGTTTGTTTCCCTAATAAATAAATAAAATAAAATAAAATAAACTCTGCATGTTTTTTAAGTGGCAAACGATCACGTAAGTGACTACCATAAACAGATGCAACCTAAAGACTGTAATCCTAAGTAAATGCACTGGCAGCTTTACTACATTCAGCGCTAGCAACCCGCTAGTCGGGTTCTCTGTTGGAAGGTAGTTTTTGCTACAAAGCGGAAAAAATGCTGGGATTAGCTATGAACGTAGCAGTGAATATGTTAAAGAACAAGATAGATACCTATAGGCTAGTTATTTCACTGGTTGTCTTATCTCCCAACACAACAATGTGTACACTGCTTTTTTGTTTAACGTTAAAATAAAACAATCTCATTCATCACTATCCGCACCATAGCGCGAACATCGTATTATGAAAGAGCCAGGTTCCCGAGAGTACCCTAAATCGACGCACGTGTTTAAAGAGACATAATTGTGGAGGAAGCGAGGGAAGTTTGTCTGGATGATAGCAAGTGGAAGAAAGTGGTCTCTGCCTACCCCTACAGGAAAGAGGCGTGATTGTATGTATGTATGTAACAGCGGCAATGAGCGACGAGCGTCGAGCTTCAATAAACAAGAATGTATGAAGCATGCCATAAGCGACAGGCGGTGGAAACAAATGTTTTTTTCGCAAGGAGAAGGCTTGCAAGTGCACAGGCCACCTAATGATAAGTAGGAGGATGTGAGACCCATAGACATTTCAATCCTCAACACTACGTACAGTCTCAAGAATGCGTCCAAATATACTATGAAGTCTACAAAGATCCATGGATGGATTCAATTGAACTTTTTATGTACCGGGATCCATGTATTTAAGTATATATTTCTCTTAATAAGTATTTATATCGTTGTCTAGTACCTATAGTACAAGCCTAGAGCTTAGTTTGGGACTAGGGCAAATTGGTGTGACATTGTCCCCTAATGTTTATTTTATTAGTTATTAAATAAACACACTTCTTATTTATTTAAATAAAAACATTTAAGAGAGATCCTAAACATGTTAAATACAACAAAATGAAAATAATAAACAAAGGAATTATAGCAGACGTGTTGGAAATTTCTCAGTTTTAGCACCTCAGCCCGTAATATTAACGATATTAGCTTTAAAAGATGAACCCAGCATGTTTATGGTAATGTTTACGCTTATTAAGAATCGTAAACTGCTTTTATGTTTAGAAGGGTTTTTGTTGAATTGTTTACGTGTAGCTTCAAAATTTTAGTTAGGTTATACTAACACTACTTTAGCATTACGTTCGTGTACGTGAGGTCTTTTAACCATCTTGTTTTTCAATTCATCGATGAAATAATTACTAACTTGTTGAAATTGAACTGCACCTCTATTTACGACTGTAAAAACGATATCGTAGTTGACCTGCGCCTCTATTCCCGACGGTAAAAACGGTATCGTAGTTGACCTGCGGGCTTAGCACGCGAGGTGAGGATTATACGTCAAAATTCGTCAAACGAGATTTAGTGTCAAATATGTCTTTTCCATATTCTAACGTAAGAGTAAACGTGTAAGGTTTTAAATTAAAGTGTAATTTGTGTGACTTGAGTCCTTGTATTACTAAGCATCTTGAAGTGGGATTTAATGTCATGATTATATGTCATTTTCGGTATTGCTAATTGACACTAATTCATGGATAACGTCAAATCTGACAGTAAATCTCGCCTCGCGTGCTAAGCCCGCTGTTATGGTATTGTTATGACTTTATGACGTCAGACGCCATTACTGTCAAGTAAATAAGAGCTATCAAAACGGTGACAATACGATAACAGATCAAAACCGATATTGTTTTTACCGTGTTGAATAGAGGCCCTGCGCGCTCGTAGGTAAGTTAGTTATGTAACTGCGACGAAACTTGTACCTATGTTTAAGAGACCATATTATGGTAAAGTCGGTAGTGCTCCGCAATCTGGATTTTAATAACCATATCGCCTATCTGTTTGTTATTTGGACATATTAAACTTGGTAATTTTTTCTGACTGATTAAGACTGTTAATCGTGAAAACACAATTAGAAACAAAACCAGCGATATTTTTATATGTTTTTGGTTGAATCTTCGAAACCCTATCTTTAACGATGATTTTTCATTCAATAGTTGAGAACTTATAACTTTTTAATCCTGGCAAACTATTTTTAACAGCAATTATTTGAATTTGACGCAACAATCAAAGCACGCGCAAACTATCTCCATCTCACGTTCTTCGCGTGGAGGCACATAAAGCAGTCCCTTTTGATTCTTGTGTGGGCGTGGCATCATAGGACTCTTAATTTACGAAGTTAAATGTTAATCTTACTAATACTTAAAATGCGAAAGTTTGGATGTTTGTTACTCAGTCACGCCAGAACGGCTGAAAGGATCTGGATGAAATTTATCACAGAGATAGTAGTCTGGAATAGCACATAATACTTTTGACACCGGAAAAAAATACGTTTTCCGAGGGAAGAGTGATAAACGACTTTTACGCGGACGAAGTCACGGCAATAACTAGTAAATAATAATGCTTTTAATTAACAACTGAAGCTTGCCGGTTAATAGTTCGTCGACAAATTAAAAAGCGTAAGTCCCATAAGCGCTTTGTCAACAATTTAGTGCGTATATTTTTTAATCGCATGTCTCTTCGACAAAGCAGAGGTACATAAATCTGTTTTACGTGTCAATAAGCACCAATATTGACAATAGGGACAATAGGGACCATTTTAGTTTGCCAGTATCATCATTATCATTATCAGCCCATATTTGTACACTGCTGGACAAAGGCCTCTCCAAATGCACGCCACTACTCCCAATCTTCAGTTTCTCTAATCAAATCAGCCAAGTATATCGTTAACCAATTGCAAAGCGAACTGTTTAGGAGAACAATACTTGGTACAACAATTTGAATGACAGTTCAGATTCTGATCTATTTGTGCATGCTTAGACACGTAAGCAAACACAAGGCCAAAGCGATTTAACTTTCTATTCACCCTGTATATCCTCTACATGGTAAACAGGTTGACTATGCACACCATTGTTACAAGTAACAATGGAAAATTACCATGGCGGCCGATACGTCACAAAGGTAAGGGCTGTAATTTGACGTGCCCTTGTATTGGATTACATTGAACTGATAATGATCGCTAATTGTTTTTGAAACAGCGTGTTGATTCCGGCTACGTTTAAAATTTCGTGCCGCCACGCAATCGTCGAATACAAACATTGTGGGCTTACAATTTTTAATCATAAAGGGTGTTTTTTTTCGTTGTAGCCTTATTCAGGCGACATGAAGTTATGATAATATTTTTATAGTGGTTATTATCATTTGTTATCGTTTTTATAGTAGGTTATAATGATATTTGTAAATTAGTTAAGTTTCAAGTCAAAGTAAAAAAGGGTATTAATAGAAAAACATTTCTGCTACCTATTATAACCAACACCAATGGCATTTTATACAAACTGAGTATTTTTTTATATAATTAATCACCAACTAAGTTCATTCCATATATCATCATCATCACCATCATCAGCCTATAATTAGTCCACTGCTGGACCATTCCATATAATAGTTCCATAAATTAGGTGCACCATTAAAATGAATCCTTGCAATTTTAGGCTAACATTCTACTATGAAGTAATAAACGTCAAGCTGGAAAATGCAAATAGCTGGCTGAAATTCTGTTTGTACCAACTTAAATTGTGTCTTAACTCAAACGCAAGTGCTTATTGCCAGAACATAGTCAAATAAGTGATGATGGTTTAGGGTAATGCTTATAAACAAAAGGTATATTTAACAGGTAATTTTAGAAGTTCTAGATATAAATGAACATGCTGTAGTTAAAAAGCCAAAGTCGCTTATAATTATTATATTATTTTAAGTCGTAAGTTAGTTTTCTTATACCTTTAAGATTTTTAGTTTCTTAAGTAAATTAAAATTTTATTTTTAACTAAAGTCCCTCACTTACTTCGCTTTAGCACGGCAAATATTTATATTCATGTCCTGAACTTTACAAGATATTGAAATTACGACTCATTTTGGGTTAAATATCTTGTATCACTCTTTGAAAAATTAATTTAAATTTGTTGAGCTGTTTCGGTTCCAATAAGATGATAAGGCTTAGTCATTTTTTTCGTAATTAAAATTTTCCATGGGTTTTAGGCATAATTCCCAAAATGCTGGTAAAATTTCACATCGCGGTAAACTAATCAAATGAAATGAAACACGTCACTACTAACAAGTCTAAATGTGTCGATTAAGATAAAAACTATACTTATTCTTTTATTAATCTCTGTTTTCACTCCAAATTAACTATCTCACAAAACCTTTCTCAAGATAAACGTAGTAAATAAATAAAACCACCCTCTCCAACAAGAATTCCCAAAATAAACGACAAACTTCTCCCTGTCTCGCTCACTTTACTTTTCACTTTGCAGCAAAAAGATGAAACTTTGCGCCTATTCGCGGGATAGTGGTTTTACCTCTTTGAAGTTACGGCTCGGCAACATTCAACATTGTTCGGGCGTTTCGGGAAGTATTTAAATTTAGAAGTGATTTTAAGGGTGTTCTATTTAAAGCTTTTATAATAAGTTTACCTTGAATTAATTTAATCTTAAAAATATACCGTATTTTTTTTATCCATGCTGAGTATTTAAATGAATTAAACTTAAGTTTTATTTTCCATTGCCAAGTAAATATTCTGCAAAACCTGGAATCGTTAATTTCTCTTATAAAAAACCTTCCTTCAGTTTCCAGTTATATGTCAAACAAGAAAATGTAAAAAAAAATTGTAATAGTATCTTTCAATGTATAAGTAAGCCTTATCCGAATGAACAAAAATTTTGGTACTTTTTGCTGTGGTACAGGTTGGTTCGTGAAATTTAAAAACACTCAGTATATGATTAAAATTAAATACTTAAATATAATTCCTTACAACAAAGGTAAATAAGTAAACCCTTTGACAATAATTATTATGTATGCGCAGAACATTACCGAATTAACTGCCGTAATCAATATTGGTAGAAACCCGTTTTAAAACTTATTAAAATAATGTCGCTAGTTAAAATACAAATAGCCCAATTTAACTTCTGGTTGAAAATAATGAAACATAATTATGTAGGGTACTTACTCAGGGCGTAAATAAACTTAAATTTAAATTTGAAATAATAATTTAAACACTCGCTTTTCTTGGGCATAATTAATCATTTATTAACCCCGAAATGAAATGAAGGATATCATTTCTTAACCCCGTAACGAAATGAAGGATATTATAATAAATTTAACTTATGTTGTACGTGTATATGTCTGTGGCGTCGTAGATCCCAAACATATAAACTGATTTTTTAGATTTTAGTTTCATGTAGATAGTTTTAGGTCAGATTTTATTTAAAAAAAGGTTTAATATGTAAGAAAAGTTTTCGTTACGCAAAGACAAAAGAAACGTTTTTTTTTATTAGGTTGAAACTTTTAAATTGATGATATCATTTTTCAACTTTTTTGGATTAGCAACCTATTTTCAGTAAAAAAAACGACCTAAGTCGGTATGAAAAAAATCAAATCAATCAATTCGACATTAACAAAGCTGTAAAAATTGAAAAATTATATTATACTCATAAAAAATAATGAAAAGCAACTTGTATTTTCTTAACAGTAAATTAACATTAAGGTTTACTGTAATCTGTTGCCATTTTTTATTTTCATATTACAGCATGCTCATTAAATTGGTATGTTAAAAATAGTTAAGAAGTTAAAGTTATTAATAGCTTATTTCAGTTTTATTTAATTGAAAAGATCTAAATATCAAAGTTATTGGAAAAGTTATTCCCGATCTTGCTTCTTTTTTGCAATCACGCTATTGATGTTTTGACAGTTATTGTCAAATGATTAAGAGCTGTCATGAGGTGAAAAATATGATTACGATAACAAAACAAGATAGGCTAATCGTACAATATAGAATAGCCCGTGGATTAACTTCGTTAAGTCCTACGAAGATAATAAATCAAATACCTAGCGACTTCTGACAAATGTCAAAATAAAGTTTTGAAAATAAAACATAAAGCTGAAAATATTTACTCTCGACTTTTTAAAATCAAAGCAATGCTTTTCGCGAACATTAACGAGCTCTGTAATCAAAGAAAATGTATAGGTTTGACATAAAGCTCCTGCGGAAGGGTCATCAGTCTGTCGGGAGCTTATATCAATTCCAGGCTATTTTGAGGCAGTTTAATTTGTTTCTTTAATATAGGGTGGACCAGAAATATTTGCATTTTTACCAGACTTTATCCTAGCTATTTTGCAAAAAAAATTGGCCCAACCTGTATAAGAAAACAAAATAAGAAAAAAAGAATTTAATTTTAATCACATATTTATTGATTTTTTATAGTCATATACTTTATTGTCTTTACGTTGAACAACATAATTTTTATAAAAACTATTATGTTTCAACGCTAACCTTGCAAGGTCACTGGATTTCTATTCTACTCAGTAAAACCATATTGCTTTTGATGTGTTTTCGTATTTATTTACTATCATTAATCGCGTAAAATCATTATACACCCTGTTGCAAAAAAGGGCACTTTCGATTTTTTCAATTAATTTAAACATACTGTAACTAAATTAGATTGAATGCTGCGAAATTAAACTAATATTATTTGTATTAAATGATTATTTCTCTTCATAAAATGTTTTTATTTAATTCGTAGCTCAAAATCTCATACAGTTACATTAAATATAAACAACTTAAAAAAATCTCTTTTTTCTTTTCCTTTCCTTTTCTTTTCTTTTCGTTTTCTTAAATCTATCGTAACGTTAACAAAACGATAACATGTCAAAGGCAATATGGTTTTGCCCAGTGGAATACAGGCCATGGCATTCAATTTTATTTAATTCTAATTAACTACAAAGAGTTACTAATCCTCTTATTTATTGTTATACAGGGTGTAGTTTTAGTAAGATAAGGTAAGAACTAATGCCTCGAAAACTCCTTGTCACGGTGAACACCACTTCCACACTCACATTGGCGTGATAAGAAACCATTTATCACAAAGTTATTTGATCAAATCATTTCCAATACAGTGAGAAACTGTGTATCGGAAAAATATAAGGAAAAAGACAGGCGTATTTTTGGAAAACCTACGAGAAATATAATAAAACTATAAATCTGGACGCTTAGAAAATAAAAATTATTTTTGTGACCACGGTTGTAATGTTGTAACACAGTCGAAACGTCGAGGTAAATGTTTATTTCATTACGCGATTAAGTCCCGAGATTTAGCATGTGTAAAAATCGTGTAAGTTTAAAGTAAGATATTAGGATAAATAATCTTGAAACCGAGTTTTAAAAATCTTGGTGTCAATAAAATATATTATTGTGTCCCATAAATTATTGTGCTGTGAATATCGCAGATGTTTGGCCCAAATAACGATTAATATTAAGTGAAGTCATGTTTTATCAATATCCTATATATTACTACGAGTGTTGTCTTTATTTGAAAGTAACTTAAAGTGAAATTTTGTACGGTAAATCCAAATAAAACTGTACAATAACGCTTTTTATTTTTCTTTTTGTTCTTTTACTTATCAAGTCTCCATTTAAAGTAATAGCATTGGTTGAAAATTTAAGAGAGCCTTTTTAAATGTCAGAAACCATGTACCTTTACTAAGAATCTTGATTAAGATGTGAAACGCAAATATTTAGTTGTTCACAAAATAATAAAACGAGTAAAAGATTTTTAATAAAAAACTGATATTATTTTCATAAGTAAGAAATTTATGCAACATATTTTCTGTTCATGAAACCTTAAATTCTCCGTATTAAACACAAAAGCCTACAGGCTGATTCAATTTTCCATTCATACCGTATTAAAATAATATTAATTGTTACCAACTAGCTTGTGTTTCATACCTTATTGTTGAGAAATTACTTAGAAATTACTCACAATTTACTTCGGCTTCTGTTACAAAAGAAAGATTGCGATTCAATTCTTAACCAAAATCAATATTATTAATCATCAAATTTATGACAATTTTGTGAATGTACGCGCTTTGACATCACATCAAAGGCTATTTGAAAGATTACTTCTCAATTTCAAGACTGTCTTTTGTTCAGTTAGTTCTATTCTTGTCAACTGATTGGATTTGTGGAACAAGGAATGTAATTCCCAAGTATATTGACTATTGTATTTGCCAATAACGAGAGTTGATAAGATACAATGTATATTAGAATGTCAGGTATGTATAATAATGTATTGTACGTTATTCGTGGTTGATATGTAAGGTAAATTTTCTCAGTCATCTATTTCACGGAAAAAAGGAAGGTAATGCTAATAAATTTTTAATATCGTATATACAGGTGGTTACTTTTTTAAAAGATAAACCGTTAAATATTGGCACGCTTATATTGTTCAGAAACTATAAAATTAAAAATTGTAACAACAGCAATAATAAAAAAATCAGGCAAAATGCATTACCGACTTGTTTCTTAATACGACCAATTAAGTTTTTTCCTATGATATTTTAAGTCCCTAATGTGTTCTATGTATTTTTATATTTTTCCAGGGTGTTATAAAATTCACATCGTAATTCCAGTTTTTGATTTAAAAAATTAACCAAAGTAACTTTGACTTCCCTTCTTTAAAAACATCCCGTACGCAAAAACTCACTTAAAACACGCACAATCCTAAACTTAATCTAAGAAAAACATTAGCTAAAAGAAACTCACGGATTACGTATTCCATCAGCGTAAAGTCAAGTGTTGAACACGTAAACCATAAGCACGTTGAGCACGTCAGAACACGTATAAGCACTCGCGGGGACGTCCTCTCCGCGCAACGGTCCGCGGGCGAGTGAGGCAGGTGAATGCGTATCGCTGGGTTGTTTATGGAGACGTCGCTGAGGAGATATTAATTACTAGGGCGCGTAAAGGTTGCGGCATAAAATACCTAGCGAGTGGGAATAGGAGTTTTAAGAGTAATGGCTTTTATTTTTTGAATCTTTGCGAATTCGAATTCTTTCGTAAGGTTGTGGTTGCCTTTTTATCATAGGCGTATTGCTGGGTTTTTTATGGAATCGATTTGGTGGAGATATTAAAAAACTATCAAGCGCAAAGATTTGTTCTATAAGATACTAAATCCTACTGAATGAGAATATAAATAATAGCGACATTTTATTTTACTGGAATTTTAGTAACAAAATTTTAAATGCGTATTAATGCAAGAAAACAAGTTTTGTTTGTAAATTCAAATAATATTTAGAAATTAGATTTGTGTTACTATTATAACAAAAATTTTAAGGTTTAATCTTATACATCTATGATCTATCAATCAAATTGTTTAAAACACTATTATCGTAGCAAAAAATACGCCTAACATAGCGAGTGCTACGCATTTCGTAGCACGTGCTACAAAACAGCTGATTCATTATTCAAGAGTTTTACCACTTTACTCTTGATTTTACGTTAATTTTAAATGTCTTGGATATTCATTTTTATATGATAAAAGCTATATTTTGTTAAATGCTCATAAAATGTTAAGTCAGTGTCAAAAGAAAAAAAATGAACTTTCGTACGCAATGTCAAACAAGATTGTCAAATGTGTTAATTAATACTACTTTTGACGCTGACTATACATAATATGTATAGCAGCCTGTATCTTTATTATAGATACAGGCTGCTCCTAATTTGGGAGCATCTGTTTGTTTATGTCTGTACCGTAATAGTTTTTTTTTTCAAAGAAATGTCTTATCTTACATGAAATGACCAGCAGCACTTTCTCCCCGTCTGGTTGCCCTGAAAATTAATTTCATTCTACTCTCTCGTTTTAAAAGAACCATCTTTAACCACCATAAAATTTAATTTTCAATTCTAAATGTTCTAAATATAGAATATGTATAGTATTGTACAGTACAAATATTAGTTTTACATACTTATTTACAAATAAATTCTGCAAAATAGCGTAAGAAACTTTTTTTAAATTTAAATAAAGTCCAACTAGATCGCCGCAATCATCTTCTCTATTAACTCACCGCCAAGCAGCAGTTCGCACTGTTGTGTTCCGGTGTGGCTATAAAACAACCGGTGAAATTACTAGCATTGAGGAATTCCATCTTAGTCCTCAGGGTTGGCAACGCGTTAGCGGTCTTAGGATTGCAGTCTTAAGATTGCAGTATTAAAATGGCTATAAATTAAATATCTATGTGTCACAAACCCCACTTACCATCAGTGACCTAGTTTTCCTTCTTTATACCATAATAAAAAAACTGTTATCCAATCGATTTATCTTTTACGCAACAAACCCAATATTTAACTTAATCTCTATTTACCTAAATAGAAGCAAACAGCAAATCCCTACTAATGTTTACGTAACGTATTAATACTCACACATACATGATGTATGTGAAGCCCAAGTTTCCAATGACACCGAAAGGAGCCGTTTTTCTATGTAACATGGATACCGTCGGCAATTTTCATGTTTCATGTTCATGATGTGAGAGTGCTATGACACAGCATAAAGCAGCTTCATGTAATGAAAAAATAAATGATATTAATTATTATAATATTAAGATCAGCGAACGATCTCACACAGATCAACCTAGGCTCTAGGTTTGTACTTTTGGTACTAGTATATAGAGAAATACATACTTAAACACATAAAAAAAACATACAAAGCTTGGGAAAAAATACTCGCGCTCGTATCTCATATACAATTTTGCCCATACTGGGAATCGAACTGGTTGAATTAACGTGGGAAAAAATACATAAATTATTAAAAAAATATCAATTAAGTAAGAAGTAACTACTATATATCCAAACTATTAGAAGCTGTGCTTTTCTCGTAATTTGTAAACTGTTATCTGTACTTATCTTGTAACTTGTAAACTGTTAGAAGGTGTACTTGTAATTTGTAAACTGTTAGAAGGTTAAAATTACAAGCTTACAAAAATTGTACTAATTAAATCATACTTGTCGGCCGGTTGCTTAATTCTTTATCGTTTAAAATAACATAATTTGGTTACTAAAGCAATAATTTAATTTGACACAAAAAATCCGATCTTATATGACTATTGTTAAATGTTTTTCAAAAAAAAACAAGCTACAACAATAAACATACTTATTAAGATAAATACACAGAAAACATCCAAGAATAAAAAAAAATTGTGCATTATACACAAATATTTGCCCTTACTGGTGATCAAACCCGGACCACTAGTTCAGTAAACAGGGTCAATAATAACTAGGGTAACTGTGACTGGCGCGCTCTGAAGATGATGATGATAAATAAATTTTATCCACAGCCTTGGCCAAAAGTGTTGAGCACCCCACGATTTCCTCTGTAACTTATAAATAAAGTACTATTTTTCAAAAAAAACATACACTTGGACATAAAATATAAAAACTGTTTGAACATTGTGCAAATCATTAGTAGATATCTTTTCGAAGAACTTAGCTATTTGCGTATGAAAACTGAAGCTAGAAAAAGTCTGAATTTACAATAAAACTATTAACTGTATTTTTTTTTCTCAATAAATATGACTAATCTTTTTGATAGATAAACAAGTTCTTAAATGAAAGATATAAATGCAAATTTAAAATTTGGCCAAGGCTGTATAATTGTTATTATTAAAGATCCCGCTGTTTTAATCGCTGTAGCACTCAATACGCAAACACACCGTGTGTACCAAATAATCCTGCGACTAGTCTAAAGATCAATCACCGGACGGAACTGATTGCATTGACAAGAGAAATTGATTGAAGACGGCGATCGATATAGGCTGATGTCACATTTCAATGGAACTTTACTTACGGTTAATGGAAATGTACTGGAAATGTTACAGATGCTACAAAGGTGTTTTTAGTTGTAATAATATATTTATATATCCATAAATTGCTTATACTATGAAGAATGATGAGACATTACCGATTTAATTATGAAAAAGTATTAAAAATGATATTATGTTAGTAAAATAGACGAACTGCCAGTTCTTATAAATATTTAAAGTTAACAAAAAGAACAAATTAATACAAAGGGACAAAGTCACACAAATTGACCTAGTCCCAAACGAATGTCTTGGTTTGTAATAGACAACGATAATCTATTATAGTATATAAAAGGCAAACCTGACTTACTAACTTATTAATCAACGCACAGCCGAAACTACTGTATCTAGAAACTTAAAGTTTGGTACAGGGGTTCCTTTCATGATGTAAGTGAGCACTAAAAAAGGATTTTCCGAAAATCGACCCCAAACGGTAGAAATGAGGGGAATAGCGGGAAATTAATTCTACGCATACGAAGTCGCGGGCGTCCTCTAGATATACTTATATAAAGAAACAAATACTTAAATACATACAAAACATTCAAAACTCAGAAACCAATATCCGCGCTCATGACACAATAATTTGCCCATAGCGGGGAATTGAACCCGGGACTGCTTGCTTCGTAGGCAGGATCACTATCAACGCGTCGTCAAAATGTCATATACATTAAGAAATCGGTGACGGTTTCCAACACAAAACAATTAGGCATAAAATTGGGCTGTAGTCACCAAAAGTCGGGCAAATCCAAGTCAAAAGTTAGGCAAAATCCTAACTACCTACTTAATATGACATTCTTATTATTAATTTCTGTTCTTTTAAAATCCTAACCTTTTACTTTAAGCTTAGACTTAAATAATATTTACCTTCATCTATTCACAACAGTCGATTTCATTCAATAATCAATAAAATCAATAAAAATATCTGATTAATCGATATAAAGCTATCGACATGACATCACTAGCACTAGGGATAGATTGAAGCCGATCGATTGAGACCGGGAGCAATTCGTGAACATTAAATCTTATTTATTGGTAATAGAAAAGTTTTTATGGGACCACATACCTGCTAACTCTAGTAATGGTGGTTTCACCCCATTGCAATCAACCTTCGCGGAAAATAGTTTATTAATAATGTAACGGTGTATGTTGTTACTTTAATGTCTTTAAGTCTTTATGCGGCATTTTATTATAAAAATATTGTTCTAACTTTTAAGTTATTATTTTTAAGTCTACAATGTAGGTGTTTGTATTAGAATTAACACCATTTTACAATAATAAGATTTTTTTTGAAAAACCAAAATCTATAAAAAAATACTAAAATATTTAATTTATATTCTATTGATAAGTTTTAAAATAATAACATTAGAATTCAACTGCCCATTTTTCAATACTTACTTATGATAAAGACTATTCACAGCATTTTTGCAAAGGTCAAGTGGTAGACACTGCCATTAGGCATAAAGGTTACCTTTGTATTCAAAAACTATATTTTTGAGCAAATAATTTAACAAAGACTCAATCAATCGACCGTTCAACAGAAAGCCGTTTTTAAAGATACTTCAGTTACAAAACTTTGTTTTTCTATCGGTAAAATGTAAAGTGCTGTAAAAATCTATATGCTTTTGTTATTTTTTGCTGATGTTGTTCATGCATTGTTTTAATCCCTCTAAAATCATTGCATTACCTTTTTCATAGTCCAGTTATCTAAATAATATTTTTTCGGTGCGTAATCAAAAATGGCGTCATAATCAAAGGTAACAATGGCCACACCTGAGTAGGAACCGGATGCGGCCGGCGGAACCACTGAATGTGCCGTTCGCAACGTTGGTACACATGGCGGATACTTTACCAACATAGAAATTAAATAGGGAATATGTATGGTTTTTTTTAACAGCTTCAATAAACGCTAGTTTATGTAACAAACAGGTGAGAAAAAACATTTTTTGAATAGCTATAAAAATAACCAAGATTAAGCCAACAAAGATTTGTTTCTATCTCTTTCTAGCAAAACAGAATTTTATGTGGAGTTTATATGGCCGAACTGCACAATGACATCACCGGTGCAATTCGGATCGCTCTGTCTAATTAGCAGTATAAAATGCTTGTATCATCCCGGTATTTTTATGTTTAGTTGACAAATGCGATTTTAAAAATCTATGCATATTCCCTATTGTACATTTATATTGGCGATGTAGTAAGCTTAGTGCAAAGGAAGCTCGAATATTAAATTTGATTTTTCTCATTAGTTGATCAGTGCGTCTTTATACTTACAGACTAATTAAAAAGAGACATCCAAGCGTTAAACAAGTCAAAGGCAAGTTGTGCTAGCAATCAAATTAAAACTAATTAGTCATGGATGTTCTCAATGTATTTAAGTAATTATTTGTACAAGCCTATTTTAAGACTGGGTACGACTGTTCTTTTATGTATGGTTTAATATTATTTATTTTATGGAACTGAAATGATCATACGATAAACAATTAAACCAATAACTCACATAATATAGTGGTAATATAAAAAAAGGATGTTTTATCTCAGTAATTGAGTAAAACATAAAACCATAATATAATTACAAGCATATCAAAAAAGAGGAATTGCGGGTACTAGCTTGTACTACGGGTAATAGGCAACAATAAACATATTAACATGTAGAGAAATACATAAAAAAAATATCACACAAATATTTGCCTAAACCGAGAATCGAATCTGGGACCGCTACCTTCTTAGTCAGGGTTACAAACAACTAGGTGACCACTTACCGCATCGTTAGATGATCATACGAAAAAACAAACAAACCAACAAACATACATTATACTGCTATAATCATAACCCTACTTTATGCTTCACAGTAGTCAAGTAAAACATGCAACCATGTAAGCCTATCTCAAATGAGGAAGTGGGGGAGGACACGCAGGGTCGTTTTGAAAAGAGAATTATGGAATAAAAGGCGGTGAGCTGGAAGTAAAAGATGTAATGTGCCCCCTTCTCCCCTAGCACGTGTTTATTTATTATACGGCCTTTATGGGTGTAAACGGTTATTGATAAAGTTATGTGGAAATTGGGATAAACCGTTTCAATGGTTTATGCGGCCGTTTAGCATTAACAGAATGGGCTAATGCGTTGTAATATAAAATTATAAATTGTATAAAGTATTATGTTAGTATGTTATATTTATTATACTTACTAATTTAGATTATACTCATATAAAATTAAACAAATTGTATTAGAATAACCATATAAATACTTAGGTTTTTGTAATTTAAAATGGACGTAATCTTTTATAATAAAATTATGGCAAACTAAATTAACTCATTCGGACCTACTTTGTAAAAAGTTTCCTTCTTTAAGAGACTTAAAGCAAAGTATAGTTGACGAAAATAATCTGCACCATTTAGACATAGCGTTTTTAAGACAAATCAGTGCAGATTATATTTCATCAACAATATTTTTCTTTAAATTTATGGTATTTTTTTTTAAGTTGAGTTCTGTTTTTTATATTATGTATTGTCTACGCATGCGAAATTCAATGTGGATATTTAAATAAAAAAAATACATTTTATAACGATTCTTTTATCACATTTACAAAATAACCGGAAAAGTAATCAATTCTATCAAAAGGAAAATGTGGGTTTGTATTGTCCGGGGGAGTATTACTTCGTATTGTTAAATTGGATTCTTTTTTTGCGGAATCATCGCTTTAAATAGATTCAAACGTTTGCAACTTCGTTTGCATAGACAATCATAAACAAAGTCCGTTATCGATCAACAGGAAAAAAATATCAATGGACTATCTTACATAAATTGACCTATAGTCTGTGTCAATTGAAATGGCCAAAGATTTAAACAAATTAGCACTGTTTGACACATAACCTCAAATATTAATCAAGCATGTTTTTATTTTAAATAACGTAAAATTAATAGTTATTTAATGTTGAACTTTCTGAAAGTAAAGATCAAGTGTATTATCATTGCTAAGACATCACTTGATATTTAAAAGCACGTGATTATCGAGTAATAATGGTAAATTGGTACGTTTGGTTGTGTTTAGTCTCAAACTAAGCTCAGGCTTAAACGATAAACATACTTAAATGTACTTAAATAGAAAAATACATAGAAATATCCATGACTCAGGAGCATAATACTCGCGCTGAGATCCACCAAACTTATATGTATTTTCGAAAAGGGCTTCGTCTCTTCCACTCTGTATACTTCCGAAAAACGGGTGATCCATAATTTCGTTTGTCCTAATCGTCATTTGTCCTAATTTATCGTTTGTCCTAAACTGGCTTTCAGACAACTTTTCAAGCTTTCCAAAAATACCTGCGGTTAGGTTAGACTTGTGTTATAATAATAAAACATCAAAAAGTTTTAAACATCAGGCGAAAATGGCTTTTAGGACAAACGATGAATGACAAACAAATGACAATTAAGACAAAGGATATTATGGATTCCAATATAGACCCCCGAAAATACTACCCCCTTTTTTTGGTACCAAGTCATGTAAAAAAGATTTACACGACTGCAGTCCTTTTTACAAATTGTAAGTAGATAAATCCAATTCGGAATACGACAAAGAAACTTCCCGTCGTCGTTCCACATTAACAAACAAAAGAATGACGTCCGGAAAAATTATATCCCGTCACAATTTTATTACGCAATCACAATACTTCAAAGTATTGCGAGTCGCGAAGAATTTGAGGGGTGGACGTAATTTATTTCTATTTATTTCTACGTGAGCTGTTTTTTAATAATCGCCGAACGTGCTGAAACAGGGCACACAAGTTAAAAACAAATTGGAATAGAACTTCAATAAAATTGGACCGTTTAAGAGTTTCGCGCGAATATTTTCAGTTAAATGAGAAGTTTTAATTGGCTCACGGTAGTTTTTGGATGATTAATTTACTAGAGAACTTGTTACTGTTGGAGTTTCTTGGGAATTTTGTTATTTTATAAGTTGTTATTAATGATGCTTCACGTGTATATGTATAGCGATTTGTATAAATGAAGTTAAACGAAAATCGAAAAAGAAATCGTTTCACAAAAAACAAAACTTACTTGAAAAGCAATTATGTACAAAGGCGAAAGGACCTTCCTGGAAGGACTTTTAAAGGATCTCTTCCAGCTAACCTTGTATGACTAGGTGAGGACAACGCACGAGGATGGCAAAAAAAATTAAGCTCAAATAATTTATATATATTATTATAATAAAGAATGAAATTACATTATTATTCATTATATTTTAATAACTAAATAAATAAAGTAATATATAAATACAATAATAACATAGAAAGGTACTATATAAACTTAGACTATATAACTAACAAAATGTCGTTTTATGTATTTAAAAGATCGTGTTTTAATACTTAAAAAGAAAATTTATTCTCTTTTGAGATAACAACCAGCCGCCTAGCGTCACTTAAGATTATTGAGTTCATTAATTTCGTCCACTATTTTACGTTTCTCAATTATTTTTCCTGCGAACACCTCGTAATTAAGAAACCTTTGACAAAGAAGAGCGGGTCATACGCAGATTTAGGTTAGCGTCTTTCCTGTGGACATACCCGAAGTTAACGTTTTCAAGACCTAATTTTCTGGCTGAACCCACATCTGCATCAACGGCGTCAGGTCTACTTTAGTCCTATCCAATTAAAACATAACTATTGTTTTTGTGAGTAAGTATGACCTGAGCGGACAACGTTTAATTTTGCGTTTTTCTTATTTTTATGGTTCCGAAGTCAAACTAGGAACTCGTATAGTTTCGCCATGTCCATCTGTCCGCGGTTTAACTCCTTGATATACAGGCGGGTAAAATTTATAAACCTACAATAAATCATCTAAGACAGCACCAATTAAATAACTTTAAATAGAAAATTCGTTCAAATTTGTTGGGTTTGAAGATAGTTTTTTGTATTCGAAGTAACGGCGTCGGAACCCTACACTGAGCATTGTCCGACATGATCATACCCAGTTTTATTTTTATGGTTTCCACCCTTTGCTGAGTTGGAAAGGTATATTTGTGCCATTGTCGAGGTGTTGATTTAATGCACGCGAAGATAATTTTTGGTGTATATTTTGATCCTTGTGAGAGGACCAAACATGAACAAATAACAAATGTTCTCCAATTAAAATGCAATCGACTGAAATTCTTCAATGTCATCTAAAAACATAACATCACTCATATTTAATTGATGCATCGAAAGCACAGAGTAAATGGAAATACATTTGAGAGATTCACTCAATTTTACATTAACAACTACGAAAACGAAAATTGCTAAGTTAAGTTAAATTACGTTGCTGAAGACGAAAGGTGGCAATAAGAACTCTCTATCGCTAGTTGAGTCATAGAGATTGGAATTGTTTGTTTTTTAATTATCACTTAATTTTCGTGTAGTTGAAAACATAACCTGTCATTAAAGAACCATAATTATGAACTATATCATGACACCCGCTCGTTATCATACACTTTAACAAGAAAATAATTAGTGTAAATGCCATAACTCAACTTACTTTACTGTAGCTCTAGCATGAATATTTTAATCATACGTCACATTTTCGTAGGTATCGCCTTTACAATAGGAAATATGCGTGTTTTTTTACAGTTTCAATAAACGCTGATTCATGTAACAAACAGGTAAGAAAAATCATTTTTTGAATAGCTATAAAAATAACCAAGATATCAGCCAACAAAGATTTATTCCTAACTCTTTCAAGCAAAATAGAATTTTACGTGGAGTTTATATCGCCGAACTGCACAATGACGTCACCGGTGCACTTCGGATCTCTCTGTCTAATTAGCAGTTTAAAATGCTTGTATCATCCGTATTTCTTGACCGATTTTAATTTTAATTTCACTTTTGGTGATGTCTTTTACGGTATTTTTATGTTTTGTTGACAAATGCGATTTAAAAAATCCAATAGTCTCGTGAATCGGTTCGAATTCCCTATTCGAAAAAGTTTACTATACTTTCACGCGACTATTCGTAATACGAAGCCGTTTAGAGGATTGTGAACTGAAGCTTAAACCACAAACCAGTTAAAATAAACTTGCAAATTTAGCTTCGGGTGAAAACGGTTCTCATCCCTTAAATCAAGTGCGATTGCCAAGATTTCGAATTTTTGAAAACAACAAAAATAGCTACAACATTGTAATTCATATGAAAAACTATGTTTGTACGCTTCTATTTTTTCTTTTTTCCGAGAGATCGTTTCGTGGAAAGGAAAACGAACTAGTGTCTTAAAATATCTAACATATTATTAAAGTTAAAGGGAAACAAACGTTATCACATTTCTTAAGAATCCTCTTAAAGAGTTTCACATTTCATTGTTTTACGTATAACGTTAACTACTCGATTACGAATGTCAACGTCAATGTCAACGTTCAAGGGCGTTGATTCTAATCGTCACATAAATTTTCTCGATGACGTTACGTTAACGTTACTCGTACTAACTTGATAGAAAGAAAAGTCCGCGCCCGTGAGTGTTAGTTTCAATACTTTCAATCGATTATGTCCGTAAGTCCGTGAAATTTCCGTGTATGCCGGTCGCGTGACCAAATTGATTATCACCTGGCAACGGTAAGCGGATTAACGACCTTTTTAGTTTAAGTGGTTCTTGTTTTATGTTGGAAATGTTTACTGATTGAACTCGCTGATAATCACACATGAGTTTTCAAGTAGAAATGTGAAATAACCAGATTCTAGTTTTTTATGGCATGGAGAAAATTAACACATAAGTAATCTGATTGTAATGAGAGTCTGAAGCCCGTAGATATTTCCAATCTCAAGATTTTTATCCTAAGATTGCCAATCCTAAGGTATAAGATGCGAAACCCAAGTGGCAATGGTATTACAAATGTATTTAGACAGTGGTAACTGTATACCACCAGGAGGCTCATCAACAAATTTGAATTTTATGGCTATAAAACATATACATTAAATACTCCAAATAGGCTCTAGAATCGATGGTTAAAATATTTCGGGTTATTAACGCCCACGGTGTATATAACTATTTGTTGCCCGTGACTACATCCACGTAGAAGTCGTTTATCGCTATTCCCTTGGGAAGAAGTCCATTAATCCAGGATAAAAACTACCCTATGTCCTTTCACGGGACTTATCCTATCTCCATACCAATTTTCATCGACATTTGTTCAGCAGTTTAGCCATGAAAGCATGACAGGCCCGTTCGAATTGCTACCTCCTTCTTACTCCTTAAACTGTGGCCAAACAGCAGTGTTCATGTTGCTGTGTTCCGGTGTGGCGGTAAGACAACCGAAATGACTAGCATAGCATTGGCAACGCTTTGGCAGTTTTAAAATTACCATCGTAACATTTTAAATTGCATTATGTCTATGTGCTTTAGGGTCCACTTATCATAAGGTGCTCTGTAAGCTCGCTGGCCTTCTCCACGCTAAAAAAAAGCTTTTTTGACATACCTAACTTGACACGTCTGTGTCAAAGTTAAAATTCCAGGCGTGTCTAAACCTTTGTTGTATTTAAACACAACTCAACTCTCTCTCTCGTTATAGGTACCTAACGCGGAATTGCCTACAAGCACATGGGTTATGGCTGTCAAGACACAATTTCATTGCACGATAGCCGTGCTACATAAATAGTTTTCGTGATGCATAGCGTCGTTGCAGTAGATCTCGGCCCAAAAATGTTAAAGGAACCCGTCAATGGAACTCAGCCTTCAGGCAGGTCTATTATCGTCTACTATAATGAGCAATCTCAAGATCAATCTTAATCTTTCTTTCTTTCTTTCTTTCTTTCTTTCTTTCTGTAATTAGTTTTAGTCATAATGTATTTAAGGTCATATTAATCGCAAGTTATAACGTTACAAGAAACTGTTACATTTTCAGGATTTTTATAATAGCCTAACTAACCTTGCCTTGTCTACACGTTGGATATTTAAGAAATTATAAAAAGTGTACGGTTCCAGCGATCTAAAAATTATGACTATTAATAATTATGTGAACAATGATCTTATTGTTAAAAAATATTGTTTCCCATATTTTTTAGCAATAAGATCATTGTTCACGGGCTCATATCAGGCAGAATAGAGACGAACTACGACAAACTCTTTTTCATGTTTAAAAATATTGTTTCTTTGACGCAAAAAGAACGTTCTGAACATACATCATTGCAAAATTAGTGTCACAAAACTCGTTCAACAATAAATTTCATTAAAAACGCCTGAAGCCTTGGATTTTTGCGAGACAACTTATTCTCTTCAAACGGCAGGACCTAGCGCTGGGACAAAAAGTCTTTCACAACTAATCATATTTTTCTTGCGGCAGAACTTTCGAGAAAAACAAAACACTGCTGCTATTCTGAGACTTCTTTAGATTAAAAAAGTATATATTAAGCCTGGTTCACGGGCAGGTTTGGTAAAATAATTTTAACAAGCCTTTGACGATAAAATCTATAATTTCATTTGTATCGTAATCTAATTATAAGAATTTATTTTTTGTTCTCAAAAGATATTGTTATACTTTCCTGGAATAATATTTTAAATAACTATAAAAAAATATATTTAAGAGGTTGTTTTTCATTTTTTATCTTTAAGTTCAGTGGTTAAGGCCCAAGAGAATAATATTATAATATAGTTTCCAGCCATTTTTGCGTGATTCAGATACAAAACCAAGCAATTACTAACTTTATCATTTTCTTGATTTGAAAGAAGGATAGAAGACTATATTTATAATATTAGAAGAAAGGATGTCTAATATCTATACTAATACCTATTATAAGAAGAGAAAGTGCAAATTTTGTGAGTTTGCATCTATCCAACTAGTGATCTCCGGAATTAACTCGATATTTTTTTTTCACCATTTGAAAGGTATATTATTCCGAATGGACAAAGGCATTTTTTTATATACTATTTAAACCGCAGCAAAGCGAAGGGATGCTAGTTATTTTATAAAACTATGTTTAACTAGCCAAAGTAAAATTCTCCAAGACAAAAACGTATTCCAAACAATTTTCCAGAATAAAGCCGTCTACACAAAGATCTCGAAGAAGTAGTTTGCTAACTTTTGCTTTGTGAGCTCGTAACCGTGTTTTCTGGAACAATCCGCAAAAACCTGGTTAATTAAAGACAACAAACAAGCACATTGCTATTTGAGTAACAAAACAAAAGGCCAACGTTGAATAGAAAATTTGCTTAAGTGTAAGAAAGTTTAATAATGTTATTTACTAACTTTGTTAGTTGGTAAAAAGAAATCTTATTTTTCCTAAAGTGAAACAATAAAGTAATGTTAATTAAATCAACATCTGTTGCTGAAAACTAAAACTAACTCAATTGTTATTAACTGCCGCACTCAAAGACGTCAATTAAATTTAATGCTTGTTTAGTGACGTGTTGTCTTATTCTATTGCTATAGCAAAGAAAGTGACAGTAGCAACTTTAATCAAGCATTAAATTATATTGACGTCTCTGAGTGTGGCAGTAAGACTCTTAAAAGATAATGAAAAAGAACAATATCACAATTTAGAACACTTTTTTGGTTTAGCTCACCTTGCTTTTATATCGTAATGACACAGTTGTCGTTAAGACAGCTCTAATCTTACAGTCAAGTGAATAAGAGCTGTTATATGTAATATGATTACGATATTAATGCAAGTTGGGTTAATAAATATAAAATATAGGTCCATGTGGGGTGTCCCTCGGAATCCTTAAAAACGTTTGTCCTAAAGTTCTAACGCATCGTATATCCTTATTATTACTTGGCCTAAACTGGTTTTCAGTTGTGAATCAGACAACTTTTTAAGTTTTCCAAAAATACTTAGACTTAAATTGAAATGAATTTTTAGGACAAAATGACGATTAGAGATTCCATAGTCCGTACGCTGGTATTATGTGAGGTATGACTGAAGCATATGTATCTCTATATTTGCTATCTCCTTATCTTTTATTTAAATAAACTAGATTCAAAACGATTCAGGTTTCTTTTTTAACCTGTCACTGTCAATTATACTCACTAATGCCAAAGCGGCAGCCAAAAAACCCATCTCACGTCTCTATTAAATACCCCGACACCCAAATTCTGGTATCGCGTGAGACCGGTATTAACCGTACTACTAAAACAACCATCAGACATTAACAACTCCGCAAAAATAAACGAAAAGCTATTAGGCCAAACTAAATTAGGTTTATAACAAAGAGTTTCATCGCTTCATTACGGGACTTGGTATGTTAATTTTAAAGCCGAAGAAACAACCTGTACGTTTTAGGTTTTACAATAGAAGTAATTTAAGGTGTATTGGGCGCGGTGATTTGGCATAAAGTTTGTAGTAAGAGGCTTGAGTGATGGACGGTCGCGTTTTTAAGGCTAAAGAAAAAAAAAACGAGCACTGAGACCAAATTATAAGTGGGATAGGAGAACCGTAAAGAATGATGGGCAAAAATGTATGGAACCCAGCCCAATCACCAATAGAATTATATCAGATGTAGGCTTATTGATCCCACTATTTGCTGTAATTGTTATTATGACGACTAGACTGTGAAGGCTGGGAGAATAACTATTTAATTAGTACTATTGTATTTATTTTTAAAAATAAATCTTTACTAATATAATAAAGCAGAAGAGTTTTTTGTTTGTGGGTTTGTGTGTTTGTTTAAACGGGGTAATCTCTGGAACTACCCGTCGGATTGGAATATTTTTTTTTGTACATGATTGCCAATCTCATGAGGAACAGTTTAATCTAAAAAAATCGGTCAAGCGTGAGTCGGATATACGGGAAATAGCATTGCAACGCATGCGGGGCACAGCTAGTGTAGTAATAAACGTTGTGTGTGTGTGTGAATATTTGAAGGCTCATTACTCTCTTCTCCGGGGTTTTTGTAGTTTCTCCCCGTATTAGAAAATGAAGCTTATGTAACTAGCTTTCACGTGGTATAAATGAGATTTGTATTGTTTATATGGGCCAATTTGCCCATCATTCTTTGCATTTTCAAGACTACATTTTCAAGTCTGCAACAACCTGAGGGCTAACAAAGAACACTTCAATTATATGCTAGTAATTTTACCGGTTGTCTTACACATACCGGAAAACAACAATGAGGTTAAAACTAATCTTTAGTAGTTAATTACTTGGTACAACAACGCCGCACGGGTCATTTTTAGATTAGATGTTTTTAGTTTATTTTTACATCTTACATTTAGTTTATTCATTATCTTGAAGTGTTTTGGAAACCCAGGAAAATGAGTAGGTAGCGGATAAAGTTTTTTACCATTTAACAAGCGTTAACATTGTGTGATTAATTACGGAATCCGCGGTGCGCGAGTCTCACTCGTATTTAGATGTTAAGTTTAGAGTTTTAATAGTGAAAAGACTAGGTTTTTCATTTATAATATTTTTATTCGCGCGTTATGTAATTTTCATACTTGTTTGATGAATAGAAACAAAACAAACTGCGTCAATAAGTAATTATTATTTTATTTAATTTTTAACGAAAAAAAGGTTAAAGGCCTTTTTCTTCTCTATTCATAACTACGTATAGTCGTCGTAGTTTGTCGGATAAATTCGTATTTATCACTCAGTAAATAAGAGCTATCATAACGTTGACTATACGATAACAAATCTAAAGCAATAACGTTAACCTGAGTAGAATATAGCCCTTGTACATGTCTACACATTACGATTCGTTTCGTATATGGAGTTTCTAGCAACGAACCAAACATTTTCCTAAAAGCTGGCTTCCCGATTGAATTCCTCTGGTAGTGCCAGTATTCAGAGGTGATTACTCACTTTCGTGTGACCAGCCTTTGCTCCAATGTATTTTGAAAAAATAAAGCTGCGTTAGGTATATCAATGTATACATACATTAATTTACGCCTGTTTCCCAGAGGGGTAGGCAGAGACCACTTCTTCGCACCTGCTACGATCCTGACAGATCTCTTTCGCTTCTTCCACATTCATACATCGAGTCATTGCACGTTGGTTTTGGGTACTTTATATTTGGTTCTTTTCCAGTATGTCTATGTATTAACCAGAAAATAGAGCGTTTCTCACGTCGAATATTTAAAATGATTGCTTTTATTTGATAAACAACATTTCTGGGTGTTGGTTTTTGCGCTAAGTGATAAAAATGTTGCATAATGTATCAAATAGCATTTACTTTGAATGAGAATAGGTAGAGCTTAGTTTCTGACATAATACTTCGAAAAAATGCTCTTTTTATATGGAGAAGGCAAACGAGCACAATATTTGCTATTTTGCATAATATTTTTTTAGGTACCTAACGCTAAAGCGGGACTCAAATGTTCCGCAGTCTTACACTTTTGCGGCCAGTTTTCATTAGCTTAAAAAATGTGTATACCTTCTAAATACAGTTCTCTTTGTGTGTCACAATTACAGATACAATAAAACTAATAAATATAAATAAACAGTAACAAAATATCTTCAGGCTTGTGTTTATATTAAGTGTGTAATACAAATTATAATGTTTTTAATAATAAGTAAAAATAAAGGGGTTAGGTTGTTTTGGAATTCTTTACAGCTACCCGTTATTCTGGACGCCAGTCTAAAGCACAAAAAAACTATGGAAAGAGTGCGTCAATTTCATTATAAAGATCACTAATTAATTTCGAGACTGTGTCTCTCAACATTTCAATAATTTTAAAGGTACTCGTACCTACAGGGCCTCTATTCCCGGCGGTTACAACGATATCGTAGTTTGACCTGTTATGGTATTGTTATGACGTCAGACGCCATTACTGTCAAGTAAATAAGAGCTATCAAAACGGTGACAATGCGGATAACAGATCAAAAACGATATTGTTTTTACCGTCTTGAATAGAGGCCCTGTTTCATTGAAACTCGAGTGACTAATTATAACGTCAACAGCAAGTGTGATTACGAAATCACAAATAACACTAAATATTATTAATTCGAAAGTTTGTGTGTTTTTACTTTTACGATAAAATGGCTAGAAGGAATTGGATGAAATTTGGAATGCAGATAGCTATACCCTGAGTAAACACAAAGGTTTAAAGAAAAAAACACCAGTACCAGTGAGATCGTCAAAATGCATGACGTCTTGGGCAGAAGCTACTAACAAATATTTAAAAAATGGTACAATAGTACACTTAAATGTTGTCATTTGTACTAATTTAATGTTTTATAATACTTACTTTTTTATTAAGTACTTGACTGCTGGAGTTTCTTGCGGCGCTTCTTCTCCGTAAAAATGGTGTTTTGAAGAGTAGATTCACTCCATATTATTGATGTGTATAAGAGTTCTCATGTGGCCAATTATTTAATAAATATTTTGAATATTAAACAAAAACCTATTTGAAATTAAAATACCAATGACTTTTACATAATAAAACATATATTTAATGTACTTAAAGGTACATTTTCAACAGCTATTATTATTGGTCTGGCAGTGATTGGCACGCACGCAGGCTTGCCGGCCTGTCTGGGCCTACGTGTGATAAATTATTACCTAACCCTTACGTAATACCTTTATAGGTTAGCCATGATTACGTAAGGCAGAGGTTTATAGGGTAAACCTTAGAATATTGATGATCTAACATGTTACTATGTTCTAAGTTTTGTTTGGTTTTCTTCGACTTTTTTTCATAACCAACTATATTGCGTATTAACGGGCAGCATAAGTGACGTTAAGCATAAACTTTTACAGCATTGAACAACCTTGGGAGCCTGCTGTTTGGCAAACATTCATTATGTATTTGGTCAAAATTATGTTGTCAATACAAAACCCTTGCCATATATTTAAAATTCTTAAAGTCGAGTAAACATCGTATCTTTATGATTAACAAAATTACTCGTAATGTTTTGTCTTTAATAATTACATAATGTTTAAAAGAGTGTCGAAAAACTAATAAGCTAAGTAATACGTACTGAGAATTCTGTGAATGTAAAGCATTACATTAAATACATAGATATTTTAGCTACAAAGCTACGTATCTAATGCCACATACGTTTTGGACAGTCTAAATAGTGCCAAACAGACGGAGCCGCTGCAGAGGATGTAGACGTTTGTCACACTGTAAGGCTATAAAGCCAGCACACAATTGGCAAGTTAGAGGCCGTTAGTGGCTGCACGTAAGTTGGCCAAGTCACAAGTAATGTGGCCTGGTGTGACTTACAACGATATATCTAGCTATAGCTAGTTTATAAAGCACCAAATAAGTGTATTTATGTGGAGGAAGGGAAGGAGAAAAAACATATATTTAGTCAGTTTTGCGTTATTGCATTATATAAATTCAGCTGCTTATAAACAAAACTAGCCGCTGATCATGACTCCGTAGAAAAATAAAACATAGCCTACAAGTATGTTCATCAGCGATAATGTAGAATTCTAATGGTGAAAGAATTTTTCAAATCAGTCAAGTAGTTTCGGAGCCTATTCCATGCAAACAAATAATCAAAATTTTCTTGTTTATAATATGAGTGTAGATGTGTGCTCTTTTTTTTGTTTATTCACATACAGACAATTCGATAAAAGTAACATTGACATTTTTAATACCAAAAATCCTAACTAAACCCATATCTTACTGGAAAAAAAACTTGAATTGTCGGTAAAAGACTCAGTTATTTTGATCGTAAGTATTACTTAAAATATACAATTATTGAAAGATGCAACAATAATAACACATAATAACCCAAATAAAAAAAATATGCATACCTAATTTCTAATTGTGATGCTAAATAAAGTTTCTTGTCGTTTGTTTTGTGTGACATTACATTTTTTTCCCTGTTCGTTATTGCTACGAGTACACACATTATTTTCAGGTTTAGTATTTTTTTAGTTAATAAAATATGTTGTATTTTATACGTATTATTTTACAGGTGTAACAGAAGTTATAAGTAATAGTTTATTGCAAACTCTACAATATGAGACTAAAATGTAATTTTCAAAAAACGTGACTATACACGTTCTTTTCCTCTTTTCTTAGTTATTGCAGTTTTTATTGTCATTTATTTGGTTTAATCAACTGCCTTTTATTACCAACGGCTTTCCTCTGATTGCTGGTGTATTTGGACTGCCGAGTTGATATACCACTGGAGTATGTTAAATCAATCTTTAGACAGACACCCGTATGATTTCTTTTATGGATATTTACCGAATGGGATCTGAAATTTATCGGAATGGAAAATATTTATGTTTATAAATTCATAAGTAGACAGAGGTACCTACTTAACTTATTTTTGAAATTTATAACAATCGTTAAATGAAATAATGAAGCTCACTCTACCAATATGCATACCTATAGATAGTTTGCTGCGTCAACCAATAATTTTAGATGCGTACTAAGAATTCTGTAAATGTAATGCATTACTTTAAAAAAATACATAAATAAATATCAAGGAAAAATTACAAACAAATTGACCTAGTACCGAAGTAAGTTTAGAAAACATCCATCTTATACATAAAAAAAAAACTAATAGAAAATACTCGTGCTTAGGTATCACACAAATTAATATCTGCCCTTACCGGGATTTGATTTAGACCAACTTCGACAAATATATCTAGTTATAGTACTCCCAGCTTCTTAATAGGTTTTGGCTGGCTATCACTATCACGCTTGCACTCGCAACTGACAGTATATTTGTCACTCGTGTGTCACAGAAAAACGAAGATTGCCGATCGTTATTAAGAAAATAGTTGCACTGTGGTTTGCCTAATAAGAAAAAGGAAACAAAAATCAAGGACCAAACGCAATACTGCCAGAAAATAATTCCTATTTTAAGAGATGCCTCAGCCACTGTGGCCTGACCCGAGCCTGAGGTAAGGCACGCCGCCACCCATAAACTTTGATTAGCCTGACTCCGCCTTCTCACATTACAATGCTCGAATCGTGGCCCACTGTAATTGAATTTTCTAGGTCATTGCACAAGATTCCGTGTTATTTTTTAAAATTTATGCATTACTTCCCCCGCAGGATTTCTTTTGTCTTCAAATTTTATATTACCTGCCAGTGATAGGAGTTTTACGATGGTGCGTGTATCACAGTACAAAATTGAGTTCTGTAATTGCTGCTTCCTCTTTGCACGGTTTTTATTTGCACTGAGGGTTCCGTAGGCGAAGAGGGCTAAATAAGACCCTATTATTAAGCCCTTGTTGTCCGTCCTAACTTTGAAGAGCTGTATCTTTTGAACCGTGATAGATAACTGGTTGTTTTTTTTGCAGAATATGTGTTAAGACGGAGAAATTTCCAAAAAAAATATTTAAAAAAAATAAGTTTAGGGCTTTATATGAAAAAACGACATTACATTTTTTTTTATTAATTCTTACTTAGTGTAAATAACCTTTATGAAAAATAATAAGTAACAAAACCGATTAAGTGAGACTTAGGCGATATGGAACCCTCGGTGCCCGAGTCCGACTCGCACTTGACCGGTTTTTTTATTAACCTTCTTTTACTTGCATTTTATAACTTACAGACGTGTTTCGCGTAGAATATTAAGACGTGCGAAAATGCTTCAAAGGGAGTAAATTTATCTCATAATTTAATTTTGGTATGTAGCATAACAATATAACTTCATTAGAGTGAGAACTGCCGGGTCTGGGAAGCCCTTTGGATGCATTCGCGCAATTAATTACGGCTTTGAAGTTACGGTTGCAATGTTAGAGTGTAGTAGTATAGAAAACATTCGTAGAATGTCAAATTGTTGAGTAGTACGTTTGGGCAAACGTAGTGTAGGACGCCCTCAGGTCAGGTGGGATGACGATCTGCAAAAGACTGCAGGCAGATGCTGGATGCGGCAAGCTAAAGACAGGGCGCTGATGGCGCTCATTAGGGGAGGCCTATGTCCAGCAGAGGACTAACATAGGCTGATGATGATGATGATGATGATGATGATGATGACTAACGAAGTTAATGCGTAGTAGATTTGATAATTAACCTAAATAACCTAATCCAAATAAAAAAACTGGACAAGCGTGAGTTGAACTCGGGTGGAGAGCGTTCCGTACGTTTTTTTTGGTTTTCTTGTAAACTATAAATAACTAGCTTTTTGTTTTTTCAAAATTTTTAGTCTTAGCTGTTTTGGACATAAAGGAAAGAGATGATCAACTTTGTTTTTTAAATAACTTCAATACTCTTTGTTTAAAATTAAAACATACATTATAATGTATTTTAGACCCTCACAACTAGCCCTTTATTTTATATATTGTCGTTTACAGTAGTTGTGTACAGTTTTTCCCCCTATAAGTAACCCACATTACAGCTTTGCCCAAAGGTGTTGAGCACCCATGCGTTATTCATATAAAAAAAATAAAAGGTGCATTTATAATATTTTATTATAGAAAGTTGTATGAGTATCGAAAAGATTAGTCATATTTATTGACGTTAAGGGAAATTCCGTGAAAGAAGTACAATTAATCTTTTTATTGTAAAACCCGACTTTTTCTAGCTTCAGTTTTCACACTCAAATAGCTACTTCGCAACGATATCTACTAATGATTTGAACGTGTTATTTTTTATTTTTACGTCTTTGTGTATTTTTTAAATTAAAAAATAATACTTTATTTATAAGTTACAAAAGAAAACGTGCAGTGCTCAACACCTTTGGCCAAGGCTGTATTTAAAATTAATATATTTAAGCGAGACGCCCGCATTTGGGTCACAGATTTTACTGCGTGTACCAAATTTCAACTTATTCGGTTTGGTAGATTTGGAATAAATTGGCTGTGACAGACGGAGAGACAGTCAGACAGGACACCCGAGTAATCCAACAAAGGTTCCATTTTTTCATTCGGACGTATGTCATATGTTTCTTTGTAACCCGCTATAGGCTTTTTAAATTTCGGGGTATCCTGGGGTTGTATTGTATCCCGAACGAATGATTATCCGTGGTAATGGCCGCCGAGTTAAAAACAATAACATTACACAAGTCAAACACGGTTTTAAATAATAGATACTAGAATAAAGGTGCTGATCGGTTGATTTTCAAATAGAATTAACATGAAAATGTCAGGTGACCATATTTTTATTATTAATTAGGAAAACAAAAAAAAAATTAATGTAATGGTAAACTTTAATTATTTCAAAAACCACTACACTAATAGAATCTCAATCATTTACTAAGTTGGAAATATTAAGTTAGGATCACGACCCCGCAGTCACCCTGTATACACAATTATCTATATATATATATATATATATATATATATATATATATATATATATATATATATATATATAAAAGGCAAACCTGACTGACTTATATGTCAACGCACAGCCGAAACTACTGTACCTAGAAACTTGAAATTTGGTACATGGGTTCCTTTCATGATGTAAGTGAGCACTAAGAAAGGATTTTCCGAAAATCGACCCCCAACGGGAAGAATTGGGGGGGAGTAGCGGGAAACTAATTCTACGCGTACGAAGTCGCGGGCGTCCTCTAGTATATATATAAAAGGCAAACCTGACTGACTTATATATCAACGCACAGCCGAAACTACTGTACCTAGAAACTTGAAATTTGGTACAGGGGTTCCTTTTATGATGTAAGTGAGCAATAAGAAAGGATTTTCCGAAAATAGACCCCCAACGGTAAGAAATGAGGGGAGTAGCGGGAAACTAATTCTACGCGTACGAAGTCGCAGGCGTCCTCTAGTCGTACATAAATGGTCCGTATGCGTGTCACGCCCAACCTTTATAAATAAGGCAGTCACAGTTATTGCGGCGCGAGCGCCACTATTCGTTTCACCTGTAATTTGATGAATGGCTTGTATGAGAAAATAAAAGAATACGCCATTTTGGCCGGATATTGGGTATTATTTTTTGTTTATATTCCTATAGCCTCAAGTGTTTGCGCTAATGAAAAAGGATAAATAAAATAAAGGGTACAGCGTTATATAAAGCCGAAAGGTAACCTTTAGATTTGCCGTGTGAGTAAGATATACAAAATACAATGATATTCTTGTGACACCCAGTGTGCCATGGCTTAAGTTTAAACCATATTTTAATGAGTGTAAAGTTCATTTTATTTGTTAAAGACAACAATTAAAGTCCATGATTGTTTGATGTATTTAAGTGCCCCCAAACCAATCTAAAGCAAATTACCGAGATAATTAAATTCCTCTACGGGAAGCAATAAACTAAAGACTCAATCCAATGACGTCAGTAATACGTACAGTAAACAACAATATTATTACCCATATGGAATTGAACAATATAATACATATAAATACAATATAACAATACAATAAAAACAATACAATAGGTATAACAATATAATATGGAATTGAACAATATCTGACACGACTGTATTTCTAGCTTTTTATGTAAGATAATTAATTAATAGTTTGACGATACTTTTAACCTGTTGTAGTGACCGTGCCTACGAAGCTTAGTGGTCCTGGGTTCAATTACCAGTAAGTGCAAATATTTGTGTAATTGCATGAGTATTCAGTTCTAAGACTTGTTTATTTTATTTTTTTATTTAATCTTTATTGCTCAAAAATAAGAAATTTAGTGCAAAAGTTGACCAGGTGAATTTTGGACATAATATCAAAAAACTTGTTTTTATGTATATAAATAAAATATAAAATAAATGAATATCACGGGACAATGACACACCGATTTACCTAGTCCCAAATTAAGTTCTAGGCTTGTACTATGGGTACTAGACAATGATATAAATACAAATTATACAGAAATACATACTTAAAAACATAGAAATCATCCACGAAACCAGAACAACTCCTGTTTTTGGGGCAGTCGTGTAAAAAATAAGAGGGAAAACTGATTCTACGCAAACGAAATCGCAAGCGTTCTCTAGTTTAATATGTTATTGCTCATGACTGTACGTCTATTGTGAGTGTAGGACAATCGGCCAAAACCGAAACTTTCACATTACAAACTTCGCTATTGGACCAAATAGGATTAAAGTTTTATCATAATCCGTTGGGAACGAGCACATATTAAATGGCCTTCCGATGTATTCTACTAAGGCGCTAAATTCCACCAAAACCAATATATTCTAACCTCTAGTCCAGTAGAAAATGCTTGGAACTGGAGATCAATGAAAGCTAGTGGATTGTGGACAAAAACCAAATTACTGTGACGTCTAAATTTAAACAGTTGCTGTGTGTTTAGAGATCAGAGTATGGTTGGTCATAGAGATAGGCATGAAATTTGATCATATTAGGTTAGAGAATTTTACTACTATTGGTCAGTTACTTTGTAAAGGATTGTAGGGAAAAAATTGGCACATATGGGTAAATTCATGTACGAATTCTGTTACACAATTGTTCACCTCATATTAAATGAGATTTGTGACCCATAGGAATTTGTATTCAGATGACTACAATCTTAAGACTGCATTCATAAGACCGCAAATGCGTTGTCAAACCTTAAGGGAAAACAAGGAAACACGTCAAAAACTGTGTAAAATCTCAGCAAGAATTATATGCAAGTAACCTAACGACAAAAATAATGTCCATAACTAGACCCCGTAGGTAGGTGTACTGTACATTTGGTGCCGCTGACGTAAAAGTGACGTATGTTCACGTACAGGATGTTATTTTTAACACTACAAGTAATTGAAGTTACTGAATCGTTTTTTTAAATTTACTAAAACCTATCAATGCATTAATAAAAGCTATTTTTTGTAAACCCACGACGGTTTAAACGTTATTGAAAAAATATAAAATAATTTAAAAAGCGGCGACTTCAAGAATTTATGTAACGAGAGATAATAAACATTTTAAACATTGTTACAAAATTCTATTATTTGTGATAATTATGATTACCTATTTCAATGTTACCAAAAGAAAATCACAATTCCAAAAATAACTATGTCAATTTTTATATGATTTTATAATTAATGTACTATGTAGGTGAATGACAATCAGTTAAAGTCAATCACAGACGTTTTATGTTTTTTTTTTTGCTTATTTTCAATATCGATAAGGGTTAACTAACGAGGTTTATATGTTACGTAATAAAAGATTACGAAAAAAGTAAATTGAAAATAGATATTTCAAGCGTTGGTTAAACGTACTTTCGGGATTTTAAACGTTCGGGATTTTAGACATTCGGTCATTTGAAAATAGATATTTCAAGTTTCGGTATATCGGGTATTGGCATTTTGTACTTTCGGTATTTTGATTTTCGATGTTTTAACCGTCGATATTTTAAATGTAGCTATTATGAATTTTCGGGATTATAATACGTATGGTAGTGGTCAGATAAAATCCAATTTTTAGACTGTACTTTAAGCAATTTACCCACCTTGTTATAAATCTAATGCCAGACTCCCGATGCCCATACAAAATGGAAATCGCTATAAAGTTCTTGATACTGAATGTGACAAAATACCTCGTAAGTTAGTTCTGTTAGACATTACACTAAAACAAAGCTTCCTGTGTGTTTTCCCACGAACATTAAATAAGTGAAAAACTGGAGCAACCGTTCGCTTTGTCTATTGTTTAGTTATGGAAAAGCCAGAGCAATAAACAAACAAGAAGAGATTGCGATATAGCGAATTACTCTGTAGTGGAAAATACGCTTTTCTACTTAATTTATTTAATATTAAAATCCCGAAAGTCAAGCTAAATAGCAGGGGGAATACCGCCGTGAATTGAGAACACACATAACGTCATAACGTCAACATAAAGAATATGGGTAGTCATATTATTGTGTGTATAATGATTTGCATAACAACTAATGTACTCATTTTCATTCTGAATAAAATAAATTGAATATTTTTGGTCTCTATAATAAACCGATGAAATAATAATTAAGATTTTAATTAATCGGAATAGGTTAATTTCTTGCAGAAACCCTATCTATGACATTATAACTCACATAACGTATCCAGGGCCCGTATTATGGTCGCCTTTATCGCGGTAGATAAAGCATCCGTCACTCTCGCACTTGCCTACTGGTCAGAAAGTGACAGATGTTTTATCGAAGTTTATCCACATCGATAAACACGACCATAATTGGCCCCCTGACCATGTATGGCCGCAATATTATTTTGTATAAGACTTTAAACTGTAATTCTTAGCTATAAGTCTGAATGTTCTAATAATATTGTACCTACGATTGGGGAAGACACTGGTGACTGTAACACAGTGAGAACTAACGCAGTCTCCAGGGCTTCAACTGTATTTGAGCTATGTAATTTGGAACAATACAATTTTTTTCACTTCTCATCCTCTTAAAATGTTACTTTAGTCTCTGCACATCGGGACTAAAACTCCTTAATAATCTCTAGGGTTTTTTTTTTATTTACTTTTGGATGGAGGAATATCGCCATTTTCAGTGATTGTGTATGGACCATTTTTAAGCTGTCGAAATTACCTCTAAATGACAACGGCGCAAAAATATTAAAAATAATGATTTAATTTGGTGAAACTCGATGAATGGTTATGAATATGAATCTTTTTAAATATTTTAAGGATGATTTTATTTTATGAGGCATGGTTATAATAGTTTTCAAGATTGTATCTGTTGGCTAAATATGCAAGCATTTGTGTCACTGTAAAGTGTCACTTTACAAAAAACTAAGAAGTCTAACAACCGCAAAACAAATTTGTCAGAAATGTTGTTACATATTTTGTGAAATATTGTAACGTCGTTTCTTTCCTCGCATTCAAAGTGAAAAGCAGAGTGTTTAACGCGAGACTAAACAACCATAATGACACTCGAACTATTGCCACTCTCGCTCGCTGGCTCGCTCGCGTGGCTAAACATCTCGTGTCATTATGGTTTGTTTTAGTCTCTTGTTGAACAATCTACTATTATTATTTATTTATTATTATAACGTATCCAGAGCATGTATAGCTGCAATCCAGTACAACCACACGTGCTCCCAACAATAACGCTTCGAGTGCGTTCGCGAATTGCTAATGAAGCTACGTGAGTTGCAACTTCGCTGTGACTGAGCAAGTTGCCAAAATTATTTAATACCTTCACCTCCGCAAAATGGAATATGTACGCTTATTTGCGTTAGTTTCGTTGTAATGTGAGTTATTTGCTGTGTTTGCCATTTGCACGAAAAAGATAAATATAGTTTAGGTTTTGAATCTAGGTTTAACCTACTTATACATTTTGGTACATTTCAACATACACCCTCTTGCAAAGAAATCGGACACTTTTGATTTTGTCAAGTAGTTTAATTAATATATCGTAAGGAGATGTTAATGCTATACTGTGTAGAAAAGTGAATTTGATATAGATAATAATAATAATACAATTTTGTAGCATAAGATGTCATTTTTATATACTTTATTTTAACCTAATCGAAATGATCGTGAGAGACAGTTTTTTTTGTAAAGGGGTTTATATTAAGGGTAAACCTATTTTACATTGTTACTGTTAATTATTCTGCAAAGTTCGTATGCGTGGTTTTGAAGGAAAAAGTAAAGGTCACACAATTGTCAAACTATGTATAATAGCAAAGTCTACTTAGTCGCTATTTTTTTACCAGAAATCTGATAAACATTTAGGTGTAGCAATTGTGCGCTACAAACACCCAATTCTTTTTTCTTTTCAATTACATGTTTTATAAGGAAACAAAAATAACATATTAAAAATAACTTCCCGTATAAAATATGCCATTCCCTTTCAAATCAAACAAGTGAAACCCGTAAAAAACAAATGCCGGCAACACACCGGAACGCCAATATATTTCTTTTATTAATTCCACAAGGTCGGCATGATTCAATCGGAACCAGCGGGTGAAGGTGGAAACCACCAATACTAAACTTTGATTAGATTTGTTTCGATCCTGTTTCAGCCTGTCCATTAGAATACAGTTCAGGACAGCCGTGTAATTGAATTTTTTCAGGCCATCGACCCCGGTTTTTTTACGTTTCCAATGCCTGTGGGCCGTTTTTTAAACGCTGTCTGAATGTATGATGAATGGACCGTGAATGTCTAGTGACTTGGTACGTTGGATACAATTTCATAGATTAGCGTGGATGGTGTTATGCAAGAGTAGGTTTACAAACATAATATTATAAGCAGAGGTCGGAATTTTCGTAGCACTTTTGAGCTGTCATAGGGACTTCTCGTTTATCGACTTCCGATGACATATTTTATCGATATATTATAGAACATAACAGATTAAAGAATATTAAAAGTAGAGGTAAACAACAGGCGGTCTTATCGCTAAAGAGCCATCTCTTTCAGATAACTTTTGAGTAGTTGAAAATGTAAAATAGAGATTTGCAACAAAAATAATCGATAGCAATTCTTGTTGCAATTTGTTTCGAAAAATGTTTAAAAGGCATAAGAAATCCACGGATTATTTTTAAGAATCAATAAAATATTATTATTTTAATTCCTATTTCAAAATTTCCAAAAAGTTGGTACCCAAAGGTTATCTCGAAGAAATCGCTCATTCCTGATAAGACTGCCTGTAGTTTACTCCTACTACTCGTAATCATAATTTAAATATTGTATTCTGTTTTTATCGATATAAATTATGTAGGTATATCGGAAGTCGATAGGCGAGAAGTCCCTATGACAGCTCAAAAGTGCTACGAAAATTCCGACCTCTGATTATAAGTGACATCTTTTATTCGCTTTTTTTACCTATAAGTAATTTAATATCGTTTGTAATGTGTTTTTTAGATAAATGACAGAGTTTTTGATTTACTTTATCAATTGTGAAAGAAAAAGTAGGGCTGGGACTTAATTCGCACGTAGGTATGGGATACTTAAATGTAATATGGGTACCTACATACTTGTACGAGTATACATTTATTACTACAAAATAAAATATAAGAATGTAGCTTTGATAAATAAAATTTCACAAAGAATTAAGCTGTGTGATACGAGTGGCTCAACACGAGATATTGGACGGGTAGGGGTCTACTCGCATACATATTTTTACGCATAAAAATCGATTGTCATAAAACGGATTTTACAATAATTATTATTAAAAAGTAACATAACCTAACCTAACCTAATCTACGCAATAGACGTTTATTAAATTTTGCAATGTCAGCCTAAAAGAGTGTTATGGCAATCGATTTTTATGCGTAATGATTATTATGCGTAAAAAAATTATGCGAGTAGATAGGCCCCCATATTGGACACTGGGATAGAGAGGACAATTAGGTACACTATACGTTATTGATAATTAGTTAGCAGTAGCCCGAGCATTAACTTTTACCTTCTATCGAATAAGTAACTTAACGTACCTCTATACTTCAATTTATTTAGAATTAGAAACCACAATAACATTATATTGCGTCTGGTCAACTGTTTATTACCTAGCAAATAGTACAGTACAATAGTCTGGGAGCCGCAAAATAAAATTGTTTTAATGTCACTTTATTTGCGTGTCGTCAATTGTTACTCTAGTACAAATTGTAAAGAGATTACAGTTCACGGGCCGCAATATAATGTTGTTCTGGTTTCTAATTCTAAATAAACTGAAGTATAGAAAATATGTATAAAAATTGGAATATCAACCCCTTGTCCGTATTAAGTCCTAAAATTGGATAGCATGTTGACATTGACGTTGACTTTCGTATCGTCACCGAGCAGTAAAGGTGAAGTAAATATACCTACGTAAAATATTGTTTAATTTTTTTTACGTTTTTTTTAATGTCAAAACGAAAGCAGACGAACAAACGAGCCTTCATCAACACCATCTTGATAGTTGGAAATCCACTACCGTGCGTTTTTTGAGGGCCTCTTGCCCCGCACCTTATCTATGTGGAATCAGCTTTCGGCGTCTGTATTTCCGAACCAATACGAATTGGGGGCCCTTAAAAAAACGAGCCTACTTGGTGTTGCGGGTGTTTATGGGTCGTGGTGATCACTTTCCATGTTAAAAAAAAAACAAATTTAAAGGTATTCCAGATGAAAACCTGACCGAAGCGAGGACATGTCGCTAGTATCAAATAAAACCCATTTCCCTTAACAGTATAATCTCGTCAAAGTCCAAACTTGTTAAGTAAATATATTCACATTTCGTACTAACAGGCACTTTATTCAAGCCGTTTAATCTCTATAAAAAGTTATATAAAAGACGGCCAAGTTCTAACGCTTTTACAAAGGGATTACTTTTCAAACGTACGGTACGTGTAAGCAGCTTTGCCTACTGGCGGATTACGAGCAATAAGAAAAAAACAAGCACGTGGAAAATTTGCTTTTATTTTGCACCTTGGTGCTTTTTTAGGATATTATTTGGCAATATACCGCCGTAGTCAGAGACAATTTGGAGACTGATAACGCGTTCTTTTTTCAAAATTGTGTATGAAAAACCATTACAAATGAACAACTTAAGTGTGGGCGTACCATAGCAACGTAGATGGTTTAAATTTTGAAAAAGAAAGTTAAGTGTATGTATGACGCTTAACTTCCTTTTTCAAAATTTAAACCATCTTATACGTTACATAACTTTTATTAGAATACATATTATGACTCATACGCATTCTACTAATAGTTATTTAAATATTTTAGTAAGTTTCATTAAGTGATTTGAAATATTTATTGTGAGCTAAAGTTAAATTTATATTAATTTTAAATGTTATTTTTCTCAGGATAACGTGACATTATTTTATTGCACATTCATAACTTCACCATATTGATCATTATAAAACACTAGAGGACGCCCCCGTACTTCGTAGGCGTAGAATTAGTTTTCCGCTACTCCCCCCATTTCTTCCCGTTGGGGGTCGTTTTTGGGAAAATCCTTTCTTAGTGCTCACTTACATCATGAAAGGGACCCCTGTACCAAATTTCAAGTTTCTAGGTAAGGTCGCCGTCAATAGAACTTGCGAACTATGTTAACAAACCCAAACGAACCAATTCACCATGATTACTCAATAATCACGTACTTTTAAAGATCAAGTGAGGTCTTTGCAATGATTTATACACTAAATCATTATTTTCATATTAATTTTAAGATGAAATAACGATTCATTATACGTTATTTTTAATAAAAACACCCTTGGTGAATATTTGAGGTTATGTGTCAAACAGTACTAATTTGTTTACATAGTTCGCAAGTTTTATTGACGGCGACCTTACAGTAGTTTCGGCTGTGGGTTGATAATATAAGTCAGTAAGTCAGGTTTGCCTTTTATATATTATATAGATTACTAAAGTATATCAATGTAATTCATTCGCCTAACATAACCTTAAAGCGCTCAAGGGTTCATGGCCACTTACTGCCAAAGAAGCGTAAAGGTCAACACTACCCTCTTCAGTCAAAACGACGCATGTATTATTGAAGTACCTACCTCAAGTACACTTCTATTTATAACAATACAAAGTTGATTTTCCTTAAGCTTATAAAATGATGATACGCTTTTAACCTAAAAAGAGAGTACCTACATCAGATTTCATTCTCAACTAGTGGAATAGAAAATAATTATAATAGAAGAATTTATTTCGGGAAACAAGGCCCATATTTATTAATACCTTACAGAGTTATATATATTTAAAAAAAAACCTGACGATATACCGTCTGCTTTGTATAGCTATTACTATGCTTTATAATTATTATCTTAATTAATAGCTTTCACTCCTGTTAAGGTGTATTTCACCAGTGTCGAATTATTTATAAATAATCGCCATGGATTTATTAAAGAAATAAGTCCATGGATATCACACGCGAGGACAATTTTTAGGTTAAAGAGTATTTTGTCTTGTGGATATGGTTGCTCCACGGAAGTTTAAATATTATTAATACACCTCACCGCATACCGCTATTATACTGTGTGTAGTGGTTCTACTTCATTAAGTAAAAGATTAGATAAAATTATACGAAATAGTGTACAGGGATAACATAATGATATTATGCGAAATAAGACATGAACAATGGGAACGAACGTAAATGGCGGACATGTGAATATTCGGGCGGTTCAACCACCGTCATTTTTATCTTCAATATATTGACGAAAATAATTATAACTACCAGCAATTTTGATGTCAAAATCAAAGGACCCGGGGCTCGTATCCATTCCATTTAAAAGAACAAGTTTGTCAAGTTTATCTTGAATAATGCGCGAAGACAATAATGACGGCGGTTAAAACACCGAATAATCACCCAGACGCATATTACACGACGTCTTAAGAAGAATGTTTACTGAATTGACGTAAGATGTCGTTCATTCATAGTTATAGTCTGTGTCAATGTAATTAAATAATAATGTAAATAATTAACGGGTCATTAACACGACTAAAGACTGAATCATGTTGACAAATCCCAAAGCTGATTACAAATTATTTGATTTATTGAATTACTAAATTCCAAGCCCTTGTCACGCTGGTCCTTACTTAGTGTAAATCAACAGCGAATTATTGGTTAATATGCACAAGGGTTACCATATATAATTGCGTAGGTACCTACCTAGTTGAATGTTCCTTGGGAAAATAATATAATGGTTTAAATTTATAAAATTGTTAACGCCGCTGTCGCGGCACTTTGCCGCGGTGCGGCGCCACCATGGATGGCTTCACATCACGCTGTTAACGCCGCTGTCACGGCATTCAGCCGCGTGCGGCGCCACCATCGATGACCTCACGTCGCGCCACTGCAGGCGTCCAATGGGCGCCGCTTCCTGCCACTGCGGTTAACCAATGGGCGCAGCTGCATCACGAGCGCGCGGCCGCGCGACCAATGGGCGCGCTTCATCGGCTACGCGACCCAACCATAGCGAGGGAGTGCCCCGCTCCGGGACACTGAATCCAGCGTCGGTCCGCCGGCGCCGGCCATTCCGCCATTTTCCGCCAACTAACTAGCTCACTCAATTCAATTTCTGTTTGTTTGTTCTTTCAAAGACTTGTAATTAGTCATATTAGAAACTAACAGATTATACCAGTATTTTTGTAACCACCGTATTAATCATTGCCGCCGGCGTCCAACCCATCAGCAAGCTCCCTTACAAGTTTTCGAGCCGGATACGTGCGCGACGCCACGAAACAAAATGACGCGACGACGTATCGAGGGGTCTCCGGTTGCGGCGGCGCACACACAAGAGCGAACGACACGAACGGCGTGAACCACAACAACGGCGTGAATCAAGAAACATCCAAAAAGAGCTAGCCAGATTCAGCACCAAATACACAAAAAAAACCAGGAAAAGGGGTTTGCGGTGGTATCTTGTGAGTTCGTTCCAATTAGATTCATTGCGCAAAACCTAATTTAGTCCAAATAGTCCCTACTTGAATTTCCAAAACTAAAATTTCATTTTTTCCCAATTTTAAAGTCATTTTCCCCCAAGTAGGTACCTACTACAAAAGGTAAATCGAGCTGCATCTCTATTAAATTCACATGTTTTGCCACAGTTAATTGGCATTCTTAATCATAATAGTCACTAAAGGTATTATTCCTAATATTTCTACTTTTTTGTGTAAAATCACGTTTTTACATACTATTTTCTGATTGTTAGACATTTCAGAGGTCAAAGGTTTAGGTAGTCTATGTCCCAAATCACAGCACAGCTTCTTCAATAGCTAATTTATTTTAATTTGCACATTCCAGCAATTGGCGTGGCGTGGCTTCGCTCGCGCGGGGCGTGCCTACGGGACCCGAGCAGGAACCGCGTGGCACGTGGCATGCTTGAGTGAACCCTCTGCCTGTTTCGCCTGATCTTTCTCACCTCGCACGTTCTAAAATTTACGTATCGTTTCACAAGCTAACTTTCTTCCAATATTTTAATATATGTTTCATGTGTGTGTGTGTGTGTTAATCTTATTTTTTACAGCTGGGATAATTTTAAATTTGCTTCCTTTCACTGCACTTTCATTTACTAACCAAAATAATTTGTTCACATGCTCGATAAGCTGCAAATTTATTTACTAACATGGATATTTCAAATTTAAAAAAGATTAGAGGGTCTTTAAAGGCAAAATTAACCATATTTAAAACTTATCTAGATACTCTTTTGCCTAGCAAAGAGTACAGTAACCTACAAATATCAGAACTAAATGCCCGTTTTAGTAAAATTCAAAACTTGTACGGGGACTTTGACACAATACAGATTGATATAGAAACCATAACGGATTTTCCAGATGACGAGTTCAAATACCGAGCAACCTTCGAGTCCAGCTACTTTGAAGTCGTGGCGGCTGCGCAGGAGCTGCTCAGCAGACATGCGGCGGCGGGTGCTGCCTCTGCGGCGTTGGACGACAAGTCGGTAACGAGTTCTATCGATGTTACGGCAAATTCAGGTGGGCCAACAATCAAATTACCGACAATTCACTTACCTACCTTTTCTGGGCGCTATCAGGATTGGCTAGAGTATCACGACACATACAAGTCGTTGATACACAATAATGCAACAATACCAAAAATTCATAAATTTCATTATTTACGAAATTCGCTAAAGGAAGGTGCGTCAGTCATCATTAAATCATTGGAGTTCTCGTCAGACAATTATGATGTTGCATGGGACTTATTGTGTGAGCGCTACAACAATAATAGAATTCTAGTAAATAATCACATACAAGCTTTGTTCAACATAGAGCGAGTACATCAAGAGTCTTCTAAAGCTCTGCGACAGACAATTGACTCGGTCAATAGACACTTGAGAGCCCTAAAAACTTTAAACCTGCCGACTGACCACTGGGACATTTTAATTATCCACATGGTAACTAGCAAGCTGGATGCAGCCACACTACGTGACTGGGAGACAGAACGCAACAATTTAAAACATATTCCCACATTAAATGAGTTTAATACATTTCTAAAAAACCGAGCAGACTTGCTAGAAACCATGGAGGAAACGCAAAAACAAGACAAACCTCGACGATTTAGCGACACAACATATAATAAACCTAAATCGTTCGTAGTAAACAATTTACAAACTCCAAAACAGCCTTACAAATTCAAATGTCCTGTCTGCAAAGATTATCATTCCATCTATCAATGTATAAAGTTCAAATCCATGCCGGTTGAAGCTAGAATAGAAAACGTGAAAAAATTTAATCTTTGTAAAAATTGTTTGCGGTCAGGACATAATGAATCACAATGTCGACTAAGCTCATGTCGGTTATGCTCACAGCGACATAACAGTATGCTACACATCAATACTATGACAAAGTCAGAATTTCATCCGACCACAGCGACCACATCAAGGGACTGTGTGGTACTACCAACTGTGCCGGAGCAAACACAATCACAACCAAGCAACATCACACTGTCGTCTGTTCATCATAGTCAAGTGTTGTTGTCGACTGCTATGATTAATGTGAACGACAGAGATGGAAACAAACACAAAGTTAGAGTACTTCTAGACAATGGTAGCACTTCAAGTTTCATTACAGAAACTTTACAAAAAACACTAAAATTGCCCTCTTATGCTACTTCCATATGTGTTCAAGGGCTGAATAATCAAAAATCAAAAATTACAAGTAGGTGTGACCTAAACATTTCCTCACTTGCAGATAGTAGGTACACAGCTGACGTCAATTGTTTTGTTGTGCCTCAAATCACCCAGTTGATTCCTACAAATAAAATTGAATGTGATAGTTTCACTATTCCCCCTCACATCCATCTCGCGGACCCTAAATTCGCGGTGCCGTCTGAGGTGCAGATGCTGTTGGGTGCGGACCTCTTTTGGGAGGTTCTTACAAACAACAAAATAAACCTGGGCAAGAACAAACCAACTCTCGTTGAAACAAAACTTGGGTGGCTTGTCTCAGGATCTATACAAACATTAAATACAAGTCAAAAGCAATCCTATAATACAGTCCATTGCAATTTAATCAATAACATTGAGCTCGAAGCAAAACTAGACAAATTTTTCGAGTTAGAATCAGTTCCCACCGCTGAACAAATCCACACTAAAGGTGAGAGTGAGTGTGAACAAATATTCAAAAATACAACAACACGCCACCCAGATGGTAAATTTGTTGTCACTATACCTCTAAAAGAATCTCCTGAGTGTTTGGGCGATTCGCAACAACAAGCTTTGACAAGGTTCTATTCACTGGAACGCAAATTCGAACGCAATCCAGAATTAAAGCAAAAGTATGTAGATTTCATTAATGAGTACATCGCTTTGGGTCATATGTCAGAAAATACTAACATACACACTGATAAAACATCATATTTTCTCCCACATCATGCAGTGTGTCGCGACACTAGTCTTACAACAAAATTGCGCACCGTGTTTGACGGTTCAGCTGTCACAACTTCTGGCAAATCATTCAACGACATACAACATATTGGTCCCATTGTACAAGACGATCTATTAAGCATTTTATTAAGATTTAGACAGCATAAGTATGTTGTTAGTGCAGATGTAGAAAAAATGTACCGACAAATTTATGTACAACATGAACAGCGCAGCTTGCAGCAAATTCTGTGGCGACCAGATCCTACTGAACAAATAAAACAATACAAACTTAACACAGTAGTATACGGATTGGCGTCATCGCCATACCTAGCCACTAGATGTCTGGTACAGTTGGGTCAAGAATGTACAAACAAAAATGTAAGTGAAACGATCCTACATGACTTTTACGTTGATGACTACATTTCAGGAAATGATGACGAAACGACATTGACTGAAACTTGCAGGGGCGTCATTGAAACGCTAGATGGCGCTCATTTCCATTTAAGAAAATGGCGGTCAAATAATCCGTCATTACTTAACACTATAGTTAATGATAATGATAGTGATGAATTACTAAATTTAAATAATGATGAGTATGCAAAAACATTAGGTTTACTCTGGGCTTGCAAAAAAGATTCACTGTTATTTTCATTAACTGACGACACGCATCATAAAAAACTAAACAAACGCACAATTTTATCTGTCATTGCCACTGTATTTGATCCATTAGGTTTAATTAATCCTTGCCTATTGCAGGCTAAGCTCATTTTGCAAACATTGTGGGCAAAAACAATTACTTGGGACGGCCAGCTACCAGCTGAAGTTGAGTCACAGTGGAAAACTTTTATGCAACACCTGCCAGAAATCACTCAAATTCAAATACCGCGTCGGGTTTTATGTAACTCGCACGTCAGGGTAGAATTACACGCCTTCAGCGACGCTTCCATCAAAGCATATTCAGCATGTATATATTTAAGGTCAGTGTCAAACACTGGCAATGTTGAAGTACACTTGTTACTAGCAAAGAGCAGGGTGGCGCCACTTAAACAAAAATTGACAATACCAAGGTTAGAACTTCTTGGTGCACTTTTGGCCACCCAATTAGCAATAAAGGCAGTAGATTCATTGCGAATAAAAATTGATTCTAAACACTTCTGGTGTGACTCAACTATTGTGCTGGGCTGGATTAAAACATGCAAACTTAAATTAAAACAGTTTGTGTACAATAGGATCAATGAAATAACTAGAAATTCCGATCCTACAGCATGGCAATATGTTCCAACAAATATGAACCCAGCCGACATAGGCTCAAGAGGTCTCAGTGCCTCAAAATTAAAAGTCTCACTTTTGTGGTGGGGAGGTCCTTCCTTCCTGCATGACACTAGTATACAATGTCCCACTCAACCTCAAAACTTAACGATTGAAAATTTGCCTGAGATGAAATTCCAATGTAACTTCTCGGCCAACGAGCCACATGAAAACAATTTCATGCACAAATATTCAAATTTTTGTAAATTGCAGCGAATTGTCGCTTACATTAAAAGGTTTATACACAACTGCAAAAATCCCAAGAATAAAGCAAAGGGACATTTAACCTTGCCAGAACTAAATTCAGCATTGCAAACATTGTGCAGCAGGTGCAGGCCGATGCATTTTGTAAACAGTTATCACATTTAATTAATAAGCGGCCGCTCCCCCCAAAGGATAAACTTTTAAGTTTAAACCCTTTCGTTGACAGTGATGGTATCATGCGAGTTGGAGGCAGACTCTCGAACTCTAACTATGACTACAACACCAAACATCCCATTCTGCTACATGCATCACATCACGTGACACAAATATTAGTACAACACTACCATTTAATTACATTGCATGCTGGACCGCAGCTGCTACTGTCTACACTACGTCAATGTTATTGGATTATTAACGGTCGTAACCTGTGTAGAAAAATCACACATAAATGCATAACTTGTCTGAGGTTTTCCGGTAAAACCTATCAACCAATTATGGCTAATCTACCTATACAACGACTACAGGCAGAGTATCCATTTGCAAACACTGCCACCGATTATGGAGGACCAATACTCATAGCGAGCAGAAAAGGTCGTGGTTCTCAACTGAAAAAGGCATACATAGCGGTGTTTGTTTGTTTAGCTGTGAGAGCTGTACACGTGGAGCTCGTCACCGACTTGTCATCAGCAGGTTTCATGGCCGCATTAAATCGTTTTATAGCTCGCAGAGGCAGGCCTGCCACCATTTATTCCGACAACGGATCAAATTACGTGGGGGCATGTAATGAGTTAGGAAAATTTCTAAAGCAAAATTCAAATAACATAATTTCTTATGCAGCTGAAAAGGGAGTAACTTTCAAATTTAGCCCAGCGTATAGCCCACACTTTAACGGCTTGGCAGAGGGTTCAATAAAGCAAGTTAAATTTCATTTAAAAAGAGTTTTGTCCATGTCTCATTTAGACTATGAAGAAATGAGTACTGTTTTGATACAGATCGAGGCAATTCTAAACTCGAGACCTCTTACTCCAATGTCATCTGACCCATCAGATTTAGTTGCCCTCAGTCCTGCGCACTTTTTAATTGGACGTTCTCTCACGATGCTACCTGCTCCCCAGGTTCAAGACTCTCCACTGCATACGCTATCCAGATACAAACGAATAGAAGCACTAAAGACTCATTTTTGGAAACGTTATTATAATGAGTACGTTTCAGAGCTGCAGACTCGAAACAAATGGCGCACAGATGGAGGACAGCTGCAGAGAGGGGAGATGGTAGTCGTCAAGGACGATCGTCTCCCCCCTAACCGATGGCTGCTGGGACGGGTCACGGTTGTCTACCCGGGCAGCGACGGCGTCAGTCGAGTTGCAGACGTCGCCACCTCTACGGGAACCATAAGACGGGCCTACAATCGGCTCTGTCCACTTCCAACAATGTTGGACCAGGACGCTTCTGGTCCAACGGGGCCAGCCTGTTAACGCCGCTGTCGCGGCACTTTGCCGCGGTGCGGCGCCACCATGGATGGCTTCACATCACGCTGTTAACGCCGCTGTCACGGCATTCAGCCGCGTGCGGCGCCACCATCGATGACCTCACGTCGCGCCACTGCAGGCGTCCAATGGGCGCCGCTTCCTGCCACTGCGGTTAACCAATGGGCGCAGCTGCATCACGAGCGCGCGGCCGCGCGACCAATGGGCGCGCTTCATCGGCTACGCGACCCAACCATAGCGAGGGAGTGCCCCGCTCCGGGACACTGAATCCAGCGTCGGTCCGCCGGCGCCGGCCATTCCGCCATTTTCCGCCAACTAACTAGCTCACTCAATTCAATTTCTGTTTGTTTGTTCTTTCAAAGACTTGTAATTAGTCATATTAGAAACTAACAGATTATACCAGTATTTTTGTAACCACCGTATTAATCATTGCCGCCGGCGTCCAACCCATCAGCAAGCTCCCTTACAAAAATTAGTTCTAATTCATTGCTAATTTTCACCTGGAGTCTCATTTTTGATTACGTGTTCATTTTGTATTTAAAGTTAATTTAGAAAATTTTGATTGTTTCTAATTTAATTTTAATTAAATACACTGCTGTTCATGATGTCATTCATCTAGTGGCCACTAACCGTTGTGGGTCGTGGCCCGTCACTCCACGGAACCATGCTGTTTGACGCCATTTTGAATAAAAAACAAAAGTAATTTGGTGTTGTGTCAAATTTTAACACTTAATTTATTTGAATTTTAATTTCCAAATCTAAATCTGTTTAGTTACATAATTATACAATTGGATTGGCACAGACTACAAATACAAATTTCACTAAAATATTTAGATACCTAATCAACAAACCTCACTCACACAACTATCTACAGTAACGTGATAATTGGCTGGAGTGATGGAGGCGGTACTCGCGTGCAAAGTTGATTGCCCCACCGTTTGCTTATCCGTTATATGATTGGGTTTTTTTCGTAGTTGCGGGGAGGAAATAAACAGCGTTGTTTGTTTTGCTTTGTTGGTTATGCTCGCTTGTTGGGAGGATTATGAAAGTATGTATTATTTAATTGAATGCTGCGTGGGAGCTTCTAGTGGAGTTTAGTGGCTTGTGACAGTTTTAGAACTGGAAAGAAAGATTTTTGTCACGATTTTCCTGCCGATTGTCAAGACTGTAATTGTTATATTTTATATTGCGTTAGATACAGCTATTTCAATTGGATCGTTATATTAAGATTTTTTTTAATGTCGGAATCTAATTGGGAGCTACCCCAAGTGAATTACGACATTTAAAAAAAACTTACTATCAATAGAGTCGAATATGCAAATGGAGTCAATTTCGTGTTAAAAATGCAAGTGCAAGCTTTTACTTATATTATACTAGCGACCCGCCCTCGCTTCGCTTCGGTTAATATGAGTTAAAATAAACCAAGTTCATCTGGAATATATACTTTTTAAATGGTGAAAGAATTTTTAGAGAGATACATTTGCATAGATGTTGTTTTACGTCGATTTTCGAAGAAGTCCTATCTGACACTTTTAGCGAAATTGAGTTTTTCATGCCGTTACATTTAAAATTCAATTCAAATCATTACTGCCAGTTATCCCAGAATATCTCTTTATATACAATGTTTACAGTTGACTTTTCATTGCACAATACATTTTTTTTGCCTGGAATTGACGCGCGAAAGGGCTTCATACAGCAGCTGCCAGCTGTCCATGGGAAAAACACTCGACGCTCAGGGTAGTGATTCTTTCAATAGCAAACGTGAGCGAACGCAGGAGTGAATGTCCAAGCGGCGAGTTTAAGTAGTCCCGTCAAAGAGAACAATACACATTTCAGCGCGTGTATTCAATTTGGCAGCATGGCTTCTCGAACGTATAAGGCTGCCTAATTGAGAATGCACGCGTTAAATTGTGTTTTGCTCGCTCTGACGGGACTACTTAAACTCGCCTTTGCTTTTGAGAGAATCACTACCCAGAGGGCTTATTGTCTAACGCACTCGCAATCACGATCGTTTTCATTTTGAAAATCGAAGGCTTGTCTGCATACAAAATGAAAACAATTGCTCCACTTTGAAGCCAGTTGCGATTGCGAGTGCGTTAGACAATAAGCCCTCAGGTCTAATGCCACAACTTAGAATGTTTGACCTTGTGACTTGTTAATTGTCGTTGAAAACGATACCTAAGTTTACGGTAAATTGCAGGCGTTTAAACTGGAAAGGTAGATGCCAGGCTATGCCAAAACCATAAGAGTAAAATTTACAAATAATAATTTATTTACCTATACCTATATTAATTCATTTACCTATAAATTTATTTACCTACACACTATGTATTAAAAAAAACCGGCCAAGTGCGACTCGGACTTGCGCACGAAGTCCGTACCATTATCTATAAAAAATCATGTTTGTTGTACGGCGCCCCTTAAATATTTATTTTATTTTTATTTAATTATTTATTTTTAAAGTGAATATACAACTTAATATTTTGAGAATATTTCAAGCGTCTACCTGTTGCCGTTATTAATATCGAGCAAAAAATGCCCAGAAAATCACGTTTGTTGTATGAGAGCCCCCCTTAAATATCTATTTTATTCTGTTTTTAGTATTTGTTGTTATAGCGGCAGCAGAAATACATCATCTGTGAAAATTTCAACTGTCGAACTACCACGGTTCACGGTTCGGTTCACGGCCTGGTGACAGACAGGCAGACGGATAGACAGACAGACGGACAGTGGATTCTTAGTAATAGCCTAGGGTCCCGTTTTTAACCTTTGGGTACGGAACCCTTAAAAGAAAAAACAACATAAAAATAACTTTTAATCAAAACCTAAACTCAATCTAACTACCTACCCATTTCCCGAATTAAATAATCTGAATAAAGTAACAGGAGAGCTCCGGTGCAGGTATGATGGCTTCAAAAAAAAACTTACTTTAGGGCGAAGCGCGGCAGGGCAGCCAGCGCTGCAGCGGCGGCCCGGGCACCAGCCAACCGTTTCGATAACAAACATTTGGATTGCGCGTAATTTTGAATCTGCGATATCTTCTAAAGTATTTATTTAATTAATGTAGTGTAAAGGACCATTTTTATTTGCATTAAATACCCAACATAACTAACGTATTTATTTGGATAAGGATAAATCGTAATCGGAGAAAATAGCTTCGCAAATAACCTAAGATTTTTTAATAAATTTTTAAAGATAAAAATGGTTACTGTGAGTTAACCTTAGGAGTTAGACATATGCCATTGCGGACTTTTCTCTAGGTTTTTTGAAGACCTACAATTCTTCAGTACATTATTTTGATATATCTCTTAAGGTTTAGCCAGCGTAAGCTATGTAAGCGCCCGAAAATTGATTTTTTGACGACTTGGTAAGAAAACATTGAGTTTTCTCAACTATATTAAAACTTAATTAGATTAAAATGTGGCTATAAACCTTCCTCTTGAATCACTCTATCTATTAAAAAAAAACCGCATCAAAATCAGTTGCGTAGTTTTAAAGATCTAAGCATACATAGGGACAGACAGAGGGAAGCGACTTTGTTTTATACTATGTAGTGATTATTATGCTTTAATTTACACAGTCACTGTCACAGACTATATGTTGTATGCTAGAAAAATATTACATGTAAGTTAGTATACTTTAAAAAGGTCGCTGGAATTTCTAAGCCTTTATAATCCAGTAACCAACACTTTTTTATATGTAGCAATTCAAAAAGTAGTGAAGTGCCGAGCAAATTATCACGTCAGACGTCGGAGCGGAGTATTCGAAGAGCACGAATAGTTGTCTTGTTTTAAACAAAACTTGAAAGGGTCTGTTCATTCTCTACCCAAGTATTTACTATATATTTATTTGAATTATAAAACAAACTAGTGTGTTTAAATAAAAAAGTTAGTGTGTGCCTTATAATGGCTGAAATAACTTTATGATAAGGTGAAGTCTTGTAATTGCAGATATCTGGTTATTGCAACTAACTTAAATAATTCCCTCTAGGATCACTGTTTTGAACAACGACAGGCGTGATAGTAATATTGTTCTTCTATACCTACTAAAATTGCAATATCACGCCTATCGTTGTTCAAAACAGTGATCCTAGAGGGAGTTATAAGTCAGTTGCAATAACCAGATAGTTTCAATTACAAGACTCCACCTTAACATTTAAAAATTCGTTCTGTTATAATGATAATTATTTTTATACGTTAAAGACAATCTTAAGGAAATATTATTATTATTATCTTAATTATTTCACTGTGTTAAAAAGTGACAAATGTATAAAATTGCCATCAAATTTACCTATGATAAATTAACCTTATTAAGTATTCTTTAAAAATAAATTGATATAAAAGCAACCACGCGGTTGTCCGTGAGAGACTTATCTTCTGTAATCCGAATACGTAATTCAGCTGACAATTTGTTCCCCTTTTTAATCCTGTTTGTGAAAAAATATTATGAAACGACGGACGAATAATGACATGCAATTTATGAAGTTAATTTGAAATCCAATCTGGATTCTGGATTGGGATTGTATCTGTACTTAGCTTGCCTTAGAATTAATTTATTAAATGATTTTTCTTATTCTAAGACTAGCTGTTTACTTGTTGTTACGTTTTCTATTTGGCATTTTTTTTTACTATTCTTACTTTCTCTTCTCTTCTATCTTCTTCAACCTGTCGCCACCCAATACTGAGTGTAGGTCTCTTCCAATGCACGCCATCTCTTTCGTCTTGAGCTTTCCTCATTCAATCTCTCCCCCCTATCTTAACAAGATCATCAGAGATAGATTCCTGGGCAATTTGCCCTTCGTGCATTTGAAGTTACCTGACGAACCTAACCTACCTAGTAACCCAAGCGAAGTGGTCATTTTGCAACTCGGACTTTTTGAGATGTAGTCGCAAAGCGATCTGGTTGTATTGCGATCTAGGCACAAAGCGATGTAGTCAGATCGAGATGGAGTCGCAAAGCGATCTGGTCGTATTTGCTACCTAGTCCTAACGAGATGAGGACCTATACCGATCGTCGAGTCCATATCATTGGTTGTTTCCCAATGTTTTTTCGGCCGGTACGAGGTCTCCACTCGAGCACTCCTGTACCCCACCTGTCATCCGTGGAACGTTAATGTGGCCCGCCTATCTCCACTTCCTCTGAGCTACGACCAACGCAATGTCTAGCAGCTTCGTTCTTCTTCAAATTTCTGTATTTCTAACACGGTGGCGAAGATAAATGCCTAGTATCGCGCGCTTTGTAGCTCTTGTTATATTTTAGTTAGGTCGTAAGTATTAAAAAACATTTATCGCCTCACTCCACGGCAAGTCATATCAAGATCGATCGTAAAAATGCTGTACAGTCACGAGATTAAATTTGGTACCCACCTTAGGTCCAAAGTTTATTCAACAACAATAAGGTTGAGTTTCCGTAAAGTTACAAATGACTTGACATATCTAATGACATTGACGACTTCAGGCATATATTTCTTGAAATGGGTCCCAAATTAACGCTTGTGACTGTACCTACTAGAAAATACAGATTCTTCTGACTTTCAACAAATACATTTCCGCAATAGAAATACAAAAATAACTTACTTGTAAATGATTGTGTAGTCGAGGTACGGTCAGCCTTATAAGAACCTGCATACTTTTGTACTTTTTCACTTTAACTTGCTGTTTGAACTGCTGCACTAATCTGTCAAAGGCGTTAAAGTGACAAGGTATAGAAGTGTGCAGCTTCTTATAAGGCTGACTGTACATTTATGTTTTAAATTTAAAATGCTTCAAAATAGGAAGAACCTGGTTCAGTAAGTATCTCCATAAACCTTTTAGTTCAGCATTGGAAGAGTTCTTCTCGTATCTCAATTTTAAACCTGCATTTTACTAAATAAATACCTTGCTTACGGCGAACAAAGTGTGTAAGTACTTTTTAGTTAGTATTGTTATTATTTTGTTTCTTAACCCCTGACGTAAATAGTGTTTAAAAGTTTTGACTAGTGTATCCGTGTATTTGTCTGTGGCACCACAGCTTACAAACGTATAGACTGATTTGGATGGAGTTTCTTTCATAGAAGGTTAGTTTATCTGGGGTAGTTTTTAGTTAGGTTTGATTAAAATTGATAGAGCCGTTTAAAAGATATCAGCTCAGATAGTAGAGGTCGCAATGATGTATTGGATTTTTATCTACAAAATTGTTATTTTGCCTATTGCTCTAATGACCGTGGCAAAGAAATACACTGAAAATCTGTGGGGCTGGGCTGGCTAAAAACGCGACTTGTCACGTTGTGATTTATTTTTCCTTGTTTAAAACTAATTACGCATTTATTTAACCTATATAATATAATAACCTAAACCTTAATAACTAAAATATAATGGGTTAAAATATATACACATAAGAAGTTAAAATTCTTATAATTAAGTAAGTACTGAGTGCGGCCCTGTTCGTGCTCGGGCGCTTCTTTTGTTTCCTCCCCTGGCCGGCCCTCCGCCGCGTCCCCGCCGCGTGCCGTGCCCCGGCGCATGTAACGCTACGCCGCGTCACTACAAATCTGGCTTCCGATGCGAATGCACGCTCCAAATTCAATAGCGTTATACTTACGATCGCTAGCCTATTACCAATTACGTCTTACCAATAAGGACTAGAGAAGTGTCTCGGGGATGGAACCCCTAATTTAAGTAAATCTGTGAGTGTTAACAGATCTGGAAACTTCTAAACCCCACTTGGGTAAGTTGTCACGAATTTTAAGTGCGCTTCTTGCTGTTGTAGATTAAGTATAAGATTATAACCTCCAATGTGTTTTTCATAGTACCTACCTATGCCTAGCATTAGATGTCTTATAAGTTAGTGTTAATAATTCGTTATTTATTAGAATCTTTGGTTAAGTGTTTCGCTCTGTAGTTCACTCTTCCTTCTTAACTGTGCTTATGTAACGCCGTTCTGATTGCTGCACTGGTAGCTTACCTTCACATGCTGTATGTATTATGGATAGGTAGGTGTAGCCATGAGAGTCTGCAAGTGCTTACGAACTGCATCGGAACATTCGGAACGGCGTACATACACTCGAAACCTTGTTAATCCAAGCGTTGTTCCAGGGTTCTACGAATAGGAAAAGAAACCTTGACCTTGGCGGCATGGAGGCGTGTTCGGACATAACTACATCATGCCGCTATTATTCTTAGACTCCTGGTTGGCTCAACATAGGATCTCAGGCCAGTGTTACCCTGTACTTACTTATTAATGACAGCTTGTGTGTAGGAGTGTCCCTTTTATAAATAAATAATCTTAAAATTACAAATTCTTAGCATTTAATTACTACCATCTTCATCCCGCGAATGAGCTAGCCGTCGCAGACTATCCCTAAATACGGTAAAAAGTATGGTTTTAAAATCAATAGAATGTTTTTAATTTTTTTTAATACAGAAGGGAAACATTATTTTACATTAAGTCCTATAATGTTTTGCTGCCTTAACCCTTAATAAGGCAGAGGCTCTATATTGACCACATTACAATAAGCTTTATTACCTACGTCATGACTGTTACCTATTTCATTTTGGTCTAGTATTTTTACTTTAACGGGGTCTTATTAAGGGTTAAAGTAAATAAGAGCAACCACAACGTTAACTATTATGTCATCGATATTATAGTTAAAAATAAATTGAAATAGAAAACCTTTAGTTATATTATTTTGAAAACTAGAAAGGATAATTGTGTAATCGTTGAATTTGTGTGCTAAAATAGCTTTAATCTCTTGTTTGTTAGTTGAATTAATGCTTAATGTGGTTAAGCTGTAATGAAGCTCTTATGTAATTTCTCTGGGATTATTTTATTTTATTTAATATTGTTGATGTATTCAATTTAAATTCATGTGGATTTTAGTGGTAGTACTTTTGTATAGGGTCTGTCTACATCGCTACCATCATTCTTATCCTTTAACATGCCGCCAAGCAGCAATGTTCGTATTGTTGTATTCCGGTCTAGGGCTAAGACAACTGGTGAAATAACTAACATAGGGGTATACCTTAGTCTTTAGGGCTTATTGTCTAACGCACTCGCAATCACGATCGTTTTCATTTTGAAAATCGAAGGCTTGTCTGCATACAAAATGAAAACAATTGCTCCACTTTGAAGCTGGTTGCGATTGCGAGTGCGTTAGACAATAAGCCCTCTGGTTTGGAAACCCAATTGCAGTGATTGTGATTTTGATAATGGAAATTGATTGATTGATTGATTGAGCAATGTCTATGGGGCTCAGATTCCACTTACCATTACTGTAGGACTTATTGCCTAACGCACTTGCAATCGCAATCGTTTTCATTTTGACAGTCCGAAGGCGAGTCTGCTTACAAAATGAAAACCATTGTTCCACTTTGAAGTCGATTGCAATTGCGAGCGTGTTAGGCAATAACAGCGACGCAGTTACTGTGTTCTTGATTGCTTTCTGCTTGTGATATAAAAATGTTTTACACAAAAAGACCCAAAAACGTTGTCACCGGTGAATTTATAAATGGGCTCAATTGCTGTATTAATAACTAACTCGATATTACAAAAGTTTTAACAGCGAGTTCACAAAGTTCCCATTAAAAAGTTTCAATTGATTATTTCATAATTAAAGCCCTCCTAAATTGAGGAAATGAGTTCGTTACATGTTTCGAGTTAAATGACTTGTTAATTTTATTTGACTTTTTTTTGCTTATTAATATTATTTTACTGCCTCTCTTTAAAGATTCTAAGTTAAGAATTATAGGTTGTGGACAGCCTGCAGTGCGGGCTACTTCTTCTTGTTCTTCTAGTAAAGATGAACACCAATAACTTTGTAGTATTACGTTTATTTCAATTAATAAATACAACGATACTTAAGGGCTTCATGAATCCAATAAACGACTGACACAGTTATAACCAAAACTGATCTACCACATTCCTCCTTTACTCCACCTCCTCCACTTCTTCCTTCACTGACGTAATAGCCATCCAGTACATCATAGATGTAGCGAGCACGCTACAAGCAGTGAACCTTCACATCTTCCCGCCCGGCACGGGAAGGCTGGAACCCTATCGCTAACTTAGCTGCGATTCCCCCCTAATTACTATACCTACCTACATATGCAACTACAGCTTGCCTAAGCCCCTTAGAGCTGCAAAACCACAAACTGTTTACCTGCCGAACTCATTACCGATTCTCCTAGCTGGTCCGCCTAACAAATTAAATTCTGATTTAGACATGCACTGAAAAAAATAATTGGTCGCTTCTAACAAGATTGTGATTGTTGTGCATAAGAGTCTTGATTCCATACGAGCCTGACAAGACGTTAGATACATCAACTAAGATGTTAGTTGAATCACTCAAGAAATAGCTGTTGTTACTATCAGCTTTGGTTGATATAACTAATATCTTAACTACTGTATATATTTTTTGTCAACTAAGAGAAAATCTCTCTTTGTTGGCTCTCATTTTTTTGAGTGTGTGTTTCAATGATTGTCAATACTTTGATATAACCATAGTTAGTAGCAAGCCAGGTTAAGGTTAGTTGTAAGTGATTAATAACAAAATGTATGAATTTCTTGTAACTACTTGTGTACTAATGACGTGTAAATTTATATTTATCAATAAATAACTTTCTGTCAAAAAAATCATGTTTAGGACAAGCTTTTGTTGCCGACTGTATTTTTTTTTGCAACATTTTTATCTTCTTAATAAGACCGAACTAATAAGTCCCAACACGGTGGGTCAAAGTATAGCGGAGATCCTGTCGCCACTTTCCGACTCCATCATCAGATCAGCTCTTAGATACCCTAATATTTTACACAAATGACATTGTCATCGGGTTTACATATGTGGTCCAAATTTCAGCCCATTCCCTGCTCATGCGCTTGCCACCAAAGTCAGCCATGCATTTGTGTCCTTAGCTTTTTCCGGTTCAAGGTTGTCTGGAAGAAGTGGTTTAGCGGTAAGAGTGCCAGATTAAAACCTGTAATTAAAAAGTTCTGTTCCGTTATTTTTGGTTTTGGTAATAAAGAGTTTTTGTATTGCATTGTAGGTCACAAATGTTTTGTAGGTTACTCACTTCAACACAGCACAAAAATCACAGCCCCAAAATTACCAAAGGTTTTATAGTTATCGAAGTACTTTATTGTAAAATAAATCATCTCTCCGTCTAAGCCCAGGGTTGATTACATTTTAAGCCCCGTTTTGATCCCGGATTAAATAAATCGCCCCTAAAACCCTGTTACCCTGTCCACGCCGTGGTGATCAAATTCATAATTGCTTTATGAAAGCTGACGCAGTTTTTTTGGCAGGGTTTTTGGGGTTCCGTGCCGTCAATATTAAAAGAAAAACTTTTTTTTTTGCTACAACTAAACTACTTTAAGTAAGACAATATCTTATCTACTAATTATATTAAAAATAATTAAACTAAGAAAATATTAAACTAAGCAAAAACTAAAAAAGCTAAACCTATATTACTACCTAAACCTATTTTATTCATTTAACGAATTTGTTGACATTAAACTGTAGTTCTAGGGTTGTCTAAATTTATGTTGTGTTTGTATTAGGTACTTGACTTAGTATTAGTATAGCTTTCTAGGTTTCTGTTATTTGTCAAATTTAATTATTTAGGTATGTTATGACTGCTACTTTGATTTTGTTTTAATTATTGTACCTATTTTGACGAACATAGATCAATGCATGTAAATTTTAATGTAATTTATAATGTAATTGTTTTATGCAATAAATAAAACTAAACTAAACTAAACTATATAAAAAAGACCCCTGCGCCATTGTCTCAAAGATGCTGGCAGCATTTCCTCGCTGGATAATTAAACTTATGCGTTGACCGAGGAACCTACCAGCTCTTCGGTCTCCCGTGGCGTCTTCGAAATTTATTTGAACAGGCTTAGAGCGCTGGGACCCCACGGACCAACGATCTCGACACCGAATGGAATAAACATATATTATATATATTATATTCTGGGCCGAGACCACTATATTTGCCAACCTTCATGCTTTCAGTCGCTTCAGCTGCCGCACCAGCACTATTAGAGGTCCGGTAGAGATGTAACGGGACTAACATAAAATACATTAATAAAAACACATGTCGTGTTCACGCTCTTTCCAAAATAATGCCTTGGAAATTTAAATTTTGACAAATGAAATATAAATATTTGTTGCTTTATATTTGGTTTTTGGCACAATTTATCAATTTCTATTGTAAAGAATTAGATGGTCGCATTTTAATGAATGACAAATTGTTAATAACTGGCCTACTCAAATTATTATTAGGTACGGTTTTGTTTGTCAAAATCTAACCATATAAAACATAAAATTTATTTTAATATATTGATTTTAATGTGATATATCGATTTAGTTAATGATCCCGAATTAAATAAATTGCTCCTAAGACCCTGTTACCCTGAGGTGATCAAGTTCATAATTGCTTTTTGAAAGCTGACGAGGTTTTAGGTTTTGGGGTTCCGTACCTAAAAAATAATCTTTTGTACATAGCATGGAGAAGGCACTATAGGCATTTGTAATCTTTTGATAATAATCTCAAGACTGCAAATGTATTGCCAACCCTGAGAACGGGGATGGAATGCCTCAATGCTAGTAATTTCATCGGTCTTACCCGCGTAATGGAACACAACATCGCAAACACTGCTTTTTTTAACTATTTTCCTTGTGGATTTCGATCGGTTTTTTAGCACCTTGTCGCCAACTATTCTAGTAATAAATTGTAACCACTTTCGATTAAAAACGTTAATGTGACAAGGTACTACATTGTACCGCAAATCGCTACTTCTGAGCTTAGCTTGATCTTGCCTCCTTTTTCACATTAATAAAATGAACGCGAATTTTTTACTGCATTTTTTAGTTTCTACTGAATAGTCGGATTTTGTATATTAGATGCATTGAAAAAAAGCCTACCAACATTAAATATAATATTTATTAGGTATAATATTGCTTTTTGCGTACCATATTGATTTGATTTGATATTTATTCTTAAAAACCACATGTCATAATTATCCATAAAATACATGTCCACATTTAATTTTATAATTATAAATTTTAATTAACAAAGTCAAAACCAGTGTTCAACGTTATTTAAGCTAGCATTAATTTTAATTTGTTCCACTTATAAGTAAACAAGTTGATTTCGTTAATTTACTTACATTTTAAATATATATTTAAAACGAATATTCTTCATGTCACTGTCAGAGGCAATTAAAATAAATTAATATTGAAAAATTTGGGAGTTAATTTTAATTATTCAACTTTAAAATAGACTGCCAATAAAATTTAAATATTAAAACAAATACGCCAATTTAACCGCTGTGTATGAAATTCTTGAATACGTAAAAGTAACTGACATTATTAATTATAAATAACATAATGCAGTAAGTACTCAATATTTAATGGCACTGTTAAAATTATTTATGGCGAAATAACTGCGGCTTTTTTACTACTCTTAACTGAAAAAACGGTTTTTTTTATCACGGAGAAGGCAAAAGAGTACAAAAGCCTCAAAGCTACAATCTAAAGATTGCAATCCTAAGACGGCAAATGCGTTGCCAACCATGAGGACCAAGATGGAATGCCTCTATGTTAGAAATTTCAACGGTTCTCTTATCCTTAAAACGGAACACGACAATCCGAACACTACTGCTTCGCGGTAGGTAAAAGGCTAAGATGGTGGCAGCTATTCAAGTGAACCTTGTAGAAGGTCCAACCACCCCTATTATTATTATCTTATCTTAATTTACAAATAACCCCATTTGGAATACACATGGACCCTATCTGCGCCTCTATTCTAGGTGGTAAATCGAAATCGTATTTGACCTGTTATGGAATTGTTTTTAACTCGGCCGCCATTACTGTCAAGTAAATAAAAGCTATCAAAACGTTGACAATACGATGACACTTCAAAAATGATACGGTTTTTACAGTGTTGAATAGAGACCCTGGGCCGGTATTCTACGCGGTAAAAACCATATCGTCATTGACCTGAGGGCCCTGCCAAGATGCACTACGCTAACTAGCGCTTTTATTCGTCACTGGTAGGTCACGTGACTTTTCGTATCACGTCATCTACAAGTGACACGATGGGTTTAAAAACGAAACGAATAGAAACGCTGGTTAGCGAAGTGCATCTCTCTGTTATCGTATTGTCAACGTTTTAATAGCTCTTATTTACTTGATAGTAATGGCAGCCGAGTAAAAACGATACGATAAGTTATCAAAGGCAATATTGTTCGACGTTGCAGAATAGTGGCCCTGTTTGAATGTGCAGGTTTCCTCACAATGTTTTTCTTTAACATAAGAGCATGGGGTAAAGTACTTAAGAGAGAAAAACTCATTGGTTTGGTGAACGGTGGTTTGAACTCGATACTTTACGATCACGATTCGACTCCCTAAGCCACTAGGTCACCAACACGCTCTATTTTTTTATATCGTTAGTAGCTGAATGTGATTCGCCTGCATTATACAACCGGCATGCAACCTGGGAAATGCCTCATCAATTTCACGCCACGACATTTACGTAAGTAGTAAGAGCGGTCACACGTTAGCAACAACTGTATTTTTTCCAAACCTTTGCGAGAAAGTCCAAAGCCGTGACACACGACCATTTATTATTATCACGTCACCCTGTATACTCGTATTATATATTAACAATACTGTTTGGTTCTTTTGTGCTTGAATCATTAACCGACACAATCGCAGTGGCGTGAGTGGTTGAATTAAGTTTTCATGCATTCACGTCCATCAAACCAGCCTAGTTTCATTGGATTATTGCCGTTTTTGCTGTAGAATAAAAATGAAAAAATATTTTAGTGCTCTTGGGCATTAATATAGACTGTGTTTTTATTTTATGGGTAGTTTGAATAAAATGCAATGCCACAACTGATGGACGGTTAAAATGATTTATGTTTGTTTGTTGTTACGTGATATACCGCGTGCACAACTACACAACTATCAAGCAAGAACATTCTATTTTGTATAAAAAAAAAAACAAAATAAGGGAATGCTAAAAAAACCTCCGGGTATATTTTATAAAATTAAGTGAGTTGGAATTCTGTACAAATTTAACTCTCCATTTTAATTTAAAAAAATCAACAGATAGGGTGACTTTTTTAAAGTTTTGAGTTTGAAGCCACATGGTCATCGGTGTTTAACCTTATACTGAATAAAAATCTCAGTGCTCAGTTGAAATTTTACTGTCCAATGAGTGGTAACATAAAATGACAACGTACAAAAGTGATTATTCATACTCGTATAACCTTAACTGTACTTACAACGTTTTGCTCTGCATTTTTAAGATGCGGTGCTGGAATACACTTCCCGTTTTAATATGCTCCGTTTTTAAAATCAAGTTGAATCCCAATTAAAATGTATTTACTTTATTGATCCAAATAATTCAGAATTTCCAAAAGAATTTCTCGGCATCCTTTGGCAATTAACCTCCGCTTCTGTACAATTTAGTATCATCGATTTTAATTTGATATTCAATTAGTCTTGCTCTTATAGGCGTATTCGGCCAGAATAAATTATTATTAAGGCGTCAGTTTACCCCCGGCAAGATAATGATGTAATAATTCTTGCTTGATTAACTTTAAATTTATAGCGAGTTAATTTAAAAGTATTTGGCGGACATTAATTTTCATTTTGTTTAATAGACTTGGGTGATTAAATTGTGGATGAGTTACGTGTATTTTACTAGTCAATTAATTTTCAAGTATATGGGCATTTTCCTGTTATGCGTTTTTAACCGCGCACGTGGAACCAGAAACAATATTATTAATAAAAAACTGTTTGTGTTTGTTTCTTGTAGGTAATTATATTTTTTATAGATACTGATTTTTATGTAGATAAATACTTTCTTACTCATAATTATAATTTTGAATGTTTTTTATGATATGAAAATGTTTAAATGGTTGGTTTTAAATTATATATTTTTTTAATAATGTAAATCTGCATGAAGGGCAGAACAGATTTGACTGTGACCGTTAAATAGTACATGAAAATAAATACAATCGAATCGAATACATGATTTTTTTTTTGCTCAGTACAGAATACATGTGTACACATGTCATGTGATTGTATTCCAAATTTCAGCCTATTCCATTGACGGGAAATGGTTCAAAAACGACTTGCAAAATTGCAGAAGTTAAATAAAAGCTTGTAAAACACGTTCAGTCTATTGCTACCAACATTCCTTCAGGGCCGACACTAAATATTCATAAAGTTTAGCGTGGATTTCAAGTTTTAATTTAACTCTTAAAATAAATGTGAAGTGGAACGCAAAAAAACGGTCAACTCTTCTTTCATTTCGCTTAAAAACAGGTCAAAGGTGACTTGAAAAAATAACTGCGGCAACATTAAACGCTCCAAGTTAAATAGAACCTTAAAATACCAACATTATATCCATTTCAGTGGTAAAAAGTAAAAACGTCCTGTCCTGTAAAAACACAACGCGTGGTCACGCCGCTCTGTGTGTGACGTCAACATGGAATTGGTGGGACCGTTCCATTGTGTGACAACGCATGGCCACCCTCGAATAACATATTATAATGGCCACAGTTTATTTAAATACAGTGTTGTTTTGACATTCGTAATTACACCATTTAATTTGCGGTTCGCATTAAACGAATTTATTTACAGTATTTGTTTTTGTTACTTTTAACTAATTTAATTAATGATGCACATCGAATAATGTTGAAATTTATGGTAACAAAACCATTTAACAATAGTTAGTCAATTCAATACTATTTGTACGAGTATTTTTGTCCTTTGCAGATATTTTAATAAGAAAATAATAGAACAGTTGAAATTCTTTTATAATTTTGATTTGATAAAACGGTACCATGTTAATTAGTCATGTATAAATTACGTTTTTTTTCCAGTAGAACTCTGGTACAAGTCTGTGCTGTGTAATTATACATTAGGTGTACACATACCTACTTTGTTATGATTTAAATAGAAAGTATACGTACTTTGTTATTTTTTAAATAGAACATCATAATAATATGATGAACAAGCTCAGCAAGCCTTGACTTGGCGCACGAGGGGTAACGAGTCATTGTATCAAATTTTACTCGATTTATTTTATCATTAAATTTCGTCTAATGCTATTTTCTGTTGAAATTATGATGTTTTCAGAATATCATCGTCGTCGTCTTCTTCGTCGTCGTCGTCGTCGTCGTCGTCGTCGTCGTCGTCGTCGTCGTCGTCGTCGTCGTCGTCGTCGTCCGTTCGTATTTACGTCCGTTCAAAGGTACCCCTCACAAGGTGACTGCCATACAGGATGTTCACTTGACGATCATTATCCCGATAGTTGTTGCAGCCTACAGTTTCTAAGCGAAGAGTGCCAACACATTAAGAGATTCTCGCTAAGGCTGGATCAAGGGCCAGATACAGAATACAGTACTCCTCGACACGGCACGCCTTGTGAGGAGGTTCCTCTCTCTGCTGCCACCACCGGTAGCTTGAGCCCTGCCTCGCTGCCGGCTGCACCCATAAATTAGGCTTGAATATTATAAAAATCCGAAGGCACAGAAAATCCCATGAATAATATGATATTAAAAAATACTGTTTAATATGCAATTAAAAATCCAACAATTAAACTAACAAAACTTTATAAAGGCTGTCTCTTTCACTGACTGGAACTTGTCAAGTTTTAATTCTTCATAATAACGGCCTCAGTAAAACTATTGAGTGGTAAAAACCACCGAAAAAAAAGTTTTATTAAATATCAAACGACAATCTCACATAAATTGATCTGATACTAAACAAAACTGTAAGCTTGTTTTACGGGTACTAAGCAACGAGAAACATAGCTATATAGAGTTATACATACATAAACAAATAGAAAATATTCGTGACTGAGGAACAAAATATTCACGCTCATTCCACTAGGTATCGAACCGAGAACTACTAGCCGTAAGCAGGGTCACTCCCAATTACGCTAACCACGTCATCAAACAAACAAACTTTTACATAACAAAGGATATCGCACCACAACACCTTTTGACTTGTTAGCCGGCGTCAAAACCGTCTAACTTTAATAGTTAGATTCACTCGTAAATGTAAAAATATCTACAAGGTATACCTGGAGTTTTGACACATGTCAGACCAAAGCCCCCAATATTTTCCTTTACCCTAAACTTTTGACAGGTAATTACTGGCCAACACTCTAGAACTTTCCTGGGAGTCATCACACAAAATACAACTTTGTGTTCCTTAGAACAAAGTCTTGGTTTATGTGACACTAGAGCTTGTATAGCGTGACTGTGATTTTTAATGGTTGTAGATATATTGTTTTGGATTGTTGTACGTTACCTTCTTTTGTGAATTTGGTAGCTCATTGATTGCATAATTGATAGTTACAAGCTTTGTTTAAGGAATGAATTATTGTGAGTAAGTCAGCAACGTATTGGCTTTTTTTCACCTATGTCACTAATGGAGCATAATTTATTAAAATAAACTCATGCCTTCATTCCTAGAGTGGGGTAGGCAGAGCTACAACAGAATTATCAATAACTATAAAAAGTTGATAATTCTGTAACCACATTTTGCACAATTAGGCTAAGATGTTTACCAGCGTATTAGTGACAGGTTGCAAGCCCATCGTCTAACAGTACTACAAGCTTAATATTCCCTTCAAGGGAAGACATACGGTGGCATTATTCTAAGTATTCTAACCCGGCAACCACACGGGAAATAATTTATGTTTAAACACAACCATCATTTTCTTATTAATTATTATTTGTCCTCACTCTCCTTAGCAATTTTCTGACATAAACAATAAATTAACATTCTTTACAGCTCTTTTCAAAGCCCGCTTTAAGAATCCGTGATCCGTACTTAAAAAGATCCTAATTTCAAACAGTCATTAACAATTTTGACAATTGTCGTTTACAAACTCCCAACCTTACACTTTGAAAGTAATAATGTTATGCTTATTATTATGAATAGCTTTATTCGCGTCTTGCAATCATTAATTCCAAGTTGAATTCACAAATTTCTCAATTATTTCGTAAAGTTGGCGGCACATTTTGCTAATTCGTCGAGTTTGCTGAACAAGGAGCTATGTTGGATGACGAGATTAAGACGATATTCGTTTGTTTACAAAGAAGGAAATAAAATGTCGAATTTTACATTGACTTCCCCTCTATTGCTTTTGTATTGTTTACTCGGCCACCATTACTTTCAGGCTAATAACAGATATCGTTACATCTAACACTCTAGTTGGCCACTCTATTCAAATACCTAACCTTTTATAGGGTAACCAAACATTTGCTCCTTTCGTAAATACAGTTTGTTATAAGAATGCTGTTTCTCTAGGATTTTTTTATGTTCGTTTTTACGCTGAATCTGATACTCATTTATTACACTCTAATAAAATTATAGTGTAAAATTATACATTTTGAAATGATTTTGTGTTTAGTACTATTTTCTTTATATACATTCATAATTATTATTAATCTCCTACACGTTTTCATCAATACTAAACCAATTCTCCATAAAACACCCGATCCTTAAAATAAATGCTATCGATTCGCAACGCCACTTCGTAAAATTACGAAGCGTAAACTACTTTCGAAATTGCAAATAGTTTTTGTTCTATTTTTTATCGATGAAAACTCGGCCGCTCTAATTAAAGTCGGGCACAGATGTGAATGAGGGAGCGCGCTAAGGAAAGAGCTAGCATAAAGCATAACATTTGGAATGAACAGTATGTCAATAATGGATTTTAAAACCACTGTATTATAAATTTTTATGTGTCTGTTTATGGCAACTTAGCTTCTTCGGATAGACCAACTCGCATGCATTTTTACCCGACTGCCGAAGATAATATATAGATATATAGATAATAAGATAGCATTAATACAATACAACAACAACACAATCAACACAATATGTACGTTTGTTTGGGTCTATACAATTATGTATGTTTGTTCCTTTGTGGCGTTCTAGAAACTAAACGCATGGACCGATTTTTATGATGAAATCGATATGTCTTAGGTAATCTTGTGAGTATCACTAAAGATATGACAGTAATTAAAATTCAATATGGCGGCAGCAGCTAGACGCCATATTGTAAAAAAGAAAAAAAAAGTCGACAAACTATGATAAATAGGGTATCATTGAATAGGCATTTAAAAATGATATTTAGGTTTATTTAATCATTTTTCATTTTGAAAGATCATTTAGGATTTATATCGATTTCAAGTTGCTTAGCAAAATCAACAGTCGGGTATTTTTAAAGCTTGCTTCTTGTTGTTATTATTTTAAGAAAGCCTGTTTACTCGGGATGGTTTTTAGCTAGGATTCATGAAAATCGGTTGAGCCATTCAAGAGATATAAACTCTGGAAATAGGAGTCGCCATTTCATCGGAGCTTTTTGTCTATTAAGGGCCGAGTTCACCAACCAATTTAACAGACGGTTAAGTCTTAATCAGCTGTTAGTCAATACATTTGACAACCGTTAAACCGCTAACCGACCGTTTGATTGTTGGTGAACACTGCACTTAATAATTATTAGATGCGACAGTTTGTTTGTTAGTTTGTTAGTAAGAAAAACAATACAATGCAGATAAGAAAAAAGCATCCCTTTAAGAGATCTCTAACAGCTAACCTTGAAGAGATTAAAAAAAGTAAAACCTTGTGCATCGAAAACACAAAATGTATCCCGGGTTTCGAGCAATTCCCTTTTATTAAAGTAGCTGCTTACAAACCAACTGATTATTTACTACTATTTTAACGTTCAATGCTCAGCTGCATCAATGAAATCATAATAAGAAAATCTAATTCGTTATACCCTGGACGTTGGTCTCCAAGAACCTAGCGAGCATCCAGGTTATTATTTTACTGAGCCATCCTTTATTCATGAAAACGAGAAGACATCGTGTTGTTTACTTTGTATACATTAAAGATGCAGTCCGTTGCGTAAGCGTTTTCGTTGAATTTTCTTAGTAAATATCGGACGAACGAGAACGCTAAGCGTAAACGTAAATTCTGCCCTCCTACGGAGAAAAGGCACAAGTGCAATTAATTCTTAGAAGCATATTAAACTCTCAAAGGTTATAAAGGTAGGAAGTGCAAAACAATTTATATAGTTGATGTGCCTTTATTCCGTTGGAGGGCGGAATTATAAATAAATACTTATTTATACTAATGCCCTTGCTTACAAACGTGGAGTAATCTTGAAGTAGCTATGCCATGTTTTGTCCTTATCTGCCGTTGTGACATTTGAATTCGACGGATAAGGACAAATGGCTTAGCTACTCCATGGTTACTCCAAGTTTATAAGTAAGGGCATTAGTATAAATAAAAAAACCGTCAAGTGCGAGTCGGACTCGCGAACCGAGGGTTCCGTACCGTGCATAGTAGGTATTATTATATTCCGATTTGAATTCGATTTCGAATAGAAACAGCGCGAGACCAACTCACACTTGACCATATTTTTAAGTATTTGTTATTTGTTCAATTATCGTACCAAATTTGACGCCATTACGTATCGTTTTAACGATACAACAACAATAAAAATACGTTAAAAATAACTTTTCTTCTAAATGATAGTTTTTTTTTTGTAGGTACCTACCTACTTATTGGTAAATCCGCCGCAATAAAACATAATTCTGAAATTCATGTATCAAAATCTCGGAATAATCGTAAGTGGCCGTTTCCTTTGCAAAAGGGTTCATGTTACCTACTGCTACTTATTAAGCTGTGGCCACACCGTTGCAGACGCACAACTGAATTATCTAAAACTTTTAATTGTCCTCGCCTTACCTTCATTAAAATTCGCGTCTCCGTGAGGTGTTGTGTTTACTTCCACACAAAAACTAAGTCCGTTAAATGTACTTGGAAACATTAAATGTGCTAGTTAGTTAAAAGCCAGTGCATTGTTTATGACATTAAATTCACTTAAAGAGAGTATGAAGCGGAACCCGGAACAAGTTTATTTGAATAGCTTCAGCTAAGAGTTATTTACTTGACTGCTATTTGCTAGTTGTTGGATAATTAAAATTTTATATTACAGTCGAGTTCATAAAGCCAGAGATACACTAGGGGACAATTGTCCCACGACATGTGTCGGCGACATGTCAAGCGAAGCCGGCCTGGCGACATCGCGCGACTCATGTCCGTAGCGACGTCAGGCGAAGTCGTGCGACTTCGCGAAACTTCGCGTGACATAATCTGGCGACATTGCGCGACTTATATCCGTAGCGACGTCAGGCGAAGTAGTGCGCGTGTCGCGCGATGTTGCCAGACATGTCGAGCGAATTATGTAAAACTTTTAATTGTCCTAAATTTACCTTCATTAAAATTCGCGTCTCCGTGAGTTGTTGTGTTTACTTCCACACAAAAACTAAGTCCGTTAAATGTACTTGGAAATATTTAATGTGCTAGTTAGTAAAAAGCAAGTGCATTGTTTATGATTATGACATTAAATTCACATAAAGAGAGTATGAAGCGGAACCCGGAACAAGTTTATTTGAATAGTTTCAGTTAAGAGTTATTTACTTGACTGCTATTTGCTAGTTGTTGGATAATTAAAATTTTATATTACGGTCGATTTCATAAAGCCAGGGATACACTAGGGGACAAATGTCCCACGACATGTGTCGGCGACGTGTTAAGCGAAGCCGGCCTGGCGACATCGCGCGACTCATGTCCGTAGCGACGTCAGGCAAAGTCGTGCGACTTCGCGAAACTTCGCCTGACATTGTTGGATAATTAAAATTTTATATTACAGTTGAGTTCATAAAGCCAGGGATACACTAGGGCACAAATGTCCCACGACATGAACTGCGCATAATATTTATATTATTATTATTTAAGTTAGATTCATTGTTTTATAATAATGCTAGGTTAAGTTTTATAATTGTGTAATTTTATAAGTAATGTTTAAAAAACGACTGACTGTTGAGTTTCTTGCGGCGTTTCTTCTCAGCAGTGGTCTCTTGCGAAGCGCTGGTAGATTATTGACGTGTAAAAGTGCCCGTGCGGCCTATTTACTGAATAAACATCCTTTACCTTTTTTTTATCATGTATCGGCGACATGTTAAGCGAAGCCGGCCGATTTCTCCCAACATATTTGGCGACATCGCGCTACTCATGTCCGTAGCGACGTTAGGCGATTTCCGGCAACGTCGCGCCACTTCACTCGGCGTCGCTGGCGTGGCGACACGTGTCACAGTACATTTTGTCCCCTACTGTATCGCTGGCTTCAATATGTGTACACTTTAGTACCTTGTCACTTTAATCTCTGTGACAATTTATATAATGGCAGTCTAAACTCTAAACATGACATTAAATAGATAACGTACTAAAGAGTACACATATATTTATGCACTTGACTGTACAATTGAGTTATATTTTTTATATACCTAGTATACAATTTTAACACTGGCCTTTTATTTTAATTGCAAATTTATGATTTTACTTTCTGCGTTTGAAATATCGCTTTTCAAATTTTAAATAAAACTACCCAAAATTATTCATTGAGCGATAATATCTATGTTATAAAGTTAAATAACGCAAAGGCATCACGGTTGTTACTCGTGATTGTGTGTATTTTTATTATTTGGAAATAAATGTTGTTTTAACTTTTCTGTTTTCAAACGAATGCAGTGTTTTATGCGAATAGTCACATTTCAAATAACAACAGAGTTCTGTTATTTGCATTGGACATGTTTTACCGTAATATTGACGTTTCTGCCTTTCATTTTAAAATTTGAATATTCCTCCATTGTAAATGGCAATGCTCTAAGAGAAGATAAAAAAAAACCACCAAGGGCTGAAACTAAAAAAGACGTTAAAATAAACACATTTACGAGTGACTTCAAGATATTTTCCAAGTTTAAATAACTAGCCTTATTACCGCCTGTAACAGTTTTAACATAGGACCATAGGTTAGCCTAGTCCAGAGGCCCTTGCCAAGATGCATTGCGCTAACTAGCGTTTCTATTCGTTTCGTTTTTATACCAATATCGCGTCATTGGTAGATGATGGGATACGAAAAGTCACGTGATCTACCAGTGACGCGATTGGTTTAAAAACGAAACGAATAGAAACGCTAGTTAGCGTAATGCATCTTGGCCAGAGCCTCAGGCGCATTCTACAAACGTTAACAATTATGTAACGCAACACTACCACTAAACGTCTTCTCTTTTCCTTAATTTTTATTGTTTTTTTCTGTGTGTTATTGTTGTTCATAAATGTTTTACGTACTTATTATATCGAAAATGTAGGATTGACGTAAGTTGCCGGACGGTCGCGTCGATTACTTACGACCCATACGTTTTGAAAGATTTCGAAAACCGTTTATCTGAAACTAAGCTAAACCAATGCCAATGAAGTTCGAATCCATTTATCCTTTTGGGAGCTATGAGGCCACTGACATACTCAGAGATACTAAGATTCAAGGATTTTGATCCACAATAGAACCTTGTCATAATGACAGTGTATAGTGACCAGATAGAAATGACATAGGAATTAATCGTTAGTTTTATGCGACAAGGTTCATAAATTAAAGTCCGTGACCTTACAGTCAAAGACTTAAAGTGACTTATTTTAGGTAAAAAATCTGATGTTCTACAGCAATAAGGTCGAGTTTCCTATAAGTTACAAATGACTTTAGCATCTCTAATGATATTGACGATTTCAAGCGATTTTTAGAATAGACCTGAGGGCTTATTGTCTAACGCACTCTCAATCACAATCGTTTTCATTTTGAAAATCAAAGTCTTGTCTGCATACAAAATGAAAACAATTGCTCCACTTTGAAGCCGGTTGCGATTACGAGTGCGTTAGAAAATAAGCCCTCAGGTCCTTAATTTCATACTTTAAACTAATTGCAACCTCTTTTTACTTTAGGGGTTAAAAGGTGAGGCTCTTGTAAACACAAAGCTTAACACTCGATGCAGAAAACAACTAACTTGTTGTTTTTAATAAGTTTAAAACTTGTTGAACGTAAAAACAGCAGCTTAGCGTGTTTTCAGTTGTTTTGCATATCAAAGGCAAAAGTTGCGGGTCAAGAACGGTATAATTGCTTTAGGGGATGCGTTTGAATTTGAACTTAATGTGAACGTTATTAAGTATTATATCCTGTAAATTTATTATGGTTGTTGTGATCTTAGTATTTAATATTATTTTGTAGTAGGTAATAAAAGGTAAAAAGTTGGATTCTATCAAAGATGCGTGAATCTAGTGTATTTTTTCCATCGTCGTAGCTTATAGAACTGTGTCATAGTGACGTTATGATTTAAGTCGTAAGAAGTGTCAAATAAATTGTTTTATAATGTCACTGTGACACGGTTCCATGGTGGGTCAAAGTTCCATGGGCTGATAGTACATATGACAAGTTATAGATAAATTGGAAAATAATTACTAGAACTTTTAACTTCAAGTTAAAAGTTCTAGTAATTATTTTCCAAATTTTGTAACATTTTAAAGCACAACAAAAAAAAAGTACAACACTTTGCGTACAAATTACAGGAATAGTTTGCTTGTTTGTTTTATTTTTTATTTCCGAATAGAATTTCCAGTATCTTGGTTATTTTTATAGCTATTCAAAAAACCATTTTTCTCAACTGTCTTGTCTCATGGATCAGCTTTTATTGAACCTCTGAAACAAAGTCATTAATATTCCATATTGACTCCCACGGCTGTACATTTATCTACTGTCACATGTTGAAAATGTCACCGTCCATTACTTTTCGTTAATGCAAGCACAATAATTCATTTGCTACAGAATTATTGAATAAATCTCGTGTAATGGACCTTTTTTGTCAAATGGATTTGTTTTCGGCGCTTCCTGCTGTCGCTAATAGGGTATGGCTCCGAAAAGTGCGCGAGCGTTGAGGGCGATTGTAACGAAATATATCAGAGGCCGTACTAGTTATTTTTACGAATGGAACTTGGGAAGTTTCTTTTTATAAAGGAGGCAAATCAGCATGCGGGTTACCTGATGGGAAGTAATCACCACCGCCCATAAACACCAGCAACTCAAGAAGAGTTGTCGGTCCGTTGCCGGCCAATTAGGGAAATGAAAGTTCTTTTCTTGAAGGCACCTATGTCATGACTGCAAGTTTTGACACCTCATAATACGTAGTTTAATGTTTAGGTAGGCAAGAGTGGCAGAGAATAACACAGAACAAAAGAAAAAATATGTAACGTCAGGTAGCTTAGCATGAACATTTTAATTAGACGTAACGTTTTAAAGCCGCCTTTACTTTTTAAGAACGTGTTCATTTTTTTACGGAAACTATCCGTAGCTCGAACCCTTAAAACATTCTCACGTCTGTATACATTATTTTACGTATCCTCGTACGAATTTTTTTATATAATACAGCCGTTGGAATATAGATCCATTGCAAAGGAAATAAAAGGAATTCTGCTTTGTTTTTATGACTGATAATGTAATTAGAAAATTGACTCTACGATATTCACAATAGGCTTTTGAGGTCGAAACTTTAGGACCGTGAGGACCAGGAGCACATCGTATTTTTAAAGATGTGTCAAAGCGCCTGATCGACGCAACCCGTATCCATAATGCTGGCCTGTACTTGGCACAAAGATTAAGCATTGCCATTCAACGTGGCAATGCTGCCAGCATTTTGGGAACTATGCCCACTGGTAGCGGTTTGTTAGATTAGTGTAGTTTTAAGTAAGCTTGTAAGTTCGTTAGTTTATAGTATGTGATTTGTATGATTAAGTTATTATTAAGATATTTAGGTGTCTTGTAAAATATTTTAAAATGGTTCTTCAAATAAACTTCAACTTTCAATAGGCTCATATTAAAATGACAAATTTTGTTGTATGGTAGGCCTGAAGAGGTCGTACTTAACGTTTTCTATTCGATGACGATACGAAAGTTAATGTCAATGTCAACGCCCTAGGATATTTGAGTACTAAATACGGACACGTGGCGCTGATTCCAATTTTTTTTTTATTGCCGTCGACGGGCAATCAGGCAGACAGCCCACCTGATGGGAAGTGGTCACCGCCGCCTATGGTCATTTGCAACACCAGACGCGTCACCAATGCGTTGCCGGTCTCGAAGAAATTAAATGATACCCCTTTTAAAAAGCCCCATATTGTAGCGCGTTGGGAAAGTCTCAGCAGGAAGCCATACACATATACCGGTGACTTCAAATAATTATGCATTTAAGTGAAAGAAGAAAAAAATTACTTGCTTGCTTGTTAACAATGAAAGATACGCAAAAGTAAAAACATTCACAAGCGACTACTTTTTTTACACTAAGTAAATACGTTTCAATATTGTATGGGCAATCTTCATAGGAAGAAAAGAGAAAACTGTCAAACCTTTCCACGTTTTAAACAGTTAATTACATTATTTAATATATGATTATGATACGGTTTAAAACAAAAAGGCAGTATACGCTTAAACACTTAGTACTACTAAACTCCCTTTTTCTTTTGAAGGGCAGAAAAGCATTTACATTTATCATCACGACAAAATTAAATACTCTAGTTGTAGAGCCCATCTTTTATTCCAGTCTAAATTTTATTATTATTCAGGTTTCCTTTCTTTTTTAAGTTTTTAATAAGAGCCGGCGATAATGATACCACTGGAATTGACGTCCCGGGAAGTTAAGTCAGAGTTATCTTTGTAGGAGAGGCCGGGAACAATGGATTCCTGGAAGGTATCGTACCTTTCAGGAGTCTATTGAATGACTTGGCGTGAAAAGGTTTTGATTAATTTTGATTTGTTGTTTTTATTAGGCTGGTATTGGCAGAGTATTTCTATAAGCTTTAATTAAATTGAAATGTTGAATGCGTGAAGATGGGCCTCTATTCTACAACGAAGAACAATATTCCTTTTGACTTGTCATGGTATCGTCAACGCTTTTATAGCTCTTATTTTACTTGACAGTAATGGCAGTCAAGTTGAAAACAATACCATATTAAAAACAATATTGTTTAACCTGAATAATCTGTGGACAGACACACAAATAATGGATCTATCACCAAACTAAGCTAAGGCTTGTATAGGGAATGCAATTTAACCGGTTATTAACCGTTTTTATATGAAAATAACCGGTTAAAACCAGTTATAACCGGTTATTTGCATTCCCTAGGCTTGTAGTATGGGTACCAATCTATTCATAGATAAGCATATTTGCATAGATTACAAAATACTCACAGAAATATGGAAGATATTTAAAACTCAGGGACATATAGATATTAGTGCGAATCAATTCAATAATCAAAAGTAATGAGCGCTTGTATTTATTGGATGTAAGTCTTGGTTGTTTTAAATCATGTATTTGTATATTATGATGCCTGAAACCTTTATAATCCAATCCTAGATACTATTTAAAAACTGTCAATTTATGTGAAATAGCTCCTGGTCCTTCATGTTTTTAATTACCAACATTAAAACTTACCTAATTATTTTAAACACTTAACCCTCACATAAGGGCACCCATCTTTAACGAGCCCTTTGTAAATTTTCAATTCTCTCATTAAAATATCCGCTTAAAACATGTTTTTAAGTACATAAATAAACAAGGTAACAAAAGCAACCTGGCCATTAAGTGATATACTCCGGCTAAGCTACGGTATTTACTTCGCAGACACCTCCGCCCTAATAAGCAATCGGAAAAACAATCTCCTGGTGATAGCGATCTCTTTATGAGCTCTCAAGATATAAATTAAGAGGGGAATAATGGTAAAGGGCGGTAGCTTGGTTTTTGAAAGATACTACTATGTTGAAGTTAGGAAATTGTGTATTTGCTATTTGTAAATTTAGTTCATACGGTTGGATAGCACTTTGTTTCATTATTATCTTGTGTACCTAACTATAAAGTTTTGGTTTTATCTGGATAAGTTAAAAACATAAATACTCGAAACTCGAATAAATACACAGTAAATAAAGTGAACTGTCTGTAAAGTTACGCTATAACAACAAAGTATTCTAATTTTATTTGGTTTCGGTGTTGTGTCAGTAAATTACACCGGCTATATATAAATATAATTGCAACTATGTTCGCAAATATTTATTTATGTATCCCTTCAAATAAGTACTTAACTAAACTGAACTTTACTGTATCTATTATCGGTACTTATAAGATACAACATTTACACAAGTACCCCTGTTCTTCATTATTTCAATTAACAGAAAAATAATTATCTTCTTATTCAAAAACGCACTAAAGCTGAAGTATAATAAAATTAAAACATGGTACGTTCTTATCATATTCTTGTTGTACTTAACTTTTAATTGATACTCAACTAATATAAATGAAATGTCAATTTAGTTTGTAAGTTTTATCGTATTGGAAAACCTTAATAAGTAAACAAATAAATAAATATTCTAATTTGACAAAAACTTAATACAATACTTGAAAAAAAAACGTTTCTTATACTATATAAAAATTTATACGGGCTCATTATAAAAGTGACTGCTCTGTACCTATACGCTGTGACAACAAAGTATTAATATTATCTGGTAGTGTCGGTATAAATTAATCCGAGACGCCGGCGCAGCCCGACAATAACTGGATGGAGTTAAACTTGACTGTTTTGTGTTGTAATCATCGACAGACTAGTAAGGATACGTCCAAATAATACTCAGTTTATAAAATGAAAAATAATAATAACTGAGCTAGTTGAAGTATGGTTAAACCTTTTGTAGCGTCCGTTAAAATTGATACCAGCCTCTTTGGACAAGTATAGAGGCATTTCATCTTAGTCCTCAGGATTAACAATGCATTTGCATTCTCAATTCAAATTAAAACTACTAATTTTACCTTGAGTTGGCCTGAGTGCTCGTTTACCCCTTCCATGTCATAAAACAAACTGTCCAAAACATTAAATTTGTAAACAAATGTTTTCTTTAGCTTTGCTTTAAAATTTTCTTGTTCAGTAACTATATAATAGTATATGTTTTGCTTCTTTTTATATTAGTTTTGTCTTTTCTGTTGACTCTCTGACTTTTCAATAAAATAAGTTTCCTGAAACATAATTAGTTTTTTCCAGTCCATTTAACTAGAGTCAATTGTAACATTCAACATAAGTCTACCACTTAATTGTGACCGTACTTAAGCATAATCACCAGCAAATGATAATAATTAACTAACATTGAGCTCGAAACGGTCTAACAAGTCTCTATTACTACAGGTATTAAAGCCTGTTAGCTATTATTAAGTGCAATTACTATGTTTCGTGTGATTCATCATATAAAAATGTTTTTCTTCTTCCTCTTCAATTGCATTGGATAGTATATCATTGCTGATAACAATATATGCATAAAAAACACCCTTAAAAATTAACCTTCAACAAAGTCGCATCCACACTAGTCTACCTTACAACGTTATCCAAGGTATCCTGTTAATTTGTTGACCGTCTCTGCTAATACCGGCATAAACATCAAATATCTAAGGCCCGTGGACCGTGAAATTAACCCATAACTCTGGAAACAACTGTATACGCCCTTTAGGTTTAAAGTGCCTTTAGATTTTTATCATGGGTCCCTAATTTAAGTATCTACTTAGCCAACGATGCGAGTGATAGGATAATGTCATCTACAATAATGTGCACTTCGTTTTTATTTTCTTTTAGATTGTGATTTAAAGCTTTTTCAACATTATTATAAGATTTATATAGTTCGACTACAGTACATTTTCTGAGTCTTAGCCGTTTTGTTTGCGTATTTAAGTAAGTATTATTGTTGTCTGGTACCCATAAAGCCTAGAACTTTAGTGGAGACTGTAAATTGTCAAACATTGTAGGACTCCCTCAGGCAAGGTTAGACCTAGGTCACCAAAAATTGTACGCCGACCATCGGAAGATTGTGATGCGGTTCTTCATTTTACCATCCATTGTATCTACTCACAATATGACAGTAAAATGTTTCAATTTGAATTGGAGGAGGCTGGCAGTAGTTGTATGAGGGAAGCCGAACCTACTCAGAGGCGTATATATGAAGAGGCCTATGTCCAGAAGGGGACTTCTATAGCTAAATGATGATGATTTTTGACAACAGAGTGTGGCCAGTGATACCTAGGGTTCGGATTTTTCATAGTATAATAAGACTAAAGACAGATATGGAGTCGACATTGATATTAAATGTCACTCCATACTCATGCTCACACTCAATCATATGTATATCATTAATACAGAAAATAAAGATCTCCTTTTTAGTGTTACGTATTTGTATTTCTTGACACATTTGACCTTATACAGTATGTAAACTTACTAAAACCATTTGTTTGAATCCGGGCATGTATAGGCGATAAATAAGGTCTTCGTGTATAAATTATTGAAATTCTAACGTTTTTTAGAATTTATAATTGTAATACAAAAAATATCATTTTAGTTATTCATGATTCAATAACATCCTGTATTATTTGTTTCCAATTGTAACATTTGTCATCTGGTTGTCAGGTCAAGGCCAAGTTCAACATTTTCAATGTCAGTTAAAGTAAGGCTATGTGCACACTTCCGATTAAATACGACGTAGATTAGACCAAATGTGGCCGTTATTTGAACCAAGCGACGATGGTTGTTTCAAGTGAACGCTACGCATCAAAATTAAATCTGGATTTTGCCGGGCACGTCGCTTGATTATGTTCGAAGCTTGTACAATCCGCAGCCTCATTTCTTCCTCCGTTCTCGACACTTTTTTTAAATACTAACTGTTTCACCCATCCCCAGAAGAAATAGTCTAGAGGTGTGGGGTTCAGCAAACGTACCATATCATACAACTCCCCGCTTTTCTAGTGCTGAAGCCAAGATTTTCTGTAAAATGGTTGTAGATCCTTTTTTCCGTTCTGACGTCAATACGAGGACGAGGCCCACCACTACTACTACTACTATCCGGTACTGAGCGGAACCGCTCTTTCATTGTCACGCAGTCTGGTAATCGCCCTTATAATTGACAATAAAGTGACACCAGTGAAATTTGAATGACATAAATCTGTCACGACGTAAACATTACACATAGGGTGATACTTTTAGGGTTAACCGACTTTGAAAAAGGTAAGTGTTTATAATTTTTAAACAATGATAAAATTAAAAATATTCGACCCGTACTAGCAAAACATGTGTTAAAACACTTAACTCGACTTGGCTATCAACTGGTTTAAAGAGATGGTTTTAGTTAGTTTACATACTGTATTCATAGCGGTTCATAATCATTTGATTCGTATCTACGCATTGTTATTATCCTGTTACTTTTAATTATCTGGCAATGAAAAAATCTTAAAACGATCACCTTTTATTCATATTAATAATTAAATTGCAGAATGCAATAATTAATTGAGTGTGAGAATTAGTATGACGCGAGTTTTAATTTTAATGTCGACTCCATATCTCGCTATAGTCTTACCGTGCTATGAAAACTCAAAACCCTAGTGATGACATATGAACCATGTCTAAGTAAATGAGGTCCCTCAGAATGGTCCTCATAAGAAGGTTCAAAGCTCCACACATTTCGTTGCACACACCTTTGTTTTAAATCATTATTATAGTGGTGTTGCTTTACCTAAAGATCGCAACCTTTGAATGAGTTTCTTATAAGTATTCTATGCCAACGACACCTGCTGATTGGGTTTCTTACCTGCCAGCTCATAAATATTCGGACTACACTCGTAAGAAAACATTTTACACCCGATGCAAAAATGAAAAGCAATCAAGTCATTCGCGAAACTTTCCCCGTTACCCAACTAAGTTTGTTCAAAACCTTTCGGCTTTTTTGAATATTTGATGATTTCATATTCAAATTTTCGCCTTCGATTTGTAAAGTTCGTACCATGAATTCTCGGGAAGAAATTGAAAGAAACACGTCAATGAGAATTATTTCATTTGATATGTTAATGTTCGTGTATTTAGCATTAAATATGTTTAAAGAACTTGTTATTGAATTTGGAAACGAGGCAGTCAATTTGTTACAAGCCAATACTTTGTATGTAAAAGCCATAATTTACTTTAGAATATGTACTTTTTTAAAGACACAACAACACCGTGCCAAGTCTATTATTGTAAGTATTATTTTGTAAGAATTATGTTGTTTGTCACATAAAATTTAATTTTCTTCAATTTTCAAATATGGGTTTGAGGTTGCATTCGGGAAAAATAAAGACTTAATTATGCACTAATTAACTACGCGTCAGATGTAAAGCCAGTCTATAAAATAATCATGTAAACGTTTAGAAATGGTCCTAAGCTACTCTGAAAATAATAATAATATTTTTAGAATTTGCTACATTAAAGCAGAACCAACTAAGCGTTCGTTGCAGACACTGCAAAGTCGCGTCTTACTTCCCTCAAAAATATTATCTCAAATATCCACAATTTCTCAAAACTTTGTGCGACGAAAACTGCTTCTATATTTGTAGTTGGAAAAAAGCAGTTCATAAACTTGTTGAAACGTTTTCATAGTAAAGCGAATTTGTGAAGTTACAGTCCAACTGGACTTCGTGGAATTGAATTAAAATGTTACAATTTATGGGTGGGCGGGGGTCATAAATTTCCTTTCCTAATTGGCTTTGTCGAGTTCTCGCGCCGTAAAAGAGTTTACGGCTCAATAGCACACTTTATTAAATACTAGCTTTCGACCCCGGTTTACATTGGCACGTGAACTGGAAGAAAAGGGGGGTGAAGTGTGAAGAGAGACGAGGAAGAGAGATTTGAGTATCCAACACTCTTACTAACCAAACAAAATGATACAACGCTTTAGGGGTTAATAAGTATTGTTTTTTTTAATTCAAAGGGCTTTAAAGCTAATATAGCCACACCTAAACACATACAAAAGGCACCCTATAGTTACATTCAACAAGGTTTCAATTCCAATGTCACTAAAACAGGCTCTCTATTCAACACGGTAAAAACAATATCGTTTTTGATCTGTTATCGTATTGTCACCGTTTTGATAGCTCTTATTTACTTGACAGTAATGGCGTCTGACGTCATAACAATACCATAACAGGTCAACTACGATATCGTTTTTACCGTTGGGAATAGAGGCGCAGGTATTGGGTCTTACGAGGACGCGATAGCTCTCGAGGCGCTCCGGATTGTTACTCGTCTCTCACTCGCTTTCATATCCTCTTATTAAGAACGAGTGAGAGAGAAGTACAGTGTACAGTGGTCACAGACGGTAATTATGTTTGCTTTTAGAACTTATAAATTAATGTTTAACTTATTTTATTTTATTTTATTTTATTACTTATTTTTATTTATTAATAATAATAATTAATAAATAAAATAGATAATAATAATAATAAAATATTAATAATAATTATTAATAAATAAGTTAAATATTAATTTATGTTAATTTAATTTATTTTAGAATTATTCTAAAATCCATCGTAAGTTTAATGCTACTACATATTTGTACCGATATCGTCGTATGTTCAATACGACATTGATTTATTGACTGATTTTCAGCATTAGGTACTGCCCACCGATAAGCTAATTGAGGAAGCAAAATTAACAGGAACTTATAAATACGATGTGATGTGTGATCTTGTACTACATGCGATGTGATGATGTACAGTCAGCAGCAGAAGTAGCTACGCAACCGAAGAGGTCAAAATGATCTGCACTCGACTCTATTGTAAAGAGAATACGTCGTGTCTAGATCATTTTGAGCATGTTATTCTGCTTAGCTACTTTTGATGCTGACTGTAATTATTGAACCTTGTGTTGTGATGTAATTATGAACCTTGAACCCACAAGCCTCAAAATTGTACACCTACATAATGACGTTAATTTTGACCTCGTACAGTAAAACTGTGAAACGATCTCTCTTCTACGGTATTTTCTAACAGAGACAATATGAAGGCCTTCAAAAATCCAGCTGGCTAGCAACAGATCTTGAGTTGCAGATGTGTATATGTTTGTGTGTATTCTCTTTACTATACAAAAATAAAAATTAATTCAAAACACAGATAATATAAAAAAGTGTAATTAAAGGGGAAGTTATCCCTTTAAAGGTGTTTTTTTTATAGTTGTTCATGGCCGGCAGTGATTACCTACTCTCCGTCGGGTAACTAATTCTCATACTCAACCATTTAATTTTCATTTTTTTTATTTTTATTAAACTATTGTTATAAACCGAATTTACTTTAAGGCTGACATTGCAAAATTTAATAAATGTCTATTGTGTAGATTAGGTTAGGTTAGGTTTAAGATGTTCGTTTGACTTTCTCACATATAAAAAAAGCCGCAGTAAAGTTGGCCCATGTATAAAATACACATGGGCCACTAGAAGTTACTAATTAGATACAAAAGGTAGGTACCTATGGTGGTAGCATTTAGTGGTGGAAGAACCTTGCGCAGGGGCCGTCCGGATGGCTTACCACCATCTGATTATTGAACATACTTACCACCTAGAAGCAGTACGAGTATGTGCATTGTTTTGTAATGGTGGTGGGATAAGAGAACAAATGACTAGCTTTCAACTTGGCCCTTACAGTTGGTAACATTTTTGCATTGCTGTCTTGAGATTGTAATCTTGGGTCTCAGATTCCAATTTCTATAAGGCATGTATGATTGTTTGCCTTTTCCATGTCAAAAGAAAGTGGACTTAGCAAGTGAATGAATAATTTAACCTATTACTACAACGTAGATCTAACTCTCGAGTAACGTGGATTAAAAAACAAGTCTTAAGTATCCAACAAGGATAAAAAGAAAAACACTTAGGGCGATTAATTATGTCTTCCAGGACGGTAGACTTATTATACAAAAGATAATGAATGTCATTCCTGTAGCGTTACAGCTTCATTCCGCAGAAATTGGTAAACTAAAGAAAAACGGGTCTAATAAAATTTATTATTGATTGCACCGGGAAAAAGATAAAATTAGTTTCTTGGTACATTGTGTTAGTATAATCTTTACTAGAAACATTTACAAAAAAAAAAGTATCGACGTAGAATTTAGTACAGGCAAAGCTTACAGCCTGGAGACGAACTTAAGGAACTTTTTATCTGGAAAAAAACCGTATTGTTCCCGATGGATTAGTCGTCAATAACATCTACGTAGACTGAGTTAGGAGCAAAAAAGCTAGTGTTTAAATATATCTTTAAAAACGGGAGTTATTTTTTAGGTATATCCCAGAAACGGGTGGTTTTTAGGCCTCAGGCATGCACTGTGTGTTGCTAATAAATAACAAACGTAATGCATTCAACATTGTAAACTCCAACAGTCACATAAATAAACCTACCGCTTTAGTAGAATTTGCAAATACCTGCCCAAAAGTAAAGGTAGCATTTTGTGTTTCAAAATGTAATGCTATGCATATTGCAGCAGTACGGAATAGCTCCGAAAACGATCTTGGGCTCTTTTCTACTCGGTAAAAACGAATTGCATTTGATACGTTATCGTATTGTCAACGTTATTACAGCTCTTATTGATTTATAGTGATAAGAGTTAAAATTAACCTTTCATATTTTTGCATGTCAAAGGCAATATGGTGTCAGCGAGATGAATATTATAGTGCCTCCGATCGAAGGACCCGACTTTCGGTTTACTTTTCTTTTATTCATTCCCATACGCTCTAATGCTAGTATAACCGATTTTTCCTGAACCCAAAAGACTTAAGATTTAAATTATTTCTCTGAAGCAGAAGGAGAAATATATAACTTTATAAATACAGTGTTTGCATTGAATTTAAGGGCTGGGAAGCAGTCGAAGAGTTTTCGAGTGGCGTCCGCGTACCGGAAGACGCAGTGTGGGTAGACCTTCAACAAGGGAAACCAAAGACGTGGCTAAGGTTACTGGAAACCGATGGATGCAAGTGGTGCAGGGCCGGTCTTTGTGGCAAAACTTGGAGGAGGCCTATGTAGAGCAATAGAAGTCTTTCGGCTGAACTGATGAGGCGTGTTCGTGGATAAAAACATTTATTACCGGAATTAAGTCTCTCAGTTGCTCAAATCTTCAATAGCCTACTGTCCTATAAGGACACCTTGTGTCACTCTCTAAGTATCCGAGGTAGGTTTTTATTATTTACATAAACATTTACAAAAACCTTAGTTATTCGCTGGGTACGGTCAGCCTTATAAGAAGCTGCACACTTTAGTGTTTTGTCACTTTAACGTCATGTTTGAACTGCTGCACTAATCTGTCAAAGGCCTTAAAGCGACAAGGTACAAAAGTGTGCAGCTTCTTATAAGGCCGACTGTACTGAGCTAGTGTTGTAGTTAGCCTGTGTCACAGGATCCACATTATCCAGGTTATTAGTTACAGTTGAAAATATTAATCTAGATCGTACAAATGTATAAATTTTCATCTTAGACAGAAACAATTAATAAACACATCGTAACTCTCAAATACAATTACAGATTTTGCATGTCTGTATATACTATAATTATATAAGGATCTGATGTTTTGTGCAATAGAGATTCATCATCATTCTCCTGCACCTATCCCAAATTATTAGGGGTCGGCGCAATTGTAACTTTGCTCAGCTCAATAGAGATTAAAAACCGTAATAAACTAAAATTTACATTATATAAAATAACAGAGAAGACTGTTAAAGACGATAGAAAACAGAAGAAGAAATATAAAAGGGTACGTTGATAATTTCTTGAAAAAATAATTAGAAGAAAAAAATTAAGGCAAAAGAGGCAGAGCAGGGCGACCCAGACGAAATTACTTTGAGCAAGTGAAAGATAATGTTAAGGTTGTGTCTTAAGAAGATATCAAAAATCTAGCAAAGAATAGAGAAGAACACCAGCATAGCTTTCAAGTTATGTTTATAAAATATTAAAGAAATAAATAAAGAGTCATTAAGTCAGCACTCGACTTAAAGCTGCATAAAATTTAATGAACGTTTGTACTGGATATGAGTCTGTTAAACCAACTATACAGTTAACTTTAGATTACTTAGAACGCAGTTAAAGACACACAAAACTTTATTAACTCATCCAGAGTGAAGGCAACAAATAAAATTTGTTATTTGAAACTAAACAGACGTTAGGTCAGTCGTATTCTCTCGTAACGTTCCTTTTACGACGCTCCGCGACTGATTATATGTGTACGATCTCCTATTTGTTACTTCAACTCAACGGCACCCTAGCGGATAAAAGTGCCATTATGAACGAGTTGAAATTTAATTTTGGCATACCAAATTCACCGTTGAAAATGTTAAGTAATACATTCATAGTATTTTTAAATGCACGAGCTGTTTTGGAAATTATATTGAAGTTAAAGCGCTGTATTAAAAACTGATTTCGAGTGAGAAGTTTATGTTAGAACTCGTTAAAGTAAATGTCAGGTCATATTATAAAACTGACATTTCTGACGTGTCTTGAGATAGGCATCTTACTGAATATTAGTTTATTAATTTGGCACAAGGTTAGGAATAAATATGTAAAATACTTTATCTACATCCATATCATAATTTCCATATAATATGTTCAGAAGCGATAAGCAAATGCCCTACATTATGTTACCTGTATCTGTGGTTGTACTTTAATGTTAACATTAAAGTATTACATGTCATTAAAGTATCGGTTATCGCTGTAGTTGCATCTTAATGTTCACTTTACAGTATCGGTGACCCACACTTTAATGCGAACATTAAGCTGCAGGTACATTAAGATGCAGGGTAACGACGGATACAGGTTTCTCACATATTGTAGAAAACTTATGATTATGTATGTAGATAAAGTTAGTAAAAGTAGTTTCATAAAACCACACTCGTGTATAATGCCTCTCATTATCGACCAGTCACATAAATAACTATTACGCACGACTACAAAGAGATGTATCTACTTTTGGATCTTATTACCATGCAAGGTGAAAAACTGGATATATATCTGTTGTCGACTGTATTTATAATGCACAAAAACATAAGTTTAAGAAAAAAAACAATTTCAACAGTACTTGTAAATGGAAGCTTTCACACCGTATCCAAACTGAATCTAATAATATACAATTCTCGTATAACAAAACTTCCGAAACGACTTGACTGATTCGTATGAAATTTTATGTGTATATTCAGAAGGTCTAAGAAAAGGACGTAAAGTATATTTTTTAAGGTTAGTATAAAAAAAACTCACCTGGACGGCGCCGGACGCGGAGCTAGTAATTATTATAAAAAAATCATTAAGTTTGGCCATTTTAGCTTTTGGATTTAAGAGATCTCAGCTTCGAAAGAAGGGGTCGCTATAATCGAATATTTTATCTATTTAAATTATTATTCGCAACTCAACGAAAATTGGATTCTTTTCTCTATTAAACCTTCACCTTTACACAGGCACTGAGCACAATAAAGGATCAAGGACTTAAAAGATATAAAAGATAAGATAAACATCAAAATTGAGCATGCCGTAAAGAACGCCCCGTAAAAGATCGTACGCGGTTCCCGGGCTTTAAGAATCACGCTACATTTCGTTATCCCGCGTATTTTCTTACTGCGGGTACTTTATCCGGAATAATTTTCAATAAAACATGTGTGTACTCGACTCTCCTTCATAAACAGTACAGTACTACGAGTATTCGGGTTACACGGGAGATAATTTTTTTGAGAAAATCGATTTACTGTTGGGTATAGTCCCATAGTTTTTGCTGTTTGCCGTTTACTAAAAGCGTACGGTAATTTTTTAGGGTTCCGTACCCAAAGGATAAAAACGGGACCCTATTACTAAGACTCCGCTGTTTGTCTGTCACCACGCTGTATCTCGTGAACCGTGACAGCTAGACAGTTTAAATTTTCACAGATGATGTATTTCTGTTACTACACCACAATTACTAAAAACAATAAAATAAATATTTAAGTGTGGCTCTCATACAACAAACGTGTTTTTTTTTTCGTTTTTTATAATAAATGTCTAATGTTGTATAGATAATAGTACGTGACCCTTCGTGCGCGAGTCTGACTCGCACTTGGCCGGTTTTTTAGTGGTGGTATAAGTCCGTCCGGATCCGGATTTATTATTTGAGTAGCTTAGTTTTATTTTAATTTAAATAAGTATAGTTTTAACTTTTATTTGTATTAATTTAGTAAATAATTATTAAAAAAAAAAACTTTTGGTAGTCACAAATCTAACCTAACCTAACCTACGTAATTAATATTTAAGATATCCTAAAAATATCATGGTTTCAGTAGAAAATAGCGTTCGTTGAAATAATCCAATCGATCAAATGAAATTCGATAAAATGATAAATTACCGTTGTTACATACATACGAGAACATAAATAAATCAGTTCCTGAAACCAATAGTACATCTCTGGATATCGAATGAAACACGATCGTAAAACGAACGCACCTTTTTACGATAACTCTGAAATAACTCGGGATGACTCGGGATAACTCGGAATAACTCGGAACGGCTCGGAACATGTAACTGGTGTGACTGCTAATGGGAAACCTTTGCTGGCCGCTTCGTATTTTTATTGATGTTTTTTAGGGTTCCGTAATCAAAAGCCGTGTATCCATTTGAGCAGAGTCAGTCTCAGTTTGAGGCTGCTCGCTCTTAGGCACGTTGCGGATTCGCTCGAAGCGAGTCGCCTCTGCGCGCAATGTGCGCAATTTAGACGCCCGTCTCCATCAAATGCTCGGACTGAGGCTAATTTGAACACCGCTAAAAAACTGAAAAAATATGGCTCGGCTCGCGGTGACGAATTTGCCTCGTGTCGCTGCGTGCCTCAGGTTGAGGCAGCGTCTCCACTTGCGCGGCCTATGAGCGAAGCAGCTGCTCGACCCGAGGCTGCCTCTAGTGGATACGTGGCTAAAGGGTGTCAACGTGACCCTGTTATTAAGCCTCCACAGTTCATCTGTCTGGCTGTCAGCGGGCTGTACTGCCATCCTAAGCCAATAGGCAGTATGTCGGAAACAACTCCTGTACCAATATTAACCTTATCATTAATAAGCTAGAGTTAAAACTGCTTTGGTTCATGAATGTGAGATACTACTTACTGGCTTGGGAGGGCAGTGTAGTTCATAAACCGTAATTGGTAGACAGTTGAATTTTTAAAAACAGTGTGTATTTATATTGACGCTATAACAACAAAATATTCAAAATAAAATTGAATGAAAAATTAAACACGTGATTATCTAGTTGTTATTTGCTCGAATATAATAATCACTGTATTGAAAAATATTATGAAGAGTATGAAGAGTGATCATTATGATGTAAAATGGTATGTGAAAAATTTTGGGAGTTCCAATAATCGTAGTTGCAATTTTTATATGAACTTTGGCGCACCCGTGTTTATGACTATAACTACTAAAATAACAAATAATATAAAATTAAAATAGTCATAAATTAAAGGGTAAAATACCCCAAACAACAAAACGTGTTATTTGGTCGATTTAATGATAAGGTGGTAGGTACGGAACCCTTCGTGTCAGAGTCCGTTTTTTATTGATGTTTTATTATTTTTAAATTGGCAGCACTCTCATCTCGTGATAATTTGAATTTGGAATTCGAATTACATTGCATGAGGTTTATTTGTTAAGGAGGTTACTTCAAACAATATTAATGAGATATTGCCAGAAAATATTGCTGTGTATTTTTATACATTTAGTGGTGGCAGGATCCTGTGCAGAGTCCGTCTGGATTGCTATCACCATCTTATCCTTTAACTTACCGCAAGCAGCAGTGTTCATATTGATGTGTTCCAGTGTGGGAATAAGACAACCGGGGAAATTACTAGCATAGAGGAATTTCATCTTTGTCCAGAGTTGGCAACGCATTAGCGGTTTGAGGATTGCAGTCTTTAGATTGTAGTCCTGAGATTGCAAACGTCTATGGGTCCAAATCCCAAATACTATCAGGAGGCCTGTGTGCTCGTTTGCCTTCGGCGTAACTTAAAAAATAAACGTATCGCTTAAAACTAGACAAGAGCCTTTTTCTGTAGGTGCTATATAGTGATATACAGACATTCTAATATAGGGAAATATATATATAGAAACGAAATGAAATGGAAATGAAAATGAAAATGAAAAATTCCGTTGCCGGGAATCAAACTCATCGAACGCTGGACCGCTAGCTTTGCAATATCACTTGAAACACTAAACGATCTCTATACGGTTTTTTATGCGTGATATGATAAGTGTAGACTTAGTTTTCGTTTCTTTACTTGGCAAGCGATTAAACGTTGTATCTATTTCTAAAGAAATCATTCGATGACGAAATCGCCAGATCATTAGCCTGATCTATATTCTAACTAATATTAAATATGTGAACGCGTTTGTGTGGTTTGTTTTTCTTCTCTGTTCAACGCTTCAAGGAAACAATGTGATATTTTTTTTTAATTTATAGCTCTTGTGTACTTTTTAGTTAAGATAATTAGACAGTACATACATACATAATTACATAAACTCACGCCTTCATTCCCAGAGTGGGGTAGGTAGAGCCACAGACTCACCAACAACTCCAAAAACTTGTTGATAATTCTGTGACCACATTTTGCACAACCAGGCTAAGATGTTATCCAGTGTATTAGTGACAGGTTGCAAACCCATCGCCTAACAGCACTACACAGCCTTTATTTCCTTAGTCGTCTCTTACGACATCCACGGGAAGACATGGAGTGGCAACATTCTAAAACCCGGCACCCACACGGTTGATAATTAGACAGTTTCCAAGGAAAAAGCGACAAAAGGGATTTTTAAGCGAACGAAGTCGCGGGCAAGCGCTAGTACATATTATCATATAAAGGCTACGTATTACGCAGCAGCTGACGTCATCATGTCAACATTTTAATTTGATGACGTCCAACCGTTACAATGAGGCCAAATTATCGTTGACAGCCTGTTAATGGCCACGGCTGAAAATACAATGACGCATGGATGAGGTATTAAATAAGGCATCAAAATTACTGATGCGAATTCGTTCGCGCAGAGTTCGATTATCATGCTCGTGAGTAGTTACTCAGCTCGCTATCGCTGTCACCCTCATTCTGGCATCTGTTAATATTTTTTTGTCATGCCTAATATGGCTGCGTTTATCGCGTGACAAAATTTGGATAAATCATCCGTCACTTTCTGACACATATATAAGTACGAGAGTGACGGATATGTTTTATCCACATGTTGTCACGCGTTAAACGCAACCATACTAGGCCTGCAGATTGTGAAAGCGATAAATATACGAGTACTAATGAATGCCCTAGTTTTACTGTACATATAATTCCCATATCGTTAACCGTATATGTCAGAACCAGTCTGTACAAACGAATCCTGGTTACTATGTGAACCGTGAGCGACTTTTAAAGACCTTTGTATGGCGATTCTGCGATAGAGGCGTTTTTATCGTGTTTTTTTGCCACGTTTTATGCCTACAACATACCCCGCAGTCATTCACGCGCTTCACGCTTCGTTCGATTAACCCCCGAGCTACGAATACATTACTGGTGCATGGTTTAGTCCAGAAATATAAGAGTTACTAAGGCTTCTTAAATATAAGGCGAAAAGTAAAATCACCACTGTATAGCATTGGTGTATAAAGGTCTTTGCTTACGGCGGCGTCGTTGATCGGGTCGCCACCTTCCCGAACACATGGTTGAGGGAGGCGATGGCTGAAATACGCGTCATACTCGTGAACGGGTGCTGTCTGTGGGGTCCGGTCTGTTCACGCTTGCAAGGACCTGTTTTCCAATTTAGTTGTCTAAAATTATCGTTCCTGACGTAGAGACCTCGTCATGTTGTTCTCCTAGTCATTATTTATAATTTCATTTAATTGACCTTACATTTGTAATTATATTATTTGTGTTAGTTTTAAAAATAAGGATTCATTACTTTATTACCTTGTAATGTTACTTTTAAGTATTATTGTATTTTATGATTGAAAAAAATGACCTTCTGCTGGAGTTTCTTGCGGCGCTTCTACTCCGCAATGATGGTCTTGTCCGAAGCGCTAGTAGATTCATGTGGCCAATTTACTGAATAAATATTTTGAATTTTGAATTTGAATTTTGACGCATCCGGCGTTGCAAATGTCCATGGGCGACGGTGACCACTTCCGTTGTCAGTCGATGGCAAATAAAATATACAGGGTGTTAGGCAGAAGGTTGGTAAAACTTCAGGGACTAACACTGTAGGTCATACTCATCAACTTTCATTATGGGACCAACATCCAAATCGCGAAAAAAAAACTGCTGTTCCATACAAACTTTCAGAGTTAAACAGCCGAAACGTATGGAAAAGCTGTTTTTTTTTTCGCTATTTGCGTAGAGATTATTGCGTACCTTCCAGAACGCTGCCCACCGAGACGGACCATTGACCTCTTTCTCAAAGTTGGCTCTAACTGGACAGTTTCAAGACGACAGACAATTTCAAGCGCTAAGCCTCCGATTATTACAGGAGTTACTTTCACATTTATAATATTATTATGGATGGATGGATTGTTTGTAACGTTGTTTTAGAATATTTTACAGATTTAATATATTCATAAGCCCGTCGGTGTACACAGGCTATCGGCAAAAGACAGGGTGTAGCTTTCAGGCTCTTGGAGTTTTTTTTGTCTAAATGTATTTTTTTTTATCGTTCGACCAGTAAATATGGATTTATAAATAAAATGTTGCATTTGTAATCTTTAGGTTGCGTTTCAACCAGAGATGCGTATTAATGTGTTTTCTTACATTTGACACCTCGCGACACCTCGCTCCGATTGTCAAATGGAAACGCACCCTTATGAAATCAAAGTTTCCTTTTTATATCAAGATACTTTGATCAAAATTCCAAGTACAAAAGTACAATTAATCTAGAATGTTAACATTTGTTTAGTCCCGGTTTATATAATTTTTTCAAGTTCAAAAACTTACACACTGCCGGTTGTGTACAAGACTACAGAAACTAGTCTAGCTAGTGAAACGTCAAGTACAGCTCACGTATGAAACTACACTGATGATAAGTAAAGTAACCCATTATCAAACTAATCGACTGATCTAGATACAATATGGTCACTTTTTTTTTTGCGTATTTGAGTGTCCCACTCTTGTTCAAAGGGCTCTCCCCAAGATCTCCACGAGTCCCTGTATGCTGCTTCTTCCTAACAGTTATTGAGAAATTCTTCCAAGTCGTCTCGCCATCTGAGTCCCTGCCTGCCCCGTCTGTGTCGACCATCTTGCGGCACCCAATTCCTTTACTGAAACTGGTAAAAATCCTTAAAACACTCCTAAGCATACACTTCATGTACAGGTACAAATTCCCATGCTTTGCATACGTATCGGCTAAAAATACCCATCAGGTTGAAATAAAAATGTTGCCTGCATTTCAGATATTACCCCCACGAATTTTCGCGAATCCACGACGGAGCTCGATGTTATTTGAATGTGCGTTCCATTCGGCCATTTTGTGAACGCGAATGGGAAAAAATGCAGCTACGGCAAAAATTCGTACCATTTGAGCAACTATGAGTATGACCCGGGCCTGATTGAGTACGTATGAAACGACCAAGTATTTGTACCTGGACCTAGTATTTTAGCTGTTCCTATTTGAATTTGGAATCCAAGGTTTAATTAAGTTGCACTTTTGATCGTATTTTCGTTTGAGAGGAATGAACTGGGATTTGTTGGTGCAATTTTTATTTGAATAATATTTTACTGAGTTCATTTTAAACTTCGTTGTACAGAATCAAATGTTGAAAATAGGTTAACTGGATCATTATTTCTCAGTTTTATTTTAAAACTGGGCACTAAATGAAGGCTTGTCAAACGATTGGATTTAGAAACGTGGAACTCTAATTGAAACTAAACGTACTTTTATCCGGTTTTTTTAGAAATAACAGGTTACAGATAAAGTATAGAGGGTTTTGCTTCTACACTGTCTATAAATGTTATTTTTAACCGACTTCAAAACAGAATGAGGTTCTATGTTCCGATGTTTGTATTTTTTTATTTATGTTCACATTTCTACGTCAATCGTAGACCGAGGTGCTCCCATTGTCACTGAACCGTTATCTGATAAAGGAATCCGTGAGGAATTGAGGGAACTCCTCAAATATTATAGTCATACATTAAAGCGAATTTAATATTTTCAGTGAGAAGTCCGGCATTTTGTATTCAGAAAGTATCATTTGGTGAAGTGGAACATGATGAAGACCACAAAGGCCACCGGAACTCCTCAACGGTACCTATTTCAAGGGTAGCAATAACACATCTTGATTAAGAAAGTTGAGCGACTATGACGAAGCACATTTAAAAAGTTTAAATATAATGATTATGACGTTCCCGCGGCGTTGCTTGCGGCAAGCTTGAAATGTGTCTTGAAATTGAGAAGTGGAACCACATAAAAGCATAACATGAACAATAAAAACATAAAATAAAGTGAAAACTTTGTTAAATATTACTTAACTAACTACGCAGTAAAAATCTGTGGCTTAAATTGAATTTTTAACTAAAATAATCATACCTCAGAACTTTTTGTTTGGTTTCAATGTAAAGCAAACATTATTTATATTCAAGTTATTTTATAAAGTTCATAATAATTATCATGGATGATTTAACTCTTTCGCAAAGCTAATAATAATATTTAACCTGATCAAATAAATTAAACTAGATCCGATTACTTTAATAAAATAAGCATAAGTAAAAAATACGTACGTGACAGATTTTATTGTCATTTTGAGTTACAAAAATAATCTGTGTATGAATACGGTTTAAAGTTTAACGTCACTATAATTGGGTTTTAGTATAATTTAGCAATTTTTATAAATATTTCGGCTGCCCAACTATTTAAATAACTTATCTTATTTATCTTTAATAAATAAATGACTTAAATTCCTTTCAGTAAGGCTTTTCATAACTTTTCAAAGGATTTGACTTTGATCTTTTTGAATAAAACGTAATCTCCTATCAGGATCGTATGGTAAATTCTTTAAAATTAAATTCAAATGTTCAAAAGTTTTGATGTTTTTGACAAAAAAAACCTTTGTAATTCTTATATTTGATCAGGTTCACAATCTGTAAAGATATTGCGTAAAACACCATAAAAAATTCAAAATTAAGTAAATTTAAATAGGGCAGAATTAGTACGTATATGAAACGACTAATATGATGAAAAATGTCGTCGGACACGCGGTGTGGGCGATTATCGATTATTAATTTATCCTCTCCTCTTTAAATTGATCGTTGGCGGTGCCAGCCTGATCAATTAGCCTTTTTTCCACCTAGATACTAATATTTTTAACCCTTGACGCAAAAAGAGGGATTTTATACGTTTAATGTGTTACCGTGTGGTGCCGGGTTTTAGAATGTTGCCACTCCATGTCTTCCCGTGGATGTCGTAAGAGACGACTAAGGAAATTAAGGCTGTGTAGTGCTGTTAGGCGATGGGTTTGCAACCTGTCACTAATACACTGGATAACATCTTAGCCTGGTTGTGCAAAATGTGGTTACAGAATTATCAACAAGTTTTTGGAGTTGTTGGTGAGTCTGTGGCTCTGCCTACCCCACTCTGGAAATGAAGGCGTGAGTTTATGTATGTATGTATGTGTGTCTATGTATGTGTGAATCTGTGTGCCCTGTGTTTATCACTATTCCCTCAAGAACTGTTCAATGTTTCGCTACTCCTCGAGACACGGTCAAACTTTACGGTAAACATAGTACGCTTTGTCCGTCTCTGGCCTAAAAAATTCTGTACCTTTTAAGTTGATTGGGTTTCTTTGCTCTTTGCCAGCTTTTCACATCCTGATACACAACAGGCTTCTGTTTTATTTGGCTGAAGTAAGTATAGGTTTTCCTGTCTCTTTTTCCTTTTGACTTTTAATTCCAATGATCAAAACGAAACTATCCAGCTGTATCAGGCGTCCCATCTACAATCTATAGTTTTCAAAATATGTCTTTTTTCAAAATCTTTTCTATGGTTTTCTTCTCCGTCCATGATTGTAAAAAAAAAAAACAAAAGAAAAATTCGTTTTCCAGCATAACTAAAAAAGAACTAGATCTATCTCCGTCATGGCGGTACACATTGGGTTAGCGAAGGTCACAAACTTTTCTCATTTGGTAACGGACTCGCCCGGACCGTGGCAAAAACTTGAACAATCACTGGCTAACTAATCGCGGTTGTCTGCCACAAGATCATAACAGTACAATATCAGTGGGAATAGAGGACAATATTAGAATATAGGTAAATTAAACAAGTCTAACAACAAGTCTAACGAAAAGCTTTAAAAATCCCGACTGCTGTTTGGATAAGGTCGTCAAAGTAATGTTACTTATCATTTATTTCACGTAAACCATGCTTAAGATAACCTAAAAACAATAAGGTTTCAGCAGAAATTAGCTGTCGATGAAATGAAAATTCGATGAAACAACGCATTCGTGAAATGAGTGTCAGTGATTCAAGGAGCACCCGTGATAAACACATGACCCTCCTCATATGGCTGTCGGGTAGAAACAAAAATCCCGATCCTTTTGCATGAAGGCCTATGTCCAGCAGTGGATGTCTTAATGTTTCTGTCCGTCTGTCTAGCGTCCGTCTATCAGCGAGTTGTATATGAACTGTAATTTGAAGCGTTGAAATTTTCACAAAGTGTGTATTTTTCTTACCGCTATATTTTTTTTTGTAAATATGATAGATTCTAAGAAAAAGTGAGTGTGATATACAGATAGACAGACATAACATGCTGAACCTATAAAAGTTCCTAGTTTGAGTTCGGAACCCTAAAAATGGGGGCTTCATACTAAAATGGTACGGAACCCATCGTGTGAAAGTCCAATTCGCACTTGGCCGGTTTTTAATTGCGTTAAGAATTTGTTTTAGAAATTGACCAGAAAAAAGATATAAAAGTCATTCATTATCCATACAATATCTCAAATAGATAGCTCTTTAACCGACTTCAAAAAAAAGGAGGAGGTTCTCAATTCGTCGGAATATTTTTTTTTTTTTTTTTATGTATGTTCCCCGATTACTCGAAGACTACTGGACCGATTTGAAATTTTTTTTCGGTGTTCGAATGGGTATACTTTCTAGTTGGTCCCATTGTCAGCACGTCACGATCTGATGATGGGATCTTGGAGAAATCAAGGGAACTTCTCAAATATTGTATGCAAACATATAGCGATTTTAGTATTTTTAGTAACAAGTGTAGCATTTGCATTCAGAAAGTGTCACTTGGTGAAGCGGAACTGATGATGAAGACCACAGATGGCCACCGGAACTCCTCAACGGTACCGATTTCAAGGGTGGCGATAAGATATCTCGATTAAGATAGTTGAGCGACTACAACGAAACACATTTAATTGTTTTAAAATGACTATGATTTTCCCGCGGCGTTGCTTGCGGCGAGCTTGAAATGTCTTAAAGTTTCATATATCAACTAAGAAGTGGGACTACATAAGCTTATTATGATCACTAAAAAGTGTAAAATAAAATAAATGTTTTAAAAAACAAAAAACCGCCTTCAAAAATGCAAAAAATAACTTCTACTACTAGGTACTTAGTAGTAGGTACCTATCCTATTAGGTTAGTCTAACTGAAGTCGGCGACCACAATATTTTCAACAAAAAGCCGACTTCAGTTGGACTAACCTAATAGGATAGGTACCTACTACTAAGTACCTAGTAGTAGAAGTTATTTTTTGCATTTTTGAAGGCGGTTTTTTGTTTTTTAAAACATTTATTTTATTTATTTAAAAATTACAGGCCATAAACTTTACCACCCTCATTTTGGGTCAAACTCCACACACCAAACGCCAATCATTTCTAAACGATTCTAAGCAAACTTAAGCTGGTCTATTAAATACAACAAGAACTTATTTCATCTTATAGCAATGAAACCGAAATGAGAAAAGTTCTTTCGACGCTAGTGCAGTTTTGATGGCGGTTCCTCGCTTCATAAGCGGGATTGCGTTTTGTTTGTGCAGATTTATGACTTTGATTTGCTGAAGGTTGTGGATAATTCACTTTATATTCTATGGAATGGTGTACTTTATTGAGAAGTAAATAATAAAACTAGAGTAATATATTGTTTAATGTTGTAGTAGTGGTTTTTAGCTAGTTTGAAGGAGCATTATTGGACTAAATGCAAACCTACATTTTAAAAGTTATTAGTATATTAATATGATATGGCACCTCTTTATATTGTTATTAGATCTTTTAAAAAAAAAGAATTTTTAATCAATGCTTCTTTACTATTCTTCCCTTATGAGCCAATAAACAGTATCTCAGATTAAATTGTCAAAATATATTCAATCCTCTCCTCTTAGTAATGTGGTTGAAATATCTACGAGAGTTTTATTTGAGATTATGCTTTTTAAATAAATAAAGAAATAAAACAATATCAGAGGGCAATCTCTCACAAATTGACCTAGTCCCAAACTAAGCTCTAGGTTTGTACTATGAGTACCTATAGTTGACAAAAATGTCATCTACAATCGTACGGTTGAAGTTCATTTGCACGTCATGATACAACAAGTTCGATTTTCCCTTACAATAATAATTTTATGACAGTGACAATGTTAGGCGATGGGTTTGCAACCTGTCACTAAAATACACTGGATAACATCTTAGCCTGGTTGTGCAAAATGTGGTCACAGAATTGTCAACAAGTTTTTGGAGTTGTTGGTGAGTCTGTGGCTCTGCCTACCCCACTCTGGGAATGAAGGCGTGAGTTTATGTGTGTGTGTGTGTGTGTGTGTGTGTGTGTGACAATGTGTCAACCTTAGTGATAATTCGATATCACAGAAAGTTTTGTCAAAACTGATAGACCACTTTCTTGGCCGACCGTACTAGACAATAATAATAAATTAAATGCACAGAAATGATCCAAGACTCAGAAATAAATACTCGTGCTCATCACACAAATATTCCCCATACCGGGAATCGAATCCGGGACCGCTAGTTCCGTAGGCAGGGTTACTGCCAACTAGCGTTGAAAATGTCGGAAAAAATCAAATGTTTTTTTTGAAATTTATGAATATTTCGTTTTTTTCGGCTTTTTTAGGAAAAATAACAAATGAATAATGACAATTTTTTTTTATTATTATTATTACAGCAACTTTAACAAATTCTACACTAAATCGTTTATTAAATAAACAAAAAGCACTCGGTGGCCTGTTAAAAAAGTTAACGGGTGGTATAAAAAGTTTGCTCCAGTTGTAGTTAGAAGCATGCTTGCGCCCCAGTGGGGTTAGATGAGCAAAGTTGGGTCGCAGCCACTTAGTTTTATAACGGTTCTATAAATGCATTAAAGGGTTAAAGTTAGGCGCAAAGTGTCATATAAACGAGACTTGATAAGTATTGGCATTAGTTCTCAGGCTCTATTCTAACCGCGCTAAACCTTATCGCTTTTAACGTGCTATCGTATTGTCAACGTTACAAAAGATCTTATCTACTTGTTAGGAATGGCGAGACAAAGTATAATAACTTAATAAGGCTCCAGTTTGCGTAAATTTTGATAGGAAATATACTTTTTAGTTTTTTTTTTAGTTATAAGTGTTGATAAATATGTGGCTACTAACAAAATAACTACGTGATCAAATTGATTAAAATATTTTGACATAAAAAACTGTTTAATAAATATTTAATTAATTATTTTTAGGGTTACGTATCAAAATGGTAAAAAATTAACCCTTATGGTGACACTTTGGTGTCTGTCTGTCTGTCTGTTTATCCCTTAAACTATAGAAGCTATCAACTTGAAAATAGGCATTAGTTGTAATAACTCTTGCCCGCATCTGAGTAAAAACAATATGAAATTATGTTTCTCAATATTTGAAAAGGGGTCTAGAATGGGGGGTTGAAAAATCAAAGTGATTTCACTAGAGCAAACGGGGTGTCATTATGAAAGGGCTAAATCTGCAATTATTATTTTTCCGTGGCGTACTTTTTGCTTTATAGCCAAAAATTTACAAAAAATTACCGCTTAGATCCGAAGTTCATAGACCAAAAATCAGAAAAAAACATGATTTAAAGATAATTTTATTAATCATTTAATATTTTACGCGTAAAATAAAATTAAGTGGTCAAATTTTACAGTTTTGGAAAAATTAAGCATCAATAAACTTTAAAAAACTAAAGACAGCCGAGTAGGTACTGTTATTACTACTTTGCTTTGGTTTTACTGTATGTAAATGTTTTAATTTGTTTAGTACTAGCGTCCCGCCCTCGCTTCGCTTCGGTTTATTTGAGTTTTCTGTAACACCCGTACAATAAACCAGCATTTATTATACATGAATACCTTCCTCTAGAATCGCACTATCTATTTAAAAAAAAAACGCATTAAAATCCGTTGCGCAGTTTTAAAGATCTAAGCATACATAGCGACAGATAGACAGCGGGAAGCGACTTTGTTTTATACTATGTAGTGAGTGATATTTTGTTACTTCGTTATTATTGTCTCACACGAAATTGTTTCTACAAAATAGCGAACGTTTTGGTCAATATTCCATTACCTTTACGACAATATTTTCACTAAGATGATGATAAAGCACGGAAAGGCGCTGCGTTACACCTAACGTTTTGACCGTACTCTACTTTCTATCAAAAAAAAACCTATATTATAAATCTTATTATTTACTATCACATTTATTCCGAAGGATATAGGATTGGTATTTCTCTGGGTAATTAGTGGAAGATGTGCCTTTTTGCCTTAGAAGGGTGATGTTACTTGCTTGTGGAATACCAATAGGCTACGTGCGTGTCTTTTATATGGCCATAATAAATATCATTCGTAACCGCTTATATTTATTCGCTGCAGTGAGAGATTACTCTGAAACGTGCGTATGTTAAAGTTCGGTATAGTGCTAAGAGATCCTTTATTTAGAACCAATTTCACCAAACAATGTTAACCACTTAACAGACGATTAGAGCGTTAACAGCTGTCAAAATGTATGAACTAACAGTCAATTAACATTGATTAAATTTAACATCGTTGGTGAAATTGGTACTTAAGGTCATAGTGAGTGTAAGCGCTTACAAATAAACTCATGTATCTAATTAACAATTCAAAACGAAGATTGGTTAGGGCGTGAACTCCTGATCGTAAGGTACTGAGTTCAAACCCCTACTGTCACCATGTGCCAATGATTTTTTCTAACTTAATTACATAGATCGAAGCTCTAAGGGTGAAGAAAAACATCGTTGAAAATCCTGCACATTGGAAGAGCTGAGTGCATAAGAGATGTAGCGAAGACCAGCGTTGGCTTGGCAACCAGCACATGCTGAGTTGAGACCGTTTCGTAACAATTACAATTGTATCTGTCGTTAAAATTACTTGAATTTTTTGATTTGGTTTGAAACTATAAGCGTTCATTGTTGACTACGGAACCCTACAAAGTGTTGTTAATAATAAATAAGGAAACGAGAATTTAGTTTTAATATCCCACTAACCCCATTTGCATTTCAACACACATGAAACTAGTTAATTAACTTCTGAGAATCAAACACCAATCCGCCTTTGAAATCTATTCACCGCCAACCAATAAGTTACTCTGACAGAACGCATCGGATCCCAATCACTAAAAGCCCAATTCTAAAGAGAATAATTATTACAGGCTATTACGCAGAATCCATACGTAAGTCCCTAGTTCCTATTTCTGCCCTGCATTGGGAATTTAATCCTGTATAATGCTTTGATTAATATCAAGTTATTAATCATTCGTATTGCTCAACTATTCGGTCTCGCGGGAACCGATGTTAGTTCCAAATTTGAAATTCGAAATTAGAAATGGATTCACAATATGGCCGACGCGGAATTTTGTCAGTGACACAGGATGGGAATTACGGGATGGGAATTTCCGCTGTGGATTGGATAATGATTATTAATGTTGAGATACGTTGAGCGAGACGTGGGTTTTAAGTCCCGAGGGAATAAGGATAGGGTATAATAAGAGGAGTGAAAATTGTTTGATTGCGAATCAATGAGGTTATTTTGTGATCTGCCATGAATCATAATTGGGTCAGTTTGTCGATTTGAAATACATTAATATTGCTACGGATTATGCTAGTTCACAGTATTTAATACAGGGTGTCCCATAATTGACACGTAACCTTGACAACGGCGATAGCCCACCCCTAGACCTACCAAACCAGCCTAACATGACCTCAGTAAAATTTGCACGGTTTTTGAGATATTGCCAATAATGATAATTAGTTTCTTATGAAAATTATTACCAAAACAAAAAAAAATCAGAAAAAAAAAATTAAAAAAAATGTTAGGCTGGTTTGGTAGGTCTAGGGGCGGGCTATCTCCGGTGTCAGGGTTACGTGTCAATTATGCGACACCCTGTATAGTGATGTAAATTTTATAAACGCACAATAGTTGTGTTTAAAAAATCTAGTACCTATTAAGTATGCTGAGCTGGAACCATTTTGTATCGAGTGACAGTAAGTAGTGGCACTAGTTTTTGTGTATGTTTGATATTTGGTTCTTTTACTTTTGTTAGACGTGTCTATGTAAATATAATATTTTTGCTTTCATTCTTTTTTCTCCTTATCTGTCATTGTGATATTTGCATCTGACGAAAAGTGACAAAACATACTTTAACAAATTATGTAGGTTAATAGTGCGTAGCGGGTTTATCTTTGCGGTTACATTAATAACTGATATTTATACTCTAAATATAGTTTACCTCATTATCATACCTTAAAAAAACACACCGGTTGACTTTCAAAATTTCTGGCATTTTAGATGGTAAGTAAATAATTGAATTGAGTGTACCTTTTTTACCAACAAAACTTTCATCGAATGTATGATACATCAAATGTCACTTCATTAAAAATTATTGTCTGCTAAAACAGTGTTGTTTTCAGGTTACAATAATATTTACGTAGGTAAGGTAAGGTTATTATTATGACTATCATATCCCTTCGAGTGGCAAGCAACCGTATAACGGCTGCTGTCAAAAAACAATTTATACTTTATGACATTAACCCAAATTTCAAATTTAAACTAACTATAGTTTCCTTGCCGCTTGAAGGGTTATGAAATTAAAATATGCAAGGTGCTACGTTCTATGAAATAAGTGTCGACAAAACAAAGGTAAGTATCGACGTTTATTATAGTACAGTCACGGACTTTAATTGATGAACCACTATAGAACTTTGTCGCATAAAACCAACGATAAATTCCTATGTAATTTCTATCTTGTCACTTGACGCTGTCATTATGAAAAGGTTCTATGGTGGGTCAAAATTTAAAGTCCTTGATGGTATGTAACATTAGTATTACGCAGAAAGCAACATTACAAATATTATTTTACTCGTATACTTTAATATTAAACATTATTTCCCCTAAATATATGTTGCCATTAAGCCTTTACCTTAACGGTCCGAAACATTATATTTTTAATTACACATAACATCCCTTAATTAGTGCTTGGCAGCATTCATTTCCCATAAAACTCTGTAATGATGCTACCAAAGCATAATCTGGATTAATTTCGTTTACATATGGCTTATAAGAGTTTCTATAATAATTTTCATATCTTATTTGGACCTGCGACAGATTGAAATTTTACATTTCACGCGAACGTTATTTCAACTAATTGAGCAGTCAACTAACGTTAAAAAATGCGTATCTATAGTAATTTCGCTTCGAAAATAATAATTGCTTTACGTATTTTTGAAACAAATGATGCACATATTTCATGGTCATGCTATCGTATTAATAACGTTGCGATATTTACTTGACAAAATTGGCATTGAGTAAAAAACAATGCGATAACATGTCAAAGTTCTCTATTCTGCCCTCGTTCGAAGAAAATGCACAAGTGCAGTGCAATGAATTCACAGAAGCATATTAAATTCTCAAAAGTTATAATAAGGTTGGAATTGCAATACAATTTATATAGCTGGGGTGTGATTCTCTCAACAACGACGAACGGACGGACGAACGAGTGAATGTCCAAGCGCGCTTGCTTAAGCGGCGAGTTTAAGTAGTCCCGTCGGAGCGAACAAAACACATTTTAGCGCGTGTATTCAATTTGGCAGCATGGCTTCTCGAACATATAAGGCTGCCTAATTGAGAATGCACGCGCTAAAATGTGTTTTGTTCGCTCGGACGTACTTAAACTCGCTGCTGCGCTTTCGCTCGTTCGTTTGACCGACCGCCGTTTTTAATAGAATATCACTCGAGCACGGCTAGCACAAGTTGTATTTTGTCGCTTGTCGCTCAGTGCGTCTCTGTCGTTACAGACTAGATAGAAAGGGAGATCCGAGCGACAAACAAGTCGCGGACAACATGTGCTAGCCGTGCTGATGTGCCTTTTTTCCGTAGCAGAGCTGTATTCTACTCGGTACTACAATATTGCCTTTGACATTATTATTATATGGTTTTTGATTCACCCGTCATTAATGTCAAGTATGTATGTAAGTATGTAACAAACACGAACAAGAGATACAATTATAAAAAAGACAAAACATAGCATGAATGTACAAGGGCGAAGTAAATACGAAAACTATCGAAACGTTAACATAAAACCAGTGTGGTTTTATTCCGTAGAATAGAGATACAGTTAAACTCATAAATAGCTGTAAACTTAAGTACCTTGTCAAAGACACATTATTAAAGTGAGGGTCGTTTCAATTAAGTATATCCATAGCTACGACAAGGTACAATGTACAGCTAATTATATGTTCGACCGCACCATATTGTTGTCTCGTAAGTACTGTTATATTAAATAAGAAGAGCTTTTGGTTCACCAAAGTATAATAAACGCTTTGGCCCTTGAGTGGGTCGTATTTTAGGTGTTTTTGGCATATAAAGCTTATATTTAAATCGTGTTTTACCTCATTGTTGTTCGAAATTGAAAAGCGTTATAATTCCTTATCCTAATCCAGCATCAAGCCATTAATACGTGAGAATGAAAACGAAAAAAACACCGTAAACGACCCTTGCCGAAACGAGGGTTAAATTGTTATTATATTATTTTATCAAAGCAAACGCGTATTTAATGTCGGATATTAAAATCAGCTTTTTGCGCACGAGTCGGCAAAAGAGATATTAATTTATTGCCTTCTGGGAATATGAATGTTAAGTGTTTTGTTTATTTCCGCAGTTTGGTCGTTATTTCCTTGAAATATTTAGGTTTTTTTTGACAAAATATCTGATAAGGCAAAACATATTTTTTCTCACACCATTAAATCTTTATTGATGAAGGATAATCTTTTGGGTCCATACTGCCTTGTTTTTGGAAAAAAAAACATCTCAGTTAAACCCTGACTTCACGTGTGTTTCACGAAATTAAATCGTTATTTTTTAAATATTTTTGCTCAGTTGTCATTTTGAGGTTATTTCCACAGCCTAAAAATGGTCCATACACAATTACTGAAAATGGCGATAATCCTCCATTCACAAACGTTTCCGTCAGTTGGGTTTCCAAACTAAATTGAAAAAAAAAAACTTTATTCCCTAGAGATATTAATAAGGAGTTTTAGTCCCGATGTGCGGAGACAAAAGTAACATTTTAAGAGCATGAGAAGTGATTTTTTTTTAAATCCTCATTCCAAGATTTCAAACTCAAAACAGAGCAAATTCTATCCTATCCGAAAGCAGAAATACAATGATTAATTTAAACCGTTTGCATATCAGAATTAAGCTCACACAAGGCGACGAAGATAAATTATGTTTATTGGTTTAATTCTAACGGGCGTTCGTGGAATCGCATTAACCTAACATGCAATAATATGGTTAACCTAGCGGGATTAGACAGCAATTGGTGACAGTGCTGATCAAACTAATTGATATAACAACCTTATGATAGATACAGTTGCTATCACACTGTTTGAATTTAGGTCGCCGTGAAGACTCGTGAGCCGGTGCCGTTTAACTTGCATAAAAACTTCGAAAAGCATAATAAACGTTTAGTATAATAAATAAAAATATGGTCAACATAAGGGTAACATTAGGGTAAACCCGGGCCGCTAGCTTCGATAACTTATGAATGAATGAAAACATTTGAATCCTGTGTAGGTATATTACACCCAAAAAAAGTCCTTGAATGGAGACCCCGTTCTGGACGCTGAAATGTGGGCAGTAGCCAATGAGATGGACCGACGATCTGGTCAAAATAGCCGGTAGAAATTGGATAAGGAAGACCCAAGATCGTAGAGAGTGCAATGGATGAGGCCTACACTGAGCATTGGGTGGCAATAGGCTGAAGAAGAAGAGGAAAGAGAGAAGGTATATTACGATGAAAGAAAGGAAAAAAGAAAGAAAAGGAAGATAATAAATGACATAAATAAATAAACGATTACAATAAAAAAATATGAGAAGGTAGTTTTGGAACAAGTTTTAAAGTTAGGTGTTTACCTAAAGCTACACTAACATAAACTTAAACCAACGAATAAATAAAACATTTCTCACGATCTTTATAAACAGTATTTGTATGCTTAACTAAAAAAGCGCAATACTTGTTTATTAATATGTAACTTGCCAACTAGAGAGCTAACGAAGCATTACGGGGTTATTCTCTGTTGGAACAAAATTGAGTGGTTTATAAAAATCCCTAGCACCTGCATGTTGAAAGACACAATATTTCTTGTGAAAACCATGCGAATGGTAACGTAAAATATGTTTTAGTACCCCACTCGAGCAACCAAGCATTGTTAATGCCAGTGTGTACTTTAGTGCCTTTGTATGTCATATAATAACCGAGCTAGTTAAGTTAAAGAATGAAATAGGTATGTATACATAAAACTAATATAGGTTCTACAGAATGGTCGAGCGTAGAATTCGTTTTCCAGTAGTTTTCTTGTAATTTCACAAAGAAGTTCACTCCACGTCGTTTTAGGAGTAACATGTTCTATTATGTGTTTTAATGGTGAGCAGTGTATGTTGTGCATTGCTAGTCAGTCAATCAGTTGAGAATGACAAAGTTTTATTATACAATAAACATGCATAATTATGTCATTATTTTTCAGTTTTGGCGGGTTTTTTTGATATATTAGAAAGCAACCTATTTATAGACGCAATCAATCGATTTGATAATGACGCAATAGCAAAAAAAAGCATTCTGAAAATATTAACGGCTCAAAAGTCAACCAAGTCCTATTCTAGGTGGTAAAAATAATAATTATAGAACTGTTATTACCATGACAACGCTCATTATAGAATTGTTTTCACACTTCGGTTACGCTATAGGCGGTATTTTAATACCTTTAACTACCTCTAGATCAATCTTCGCGGTTTATAGTACTCGAGTAGAAAATAGTACATTACTTAACAAGGGCTGTAAAAGAAAGAAAGCCCGAAATCGCAGTTATTTGAGACCCGAGCCGTAGGCGAGGGTCGTAAATATGCGATAGAGGGCTTTCTTTTTTACTGCCCGTGATGAGTACACAATTTTACGTCTAAACCTGGCCACATTGCGAGTTTTACCGTACGCGCAGCGTGCGATAAAACTCACATTATGGCCAGGTGTGACGTAAACATAATTATGGTGCTTGACCTGTTACGGTATTGTTTATAACTCGGGCGCTATTACTGTCAAGTACCTAAATAAGAACTATCAAAATATTTACGATACGATAACAGGTCAAAGACGATTTGGTTTTCCCACCTAGGATCTCGGCAACGTACGGTGATCAGATTCGCGAAATGTACTGAATAAGGGCCAAATCAAAAGCACCCGAAACCGACGTACGTGCATGAAGAGATTGATGAATGTAGAGGAAGCGAAAGTTGTATGTTTGGACCGGTGCACCTGGCGTTCCATAGTCTCTGCCTACCCCTTTGGGAGACAAGCGTGAAGGTATGTAAGTGAATGTACCTATGTATGAAACTCCAGCACATGTAAAAGCCTGTCGATAAAATGAAAATACGGCGAAGTAAAACATTCTATGAAATAAGTGTCGGCCCTTTTTACACACTAAACTAAAACTAAGCACTTAGACATACATATTATTCTAGTGAGCGGGCGCGTGTGTGCTATCACATATATAAATAAACTAGAGGACGCCCGCGACTACGTACGCGTAGAATTAGTTTCTACTCCCCCCATTTCTTCCCATTGGGGTCGATTTTCGGAAAATCCTTTCTTAGTGCTCACTTACATCATGAAAGGAACCCCTGTACCAAATTTCAAGTTTCTAGGCACAATAGTTTCGGCTGTGCGTTGATATTATGAGTCAGTCAGTTTTGCCTTTTATATATATAGATAAATGGGTATGTTTCATTTTATATTTGGAACTTGCAATAGTTTCTTGGCCTGGTGATAATCATGACGCATGAGCGACTCGGTTATACAACACAAATATTACTTCTTGCTACATCTGCTTTTTATGTATATAATGTCATATTGTAGCCTATTCATGGCATTCACACTGCTTTGTGTTCATCCCCGTATGCGTTAATCCCATTACGTTGTGATTTGACATTAATTCAGACAACGCCGCGGGAGCTATTAGTTACACGAGCTGCTCCATATTGCGGCGACGTCAACTCGGTTATGCCATTCCTTCGCGGACGCATCAGAGTAAGGCATTGGCGGCGTCGTAGTACAAACTGAATACATGTCTTATTCAGTATGTTACGTGTACGTAGCATAAACTGAGTTCATAAACCCTGCCTATGAAGCTCGAGGTTCCGGCTTTTATTTCCGGAAAAGGAAAATGTTTATGTGATGAGGATGAGTGCGATTTGAGACTATATTTCTATGTATAAGTAAGTATCATTGTTTACGCATAGAACAAGTCAAGAGCTTAGTTTGGGACTAGATTAATTTGTGTAAAGTTATATTCTGATATTATGCGAGTTTAAACTATTCTACCTTGATCCTGAAACCCTAAAATTTGTTGAACTGAAATCCATTTTAGTCCTGTTCATTAGGTCTTAATATTTATAGACTTGGTAAAAGTTAACGTTTTTTTAACCCCAAATAGTCAATTAAAAGTTTTTTAGGACTATACATGTTAAAGATAGTGGATGGTGGAATTATACCATCGCTTCTTTTATTTTTTAAACTTAACGTGCAAAACAAAACTATTTTTGGAAGAGCGTGTTTGTTTATTTTCTTAACGTCAAAACAATCAACAAATCTTGTTTAGCTCCACTTTATTGTACTGTATTTTTTAGTGTTGTAGGTAATTCTGTAGTCCTATTTACTCCACTCTGGGAACGAGTTGGAAGTCGTGAGTCTATGCATGTATGTATTGTACTGTGTTACTATTAAGTTATCTAAACGACATACGAGTAATAATAAACAATAGCGAAGCTACAAAAACTAGACTGCTATCGCGGCAATTACTTTAAATGAATACTGCGAGGAATAATAGTAAATAAATACAGTTCGCTAGTCGCAAATTAAAACCGGTTATTATGAGTCCGGAAACCGGTAGCTCACCACATACCACAGCGCCCCCCTCTCGCAATAAATCCGGGTGTCGCGGACAGAAAGAGCCGGGACACGCTGTAATAATGGATTTATTAATTCCAACCTTATTGCCTACTATTTAATGTAGCATTATTAATGCCACTGAGGTCAGTGAGGCTTTATCCGATTTTTGTGGCCGGAAACGGGACAGCTGGCTTTAGTAAATCACCTTGATCCGTTTTTTTTAAATTTCATATTAATATTTGAACGCAGATAACATGTTGCACGTAGGTACCATTTATTTATTATTCAATTAATAAAAAAAAACCGGTCAAGTGCGAGTCGGAATCGCGAACCGAGGGTTCCGTATTTAAGATAATATGCATGGTAGCCGCAAAAAAAAATACTCATTATTTTCTATGCTAGTCAAAATGGACCTTACCATTTTGACTAGCCATTTAACACTTTCTTTTCGGGATCTATACTTTCTTTTCGCTAAACTAGTAGAGAGCCTCCTCGCCGGCAGTGTGAACAGCCAGCGATGAACTATAAATATATATCTCTCTCTTTTATTGACACGGGATCTATACTTTTGTTTCGCTAAACTAGTAGAGAGCGTCCTCTCCTCGCCGGCAGTGTGAACAGCCAGCGATGAACTATAAATATATATCTCTCTCTTTTATTTACACGGGATCTATACTTTTGTTTCGCTAAACTAGTAGAGAGCGTCCTCGCCGGCAGTGTGAACAGCCAGCGATGAACTATAAATATATATCTCTCTCTTTTATTTACACGGGAGCGATTATCTTTTGTTCGTTTCTTCTTAAGTACCACCATCTTAACCTTTAACCTACCGCCAAGCAGCAGTCTCATTGTTGTATTTCGGTGTAAGGATGAGACAACCGGTGAAATTAATAGCTTAGAGGCATTCCATCTTAGTCAACCCTGAGGTTGGCAACGCATTTTCGAACTCCGGATTGTAGTCTTCGGATTGTAGTCTTGAGAATGCAAATTGGTAAGGGTGACACATCGCACTTACCACGAGGTTGCCTGTATGCTCGTTTGCCATCCATGCCATAGTAAAACTTCTGGTAAAAATGTTAAATTGTATGGAATTGACCAAAGCGATCGTACGGCAGCTTACTCCAATCCTATAGTATACTTGCGATAACGATAACGGGTAAGTATTTTTTATTTCATCGAAACACCTTTCAAGGAACGTATCATTACGCAGAATTTTAATTTCATCGAAAGGTATTTCATGCCGCATGAAATGACTTTTTTGGTAGTCATAAGTCTAAGCTAACCTAAAATATCATGGTTTCAGCAGAAAACAGCGTTTGAAGAAATTAAATTCGATGAAATGATATATTCGATGAAGTGAAATTCGATAAAATATAGGGTTGCTAACAATGAAGTTCTTCCAAGGCATCTTAATTATCTAGGGCCAATGTTTAAAATACTTATAAATTTTATAACTACCAATTCACAACAAAAAATAAATACACGTCTGTAAACGTGACTCAATAAAAACGTCACAACTTTTTAATTAATTACATAACAGTCTATGTTACTTGTGCTTCTAGAAACCTCTGCTAGGTCCCAGTGCTATTAAATTCCATTATATCCCGCCCTAGATCGAGTTGCACAAACAAAGCCTTCGACCAAGAGCGCTCAAACTAATGGTAGTGGTAATTGCCAACAGTGACGCGACGAGTATTTTCCGGTGCTTACCCGCTGTTGACGGGCCACTGAGTAGGAACAGTAGCTTAACTAGGAACATTAGAAATAAAAACATGTACAAGATGAACATGGAGTATTTTTACTATTTTTACAAGCTTTTAGTAAAAAAAAAGAAAAAACTTAAATAGCCAAAATTGTCTACTTTAAAAAGGTAAGGAATCTTTTTTTTTTAAATTGATTTTAACAAATTGATTTTAGACATAGGTAAAAATAAGATTTAAAAAAGGCTGAATTTTTACGCAAACCATAAGCAATTAAGTAAAATTATATCTAATAATAACATAAATAAACGTACATTAGAATATTTCATATTCAGCCATGGGTGATTTTACTATGACATTCCGGCAAAGCCCTTTGGCGACATGTGTAAACCCGATGACAATGCAATATAATGGTATTTAAGAGCTGATCTGATGATGGAGTCGGAAGTTAGTGACAGGATCTCTGCTATACTTAACGTAGACCCACCATTTTGCAACTCATTTTTTTTTAAATCTATTATTTTATAGAGGCTTTAGTACACATACGTGACTATGCCAGCCTATTTAGCAACTCATTAGTTCTTCTTGATAAACAAATAATGACTTTGCAAAAAAAGTACAGTCAACAACAAATTGTCCCAAAAAATAAATTTTCGACAGAACCTAAATAAATAACATTTTTGTGGCGAGCGAGAGTACGTTTTCTAGAGTTTTGGAGTTTTTCTGTATTTTAAATTGTATTTCTATAAATAAGTATGTTAATCGTTGCCTACCTCAAACCATACCAATATTCATAGTTCAAGTTAAGAGCTTAGTTTATTACTAGGTCAATTTGTGTAAAATTTTCCTGTGATATTTATTCATTTATTTATTTACAGCAGGCAACAACAGCTGTCTTTTTGCCGAGAAACTCGTGTGCCTGCAACTTTTCGAATTAAGGGTTTTATTAACAAAGTACGAGTAATCTTTGCTAATATGCCCGACTAAGACAAATTAAATGTCATGTCAGAAGAAATTAACATTTTGGCGGCGTCTTGAGTCAAGCATCTCAGTCAAAATCAGTTTAGTTCAGTTTGGTTTTAGGAATGTTTTGTCTTATTAATTGATAAAAATATGCTCAGTTCTGATCCATAATATTGTATTTGTATACATTGTTTAGATTTTTTGTAGTTTAACTTAAGATAATTTATCTTAGGAATAATATATAAAACTACTGTGCTGAGAGGGCATAAATCTTTTTCCGTTTCTGTTTATTAACACGACCCTAAGTACCGAGTTCACCATACGATGTTAAATTTAAACTATGTTCATCGACTGTTAGTTCATACATTTTGATAGCTGTTAACGCTGTAATAGTTTGTTAAGTGATTAACATCGTTTGGTGAAATTGGTACTAACGGTCACACTCAGGGAGGGTTAATGACGATTAAACAAGATTTTTTATATACAAGTTTGAAAAAATACGGAAGAAGCGAAAGAGATTTGTCAAGATCGTAGCAGGTGGAAAGAAGTGGTCTGGTGGGAAACAGGCGTGATTTAATGTATGTTTGTATGTAAGTTTGAAAAAAGAAAATTGTTAAAGTGTCTATAAAATGTCTCTGGGTATGTTTGTCTCTTCTGCGCACTGTTATGTTGTGGTTAGCTGCGGCTGGCGCGGGCTGTCATTAACTCCACTCGCCTCCCCCCCCCATTGTGCCGTTCACTTTTACAAGGGATTTTTAAACGGCCGTCTGCTACTATGTACTGTTGGACGGTTCTAAATGAGATAATTAGGGCTATTTAGGAGTTGGGCGTTGCATTTAATAGGGAACTATTGCAGTTTCTACTATAGCATAGGGCTTCTCAGTCTAACTTTACAGTCCGTTGATATTGGCTTCTCAGTTTATTGTTTTAATACACAGATTGTTAGTTTCTCTTCGTATATTTTGGACTTTAAGTTAATATGTGTCACGGACTTTAATTGATGAGTGGTTCATCAAAAGTCCGTAGAACCTTGTTGCAGACCAACCATTAATTCCTATGTAATTTGTATCTTGTCATTTGACGCTGTCATTGTGACAAGGTTGGTAGATCAACTTTTAAAGTCCTTGATGGTGCCTTTGTGTCTGTCTGTTGCGTCGTACCTCCCAAAAGGTGGGTCCACATTTGTGACATTTTGTCGTACCATGATTTTGTGACTGTTTCAGTATACCAGTAATAAGAATGGCATTTGTCAAGTTGCGTACTGTCACAATGTGACCCATCCCAAGTGCATGATTTACACTGTCCACATTCGGCGTAACAAGTCTTGTAGATCGAGATTTCTAATATATTTAAAAGATAGCTCGTATAACTAGTGTGGTTCTTAGCAAAACTGAAAGTAGGATCGCTTTTACGTGTCGGTTGTTTTCATATACGTATTTAGGGCCTGTTGTTTGATCAGTAGTTAAACTAACTAATTGTTAAAAATCGTTACTAATAGTTAAATTCTCAAGGAAATGTGTCAAATTTTCGATTCCTTTTTCGAATTTTAACAATTAGTTGAGTTAACTACTGATCAAACAACGGGCTCTTAATTTTATAAATAAGTAGTAAATAGTAGTAGTAGTTTTTCTAAAAATGAAATCTAGCAAGATCTATTTACTGCCCCCGAAACCCCCTGCATACTAAATTTCATGAAAATCGTTGGAACCGTTTCCGAGATTCAGATTATATACAAGGATTGCTCGTTTAAAGGTATTAGACATGACGAGTATTTTATATTATACACCCAACAAGATTTGGACGTGTTCAAGAAAGATAAAATAAAAATATCAATCCACTACAATGTCTTAAAGGAATATTCTTCAGCTGATTATAATATTAAAGGCACGTAGGAAGTTGTCCATAACGAGGATACGGTTTTATTATGATTAATTTATTTTATATGAAGAGTGCCCTCGCTTCGCTTCAATTTAGTTTTCTGTAACAGCCGTACATAATCCAAAATGTATGAAACATAAAAACCTTCCTCTTAAATCACTCTATGTATTGATGAAAATTGCATTAAAATCTGTTGAGTAGTTTGAAAGATCTAAGCGTACAGACGGCGGGAAGCGATCTTATTTTTCACTATGTAATAAAACAATATACAGCCTAAACAAGATCCTTGGGACACGTTTAAGAAAGATAAAATAAAAATATCAATCCACTGCGATGTCCCAATAATTACCTATTATGTAACTTGTGAATAATGAAGTTTCTTAAGGTATGAGTGCCGAGGTAAGAGCGCGAGCTCGCGAGCGCTCTAATGACAGGCACGAGTACCTTAAGAGCTAATTATGTACATAACTTTTTCTATAAGCTTAAAAAGGAAACTACAAATGTTGTCGTAATTAACCTGGTTCTTGCAGGTGGTTTCTAAATTTACCGCGATCAGTCGACCACAGAGAAAAACTATGGCGTCATACGTCATACAAGCTAGTTGATTTATATAGGTATTAAGAATTTAAATAATTATTACAGAACTGTTATTACCATGGCAACGCTCATTATAGAACTGTTACGCTATAGGTGGTATTCTGATACCGCTAACGATATCAATATTAGCGGTTTATAGTACGCGAGTAGAAAAATAAATATTCTTCAGCTGATTATAATATTAAAGGCACGTAGGAAGTGGTCCATAACGAGGATACGGTTTTATTATGCTTAATTTATTTTATAAAGGCCGGGTCCCGTTTCAATTCGACGAGCGACCTCATTACGAATACTTCCACTGTTTCAAAGAAACGTCTGTACAAATGGAACGCTCTGAATATCGGTCTGTTTTAAATTTAACGCTGGTAGAAAAAGTAATGTTTCTGCTATTCATAAACAGGCGGATCTAGGATTCGGTTCAAAAGAGGCGGTCATAGTTTTCCGAAATTAAATTCAAAACTCATTGTTGTAAAGTGTTTATTGGAATCCCTAATCGTCATGTCCTAATGCATCGTTTGTTCGAATTTTTGTTTATACTTAAGCCATTTCTACATTTTTTGAAATGATAACTTCTTATGGGAGGGTAAGCCGCTTCGTTACGTTACGCGTTACGGCGCCAGTCTGTCTGGCTTCTCTTTCTCTCACGCATACGGCAGCGGTAGTTAGGCTCCACCTCTCTCACTCTAACCCGCAGATTTAGGTTAGTTTAAGTTATTACTTCTGTCGGGCGTCCCGAGACGCACCCTTTTTTTTTGTTTTGTTTTAATCACGAGATCCGTGGTTAAAACAAAACAAAATGAAGACTGAGAGAAGAATTTTGGAAGACTTAAAAAGTTATCTGACTTAGCAGAAAACCAGATTATGAAAAACAATAATTCGTACAAGCGATGCGTAAGAACAAACGTTATTAGGAATTCCTAAGGACATCCGTTTATTACTCTTGTGACAAGGCAGAGAGGGGAGGGTCATGACACCTTATAACCCCCTGGATCTACGTTTGTATTTTTAACGAGAGATATAACGTTCAATAAAACACTCGATAAAATGTCTATAATTGTATCGTTTGCTCGATACTTTGGTAACCCATCACTTTATCGAATTCTACTTCATGCATTGCATAATTTCATCGAATTGCTATTTTCTGCTGAAACCATGATGATTTCAGGATATCTTAAACATTAATTACTTAGGTTAGGTTAGGATAGACTTGTGAGTTCCCAAAAAAATTAACTCCTGCGGTGAAAAACGCCTTTTGATGGAATGAAAATTCTGCGTACCTAACGATAAGTTTCTTGAAACGTGTTTCGATAAAATAATAGGTACCTCGATAATTTGCGTATTAGAATAGAAATACTCAAAAAAATCAAAATTTTGACCTTTTTAATTGATTACATTGGCTCTTTTACACGTCAATAATATTGAGTGAATCTACTACCACTCGACTCTGCTTTAGTCTATCAGCATCTTTATAGGTACGTGGAAAACCTAAATTGTTAAATATTCGTAATTAAAATAAGCACAAGGTAATAGAAAATCTAATGCAAATAGTGTTAAGCTTGATGCACAAAACGCTGTCTCCATAGTAAGCTGTCAAGTGTAAGAACGCTGCAGGTGCGTCAAACGCAGTGTTGCACGTGACTGCAGAAAATAGAATAGGGGAACAAGCGTCTTCATCACGGCAATATTGAACTAGAAAACAGAATAAGCAAGTTCAGCGAGTGGATTTTTGAAAAAAGATCCCTAGAAACGACAGACGAGCGTTGGATAACAAATTGCATGCGAAGGATCGTTACAAACAACCCCAAACTCAAAACTATTTCGTTTTCATTTTCGAATAAAACTTTTGAGCGTTCGATTTTCAAAACTCAATCCCCTGAAGGTATTTTGAATATATAATTTGAAAGTTAAGTTATCTCCTCCCTTTTCAACTGATTTAACCTTGAATGACGCATAAAAGGGATGGGGTATCCGAAATTACGAATTTTGTGATTCGTAGTAGCCGAGATGCAAATGTATGGAGTTGACATAAGCGGTTGACGCGATCTGTGATCAGTTTACGTCAATCCTATACATTTTGTCGATTTTTTAAATTGCTAACTTAGCGTTATGTATCTTTAGGACCAGAGAGCTTAATTGTCTAACGCACTCGCAATCACAACCGGCTTCAAAGTGGAGCAAATGTTTTCATTTTGTATGCAGACAACCCTTCGATTTTCAAAATGAAAGAAAAGGCTCTTGATTGCGAGTGCGTTAGACAATAAGCCCTCAGCTGGCCTATTGCCTAACGCACTCGTAATCGCAATAGACTTCCAATTGGAACAATTGTTTTCATTTTATAAGCACACTCGCCTTCGTACTGTCAAAATCAAAACGATTGCCATTGCGAGTGCGATAGGCAATAAACCTGCGGAATACAAAAAGTATAAAACGTAAACTGTATAAAGTGGAAATTCCAGTCCTTCAATATTGGCAGAGGCTGTTACACTGAGAATTCTCTCTGCACACGAAAGTAGATTTTTTATTCAGATAAAACAAAATGTACAAATAATGCCTCAGATACATTCGTCAAACGTATAACATTCCTCTTTTTTCATCGAGGGTTGCAAATAAATGACATCACATTAATTAAAAAGCCTTTCAGACCAGCATGACACCCTGACTTCAAATATAAGCATGGCACGACATTCGGTGTTTTAACTCCATTATCATACAAATTACAATTTGTTGACTTTCCTTGCCTTCCATTTCAAAATGGCCGACTTATTTTGTAGAACAGAATGTGTTTCATCATTAGCATATTTTTAGAGATACCCAGGAAAAATGTCAAAAAGGGGACGTCCCTAATGGAACGATCGTACTCTTTAATCTTGTTTTGAACCTTTATTCTAAAGCGATTTCTTTTTTTGGGTGGTAATGCAGGTTTTGGGGCTGCGTAAGATAATTATTACAAGTATACATGAGAGTATAGAATATAGAATATTAAACATGATGAATTGTTTAAAAACAATCCTGTATTATAATTAAATTGGTTGCTAAAAACCTAATGTCATCCTGTTACATTTTAAACTTACATAGAACGGTCTGAGCATTCAAGCATAATTTTTTTTATAGCATAGATAAATATTTTGTTGTTTGTTTGTTCCATTTAGCGACGCGCTGGCCTAGGTTGATAGTGGCCCTGCCTACAAAGCTAGCGGTCCTGGGTTCAAATCCCGGTAAAGGCAGATATTTGTGCGATGAGCGCGAATACTTTGTTCCTAAGTCATGGATGTTTTCTATACATTTAAGTAGTACATATTGCTCCATTAGGTATTTATATTGTTGTCTGGTACCCATAGTACAAACCTAGAGCTTAGTTTGGGACTAGGTCAGTTAGGTGTGAGATTGTCACCTGTTTATTGATTTATTTATTTTATATTTATAACATTAGTATGGGTTTTCTATACAAGTATCAAAAATACACGAAAACCGCCTTTGGTCACCCAACCTTCGTCACGCCAAACCCAATTTGGCCTTGAACATTATTTGGTTATTCCACATCACAGCCATTGAAGAAACCTTCTTCACGTTCGACAATACATTTGTCAAACGTTTGCTCCAATTTGGCAAATAGGCGCCGTTTCTAAGGCAAATTGTGACGTAAGATGTTTTCGATAGCCAATAACGATGAGTCGTCATATCATTATCATCGCTAGCGTTATTATGCTTTTATACACCTCCTTGAAAGAGAATGGGAGATTTTGATTTCTTAAGTTGTTTAAATATTGGTAAGGAATTGAGATTTTGTGCTACAGAATTGAGAAAGTAAAAGTAAGGAAATAAAATTCGTAATAAGATCGTACTCTCTTAATAAGGTGTAATGTTTGTACTTGTGTTGTAATTGTTAGACATATATTGGTATTTAGAGCGTTCTATCCTCATACAAACCCTTGAGTGGTTTAGGTATGAAGTTTTTATTTAAATGTAATTTTAATATTTGTGTTAGGGGGCTTCTAAACGGGCCATATTTTCACTGCAATAATATGTGGCCGGCAACTATTGGTGTCCCTCTCTTACTCGTATGTTAAAGAAAGACACGAATAGTTGCCGGCCACATATAGCAGTGAAAATATGGCCCGTTTAGAAGCCCCTTTAAGTACCTACAGTCGATTTCATAAATACACGTACACTTTAGTACCTTGTCTATTTAATGTCATGTTTAAAATACCATACATGAATTGTCACAGCGATTAAGGTGACAAGGTACTAAAGTGTATTTATGAACTCAACTTGACATATTGTTTTAGTACAAAAAAGTGTTTACATAGATAATTATTTAAATTCCTCGTATTCTTTCGAGTAACTTCCCGTTTTCATTGCAAAGGGGTTATTTTTATGTCAGCTAAAAGTGTCTATCATTGTTGCCATCACCATAGGTCAATTAATGTGAGATTGTTGCCAATAAAAAATCAAATGTCACACCTTCATTTGTTATCTCCTGGAACAAAAATTTTCTTTCCTCCTTGCATTTTCAAATAGACAGCACTCTCCTTTTTAGCATCAGAATAATGAAAATTAATGGACATTGCTACTGTAAACTATTTTATGAAAACCAACACTCAACTCGTATAGCTGCAGTATTCACTGAACTCATAAACTTTATTATAACAATTTGACCGACAATCGAGTCCATTTTAAGTCGTTATGCGATGCGGGGCGGTAAGTTGAGAGAAAGGGACAGATCTATAGCAGTTACACAGCTCTGTCCCTTTCTCTCGACCTAAACTGAGCTGCTTTAGTGTGTTATAGTAACCCCCGGGTCGCTATTCTGGTAGCGGTGACGATCGCTATTTTATATTTAAGCGCTTTTGTCGTTAAATCTACGTGTCGGTATAGTAGCTGGGTTTTCCAGTGAATGCTGTATATTTATATCTATCTGCGACACATACGTGGCATAAGGTGGCATGAGGTGTTTTTTTATGTGAAAAAGGAGACAGGCGAGCAAGCGAATCACCTGATGGTAAGTGATCATCGCGGCCCATAAACACTCGTAACAGCAGAGCAATCGCAAGTGCGCTGCCGGCATTTGAGAAAAGAGTAGGCTAGTTTTTTGAAGGCCTCCAAGTCGTATTGATTCAGAAATGGGCATTTTCCAAAAAAAGCGCTCGTATTTAAGGACTTCAATTAACAAACGGTAACTTTTTCCATTACGTGACAATAATTAACTATATTTCTCATTAAATAAATAGTGCCATCTCAGACAAAACTCCTGTAGCAAATACAACTATTTTACTAACGAGTGAGAATTGCAACTGCTTCGGTTATTGAATATGAGATACGGCCTACTGGCAGATGAGGGCAGTACATAAATATTTAGGTAACTAATTATCGTGATTGACATACAAAAGTACAAATTGCATCAAGCCAAGGCGAAAATTTAATATCCACATTTAAGGTGCAGCTATAAAACTAAAGGATTTAAATGTTTATGGCGTATGTTTATAGTCTGCAGTCGGAGATAATAAGATCAGACAACTCGTAAATGTCAACAACACGCCTGCAGATTAATTTAGACAATTTATAGGTTATTTTATTATAACATTTATCTATATATATAAAAGGCTAAACTGATTGACTGATGTATCAACGCACAGCCGAAACTACTGTACCTAGAAACTTGAAATTTGGTACAGGGGTTCCTTTCATGATGTAAGTGAGCACTAAGAAAGGATTTTCCGAAAATCGACCGCGATCTCGTACGCTCGCGTTTCCCGCTACTCCCCCCATTTCTTCCCGTTGGGGGTCGATTTTCGGAAAATCCCTTCTTAGTACTCACTAACATCATAAAAGGAACCACTGTACCATATTTCAAATTTCTGGGTACAGTAGTTTCGGCTGTGCGTTGATATATAAGTCAGTCAGGTTTGCCTTTTATATGTATAGATTCATCGACTATTCTTGTTGGCGTCTTTTCCTGTATGGACAGGTTAAAGTTAGAGACGCCAACACGAATATTCGGTAACTCCCGCACATGTGGCGCCGGCTTTACACTTTATTTTAACTGCAGTTGTTTTATCTCACGAAATGTTACACGTTTAGACTCCCATACTACGGTGTCGTTTAGGAATGAGAGCAACGCACACGCAGACAACGTGCACGTTCATCTACACACAAGTATGGCAAACCCGCTTCTGTCAGGTAAAACAACAGTGGGGTTATTATGACATAGCTATGAACTTCAGTTTACGCTGAGAAAAAAGACAGAGCTATATAACTGCTATAGTTCTATCCTGTACGCTCGCCATGGAATGAACCGCATAGCTATGTCATAATAAGCCCCCAGTACTAGATTTAATCGTAAGTGCATGCTATCTGTGCAAAACAAAAGAAAACAATTCTATTTTCAAAAATCGAAACAATAACCGAACAAAACGGCCAATCACACATTCAACAGATTTGAACCAGCATTCTATACCGATACCAAAAATATCCGACGGTATCAGTATCGCGGCCACGTATGAGGAATCGATACCGCTTGAGTGCTCTCTGCAATAAATATGAAGTTATTTTCACAAGATATTCCCTGCGAGTGTTTCCCGCCGATATTGGGATGAGTTAAAACCATGTTGTTTATGGGTTAAGGTTTATAAGGTTTCGGGAGGAATTTAATAAAGAACTATCTTTAAGATAAAATGAACCTTTTCTGCCTTTTTACTCATAGGCGGGTAATGTTTATCGCGCGTGTGTATGTATGTTTGTCCGTTCCATTGTGACCTCTTGTAGCCTAAATGGCTTGACCGATTTTGAGGAGTGAGGTGCCGTTAGAATTGTCTTGATTGTGGGAAGGACAAAGACTATAATTATTATAGTCAAAGTATACTCGTAATATACACACATCAAAAGTGATATTTTTTATCCCTAGACAGTTTTGAACATTTCAATATAGGCATATTACTACTGAGTCAAAACATCAAATTTGTCTAGGGATACAAGTATCCCAAGACTTTTTTTATGTGTGTTTTAATAACCGGTGGTCTTACTTCTACACAGAAACACGTCAGTGTGAACACTGCTGCTTGGCGGTAAGTTAAAGGATAAGAATGATAGTAGCGATCCGGACGGACCTTGCACAATGTCCAATTTTCCTTACAGCAAGAATTATGTATTTTTTATTTAATTCGATGACTATCTATTTGCTGGTAAGCTGAAGTATTTTTTTTTAGTACAAGCCTAGATCTTAGTTTGGGACTAGGTCACGTGATATATAATTATTTTGGGGTTTATTGTGAATCTACATCAAAATGTTTTAATCGGGCAATTGATCAATATCGCTTTCTACATTTCCGACATTCCACAATTAAATTACATTTTATTACGTGGTTATGCAACTATGCAATAAATAATTTACACCCATTAAAAGTACATTTTTGAGCGTCATGTACGCAGAATGCATATAGTGCATAATTCAGTATAAACCGCTGATGCGCTGGCTGTGGTTTCAAATAGATAATTAAAATGCAAGTGTCATTCATTGCGGCATTCCTTTGTTACCAAAATATTACCCCGATAATCTATTATATTATAATATATAAAAGGCAAACCTGACTTATTGACTTATACTTATATATGAGTTATATATCAACGCACAGACGAAACTACTATACCTAGAAACTTGAATTTTGGTACAGGGGTTCCTTTCATGATCTAAGTGAGCACTAAGAAAGGATTTTTCGAAAATCGACCCCCAACGGGAAGAAATTGGGGGGGTAGCGGTAAACTAATTCTACGCTTGCGAAGTCGCAGGCGTCCTCTAGTGCCGTATGTTAATCTAGGTTTTTTTTAAGTACGAGGGATTATTTATGTTTGGTTCGCGATTTTGTAATAAATGAGAAGGGTTATGCTTATGAACATACGGTTACTTGAAGTACACTACATCAGGGCCTATAAAAACTCGTTAAAAAGGCGATACTATTAAAGCAGGTGAAACTATTAGAGTCATTAAAAGTTTTCTATCAAAAAAAAAATACATTTTAGAGTAAATAGTTATTTAAAGAAGTCTATTTAAAGTTTGGTTATTTGATTTGGTCATAAGAATTTAAATGGGATGTACAAATATCTGCTAGAAACGCTAAAATTGCTATTGGAAGTGCAACAAATTCGGCCCACATTCTCAGTACGGCTAGCACAAGTTGCATTTTGTCAGTTCAGTGCATCCTTTTCGTTGCAGACTAGATAGAACCGTATTGATTACCGAACAACAAACAAGTCGTCAACTTGTGCTAGGCGCCCATGATAGAATAACAACACAAAATGCTCATAATTAATAAATAAATAAATAAATATCAGGGGACAATGTCACACCAATTGACCTAGTCCCAAACTAAGCTCTAGGCTTGTACTATGGGTACTAGACAACGATAAACATACTTATATAGATAAATATATACTTAAATACATAGAAAACATCCATGACTCAGAAACAAATATTCGCGCTCATCACACAAATATCTGCCCTTACCGGGATTTGAACCCAGGACCGCTAGCTTCGTAGGCAGGGTCACTACCAACTAGGCCAGCGTATTAAATTGTGTCTTCATATCTTGAAAAAGATTAAATTAATTAACCATTTAAGAAATGTGAAAATGATATAAAATAGGTAATTATGTAAATATGCATGAAGTACCTATTAACTTTTAAAGAAATCCTGGGAGAAACATTAGAAGAAATCGAACTACATAATTTCTAAGCCAGACATTCAAATAATTACTATAAACTTAAGTTTAAGAAAATAGTGTGGTTAATTTAATTTAGATCCTTTTTACAAGCTTTTATTATAGGCTGAAATTTGGACTACTTATGTAAATCGATGACAATGCAATATTATGGTATCTAAGAGCTGATCTGATGATGGAATGGGAAGGTGGCGACAGGATCTCCGCTATATTTAACATAGACCCACCGTGTAGGGATTCATTAGTTTGGTCTGGATAAGCAGTTAACGACATCGCGAAAAAAAAAGTGCAGGCGACAACAAAAGCTTGTCCCATTAATGAAATTTTCAACAGATTATTATTTTGTATTAGCACCAACACCAAAAAAGTTACATGTGAGTCAAAGATCGTCTTCACCGGAATCGCTTTACCTAATTGTTTATAATAGTTTTGACATAATAGTATTGTCAAAATCATGATAATACTCAATTAGATTTTATCCAGTGAAATAGAACTAATAATTTGATCCACTCTCATCAGCCGATATCCTACTAGGTATTCCTGGCGCCTGTGAGTATTTTTAATCTTTATTGAGAGCGGAGAGATCAGCTCTGTGTTTAGATCTCCCTCTGGGACTCAATACATTTCAATCGACTCGTCCTACTTTTGCAGTTCATACTAACCGCTAATACGCTTTCTAATCAATACAGTTTACTTTCAGCTTAGGAATCTAGTATTTTTTACGTTTTAAGTGGTTACCTAATACACGGAAGATATTATTTTATCAGTATGTCTTTGATGTAAGTCAATATTATATAGCCTACAGACGTTTGTTCTTTCTTGGGGTTTTCTTATCATTAATAAACAAGCCCAATTAATTGGTCAAGTGCGAGTCGAAATCGCACATGAAGGGTTCCGTACCATTTTTGTTCACCTGATTTTCAGTTGATTTTCAGTTTGTGTTGAACGTCGTTAGCAGGTTACACAATAGGGCCAGTGATAGCAAAAATGGAAGGGAAAATTGACATGGTATGGGGGGGCATTTCATGAGCAGGGGTGTTATTCTCTTAAAAATGGCGGTTGGTGGAACGAACGAGCGAAAGCGCAGCGGCGAGTTTAAGTAGTCCCCTCCGAGCGACAAAACACATTTTAGCGCGTACATTTTCAATTAGGCAGCCTTATACGTTCGAGAAGGCATGCTGCCAAATTGAATACACGCGCTAAAATGTGTTTTGTTCGCTATGACGGGACTACTTCAACTCGCCGCTTGGACATTCACTCGTTCGTCCGACCGTTCGTCGTTGTTGAGAGAATCACACCCCAGGAATGAAAGTCATGTGACGAGAAATGGTGTAAATATATGAATGTGGAGGGCTATAGATAGTGGAAGGGAAAAACGTATGAAGAGATGGATGGAATGTGTGAAGAGCGATATAAAAAACACATCAGTGAATACTGAGATGACGGCTGATAGGGATGTTTGGAAGAAAAAGACGTACTACGCTGTCATCAACATGATTGGGATACGAGCAAAAAAAAAATTAATTCCACATATTTATGTCAATTTACATTGCATTTTATTTGGAAACGGGTTGACTTTGTTGGTTGTGGCCCTGCCTACAAAGCTAGCAGTCCTGGGTTCGATTCCCGTTATGGGCAAATATTTGTGTGATGAGCGCGAGTATTCGTTTCTGAGTCTTGAATGTTTTCTATGTATTTAAGTTTTTATTTCTCTATATAAGTATTTATATAGTTATCTAGTACCCATAGTACAAGCCTAGAGCTTAGTTACTAGGTTAATCGATGTGAGATTGTCCTCTGGTATTTATTCATTTTATTGCATACATTATAGCACTTATGTAAACAAACCGCTTTACTTAGTTATCCCATTCTAAGGCTTGATAATCAATTTGTAAGTCTTCTGTGTACTTAAAGCAGCTGGTACTTGTTACAATAACAATTTAATTACATTTGTAATGCGGATATTACATTCCGTAATTACTGTGCTATTGACATCCCATCACGCTCAAGTTGGGAGAGTATATTCTGATGCAGTAACGGAGATACATGTATAGACATGTAGATATATAGATACTAGGTATTCAAGTAGAAAGTATTTATTTCATTTTGAAAATAATAAGGTATTACAAAATAAGGTAAAGTAGATAGTTTGTCAACGTAATGTTACAATATAATTTGCAATATAAAAAAAGGAAATTACATTGATATCGCCAACATAAATACTAATAATCCAAGAATACAAAAATAATTAAAACAACTTTTGAATATCTAATAAATGGTTACTTGTCCGATGTCAATACAATATTTGTGGATTAAAAACGCTGTCATATAGAAATTACAATATCTATCAAAATAAAATTTGAATTAACTAACAATCTTTAGGAAATGAGACTGAATAGCTTACGTATTTAACAAAAACATAATTAAAATTATTTTTTAAATGACGTGACTATCTAAGTATATCAAAATTTATCATCTATCTAATATATTACGTTAGGTATCTGCAATATTACATGACAATGGTTTACTTTGTTTAAAACTCCCACCAGAAAACTAGTTTCTAGTTCAACTTTGCAATCAAGCTTTGGCAATCAGAATCACCCATCTCGAACACTCACGAGCACACACTCGACAAACGGAAGTTGTCACAGCCATGAAGCGGCCAATATCCGTTTCCGGTAGGCTTTGCCAGAGCTCTCTGCTATTTGCCAGATGTAGGTGTCGGGTTATCTGTTTCCTTTTTTTTGGTTTAACGCCAAGCATTCATATGTGATGTAGCTATTTTTTAGAGCATTTGGATATTATCTGTCTTTTATAAGTCAAATTTTTTTATGCTTATCACAAGTATAAATCAGGCGGCAAGCTGGCCAAGTGTCAAGCTGACGTGTACAATGCAATGTATACGCCAGGTTATCCATGGTATAAAAAGCATCGTAGGTGGCCTTGTGACCCAGGGTTTCAAGTCGTGATCGTAAAGTACCGAGTCTGAACCTTATTGGTGGCCGTTCATCAATAGTATGCTCTTACTATGAAAAATACCTACACATTTGAACAGCCGAATGTCTTTTATGAACATTAAAAGCACATTCAATGTAACAAGATTTAATTTGAAACGTTTACTAAGATAAAAGTAATAAAATGAATGGTTGTGTGTACGGTAATAATAAATGACTCGACATCGGCCTGTTCAGTAGTGATTTGTGTAGTTTCGGTGCGCGGACCATTCTTACGTTTTAATTATTCTCTTGGTTATTGTCTTTTTGACGGTCTTACCTTCAGGAGATTTTTCTGTTTCTACTGTTCTTTCTTCTGGAAGCTCGACGGTTTCAACTAGTTGTGGTGGTTCCTCTTCTGATGTTTCGTTTTGAGAACTTGTTCCGACTAACTCTGTGATTTTTTCAGCTTTACCAGAGCAAACCAAAGCAAGCACAAGAAAGGTAAACATTCTTTTCAATCCTACCAATGGTCAGCGATATGAGTTTCGGTTCATAAACTTGGATTATACGCGTCTGTGTTTATCTCTTTCAAATCTTTATGACTTGGACGTTTTATATGTAGTGTTTTGAATCCATAAAGTACCTTACTTAACTTTAAGTTCATTTACACAATCATGCAATAATAAATTATGTGGTAGGGTTCTTTATGAATGAAAAACACAATAACAGCCTTACGGATAAAACACATCTTTTAAAAAAGCAAATAGTTTTAGATCTAACATTATTAATCTTATGTTTTCCTGAAGGCAAAACTGCAAATGGAGCTAAAACACAGACCAGAGGTAGCTTTATATAACCAATTATGTAATTATAAGATCACGAAGCAAAAATATATTTTTTTTCTTTTATGGCTAGTAGAATGCGTACGAGCACACAGGCGGTAAGTGTGATAGGAGTCGAATAGACATTTGAACTCTCAAGACAACGATCTCTGCAATCCTAAAACTCCAATTGCGTTGCCAACCCTGAGGAATGGAATGCCTGTATGCTAGAAATTTTACCGGTTGTACCCACATGAGAACACAACAATGCAAATGCTGCTCCGCAGTAGATTAAAAGATAAGATGGTGATAGTGATTTTGACGGACCCTGCGCAAGGCCCTACCACCACTGATTTACTCTGCCCTCATACGTAGAAAAGACACAAGTGCAATTAATTCATAGAAGCATATTAAACTCTCAAAAGTTATAATAAGGTTGGAATTACAATACAATTCATATAGCAGTGTGCCTTTTTTTCCGTAGCAGGGCACTACTATTCAACGCTGAAATACTTCGTCTAATGCTCAAGTTCAAACAAGTTTTTGTTATTAAAAACATCAGTGCATATTATGATAACAACGTACAGTGCGATAGCCCATAGAAGGTGCTTCGGGTTTGTATTTGTCTCTCACTCACTCTCACACGCTCTTATTAAGAGGATTGTTAAGCTAAAAATTTCCATACAAAATGCGACAACGTTTTTCTCTCCTTAAACTTAGTCGAATTTTTACTATTTTTGAATATGTTGTAGATGTCATGAAAAATTATGTCTGTACGTTCTCCTTTACACGAAAATGTTTCTTAGCATGAAACAAATTTAAAAAACTAAAATTAAACGTACTGACCGTCTTTATAATAACTACAACATATTCAAAAATCTTGGAAATCGGACTTGATTTAGGGGGTGAGAAACGATATCGCCGGAGCTAAATTTGTTTTTTTTTATAGCTACCGTAAAACTACACAGCCTACACTAGCCTGCAACAATAGTCCAATTTTCCTCGTTTCATTATTCTAAAATATAATACCTTAGTGCTATTATTGCTAGTTATATACATTGTTTGACCTAAAATCGATTTCTCAAAACTCTAGCTATAGCTAAAGCTATCATATTCTTAAACAAATAAAACAAATAATATGATAAGTAAAATTGGACTATTGTTGTAGGACAGGACCACAGTTGTGTAGTTTTACGGTACGTGATTTTAGCGGCGCTTCACAAACCTCTTAAGAAACGAGAAGTACTCACAGACTGTTTTTTATTTAAACATGACTTTCTATTTTGAAAAAACTAACGGAAAGATAAAAAAGGCTTACTCAAGTCCAGTTAAGAAATATTCTTCAATAAACTGTTCATATTTTTCTCAAGGTGGTTCTGTGAATTAACATTCTCTTCTCTTAGAATTTTTCTTTTGTAATCAAACATAAAAACCGTAAAACGAAACGTATTTTCTATTTACTCTGTTAGTGACTTTTGTTTCTGCATTCATTTGCGTATTTGTTTTTCGGTTTTCCTCTGGGGATCATGATATTTTCCGGAGGACGTTATTTGAAACCATCTTCAGACTTTTTTTTAGCAAAAATCGTCGTTATCAACTTAGTCGGTCATAAATAAAAAACTGATATGTTTTAATTTATTGAGTAATGACACAATCATTCTTAAAATATGCCGCATAGCTTTATGTTTACGTTTAAAATAATGTTACTTATGTTTTTTTTTAAATACATAATGTGCCAGACGTTACGCAATTTTGCAGATTTTGCACACTAAGAAATTGATTCTAGAAAAAACTATTTTGCAAAATGTCTAGTCATCTTTTTTAAATAAGCTTCAAATATATTCAAATATTAAGCTGAAAACCTCATCCAAACTAAAGTCAGTATTACAAAATGTATAGTGTTTGTAATTTATTTTTTCTGTTTGCCCTTGTACACAAAATTGTTCCAATAATACCATCACAACATTTTTTCTTATTTCATACATACTTCTATGAAGTAATATTAGAGCTCTAAATCAGTTAGCTTAAGGCGTTCTTCCTCAGCGAACAGTTATTACCCCATAAATAATATTTTTACACAAATAGAGTGCGAGAATCGCAGACAAATTCCCTCCATTCTCTCAAAATCGTTCATTTTTATATTTTTAAAACGAATATCTGGAGCTCTATTCTACTCGGTAAAATCATACTGCTTTTGACATGTTCTCCTATCGTTAACGGTTATGATTTATGATAGATAGCTCTTATTTACTTTATTATGACAGACGGGTCAAAAAAATGCGATAGCATGACAAGACCAATATGGAAACCAATTGGGATTGTTCATATTTTTACAATTACTCTAATTCGAAAACCATTTCGAGGAATAGGGTTTCAAAGCCATTCTGCATTATTTTTTAATTTTTTGTCTATTTCGGATATTTCGACAAAAGTATATTTAACCTTTGTTTGACTTTCGTTTTCGGCTTGAAACTCTCCTAAGTGTATCTTACGGGGTAGGCGAAAACCGCTTGAAATAGTATGTTTTAATAAATTATTACAATCACATTTTATCATTAAATGCCATTTAAAGGTTGTAATTTATTAGAAAATGCCAACGCAAAATTTAAAATGATCATTGCATCCATGAAATCCATCTATAATTCTGCTTCACCCTTATGTTTTATACACACAAGCAATATGCGGATATCGTATTACGTGGCTATTAACTCAAATATGAACGGAACACTCAATACTTTAAGCCAAATAGATGAGCTAAAATGGGCACAGTCCACTCAATGCGGGATAAATGACCTTACAAAAAATATGAATATACAACATACGGACTTCACAATCATATCACAAAACATACGAAGCATTTACAGTAACACTGACGACCTTGACCTAACTTTATCCAACCTCAACTTTGATGCTGATGTCATAGTTCTAAGTGAATGCAGACTAAGTCTCAATAAACCCATTCCTCCTAAAACAAATTACACAGCTCACCATACGAAAAATTTACTGAACCAAAATGATGGGGTCGTAATATATGTAAAAAATATTCATAAGACCAAAATCGAAGAATTAAATGTTATTCATGCGTCGTGCTTGCAAGTGACATTACCAAATTTAACAATCATAGGTACTTACCGCTCGCCGTCAATTAGAAATGCAGATGACTTCATAACCTCCTTAAATAGTCATGTAGCAAAATTAAGCGCAACCAAAAATATTATTCTAACAGGAGATCTAAATATAAATATTGCACCCAAAATAAATGAATCGAGCCAAGACCGTTCGAACAGATTAAGCTACTTAAACATGTTATCAACGCATGGATTTCTACCAGGACATACACTCCCAACTAGAGATAAAGCATGTCTCGATCATTTTATTCTGAAAACCGATAAACATAAAACCAGCGTGTCTATATTTGTTCTTGACACAACTATCACAGACCACTCTATGATATTACTGAAGCTTACTAATTTAAATAATTACAGAAATCTACCTAAAACTAAAACATCTGTTGACCTTGAAAAAGCACTTATAGAACTAAAAAATAATGACCTCGCCAAGTTTTTGTCATATTGTGACCCTAACCTATCGGCTCAACATTTGATAGATCTATTACAAAATTGCTTAATAAAAAATACAATCACATCAATTATTCCCAGGAGAAATAGAACGATTAAACCTTGGATAACATTAGGTATCCTCCGTTGCATCACTAACAGAAACAACATGCAATACAAATTAAAAAAAGACCCTAATAATGCAATACTGAAGGTCACATATAAAAGATATAGAAATTATTGCAACAACCTGATTAAAAAACTAAGGCGTAATTATGACAAAGAGCAACTAAATAAAGCGAATAAAAACCCAAAAACCTTGTGGAAAGCAATAAACAAAATCACACATCGTAAACCTAACAAAACTGAAAGTTCAGAGCTTCTGGACCTAAGATTGTCACCTAACGAATCTGCTAATTATGTTAACAACTTCTTTTCCAATGTAGGTAAGTCTTTGGCTGATGAAATTTCATTAAGACCCGCTATATCTACAACAAACATCTCCATCAAACAACAGATCGCTCAAATAAATTCCTTCGTACTTTTTGACACTAATCCCGAAGAAATCTACACGACATTAATGAACCTTAAGTGCGATAGTGCCCCGGGGTATGATAACATCACTACTAGATTTTTAAAAATGGCTAGCGCACAAATAGTGCCTATAATCACAAACCTCATTAATCTTTGTTTTAATCAGGGAATCTTTCCAACCGTCTTTAAGCAAGCAATTATTACCCCTGTCTTTAAGAGTGGAAATAAAGTAGATCCGAGCAATTATAGACCTATATCCGTCCTCTCGTCAATATCTAAAATATTAGAAAAAGTACTAAATTCCCGGCTAACTAACTACCTGAACAAATTTAACCTACTTTCTAGCACTCAATTCGGTTTTAAACAAGGAATATCTACAGAGGACGCAGTTCTGACACTGACCAAACTCATTGCAAAAGAGGTAGACATGGGGCGAAAATGCCTTACCGTCTTTCTTGATTTAAAAAAGGCGTTTGATACGGTTTCAATCCCCATTCTTATAAATCGTCTGGAAAGCATAGGTATTCGAGATACTCCTTTGTTGCTTTTTAAGGATTACCTTCAAAATAGAAAACAGAGAGTTAAGCTGGGCAAGCATATCAGTGATGAAACAACTATAAACTACGGTGTGCCACAAGGTAGCGTATTGGGCCCCACTCTATTTCTAATCTACATAAATCAACTTTGTAGTATGACCCTCGCTAATGGCCACGTTTTCTCATATGCGGATGACACGGCCGTAGTTTTCACTGGCCTGTCTTGGGAAGCGGTACGATTGTCTGCAGAGTTGGGTCTCTCTAAAATTGCTGCATGGTTACACCTAAGCTTCTTAACCCTAAACACAGAAAAAAGCAACTTTGTTTGTTTCACCAACGATGCGAGGACTCAGCCAAACTCAGAATTCAATATCATAATCCATCAATGCAACAATCTGACGAACTCAAATTGTACATGCTCCTCGATAAATAAGGTTGATCATATTAAGTATCTGGGAGTTATATTAGACCAACGGCTATCTTGGCACGCACACGCGGAATTAGTTATGAGTAGAATAAGAAAGCTGATATGGGTTTTTAAAACACTCAGACACATAACTTCGACGGAACTTATAAACAAAATATATATTTCACTTGCTCAATCAATTCTAACTTATTGCATTCCAGTATGGGGTGGTTTAACTAAAAACAAATCCCTGGAACTAGAGAGGTCTCAAAGACACTTGCTTAAGGTAATATACTTTAAACCATATAAATTCCCTACTCAAGAATTATATTCGTCCTGTGGCAACATTTCAGTCAGGAAACTTTATGTTATGCATGTTGTTCTCAAAACGCACAAGTCACAAATATACAGACCCGAATCCCAAAACAAGCGGAGAAAACAAAATGTTGTACCTGTATTTAAAACAAAGACAGTCTCTGCAAAAAGGCAATTCGCCGCTCGGTCATCTATTTTATATAATCTTATAAATAAAGAAATTAATATCTATCACCTAACTTATTATGAATGCAAAAATAAAATTTCCGATTGGTTAAAAACCAAAACTTATAGCGAAGTCGAGAACCTATTAAAAAACATTATCTGAAGTGAAACATCCAATTTAAAAACAAAGCAATGTAAGCATGAATTTTAAATATTTATAAAAGAAAAACAAAACCCGGTAAATATAAAACAGCAAAAGCAGAGATAAACATGCACACACACACACACACACACACACACACACACACACACACACACACACACACACACACACACACACACACACATAATTAGATTAGAATAATGTATATAAATAGATTTTTGTTCTGAGTACTAACTACTTACCCATAAGGAAGAGCGGCTGCCTCTTAGCACAGGTATATCTCATACTTAAAAAGAGGTAGCCAACTACTGTAATCAATATGTACTTATGAAAATTGAATAAATGATTTGATTTGAAATGATTTGATTTGATTTGATGAAATGTCTGCTAAATAAATAAAGATATTAAAACAAAACTATTGGGTGAAATAATAAATGCCCCTGACCTACATATTTTGCAAGGTGGGTTATGTTAGTTTAGTTTTAGTAGTAGGCCTTTTGATAAAATTTAATGTGATATCCATTTAGATTGTTGGCTTCGGTGAAAATACCTAACATTCAACTCTTAAAAACCGACAGATTTTTTAAATACCAGTATTAAAATAAAATACAAGAATCACATAGCATAAATCAACTTCTCGCCCCGCCCTACATAGACATTTAAATTCAATTTTCATCTTGAAACTACCAACTACACGGCGATCGCTGATCGCGCGATTGCGTGATCGCGTGCGGTAGTCGCGTGCGCTTTCACTTCAAGTCGGCGCTTTCTTGAGTGCTCAATAAGGCACGCGAAACTAGGGAGCTAAGTCACCCTGGATGAGACGAATAATCTAGTAGGTGATTCTTTAAAAAAAACCATTTTTATTTGACGACAAAACATTAATGAGCGAGCGTAAGTGGTCCTATCAGGGCGTTAATAACATCTTAGTTCAAGTATTTTTAATTTACTCGCATGTTTTAAAAACTTCGATTTTGGAAGCCCTACGCTGTACTCCGAGCAAGAACTTTTACCTTCTATCGAGGTAGTAACATTTACGTATCTTCATCGAGCAAATGTGTAGGGCAATCGGTGTCAACGCCCCGTATTAGTACTAAAATTAAATAGCAAGTTTACATCGTATCGTCATAGTATAAAGGTAAAATATACGTAAAATAATATGACAAAGTGAGTCTGCTTTAGTGGTTCGTGCTACGGATAAGTCCAGAACACGTTTTCGATTAGGAAGGTGATTCATAAACATGGCGCATGATTGAAATATTCCTACTGGAGCTTCTTGCTCTCGGCCAAAGCAGAAGTTACCTAACTTGACCTTACGTGCCTTCGAGCGCGCGAGACAACTTTATATTCATACGCCAGTTCATACGTCATCAACGACTAGAAAAGCCTTAAAAATATCACCCTTACATGTATGCCGAGTAAGATACCAAGCGTCAAAGTACGCCCGAGCTTGAAATTATACGTCCTTCGGACGGGATAAATACTCACAGATAAAATCAGAGATGAAGTTTTTTAAAAGAACCTACGGACTGCGTTTCCAGTGAGTGCACGAAGAAAAATCGATTGCGGCAAAAGGATAACTCCGCTGTCAGAGGTCAGAAAACTGAAGCTATTATTTTTATGGATTTTACCTCGCGCTTCGCTTAGTTGCATCGCACAGCTCAGGTAAAAATGCAAAAGAAATAACAACATAAACCTTAAAAAAAATGTGGACAACCTCACACCAATTGAAATATCCAAACTATGCTTTAGGCTTGTACTGTGGGTACTAGGCAACGATAATTAATACTTATGTAGATAAATAAATACATAGAAAACATCAAAGAGGTCAAACTAGACCAACGCGTCGTGTTCGTATTATAAAATACTAGAGGACGCCCTCGACTTCGTACGCGTAGAATTAGTTTCCCGCTACTCCCCCCATTTTTTCCCGTTGGTGGTCGATTTTCGGAAAATCCTTTCTTAGTGTTCACTTACATCATGAAAGGAACCCCTGTACCAAATTTCAAGTTTCTAGGTACAGTAGTTTCGGCTGTGCGTTGATACATCAGTCAGTCAGTTTAGCCTTTTATTATAAATAATAACCATAATAGTCATATAAACTTTGTCGTTAACTAACGCATAGAACCGTTTTTAGATTTTTCATTCAACGCGCATAGTTTGTAAGTTAAATATACCTAACCTTTTGTCTCTTCCAGAGCAGCAACTCCCCAATTAGAAGACACAGTTAACCTCCATTTTACATAAATGATTTGAGAGATGGCTCCAGCCTTTTTCATGCTGTTTACTTTCCGCTGAATACCAGCAATTTAACTTGCCTTTATAATTTATTTAAGCCATCTTTTGCTTATTTTAAATACACACGCTATGGGTGCTTTGTTAAACTTTTGGTTGGAATAATTAGGTTGAGGAAATTGGGTGTATTTATACTCGATGTTTAAGGTTATATGTATAATTTGACTGTGGTATCACTCGTGTATTTTGGGAAGGCAGCGACATATTTAACGTAATGGAACCAGTAATCGACAAAGACCAATGATCAACACTGATTCTTATTTCACAGAAGATAAGGGTTATTTATTCATTTCATTCATTTGTTTTGTAACACTCAATTTATGACCGTATGATCTTTGAATTAAGAGTTAAATGTCGATCATTGGTGCACGACAGTTTAAGTGTCGAACACTGGTGCCATTACGTTATGCCGTTTGGATTTTACGACGTGTTTGACCAAAGTATTCCATTACTAATTGACAACATACACCGCTCAATCTAGGAACTTGAAATTTAGGGGAATTGTGTCTTAAGTCCACTTAGACAGGATATTTCGAAAACCGATTTCCAAAGTAAAGAAATAGGGGAAGTCATTGGAAACTAATGCCACGGGTGCGAAGTCATGCGTGTTCTCTTTATTGTTTAATGTATAGAACTTAAAACGTAGGACTTTTGGTGGCATATCGTGGTTCTAGAATTCATGGAGTCGCGATTTCTTAATTATTATAACCCATAATAAAACTTTGATTTTGATCTTGACTATTTTCATATTCCAAAATTAATTAATTCATTTAAGAAGAAGAATAAGAATACTTTATTTGCGATAAACATTACCAGTGAGGTCTTAACATTTTAAATAGGTAGGTTTACATGTTTAACCATATTTGGTACGCAAAAAATAATAATTAAAAAATTACAGTTTGTCTCTTAACGTTTCTAAACTATTCATAGGTACCAATCGTATTAAATCCATGTTACAGTTATTAAATTAAAAAATATTATAAAATATCATATAAATTCATTTAAACTGTACACATTTTTATTAGTAAGCTATAGGTCTAGTTGCTTTATAAATTTTATAGTATTCATTGTCTTCATTTCATTTGGTATTTTGTTATATATTTTTATACACATATTCAGGTAGCTATTTTTATACTTTGCCAGTCTGGAATGTTCTGGGAGTAATTTAACCACTAAACCAATTCAAATGAATTTTGGTGAGGAGGATATCTCCGCTGTAAAAGCGTTACAAACTAAAATATATCGACCGTCGATACGAGTAAAATCGTAACTACAAAACAGAGGTTTTCAGGAGAGCGAAAAAACGTATTTTGCAACTTCAAACCGTGATATTTTACTTATTAGTTTATGTTTTCGTACAAATGTACATATCATGTTTCTCAGAATTTGGCGCTCTTTAATTCTAAATTTTCATTTTTTTTCTAAACTGTTTATTTTAAATTTTAGATCGAGTTACGTTTACGTATTTTGCGTTATCGACTATCGAGTATAATTGTATACTACAATACCATCTTACAGCTCTAAGTTTTGCCATTATTTATTAGGCCAATATCATCGTATCTAAAGAAACCATGTTACTTGCAACAGATTCGCGGCTATTTTATTGTATTTTATGACTTAAAATATAGTAACTCCGGTTAGAAAATATAAAAAATATATATTTATACAGTGAATTGTATTAGTTTCAAGTAGATAATTGGCAATTATCATTATTGTTCATTTAAAAAATATTTTTACTGAATATTGAAGAATAAAAATAGATTACAAAATAGTTTAAACATTTTTTAACTTTTTATTTAATAAATAATAATTAAGAAACAATAAAAGTACTTTAACACCATAATTTAGTAATTACCACCCTCAATAAGTAGAGGGTGGTAAGTACTTAGATACTTCAGGACTAATCTGGTTGCCAGCTAAATAGTAATAAATAAATAAACATCAACACTTGCTTTGGCTTAATCAAGTCATTTAGTAACAAATGGGTAACAAAACATAAACTTTCACTTTGACACTATTAAGTGCTAATATTTAGTATTTTGACTACTTTAATTAACTATTTTAATTACCTTTCTTCTTCAAAGAGATCACAATGATAAAATAATAGACCAGGTACGTATAACTTTATGACAGTTCAATCAGTATGTTATGTGTTCATCGATGATCAATATCATTAATACTTAATAAAGTAGTTATGTTTTTATTTCCAATTGACAGTAACTATATAATTAAATATTAGGTACGTAACTACATTACATATGGAAGGATGAGTTTACTAGCGAATCTTAATCTTCAAAAGTATTTTGTTCAGTTTCATTTGAGTGAGGCAAGTTTCTGTAAAAGTCTCTATAGTGTTTAGGTATCGCTCGATTGACACTAAGAAAACTTAATTCCTAATATTTTATTTTATTATTAAAAATGTTTAAAAACAATGAAGCGCCTCCAAACAAAAACATTAACTCAAAGCGTCCTAAGTCAGACTAAAGTCGGCTTTTTGGTTAAAATATTCTAGGACGCCGACTTCAGTTTGTTTAACCCAAGATGTCCTGAACAAATGACTCCGATTATAGTCGGTTCCTTCTTTTCTTAATTATTTTAATTTTAATTTTGCCCTTTTTAGTGATTATATTATTTAATACTTTCCTACCCTACCTAACTAATATTTTGTCAAAAAACAAGCACAAGTTTAAAGTTTTCCGCAATAAACGCAGCGTGAAAGTTATAGTGCGTTGCATCTAATAACTTACTATCTTAGAAGTATGAGACTTATTTTTTCAAAAGAATTTCGCAAATCGGTGAAGTTATTAATCCTTTGAAATATTTCAAATCATGCTCAAACAAACGTTAAATACGTATAGCTATACAATACTATACACATCGGGGCCTTTTTACAAAAAAAAAGTCATTTTAAGTAATAGTAACGAAATACCGGTCGGAAATATTTTTTTTATTGTTTCTCTTAACGTTCTCTAGCGACTTTTTACCTAACTAAAGAAAGTAGGTATTCACTAATAAAACCAGAATACTTAATATTCGAAAAAAAAAAACAGTTAAGTAGTATTACTTAGTAGGCGATTTACACTGAGTAAAAGTTTTACTTGTTTGGTCGAATTAACCTTTTAATTAATTAAACAGGTATATTATAATACAATCGCAATAGGTAAATAGTTTTGTTCTTACGGGTACTTCCACCACTCTTCATTCATAACTAGATTCAGTGGAACTTTTCCATCTTAATTTAAGTAATTAACACTCACTCAAAAAAAATAAAAATATTTCCAATACACATAAACAGACGTGCTCCTACATCCACGTCACACGGTGCAAGTAAAAACAGCCTTCAAAAATAATTCTTCGAGACAAAAAATGCAAATGGAAGGAACGGGCCAGTAAAATCCTAGTAAATCAATTTAGGCGCAAAACCGAAACACCCATAGCGCGAGCTCTTAAAGTAGAGTAACATTTTAACCACATTTACGTGCTCTGTACTTGCTAAAACGTTGGCACATTAAAATTGTAACTATTTATGCGATGATACTGGCCTGTGATCGTGACAATTGGAAGCGATTTCGGGTAAAAAAATATTCTTAAGTCTAGTTAGAATGATTTTCTCTTAATGTAATAGTGGATTACTATTGATGAACCGCGACATACGATGTTATGAAATTGGGTATTTTTTTTATTTCTCAATGTATCAAAAATGTAAAAATACAGTTTTGTAGATCTTTTTTCACTTAACTCTCCCTGTAAAAGTCAAAAAAACACTTAAATTTAGTTACGATTTTACTCGTATCGACGGTCGATATTAGCAGGTATGAATAAACCAAACTAAAAATGTATTTAGATCATTTTGAAATATAACAATACTGAAGGCCAGAATCAAAGTGGTATGTGTTATAATAATTAGGAAAAAGCGACTCCATGGATTCTAGAACCACGATATACCCCAAAAGTCCTCACCCTATTAATGTACAACACTGTACTCTAAATGGAACATGGAAAAACACTGGAGTTTTTAGGAGTCGTTGCTAGGACTCTTGTAAGTGTCCTCATACATTTTTGCATTTGAATACCGTTTTTTTTTAATAATTGGTCAAGAGCTGAGTCAGTTTTGCATTATGCAGTCTTAAGATTGCAATCTTGAGATTTCAAATATCTTTGGGTTTCGTATACTCCCGTAGATACCTGCTTGGCTGTGTGTACATTTTCTTTATCCTTGCCAAAAAAAGCCTATATGAACACTCATCTTTATACAATAATGTTTCATCAATCAGTCTGTCGGTTCGAGCACGATTCTCAATTGCTTGCAGTTACGTATTTAGCCGTTAAACTAAACTAGCGGTTGAAACGCGGTATTTGTCTAAATACGGATATTAATAGTGGCGCATGTCCTGATTTGAATAGTTCCGTATCGGAGACGCTGTTTGCTAATATATTTGAGAGCGGTGGTCTATTACGAAACGGTCAAATTCACATTATTTATTTTATTATTTTCGAGATTTTATGAAAATAATTAGCTTTTGCCTGCAAATGTGTCCGTGTCGCTTATCGCTTTTCTCTCGGGAACTATCATTTTTTTTACTTTAAGTATTCATAAAATTGCCTACTCTGTAACACGGAACCGATGTATTATGAACGCCGGTTTTGTAATTTACCAATAAGAAGCTAAATTGTCATATCAGTCCTTACAGTGTCAATGTTTTTAAAAAAAAGACCCCCCCCTCATAATAGCGACCCCTTCTTTCAACGCCTTTAGTGAAAGTTGCTGTTTATGCAGCAAACCGTCTCGAACGCGTTTGCGTTCATGTTACTTATACGAGAAACGAAATTCGTTTGAGGACTTTTTTGCATCAGCAAATTACACTAAGGGCTCAGAGCTGATAAGGTAAAGTGGGGTAAGTGCGTCTACGGGGCAAGTGCGCCAAACAAACAATATCTCCTAAAAAATATATGGTTCGTCGTACTTACCCCATTGACGCTCTTGCCTCACCTTGGGGTAAGTGCGTCTAGGGGGAAACTCCGACGAAACGTATTTTTAGGAGATATTGTTGGTTTGGCGCACTTGCCCTATAGGCGCACTTGCCCCGTAGGCGCACTTGCCCCGTAGGCGCACTTACCCCACCTTACCTTATCTCTTAAACGGCACAACCGATTTTTATAAAAGCTAAGAACCACCCCGATTAAACTAGCCATCTTCTCAAAAACATCGTGCAAATTGGTCCATTCATTTAAGAGCTACAATGTCACATGCATACACCTCTTTTTTGTCGGCGTTTAAAAAATCGCTGAATATAATTTCGCCTCATTCCAATGAGCCCCAATATCGGCAGTTTCGAGAATAGTCCACATAGTGTTTGCGTTATGTTTGTTCCACGTGCTTGGCATTTGGTTGGCTGCATCCGTGCATCTAGCTACTAAGTGCACGCGGATGTTTTATTTAACTAGCGGAATTTGTGCAGTTTACTGTCTTTTGGTGTTGATTTACGTTTATCTGGTCTGTGCTAACAGTGTACTTAGATGGCGGTAGTTAGTTGAACTAGATGAATTTGAAATTGAATTTTACTGTAAGAACAAACAGTGGTTTTGAGTTAAAGATAATAATTTATTGGGGAACAGCTTTGTGGATTGTTAACATTGTATGATATACAGTTAAAATTAAAGGCCACAATGATGCTACGCTAAAATAATAATAAAAAGGGACGGTTTTATGTGCTTCCCCGCAAAGAACAAATATGGAGATAGTTTGTACGCGTCTTGATAGCTGCGTCAAATTCAAATAATTGCTATTTACTATAAAACCAAAACATTAAAAAAAAGGGTTTACCAGGATTAAGAACTTATATATACCTACTATTAAATCAATCTAGGTTTTCGTAGATTCAACCAAAAGCATTCGAAAAAGGTGGAATATTTGCAGAATAAAACTGTCCAGGTACGTTTTTTACGTTAAACAGTTTCAAGGGAAAATGATCAAGTTTAATATATTCAAAGACCACACACGATAGGCGTTATGGTTATTGAGATTCAGCTCGCAGAACACTACCCACTTTATTACTCTTGTACTTCTTACTAACATTATAACTCTGTCTGAGCCATTGTGGTTGTATGTTTGTTCCGTCTTCACGGTTCAATGTCTAAATCAACCTTATAATTTAACCCAGTTAGCAAGCGGACAGTTTGGTGGCTACCTAACCTGAGGGCTTATTGTCTGACGCACTCGCAATCGCAACCGGCTTCAAAGTGGAGCAATTGTTTTCATTTTGTATGCAGACAAGCCTTCGATTTTCGAAATGAAAACGATCGTGATTGCGAGTGCGTTAGACAATAAGCCCTCTGGAATTATTCTTGGTGACTCAGAAAAAGAAATTAAACCATTTTCACAAAAAAAAAATTGGAGTCCCCATACTTATAGCTACAACGTCGAGACATGGATGGTTTGTATACGGGGTCTACTTATAATTATGACATGTGGTGTAACGATTAGTTACAGCCAGACATTAAATATTTTTTATCGAATCGAACAGTTCCTAAAGGAATAACTTATAACTTCTGTGTAAACGAAGTCTCGAGCAAAAGCTAGAAGGTAAAATAATTTTCATGACAAATCGCCATAAAAGTTGAAGTAAAATAGGAAAAAGATAAACGACAAAACCGAAGTAAAAGGGAAAAGAGAAAAAATGTTTGCGTCCTTGTGGATAAGACTTTTGAACTTCAAGACACCGAAATAAAAAAAACCGGAATTAACTTACGAGTACCTACAAGGTCAACCGTTTTTTTTGTGTTTCACGTCGTATTTATTTGCTAATCTTCAATAGACCTCAAAATGGTTAAAAATACGTTCGTTCACTTAAACACGCCAAAAATCTACCAATGGCTCAATTTTATTATAAGTACAAGATAATTATACTATGGATAAAAATACTAAAATATACCTTAATAGTTCTTGTAATGAAATTAAATATACTGACTGTTAAGTTTCTACCGGCGTTTTTTCGCAGCAGTGGTGTCATCTTGGGAAGCGCTGGTAAAATTGGAGCGCTCTGATCTCGGTCAATCGGTCAAAGGAACTAGTTCCGTCTTTTAGTTCCTTTAGGTCTTTTAGCTCCGGAGCAAATTTTGAGATCTGAGCAGGGCACGCTTTGAAATAGGTACTATTTATCTCGTTCACATCGACCGCCGTGCCATGTGCTCTTTACTCGTTTGCTCTGTTTCGCTCATACGTTCAACAATTGCTACTGACCTGGACCGAAGACCAATGAAGATCGTTTACGGAGAACTATTTAGTTCCTTTCGGTCTGCGACGGGAATTCATTCCTTTTACGAGTAGTTCTCAGTTCCTGACCGACTCAAGCATAGTTGTAAACGTGCCCAACTACTTACCTACTGAATAAACATCTTACTTATTTTATCTTATTTATCGTTTATATTTAACCATTGTTTTTTTTTAATTTAACCTACAAAAGCACAAGTACACATCAAAAAGAATCACCACCAGAGTGATTTTCGTTTATTCTATTTCGGTTTATTAATTTTTAAAGGAACCCAAGCGCCGTAAAGGCTAAGACACGGGTAACAAAGGCGAGAGCCAGTGCTCGGAAGACTGAGTGACTACAGGCTCGTAGCCTGTTGTTTGATCAGTGTGTACCGAGGTTTACACTGACTTCGCATCAGACGGGCGGGTTTTTAATAATTAGCTACAAAAATGTATCATATTTATTGTAACTGTTGTTAGGATTTTATAGTTAGAGATGCCACAAATATTATGCTCACTGTTCGGTATTCGACTTATTTGGCTAGTTTTGTATTATTAGTTATTTGGTTAGAATAGTGAGTATTACATTCGGCGGAATACCGAATATTACAAAATGATCTAGAAATAATAATATATGCAGACATTACTCGAAAAAGTATTTATACGTAAGTTTCTGGCGAACAATTAGTGATATTTTTGCAGTAACAAGGACCGAGAAGTGTCCATAAGGCTTATTGTCTAACGCACACGCAATAACGATCGTTTTCATTTTGAAAATCGAAGGTTTGTCTGCATACAAGATGAAAACAATTGCTCCACTTTGAAGCCGGTTGCGATTGCGAGTGCGTTAGACAATAGCTGCCCGTATTTGGTATTAAAATCGGCAAGTAGGTACGTTGACTTGACACTGACTTCCGTTTCTATTACTATTACTATGCGGTTAGTCGCCTTTTTTGGTATTGTATAATAATATGCATACTTGATATTAATTTTTACTACTTACAGGCAGCAACAGGCAGGCACGATACACATAAATAGGAGTTTATTTTTCGCCCTCCATCTCTCGCGTAATATTTTTGGCATATTTTCCTGCTGAACTATGCATGAAACTTTATATTATATTTAATTTAATATTTATGGCTTTAAATAATGCCAGATTAAGTAGTATCATTGTAATATGTAATATGTTTAAAAAATGACTGACTGCTGAGTTTCTTGCGGCGTTTCTTCTCAGCAGTGATTTTTAACTAGTAAAAGAGCCCGCGCGGACTAATTACTGAATAAATGATTTTTGTTATCAAATTAGTCCCATTATGTCTTTGTGAGATGCGGAAACTAAAAACGCTCTTTTTACCCGCTCGTCTACATCGCACGGCTGAGGTCTGTTTTCGCCGGCTTTTAAACAAATAGCATAATACAACACGGTTGTTTGCCTGCCTGGATACATTCAGTGGCTTGTGCCATTATTCCAACCCCACGAATACCCCATTGACCCGTGGGGAAGTAAGGGTAATGTTTATTTTATTTACTTGGGTTTGATTTGAGTCCGAGTCAATGGCATTAACAGAATAATTAATTAGTTTGAAATTTGTAAGCTAGTTTTATTTTAAAATTAAATTTACCTAGAGTTTAATATTTTTACAAGTCTGTCTTGTAAGGTCCGACCTAGACCGCTTTTTTAATCTCGGCCGAGACCGAGACCGAGACCAAAAAAAATTAATTCTCGGCCGAGACCGAGACTGAGACCGAGACACGGAAAAATGGGTATTTCTTGTATATTTGCGTTTTTTTAACTAAAAAAATTTACCGTTAATGATGAAAAAAAATTTTTATTATGGTTTTAACAAACTTAATACTCAAAATTGAAAAGAACAATATTGTACGACAAAAAAAAGCAATTTTTCGGCATTGTACCCTGTCAAATTATACTGTCTTTCGTTCAAAATCGGCCGCTCCGGTAAACCGCGCGCCAAAATTTAAATCGATTACCGCGGAGTCTCGGCCGCGGCCGAGAATCTCGGCCGTTTTGGGCCGAGACCGAGACCGAGATCTTGGCCCCATTTTTGGCTGAGATTTGCCGAGACCGAGACCGAGACTGAGATCTCGGTCGGACCTTACTGTCTTGTAATAAAAAAGTATCTAAGCATCTTAATTGCCCTTTATGAACCCATACTAATATACATACAAAAATTACCTACTAATTCTACTTGGTAAATACTATATCGCCTTTGACGTGTTTCCATATTGTCAACATTTTGATTGCTATTATTTACAAAATGTGGTTACGAATTGTCAAAAGCTAGAAACGACCTGCACGGAAGGAGTCGTGAGCAAAACTCAGTATATTATCAAGTACAATTTCCCAGTTTTACTGCATAATAATTGAGTTCACAGTCATTTTAATGACTTGTTTCACAAGCCTCCCTAATTGGATTCAAACAACCTTTTAAATTTAACGAACTAGTATGACAGTGTGACAATTGGTTCGTTAAAATAGTTTATACGGCAATTGAATTCGTATTTTGTTTTTCTTCACGCAAAATTGAGCACTTTTATGATTTATCGGGCTGAAAGTTCATTTTAAATTGTACAAAATTAATCAATTTGTTTTATTTGTGTTTACTTAGCTTTGAAATTAAATGAAATATCGTACATACATAGACGTACTAATAGGGAATCTGCATGGATTTTTTAAATCGCATTTGTCAACAAAAGATAAAAATACCGTAAAAAACATCACCAAAAGTGAAATTAAAATTAAAATCGGTCAAGAAATACGGATGATACAAGCATTTTAAACTGCTAATTAGACAGAGATCCGAAGTGCACCGGTGACGTCATTTCGGCAATATAAACTCCACGTAAAATTCTGTTTTGCTAGACAGAGATAGGAACAAATCTTTGTTAGCTTATATCTTAGTTATTTTTCTAGCTATTCAAAAAATGTTTTTTCTCACCTGTTTGTTATATGAATCAGCGCAGATGTAAAAAAAAACATGCATATTCCCTATTATAGGTAAATGCTAGTTCTATATAGAACCTATAGGTAAACATGATTCGCTGCTTTGTATAATTTGTAACATTCAAACACCTAATTAAGCTAGGATTGGCGAAATTTACCACCGCTTCTGCGCTCTGAACTAAGTTTTAGTTTGACATAGCGACTGTGAAATAAAGCTTAGCATTTCCATTAAAACTTGGCATTAACTATCCCTGGTTACACTAGTTGACTATAAAGTCGAAGTATAGCAGAACATAATTATTATGGCTCGCGTCAAAGCGCTTACGCCGTTGATTTAGAGTCTATTATTGGTTAATCCGCGCGCCATGTTATCTGTGTCCTGCTATTACGCAGTTTAAATCCCTGTGGGGTCAAATACCTAGTCTATTCTAGTAGGTGCCTAGTAAGGGTCTGGTGGTTTTATTTTACCAAAGTTTTTTACCACCTATAGGTATGTTACCACGCCCCCATAAGAATGAAAAGGGGTGGCTTTATGCGCTTCCGCGCGAAGAATGTGAGATAGAAATAGTTCGCGCGCGCCATGATGTCAACGTCAAATTCAATTAATCACTATTTACTTTAAAACCACAGCATTTATTGAAAAAATGGTTTGTCAGGTCAGGATTAAGAAGTTACATATACTCAACTATTGAATCGGAAATCATCGTTAAAGATTATAGGGTTTCGAAGATTCAACCAAAAACATGCAAAGGGGTATCATGTTTGAAAAATAAAATTATCCAGGATTTTGTTTCTAATCGTGTTTTCACGTTTGCCAGTCTCAAGCAAATATGATCAAGTTTAATATATCCGTTATGGTAATTGAGATCTAGATCGCGGAATACTACAGACCTTACCATAGGTAGCCTCTTAAGATACAAGCTAGTACCTACTTTTCACAAGATTTTAATTAGCTTGCAATGTACGTAAGTACAAATTGCGCAATTCCGGACAAATCTTGCAAGGAAGATTTCAACCACTTCTCGGGGACCGATTGAGCTGAAATTTACATAACATATAATATAAACTCACGCCTTCATTCCCAGAGTGGGGTAGGCAGAGCCACAGACTCACCAACAACTCCAAAAACTTGTTGATAATTCTGTGACCACATTTTGCACAACCAGCGGCTAAGATGTTATCCAGTGTATTAGTGACAGGTTGCAAACCCATCGCCTAACAGCACTACACAGCCTTTAGTCCCTTAAGTCGTCTCTTACGACATCCACGGGAAGACATGGAGTGGCAACATTCTAAATCCGGCACCACACGGCACGGGAGCTGAAATTTGGTCTTCGGTAACTTCGATGACAATACAATAATATGGCACCATCGAGCTGATAATGTAGTCAGAAGCTGGCAACATGATCTCCGCTACACCAAACGGTAGACTCACTGTTATGGAACTTCTTCGATTGGTCAGAAGCAGATAATTTTTTTGCAAAAGAACTGCAGTTGGCATCAAAAGAAAAACAGTCGTCAACAAAAGCTTCTACATTGTTCCCGCGGCACGTAAATCATTTTTTGTTAAAATAAATTTATGTCATAACTAAGCGCAAGTTCCTGTGCCTTGGTTTTTTTATGTGTTTCTATTATTACTCGTAAGTATGTATTGCTGCGTAGTGCAAGCCTAGGTCTTACTTTGGGCTAAGTCAATTTGTGTGATACTGTGATTTGTTTTTTTTTATATCTATAATGAGGACTGTGTCAAATTTCATACAATCTCAACCTTTTGTGCGTTAGTCACAGACATCCAAACAAATTTGAAAACTTTTACATTCATTGCATATTATTATTATCCAGTAAATGTGGATCGGATTCTCGCTACATTCAGACACCAGTATTTATTTAAATTAGAGGTATTATAGCATTTACCATGAGATAATTATATTGGTAAGGACGAAATAGTATAGATACCCTGGTTGTTCATTTATTTTTACATGGTCACCATAGTTAGGGGAGGATTATACATTTTTAATTATTAATAAAATATAACCTAATAGTTACTTTCTTCCCATCACAATAATTTATAATTGTGTCAAATAGAAGTATGAGAAATGCGTGAATTCATTGTGGACCACGGCTGTCCAGCCAAGGTAATGCGCGGTCACGTGACTCGAATTTAAGCATCGTGACACACGGACGAAACCTTCATTTTGCTTCAATTATATTGCTGTAACATTTGTAACGTTGCGGTAGTAGCTCTTATTTAGCTCTTTTTCCGTATTTAGTACAAAAAAATTGCAAGCTCGTAATTCGAATTGGTTTTTCTTCATTACGTGAAATAATGTATGGAAGCGTAAGTCAGTTTAGGCAGTACGTGCTTCGGATAAATTCTTAAAAAATAGTTCATAATTTCAAATAGTAAAAGCGGTTCAAAAATTGAACATTTAGTAATGTACGACCTTGTACAGGGTCCGTCCGGATCGCTACCACCATCTTATCCTAACCTACCGCCAAGCAGCATTTGCATTGCTGTGTTCCGGTGTGAGGATAATACTCGTATAGATGAATTACCGAGAGCGTGGAATTGCATATGTAGTGGTTGTACCGTTCGCATGAAAAGGAAAGCATTTAAGTTTGGAAATTGCTTATGGGACAGGTGAAAATTATATATAGTTCTCCTGATGACTTCTTGATCAAAATCATCTACTGCCGACGGACCGTACGTAACTTTTTCTTACTGCTTGCTTTGAATTTATCACTCTTACTCTCAGTCATAATTTTATAAATAGTCGAGAGAGAAACACCTGTAGCTTTTTCAACGAATTGGGCAGCGGTGTAAGGTGAATTTACATTTTTCAATAGTTCGAGTTCAAAATATTTATGACAGTTAAAATTATTTGTTTACTTTGACTCTCAATCGGACCAAAATTACCGTTACTTTCTGCCATAATTTATGCAAACTGTGTAACTTACATACGCACGTGCCCAGTCAAAATAATTCTGAAAATTGCGAGTATCCAATAAAATTGTTTTTTAAGTTCTGGGTAATTTTATGGCTCTGCCTACCCCACTCTGGGATTACAGGCGTGAAGGTATACATGTACAATAAATTAAGACGTATATTTTAGTGCATTGTAAAAAGTATTTAGAATTTGACACTGACATTATTTTTGTACTTACTTATTTAATATACAAACAATACTCTTTTTATGCTGATGTTATAAGAAGTAGAAGAAATTTAAATATAGAATACCTGTAAAGATATGGTACCACTACATATGCAATTCCACGCTCTCGGTAATTCATCTATAATAACCGGTGAAATTACTAGCATAGAGGCATTCCATCTTAGTCCTCAGGGTTGGCGACATTGCAGTCTTAGGATTGCAGTTTTAGAATACAATTGTCCATGGATCACAGATCCTACTTACCATGAGCTGGCCTGTGTGCTCGCTTGCCTTACACATGAAAAAAAAAGCTGATTTCTCAGATCCGTAGGTTGTTACTTACAATAGAAGTGACTGAGGGCCCTACCAAGATGCACTACGCTAACTAGCGTTTCTATTCGTTTCGTTTTTAAACCAATCGCGTCACTGGTAAATGACGTGATACGAAAAGTCACGTGACCTACCAGTGACGCGATTGGTTTAAAAAAGAAATGAATAGAAACGCTTATTAGCGTAGTGCATCTTGGCAGGGCCCTCAGGATGCGGTTTATATGTGGAGTATAGCCTCGTAAGTCCCCGCGTACTTGTACAAGTACAAATTAATGATAGTAGTTCAGACCTGACTACTTACTATCGTACAAAATATTTTGAACTCTAAAGCACTAATTAATAGACTCTAACCCCCTTACTTATAAACTTGGAATAACCTTGGAGTAGCTATGCCTTGTTTTGTCCTTATCCGTCAAATTCCAATGTCACAACGACAGGTAAGGATAAAACATGGCATAGCTACACTCCAAGGTTATTCCACGTTTATAAGTAAGCGGGTTAAGCACTATTCTTAATTATGTACTTGGTATAGTACATTCGGTAGTTAGGACTACCGCTATTATTTCTTAATACAGGACTTACGAGGATAGAAGTGACCGGATGCGGTGGGGCCGTGTGTACTCGTTATTCTATCCCTGGTCACGCCGTGCTACTCACAAAGGGTGTAAAGCTATATGCGCCCCCTGGGCCGCTGCTACTAAAAAGCTTTTGCCGGGATGCAACGGAACTTTGATAAAGTAAGGCGCCGTGTCGAGACCGAGACAATGCCTCTGGAAATAAATATGGAGTTTATATGTTTTATCATGAAAATAAAACCCTTTGACAAAGGCAACGGAAGTTTTGTACAGAAACGTGGGTAGACACATTATTCTGTGCCTTTGTGGACAAGTATTTCTTTCAATGCAATCTGAAGTGTAACTGGTTTTTGCTTGGACTTTGTTAAAGTAAAGTAAATGAAAATACGCATTAGTTTTTTCAGTTTCTACTTTATTGGCATTTTTTATTTACCAATTATCAGTTCCCAAATATCCGTCGCTCGCGTAGATCGTGCGCTATTTTTAACTTCAACAAAACGCTCCTCCTCGCTACACTCGTCGTCGTACCTGCCATCTTGGTTATGCGAAAGCTTATAAGCTCAGATTTCACGAATTATAGGAAATAATACATTTGATCAAAAACATTTCGCTATGTTAAAAGTATATTAAATACTAATCATTCACTTGGACTAACTTTGTTCGACTAAAATTATTTGCTTGAGTAAAAAATTTTGCAACTAATTAAAAGTCTGGATGAAAATTGCTCAATTAATATTCTGCAAAGTGATATAGTAATCGAAGTATTATTATGTTACAGTCGAGGTCAAATAAATGTATTTTTTTGCACTTTATTGCAATGGAATAACACAGTTAATGATAAATACAGTTACATTATCTTCGTACTCGATTATACTGGATAAAACACAAGCTAGATTAAAGCATTATTTTTTTCGGTTGCTCAGTTTTTTCGCAACAAAAATAAATATTTCCAAATTTCTAATGATCAGGCTTTGTTTGGACCACAAAATAGTACAAATATTCTAAATTACAGTCTGATGATGGGAAATGAAACAGATGGACTGACGGACAGACGGACAACAAAGTCATCTAATAAGGGTTCCGTTTTTCAGTATTTGGTTCGAAACCTAAAGGGCTAAGGAAAGATACATCTTTACTTAGCCCTTTTATGGGTACGGTCGGCCTTGTAAGAAGCTGCACACTTAAGTGTTTTGTCACTTTAACGTCATGTTTGAACTGCTGCACTAATCTGTCAAAGGTGTTAAAGCGACAAGGTAAAAAGGGTGCCGCTTCTTATAAGGCCGACTGTACCTACTGCGTGCCCGCTTAGATATTATTACCATACCCTCCGAGTATGAAAAGCAAGCGATTACTAATTTCGTGGATCTTAAGTAGGGTCTTGGTGGCATAATTGCTAATGCGCCTGCATCGGCCCGGAGAGCCAGAGGAGATGTAGGTTCGAATCCTGCCTAAGACCGACGATTTTTTTTTGCTTTAATATAGTTTAGATATTATTATGCTTAAACAATAACTTGTACATTCATTTTGTATCGCAAATATGTATTGCTAAAGTTTCCGCATCAAATGAACACGTCGTTACACTGTTCCATAACCATTCAAGCGAAAAACTTTTATCTCATGTCAAACACAATGAAAGGGAATCTATCAAGAAGTCCTTCATAAAATAATGTATTCCATATAAAAGGGCCCAACAATTTTTGATCATTCCGTGTGAACAGAATTGATGGTAACTTTGACAGACAGCCGCGTAGTAGGCGTCGTCAATGTTTCGTATTCCATTCGCATAGAGCAATACGAAAGGAACGCCAATAGTCCGTATTTACTTGAGGAGGCGTACAGTGGCCGGTTTGGAAATGTTATTTAATTAAAATAAATAACTAATGGAAAGCAAGCTTTAAAAACCCGACTGCATTCTCAATAGGTTTTCTGTGCGTTTTAATTTTATTTTCAAAAATCTCTTTCTACAAAAATAAGCTTTAAATACATAAGTTGTATATATTTTTGTAATCGTCTTTTAAAACCCTTTATTTTGATACCCCATTTGATAGGTTTGTATTTTTAGGGTTCCGTACCTCAAAAGGAAAAAAACGGAACCCTTATAGGATCACTTTGTTGTCTGTCCGTCTGTCCGTGTGTCAAGATCCTTTATCTCGGGAACGCGTGGAGGTATTGAGTTGAAATTTAAACCAAATACTCAAATCTACATTCCCTCGAAGATGTGAAAAAATCAAACTTCTACATTTAGGTAAAAAAAAGGTACGGCCGTTTATGTCGCAAAAAACCTTGGCCATTTCCCATTGACCTACAACTATGAAATTTGGCAAGTAACACCGTCTTTTACTAGAAGTATAGGAAAAAATCTGAAATCTGTACATTTTTAGTTAAATCACAGGATCTTTATGCAAGGAACGGCGGCGGTGCAAATTTTGAATTGAATTGACCGTGTCATGTGCGGAACCCTCGGTGGGCGAGTCAAACTCGCCTTGTCCGGTTTTTTTTGTTTCTTTCGGCCCCGCAATATGTAGTTTATAATCCGCCATTTTGTTTTCATTTTAACGTCGTCATAGCCTATGTTACTTAAGATGACGTAAGGATTCTAACAATATCTCACACATCTAAATCGGTCAAGGGATTTAGAAGTTATAGTGGAATAATGAAACTCACATACCTACATACATACATACAAACATGAACTCTGAAAACATTACACTCCTTTTTGGGGCAGTCGTCTAACAATTACAAAAAATCTTTCGCTAAATTGCTTAGCTTATCGCCATATAATTGGGATAGACCAAAAAATATAACTCACTGTTTTTACATTCTAATTCGAAAGAATGGGTAATTTTAAGAGACCAAGTTCATTAATTTTGTATTTGACCCAATAGTTTTGTTTGAATATCTTTATTTATTTACCAGTAATTTTATGGATGACATGATTATTTTTAATTTAGGCTGGCATTTTCTAATATATTACAACAATTAAATGATATGTAATGATAAAAAGTGATTGTAATAATGTATTAAAACATACTATTTCAAGCGGTTTTCGCCAAACCCGTAAGATACACCTAGGAGGGCTTCAAGCCAAAAACGAAAGTCAAACAAAGGTTAAATATACTTTTGTCGAAATATCCGGAATAGATAAATATTTCAAAAACTTAATAATGCAGAACGGCTTTAAAACCCCATTCCTCGAAATGGTTTTCGAATTAGAGAAAAATAATGATTTACTTTTATTATCAAAAATATTGAATAAGGAAATCCACACAGAAGAACCAAAGTTCAGATCCGACAAAAATCAGTGAAATGAAAACTTTGAGTGGCAGTAGGCGGTGCATTAAAATAATGCTGAAGCCCTAGTAAAAAAGGGTGTAAGTCTTCTAAGGTTCAAGAGAAAAAGGGTATAAGTCTAGTTTACTCTGTATATATTTTATTACATTTCTTATTTTAAGCTAAGCTGAACTTATATCCCTTTTCACTAGGGCTATAATTTCTAGTAGAACTGATGACAATTGGAGCGAGAACGTTCTAGAGTGGCAACTGAAAAGCGAAGTATTGGCAGGCCTTCCACAAGAAAAACCGAAGGATGTAAGTAGCACAAATTCAAACGTCGTGGATATTCATAGCAGGAGACATAATTTCAATAAATATGTTGATTATCGTCAATAATAAAAGCTGTTCAATAAAAGCACAAAATTAAATCATGGTACAAATAGTTGAAATAAATCATTTTTTGAAAAGCTATTAAAATAACCAAGATATAAGCCAACAAAGATTTGTTCCTATCTCTTTCGAGCAAAACAGAATTTAACATGGAGTTTATTTGGCCAACCGTTACATGAAGTCACAGAGAATATAAAGCAGTTTAAAATGCTTGTATCATCCGTATTTCTTGGCCGATTTTATTTTTTATTTCACTCTTGAGGATTTCCTTTACGGTATTTTAATATTTTGTTGAAAAATGCGATTTTAATAATCCATGCATATTTCTTATTATTAAATAATATGTCTCTCTATTTCTTAAATAAATAAACTCCTCTTAGTTAAATAAACCTTTTTTCAAATAATATCACTGTGCGTTCGCCTTAGCTCACGTCTGACGAATGAACTCGCGACGTATCGACGGCTTTGACAAACGATTCCGTGACGGACGCACGCACGACGAATTGTTACGTCGTTACATTACGCTGACAGCCTACGACGTATGTCCGGTTACGTGACTATAATCACAAAAACATCTGAAAGTTTTTGGGCACAATTAGGTATTTTAAAGATAAAGAAAATGTTTGTAATAATTATATTTCTACTTGTATAGTAGGAACGTTACATTCTCATGGCCGAGATCTTGTGGTTATCATATCCACGTCAGGATTCCTCACTTCTCTTAAGGATAGGTCCATGCGCTTCATCATCATCATCACCGTTTCAGTCCGTAGTCACCTGTGCTTATTTAACATTAAATAGTTAAAAGTATAAAATAAAATTGTGGTTGTATATGGTCACGTCACAATTTCACCAAAAATATTAAAGTGACGCGATGTTGTTAGTTGAAACTTGTTTTTATTTAGCACTTTAAGACATATTTTTTTAAATTGACTATAGTGATAATGCTAAAACAACTTTACTTTACCTATACAATTTCTGACTTTCATACAAAAATAAACTTATAAAAATGGTGAAACAATCGGGCACTTTTACACGTCATAAATCTACAAGAGCTTCCCAATAGACCACTGTATGATATTGTTGACTATATTGAATTTATATTAACATGGTCCAAGAATATCGCACGTAAGTATAAAAGCCTTTCGAGGCATTGGTCCAACTGCTTTGTCCAACTGACCAATCATTTCCAATTGAATATAAAATTAACAGGCTCGACGGAGCTCCGCTTTCGCGGAGCTCCTACTTCTGGGTGGTTTGGCCCTCCGGGCCAGCTGAAGAACCAACATAACCTAAACCTACCTCATATTTATGATACTAATTTTGGTCAGTTGGACTAAGCAGTTGGATCACTGCCCCGTCACTTATAAAAGCATCTTGCATGCACAAACATTTTAGTAGAGATAGTTGGAAACGGTTAGTTTGCTATTGTTCACGGATGACAGGGTCGAGGCTGCCTGTGTTTGAGTAGCTGTGTCGGGCTGTAAACCTATTTGCACAACGACTGAGATGTTGGGAATTCGATTTCTCGACGACGTTGGTGCCACAGGTAAGCAATGGCCAGATGTTCTAGAATAACTCTGCCGTAATACCACAGTATGCTAAGTAGGTACAGTCACCAGAAATATAATAAAGGGAGTTCGGCAGAAGATTGGACAAACTTCAGGGACTAACTCTGTAGGTCATACTCATCAACTTTTATTATGGGACTAACATCCAAATCGCGAAAAAAAAACACCTGTTCCATACATTTCGGCTGTTTAGCTCTCAAAGTTTGTATGGAACAGCTGTTTTTTTTTTCGCGATTTGTATGTTGGTCCCATAATAAAAGTTGATGAGTATGACCTACAGAGTTAGTCCGTGAAGTTTGTCCAACCTTCTGCCAAACACCCTGTATTATGTATTATCCAACATTGGGCGCAAAAATATCTGACACGTCTTTATTACTAGAGGTATAAGAGCTTGTTAGATATATTGGCGCCCAATTTTCGATAATATATTGTTGCTCGTGACTGTACAAAGTTGTAGTCGAAGCACTCTATACTCTATTATCAAACAGATTAAATTTAAAATGCTCATTCTAATATTATGCGGATAGCGTATGTCGAATCGATAGAAAACAGAGAGCGTCGGTGGCCTAGTGGCTTAGGGGGTCGACTCGTGATCGTAAGGTACCGAGTTCGAACCCCCGCGGTCGCCATGTACCAATGAGTTTTTCTAACTTAAGTGCATTACCCGACGCTCTTACGGTGAAGGAAAAACATCGTGAGGAAACCTGCACATTCGAACAGCTGAGTGTGTAGGAGGGTAATTACAAGCCTTTATTCCCTTAGTCACCTCTTACGACACCCAAGGAAAGACACGGAGAAGCACTATTCTAACCCGGCAACCACACGGGCAATATCACTATTAGCACTATTCTAAGCCGATCGTACTGAGATGGTATTATATATTCTGTGGTTAACGTAAATTCGCGTCCCGTCGGAGTATTTGATCTCGAGGTTGACTTTGTTTCATAGTGAATGCCAGATTAGCGAGTGATTGTCCCGAGAATAGCAATGCGTGTAACTAACCGGGAATTGTAATTCAAATAATTACGCCGTTTAACTTCCTCGTTTACAAAACGTTTGCTTTTAATATGTTTGACAACGCCAGATTATGCTCGGGACACACGACGACACTGACACTCAACACAAATGTCGACACTAGTGTCTATTGACCATCTACATCTGCAACTAAGTATCGCGGCAGTGGACACACACAGACAGTCGATACACACTGAGTGTCTAGTGTGAGGTGTCGTCGTGTGTCTGGAGCAATAAAGTTATGGTACACTGTTAATCTTTATAACTTAAAGTATACTTAAGCATATTTAAGAAAGTTTGTACAATAATTAACACGAGCTTTTCAGTAATTACCGATTGTTTCAGTAATTTTACATCAAAATTTTTTTTTACACATTTTTTGACAATTAACGTTCTCTATTCACCGTATACTTTCTTAATAATGAAAAATATTAATTAATATTTTAAACAAAATTATAGGAAAAAGTGGTAATGAAACAGGAAAAAATTACGACGTTTAAAAAAAGTTTAGTCATTGTTTATGTACCTACAAACTTTTTTAGAAATGCTTTATATGGCTGGTCATAACTTGTGTGTTCCGACTGGTAAAATAACATCCCGGTATGCATATTACTTACACAAGTACCAATAAGAATTAAGTTTACAAATTTGTTTTTCTTTATTAATTCTTGTTTATTTGATCAAATAATATATCATGCTGAAGGTAAATTGGCTCACAAGGCCTACATTATTAGTTTTTATTTATTTGTTTGGGAATGAGTAACAACAGTGGCGGATAAACTGAGACCGGGTTTTTGATCGCTGCGTGTGAATAATTGTAATTTAAACCTTTATAAAAGAAAAGAGATAATTATAATTCAACTGTTTTCGTAATATTCATCACTGCTGAGCTTCTTTTTTCTTACTGTCTCCTTAGCAGGCAAAACCATAATACATGGAAAAAATATTGTATTATTTTTAACTTGACCTCTATTATAGTCAAGTAAATAAGAGTTATCCTAACCTTGACAATACGATACAATGTCAAAGGCAATATGGTTTCACGCGGTAGAATATAGCTCTAGTATAAGAACATTTTTTTTACTCATAATGAGATGAGATGAGATGACTCATCAAAATTTGCAAAACGTTTGCCTCACATAATAAATCATTCTCTATTCCCGTAAAAGATAAGTTAGTACTAAAATTTACGTAAGCAACATTGTAAAAAGTAAACACGCATTATAATATATCGAGTTTGCTGCATTTAAAAGTCAATCCATTTTCCGTAGTCGCTTCCGTCATGGTGATTGATTACGTTTTGTACAAAATGGCGGCGTTTTGTTGTTCTTAACTTATTATCTTGTCTTTAAGTAAAATGAAAATTCGTAAAATTATATCGTTGTACCATCAAGGAAATTGGATGTGTATTTAGCAGTTTGACGTAATACGTAAATTAGTCGTGATATACATTTCTCGACATGACACGATTAATGAGACGTGGAAAATGTATAATCCGGCAAATTTACGTATGATATCAACCCGCTAAACATTTAAATTCCTCAAGAGTACTTAGGTGAGGTGACATTAATGTACATTTTATAATGTATTGTTTTTTATACATATATTAAAAAAAAAACATTTGACACTTAAAAGCCGTCCAAATTACGCAATTATTTTCTGCATTTTATTTGTTAGCTTTTTTTGGATAATATCGTTGTACAATCTAAAGTAGCATTATTATTTTATTTTATTTCAAACCTTTTTAGGGTTCCGTACAAAAAAATAAAAAACGAAACCCTTATAGGATCACTCTTGCCTCTGTCACAACCAAATTGCTCCAAAACTACTGGACCGATTGAGTTGAAATTTGGTACACATAATGTAAATTGATAACCCAAATACAGATGTGGAAAGTATATACATATTTTTTTAAAAATTAGGGTCATTTTCGGGGGACAAATTAGAAAAAAAAAAAAAAATGCAGACCTTACTGTGTAATATCAAATGAAAGGGCTCGTTATGAGGATCCCAATTTTTTTTGGTATTATTTGAGAATAAATAGTTTTGATTTTATTCATGAAAGACAGAAGACGAAGTTTGACCATACCCCCCCCCCTGATCTCTAAAAATACTGAGACTAAAATTTTGAAAAAAAAACAAAATATACTTCATTGGTTGTAGATTACAGGAAAACCTATAAGAATTCTATAAAAAAAACGTATGTACAGAACCCTCTCCGCGAGTTCAACTCGCACTAGGCCGGTAATTAGTTTATTACATTTTTTAAATGTTTAATTTAATGGCAAAATCTGAATTTATTTCTTGTTTCAGTTTATACTTACATTTGCTTTTTCACCTATACATAGAATACTGATATGTTATAGGTAAGCACGTTAGCAATGCAGGACATTTTCCTTTCGGCTTCTAAACCCATCGTAGAGTACTTATAATATTTGTGTATATAAAGTAATGTATACAACTGTACATAATTAAGCCTCGTGTGATCTTATTATGAAACTCGCTTTTGGCTCGTTTCATAAAAGCACACTCGTGTTTTAAGGAGTAACATAATTTTCCAGTTACATAAACTACTATTTTACGTTAGTTTGATGATAACTCGAGAAGGTACTGGATTTACATCCAATTTGGACGGAGCGTAGAGGCAAAACAATGTCTAGTTTAAACTCATTTAAAAGCATTAGTGTACGTTTGAACTGGAAAGGATTCATAGAATGTAGTAAAGTAAATAAATCTGTTTTGCTTGTTTCTGAGAATCGTGAACATCAATTACGAGGTTGTTTTGTGTTGTGGTCCCATGTTTGGCTGCTCCCAGAGAAGTATATTTTTTCAAGGCTATTTAGACTAGTTTAGTATTGAAGTTTCGAATACCTATCTCGTCGGATGCTACGTTTAACTTGTTGTCTAAAATTGAGTATTGTTGTTTGTTTCATTTATTTTCTTCTTTGGATTCTACCAGATTAATTGTTGCTTTGGTTAGTTTATTGTTGTTTCTTCTCGGTTGTCTGATTTGACTGCTCATGCTAGCTATTTTGATATTGCTAATAATATTGTCATATTGAGTCTGTACGTCAGTGTCTGTGTTTAGGATGCTGAATTGATTATGAAGTTCTAGATTAAGTTGCTCATGATTGGTAATTAATGTTTCCTTGTTAAGATGATTGATTTGTTGTAAGAAAGGTTGTCTGTTAAGTTTCCTGTTAAATTTGATTTTTCCTCGTAAGGGTCTGTGGTCGGTACTGAATTTTATTTTGTTAAGAATATTTATGTCTTTTACTATGTGCTTGCTTGATGAAAAAATGAAATCTACTTCATTTTTTGCATTTTCCGAAGGCGAAACCCACGTCCAGCGACGCTGTGGTTTTTTCAGAAAGAAGATGTTACAAATCCTTAGGGTTTGTCCGAAAGCGAATTGGATTTGGCGGGTACCACGGTCGTTCCGGTTGCCATAGCTTTGCGGTCCGATCACATCATCATTTATTATCATCATAATTATCAGCCTGTTGCAGTCCACTGCTGGACATAGGCCTCCCCCAAAGAGCGCCACAGCGCGCGATCTCCCGCCCTTTGCATCCAGTCACTGCCAGCTACCTTCTTCAGGTCATCGGTCCATCTAGCCGGGGAGCGTCCTACACTACGTTTGCCTAAGCGTGGTCTCCATTCGAGAACCTTCCTGCTCCACCTCGCGTCGGTTCTGCGACAGACATGGCCAGCCCACTGCCACTTCAGCTTGCTACAGTTTTGGACAATATCAGTCACCTTAGTCTTATGTCGTATGACCTCGTTCCGGATCTTATCCCTTAATGAATGAATAATTTATTTGTGAAAAGTGGGTACACGTATTGTTGGTAATTAAGAATTAAAGACCTCCACTTTCTACCTATAAATAGGTGTTTACGTGTGTGTTATAAACTAACTTAACTGGAAGAGATCCCTTAAAGGGATAAGTTTGCCTTTGTACATCCCTGTTATATTTTTGTCTATTTTATAATTGTTATCTCTTTTGTTTGTACAATAAAGTGTTTACATACATACATACATAAATATGTACCTTGATGGAATCTCTCTAGCAGCACACACATATAAAACTGTGTATTTACAAATACACGCAGCTTGACACGCAAGTCTAGGTTAAGCTTAATTTTAGTGCTACAAACATCAATTAGACAAGCCACCACTGATTACAGAATCAGATGAGAATTAAGCCATTCATAAACGTAATTATTCATATCTGAATATTCGCATGCCACGAGACAATCTGAATCTGATGAATCTGAATTACGATGACAGTAATTCCCGTCTGAGACAGAGAATCAAATTAGTAGCAGTGTCCGGCCGGGAGGCCACAGGAAATTAGCGGCTGAGGACGCAATATGCAGTACAAATAAGGAAAGATCTGCGTGCAATCGACTCTGAAAATAAGCAATCGGCAAATCCAAATTAATTATAGTCCGTGAATATTTTTTTATCTTGATGGTTGCCTAGGGCTTAGTTTGGGACTAAGTCAATGTGTGGAGGTGGTTTTTTGGGTTTCTTTTCTACTAGGTAAAACCATATTGCTTTTGATATATTGTTGTAGGTACATATATTGTCAACGTTAAGATAGCTCTTATTTACTTGACAGTAATGCCGGCGGACGAGTTCAAAACAATACCATAACATGTCAAAGGCAACTTGAGGGCTTATTGTCTAACGCACTCGCAATCACGATCGTTTTCATTTTGAAAATCGAAGGGTTGTCTGCATTAAAAATGAAAACAATTGCTCCACTTTGAAACTGGTTGCGATTGCGAGTGCGTTAGACAATAGGCCCTCTGGTTTTAGAGAACAATATATTTATTTAACTATTAATTGACTGCTTTATTTTCACTTTTTATTTATAAGGCATACTAAATAACAAATTATACACCAAGAGTTAGTTAAATAAAATTTCCGTCTAAAAAAACGAATTAAGTAAGTTATGATTGTTTGTACGTTTCAAAAAGCTGTTTTATTTAGCTTTACCTAATTGGTTAACAACAACAACGTAGTAATAGTGTATGGGACACTACTTCACCACAAATGTAACAATTATCATCATCATTAATAATGATCATTATCATTTCAGCCGAAAGACATCCACTACTGGGCAAATGCCTACCCCAAGGTTTACCACAAGCCATCCTGCACCGCTTGCACCCATTAGAGAACCACAGAGAGCAAGCAGGACAGATGACCTAATAGAGTCGAAGAATTCTCGAGTGGCGACCGCTTGCCAAAAGACGTACCGTGGGTAGACCTTCCACAAGGTGGTCTGACGACCTATAGTCCGTTCACGTTAAGAATGCAGTAAATCAGTGTTGTCCGCTGGCCTAACCACGCCCCCTAACCAATCAGAAGGCTTATTGTCTAACGCACTCGCAATCGCAACCGGCTTCAAAGTGGAGCAACTGTTTTCATTTTGTATGCAAACAAGCCTTCGATTTTCAAAATGAAAACGATCGTGATTGCGAGTGCGTTAGACAATAAGCCCTCCGGTCGCTCAAAATTAGGTTTATTTTTATCCATTAAACTTAATCTTTTTAAATATAATTTGTTAATTTTTACTCCGCTGCGAATACACATTTACCCTTCAGTTGCACTGATGATTCACTGCATTCTTAACGCGAACGGACTATAGTTTAGGTTGCGAAAAACCGACGTAACAATTATAATAACCTATTAAATAGATAAAACATCCGATGTAACGGCAAACTCTTTTTTTAGAGCTGATATTTCTTTAACAGCCTAACCGACACATGAACACAGACTTCCACACACAGATACAGACAAATACTAAACTAATAACACCCCCCTTTTTTGTCAAGAGTTAAAAACACAACACCTACAACTTTCCAGCATTCGTCCCATTAATCCCAGCTGCAACTATCCCGACTGCACCGAGCTCAAACCCGGGTAACAAGTGCACTATTTTATTAGACTAGTGCAGTCTCAAATCAACAGTGTGACGGAATTTTCCGACGCTAGCAGTAACGAGGAAAGTTCAACCGCACGGGATGCATGCGCTTCGTGATAAGAGGAAGCGTATAGCGGGGCGCGTTCAGAATACGCTATCTCTTATGGCTATTAACGATGACTCTTTTTTGATGCTGGAAAAGTGTACGTATTTATGGTCTAAGATCCGAATAGGAGACGATTTTCACCGGGCTGCTTATTCGATCAAAAGTATTTTATATCAAATTTGATACGCTAAATAATATATGGCGAATAGGTTGGCTGAAAAATTTCAGTCCAGTACTTATATCATTAAAAAATATATAAAAAATGAACTTTTTTTTTAAATTGCAAATGCTTGTTTATAGACAAATTACATACTAATCGAAAGTATGAAACCTATAGAATATGCAAACGTTAGGTTTGGTGCAAATTATTAGTACCGACTTACCTGTTTATACCTGCCTATCCAATAGTTTGACGGGAAAAAAATCGTCAACCTAACGTTTGCAAGTTCTATAGACTTCATACTTTCGATTGGTATGTAATTTGTCTATTAAACAAGCAATAGGATTTTTTTAAGCCAAAGTTTTTTTTTTTTTTTATTAATTATATACTGTACTGAAATTTTTCAGCCAACCTATTCGCCACATATTATTTAGCGTATCAAATTTGATATAAAATACTTTTGATCGAATAAGCAGCCCGGTGCAAATCGTCTCCTATTCGGATCTCCTACTACCCATACCAACCTGTTCCTCCGGGTTGGTTATGTGGGACTTGCCGGCTAAGAGTGACCAGAATACTCATTAATGACATAGCAGTAAACCCTCTGCGTCTTCTAGGCTGACACCACGCAATTGTTTATGCATTCTGCTGCGATGCATCGATGCCTACGAGTTAGAAAGGGTGCCTTACACAGTCCGGCGGAGTATTGCCACATACCCTTATAATCTGTGAGTATTACGGTAAGAAAAGGAGATTATAAAATGGGAACATCCAAAAATTCCGAATATTAATTAGTCCGAAAGGTATGTTAAGCTGGAGCTATTTTAGATTAATAAAATGTTGATATTATGAAAAGTTATCTACATTTCAATAAATAATATTAAGTGTTATTACTGTACGTAGGTAAGGTTCAAATAATAAGGAATAAAGTTAAAATAAAGGCTTCTATCAAAACATTGCATATCATGAAAGTTCTGATAAATTCGGATGACCCTTCGGAGTTATGACGTAGTGTACACATATAAAATAACTGGCTCTTCCTATCTGTCGCCTGTGGTGCGGGTCAGCGTGGCCAGCGTCCTTGTCTTTTTGTCCCGCTTTGCGTCACTTATTTAATTTCAAAAAGGTGACTAGCTTTTTACAAATGTATAGTATTTTAATAGCACAACTATTTAAAGGCTTTTGAAGTAAAATAAAATGTAGGATGAACTAAATAGAAAATTGAAACCATTATCGACTCAGAGAAGTTGTTGTAGATGTATTTAACCAGCACATTACTAGGTAGTTTTCATCAAACTGTTAAAAAACTTACGTTTCAGATATAAAACCTATTATTACCATTATGAAATATATTATGACCTATTATATATTTTGATCTTGTTACAATATTATTATGATACGATCCCAGTAGTATAATATTGGGCATTCTGGCCCACCTCGTTCGATCGGGCGAAAATTTCGCCCTCCTCACTCGTGTGATCCAAATGCCCAATATTATTTTGTGGATTTCAAAATTTGGGTTTGCGCAAAATGAAACAATCGCGCTAACGTGCGCGTTTCGCAACATGTAACGGAAATTGGGTTTGTGCTTAAAATAAAACGATTATCTCTCGCGTTAACATACGTATTTAACAAATAACACGTCGTAACGGAAATTGGGTTTGCCCAAAATGAAATGATCGCGTTAACGTGCACGTTTGCAACGGGAATTATTAGCTAAAAACAATCGCATCAAAATTGTTATATATATGTGAAAACGTAGTCGTGATTTCCCTTAATTGGAATAAGTCTTTCATGCAAGTAAAACGTACCTATGCATCGCTTGAGAAATTTTGAAGAAATATGAAGTTTGTAAAACAAAATCAGAGCTTGCAGTTGGATCTTGTTTTTTCAGCTCGCAATAAGCCTTGTGTACGTCATGGTGAACTTTTACCTTACAATATTCGCAGTATAATTTGCGGTCCTTCTAATTGCGGGAAAACTAATTTAATGGTTGGTCTTTTACTTCATGAACAAGGGTTACGGTACCAAAATGTTTATGTTTACTCAAAAACCCTTTTCCAACCTATGTATCGATTTTTAGAAGAAGTATTAGCGTTAGTTCCAACGGTTACATATCAAAAATATTGTGAAAATGAAGAAATACTTAGCCCAAACGAAGCTAACTATAACTCAATCATGATATTTGATGATGTGGCTTGTGAAAACCAAAACAACATAAGGGATTACTTTGCAATGGGAAGACATAAAAATATTGATAGCTTTTATTTAAATCAAACGTACAGTAAAGTACCAAAACAATTAATAAGGGATAATGCTAATTTAATAATTCTTTTTAAGCAAGATGATGTTAATTTACGTCATGTTTATGATGAGCACGTTGGAACCGATATGTCATGGTCGCAGTTTCGTGAAATTTGCGCTAAAGTATGGAACGCACCTTTCAGCTACTTGGTTATAAACAAGGATTGTAACAAAAATTCTGGATGTTATAGAATGGGGTTTGATACATTCATTACTGTAGATTAATATACTTAAGTACATACTTATTGAATAGTATTCGAATAATCGTTTATTATATTAAATGAATCCAAAGAGAACGGACATGAGCTCGAAAGTCGAGAAAGTTAATGAAGATAAATAAAGTGCTAAAGGAAAAGATACTCCGGTCAGCCGAAGCAGTTAAAAAGAAGGTTAAACTTATTCGCGATGTAAAAACAAACAATGATTGATTCTGGAATCTGTTTTAAAACCAATTACAGAACCGCTTAATGAAATAGTTAAAGTTAAAAATGAGAATAATTACTTCAATACTAATGATGATGATTTTGATGACGGATTGCAATGGGGAAAGTTAGTAAAAAGAATTAAATATAGCCCAAGTGAAGAAAAGAAGGAATCTATAACTGATCAAACGGTTGTGAAGAATTTTTCTCAATCTAGCCTTGTTAATAAAAATGATGAGGATGAGACATCAAAAGATAATGAAAGTGATGTAAGCGATGAAGTGGAAAGTGAACATTTTAATGATCAGGATTCTTCAAATAATATTTCATTTAAGACGACTGATTCTTACGCTTCTCCTCGTGACGATCCTAAATTTCAAAAGCAATATATTACCAACTTAAATATACCTTTTGGTATTCGAACGGAACGGGACAAGCTAATGTTGGGAACCTGTCCGGTATACACTACAAATGACAAAAAACTGAAAGTAAATGGTCATACTTACTATTTAACGCCAGGTTTATTCGAACTGCTATATAAGAAAGTACCGGATTTAGATATTGTAACTGAGGATGACAGATGTAATTATAAAACCTTATTATTAGAAACTAATGCACATAGAAGAGAGTTTAATCCTAATAAACCAATAAAAAGCAACAAAGGCATGAAATATTTATATGTAATAAGACCTCTTTTTAAATTAGCTAAAGAACGTTCAGTAAGTGGTGAAGGACTACCGACGATGAAAAATGTTAAAAACGATGTGTCATATGTATATTGGGATAACCCAAACGAATTAGTAGAAAGGTTAAAATTACTTATAGCTTCTCGTGATGCTGGTAATACAGGATTGGATAATGAAATCATATCTATTATTGAAGAACTACAAGAAGCGGGATTAGTGAACAATGTTAATATATAAAGCAGTTACTTTACTATTATCGTTAGTCGAAGCAGAACTTTTGGCGTAAAAATATATCATAAAATGAACATAGATAAATTTGGTCACCATGTTCATAAACGTTTACGTGTAGCAGGTGTATCTGAAGTCAACGAACTTAAAAGTCAGGCTTTGCTTCGTTCAGAAGACGGAGATTTTGATTTACAATCACTGAGATTAAAAGGCGTTGCTCATCCTTTGTCGGCTGATGATGCAGTAAATAAGGAGTACGTCGATCAGCTCGTTCAGAACATTTATGACAAGAAGTATCTAGATTCTTTAATCAAAGTTATAAATTCTCAAATTCATCAGCTCGCAACTCAGTTGAAATTGAACTTTTATACAAAAAACGAGGTAGATAACATTGTAAAACAATTAAGCAATGGCAAAAGAACAAGTAGTGAACGAGATCCACAGATCAGCTCGTAAAAACTTTAAGCGACGAGCAGTTGTTTTAAAAGGCATTCACGATTTGTGGCAAGCAGATTTGATTGACTTACAAAAATTCCATAAAATAAATAAAGGAAATAAATATATTTTAGTTGTCATTGATGCATTTTCAAAGTACGCGTGGTGTATTCCGACAAAATCGAAAACTAGACAAGAAGTTAAAAATGCATTTCAACAAATTATAAAGTCAGCAATCCAAATTCCTAGAAACTTGCAGACAGACTTTGGAAAAGAATTTTACAATAGTGAATTTGATTGTTATTTAAAATCTTTAGGAATAAATCATTATTCAACTTATTCAATTAAAAAGGCATCAATTGTTGAAAGGTTAATAAAGACGCTTAAAAACAAACTGTACAAATATTTTAGTTTAATTGGAAATTATAAATGGGTTGGAAAACCTTTAGATGATATAGTCAAATCTTATAATGAAACTTTTCATAGTACAACCAAATTTAGACCAAATGATGTTAATTTTGAGAATGAATCGGAAGTAAAGAACAATATTAAGAAACGTCAACAAAATCTATATCATAAATTAAATAAATTCAATGTGGGAGATCGTGTACGTATAAGCAAGTATAAAAGCGCTTTCCATAAAAGTTATACGCCTAATTGGTCAACAGAGCTATTTACTATTAAACAAGTCAGTAACACTCAACCGTTTACGTACCATATAGAAGATCAGCGAGGAAACACTATTCTGGGCACATTTTACGAACAAGAACTTCAAAAAACTAAGTACCCGGACGTTTATCTCATTGAAAAGGTGGTCAAAAAAAAAGGGAATAAATTATACGTTAAGTGGTTAGGACTTAATGATAGTGAGAACAGCTGGATTAATAGAAGTGCCATTGTATGAATATATTTATATAGTTACTCGCACAAAAAATGTCATTAACATATAGGATATGAAAGGAAGAGGACTTTTAAACAGTGTAATTAATCACTTGCCTTTTGAATTACACTTACCTGGTTACAATTATTGCGGACCAGGCACTAAATTGCATAAACGGTTATTAAGAGGTGATAAAGGAGTTAATGAATTGGATGACGCGTGCATGAAACACGATATAGCTTATGATAAACATTCTAACCTAACAGATCGACACCGCGCAGATTTAGAACTTTATAAAATGGCTAAACAGAGGTTGAAGTCGAAAAGTGCTGGAAAAGGAGAAAAACTTGCTTCATGGTTAGTTAGCAAAGTGATGAAATCTAAAATGAAAGCTGGTGCAGGCATAAAATCATTTAAAGGTTTGGTTACAAAGATGCGGAAGGAACTGAAAAGAAACAAATCAAAAGATAAAGGCACTACAATCACCCGAGCTCTTGCGCTCGCAAAGAAAGTATTTACTAGAAACAGTAAAATTCATATTCCGCGTTTAATACCGATTCCGAAAACTGGCGGTATATTACCACTGATACCTATTTTTGCGGGACTTTCTGCGTTGGGATCATTGGCTGGAGGAGCTGCTGGGATAGCTAAAGCTGTTGGTGATTACAAAGCTGCAAAGAAAAACTTAACCGAATCACAACGTCACAACAAAATGATGGAATCTATTGCATTAGGTAAAGGATTGCACATTAAACCGTACAGAAATGGAAAGGGATTGTGTTTAGAATACTCAAAAAACTAGTCAACAGGCTTCCCAGACGTGCTCTCACTAATATAGATATTTTAAAACACTCTTCAGATATTCCTCATTTCCGTGGCGTTTATATGAGAGATAATTTGCCAAAGCGTTCGAATAGAGTAGAGTGCGCAATTATTAATTTAGATAGTTCTGAAAACCAAGGGACACACTGGGTAGCCTATGTCAAAGATAATAATTACTGTGAATATTTCGATAGTTACGGCGATCTTCAGCCTCCAATAGAATTAATAAAGTATTTAAAAAATAAAATTATTTCATACAACTATGTCACTTATCAAAAGTTTGATACTGTAAATTGCGGTCATTTATGTTTGAAATATTTAAAGCAATTTTGGAGTAACCGTTTAAATATCTCTGTTCAATAAAAACCATATCATTCACATGATGTCTTTCACTTTGTCCATAACTGGAACCTCTTCTACCCTGATCACAAATCATTCACCAGCTTTTCAACTAAATGGTGAATATGAATGCGGGTTACTATATTTTTCGACTTTTAACTCTATACCTAATATAGACTATAGAAATAATATGTTTTATTATGGCCAAAATGAAGTAGTTGAAATTCCTGAAGGGTCATACGAACTTCAAGACCTCGACGATTACCTGAAAAGACATCTGAAAGGATGTTCATTTTCACTGACATGTAATAATAATACGTTAAAGACGTCTATATTGTGTTCTAAAAATGTGTATTTTAATAAAGAAAATTCGATTGGTAACTTACTAGGTTTCGGTCAAGAAACTATTCAAGCTAATATATTAACAGAGTCTCCTTTTCCTGTGTCCATTCTCTCTACAACTATAGTGCGAGTTGAATGTGACATTGTGAGTGGTTCATTTATTAACGGAAAACCAAGTCATATTATTCACGAGTTTGTGCCTAATGTACCACCAGGCTATCGGATTATAGAAACACCTAAAAACGTTATTTATTTTCCTCTTAATCAAAACAGTTTAAGCTCTTTAAAGTTAAGAATATTGGATATAAACGATAACTTAATCAATTTACGCGGTGAAGAGATCCAGATATATTTGCATCTCAGGAAAAGATGATAGATTTCAATAAAAGATTAGTTTCGCGCAGTACAATTATTAGTACGCATTGTGCTGTCAAGAAAAGAACACCTAAAAATCAGCTTACGAGGCTTTCCAAGGAAAATAAAGAATTTCTTAAAACTATTGGTTTATTAAAATGAGTATTCTAAACTTAACAGAAACTTTCGGCTACGATAACACAATAGAAAGTTTTGAATTCCATTCCTACAAACCTTACGTAACAAGTTTCAATTTTAATGATGAAATCCGTATACCAATAAACCAACAAGATCTATACGTGTTACCTTCTGAGAGTGCCTTATACATAGAGGGAAACATGGTAGTAGTCAACAGAGAAACAAAACTACCGGTGGCCAGTGTTCAGTTTACTAATAACCCTATACTTCATTTGTTTCAAGATATTCGATATGAGCTTAATGGAATCGAAATAGACAAAATTAAAAATGCTGGAGTTACAACTACTATGAAATCTCTCTTATCTCTAAATGAACATGAATCGAGAATGTCAAAGTCATGGGGTTGGGATGTCAACGGTACAAAAGTTACGCATGGGTCGTTTTCTGTATGCATTCCTTTAAACAAGATTCTTGGTTTTGCAGAGGATTACAATAAAATAGTTATAAACTGTAAGCATGAACTTATTCTTTTGAGATCCAATACTAATTTAAATAGCGTTACATTAAATACAAATGAATATATAGATAACATTACGATATCTAAAATAGTATGGCGTATGCCACATATAAAAGTTTCTGATCGGGAAAGGTTAAATTTAATGAAGTGCTTGGAAAAAGATCGTGCTATTCAGATAGCATTTAGAAACTGGGATCTTTATGAGTATCCACTTTTACCGAAAACATCAAAACATTCCTGGGCAATCAAAACTTCATCTCAAATTGAAAAGCCACGATATGTTGTTATCGGATTAAAAACAGATAGAAAAAATATGACTAACAAAGATATGACACACTTTGATCATTGTCATTTAAGAGATGTAAAAGTTTTTTTAAATTCAACCTATTTTCCGTATGAAAGTTCTAATGTTAGTTTCGCAGCTGAAAAATTCGCTATATTATACGATCAGTATGCTAAATTCCAACAGTCGTATTATAACCGCAGTCAAGCGCCGTTGCTAAGTCCGCAAGAATTTAAGGATAAAGCACCTCTGTTTGTTATCCACTGCTCTCGGCAAAACGAAACCTTAAAAACGGGTTCAATAGATGTGAGAGTTGAATTAGAGTGTGAACAGGACATACCCGGTAATACTGCGGCTTACTGTCTTATTTTGAATGATAGCATTGTAGAATACAAACCGTTGACCAATATTACCCGAAGGATATCATGAGCTCAGACTGCTTGTTTGTAGATCTCCAGGGGTTTAAATCATCTACAAATGAATTTATTCTTAAAGAATTTGCGTATAGTACAAATGAATACACGCAAGTATTTTTAATAAAACCTCCGTATGCATTTTTTACTTTATCGGAAAAAGAAAAAAGTAATGTTATATGGATAGAGAAAAACCTCGGTATCTTATGGCGTGAAGGATTCATTGATTATAGAGAGTTTAAAAGAATGATTTATGTTCACTTAGAAAATAAGAAAATATTTGTAAAAGGGTTAGAAAAAATTAAATGGGTTAAAGATTTGTGTGATAATTGTACTGTAATAGACTTGGGTGAAAAAGGTCTTCCTAATTTTCAATCAATGCATCAAAAATATTGTAAAAACAGCGGCACATATAATTGTTTAATTCATAAAAAAACTTGTGCGTTAAAAAATGTATTATGCATTAAAAAATGGTACTTTGAAAATAATTTAGAACTGTATTCTCATATCTGATTTCAAAATAAATGATATTATTGACAAACATATTTTTTATTTCACCTATTCAAAGAGAATTATCAATTACCGAAAAGTTTTTCCACTAAATTGAATTAATATCGCTGTCAGTCGAGATGAAGAAAAACGTGTCGGTAAAAAAAAAACTCTTAAGGTCACTTGCAGCTTTTTCTTAGTCCAGTAATGTTAAAATATATGATAGGTACTATTACTGTTAAATCTAGTTTAAAAGTTATATCGAAATTTAAAAAAGCTGCAAGGGGCCATTAATAACTGCAAAATGAAACAACAAGTTATTTTCATTATATTTATTTACTTACTATGTTAATTACAACAAAATTAAACTAAAACTACAAACTAGCACTGTATCCACTCAGTTTTTTTGAAATCTTATGTATCACACTTTCGGCATGATCTATAACTTCATCGTAATTATCGTCCGCCAAATATTGAGCACTCAACATCACTTTGTCTTCATCATCACTGTCTTTGTTCAGGTCAATTATCTGTATTTTTAGTAGTCTCGTACCTTTCCCTGCTTTATTATTTATTATAAATGATGGCAGACGGTCGTGACCACTTCTTTTAAAAACTTTATTGGAAAAGTTTCGTTTTGATCTTTTTTCTTTATTTTTTTTCTGGATTCCGCTTTTAAGTTTCTTCACCAGCTCGCTGTCTTCTTCTTCTTCCACTAGGAATTCCTCCAATGGATCCTGAGCATATTGCGAAAATAGGAAAGTGTCTTGTAGAGATGCGCAAAACAGTGCTTTGAAAAGTAATGCCATATTTCATTACATCTCCAGAAACGTGATATTACAATGTGATATCACATCACTCGAAACATCACCCGTTGCTGAACATTGTAGACCGAGAAGTAACACCCGAACTTTTCGCTCGCACGCAGAGCGCGCGGAATGGCATAGCATAGCATTACATGGCATTACTTTATTACGCGCGGTATGTGATATCAAACCATCTCTTTCATCGCGTTGAGATTGAATGAGAGCCGATCGGTCGTCTCCCTCGGGTAATATATCGCAACGAGTGATGTTTAGCGTGATGCTTGTTTCTTTCGCGTAATGTGTAATATGGCATTACGCGGTCAAGTGATATGTCACTTGTGATATTACTCGCATTACTTACACATGTCTAGTGTCTTGTGTTCCTTCCATATTCTGAAACAAGATAAATCAAAATAAATATTTTAATATTTTGCTTGCTATTTGTAGACAAAAAAAATAAAAATAAAAATGCAAGACGATAACATTTACATAAATAGATCGAGTCTAACTTGAATAAATTGTTAATATATAAATATATCAAATGTTTGCTTACCACACCGGGGCTGAGGATATGAAGCTCGTAACAACTTGTAAAAACTTGTAACTTCGTTCTGAAGATAGACTGATGTTTGGCTGAGTATTATATGAGCCTTTATTTATAACGATTAGAATTCATGAATCGACAAAATTACACCACAATTGACGAACAATTTCAGTCAGTATCGTATAACGCGGTCATAGCTGACTCGACAAGGCGTCAGCAGCTAACCTGCTGATTGAGAAACATGCTAATTTTAATATTTCATTTTAAGTAAGTATTTTTATCGGCTAATTAGAAAGACAATAAATTTTAGAATACCGGTGTTTTTAATTTTCACGCAAACTTTGATTATCATTGAAGAAAATCTATTTTTAACATTTAACTGTCTTTCTTTCTTTAGCTAATAAATTCACTTAATTAAAAAAAGAAATATAAATCATTTTAATGAATAGGTTTGTATTTTACTCATATAAATTAAAGTTCATTCATTTCACAAATAGCTCACTAATTAGTTTGGAGTTAAATAAAAAAATAAAAATAAACATACACCTCTTGTGAAATGGAGAACCAATTATTTATGAGTAATTAGGTAATTAAAAATCCAAACACAAATTGCACTAGGCATATGTACGTTTATTCAAATAGCAGTACTAATAGGTATTTACATAACATATAATCATAAATTGTTTCTTAATACTAACATATTACTTATTTTAACGGTATACATTTCTGGTAAAGTTGTAGATTTACAATTCAATTTATTTAACGAGATTTGAATACATTCGCTTATAATTTATAAAAACTACAATATCGATCTATGACCCCATGCTTTAGTTGAAATTTTGTCTTTTAATGTAAGTCGCTTATCGTCTTTACTGGATAACGCAATTTTGTTAACAGTTTGCGTAAAGATTTCATGTTTAATAGATTTAAATAATATATTTTTTTTCCTAATAACCGTATTCTTGAACAGAACATCCTTATAGTCATCTAATGTTAATTCTCGGACACCAGGCTTTTTTACTCCTTTTGCTTTTTTGAGTAATGAATTTTCGCTTTTGATACAATACAACTTGGAACGTAGCCCTACAAACTCAGTGATAAGCTCGCCCCCTAACTCGTCTTTAAATAATCCCGGAACCTTTTTATTTATCAAGGGTATCTGAAACTCATTTGATTTGTTATAATTACTTGTATCAAAATAATGTATAAACTGATTTTTCAAATCGTCGTAAAAGTCAGTGGTTTTAATATTATAAATGAAACTGTCAGTATCTGTATAACAGAGAGAAACACTTTCATTATAATAAGGTTTTATTACAGAGTAGTGGAATTGATACATGTGACTCTTAGAAAGCTCGAGTATCGCGAATCCTATGTATATCGGTTTATCTAAGACAACTCTCTCCGGTTTCATTTGAACAGCGACTAAATTATCCGAAAATGTCGTGGCGCTGTGAAAATTTGGTCGTGCTATTAATTTACTTGCTGTTACAAACTTCTTTGTAGAGTTTCTCTCATCACTCCACTGATTTACTAACTTAACATCTACACGTCGTTCACTATCCTCGAGAGTCTTGCCAAAAACAGCGTTATTTTTTAATTTAAAAAGATTCTGTTGAAATGGAGTTTTTGCATTTTTTCTTAGTTCTGTATTTAAATCTATATATTTTTTCAAAAAGGGGCTTTGTCGGAAGGTGATTACCCGGTGAATTTTATTAAGAGTCAAACCATTACGCAAGCACGTTTTTAAATGTACATAATGAATGACGTACTCATATTTATCATACAAATTTGGGATTAATTTCGAATTTTTCCCTCCTGGAGGTACAAATTTTTGTGCACAGAAGGGATAATCGTTATGCAAATGATGTAACTCTTTAGGGTAAACTAAGTCGACCTCAAGAATAAATCCAAATTCTGCATCGTCTGAAATTGACATAAAGTCTAATTGCTCTATTTCCTCAGAATCTAGAAAGCGAAAATCAGATATGGGTAATGAATGACTCATACTATATCCGTATAAGTTGTTACAATCAATGTATACAAGAAACGAGTCGGGTTTACTGTCATCATAAGTTTTCATATATTTATTATTAGCAAGAGCATGTCTGGTAGAGCACATGCAAATTCCGCCTCGAATGCCTTTTTGAATAAGACGAATGATTTCTAAATCAGATATCAACTCTAATTTTACGCCAGTTTTCAATAACATCGCGTCAAATGACAAACTCGGCACGGTTAAATAGAATGCAGGATCTAATTCATAATGAATCTTACAAATTTTTCGAAAATTTTCAAATATGTCTGACAAAAGCAAAACGTCAGTTTTAATATAGAGATCTGTATATTCACCCATGTTTCTTATTTGAAATGTCTCCCATACACGTTGAGCGTGCTCATAGTCAGAGTCTGTAATTTGTTCCGCAGAAAGCGAGTTATAAAACGAACTCTTTTCAGGTAGCTCAATTTCTGTAAATTTATCCCAGCCGGTCATATAATCGTAAGGATATACTCCTTTGCGTAGTAATAAATTAAACTCTTCTAATCGAGGATAAAAGTTACTTAAGTGGAAAAACTCTGATCTACATAAACCCTTAGCTAACTCTTCTAAACTAGCACCTAGAAATTTAAATGAATCTACAAACCGTATTTGCACATACTGATCATTAGATAACCTTAAAAATTTTGTAAATGAAATATAGTTTTCTTTATTTTTAGGTATTACTTTTATAGGTCCAGAACATTTACCCAGTTCTTTGATAAATAAATGACAGTCGTATCCAGACAAATTGTGGAAAAATATAGGAATAAGTTTAGGCACTCGAAAACGTAAGTTACAGTATTGATGGGCCGCTCCGCGATAAAACCCTGTTAAATGACAGTGATCTCTAACTTTATCACCAAACAAAGGGGTTTTGCAAATGTGACAATTTTTTGCATTTTTGTACGCTAAAGCATCTTCATCGTCGAAAATCATAGGAACCTCTTTATTTAAGATCTCATGTATTTCATTTACATGTCTGTACAAGTACTCTAAAAACTTGGATACGCAATCGGGTCCGCGATACTGAATAAAACGATTCAGACTTCCGTCATAAGAACAAACTATGTAATACGCAAAAGCTGCAGGCTTATGAATTTGTTTATTTGAGGTGAAGCTAATCGATGGTGCTTGCTCGCAACCCTGGTAAGGTTCAAGAATAGTTTCAAAGTCAGCGTACACTACAAATGGTACGTCTTGTTTACGATCGAAATTTTTAAATTGCAGATATGTACCTTTATCTGGAAGTACAGTAGCAATTCCACTACAAACATGCATATTATATTTGTATTCTGATACAAAAAATATGAGACAGTCTTCGCAAAAATAAAGTTTACCATGATGCTTAGTAATTTGAGAACGTACAAGACGCGACAAGTCACGAATCAAAACATAATGCGAGTTATTACCGCGCTCGATTAAAAGTAAATTGATCCTATGTTTCCTTTTGTACTCGGACCTGTAAAGAGGTCCTACAACAGTTCGATTGTTTTTTAAAGAATACACATTAATACTGATATCAGTATTATCGGATTCAAATGTCTTAATATCAGCAAAGGTGACAGGGAAACTCATATTATCAGTTTTTAAAACAGTCTTAAAATAGGGATACGACGATGTACGCTCACTATGATGTGAGGACGGGTAAATGGCGGCAACAATGCACCAGAGAAAACAATAGTCATCGTTATTGCGAATATTTATGCAAGCCTTTTTATTTTTTATTAATTTAGGCAAATCCACGTAAGATGACGCTTTTAATGGATCAAATTTATTGACATTTATTTCTAAATACAAATTTGATAAAAATGTCCAACCAGAATCGCGGTCTTCAAATTCCTCTACCTTTTTTCTTATAGTTATAAAGAATTTTTGAAAAAGCTTCTCCAAATCATAATTTTGATGCACAGAAAATTTTTTTGTTGCGAAATACTTAATTTCTTGCCTGTCATCTTTGAATAAAAGAAAATTGCAAAAGTATTCGAAATTAACTTTAAGGCTCACTTGTTTTTGAAGCGCATTTTGTAAAATTCTTAAAAATTTGCATTTCAAAGAGTTCAAAAATACGTCAGGTAAACAAGTTTTAAAATCATCAGTAGCAATTATCCTATATGACGATATGCGACCTTTAAAAGCTGAGGAAATTTGATAAACCTCATCGTTTAGTTCTACAACGGAATTATTTTTATGTTTATTACTTTTTAAGTGACCCACCCACTGTTTTCTTTCTACTCTGATGGAGCACTCTGAGCAAAAAGGCATATTTATGTAAGTTTATTCAGATTACAACACAATAAAAAATAATAAGAGCAAACAGACATTTTACGCAAACGTTAAAATAATACTGAATTACTTGTTGTTAGAGTAAAATTTAACGTCAGCCTCTACAAAAAGTTCTTGAAGTCGTTGAACAAATTTTTGCAACGAGTTCCACTGTGGTGTTTCACTGTTGATTTGAGCCTTAACTGCAAGAAGGGCTTTCTTCCAACGCTGATCGGGCAACTCACCGCGAATGTCTTCGGTGTGAGACACCTTCAGCTCCACGAAGAAGTCTCCCTTCAGAACGCATGCTCGTTTCGTTGCTCCTGTCGGCAGTCGGTTGATTATAGACGAGTCGAGCGCATTTGAAGAAACAGAGGGTTTCGGCGTAATATTAAAATCTTCCGGGAATATACCAAACAAATCATGAGGGTTTTGGTTTCCTTTTATCTTCGATGCGGCAGAACTGTAAAAAACAATTAAATCAGTACAACCACCTTGATGTTAGAAGGTTTACTAGAATTACCTTTTAAAAAGATAATGAATAAGATAGTAAAAACAAATACCTGGTTGATGATGATTTTCGTTTCTTAATGGTTTTTTTCGATTTGAGATTATCTTGGCTTACGCTGTCCTCTGAATCAGATCTAAAACAGGATATATGGATAATTATTAATCGTTTTTGTTTAAAAACATACATTAACAGTGAAAACAAGTCAACGGGAAATATACCTATTTGCTGCACTTCTTTTTTGTTTTCCAAATTTTGAGGTGACGGGGGTCACGTTAGCAGCAACGATGCTTTCAAATTCGGTATCAGACCTATAAATAATAAATAATTGATATAATTAAATCACTGAAACATTTTAAAGTTATTTGGGAAAAAAGTGTACTTACTCACATTTTAACAGTAGCGAGATGAAACAGCAGGAGGTGGTAATGCACTGGGCGGTAAGCTGGCGGACGAGGTGTAGGGCAGCGGTGGCGGTAGCTGGAAGTCTCGGAGCACAAAAAGAACGCAGTTGTGGAAGTTGACAAATAAATAGCGAATTCTTGATGACTTTGTTACATGCGCCAGGGGTGTTACTTGAGTAATTTTGCATAAAGCAGTTAATATCGCTATTATTAATTTAATATTATTGCTATTTCTATTGCACTGGAAGAACCAGTGAGAGAAGATTCCATCTTCACATCCATATTGTGGTAATTAACATTATTTTTATTATAAGTAGTGTAAATTGGTTTTTTTCTTTAAGCTTACATGTTGTGATAGTTTGAATGTTTATTCCAGTAACTGTTAACATTTAACTAGGGTTTCTCACTGGTAAAATAATTATATCAAGTTTAATGAACGAAATGTATTCAAAATGTTCGACACAATTAAAAGTATTGTTACCAATTATAACATTATTTGATACATTTACGATAGTATTCTCAAAATGTATATTCTTGCATATTTTTAATGGGGCCACCGGCGTTGTGCAATTTCCTTCACATCGATTGAAAAAAACATGTTGCGTAATTGACCAATGCCTAATTAATAAAATGCAGGAATATTTGTTAAATCAACAAATGAAAAAAAATATAGGTATATATTAATTTAAATTATTTACGCAAATGTACTGGAAACAGAAAAAGTATTTTCCCGAACAAGCGAACTTGACAAATCGATTTCTTAATCCAGAAAACACCTGTAATTGTAAATTTATTGTAATTCCAACATTGAATACAAAAATTAAATATTACCAATATAAAGAATTTAACAATGGTTTCATCATAAGCGCCCTCTATAGGCTAAGTACTGAACTAATATAATAGCTTAATGAATGCATTACACTTTCATATAAGTTGCAAATGGTTTCGATTAATTCCGATAGATTAAGCAAAATATTCGTTATTCTACGCCACCTATGTTCATTTGCGTGAAATCATCACAATAATAGCGAGCGTCCATGGTTGAAATGTGATCGCGGATCTCATACCGCCCGGTCTTCGAGTTCTAATTACAATTACGCAAAACATTGTATGTCGCATGCGATTATATTTTTAGCTAAGCTTAATTTTGCACACAATAAAACTGATTTTACATCAATATGTTAAAGTGAGATATGTTTTTTTAGAAATGTATTAATATATAACGTTCCTATAGATGGCATTACAATAGCATTAAAATTAACTGGAGCACATTTATGCGTTGTTTTCTTGCGTTTTGGTTTTACAAACCAAAAATCAGTTGAACTAACGAATTGTTTATAAAACATCTTATAGTTTCGTAATTTAAATGATGATAAGACTGGTTTTATACAACCGAAAACCAGTTAAAACCTACATCACGCTATTGAAGTTTTTATACTCAGGTTGATATATATAGTAAGAACTTTACCAAATGCATAAGTGTCTTAGTACTCCTTGTGACCTACCGGCTTGGTTGTGCTAAGTCCCAGCTTGTCAATCTCGATGCTCGATTTGATCACCCTTGCACTGAGTATTGCTGAACTATCTCGAATATTTGGGAGGGATTCTGTTACTATGCGGTGGTAGATAACGGATGAACTCGTCCCTGGTGAAGGATGCAAACTCACCATGTACACAAAAGCGGTCATACGACCACCGGGAACTAAGCGTCCTGGGTGACCCGATCTTGTCTGTGGAGCCTGATCACCTTCACGACAAGTTGTACAAACGCGTCTGCGCTCCGGCCAAGTGCGAGGTGTTTAAGCTTTTGCATTTTACGAAATCAACTAATATTCTTAGTTTAACTTGGACTTTAAGAATGTATAAAATCTATACCTCCATTTTACGCAAACCCAATTTTGAAATCCACAAATAATGTCAGGCATTTGGATCATACGAGTGGGGAGGACGAATTCGCTCGATATCGAAAAAGGTGGGACAGAATGCATGCATGAATTTCATTTTGCGCAAACCCAATTTACGTTACGACTTGTTATTTGTTCAATACGCATGCGAGAGATAATCTTTTTATTTTAAGCACAAACCCAATTTCCGTTACATGTCGCGAAACGCGCACGTTAGCGCGATTATTTAATTTTGCGCAAACCCAAATTTTGAAATCCACAAATATCGCTCGATATCGAAAAAGGTGGGACAGAATGCATGCATGAATTTCATTCTGCGCAAACCCAAATTTTGAAATCCACAAAATAATATTGGGCATTTGGATCACACGAGTGAGGAGGGCGAAATTTTCGCCCGATCGAACGAGGTGGGCCAGAATGCCCAATATTATACTACTGATCCCATTGAAATTAAGAAAAACCGCTTATTTTTTTCTTATAGTATTAACCTTAGCACAACCGAAGCAGCGGTAAGCGACACGTCAGTATTTTTTAGCAAACGGTGTTAAACGATATTTCTTCGAAACGGGAGCTTTAAAACTCTCGTCTCATTTGCTCTGGAGTTGCAATTTGGTGTAGTTTGGTTTTTAATAGGATGTCGGTTGTTAAATTGAGAAGACATTTCCTTTTTACGAGCTTTTATTTGACTGCTGTAAGACGCTTTGTTCTTATAAAGATTTATTTTACTAGCTTTTCTCCACAACTCCGTCCCCCGTCAGTCACTTCTATTACCTAGGAAACTGACTGGACTGGCTGACTGACCGATCAACGTGCAGCCAAAACGCATCACGCTAACTAGCGTTTCCATTCGTTCCGTTTTTAAACCAATCGCGTCACTGGTAGATGACGTGATACGAAGAGTCAGTCAGTCAGGAATAGAAAAAACAGTGGAAGTGGCATAAGCTTCGCTTAGTATCAGACCTGAGGGGCTAGACAAGATGCATTACGCTAACTTCTATTCGTTACGTTTTTAAACCAATCGCATCACTTGTAGATGACGTGATACGAAAAGTCACGTGATCTACCAGTGACGTGATTGGTTTAAAAACGAAGCGATTAGAAACGATAGTTAGCGTAGTGCATCTTGTCTAGCCCCTCTGTTGTCGCCAATACTCACACTATCATTAAAACAACTCGCCACCATCGCACAAGCAATCGCGGCAAAACTAAGCTAGGTTGCGCGGAACTCCGCATAACCATAACCATGCCAAAGGTGACACGCCCACTTCACTTTTATACAGATTTTTCTGTTCTGTGGTTAAAAAACAAAACGAATAGAAATACTAGTTAGCGTAGTGCATCTTGGCTAGGGCCTCATAACCACTAGAAAGCAGGGAATCTTCCTTGGCTTTTCTTAGGGGTGCAATAAGAAGGAATTTTTGGAAATTCCCTGTGGGGGTTAAAATAGGGAATAGCGGGAAAGTAATTAAGCGCGTAAAAAAAATTCGGGCGTATTCTAGTAAAATATATTTTACCCACGAGTTTTATAATAAATCCATAAAATTAAACAAACGAAGGCATTAAAATATCACCAAGCACGAGTCACATTATAAATTCCGAGACGCGTCCAAGCAAATTTTGATTAATATCATACCGTCGGTTGGGAATTAAGGTGTAAATTTATATTGGCATAATTGGCACGTAACGTTTATAGGTGAAGACAGATGCTGGAGCTAGTTAGGTAATTGCCAAGGGATACGGTTTCAGGGATAGTGTTTTTGATGAGGGAATATTGGGTTTTCTTGGGAGAATTTTATTAATGAGCGCTTTTGGTTTAGACAGAGCTAAGATCAAGGACCGGGCTGGTTTGATGAGGTCAAGACCTAAGAAATGATATCGTGTTCTAAATGATGAATTAATTAAGAAATTATTGGACTATGGTGCTCTATTTTACTCGGGAAAATCTAATTGCTTTTGACATTTCAAGTTGTTGTGTTGTTTTTATGCAAATAAGAGCTATCATAACTGAGTGTTGCTTTTGTAACTGTTTTTTACGGTTTGTTTTTTGTCTTTTTTTATATTAAATTGTTGCCGGGTTAGAATAGTGCCACTCCATGACTTCCCGTGGATGTCGTAAGAGGTGACTATGGGAATAGAGGCTTGTAGTACTGTTAGGCAATGGGCTTGCAACCTGTCACTAATACGCTGGTAAACATCTTACTGCAGCACTCAGAGACGTCAATTTAATTTAATCCTTGATTAAAGTCCCGTGCTATTACTTTCTTTGCTACAGCAATAAAATAAGACAACACGTCACTAAACAAGCATTAAATTTAATTGACGTCTCTGAGTGCGGCAGTTAGCCTGTTTGTGCAAAATGTGGTTATTGAATTATTAACAAGTTTTTAAAGTTGTAGTTAATTCTGTAGCTCTGCCTACCCCACTCTGTGATTACAGGCGTGAAGGTATGTATTTATTTACATACATACATAAAACTCACGCCTTCATGCCCAGAGTGGGGTAGGCAGAGCCACAGACTCATCAACAACTCCAAAAACTTGTTGATAATTCTGTGACCACATTTTGCACAACCAGGCTAATATGTTATCCAGTGTATTAGTGACAGGTTGCAAGCCCATCGCCTAACAGCACTACACAGCCTATTGTCCCTTAGTTGTCTCTTACGACATCCACGGGAAGACATGGAGTGGCAACATTCTAAACCCGGCACCACACGGGCATATATGTATGTATATAAATTGTTTAAAGTCGTGATCATCCAATTTCATATACATGATTTATGATTGAAATATATTTTTTGTTAGTTTATGTATGATTATTCTGTTGACTGGTAAATAATACCACTAGGTATTAAGTTGGACGTTTGTATTTTTTATGTAGAAAAGCTTACATAAATAACTAACAAATAAATATGTTGATATCGCTATTCCCTGAAAAACCGGTTAATTGACGACGCAATTAAACTAGTTTGGTTGTAGTGATCCTGCCTACAAAGCTATCGGTACCGGTTCGATTTCTCGTTAGGGCATAGAATTGCGGAATGTGCGAAAATATTTTTTTTCCAAGCTCAATTATCACGTGTTTTTACCAACAAACCATTTTATTACTCAAAATAACTCAAAAGACATATCACGAAAATAACATTCCAATAAAAAACCAAACCCTTTCATTTTCAACTTAAAAAATGTAATAAACCGAATACCCGCAAATCCCCAATCCTCCAACTTTCCAGACAATGTGCTTCTAAAGGCGATCGCACACGTAGCGTCCTTACACCCCATACGCGGTCACGAGTTGTTTGGTGCGCTTTACGGTGTCAAGGGCCCTTAACAAATGGACCCCGAATGTCGCTGCTTTCTAACTTGGGAGGGTTGTTTAGGATGCCGCATTGGATACCTAGTTAAGTTTTTGTAGGAAATAAATGATGTTTGCTTGTTGGTTTGTTGTGTTGATCTAAATCACAGGACGCTACCTACTGGGGCTGCCTATCTTTTGTTTCTAAAGTCGCCGTCATTAGAATTATGTAAACAAATTAGTACTGTTTGACACATAACCTCAAATATTCACCAAGTGTGTTTTTATTAATAATAACGTATAATAAGTAGTTTTTCATCGTAAACTTAATATGAAAATAATGATTTAGTCTATAAATCGTTGCAAAGACCTCACTTGATCTTTAAAAGTACGTGATTATCAAGTAATCATGGTGAATTGGTTCGTTAGGTTTTGTTTACATAGTTAGCAAGTTCTATTGACGGCGACTTTAAGGGGTGTGAAATAAGACGCGAAACACTGAAAAAAAAAATGGTTGCTTCTAACGAGATTGTTTGTTTAGGATGCCGCATTGGATACTGATTTAAGTTATTGCAGAAATTAAGTGAAATGTTTGCTTGTTGGTTTGTTGTGTTGATTTAAATCACAGGACGCTACTTACTGGGGCTGCCTATCTTTTCTTTCTAATGGGAGAAAAAAAAAGACGTGACACATTGAAAAAAAATATTGTTGCTTCTAACGAGATTGTGATTGTTGTGCAAAAGCATGTTAATTCCATACGAACCTAACAAGACGTTAGATACATCCACTAAGATGTTAGTTGAATCACTGAAGATCTTGCTGTTGTTACTATCCGCTTTGGTTTGGTTATCATAATTATTGTATTCAAAAATAAGACAACTAAGAGAAAATAATTTTAGTTGGCTCACATTTTTTTGAGTGCATGCAGGTTCTCTCCAAAGTTTACAGCAATGCACATCTTCTAATTATGCGGACCTTTAATGCGCAACAGAAGTATCTACCTAGGGCGACATAATTATCATGAACCCACAAGAGATAGAACTCTTCACTGCCCAGAGTATCTGGAAATTCTTGGACGCAACGGGCCTTTGCGTTGAGCTCTAAACAAATGGCTGCGGCAATAACTAGATCAGCAATGAACAAAGCGTCACACAAAGCCAATCTCAACCCCTAAAAATATAAATAAATTGCCTATCATAAAGAGATTTTTCAGGTAGAAAGAAGTGGTCTCTGCATACCTCTGGAAAACAGGCGTGATTTAATGTATGTATGTTATGCCTTAGCCCAATTGTGGTTACAGAATTATCAACAAGTTTTTAGAGTTGTTGGTAATTATGTAGCTCTGCCTACCGCACTCTGGGAATGAAGACGTGATTTAATGTACCTATATGCATGTATGTATGCCTGTTTTGCATTTTGTTGACGTTAGCATCTACCTAACCGTCCGCAATGGGAGTATTCTACCGTTGTACATTAAAGTCGTACATAATCGCGTCCTGCTGAAACACTGCACCGAGTCGACCACTGCAGCGTCGGGCGATAATAGATTTATATCTAACAATAAGTACACCTAGACAAAGAGAACAATAAAACTTAATAGGATGCTGGTTTTTAGGATGAGTTTATATAGAGAACTGCGAAAGATTGTGCATCAATTGAAATCTATATATATATATATAAAAGGAAAACCTGACTGAATTATATATCAACGCACAAGCGAAACTACTGTACCTAGAAACTTGAAATTTGGTATAGGGGTTCCTCCTATGATGAAAGTGAGCACTAAGAAAGGATTTTGCGAAAATCGACCCCCAACGGGAAAAAGATATAGGGGAGAAGCGGGGAACTAATTCCACGCGTACGAAGTCGCGGGCGTCCTCTAGTAGTTAATAATAGACTAGAATAGAATATATTATATATATTATTATGTAAGCAGAAACAAATAAAGGTATTATCTTTATTTGTGTCTGCTTACATTATATCGCATCCATCGCTGAAGGATGTAAATAAAATATTATGTATGTTTATCGTGTACCTTTTGTTAGTACTTTATGCGTAAAGTATTATTATTTTGTAAATATGTACGTTCTTTGCTTATTTATCTGTCTTTCTTTTTCCGTGGTCCACTTTTATTCGTTTCTGTTACTCCTTTGGTGCACTTTTATCCCTTAGGCACTAAGACCAACATTTTGTGTTTTTTTTGTGCAATAAAGGTTAAATAAAAAAAGTAATATCGTAAGATTTTTTTTTCACGAATTAATTTATAAACTAAGAGAGCATTATTTAAGCAACCACACCATCTTGTTTACTACATATGTTATGTAGGTCAAGACTACAAAAAAAATGTTTTTTCTGTTTATCTTTGTAGTAATAGTGACGGAACCCTACACTAAGCATGGTGTAGGGTTGTGTGGTTATTATGCTCGAGCCCGGGTTTTTTCGATCTTAAGATTTCAATCTTAACATTGCAATCTTTAGATCGTAGTCTTGAGACTGCAAATTTCTATGCGTCTCAGATCCCTTTTACTATCAGGTGGCCTGTGTGTTTGTCTGTCCTAAGAAAAACCTTTCCTATTTATATAAAAAAACGAATGATAAATGTTATTCTTGACTTGTATCACCTAGCACCAAGAAAGAACTACAAAGTAACAGATTTATAAATATACACTAAAGTAACGCTAACAGGATAAAGCGAATGCGACGCATCAAAAGAGCAAGGAAGACAACACGAAATAAAGTTTCTACAAAGTGAATAACCTAATGTATAGTGTTACAAAGGCTGTGCCCTGCCTGACTGTGACTCTTAAGGCGCTACTACTGAGTTTAAAGCGAGTTAGGATCGAGTTAAAAACTTGTTTTTACTAGCTGCTTTTTGTTTTCTTTAATTACAACAGGACTCAGATTCACACGGTTAAAATTTAGTGTTTTTATTAGCTCTTACTCGTATTTAATTGATAGTAATCGTGGCAGTGTTAATGGCTCTACTTTGAAAATCGAAGTTCAAAGTTACGTTAGCTCCATCCCTTCTTCTCGATTTAGTCTCGAATGAGGAGTGACAGAGATGGAGCTACCGTAACTTCAAACTTCGATTTTCAAAGTAGGGCCTCTGTTACTCAAAGTAAAACGGATAAAAGTGAGAGTTGGGGTGATTAATAATTTACTAAACATGCAATGTCATTCAAACTACATCGAATTACTATTTAATGTTATTGTAGATCATTTTCTGAAATTATAAAATTTCTCGTAGTTGTAACATAAAAAAAAACCCCCTTGCTTTACATGTATGGTCAGGTGGTAAACAGTGAGCCGGTGGTACACAATAAACCAACGCTTTATTTTAAATACGCGACGTTACCAAACCTTGCCACGAGTGAAAATGTACTTTAATTTGGTCGCGTCCCTCGCCCCCCAGTCGGCGTCTAGCCAGCGTCAAAAACCGCACGTGTGACGAGGTGTTTTGTGATTTTCGGCACAAAAACAAGAAAAAAAGTAAGGGTTTTGACGTTTTATTTTACTTATATGTTGTCAATTTTAAAACATTATGTTTTTTACTTGTGTAGAGTAACTACTTAGCTGTCGTTTAGAAATAGTGTGACGTCTCCATCTTGTTTTGTTTTTTTTTTAAACTAACGTAAAACAACGAAAGGTGTAGATGGTACACAGTGTCCCACGAGGATAGGGTACACATTGACCCAGCGGAATGTGTTACAGCTGTTGGTAAATTATAGATAACTCAACAATTGTGATATTATAATGTCATTTTGAAAAGTTAGAAGTTTATTTTTTAGTTTTAATAATATCTGTCCTACGCCTGATTTCTAATTAAGAAAGACTGAAACCAATTTGAATGTTTAATAGATCTCTGTAAGTCACAAGTTATCCAAGTTTAAGTTTTACGGATATATGTTAAAGAATTAGATATATGATATGATTTTACACTAAGTTTAAAAAAATGTTATGTTATGATACTAAATTAGAACTGTCTTGCAATAATTGAAAGCATAATGTTGTGGTCCAAGACAAATATTTAGATTTTTATATTACGTTACGTTGGTTTGCAACTATTAATTAGAATAAATAGTATAGTATAGTTTTCTTAATCAGCTTAATATTTTACGTACTCAGTTCACATAGAGTCGGCTAATTTAAATTTAATCTATGCAATGGTTCACTGTGTACTCGGTAGGTTCATTGTATACCTACCCCCGGATCATTGTGTACTTATTGTTGGACACAATGAACCATTTCTCATGTTTAAAAAAAGTTAAAAAGTCTCAACTTCTATACGATTTTATATTAAGTTTTGAATGCAAAATTAAAGCCAAATAAATGATGAATCGCCGAGCAAATAAATATTTTTGATACTTTCGCATAGGAATAAATTATGGGAATTCAAACTTTTTGTGGTTCATTGTTGGCCACCTCACCCTACCCTTTTTTTGCTAATTTTTCAATGATTATTGGGGTTAGAAGCATAAAGTCAGATAGACAGACGTATATTAATAGGACAGAAAACAAGATGGAAATAATGAAAGTGAAATATAAATACTTCTGACATGCTATCGTATTGTCAACGTTATTATGACCTCTTATTCAACTATTTAATTTTGTCAGTTCAGTAATGAAGGCCGAGTTAAAAACAATATCAATACCAAAACCATGTCGAAAGCAATTTGGTTTTACCGAGCAGAGTCCAGAGAGGTTATTGCCTAACGCAATCGCAATCGATTTCATTTTGAAAATTGAAGCCTTGTCTGCATACAAAATTATAAAGTTCCGCTTTAAAGTCGATTGCGATTGCAAGTGCGTTAGGCAACAGAGGGCCCTGCCAAGATGCACTACGCTAACTAGTGTTTCTATTCGTTTCGTTTTTAAACCAATCGCGTCACTGGTAGGTCACGTGACTTTTCGTATCACGTCATCTACCAGTGAATTGGTTTAAAAACGAAACGAATAGAAACGCTAGCTAGCGTAGTGCATCTTGGCAGGGCCCTCAGGCCAGCTGGTCTGGAGTCTGGTTTCGTTCGGTAACAGTGTTCTTAATCGAGTTTAGAATCAGTTTTTTTCCAATAGCAAACCCGTGGTACATCGCAACAGTATCTCTAATTTGTTCTTCTTTTGTAGTTGGTGTAAACTTCCCGCGCCGTTCATTCTCTTTGATCTCAAACCGTAATTAAATGGGTTTTTGTACGAAGTTTACACTTTTTCAGGAGGCTGTTTTTGAGTCAACTTCCGAAGAGTTTCGTACGTTTAATTAAAAGTATATCGAGAGCTAATAAACATTTTTAGGATATTTTTCTCGAAATTGTTGCGCGTGGATGAGCAACGATATTTTTATTAATTGTCAGGCAAATGTTTTCTTGTTTTTTGTTTATAAGTAGAATTCGTTTTTGCACAAAATTTTCTGTTGGTTATCGAATTGGTCAATGAGTTACTTATAGGTTCAATTTAATGCTATGATTGTGATAAAAATATTTCATGTTTTGATACTTGTTTATCTTAGATTACCGACGTTCTTAAATACATCCAAATCGGTTAAGCCGGCTTGAGAAAAAGTTGAATATGTCAACATTCAAATATTATGACGTGATATTTATAAAAAATATTTTATCTTTTAATATTTTTGAATCCTGTGAATTAATTAGCGATTTTCTTAAACACTTTTATAACACAGCAGTAACTAACCCTATCCAAACCCTTAACCTTAAAAATCTTCAACGCCATAAAAACCCTATCAACAATCAAATTGAAACCGTTCACAACCTTCATTTTAAACCCTTATTTCAAAATTCGAATGTGATTCTTCTACCCTTGTACGTAGAAAACAATCACAACACAAGATAAGGCAGCACATTAGGCCCGTCATACCCAGGATATCGAATTCCACCACAGGATGTATAAATCCTGGATACCCTATCGTAGATTACCCGAAGTCACCGCCAGGGAGACCAGCCCTTTCACTTTCTGTAAGCGTGTCGGTGATTTACTACAATACCGCGTAAGTAATAAATTCAATTAGTTGCAAAATTTACCTTACGGGGTCCTCGCTAAGGTATACTCGTACTTTGCACGTTATTTATTTTGTTCGTTACGTACGTAAGGCCACTTGCAGCAAAAATGTAAATGTAGTTTAGTCTTCAGTTTGGTTGTGTTGAAATGTAGGTATTTGTTTATCAGCCTGATTTCAAGACCTCTTAGTCATACTCATACTTTCACCTTTCACTTTTCTTGCTATTTTTGAGCGTGGCATTTCAAACTGACAGAAAGTGACAAAATTTGAACTCATATACCTAGGATATAGGAGGATCATTGTCCGAAAAAAGATAATAAAGCAAAATGTGAATCTCAAAACATTTTACTTATGGAATTTAATTATAAAAAGTTCAAGAAGGTCTTTCAAATTACGAAAACATGGTACATTCAGTCACTTTCAATTTAGTTTTTGAATACTTTTACTAGTGAAAAGTACGTATAGGTAGTTTGCGGTTTTTGACTAGTAAACAGGCTGATTCTTCTACGTTCTTGGCACACATAAATTTAAGGGTAAATAATATTAGTTATTAGCCAGCTACGTGGAGGATTTACGCCTCGAACGGGTTGTGTTTAACACATTCTGTGCCAGACTCCATACATTTCCATGCAAACCAGAACTGACATCTAGTAGCAGTGGACGTGTTAAACACATGGGAGCCTTTGTTAGTATTAACATTTAATTGTTAATGTTCTTGGAACCGTCAAATACAAATACAAATATATTTAATTTTCACCAATGATATTTAGCTGAGCCCTTGAAGTGAGTGAACGCTGAGATGACGGCTAATGGGGATGTGTGGAAGTATAAAACATGCTGCGCCGAACCCAGACGATTGTGATGACAGTAAGGAGATGATGATGATGATGATGATGATGATGATGACCTAGCTAACTTGGCTGAGCCTGTATCTTAGAGGAGTCCAGAGCGAGTGCATTTAGAATCGAAAGAAGATAACCGTGGAGTGATTCAGAACTAAGGGCCGTATACCTCGTAAGGCCCAGTGTGCCATAGGATGTACATAATCAAGGCAATTTAATTTGAACTGTGTTGCAATAACAGTAAGGTTTATTTTCCTATGTTAATAAACAGAAAATGGCATTATCGAACAAACGTAATTGAACTTTATTGCCTTGATGGTAGATTCAAAGTCCCACTTGCAAAAAACTCCCTGTTTGCAGTATGGAATCTTGTGGCCAAAAAGGACATGAGGATTAGTCGTGGTAAGACCTTGTGCTAGGCCTTTCCGGATCGCTACCACATTATCCTTAAACCTGCCACTTTATATTTACTTACTAGCCGAACCATTACACATTGTATATGTCATTATATAGTTTACTTATCTTGAGATTGCAGTTTAAAGATTGCAAATGCGTACGGGCCTCGATCAGAGCTCACACCCTGCCACCAGGGGGCTTAGTACGCTACGCGAGATTTACTGTCATATTTTACTTCATTCGTATGAAAATAAGAGAATATGACATAACGTCACACTTTAAGATGCTTAGTTATAAAAGGACTTAATTTACACATTATACACTTTTATTTAAAACCTTCAATGTTTACCCTTACGTTAGAATATGGAGTAGACATATTTGACACTAAATCGCGTTTGACGAGGTTTGACGTATAATCCTCGCCTCGCATGCTAAGCACACAGGAGTTAAGAACCTAATAGGATCTGCTGCAAGCTGTCTGGCCTTACGGTTAAACAGAAGTAAAAATGAGATAAGATCAGAGGGCTTATTGTCTAACGCACTCGCAATCACGATCGTTTTCATTTTGAAAATCGAAGGCTTGTCTGCATACAAAATGAAAACAATTGCTCCACTTTGAAGCCAGTTGAGATTGCGAGTTCGTTAGACAATAGCCCCCCATACCAATACCCTCAGGTAGCCTATGTGCTTGTTTGATTATTGCTCCTATTTTGCAACAATAAAATGGCTTATATCGGCCTTTGAAGCCAGTACAGTTAAAACATCAATTCAAATACGGATTCCAGAAAAGAGCAAATACCACACGAGCAAACATCAATACAGCCAGTGCTCACTTAATATACAGGATGGAAAAACGAACGCCACGTGGACGGCAACTATACCTTAATTTTATGAGAAATAACAAGTGCTACGCAAAGAAGACTAACATTAATTATTTTTTGAAAATTTGTCTGTCTTAACCGGGAATGGAACTGGTCGAATATGACAAAATAATAAAGAAGGGTTTTTATGGTTTTAATTAATTTAAATGTGCATTATGTTACATACCTTTAAATTAATTACCATGGTCACTATCAAATGACCCTTTCGATCTGTATCATAAAATTCATAAAACACGACTTTATTGTTTTGTCTTATTCGACCAGTTCGATTCCCGGTTTAGGAAGAGGTTTTTTTTTGAAAAATCCAATATTGCTGTATTTTTTGTTTTCAAAGATAAAAGTAAGTTTCCTTCGCATAGAACTTGCTATTTTAAATTTTCAAGGTAGTTGCCGTACATGTTTTCTCCACCCTGTATATCAGTACGACAGCCTGTTTGCTAATCCCGTTTTAAAAAAAATAACTTCAAAATAAAATCGTTTGTTCTATTTAGTTATTTCTATCAAAAGCGCCTCGTAGCGCTGCCGTATCATTTCTATTTCAGCTCACAAAATACATTTTTAGCAATTTAGTGCTACACAATTTATGCGCAAAGAATTCAATGAACTAAAAGCGTTCGGGGAAAATAGGGATAAATAATGTTTGTGTAGCAAAGTAATATAACAGCAAAGTATATTTTTATGAAAAATCAGAACACACTGTAATTTAGTTACAAGCGTTTTCTGTTGGAAATGTTTCTGAGACAGGACAGACAGTTTTCTCTGACTCATGTACTTAACTCACGGGTTCACACATCAAAATTAACGTCACGTCGTAAGAAATTGACATATCTAGCATGTTTTAAGACAGGCATCTTCTTCAAGATCAGTTTATTACTACGACCATTAGTGAAAATTAAAACATATCATCCATGTAAGTCAAGAATGATATTAATTCTTATCAGATCTTTTTAATTAACGAAACGGACATATTTACCACGGGTCTGTAATATCGTCTGCCACAATTATTTTTGATCATAATATGTTTTACTTATCGCAAGTCATAACGTATTTTGTTAAGAAACTGTAAACATTTTAGGTTTTTTTAAAATCAAACGTAACCTAACCTAGCCTTTTCTACACGTTAGGTATTTAAGAAATTATGAAAAGTTTACGGTTCCAGCGATATAAAAATTATGACTGGCAATAATAATGTCAAAAGTGACAATTTGACCAAAAAAAATATGGGAGACAACGGGCTCCCATTTACCACGTTACATATTTTGAAAATCTTCTATAAACCAATTTTTCCACCTGTAAACTTACAACCTCAAAAATAAAACGTATAAGTTATCGACCTATATTAGAATTGGTCTTGCAAAGGCGCCTATTTCGCTCCCCACCGCACGATAGCACATATCTAGAGGCATAATTTCCAATAGAATGCGCCTAAACGCCGGCTTTTTTCGACATTTTCGTGTTCTACCGTGAGCCGCGACAGCATTTTTATTGATAGACAGTCTCTATACGATAGAGATGGATTTTGTTAGGGTAACAGGTTTGTTTTGTTTGACGACGTAATATTTTGTGAGGTTGTAATTGAGACTGTAAGGGTTTTTTTTTGTCTAGCCTATATAAAGCTTGCAGAAGTTGACTGCTACCTTACTGTTACCCATATTTGTTAAATCTTTTTTTATATTTAATAATAATAATAATAAAGGCCGCGCAGCAGCTAGTGGCGACCTGTTGTTGAGTGGCTACACCACGGACCTGCGTGCTCCCGAGGGTAGGTCCTGTTCCTCACCTCACGCTTACCTTCACCGGCCTGCTGCGGTGTACAATGACGAGGAACAAACCCTCACCTCTGGCTAGCCTTTATTGGCCGGTCAGAGTGGAGTCGTAAGAGCTATATGCTCTAAGTTCGGAAGTGTTGCATAAGTGGCGAGTGGGCACCTTATGGTCGTTTAAAGTCCAGAAACACCTCTCCACTCTTAGCCCCTCTGGAACTGTTGCCTCCCTGCTGCTATATGCGGCTCTTTCGGGAGGCCCATTTCATTGAGGTAGCGAGTCATCGCCTGTCATTTCAACCAAAGTAATTAACATTGGCCAGGCAGGCGCCGTAGTTTCATCAATAGCCTAGTTCACAAATCCAAATCAGTTCATCCATAGAAACTATTATTTATGTTCCAATCCTTCTTAAATAGTCATACACTAACCGGTGGTTGTTCGTGGCAGCATAGGTACTTCTATAGTTTGATCTCAGGGACAATCACCGGTAGTTGTCTCATCTCATCACTTTACTAAATTAAACTTGTCTAAAGGGCCTCTGCGTGTTGGGTTCGGCTCCTTGTACGCCTTCCAAAGGACCAGGACTTCAATAGTCCCGTGATTGGTAAAAACATTACAAATAATAATAACGGCCCCACTGATTTATTTTCATGATAGCTTACCCGACCCGACCGGGACTATGAACCCGACTGAACTATCTTTCTTATAAAAAAAACCAAGTCCAAATCGGTCCATTCGTTTGGGAGTTACGATGCCACAGACAGAAACACAGATACACAGACACACTGATAGTATCGATACACACGTCAAACTTATAACACCCCTCTTCTTTCATCGGTGGTTGAAAAAACCGAGGTATGTTTTAATACTGTCATCAATGCATTTATGCTAGTAACGGTCACGAGCGTTAATTTGGGACCCATTTCAAAAAATATAATGCTTGAAGTCGTCAATGTCATTAGAGATGTCAAGTCATTTGTAACTTTTAGGAAACTCAACCTTATTGTTGTTGAATGTCAGATTGACTTTGGACCTAAGGTACCAAATTAAATCTTGTGACTGTACCATGACGAACAAACTTTTAATGCCGACATTTAGATATATTTAAATATTTAATCTTCCGTTAGACTCGTGACGCCAGGACGAATGTAACGAAACCTCGCTTATCGAAATCGAGCCATATGTTCAGTTTCTAACAAGGAAAGAGCGACTGTAGACGTACTTATCGGTGCTCTCTTTTGTATTGTAGTCTAGTTATGATATAAACATACAAGTAAAAAACCATCACATACAGGCAGTTTGATACAAAAGATCCCAATTCCATCGGCAAAAACATCTGTTTTAGTACAAACGCTGGGCGCCTATACATTATTTCCAATTATATATAAAAGCCCAGTGGGATTCCTATTACTTTACCCTTATTATCGTGGTTGCGGTAGATAAAGTAATTTCATAAAAATATGTGTAACCGAGCCAACCCTTTCTCTTCACAAATTAAATTATCCGAGCGAGCGTTTCGGATACGGGATAGATTCGCTGGACAGGGATGTATGACAACGCAATTTGTATGTGTGGCTTGTAATAGAGAGAAAAGATTAAACGAGTTCATTTATGAAGTTTTAAGGGAGCAAATGCGTGTGGTTTTGACCATTTTGTGGGACGTTTTTAAATATTATGTAAACTAAACTAACCGATTTTATCAACTAGCCAGTAAGCATGAATTTACTGTCCAGAATCATCGTTGAACGTACTGTCGGTATAACATTTGCATTTTAATTTTCTTGCAAATCTACTGTTTGACAAATTTATAAAAATAAGCAAGCGTTAGGTACGTGGATAAAAAGGTTAATGAATGTAGAGGAAACGAAAGAGGTGTTTTCGGACCGGTGCACCCTGGCTTCTCACAGTGTATGTAAAATCAGGTTTTGAAAGTCCAATTGCCTTTACGAATAATAAACCAGCAGTAGGACTGAGGAGTTGGAACTTAAAATTTTGTGAAAAAGTGAGCTTGATAAATTCAACACGAAATTAAAGCCCACGGAAGCACGGGATTAATTACTCTTAAGCCTGCATTTTTTATGGGTCTAGGTACTCTTACGTTATCAAAATGGACTGAACATACCTCGCATTTTAAAATCGTCATGTTGGAGGTCACAGAGAACTAGATACAGATACATCTCCACATTATAAATACTTACACCCGAAAATCATTACCCCCTGTTTTGGACAGCCTAATAAAAGTTCTTATTAATTACACAATAGATACAATATGCTAAAAATATGCTTTTTCTTTATCCGTCATTTTGACATTTGCATCTGACAGAAAGTGACTAATATAGGCTCAAAAAACTGATCGTTCAGCTAGTATTTAAATTCAAAGAATATAAACATTATTATTAATAAATATTACTTTTAGATAGCTGAGTAAAATCAAAAATTAAACACTAACCCACAATTCCGTTAGACCCTTCGCCACAAATCTATTTTGAACATCCCATCCCACATCGCCACGGTTTAAATTTATGTTCAGGGTTACCAATCAGGTTGAAACATACCTGGCTCCGTATTGAATTCCTTTATCAAGGATTTTCTTTTTTGCCTAAATTGCCTTTTTGTGATCTCGATTTGAGGGAAGGATTCAATCAGTAGAAAAGGTTAGTTGGTTTGTAATAGTAATGACTTAGCATTTATCCAGATGGCTAGTGTGGAGTTGTGGTATTTTTTTTTGGAATGTCAAGTTTTGTAAAGATTTTTTTTGACTTGTGTTATTTTTAATATAAATTACTCATTATATGACTTTGTAAATTACAAAAAAAAACTAAAACAAACAATGATCGTTAAAACAGTTCAGTATCAGATACTAATAATAGGTACCGAGCTTTTTCTTAAAGGGAAAAGTTCGTGTTTGTATACACCTTACCTTTTGTGTTTCTGTCAATATATTGTGGTTAGTTATTTTCTCGTTTGTACAATAAATTATTTTACACACCTAAATACATACTAAAAAGGTTTGTCTCCACAGACTGCTATAAAGCGAAATTTAGAAATGTTGTGACACTTGTAACACTACTTAGGATTACGTATACAATCTCTAAGGAATGCTGCATCATCAATTTATCCAACACAACACTATTCATGCAATGATGCAACGATAAATTCATGATGATTTTGATTGTGGTCGTTTTAGTTTTAGTTAAATGATAACCAAAATAAGTGCTTTAACAAATAAACAAACATCAACACTATCATGTAAAACCAAATGTGCTAGCATCGCGAACAACGCCACTCTTTTGACCAATATGAAACACCTTTTAATAAATGAGCAAGTGTTTTGTGATTACGGTGAATATAACAAATTGTTTTCACACCGAGGCTATTTCGGCCCTTGTAATATTCACTGCGATGCATAAATTATAATGCCGTTGGTCCAATATGAATGCTAATGCTGTTATTACCTTATGTACGGGAATGCAATTTGTATTAATGTAAATTGGGGTAACGACTGTAATTCCTATTATAACACCATTGTAACTGTCCGGTGCATAGTTTGGCACTAGCTTATCGCGTTTGTGGATAAGCTTACTGTAATTAAGTTGCAAGTACTGCTTCACAAATATTTTAAAGGTATTCGGTTTTGTTTCATGATATTTGCCAGTTCATTGTGTTTATTCGTTGGTTTATTTGAAAACCAAGTTAAGACATAAGTAAAAAAGAAAACATAAAGCTAATAGTTATTATTGGTTTCCACATATAGAAAATATAATATTATTATGTTAGGATTGAAAAGAAACACTTCCTAAAAGAAATTTGCATTACATGCTAAAACCACCACCAAAAAGAGGAAAGGAAAACCCCTGTAATTGCAGTTTTTTGAGGCTTTGAGCTGGAATTGTGTGCATCCTACAAAGGTAAAGGTAATACATGCTTAAACCATTAAATCTGTTTTTAAATAATATCTCTGTTAGTATGTGTTGATAACGACATCCACACACAAATTCCAAACCCACAAATTTCAATATTTATGTTGTAAAACTAATTATTTCACGCAACTACAATTTCTTGTCATTTGACATTGAGCTAACTATGTGGCGAGCTACCCGCTGTCCCTTGGTTAGTTAGGGTTTCCGTAATCCATCCAGTTTTAGGCTGTCTACACGATAAATTACCGGACTTAAGTAGGGTAAACTATGTGGCAGATCTAAACCCAAACTATTTGACTACGACGCATCAAAATGGACCTTGTTTTTTAAGAAAATCTTGTCGATGTTTTTGTTTATTATCAGCCTTGTCGGTTACTCTACCAGAAGTTGAAACCTAGTCTAGAGATTAAATGAAGGGATAAAGCTATTAGAAATTATATATCTCACTCCCTTTCACTGCGTGGAATTTGTTAGTTTATGATTGGCCTCCGATTTGGTTACAAATTGGCTTCCCAGAGAAGAACAATCCGCAAAGAGAAAAAAAACTGCACTTTATTATTGCACTCGTGTACAATTACACAATACTTTTACATTCTACGTGTAAACAAAAAATATGACAGCAAATCCGAACTAGTTGCAATTAACGGATAATGTTTTTCTACTTACAAACTTATACTAATCTGTTTCAAAGTAAAAAACCTACTATTAAAATCGCAAGTACGAAAATATTATGCACTAATAACGCAACGACTTAGTGAGCTCGCCACCAAAGCCATCTTTAAATGTAGACCCCAAGATTTGATCTTTAGTACAAAGACTGCTGTTAATCAAACCACATGATATTAATAAAATTATAATATTCTCTCTTCATTCTTTTAATGAACATTGATTACCTATAATACAACATTATTACCCCTATCTTCTGGACTGATATCTTCTGTGGTGCCGGGTTTAGAATGTTGCCACTCCATGTCTTCCCGTGGATGTCGTTAGAGACGACTAAGAGACTAAAGGCTGTGTTGTGCTGTTAGGCGATGGGTTTGCAACCTGCCACTAATACACTGGATAACATCTTAGCCTGGTTGTGGAAAATGTGGTCACAGAATTATCAACAAGTTTTTGGATGTTGTTGGTGAGTCTGTGGCTCTGCCTACCCCACTCTGGGAATGAAGGCGTGAGTTTATGTATGTATGTATGTATGTGATTTCTTCTAAATGGCCCAACTATTTTTTTTAAAACATAGCTAAAAACCATCCCGATTCAATTATTTTTCTTTTAAAACAAACCGCGTTTAAATCGGTTGAACCGCTTGGAAGCTACAATGCCATAGAGAGACACACAAATACTCATATTCACATGTTAAATTTATAACAACCCTCTTTTTGCGTTGGGCTTTCAAAATCTCAGTGCAACATCAAACCCAGAACTCAGTCATAAGTAAAACTTCAGCCGTCCCCGTTCCGTGTATATTCTTAAGCTTCTTTGCCTCGCATTGGGCTCGCGGCTTGTTTACTGAGCTCTGTTTGCTCGCACTACTAGTGAGGGGATTTCAGGTCAACGTTATGAGTATGAGGATGGGTATGATTGTTCCTGTTTTCAGTATTACAGATTGAGATATTGAACACTGAAATTGCATTAGGCTATTTTATCTTAAGTATCTAACAAATGGGCCCTTTCCGATACACTTCGACCTTTTAGGATCTTTTGTGCAATTAACTTCTTACACATTCAGCTGTTGGAATGTGCAAGTCCTCATGATATTTTTCCTTCACCGTCAGAGCATCGGGTAACGTAATTCAATTACAAAAACGGTGACCGTGTGGGTTTGAACTCAGTACCTTACGATCACGAGTCTACTCCCTAAGCCACTAGGCCACTGACGCTATCTTTGACATTAGGCTGATATCAGTATATTATGGTTTTAATGTTAATATCTGCAACATTTAGTGATGCTAATTATTTGTATTTATTTAAATGACCTACTAGAGTTTTTACTTTAACGCTGCAATATCCAAATGTATTTATTTAAAAGTGATATTGTTGTTTTTGCCTCTTAAAGTATTTTATAGTCCTACTTGCAAAAATATCCGCTACATTTTCTTAATTTTATTTTTATAGTAGTGTATGCAATAACTACTATTACAAGTAAGTATTAACTTAACTTCACTTTAACCTTTTATAATGAGCAGGGATAAATGGCATCTATCATTATCATTTTTACTGTTGAAAAGATAAGTTTGCTGTGAAGTTTCTGTGTACAAAACGATCATTATTTGTGTTCAACAAAGAGTTTATAAGCTCACAAAATGTGTCCGCGAAAAGATATTACTTACTATTCAATCTTTATGTGCTTATCTCACTTCACGGCAGCTTACGTCAATTCTATACCTTTTCATGAACGATAACGTTTGCCAAATGCATGTCATTTACGGCTACTGGGGCCGTATTATGAACTGATAAAAACTCTTAAAATTTAAAGCAAAGGCAGGATGTGAAAATTCATAATACAACATCAGTTGCTTACCTATCCTGCCATCTTAGGCTCTGCAGTAATCTATTTCCAGGCTCATATTTATCAAGCATATATTATGCAGATGAGGATGTAAATTTAGGAAGAGGTACACCTCTAAGACCTGGTATGTAGGTTGTACTACATTATGTGGATCGAGGCCCGAAATTATTTGCCGTTGACTCCGCACCGCCTTTTCTTGTTCGTGATTTTTGCATGGTTTACACTGCACGAGGGAATAATAGAGGTCGACATGTGTTTATTCTGTGGACTGGCTAATGAAACTTTGTTTCGGGGGTCAGAATATACTTGCCACTTTGTCCGTGTATTTGTAGTTTATCCCTTTTCCTTTGACAACACAATACAATGCAAAACAATACAATTTATGCGTCGGACTGGCGCGTAGGAAAAGGATCTGGGCCTCTATTCTAGGCGGTAAAAACGATATCGTATTTGACCTTTTTTATATCTTTATTTATTTAAAGGGGCTTTGGCATTACAAGAGCCATGCCAGTTCCATAATTCCCTAATCTACCATACCAACTAACTTATTTAAAAAAAGTTAATAACACTCTGGCAGTAGCCGACATAGGGTATTTGACCAGAGGCATAAGAATAAATACTATTAGAAGGGTAACTTCATCCCCACTACGCGCGCTCGAGCGTGGGCTGTCAACAGTCCAGGACTACTTATCGCAGCAAACACTAGCGGGTTGCCACCCATCGGCGCTTGAAGTAAACTTGCAACAATATTTCAAATGAAACTCTCAAAGGCGCCACTGTCTACGCCAACTGTAGTTTTACCATACGAAATTGTTAGTTCCGTATTTGACCACGTACTTTACGATAATTGTGGGATGATATCCACGAAGTTTGAATCTTTATTTATTATATTTTGTAACGTAAACACATTAAGTAAAGAGCGTAAAAATTAAAGAATTAAATAAATACATTATTTACCAATTTTATGTTTTAGCCAATATTAATCGTAATTGAGTAAGTCTAAGTATTTCAGTGGTTAGTGGTTTTTTTTATAAAAGAAAGAGTTGCTAAATTAATTAATAAAATGCACAAATACTTTTTACATAGGTATGTAAATTAATTTTATTGGCTTTCCGTTGGTTCTTACAACTTTATATCTGATTGAAATTGTACGGACATTTTAATTTTATTGAGTAATGATTTAGTAAGTCAGCAATGGGAGGGTTTATCGTATAGTTTTACAGGCAAATGAACTAATTCTATGGAAACGAGGTGGCGGGTTCAGTTAGTATTATATAGGTACTTGTGACAACCCTAATTTTGCGATAGGCGAGAGAGCGGTAAGGCGGGGCGTGGGGCGCTGTAGGTAATTATTTGACGGCTTTGCTGTCAAATCCATACAAGGACGCCGAAGATGCCCTTCTAATAGTATTTATTCTTATGCCAGAGGGCTTATTGTCTAACGCACTCGCAATCGCAACCGACTTCAAAGTGGAGCAATTGTTTTCATTTTGTATGCAGACAAGCCTTCGATTTTCAAAATGAAAACGATCATGATTGCGAGTACGTTAGACAACAAGCCCTGTTATGGAATCGTTTTAAACTCGGCCGCCATTACTGTCAAGTAAATAAGAGCTATTAAAACGTTGACAATACGATAACAGATCAAAGACGATAGGTTTTTATCGTCTAGAATATCGGGCCTGATTTCTTGTCCTGTAACCTATCGCCAAGCAATAGTGTTCGCATTATTGTGTTCCGAATAAGACAACCGGTGAATACTAGAGAGGCATTCCACGTAAGTTTTCAGGGTTTGTAAGTAAGAAAAACAAACGTTTTTTACACACAAATACAAAAAATACAGAAATCAGGGATACATCCCTAAAAAAATTAGGTAAACTTACCCCAATTATAATTAAAGAAGCGTCCGAATTAAAATGTGAAACTGTGTGTGTTTTCTTAATTATAATTGAGATAACTTTGCCTTATTTTTTTAAATTCTTTTTCTTCCTTGAATTATTTCTAACTTTGTTGAAGATCAAATAATTGTTTACTTACACCTCAATTACTGTCCAACTGAGCAAAAGGTAAAACATAATACTTTTGTTTAAAAAACGAAACTTGCTTTTAATATTAACCTTTTCTTTATCAATAACTTTAAACTATTTTAATTAATATAAGGAATTTATTGACAAGAAAGTTTTTCACTTAAACTCAAACGCCCTCTCTTAACAATTCAATGTACCTTCTGAATTTAAGTTATCTGAGTCCACTCTATTTCAGAAAGTAGGAGTAAGTTCAAGTGAAACGCCGATAGATGTCGCTCTTAGTGGAAAATCGGTAAGGGTCAGTTCACACCGAGACGAGACGCGACGCAACGCGACGCGACGATACCCGAAGAGGCCAGTGACGTCTCGCGGCGCCGCGCGGCGCAGCGCGACGCCGCGAGGCGCATCGTAAAATCGTTGGCAGCACGACGCCTCGCTGCGCAGCGAGACGCCGCGCGGCGCAGCGGAACGTGTCTATTCGCCGCGTGCACCCGTCCTGCCGCGTCCACTACGCTACAATATAACACGGACTAAAAGATCTTTTACTACCAACCAACGCAACAAACTTCAGAGAATTCAATATACAGATTTGACCGCAGAGCTGTTTCTGTTAATAAGGATGTGCCGCAAATATTTAGATGCTATCGATATTTATAGTGTTGAGCCCTATCTATATATCGATATCGGCTATTTCCCCACAACCAGAGGGCTTATTATCTAAAGGTGGGTTTAGACCAAACGAGCAAATGCTCTAGAACATGTTTTGTCTTTATTTTTTCAAAGTAAACATAAGAGATAATGCCATAGAATTCTTGTTCGTTCGCTTGGTCTAAACCCACCCTTACGCACTCGCAATCACGATCGTTTTCGGCCTCATTTTGATAATCGTAGGCTTGTCTGCACACAAAATGTCAAACGCACTCGCAATCGCAAACAGCTTCAAAGTGGAGCAATAGTTTTCATTTTGTTTGCAGACAGGACTTCGATTTTCAAAATGAAAACGATCGTGATTGCGAGTGCGTTAGACAATAAGCCCTCAGAGGCCCGTTTCACGAAGCTACAAGTTACAAATTACAAGCGGAAGTCCCTTACTGTTTTTGCTAGAAGAAGAGTTCCGGTTGTAATTTGTAACTTGTAGCTTCGTGAAACGGGCCACAGGTCCGATAATAAACAACGATTTCCATGCAAAGGAGCCTTCAGACCGGATTTTGGAATATATTTTAGTGTTTAAGGAAATTTTAAACCAAATTTTGGAAATTCCAGTTTGAAGGGCCCCTTGCACCTTGCACAATTGTGTTAGTAAGAATAATTTGGCAAAAAATAAAAAACAGATATTGAAACAATAATTGTATTTTTCATGTCTCGTGAGCCAGTAATACAATAATATATCATTTTCAAGGGTGTGTAATGTTTAGCGTAAAAAAAATGGTCTAATGATCATTTTACATAACACTAATTGCATAATTTCAATTTGCATAATAAACCATCGATATAATAGTCATGATGCATAAAACGAAATGCATAATTTGCAAAAACTATTATGTTTATAAATTAAAAACTAAATATTTTTAACTGCTTTCATTACTATTAATGTGGTCACAGTTCTAACCTAACCTAAGCTAGTTAGAAGAAATTGACTTAAAATGCATTACTTATAACAAGAAAATAACAGTTATGCTAAATGAGTGTTATGTTATTCGATCGTATGCCAGATAAAATTATACAATAGGTTTTTATGCTAACGTTCATTATGCTTTTCGTGGTTAGTTAAATGAAATTTTATGTTGTTAAATGAAGTGTAAATGAGCCTGTGCGGCCTACTTACTGAATAAATGTCTATAACTTTTTTTTTATCTTTTTAAATTATACAAAATGTTTTTATATTCATTGAAGCGCACCCCATTTTCAATGTAATAACCAATCTACTTAGTGCGAGTAAAATCTCTTACAGGCCTTGATCTCGCTTCGATCTGCTTCAGTGTGCCAACTTTCTCAAAAAACAGTACTTCTCTGCTGAGCTGACCAATACGGTATTTGATTTTGGGTGATTCTTCGAGACCGCGTTATTCGTGTGATTCCTCTGGCACATTTATTTTTTTCTTAATTGCCTTATAAGTACAACAAGGTTTAATAATAATATACTGAGGCTTTATGCCTGTTTATTATAAAATAACTTAATCGGTATCTCTATTGCTTAAACTAAGATTGTTCGATAGACGTATAGAGCCTAACAGGATGCCGCCCAGCGCGACGCGAGGGTAACCGCACCGCCCTAGATCAGCAAGGGGTTGTTATAGGGAAGCCGGTGATCACAGCGCGACGCGAGGGTAACCGCACCGCCCTGGATCAGCAAGGGGTTGTTATAGGGGAGCTGTTGGTCACAGCGCGACGCGAGGGTAACCGCACCGCCCTGGATCAGCAAGGGGTTGTTATAGGGAAGCCGGTGATCACAGCGCGACGCGAGGGTAACCGCACCGCCCTGGATCAGCAAGGGGTTGTTATTGGGGAGCTGTTGGTCACAGCGCGACGCGAGGGTAACCGCACCGCCCTAGATCAGCAAGGGGTTGTTATAGGGAAGCCGGTGATCACAGCGCGACGCGAGGGTAACCGCACCGCCCTGGATCAGCAAGGGGTTGTTATAGGGGAGCTGTTGGTCACAGCGCGACGCGAGGGTAACCGCACCGCCCTGGATCAGCAAGGGGTTGTTATAGGGGAGCTGTTGGTCACAGCGCGACGAGGGTAACCGCACCGCCCTGGATCAGCAAGGGTTTTTAGATGGGGATGCCGGGAGCTGTTCAGCGCGACGCGAGGGGAACCGCACCGCCCTGTTACAGTAAGAGGGGGAGAAGAGGGGGAGGAGAGGAGTCGGGTGAGCACCACCTGATGTGCTCCTAGCTTTGAGAGCGTTTGTTAGTCGTCTTGTCAGCTGTAGAGCACACCACGCAGTGCTGCTTTCACAAACATAAATATAACTTAGGCCCTCTTTTTAAGAAAGCTATTCAAAAGTTATATGCCATTAAATTTTCATGTCCATAGGAATCAGAAATAGATGACAGAGGAATCAGAAGTTGATCAAAGTTATAGTAGTTCAATGCAAAATGGTAGTACAGTGGGCAAAGAAGTTTAATTAATCAAAGATAAACTATAGCAAATCAACATATATTCTTATCATATAAATAAATTATTAATTTATTGTCTAAAAATTCATCTAATAATAAAAACAAAAGTGCTTAGTGTAATTTTATTTACGACTTGTAAATTTACAAATAAGTATAAAATAAGATAAAAGATGTTTATTCAGTAAGTAGGCCGCACGGCCACTTTTACACGTCAAAAATCTACCAGCGCTTCGCAAGAGACCACTGCTGAGAAGAAGCGCCGCAAGAAACTCAACAGTCAGTCTATAACTAGGTAACCAAGTTAAAGTAAGACCAAATCGGAACCCCTACTTTCAGAGCTACTTCTTGAATTTTCATCAAACCTACCCAAGAAAACTATAACGTCTTGATTAAGTCACCTCTTTAACAAAAAAAACAAATCAAAATCGGTTCATCCGTTTAGAAGCTACGATGCTACAGACGGGTACACAGATACACACATACACAGACACCCAGATACACAAATGCATACGTTAAACTCATAACACCCCTCTTTTTGCGTCGGGGGTTATTAATTATGTTAATTTCTGATTTATATGGCTTTATGACCAGAGGAGTCAGAAAATGAAATAAAAGTGTCAATTACAGATCATACTCAAGCACGTCACGGTTATCGTACATACCACAGATAAGTATTACCGAAAGCATTTTAATCAGCTTTACTTTGATTTTTCACAGCATATAATAACATAACCGTGTGGTGCCGGTTACCGTGTGGTGCCGGGTTTAGAATGTATCCACTCCATGTCTTTCCGTGGATGTCGTAAGAGACGACTAAGGGACTAAAGGCTGTGTAGTGCTGTTAGGCGATGGGTTTGCAACCTGTCACTAATACACTGGATAACATCTTAGCCTGGTTGTGCAAAATGTGGTCACAGAATTATCAACAAGTTTTTGGAGTTGTTGGTGAGTCTGTGGCTCTGCCTACCCCACTCTGGGAATGAAGGCGTGAGTTTATGTTATGTTATGTTATAATAACATAAAAAATTTAAGCAGAGTAATCATAATCAGAGGCATCACATATTTACCTTAATAACTCCGGATCGACGCAGACCAGCCATAACTCCCACTCCCTAGCACGTTTGGCGCACGACTAACTACCGCCTGCGCGGGGGCAGAGGTTTCAAGTTTGCTGTTTAGGCGCTATGGAGTCGAACAAATGTCGCGACAGAGATATCAGATTTTTGTGCGGACAACTTTTATTTTCTCAGTTCTAAGAAAATTAACATATTTAAAATTTACACATTAAGTTTATGAATAAAACAATTATCGTTTTATTGATTTACTCACTTAGAAAATGATCAAATAGTTATATTGAAAGATATTACAAGATCCTTCCAAGAAAATGGGGAGCGGACGCGACAGAGAATTCAGAATAATGGACTTTAATTATTTTTATTATAATATATATAGAGTACAATTATACGACAATCAACTAATGACTCAATTAGATAAGAAGTTCAACTACTGAAAAAAAATAGAACCAACTTCTTGAATAACTATTTATTAGAAATAAATCCCGGACATCGAAAATCCTGGCTTTGAAGAATCACCCTAAAGTCAAATCAGCTTCTTTTTATGAAACATCAAAAACGCTCCGTTACTATGGAATTTATAGGGATTACTGACTTGTGACCTTGTGACGTCACAATGAAAATTGATTTTATGAATTTAAAAATCTTAAAATAGCAAACATAAATGAAAGATTGGTATTTTCCTAGTATTTTCGTAATGTTTAACTGTTGTTAATGAAAAAATAATTTATTTTCACTGTTGTCAAATACCCTATTAACGACATTGTAGCGCAGCAATTCTGTTCATTTCAGGCTGTCCAACAATGTGTCCTTCTCGATTGAATACCGCTTGCGGTCCCACAGTGTCGCCAAGTTTCTAAGGCTTGGCCGTCCACGTGCCGTCAATCCGAATGAATGCTCGCAGCTGAGCCTTTGAAATTGTTCCATGATGCAACTGTAACAAATAAGTTCCAGCGGGCCTAGCCAGGTTTCCAAGGATAAACTAACGCGGAGTGAAAAATCCCGACAAACTGTCAGTTTGAATACAAATATTAAACAGTCTCCGCTTGAATACGCGCTACTTTATCCTTGGTAACCATTTCAGGCCTACTGCATTGGGTACGGATAGGTGTTCTATCTCCTGAGGCTCTACTTTGAAATCAGTAATTCGAACTTCGGATCGCCCCGTCACTTTCTTGCAAATAAGTGACGCGTCGAGAGCAAAAGGGATAGCAATAGACGAAGTTCGAATTACGGATTTCAAAGTAGAGCCTCTGACTCCTTTTTGGCATTCCTTACCGGCCCACACTCTTCTCTCATCCGCGAATGGTCTTTTTTCTTCTTTCACTCCTTGTTTTAACAAGGTGTATTTTGCCAGTATCGAGTTTTAGACAATCACCATGGAGTTATTAGAGAAACAAGTCCATGGATATCACACGCGAGGACAATTGTTCGGTTAAAGAGATTTACTCTGGTGGACTAAACAGAAGCACATGGGGTTAGCTACAACAACAACATGGGAACAACACTTGATAAAGCTGTAATCGACCTCGGAGAGAAACTTTTTGCCAAGGGGCAGGTTTATGTTGCACTTAGTATAGTTAAACTACTTGAAGACTTAGAAAGAAATAAGGTAGGTATTACAAAAGCCACACGATGAACAAGCTTTAGCAGAAATGCAGAAACTGAGAGGTTGACACAATACACACAATTACGTCGCAATAGGTTTGTTTCACTCTGATTAATAATTTAAAAACCTTAGTTTCCAAACAAATAAGGGCTTCCTTCGACAGCCTTCCAACTCCATCATCAAACCCCATCATCATCAGACCCTCGATGGTAGTCATAATCCGTGCATCATACATAAGTTAGGTATAAAGTTCTCATTAAGATGCATGAATAAGAGAAATCACGAGTGCTCTGTAATCCGTTGAAGAGTTCCCTCATCTGTCTTCCGTCTCAGTTATCAGATCAACATCAAGTCTCCGTCATGTTGTAGTGTCATTAGAATTACATAATTATGTGTGCTAAGTTTGAACATAATCGGTTCACAGATAAAAATTCATGGGGTCAATTATCAATCCCTATATTTCTACCATTGACGGAGGGGGAGGAGTTCCAAATTAAATGGGAGCAATTTCAAAGTATACCCTATCCAATAAAAAATCAATTGTTGAAATCAGACAACTATGTAAAAAGTTATGCGTGATCATACATAAAAAAAAACGTTTTGAAGGCGTTTTTTTTTAAATAACATTTACATTATTTTATACTTTTTAGCGATCAAAATAAGTGTAGGTCCACTTCTTAGTTGATATGACACTTTAAGACATTTCAAGCTCGCCGCAAGCAATGCCGCGGGAAAGTCATAGTCATAATTAAATGTTCTTCGTTACAATTTCTCAATTATCTTAATCGAGATATCTTAACGCCGCCCTTGAAATAGGTACCGTTGCGGAGTTCCGGTAGCCATTTGTGTTCTTCATCATCAGTTCCACGTCACCAAATGATACTTTCTGAATGAAAATGCTGGATTTGTTACTAAAAATACTAAAATCGCTATATGTATGCATTTAATATTTGAAGAGTTCCCTCAATTCCTCACGGATCCCTTCATCAGATTCAGATTTGGTGACAATCGGACCACCTTGAAAGTATACTCAATCAAACCAAAAAAAAAATTTTAAAGTCTGGCCGCGCTGTAAAAAGTTGTGCGTGATCATACATAAAAAAAATATACGCGTCGACTTGAGAACCTCCTCCGTTTTTTTTCGTCGGTTATAAAGTGTAGGAGTAAGTGCATAGGTCGTGGAAAGCAAATCAAGTCGTTTGCGCGGGTTGGGGTCTGAGAGACCCGTGGGATACTCCGCTTTTTGAGCGCGCGGAGCTCGGGACACTAGAGGCCCGTTTCACGAAGCTGACAGCAACAAGTTACAAATTACAAGCGGAAGTCTCTTTCTAACTACTTTTGCTAGAAAGAGAGTTCCGCTTGTAATTTGTAACTTGTAGCTTCGTGAAACGGGCCGCAAGGGTAAAACATTAAAACACCTTCAAAAACGAGCATGCCACAATATTTTTAACCAAACCCCCCTTATTTTAAAAAGAAGTAACTTTTCCGTTTTTGAAGGCGGCTTTTTGTTTTTTAAATATTTTTTTTAATACTTAATAAATAAATTTGTGATCATAACTTCTCAATTAATATGAACCTTATTTCAAGCTCGCCGCAAGCAATACGACGCTGGAAAGTCATAGTTATATTTAAACAATTAAATGTTCTTCGTTATAGTCGCTCAATTATCTTAATTGAGATATCTTATTGCCACCCTTGACATAGGTACCGTTGAGGGGTATATCCCATTTGTTCCATGGAACTTCGCATTTTGTATTGAACTATGAGGTAATGTTCAATACAAAATTCGTAGTTCCATGGAACAAATGGGACATACCCCCGTTGAGGAGTTTCGACTTCAGTTCCACTTCACCAAATGATACTTTCTGAATGAAAATGCAAGATTTGTTAGATACTAAAAATACAAAATCGCTATACGAATATTTGAGGAGTTCCCTCACTTCCTCACGGATCTCCTCATCGCTCACTTTGGAAGTATATACCCTATCAAACAAAGAAACCATTTTCAAAATCAGTCTAATTATTTATAATTTACAGATAAATCGGTGAATAAAATATACACAAAAAAAAACCGCCAAATATTGTGAGTCGCCGACTTCAATTGGACTGACCTATACCTACCATTTTAAAAGAAGTAATTTTTTGCGTTTTTGAAAGCGGTTTTTTGTTTTTTCAAAACTTTTATTTTATTTTGTACTTGTTAGTGATCATAATAAGCTGTTATGTAGTTCCACTTCTTAGTTGATATGAAACTTTCATACTTACATTTTAAGCACGCCGCAAGCAACGCCGTGGGAAAGTCATAGTCATATTTAAACAATTAAATATTCTTCGTTACAATTGCTCAACTATCTTAATCGAGATATCTTATCACCACCCTTGAAATAGGTACCGTTGATAGCCATTTGTGGCCTTCATCATCAGTTCCACTTCATCAAAATTAAATGATACTTTCTGAATGAATATACTTACTGGACTTGTTACTAAAAAAAATACTTAAATCGCTGCAGCCGCTGTATGTATGTATACCTATAATATTTGAGGAGTTCCCTCAATTCCTCACGGATCCCCACATCAGATTCAGATTTGGTGACAATGGGACCACCTCGAAAGTATACTAACCAAAAAAAAATGTTTGACCCGACTACTTTACCATTTTTTAAGTCGGTTATATGGTATAGAAGCTTAAGGTCCACATCTCGTTAGGACTAGGTAGCAAATACGACCAGATCGCTTTGCGAGTACATCTCGATCTGACTAACATCGCTTTGTGCCTAGATCGCAATACAACCAGATCGCTTTGCGACTACATCTCAAAAAGTCCGAGTTGTAAAATGACCACGTCTCTTGCGTTACTAGGTAGGTTAGGTTCGTTAGGTAACTTCAAATGCCCGAAGGGCAAATTGCCCAGGAATACATTGCTAACACAGACATAACATGAAAAAACAATGTGGTCATTTAGCGACTCAGACTTATTGAGATGTAGTCGCAAAGCGATCTAGTCGTATTGCGATCTAGGCACAAAGCGATGTAGTCAGACCGAGATGTAGTCACAAAGCAATGTGGTCGTGTTAGCTACCTAGTCATATCGAGATGTAGACGGAAAGCTTCTATCCCGGTTATATTACTAAAACCTCCTGAGTGTAACAAATAATTTTCTGAAAACCGCATCAAAATCAGTTCAGCCAAAACGCGAGATAATCGCGGACAAACATACATATATTCATACATTATATACATACAAACATACATACAGGACAAACTGAGAACCTCCTTTTTTTTTGAAGTCGGTTTAAAAACAAAATACATACGGTAAAACATAGACCCTCCTGCATTTTTTTTATTGAATAAAATAAAATATAAGAAAGATTAAGATCACGTCCGTGTACTTGCTTGATATGTCAGAATTTATTTTAAATACTGGTGACGAAGCGACAAAAATTACATTGTAGTTGTGCTGGCTAGAGATCGACGGAGCTACGAAACTGCTGAGCTCCGATTTATTGGTACTTTGGCCCTTCTGGCCCACTGAAAGACTATACTTAAGTATAACATAACTTAACACTTAACTTAAACCTATCAAAACTTCGATCGCTGGATCAAACCTGCTTGTCCGAAAGGTTTGACTAGGCAGTCTGCGAACGGTAAGAACGTTTTTGTCCAATCAGTTATGTACAATTTCCGATGCTTGGCGACACCGTCGTCGTCGTGCAGCAGTTACATTAAAAACAGTAAAAGAATTTTCATATACCAAGATTTGATTTCTCATTGCTACCAGTGAAATACTTATTTTCCATTGGATTGAAGTTTTGATGGTCATCTCTAGTTTAGATCATCAATTCCACTTTACCAAATGATGCTTTTGGAATGTAAATGCTTACTAAGAATACCAAAAAACTGTACGTGACTCTATAATATTTGTTCAGTCGATTCCTAATGGATCCCATCGACAGATCACGCCAAATCTTAAGAACCAAAACCGGGCAAGAGCTTGTCTGACCATGCTCAGTGTAGGGTTCCGAAGCCGTTTCAACACAAAAATCACAAAAATAACAAGTATGAATTAATTCTCTACTTCTTTAATGTTATTTGGTGCTGTCTTAGGTGATTTTAGTAGGTAGGTATAAACACTTTAGTCGCCTATATCTTAGGAATCAATCAAGCCTTCTTAGTAGTGCTCGTTTTCCTTTAAAATTCGTTATAACAATATGTGCTCTCATTTAAGATATTTTTCAGATTTTTTATATTTATAGTTTTGACTGTAGGGTAGGGGGGGGGGGGACACTTGGCTCTAACAAAAATAATGCTTTAAGCTTTATATTTTTCATAAACGGATCCCTTAGCCGAAAAATAGTTTGCATAAACCCGCAATATTTTTGAAAGACCTATCCAACGACACCTAATACTATGGGGAAGACAAGAAAAAAAATACATCCCCACGTTACGTGTACGGGAGGTACAAAAATAAAAAAATATTTCAATATTTTATTTTACCACTTTGTTAGCGTGACTAATATTATGTATATTCATGCCAAATTACAGCTTTCTAGTACTAAGCGTCTCTGAGCTAGGCTGCGGACGGACGGACAGACATGACGATACTATAAGGGTTCCTAGTTTGACTACGGAACTAAAAATGAACCTTTGTATAAAAAAAAACATCATAATCGGTTCACAAGGTAAAATGTTATGCGTAATACGAGTATATTCATACATAAACAGAAAAAATGCCGACGAATTGAGGACCTCATCCTCTTTTGACGTTGTTTAAAAAGAACAACAATCTTGACGAATTGAGAACCTAGTTTTTTAGGTCACACTTTTACATATATATTTTTCTCTGAAATAAATTGAAGTATTAAATTTATTATTATTATTATTATCATTATTATTATTATTAGTTAGAGCACCGTGTAAAAAAAACGATGTGTACAAAATGACAGGTTTGTGTCTGATAGTTTTTGCAAAAAGTGTGACATAGATAGCTACAGACGGAAGGACAGACGGACCGATGGGCACGGGGTCAGACAGACGAATAGACAGGCGGACAAATTGGCGGACAGATAGACGGACTCTTGAATATGTGAAAGTATACCTATGGGTCACAGGTAAACAGATCCCACTTACTATCAGTTGGGCTGAGTGCTCGTTAGCCTAATCCACGATCCATGATTAAAAAATTCTCCACCGTAGGTAATCAGTCCGCATTCAGCACAAACATACATACATACGTAAGTTTAATGGTTTTTAATTGGTTTTGGGCGAAATGTATCCTTTTTCCTTGGAACTTAAACCCAATTGGACCATCGCCTTATCTCTAAAGAAAAATTAATTATTCAACCAGACAGAAATACTTACTAGGTAGTTAAGATCCCTATAAAATTTACTCTTGTGAAGCTTGCACGACAGTATTTTTTAAACCACCAAACAACTAATCGACTACTAAATAATTAACGGATTTTTCAAAATTATTTCTGCTGACATTTGAAAGTTTGACATAAGTTTGATACTTGTCAAAGACATAATAGCACTACCGAGTTTATCATTCGGAAAAGGTTAAATAAAACCCTTTTACATAATAAATCGCAGCTTGGAGTGAAATTGGCAGCATGATCCAATTTATATTCAAAATGAACAAAAATAAATAGTGAACCACCGCAGCACGTGTGGTTGTTAGTATTTGCACAGATTATAATTATACAAGTTACTACGTATTTGTATTTGTGGGTTGGTACAAAGTACGTTCATAATTCGGTTCGAGGCTTCTTTGAGAGTGCCGACTCTTAAAACCTAGTGATTAAGTACTCTGTGGACTGGACGGAAATAGAAGAGACAGAAAAGTCGCCTCGGCGGCCTCAAGCTGCGCCTCGCGGCGCCGCGCTGCGTCGCGCGGCGCCGCGAGGCGCAGCGCCGCTCTCGCACGCCGCTCGTGCCGACTATGCACCGCTGCGTCGCGATGCGTTGCGCTGCGCCGCGCTGCGCCGCGAGGCGTCTCGAGGCGCAGCGCTGCGTGGTATACCGTATTCTTAATCTCACGATGAAATGTGTACCTTTCCGTGTAGTAAATAAAGTATATTTTGGGTCGCTCTATTAAAAAAGTGCGCGCCGCGTCGCGTCGCGTCGCGTCTCGGTGTGATTTGACCCTTAGTTTACTCAGGGCCCATTGTTTGACCAGTAGTTAACTCAACTAATTGTTAAAATTTGAAAATAGAATCGAAAATTTAACCAAATTTGGTCCTAAGGCTCTGTTATTTGATCAGTAGTTAAACTAACTAATCGTTAAAAACCATAAATAATGATTAAATCTCAAGGAAATGTGTCAAATTTTCGATTCCTTTTTCAAAATTTAACAATTACTTGAGTTAACTACTGTTCAAACAACGGGCCCTTAGGGTTTCACAATTTCCAGATAAAGTTATAGCTTGCATTTTCTTCGTCAATTTAAAAAAGTTACAATTTATCCTTCATATAGTGTTAAATGGAGATTGTATAACAGGCCCTTAACCTCGTAAGGCCTATCGTCGTATTTTAAGGACATTAATTGTCAAAGTGCCTTTAATTTTAATTGATAAGAGTCATTTTTGAAAAAAGAAATGGACTTTGGCTTTACGTGGTTTTGGTTTTGTAAAACTTAGACCAAATGTCAGATCCTTAATTTTATACAGTTAAACTTTCGACATTACTTGTCAACATTTGGTCTTCTAATTATTATAAAACCTGGGCTGAGACAACATTGAATGAAAATTTTGACACCCTGTTGTCTTTGAACTTGATTGTATCGGGAAAGGTTTATTGAAAATCAAAATCGGAATTATAGGTTTTAATAAAAGTTTATATACTTTAATTACAGCATAATTTCATTAGGTATATAGACTAGAACAGGTGTTCGAAATATTACTTTCATGATGTGAGCACATTTTATTAAATACGATAGCTTACTCCATAGAATACTTGCATTACACGAAGAAATTACGAATATTATGGAAGTCTACATCAATTCTTCCCCTTAATTGAGGTAGATCCCATATTTTACGAAGATGACTTCACAATGCTTCGAATTTAAAGACGCTTTCGTAATAGTGATAATTATTCAAGATGATAAAACGTCTACTACAGCATAAAAGACGTTGTGCGTATGCAATACCTATGTTTGGTCGAAGCTCCAAAGTGCAATTTCCTAAAAATGTGTAAACTTCCCCGATTTACACATCGTACTATAAGAATAGAAGAGAAACAAGAATGAGTAAAACTTAATTTCGATTCACAACTCTCTTTCTCTCTTGATGAATCCTAAACATAAAAGCAAACACCGTTTTTTAAAATTAAAGCTAAGTATAACCCTAGAGTAGTTATAGATTTAGAAAGCGGTCCAAAGCCTCCGTTTCTAAGCTAAGTCCATTCTAATTCGAAGTTCAGATCATTCCTTATCCAGGAGATGGTCCCCGTAAATAAATGTTTACTTCTACATCGCCTACTGTACCTTATTTTGTTAGTAAGCTATTACCCTATGGCATTGGATCACAAAATCTAGCATTTGCTTACGAGAAATCCAAAAGAAGAAACTCTGAAATTATCATAGAACTTACTTATGTATTTATATTAAACTATTTTAACTATGACACTATAATGTTGGCCAAAAGCAGTTCTAACGCTAAAAAAGCTAATCGTTTTCAACTAAATTTAATTCTAATACTATCTCTGGATTGTGCTAAAGGACTATAGTGACTTAACATTCTGGATTGTGAAAATCAAATCGTAAATTTGTATGTGGTTATACTTGATAATCTACTTTATAGTGATTACATTATAGTTCTTTGTTTTAATTTTATCTTACTTAATATTTTTAATTTCTATGAGAGATAAACCTTTATGCATTTCGATTTAGAGGCACTTTTTTAAGTGGCTGTCGTATAGATACAATAGTGCGCGATCATTATTGCTAGTAGTAAAGTCTTTATCTTGATGAGTGTAAGCCTAATTTACGTTAAACGATTGGTAAATATTATCACAAATATTGTAAACATTTGGACTGAATTTTCACATTACAATTTAGCATGTGCTACAGAAACTGCTGTATTCAAAAATACATTAAAAGCATCTCAATTAAGAAATACGTTATTCTGTTTGTCTTCTTTAGATACCGTTTTATATATCTTATTTCTTTTACTTTTCACTTTATTAGGTACTTCAGGTAGAATATCAATATTATTTTTTACGAATCTGGTGGTCTTATTTCAACTGTCACAGAAGTGGGGCCAACTGGGGTGGTAGGAGACCGAAGAGTGGCGGACCTTAGAGAGGTGGCCGAGTGGCTGCTGGCTCTTGATCCACGGCGAGACCCTGGGAAAAATTAAAAGTGTTTATAAAAAGTTCGTCCTCATTTTGGTCTTTGAACTACGGGATCCCACGATTTGGATCAATATTAAATCATCGTATCTCTTGTTCAAAGACATACAAGATAATTTATCTTGACGAAATAATAGGATTATCATTCAAGACAATAATTATTGATGACGTTATATTATTTTATTTTGAAGTTATCTAAGCTGATCCAAGTAATAGGAGTACAGTATGTTCTAGACCATTTGAATCTAAATTGCAATCAGCCAAGGCATGCTTTGAGCCAAACTCAACGCATGTTCGATAAACTAGCATGCGGTGGTTCTGTTTGTCCAACTCTATTATATGGGATCTATCGAATAATCTGGTTAATTGAAACAGTTTTGTAGTTAGACAGCGCAAGATGGAAACTGAAATTCTATATCTAATAGATTTATCTTTGTTTTTAAAAATGAAGATATAAAAGGTAATGTAGTGAAGATTACCAAAAATACTGCATGATTTCAAAATATCGTGAACTAGTTTTTCTTTCCATGCAGTTTTTATGTGTTCAATACTTCTTTATAAAGGGAAACGACACAATAAAATTTATTTTCAAGTATTTTGGTTCTAACTAGCGTGCTGTATGTGTTTTAATACTAATGAAATGAAGAAGAGGTTGCCTTAGTTTAATTTGGCAGGTGTTTGCGAAGCTAGGCTTTTGATTCTAGTTCATGCTTATTTTCATTAAGCTTGATAGCATTTTTAATCTGTGTTCTTGAAGTCATAAGTAGGATTATAATTTTCAGACAATTCTCTTAGTATGATTATGTTTACTACTTTCATACCTACTATATAGTTCACACCTATGCCGTCTAATTCTTCTATGGTTTGTAACGTTATTACTATTATTATTGTATATGTTCAGAAAGTTTCCATATTTGATTCTCCTGAGCAGAAATTGCAAGATCGCAGGATCTATCCAGTGACTGGAATACGCCAGACCAAATTCTGAAGATGGGGAAGCCTACGTTACCGATTGTCGTTGATAATAAAGCAAAAAGTAATATACTCAAAGTAACCTGAGGGTTTTCGGTGAAGCTGATGGCTTTGGTGATGGCGTGCTGCTGTTAGATGAAATAAACCATGAATGTTAGCATGTCATGATAGGAAATAGGTAAGTGTTGTGAATTGACCATCAAAAAACAATTTTTTTTGTTTATATTTCCTTATAGTTGTTGGTTGTGGCTGTTAAGTTGAATGAATTTTACAAAAAAAGGTTCACAAAATTTTTACTCGACGAGTATTAAGGTACCTACCCGTCATCTCTCGTTAATGTTAGGTACTTAAAAGTACTTGAGTCATGCCGTGGTTATAGACGTAAAGTCATAATAGACGGTTGGCTTCAAAAAGGAAATTTTATTGTTTTTTGATGATTCTGTTAAAAATGTGTGGAAATAAAGGGACGAGATCGTTGCAAATAGAAGCGAACTTACCATTAATAGTCGCTTTGGTTTGGTTATTATAGACAGTCATTTCATTAATCTTTTTAATTACTTCAAACTTTCAACAATATTTTTCATTATTCATTTAAGTTAAACTCTAAAAAATGGACAACATCAATATGATAAATGGCAAAAATCTATGATCATATTGGATTGTCACAACATTTAACTATGAAAGTAGGCGTTAAACTTACATATTCTCATAAAAAATTAGGAGGCCATAAAATATTTAAAAACAGTCCAATATGTTCAAGTAATAAATTGTAAAAATTTAAATTCACATTGCAAAAAGTGTAAAGACGTCTTAATCACATAACTCCTTCATTGTCTGTATTAAAAATTGCTTTTTTTACATATACAACTACTCTTTTTGCAATATGAGCATAGCAATTACTCTTACAACAATATTAATAAAACAAAACATGTTTACCTATGGCTCTAAGTACCTGGACTAGGTGGGTTCGGTCTCAGCTCCTGTTGGCTTGCCTGTCTTGAGGGCGGGCGGACGCTTACTCGAGAGCCGCGACGATCCTGAGAACGATGTTACACAAATTGTAAAATATCAGGATAATAACTACGAAGTACATAATCTGAAACTTAGGATGAGCCATTTTTTTCACGCATCACTCGTATCGTATGTTAATCGAAAGGGATAGAAGCTAATGCTGCTTCGTACTTTGATTTGCATAGAAGGGAACATGTAGTTATTTTGCAAACTTTCGGGTGTATACATATAATAATTACTTTATTATGATTTATTAAGTTACATTTTCGGTAAGCGTTAATGTAAATCATTAGTAACAATACTGTAATTTTGATAAGAAATATGAATGCAGCATGATTATCATTTGCAGTGCTTTAATTAAAATAATGGAAATTGATAGTTGTTTTAATTTCAGATAAAAGTTTATCACTTTTAAATAATTACAACCCTGACCAATTCTAAATAATGTTATTAAGGTGTCATGCTGTATAAACTTTTTTAATTGTGTAGTTAATTTCAGTAATGTAATTTAATAATTTAAAACTTAATTTTTTCAAGCAAGCAAGCCTTGCATGTACAATACAATGACAAAGTTTATTCAACCAACAAGTTTTGAAATCCAATATTATGTCATAATAAGTTCACGTCTGCCTCCGTCGCGTTGAACTGAAACTGCTGCTTGCGCATGCCAACTTTGTTATCTACGTCCTGCAGTCACACTTTGCACATCTATAATAATAATACCCTCAGGCATGATTTTTTTCTTTCTATCGAGTACGATTTTTTTTGGCAAGGATAGATGGCACACAAGCACATAGGCCACCTGATAGTAAGTGGGATCTCAAGATTGCAATCTCAATTAATCTCTATCCTAGTAATTTCACCGGTTGTCTTATCTCAACACCGGAATATAACAATGCAAATAGCTGCTTGGTGGTAGTTAAGATCCAAATGGACCCTACCATAAAGCGCTACCACCAGTAAAGTAGATAGTAGATAAGACTACAATCTCAATTCTAACGTAAACGTCACAGGTTAACGTATTCTCATTGAGTAAATTGGTATTTCGATTGGAACAGCATCCCCGTATCCATATTAAAGACTTAATTTTTCTAGAATGAACTTTGAAGTTTTATTTTGTATCGTAATCGCACAATATATTCTTCTCCTAGCCTTCCTTGGTTTTGTTAAAATAATAACCGTTTTTCTATGGATAACCCTTGGTATTTTTAACAAGAAACGTCAATTGGTTTTTTATGTTTCTTACTTTACTTATAGTCGCTTGATCATGATGCCTCAAAATACTTATTCAGCGGCAGCTTTTCAGCGGTGGGTGTGGGAGCCAGGCGCCCATATTCATAAATAATGATAGTATGGCACCCTAACGAGAGGGATTTCGTTGCTCTATAAATTGCATACCTATTTCCGTAGGCAGCTCTTAGACCATTATACTTAATTATGCCTGTTGGTCCGATGACATTAAGGAGACAAGGGAAACGGAAAACCGTTGTGGATTGAGGAAACTTGGAGAGACGTATGCCCAACGGTGGGCAAATACACACTGATGAGGAAGAAGAAGTATTACCTGAGAATGCAACAGCTTGGAGTCCCTCAGCAGAGATACATTCATGAGTCGAGGGTTAGGCGTGTTGAAGATGGTACGGTTTTCTCTCCAACGAGCCCTGAAATTCGTAACAATTTTAATTAAAATTTATTAAATATCTGCATCAAATGTTAAAAACACTTCAAACAAAAAAACTGGTCAAGTGCGAGTCGGACTCGCGCACAGAGGGTTCCGAAACACAGTAGGTATTATTATTACTCTAATTTGAATTCGAATTCGAATCGAATCAGCGATCGAATTATTTAGTATTTTTTTCAGCGTTTGTTACACGGAAACGGAAGTGGTTTTGAATTGTTCCCGTTTATATTTTTTATTCTATACAAGATTTTTTTTGGATTTGATCTGTTTCCTTTAAAAAGTATCAGCTCTGGTTAAAGACCTTGTGATGCAAGAAGTAATTGTGACTTTTCACTTCTCATGCTCTTATAATGTTACTTTAGTCTCTGCACATCGGGACTAAAGCTCCATATCAATCTCTAGTGAGTAAAGTTTTTTTTATTTACTTTGGAAACTAGTGTTGTGAATTTAAGCTTCGAGGCGTAAACTACAAGACTTGAGTCGCGACTTCTGAGTCTAGAAGCCTCGAACCTTCAAGCCTCGACCATATAAGCCTCAACTTAATAAGTTCGCGTTGTTGCTTACGAGCACAGAAACCTCAGAGTCTTTAAGCCTCAAGCTTTAAAGCCTCCTAAGCTTTGAAGGTTTAAGTCTATAAGGTTTGTAGCATTTAAGTCTTAAAAGCTTTTAACAAAGTAGATTAATTTATGTTATCTATGCCATATTTGATAATTATACAGGATGCCCGTGAGGAACCCGAGAGATTTTAACAGCATAATCCTGAGGTCAAATTAAGGGTTAAAAATAAATATAGGTACAGTCAAGTGTAAAAATATAGGTGCACATAACCAATCAAAAATATGTCCCATAGTACCCTAACGTCAGCGAAATAAGGCCTCGATACATAATGAGAGGATGAAATCGATACGTATTTTTGCACTTGACCGTACAATAATACTTTCTTCCTATAACGCTCATTGTTTGAGCTCTTAACGCTTAACTCAGGCCTTCGAGGTTCCGGGCCTTGAGCTTTCAATAAGCCGAGTTTTTAAAGCTTGAGCTGTCTATGAACCCCGAGTCTTAAAGACTTGCTCTTAAGAGCTCATAAAAAGCTTGAGTCGTTAAGGTTCTGAACCGTTTCTGAGCTCAAACCTTTAACGCTCGAGTCTTCAAAGCTTGAACCTTCAAGGTTTGGAAGTCTTTAAGGTTCAAAAGTCTTCAAGACTAGTCTTTTAACAACACTATTGGAAACCCCTTATCATCCAATCACGGTATTTGTGAATGGAGGATTATTATCATTTTCAGTGATTTGTATAGACAAATTTTTAGGGCGTGGAAATAACCTCAAAATGACAATTATTGTGCAAAAATATAAAAAAAAACGATTTAATTTCGTGAAACACGAGTAATGATTACGAATATGCATCTATTTAATTATATTAATATGCATGGTCCAATTAGTTTTAAAATAGTTTTCAAGTTTGAATCTGTTGGCTAAATATGCAAGAATTTAAAGCGTCACTTTACAAATAAAACAAGTGGTAGTAAAAATACAGCATTCTCAATTGTTTGTTGTAAACGAAAAGCAGCAAATAAAATCATAGACCTTATTCTAGTTACTTAAAACCCATCTTGTTTCGATATCAAAATCACTCTGTAGAAGTTGTGACAGCTCTCACAAAATAATGTGGAATAAACGCCTTGTTATTTGAACTTTTTAGTTTGACTACAAAAAAAAAGACACGTTGGCCCCGCCACAGTTTCCTGGAATTCTAAAAAACGCTGACGTTTCTTTCTTGGCACCAAATATCAAAGGGATTAAAAGCTTTTCAAACGCTTGGTCAAGAAAACGGGTGACCAAAGAAATCCTCGCTCGACGTATTAGCAGTGCTATTCAGGAAGGAAATGCTGCTAGCAACTTTGGCGCTTAGCCATATGAGCTCTATATATTTAATTAGTTAAATATTAATTAAATGTTGTTTGTTCTTTGTTTAAAAATGAATACAAAAACGTTTACACTTTATAATACGCTGGGCTCCATCAAAGAATTCTGTTGCACTCTTAATTACATTCAATCCATCAATGGATTTTTAGTACACTACTATGTATATGAGTATCCAACAATGGATTTTATAAAACTTTGAATACACTTTGATCCATCAATTGATGGATACTCGTGTAATACTGGAATCCATTGATGCATCCCGATACATAAAAAGTCAATAGAATCCATTCATGCATCTTTGTAAACTTCATAGTATGTTTAAATCTATTGATGGATACCAGCGTATTAAAAAATCTAAAGTACTCCAAATGTATTTAAGTGTACGTTAAAGCCCACTCTTCTCCATTAATGGATTTGATTGTAAAAAAAGTCCACTTGACCCCTTTAATGGATTCTATCAATGGATTCTAGTGGACAGAGAGCGCATCTTCAGCGGTGGGACAAGTGCCAAAAGTTCTCACCTGCTAAATAGACGCAGTACGACGCAAATGATGACGAACATCAGCGCCATGCCTACCAGCACGCCGATCATCGCCGGGTCGAAGGTCTTCGTCGAGAACTCGATCTGCTTTTCCGCTTTAAAAAATAAAAATCAAGGTTTTACTGGGGGTAATTTCATGTTTTTTTCTTAAGGTTTTTCTCTTTTTAAATGGCATGGAGATCTTTTTTTACAAAGCGTGTTGATAGCGTATTGTTACCAGGAGGATAACCATAATATACTAAAGCAGTTCAGTTTAGGTTGAGAGAAATTCTCAACCTAAACTGAACTGTATGTCATGTAGTATGTCATGGTAACCCCCCTGGTCAATATTCTGCCACATGGCAACAGTTTTTTTTTGGCATGGAGATGGCTAACGAGTATAGGGGCCACCTGTCTCTCTATTCTACCATATTGCCGTTGACACATTGATCGTATTGTCAACGTTACGGTTGACAGGTATGGAGGCCGATTTAAAAACAATACAATAACACGTCAAAAGCAATATCGTTTTGCCTAGTAGAATAGAGGCGCTGATTTTAAGTGTGATTTGAGACCCATTAAACAATTGCAAACTCAACTTTATCTAACAAATTTAATATGATTTTCACACATAAGTATACAAAAAAAAAAACAAGACCAATTGCGGGAAGGTTGAAAAACTCGCACGACAAGCAGACAAAGTAACATCCTTCACTTTAGTGTTCTCGTGACCGCTGTTGTAACACAGTCAAAACGTTGGTTTATTTTGTTACGAGATTAAGGCCCGATATAAAGCTTTAGTAAATTCAATAAGGTTCATGCCAACTAACCTTGACACACCACTCCCCCGTCGACGGTCACCTCCGGCACCATATCGAACTTGCAGGCACACCGCTCGTTCCGGCACTCCGTCATGATCACCGCGTCCTCGCATTGCTCGTTGAACGTGCATGATTCGTTGATGCTCGCAGCTGGAAGTGAGAGAAATTATATTTACAATATTAATCATACATGCATACCTTAAATGTGATTTTTTTAGTTTGTTTGTTACTTCTTCACGCTGCAACGGCTGGACGGATTTGGATGAAATTTGGAATGGAGATAGCTTTATCCCTGGATTAACACATAGGTACCTATGCTACATATCATCCCGGAAAATTTAAAAGTTTACGAAACACGATTATCAACATCAATGAGGAAGAAGTTACGGGCAAAAAAGGAAGGTAGGTTTAGGTTATGTTAGTTTTGCAGCAGGCCCAGAGCTCCGTCGACACTATCAAATTAAAATCTGGAATGGAAAAAATGCGTCAGGGAAAAATGAGCCAGTGAAAAAATACAACAGTGAAAAATTATAATCGGAAAAAATGGGAATGGAAATTCTGCAAGTTCTGCAACCAATAAAATTTGATTAACGGTAATTATGAGCCACACTCAAAATCGGTTGTGCCGTTAAGTAGAAATCAGCGGACATAGGAACCAACATACAGGTCAAACGCATAAACTTTTTTGGCTTCACCGAAGTCGGGTAAAAAGGCGACCTCATTTTACAAACTTTTAGGTCACATTGCACATTTCAGACTTGCATGTCCAACTCAATGCACTGTAATTGGAAAAGTTCGCGGTGAATGTTAAATAGTTTCAGATTCTATATAAACTGTTAAATTCAATAGAAAGTTTGAATTTCCTTCGACAATTTTAAAAGCTTTACGCCGTAACCTACTATTTAATTTAATTGATTTCGGTCAAACAATTGTTAAAAATTACTACACTATCATTTAAAACTTTGGAAAGTAATTTCTTAAATAACATGAAAAACTCTTTACTATCAAGTTTCACATTACTTAATGTGAAACGAAGTACAAATAATCAGATGCAGGTACCTTTTACACGCTCTTATTTAGTGTTAACTGTCAACACATCGCACCTTCGGTAAGACAAGGGCACAATTGCCCTTGTGGTCATATAGTACTCGTACATTGGGCCCTTGTTCTACCGAAGGTGCGACATAGAGCTCATGGGCATGATAGGCCATCGTGTAGAGGTGCCCTTAGTTAACGATTGGCCTCAAGCATCTTTATCCTAAACTAGAGGACGCCTGCGACTTCGTACGCGTAGAATTAGTTTCCCGATACTCCGCCTACTTCTTCCCGTTGGGGGTCGATTTTCGGAAAATCCTTTCTTAGTGCTCACTTACATCTTGAAAGGAACCCCTGTACCAAATTTCTAGTTTCTAGGTACAGTAGTTTCGGCTGTGCGTTGATATATGAAGGGTCCACGGAAAGAACATGTCTAGTCACTTTTTTTTGAAAATGAGTTTTGAATCTCAAAATGTAGAGGACGAAATGAACCATTAGTTTTAGATATAAATCTTCATATTTCTTGTACTTTTTCACTCTTAAAAAAACCTCTACACGAAAATTACGTACAAAATGTCATGGTTCCTAATTTTCAAATCGCGATATCTCAAAAAGTTACTAGTGTGACTAGACATGTTCTTTCCGTGGACCCTTCATATAAGTCAGTCAGTTTTGCCTTTTATATTATATAGATGATATGGCTACATAATATTATAAACCCGTTTGTTCAACTCACAAAGAACATCAAGAACACTCAGCAATAAATCACGGACAAAAAGCAATAATGCATTTTGGCGAAACGCCCCAGACGGTATAGTCTCAATTTGACACGAAACGTCGTATAATACAATATAGTCGTACAATTCAAAAACAAAATATTATAATCATAGCTTCAATGTGAATGAACTGTGATTTCAAGCCATTTGAGAAAAATGTGTATAAATTTCTTCTTCTACTTTTGTTGTGACAAAGAATATAATTTAACACGTATATAATACATTTCTAGCATTACGAGTAAAACAGTAGAAACATCCTTTTTCTAATCTATGGTTAGCCTTGAAATGAAGTATGTAGTATAAAGAAACGTCAAGTGAATTTAATTAAACCTCGCCAAAACGAGCGTCCAGTGGCGCCCTCATTACTATAATTGTATTTACTAATAAACCAAAGTATTGTCTTGTTTTTTTTCATTGTACAAATGAATACAAAATGTAAAGCATGTATATGAAAAAGTTTAATAAACTTTAACCTTCGTGTTGTCAACTTACCGGAAAAAGGCGGCCACTTTTTTCCGTTAAATTTGCGTATTATTCATTTGTACAACAAAAACCCATCTTTCGATTTTAAGACAACACAATAATAGTAAAGGACTGGACGATCGGTGCAGTCTTCACGAAATCGATCGTTTTTTAGAGATAAAAACTCTCTTTATTGCCCAACTCGATTAACTCGTTCGATTCGACCAGCCCAAGGCGACGGCAAACAAATAAAAGCTTCAAACATAGCTCTGGCTTTTACTAGGAAGTTAAAAATCAAGCAGGGGCTCTATTATACTCGATAAAACCATAGTACTTTTGACATTTTATCATTTGTTTTTAAGTTTGCCATTACTGTCAAGTAAATAATAGCTAACATATGTTGACAGCATTATAACATGTCAAAAGTAATGTTTTATCGTGTACCTGTATCCGCTAGAAATTATTTTTATCTACACTCATATCATAAGTCCTCTATAATGCGTTCAGAATCCGTAGACAATGACCAGCATTACAAGATACAATATGTTTTCTTATCTGTAGCGGTAATGAAAAGTTAAAATTACGATACAACTTTTGATAAAGTAATGTTGTTCAAATTTGGAACATCTTCCAAAACCAATACAATTCAAACAGGGGGCCAATTCTAGTATCAATTAAACGTCGACTCTGTATATTTTAAGTAAAGTGTCGTACGCCATTTTGATTTCGAATGACATTAGAATAGGGACTTTGTTAGTTTATCTATGATTAAAAAAAAAAAACATATTCGTGACACAGGTTAATAGCTTTGCCGCCATTTTGTTTGTTTTGCCGCCTACTGAACGCATCTTAGAGTACTTATAATATGTGTGTAGATAAAGTAATGTATGCAACTGTACATAATTAGGCCTTAAAACACTCGTGTGATCTTATTATGAAACTCGCCTTCAGCTCGTTTCATAAAACCACACTCGTATTTTAAGGACCCTCTTTATGTATCAGTTACATAAAATACTATTTATGGCCCATGCCATAATGAATGAAAATGCGAACGAGCACTCAGGCTACCTAATTGTAAATAGGATCTGTGACCCATAGACATTTGAATCCTCAAGACTACGATCTTAAGACTGCAATCCTAAGACCGCAAATCCGTTGCCAACTCTTAGGACTAAGATGGAATACATCTATGCTAGTAATCCCTAACTAAAACATTTTTGTCGATTAATATTAATCCATTATTCGCCGATCAAAAATTATTTTGTCCCGTTAAAACCAACATCGCCATTGTAGGTGGCCCTAAATTTTCGGTGACACGCTCACAAGTAGCCTTGTAAAATAATTTCCTGCATGAATTATCGTTGCGACGGCCGTTACGGCACGCGACATGCAATGCAACTGCATCGATCCTGTCTTCTGGCTTTTGTTCTAAATCAAACTGTGGTGACAAATCCTTTGGCCCGTTTTTAATATTGCCAGCACCATCATTGTTTCAGAACGTTTTTAATACTGCATTGAATCTATTTGTAACATTTTTCCTACCTTGAGAAAGCAGATACGGCTGGACAAAAAAATAGTTATAGAAAACTTAAAAAAGAATATGCTTGCTATGTTGGGGCGAATTTATAACCAGGTTTCGGAGTTTTCATAGCACGGTAAGACGAACGAGAGCTGTAGAGTCGACATCAACATTAAATTAAAATTGAACTCTTACTCATACTCATTGGTTTATTTAATTCCAAAATGCTTTTATATTCGCCCTGAGCCCCTGGGTAAATTAAATCAATAAGCTCTTAACAGAATAAAATAAAAATCTTCGGACCCTTTGTGATTTTTAAAATATATAAAAAAAATATTAGCAGGCAACATTTATCAAACCTAATTTAATCTATAAACCATTAGTTACTTAGCTTGCAGTTCTGTCGGCGACATTGAGCAACGGGAGCGCAGATCGTGCGATAATTTCTCGATACTGTCACGGCATATTTCAGTGCTTATTTTTAGAATTTAATCAAGCTGTATCATTTTTTATTAAAATATTTAGATTTCATCACGTAATAAATTACATTTACTTAAAAGTTTGTTTTTAATTATACTTGTATTAGTTTTTCTTTAAAACTATGTAACTACAAAAACATTACAAGGTATACAAACATTTTAATTTACGGACGTTTTGTTTACATAAAGGATTGTTTTTTAGATTGTTTGTAATCCTAAAACAATCCGTTATTTGCAAATAAAGTATATTTGCCATCCATGTTACTGAATAAACAAAATTAATGATTTTTTAATAAAATTATGTAGTTTTATTCACGGATTGATTGATGAATTATCATTTGGGTCATACGCAGATTTAGGTTACCGTCTTTCCTGTGGACATACCCAAAGTTAACGTTTTCAAGGCCTAATTTACTGGCTGAACCCACATCCGCATAAACGGCGTCAGGTCTACTTTGGTCCTATACAATTAAAACATAACTTATATGCACACAAGCCTTTAATCATTGACCACAGGAGAGACAACTTTTGTTTTTGTGAGTACCTAAGTATGACCCATTTGTCAAAGAACTTCACAAATAAGTTGAAGAATAAATTTCAAAATTGATGTTGTCGGAATAAATTTTAATGTATTTTATTAAGTGAAGAGTGTTGATGTAACGCGAAAAGTTAAGCTGGGCATTCACGGACGCGCCGTTTGTCTCGGCGACGGATGGAGTGTATACAACTGGATAATATTTTGACCACATTCATGGGCGTGCCATGCCACGCCTCAACGGTGCGATATCACGGAGCAGACTAATTAGAAAATGACAGCCAAACAACGCATTCAGGACAACGCCATGTGGTTTGGCGCGGAGGCGTGGTGTGGCGTGTTGGATTGCGCGTTGGCGCGTCGCGATGGCTTTCCGTCCATTTGGAAATCCAATGGACCACTCCAAGTATTTTTAAACTCTACAGTTTTGACATTCACGGAATGATTTTGGCGCGGCGCTGCTCTATGCGGCTTGTTGGAGCGGTCGTGAATGCCCAGCTTTGCTATAAATCTGTAATGATTTATTAAAGTGCTTTACGGTACTTTATAGCTGAAGCTTATGTAAGACATGTCTGTAAAGAGTAATCTCTTATAGTATTTACAACTTTAGATTACTTCAACTTTTAAAATAATTTATGAATGAAACTTCTTCAAACAAAATTTAAAACGACCCTATGATTAATAACTGAGATATCATTAAACCTTTATAAAAATTAGCGACGTTACTTGGAAACCATTATTGAAATTAATTACTTTAACGCAAGTACAAAGCTGAGGATTACAATAAGTAGTTATGGCAGACTAACCAGAGCGTTCCACAACGGTTTCATTAAAAATAATTGTTAATTTCCTCGAAACGCTAAAAGGATTCATTGAATTTGCATGCTAAACAAAACATTTTTCCATTAAAAGTTCTTAAACTCATTTTTCATTGAAGTACAGTCAGCAAGCCTTACTTATTAAAACCTTTTCCTTTGTCCAATCAAACGGTAATAAATCGTTCTGAAAAATTCAATCATTTTATTGTTCAAACGCCTGAGGAAAATCCATAATTCATACTGCAATTTTGTTCTGTTTCTCACAACACAATCCTCCACCATTTCAATTCCATGTTTCTCGTAAAACGTCCCAAACTACGTATTGTGCCGTGTCTGAAACACGTTATCGTGTAAGATTCTCCAGAAATATCCCAGATTACATCACAAAAAAGCCTTCTAAGAGCGAATATATAACCGAATCCAGCTGCTATTTCCAGAGTTCTAAAAGTAGTCAGGCAAAAACAGGTTCCAAAGTTAGATTGGACCGAGCCTACGGGTAATAAATTAGTTGTGATGCATCGAGGAGAGGACACGGAGCTGACGTGTGACGTGATAAATGCGAACCACATTAATTCTGTTAGCTGTGATGAATTGTGCCACTGATCCTGCTTCTTTTTATGCCGAATACAATCACGCGTTCCCAGTTCCCCTGACTGATGGGACTAAATTATCTTTGAGGAAAACCGGCGGAGAACGGGAGGAAAATCTTTTTCGGCTTTAAGTTGCGGACAATCTGGTTTTATCGCAATATAGCGTCGTTTCGTCGGAAGCTTTATTGTACAAGTTTTAAAATAGCGCTTTATGAGATGGGATAAGAATTTTAAATAAACTCGCTGGAATCGTGATAACTTTGCGGATAAACATGTCTATAAATAAAACAGTTGTATATTAAATGAGCCAAATTGTATCCTGAACTTACAGTTTCCCTAAAATTGATTATTTTTGAAAAGGTCAATGTCTGGACATCAAATTTACTACTATTGACTAATTGACTACTATAACAGCTGGTATCTTTTAAAAGGCCCAATCGATTTTCATGAAACCTAGCTATTGAACCATCTTGAATAAAAAAGGGAATAAAGGCTTGTAGTACTGTTGGGCGATGGGCTTGCAACCTGTCACTAATACACTGGTAAACATCTTAGTCTAATGGTGCAAAATGTGGTTACAGAATTATCAAAAAAAAATTAGAGTTGTTGGTTATTCTGTAGCTCCGCCTACCCCACTCTGGGAATGAAGGCGTGAAGGTATGTATGTATGTTGAATAAAATAGCTTTCTTTTTAAATAGAAGACTGCTTCCGTATGAGTTAGCACAGTGACACAAATACACAGATACACACCTAAAACTTATAACTACCCTTCTTCATGAGTTCGGGTTTAAAAACCATGGAAACCTAAACAATGGCATCGAGACAGTCATAAAGAAAATCCTTCCCCAAAAATATTATATGAATACCCCGTTGTTTCGGCAGAATGATCACAGTTTAATCTCCTGGGTTGTTCGTTGCGGGTCGTGCCGCTGGCCCGCTGGCGCCACTTATCTGTCTCCAGGGAACAATGGCCACTTTTGCGATATTACTTTTGGTGGGTTTATTAAAAAGTTTTAATTTTGATAGTGTACGAATATGGTTGTGCAATGTGCATTGTAGTTGTTTTCATCAATTGAATTTTATTACTAGAGGGTTTATTACGATCTGATGTACAGCTAATTAAATTTGGAGTTCTGTGGCAAAGTAATACTAGTCTTTAAGGTTTTGATAGTGACCCAGAAATAAATTTAGCTGACTGTAAAAATTATACACGTAATTGTCGTAGTTTCTATAGTTACATACATACATACGTTAAATCACGCCTGTTTCCCAGAGAGGTAGGCAGAGACCACTTCTTTCCACCTGCTACAATCCTGACCAATCTCTTTCGCTTCTTCCACATTCATACATCGAGTCATGCATGCACGTCGATTTCGGGTACTTAAGATTCGGCCCTTTTCCAGTATTTCTCCGATTTGATTCGAAAAAGTACGCCTAGGGCGGCCCCTTACGACCCTTCCACTCACTTTCGCTCTGTAGAGATAATTATATCTCTTTCGTCAATCTTCTAATCGTTTTCTTCTTCTTTTTTATAGTTATTAAATATAATAAACCAAATATACATAAAAATAAAGTTTTATAACTCAAGAACACCGATTTAATCGCTAATACGAAACTGAAGAAGACTGACGATAGTCACAGTTTTATAGTGTTCATAAACCTGTCGAGATATCAAATACCTGTCGAGAGGTTTTATGCGTCGATCTATTTATGATGACCCGATTCGTCTCTCAGTGATCTGCCTGTTCAGGTATAGGCGAAATATTTTGCTTAAATTTAGCAATATATAAATAATGAAGATAATCATAAAGATGAAAACATTTTAGTTCTTATAGTAACACAAAGACAAACAACCATAAGCAATGTAGCATTTGAAACTATCCAGCCATCTTAAAGACGATCTCAAAAAAACTCGTCCAAGTTAAATCGCCGTTTTGAGAACAAGAGACACAAATGCATCTCGGCCGAGCGTCTTTAGAGTAGTTCTAAGTGGTTCGCGAGGAAATGACTTTGTAGGAGAAACGTTTTAAAATATGGTTATTTACGACTGTATAAAATGTTGGTTTTTGCTTGTCGTGCAGCGTAATATTTAGGCTCTTTTTATAATTTTGTGAGCGTTTTTATAATTGGGTTTTGAGTTGACATAGGGAGTCAATTTTTTTTGACGGTGATTAATATGTATAGTGTTGTTTTCCCGCTAAGGGCAAGTATTATTGTGTTGTGTGATGAGAAGGAGTATTTGTTCAAGCGTCTTGGATATTTTCTACGTATCCCACGGATTTTTCTATGTAAAGTGTGTAAATCACATAGTAAATGCATAATTTAGGACTGTGGAATTTATTCAAAAGACACAAACAATAAACAGAAAAATAATAAAACATACCTAACTAAAACTAAATACTAAAATAAATTAACTTATTCTAAATAACTATAATATGTACAAATGTCCCCTAGGCCACTGCCACTGGGAATGGTGCCCATAATGCTGGCTGCATTTCCTCGTTGGATAGCTATTGCTAGCCGTTGGCCGAGGAAAGAGCCAGCCCTATGGTCACCTGAGGCACGGATCATTTTAAATTTTAGATTTTTAAAAAGCTTCCGTGCCTCCGGGCCCCACGGTCCAAGTGTTAATAATTTAGGACTTATGGTGTAAGATTTTGTTAATGTATTCGTCTGTTTTTTTTTTACATTTATATTTTATATTTTTGGCATGGAAAATCAAAGGAGCACACCACTGCAGCAGGGCGCCTGATGGTAAGTGAGATCTGTGACCTAAAGACATTTTTATTTTTAAGACTACAATAATATTTCAGACTGCAATCTCAATACCACAAATGCGTTGCCAATCCTGAGAACTAAGGTGGAATGCCTCTAAGGTAGTAGTTTTACCAGTTGTCTTAACCGGTACACACCAGGCCTCCAGAACACAATAATGTCGACAGAGCTGCTTGCCGGTAGTTTAAAGGATAAGATGGTAGTGGCCATCAGGGGTATGATTCTCTCAACAACGACGAACGGACGGACGAACGAGTTTAAGTACCTAAGTAGTCCCGTCTGAGCGAACAAAACACATTTTAGCGCGTGTGTTCAATTTAGCAGCATGGCTTCTCGAACGTATAAGTTATCTGTCGTTTTTAAGAGAATAACACCCCTGGGCGGACCTTGCACTAGGTCGTATTACCAATTAACTCAAATTATAACGCCATTATTTAAATTTAATTGTTTAGTAATTTTTATATTGGTTAATTTGCCTTTGTACATCCCTATTTTGTATGTTTTGGATTTTGTGTTATGTACAATTAAGTGTTTACATTATATAAATATATATCACTAGAGGACGCCCGCGACTTCGTACGCGTAGAATTAGTTTCCTGCTACTCCCCCATTTCTTCCCGTTGGGGGTCGATTTTCGGAAAATCCTTTGTTAATGCTCACTTACATCATGAAAGGAACCCCTGTACCAAATTTCAAGTTTCTAGGTACAGTAGTTTCGGCTGTGCGTTGATATATAAGTCAGTCATTTTTGCCTTTTATAATATAGATTAGTGTGATGCTGATTATGTTGCTACTCACGTTTGCCACACTTGTCCACGTAGTTGGTGACCGGCTTCAAAGGGTCGCACTGGCATGTCTTCATGCCTGGGTGGCAGGCGGAGTCATTGAAGCCGCAGTCGTTGTCGATGGAGCAGCCATCGCCGTACATGGACGTCCCACGCGGAACTGTATCAGAAAACGTTTCATTATACATCAGCTTAATATTTTATTACAGAAACTCTTAGGCACACATACGAACATCATCATCATCATCGCTTTGACTGATTGCAAGCTCTGATGCTACGAGGGGTACTCAAAAAAACCCTGTGACGCTTTAGACACAATGTTGTTGTTATTTCCACGCGGACGAAGTCGCGGGCACAGCTAGTAAGAAATAAAGAGAGAAACACTAAAAAACAAAGCGGAAAGAAACAAAAAAAGAAACAACAACAACAACAATAACAACAACAAGAAACACAAGCATAAAGTCACGAAATGGTCCCAACTCAGTATAATGCTGTGGAAGACCAGCAGCGCTGACTTTGATGCCAGCATGCCAGCGCTGACTTTGAACCAATGGATGTTTACACTTATACAATTTTGAGAAATTGATTTAAGAAACCGCCTGACTGGGATTCTAAGGGTTGAATAGTTTAAATGGTTCATGTTACGGCCTCAGGTTTTCAATTGCACCGTAGCGTGATCTTATCAAACCAATTGCAGACAACAAACACACCACGCAACCGGAGGACATGCAAACTCATACCCATAGCATTTTTAAACCTTAAATAAAAAGTAGGAACTTATGAGTACTATAAAGTTGCTGATAGATTTGAGAATTTACTCGAATATTCGCTAGAATGTTCGCTAAAATGAGCGTTCCGATAGGGTGTTTGATATGTTCAACCTAAGCCCAAGTTCTCGTGTATAAGTTTTTATATCTTATTATTTTATTTTGTGTAAACGGTTTTCTCATCAAACCCCTTACAAACCGTTTCGCAAATGAAATGTAATTTTGGTCACCGCGGTTTGAAAATGGCGAAGCGCACGTAGGTAATTACTTGGCGTGTTTCAACGTTCGTGAACCGGGGAAATATAGCGTTCATTTTGAAACACCCCAAAAGTGTGATGTCACCATTTCTTGCTTGGTTTACATGAAGACGGGGGAGGCGTCAGCCCTGGCTCGCTCAGAGCGCCGTTTTGACGCCTACCATTGACTACTTACAGCTAGTATTCGAAAAGGACTGTCGGTACAATACCTGATCATTTAGTTCATCCTTTCTTTTGTTTGGAGGCTTTCCTCGCTGGTTCCTGGCCGAGTCTCGTGGCGGCTATTTAACGAGCGGACGAGCTTCACGCCCATACTTGAAGGAGCCGGTGTACTTCTAATAACTTGTAAATTACTCTCTCGTCTTGAATAACAAACCGTCGACATTGAACCGGCTTGATTTACACTTAGGAACTCACTTTATCTCACGCATTTCGACACCGAGCGTTTATTATCCTAGATCTAGGTTCCTCTATCCACATTCTGAACTCATATTTAACCCGTTTTACAACAGTAATTCCTTGTTATTTTCAATGCAAAACCCGGACAGCGGTATTGTTTGGTTAGTTGTTTTGTCATAGTATAAAACGTCACTTTGACGTTTGACATTAGACTAAGGCATCGTCTAGTCGGCGTGTGAGCAGATTGATTTACCGGTTTCCATCTTACATTCTTATTTACTAGTTCCAGATGTTTTATTCACTTAATTTCAGCTAAGCAAAAGTCCTTCTTAAATGGGAAGGATCGGAAGGTTAGTGCTTTTCTCTTCGATTTGAATCGGCTAGGTTGGCAGCGACCGGAGATGCATTGGAATGCGGCAGGAACATCACTACGGCGTCACTTACGTTTGCAGGCCGGTCATTGAGAGATGATTCAGATCTTCTGCTGTGATTCCGTGTGAATAAAAGCCGATAAATGCCGTGGCCGAGTAAATCATATCGTTGCTAATCATGTCTAGACGTTTACTTTGCCCTTGAGGCCGGGTTTCACAGTGAGTATGCTGTAACTTTCGCGTATATTATTCACGGTGCCGCGCCGATGCCGGCTTTTAAATAAAGACTCACTTCGATTCCTTTCAGGTCAGGATGCCTCTTGTTCAACACGAATAACTGCTGTGCTCGTGTCTAGGGTCTTAACGTGCGCTGTCGCGCGTCTTAAAGGTAAATTTTCATGTTGAAAGTGTACGTCGCAATAGCGTCACGTAATCGCCACGTTCTGTTTCTAAAGTACGCCCGGTCTGTTTCAGATGGTCAATACGGTGTTATTGCTAACCCAACTCTGCGGTCTCTGAGTATAAAAGCCAATTGCTTCTAATTTACTGCCCGAAAAGGTAAACTTTATTCATTAAAAGTGATGAGTTGTCTGTCGGGTGAGGTGTCTGTGTTTGTTTCTTTTCTGAAAGGTTATATTATACATTTAAGGGCTCCAAGGCTACCCTGGAAGCTCCAAGGCTACCCTGGAAGCTCCAAGGCTATTCTGGAAGCTTCAAGGCGGAGGTTATCGTCTTGCATGCTGCGTGCCCGTGAGTGCTGTGACGTGGCTGTGCATGAGGGAGTAACCGAGCGGTGATGCGCACACCTCTCGTGGGATCCTGCAGCCCCGCGTACATGGATGCCGCGTGACGTTAACCTTATTTTCCTTACTTTCTATTTTTCACATTAACCTATTATGCTACCTGAGCCATCCTTAGACTGCGTAGGTAACAAGCGCCTCTTTTGTCCTCGATAATAATTCTAATAGGGGATAAGTGTGGCACGGGTTTACTGATGCTAATCTCGTAGGTGACCCGGGCTTCTCTTTACTTACCCATTGTTATCTATTTTTGTAACCTCTAACTGTGCAGGCCTAAAGGCATGGTTGATTAGTATTTAAGTACCAATCAGGGGGGACGCCCTCTATTCTTACCACTCTTGTTTGGATTGAACCTAATTATAGTTGATTTATTGGGGATGTGAACCTAACCTATACTTATTAAATTACAACGAATGAACTAACGGTTTATTAATTAACTCCACCATCGATCCTGTTTGTGGCCGGTCGCTCTTTCTACGGCGCCCAATCCTCTAGCGATTGGCCCTCGAGCCAAGTGACCACACGACCCCAGTCTCATGCCACGGGCAAAAATCAAGTGTTACAGTGGCGTACCCAACGTATGGCTCGAAGGATCGTTGGTGTGGTTCTAGGTACTATGTTCATAGTGAGGCAGGTCTAAGGATTGGCATATATAAATAATATGACAACTTATGTTCTTGTGTTAAATTACTTTCTTTGCTATTTTAACTAGTAACTGCTTACTTTATTAAGCATTTACTATTAACTACCACTCTGGGTGTATTAACTGCTATAATAAGTGTGTTCTTTAAATTACTGTGTAAGAAAGGCTGCTTGGCCTCATTATTGCTTGCTGGCACTTACGCCCTTCGGTCATTTACTACTTTTTAAGGGATACCTATATATAAAATTCTAATTTTTGTTAAAATGGATTTGTCAATTAAAATAGAATGGTTGACAAAAGAGGAGCTTGCGCACGAACTGACAAAATTACAAATACCTTTTAAAACTTCTGACACATGCGACATCCTACGGAAGTTGTTCCGTCAAACGCGGTCTCTCATCCGACGTGGCAGCCTCAAACCGGGCACCAGCGCTCCTGTTGATCTCGCTGGCGAACTAGCACTTTGTCGCACTGCGATTAAAGGCCTGCAGAAGGAGGTGGCTGAAGGAACAACACTGTCGGAGGCTCGTAGAGAACGGTTAACAGGTCGAGTTGAATATTACCTAGGTCGTTTGGAGGGAGTCTCGGATCAGGGAGATGAGGTTCAAACCCTCAAAGGTGTTCTGGTCAGTTGCCTATCTTCTCTTAATCCCGCAGGGGACTCTTCAGATTCGGATGTGGAAGTTTTCCGCTCTCCCATGAAGCCGCAGTCTACGGTGACGTGTCAAGCCGAGCCGCGCTACAACCTTGCTAGTTTAAACCTTAAATACAAAGGGGATACGTGCGTGCGTGCTTTTCTTACGCGCCTGGAGGAACTACGGGTGGCGCGCGCGATCCCCGAACGGGTTATTTTTACCGGTTTTCCGGATATTCTGGATGGACCAGCTCTTTTTTGGTTCCGTTCCCGTAAGGGTGACTTTTCCCGCTACGCGGACCTTTTAACTGCTCTTAAAGCAGACTTCGATATTCCGGATTACGACTTCAGATTACTAGGCGAGATAAGGGCCCGCACCCAAGCTAAACACGAGTCTATCGTCGTGTACCTGTCCATCATGGGTGCGCTGTTTTCTCGGTTGACCGTACCGCTGGCGGAAGCCGAACAATTGGACATTCTACTACGCAACATAAGGCCTGGATATAGCCGTGAGCTGGCCTTGATTGACGTGACCTCTATACAGCAGCTGAAGGCCCTGTGCATGCGTCTCGAACTTGCAGGTTCGCGCTCAAGTAATTTTACCGAACCTTCTTCATCCGGTTACACGGTAGCGCCGGACGTGCAAGTGCGAACACGCAATGCCCCTGCATTTCGTAGACAGGAGGTTGGCTCTGTAGACAAGCCCGCGGGTCCGTATTGTTTCAGGTGTAAGCAGGCGGGCCACAAAACTGGTCGTTGTCAGCGATCTCGCGACTTGGTGTGTTTCGTGTGCGGTCACCCGGGCGTGCGTACGCCGGAGTGTCCTAGGTGTAGGGAGATTGGCTCTTCTCCAAAAAACTAAATAACCAGGTCTCGCATAAAACCCGCAATGCGCGACCTGTCAAAGTTTCTTTTCTACCTTCTGCTGACGACTATCGTCCCTACTTGACTGTGCAGGTTCTCAACGTGAACGTGTGCGGCCTTCTTGATTGCGGCGCAGCGTGCTCTGTGCTTGGAGCGAATGCACATGTCAAGTTCTTAAATTTAAATATAAAAATGTTACCATTCGACCGTCCGCGCGTCTTACGTGTCGCTGACGGCGTTGACTACGTTTGTCGGTTTTACATGAACTTACCGATCCAATACAAGGAGGAAGTTCAACTAGTTATGTTTCACGTCCAGCCGGAGATTAAGCTGCCGATACATTTCGGGATTAATTTTTGGAAGGCCTTCAATCTCGCGCCTGACGTCCTTGCGTGTCTGCCGACTTCTATTTCTTCGGTCGAAACCATTGTAGGTAGCGTGGAGGAGGATGGCTTGCGAAACTACGAGGAACTCACGCCTGCGCAAAAACGTGAACTCGACTCGATCCAAAATTTATTCGACGAAATCAACACCGATAGGATAGGACTAGGTTGCACGTCTTTAATCCAACACGTGATTAACACCGGTGATGCGAGACCGATTAAGCAAAAATACTACAGGCTTAGTCCGGAAAAGCTAAAATACTTAAATGCGGAGTTGGACCGCATGTTAAAAAATAAGGTCGTGGAACGGTCTTTCGGCGAATGGAACTCTCCTCTTACTATGGTCCCTAAGGCCAACGGGGAGGTTCGTCTCTGCTTGGACAGCCGTCGACTTAATGCGGTGTCAAAGACTGACGCCTACCCTTTGCCCTACATCAACTATATTATAGATAACTTACGCGATGCTAAGTATCTCACTTCCCTCGATTTGAGTGCGGCGTACCACCAAATTCCTTTGCATCCTGACTCGAAGGAAAAAACTGCTTTCACGGTGCCAGGCCGGGGCCTATTCCATTATAATCGTATGTGTTTCGGTTTGGTGGGAGCCAGTGCTACGATGCAACGGCTCATGGACAGCTTGTTCGCCGCGGAATTTGATAACAAGGTGTTCGCGTACATAGACGATATCGTCGTTTGCACCTCCACCTTTGAGGAGCATGTGGATATTCTCCGTCGCGTCCACAAAAAATTAAAAGACGCTAACTTAACTATAAATATGCAAAAATCGCAATTCTGCCGCAGCGAGCTGAAATATTTAGGTTACATGGTGGACCGCTTTGGTTTACGTACTGATCCTTCCAAGGTGGAGGTGATAATGAACTTTCCTATCCCCTGCGAGGTAAAAGAACTCAAGCGTTTCCTAGGCATGGCTGGTTGGTATCGTAGGTTCATTAAAAACTTCTCTCAGGTAGCTCGCCCTCTGACTCGGTTGACGAGTAAGAAATGTAAGTTCGAGTGGACACCGGAGGCTAACGCGGCGTTCAACACTCTGAAGTCTGCTCTCATCACTGCCCCTATTCTGAAGTGCCCCGACTTTAGCCTTCCTTTCTACCTCCATACGGATGGGAGCTCTTTCGCGATTGGCGGGATGCTGGCCCAAAGGATAGATGACGTGGACCACCCAGTTGCCTACTGCAGCCGTACCTTGAATGCGCAGGAGGTTAACTACACGGCCACTGAGCGTGAACTTCTGGCGGTCATCTATGCTTTGGAGCAGTATCGCCCATATGTCGAGGGTTCCAAATGTTACATCGTTACGGACCACGCCTCTCTCCAATGGTTTTATAAATTAAAGAACCCTTCGGGTAGACTCAATAGGTGGGCCTGTCGCTTGAGTCAGTTCGACTTTGAGATTATCCACCGCAAGGGCAAGGAACACGTGATTCCCGACACTCTCTCGCGAATTAAGGTAGACTCCATAACTTTTGACCCTACTACTGTACAAGATCCCTGGTATTCTAAGGTATTCAAAGGCTGTAGTGACACTCCTAGGATGTACCCTAACTTTACGGTTACTGATGGCAAACTTTTCCGCCTCTCAAAAAATAAATATAGCCTCACCTCTAGATTCGAGTGGAAACTGGTGGTGCCTAGTGAGCATCGTGAGGAAATCTTACGGCAGTATCACGATGAGCCGACTTCGGGTCACTTTGGTGTCGCCAAGACCCATAAGCGGATAAGTGCAGATTACTTTTGGCCGAACTCGTACCGCGATGTGGAGAAGTACGTCGCCTCCTGCGAAGTGTGTAAGTGCTACAAGCCTGCCAACACGGCTCGTGCTGGTCTCATGGGCAATCCTCGCGTGGTTACTAAGCCTTGGGAAGCGATCTCCTGTGACATCCTTGGTCCTTTTCCTCCCTCCTACGCTCAGAACCAATACCTCTTCGTCTGTGTCGACTATTTTAGTAAGTTTTCACACTTGTTTCCGTTGCGTAATGTCACGGCTAAGTCGATCGTTAAGTGTTTGGAGAAAGGGGTGTTCTTGCGTGACGGGGTTTGTAAATATATCTATGTCGATAACGGCCCACAGTTCATTTCCCGGGATTTCCGGGATTTGATGACTAAATACAATGTGCCTAACATATTCTACAATCCCCGTTACCACCCCCAGACAAATCAAACGGAACGCTTGAACCGCGATATCGTGCGTGCCATAGCATCTTACGTGCGTTCTGATCATCGTAAGTGGGATCAGAACATACCCGAGATCCAATGTGCGCTTAACACGGTGGTTCATGAAAGTACCAAGTTCACTCCGTTTTACTTGAACCATGGTAGGGAAATGGTGTTGGATGGAGCTCTGCTCAATCTCGATGTTCCTGTCGACCCGGTGTCGGTAGTTTTGGAGCGCGAGCCATTTTCTTCGAACCTGTCTCATCTACGAAGTATTTTTTCTACTGTACAAGGCCATATACGAAAGGCCTACACTCGGAACGTAAAGTACTACAATCTGCGGAAGCGTCCCGTCCAATATGAGGAGGGTCAGATCATTTACAAGAGGTGTTTTCCCTTGTCTAACGCAGATAAATATTTCAGTGCAAAACTCTCACCTAAGTATGAGAAGTGCGTGATCAGCGCAAAGCATGGCCCTTTGGTTTATTCCTTAAAGTCTATGGAAGGTAAACCTTTGGGGAAGTTTCATATCAAGGACTTGCTCGAGCGGGGCGAGGATCGACTGGAGGCCGGTGCCTCCCAATAGATTAATCTTTTAATATGTAGGTCAGTTTGTTTATTTATTTATCTAGTTCCTAGCGAAATATGCTACGTGAACGATAAGTATACTACTGTCTCATGTCGTAGGTTTATTTTATGTCCTTTGCACGCCTTACCCGTAAACTGTTAGCCGTAGTTATGTGTTATATTTAACGTGTATTTGTCCGGACTTGCTGAGATTTTTGGCGTTGGTAGAAAATTTGTCCTGACCGTTGGTTTTTTTTAAGGATTGTATTACTGGAAGGAAAGCATGATGAAGTAGAGAGAGGTAGGTGTTGTCCGGACTTGCTGAGATTTTTGGCGTTGGTAGAAAATTTGTCCTGACCGTTGGTTTTTTTTAAGGATTGTATTACTGGAAGGAAAGCATGATGAAGTAGAGTGAGGTAGGTGTTGTCCGGACTTGCTGAGATTTTTGGCGTTGGTAGAAGATTTGTCCCGACCGTTGGCTCATTATAAAGGATTGTATTACTGGAATGGAAGCATATTGAAGTAGAGTGGAGTAGGCTAAGTTTTAATCTTAAGTAACCAAGGATGCGCATCCGTTTAATTTTAGTCGTGCTGTCGGTTTAGTCTGTAGTAGGGTAAGACGTGTAGAGATTAGTAATAACAGTTTTGCCATTTAGTTGTAGGATTTCTTCCGTTTATGCCATAGGTGCAATCGGTTCGAGATAAAACTATTTTAAAGGTTTTATCTTTTCTTTGTATAGTTTTTGTGAAAAGGACATTCTGGGTACAGAGTGCGTCCTATTTCCATTTCCTTTTTTTTAATTTCTCTATACTGGTTTCAGTTGAGATTTCCCTCTCCAGTTTAGGTTGAAATTGGTATGTTATAATTTCAACACTTGGTTCTAAATAGTATCACTTAAGTATTCACTTAATTAATAGGGTTACTTCCACAGTCCTTATAAGTGGTTGTTCAATCATGGCACTTAAGCCGCTTAAGAGGTGGGTAGTGTGTCACACCCCTCATTATATTTGCAGCTTCTTTTGCAGAGCTGTAATTCCGCGGATGTTTCTTTCAGTTGAGACAGTTGTGTACTTAAACAGACACTAAGTTTAGTACATCTTTGATTTTTGAGCGTTTGGTTGGAGACAGAGTCAACCGACACTTAAACAATAGGTTATAAGTACACTTTAGCAAGTAGTAGACTTAGATTTCTTATTTTAGGTTCTGTTCGGTAGAACGTTGTGTATTTATGCGTAGTAGGCGCGAGAATGGCAACCACGTCTCACGCTAGTGGACCAGGATCGGGCCTATGATTTAACGGATTTCCCTATTAAGGCGAAATCTATTGTAGGAGCAAGTAGTAGGGTTAGGATTTATTTTTTTATGTTCTTTTTGGAAGAACGTTATGTGTTTATGCGTAGTAGGCGCGAGAATGGCAACCACGTCTCACGCTAGTGGACCAGGATCGGGCCTATGATTTAACGGATTTTCCCATTAAGGCGAAATCTATTGTAGGAGCAAGTAGTAGGGTTAGGATTTATTTTCTTATGTTCTTTTTGGAAGAACGTTATGTGTTTATGCGTAGTAGGCGCGAGACTGGCAACCACGTCTCACGCTAGTGGACCAGGATCGGGCCTATGATTTAACGGATTTCCCCATTAAGGCGAAATCTATTGTAGGAGCAAGTAGTAGGGTTAGGATTTATTTTCTTATGTTCTTTTTGGAAGAACGTTATGTGTTTATGCGTAGTAGGCGCGAGAATGGCAACCACGTCTCACGCTAGTGGACCAGGATCGGGCCTATGATTTAATTGACTTTCCCATTATGGCAAAGTCCTTTGCAGTATGTGGTTTTTACACATGGGAGTGTGTATAATAATTTTATTTCAGAATCTTAGCGATTCTGAAATAAAATTATTTTTCCCAACTGGAACCCTACTGTAACACCCCAAAAGTGTGATGTCACCTTTTCTTGCTTGGTTTACATGAAGACGGGGGAGGCGTCAGCCCTGGCTCGCTCAGAGCGCCGTTTTGACGCCTACCATTGACTACTTACAGCTAGTATTCGAAAAGGACTGTCGGTACAATACCTGATCATTTAGTTCATCCTTTCTTTTGTTTGGAGGCTTTCCTCGCTGGTTCCTGGCCGAGTCTCGTGGCGGCTATTTAACGAGCGGACGAGCTTCACGCCCATACTTGAAGGAGCCGGTGTACTTCTAATAACTTGTAAATTACTCTCTCGTCTTGAATAACAAACCGTCGACATTGAACCGGCTTGATTTACACTTAGGAACTCACTTTATCTCACGCATTTCGACACCGAGCGTTTATTATCCTAGATCTAGGTTCCTCTATCCACATTCTGAACTCATATTTAACCCGTTTTACAACAGTAATTCCTTGTTATTTTCAATGCAAAACCCGGACAGCGGTATTGTTTGGTTAGTTGTTTTGTCATAGTATAAAACGTCACTTTGACGTTTGACATTAGACTAAGGCATCGTCTAGTCGGCGTGTGAGCAGATTGATTTACCGGTTTCCATCTTACATTCTTATTTACTAGTTCCAGATGTTTTATTCACTTAATTTCAGCTAAGCAAAAGTCCTTCTTAAATGGGAAGGATCGGAAGGTTAGTGCTTTTCTCTTCGATTTGAATCGGCTAGGTTGGCAGCGACCGGAGATGCATTGGAATGCGGCAGGAACATCACTACGGCGTCACTTACGTTTGCAGGCCGGTCATTGAGAGATGATTCAGATCTTCTGCTGTGATTCCGTGTGAATAAAAGCCGATAAATGCCGTGGCCGAGTAAATCATATCGTTGCTAATCATGTCTAGACGTTTACTTTGCCCTTGAGGCCGGGTTTCACAGTGAGTATGCTGTAACTTTCGCGTATATTATTCACGGTGCCGCGCCGATGCCGGCTTTTAAATAAAGACTCACTTCGATTCCTTTCAGGTCAGGATGCCTCTTGTTCAACACGAATAACTGCTGTGCTCGTGTCTAGGGTCTTAACGTGCGCTGTCGCGCGTCTTAAAGGTAAATTTTCATGTTGAAAGTGTACGTCGCAATAGCGTCACATAATCGCCACGTTCTGTTTCTAAAGTACGCCCGGTCTGTTTCAGATGGTCAATACGGTGTTATTGCTAACCCAACTCTGCGGTCTCTGAGTATAAAAGCCAATTGCTTCTAATTTACTGCCCGAAAAGGTAAACTTTATTCATTAAAAGTGATGAGTTGTCTGTCGGGTGAGGTGTCTGTGTTTGTTTCTTTTCTGAAAGGTTATATTATACATTTAAGGGCTCCAAGGCTACCCTGGAAGCTCCAAGGCTACCCTGGAAGCTCCAAGGCTATTCTGGAAGCTTCAAGGCGGAGGTTATCGTCTTGCATGCTGCGTGCCCGTGAGTGCTGTGACGTGGCTGTGCATGAGGGAGTAACCGAGCGGTGATGCGCACACCTCTCGTGGGATCCTGCAGCCCCGCGTACATGGATGCCGCGTGACGTTAACCTTATTTTCCTTACTTTCTATTTTTCACATTAACCTATTATGCTACCTGAGCCATCCTTAGACTGCGTAGGTAACAAGCGCCTCTTTTGTCCTCGATAATAATTCTAATAGGGGATAAGTGTGGCACGGGTTTACTGATGCTAATCTCGTAGGTGACCCGGGCTTCTCTTTACTTACCCATTGTTATCTATTTTTGTAACCTCTAACTGTGCAGGCCTAAAGGCATGGTTGATTAGTATTTAAGTACCAATCAGGGGGGACGCCCTCTATTCTTACCACTCTTGTTTGGATTGAACCTAATTATAGTTGATTTATTGGGGATGTGAACCTAACCTATACTTATTAAATTACAACGAATGAACTAACGGTTTATTAATTAACTCCACCATCGATCCTGTTTGTGGCCGGTCGCTCTTTCTACGGCGCCCAATCCTCTAGCGATTGGCCCTCGAGCCAAGTGACCACACGACCCCAGTCTCATGCCACGGGCAAAAATCAAGTGTTACAATTTATTGCACAAGAAGAATAATGTAAAACGTAGTCGGTTACCAGATGCTGGCAACAGCAATTATGTAAATGTTACACCTTTTATTTGATCGGCAAAGCTCTGAAAGGCCTTTTTGAATATCATCGGTGTAAAGGTAAAACTCACTGAGTCATTAGTAATTTATGTGTACTTAGACGATATGAGAGTGGCATATCCTGCCACAAGCCTGACAACAGAAGTCTGTGGGTGCAAGTGACTTCGCCTCTGTCTCCTTTCAGCCATAACTCTGAACCAAGCTTCATTGCAAAATTTGCGACTCTCCATAGGCGAAATTTTCCCAGTCGTAGTGAAGAATACCAACGAAGATAGTAAACGAGGGAACAAAATATATTTTGGAAAATATATAATTTAGGAGAGAAAAGATGATAAGACACCTGATACGGTACGACAGTTTCTTTTTGAACATTTTGGAGGTCAAAGTCAAGGGCAAAGATAAAGAGGAAGACCTAAATAGGTTTACTTCAATCAAATAAGGCAGAAAGCCAATATCGAGTCATATCTGGAGGTGAAAAAGCTGAAAACAGAAAAGTGGCAATAGAGAATGTCAGCCAGTTTAGATTTTTGGCTTATCGTATTCTTCATTAAAAACAAAAAATTGCTTTAAAAAAATCATGTCGATACGTCAAATACTTTTCGAGATATTGAATTTTAAACTTCGTATGCGGCGCTCGAAACTCGGCGGCTAGCGCTCACGGATGATGACGTCATCGTTCAACTGCGGTACGCGCCCTTATATGAACGAGTAAGTTTACAGGGCTATATATTTTTAACCGTAATAAGTAGCCAGTTGAAATTTTCACAGAATACGTGTTATTATAAAATCTATCGTTTAAAACTATAAAATGAACAATAAATCAAATCCCAAGAGGGGTCCCCATACAAGAAGCATGAAAAAAAATCTTTTGTTTTAGCATCTTTATACGGATTGTATTTATATAATGACTTCTTATTTTGATGCTATTTTAAGCTTAAATTGTGGTCTAATTTTCATTGCTTACGACTAAGTAGCAATCTTGAGTAAAACTTCTACAAATATGTGACAAAACTGATTTTATCAACACGATGGTTTAGGCGGTCACCCATCCTGTTTTAGACTACGCTTGTAGTTGCTTAACTTTGTAAGTCGTAATACTCGTAATTATTTTTACGAATTCGTTTTGATGTTACTATGGTAGTTATGGTTAGGTATCTATTGTTTTGTATTACATACAGTTTAACTAAACAAACTTTCTGTCACTGACCGGCTTTTCTGTTTGTAATGTTTGTCGAGTAACTTGGTTAAATAAAATTAGAATAATAACTTTTACTTTTGGGTTCACCGTTTTTTACATAAAAATACCAATAAAGTATGTTGATAGCTAAGGTGAAACATGCCAAAAATTAAAAACCAAGTGCGAGACGCGGGACACAGACGGCCGAGCCTGCAGCGGTAGGTACTGTAGAGTACAAAGATATGTATACATTTGTGGCCCTTATTTCAATGGAATAAGGTGAAAAAGTGTATACATATCTTTGTACTCGACTGTACTATTCAACAATATTATGATTCACGCAGTTCGCTATATACGCGGTCTCGTACAGCGTACCCGTAGTTTTAAGTGATCTTACTCGTTTAAAATGTCGGAGCCGTAGAAGTCAAGATTGTCCTCTATTGTACCAAAGTGTAACAAAGGGCGTTGGTCCCACAAAAAAAACCAACACACACTACCTTGAGTGAGGAACCTGGTAGCGCCCGCGCGCGAAATTTGAAATCGATGTAATGAATACACGAAGTATCAGAACTACTACTAGGTCAATCAAAAAGTCATGTTTTATAGTTCGTTCTTTTATACGGTAGCGATATTAATTGTACATTACTTAACACGAAATTTGTAAAGAAAGGCCTACCACCAAAGTTAAGCAACCACCGCTTACCTAAGCATCGTGTTGATTTAAACTAGGCACTTTTAAACATATTTGTAAGAGATTTACTACAGTTTACTGTTTGGTCGTAAACTATATATGTTAGTATGGAGTTTAGATTATCATTTAAGCTTAATGTGACACCGAAATAAAAAGCTATCATACAAATACAACCCGTATTTCGTCTTCCAAAGTTAAGCAACTACACGCGTAGTCTAAAACAGGATGGGTGACCGCCTAAACCATCGTGTTGATAAAATCAGTTTTGTCACATATTTGCCGAAGTTTTACTTAAGATTGCTATTTAGTCGTAAACAATGAAAATTAGACTACAATTTAAGTTTAAAATAGCATCAAAATAGGAAGCCATTATAAAAATACAATCCGTATAAAAATGCTAAAAATAAAGATTTTTTTTCATGTTTCTTGTATGGGGACCCCTCTTGGGATTTGATTTATTGTTCATTTTATAGTTTTAAACGATAGATTTTATAATAACACGTATTCTGTGAAAATTTCAACTGGCTACTTATTACGGTTAAAAATATATAGCCCTGTAAACTTACTCGTTCATATAAGGGCGCGTACCGCAGTTGAACGATGACGTCACTCAAGCAAGATGGCGTCCACGCGCTTTAATATTATTGACCCAAATTTCAAACGTTTGTAGAATCAAAACTACTGGGTCTATTTGAATGAAATAAAAAGTATTATGTTTATTTATAAACATTACTGTTACAAAGTTTCAAGCGATTTGGCGTACCTACTGACATTCTTCATTATTCCACCGACAAGACTCTAGCTTTTAATTTTAATGATGATACGTGGTCAATGTTAAAGACAGCCAAATCTTTAAAGTGAAACGAAGCAACGATCTCCCAACGTCTCTTTTTGCATTCACTACTGCACCTAGCAATACACGTCGGAATAATCGTGAGGGTGCACGTGCCTTCACCAACGCAAGCGCCGCTGTTTAAGCAGTGCGGTCAAGTGAGGCATCTGTGCGGTGTCTGAAACACTCTCGTTGGTAACCCTGGCAGGACATGCCATGATATGCCCAAGATTTTCAGGAGCCATCGAGTATAAAAGGCGTTTACGTCATCCATGTCTTAGCACCGTACTAGATGCTTAGAATCTGAAAAACCAGTATCTCGCACCAAGATTTTCGAACAAAGTCGCCGCTTTGCCGATACGAACATCGATCTCTGCGTTAAGCGAGAGATTGTGCGGTACGATCGACCGGAAGCCAGACCTGTCGACTATCTCTATAGAAAGCCATTAAGCGAAATCGCCGGGGCCACAGAAGTAGGTATCGGTTGTCGGTCACCAAAAAAGTATAAAGCATAGTAGACCTAGGGGATACCGTCTCATCGAGTACTAATAAATAAATAATATGGGACGATCACGCAAATTAACCTAGTCCCAAACTAAGCTCTAGGCTTGTAAAGTCGCCGTCAATAGAACTTGCGAACTATGTAAACAAAACCAAACGAACCAATTCACCATGATTACTCGATAATCACGTACTTTTAAAGATCAAGTGAGGTCTTTGCAACGATTTATACACTAAATCATTATTTTCATATTAAGTTTAAGATGAAATAACTATTCATTATACGTTATTTTTAATAAAAACACGTTTGGTGAATATTTGAGGTTATGTGTCAAACAGTACTAATTTGTTTACATAGTTCGCAAGTTCTATTGACGGCGACCTTACTATGGGTACCATACAACGATATTAATACTTATATAGAGAAATAAATACTTAAACACAAAAAAAACATCCAAGACTCAAAAATAAATACTCGTGTTCATCACACAAATATTTGCCCATACCAGGAATCGAACCCGGGACTAGCTTTATAGGCAGGATCACTACCAACTAGGCTATCGCGTAGACTAGTATAGGACCTAGACAAGATGCATAACGCTTACGTTAGCAATTTCTAAAAAGTAATAAAATAAAGATAGATAGTACACAGATGGGTATAGGTAGATAGTTTACGTTAATCCTACATATTTCGTCAGTTTTATAAAATCATTTAGAGTTACAAATATATCGTTAGCGTTATGCAGATAAAATGCTTCCGACCGTTTAGCCAGATTACGTCAATCCTACAATTTTTCATAACGATAACATGCGCAGAATGCCTCTTGAGTTGCACCATTCGTAATGCGGAGTTTAAATTTAAAAAGGAGTTGATTCAAACCACTATTATGTATATATGCTTCGTTAAATTAAGTAAAGAGCTTAATTTGCTGACTTATCTTCTTAAGCGATTCTTTCCCACTACGCTGCGCAAACCAATTTATTTAAGACTTCAACGCAGGGCAACAATGCAATTAAAGCTTTTCTAACGGAATTCAGCTTAAACATTCATGAATACGCTTCGATGTACTCAAAACTGTATTAAAAATCGTTTTTTTATACAGTTATTTCTATAAGCTCTTATAATCAACGTGATAAGTTGGTGGTGGATGTCGTTTTTTATAGTTCTCTTACTTATTATATTATATGTATTTGATGTTTTTTGAATGTCAGTTTTCTACTAAACGGTAAATTTACACCGTTCAATAGTAGGGGTTGACATAATAATATGATGCAAAAAAAACGATTGCTCATTCGTTATTTCACAAATGTTAAAAAAAACAGCAAAGATAAAAAAGAATAAACATATAATAACTATTAAATAAATAGGAACCTCTGATACAATACTGCCCTCCTAAATAAAGAGGACGCATGAGTAATTTGATACTCAAAGCAAACTTAAGAAATAAGGTCAATAATACATACTTACGCAGTTCTATGAGACATACGCCCTTGTTTCTAAGGAATAACGAATAACGCAGAATAACGATTTCTACTTTCAGAACTGATAATTCTTAAACGGTTTAATCGATTTTCATTAAACTTAGCTATCTAAACCATCCCAATTAAACAAGATTGCTTTTAAAAAAAAGTTTCTGAATTGATCCATCCGTTTGGTCGCAACGATGTTATTGACAGAGACACACAATCTGTTTGCGACGGGGAGATAAAATGGCCAAAAAATATTACTAAATAGCAATTTAACCACTAACATAAGTCACATGTCTGACTCAAAGTTTGGTAATTACCTACACCACATTTGCTAGATTAACTCCCCGCAACATACACTAATGACCTAGTTTAGTCAAAGTTATGCTTTACGTAAATATAACTACTCGGTTTTCACTTATACGAGTTATATTTACATTTTAACAACCAAAAAACTTAATTTCATCTTATGGAATTAAGCTTATTAATGTCAGAATGGTCGACGTTAAAGACGATGTCGACGACTTTGTTTCTTTTACTTACCTTATTTTATTGAAATTAATTGCAAAAATTGTAAACATTATAATATCTTTCACGTCGACTAAATAGTACTATGATTTTATTGACATCAAAAATCACATGGTAGGTTTGATTAAATGTCCTCTTTTGCAGGCCAGTATTTCATAGATGATAATAAAATATGAAAAGACCATCATACGATTGAAAGTGTCAATTTGACAAACCTTAGCTTTTTCGTTCACTTACAAATCCTAGCAAAGTAAGGAAATGGAACAGTTTAAAATAAATGCCTTTGTTGAAGAAGGCGCTAAAGCTACGTTTGACCTGGTTTAAAGGCGTTTGTTCAATTCAGAATTTAGTTGTGCATGATACACGAAAAATGGCTTTGTGCATTCATATTTGTGTGCCAAGTTTCTGCTTTTATGTAAAACTAAATGAAATAATCTGTTGCTTGATCAGGGTCGAAAAGAAAAATGATCGATTTTCCTAGAATAATCATTATAATAATATAAACTAACTTGACAGTAGACTTGACTTGAGTAGTTAAAAATGGAAAAAACCAACAGTCGGGCTCGCAAACAAAAGGTTCCGCACCAACGTTGCACATATTTTTTTTTGTTTCGCAACAATAGAATACAAAATCTGTGAAACTTTCAACTGTCTACTTATTACGGTTCATGAGATACAGGCCACTGATACACAGAAGGGCGGATAGACGGACAGTGGAAGCTTAGTAAAATGGAACCATTGGCACCCGTTGGCAAGAAAACGCGAAAAAATCAAAACGACACTTACTCTTGTAACCAACGTTCAAATACTTTTACTCCGCGCACGTTTGTAATATTCAACCATAAATACCTACGTGAACCTGTGAACTGGCCATGCGAATCTCTATTCATGCGCAAACCTCATAATACGTATCCATAATGATTTCCGTGGTAGAGTAGCACGCTCTCTAATTACCATACACATACGTATTATACTGCGGTTTTAGCTGTATAAATTACCAATTTCACGCGTCATTGGTTTGCTACGGAATGAGCGTGAACCTCGCAAGTTTTGCAAGAATAAATGGTCAGTTTTAGGATGAATTGAATATCCGCCTTAGCTGTGTGAGGTAGCGGAACGATTTAAAATTGTATCACACTTGATTTTAGTCTCTTGAGGTCCACTTAGGTGCTTGGGCTTGCGGTGCTGTGTGTGGGGTCCGGCGTGTTCACGTTTGCAAGGACTTATTGTTCACTTAATCATTCTACCTAGTTACGGCTTTTGACGTAGAGACCTCGTCGTGTTGTTCTCATAGTCTTTATTATTAGTTTAAGTTTTATTGACCTTACATTTGTAACAATTTTATTTAGCTAGTTTTAAGAATTTATTGTTTATTACTTTATTACCTTACTATTATAATTTTGTTATTATGATTGAAAAAATGACCTTCTGCTGGAGTTTCTTGCGGCGCTTCTTCTCCGCAATGATTGTCTTGTCCGAAGCGCTGGTAGATTCACTCATGTTACCGACGTGTAAAAGAGCCCTCGTGTGGCCTATTTACTGAATAATTATTTAGAATTTTGAATTTTGAATTTTGGTGCTTGTACCAAGTGACACGAGTTGAGTTGAGTGTAACGGCCAGCAAGGCGTTGACCTGTTTAGAGCGTTCAGTGCCACAGGCTCCGCTTAGCTGCTTGGTCTACTTACTGAACTGCGTAGTTATGTCGTCCGCGTCGCAGAGTGGAGCGTAGACCAGCAACAGAGCGAGCGCGGCCAGCGAGGCCTCGGCTTGCTTAGAGCGATCAGTGACGCAGACTCCGATGGCTGCTTGTTCTGCTTACAGAACTGCTTGGTTGTGTCGTCCGCGGCGCAGAGTGAAGCGAACACCAGCAACAGAGCGAGCGCGGCCAGCGAGGCCTCGGCCCGCTTAGAGCGTTCAGTGCCGCCGGCTCCGCTTGACTGCTTGGTCTACTTACTGAACTGCGTGGTTGTGTCGTCCGCGGCGCAGAGTGGAGCGTAGACCAGCAACAGAGCGAGCGCGGCCAGCGAGGCCTCGGCTTGCTTAGAGCGATCAGTGACGCAGACTCCGCTTGGCTGCTTGTTCTGCTTACAGAACTGCTTGGTTGTGTCGTCCGCGGCGCAGAGTGGAGCGAACACCAGCAACAGAGCGAGCGCGGCCAGCGAGGCCTCGGCCCGCTTAGAGCGTTCAGTGCCGCCGGCTCCGCTTGACTGCTTGGTCTACTTACTGAACTGCGTGGTTGTGTCGTCCGCGGCGCAGAGTGGAGCGAACACCAGCAACAGAGCGAGCGCGGCCAGCGAGGCCTCGGCCCGCTTAGAGCGTTCAGTGCCGCCGGCTCCGCTTGACTGCTTGGTCTACTTACTGAACTGCGTGGTTGTGTCGTCCGCGGCGCAGAGTGGAGCGAAGACCAGCAACAGAGCGAGCGCGGCCAGCGAGGCCTCGGCCCGCTTAGAGCGTTCGACCCGCATGCCGCTTGCAACGCCCTCGTCACATGTCAATCAACCTGTAACAAAAGAGATGCCGTTAATTTTTTACGTAAAATAAATAAACTTAATTTAAATGGATCTTTTCTAAATTCACGTTACGTTAATTTAATTTGGACCAGTTATTTTGTACCAGTTATAGCCATCTTTGCACCGTTTTTAGCCATTCTAAATTTTAACTAATGTGCAGCATTATGAAATAAAATTAAAAAAAATACTTGGTCTTTATATTATTCGCTAGGTTCAATTTTTTATGAATATTCATTTTAATATATCAGTAGTTTTGATACTCATTTCAATATTAAGTGGCGAAAAAACTACAGTGGAAAACAATGAAGGCTCTGCGTTGCAATACATTGCGAAATATAGACAAAATAGGATACCTACTTTTTAATCTGGAAAAAATAGGACAGTTCCCGATAATTGTTGTGTTATTTATTGTTTGGTCTAAAATCTGAGATTAAAGAATTAAATAATCATCTATCTACTGTTTGTTAGATACTAATTGCAATAAATAGAGTTTAATTTTAAAAACCGTTTTCGACCAAACAATCCCTGACATCTACGCGGACGAAGTCGTGGGCAACAGCAAGTATAATACAAGCGATGAAAAAACGTTCAGCTTGTACGTAATTCAAAAACTTCACAGAGTGATTACATAACGATTACAGAACGACTTTCGTATCCAAAGTTCGTTTACAGACACCTAAGTAGTCGTATAATTAATTTAAAAATTCCGAATTTGTTGTTTCATGTTTGTCGTTCTTTTCATTAATATTATTTTCATTTGTACTTAAAATACAAACATTCTGTTTGCAAAAGTAAAAACATTTTTGATTACGAATATTTGGGTCTTGGAACGTTCGCGTTCGAAGAATACTTGAAAAAATAAGGGCCGTGAATAATTTGTATTCTACTACGAGAATAAAAATGTTCCGTCTCTAGAAATATTTCTTATTCGTTTTTTGATCCTTGATTTCTTGCTGCTTCGTTATTAAAATGATAGTTATAATAAATGATTTAACAATGTTGCATGGATAATAAGAAAAAAAATGTGCGTCCCAGCTATCCAAATTAAGTCCTTGCATATGAAATTGGCGTTTTAAATGGCAAAAATATACCCATAATATACCCATTTTTCGAGTTTTTTCACCTTTCTAACTTGTTTCAGGTGAATTAAAACTGTTTTATCACTCAGACCGAAGCCTACCGCCAACTCTGACGTAGTTTGCAATGGTTCCACTTCCAAAATCACTTTTAATTCTTCCTTATTAACTTGGGTCTGCGGCCGTTCACAGGACTTGTTTTTCCAGAACGAAACGTTGGAACCAAAAACGTACCGTGTTTTCTTTTACAGTAGCTGCCTCATACACATCTTTAATCCTTCAAGCCGTTTCTGCAGCACTATTATTTTAAGTTCTCCATTATTGTGAACAGAATGATGTCAAAGAAAAAACAAATGACGCGATAACAAATGAATCGCTAAATTCGAAGCACAAATACATGAGCTAAAATTTGAAATAAATTTGAATTTAGAATTCATAGCCAAACACGAACCCAAGTGGCCAGTTCAACAAAACGCCAATTTCATATGTAAAGACCCAATATTCATCACAATAATACGTCATATCAAAAATAAACGAAATTTGAATCTATGTCTATTAATTTAGAATGGGAACGGCTTATATCCAGGATTAACAAATTTATCTACCTTTTATCCCAAAACAATAGCTCTTCCCGTATGATGACCGGGAGCCCGTCGTTTTCCATATTTTTTTGGTCATAATCTCTTTGTATACGTAAAATATTGATTGGTAGCCATAATTTTTATACTGCTGGAAACTGGTGTAGATAAGTTAGGTTTGATTTATAAAAATCATGAAAATAGTACATTGTTGCAGAGGATAGAAAGTACGCGATTTTTGGACGAGTCATATAGAGGGCCGAAACGTAGTTGAGGCCCTCTAGTGTACGAGTCCATAAATTGCACTTTTTACCGAGGCAGACATAGTGCTTTTCACAACTACTGAGAGGAAATAAAATAAAATTCATATTCAAAACTCAATAGTGTTAGTCAATTGTCGTCGGTTTTTCAAAGGTAGTACCTATAGAAGCTGTATCACCGCCAATTTTACCATAGATAACTTTTTATTAAATCTGGACCCCTGTTCTCGTGGCACTCGAGATTAATAAACTAATATTCGAGATGAAGATGTCAACTCCATATAAAATTGTATTTGTTTCGCCATATCTCCCATGTAATTTCATCTCTAGTGGTTCGAGATTATAGGCCAAGTATGAATTACATTTAAAAAAAAGCAGTGACATAGTTTTTAGTCTGTGTATCTTTTAGCAAAAATACACCTAATATTTTACGACACAAAATGGTGTGTTCTCATTGGTCGGTTTCAAATTTTCATTTTAAGGAGCTCACACAAAAATTGATTGATTGATTTTCATTGGTTCTTAAAGTTGGACAACAATGTTCTCGACCAATCAGCAAACACGCCGAGAAAAACATTCTTGGTGTGTCCTTATAAGTGACGTTTTGTGACCCCAAACAAGACCATCTATGGCCATATTTCCGAGCAGTGTTGTGAAAAGTTAGTTTCTTTAAAAGGTACAGAGGCCGGAATTCTCGTAGCAATTTTGAGTTGTCATAGGGACTTCTTCTCGTCTATCGAATTCCGATATACATATGTATATCGATAAATAAAGAAGTTTGCTCGTTTACGTGCTCCGTACCTAGCATAAAAAAAAACAGGTAATGGGACGAAAGCGCTTTCCAAAAATAGAAAATCATAAAGGTAAGTGATGTATAATCAATGTTTAATGGTTGGATACATATATTCGAAACGAAAAAAAAAAAATGTTTACTAATCATGTCAAAGCTAACGTATAAAGGTTTGTTTAGGAAGGCCAAGGTTAGGCAATTGGCTCTATCATCTTTTATGATTTAAAAAATGATAAGATTTTTACATGAAACGTAAACAAGTTGTTACTCGAAAATGATTACCGTAAAATGCGGTGAATAGGGTTCGCGGGGTGAATAGAGTTGCAGCCTAAAACCAATCATATTCTACTAATTAAAAGACTGAGATTTGAACGTAATTTTCCAAAAGACTTGTCAATGTAATACTAGTTCTTATTAGTAACAAGTTATGCTTTGTTTTAGGCTGTAACTCTATTCACCCCGCGAACCCTATTCACCCCATTTTACGGTATAGATATTAACAATGTTTATTAGAGAAAAATAAGATACCTACTTATATAAACTATCATTTTCAGGTTGAGCCATCGTCCCTTTCTTTAAATAGCAAGTTTTAAAAACCCCATTACTGACCACCATAAAATCGTTATAAATCCTAAATGATCATTAAAAATAATAAATGATAAACGAAACCTTTTTTTAAATACCTATTCAATGATACCCTACTTCTCATAGTTCGTCGACTTTTTTTTCTCACAATATCGCGTCCGGTTGATACCATTATTAAATTTTGATTACTGTCATATCTTTAGTGATACACAAGATTAAGACAAATCGATTGACATAAGAATCATCAAAATCGGTGCACGCGTTTAGTTTTTAAAGCGCCACAAAAGAACAAGCATACATTCATAATTTATAAATATAATAGAATAATGATCCATCATTTAATCGAATTTCACTTCATTGATTGTATCATTTCATAGAATTTCATTTCATCGAGCTTTATTCTGCTGAAACCTAGATGTTTTCATGATATCTTAAAAATTAATTACTTAAGTTAGGTTAGATTAAACTAGTGACTGCCAAAAAAAATTTACTCATGCGGCGAGAAATGCCTTTCGATGAAGTGAAAATTCTGCGTAATGATACGATCGTTGAAAGGTGTTTCGATCAAACAACACACAGTCAAGAAATATGTGAACACTTTAGGAGTTACCTTGTCTATTTAATGTCATGTTCAACTGCCATATGATTTATCTCAGTGATTAAAGAGACAAGGTACTAAAATGTACACATATTTATGAACTTGACTGTAAGTACCTACCCCTGATAAACACATTACCCTCTTCCTTCGGCAGTCGAGTAAATCGTCTATAGAGGCCATAATCAAAGGCATCTGTGAACAATCGATGGTAATCTGTGACTGGCAGACTTGTTAAGCACAATGGGTTCCCAGGCGGATCCCCGACGCTTCGTAGACAATGGAACAATAGCGTTGTAACAGGATTTCAATCTACGTTAGAACCATATTGTAAATAAATAAGGAATATGTATGGATTTTTTAAATCGCTTTTCTCAATAAAATATGAAAGAATCGAAAAAAGATCACTTAAAGTAAACTTAAAATTATAAATACGGATGATACAAGAATTTTAAACTGCTAATTAGACAGCAATTAGACAGAGAGATCCGATATGTACTGTGACGTCATGTAACAGGGCCATATAAACTCCATATTAAATTCCGTTTTGCTAGAAAGAGATAGGAAAAAATATTTGCTGGCTTATATCTTGGTTATTTTTATAGCTATTTCAAAAAATGATTTTTCTCAGCTTTTTTTGTTACATAGGTAAATCAGCTTTTATAAAAGCCGTGAAAAAAAAGATCAATATTCCCTATTGTATGCGGATATCTAAGGTGGAGGAGGTAGGGGTAATAAACAGAGGTCGGATTTCTCGTAGCACTTTTGAACTGTCATAAGGACTTCTCGTTTATCGACTTCCGATATACATTATGTATATCGATAAATACAGAATACCATTCTTAAAATATGACTACGAGTAGAAGTAAACAACAGGCAGTCTTATCGCGGCGGTCTCTTCGTGATAACCTTTGGATACCAACTTTTTGGAAATTTTAAATAGGTATTAAAATAATAATATATTATTGTTTCTTATAAATAATTAGTGGATTTTGTTTATCTTTAAAACATGTTTCGAAAGAAATTGTAACAAGGATTGCTATCGATTGTTTTCATTGACAAATCTCTATTTCACATTTTCAAAAGATATTTGAAAGAGATCGCTCTTTAGTGATAAGACCGCCTGTTGTTTACCTCTACTTTCAATCTTCTTTAATATGTTGTGTTCTATAATGTATCGATAAAATATGTATATCGGAAGTCGATAAACGAGAAGTCCCTATGACAGATCGAAAGTGCTACGAAAATTCCGGCCTCTGGTAATAAATAAATCCATTGAGTCCATAATGTCGAATTGATTGAAATCTCGAATGTTCATAATAAGTGTCGTTGGTTGTCTGAAAGGATCGCTAATTGTATTATGACCGCCTATTGACTCACTAGGTATGTAATATAACTTTTTGTATATAGAGCTTTTTAAGCAGAGGGGTTTTCAAAAGCTTGCTACATGCGTCATGTATTCATTTCTCTCTTTTTTAAATAACAACTAAGTTATTAAAATAAAAACTAAGCTACTCAAATATTAAAGACGTAAATAATAATCACCACTATAAAAAGAACACCCCCTCTAGCAGGTCCGCTCGCGGCATGGTCCCTATGACACTGGCTGCGTTACCTCTCTGGATAGCTAGCCCAATCCTTTGGGAGAGGTAAAAACCAGCTCTAGGATCTCCGAAGGTGTTTATGAGCCGGGATGACAGTGCCTTAATAAAGCTTTTCATATCAGCTGACCAAGGTCAATAAGTTTAGTTTTAACTTTTAATTGTATTATATTAAATATGTTCTATCTTTAAAAAAAAAACTAAGTTATTATAATGGTCAATTAACTTAGCAGCAAGATTGCAAAAATCTTGAACGGAATCAAAAGTTCGCAAGCAGGGTGCAGTTCAGGGTGGATCAATAATTCACGATTCTTACATCAGAAGGCGATGCACTTAGCTGTATTAAAGATACGCCCTGTATCGAGAAGCTTCTATACTCAACGGGGGTTTTCGTTATTACACGTATATCCAAATGTGAGATTTTTGCGGTAAAAGTAAAATATTTATTCGGATTCACCAAATATACTATTTCTCTTTTAGGTATTTGGTGATCTTTATCTTAAAACGAATTCCGATTATTGCGGTCACTAGCAATGTACAATGTTACAAAAAAAACGCATTTGCTCGCGAACAAAGTTTTCCCAAGCGCAAAGTCGTTTGGCCCCTAGGGGTACGATCGTTGTTTGTATCGTTAGGTACAGTTAGGGGGGTCCATATTGGCTCATACAAAATTGGTCTTTAGATTTTTTATACAAATAACGATTTGTGTCTATACTCATCATTTCTTCGAAAAATTTTGCTCATACTTCATTTGTTCGATAAATTTTGCTCATACTTATCGCAACTCATAATGATTTTTTTTAAGAAACTGTTACTTTTTGAGGGTTTTTATAAATCTAACCTAACCTAACCTAATTTTGTCTACACGTAAGATATTTAAGAAATTGTGAAAAGTGTACGGTTCCATGAATATTGGCGTTATAAGTTCAGATGAGTATAAGTTCCGATCATTAGTATAAACATTTTTTATGAAGAGTATGAGGAGTGATCATTATGATGTAAAATGTTATGAGAAAAAATTTCGAAGTTCCAATAATCGGAGTTGCAATTTTATATGAACTTTGGCACACCCCAGTTAGGGAAATAAGAAGTGTTTCAATTTTAACACATCTTTTTACGAAAGGAACATTTTTTTTTTTTTTTATGTTTAATAAATTCTGAGTTATGAACGGTAATTCAAAAATTCATAATATAAACCAAAGCGAAGCGAGGGCGGCTCGCTAATTAATAATTAAATTAACACGACATTATTACAATTTTCACTCAATTTATTAAATAGGTATCTCGGTCTTAGAATATTTTGCTATCTCTAGTAGCACGGTGACCTTCGCGTGACAACTCCCACTTGTAGGTTACGAAGTAAATACACGTTTTATAAAGAAAACCTGCTCTCGGGCAAAATCATATTAAAATTACAAATAGTTGGCAAAAGGATTTTTTACAAAGGTGTTTTGATAAATAGTCAGGCACGTCGAGGTTTTCTCAAACACATAATAAAATTATTTTTTATTATTATTTACCTACTCAAAAAAAAAGAATTTATCATATCAGTGTTTGCTCCGCCCGCTTTGGACTAGTGGTCGGAATGACATTTTGTTTGTAACAGCTTTTTGTTTTTTTTAATTCTAATACTAGACGTGACATGAAAAAGACCACGTGGCGTTTAATCTATTTAGCTATTAGCAGAAATTTATTAATTTTTTCCTTGGTAACAAATAAACAAACAAATAAAAAAAATTATAAAAACCTCTATTAGCATATTTTTTACAGAATACCATTTAAAAAAAGTTGTCATTGAATACATTCTAGATCAAAATTATGAAATAACGACCTCATAATACTTCGCTACGATCAACCATTTAATGTATTACACCACCTCAGAACCCAGTGGGCCTATTCTACCCTCCTAATCCAATAAATAAACAGTATCTGAGATTTAATTGCCATAGTAGATTCAACCCTCTTTACCTTAGTAATGAGGTTGTGATTGCTATAGGAGTTTCATTTGCTATTATTTGGCTCAGCAGGGCAGTATTGTATTCTTGTTTATTGATGTGGATGCACATGGATAAACTTTATGTTACTTTCTGACCAATGTGTAAGTGCGATAGTGACGGATGCTTCCACAATCGCGATAAAGTCCTTAATGCGGGGGCTGTTATAATTAGCGACACGTCAAAAGATAGAAAAGTTAAAATTAATAATTGGCTTTCTGCGACAGGATTCTATAATATGTTTTTGACTTTACCGTACCGTAATTACTGGTACGGAGACATTCCTTGTTAGTCATTAGGGTTAGCAATGCAATTTGGAGTCGTAGGATCGCAGTCGTGAGGACAATGTCTATTGATCTCAGATCTCACTTACCATCAAAAGGTCTGTGTGCTCGTTTGCTTTCTCCTTGCCATATCAATTAATAATAAGAAAGTGACGAAGTGGCTTTAAACAGAACATCTTGACTTTTGCAGGTGGTCACCTGTGCTGTGTTGTGGAAGAAGAAGAAGAAGAAATACATTTATTCACGACACAGAAAACACACAAATAGACATAAAAAAAATCAATAAAAATATTTTTGTTGCAAAGAAAAACCTTATGTTTATTTCCTGCGGGCCGATTATGGTCGTGTTTATCGACGTAGATAAGCGTGGATAAAGCATCTGTCACTTTCTGACCAGTATGTGAGTGCGAGAGTGACGGAAGTTTTATCCACCGCGATAAAGGCGACCATAATACGGGCCCTGAGTAGTATGTCAACCAATCATTTTATCGAATTTCACTTCATCGGTTGTATCATTTCATCGAATTATATTTCATCGAACGCTATTTTCTTCTGAAACTATGTTGTTTCAGGATGTCTTAAACATTAATTACGTAGGTTAGGTTACGTTAGACTTGTGATTACCAAAGAAAATTAACTCATGCGGCGAGAAATGCCTTTCGATGAAATGAAAATTCTGCGTAATTATACGTTCGTGGAAAGGTGTTTCTATTAAATAATTGGCACCCGAGTAGCATACTAACCCCCCTACTTATAAATTATAAACGTGGAATAACCATGGAGTAGTAGCTAAACCATATTTTGTCCTTATCTCTCATTGTGACATTTAAATTTAACAGATAAGGACAAAACATGGTTTAGCTAATCCAAGGTTATTCCACGTTTATAAGTAAAGGGGTTAGAGGTAAAATTATTTTAGACTTTATAGCTCCATTGCTTCAATGTTTCATTTCATAATTATTAATTTTACGCCCGGTATTATCATAAACTACCGTAATTTGCCCTCATAAGCTTGTTATAAACAAACCTTCGTTCAAATTTTGTTTCTCTCGTCGTAAAATTGAATACTGCCACAGGCGGTGAATATTGCTGGCTTCTCCAAGACTGTTGCGTTTTTTATGAGAACCGCATTGCGGAACTTTGTCTCGATCGGAACGTCTTTTAATCAAAGTTGTATTGTTTTGTTTACGTTGAAGTTACATTGAGTTAATAATGAATGTAAATAAACAGAATTAATTGGGTAGGGGAGAATGGGTAACAGTGGATCACGGGGTACAGTGGATTATTTGCTATAACTTAGCATGTGTTGCGCTTTACGCACACAAACAAACGCGTTGTTACTGCGCGTCCATACGCCTCTCCTCCGCGCTACTCGCCGCCGCGGTATCAAAGCGGGTTGACGTGCTGTCATACTCCGGTCACTCAGTAAGACCGAAAGTATATTTTTACGTGATTGAAATTTATTTTTTATTTTTAAGTGACTAAGAAATATAAATATTAAATTTTTGTTTTACTCTTGTTATTTCTTATTTTTTTTATAAACTATGTTGATTCATCTTTGGGATAGGTAGTTTATTTTAAGTTATATTTTTTGTTTCATAACGGTCTGTGGGTCACAGTGGATATTTTCGTTTTGGGTCACAGTGGACTGATGATCCAGTGTGATCCGTGAAGCTAAAATTCATTCTTACTTTTTGCAGCTAAAAATGCCTCGCAATCCGAGTTAGAAAAACCAAAATTAGAATTCACACTAGCGAATTGTTTGCTTTTTTCTGGTTTTTTTTTTAACTTGGTTTAAACAGTGATATTTGTTAAATATTGATGAGATTTTTTCGATTATATAATAAAAGACTATCTATTAGTACAAATAAACAAGTAATTCTATGAAAATTCTTGTCTTATACTATATTTTTTTCTATACATTCAGTGTGCCCCAGTACTGGGTCACAGTGAATAATTTCCCTTCTTTTTTTAAACTGGCTATATCTTGAAAGTTTATGTGACATTCGCCAATAAATGCATTTTTCTTGGAAGATTAGATACCCATAATATAATTGAATTTCAATGAATAATAATTTAGCCATACATTTTGGAATTACAGGATTTAGAAAAAAAAGTGATCCACTGTGACCCACTCTCCCCTACGTGGTTTTATTCATTGATAATGCGTTTACCTATGAAGCTAGTGTTCTCAGGGGGTTCCCTCTATTACGCCGAAAGTTTTTACACCAAATGTATAGTTACGCTGAATTTTATTTTCACATAATTTTTCACCAGCTTAAACAATATTCTTAAAATGGTTTGCATAATCCTGGTAGAATAGAGTAGGTACGGTTAGGTTTTTTTTATAATTTTTAAAAAAGGTCAAAGGTGTAGAAAAACAATTATCATGCGAAATTTGTATTCTGCGAAATCATGCATTCGGACAATCGTGATTATGCGTAAACAAGGGGAACCTTTCTCAGGTTCGCGTCACAGTAAGTAAAAAAAAAATTGAGTGATTAGCACGAGTATTTATACCCGAGTGTTGAAGAATTTCTGTGTATTTACGTACGTATTTCTCTCTAAAAGTATGTTTAACGTTATTTAGTAGTGCCCATAGTAGGAAGCCAGCGGGCCTAGTATGGCTGCGTCTACATCGCGTGTCAAATGTGGATAAAGCATCCGTCACTTTCGTACTTATTTACGTGTCAGAAGGTGACGGATGCCTTATCCAAACTTTGTCACGCGATAAACGCAGCCATATTAGGGCCCCAGAACTTGGTTTGGGTTTACGATAACCCTGTGTTTTTTATTGTTATTTATTTATTAAAGTGAATGTAGCAAAATAAACAGAAATTATCGGGTTTTATTTATAAATGTCTCGAGTACATAGTCAAGGCATATGGGTAGTAATTTACTTGACCATGTTAGCGCTTAGCAAGGTAGCAAACATTGATCGTATATCTCTTACATTTAACATACCGCATGAAAGAGTTGCAACAAAAATATTTAACAAAAATAACAAACAAGTGAAGTGTTACCATATAGCGTGCCACCGTGCAGTATACTAAGGGGAGCAGTTCCTGCTTTCAAGCTATACGGTGAAGAATATAATGGATGCACACCAAAGAGGAATAATGACTTTCTAACGACAAATAGTTTAGTAAGTTTCTATTGTTCATAGACTAAAACTATGAACTGCAAAAATTTATAATTATTCATTAGTTTCGAAATTGTAATAAAAAAATATTGTACTAATTTATATATTCGAAGTTTTTAAAAAACCCGCGTTCAAAAACGCAAGCAATATCTATATTTAAAATGGTAATAGATCAGTCAATCTGAAGTCGGCGTCCCACAATAGTTTTAACCAAAAGCTGACTTTTTTTTGCGTTTTTGAAGGCGGGCTGCTTCTTAATTAATTAAAATAAAAAATTCGTCGCAAGTTACGCCGTGGAATGTCACAGTGCTTATAATTAAACCATTTTAATGTGCTTCGTCATAGTCGCTCAAGTATCTGACATATCTTATCGCCACTCTCGAAATAGGTACCGTTGAGGAGTTCCAGTGGCCATTTCTGGTCTTCAGCATCAGTTCCACTTCACCAAATAGTCCAAGAGCAAATATCCAAATTCTATGAAAAATATCCAAATTGCTATAGAGGTGTGCCTATAATATTTGAGAAGTTCCCTCGATTTCTCTAAGAACCCATCATCAGGTCAGATGTTGACAACTATAAAGTAGAAAGTATACCCTTTTAAACACAATCATATTTTTTCAAATCGGACTAGCGATCTTTGTGAAATAGGCTACTACCAAAAAAACCCGACTAATTGAGAACCTCCACCTTTTTTAAAGTCGGTTAAAAAAGCGTTTGATTTTTTTTCACGGTTCTACGGTTTGACTGATTGACATGGGTACAGAAACGGAAATAGGGATAAAAGTATTTTATTCCGGAAAAATCGACATTGCCCGATAAAGTAGCGGTGTATAACCTAGCGCCGACAATAGTCACGGATAACAGATATTTAGTACTACTTACATAATTTAATAAGTAGGTACGTATTAGAGATCTTTGCTTGCGCCTAAGCACAACAATAAAATAGATAAGATAGGTTGTGTCTGGTTTCTTTTTCTTTTGCGTATCCATGTAAGAGACCTTTGCCCATTCTGCCAAATAAAGAAGAGCGTGAAAGGTTGCGTGCGTTTTTTTGTCCTGCGGGCTTAGCACGCGAGGTGAGGATTATACATCAAAATTCGTCAAACGAGATTTAGTGTCAAATATGTCTATTCCATATTCTAACGTAAGAGTAAACGTTTAAGGTTTTAAATAAAAGTGTAATTTGTGTGACTTGAGTCCTTTTATTACTAAGCATCTTGAAGTGGGATTTAATGTCATGTGTCATTTTCGGTATTGCTAATTGACACTAATTCATGGATAACGTCAAATCTGACAGTAAATCTCGCCTCGCGTGCTAAGCCCGCTGTTATAATTATTTATATTCTTTTATTTAAGTAATTGTGTGTGTGTATGATTTCATCTGATAGTTCTAACGGAAGACCAGCGCTTATTTTAATGTATGCATTACGCTGAGTTGGTTCCATTTCGTGACTAGGTACATTATTTTTGTGCGTATTACCTACTCTGTCCTATGTTATTTATTATTCGTCACGAATAAATGTTTTCCTTTCTTTTTTCTTTGACAAAGTTACTCTACCGTTAAAATAGTACAAAAACTTTAATATTTAACTAAAAGTAATGTATTTATTTTTTTATTAACTTTCAGAGAGTAAAAAGAATCTTTTGTAACTTTAGCACGAACGTTTCAATATTACACCACGTTTTCGAATATTTTTTTCTATTTGTAATGTGAACTAAACTTTACAAAATCTATTCGTTGTACGAACCACTGAGACAGACTCACGTTTCCATACATTTTTTAACGTTATTTTCTACCTTGACTACTCGATGACGATACAATAGTCAACGTCAACTCAACGTGCTAGCTAATACTAAATAAAATGCCATTCCTTGTTCCCAATGCCATAAAAAATTCCTTGATAACGCGGCTTGCTTCTATCAAAGAAAAACGTCGTACAGTACAGTTAGTTAGGTACAGTTTCACAGCATGACTACATTTTAATATCATTGAAAAAATAATAACTCTATGTTTTAGAGTCAATAATGGCATCAACCGTAAAATAAACGGTCGTTTAACTCTGGTTCATACACAACGTCAACATTTAAAACCCCTTATTAAAATCTAGGACAAAGTGTCACGCAACTCAACCATAGTTTAAATATTGCAGAATGTTCAGTGATCAAATTTAACGCGCAGCCTAGCAGTCAAAATGTTAATTTAACATTTCATTCGGTTCAAGACATGTCACGACAGGTTCATAAACTTGTTACGAGGATTTGAGTGGAATTGACTGCCTGTTTGTTTCTATTCTCATTAATTCTTGCCCTTGGGGTTTCGTTGGGGTTTGATGAATATTGATCTTGCACTGAATTAACAATGGAATGAATTTCAAACTATGCGAAGTCGGTAATGAATAGGACTGTTTAGTTCCAAGATTGCGATATAAGGTTTAAATTGGATGAAATTCAGAAAAGATAACACTGGTATTATAAAGTTTTTAATATTGAGTGGATAAGTAATTGAATAGTTATGATTTAAGAATAAAATGTTGTTTTCGTACGCCATTGAAACATTTTGCTAAGAAAGTGGTTCAGCCGTTTTTCTATCGTTGTGTTTTTTATGCAATTAAGTAATGTAAGAGGTATCTAACATAATATCGTAATTTTTTATTGATGGGAATATGTTTAAAACTAAAAATACGGATGTTAAAAGTGATAAGAACCCTAATGATTATGTTGATAAGAAAATGTTAAAATGAGAGTATGTTACTTTTCTCTAAAAATTTTAATGACCGAGGTAGGGGTTGTAGTTGCTGAAGTAATTAGGCACGACGACGAGCGAAGTGGAGGAGTGTTAGGTTGAAGGACCAACCTGTTGGCGTTATGCCAAAGTGTCAAAATTTACAGCTTCCAAGCCTTCTCTCTCGGCCATTAAAAGTTTTTCAAGTAATATACTTCTTTGACCGGTTCACTAAATGTTTTACCAAATCATCATTTGACAAAACTGTATCATTTTACAAACTTTAATTCAGCAAAGAGATACTTCCCGCCGCATTACTTAACAATTTTTTGTGGTCAAAAGTCTAACCTAATTTATTTAACAAGCTCATTTTAACCTATGTAATATGTAATGGTTTGAGCACAAACAAGTTTTTGCGAAATGAAAGTTTGTCAAATGATGATTTATTGGTTAAAAGTCAGGATACCTCTTTGACCATACAGGGAAATATGTATCTTTTTAATTATGGTAGATTATTCCCTGTTATTTACTGAGCGGCAACAAAACAAATCGAAAGAGATGCATACATATCTTTGGAATTTGTTTGTTGTATTGCATGCTTCATAAAGCATGCCACGATTCTTGGCGCTACCAGCTCCCGCTCTCCGCTACCGTAGCTGCCACTGCGCAAAATCATAGCCTAGGCCGTGCGACCAACTTTTAATATATTATGTGTCTCTTTTATTGGCACAGGATCTATAATCTTTTGTTTCGACAAACTAGTGGAAAGAGTTCTCGCCGGCAGTGTGAATAGCCAGCGATCAACTAATAATGTATGTCTCTTTTATTCACACAGGATCTATATCTTTTGTTTCGACAAACTAGTGGAAAGAGTTCTCGCCGGCAGTGTGAACAGCAAGCCATGAACTATCAATGTATGTATCTCTTTTATTGACACGGGATCTATATCTTTTGTTTCGACAAACTAGTGGAAAGAGTTCTCGCTGGCAGTGTGAACAGCCAGCGATCAACTAATAATGTATGTGTCTCTTTTATTGACGCTGGATCGCGCATCTTTTGTTCGTTTCTTGAGCGAGAAAATAGTCGATAGCTACGCTTTCTCGACGGCTGTGGGACAAGTGCCTAAGAGCGGCCGCACATTGAGCCACTAGTGGCGACCACATTAGAACGACTAGTGGCCGCCACAAGTTGCGGACGCGTTTCTCCATACATTTTGTATAGCATCGGCGCACACCGTGCGTTTGAGTGGCCGCGTCCGAGCCACAAGCTGCGGGAGTCGACCGCGCTTGCTACTTGTGGCCGCGTTTTGTCGTTCGACTCGTGCGCACACACGACCACATGAACAATGTATTCTAGCCACTAGTGGCTGCTAGTAGTGGCCGCATCCAGCCACCAGTGGCTGCCACTGGTGGCGGCGTGCAGTGGTCTCACTGAACCACTGATGGTCGCGTTTAAGTGGCGGCGACTGGTGGTCTAATGTGCGGGGGCTCTAAGTGTACGGCCTGAGTGGACGCTCGAAGCGGGGCGTTTAGCGGGGCGGGCAGCGTCGCGGGCAAGCGTCAACCATACTAAACTTGTGCAGCGTCCACTCAGGACACCAGTATGGGTTTCATTTGTTCAACATGCCCTGCCTCGCTGCCCGCCCGACTCGAGCGTCGACTCAGGCCTTAGCCTTAGGCATGATCATTACGCGAACTGAAAAATTGCGTTTCGCATTTGAAATTACAGGGTAGAAATGATTTCTCTTGACAAGTGAAGTCCTGATTGATTTTTAATGCTATCCTCGGGGTGTAATTTACTCCGCCATTTCTCGGTTTTGTCTCATCAATCATTTCACTGAAAATGAAATGAAACTTTGCATTACTCTGTCAGTATAAGACGCTGGAGATAATGAAAATGGCTGTTTTAAGCGAGAAATTAATATTTTATGGTTTACACAATAAAAGGGTTGTTTCGAAATTCAGTTAGAAATGTTAAGAGATTAAACTGAAAGGGTGGAAGGAAATGAAAACGGAAAGGTAACAGAATAATCAAAGATGAAAAATGAGTTTGTGGACTTTAAGGCACGCTTTACATTTCAATGAGGAATAACCAATCATAACTCAGATTTACATATTTTTCCTAAAGGTTGGAAGGTTTTGTGATAATAAATGGACTTTGGCCTTTGTTTGACCTTATCGATGTAAAATATATTTATCACATTAATAATATTATTATTTTAAGTTAATTTTTTTCTTTTAATATTATTTATAACCGAGAAATACGTACTATCAGCCCATTGGAACCGTGACCCACCATAGAACGGTGTCACAGTGACATTATAATAGTTATTTATGTGACTGGTGCATAATAAGATCACACGAGTGTTTTAATGCCTAATTATGCGTACAGTCGCATACATAACTTTATCTACATACATATCATAAGTTTTCTACAATATGTGAGAAACCTGTATCCGTCGTTACCCTGCATCTTAATGTACCTGCATCTTAATGTTCACATTAAAGTTCAGGTCACTTATACTGTAAAGTGAACATTAAGATTCAACTACAGCGATAACCTATACTTTATTGACATGTTATACTTTAATGTTAACATTACAGTGCAACCACAGATACAGGTAACATAATGTAGGGCATTTGCTTATCGCTTCTGAACATATTATATTGAAATTATGATATGGATGTAGATAAAACAATTTGTTTGACACTTCTTACTACTTTAATGATAACGTCACTGTGCATAGTTCTATGGTGGGTCTGGATTCAATTGAGCTTATAGTATATTTACGTGTTATTTGTATGGATAGTAAACTATTAGAAGAAAGTCATTAGGCTATCTAGTTAGCGATCTAATAAAAATATGACAAAGTGGGATCTGAGACGTAGTTAAGGGAAAAGGACTCAATCCACGGAACAACCGGAAGTGGAGTTAAGTGTGCCACGATGATCCTTAGGGTAGAGACTCAGCAAAAAGAATATGGAAAATTATTGCGACAAGTTATTTTAAAATCACATCGGAACCAACCCACATCTATGGCAGGGATATTATTTTAAATCGGAAAAAAGATCCAGTCCACATTGGTTGGATCGTTACTGCTGAAAACAAGTTAGAACCAGTGTCACCTGTGTCATAAATACAAAACCATTTTTCTTAAAACGGATCCAACCCGCTTAAGTCCTAATATCTCGAAAAGTAATGAAAAACTGCGAATTATTTTTACAAATACATAATGAAAAACATTTTTTGGTCATTTTCTCTATAGTATAATTTTGTATAAAATCAATCTATCATTGTTTAAATGCTCCGTGAACTTAAAACTGCAAATTACTAGAGTGCGAGTCAGTGTGGATTGATGCCTTTTCCCTTAACTACGTCCAATTATAAATAAATAATAATAATAAATATCAGGGGACAATGTCACACCAATTGACCTAGGCCCAAACTAAGCTCTAGGTTTGTACTATGGGTACTAGACAACGATAAACATACTTATATAGATAAATATATACTTAAATACATAGAAAACATCCATGACTCAGAAACAAATATTCGCGCTCATCACACAAATATCTGCCCTTACCGGGATTTGAACCCAGGACCGCTAGCTTCGTAGGCAGGGTCACTACTAACTAGGCCAGCGCGTCGTCAACGTATAGACATGAATTTTCAAGACCTCAATTATAAGACTTCAAATTCGTTACCAACCCTGAGGAATAAGATGGAATGCCGTTATACTTACTAGTTATTTTACCGGTTATCTATAAAGGGTTAATGGATGATGGTAACGTTCCGACGGACCCTGCACAAGGTCATACCAGCCCTAAATTCCGCGAGCATTCCGCGGGTTTTCGGTTTAATCTTATTTCACATAGTTATATCTCCTAGAATCTTTATGAGAAGTATTTTAATTTATTTTTTCACGTTAACTTGAAAGAATAAATTGAAAATATTTTATTTGACTGTACAATTGGGAAATTTCAGTATTAAAACTACGCCGAGCGTATGCCGGATGTATGTACAATGACGCCATCATTATTTTATTATGTTTTCTAATAAACTAAAGTATTTTCTTGAAATCGGACGGTGCTTTTTTGTACTACAAATGAAAACACAACTTATAGGACACTAGAGGACGCCCGCGACTTCGTACGCGTGGAATTAGTTTCCCGCTACTCCTCCCATTTCTTCCCGTTGGGGGTCGATTTTCAGAAAATCCTTTCTTAGTGCTCACTTACATCATGAAAGGAACCCCTGTACCAAATTTCAAGTTTCTAGGTACAGTAGTTTCGGCTGTGCGTTGATATATAAGTCAGTCAGGTTTACCTTTTGTATATATAGATATCACATAGTTTAATAACAATTGACCTTCAAGTTATCAACTTAACGGAAAAAAGTGGCCACCTTTTCCCGTTAAGACGATTAATAAAAGGGTAATTATTGTTATTTAAGTTGGTTACGTATCATAAACTGTATTTTTACTTACGCTACAAAAAACTATCATCTGATTCCAAGGAAATTCTTTAGTTAATTAGAAAACACCCTAATAGTAATGACGGCGGCACTGGACGCTCGACGTTTGCTCGGTGCAGTCTTAAGTAAGTATAATTACGAGTACCTGAGGTCACATCACCGCAGGCAGAGTACAGTCGACAGCATAAATAAGTGATCATTTTTGTACCTTGTTACTTTAACGTCGTGTTTGAAATGTTATACAAAATTGTGAAACAATTGAAAGCGACAAGGTACATAAATAATCACCTTATTTATGCTGTTGACTGTACCTATTACCGAGACAAGGCACTCCCGTATACCCCTTGAGATAACAATCCAGATAACTCGACCAAATCACATATCACCTGCAGACAAAGCTCCTGTCATTGAGTGCCAAGGCAACATCATTGAGGCGGTTTATTATGAGAAATTAAAAGCGATGAGAGGTTATATTTTCATATTTTTGAGCACTGTGGCTTTTACAGCCTAAAATACAATTCAGATCATAGATATTTACGAAACTTACAAAAACACACATAAAAAACTAACAACACATAAAGCATTGCAAAAGCAAGCATTCACTCCAATGAGTCACCAACATCGGCGTTGAAAAAACATATACGCGAAGTGAGATAGAAAGTAAAGATGCTGTCTTTTTTCATTTACGTCCTCCAGTATAAATGCTTCTCTGTTACTTGTTGTAATAATTTTTTCGTGTCCCGTCTAGGTAATACTTACCCCCTATTCACAAACAATACTTAAAGGATTCTTCACTGAATAAACGCACTGCGTTCAATACAGCTTTGTGATTGGTCCTTTTTGACCGACCTTTTTCTTATGAGACGATTTGAACCACCCTGTGCGTTCGTGAGCAACTGTGAGACCTTATAGTGACGTTTGTGAATACTGGTGTTACTCTGTCTACGCACATCACTGATGTTACGTCTGGAAGGTATAACCCGGCTAAATATACGAATAATGTCAAACTTAATAATGTTAAACATTCCAATTCCTTAGCAGTACATGAAGAAAAACCACGCGCTCATTTCAACGACGAATTTAATCCGAACACTAATAAAAATAATACCTAGTTACGACTCAAATTAGCTTCGCACGAGTATAATGTTGCCAGCGGGAACCAATTAAAACCCGTGCGTGCGTCACGCATAATGTTGCCATGTAGAAAAATAAACTAATCAATGCAGGTGAGTAGCTTTGTGGTTTTTAAGATAAAGGAAAATAAATTAGGCCGTTATAAGCACGATTTTAATAATAAGGTAGGGGAAAATTATATTCAATCGCGGTGGAATTAGTTTAATATTATTTGTGTTTTAGTGTGTCAGGTCTTTAATTAAAAGGCATTACTCCTTTCTTTACTTGATAATATGCATTTATATAGCCTTGGGGGCCTAATATGGCTGCGTTTATTGCGTGACAAAGTGTGGATAACTCATCCGTCACCTTCTGACGCGTAAATAAGTACGAGAGTGACGGATGCTTTATCCACATTTGACACGCGATACAGACGCAGCCATACAAGGACCGCAGCTGGCCTAATATGGTAACGTTTATCGCGTGATAAAAAATGGATAAAGCATCCGTCACTCTCGTAATGTGTCAAAAAGTGACGGATGTTTTATCCACATTTTGTCACGCGATAAACGCAGCCATTATTAGGCCACTGATTAGACTTTTTTAAGATTTATTGTAGTACACTATTATATAAAGTACAGTGAAGCAATTTGATTTCTAGGCCACTTTGGACTATGTTAAAGTGACGTTGACAACCAACGTTACAGACTTCTTATGATTTGGTTTACAACGTCTCACATTGAAAAAGTCAATAGTGGCCTAGGAATCAAATTGGTTGACTGTACCTGTCTAACAGTCAACTTCATAAATATGTATACATTTCTAACACCCGTATTCACAAACAATACTTAAGGCATCCTTCACTGAGTAAACGCACTGCGTTCAATATTGCTTTGTGATTGGAACGATTTGAACCACCCTCTGCGTTCGTGAGCACTGTGAGACCTCATAGTGACGTTTGTGAATACGGGTGTAAGACACGCCTCTATACCACTGACAATCAGGTTGGTGTATAATATAATTTCCGATTCCTGGCCAATGTCCTCTATGAAGGACATTTTTGTATGGATTATTTGTTCTTAATAAAGAACATTGGGCAGAACGAGGCTCTAACAGGCTATGACCATAACTTAATATGTCAAATGCAATTAGGTTTTACCGAGTACAATAGAGCTCTAGACAAAGTATTCATAGTTAGTAATTATTCCAAACCCTCTCTTGGCAAGGTAAATAAAAAAAAAACATGGCGGAATGGAAACCGATCGAACGGGTAATACGTAATCAGATAAGTGAGCCATCTCGTTAATAATTCTGATTGGCTGTTTCATTATTGATGATAGGAAGTAGAATAGCATGTTTGAATGCTTAGTAGAACGATAGTTTACGTAGGAACTAGGCCTCTATTCCCGGCGGTATCGTATTTGTACTGTGGGCCTAGTAAAGTTGCGTCTATATGGCGTGTCAAATGTGGATAAAGCATCCGTCACTGTCGTTTTTATGAACGTGTCAAAAGGTGACGGATGCCTTATCTAAACTTTGTCACACGAAAAACGCAGCCATGTTAGGACCCCTGTAATGGTATTGTTTTTAACTTAGCTGCCACGTAAATAAATAGGAATAACTGTCAAGTAAATAGGAGCTATCATAACGTTGTCAAAGACGATATGGTTTTTAGCGCCTAGAAAAGAACCCTGCCCCCTGTTTCACCATCCTGACGATGACAGGTGACAGGTGACATTTCAGTGTACATGGCCCAGCTGATACGAATCCCACTGATTTAAAAGCTTGTTAACTTTGCAATAAACAGTGAATTGTCACCTGTCACCTATAATTGTCAAGATGGTGAAATAAGGGGCTGGTGGTATCACTTAAATTTGAATAGTATAATTATTATTATACCCGAAACCAACGTAAGTGCATGAAGAGGTTGATGAATGTGGGTAATAATAATAATAATAATAATAATAATCAAATGAAGCAAAAGTTGTATGTTTAGACCGGTGCACCTGGCGTTCTAGTCTCTGTCTACCTCAATGGGAGACAGGCGTGAAGGTATGTATATAATTATGTATGTATGTATGCATGTATAAATAATAATACAAATCACAGCTTCTTAGATTACCTTTAGATATGCACAAACGTTTTTTTAGATATATCTCAAAGTGCGAGAGGATTAAGCGATGTGTTATTGTATTATGTTTTGTAAATATCAACTTTTTATTTATCTTCATTACATTTGATCTCACGAAGACTGTTGCGAAAAAATAAGCATTGACCATATACGACGACGACGACGACTTCCTTCACGCAAACGAATGGTAGAAATCCAAGGTAAATTTGTATTTTAATACGCTTATATATATTTGTTCTCCAGTAAATAAATAAATAAATAAGGTACAGGTAATTTTGCTTGAAAAAAACAACCACACATAACTACAAAGAAACATATTATAACCTTTAAACTGTTGTGAATCGATATGAGAAACAAAAGCACTTACGCAAGTTTTTATTTATTTTCCCGTATTTTTTCACAAAATTTCCCAGGAGAGCCATGCCTTTTCCTATTTCTAATATCCGAAAACGATGACAGAACCGCACAAAAATAAAATGATTGTGTTATTTTTTCATTAATCTCTTATAATATACTACACAAAAAACAAGTTTAAAAACACTTAAGATTTACCTGTGTACCTACTAAAATTAATTAAAAAAAAATGTTTTCTAAAATCCCATCTTTTTCAGACTAATGCAAGTCATTAATTTCATAAATTAATTAAAATAAAGTTAAATTACTAAAGCATTTAACAGGTATAGTTGCCATCAAACATAGCAAGTGCTCAATAATATAAAAACAATCTCACGCAAAAATATTCAAGTAGAGTCAAGTTCAAATATTTTTTACCACTTTTATTATTCCGATGTATTAAATGGCCACTGTATGAATAAATACAACTTGTAAAAAGGAATTCTGCCTTTACTTGGCGCGATTTGAAGTATTGCTTTGTAACACGGCAGTGCTTTGCTGATAATGCTTCCAGTTTTTTGGGAACGATGCCCACTGTTAATTTATTGGATTAGTGTAGTTTTTTTTATGTACAGTCGCGGAATTTAACGTTTAGTCAGTTTTTAACACGTTTAATCTTGTTAAGGTTTGAAAGTGACTAATCTTTTCATACCGCGGCAGTACTCAAAAGTAGCTTTTCATTTTAGTACCTTCTCGCATTGATGTTGGTACTTAATTTAAACCATTTGAACTATAATATGTTAATGTGACAAGGTTCTAAATATACTAAATTCAAATGAGCGAATAAGTTAAAATAGTTTTTACTCAAGTCTAAGTTTTAGTCATGAAAAAAATCCAAAACAACGTAATTATGGACATACAGAAACAGATTATATTTTTTTATACTTGTTGTAGCTTGGGTTGGCTGGTTGCTATATAAAGTAAACTCAGGATTGAACTAACTTGGTTTAATTATTTAAGTGCACAACAATTATTACATGTTAAACCCTCGGTGGTTGATCGCAGAAGAGAGCGAACATAGGCGCGAATCGCCGTAGTCATAGACTAACTAATATAACATAGACTACTTAAGCGCTACATTCACATTTATAATCATGTAGGTTGTTGGGTTTCCAACATGCTGCCGACTTGGCAAAATAAACCTTAAGTAGTAAAATAAACGTTACTAACAAAAGACTGTCTAAAAGAAACGTTTTAAGTAACACAATACTGTTAAATAAACATGTTACAACAAAAGATAAAGACTTAATTACTTATTGAAACAATATTAAATATTGTGTTCTCATCATCAAACACTGGTGCTTAAACAACGCCATTTATTGGCAGCTTAAGAACTAAAATTATCATATTTATCATAACTGAAATTAAGTATACAACATCAGGTAATGCAAGGCACAACAGATACTTAATTTTAACTTATACATAATATAGAGCGGAAATCGTAAGTATGTAATAAAGTTTAATTATCATCGATTGGAAGTAAACATATCTTAGTTATAGACCGTCTATGAGTTTTCCCATTGGGTAACTTGACTTCTACAGCTCTCACCTTATTATCGAGACCAGGGAACAGGTTTGTGACTCTAGCCATGGGCCAATGGAGAGGCTGCGTATCATTGTCTACTAGAATTACAAGAGAACCTACTTTGACGTTAGGCATTGAAGTTTTCCATTTAGGTCTGGATTGTAGTACATTTAAATAGCTCTTACGCCAAACTTTCCAATATTGTTGATACATGTTACAGCAAATCTTCCAGAACTTTAGTCTGTTAAGAGTTACATCCGTAAGGTCCTTTTCAGGATAAGCGTTTAAGGCAGTCCCTACTAAAAAGTGACCAGGCGTCAGGTATGTATAATCGTTGATGTCAGTAGACAAAGGAGTTAGTGGTCTACTGTTCAAAATAGATTCTATTTGCGCAAGTACAGTGCAAAGCTCTTCGTAAGTAAGTACAGCTTTTAAGATTACACGTTTAAGGTGATATTTTGTACTTTTGACTGCAGCCTCCCAGAGACCACCGAAGACAGGCGAATAGCTAGGAATAAAGTGGAATTTGATTCCTTGTTGAGCTGTGTATGATTGCACCTGCCTTTGATGGTCGCTAGAGGTCTGCAGCTTGTAAAATTCAGATAATTGGTTCTTTGCGCCCTTAAATGTTGATGCATTATCGCAATAGATGTCGCTAGGCATGCCTCTCCGTGCAATAAAACGTTTCAAACAAGCTAAAAAGGCTGGTGTTGTTAAATCTGAGGTCAATTCGAGATGAATTGCCTTGGTTACAAAACACACGAACACGCAGATATAACCCTTTGAAAGCACGGCGCGCCTAACCCTCGACTGCTTGACGGGAATAGGCCCAGCGAAATCTACGCCAACTTTCTGAAAGACTCTGCACGCATTGACTCGATCGCGCGGCAAAGAACCCATTAGCTGCTGGGCTACTTGAGCCTTTAATCTGAAACAGGTTATACATTTGTTTATTATTTTCTTAATCTCACTAATACCATTTATGATCCAAAACCTTTGATTTATTGATGACAAAGTTATCTTGGGCCCCGCATGTAAGTTTTTAATGTGCTCACTATTAATAATCAATTGTGTTACTCGTGATCTATTAGGTATAATAGCCGGATGTTTTTGTGAATAGGGAATCGTTGCGCAATCCAAACGTCCGCCAATTCGTAAGAGCCCTTTATCATCAATAAATGGATTGAGAGATACAATACCGCCCTTTAAGGGTTTATTTTGTTTTAAAAATTCTATATCAGTTTTATAAAATTTTTGTTGCTCATGCTTAACAATTAACATTATCGAATTATTTAACTCCTCAGTGAGCAAATAATTATTTTTGTTACGGTTTAGCGATTTTAAATTGCTGCAAAAACGCAAAATGTAAGCAAGAACTCGTTGCATTTTATTTATATCAGAGTATTTGTCAAGGAAGTCTAAGCATAGAGAAGAATTGGCAACTGAATCTGAACACACCATAGCACTGGAGAAAGCAGAACCATCGCAGCCAGCTTTCAACTCTGGTAAGTCTTTAGAGACATTAATGTGGGTACCATCGGGCAGTACATACGTGCTATCATGCAGGAAGCTGGGACCCTCCCACCATAAGGAATGCTCGTGAAGTTCGTGCAGCTTCACACCTCTGCTGAGGCAATCAGCGGGATTGTCACTAGTATTGACGTACGACCAAATAAATTTATCAGTGTGTTGTAAAACAACCTTCACTCTGTTCGCAACATAGACGTTGAGTTTAGTTCGATCTGTTTTAAGCCATGCTAAAACTATTTGCGAGTCTGAGAATAGAAGTACATTATTGATATTCATCTTAAGACTCATAGTCGAGTGTACTTTTGCGACTAATCTGGCCAATAGTAGGGCGGCATTGAGCTCTAGCCTGGGCACAGTAAGCTTTTGATGTAAAGGATTTACTCTAGATTTTGAACAGAGCAAGGTTTGCTTTACATTACCTACTTTGTCGACGACGCGTAGATATACGCAGCACCCGTACGCGGCTGAACCTGCAGCATCTGCAAAACCTACTAGTTGCACAGATTTGTTGAAATCAGAGTCTGGCATGACGTTTCTATTAATGTTTATAGGTCGCATTATAGACAAACTTTCGTAAAATTCCAACCAGAGCCTTTCTAACTCGTTAGTCAAACAAGAGTCCCATCCCATTTTGGTCGACCATAGTTTTTGAATTATTAATTTCGCAGACACAATGATTGGTCCGACTAGACCTAAAGGGTCATAGAATTTTGCTATGTGACTCAGTATCTCGCGTTTCGTTTTGGGAATGCTCTGTGTTGAACTAGGACTAGTTATATTGATTGTATCTGTCTTTGTGTTGTATGACACACCTAGTGTCTTGAGACAGTAGTTTTGCTTTTGTAGGTCAGCTTCGTCAAAGTGCTGTTTGTCAATCGGTATATCCTGCAATACTTGAGCACAGTTTGAAGACCACTTGTGTGCCTCAAATCCTCCCAGTTCAAGAAGTTGAATCAGCTGTGTTTTCATTTCATTTAGTGATTCTAATGAGTTGCTGGAGACTAATATGTCATCACAGTAAGCTTGATTGCGGAGAATAAATGATGCAGCAGGAAACTCGTATTGATATCTTATTGCTAACTCCGTTAAGCAACGGGTTGCTAAGAAAGTGGAGCATTTGAGTCCATACGTGACCGTATTTAATTGTATGCATTTAATGTCTTCATCTGTGGAGTCTCTCCACAAGATGAGTTGCAAAGACCTGTATTTAGGATCAAGACTTATAGCCCGAAACATGTTTTTTAAATCGGTGCTGAAGACATATCCACCTGTGCGGAATAATAACAGTATGTCGAACAGCTCTTTTTGCGTTACTGCGCCATTTAATAAAATATCGTTAAGCGAGCGATGTAACCTCGTCAACATAGACCCGTCAAAAACTACTCTACACTTAGTGGTCTTTTTATCGAGTCGTACCACAGCATGGTGCGGCAGAAAGAACACTGGATCTTTAGTGAGGTCGTATTGGTCTATGTTTATGAATGAACCATGGCCTAATGCCACATATTGATGAATGAAATCTTTATATTGTTCAAACAACTCTGGTTCTTTTTTAAATCGTTTTTCCAAGTTGTAAAATCTTTGCAGTGCTTGGTTAAATGAATCACCTATCGTTTCATTAACTTGATTTAGTGGCACCTTTAACGGCAAAGCTACTTGAAACTTTTTGTCTTTCAAAACTACAGACTCTTGAAAGAATTGTTCGCTTAGATCAACTTCAGGACCTTTCTCTGGGAAGATTTCAGGCACACATTCGGTTTCCCAAAATTTAGAAACTGTATTGTTAATATCTGAGTCACATTGCTGACAAAATAAATTTACTTGATTTTGTTTAGAATGACACTGGTTTGGAAGGGTACCTGCCACAACATAGCCAAATTGTGTGTTCAGTAAGTATGGCTGTTGACTGCATGCACTGGTTGTTGACTCCGCTGACTGCTGGCTGCTAGGTTGGCTGCATACTCCCTCAGGCTGGGGTAGCAGGACCTGGAAAAACACATCGGCAGCCATTAGTATGTGTATATTACTTGGCACATCAAAATCTGCATCAGCCAGTTTAATATTGGTGGGCAATGCAATGTTTTCCCTGTCAACTCGTTGTTGTGGAAGCTTTGATGTTATTTGATCTAAGACATAGCATGTGATCGGCATTTTGAATTGTGACACAGTAGAGTGTACTTCTAGTTGCACATACTGCCTTATGGTGCTGTGGGCATTACCTATACCAATGATATTTGTATTTACATTCTTAGGTTTTAAATCTAGGAGCCTTACTAGTTCTGTTGTGGCAAAGGAAGATTGTGAGCCACTGTCCAGCAGCGCCTTTACAAGTACTTCAGTACCGTTGGACATGATTAGCTTGACTCGAACAGTTGGTAAGAGGACCTGTGTGGAAGAATGTTTAGACACCATGGTGACAGATGGCATTGGCTGTTGCTCGCTGTGCAAGAGTGTATTATGATTTCCCTTACAAGTGCTACATTTAAAATGGAATCGGCACTTATTTTTGTGGTTATTTAAACAGATTGTGCACAGATTTCTATCTGCTGCAAACTTTAAACGCTCATTGGCGTGTAACAACTTAAATTTATCACAAGCAAATAATTTGTGTTCTGACTTACAGTATAAGCATGAAGCAATTGCAGCTATATTAGCCGCAGATGTAGGCCTTTTGTTGTACTGCTGAGTCTGCTGCCGTTCGAAGCGTTGAGCCGGCTCGTAGCGCTGCTGCTGATCGAAACGCTGCTGTTGCGGCCCGCGAGCTGCAGGTTCTGCATTTTCCAGCGCTAAGGCTCGCTGCTCTAAATGTTCAAAAAATTGCTTTAACGTAGGTTCCCTATCAGCTTGACGACCTAGTTGATATTCCCTATTGGTATATGAATCAAGCTTTCTTGTCAAAATACATAAGATAATAGCGTCCCATTTGTCAATAGGTTGACCTAAGTTTTTGAGTGCAACGAGTTCCTGTTTACTAATGCATACAAAATTTCTGATATTAGCAGCACTAGATTTTGTTACACATGGAAGATCTAAAAGATTACTTATATGTTCATTGCTGATTCTAAACTTATTGTCATAACGTTCTTTTAAGATTTTCATTGATTCGCTATAACTTTCACTTACTAACGGCAAGTTTTTTATTAATTCGTAGGGTTCGTCTGACAAATAGCTGCGTAAATAATACAATTTCTGTATGGGCTCCAGAGATGTATCGTTATCAATTAATGATTCGTATAAACCTATGAAGGTTTTATATTCATTACACTTACCGCTAAACTTGGGTATCGTTATAGTCGGTAATTTAGTCTTAGATGAAGCGGTTGGACGCGTATCGGACAGTCCTTGTGCTCGATCCATGAGTTCGCGCAGAGTAACCTGGGCCCGCATGTATTGGTCCTCATAAGTACCTGAATCGTCGTCGTCGAGTATCTCCATGTTGAACTCTTCGTATTTCTTAAACAGTGACATAAGACGCTCTTGTTTCACAATTATCTCGTGCTTCGTCAAGCACTCTGGAGAATTATGAAGCGACGCGAAGAACTTAGTAAGCGCTCCTTTCACGTGGCCACGCCTTGCCACGAGAGTGGCCTTTTTGTCTGCCGTTGTCTCATCGGTCGCCATTTAGTCAGCATGAACGAACGACGATCTTAAAATTTAGCTATAACTGAATAGGCACTTGTGTAACACAAATTAACTGAAATGAAACAAAAAGAACGAACACGGGAACAACGTTTTGTGGAATCGAAGTGAAGTGGAGTGGAGTGAAGTTAGCTGAGACTCGTACGCACGGCGGCGTTTGTCGCTCTCGTTCACTCTTGCGCACGCGGGGCTTGACTCGACGCGATGCGTGTTTTTGTCTCGCTCACTTTGAAAGCTCTTGCGGGAAAGTGAGGTGACGCTAAAATGGCGTCTTGATGGCTGCTTCCGATGCAATAGAATTGATGTCGTGGCACTTTGTTTTAATTCTTGAATCCTAATAATCTGCTTACTTTATAATTATTGTTGTTCGAAGGACCATGTTGTAGCTTGGGTTGGCTGGTTGCTATATAAAGTAAACTCAGGATTGAACTAACTTGGTTTAATTATTTAAGTGCACAACAATTATTACATGTTAAACCCTCGGTGGTTGATCGCAGAAGAGAGCGAACATAGGCGCGAATCGCCGTAGTCATAGACTAACTAATATAACATAAGACTACTTAAGCGCTACATTCACATTTATAATCATGTAGGTTGTTGGGTTTCCAACAATACTGGTGAATAAATTTCAGTTACAAATGCGTTGCTAACTCTCAGATAATCATGGAATAATGTTGTGTTTATTTGAAATTTTATGAAAATACGCAATTCAATTAAAAAAATAATCATAGAACGCGTCTAGTTGTATGACCGGCTATTATTCCCTTTAAAAAATACTCCGGTATATCATTTCGTTTTGTAATTTTAAGTGCAGGCATTTTTTAATGCGCTGTTTCAAAATGTCCTCATTTATAAAAAAAGGATGCTCGCGACTTAATATGCGAAGATTTAATTCCTCGCTACTTTCCCTATATTTTTTGGGGGTCGATTTTCGGAAAATCCTTTCTTAATGCACCCCTACGGTACCCAAGGAATACTCCCTCTAAATTTCAAGTCCCTAGGTCCAGCGGTTTAGGATGCGGTTTGTCTGACAGTCAGTCACTCAGTCACTATACAGTACTGTTCTAGATATTTATATATACAGGGTGTCCGAGATATAGTTGGACTTCCTTACAGGGCTGGATAGTTCAAATCAGGAGTGTTGAAAATATGCTTATTCATGCATTGTAAAAATCGCACGGAAAACGAGATATCTCAACTTTTCAACATTTCGGAAATGCTATACCCTGGTTCACCATTTTCCATGCCACGACCATAGTTATAAAAAAAAACAGTTTCGTTTACTGTGATTGAAAGCTGATTAAATTTGCTTTAAGACCCTTCTAACAATATTAATAAATAATCAGATTTTTTTTTGTTAATCAAGTCTAATTTAAAGTTTCTAAATCTGAGTTTTTCTTCCGCCAAGTTTGACATCGCACGGTGTAAAAAAAATGTACGAAGACCTGGGGGGTTATTATGACATAGCTATGCAGTTCATTTTGCGGCGAGAGTAAAGGACAGAGCTATAGCAGTTGTATAGCTCTGTCCTTTTCTCCCAGCGTAAACTGAACTGCATTGCTGTGTCATATTAACCCCCCTGTAGTGCTTCATTTTTTAAATTTGCTTTTTTAATAGATTCCAAAATGGTATCACATTTGAGATTATAGATTGTAGCAGCGAAGTTATTATTTAGTATATCCAACAAAGACTGAATTCTATCAAACTATCGAACTAGCTATCCAGCCCTGTAAAGCAGTCCACCATATCCCGGTTACCCTGTATGTACACAAAATAAAGGTGTGTTTTTCCTAAATTATTCAAGTTCCAACATTTCTGAAGTACTTAAGCTACCAGCCTCCTCTCAAATCACATCCAAACTCTCGCACACTCGTCGGCATCTCGACTAACTTCACTAATGACGTCATAAGATAGATGTTTGCGATGTATCAAGGAGCTGAAGCAAGTGAGGGTCTCATAGCGATAACGGGAGGAAAACTGTCTGAAGATAAAATAAGGACCACTTTACAATCAAGACAAATCTAAAGACTTCTCATAATAATATGTCAATATCCATTGAGCCGTTTAAGGTGCAGGGTAGTGATTCTCTCAAAAGCAAAGGTGAGCGAATGCAGGAGTGAATGTCCAAGCGGCGAGTTTAAGTAGTTCCGTCCGAGCGAGCAAAACACATTTTAGCGCGTGGATTCTCCGGCCTTATACGTTCGAGAAGCCATGCTGCCAAATTGAATACACGCGCTGAAATGTGTTTTATTCGCTTTGACGGGACTACTTAAACTCGCCGCTTGGACATTCACTCCTGCGTTCGCTCACCTTTGCTTTTGAAAGAATCACTACCCAGAACGTGCCAAAGAATAGACAGAAAATCCAAAAACGAACCCTCCTTGTAAGTGTAGACTTACGACCTAATTAAATATAATGCTGAAAACTGAACAAAAAACTTTTTTTTTGGCAGCTTTATCATAGCGAATATGCGTGGATTTTTTAAATCGCATATTTCTCAACAAAATATGAAAATACTGTAAAATAGATCACCAAACGTGATATATAAAAATTAAAACCAGCCAAGAAATATATATGATATAAAACTTTTTAACAAAAAAATTAAACCGCTGAAAAAAGAAAACTGAAAAGCAAAAAATAAAACAGAGCCTTTTAAGTCTAACTAAGCTCCTACACTAATGTTAATACCTTAATAAATAATTTTGAGTCGGCGCCAAACAAACACACAAGCAAATTAACTATTTCGTAAAGTAAAATGATGTATGTGTGTGATGGTATGTACTACCTCCTGAGTGGTTTGAAGTCGGTGCCTGCCATGCTTGTTTGTTTGTTTGGCGCCGACTCAAAATTATTTATTAAGGTATTAACATTAGTGTAGGAGCTTAGTTAGACTTAAAAGGCTCTGTTTTATTTTTTGCTTTTCAGTTTTCTTTTTTCGGCGGTTTAATTTTTTTGTTAAAAAGTTTTATTTTTCACTTTTCAGTTTTTTTTCTCTGTTAATAGATAATTATTCTTTGATTACTTACTTTAACTATTCATTGTTTCGCTACAAACCACAACCGTGTCTATACAATTCGTTCCATAGACGACTCTCGTGAAGTTGCTACCTATGGGAAGAAACCTCCCGATAATGTTGTTCCAAAAGATGTGAACAACTGTGGCGGTCTTTTGTCTGAGCTAAAATTAGCTACCGAATCCCGTGTCATGCTTAAAGGTAACATATCACCTATAACATATACCTGTGGGCCTCGTCAATGGTGTTTTTTTTTTCTTAATTAGTGGCTTTCACTCCTTGTTTTAACAAGGTGTATTTCGCCAGTATCGAGTTTTAGACAATCGCCATGGACTTATTAGAGAAACAAGTCCATGGATATCACACGCGAGGACAATTGTTCGGTTAAAGAGATTTACTCTGGTGGACTAAACAGAAACACATGGGGGTTAGCTACAACAACAACATGGGAACAACACTTGATAAAGCTGTAATCGACCTCGGAAAGAAACTAACTTTTTGCCAAGGGGCAGGTTTATGTTGCACTTAGTATAGTTAAACTACCTACTTGAAGGTATCTGAGTTAGAGCGAAATAAGTTAGGTATTACAAAAGCCACACGATGAACGAGCTTTAGCAGAAATGCAGAAACTGAGAGGTTTACACACTACACACAATTACGTCGCAATAGGTTTGTTACACTCTGATTAATAATTTAAAAACCTTAGTTTCCAATCAAATAAGGGCTTCCCTCGACAGCCTTCCAACTCCATCAAACCCCATCATCAGACCCTCGATGGTAGTCATAATCCGTGCATCATACTTAAGTTAGGTATAAAGTTCTCATTAAGATGCATGAATAAGAGAAATCACGAGGTAGCTGCTGTAATCCGTTGAAGAGTTCCCTCATCTGTCTTCCGTCTCAGTTATCAGATCAACATCAAGTCTCCGTCATGTTGTAGTGTCAATAGAATTACATTTTTATGTGTGCTAAGTTTGAACATAATCGGTTCACAGAAGGGGGGGGGGGGGGGAGTTCCAAATTAAATGGGAGCAACTTCAAAGTATACCCTTATACCTTAGTTTCCGAACAAATAAGGGCTTCCCTCGAGAGCCTTCCAACTCCATCATCAAACCCCATCATCAGACCCTCGATGGTAGTCATAATCCGTGCATCATACTTAAGTTAGGTATAGAGTTCTCATTAAGATGCATGAATAAGAGAAATCACGAGGTAGCTGCTGTAATCCATGGAAGAGTTCCCTCATCTATCTTCCGTCTCAGTTATCAGATCAACATCAAGTCTCCGTCATGTTGTAGTGTCAATAGAATTACATATGTGTGCTAAGTTTGAACATAATCGGTTCACAGATAAAAATTCATGGGGTCAACTAACAATTCCTATATTTCTACCATTGACGGAGGGGGGGGGGGGAGTTCCAAATTAAATGGGAGCAACTTCAAAGTATACCCTTATACCTTAGTTTCCGAACAAATAAGGGCTTCCCTCGACAGCCTTCCAACTCCATCATCAAACCCCATCATCATACCCTCGATGGTAGTCATAATCCGTGCATCATACATAAGTTAGGTATAAAGTTCACATTGAGATGCATGAATAAGAGAAATCACGAGGTAGCTGCTGTAATCCGTTGAAGATTTCCCTCATCTGTCTTCCGTCTCAGTTATCAGATCAACATCAAGTCTCCGTCATGTTGTAGTGTCATTAGAATTACATATGTGTGCTAAGTTTGAACATAATCGGTTCACAGAAGGAAATTCATGGGATCAACTATGAATCCCTATATTTCTACCAATGACGGAGGGGGGGGAGTTCCAAATTAAATGGGAGCAATTTCAAAGTATACTCTATCCAATAAAAAAAGAATTATTGAAATCAGACAACTCAGTAAAAAGTTATGCGTGATCAACCATGGTAGCCATAGTAGCCATTTGTGGTCTTCATCATCAGTTCCACTTCACCAAATGATACTTTCTGAATGAAAATGCTGGATTTGTTACTAAAAATACTAAAATCGCTATATGTATGCATTTAATATTCGAAGAGTTCCCTCAATTCCTCACGGATCCCTTCATCAGATTCAGTTTTGGTGACAATGGGACCACCTCGGAAGTATACTCTATCAAACGCAAAAAGAATTTTTTAAATCGGAACGCGCTGTGAAAAGTTATGCGTGATCATACATAAAAAAAAAAAATATATACGCGTCGACTTGAGAACCTCCTCCGTTTTTTTTCGTCGGTTAAAAAGCATTTTAAACTGCTAATTAGACAGCAATTAGACAGAAGAGATCCGATTTGCACTGTGACGTAATGTAACACGTCGGCCATATAAACTCCATGTTAAATTCTGTTTTGCTAGAAAGAGATAGGAACAAATATTTGTCGTCTTATATTTTGGTTATTTTAATAGCTATTAAAAAAATGATTTTTTTCAACTGTTTGTCACATGAATCAGCTTTTTTTTAAGATTTGAAAAGAAATCATGAATATTTCCTATTCCGTCGAAACGTTTTCACTTATGCCATACCCCTCGCATATATCGCGACGTGTACAGTGAAATAGCTCTTGAAACGACCTAAGAATTTGTATTTGTCCTTTACTTGCTCTCAAAATATCATTTAACATGTTATCGTACTGTAAACGATATGATTTAAAAAAAAACTTGACGATAATGACAGTCGAGTTAAAACAATACGATTACGTATCAAAAGTAATATAGTTTAACAAATAGAATTAGGCCTCTACAAAGAAAAAACAAAATTCAAAATTTTTAATTCAGTAAATGAGGCCACATCGTCCTATCCTACGATAACAGCCACAATTGCAAAATGCTTACTTTTCAGGAGAAGCATTTTTCTGTTTATTTTAAAAGAAAACTAAAAAATATGTAAAGGGTGTAGCGGGATAAGCCTTCAAAAATTGCCCCCAAAGCTTTGAGTTCAAAACTACTATCAGTTGATGCCCCGTCAAATGAAAATAATTCATACCAATTTTTAACCCTCTACTGCCACCTGGAACCCCACGACATTCATTTAACCCTAAAACGTTTTTATTTATTTTCTCAAAAAGTATAAAAAGGAGAATTGTCAAATTTTGCACAAATGTTGATGTGATCAATATAAACAATCAAAAAAAAAATGAGCCCTCTACTTACTTATTTTCCTAGAAAAAAACCTAAATTAAAAATTAAAACATCCTGTATAACAATTCAGGCTCGTTGTACTAACACCATTTTTTTACTAAATATTAACCAACTACCTATCTACATAATATGTAAGTTTCATGTAATTAACAAAGGTGGAACAGTGTGAAAATATAGGTATTGTTCAGTACGTACCATGTATGTAACACGCTTACGGTGACGACATTAGTAAAAGATATCGGCCCGCCAACCGGGAAGCCATCCGTAATCGATCTTTTTTAATTTGCTACGATTAATGAAACTCATTAATACATATTTGAACAAATGTTTCTGTTTATTTTACTTTACCGTTTAGCAAAAAGGTACTACTTAGGGTACTCAGCATTTTACGTAAGTTTATTTGAAGACTAAATATAGGATGTATTTTAGGTTAGTTAGTAGTTAGCTACTTATAATTAGTTTGTTGTCATAAACTCGAATTTATATTACTAAAAATAAATAAACAGAAACACTTGTTCAAATAGGGGTACACTACATAATCTCGAAATATTTTTTTCCGAATTTGATAAACACGAATTTCAGAATTCCGATTTTGAAATTACCGAATCATCACTATTCCGAATTTTATTTTCACGAAGTATCAGAATCCCGATTTGTTAAAATTCCGAATGTTTACATTTCCGAATTATTAAAATCCCGAAAAATATTTTTCCGAAAATCACTATTCCGATTATTGCTATTCCGAATCCCGAATATTCATTATTCCGAAATTTTAGCACCCCGAATTCTCTAAGATTTTTTATTTCAAATAAGCGCCTGATAAAATATTGTATGATGTTTAGCATGCTTAATGCTCAAAAACTGTACGAAATGTCCGACAAAGTCGACGGAGATCCTGTTCCACGTAGCTCAGGCGCTTCGCGCCTTGATGCAACTCTAACCTAACCTAACCTATCAAGGTAAGATGACCTAGTTTAGTTATGTGCTCGTCATCTCACCTAACTTTTGTTTCAAGTAGACTTCAATTCAATTCAAGTGGTTAGTTTCAAATTTTTCATTATCGATCTGGTTTGTGAATTTTCGGAATTATAAATTTCGTACAAAGAAAATTCGGAATCGTCAACATTCGTAAATATAATATTCGGAAAAACGTTTTCGTGATTTTAATATTCGGTAAAATTCTAGATTTTGATATTCGGCCTTATATTTTTTCGGTATTGTAAAAATTCGGAATTATGAAATTCGGTTTTTTCAAATTCGGAATTAAATAATTCGAGATTTTAAGGTGTTCCCGTTCAAATATGTATTAATGAGTTTCATTCATCTTCCTTAAACATTCGACATTAGCAAATTAAAAAAAGTTCGATTACGGATGGCTTCCCGGTTGGCGGGCCGATATCTTTTACTAATGTCGTCACCGTAAGCGTGTTACATACATGGTACGTACTGAACAATACCTATATTTTCACACTGTTCCACCTTTGTTAATTACATGAAACTTACATATTATGTAGATAGGTAGTTGGTTAATATTTAGTAAAAAAATGGTGTTAGTACAACGAGCCTGAATTGTTATACAGGATGTTTTAATTTTTAATTTAGGTTTTTTTCTAGGAAAATAAGTAAGTAGAGGGCTCATTTTTTTTTTGATTGTTTATATTGATCACATCAACATTTGTGCAAAATTTGACAATTCTCCTTTTTATACTTTTTGAGAAAATAAATAAAAACGTTTTAGGGTTAAATGAATGTCGTGGGGTTCCAGGTGGCAGTAGAGGGTTAAAAATTGGTATGAATTATTTTCATTTGACGGGGCATCAACTGATAGTAGTTTTGAACTCAAAGCTTTGGGGGCAATTTTTGAAGGCTTATCCCGCTACACCCTTTGGAATTAGATCATGTGGAATTATGTTCTAGGGTTCTACGGAAATTGGATTTACGTTCGTAATAGTATTATATAATTATATTTTGTCCCTTAAATCCTTATTCGTCGGAGTAAATAGGTGTAAGAGGGCCATTACCTACATTGTGCCTCTTATCATCGGAAAATTCACGGCCACTATTGCCCTTAGGACCAGTTTTTTAAAATCGCGCTTCGAATATATATTTGTCACTTAAGTAAAAATACTTAATTTTAGTAGAGCACAATATTTATTTATCACAAAATATTCAGAAGGAACAAAATGTAACAAAATATTGTTAATTTTGGAATTTATTAAATTTGCTTCGACTATCATGTTGACATCGACTGGTAATTTTTTCACGGAATGTGTCTAAAACTATATCATTTATCATCAACATTGTTTTCCGTGTTATCTTGAACAAGGATGAGGGATGGATGACGGATTTTAGTATGCGAGGTGTCATTCGATTCGTCTTAATTGTCGAAGTGCCATAGGGTTATAATATATAATGACGGTGTCCGCGAAAAAAAAAAATGGGTCTCAAATGAAAGAATCATAAATATACATACATTATAATTAATAACACTTTGATGCTCCATTGTAACATTTAGACAGGAAAAAAAAACGTATAAGTATGTTAAGTAACAAACTCCTTTTGCTAGAAATAAAGTTCCGCTTATAATTTGTAACTTGTAATAATTAATTATAACATTCTTTCATTCATAAAATCTAAAAAGAGAGAAATAAACTAAATTATTAAAAAGAATTATTAAATTTTAATACAGATTTTCTTAGTTTTTTTGTTATTTCTCAAAAACTGTAATGAACATTTTTTTCAGAATTTTTGATTAGTAAACTTCGGAGATAAAAGGGGGGGAGATGCGGGCAAGCAAGTTGTACAACTATGCCAAATTTCAAGTTGATAGCATTTGTAGTTGCTGAGAAAACCTGCTGTGACATACAGACAGACAGACAGACAGACAGACAACGAAGTCTCACCATAAGGGTTCCTTTTGTACCATTTTGGTACGGAACCCTAAAAAAAACCGACTGCAGTAAAAAACAACTGAAAAACAAAAAAACAGGCTCTGTAATCTATAAATATTAAGAGTAATGTACTTCATGATATAATTTATACTATTATATACATATAACTTGAATATTGGAAAAGGTATTGCAATCGGAGACAAGCAATGATTTACAAAAACAATTTCTTGAAAAACATGTTTGCTTTTCAATTGTTTTTTTTTATTGCAGTCGGTTTTTTTTTTTTAATAATATATTTCAGCCCTTTGTATCGGTTTTGAAATTTGGTCGTCAATTGATTGACTTGTAAGTACTGGTATTGTTTTCCACCTCTGACAAAATTTTGCGATGAACTGGTACTGTTTCAACTTCAAGCCTGCTCTTATTATCGGGTATAATCTAGAAACGTTATAAATATAATTAATCTGATAAAAGCAGTAAATTACAAAGTCTGATTTTCATTCATCTTACACTGTCCAGTTTGGCCTATATTATACTTATAATAAATAATCAACTTCTTGCTCGTTTCCAGGAGGCAAGGGAGTGTTATTTTCTCTGTAAAATAATTATAATAAAAATTAGTTTACCTTTATAATAATGTTATAAATGTGTATTTTTATCTATTTGTTGACGGTGTAACGAAGGCATGGATTGTAGTTGGTGTAGATCGATGGACGAACTAGATTTATTCGAATTTTATCTGGATGATGTCACGGTAAGAGTTTGTTAACAATAAACATCTCAGCTGAGAAAATATTAAGAATTTATAAGAACCCATTAGACAAAAACTCGTGCAAGTTCACATACTGACACAGCAAAGAAAATAACCGTTTTTAACCGACTTCAAAAAAGGAGGAGGTTATACGTTCCACTGTATGTATTTTTTTTTTTTTATGTATGTTCACCGATTACTCCGTCAATTGTGGACCGATTTTAAAAATTCTTTTTTGGTTTGATAGAGTATACTTCCGAGGTGGTCCCATTGTCAGCAAATCTGAATCTGATGAAGGGATCAGTGAGGAATTGAGGGAACTCCTCAAATATTGTATGCAAACATATAGCGATTTTAGTATTTTTAGTAACAAGTGTAGCATTTGCATTCAGAAAGTGTCACTTGGTGAAGCGGAACTGATGATGAAGACCACAGATGGCCAACGGAACTCCTCAACGGTACCGATTTCAAGGGTGGCGATAAGATATCTCGATTAAGATAGTTGAGCGACTACAACGAAGCACATTTAATTGTTTTAAAATGACTATGATTTTCCCGCGGCGTTGCTTGCGGCGAGCTTGAAATGTCTTAAAGTTTCATATATCAACTAAGAAGTGGGACTACATAAGCTTAATATGATCACTAAAAAGTGTAAAATAAAATAAATGTTTTAAAAAACAAAAAAACCGCCTTCAAAAACGCAAAAAATAACTTCTACTACTAGGTACTTAGTAGTAGGTACCTATCCTATTAGGTTAGTCCAACTGAAGTCGGCGACCACAATATTTTCAACAAAAAGCCGACTTCAGTTGGACTAACCTAATAGGATAGGTACCTACTACTAAGTACCTAGTAGTAGAAGTTATTTTTTGCGTTTTTGAAGGCGGTTTTTTTTTATTTGTCAGAAACAAGCGTTTTGTATAGTATTTAATGCCATTTTATATAGGAAAAAAGCCCCAACTGCCATTAGAGCCCAAAAAGAAAATACGCTAACGGACTACTTCAAAATTCTCAATTTTATCAATAAGCAATAAAATCATTTCAAACATTCATATAGTTTGTAAGCCACCCAAATTATATAATTAAAAAGCAAAAATTAACACAATAATAAAACAAAACACAATTTGAAAGTAGAAAAAGGACACAATCGTCATTGTGGCCACACATTTGCCATACAATGGAAATTAAGCAATTCCGTAAAATAGAGCCACAATTACCGTACGGGCTTTAATCAACGGAATATACACTACTTAATTAAATTGTGCTGGTTTCTGACATTAATTATGTTAATATGCATTATAAATATCCTTTAAAAATTCATTATAAATATTTAAAGTTGAAAAAGTACTAAATATGATTTTAATAATGACTAGGTTATTAAAATTCATTTTATTAAACTTACTTGGTACATTCCTTTTTTGTTCACCATCGTTTTTTGCCACCATTTTTATAAGTCTGCGCCTTCAACGATTTTTTTCGTTTCGAATTAACAGTAAATAAATAATAACAATTTTCCGAATATAAATTAAAACCGTTAAAAAGCCAAACCACTCAAAGCCGCTGTCCGCCGAGTAATGGAGAAACGGCGCTTGCGCCCCCTCGTCCCGCACGCGCCGCTCGGTATCGCACGGTGAAAAAGGACAGCAATATATTAATGGCTTTACTCCGCGTTGAAAGTAAGTCCAATGCAATTGTGGCTAATTGAAAAACTCAATTTACTATTGAATAAAATATGTTTAAACACAATTTCTTCATGTCATCTTATGTAACTTGAGACGTAGAATTCAATTTTACAATAAAAACAAAAAGCCACTGTGGTGATTGTGGCTCTTATCGTAGGATACGACGACATGAGGGCTCGTTTACACATCGGTAATATAAAGTGAAAATACCAGTAGAAGGTCATTAACGTGCGTACGATTTACAAAAAAACCGTAAGCATTGCGTAGAGCCGCACGTGCGTGCATGCTACGTATACATGTAGACTTGTTACGCTTTGCGTGTGCTAAATACTACATTGAAAGAAGCATGCATTCGTGCGTATACCGGGTTATTTAAAGGTAGTTACTGTCTTTTAGTGTAATGATAACGAATAAAAACAACGCATTAAAACAAAAAAATATCAGGTACAAGGTTCTATACATCCTTGTCATAGTGACAAACGTCAAATCAAAACCAACCAAATAGGTAAAATTTTACCTCTGATTTTCGCCGACAGGGTTCTATACTAGCTCGATAGTAAAAGTTGATAACCGTACATGTGCTTACAACTGTGTGATTTTGAATAATTTACTCGTCAACTTGGGTTATAAACATGACCACACCATCAATGTATTAGTACCGCATAATAATTATTATTGGCGCATGAAATAATTTATGACATCCGCGAAACTATACGATTGAATGTTACAGTTTCACATTACAGTAAACATCGAAGTGACAACATAACAAGCTAAAACGGTTTTAGGTAAGTAGTTCTATTAATTTGAAAATGTCTATTACATACAGTACAGCGGTCTCCTCTTGGGATGTGCTGGCAGATTCTTGACGTGTAGAAGTGCCCATACGGCTTACTTACTGAATAAATGTCTTTTATCTTTTAGTATAACTATATTTAATACACATTGATGCAACCGTGCAAAGTCAATTTGCCAAGAGAGCGCGCCGCCATGGATTGGAAATTGTATAATTTGATATCACAGTCGCAACGGCTCCATACTTATTTCATAACCTGGGGCCCGTTTCTCAAAAAGTATTAGGCTAATAATATTAGTGTTTTGTCTCATTTTTCAGTTTTATTTACGGGACATAACACTAATATTATTAGACTAATACTTTTTGAGAAACGGGCCCCAGCCGTATGTTTGTAACAGCAGACAATTAAATCAGTAATTTTAGTATCACATCAAACAGTAATGGATCGTCCATGCCATTATCATGATATCATTTTACGACCTTTGCGAGGCCTTGGTAACTGGGCCTAGTATATAATAATAAGTAGATATATAATGTTGTCTTTTTTAAGTATCAAACAAGTAAGTACTAGATTTTATAGCTTGTTTCATGGTCCAAGTATTTATGCCTAATTGTTAAAGACCAGAGGGCTTATTGTCTAACGCACTCGCAAAAGTAACCGGCTTCAAAGTGGAGCAATTGTTTTCATTTTGCAAATGAAAACGATCGTCATTGCGCGTGCGTTAGACAATAAGCCAGCAGGGCTTGGGAACGGTTCGAAAAATACCGGTTAATTATGGTTCTTAAGCAGGTTTTTCGTAAACGCTCGCTCGGAGCGGAATCGATTCGCGAGCGTCATGATAGCTGGGATTAACCTGAGGGCTTATTGTCTAACGCACTCGCAATCACGATCGTTTTCATTTTGAAAATCGAAGGCTTGTCTACATACAAAATGAAAACAATTGCTCCACTTTGAAGCCGGTTGCGATTGCGAGTGCGTTAGACAATAAGGCCTCTGGTATTTATGACTTTTTATTCTTGCTGCAGTTGTTTGGCATCGCGACTAAAATGATAATGCCGGCTTGACTTCAACCTGAGGAAGTAAAAATGCAACTAAAGAACTAGCTTATAGGGTAGGAAAGACGAGAAAACGATGGCAGCGGCGCGAACAAAGCGAGCGATATTAACCTTTATTTCGAGCAGAAACAGTTTTGTTTGTCTCCCTTGATCAGAACCGAAATAATATCAATTCTCTTCGAGCGTAAAACAAATGATGTTTTATATTTAAAATGGATGGCGTTTCTCACGAGCTTGTCAGAAAATTTCGAGGCTTCCGAGCCCTGTCCAAGACACAAAAAGTAGATATATTTTGAATGAAATATACTTGGAAATCTAAGCATTTTTGTCCGTCGCTTTTATTAGGTCATTCATTTAAAATCTTATTCTTACGGGTTCCAAAGGCGTTCCAAACATTCTCCTCTATAATAATACCCCAAAGTAAAAATACGTGTTCAGAAGGCATAGCTTTCTAAGAAGAAAATTTCAGCGTAATGAAAAATTCTACGAATTCTACTTTGAGTACGTGTAAGAAATAAATAGGAATAAACATGCCACCCATCGAACGAACCATACTATGCCTAAAAAGTATTGGGAAATCCTTCGAATTCTTAGTGTTACGCACTTAAGTACTGTAGAACAAATTGTATCACTTTGTTACTAATTTCTTTTGACAAGGTTCCACGGTGATTCGAATATTATACTACCATAATCAAATGAAACAATCCTGCAAATTTTAACACAAAGAAATCTTTGAAATATTTAATCGCTTTGAAAACGATAGCTGGTGAAGCCTAATATAACATTCTGAAGATGATTAAAAAACAAAAAGAAAACGTTGTATATGAAGTTCACAGATCCAGGTCTAATATTGATTTTTCTGTTCCCGTGTAAACAAGTTTTAACAAGCATACTCGTTACTTTAAAACTGGTCCGAACTGTACCTACTTGGCCAAAGTTACTACGTGACTTGGCTTGTTGCAGTGACTTGGCTTTCATTGCGTTTGATATATTTGAAGCCAAGAAACTAGGTTACAAAGGCCATATAGACAACTTGTTGTCGTTCTGAAGCTTATAAACTATCACATTGTTCCGAATTAAGCGTCGATCTGAGGGATTATTGTCTTACGCACTCGCAATCGCAACCGGCTTCAAAGTGGAGTAATTGTTTTCATTTAGTATGCAGACAAGCCTTCGATTTTCATAATGAAAACGATCGTGATTGCGAGTGCGTTAGACAATAGGCATACAAAGGGTTTATTGTCTAACGCACTCAACATCGCAACCGGCTTCAAAAGGAAACTGAAAACAATTGCGATTGCGAGTGCGTTAGGCAATAGCCCCTCTGAGGTCTTATTGTCTAACGAACTCGCAATCACGATCGTTTTCATTTTGAAAATCGAAGGCTTGTCTGTAAAAAATAAAACAATTGTTCCGCTTTGAAGCCGATTGCGATTGCGAGTGCGTAAGGCAATAGCGACACTGGTAATGCAATTTTACTTTTTAATCTCAGAATAAGTTTTTATTTCAAGTGTTATACACATTATAATTACTAATAAATCATTAATTAATTAGTTATTGATTATTATTTGTAAATATTTTTAAATGAATTGTATTGTTAATTGGTTTTATTTTTTTACGATAAAGTGTTTATTTTAAAAAGTACTCCAGTACCGTTTTTGTCTTTTCAATATTCAATTACCTTTTATATAATGTATTCGTAATGATACTGCATTTCTTTCAATTTATTCGTTTGCTGTCACTGACTTGTTCCGTGTCTATTTGCATACATCCTAATCCTTCGCAACAAGGTTGTTTATCGCCTGTTTTACACGCATGCGTGGTTAAGCTACCGCAGTGCGCGGCGCCTGTGAGACTAGAATCGTGCGGTTTCCCATTATAAAGAAATACGGAACCGTGGTTCAAATGTTTGAACCAATACTGATATTCTGAACCAAAGACGCGATGTAGTGTCGTATTTTGTAGCAAATGATCCCGCTAGGCACTGATTGTGTTAATGTTTGTATTTTTGCGAAGTGCGATGACATTCTTCGTCCCTTTTAGCTCATTAGCGGTGTACGAAAGTTCTTGGTACGACTTCGTTAGTTCTATTACGTTATGATTTATGTCTTATTCGTTACTAGGGAATTATGGATCTTGTTGTTGGAATTCACACAAATAAATCCGTCACACTCACACTAGTAGTTAGCTGGACCTTCTCTTTCACTCGTATGGATAATAATTTACAGTCTCAAGTGTTCCTTGTTTTTATAAAGGTTTCTGTGAAAGCAATATGTTTGCTTACATTTTAGTTCCCCGGGTCACCCCGTATCGATCGTACAGTTACGTTGAGCACACGACTCTCCTAGTAAATAATATAACAATATATTATTTTTCACTATAAACATATCTATTATTTATCACCCTAACCAATAGGTTATGGGCCCAGAAAATTAAATAATACAGTAAATTAAAATTTGATTAAATATAAAATAAGATAAAGAACAATTTTGAAGTGTGTAATTTTTAATAGACTTGGTGCATTAGTGCTTATTCTAAGTGAACTTTGATTGTTAGTGAAAATGGACAATCTAACATCTAAAAGAAACATTAAACCATTTAATGGGGACAAATATAGTGTGTGGAAACTTAGAATAAGAAATTTACTAAATGAACTTCAAGTGTTAAAAGTGATCGACGGTGAAGTTCCGACGACACCGGACAGTGCATGGCTCAAAAATGAGAAAGTTGCGAAGAATACATTAATTGAATATTTATCAGACTCTTTGTTAGGAATTGTAAATGAAAAAGACAGTGCAAAAGACATATTTGATAGATTAGATAGTATTTATCAGAGAAAAAGCATTGCTACGCAGTTAGCTTTCCGTAAGCGATTACTAAATTTGAAATTGCAACCTGATATAACACTACTACAACATTTTCAGTCGTTTGATGAATTAATCGTTGAATTAATAGCCGCCGGAGCAAAATTAGAAGAAGCAGATAAAATAACACATCTGTTCATGACACTTCCCAATGAATACGATGGTGTCATTACAGCTATCGAAACATTGGCTGAGGATAATCTTACACTAGGCTTTGTCAAAACAAGGCTTCTAGATCACGAAATCAAAATTATAAATGGAAGACGTGACACGAGTTTGAAAATTCTCCAAGCACAAACAAGACGTCAAGAAAGTTTCAAGCAAAGAAATGTATATTTGAATAAAAACTCAAATAGAGTTAATAAAAACCCATATAGACCGAATGACCATAAATTGAAGAGCATTAAGTGCCATTGTTGTGGAAGAAAGGGCCATTTTCAAAAGGACTGTTATTATAATAAATCGTCAAGCAAAAAAGATCCACGTCAATGGGACAAAAACAATAGAACAGTTCAAACTGTTAACACAACGGGACCGGAAAGTACTCAGATGTCGGGTTTTGCTTTTATGGCCGGAGATCATAGCAGTACACAGGAAGGCCAAAATGGCATAACATTTATACTGGATTCCGGAGCCTCTGACCATCTAATAAATAGAGAGGATTTAGCACAATATTTTGAAAATTTGCAAATACCAGTTAAAATTTCAGTTGCTAAAAATGGAACCTTCATTCAGGCAACGAAAAAAGGCAATATTGCTGTTATCAGTAATTTTGGAATTAAGGGAATGCTGCGAGATGTACTCTTCTGCCCAGATATTCCGTACAACTTGCTTTCGGTAAAGAAGATGCAGCAAGCTGGAATGACTATTGTATTTAACCATGATGGTACAGTTGAAATCTTCAACCAGGGTAAGGTGTTAACAAAGGGTGAGTCTTTGAACAATTTAATTGGTATACATTTTCTGGTTGAGAAATGTGCTTTAAATACTGACAGCTCATCGAATAGAGTCGTAAAAAATAGTTACGAAATATGGCATCAAAGACTTGGTCATATTGGCAAATCTAAGTTTGCACAGATAAAAAGCAAACAATTGTTTTCTGATTTTGAGCAATTGAATAATATTACGATTAGTGATAAAATATGTGAAGCTTGTATAAATGGAAAACAAGCATGTTTGCCATTTAATAAATTGAAATCTAAAGCCATAAAACGACCTCTATTCAATGTGCATACAGATGTTTGCGGTCCGATCACTCCTTCAACACTTGATAGCAAAAACTACTTTGTGATTTTTGTCGATGAATTTACCCACTACACTGTGACATACTTAATAGCCCATAAATCAGATGTTTTTGCTGTATTTCAAGATTATGTTGCAAAATCTGAAGCTCATTTTAATTTGAGATTTGTCAATTTATATTGTGACAATGGTGGTGAATATTTATCAAATGAAATGAAACAGTTTTGTGTGCAAAAAGGTATAAGCTACCACTTAACAGTGCCTCATACGCCAGCATTAAATGGCATTGCTGAACGTATGATACGAACAATAACAGAACGAAGTCGTGCCATGGTATCTGGTGCAAAACTTGACAAAACGTTCTGGGGTGAAGCTGTTTTAACAGCTACGTATTTAATTAATATAAGCCCTACAAAAGCACTGAAAACAGATAACACACCGTTTGAGCTGTGGCATAGTAAGATGCCTATTCTTAAATACTTAAAGGTATTCGGTTCAACTGTTTATTTTGTAAACAAAACAAGAAAAACCAAGTTTGATGAAAAGTCGTTAAAAGGTATATTGGTTGGTTATGAACCGAATGGCTATAAGGTGTGGGATGTGGTAAATGAAAAGTTTGTAAAAGTCAGAGATGTGATAGTGGATGAGATTAATTTCTTATCTAGCAGGCCGTTGAAGCCTGGCGGTATTATTTCGGATAATAACCGTAAATCTGACGGGCACTCTTTAAAGAAGATGTGCATAAAATCTGATGTGGCAAAATCAGATGATTATAAACAAACAGGCAGAGTTTCTGCACCATTAGGTCCACCACCTAATAAATCTGTAAGTGAAACAGATGAGCACAATCACTGTGATTCATTTCAAAATGAATTGTCAAAGTCTCAAAATGAATTGATTAGTGAGAATGATCTGAGAAGGCGTGATAGGATTAAAAACATGCCTAGAGTACCGTATAATGAAACTGATGATGATATTTCTGTTAACTATTTGTGTGCAACGTCTATAGTTTGCAAAATACCGACATGTTATAATGAGATTGAAACCAGGGATGATAAGCATTTATGGGAAAGTGCGATAAAAGAGGAAATAAATTCACTTATTGAAAATGAAACTTGGACACTTGTACAAAAACCCGTAAACAGAAATATTGTCGATTGTAAATGGGTATTTACAATTAAAAATGATGAGTTTGGAAAACCTCTGAAATATAAGGCACGTTTAGTAGCGCGCGGTTTTAGTCAAGAATATTTAATTGATTATAATGAAACATTTGCCCCTGTTGCAAGAATTACGAGTTTTAGATTGATATTAGCCTTTGCAAATCAATTTAAATTGCTTGTTCACCATATGGATGTTAAAACGGCATTTTTAAATGGGAAATTAAAGGAAGAAATATTTATGAAAATTCCTGAGGGAATCCCATGTGCAGGCAATCAGGTCTGCAAATTAAATAAGTCGTTATACGGTTTAAAACAGTCTGCACGTTGTTGGTTTCAAATGTTTGAACAAGCGTTAATAGAAAAGGGTTTTCGATACTCATCAGCTGATCGATGCATTTACATTTTAGATGCGGGTGATATAATGAAAAATATTTACGTAGTGCTTTATGTTGATGATCTGGTTATTTCAACTGCAGATATAAATACCATGAATGCTTTTAAAAAGTACTTGATGAATATGTTTAAAATGGTAGACTTAAAAGAAATAAGATGTTTCCTGGGAATTCGGATCGAAAGAACCGATAACAAAATCACTTTAGACCAGGAACTGTACATAAAAACTGTTTTAGAAAAGTTTAACATGAGTGACTGTAAACCTGTTAGCACACCCTTGGAAAGTAAAGTAGATTACAATGAGTTAAATTCGTGTGAAACAACTGAAGCCCCTTGTAGAAATCTTATCGGTTGTTTGATGTATATTATGGTTTGTACTCGACCTGACATAAGTTTTGCTGTGAACTTGTTGAGTAGATTTACGAACAAAAACAACCATAAACTATGGTCACACTTGAAAAGATTGTTACGGTACTTAAAAGGGTCTATGGATTTCAAGTTGACTTATACTCGAAATAGTTGTGAACACTTTTTGTGTGGGTTTGTTGATTCTGATTGGGGTAGTGATGAACTGGAAAGAAAAAGTACGACAGGTTATTTATTTAAACTGTTTGAACAATGCACATTATGCTGGCAAACAAAAAGACAACATACAGTTGCAGCTTCATCAACTGAAGCTGAATACATGGCTTTGTTCGAAGCTGTAAGAGAAGCTCTTTGGTTAAAATCTTTAGTTAACAGTATTAACATTGAAACAACCAGTCCGATACCAATTTATGAGGATAATAATGGTTGTATAAGCATTGCGAATAATCCAACAAGCCACAAAAGATCAAAACACATTGACATTAAATATCATTTTTCTAGAGAACAGGTGGAAAGGAATGTTATTAAAATGAATTATGTTTCCACAGGTAATCAGTTGGCTGACATATTGACCAAACCACTGCCTACAGTACGTTTTTCTGCGTTAAGAGAAAAACTAGGAGTGATAAAGTCTATAAATATGTAAAATCAAATTACATAAGTGATAAGATAATAAAAATATAATAAGTATTTTAAGGTGGAATGGTCTGATTAGGTTTTTCTGGGTTTTCCCTAATCCTGTGCAACAAATGTTGGACCATAATGATAATAATGATGATTTTACCCAGATAAAGGAGAGCGTGTGATTTTGATATTGTAAATACATTATAATTATTAATTATAATTTTAATTATGTAATTTAAAGAAAGAGGATTTATTTTTGAGGGGGCGTGTTGGAATTCACACAAATAAATCCGTCACACTCACACTAGTAGTTAGCTGGACCTTCTCTTTCACTCGTATGGATAATAATTTACAGTCTCAAGTGTTCCTTGTTTTTATAAAGGTTTCTGTGAAAGCAATATGTTTGCTTACATTTTAGTTCCCCGGGTCACCCCGTATCGATCGTACAGTTACGTTGAGCACACGACTCTCCTAGTAAATAATATAACAATATATTATTTTTCACTATAAACATATCTATTATTTATCACCCTAACCAATACTTGTTGACACTGAAACTTACTGCGTTTTTACTTAAATTTCCAAAAAGAGGGGCAATGTTTTTCGGTTGATATTGTTTTGTACTTAGGTATAATTTGTGCCGACTTTTAAAATTAATTTATTTTGAAGACGTGTTTTTCTAGTGGACGTTTTCATACATTCCAGTGTAGCTTATTGACGCCAATCTAAGAAATTAAAACCCGGTCGGCCTACATTAAACTAAGTACGGTAGAGATTGTTGCTTCCTCTTACATCAATAACTAAATGGAAAGCAGGCTTCAAAAACCAGACCGCATTTTTTTGTTATTGTTATTAAACCCGTTTATTAATGCTACTATATTTTTATATATTTGAGATGGTCACATTAAGACCTTTCAAATGAAATCTATATTGTAATAATTAGAAGACTTTTTTTGTTGACATAAATTAATTGCCATTGTTATTATTTCAATTTTAACACTTTAAGTAGGATTCTAACGATACCAAACACATTTAAATTATGTATTATTATTATTAAGTGATTATTTATACATACAGTGTGTCCCAAAATCGGTAACCCACATTGACACCGGAGGTAGGTCAGCTTAAGAGGTACCGAACCAGCCTAACATGACCTCAGTAAAATGACTTAATTTTTTTCAAATTGCTAGACCAATTTAATTTTAATTTGCAATTGGGACACCCTGTATACCTTGTCACTTTTACGTCGTGTTTGAAATATTATACAAAATTGTGAAACGATTGAAAGCGATAAGGTACATAAATGATCACTTATTTATGCTGTTGACTGTACACGTGAACCCCTTTGCTTCTTCCTTGACTTGAATTTTTTTAACTTGTAATAATAACAATAATAAATAAACAAATACAGTGGAATAAAATAAAATAATATATTATTGTTGGTTCGTTTGTAGAAGTCGACTAAGGACCGGTTTTATAAAAATCCGTTAGTAAATAAGTCAGATCAAATTTTAGTAACTTCGTATAAATTTTGACATTCCTGACCGAAATTTGATCTAACGGACCTTTATAAAATCCAGCCTAAGTAGATGTCAGGATAGTTTAGAGTAGAGAACTCTGGGACCCTATTTTGAAAATTGAAGTTCAAATTTACATAATCTCCATTCTTTTTACTCAAATTCGTTCCAAATTATGTGTGAAAAAGACGGAGCATCCGAAGTTTCGTTTTTAGTGTCGTAGTACACCCTGCTCATGCTTCGCTTCGCATTTGGGTTACATCTTCGTAACGCCCTACTAAATGCCTCGTTGAATTCTCTGCATTCGAATTCCAGCGTTTTCTCGTTTTGTATGGAACATGTCTTGTTTTGGTTGAATATGTTTAGAATTATTTTACTAGTTTTGTTTCAGTTCACGTTCTTGTTTGTCCGCATTTTAGTTGTTATACTAATAGCTATCGCGGAGTATTCGCCAAAATTTTCAACAAATTACCTGTAAGTATTTTTGATCTGCCTTTATTTTGAATCCTACTAATATTAGAAATGCGAAAGTTTGTGTGTGTGTTAGTTTGTTACTCTTTCACGCTGCAATGGTTGAACGGATTTGGATGAAATTTGAAATGAAGATAGCTTATACCCTTGATTACCACTTAGGCTACATTTTAACCCGGAAAATTAAAAAAAATCCGGAGGGAATAATCAAAATCTACGCAGACGAAGTCGCGAGCAGAAGCTAGTACAAGTTAAATTACTTTTTACCTGTGACTAGTATTTTATAGTTTGAAAAAACACGACGATCGCTTAAGTCAGTTGGATACATTTTTACAGTTATCGAAAATCGTTTACGTTAGGCCTTAAAGAGCTTATAAAGGGCCCTAGAGACACCACGTAGAGAACCAATCACTTACTATTAGGTAGCTTGTTTGCTCATTCGCTTACTAAGTGTCATAGAAAAATTAGGGCAGCGGTCAATATCCTTTCTAAAATTAATCTAATGCAATTATCCGAGAATAATTGAACACTAACATTTCTTTTGCTTTCAGTAATCGCAATATAATTTTTCAATTGTCATTTTCTACATGGCTAATTCTATGCATTTAACATGACTGTTGATTGCCCTTGCGTATGACCTGAAGTGACCTAATGAATCACTCAGCCAACGCCACAAACATTTGTTCAAATGTGTTGGTAGAATAAAAAAATCATACTAATATTATAAATGCGAAAGTTTGTGTGTGTGTGTGTGTGTGTGTTTGTTAGTTTTTTACTCCTTCACGTTGCAGTGGCTTGACGGATTTAAATCAAAGTCAAAGTCAATTTAGGCATATATAGTATAATATTCTACAATTTAGGCATACCTAATATAATGCACCTATGAATGTCAAAAAGCATTACCACCGGTTCGAAAAATAAAACCTTTGCTCCGAGAAGAACTGGCGTAAGAAACTCGGTAAGGTTTTTTTTTTTTAAATAGTTTACTTCATACATAAGTTTACGATATCGCAGTGAAATGAAATTTGAAACGGAGATAGCTTATACCCTGGATTAACACATAGGCTACTTTATATCGCCAAAAATTTAAAACTTCCCGAGGGAATAACGATAATCGAAATCTACGCGGACGAAGTCGCGGGCAGACGCTAGTAAAAATATAAATATATAATAAGTGTTGTGTCCCAATGTGCTCCCTGGATTATCAAAACTTTCTGTCTCTTTTGTATATTTTTATTGCGATAAATAAAGGACAGAGAGTAGTTTTTTTACACTTCAAAAATACTAGCGGCCCGCCAGCGGCTTCGCCCCGCTGCAAAGTTCTGACTTTCCCGGTGGATTTTTCTAATATTTTTTGTCATAAAAACCTTGTCCTGACAATGACGAACACAACAAAAAAGAAATCAGCCAAATCTGTTCAGCCGTTCTCATTCATTTTTATTATATAGATATACGAAATATATATAGGTTAAATAAGAAGATTGACGAAAGACATATACAGAGCAAAAGTGAGTGGAAGGGTTGGAAGGGGCCGCCTAGACGTACTTTTTCGAATCAAATCAGAGAAATACCGGAAAAGGGCCGAATCTTAGTACCCGAAACCGATGTGCGTGCATGACTCGATGTATGAATGTGGAAGAAGCGAAAGAGATTTATCAGGATCGTAACAGGTGGAAAGAAGTGGTCTCTGCGTACCCCTCTGGGAAACAGGCCTGATTTAATGTGTGTAGGTTGCATTTATACAAAGTATGAGATAAACAACATGCACCATAATGGACGCAACCATTTTTGAATTTATGATAATACAACGCATTAAAACTTGGTGGATTTACATAAACAGCGGAGATCTTGTAACAACTTTCAAACATGAAAAAAAAAACAGCAAGAAAAGACTTATAATATTTGTTATGCCACCGGAATTTCATTATAATCTGCAAGATTTCTTGCCGAAAACAACTTCATTTTCCCCTTGCTTTCAATTCCAGCAAAGGGTCATTATTTGGGCGTTTGTTCCGAATCACTTTCGTGGTCACATTTTTGTAGAAGTGGCTGCTGATTTCGATTTCGTTTCTGATTAGATATCTAAGTTTACCGGACATCTAACAAATATCCAAAAATGGCATTAAAATATACGCCCAATTTTTCAAAAATATTTCCACTAAAGTGAGGCGGTTGAAACGCTCGAATCATGACCCCAAAACAAAGAGGGTGTTAAAAGATTGTAAAACTGAATTCGTTCAGTTTGATAGCCCGAAGGACCTTTTTCTTCAGGTTTGGATTCTTTCACTCGCTCTAAATACCCGAGTCTAACCGACTTCACCTGAATCCGAAAGACTATTGGAAACCTCTCCTACACGGTAACTGAACGGTATTTGATTCGTATTTTATGGCGGCACTTAAATTGTTCTCGGTCCAATATTTGTGTTGGGTACATCTCTTTCTTCTGGTATGTCAAATATATGAGACTTTAGACTTCCTCTTTAGGGGAGTCATTCTACTTTGTCATCGTATTGTTTTAAAACGAAGCAATATACAGGGTGTTCGGCAGAAGGTTGGACAAACTTCAGGGACTAACTCTGTAGGTCATACTCATCAACTTTTATTATGGGATTGGTCCCATATCCAAATCGCAAAAAAAACAGCTGTTCCATACAAACTTTGAGAGCTACACGGCCGAAATGTTTATCCCACCTTCTGCCGAACACCCTTTATAGCACATTACAATTAATTTTTCAGGAGATAATGTAAATTATTTTTTCCGCAGTTTATACTGTATCTAATACGTAAATTAATAAATATTTTGTAAATGTACAGTATTTATTAGTATTTATTGTACTTCAGTATTTATGCAGTAAAGAGTTAATAAGAGCTACTACTACAATTTTGCTTAACCTACCTTGCTATGATATCGTAAACCCACTGTTGATATTATAGTAGATCTTACTATCAAGTAATAAGACCGGCAATTAATTAACAAGATGATTACGAATCGAAGTAACTTTTTATGGCTTAGTAACCATAAACCCCAGTATTTGGCAAACACTGCAAAGTAATGTGTCACCATTTAATTTAATGTCCTTTTACTTAAGAATAGATTTGCCCAAACGTTGGCGATATTCAGCGGAGCAAAAATTTAATCGAGCCTGATCGACTACCCGTAATTATGTCGTTAAGTGAGGGTGCCGTATCGAATATTTATCAGTCTTTAGTGTTATGGAAACTTGATTGCTTGATCGATAGAGGGTTCATTACTTCGTCAGGTTTTTCGAAAGTAAAAGAGGAGTTTTTTATGATCTAGGAAGTAAACGAGCCAGCATGCATGAAAGGGTTTCTCGAGCAAGGAAATCGTTCTGTCAAGTTGACATTTACGGGATAATTCGTTTTAGACCCTCGGGACCCTCGGACTGCCAGGTACGTATAATCATTAAAAAGAGAAATAGAGGAAAGGTTTGTCGGAGAAGTGTAAAAAACGAAAAATAAATTTATTAAAAAAATGATTTACTGTCACAAAAAAGAAATATACGGCAGTCATTTCCCCACAGTTCCAACAGGAGTATTACATTTTTCAAATTTAAAAACCTTGTGGTTTATTTTGTAAGTTTAAAAAAGGAGGTGTTTAACCCCAGGAGCGTCGGCGATTTTAGACTTTCATACATTTAATATGGAACGTGCGGCAATGACGCCGTTGCTACCGACTTCCGAGGGGTTAATGAAAAAACACCCAAGAAATAATAATCGTAAAAACAAAAGAAGGCTTTTCGACAACGTGTAGGATAGTACTATCAAGGAATTCGAATGTTTAGCAAGTTAATTACCATACGTAAGTTTGCCGGGTTTTACATTTTCCACTTGTCATTTGTCGTGTCAAATTGGGAAATATATAGAACGGCTTATTTACGTAGGTATCATGTCAAACTGAAATTCCTTGATGGTACATACATACCTACAGCAAAGATATACCACAAACCGTTTTTTTTTACTGAGCCATTGTAGTACTTCTTTATAATAACACTGTAGCCGTATTTCGTACGACGAAATTAATTTACAAGAATTAAATCCGGGAAACACGATGGCATCTTTTGTATCACGTCTTTTGTTTCGTCCAAGTTTCTCAGTTTCATTGTCTTTTGAATTGTCACGAAATATTCAAGTATTACGTTTTGCTAAGTGTTTGTCGGCTTATAATTACTTTTGATATATTTTAATTAAATCTGAATTAGGTACTTTATTGAAATTGTAAAGAAATTACAAATAACTGTCTTTGTCTTTTATTATTTGGCTACCCATCTTTTTCTATACAAATAAATCATGTCACTTTTTTCAGTATTATTATTCTGAATTTTAGTAATGACGTATTTTAATTTTTAACCCCTGAAAAAGAGGGGCGTTATAAGCTTGACCGCTATGTGTGTGTGTCAGTGGCACCGTAGCTCTTAAACGGGGAAATCGATTTGGGTGCGTTTTTTTTTGAAAGCCGGTTTTCTAGCGGTGGTTTTTAGCTAAATTATATGAAAATCGGTTGGAACGTTTAAGAGGTTTCAGCTTTTAAATATTTTTTTTTAGATAATAATTACTTTCAGAATTAGTAGGTACATAAAACAAAAATAATGGTTTACAAAAAAAACCAAACTAGATACTTAAAGTTTCCCCATAAACTTTAATTAAAACATAATTAGTTATTCGGAGCATTCCGTATTCATTTCGTCGTTGTCCTCAGCCTTCTGACTTTGACCTTCATGTCCTGACCTCATCAGAGCTTTCATAATAAGTTTGCTCTGTTTCATGATAACATGAAAAGTTACTTAATATCGTGGAAGCTTCGTAATTTTGTACATGATATTACTGACATTGTACTTATAGTACAGTGTTATGTGTTATTTTGCTTTATACTAGCTTTTATTTTAAACTTTGGATTCTGTAGTTAAGGTGTACTAATCTTATGAATATTGATAAAGATAAAGATAAAGAGACATTTATTCACAACAATACAAGATTACATTAAGTAGATACAAAAAGAACAAGACAGAGAAATTGTTGCGAAACGGTCCCAACTCAGCATTCGCCAGCCGTAAAGCCAGCACTGGTCTTCCGTTGGAACCGCTTGGTGAAGAGACGGAGAGTGACACACTTAACACAAAATAACACACTATTGCAATGTGATAGTCAAAGCAAATTTAAGGATACTTTTAGTTGCACAACGAAACATTTCTCGTCTTCGTTATTTGTATGGTTAACTACGCTTAACTATGGTCCAACTTTTTGGTCCTCAGCTAAAAATGAGTTCTACTTTTAGTGGCGGTAACAAAATAAATACAGTGAATTCAACTTAATTGTAGGTTTTGCTATTCATATAAATAAATAAGATCAAGGTACAGTTTACACAAATCGACCTAGTCTCAAACTAAGTTCTAGGCTTTTACTATGAGTAGGTATGCTAAGTTAGCGATTGTCGAAAATCGTCAAAATGTATAGGATTGACATAAGCTGATGACAGATGACGCCGAGCGCCGATGTCAACTCCATGAATTTGGAGTCGATAGAAAATAGAAGGACTTGACGGAAACGCGTGGAGCTAACCCCATGTGCTTCTGTTTAGTTCATTAGAGAAAATACTTTTTTACCGAACAATTGTCTTCGCGTGTGATATTCATGGACTTATTTCTCTAATAAGTTCATGGGAGTGTCTATACATATAACTTGACATTGGCGAAATACACCTTAACAGGAGTGTAAGCCATTAATTAAAATTAGAATTAGAAAATATAATCTTTAGCATTGTTTGCATACGCATAGCATAGTTTTAAATTTAAATTGAGAACAGTTAGCTATATTAACGAAGGTAAATGAAGTTGTGCAATTAGTTTTCCAAACAATCAACAACTAACTTTGACAGTTTACCGTGCACTAGGCTAATGGCAAATAGTCTAAGTTGAAGCGTCTGTTTTAGATGGTCTGACTTTCCTAAATTTGCTTAGCGGCGTCTAGGTATTCCCTGCGCTCATGTATTTTGAAAAGGTTTAAATGGCTAAGTATTTAGTATTTCAAAAACTTTTGCTATACATGCATAACAGCAATTTCCCCGAAGTAGCGATGATACAGGATGTTTGGACGGATGGATGGAAACAATAGAAGAGTATGAATAAATGACGTTGTTGTAATTTCAGCATTCGGTTTTGTGACTTGTAGAATTTACTAATGGAGTTTAATTTGACATTAGTGAGTTTATCACGGCTATATAATAACTTGCAAAGTCTACCAATAAAAAAGTAATCTTAGAAGATTAAAATTATTGTCTTAAAAGACGGTTCTCTTGAATTGCAGACAGAAAAAAATGTGATTTAGTCGAAAATCATGAGTAGTTAAAAAATCAAACATTATTCATTACCACAGTACAGTACTATCGATTCGCAAGAGGTCACCTCTGCTGAGAAGCAGCAGACATAAAGCATAAATATATTGAATCGAAAATTCTGAATAGCGAACAATGAAATTTGATGCTAAAGCAAAATTTATATATACTTAGTTAAAAGATTAATGATGTTATTACTCAGTAACTACCAACGCTTCGCAAGAGGTGACCTCTGCTGAGAAGCATCAGACATGAAATATATTGAATTAAATAGAAAATAATAATGATGATATATCGTAAAAGCATAAGCAAATACATACATACATAAACTCACGCCTTCATTCTCAGACTGGGGATAGAATCAGAATAGATGATTGTCATTCAGTAAATAGGCCGCACCAGCACTTGACCTGCGCTGGGGTGTTATTCTCTTAAAAATGGCGGTCGGTCGAACGAATGAGCGAAAGCGTAGCGGCGAGTTTAAGTAGTCCCGTCGGAGCGAACAAAACACATTTTAGCGCGTGCATTCTCAATTAGGCAGCCTTATACGCTCGAAAAGCCTTGCTGCCAAATTGAATACACGCGCTAAAATGAGTTTAGTTCGCTCAGACGGGACTACTTAAACTCGCCGCTTGGACATTCACTCGTTCGTCCGTCCGTTCGTCGTTGCTGAAAGAATCACACCCCAGAGCAGAAGCAGCCAAAACAAAGTTTGAGTTCATAACTACGAGTACTAAATGATTCTTCGCTAGCGACCGCAGGCCTGAGGCCCTTGCCAAGATGCACTGCGCTAACTAGCGTTTCTATTCGTTTCGTTTTTAAACCAACGGCGTCACTGGTAAATGACGTGATACGAAAAGTCACGTGATCTACTAGTGACGCAATTGGTTTAAAAACGAAACGAATAGAAACGCTAGTCAGCGTAATGCATCTTGGCAAGGGCGTCTGATGGAAAGTGAGCTCTGCGGATCTTAACATTGCAAATGCATTACCACGGGGGGCTATGATGGACCCTCACACCAGATCACAACAATGCGAGCACTGGAATGATGCTTAGCGGCAGGTGAATAGTAAAGCCGTTTGGTGTTCTATGTCCAATGTCTGTTTTGCCCCGTCTAAGTTTAATTTTTATTTATTTTTATATTTACTACTTATGAGATTTTTTTTTAGAATTTTGTGTTTAGACACATTTTCCTGCTCAACTACGCATGATATATATATTCATATTGTTTGTTACATTCATTGTTTTATATAATGCTAGGTTAAGTTTTTTCTTTTCGTTGTATAATATCATTTATCATAAGCAATATTTAAAAAACGACTGACTGTTGAGTTTCTTGCGGCGTTTCTTCTCAGCAGTGGTCTCTTGCGAAGCGCTGGTAGATTTTTGACGTGTAAAAGTGCCCGTGCGGCCTACTTACTGAATAAACATCTTTTATCTTTTTATCTTTTATCTTTTAATGTCGTTCCTAGATCCTTCCTATGGAAAGGAAGTAAGAAACAAAGCAAACTAAGCTCCAAGCAATGTCATCTTACAGTTTCAAAAATATATTCCATAAAAAGTACCCCTACCAGGCTAGAACATTTTGAACACAAAAACCCAATTCAAACAAATCCAACGCCAGCGTTGTAATCTGTTTAGTTGACAGGATAAATTGGGACCGTGCACAGTACTAAATGAATCTGCTACTCCCGCCTAGGTTAGAATAACTGAATTACCTCGGACGTAATGTGATCATAGTTTCACTAACACTATTGGGTGCTCTCAATCATGCCAATGGCATAATGGAATTATGTTAAGTTATTAAACCATTTAATAACTAAAGAATAATGAAAATGTCGAGAAAGTTGTTGCTTTTAGCTACGGGAGGAAAAAATAAAACGTTTTGATTAGTCTCAAAGAAAAAACAGTAAGAGAGATTAAAACAGACGAATTCACAGACACAATCAAGTAATTTATAACTAGCAACAAAAATATACAGATAAAACTACCCATAGTATAACATGTACGTAATAAAGAAATACGTTATAAGTCACCTTACAATTTCTGCGAAAATATCTAATGTATTCATATCAGAACCACCAAAGCTTGAAGTCATGCAAGCAAGAATTAATAACTTGCTTACTCATGTTTAACCGTTATGGCATGACTCATAATTTTTCATTCGTTTTCTTTCATAGAGTTAGACTACCTGGCAAGCTTTACGTTGTAACGGACCAATATTACCATAAAACAAATTGTTTTAAGAATATTTGCCTCTAAGCTAAGAATCGGTAGTAGTAATACTTTGATAAAACGAAATAACATTGCTTCTAATGAATTAACACGATTTGTACATTATTGGCTGATATGTTTGTCAATACTAAGTTCAATCAATAACATTACATCGACTGATCGTATTTGGTAAATATACTTAAGGTTTGTACTGAATAATGCGAGGTTGAAATAACATGAGACTAGTGATTTATGTCAATGTAAGTAGTCCTTTCAATAAGGAACTAAGTACTTTTCTGACGTAAGATTTATTACAACTTGGATAAGTATAGTGATTAGCGATCGACATACAAACACTACTTGACGTCGTAGTCAACATGCTATCATCAGATTTAATGATTAGAAAGATTTAAAAAAATCTTCAAAATGTCTCTTTTGGCATTAGGTAAGCACTTACTTTATTTTTAAACAATTCAAGGGATATCAAGCCTTGCGTTATCTTTTTATGGCATGAAGAAGGCAAATGCTAAAGCCATCTGATGATATCCACCAAAACAGAAAACTCAAGACGGCAATCTTAACACCGCAAACACGATGCCAACCCTGAGGGCCACGATGTGGAACGCCTCTTTGCTAGTCATTTCATTGGTAACTATTCCAATCGTGACGTTTTAATTTTTCATGAAGTTCTGAGAGGGTCTGCACATAATATTACTAGCTTCTGCCCGCGACTTCGTCCGCGTAGATTTCGATTATTGTTATTTCCTCGGAAACTTTTTAATTTTCCGAGATAAATACTACCCTATGTCCTATTTCAGGACCTAACCTATAGGTAAATATGTGTGCCAAGTTTCATTCCGATCCGTTTAATACTTGAAACGCGATTAAGTAAAAAACTCTGCGCTCAAAAGCGTTCCTCAAAAAGGAAGGCAATTTTGTTCAATGGTTAACTGGAAGAGGTCCCTTAATAATAGTTTGCCTTTGTACCTTTTGCGTTTCTGTTTATTTTGTTGTTAGTTATTTTCCCGCTTGTATTTTACATACAAAGAAATAAATGGTATCAGAGATCTGTTTTTTATCTTATTTATAAATGTAATGATACTCTTAATTAATGCATTTCATTAGGAATAAAAACATTTACACAAACCTATAACGACTCGTGTGAACTTTTCATAACATTGCCCCTCGAAATAATTGAAAAGTTTTTCAATTCAGTAATTATGCAAAGGCTTTAATTGCATGGAAATGCAGATTGTTGCCGTGCAGTCAGGAAATGTGAACACAAATGTGCAATGTGTTTTTCGGTTACGTTTTTCAGCTGTGACCTGTTTTCAATAAATAATTAAAGATTTAATTTTTGCGGTATGTTGGCAGATCTGATAAGGGTTCCAGGAAACAGCTCGACGGAGAAGCACAGGACCGATCACGGTGGAAATCTTTAGCATTTATAAATAGAAAATAATTTGTCTCGGGTGTTTCTACCACGAGAGCTTTTCTTTTAGTTTAAAAATGGAATAAAATAGCTATCATAATTAGTTGCGCTAACGCTGATAACAACAGCAAGTCAATCTGTGAAATTACTAACATCTTAGTCCTGTTAGGCTCGTATGGAATCAAGTTGTTTAATCTTGTTTTGACGTATTGACAACGCTATGATAACTCTTATTCTTTTTGTAATAACGGCGGCCAAGGAGTCTTCACCTAAAGGGAAGGAAGATGGCCGACTGTAAGATGTCCGGCTTTGTACTTTTGAAATATTCTATTTACTGATTTATTCTACTCACTTGACACTGGCGAAATGACTGCGAAACCGGACCGCTATTATTAAAAAAAGAAGAACGGCGGCCAAATTAAAAATTATACATTGACATGGTCAAAAGCAATATGATTTTACCGATTAGAATAGAACCCCTGGAGGCCTAATATGGCTGCCTTTATCGCGTGACAAAATGTGGATAAAACATCCGGGCCTTTTTGACACTTATAATATAAGTACTAAGAGTGACGGATACTTTATCCACATTATATCACGCGATAAACGCAACCATACTAGGGCCGCTGATCAGAAATGCACTAGATAAACTTATTCCATGATGGAAAGTAATATATCACCAAAACCGTTAGCTTCGCGTTTTTCATATTTATATCAAATTCAGCAATAATATTCCTACAGATCTGGCACTCCTACAGATTTGCCCACTAAATAGCCCATTACCCTATAATGTATTCCCCTAAGGCTGTGTCTTCATCAGAGCTAAGCGGAAGCTTTGCATGAGGAAAACTCTCCAACAGAATTACTTCATTTTTCATTCGTTGACGAAGTACATGTAGAGTAGAATTATGTACCTACGTATAAATTTGGCCGAATCAACAGAACCTGCGATTTATAGTTATTTATATGACTGGTGCATAATGGGAGGCATTAATACACGAGTGTGGTTTTATGAAACGAGCCGAAAGACGAGTTTCATAATTAGACCACACAAGTATTTTAATGCCAAATTATGTGTAAAGTCGCATACACAACTTTATCTACATGCAATGACATGCATATCATAAGTTGTCTACAATATGTGAGAAACCTGTATCTGTGGTTGCCCTGTGTCTTAATGTACCTGTATCTTAATGTTCACATTAAAATATCGACCATCGATACTTTAATGTGCACATTAAGATGCAACCACATCTATAACCGATACTTAAATGATATGCAATACTTTAATGTTAATATTAAAAAACAAACCACCTGCACCGATACAGATTTCTCAATATAAGCCATTTGCTTATCATTTACATACTGAAGGGAAGTTATATGATATGGATGTAGAAAAAGATATATACCCGCTGAAACGTAAATAATCCTTTAATGGGATAAATTCGACGCGCCGGTAAAAGTCCTAACTGATCATATTAGTGGATTATCTCCTCACGCCTTTAGTACCGTTTGGTAATCAATATTTCGTAACCAGATACAAAATTTTGGTTACCAAACGGTACTAAAGGTCCTCACGCATCGTTTAGTAGCCTAACAACTCTGCCGTGTTAGTATCTTAAGGACTCACTTTTAAACCCGATAGACAAATTCTGGATTCCTAGTGAAAAAGGGTATAAGTCGACTTAACTCGTACTAAAAAAGTGTATACATAATACATAAACAGAGTATAGTAGACTTAAACCATTTTTCACTTGATCTTCAGGGGAGTTATACCATTTTTCACTTGGACCACAGAATTATAAACCGCCAATAATGAAAGATACAAGATGGGGAGTCCGTTGTTTTTCATAATATTGTTTTGGTCAGAACATTGTTGACATAATTTATTGATAGTCATAATTTTTATATCGCTGACGTAGGCTTTTCAAAATTTCATATTTAACGTATATTAGACCAGAGAGGGCTTATTGTGTAACGCACTCGCAATCGCAACCGGCTTCAAAGTGGAGCAATTTTTTTTCATTTTGTATACAGACAAGCCTTCGGTTTTCAAAATGAAAATGCATTTGCAAGTGCGTTAGACAATGCCCTGAGGAGGATGGGTTAAGTTAGGTTTGATTTATAAAAATATTAAAAATGTAACAGTTACTTAAAAAATGCGTTATGTCTTGCGTTAAATATGACCTAGAACACATTATGACTAAAAACAGTTATGGCAGACGACATAGACCGTACAAGATGTTTATGCAATAACAGCACGTGCACTTTTACACTTCCAGAATCCACCAGCACTCCCAAGAGGGGATCACTGCCAGTGTAAGTTGTGCCGCCAGAGCGAGAAAACTACATTTCAGGGCGTGTATTCTCAATTAGATGGCATAATTTATTTATGTACATCGTTTACTTAAACTTTATTGCACAATACACAAAGTGTACATGGCGGACTTATTGCCGCATTCTCTATTAATAATAAACACGAAAGAATATACTTTTAATGACACAAGGTAATTTAGATAATTATACAGGTTGTTCGGCAGAAGGTTGGACAAACTTCAGGGACTAACTCTGTAGGTCATACCCATCAACTTTTATTATGGGACTAACATCCAAATAGTAAAAGTAAAAAAGTAAAAATCATTTATTCACTACACACACAAGACACACAGAAAAAAGTAAAACCAGAAAACAACAATAAACAAGTAGTTGGTGTCTTCGCGGCAGTGAATCGGACACTGGCTCAGCATAATGCTGAGGTGTAGGTAATGAGGAAATCGCGAAAAAAAAAACTGTGTTCCATACATTTCGGCTGTTTAGCTCTCAAAGTTTGTGTGGATAATAAAAGTTGATGAGTATGACCTACAGAGTAAGTCCCTGAAGTTAGTCCAACCTTCTGCCGAACACCCTGTATAACTCAAAATAATTAGTATACACAAATTACATATGAATATAATACAAACACAACATTAAACATACTTACCAACTATTTCATCATAATGCAGAAACTAATTATTAAGGTTATCAAGAAGTGCTTGCGAACCATGTGATGTCATGCATATTCCTCACTTGAATGAGCTCGCTCGCTTGATCTTGCAGATCAAGCTGAAAATGCAGACTAACTTGGGAATTGGCGGAATAAATTACAATAAATCCTGCAGTGTCAGTCCCCTGGGTCTCTTGCCCAATGAAGGAGTACTTAATTACAGTCTGAGCGTATATAATTTGCAAGTTTTAAAGAAGGAAATCTTCTGACGGTTGGGATATCAATAAAAAAAGTTTTTAAAATTGGTCGGGTTTAGTCAGATCGTTTGTGTGCAGCCACCAAACGAATTTATGGACCAAAGCGAAGTAATGTATGTTTTCATAGCAAGGATAAGGAAAACACACAGACCACCAAATGGTCATTGGGATCTGAGACCGATAGACATTTAGATTCTCAAGAATACAATCTCAAGACTGTAAAATGTTTAGCCGACCCTGAGGACTAAGATGGAATGCCTCTTACGCTAATGATTTCGCCGGTTGTCGTCCTGACCGAAAGAATCAAGTTCCGTTGTGATTTTACCAATATCAAGTGGGTAAGAGTATAATCACTGTGGGGTCCGGTCTGTTCACGTCTGCAAGTACTTGTTGTTCAGTTAATTATTCTAGTTATGGCTTTTAAAGTAGAGACCTCGTCGTGTTGTTCTCCTAGTCATTATTTTTAGTTTAATGTATTTGACATTAAATTTGTAATTTTTATTTGTACTAGTTCTAATAATTATATTTGTGACTTTATAATCTTGTAATGTAACTTACTTTTAAGTATTACTGTTTTTTATGTTCGAAAAAATGACATTCTACTGGAGTTTCTTGCGGCGCTTCCTCTCCGCAATGATGGTCTTGTCCGAAGTGCTCGTAGATTCACTCTAATATTACCGACGTGTAAAAGAGCCCGTATGTGGCCAATTTACTGAATAAACACCTTGATTTTGATTTTGATTTTGACTAAAAAAAAAAGCCAAAAGAAAAAGCCGGTCATTTTTCAATAGGCCATCTTCCTTCCCCGAAGGTTTTCGACATCCTTCAATTATCAATGAATGAATTCAATCAAATTCAATTATTAGTCAATTTATGAATGTATAAAAGAAGAAACTGATAGAAATTTAAAACTACGAATAACCTAAAAGATGATGGCATATAGAAAAATAAATAGAAAATAGAATGTATTCAACGCAAATACACATTTAAAACAGATGATAAGCAGAACAAAATATTTAACAAGGCGTTGAAAAGGCCTTAGTACTCAGCTTTGTGCCGCAGCAAGCCGCGGCGCTAGTTTTCAGAGGGACCCTGACTTAAATAAACTACATTATAACAATCGAATTGATTTATTGTAGTTTTCGTGTTAGCACGGCTCGAGCGAGCATACGTCAAAGCTGCGTGATCCGGTCAAACTAAATGACCTACAAATTCGGTTCCAATTCGGGCCTGGCGTTCGGTTAAAACGTGAGCTGACTAACATACGAGTATACGAGTTGTTTAGCGCATTTTAGAACAGTCGGGAAAAAGGTTTTGGCACGTCCTGTACAAGCGGGGAAAATGGGCAGTTGATTTTTTTATTATTACAAAGAAATAACTTGGTTCATTGCTCTTGACATTGAAAAGGTAGAAAACTGAAACCTATTAGGACAGAGTACTATTTTTTAAGAGCAAAAGAGAAAATAATATCTTTTTTTAAGTAACATGGGGGTAGAAAAGTAACCTGGGGGTTGGGGGAAAGGGGTTTATTGCGGTGAAAATTTCCCATTCTAATGTTTTCTTTGTAAACATACCAAATACATATTTTTACCTAGAAGTCATTATCATTCTTTTTACAACATTAGGTTTAACAACTTTAATCACCTAGCACCAAGCTTAGTACACAAGGTTAATCGTGAAATACATATTTATATTACCTACATAACATGTGCTTATAATGTTTGGGCAGTGAACCGTGTTAACGCCCAATATCCGGCTTATTGTGCGGAAGTGGACACCAGCGAGATTAACCCGTCAACAGCCCCGAACTCGGCGGAAAATGTACACTCATCGTGTTTATTAAGGTTCGACAAATTTGCAAAACTGGACGGGTTTATTACTCCTGCCAAAGAAGGCGGTAAATAGTTTTGACAGGTCTATGCCGTTTAGGCGAAATATTTTTGGCCGAATGTATCATTTTCCAAATTATTATTCGCCAAAAAGCTATTTCTCGTCAACGCTGTTTTGATTTTCTTACAGTCACAAGTCTAACATAATTTAACCGACGTTAGGCGGTTTTGGTATTCCGGAAATGAATCAAAAGATATACTTATTCGCCCAATTCTTTTTCAACCAAACGGCAGGCTCGTAGGGTCTAAACGGTTGGCCCATATGCGACAAACGAGGATTCATGTTAGGGTTGCAAGTGCTTCTGGGTACTTATGTTACAAAAAAAAAGGGTGACGGCACCAATGATGGACACTTTTAGCTGTCAGGCACTAGTAATGGACACGTCACTCTTAATTCGAATTTCTAAATTGATTGTTGCAAAACAAATGAATATAACCCATATCTTCCGTAAAATAAGAATCAAGTGTCCATTATTGGTGCCTTGTCCATTACTGGTGCCTACATTCACCGTCACACTACATTTTTATTTTAGATGGCAAAGTAGACGTTCAAAGCCTTAAAACTTCATCCTCTTAATTACATTATCAAGACGGTGCAAGTTAATTATGAAAGTTTTATGCTACGTCTAGACCTAGCAACTCAATCTAGACTTTGCTTTATTATTCATTTTGATTTTACGAGTTTCAGAAACTGTTTTAATTTTTCAGATATTAATTTTCAGGCGCGTTAAATCTATTTAATTTAACTTGAGAAGGTAACAAAACGAAATGAAGATCTGGTTAAGGTTAGAAAAAACGAATTTCTATGAATAAAAAAAAGATAAAATCCAAATCTAAGCTCTAGGCTTGAATTATGGGTACTTGGCAACGTTAAACATACTTATATAGAAAAATATTATACAACCTTAAAATACATACAAGTGATATATTATGATGATATTTATTTTGAATAGGAAGCATTTTCTTAAAAGTACCGTTGGATGATAGCCAACTTTTAATTATAACACGAGAGATGTCGGAAAAGAAAAGAAATAAGCATTTAAGTGACATCTAGAAGTGACTTAAAATGCGCTGCTACAAACTTTAATTAATTAATAAAATAAATATCAAGGGTCAATGTCACACCAATTGACCTAGTCCCAAACTAAGCTCTAGGCTTGTACTATAGGTACTAGACAACGATATAAATTCTTATATAGAGAAATTTATAATCATATACATAGAAAACATCCATGACTCAGAAACAAATATTCGCGCTCATCATACAAATTTCTGCCCTTACCGAGATTTGAACCCAGGACCGCTAGCTTTGTAGGCAGGGTCACTACCAACTAGGCCAGCGCGTCCTCAATATGCATTGGAATGGAATATTGTTTTGAATATTACGACATTAAGCGTTAGTTGAAACTGCGACAGACTATTTTTCTAGAGTTCCAGAGTACCGCAGAGCTAAATCACTGCATTCGACTACAAACTGCTCCACGCCCCATTTAACGAGTTTAACTTGCTAGCGTAAATTTAACGAAAATACAATTTCGTTTGTTGCTTCTAACGAGATTGCTGTGATTGCGAGAATAGCGCCTTGATTCCATACGAGCCAAGACGACATCAAATATCAAATAAGATGTTAGTTCAATCATGAAATAACTTGTCTTGTCAGTCATGTTGTTACTATCAGCTTTAGTTGATGTTACTAATATTACAGCTATTTTATTCAATGTATGTCAACTAAGACAAAATCTCTTTTGATTGACTCTCGTAATTTTGCTATAGGTTGACATCACACAAAAAAAAAGGTTTTATCTTTACTGTAACCCATGAATTTCACTTCATCGAACGCTCTTTTGTGCTAAAACCATGATGCTTTTACGATATGTTTAATATCAATTACTTAATTTAGGTTAGGTTAAATACGTTACAACCAAAAAAATATTAAACTCATGCCGCGAGAAATGAAAATGAAAATTCTGCGAAATGATCATCATGCCCAGCCCACATCCACCCACTGCAGGGTAGTGATTCTCTCGTAAGAAAAGGTGAGCGAATGCAGGAATCAAGTCCAAGCGGCGAGTTTAAGTAGTCCCGTCAGAGCGAACAAAACACATATTAGCGCGTGCATTCTCAATTAGGCAGCCTTACACGTTCGAGAAGCCATGCTGTCAAATTGAATACACGCGCTGAAATGTGTTTTGTTCGCTTTGACGGGACTACTTAAACTCGCCGCTTTGACATCACTCCTGCGTTTGCTCACCTTTGCTTTTGACAGAATCACTACCCAGGGTAAAGGCCTCTTTATTGTGACGTCATGTTGCGCGGTCTCGTGCTAACGCCATCCATCCTTTCCCAACTGTCTGCCAAATGTCATCGGACCAACGAGCTGACGGTCTGCTCACTGATCTGTTAATGATACGATTATTGAATAGGTTGAGTCGATAAAATTAAAGCATGTTAGAGGGCTACAACAGTGTCAGTAGATTCAGATAGTACATACAAACAAAAGTTTATATGGTGAATAGTATAAGGTATTTAAAGTGACAGTACAAAAACATAAACAAGTTGTTTCTAAGACCATATTCAAATGCGTGTCAGATATGTCGTAATTATGATTACTAATAGCCAGCACACGCATATGCAACCTCCAATAAAAATTACAAGTACCCTTTCTTTAGTCTTAACAATACCATGCTTATTATAAACTAGCTTTTACCCGCGACTCCGTCCGCGTAGAAGTCGTTTATCGCTGCTCCCTCGGGATCTGTCTAATTTTCCGGGATAAAAAGTAGCCTATGTCCTTCCCCGGGACTCAAGCAGAGCTATCTCCATACCAAATTTCATCTCAATCGGTTCAGTGGTTTAAGCGTGAAGAGGTAACAGACAGACAGACAGAGAGACAGACAGACAGACAGACACACTTTCAAATTTATAATTCTAATATATAAAATTCTCGTGTCACAGTGTTTGTAACCAAACTCCTCTGAAACGGCTTGACCGATTCTTATGAAATTTTGTGTGTATGTTCAGTAGGTCTGAGAATAGGTCGTAAACAATTTTTCATAAGGATTTTATGAAAAAAAAAATTACACCCGGGCGACGCCGGGCGCGGACAGCTAGTATCTTCTAATATATAAAATTCTCGTGTCACAGTGTTTGTGACCACACTCCTCCGAAACGGCTCGACCGATTCTTATGAAATTTTGTGTGCATATTCAGTAGGTCTGAGAATAGGTCGTAAACTATTTTCCATAAGGTTTGTATGAAAAAAAAATTACACCCGGGCGACGCCGGGCGCGGACAGCAAGCTAGTATTAGTATGGATTTATTTGGTATAATATTCAACATTAAGCTTTCAAACTCTCCATTATTTCGTAGAAAAAGTCCCTTGTCTTCTCCTAGCTATTGGGTACCCTTTTATTTACACACTTGTTTACGTTTAATTCTGCTATAATTGTTTACGTTCCCAAACAAGTATTATACACGTCTGTAACGAGTTTTACGTTATCAGAATGTAAATTCCAAGCGCTAAAACCAAAACGTTCAATGTTTGCTTGTCGCATGAATAGTTAATGAGATTGTGTATTCAAATTGCAATGTCTACCCTCGTTAAATATTAATCAGGATTTGCAGAGAACTTACCGATCTATATAGGCCTGTGATTCTTGGGTATGGGCAAACATTTGTATGATGAGCACGAACATTTGTTTCTTGTCTTGTCTTGTCTTGGATGTGTTGTATGTATTTAAGTGGGAGTTCCTTGGGATCCCTAATAACTTTAGTCCTAACGCATCGTTTGCCTGAATTATTGTTTGTTATAAACTGGTTTTCAGCTGAGTCAGGTAACTTTTTAAATTTTCTAATAATACCTGCGGTTACGTTAGGTTAAGGTTGTACAATAACAACAATAAAAAAACAAAATTCAGGCGGAACCGATTTTAGGATAAATGAAATTCGGACAAACGATGCATTAGGACAAATGACGATTAGGGACTCCAATATAGACCTGTAATATGTGTTTCTCTATACCTATAGGTAATGTTAATCGCTGCCTAGTACATAGCACAAGCCTAGAGCATAGTTCGGGACTAGGTCACTTTGTGTGAGATTATCCCATAGTATTATTTATAGTTTGTATCCTTATTTTCCTTAATGTTTTATAAATGCGAAAGTGTGTGTACCCTTTTACACTAGGACCCCAGCATCATGGTCGTCTATATGTCACGGTGGATAAAGCATCGGTCACTCTCGCACTTACATACTGGTCAGAAAGTGATACTTTTTTTATTTAACTAGGTTTATCTACATCGATAAACACGGCCATAATAGGCCCTCAGAGTTACATAGAGTAGTTAAAACCTCGGAAAATTTAATCGTTTTCAAGGAAATAGCGATAAAGTAGTACACGTAAAGCTATACAGTACTCTCAGCTTCCTAATAGCTTTCGGATAGCTATCGCTGTCACCCTTGCACTTGCAACTAACAGTATATTTGTCACTCGTGTTTCATAGAAAAACGAAGATTGCCGATCGCTATTAAGAAACTGGTTGTACTGTACTTGTTTATAAAATACTTTTGTACAGTCTGTGAGCACTTAGAAGATGTTTGTACTTCTCTCTCACTCGCTCTTAATAAGAGCGTATCAGAGCGAGTGAGAGACAAGTACCTACAAACCCGAAGCATCTTCTAAGGCCCGCCATACACGGACTGCTTTAAGCAGTCGGGAACCGACTGCACTTCGTTGCTATTGGTCGGTTTGCACTTTCGCATTGAAACTGCAAATCGACTAATAGCAACGAAGTGCAGTCAGTTCCCGACTGCTTAAAGCAGTCCGTGTATGGCGGGTTTAAGTGCTATCGCACTGTACTCGTATATCTTAATATTCTTAAAGTATAAGGAATACTTATTACAGCTGCTGGCATTAAAACTGTTCTACACGGCGCGGTGCGTGACCCTATTGCTGATTACGAGAAAATGCCATTTATATTGCACGAAGTTTCAGTCGTAAAAAGTTATGTTTTACCATATGTTGTGAACTTGGATACTACTGTCTGTCTATGAATGTTTAAAATGCTGGTTTTTAAAGGGCATTGGGTAAGTTTGTATGAACATTATTGTCATTATGTTTCCTTAGTGGCCACGGATGATTTTCTTGTAATGGTTTTGATTTTTTTGTAACCTCTAAATACCCATAAATCCATAAAATTGAATGCGTTAAATAATATCGGAGCGGGGATATTAAAGGGAAGTGCTACGTTACTATAAGTACGCCCAGGTAAAAATATTTAAATATCTCGGCTGCGATGCACTTTGAATTTATTTTGAATACATCTATTATAATTCATCACTTTTACGAATGGCCGCTCACCTTAAAAATACAAACACATAACAATACAGATGATAACCCAAACCCCTTTCTTATGTTATTTCTCGCTTGACGACACGTTGGCCTAGTTGGTAGTGATCCTGCCTACGAATCTTGCCGTGCCGGGTTCTAATCCCGGTAAGGGCAGATATTTTCTTTGTTTTTAAGTATTTATTTTTCTATATAAGTAAGTTTATCTTTATATAGTACACATAGTACAGCCTAGAGCTTAGTTTGGGACTATGGCGACGGCATCAATGATGGACAGTTTTAGCTGACAGGCGCCAGTAATGGACACTTCACTCTAGATTCAAATTTCATACGGTCCTAAATTTATTGTTGCAAAACAGATGAATAACCCTTATCTTCTGTAATAAAGTCGTGCCGTAATCGTGTCGTCTAACATAAAATCGCTAGCCAGTTTCCTTTTGCAGTAAATCTTTAGCTTCAGCAATGGAACTTAAAGGCTTAACTGATTCTTACGTGATAACAACATGTAGGCCTAGGCATTGGCCCTTTCTTATCGAACTAAGTCTTGTTACGCTCTTGTTGACGTAACAAATTAGTTAGGTTAAAGTGATTAGAATTGAATAAGAGATTTAGTCATTTATCAATGTTTATCCTGTCAACAATGATGAAATCCATCAATTTACAACAACATACATACATACATAAACTCACGCCTTCATTCCTAGAGTGGTGGGGTAGGCAGAGCCACAGACTCACCAACGACTCCAAAAACTTGTTGATAATTCTGTGACCACATTTTGCACAACCAGGCTAAGATGTTATCCAGTGTATTAGCGACAGGTTGCAAACCCATCGCCTAACAGCACTACACAGCCTTTAGTCCCTTAGTCGTCTCTTACGACATCCACGGGAAGACATGGAGTGGGAACATTCTAAACCCGGCACCACACGGGAAATCATCATACATCCATCAATTTACATTCTGTATAATGATGGATTACAAAAAAAAAGAATAATCTCTATTGCGCATCATAGAGAGTAGGTAATAATGGTGATTATTATTTATATCTTTTAATATTTGAGTAGCAATAATGTAATGTAATAATAATAATGTAACAAACAGATGAGAAACATATTTCAATGAAAAGCTATAAAAATAAACAAGACAAGCCAACAAACATTTGTTCCTATCTCTTTCTAGCAAATCAGAATTTAACATGGAGGTTATGGCTGACGTGGTACATGACGTCACAAGGCGAATCGGATCTCTCTATCTAGTCGCTGTCTAATTAGCAATTTAAAATGCTTGTATCATCCGTATTTTACTTGGCCGATTTTTACGGTATTTTCCTATTTTGTTGAGAAACGCGAATTTTTTTTTTTTTTAATCGTAAATAGTATGTTGTTAACTAGTTTAAAAAAAAAACTTAGTATAAATTTTAAGCTTACCTACTTCAAAGGCGACTTTGTCGAGCAACGTATAACATGAAATTCATAAAGTTTAAAATTTTATGAATTCCCTCACAATGAACAATTAGAACAACTGCAGTTTGCTATGGCGTGCTTCCATAAGTTTGCCGGGCATTGCAGTTTGCTCAGCATAAAATTAAAAACTTTATGAATAAAAACTCTGGCAACTTTACATCGCGACACGCTGGTAACCCTCGTAGTTCAAACATATAAAGTTAATGTGACCATTCTAGTAAAATTTAATTTGGAAATGACTGTAGATGGCAATAATTGACATCAAAAATTTACAATCGATGTAAAAAACAAACAACATATTTTTAACATATTTTAAAAAACTAGCAGCTGATCTATGAATAATGAATAATTTCCATGACTTTCATTAGATCCGCGTTTAACAAAAATATTACATACCTAATTTTATTTACAATTGAAGAAGCAAGGTTAAAAACTAAAGCGAATTTCGAATGACCCAGTTCCAAGCTTATTATAACTTTCTTTTACTTACTCGCATATTTCCGTAACGAGATATATCTTACTTTTAATTGTTTCTACCCTGACAATAAATAATTTCAAGTCACGATGGATGGATGGATGGATGGATAGATGGATGGTTGGAAGGTTTAGTACCTACAGTTGTCCTTATAAGTATCTGCACACTTTAGTACTACCTTGTTTATAACCATTATAAGCTAGCGGTGCCGTTTGGTGCCGAACGTCGTGGTTAGAATTTATGCTTTATTTTTATATACATTAAAATTCAAAATAAATTTAAATTATCAAACAATTCAGCCCATCATGGGTTAACGCCTTTGACAGATTAGTCGAGCAGTTCAAGGATGACGTTATTGTGACAGAGCGCTATTATTATAGTGTGCTGATAGTTATAAACCAGATGTGACAAAGCAATAACTTTTTATAACATGCTTCGGCAAGACTTTTTAAGACCGCTTGCAGTATACGATCTTGACAAACATGTTCGAGATTTTACTATTGGCTCATTCCCATGCTATTTTGGACTGGCGCCACGCAGAAACTGGCATGAACCCTTGATTGTCAAGCTGAGAATACATTTTATTCTTTACAAGTTATCTGGCAATGGCTTTTTGCTCAATCTGCAGAGGGGAATATTTTTTAAACGTCATTATAGTAACAGTAAAAGTGAAGATTTTAGAAGATCTAAGCCACCTATATAGTAAAAGGTCTCCGACATCTGTAAATATTTGTAATTAATTACAAATACAATGCCAACCCTTTATGTGAAAGCAAACACATAGGGATTTTTGCATGCGCCAATATTGTTTAGTCCTACGATTACGGTCTTACGGTTAACAACGCATTTGCTACCTGAGGACCGTATTAAGAATCTTAGTTGAGATGGCCATTTAAAGACACTCTAGAAATGACAGTATTTTTATGATTAAGATGTTTACTTTGGCGTATCTTAAGACCTCGTTCCCACTGTGTCGTGTGTCGGTCCGATTTTTAATCGGTTGTTCCAGTGGCATAACGTTTTATATGAAGCTATTCACACTCGACCGACAACGATTTTGTGTCGGATCCGACTGTTTTGTCAGCCCTCCTGTATATGGGAACAGAGGCGCCGACATCCGATTAAAACCGGAATCCGACACACGACATAGTGGGAATGAGCTCTTACACCTACAACTGAGCCAATATCTGTTTATTACTTCGGTCATTAGGATAGCAGTCTCAATATTGCGAAATTTGTGAGTCCCAAAACTCACCATCAGGGCATAACATGGCTGCGTTTTGGATAAGGCATCCTTCACCTTCTGACACGTAAATACGACCGAGACGCGGACGAAATCGCGAGACACAGCTAGTATTAAACAAATCTTATTTCATCCCTGAAATAACTCAAAAAATATAATATTACCTGAGGCTTTCACAGGCTGTAAGCTCCAATATTTTAGCTCTAAGATCAACTCTATTATCTTGAGACTGACGTTTCTTTGTTAAAAGAAATATATCTGTGTTTATTCATCTTTCAACAGCTGTTTCCTTTTACCCTTATCAAAAAGGCGCCTCAGATAAAAGATTGTAAGAATCAAAGTAGACCTTTGAGAGAGCGCGCTATCGTCTTATTATATTTTCAGCATGAATTTCAATAAGAGATATCTTTTTAGAAATGAAGTTCTAAAAGGCATGATAATTCACTAAATAAATATTACATTCCTTTCTAAAAGTGAGTTGGTGAAATATAAGTTTTTTATAGAAGTAATAAAAATAAATAAAGTATCCTTGAACCATATTTTCAAGGGTACTTTAATGGTTTTCAATAAAACATGGGTCTTGAAAGTGAAGCAATCTAATGGATTGAAGTAATAACGAAAAAGCTCATTTGGATATCAAAACACGGGTACACTACATAATTCCGAAGAGTCATAATTCCGAATTGATTAAAATTCCGAAGTTCATAATCCCGAACGTAAATTGTTGTTATCGCTTATAAATCAAATCTAACCTAACCTAATGCATTTAATCTAAAATAGCTCCAGCGTAACATAATAGATTAATAGCTTTCAGAATAATGAAAATTCGAACAAATAAATATTCGGAAAAAAGTAATTCGGAATTTTAAGGTGCTCCCATCAAAACACATACTTTTTGAGACACAAATGAAATTGAGTCTTATTTTTTTAGATATTTAAAAAAAAGAATATTTTTAGTTTTTTTTTATTATGGACTGTCCTGGACTGAAAATTTTCAGTCAACCTATTCGCCATATATTACTTACCATGTTAAATTTGATATAAAATACGTTTTGTACCCGTCGATTAAAATCTCTGTATTAAGATTTTATAGAGAATACTGCAACGTCACTCTTTCATTGTTGAATAGTCTATGTTACTTCCGAAACAACCGAAATAACAAAAAGTATTGTTCACAATAGTGTCATAATCAAGCTTTTTAATCTCGTACCTTACTTAGGCCACCCAGCATGCTTCGTGGCCTAAACACGGTACTCGACTAAAAAGCTCTATTATAATACGATTGTGAAAAATACTATTTTATCGAAAAAACAGCTGGGTGAAGGTTATTCGGATCTTAGACCGTAATAATTTGTAAAGATATATAAATGGCGTTATCAGTGAACATGAGGTCTGACATAATGGCGCAATCATCGTTTGAGCATTCATACGAGCAAGTTGTGCTAATTGGGGGCTTGTTCAATCCAAAAGCCTGTAAATGACGGTTGAAAATGTCTTGCTTGACGTCAAAGGATAGTTTGCGGAGTTGGTTGATAGGCGTCATTATGGGGATGCAGCCAAAATTTGGTGAATTCTAGCGTTTTTAATAGGTACCCAACGCAAAAAGAGGGGATTTCTTATGCGGTTTTTTTATTATTTGAATGAATTAGGGTTTCTAGCAGTGGTTCTTAACTAGGTTTCATAACAATCGATAGGGTCGTTTAAGAGATATCAGCTCTGAAAGGAGGGGCCACCATGATATCGGGGGTTTTTTCTATGTAATAGTTATAGTATATATATGCCGTGTGGTGCGGGGTTTAGAATGTTGCCACTCCATATGTTCCCGAGGATGTCGTAAGAGACGACTAAGGGACTAAAGGGTGTGTAGTGCTGTTAGGCGATGGGTTTGCAACCTGTCACTAAATACACTGGATAACATCTTAGCCTGGTTGTGCAAAATGTGGTCACAGAATTATTTTGTTTAACTTAATTCTTATTTTTACATTTTGACTGCGTTTGTTTATTTTATTGCATTAGTATTATTATTATTTTTTACATTTTGATGATCTTATTGTGAATTCATTATGATTATGTGACATAGAATAATGTAATTTTCAATATGAAATAAATGCCTACCTACCTACCTATCAACAAGTTTTTGGAGTTGTTGGTGAGTCTGTGGCTCTGCTTACCCCACTCTGGGAATGAAGGCGTGAGTTTATGATGATGATGATAGTTATATTATAGGATGACAGGATGTTCGATACAATCCTTCAAAGTAGGCATAGTAGAGCTCATTTGGAACAAATTAGGTCAGTACCCTGGCCGAAAATTATTAGTTTCTGAGATATTCATATATTTAATCTGAATTTTGGTGATTTTCCCTTAAAGTTTCAGGCAGGAGGGAAACAGACATATATGACCTTTATAACTCTATCCTTTCTCTTGAATGGAACTTGACAATTTATTATTACCTTACAAGTTCACTAGCATCTGCCCGCGAATTCGTCCGCGTAGATTTCTATTATTGTTATTCCCTCGGTAACTTCAAAAAAATTCGGAATAAAAACTATCCTATGTCCTATTCCAGAACCTAACCTATATTTATGCCAAGTTTCATACCGATCCGATCAGTGGTTGAAGCGTGATTGAGTAACAAACATCTAAACATTCAAACTTTCTCATTTATAATATTAAGGGCCTGTGTTATTTTTTCTCTCATTTAAACTTAGCTCTCTCCTTGTCTATTTTCAAGTGTAAGAAAGAGAAAGGGCTAATTTTATCTGTCAAATGTGTTTTATTTGTCGATTTTGAAACAGGGCTAACTTAGATAATACGGCCTCAGTTTACTCAGTGTATTCCAGCATTTAACACTACGATACCTACTAAGAAGTCACAGCGCTGTTCCGGCTCATGAAAGGCTGAATATCTCACAGAGCATTACCATTTTCCTGGTTTGATTCAAACGCGCTGACAGCATACTGATGCAGTTTACAAAATGTGTTTTGAATTTATACAGGGTATTCTTGTTGGCGGTGATATTGTGACGTAAGTTGCGGAAGTTATATGCCGCGGGAGATGAACTTTAGAAGTCATTGTTGAGAATGAAATAAAACTTAGAGGTCATGTAGTTCCAGCATTGAAAATGATATATTTAATAATGGAATACTGTGCCTAAGTGAGAGTGGCTGCGTTAAAATAAATACTTGAGACCATTATTGATAGATAAGGTAGAAAAAATATAGAAATAATTATCTTTAAATGCGTTTAAACAGTACCTAACAGAATATGGTACAAAAACGTGGACACTCAAGTGATAAACACATTACCGTCCCCCATCGGTAGTCGGTAAAATAATAAATGGATACGAGTCTAATATACCTACTCTGTAATACCATAATAATAATAAAATATCAGGCGGGATAATCTCACATAAATCTTAAAAAATATGTTCTAGACTTTCTTTTAAGTACGATGGTACTAGACAGCGATAAACATAATTATTAGAAATACATATTTATTTAATATTTAATAAATAGAATACAACCAAGACTCAAAAAAATAAGTACTATACTTGTGATTTATAACCTAACGAACTAATAAAGGTTTTTTTTAACTATGGTCACAGATTATTCTTACGTACTGTAATTCACCAAATTCATTTAAACAATATTTATGATAATGAACACTTTAGTTACAAAAACTACGCGAAAAATGTAAATAGATACTCATCAAAATTTATAGCATAATATTAATTTGCGGCAATATTTGAGAGCTCGGAACAAACAGCAAACTGTAACACAATCCAAACCGTGATTGCCTTTCAGCAAAACAAATATTGTTATACCGAACAGGTTACTATTTCTGTGGGAATGTTTGACCTATTGTTTTGAACGCTTTGCACGGAAATCAAATACTTTCCGTGCCAGTTAGCTTCTCGTTTTGTATTTTAGTTTGTCGCAGTGCTACGTGTATTTTTACCCTACTGCGGCAAAGGAAAAGGAGGGTTATGTGTTTGAATTGTATGTATGTCCGTTCCAACGTCCCCTCTTTCCTCAACGGGTCAACCGATTTTGATAAATGATATGTCATTAAATTCGTCTTGATAGCGCGAGTGTCATATTAAATAAATCATTTTTCAATCGGATTCGTCGGAACATTATTATATCGATGACAGTATAAAAAAATTCGTTCGAGTTTTTTATGTTTTTATTTATCTATTATTATTATTATTTATATTTATTACTAGCGGCCGGCCAGCGGCTTCGCTCCGCCGCCGGTGGTTTTAAAAAAAATGCGTGACCAGGAGAAATAGGGGTTCATTTTTATATATATAGATTATTTATGTCTCTATATCAATTTAAGACGTAATTTTGTTCATTTTTTATTCAACGCCTGATTTATTGATTTTCAGGTAACAGATCAGGTACTCTTTTCAACACAGTAAAACCATAATTGTTTTTGACATGTTATACAATTGTTTTTAACTCGACCGCTACCGTCAAGTAAATAAGAGCTATCAACACGTTGACAATACGAAAACAAGTCAAAAGCAATAAGGTTTTAACGTGTAGAATCTCAGCGCTGATCGATAGTTGTATCCTTTTTACCCGACTGCCAAAGAAGGAGGGTAATTTGTTTGCCTTTATATGGCACTGCGCTCTAGAAACTAAACGCGTGTACCGATTTTGATGATTCTTATGGCAATCGATTTGTCTTAATCGGTAACCCATCATTTTATCGAATTTCACTTCATCGATTGTATCATTTCATCGAATTTAATTTTGTCGAAAGCTATTTTCTGCAGAAACCAAAATGTTTTCAGGCTATCTTAAACATTAATTACGTAGGTTAGGTTGGGTTACAATTGTCATTACCAAAAAAAAGCAACTCCTGCGGCGAGAAATGCCTTTCGATGAAATGAAAATTCTGCGTAATGATACGTTCGTTGAATGGTATTTCAATAAAATAATAGGTACCCGTCTTAATCTTGTGAGTGTTTGAGTTTAAAAAGTCGAAGAACTATGACAAATGGGATATCATTGAATAGGTATTTAAAAATCATCTTAAGGTTTCTTTCATCATTTCGGATATATAACGATTTAAAGTTGGTTAGCAATAACAGTCGGGTTATTTAAAGCTTTGCTTTTTGTTGTTACACAGTAAAACCATATTGTTTTTGACTTGTAATGCTATTGTTTTTAACTCGACCGCCATTAGTTAAGTAAATAAGAGCTATCAACACGTTGACAATACAATAACAAGTCAAAAACGATATGGTTTTAACGTGTAGAATGACAGCGTTGACTGATAGCTGTATCCTTTTCTTTTGAAAAGTGTAATAACTAAAAAACCTTTTTTTATAAGACGAACTTTTTTTAGAAGAAATTGCACTTTGCACAGAAATACTTTTCCAGTCGTTAACTAAGTAGTAATAATATTTAAAGAGAAGAAATAGGCAAGGAGGCACCCCACTATTTAATCTTACGTTTCGCCCACAAATAACTCCTTTACCGCTTTTGGACCTTAAAGCGCTACATATAAAGCCAAAAATAAGTGATGGAGTTTCTTTGTGGACTATACATATATTCACGCAATCATGGAACGTCAAAGTGGTGAGACACGCCTTCGCAAATTGAAAACGCTTTATAAAAGCAATTCATGATCGGTTGAATGCTTTCTTCAGAAGTGTTAAAATAATGACCTTCATACTGCCATAATACCAAAGAAGGCTCTAACTGCATAGTCGTAGTATAAGCATTTTAAATTTTATCTGGTTACTAATAGAGTATAGAATGCTTCGACTGCTAAATTGCAGCTAGTCGCCTTTGGTACTACTGAACTTTAAACATATTCAGGGGGCCATATTCGTCTTTGTCTTTTTCCTCTATTGGTTTTTTTTACGTCACGGCTTTTACTCCACTAACAAGCTTAACAAGGTTTATTTTGCCAATGTCGATTTTTAGGCAATCACTTACTACAGACATACTTATGTCCATGGATATCACACGCGAGGACAATTGTTCGTTTGAAGGGTCCTAGTGGGTGGACTAAACGACGGAAAAGAAAATACAGTGGAAGTGGCATGAGCTTCGCTTAGTATCAGACCTGTTGTCGCCAACACTCAAACTATCACGAAATCAACACGCCACCATGGAAAATGTTTTTGGTGCGGCTATCGTTTTTACATTCCAAAATAGCACAATAAGGCATGCTTCTGGATTTATTTCCTATTTTAGAAATATCGAAATATTGAAATAAGCGATCGCGGCAAAAGTATGGTAGGTTTTGCGGAACTTCGCATAACCATGCCACATGTTACACGCCCAATTGAAACTTCTACTGTTTTTTCTGTTCTGTAGACTAAACAGACGCACATGGGTTAGTTCCACGCACTTCTGTCAAGTCCTCTCTATTGTTATCATAATTATAATGTATTGTCAACGTTTTGACAGCCCTTATATACTAAAGGCGGCCGAGTAACATAAAAATACAGAAACAGTAAGTGTAAATATAAAGTAGAATAAGGCCTTTCTGCTCTGTTAATGGAACGCAACGTAAAGTAAGAAATAGAAGGCTTAGAAAATCCGGCTGAGAAGCTGGAACATGTGTACCTAAAAATCGATGGTTCATATCTTCAAACCGAAATTCAACTTAACCTTTAAACCGTTTGACACTCCTTGGAAAAATACCAATCCGACTAAATCCGATCTCAATCCGATCGGCTTCACTATGCGAAAACGTAATTACAACCTATTCGTAACACGAACCGCTAAAAGAAATTCACGTTATCATTCATTATGTTACGTATACTTCATCTTCACTACTCAATGACGATACGGAAGTCAACCTCAATGTCAATTTGCTATCAAATTTTAATGCAAAAACAAACACGGAGCGCTTTTACCAAACGCGGTACACATTTACCCATTGACGATAAGTTATCGTTATTTACTCGATGGAAGGTAAGATTTTATGCTCGGAATACTGGTTACGAAGAAACAGGCATGAATACATCCATTATATATTTATGTATACAAGGTGTTAGGCAGAAGGTTGGACAAACTTCAGTTACTAACTCTGTAGGTCATACTCATCAACTTTTATTATGGGACCAACATCCAAATCGCGTAAAAAAAACAGCTGTTCCATACAAACTTTTAGAGCTAAACAGCCGAAATGTATGGAACAGCTTTTTTTTACGCGATTTGGATGTTGGTCCAATAGTAAAAGTTGATGAGTATGACCTACAAAGTTAGTCCCTGAAGTTTGTCCAATCTTCAGCCTAACACCCTGTATAACTATTACAAATTTTTTTCATCGGCAGTTGGGTGAAACACAAAGTAAAGACATGCTTTTATAAACTTAGTTCTAACGAACCGATGATCGATGGTTTCTTTAAAAGAACTTAATTAATAAATTGATGATATCATGGTGCGAATAAAAAGATAACAGCAATTTCTAAAAAAAACTTGACGTAGATCTATTGCCAATAAGTACTTGTTCGCTTAAACAATAATGTATTCAATCGCTTTCTATTGCTTGTTTTGCTTTATTATTTACTAGCGAGCCGCCCTCGCTTCGATTCGGTTTATTTGAGTTTTCTGTAACACCCGTACAATAAACCAGCATTTATTATACATAAAAACCTTCCTCTTGAATCACTCTATCTATTAAAAAAACCGCATCAACATCCGTTGCGTAGGTTTAAAGATCTAAGCATACAAAGCGACAGACAGACAGCGGGAAGCGACTTTGTTTTATACTATTGTAGTGATTCTGTATTCTCTTCTGCTTGATTGACAAAGCAGACGTGAGACAAAACAGGACCATCAAGAAAATGAGCGTTAGTAAAAAGTTTCGGCATTGTTAAAGGAGTGTCCCCACTGAGAGCGTTCGCGTGAATATTCGAGTGGTGTGGACGTTGAGCCGAGCGTTACAAAGCTTACACAATACTCGATGTTCGCGCCGAATGCTCATTACACGCGAATGCTCTCAGTAGGGATGCTCCTTACCGTGTAAAGTGTAATTTGAAGTATAGTATTAGGGTAATAATTACAGGTGGTAAAAAAAATAACATTTTAATTATAATTTTCTTTTTCGGGCTTGTCATTGACCGACTGGAAAAAAAGATGTATTAGATTTTATTACGCGATTAAGTCCCATTTCATAGTTTTAGTAGGTGTGAAAATCGTGTTAGTTTAAAACAAGGTATTATAAAAAAGAAGTTTTTAATTTGTGAGAATCGTTTTTTTATGTTCAGCTTAAAGTTAATCAGAGCTTTAAAGAGTTTAACTTTTTTCCGGTTACCGTACGTTAATATGTATGTATATGTATGTAAACACTTTATTGTACAAACAAAAAAGGAAAAACAATTATTAAATAGATAAAAATATAACAGGGATGTACAAAGGCAAACTTATCCCTTTAAGGGATCTCTTTCAGTTAACCTTTGAGCGATTGAGAAATAATTAATTACAACGAATAGCCAAATAAGTACAACACTAAAAGAAATACTACCTATACCTATACCTACCTAACTACCTTGTCGCAGTTAATTATCAAAGTGAAAGTGGTTTGAATTTAGTAAATCCATAGCAATGACATGGTGCTAACTACAATGTATAGCTACTTCCGAGTTCGACCGTACGCTAGACAAAGTCCACAGAGAAAAGAAAATATTATTGTAATACTTAAGACCAAAGTGGTACAAAGTAAAATATTATTCTAATACCTAAAACCAAAGTGGTACATAATAAAATCAAACTAAAGATGAAAATCATCAGATAGCATCAATTTCCACTCTTTAGGGACCTATACATTATTGTGTCAAAGTTGCAATTAAGTAGTAATTAGCTTAAAACACACCATTGCCCGTCAAGATCAACTTGCATGCTCACAATGTTACAGTACAATACCATATCACAATCTGCATACCAACCCCAAACCTATTTTGCCGTATGCTATTAACCAATCACATTGCACCATTCTTGCTCCAATACCGCATTACGAAAATACCACTCACAATAAAATGTTTCAGGATACCATGAGCAAAAGAATGTTACACACAACACCGTTACAAAGTGGTACTTTTGAAAACTTTAATAAAAATAAAGATAATAAATTAAATGTACCTATCCTGTATTTTAAAGGAACGATAGTGGATTATTTTGGTAATAAAAATCATGTAAGTAGCGATTGTTTTTACTAAGTTTCAAACGTATTTTAATAAGATTTCATATAAATAAAGTTATAAAAAGTTTCTTCCGAGGAAATCGTTGGTCCGCAGTTGACAAATAGTGTTGAAGTAGGTCAGACAAACGCCAGACTGTCTGGATTTCGTATTGGACAGAATATTTTATCGACTATGTTTTTTTTTATCAATAATGCGACACTTTATTACTAAATAACGCAGGTAAAACTTTTTTAGGAAGTCAAAGTAGTAAATATGTTACTTTGAAAGTTTTTCATGACTTATCTTTTGTTTTAAGTTGACAAAGAAGTTAACGTTGTTTTTTTATGCAAACTTTGTGTCAAAACTTTAAAATCTAGGTTAAAATTCCAAAAACCGGTTCTGTATTGAACTGAATATGTCTAATTCTACGGCTTTTCACGTAGCAACCACCGTTCAAACTAATATTAAACTTACCGTATCATTCCGAAGCACGAAGAGGTTCTAAACACCGAACTACCCGGGCTTGTGCCACGCCGTATCAAACCTTATGCCCCTTTGCCACATGTGTTAGAATCCCCCACAACTTGACACTGGATAATTAGTCACACTTAGCACTTTTTGGTTGTGGCTCGCATTTTTTATAATTTATGAGTTATTCTGTTTATGCGGTGACACGGGCGCGGCCTGGTAGCATTGCCCGCCGACTAGTGCTACGGAAAATTAGGGGTGGGACGCTATAGCACAAGAAAAATGGGGAAACTTATCGATAAAATTGCTTGGTTTTCCCGCATTAGTTTGTAGGTCCATGGCAACGGTTAATGAAAACGAATGCATCAATGATCCATCGGCTCCAACTGCGAACCAATTTCTTTTTGAGATTATAAACTGTTGAAAACATAATATCTCACGTGGCTAATATTTATTTCTATGAAATTTCAGACTTCACCGTATGTATGGTTAATTGTTAAAATTGTCTATCTTTTTGAACTGTATCTTTCCATCTACTTCTAAATCTTAAAAAATATCAATAAACATGACCACGTGATATGAAATATTTATCTGACTAATCGTTAACTGGCGGCAGTATTTCCCCTGCAGGTTACCTTAATGAAATTTAAAAAATACCCGAAGTTTAATGTGTACTGTTTGGAATAATCGAATAAAATTCCTCACTTCAAATGTTACTCTATCGATAAAGCTACTTTATCGACATCACGTATGACCACCCTACAAACGAGCTAGACATGCGCAGTGGCTGTCATTCCAAACACTCCGCTTTCCCCACGTTTTCTTGTAAATATTACATTTCAAATAAACTGCGGGGTATGAGCGCTACGGAATTTCTATTTGGTCTAGGTTTTGGTCGTAAAAAAACAATTTCCATAGCACGTGGAATAGTCGTTTTTTAAATATTACGTTGCAGTACTGTTGTGTCTGCATGAAAGTAAAAACAAACTTTATTTTCCTCATATTGATTTAAGCTCACACGATTTTTACACATTGTTATTACTAAAACGGGACTTTATCGCGTTAAGGGATATATAATTAATTGTAACAATTAATTATTACCTCGACGTTTCGGACGTGACGCTACGCCCATGGTTTTATGGTTTATTTTCCTCGTTCCTTCTGCGATTGTTCACCATCACCACGGAATAGAAAAAACAGTGAAAATGGCATGAGCTTCGCTTAGTATCAGACCTGTTGTCGCCAATAAATACTCAAACTATCATAAAAACAACACGCCACCATGGTTTTTTTTTTGGGGCGGCTATCGTTTTTACATTTCAAAATAGCACAATAAGGCATGCTTTTGGATTTATTTCCTATTTTAGAAATATCGAAATATCGAAAAATCGAAATAAGCGATCGCGGCAAAAGTATGGTAGGTTATGCGGAACTCCGCATAACCGTGCCACACGTTACACGCCCACTTGATATTTCTACTGTTTTTTCTGTTCTGTGACTATCACCAACATCTTATCCTTGAACCTACCGCCAAGCAGCAGAGTTCGCTTGGTCGTGTTTCGGTGTGGGGAAAGACAACCGGTAAAATTACTAACATAGAGGCATTCCAGCTTATTCTTTATTGTTGACAACGTACATGCAGTCTTGAGATTGCAATCTTGAGATTGAAAATTGGACTCCAGAGTCCACCAATCAGGTGGCCTGTATTGTATAAACGTTTCCGTTCTCAGTGTAATAAAAAAAGAATAACAATGGTAGGGCCTATATTCCACTTTACCTTTCCCCTCTTGTTATCACATTGTTGGCATTATTATACTCGTATATCTGATTATCTTGACAGTAAAGGCAGCCGAGTCGTAAACAATACGATTGCATTAGGGTGGAAACGCATTGGAATAGAAGCCCCAGGGTAGTGATTCTTTCAAAAGCAAAGGTGAGCGAACGCAGGAGTGATGTCCAAGCGGCGAGTTTAAGTAGTCCCGTCAAAGCGAACAAAACACATTTCAGCGCGTGTATTCAATTTGGCAGCATAGCTTCTCAAACGTATAAGGCTGCCTAATTGAGAATGCACGCGCTAATATGTGTTTTGCTCGCTCTGACGGGACTACTTAAACTCGCCGCTTGGACTTCAATCCTGCATTCGCTCACCTTTGCTTTTGAGAGAATCAATACCCTGATATTTAGAAGTCACGGTTGCCTGTGTCCAACTCGTATCAATGGTTTTAATATTCGATCGATTCAGACGCATTTTTTTAAAGGTAACTACTTAACTTAAATATTATTTTTTACGTTTTCATGAAAATTAAGGAAATTTATTATGGTAACCCATCATTTTATCAAATTTCACCATTTTGATTGTAACATTTCTTATATATGCTAATTTCTGCTGAAACCATGATAAAAAATATATATATCAGGGGACGATGTCACACCAATTGCCGTAGTCCCAAACTAAGCTCTCGCCTTGTACTATGGGTACTAGACAACGATATAAATACTTATATAAATACTTATATACTCAAATACATAGAAAACATCCAAGACTCAGGAACAAATATATTCGCGCTCATCACACAAATATCTGCCCTTACCGGGTTTTGAACCCAGGACCACTAGCTTCGCAGGCCAGCCAAACTAACTAAGCGAGCGCGTCATCAAATATTTATAATATTAGTAGATAGATCAGTTGATATAAGTAGGATATTAGAAATTAATTTACGTGGTGATTTCGTTTAGATGTGGGTGGGGGCACATGTATTTGATATCAACGCTTGGAAAACTGAATGTTGCTCGGGTTGAAAAGGAATTTCTCGAAGATGACAGATCGATTTTTCGCCTTCGTAAACCCCTTTACTGCAAATTTCATCGAGACCGTTATTGAGAACGTGATATCAAATATATATATAGGGTGTCCCAGAAACCGACGTCAACCCGCCTAGGGCTGATAGAGCAGCACAGCGATTTTTGCTAGTTTCAGCGATATTGATAATTGAAATGTATGTTTTTGTAATTTTCTCTAAGTCCATGTCCCGACAATTTTTTTTTAAGAAATTACATATAGTTTGTTTCTCCATACTAGGTTTTCCCAGTGTTTGCTTTTCACTTGGTACGGAAAAAACAACATTATGGGGTTACTTAAAAAAAAACTTTAAAAAAAACGGGTAAACAGGTTTAAAAACTCGCTGATTCGTAATGATTCTAATTATGTACGATACCACTGAAAAACTTATGAAATTCAAAACAACATGCATATGAACTAAATCGATTGCTTTTAAGCTGCTCTATCAGCCTAGGCGGATTGACGTCGATTTCTGGGATACCCTGTATTAAAATAGGATAGGCGAGAGAAGTTTATTTACTAAGGAGATTTATAAAATAAAATATTTAAAAAACAAAAAAACCGCCTTTAAGGAGTATTTTTTTGCTTTTCTGACTTCTCTCACAATAATATCCACAGTTTAACACGTTATCTTTATCATTACATACCATACATCCTTTATAGATAACCAACAAAGCGCCCCCGACCAGCAACCGGTCACGCCTGACACCCAAACCCCACACTACACGCATCCAACCAGAGCTCTCGCCCACGCAACTTATACACAACGACCAACCAGCATAACACAAACCCGCAAACATACCTATTTACCCGAAACCACTATAACATGAACCATACACACCCAACAGCACAAACCACACCAGAGCTCCACTTATACCAGGCCGGAAGTGGTCCAGAACCCTTAATAACACCCTACTGTTACTAAAAATACTAAAATCGCTATATGTATGCCTATATTTGAGGAGTTCCCTCAATTCCTCACGGATCCCCATTAGATTTAGATTTCGTAACAATGTGACCACCTCAGAACTATATTATTATACTATCAAACGAAAAAAAATATGTTAAAATTCGAAACTATGAAAAAGAATAAGTACTTACTATTTTTAAGGACATTTCAAAAAGGCTGATAGAAACAACCGGAGACCACAGAGCTGGCAGCTTCCTCGGGCAACGAATCAGCATTGCTAATACAACGAGGAAATTCTGCCAGCATCTGTGGTACTTTGCCACGGGGGCCCTCTGTTTTTTAGTTTTAATTTCATTGTACTTTTAGCTTAGTTATAATTTTTGGTTTAATTATTTATCTTTTAAAAAAAAATACATGTCATAAGTGGAACATAGAACCTTCACCTTTTTGAAGTCGGTAAAAAAATATGAACTTGTAGAAATCAGTAAGATGCACGAGAATTTTATTCAATGTCTTTTCAACTATTGTACAAACTTACTCGTGTGTAAATACTCGAGTCGAGAGCTTACCTAAAATATGTTGAGTCTTACCGGGACACGGCATTGTGTTGTTCGCGTCCTTTTTCCTCCCTCGGGTGCTGTTCCGTGGATAAAAAGGATATTTCTGAATATTTCAACGACGTTGAGTCTTTTTTAGGAATAGTAATGTGTTTACTTGGCTGTGACATACAAAAGGATTGTTACTCGTATGTTCAGTTGTATTGTGTGTAGTTTAATATACTTGGGAGCAAAGAAATCGAGCCACGTTCTATGAAAATTCAGTACTAAGTGGCTCGATTTCTTTGCTCCCAAGTGTATTTACAAACGCTTATGTGATGTTTAATCTTACCTCACAAAACTCATTACCTACGTGAAATATGACAATTTTTATTTATTTATTTAATCTTTATTGCAGAAAAGAATACACTTAATATACAAAAGGCTAACTTAATGCCGTAAGGCATTCTCTACCAAGCACGCAGAGGACCGATCGTTGTGGAAAACCTCGGGGAAGGCCTATGTTGAGCAGTGGACGTTTTGCGGCTGATAATAATAATGATGATGATGATGATGATGATGATGATGATGATGATGATGTTGATGATGATGATGATGATTATGACGATGACGACGACGACGAAGACGACGACGACGACGACGACGACGACGACGACAACGACGACGACGACGATGATGATGATGATTATGATGATGATGATGATTCTCTACCAGTTAACCATGGGGCAAAGCAGGGATTGTGGTGGCGATGTATAGGGTGGGGTTTTCTTTGAATGTATGTAACGGGACAATCTTAGATAAATTAACGTAGTCCTAAACAAAGCTCTTAATTTTTTTTAACAAATGTCATCATCATCGTTTCTGCCGAAAGACGTACAATACCTGGACATAGGCCTCCTCCAAGCTTTGCTCTATGAACCAGCCCTACGCTGCTTGCATACATCGGCATCGATTTGCCGCAACCTTAGCCTCGTCATCGACCCATCCACACAAATGATCACGATCAACCTGTTAAAATACAAATTAAAACAAGTGGTGACGTGTTTGTTTTGGTGTTGGATTTTAGATTTTTTTCTTTATGTTGTTAGTAGTTACTTTACTTTTCAATATCTAAATAAAGATATTCTAAGGTTGCTTTTCGTGAGCGGAAACTGAACGAGTGCATCTTCCTCGGTAGATAATAAATGGGTCATCGATTCAGATCAGGAACTTCTCACCTTTGCAGGATCGTGACAAAAATATACTAGTAGTTCGCCTCCAACTAGTGCTCTAGCACGGATACGTCAATACGGCTTCGGGATTTGTAGGATTCTGTACTTAAAAGGTGCCAACGGGACCCTATTTACTAAGCTTTTGCTGTCTGTCGGTAGGTCTATTTATCAGTAGACTGTATCTTATGAAATGTAACGGGTAGACTGTTGAAATTTTGACAGAGTGTGTATTTCAAGTGCAGCTGTAACTGTACGGAACCCTTCGTGTATAAATCTAACTCGCACTTGACCGGTTTTTTAATCGCCTTAATTATTTGAAAACGTGTTCAATATGAATAGTTTAATGGCTTATTGCCTTTCTAAAAACATGGTTTATATTCCAATACCTACCTCTATTGCTTTAATGAAAGCTCAAACCTGCATAGTTTAACCACACCAAAGATCCGTAAGCTCCAAAACCGCAACTTTCCCGTGTGGTGGTTTTTGACATAAAGCTTTTAAAAGGTGAATCGGTACTTTAAGGTATAAATACGAAATAATAGAGTAGGGCTGTTTATTTACAGGGTATTTAGTGGTCGAGTGCAACTTCAAATTCAAATTCAAATTCAAATAATTTATTCAGCAAGTAGGCCCTGCAGGCACCTTTACAAGTCTGAGTCTACCAACGACTTTAAGAGGAGTTATTTTGATCCTTTTATTACTATATTTACTATCAGTGAACCGCCCTCGCTTCCTTTCGGCGGTTTCTTTATGCGAGTTCTTGGTTACAAACGTACAGAATCGATTAAACATTTAAAAAAAAACTGATCCATATTGGTTTGGTCTCGAAAAATTACCGACGGCAACAAAAGCATGTCCAAAAAATGAAAATTTTGACTGAAACTTATTTTATAAAAGAACTAAAGGATGCCTGCCACTTTGTACTAGAAGAATTACTAGCTATTCTACTTTGATAAATCTTAACAGTATTTAGGGAATATTCTATCAAAATTTGAAGTTCCTGAGGCCCTTGCCAAAATACATTTCGCTAACTAGCGTTTCTATTCGTTTTGTTTTCAAACCAATCGCCTCACTGGTAGATCACATGACTTTTCGTATCACGTTGTAACGAGGTTGTTACAACCTCCTTTTTTTACGTTCCTGGCCACTCTTACATTTCGATCTAAATCTTTCCAAATTCAAAATTGTTTATGATCTATTCGGATATCGATCCTTAAGAAAAATTCAATAGAACTAGACACGGGATCTCTTGACTGGGTAGCTTCATTAAAATAATTTATTATTTTATTATTATTCAGTTATCTTCCTGTAACTATATTTTCGGAAATAATTATTAAAGCACATAAATTATTAATAAGTGATTCATTTATTATCAACTTCAATACTACTCCTCTGTGTGGGTCTCAGCGATACTTCCCCTATACCGTCAGAACATCATCCACCAGAGGGTCCAGACAAGATGCATTACGCTTACAAGCGTTTCTATTCGTTTCCTCTTATCGCTTCACTGGTAGATCACGTGACTTTTCGTATCACGTCATCTACCAGTGACGCGATTGGTTTAAAACCGAAACGAATAGAAACGCTTGTAAGCGTAATGCATCTTGTCTGGGCTCTCAGTGACGCTATTGGTTCAAAAACGAAACGAATAGAAACGCTTCAGGGACCGGTGATTTAAGCTATTCGTTTTTTTTTCAATCAGTCAGTGAGTAAAGATAAGTGTCTTTCAAACCCAAACTATATCCTCCAATTTGTATGAAACTCAGCTATCCAGGCAATAAAATATTCCCTTTATTACTACTAACGATTTTCCAACGGGTTTTACCAGGAATTTACAGTATGCGTGACTGCCGCCCCGTTTTCAACGCACTTATCGACTCAGGCAACCGGCCAACTGGCAAGTCGCAACGTTTTAACAACTGAATATTTGAAAAAAAAAACGTATGACAACTTTGTAGCTACTCGATTTTTTTACTTTCGGACCGGTGATAAGGGATTTTTTGCAATTATGTAGTGAAGTGAGATATGGTAGTATGGGACTGAGGAATTTTAATACTTTAAATGACTACCTAAGAGTTTGCGACTAAAGTTGGCGTGTTTTTAATTTACTGTTGTTCCTAACTGTGGTAGAACTGAAGATTACTCATAGTGGTGATTATTTACCATCAGTTAACCTACATACTAGTTTGCCTCTCTCTTATACATACAAGAAACCGGTCAAGTGCGAGTCAGACTTACACATGAAGGCTTCCGTAATAACGTACAATATTAAGATCAAGCGAAAAATGCCGATAAAACACATTTCTTTCATTTTTAACTTTTATTTATTTTGTTGTTGTAGTGGCTATAATTTATACACCCTGTTTTTTTTAAGTGTCTTTCTTTTAAGGTTCAAAACATACAGTCTTTCCCCCAACGGGGTCTCACCCAGCTGGCTTGATCTCGCGAGCAGTGTAACACCCGAATAGACGTCTCCCCATCCCCCTACCCAAAACTCCTTCCATCCTCACATCCCCGCAGGCTACTATCCTGGGACCCGACCGTTTTAACGGTCGGCGGAGACCACCCTAGTCGGGGGCCGAAAGGTCCGTCACCGGTTCCTCATCCCCCTCAAGGAAGGAGGGATTGAGAAGACCACCCGAGAGATATACAGTCTTGTGACGAATGGACGGGCAACCAGAGTTTTAGTAATAGGGTCGTGTTGGCACCTTTTGGGTACGACACCCTAAAAACACCAACTGTCAGGGCCTCTATTCTATGACGTTAAACAATATAATTTTTGACGTGTTATGCAACATTAATACAATACTTATGGTATTAATTTTAACTCGACCGCCATTACTGCCAACTAAATAAGAGCTAAATCACAACGTTAAACAATATTGTTTGTCGTCGTAGAATAGAGGGCCAGTATTATTATAACGTCAACAATACATGAAAAAACAAGTAACATACATACATACATTAAATCACGCCTGTTTCCCAGAGGGGTAGGCAGAGACCACTTCTTTCCACTGCTACGATCTTGACAAATCTCTTTCGCTTCTTCCACATTCATACATCGAGTCATGCACGCAAGTCGGTTTCGGGTACTTAAAATTCGGCCCTTTTCCAGTATTTTTCCGATTTGATTCGAAAAAGTACGCCTAGGGCGGCCCTTCCAACCCTTCCACTCACTTTCGCTCTGTATATCTCTTTAGTCAATCTTCTTTCATCCATCCTTTCCAAATGACGAACCATCGAAGCATACCCTTTTCAATCTAAAAAAGGCTAAAACAAAGTGGAGTCTTTGCTCAGGACAAAGTAGAATTATTGCCTCTATAAAGGTAGATATTACAAGGTAGTCAAAGGTTTTTACCTATACCAAGCTTAGTACCAAATTAGTAAAAGTGCTCGCTGCAATTGTAAATTGTCCTGTAATTTTATAATTACGGCAGTTCCATGGGAATGCGACCGATGCCCGATACATAGTGGATATGTAGCGAAATAATCGATAAACCCTTTGTAATATCATTGTCATGTTAAAATGGATGACGCGAGGTTAGCTTGTTCATGGTTTTAAAAACCGAATGGCAGAATTGTTTGTTGTATTAGAGCCCCACTTAAATATTTATTGTATTCTGATTTTAGTATTTGTTGTTATAGCGGCAACAGAAATACATCATCTGCGAAAATTTCAACTGTCTAACTAGCAGTATTACTGTTCATGAGATAGCCTGGTGACAGACAGACAGACGGACAGTGGAGTCTTAGTAATAGGGTCCCGGTTTTAACCTTTGGGCACGGAACTTTTCCGGAAAAGTTCAAACTTACTTTTTTTATAATAATAACAACATCTCAAAAATCCTGGAAATTGGACATGGTCAAAAGGGTGAAAAACTTTACCCCGGAGCTAAATTTGTATGGGATTTTTCAAAAGATACGTGATATTTATTATAAGCGTCACCTCACAATGCTCTTAGTACCTACAAACAGCCCTTCTACTGACATATTATGTTTGTAACTGAACACCTATTAAGTAATCTTTTGTATCGTTACCGCAAATACAGTTCACAATTAAGGCGATGCCTTAAGCAATAGGGATTACGCATGGATTTTTTTAAATCACATTTCTCAACAAAATATAAAAATACCGTAAAAAAAATCACCAAAAGGGAAATTTAAATTAAACCCGGCCAAGAAATACGGATGATACAAGTATTTTAACCTGCTAATTAGGGTGACGGAACCAGTAATGGACAAGGACCAAATATGGACACTTGATTCTAATTTTTAAGATAAGGGTTGATCATTTGTTTTGCGACAATCAATTGAGGACCGTATGAGATTTGAATAAAATTAAGAGTGAAGTGTCCATTACTGGTGCCTGTCAGCTAAAAGTGTCCATCATTGGGTCACCGTAGCAATTAGACGAAGAGATCCAATTTGCACTGTGACGTCATGTTACAAGTCGGCCATATAAACTCCATATTTAATTCTGTTTTGCTAGAAAGAACAATTTTTGTTGGCTTTTACCTTGGTTATTTTTATAGCTATTCAAAAAATTATTTTCCAACTGTTTGTTACATGAATCAGCGTATATTGAAGCTGTGAAAAAAGTCATAAATATTCCCTATTTAAGTGTCGCCTTAAAGTCTTCTTAATACGGCCCTTCTACTGATTATAATCTGTTGGTAACTGAACACCTATTAAGAAATCTTTTGTATCGTTACCGCAAATACAGTTCACAATTAAGGCGATGCTATAAGCAATTGAGAATTTAATGATGTTTAAAAAAACTAATTAACTGGGCGTTCGTGTTCTAGTGATAGATGATTGTTTTAGTAGCGATTTGTGGGTATTATAAGAGGATTGTAAAAAAAAAAACCATACAAATTTAGCTCCGGGCAATAACGTTTCTCACCCCCTAAATCAAGTCCGATTTCCACGATTTTCGAATGTTGTAGTTAATACCCCCACCGTTGAGGAAAAAGATGTCAGCATATAAGCAAAGACTGAAACGGTTAATCATTGCACAACAACAATGGCCGTCAATTCAAAAAAAAAAATGATATACGATATGACAAGTGTAGGTATTTTTGCATTTCTTTTGGCTATTATAAGGACAACTTTTTGACACTGTTATTGATTAAGTATTATTCGGTTAATATTCGGTACAAAAAGGAAAAAACTGAAAATCAAAGCTGCGCAGCAGTCCTGCGAGTCTGCGGCCAGCAACAGCTGAGTTTGCTCCTTTTGCTGCAGTCAAATTTTCTGTATGTTGTAAAAGCTGTAATAATTGTGTCCTGCAGCAATAAATATTTTTTCATTTCATTTCATTATAAAGAACTAGGTCGGTAAACTTCTGTTTTTTGTTTTTAAATTTGTTTCATCCTAAGAAATATTTTCGCGGTTGAGAGCAGTTTCGGCTGTGGGTTTTTTTTATAACAGTGGGAGGCAAACGAGCATGTAGGTTACCTGATGGGAAGTAATCACCACCGCCCATAAACACCAACAGCTCAAGAAGAGTTGTCGGTGCGTTGCCGGCCAATTAGGGAAATGTAAGCTCTTTTCTTGAAGGCACCCATGTCATAACAGCTGGTGGGAAATACCGCCGAAGGGAGCTCGTTCCACATTTTCACTGTACTAGGCAAAAAGTGGCTAGTGAAACGCACAGTGGAAGAACGCCATTCATCAAGGTGATGTTGATGGAACCTGGCTTTACGACGAGTAGGTACTTAGTTCGATGGTGGAACTAAGCGTTGATCGATCAGTCAGCCAGTCGGTTTCTTCTTTTATATTCTACTTGTTGGACTATGTTGTCCTCTTAAACTATGATTATTTAGGTCCTGCCTAACCACAACAACGTAATGTATCTGTTAAGAAACTGTTATATAATAAGAACAACTGATTAAATTCCAGTGACACCGATGTTGTCTGGCGAGCACCAGACTCGTGTTTCGGTTTGTAGTAACCAAATATAAAATGGAAGTTTAAATTTTAATTGTGTCATAATGTTGCCCGACGCGTGCTGTTTTCGTGTTTGGAAACTGTTGAGTAATTATTTTTGGGGGTTTTAATGTTTAAATCTTAAAAGAAGGTAAGCTTTTGCCAAGATAAGTTTTTTAAAAACTTATCTTGGCAAAAGCTTTAGTTGATAAATAATCATTATTCAATATTTTTCAATAATGTTTCACTATATCATCATTTGGAATCCTGTATCATTTAAAAATATACATATATTTGCAAACAGTTAATTCCCGCCGCAGCATTTATTTCTAGTGCTCACGATTTTTTCGTAACCTAACCTATGTAACAATAAGTCCGATAAGAAGTGAATCCTGATACGTTGCACAACCATGAAGTTTCTACGTACCTACATACATAAATATATAAACCACACGTGTTTCCCAGAGGGGTAGGCAGAGACCACATCTTTCCACCTGCTCGGGTCCTGAAAAATCTCTTTCGCTTCTTCGACATTTATACATCGAGTTATGCATGCACGTCGGTTTCGGGTACTTAAGATTTGGCCCTTTTCAAAGTATTCCTCCGATTTGATTCGAAAAAGTACGCCTAGAGCGGCCCCCTTCTGACCCATCCTCTCATTTTCGTTCTGTAGGTATATCTCTTCTGTCAATTATCTTTCATCCATCCTTTCCAAATGACAAAACCACCGAAGCATGCCCTTTTCAATCTTAGTCGCTACATCTTTTAGTCCACGTTTCTCTCGGATCTTTTTATTTCTTACCTACACCTAAAAGTGTTTATGCGCTGTGGATCATTAAATAATGATCATGATCACTATCAACGAGTTCGATTCGCGGTTAAACAGACGAATTTTGTAAAATCCACTTACGCAGTAGGTAGGTATTAATGTTTTCAAAAATAAAAGTAGGTAAGTCTCGTTTTTTTTCACCCTGTATATCATCAGATATTAGCATTAACCTACGCCAAACATTAAGTACAATAAATTATACATCAAAACACTCAAGTGCAAACGTTCCGTATAAAGTCAACCGTTATTTGTACTCGCCAGTGTACGAAACGGCTCTCAGGCTCGTTTTCAGCCCACTGCGTGTAACCGAGCAGCCCGCGTGTTATACGCCTGGCTGGTGCTCGGGTCGGGTGTTCGATCTCGCTCCAATTACCTTCTATTTATAATAGTTTTCAGGCTACCAGAGAGAACCGTGAGTAGGTTGAGTGGTTGTTTTATTTCAATTAATTTGACTTCATTTTATAAGTTATAGGGGTAAAATAGGTATGCGCCTGTGTTTAAGGCCATCCTACCTTACGTTTTCTATGTAATTTCATGTTTAAACTACCATGTATTGTCACAGCGATTAAAGTGACAAGGTACTAAAGTGTATAAATATTTTATGAACTCGACTGTACTTCAATAATCGCAATCCACTGTTAACTATACATAATAGGTATACTGTCAAGTGATTTCAGACCTATCATAAACGTATCAAATACCTACTTAAAATACAATTAATTTTACGGTTAAAACACACGACTTTGATTTTGTACAGCTTCTTTTATAAATAAAAAGAAAAAAATCTAATTCAACTTAAGCACGCCATCTTTGACTTATTTAACTAACTACATTCACATCTCGAATACAGCGCCACCTGTGAGAAAAACTTGCCAACGTTTGAATAGTCTAACCAACGCACGCAGCTTGATTACCGTACGGGTGCTGCTATTTAAGTGTCAAGAATCTGGCATAGATGGCGTTAGATAAGTCATAAATGATACCTACGCAAATAAGTTTGTATAGCCTGACCAGAAAAGTAAAAAACCTTGCCATATTGCGGAAATTATAATTATGAACTGTCATTTCTATTGCAAGTTACGAAACACAGATAAAAAAGTATTAGTGGCGCCATATTATGTGCTGTTTTTTTTTTAAAGAAGCTTTATTCTGGGTTCTGGGTTTATTTGTAGGTAAACAAATCAGTGGTTTTTTATTATTTTGTAACTTAAACAATAAAGTACTCACTGTCCATTCTAACCAATTTCAATTTAGAAGGTTTTGAAGGATTGACTACAGCGAAAAACCTATGGCCATGTTCCTACTCCATAATCAAGTCCTCTTAGACCGTAATTATATTCAACCTTTTTTTTTACAAGATTCAACTACTTCCCCAATATTATCCGATCTGAGGCCCTAGACAACATGCTTGGACGGATCGTTATCGTTACGTATCGAAAACGTATACGATTGACGTAAGCTGCCAGGATGGTCGCGTCAAGTGCTTATGTCAGTTCCATACACTTTGACGGTTTTCGAAAATCGATTTCGATAGCGTTAAGCATCTTGTCCAGGGCCTCTACACGATGGCGGATCTTGGGCCAGCGTAAGGGACTGAGCAATACGTAAGAGAGAGATGCAACAATAAAGTTGCTCACTATAAGATGTAAATGCCTCTTCTTTCCCACTGCTCAACTAGATTTCTCATCTAGTTTCAAAATCAAACTTAACAGAGTCGACGGAGCTCCGCTAAGTCGACGGAGCTCCTATTCCTGAATTTTTTGCCCTTCGGGCCGGCTGAAAATCTAATTATAACCTAAACCTCATATTTATGATACAAATTTTCATCAGTTGAGCAGTGGGGAAGTCTCTAAAAATGCGTATCTCACGTTCCATGTTACGGCCCATGATCCGCAATCGTGTAGAAGGGCCATTAGACTCTCCCACCACGGATACGTACCATTACACAATATTGTGAACGCTAATTATACGAAAAGAATACGATAGATAAGAAATTACGTACCTCGTTAAAAAATGTCGATCTAGCGCCAGCCTAAAATCATTAGGGTTTTAATTTATTTATAAGGTTCCGTACAACTTAAATTGACTGAACTGAAAAGCGTGACATTAGACATAGGGGAGATCTATCTCCTACAGTCGACTGACACAGGCTGATGATGTATTAATGTGTGTAGAATTCTAATTTAGAACCAATATTTTACATAATTGTGCTAAATGCTGGGTTAGGAATTAGGACCTTTCGCAACAACGGTCCATCTTCGTGGTATTTTATTTTATTTCTAACTCTAATTAATTTTATTTCTAAATCTAAACTAATGCTTTGTCTTTCTTTCTTTCTTAATTTTAAGGCTTGAAACTTATTTCATTTATGAGCTAGAAACCTGTGGCATACGAACGGCAGACAAACGGACAGAAGTTTTAGTAATTAATTAAAAATAACCTTTTACAAGGAAAGCATATTGAACAGTGTTAATATCAATGAATAGTAACTGTTAACTCAAAATTTTATGGGTTTCGTTACCAATTAGGTAGGTAGTAACAAAGGATTAGAGCTTAACAGAGGCGCTAGACAAGATGTATTCCGCTACCAGCGTTTCTATTCGTTTCGTTTTTAAACCAATCGCGTCACTGGTAGATCACGTGACTTTTCGTATCACGTCATCTACCAGTAACGCGATTGGTTTAAAAACGAAATGAATAGAAACGCTAGCAAGCGTAATGCATCTTGGCAAGGCCCTCAGTTTCCTAACGGTGGCCACTAAATCTTATAAAAAAACAGAAAATGTTTTTTAAGATCTATCTTAGGGAATAAAATACTTCATTAGATGTTGTAAGAGGAAAAAAAGGTATTAAATTTTTACTAATACACTTGTAAACATCTTAGCCTGGTTGTGCAAAATGTTGTTACAGAATTATCAACAAGTTTTTAGAGTTGTTGGTAATTCTGTAGCTCTGCCTACCCCACTCTGGGAACGAAGGCGTGAGTTTATGTATGTGTTTGTAACTATGTTTAATATTAACGACTGCACTTACAATGAATTTTCTTCAACAATACTTGTTTTATTATTGGTCTTTAGTATAGTGACTTTAATGTTCTCTGTAACAAAAATACAAAAAAACAGACAGTCTGACTGGACAAAAAAAAACTCTCCTAGTTGTTTTACGGAACCCTAAAAGACATTGAAATGCACAATGCAATCAGACTACCATTAGACTAGATAAAATTAAAAAATATTCAAATGAATCAACTAATGAGAAAAAGGTTTTAAGTAAATACAATCTTACATTAATTTTATTATTTACCAAATATTTTGCAATAAAATATTCAACAATAATTAGTTCAACAGTATTGATGTTAGTTTTTCGCCGCTAATTATCACTGATTAAGCAGTAGATAAAATAGATCATTGAATATGAACTAGATACTATTACGATCGACTCGTTTATTTATTACACAACAATTTATAAAAATATTGGTTTTTCATCAGCATTTTTTGCCCGCAACTTCGTCCGCTTATGAAATGCTAAAGGACGCCCGCGACTGCGTACGCGCAGAATTAATTTCCCGCTACTCCCCCTATTTTAACCCCTCATTTTAACGTTCAGCGGTTTAAGCCGTGCGTTGATCGATCAGTCAGCCAGTCAGTTATTTTTTATATTCTAAACTTTGAGATGGCGGAAGGTAAATAAGCAAAAACACGGCAGCCAGTATCTGCCCTATAAGAAATTGTTCAAATGTTACATGAAACAAAGGAATGATGGTTGCCAAAAACAAAAGAAAGTGCAGCACTATGGATGGGATTAATCAAATTTAAACCCCATAACGTTGAAATAATATTGGAAATTAATAGCATTAATGTTGCGGCAATTTTTAAGTTTCGGTTAATTTATTTTAACACCCAAGACTAGCCGGCATTACTTTTTAATTAGTGTCGATAGAGGCAATTAAGGTTAAAGGATAAACAGAACTAACCAATTTTCTAATTGCAAAAAGTTAAGTTATTTTAACAACCTCATTAAACATGTTTACACGTACCTACAGGTAATTATAGAAGATTTAAATGTAATGATTTTCTTATGCATTACTTTTTTTTTAATTAGACCTTGAATCAAAATCGTGGCCTTGGTAAAATTAAGGAAGCGGTTGAATTTTGCACCCGAAATTCAAAAGCATTGCTTATTTGCCTAATTTAAAAGGTAACATTCCATAATACATTAATAATTTCATAACAAATGGAAATGTAGTGCAATTGCATTTCCATTTATAAAAAACTTAATCGTTCAAGTCATTAAATTAAAATTCTGCTCTCATATAAATTGAGGCAATTGCTGACTAATTAATATTGAAAGTGTTGGTCCGATGCGCGGCAGGTGAGCGCATAGAGCTGTAAAAAGTGACACTGGCACGAAATAAAAAGCTGTAAAAAAAAACTGATGTTCAAGTGAAAGAAGAAAAGTTCAGGCAGGCTATAAACCTTTTTATTAAAAATATTATTTAAGAAAAAACTAGACCTGGGACAACAATGGATGATGTTTACTATGCCAACGAGACTGTCTATTCGGACTATAGAGGAAAGGAGTTTGCTAAAGGACTAGGACGCATGTTCTATGTGATCAATCCTAAAGAAGAAACTTTTGAAAATGTGGAAGATGTGCCGAACTTCTATGTGCAGGTTTGTAAACTGTGTTTTCAATATCATAATTTATTTAATAGAAATGAAAGAAGTGAAATTCAAGGTAACGTTTTAGTACTTTTAGTTTTTATGGTAAATAAAATTAACAAGAGCATAATTATTTTTAAAGTTAATAACAATAGACGGTTATTTTAAACACGATAATGTACTGCGTTTCCATACATTGAAAAATATCAATAATATAGGGATAAGATAGTGGCCTTGAGTAAGAAAGGTGGCAGTCTCTGGTTTGATTGTGGATCAAACCAGTAAGGACAAATCTATTTGATAAGTATGAATTGATTCATGAGTGATTGTTTTAAATGTGTACACGCCATCAAATAATACCTAAGCATTTGAGGTGCTCAGAAACCTCAGAACAAGCTTCAAAGTCTTTGAACAACTGTTGTTACAGTAAAGAATAGAGAATATAAAATATAATATAATAGAATAGAAAATATTTATTCAACGCACACAGAAAAAATAACAGTGGAAAAATATACAGTGAAAATAGAATATTACGTTGAACAGGATCCCTCTCAGCATTGTGCCGCAGCGCAACTGCCGCGCTGATTTTCAGAGTAATCTAAATTAAACTTAAACGTAATCTAAATTAGACTTAAAACTAATCTAAATTAAACCAAAAGACGGGTAACAGTAACAGGTAACATCGGAATATCACATATCGGAATATAATAAGGTGCCTTATTTATTTGTCTTTATTTATATCTGATGTCTCGTGATACTTGTAGCATAAACCCAAATATCAGTTTGTGATAACAATCGGTATATTTTTCAGGCGTGGCCCTACTTCTTCATGTTTATGGTGCTCGAACACATAATTTTGAAATTGAAAGGCAAGAAGGGTATTCGACTGAACGATGGCATCACCAGCCTTTCCAATGGGTTGTTCCTTGAAGGCGGCAGGTAAGATCATCAACATACTACGTCAAAGACGTCCACTCTAGCTGAACATAGGCCGTCCACTAGGCTCTCCATCGTTGTCAGTTTTGTGCTTCTTCCATTCCAGAACATTTATATCAAAGATAATTGTAACCACAAAAATCAGGAAAGCTGATTACAGGATGTAATTTCAAGTCATGACTTCTTTAATCCCATCACCTTTATGCGGACTGAACAAATAAGAATACCTTGAAAAATACTTAATTTATTTAAATACTTTTTTCTCTACGGTCTTTTGTAGAATATGATTGATATTAATTTATTACCATAATTTCCGCATCAAATGTAATCTCTAAGTAAATCTGATTAGTATTTAATTGCCGGATAAACGTCTTCCCCTCATTTCTCCACTCTAAAGATTTGGCCAATCCTTGCTAACCTGCATTGAATTTATCTAAATCATCCTGCCATCTTCTCCGTCTGCCTCTACACCTCTACACCATAAATAAAAACATTAAAATCTTTATTAACTTTGCTGCAGGATATGTCTTATAATAACGACCAAGTCTTAAAAGCATAACGTGGTGTTATTACGCTGCAGTTTATGATAGTTCATGACATAAAGTGACTGCATTTTTACAACCAATAATAGTGTTAGGTATAGACTTTCTTGAGCGATAAGATAAACAAAAATTCTCTGTCAATCATTGCAATTCTTGTCATCATCAGGTTTTTTTTTAAGTTTCTATGTCATCTACGTAGCGATTGTCGAAAATGTTCCTTGCGCGCAAAATAATGATTGAATAGGCTATTTGACAACATTGAAAATATGCATCAAATTGTCGTCATCCTATTAGATAATAGCGTAAAACAACATATTTCACTTTATTTTAAACTAAATTAAGCATATTTTTTTGGAAATTACACGAAAAAAATTGTAATATATTTTGAAATTTTATCTGTGGCAGAAACGCTATGCGATTGCTTTGTAGCTGTGGTTACTCGCAGGTGACGTCACACGCAAGTAACCACAGATCATAAGGGCATATCTCTTCAAATGATTTTTCATTGTTTACTTGCATATAACGTCACACTTGTCACATGGCCAGCGCCACGATAGAAACAGCGTTTTTGGCGCGGTTTCGGAAATTTAAACTTTTAAATGGATTTTTATTGATAATATAGTAGAATCTCACGGAAATATCAATGTAGTGTGCTTATTTATTTATTTATTTATTTAATCTTTATTGCACAAAAATACAAATTAGAGTACAAAAGGTGAACTTAATGCCTAATGGCATTCTCTACCAGTCGACCTTTGGGCAAATCAGAAATTTTATGCAATAAAGAATCATTTAATAAGGTTTTCTAAAATTAGTCAAATAGCCTATTGAGCTTTCTGTTAAAACCCATTCACTGCGGTACTATATGTTTTTTTTAAAAGGGTGTCTTATAAATTCTTCTTAACCGGTACTGGCACTTGTCTGGCCAGTTTCTGCGTTACCTAGTCTATGCCAGATAATAGTAGCTTATAAATTTATTAGAGATATCCAAATTTATAGATATTAATTCAAAATGTATTGTTTGTTGTAATCTGACTGCTGCTTATTTAAAATTTCGAATGAAGAACGTTTTCCCATCCTTGGTTAAGTTTCCCGGGCAGACACCCCGTGCTAGAGCTAATTGTAATGAACGTGATTATGAAGAGGTAAATTTTATGTGTTTGTTTGGTTAATTATCATACCCACTCGATTGCATCATGTTATTAAATCATCATAGAAAAAATAGAATCATGATCGCGTCGTCTTCTTCTTCTGCAGCATTTTATTTGAATTCCTACTGTTGGGTATATGGCTCTCCAAGCTTCTTCTAATGTGCCATATTATGAGTTAGTCTACTCCATCCTGGGCTTCACTCCAGCATTATTTTTAATATAATCTTTTAATAATCGCATAAATAGGCAAAACTTCAGTCAATCCAATGATAATAAGAACAGTTACGTCAATGTTGATTGGAAATACTTTCCTAAGTTGCAAGTGAAGCTAAATCAACCGTTTAAGTGCTAGTCGGGCTTGCGCATCGAGGGTTCCGTACCTCCGCATAGTCGGTATTATTGAATTCGATTTTGGATTGAATCAGCGCGAGCCCAAATTACGCTTGACCATATTTTAGTCTTACCGTTTTTACTATAGGAACGACAAAAATATGAAAACGTTGCAAAAAAAACGTTTCTTGTAAGAGATATCCTTTAAAAAATATATATTAGTAAATCTGCCTTATTAACACCAAACCTAAACAAAACAAAACAACCAAAACAATTCTGACCATAAAATACCCCTATCCAGTACGGTTCAAAAGATAGAGCTCTTTAAAATTAAGACGGACGAACGAACGACTGGACCGCGTAGGTATGTTAATCGGGTCCTTGAGGGCCCTGCCAAGATGCATTACGCTAACTAGCGTTTCTATTTGTTTCGTTTTTAAACCAATCGCGTCACTGGTAGATGACGTGATACGAAAAGTCACGTGTCGTGATCTACCAGTGACGCGACGAATAGAAACGCTAGTTAGCGTAGTGCATCTTGGCAGGGCCCTCTGAGGGGCTAGACAAGATGCATTACGCTGACCAGCGTTTCTATTCGTTTCGTTTGTAAACCAATCGCGTTACTGGTAGATCACGTGACTTTTCGTATCACGTCATCTACAAGTGACGCGATTGGTTTAAAGACGTAACGAATAGAAACGCTAGCTAGCGTAAGGCACCTTGTCTAGCCCCTGGGCTCTTTTCGATTACGGAATCCTAAAAAAGTGTTACTAATAAATAAGAAATAATTTTAATATTCATTGCCTTGTTAATTAAATCAGGTTGATATGGCGCGGTGCAGAAGCGTACTTGTATACATGGATATACGCCAACTACCGGATAGTGGAGCTCCCGTGGGACCGGGTCTCAACCTGGCTCATCGCAGCGCTTGGGGTGGACTTCGGGTACTACTGGATGCACAGGGCTTGCCACGGTAAATTAAACATTAAAGATAGTGATATACTTTGAAAAATTTACCTATATGTACTAGTGACTTGTTAAAACAAGTGAAAGTCTCTTTTTACCCAACTACCGAAGGAGACGGGTAATTTTCGGATTTTCGTCTGTATGAATGTATGTTTATTTATTCAGTAAAAATGGAACAGTTCCGAAACCGTGCCAAACTAATAAAAAGCAAAATCCCAAAATCCGCAATGAGAAGCGTGCTTAACAAAATTATGATTTTGATTAGTAATAATTACGTTTCATGTCAGTGACACGTGCTATTATAGTTACCTAATTAGCAATTTTCACTTAACTAACTAATTTTGTCTCTTCCAGAGATTAACGAGTATTATAACGGTTCCCACAAAACCTTTTGTTCTAGAAGTTTTCAGACGAATGTTTCTGTTTTTGTACCAAAATGACGTAACTTCAATTAGGAGAATTACGAATTGAAACCCAATTTATAAAACTTATGATACAAATTTAAGTGTTTTTCACTTAAGTCGTTTTAAAATGATAAAAAACTTAAGTATCCGTAAATACAAAGTGTAAATGGTGTTCTTTACAAATTCAACCTTATTACCATAATAAGTTCTATTTACTTGGGTTTTGAGTTGAAAGAAGTTCTAGATAAAAATCTCTTTGTGAGCTTAATTAAATTAGCGTTCATTATGAGAAATGAAGAAACGGAAAAACCTCAAGGGTTTTCATTTGAGGACAAATCTTTCAAAGTATTTTTTACTTAAGGTTAGAGTTTTTATTTTATATGACACTTATAAAATTTAATTCCTCATTCTTTTTAGAATTTTAAAGGCGCTTAATTATAAGGCAAATATCAAAATACGCTAACTAAACATAAAGCTAGTACTCGGATCTGAATAAATAGGTACCAAAAAAGAAAAATTAAAAACGACTAAGTAGACTTGATTGATTCTTTAGATAGCTAAATTGTTTATACTCATACCTTCTAAAAAAATATTTAAGACAGCACCAAGTAACTTTAAGTAAAAGTGTAGTTCATGCTTGTTGTTTTTTAGATAGTTTTTTTTATGTTTGTAGGCTTCGGATTCTTAAACTAAGCATTGTGCGACATGTTCTTGCCCGATTTTTTATTTTTACTTGATCATAAGATGAAGTGAGAATGGTAATTTTAGGTTTATTTTCAATTTAAAAACCATTTGAACGTAATAATGAATTATTTTAATTATTTATTAGTGTTAATGCAGAAACTTAAATAAATCTGGAGGGTTCTCACACAAGTTGATCCAGAGGGCTTATTGTCTAACGCACTTACTTGCAATCACGATCGTTTTCATTTTGAAAATCGAAGGCTTGTCTGCATACAAAATGAAAACAATTGCTCCACTTTGAAGCCAGTTGCGATTGCGAGTGCGTTAGACAATAAGCCCTCCGGCGTGAGACAAAACAGGACCATTAAGAGAACGAGCGTTAGAAAAAACGTTTAGACGTTTGTATAAAATTATATAGAAACAGCTGATGCAAGTTTAGATAGAATAGCATATATAAAACAATACCGTAACTTAACTACTATATTTTGCTTATTTTAAATTAATGTAATGATTACTAAATAATGTAAATATATCGGCATGACTTTTTTATATAATAATACTTGATATTAATAAAAGACACATTTCTAACACTAGCTAGATTGCGACAATCCTATGTTTTGCCGTGAAAATTCCGACAGGTGATTATCATACAAATATTTTCTCTTACCGAATTTGGAACCACTAGTTTCATAGGCAGGCTCACTACCAACTAGGCTATCCTTGTCGTCAATAGTTTCTTTAGACCTCGTTCCCACTATGTCGTGTGTCAGTCCGATTTTTAATACGTCGTTCCAGTAGCAGAACGTTTTATATGAAGCTATTCACACTTGACCGACAACGATTTTGTGTCGGATCCGACTGTTTTGTCAGCCCTCCCGTATATGGGAACAGAGGCGCCGACACCCGATTAAGATCGGAATCCGACACACGACATAGTGGGAACGAGCTATTACTGTCAATTTATTTAGATTTATGCGTGTATTGACTATAAGGAAATATGCCGAAGTATAAAAATGTCTACCTTTAAAACATAAATTAGTCTAAGTATAAGAAAGCCAATACTTCAAAATGTCTAAGTCTTATTAAGTCGAAATATAGAAATGACTACTCTCAAAGTATAAAAATGTCTACAATAATAGTAAGTAAATGTCTAAAAAAAAAAGATAAAATATGTTTATTCAGTAAGTAGGCCGCACGGGCACTTTTACACGTCAAAAATCTACCAGCCTTATATAAAAATCGACTATGTATATAAATATTCAAGCGGGCATTTTTATACTTCGGCATATTTCCTTATAGTCTATTGTCGTAACATCTTTATACGTCGTCTAATATATATGTGCACATTTTTATACTTTGACCAAATTATGCACGGACGAAATTATTCAAGTGGACATTTTTATACTTCGGCATATTATTTCCTTATAGTCAATACACGCATAAATCCAATTTATTGTCACCAGAAATGCATGTGCTATGGGCGCAGCACCAAGTGCATCATACGTCCGAAGATTTCAACATGGGAGTCGGTATCAGGCAGTCCATTCTGCAAGGATGGTGCGGATTTGTAAGTACTCTAATAAGAATAAGAAAATATTTATTGTGTATTGTGTACAAAATGGAGTGCTTACAAAAAAAAGTTGTAACAGTTATAGTTATAAAATACTCGATACAATAAAAAAAATACTGAAAATCCAAAACAACTGAAAGTCAAAATATATTATTATATGGTGAATGAATTAGATGGAATGTTACAACAAATCACTGCCTCCTCAAAAAAAAACATTAGTTCTTCACTTGTGTTTCGCTGTAAACCAGAAAAATAGAATGCTAATTCGTTATACAGAGAAAATTATAATATAAAAATATTTTGAACGTAATTTTTTGCACCGAAAATTTAAAAAATACTGAAATGATATTAATTGTGCTTGTATTTTTAAACATGATTTCCTGTTCTTTTTTCAATTTAATTCCTCAATTAGATCCCAATTACGAAAAGGAAAATTATTATTTATTCAAGACTGCTCCATTACGAAAAAAAATGGCGAAATGTTTTTCAAATTTTCTGTTGCTCTGTCCCGACTCATTATAAAATAAAAATGCATTAATAGCTATAATAATATCGGTAAGACCTGCGAAAAATGTAAAGAAATATACAAACACAATAATTAATTAACTAAACCTTAGCGAACGTGGTAAACAAAGCCTATTAAAAAAAATACACTCATATCCCTTTAAAAAAAAGGAATCACCTTTTATGATAAAAATTTGCTTTAATAATAACCAAACCAAGTTTGGAACAGCTTTAACAAAGCGATAAAATCAACATAAAGCAAAGAGATACTTTATCCCCTTAAAATGTAAAAGCAGTGTTTTTCACGCTCCAGTGAATGACGTCGGGATCGCATCACGATCTTTAAATTGCAAACATTTTAAGTAAAAATGTACACGTATATGATTATCACCGCTTCGCTTCACATTAAAATGAATGTTAATATCAATTTTATTTTCTTTTGATTGCATCCAATTTATTTTTTGGGATATTCATTTTGTACTTATATAGCGGGCATGTGTATATCTTTCGTCATCATTATTCATTATTTGGTATTTTAACTGTCAGTCTAAATCTTTATCAAACCTAACGTATTGTCTCAAGTCACAGTCATTTTATATCTTAGATCATTTTTCAAAACAATATCGTCCTCATATTTTACCATTACAATTGATAATTTAATATGTACCCTAACTTCTAACATGTTCTTTCATCGTCCAAAATCACCAATCCTGGGGCTGTATTCGACTCGGTAAAACCGTAATTCTTTTGAAATGTTATCGTATTGCCTACTTTACGATAGCTCTCACTTAGACTTAGACTCTGACATGTCAAACGCAATGTGATTATACCCAAAAAAACGAGACGCCCTGGTCTATTCAAGAACTCAATTTAAACTTACTTTTAACGAAATTACACCACGACAACTTCAGATATCGCCAACTTTTCTTTCGCAATTGTAAAACTTTCTTCCAATATACATAAAGTTTTAATATAGAGGCTATATATTATACGCAGTGGAGGTTCTATTAGCATAGCTATGGCTTCAAATAGACAGTTGATTTATGGTTATTAAATTTTCTTCAAGGAATATGTTGCCTATCGCTGGCGAAACGTCAATTAGTGCCAAGCTTACTGAATTTCAAGGAAAGTAGACGCCATATCGTGTTTATGGCACTGAATTTGATCACTTAAAATGAACGTTAGCGCTCTGCTTTTTCACGTTCGACGTTAAAAAGTATTACCCTCGTTTTAGAACACGTAAAAGAGTATTAAACACCTCGTTTATTTAGGAGATAAACTGAATTTACAACGTAATTCAGTTTGGGTGATTTTGATTGCATTTTATACAGACGATGTTCTTTACACGTTTTCGTTTGATTCAATTAACGAGTTTCATTACTTAAAGAAAGACAGGGCCTGTATTTTGCGACGGTAAACAATATTGCGTTTGACGTGTTATGGTGTTGTTTTTAACTCGGCCGCCATTACTGTCAAGTAAATAAGAGCTGTCAAAACGTTGACATAATAATATATTATACACATGCAAAACACACAATAAGCCCAGAGGGCTTATTGTCTAACGCACTCGCAATCACGATCGTTTTTATTTTGAAAATCGAAGGCTAGTCTGCATACAAAATGAAAACAATTGCTTGACTTTGAAGCCGGTTGTGGTTGCGAGTGCATTAGACAATAAGCCCTCAGGTTTAATGTGTATTTCGCATGTGTATAATATTAACATAGAAGAGATGTGGTACCCAAGAAATTTGAATAATAGATTTATTGCTGTCATGCCGTCACATATCGCTATTTATCGGGTTGTAAGCAAACACTATTATGTATGTATGTTACTTTAAGTGCATCCAATTATGTTGCATTACACATGCAATTACAAAATACAACGAGCAACACTATTTAGGTCAAATAGGTACGGTTTCCAGTGCAGTTCAGAAATTAGAATAAATGTAACTGTGTCGTGAGATTAAAGTTTTAAGATTGCCTCTATGGGCCTTACCACTACTTACCACCACCTGGTGCTGGATTGCCTTCTCTTTGCCATAAAAAAACTGCTCACCTTCCTGAACTTTCTTCAGATCTTCTACCTGCCGCTGGCACTGGCGATTCCTCCGGCGCAATTCGTGATGCATCATCAGTTCAGCTACCTATATATGTTCTGGATCCACACGGAAACCATCAAGAGCCTCGGACCCCTGGAGTACATCTTCAATACGCCAAGCCATCACAGGATCCATCATGGTAATCAGCTGCAGGCTACTTGCATTTGCTTAAATTATTAGACAAATCAGTGAGACGTGAGAAGTGGTAATTGGGATTGTTCATAATTTTATAATTACTCTAATTCGAAAACCATTTCGAGGAATGGGGTTTTAAAGCCGTTCTGCATTATTAAGTTTTTGAAATATTTATCTATTTCGGATATTTCGACAAAAGTATATTTTAACCTTTGTTTGACTTTCGTTTTTGGCTTGAAGCCCTCCTAGGTGTATCTTACGGGTTAGGCGAAAACCGCTTGAAATAGTATGTTTTATTACGTTATTACAATCACTTTTTATCAGTAGATAATATCATTTAATTGTTGTAATTTATTAAAAAATGCCAGCCCAAATTTAAAATAATCATGTCATCCATAAAAATGTGCTAAATAAATAAAGATATTCAAACAAAACCTATTGGGTCAAATACAAAATTAATGAACTTGGTCTCTTAAAATTACCCATTCTTTCGAATTAGAATGTAAAAACGGTGAGTAATTTTTTTTAGCCTATCTCAATTCCATGCAATGGCTAGCATCTAAACCTTCTATTAGGACTAAGACTTTAGGGACTATTCTGCTTGGTAAAGCGTTATTTCTTTTGACATATTATAGTATTGTCAACGTTACGATAGTTCTTATTTACTTGACAGTAATGCCAGCCGAGTTAAACAATACGATAACATATCAGAAGCAATTAGGTTTTACCGAGTAGAATTAAATAGAACCCCCTGTTCTAGGTTTAATTAGCTATTTCCCAATTCTTCTTTGTTTGCCGGAACTAATAATTGTAAGAGCATGTTTTGGTCACTTTAGGATCTCCAAAATAAACCTTAAAGATTTTTTTCATTGAGTTGTCATTTAAACAAAAAATAACGCCCTTTTGATATTCTAGGAAGCAATCCTTACTGCATTGACGTGAATTACGGAGGCGTTCTCATCATTTGGGACAAGCTGTTCGGCACATTCAGACCCGAGAAGGAAACTGACCGCATCGTGTATGGACTGATATACCAGCAGCCATCATTCAACCCGCTACATTTGCAGGTAAAATATTCCAAGTTTTTACAAGCTTATATTTTGTTTCACATGATTCTGTCTAATCTATATATATAAAAGGCTAAACTGACTGACTGATGTATCAACGCACAGCCGAAACTACTGTACCTAGAAACTTGAAATTTGGTACATGGGTTCCTTTCATGATGTAAGTGAGCACTAAGAAAGGATTTTCCGAAAATCCCCAACGGGAAGAAATGGGGGGGAGTAGCGGGAAACTAATTGTACGCGTACGAAGTCGCGGGCGTCCTCTAGTGTTATATAATTTTGGTATTGGTTTTGTGAGAGGGTAAAGAAGAAGAATAAAGACATTATTATCTGTGTCTTATGGACAGCAATAATGTACTGCTATAAATTTTCTAATTACTTATTAATAATCCAATCAAAAAATACAACTTAAAACACAAAATAATAATTTAACTAATTACATCACATTAAATAAAACACCAAATATTTTATGCACTTGGTTTCTTTTCCCATTGAAACAATTGTCGGCTGTCTATCGCTATCTTACTCGCTCTCGTACCTAATACAATAATTATTTTGTCATTTATTTTTGTATAAACCGACACCAGAAAACCATTGATAGATATAATTTATATTGTACTTAAATTATGCTCTATATCTTATTACTTATTTTGCTGATTGACAAAAACATTAAAGATCTTTAAAACTGGTTTTGATTTGTTGTAATTAGGTTAATTATGAATGTAAGCGTCGAAATGTTACATATACTATTTTTAGAAGATCTATTTAAAATCTACTTTATACTTAAAACATATTAGAAATAACTTAGGCGTTTCTACTTGGCCTGAATCGTTGCATTAGTGTAATGGAACCAGTAATGGACAAGGCACCAATAATTAACACTTAATTCTTATTCTACAAAAGATCAATTTAAATTTAAAAAAAAGCCTGCTATCTATGATGGTTCAAAAGATACAGCTCTTTGAAGTTAGGACGGACGAACGGACGGGACAGCGTACGCATAATAATAGGATCCTAGTACGGAACCCTAAAAAGAAGACGTTGGAAAACCAATTGGGATTGTTCATATTTTTACAATTACTCTAATTCGAAAAACATTTCGAGGAATGGGTTTTTAAAGCCGTTCTGCATTATAAAGTTTTTGAAATATTTATCTATTTCGGATATTTCGACACCTTTGTTTGACTCTCGTTTTCGGCTTTAAGCCCACCTAGGTGTATCTTACGGGTTAGGCGAAAACCGCTTGAAATAGTATGTTTTAATTCATTATTACAATCACTCTTTATCATTAGATATCATTTAATTGTTGTATTTTATTAGAAAATACCAACCCAAATTTAAAATAATCATGTCATCCATAAAATGTCTGCTAAATAAATAAAGATATTAAAACAAAACTATTGGGTTAAATAGAAAATTAATGAATTTGGTCTCTTAAAATTACCTATTCTTTCGAATTAGAATGTAAAAACCGTGAATTATTTTTTATGGTCTATCCCAATTGTCAGAAGTAGATCGTTACTACTTTAGAAAAAACTCGTATCTGATAATTCGAGATGCACGAGTTTGACCTTAATTCTCTTCACGTTTAAGTTTAAAATCGTATGTCATGAAATATGAGATACGAGGTTTTTTCAAAGTCATGACGAAATGTTATTTCTATAATTCCAGACGTTCTACACAAAGTACGTGATCCAGAGGTTCAAGGAGTACAACAACTGGTTCTACAAATTCCGGGCGGTGTTCAGCCGACCAAGCTGGAAACCTGGACATAACATTCGCTTCAAGGATATGGAAGAAGATGTAAGAATACATTGATATGTTTATTGTTTCCATTTCTATTTAAACCATTGAGATTACAATGTCCTCCTTAGCCAAAAAGCAGTATCTCAAATCCAATAACCAAACCAGATTTAATTCTATTCCGTTAATAATGAGGTTGATATTGCTACAGGAGTTTTATCTGAGATACTGCCTTTTGGTTTAGGAAGGCAGTACAGGGCCCGTATTATGGTCGCTTTTATTGCGATGAATAAAGCGTCCGTCACTTTTGTACTTACATTAGTGGTCAGAAAGTGACAGCTGTTTTATCCACGTTCGAGAAACACGACCATAATAGGCCCGCAGAAGTATTATTTCTTAAAAACGACTATCTTTCAATCGATAAAGTGAGCGAAATCATAAGAGCTCACTCACTCGACGAGTAAAGCAACTAAACTGAGAATGAACACCCTCAAAATTAAATGTGGTTTTTACGCTCTGACGAGACAACTTCAACTCGCCAGTTAATATTTGGTTTGTTTAAGAGAATAAACTACCACTGACACTACTGACAGACACTGAGTTATTAAGAATTCCAAATATCGTAGTGATATCATTAGCATTATCATTCATTCATCGTGAAAAGTTTTGTTTTCATATCAAAATATCGTGCGAATTACTAACATCTGCCTTATGCTTCAAAGAACAACGAACAGTCCTAGCCTAGTAAACTGAAACTTTTTACTTTTTTTTCATATTTAATACCTATCATTATGCAGTTACACTAAAAGCTAAGAAGGGTTAAGATTAAGATATTGACACGTTGACTCGAAAATAATTTCCTACCTGAATTGAATCAATACTATTCTCCAATTACAATAGAAGTGATAATTGTTCAAGTACTCAATTTTAAACTAGTTGTTTCGTTATAGTGCTTAAATAAGCTTAAATATTGCAGTTTATTTAACTCTTAGCTTTTCAGGTATCCCTCTAATTAATAATATAAACCAAACAGAGTTTCAAAGCCTTTTTGCTTTATTATAATCAACTAAAAGGGACATGCTCGCTGTGTTGTGCAATTTTCATTTCTCTAAGCGAATTCTGGTGTCGACTGCTAATGAGCTCTTCTTGGTTTAAGTCTCATTTATATAAACTAGAATTTACTCGTGACTTTGTCTTAGTTTATTTCAACGCGGTTTTTTAAATAAAAGAAATAATTTTTCATGTACAATAAATAGCTCAATATTATGTTGCGCTGCAGGTTTTTATAACTCTGCAGTACGCACACAGACATTTTCGTGTAATAAGTGAGTTGGGTCCAATGTTAGTTATGACCAACCACCACTTAGAAATGAAATCTATTTTTTGGTAATGGCTGAAGAGCTTAAACGCCACATGGTCCTTTCTACGTCACAGCTAGTGCTAGACTTAATATAACAAAACGCGGTTTCAAACAAAATGACGTCATTCCGACCACTAGTCCCAAGCGGGCGTAGCAAACACTGATAATATTTTTTTTTTCTTAGTAAATAATTATTATTAATAGGAATTGGAAAAATATTAGTATGGTATGCTTTTGAGACAAACGTCTATAAGCATGTTTTTTTTAGAACAACTTTTAAAAAGTTCCAGCTGTCAATTGCAAATAACGTAATCAAAGGCACTAGTAATCTTTATTATAATAAAAATGTCCTTAATTCTTTTCAAAAACGCCATCCAATTTAAACTCCCAACACATAATTAAAACAGATAATTAAGGTTCATTTTGGAATAACTTTTAATGATGAAACTTCCAGCCGGCGATACATACGCGTGTGAAGTACGACGTCATCCTGCCAAAATGGTGCACTGCGTATCTACTGATGCACTACGGCTTCGTGCTCTACGGGTTCCATCAGCTGTTTTTGATGCACACGGTAAGTGCTTTAGCCTCATATTCATAAACGAGCGATAACTTAAGTGTGTTTGAAATATGGTCTGTCCTTATCTGTACATACTTATCGTCTTTATCATATTTGAGAAATAATACTTTAACTAAAATAGGTTTATAGTGAGTTCATGCTTTTAGCGTAATGCTTAACGTAACATGGCTTCCGTTCAGCCTGTACGAAGGAGAAAATAACTATACATATTTACCTACATAAAGATAAAAACATTACCATTTTTCTTCGACAGTCGGATATTAAGTCTTCTAAGGTTTAAGTAAACACGAACATAGTACATACATAAATTTAAATATAAAAGCATATCATTTTCGAGCTTTATCTCTGTACTAAATAAGTCAGTAAATACATTGAACCGTGAATATAGAATAAACAAATAAATATAACTTTCGCATCAACAATAAAAAAAAAACGATAAGAATAAATATTATTCGTTTTTACATTCAGAAGTTAACGCTGTACAATTCTTTAAACAGTCAATAACAAAAATGATAATGATATCATAATAATATAGAATAGATAACATTCTGTTTCATTATAATAGTTGTAATTCTTTATTAGATATTTTTAACTTTTCATTTCGTGTTAAACAGCTGAACTTGAACAAGCTTTAAGCTGTACAATAAATTAAACAGTCAATAAAAAACTGCTTTTTAATGATATATCATATCATATAGATCTTTTCATATTCAGTCTCATGTTAATGCTTGTAATTTTCTATTACATATATTTAACTTTTTATTTCGTGTTAAACAGCTGAACTTGAACAAACTTTAAGCTGTACAATAAAACAGTCACTAAAGAAACTGTTTTATAAAGATATTTCAAAAAGAACTGATACCTAATATTCGGTCTCATGTTAATGCTTGTAATTTTTTATTCGATATTTTAACTTTTCGTTTCGTGTTAAACAGCTGAACTTGAACAAGCTTAAGTACCAATTTCACCAAACGATGTTAAATTTAATCAATGTTAATCGACTGTTAATTCATACATTTTGACAGCTTTTAACGTTCTAATCGTCTGTATGGTGAAATTGGTACTCGTACTTAAACTGTACAATACATTAAATTAAACAGTAAATAACGAAACTGTTTTATAATGATATTTCACAAAGAACTTATAATATTCAGTCTCATGTTAATGCTTGTAAATTTTTATTAGATATTTTTAACTTTTCATTTCATGTTAAACCGCTGAACTTAAAATTTGAATTTGGATTTTGTATTTTCAAGGACTATCCTCTAGTAGCTACATAACTTCGGAGACCTCTAAAGATTCCTGATTAATTAAAAATCAGACTCAACTAATCCTTATCTGTCCGCTCAATCAAGAGTGAACTCGATCGGTACTCAGAACTCTTGGAATTCATTAAAAGAGGTCCTAGAGACGAATGAGTGCCGAAGTTTAATCTTTCAAGTCCCATCTAAGAGTACTTGGACTTACTTCAATTCTGGTAAACGGAGTCAGTGGGCGAGACACTATTCTGAAAGGGGAATTAGCAGCGTTTTAGATATTTAGAACATAAACTTAGCTTTTGGTTTAATATATTTTAGTGGTGAAAGGACCGAAGGATCTTGTGCAAGTTCCATCCAAATTACTACCATCATAAAGCCTGCTACACACGTTAACGATAATCGTAGCGATTTCAGACTGTGCAGATAAATCGAACGTTCCTAGTGTCTCCACACGCCTCCGATATCGACGTCGATCGTCAGTTCTCCGCAGACCCTCACGCAAGAAACACGTTACGATGGAAGATGATGACGCGCTTGCGATATTAGGCCTGGTTATGTGTTTAAAGAAAAAAAAGGCGCGGAGCGTGTGGTGCAAAGACTGGGTCATGAAAAGGAAACGATTTTCTCATAGCAACTTATTAAATGAGTTGAAATTTGCTCCGAAAGATTGGCATAATTATTTGAGGATGAATGAAGAAGCATACTTAAATCTGCTGGATTTAGTTACTCCACTAATAAAGAAACAGGACCTGTAATGCGAGAAGCAATAAGTCCTCATTAAAGATTATCTGCTACACTGCGATTTTTAGCTACAGGACGTTCCTACGAATGTATGAAGTTTTCTACAATAATATCACCGCAAGCGGTGCGGCACGTGCGCACACAAGCGACGCGAAGTACTTACTGCTGAAATGATTGCACCGATCGCCATCCACACGCGACGAAAAAACTGCGCAAACGCGATCGACAACGATTTATCTAATAAAAATTGCAACTGCCACCGATGAACGATAATCTGCAACGATTTGTCATACACACGATCGATAAAACTGCACAAACGGACTGCGCAGTCACATCGCTACGATAAATCGTTGTCGTGTGTAGCAGGCATAATAGGGAATATGCTTGAATTTTTTAAATCATATTTTCTTAACAAAATACGAAAATACCGTAAAAGATATCATCAAAAGTGAAATTAAAATTAAAATCGGCCAAGAAAACGTATGATAAAAGCATTTTAAACTGCTAATTATACAGAGATCTGATATGCACTATGACGTCAGACGTCAGCCGTATAAACTCCATGGAAAATTCTGTTTTGCTCGATAGAGATGACAGTTTTTATTTAATAGCCGAATAAATGATTCTATTCTATTCTATTATATCTTGGTTATTTTTATAGCTATTCAAAAATTTATTTTTCTCATTTTTTTGTTACATGAATGACAGACAGACGGACGGACGGACAGTAAATAGTAATAAGGTCCCGTTTTTACACTCTGAGTACGGAACCCTAAAAAAACGAAACGAATAGAAACGCTAGTTAGAGTTATGAATCTTAGCTGGGCCTCTGAATAAGGCTCTAGAAACACTCCAACAAGGCTCCGTAAAGTTCTAACTCGTTCGAAGATAAAGGCAGTTCCATTTGGCCCAGCACTTTAAAGGAATAGTTTGAGGACTCACTTGGCGTGCTTCGTCAAGTTTAATATATTCATCCAAATACATAATTAAATTTAAAAGCAAGATAATGTTATAGAAGTAGCTTAAGATAAGCCTTCAGGTTTATATTTCTTATTTCGTAGTAACATTTAAAACTTTTGCATGACTGTCTCACAGATAACGCAAAGCCTGGTGACTGACCCTAGGGACTTGAAACTTAGAGGGATACCTTTGGTACCTACCCTTGATGTGCACTAATATAGGTTTTTTCAAAAATCAACCCCCAGCGGGAAGAAATGGGGGGAAATGCGGATATTTGGTGATATTAATTAATTTATGGGCACTTATGGACCGGGCTGCATTAATAATTGATATCGAGCGAGATGCCCGTCTCAAGACATCATTAGAATAGATTTACAAAAAAAACACGTTTTAGGGTTCCGTACCCGTACCAATGGGACTCTATTACTAAGCCTCTGCGGTTCGTCCGTCTGTCTGTCAAAATAAACAGTACACATTTCCACAGAGTTTATATTTCTTTAGCCGCTATAACAAAAAATAGTAAAAATAAAATGTAAAGGTACGAAACCCGGGACCCAGTCGCACTTGACCAATATTTATATATGTGTCACGTGGCATGTGTTTGCTTTCTCCAAGCCAATACCTACTTTTTATTTCTTTACAAATTCTCATCAATGTCTTTCTCTTTCAGACCATGCCGTCTCTCTCGGTTCTTATCCTGGTGCTCTACATCTTCGGTTCCCTCACAGTCTTCGGAATGATTCTCGACGCGTCCCCAAAGGCGCCACTCTTGGAGACAGTCAGGTGTTTCGCCACGGTCATCATCACAAGATGGCTGATCAGCATTAACCCTATTGTCCAGGCTTTGTACATCATTTCTGGTCTGTTCTGGTTTGTGTTTGTATGTAACACAACTGAGATCAAAGCGACCAAGTATTGTGATTGAGGTAGATTTTAATTTTGAATAAGATTTGTTAATATAATTAAGGTAATAAAGGTCGTAATGTAATTTGTGTTTGATTTAAGCATGCTGCATTTGATTGCTGTATTTTTTTTTACTAACCTAATTGAATATTTATCCTACCCAGCAATGTTTGCAATGTTGTGTTTCATCATGGTTTAAGACAATCGGTGAAGTTAGGCCCGGTTCCCACTATGCCGGACCGGCAATTTTGCCGGATGCCGGGATCCAGGGTGGCTTATGAAGCTGTTCACACGGCATGATGTGAACACTGTGAACAGCTTGATATAAATTGTACAGCCACTACCCTTACCGACATCCGGCAAAATTGCCGGTCCGGTATAGGGGGAACCAGGCCTTACTAGGATAAGGGCTGATTTTTCAATCCCCAGATAAAGCTATCTGGAAGGTAAATTTTAGCACGGTCCTTTTCTTTCATATGACTTCAGGGTAGTAATACATTTAACTAACGGATAGTTTTATCTGGGGATTGAAAAATAAGCCTTAAATAAAATAAAATAATTTATTAAGTAAAGAGGCAAAGTAAGAAGGTGTTCCACCTAAGTCCTCAGGGTTGGCAACGCAATTGAATTCTTAGGATTGCAGTCTTGTGATTACACAAGACAATTCTCCCTGAAAAAGCTACCTAATTTAGAAAAAATATAGCTACCTGGTAGGTAGGTAAATGAATATAAATAATTGAATGAATATCAAAGCCGGTTTTTTCAAGCGTGTCTTTGACTCGACTTGTTATTACACAAAACAATTATATACACGTGCTGCATCCACATTAAACCTCATTGATTTTTTTTGAATAATTATAAAAATAGTGTACGATTGACATCTGATGCAACAAACTGGATTGTTGCTTCCTGAATAGTTAATTATTACAATAGTTTATATTTCTTGTTTAGGGTTCCATTTTGAAAAAAACTCTTATTTACTTGACAAAAATGACGGCCGAGTTAAAAACAATACTTTAACATGTCAAAAACAATATGGTTTTACCATAGAGTACAATAGAGCCCCTTTTATGTGTGTACTATTATTTATCATTTTTTACTTCACTAAATAAGTAGGTTTCATAACAACAAACCTTCAATTAAAATATGTACAGTTAAATTATAATGACACTGTCAACAGTAAATTCTTATAGATCAAATCGATTATTAAACAATTAATTAATAACGGAAGTACGATTGCAATAACTATGCAAATTCAAATATCAATCAACTTCTTCATTTCCATCTCTTCAGAATGAACAGACAAAACTTTTTGCAGTGGCGACTTTTAATTGATATTTCCATTCTGCTTGCTTTGAATTCTATCTTTCTTTTCTATAGAGATGGGTTCTGGTTCTGATACACTGTAGGAAATTTGAACTACGTACGTACTTACTCTTAGAGAGATTACATCAGTTATTCGTACCTGAACACGCAGGTTTCCTCACGATGTTAGACTTTTATCTTTAGAGCATCAGGTACAGAAGGCACTTGGTACTTTATGATAGTATAATCTTATCTCATACAAATGGGCCCTTTTAGACACACTTTGATCCTCCAGAATCTAGAAAGTGTTGGAGCATTCTTTGTTAACTGGTCCTGTATAGTTTACGTCTAGGAAGTGTTTATTACCTTTCATTTTTATTTGTGAATTGCATGAACGTCGTTTGGTTGATTTTATTGTTTAGATAGTTTTTATTCAACCAAGTTATAATTTTAAAGATCTTATTATTTATCTTCTTGTTATAATCATTGCTAACAAGGTACGATATAACAATTGACAGGTCGTGCGTGCGTGGTTGCGTCTGGGAGTTCATTAATGCAGTGTAAAAATAGCAAGGGGCCTAAAATACTACCTTGAGGTACACCTACTTGGTTTGTTCCGATGTCAGATCTATATGAGGTCACTGAATTATCACAATTTTTGGTATTTCTACAAACTCGGTTCTTGCACGTAGGTAACTTCGAAGACATAATTATTAACTTTACCCCTGATTTCATACAGTTCACATTTAGTTAAAAACACGGAATCAAAATGCTCTGCTAATGTCAAAAAAAAAGAAAAACTACGATACATTTTGGTTCTTTTGTGTATTATCAGCTGTCATTATTATCAAGTAAATAAGAGCTGTCAAAACGTTAACAATACCGAAACACACGTCAAAAATAATCACGTTAAAATATCAGCCTTGAAGTGGTGGGATGCACCAAATATTTATATTGATATGTTAAATCTAGCAAATTTATTTCCGACTGAAACACGTAAGTAATTTTTCAACAATGTTTGTTTACACTTCTGGCTTGGATAAAGAAGCATTAAATTTTAACAAATAGGTAGCTCGCCGTAGTTGAATAGACATTTACGATACATTACAATTATAATCCTACTAGGAAATGTTATAAATGCGAAAGTTTGAGTGTTCGTTTTTTACTCCTTCATGCTGCAACGGCTGAACTAATTTGGATGAAATTTGGAATGGAGATAGCTTATACCCTAGATTAACATTATTGGATTTAAAGTTACCCAGGGAATAACATTAATTGAAATCTACGTGGACGAAGTCGCGGACAGAATCTAATTAAAAATAACAAAGATTATGTATGAAATATGTCTTAAAAGCTACAGGCAGGATGTAAAAACTTATACAAATAATGTTGTTTTTTTACCTATATTATTTTAAATATTGTTTGTCCTTTACTTATCCTTTTTTTGACTTACGTGATAGATATTTGATAGAAAATAAATTCATAATCTAAAAAAAAACAATTATTTTTTTAAAACCTACTTATGTGTTTTTGTATTATTCCTTTAACAGTGTGTAAAATATAGGCATCCTTTATAATTATTTGCAATTACCTTAGTTTACTTTAAATGGAAATAATGGCTGACCTATAAACGACCACCATTTCAACAATGTGACTTTATCTATTAAATAATAAACACTCGTTTACCTTAGTAAGAAGTAATCACCTAATAAAAAAAAATAGCGACAGTCATAGTAATACTTAATGAAAATTGTGAATCGGAGCAACGGAGGGCAGTGATTTGACATAATGGCTATAGCTATCCGCTCTTCAATTTCTTAAAAAAAGTTTACCTAATTACAAATAAAACACAGACACATTAAGTTAAGTAGTTATACTTAATTTAAAATGTAACCTTTTTCTTCTCGAAATGATATTTTTAGGTTCAATAACATTAACGTTTAATTACGTCGCAGTACATATATAATGCGCCATTAATAGCCAAACCTGTTTGAATTTTATTATGAAAGTGTACTTCTTCTTGCATCATAATCCACTTGATTACCATTAGGATGTCGGACCGCACATTAATATTTATATCACGGACAACATTGAGATGTATGGGCATGATCACTTTATTAAATACACTGTTAACTGTGGAAAAAGTCATAACTTACGTAGTTGATTTATGTTTGAACTAGGGCATTTTAATGTCAAGTTACTTAGTTGTAGAGACGGTGAATGACGTTTCAAGTGCAATGCAATATTGACGATATTTTAAATGACAAGAAAATCTTGGTGATCCTTGTGCTTGTTACTAAGAGAAAAAATAGAAAGAAGAAGAAAAGAAAAATACATTTATTCACTACAAAGTAAAAACAGAAAACAACAATAAACAAGTAGTTAGTGTCTTCGCGGCACTGAATCGGACACTAGCTCAGCATAATTCTGAAAAAATGTGCTTATTATGTTATAGATTTAGTGGCTTAGTTCAGGTACTTGACAGTGGTACTTTTATACATAAAACAACATGGAATCAGTTTGTTACTTTTTACTTAAGTCTGGAAAGCAAAATGTCCCTTTTAACCCCCGATGCAGTTTTTATTGAATAGCTTTCTTGGATTTGATATTTACGACTAAGTACTTACTTGTAACTTTAGCAAAACAAGCTAATTGAATAAAACTTCGAACAAAACTTACTTAGTTTTTTTAAACTGACATATTTTTATCGGGTCAAATCATCATTATGTATCTGTCGTCTGTGAAAGTCAACCTTTGTTTTCGGTGACAAATTCCTTTAGAATTAGTTTTGCATTTTCATCCAAAACTGTCTTTATTTTGTAGTTAGGATGTCCTAATTTTTTAACTAGAAAGAAAAGACAAACCTGACACGTTAGGTAGGTATTCATGTCTTACCTTCAAACTTAAATTCTAAGGCCTAATAACGATGTCTCAGTAAATAAAATTGCTGAAAAGGCTTTTTAGTGGCCTGGGAATCAAATCGCTTGAATGTCACAAAAAGGTCGGATCACACATTGTCAAACGAGCCCGAATAAAAAATAATAATACTGGACTAAAATAACAAGTCTTGACATGATACCAATTTCAACGAAAATAGACTCGAGGGATCAAGAGGCTCGTCTTTTGATAGAAAGTAAATAAAGCGGGACAATTTGAGCCCCCAATTTACTACAGTGGTGTGATTCTGTAACGCGACAACGAGAGTTCGACGTCGATTTCTAACCTCCGATACCAACAAAGGGTGTTTTTATTTTAGTTTTATACCTAGTTGTGAGGGGTGGTATCTGTAATGTATGTCTGGCATCGTAGTATCAAAATAGATGGACCGATTCGGATTTTTTAAATATACTTAAAGGTAATTTAATCGGGGTGGTTCTCAGTTAGATTTGATTAAAATTAGTTGGTCAGTTTACTTAAGAGTTATCACTTCTGAAAGCAGGATTGAAATTAAATTATATCGGAGTTTTTATCTGTTTATTTATAGCATTATTTTTTGCCTAATAAGGATCAATCTTGGCTTGCTCTTTCACGGTTTAGTACGCGTATAGAAAAATATGCGTCCTGTATAAACGTTTGTCGATTGGTATAGTTGCCTAGCAACCCTTACATATTCTGTGTTTTCATATGAATTACATACTCGTGAAAAAGTATACTTTTGATCCCTCGTTTTGTATAGTTGCTAATTAGTAAGAAATGGTGATGCTATTGTTTAGATTATATTTGGATAAAACCAACAACTTAATTGATCAAGATTAATTAAGCCAAAAGACATTCCTGCATATTTTCTTAAAACTTAACAAACGTTTAATGTTTAAACAGCAACTGTAATTGTTATACCTTTTGTATTAAGTTTATTATTTTGTATTTAGAAATAAGAGTAAATAAGCTTATAGTTGTTTGAGAAATTGTTAGGCAAGTTTGACCTCTATTTTTCTAAGAAATGGTTTACATTTAAGAATAACCTAGTTGTAATATAACGAACTAAAAGATATCAATTGTGAATCGTCCCAATTATGATAAATATCTATTGGCTGTGCGAAACATGTTTCAGTCGTAGATACTATACTTACGTATTGGAAACAAAATACTTGTTATACAAATTGGAGACAAGACAGAAAAAGTTATTAAATATAGGTATTATAAGAAATCCTCATCGTTTAAGCATTGCAAGAGCAAACAATGCTTGTCTTTCTATATTTCAAAAGGTATTAGATATCCAGCTGACACATTTACATACAGGGTGATTCTGAAATAGTTGAGAAAAGGTGTTTTATGTTATGTACACAATCTAAAAATCAACCTGTAAGTAAATAATTACATAAGTATAATAATTGACCAGAAAAATGTGGTGTATAATAGGTGTAGTGGTAAATCCAAAATCACAATAATTCCGTACAAAATTAACGTTTTACGGTATAAAATAAAAAATTAAGCAATTTTCTTGTTTACTTACTCAGTCAAGCTAAGTCAAATCAATGTAGTCTTAGATAAATAAATAAATGTATCAACTAACCGCCATAATTTATTTTTACGAGTGGTTTGCTATTCTTCTTGGTAGTCTCCAAGGATCAAAATACTTTCTCTCTCTTGTCTGTAATAATGTTTAATCTTTTTTTTATTCTATTTATAGTATCTTGTGTCTATGCCCGGAGCGTGCAACCTCCATTTGTGCCTGTTTGTGTTTCGTCTATTAAAATATATTTTAAGAGTATTTTACATGTATAGTAGTATTATAACTATGAATATTAAAAATGTCTACGCAAGCAAAATTTATTTACATTATCATAATTATATTTTTATGACGTAAAATCAAGATCCTGTTACTTAAAATAACACATTATAGTTAAAATAACGAACCAATTCAGTATTATATTAAGAACTTAACATCAACATTTATATTATGACGTAGCAAAAATATGGTAAATAAGCATTAAAAGAACTTATATTAAAGTTACAAGGTTGAAAACGATTTGAACCTCAATAATTCTACACGAGCTGCGTACGCGCATTGGTGTCAATAACCTAATATTAGCATTGATTTTAATTAGTTTGACAACTGGTTCTCGATTATTCTAAAGATCTAATTTGCTTCGATCATAATATTATTGTAGACTGTTTTTTCGCCTTTATCAAAACTTTGTGTGGTGTTTCCTTAACGCGATGTCAGGTGCGCCCTTAAACGTGTCTTTACAAAAAAGGCCCATGCCATCGTTTATGGGCAATGGTGACAGTTTGCCATCGTATTCCGTTTGCTTACTTGGCGTTATAATTTATAATGGCAAAATAAATAAATAACGGAAGCCCCTCCCTAGGCCTAGGCCATCTTATATTACAAGTTATCTTCAGTTACAAGAAGGACTTTCAACCCATCTTGTATTTATCTTGTAAAACTAAAGAAGATACTCCTGCGCTTATTTTCGATTCAGGGACATCTTTAATTTCACTACTCCTAATATTTTTGAGTTGGAAAAAATATTCCACTATCTGTACCATCCTGTATTGTGCAACAGCCAATTTAAAAAATAAATAATATGGCTTCTCGTTTTAGATGCCTCACGCCAAAAGTGAAGAAATGTACGCGCAGACCTAGACCCTGACATTATACAGCGTGCGTGACAGTACACGTGACTTTAAAATCACACTAGCACGTGTTGTGTTGGCTGTATAACGTTAAACATTGTTAATCACGCCTTGAAAATATATCGTATAGATATTTTGCCCGCGAATCCGTCTGCGTAGAGTTTGTTTATTGCAACTCGCAGTTAAGGAGTACCGTACGTCGTTCTTCGGGGTTCAAGCTATTGTTTGATGTGATGAAAAAAATATGGTAGTAGTATAAGGGCCTGTTTCACAATCGACAAGTAAATTTATGTGCCAGTTAAAGTTAGCTCTCTCCTTGTCTATATTAGTGTGCAAGAAAAGGAAGGGGCTAAATTTATGTGTCAGATATGCTTTACTTGACGATTGTGAAACAGGCCCTAAGAACGAAATTAAAAGAAGATCTATCATAACTAACTAGACTTCATTCCTTCTTGAGTTACAGGATGACTAAAATGTGAAACTGACCTAATTTAAAATTAGGCCATGTGGCATTGAATGTACATTATGGTATTACGAACGTACCTTCTTGGTTTCGCAGCTGTCAAAACATAGGTAACCACCACAGAACAGAAAAAAAACAGTAGAAGTGTCAAGTGGGCGTGTACCTACCATACTTTTGCCGCGATCGCTTATTTCGATATTTCGATATTTCTAAAATAGGAAATAATTCCAGAAGCATGCGTTATTGTGCTATTTTGGAGTGTAAAAACGATAGCCGCACCAAAAACATTTTCCATGGTGGCGTGTTGTTTTTATGATAGTTTAAGTATTGGCGACAACAGGTCTCATACTAAGCGAAGCTCATGCCACTTCCACTGTTTTTTCCATTCCGTGGTAACCACAGTCCAAAATAGTGTTATAAAATCGTCTATAGGTATATGAAATTAATAAATTACATGTAAGCATTTTACATGGCACACTCTGTGTGGTAATATGAATACCCCAAATTGATTTTAGAACATAACCTAAAACTACGCTACTGTCAATAAATCAATCTCTAAGATAAATAAATTTTGATATTTTGTTATATTGAACATGGTACGGAATATCTGAAAGTAAACATTAGCTCTGCGTGTGGTGTCGTACTCTGAGTAGTATTAATATCATTCAACCCTACTGAGCTACTAGGACAAATAAACCAGACAATTTATTAAAAAAAACTTTTTTATTTATTTATTTGGAGGACGCGTACGCTCCAGCGATGGCCTCATTACTAAAATTGTGTTTATATGGTATATGACATAACTTAATAGTATAGCAATTGAAATATTATGAGTGAGTAGCTTCATCGAAAAAAGGGCCACTTTTTTCTTTTAAGTTTACTACACGAAGCTTAAAGGTTATTAAACTTTGTCATATATTCATTATTATTATTTGTCATACAGACATTGTGTATTTACCAAAAAAAAACCTTCCTTCGATTTTAACCCTTAAATGCATGCTGTAGAATGCATCCTACGTAACAAAAAACATAAAATATTACCTATAATCAGCACACTCTTACGAGTAACGCAACTTTTTAGGGACAAACAAACATGCATTTAAGGGTTAAGACAATACTTTAGTTTATAATAGTAATGAGGGCGCCACTGGACGGTTGATATCCTCTTAAATATTATATTTAAGAGGATATCAACCGTCGTTACATGTGGCAGTGGACTAGTATAGGCTGATGATGATGATGATGATGATGATGATGATGATGATGATGATGATGAAGATAAATTGTATGTTCAGGATAGCAATAGCGATAAACTTCTTTATCACGGAAAACGTCACGGGCAAAAGCTAAGCAAATAAATGCGATAAGAAATAAGATGATGTAAGTGCCACGCACCAAATAAGTACATTGTGTCTTGTAAAAATATAATTCTAATTATTATTAAGTAGGTACCTAAGTATTTAATTTAGAAATATACGCACAACTGTGTAGATGTTCGTATATAATACTCATGAGATAAAGAGTAAACAATTTTATATTTATTTGTTCTAATAAGAGCCAGGTTTTATCTAAAATATGTAAAAATTGGCTTTGCGTGTGGCATACTAGGTGTGGTATTAATATCATTTAACCCATACGCTGCCGGGACGAAAGAAACTAAACAAAATATAAGTAATGAAGAAAAGTACGTACATTTCAAGTAAATTTTAGTGATTAATAAAAAATAACGAATTGCCTTGCAAATTGTTTCTTTACCGCGTTTCCTGTTATATATCATTTTCCGCATAACGTTTATTTAATATATTTTTGCAATTACTACTATTCATTTAATAATGATCAATTATTGCTACAACAATACTCACTATTAACTAATAGCCAGCTGAATATTATTTATTTATAATTTCTTAGTCTTGTTGTTAGTATTTAAAGTAATGAATACCGTTTTATTGCAAGATATATTATGCCGATGTATTGCTACAATATAGCAAGGCACGTATGTATGTAAAAAATGTATTGTAATTAAATACCGACACAATATAATCAATTGAAGTATGGATATACAAAGGCGAACTTATACTCTAAGAGATAAGGTAACCTTTGGGTATTGAGAAAAAAACAAAGACAGTATTAATTGAATTAAGAAACTATTGGTGTAAAAAACAAAGATACATTTATGTATATAAATTTATCTTTTATCTTAACACTATATTAACGTTATCTGACTGGCTTCAGAACAGGAAATCATTATCAACTACGAACTCTCAGTTAATTAATACAACAAAATACTTCATGAAAAAAAAACAGTGCGAAAAAGAATATTTAAAAAGGCAACCCATGAGCACGCGAACTGTTAACACTTGACGCCGCTATTTATACAAATACGACCGAGTCGCCGCGCCGTATGCATTCATTTGTTTGACACCGTGCGCGACCGATCAATTGAACAATTTATTTTGTATTTAATTTAAATACGAATTTTTTTTCCGACGCGTTGTAAGGGTTACAGACTTTGTTACGTTATAATGTTAGGTGTGGAAGTGAAGTGAATTGACAGTTTGTGTTACAAGTTTTATTTTGGTAAGTAATAGCTAATTAATTTATAATTAACACCGTATTTTCTTTGGTATAAGTCTTCTGAAGGTCAAGTGAAAAAGGGTTTAAGTCTAGTATACTCAGTTCATGTATATAGCCTTTTTATTACGAGTTAAGTCGACTTATCCCTCTTTCACTAGGACCACAGAAAAATTAACTGCACTCTACTCTATTCTACGCGGTAAAACCATATTGTTTTTGACATGTTTTCGTATTGTATTATTATACAATACGAAAACTCTAATTTATTGACTGTAAAATATAGATTTCTCGTAAAAAAAAACTATTTAACTCACTGTTACTTCTTGACCAATATAATTTTTCCTCTTTGTTTTTAAACTTAGATGCGTTTCTTCGAAGCAATAACAAAAAACTTGTATTTGACGAGCTGCTTCATGAATATTTATTAATTGAATAGTTTAGCACAATGTTTTTGTCGATAAATGTTTAATTTATGTATGTAGGCATTTAAACACTTTATTATGTTAAAATACTATAGGTAGGTACCTATTTAAAATTAAAAAAAAAACTTTATTCTTTTTACATTATATATAAAACGTAGAACTCTGAAAAAAATCATTATGATAAAGAAAAATCTTCAAAGAAGGGTTTATTATGAATTTCTTTCACCTGTTTTTGATAGCGTTATCTATTTTTCTCTCCGTCAAAACAATCTTATCTCCATCGATCATCTCCTGTACCAATAAGAAAAAACGCTGAATTTTCGTAAATACATTGTGCTCTATCAGACATTATATTAATCTGATTATTATATTCATAGTGAAAAATTCATTTTAAATGTTATTTAAAATTACCCAAGTTTCTTAGAAACTATATTCTTTTTAAAAAATATATTAAAGTAAAATACCTCCACTCAATATGTTCACAATTTATTCATAATAAAGTGATCACGTAAAATACTATTGATACTATTTAATATTAAATGGATGGTTATCTGAAATGCTGTTATAGGTCAAGGATTTAATTATTAGTAGGTAGTTATGAAAGTAGTAAATTATTTGCGATACGGTTACATTACAATGTACAAGTAATGAAGCAATTACGACTTATTATGTTGAAAATTACACAATAAATACTTGTCTAACATTGATTATTTCATTCTCACTATTTCTACACTACTAGCTTGAACTATGTTTTAAATACAAAGTATGTTTGGTTGGTCTGTCTGGTCTGTTTTGTCTTAATCGTTGTGAAATTTTCTACAAGTAGCTGCACACTTACAAAACACTTACTTGTTAAAGGAGGTATTCTGGTCGAGGGGTGTCATATTTCGGCGATTTCGTGGCCGCCGGCTAGCGGACACCGCGAAAGTGTATTAGTAGTCGTGTTAATTTTTTAATTACAATACATTTTTATGTATGTCACCCCTCTGGGAAATAGGCGTGATTTAATGTATGTATGTATGTTACTTTACGCCTTCATTCCCAGAGTGGGGAAGGCAGAGCTACAGAATTACCAACAACTAAAAATTTGTTGATAATTCTGTAACCACATTTTGCACAATTATAGGCTAAGATGTTTCTTTTAATCTCTAAGGTAAGTATTTGTAAATATGGGCCTTGTTGTCTGAATTAAAGTTATGCTATTCTATTCTATTCTATTCTATAAACATAATCTGCGTGAACGAAATGAGCCTTGGTCTATTTAAGTAACCGTCCCATCATCGTCCCGTCCCGTCGTCGCCTGGGTGCATTCGGCGAACGTATGCACTTATTAAATGCCTAGCTTTCGAGATATGTTTGAAATTCGAATAACGCCGTCATAGAGATTGCTGAATTATAGTTAACATAATGCTTATGCAAAATGCACAAGGCTGACTTAGGTTGTAATATAAAATGTGTCATCAAAAAAAAAAACTGACTTTGCTGGCGCCATGGTTAAAGAATGTGTCTGTAAATAAGCACTTTGATTGCACACGACGATACGTAATATAGGTGACACGATTTTTTTTTAAATACTAGTAGTTTTATCAATTGTAACACATGATAATGTAAAACTTTTTGTCATGCTTTTTTTTTAAAAAACCTATTTTTAAATGTATTTTTTTGTGTAGTATAATAAAGTCTAAAAGTACCTAAGGTAAAATCAAAGTCAGTTTACTACGTAATGGCAAAGTCAAAGTCAACATTTTAGGTTAAATCAATGTAAATTAAAATCACTTATAAATTTTAAAAACTGACGAAAAAATATCACATGCTAGGTATTAAAAAAACTAACCTTTTAAACTCTCATTTATTACTAAAATCAATCCATTCCAGACCACTTTAATTACTCCGGAAATACGATACACAGTATAACTGTGTAACCGGAAACTGGAGAGCACAAATATTTTCCATACTTAAATGTGAAAATGAGATCATTTGAGAATTAACGGCTAAACTTTTCGGCTGATAATAATAAAATTATTTAGATGTAATTTAGATAGCTGAAAGTAGGTCACTTTTACAGACGTAAATGTATTTTTATGATAGCAACCTGACTAGCCTACTTCGAGCGTCTATAATTCGCTTATCACTTTTCTTCTGGGAGCTATTATTATCCGGGAAAAAAATAAACCTTAACATATAAGTTATCTAGAACATAGACTAATATGCCAAACGTCCAAATCCGTTTAATCGTTTTTGCGTAATTGAAAGACACATCTACACATTCAAAAACCCTTACAAACTTTCACATTCATAATTATTGACTATATTTCTTTAAACGTGATAAAAAAGAAGCATATTGCAAAATAATTTTTATGTGTAAAAAGTAGCTAAGGACACTTAAACAGATCTTCGTCAAAAAAAACACATAAAAATTGTTTAAAACAGAGAAGTTTATAATCCTAAACTACGCCTAATAATGAATTGAAATGTACACATAACCAATTTAATTACTTAGACTGAGAAGAACATTCTAGAAAGTTCTAAATAATACTCACCAAAACAAAATGCCGGCACAAAAGTAGGTAATAGCAAGGCCAAGGTTTGTAAACAAGTCGATTGCCTCAGGTCAATTCGATTTGAATCAACGCGTTATCCATCCTTGTCTGTACCAATCAACTAACAGAGACAACTCTATCAGGATACTTAGTGAGATTGGCCTTAGTTATAACTTCAAAGTCGCCCTTGCCTTCTCTGATAGACTTACCTATATTCAGCCCTGCCCTGCCAATAGGCATTATCTCAGATAAATATCCTGTAGCAATATCAATCTTATTATTAACAACAGAAAATTAAATTTGCTTTAGTTATTGAATTTGAGATACCTACTGTTTACTGCCTTAGAAAGGCAGTATTAATTTTTGTTGAGTTTTTTAGGTTTCTTATGTACCTATAAGACGACATAACAAGTTATTCTAATAAATTAACTATTGACATATTTTCCCATTAACGTATACATAACACGTAACATTTGTTGTTGTTGACTGTAAGTACACTCATACCCTTGATATTTATTTATTTATTTATTGTGAAATTTTGATTTTGAAATCGTCGTCGTTGTAATCTTGAGATTTCAAATAAGTTTTAGAGTCGACACTCACGGACACTCTCGTCTCGATGCAATGAAAAAACACACTAAGTACGCGCATTGAATGCACATTAATCCTTTGTAAACACAGACAAATGCACAATCTAAAGCTATATATAAATCGGAGGTCAGCATCCGCAGAATTTATGAATGAAATAAACAACATTCATTTGAGCCATTCACAAGCGAGCACGGAAGTCAAGCGCTATTCCACCAAGAAGGATAATACACTGATCGTTTTGTTTCTTAGGTCGCTTGAGTAGCAAGCACGCAGTGTACTTTGAACAATGAAATACCAAAGTCATGTCAATAGTGCGAGGTATTAAAAGAAATAATTTCTGACGGATTCAACATTGTTTGGGACCGTTTTCTATAAATTATAATAGTAGAAACACACTTATATTGACAAACTTAAATTATGCCGCTAGAAAAACGATAAGTATCACTATCATCTATTATTGTTCTGTAATATTGCTACCTACCATGTACGGCAAATAAACTTTGACTTTGACCTTTTACTAGGCCCCCAGGACCTGCTTTAAACGTATTATTGTAGCATTCTATTTTCTTCTAACCATCGCGTGTAAATCGCCCTGTCCGGCCGTTAAAAGAAATTGGCTCTTTTGAGAACATGCGACATAATATGTAAAATGTTTCATTTGAACTAACTCTTTCTCAGAACATAGCACTTTGTTCAAATGAACATGTTGATGCGTTCTGTTGACTTTAGATTTGGGCTCCTAGTAAAAAAGGGTATAAGTCTTCTAAAGATCACGTGAAAAAGGGTTTAAGTCTAGTATAATCCGTTCATACATATACCCTTTTTTATTATGAGTTAAGTTGAATTGTACCCTTTTTTTACTGTGTGGCATGCACACATGCAAGCCGCGCGACATACCAAAGTTTGTTTCTAATAATAATAAAAGATCTGTTATCGTATTGTCAACGTTTTGATAGCTCTTATTTACTGGACAGTAATAGCGGCCAAGTGAAATACGATATTGTTTTTACTGCCTAGAATAGAGGCACAGTTTGTTTGTTGGAAGACGAACTACTGTTTAAATACTATGTCTGTGTTATTGTTGTTTCCATGATCGTCGAATTCAAAGCTTAAAAAATGTTCTAGTTATTTTTGGCAAGCATTTTGTTTTGAAGTTAAATTTATGGCCGTCCAACTCGAGAAAATTTATTCCCGTTGAAAGTTTAAAATCATCCGCGTTCTTACTTTCGAACTTTATCTCAAATCTTCCGCTGAGTTGCATTCCTTGAATGTGGTTCTCGGATTTGAAACGATTTAAGTCCAAAAACATTATTTTATCCAGTTTGAGTTTTGATATCCTTAAACAAGGTCAGGAAAGCAAAGTTAAAATTAATTGTGCCACATTTTTCCTCATTTTCTTCGTGTTCAAACCATAAAACATGTCCTGGACAGGAACATTTCATTCTTCGCAAATATTTTAAGAGTTGCGACACAAAAAGTTCTAAGTACAAATTATTTTCTGTTCTTATTTTAATTGAAGCATGATCGCTGTTAAGTTTAATATTTAATGCGTAATTGTGAGACTTGTTTCGTTATTATTTAAGGTTGCTTCGTAAATTATTTATAAACCAGCCAGAACCGTAGGAACTTTATCGGCACTCGCTACAAGATTTTCCTTGAAACTTCTAGTTTCGGAATTTCTCGGTCATCGCCCTGTTCTTCTATTTCGGAAGATTTCCTTTCAGAATTCATGAAAACTTTTTGACTTCCATTTACAAGCCTGATTTTTCATGTGTTATTTTTGCTGGCGTTGTTTTTTGTATAAATTGTTACAAAAAAGTTTAACCCAAGTTTTATATTAATGACAGGCATGTTTTATTTTACAACTATCGAAAAAAGGCAAAAAGGTCGTGACATTTAAAAAATGTTATATAAACCTATTTCAAATCTTGCCGCAGAAAACAAATGCAGGAGTGGTTATCTAAGGACTTTTCCTACTAATTGTATATTATAATACCAGTATGATAGCGTTCTTTAGCGGGCCAGTCAGTGTCAATGTTTTTAATGCTACTTCAAAATTTGATGCTGCTCTATGAGAGCCTGTAGACCTCTTCGAGACCTCATGACACTTTGAACATCCTGGAAATTGAAAGCCACTTTTTTTCTTATCACCTAAACACAACATTTTGTTTTGTATTTCTAACAATATTTACTTCTTCGTTGGTTTGCAAAGTCTTAAGACGAATAAGTCCTTAACCAGTATTGCCTCCTGTTATGACTTAAAGAGCCTTGACGTGAAAAATATTAAAAAAAATCGTACAGAACCGACTTTTTTTTTCAAAATAAATAAGAATAAAGCCATGTCAAAATAAATCGAAACAAGTCTACTTTAAACATTTTATGCACAGCCAATTATAAAGTAATTAAATCATTTTGGTACTTTATTCTACTAGTATGATCAAGCATTGAAGTCACCGAACTAAGTGTAGGTACTTAATTACTGGGTTAACCATTCTGTAATTACTTAGCTAGCATCTTCATTGCAATGGCTTCTCTACCCCTTATAATTAATCCCTAGCCAACTTGAAGGGTGTTCACCCTGTATATGACAGTCTAGAGAAAATCATTCATCACGGGCTATATTTTATTCGGTAAAAACCATATGGTTTTTGACATGTTATCGTATTGTTTTTAAGTTGGGCGCCATTACTGTCATGCAGATAAGAGCTTGACAAAACGATAACAGGTCAACTCACACTTGAGCATTCTTTAGTATTGTTTTTTTTCAGGGTTTTTACTATAATCATATCAAATTTTACGCTTGTATTTTTTACCGTTTTTAAGACAACAAAAATAAAAATGTGTTGATAAGTTGTGTAGAACATTATTTATTTAACAGAAATGCTTTTCATCTTATATTTCTTATTTACCTCTCTCAAATAAACATGGCCGTAAATTAACATCTGTTTATTTAAATAAGCTAAGTTACTACGTCTGTTCATTGTATTATTCGAAAACAAACATGCGAAGGTAATTTATTGTTAGAACCGTAATGTAAACATTATTGTCCTTCTGCTATAAACGTTTTACCTTAAATGGTCGTTTAATAAAATTTGATTTCTACAAATACACATACTCAGTTAAGGTCTCCCCAGACCTATCGACGCGGAATCGGCTTGAACCGGTTTGAAAAAAAATGATGTCTATGCAATAAGAGCGAAAACGACGTTGTCCTGTTTTTTTTTTCCAACCGCTCCATGCCATTTTGAAACTAATAATTCTGGAGTCCTTGCGAAAAAGGGTACTTACATAACTCTTCTGAAGATCAAGTGGAAAAGGGTTTAAGTCTAGTTACTCCGTTTATGTATATACCCTTTTTTAATAAAAGTTAAGTCGACTTATATACCCTTTTTCACTATGACCCCAGAATTTACCTAATGCATTTACAATAACTATTAAAAAAAACGATGTGAGGCGAGCCCTGGTTTCAGTGGCGACTCTTAAACGACCTGAGCAATTTTAATGAAACCTGAACTACAGATGCAAAATTTATAACACCCGTCTTTTTTGTCGAGGGTTTAAAAATATGTCAATCGCTTACAGGGGGAGTAACATGCCTATGCAGTTCATTTCACGGCGAGCGTAAAGAACAGAGCTATAGCAGTTATATCGTTGTCCTTTTTTCTCAGCGTAAAGTGAACTGCATACCTATATCATAACCCACCGGATTCAAAATCAGATTGGCACACACAATTTTGTTTTTAATTATTGTTGTGTTAGCGAACTAAAAAACTTAATAGGCGTACTTCTGAGTATTGCCAATCACAATTTAATAAATAAAATTCAAGCATGCTTATCATATTTATTTGGCAACTGAACATACTTTAGTAGATACCCTTACACCCGTATTCACAAACGTCACTATGAGGTCTCATAGTGCTCAAGAACGCACAGGGTTCAAATCGTCTCATAAACAAAAGGTCGGTCAAAAAGGACCAATCACAAAGCTGTATTGAACGCAGTGCGTTTACTCAGTGAAGGATCCCTTAAGTATTGTTTATGAATACGGGTGTTAAAGTACCCAAGCACATACCTAAGACCAAACCAAAAGTTATTTTAACGGTTAATAATCACCAAAAATCGTTAGATCATGTATTGCGCTAGTGATACACGTGTAAGATATATCTAACACGCGGTTGCCAAATTAGAAGATTGTTTATAAATTCTTCCTAAACTTTTATTTCATATCGTCGTGTACATGTCTTCAAAGGTCAATAAAGGTTATCAAACTATACAACGGGGTCAGCCATTTTTTTCTCGTCAAACAAAAGTTTCCATTGACTGTTTAAAACAAACATAACTTGAAAATGTGTTCTTAAATTAATTTCTGCACGTCTTTGTTCACAACTTTCGAGATAAAAAGTGTGGTGTTAATCCTACGTACTAATTAAAACTTCAGTTGGTTTAGGTTTACGTGATGAGAAAACGAATTTTCTTCATTTAGCTACACTACAGTCGGTGATCGAATACGAGATCAAAATCTGACAGTTCCCATCTTGATTATTTAGTTATTTTAACATTATTTAAAAGTTAATTGGGTATTGGTTAAACATTTAAACAACGTTTAAACAACGTTTTTATAGTAGTTCTATAAAAATAAACTTTGTCAATGACGTCTTACGGTCACTTGTATACAGATACAGGATGACTTTCAATTAGTAATACAAAACACTTGATTGTGGCTTACTTAATGACGAATAGTGCACTACACTAACTCAGTTATTTCGCCTTCTTCAATTATCGTATTTTTTTCTAATGAAACTAATAATTAAAGTCTAATTCTAATTCTAATTTTAATTAATGGCTTTCACTCCTGTTAAGGTGTATTTCGCCAATGTCAATTTATTTATAGACACTCCCATTGACTTATTAGAGAAATAAGTCCATGGATATCACACGCGAAGACAAACTGTTCGGTAAAAGAGTATTTTCTCTAATGGACTAAACAGAAGCACATGGGGTTGGCTCCACGTGCTTCTGTCAAGTCAATTAAAGTCCTAAAGTGTAGTCATCCTACATTTAACACCCAACTGTCATTCCTGTCACTCGATATCAACCTAATTTAAGCATAGTGGCAGGGTAACCGCATCAAGCCAATAAATTGGGATAAATTAAAAATTAGAAAAATTATACTTTCAATTAAATTGGCAGCATGAGAACTTAGGAGAGGGGTTTTATTTAGAGTAAATGTGTGTAAAACATTGATTTTATATTACTAATTTGAAGTTACCCTGTATAATGCATGTAAAAGGTTATAATTGAGTTTTGAGGCCTAAAAAAAATTAACTGCAGGTAATTCGATTACTTAGACAGTGTAGTTTCATACATTTTAAATGTTGAAAAGATATACCAGCAAGAGTAAACTAATATCGTGTTCTTGAATCGCAAAACGCCAAACGGAGTGTAGGACGCCCTTGACGATCTTTGCAGGCTGGCAAGAGGCCAAGAGCTGGATCAAAATGGCCGCGGGTCGTAATCAGTGGAAAACAATGGGGGAGGCTTATGTCCACCAGTGGACTAGTTTTAGTTGGTGATTATTAATATACTTGCAAAGTTAAAACAGATACAAAGTGTTACAAAAATACCCAAAAAAAGGTCAAGCTTATCGGTGGGTACTAAAGTTGACTGAAACAGCAAGAAAAAACGAACCTTTCCGACAAAAACGATTGCAAAACATTATGCACTTCATCTGTACTTCTGTTAAGTCCATTAGAGTAAATACTCTTTTACCGAACAATTACCTTCGCGTGTGATATCCATGGTCTTATTTCTCTAATAATGCCATGGGAGTAAAAAACACGACAATGGCGAAATACACCTTAACAGGAGTAAAAGTCATTATTTAATTTAGAATTACTGCCGCACTCAGAGACTTCAATTAATTTAATGCTTGATTAAAGTTGCTGCTGTCACTTTTTTTGCTACAGCAATAGAATAAGACAACACGTCACTAAACAAGCATTAAATTTAAGTGACGTGTCTAAGTGCGGCAGTTACACCCGTATTCACAAACAATACTTAAGGGATCCTTCACTGAGTAAACGCAATGCGTTCAATTCAGCTTTGTGATTGGTCCTTTTTGACCGACCTTTTATTTATTAGACAATTTGAACCACCCTGTGCGTTCGTGAGCACTATGAGACCTCATAGTGACGTTTGTGAATACGGGTGTTAGACAGCTTACTAGAGTTGACATTATTTTTATAATACTAAGGTTGCATAGGTACCTACTCATAAAAAGATACGCGCCTGTACCAACGGCAATATATTTTTGCAATGGACACGGAATAATTATTTATCTTTACTGACCTCATTATCTCATACGGTTGTTATGAACAAATGCTGATTAAATTAAACTTAGTTAATATTGACGTTAGCAACTATGAAAGTATTATCATCCAGATAACCAACTTTCGTAGTCTAAGAGAAGCACACATAAATGTTTTTTTTCAAGGCAACAGATTTTTCAAATTCAAATTCGAAGCACAACATGTATTTGTGAGTGGCTTTATTAACTGTTCCTTATCCTTTGTAAATAATTCCCTTTGATTATTTATCTTTTAGTTTTGTTTTGAGAATCTTTAACTTCAAACTTATTTCGTCACTTCAGGTTAAACGGTTAACGTTAATTTGAAAAGGTTTCTTTTAAGACTTCACCGAGTGCCCAGTGGCGCCCACATTACTATTGGTGTTTTTTAATAAACTAAAATTTTGTCTTAGAATAGAAGAGTTGTTATTTTTTTTATAAATTGGTACACAATTCATAGAGTATATGGCATTATTTAATAACAATTTGAGCTATGAGTGAGTAACATATCGAAAAAAAGTGGCTAACTATTTCCTTTAAGTTGACTACACGAATGTTAAAGGTCATTAAACTATGTCAAATATACTATACAGTTTGTACAACAAACTAGTACTCTTTAATTTCAAGACAATACTTTAGTTTATTACAAAACACAATAATAGTAATGAGGGCGTCACTGGACGCTGAGTTCAGTGTTACAAGTTCACAAAATATGTTAAAGATTTTCTTATCGTAAATTAGACCAAAATTGACAATTTGGCGCCTCATTAACCCTCTTTCATCAACGCTGACCCTCATCAACCTATATGTCAGTTTTTGCAAATCACTTGAGGAATGTCTTTAGAAATGTAGACAAAAAATATTTGGCACTAATTTGATAGTCACCCATTACGGTGCTTGGGTTATTGAGAGCCGTATTAAGAAAGAAAAGATTTTCTTAGGCTACTTGGGATTAGTAAGTAAGGAATAGTATAACTTTTTTGTGTGTTAAACACAAATGACAAAGATACAGTCAGATGTGAGAGTAAGTGAAAATGCATTATGTACTTATGCAGTGGTACAATTGGCAAAACGGAACCCTGCCTTACTATAGAACTGTGTCATAGGGACATTTTGTTTGACAATTCTAATCTTACCATTTGATTTATAATGTCACTGTGACATGATTCTATGGTGAGTCAGATTTTAAATACCCAGATTAAATATACGGTTGACGGTCTTTAGCTCTTAGTGTACTAATTGTAAAATTAACAACAAGTAATTTTAAACTTTGGATACAGCTGATAAAATTTTGATAAAATCACGTAACATCCACACGTAGGTACGATGTTTTATCAGTTTTGGCTACAATTTTGCAACAATTCATTTTATCTGTGTTTCAGAGTAGTTTTCAATATACTGAATAAAGAGTTATTGTCATTCATTGAAAAAAATTTTTTTATTCATTATTATTTTCTAACTTCGTTAAAAAAAAACAATAAAAATACTCTTAACAGTATTAATACTTAATTATTGGTTCTTCCTTATCATTGGATTTTTACGCTGGGACAAACCCTTGGTGGGGCCCAAGGTGCTTATGTGGGACTCACCAATCGAGAGTGGCTGGAATATCCACTAAAAACCCAGCGATTCTCTCTCCACGCCGTTGTTGGCGCTAATTAGCGTTTCTATTCGTTTCGTTTTTAAACCAATCGCGTCACTGGTAGGTCACGTGACTTTTCGTATCATGTCATCTACCAGTGACGCGATTGGTTTAAACACGAAACGAATAGAAACGTTAGTTAGCGTAGTGCATCTTGGCAGGGCCCTCTGCTCACCCTCACCAAACACCATCCTATACCATCTTCTTCTTCAGTCTATCATCAACCATCTGTATTATAATATCCCTTTCCAGATAGCAAGACCTCACCATGGAGTTCTCCTACGCTAACGCGACACTCGAGGACAGCGTCATGGCGACACATTTGAAACAAGTCGGGAGACTCTTCTACATCATGTCTCCGCATGACAACATGTTTGAGAAGAAAGAAGACGTGCCTAACTTCTTTAAACAGGTATTTAAACCAGTAACAACGATAAAAGGTGGTAGGACCTTGTGCGGGGTCCGTCTGGATTATTACCACCATTTTATTCTTTAACCTACACCTAAGCAGCAATTCGTAATTTTGTGTTGTAGTGAAAAGGCAACGGGTGAAACTAGCATAGAAACATTCCGTCTTAGTTCTCAGGGTGGCCAACGCTTTGGCAGTCTTAAGATTGTAGTCTTGAGAATTTAAATCTAGAAAACTTGCGTTCATTCTAGTTTTGATTAAGACTGGCAAAATGTATAATAATCTAATTTGTTGTTTTAGAATTAGGTAGCCTATTGTATGCTAATTTTCTTGACATCCATACATATATATCTTCACGCCTGTAATATCGACATACTTTTTATTAATAATTTTCATACATATTTTTAAATAGATCTTCAACTGTAACACATGTCGAAATCGCGGTGACCACCCTGCTACTTTTACAGATTCTCACAAGATGGCCGCGCCACTAAACTTGATTAAAATTGGCTTTTTAGCGTCGCTACTCGAAGAGTTAATCATTTCATAAAAGTTGAGAAATTAATCCACTCTAACTTTATTAATCTTAAAAATGCCTGCGGGCTTCCAGTCAGCATTCCAGAATATTCCAACGCAACGTGTTTATTAAATCGGACAGCGTAGAATTTTCTGCCAATATTGCGGCTCGCAGATAGCCAAGATTCGAATTGCATATTTCGAAAAAGTATTACGAAATTTCAGAAAGTTATTGGAATAATTTCTGAAAAGGTTGAAGAATATAATATAAAATAAATAATAATACGTAATAAATATTGAACATGACGTGATAGGTATGTAAGTGTCCGTTCTATTTAATTTTACTAGACAATAATACTTTCAAGGTTGTGTTTCTTCATACATATTTTTTAAATCAGGTCATGTACTTAAACTTTCGAATAACCTAGTCAACTGGTAATAGTTTAATTTACACGTCGTTGAAAGCTGTGGCGCAATAAATAAATAAATAATGAATATTAGAGGCCAATCTCACATTGACCTAGTCCTAAACTTAGCTATTGTAGTCTAGAAAATTCAAATATCTATAAAGCTAGAATATCCTATCTTTAGCAGAAAGTGATAAAGCATATTTTAAATCAAGTAGCTTTATTGTGCGTTTAGTGAATTTGTCATATAAGCTGCTCTAAATAGTAAATAAATGAAAAGAAATAAAATGAATAAACTTAAAATTCAACTATTCAACTCTCAAGTCCTTACGTCACAACTTCTTAAGATCTCATTAAGCAAGAACGTGTGCGTTGTAGTAAGTCTTCAAGTACATTGACCTTTACATCTATTTACTATCAACTTACATCAGGTCTACAATCCAGCGTTGTTTTATCACATTTTGCAGTACATTGAAGTTTTAATACTGTCGCTTGAATTGCATTGCCTTTATCACGCATCAGTGTAATCAACCTATTCTGAAAACTTCAAAATGTTGATGAATCGATCCATTAGCAAGACACAGTCGGATTCACTTAAACAACAAACATTGGATAATCGTCCTAATTATTCAGTAAATAAAGCCTTTCGAAGTTGCACTAGAACAAAAGAAGGACCCTTGTTATAGCACTTTTGTTAATTAATAACTGACTTTATTATTGAAAACGTAAGTGCGTCAACAAGGTGCATGTATAACAAGGCGTGGATAGAATTACGGCGGTTTCTCAATGTTCTTGCTACGTGCATGAAATACTATCCGTTGACACTTGGCACTATTTTGCGGCAAATGTTTAAAGATTACATGACATGTTAGTTTCATAATACATTGTCAGCAAGGCGTTTATTTTAATTATTTGGTTACATAAAAATCATACAATTAGAAGTTCAAAAACTTCGGGCTTTATTACCTTACTGAACCACATTTTTGGAAAGGTATTCGTATTTTAGTTAATGATATCCAAATGATTGTTTGGTTTTTTATACCGACGCGTCCAAATTTTTTTTTAAGCATTATCTAGGAAAACAAAAAGATATACTTAAAGATACTTATTGAAATCTAAAATATATGAAGCATGAAGGCAAGATACTTGTTATTGTGAAAATCCTGGCCCATGTTCACCAATGATTCTCTTATGGCTAATAATGATGATGATGATGATAGCATTTTCTAATAAAGTTTGGCTAACTCTTAAATCTTTTTTTCAGTCATGGCCGTACTTCTTCATATTCATGATTCTGGAGCATATCGTGCTGCGGCTTGAAGGCAAGCCCGGGATCAGACTCAACGACGGGATCACCAGTATTTCTCATGGGATACTGCAAGAATGTGGCAGGTATCCAAACATTTCTAATCACTTCTCAAACGATACCTATCAATTTATAGAATTTGTTGTTGGATCAGAGAGCATCTAATGAAGTTTTAGTACTTGCCATGTATCAGGCAGTGAACGGTATAAAATTAAGTGCTATTGCGTTATCCCTTTCACTATCTAGAACTGTAGGTTTTGATACTTGTTTATTAATACGGTTTCTGTTCGGTTGTACATGTACAGTTTGTTGTTTGATCAGAATAAATAAATTCATCGTATTGAATAAACACACATAATTAGATGATGATGAGTCCTTGTGCAGGGTCGGATCGGATGCCACTATCCTACCAATGACCCTGCCATCAAGCAGCAGTATTTGAATTGTTGTATTCCGTTGTGATAGTAAAACAGTCGGTAGAATTCCAGCGCGTATGCAATGCATTTGGTAGTCTTGAAAACTCAATCTTGCGATTGCAATGTCATTGCAATGTTGATCTCACACACCTTCAGGAGGCATGTATGCTCGTTTATCTTCTTCATGCTAAAAAATATAATTATTTTAAATCATGTTCACCCTTTAACAGATTATTATGGCGTGGCGCAGAATCTTACCTCTATACCTGGATATACACCAACTTCAGAATAGTGGAGCTGCCGTGGGACAGCTTGGTGACCTGGTATGCCGCAGCGCTGGGGGTCGATTTTTGCTACTACTGGATGCATAGAGCATGTCATGGTAAGCAAATACATTCATATAACTTGGAAATAAAAAGTATGACGAAAACTAAACATTCTTAAGAGTGGCGTATTAAATTGGGCCTAGTATACTCCCTTGTGGTACACTAAATGTAGTATAATCTGGTGAATGAATTCAAATCATTTACTGTATGAGTTTTATGATCCAATACTGCGTTTTGTTGTTGTTGTATAGATAGGATTCTAACCAGTTAATAATAATTTCTCTCATATCTTCACGGCTTAAGATATTAAGCATAACATTGTGATGAATGTGGTCCAAAGCTTTGTATAGGTCGATAAAAGCAGCAATAAAAATGTCTTGTTGGTTGAACGCTTCAAAGATATAGTTGTAGTTATATACCTACGGTGTAAACCAGCTTTATTTTAGGTGTTGCGAAAGACTTTTGGTTATAGGGGGTAAGGGGACATAATTATAGCCTCCTGGGCATAGCCGCTAGAGCCAGCTGCGGCAAGCACCCCATTAAGTAAGAGATTTTATGTAAAAAATAGATTGTTATCACTTCTCTCTACAATGTGGTGCAAAAACACAATGTTAATTGCATTGCAATGCAACTTAGTGACTTCGTAGATTCTAGATTCTTTTTTGGTGAAAATAATCTTAAAATAAACCGATCTTTATCTTTACCAAATAAAACTGTAGCCGTTTGAATTTTCTCATAAAAATATTTTAAATGCAAAAAGCAAATGTAATTTATTCAGTTGGGCTTACCCTTGATTTTATCTCTTGTAGACGTCATTTCATGTAGATAATAATACCTAAAACTGGCGTAGAGAGTATAAAATTTACGCAATTTCGTCTTACAATAACATACGACAGAACGGAAAGCATTTTTTTTCCAGAACTATGAATATTATCGATTCATAAAGAAGATTAAACAAACGTGTCCTAAATACTTTTATAAATATGAACTTAATATGATAAAGTTTAATGTTTTGTAATAAAGATTGAAATACTGTTGTTTTGTATTAAAATCAATCGGTAATCATATCAAATACTCATCCCATTTTTTTTTACTTTTTGTTTAAAGTCCTAAATTTAAATAAAGTGCCGTTATGTACAGTTTAGATAAGTTCGCCTTTGAAAATACTTTTCTTTCTGTTCTTTTTCTTTTATACAGACTTTTGTATCTTGTCGCTTTTACGCCTTCTAAGATTAGTTCAGCAGTACAAATATTAAAGTAACAAAGTAACCTATGCAGCTACAGCTCGATCGATCATACAACAAAGTGTTGACATTACATACTTTTCATCTCTATTTGTATGATATTAAGGTCCAAAAGTAGAAAAGGACTTTCTGGGTCACATGTCAAAACCATAACCCTTCTTGGGTTGTCTGGTAAAATCCTGTCCAATTATATTATCTAGAAACCTTTTACAACTCCAAACAACTCCTAAAAGGGTCAAATTTACTTGTGATTCTTGTCTTGGCACTCCAGTCTGAAGCTTGTTCCGTGATTTGAATCTGGTATCTCCGCGTCTTCAGAGAGATTCTGGATTCTCTTTGAACATTTCTAGGAAAACAAACTGATTTTTGTCATCTTTAGCAAAAAAGGGACTAGGGAGGGTGTAGGGATTTCTCTTACAAATCATGTAGAATAAGTTACCTTATGTGTTAGTTTAGAGGATTGAATATGCTTTGGAAGTTTGATTGCGATATGCTTTTGTTAATAAAAAGGGTGAGAGGACTTATTTTTTTCTTAAAAAGATTAACCACGTTTGTAAAAGCTTTTTTTTTAAGTTTAATAATTATTAAATTATCTTTTAAGTAACACTTTTTAAAATAAAACGTGAAATAATAAAAATCTTTCTATAAATTACTTTGTCTTTTCATGTGATCATTAAAAATAATTATGTTAAATGTGTTTCGTACGTCGTATGTAGATACAATACTGAAACTTGAGGCAGTGTTAATATTTTTAAAATAAAATAATTTTAGCAATGAGTTTATTATATGTACACACACACTAAAAAAAGAAAAAGTCTATAAACTACTCAAGTTGATTTCATCCCTGGTATAAGCAAATATTTGTTTGGGAGTCTTGGAAGTTTTCTGCGTATTTAAGTTTGTATTTCTCTATACAGGCATGTTTATCGTTGCCTAGTACCAATAGTATTAGCCTATAGAACTTCTGTTTGGGACTAGATTTTTGTGAGATTATCTTCAGATACTTATTTATTTAATTTGTCCCAGAGGTCCATGTCTTGTGGGCTCAGCATCAAGTGCATCATACTTCTGAAGACTTCAACATCGGAGTCGGCATCAGACAGTCAATGCTACAAGGATGGTGTGGATTTGTAAGTATGACCACGGTATTTAATTTTAAGCAAACCTGGAACCCTGTCGTATTGACGTTATATTCATTCCCAAAAGAGATTACGTAAAAAATTATAATACACTCTTTGCGTTAATGTCAAGGGACATTGGCCAGGGCCGGTATTCTAGGCGCTAAAAACCATATCGTCTTTAATCTGTTATCGTATTTGTCAACATTTTGATAGCTCTTATTTCCTTGACAGTAATGGCGGCTGACGTAAAAACAATACTGTAACAGGTCAAATACGATATGGTTTTTACCGCCGCAAATATAGACCCAGTAAAGGTTTTGATTAAGTTAAGACGATACCAACAAAAATACTTGGATACGGCCACACAATGGGAATATTCGAGACATTTTTCCACAGCTTCAATAAAAGCTGACTCAGGTAACAAACAGTATAAAAATAACCAAGATATAAGCCAACAAAGAGTTCCTATATCTTTCTATTTAAACTGTATTTAACATGGAGTTTATATGGCCGACTGTTACATGTCGTTACACGGCGTATTAGATCTCCCTGTCAAATCGCTGTCTAATTAGTAGTGTAAAATGCTTGTTTCATCCGCATTTCTTGGGCGATTTTAATTTTAATTTCACCTTTGGTGATCTCTTTTACGGTATTTTCATAATTATTTTGTAAAGAAATGCGATTAAAAAAAATGCATGTTCCTTATTTCCGATACGAGCAAAACATTTGTGAGATGGAGATGGTTTTCTATGTATCTATTTAAGTGTGTATTACTCTACATAAGTATATTTTATCGTTGTTTAGTATCCATAGTATAAGACTAGTGCTTAGTTTGGGACTAGGTCAATTTAATTTTTACGAGATTGGATTGATATTTATTTATTTATTTATTGAAAAATGTTATTCTCCTTCTTTGACGGTCGGTAAAATAACTTTTGGTTCTTTTTCCGCTACATCAATCAATTCTATCGAGTTGAGTTCCAATCCAAAATGGCTTCCGGACTTGAACGAAGAACTAATGGTCTCAGCATTTTTCTCGACTCTCCGGTAGATTTAACGTCGATTTCCTTTCTACACGGGCAGTAGTTTTTCCTGGACTGGATTTATGTTGAATTTGGAACATTCCCAAAATGCCAGAGATTTGAAATAGGCACCAGATTTTCATTAAACTGGAACCCCAAAACTTAACATTCAAAATAAGGTACCGTTTATCAAGCACAAGCTTTATTTAACTGTAGTACACTAGAGACTAAAAGACTGAAATTACAAAATTCAAGTTTTTGTCTAAAATTAAAATATTTAAATTTTAAGCATACCAATTTTGCCACCAATAGGTACTTACCAAAATTTTGCTAATGCTGAGTCTTCATAAAGTGTAATAGCGATGAAAAGTAATTTTAGTTAAATATACATTACCCATTCGACGTATTTACCTAGTTTATCTCAATGTTATCTCTGTTAATAATACTAATGCCTTAGTCTAGACCTACACATTCTATTATTGAAATAAGTTTATGCGATTAACCCAAACACACCCAATTAGATGATTAATATCATCTAAAACGTTTGTTTTTTTACAAATTCTACGTTTCGATTTTTTAAGACAAATCTTAACTTATTCCAAATGCAAAAACCTTTCTATTTATCCTGCTTTTATATAAAAAGGAAATAACGAATTGAAGTTTTTTTTTCTGACCAGAAACAAACCGTTCAGTACTACTTTGATTTTGAATAAGACAAGCTTCTTCACTTTTGGGATATATTATCAGAGGTACACAGAGGTCTACAGAGGTATCTACAACGTACAGCAAAAGATCTTACAACATTTCACGTCTCAAAGCCTCTCAAAATTCTTAAACATTAGATCATTAATTGTAGAAGTGTCTAATGAAAGGCCCACCAAAACCCCAATATTTATAAAAATAATCTTCACTTCATGCATTCATGTCTTCTTTCACCATCAGATCTTCTACCTACCGCTGGCGCTGGTGATTCCTCCAGCCCAGTTTGTGATGCATCATCAGTTCAGCTACCTGTACATGTTCTGGATCCACACTGAGGCCATTAAGAGTCTGGGCCCTCTGGAATACATCCTCAACACACCCAGTCATCACAGGGTGCATCATGGTAAGACCTTGATGATGATGAAGTTCTGCTGCCATTCTTTCTTATATTATATTGTTAAAACGAGAAATGAAGGTTATAAAATAATTACAAGTAAAGTATAATCATTAATCACCACGTTTAACCATAACTGACATTTCTTTTAAACCGACTTTAAAAAAAGGAGGAGGTTCTCAGTTTGTCAGACTATTTTTTTTTTCTTGAAGATGTATAACCCGATTTGAAAAAACCTGTTTATGTTAAGAACTTGAGAATTAATTTGGCCTCTTGAATGATATTTTTACGAATCTGTCAGTATTGTACAAAATATAACCGTAGTTATTTTTTAACGCATTTTTATGTTGTCTTTTCGTTTTTGTTTCCATCATCAAACGTAACATATTTATTTTACTGGATTAAAATATTCCTCAATATTGCTATAGTTAGCAGTTCATTGAGAGAATTGAAATGACTTTTGGCGATTAGAATTAGTACTATTAGTAGGTACGTTAAGAAACTAAGTACTGTTTTTTTTTCGCAGGCAGCAACAAATACTGCTTAGACGTCAACTACGGTGGAGTGCTCATCATCTGGGACCGACTGTTCGGGACCTTCAGACCTGAGACCGACAAGGTCCAAATTGTCTACGGCCTCATCTATAACCAACCGTCTTTCAACCCGATGTATTTGCAGGTAAGAAAACATTTTTTTTTATGATATGGAGTCGTCAAACGAGCATATAGGTCACTCGATGGTAAGTGGGATCGGTGACACATAGACATTTGCATTCTCATGAATACAATCTGCAGACTGCAATCCTAAGACCACAAATTGCTTTACCAATCCTGAAGACTAAGATGGAATGCCTTTGTACTAGTCATTTCACCGATACTGCGATATCATTTGAAACTTTAAAAAATAAGTATGTTTAAAGCTTTTGTCTGTCAGTACATCCGTCTGTCTAAACGTTTAGATTTGTTTGAAGTGTTTTGTTTTTCGGAGGTGGATTGTATTTTTTTTTATAAAAAGCAGAGTTATCAACTATGATACAAGTGTGTAGGTTTTTAATTTTAGGTCGAGGATGTTTTTATTTTTATTCTCTATTACATTACAGATGTTGTTTTAGTGATAATCAATCGTTTTAATTTTAGCATGGCCCACAGTACAAAAATACAATAGTCGCAATGATATTCCCGTGAAAGGTCGATTCACTTTGAATCCTAAAGTGCTACAGAAAAGGAAATACAAGTATATTCCCAAGGAAATCATTAATACAGTATAAACACAATCTATATTTATGGGACTTATGTTATTTTTAACCAGAATCGTACGGGTATCCTGTGCTTAAACATAATGCAATGTCCATTTTCCTATCGTGACAGCATACGATGCCATTCTGAATTGTTACCTGCCATTTTCAAGTTACTTAAGTCGATTTGCGTAAAAATCCTTTTTTATTTTACCCCTAAGGTTAACAAAGAATATCCCCACAAATTTCAAGTATCTAAGTTCAGAGTTTAGGCTGTGCGTTGTTTCTGAGTCAGTCCGCCACTAAATCGCCTAGTGCCTGCTATACGGCCACAACTCAAAAAACCAATATTAAGAGAAATCGCCGATCAAAGTTTTGCGAGTTGAGTGTGCGGCAGAAAAAAGGGTCTAATTCCTTAAGTTTTGGGTCAATAACACTGTGGTTTAGGTTATTTTGTTGTTCATTATATAGAGCTTCAAATGAATGTGCATTTTTTTTTCAAGTATGCGTAGTTTTTAAAATAATGGCCTTCAAATATAGGCACTTCGTGTTGTGGCCATATCGCAGAAAGTATTTTACGGAATTTCGAGATGTGTCCAAAATCGCAAAAGAATTAAATGACGGTAATAAGCATACTATCATACAAAAATACATTTAAAAATAATAAAATAAATGAAAAACACGAAAAATAGTTATCAGATACCTTTATGAATCATCTTTGGCACAGTAAAACATTATTATATGCGATAATCAATGTCTCGAAGTATGCCTAACGCGTAAATTCTCTTGACAGATAGGTATATAATTTAAATAACCTATGTTTGAATATCTGCCCAGCTAAAATCCAGTCTCCTTCTGTGTGCACGACAGGCACCGACCAGATGCTGCGCCAGAAATTAACCATAGCAGGAGCATCCGGTAGGTGTCCGTCGCTCACTCCTTGATCGGTTCCTTCCCACTTTCGGTACACCTTCCTCGGATCACTTTGGAAGAGGTGATTTTGCTGGTATCTATCTACACGCTCTCTATAGCGACGAATACGGCTTGCCCACGCGCAAACTTTCTGCTTCAGGAAGTCGATACGTTCCGTGACACAGGCCATAATAATGTTGGGGCCTTATTCCGGTCCAAGCAAAAGCCTGGTTCACGAAACGTATGACTCGGGGGCGTTCATTGCCCCCCTGAAGCAGACTAGCTTTTCCTATGAGAGTCCTAAACTTATCAATACGCCGCTCAACTCGCACTTGCCAAGCGGGGACAGACCCGCGAGCGCGCGTCGCTCGGTCAGTGTCCGAAAACTTGACTCGAGCTACGCGGCATGCAGTGCTGGCCCCGCAGTACAAATTTGAGTGGGTATCGATAATATCCTCGCTGGCTTGTAAATATGACGCCAGCAAGGCGTTTAGGGCTCCCATAAGTGCTAAATTTCGTTTACTGCCAGGCAAGCGTGGTAAACGAGACGTAGAGTTGGGTGTGGACCGATACTGCGCGATCGCGTCTTCCAAAGCCCTCCTCAGTTGCTCATTCACCTGGCTAGTTACGCTTATATTCACACAATCCTCAACGTCGCTAACGGGATCATACTGCACTGATATCAGTGCGTGTTGGGCGACTGGCATCGAAGCCGATAACGCAGCAGGAGGGTCCCGTGATGAAGCGGAGGTTGTACGAATATGAAGCGATTCAAGGCGTAGCCGATCAAGGTACAGACTGATCCAGTCGCCGAAGCCGCTGAATGGCCCGCACCTGATCCGATAGTCATTGGGCGGTAACAGTGATGGCTGGTTCAAGAGTCTGAAACAGGAGCAGCATTCGATCACGGTACGCAGTGAGGTTAGTTCCTCCCTCTGTAGCCCCGTATTATGCTCGCATGCAATTTTCATTATTCGATGTTGACCATCGCATGCGGTGCACTAAACCCAGCCGTGCGCAGAGCAGGATGCCCCGCAGGCCCCAAGCGTGCCGGCAGCGGTGGCCGCACGTCACGTAGGTGGTCGCGACGGCGGAGGTCGCTCGACTCGCTGGTGTCGGGTGCAGTGGCGAACTCATCACCCAACAGCGATGGCGACATGAGCTGAACGAAGCGGGCTGGGGTGGAGGGCGTGCTATCGCAGTATCCGCTTCTGTACTATTCGTTCTAGATCTTATTATCATGGTTTTTGCATGACATGATATGATATTAAATGTCAACATTGTCACGGGGTAGTAAAGCGCGCCTTCAATGGTTGGGTGGTGCCGCTGCTCATATACTCCTTTGGCATACTAAGGTGGACTCAGACTGAGATGGACGCCCTGAATAGGGGGGATCCGTCTACTGCTTAAATCACATCGCATGTTGCACCCACGCTCATCTGTCATGAGATTGTACTTCCCAAGGAAATGTGGAGGTCGAGGCATTTTAAATGCTAAGAATCTCCACAACCGCGAGGTGTGCGTGCAATCTCAGGGATTATTTCCTTGGCAATGAGTGTGGGATGCATCGTGGTTGCAGTAGACAGGAGCCTCAAGCCTCTCTCCTTGGCAAACGAAAACTGGCGCAGACCAACGGTGTTGAGCACTGAAGACCGCAAGAACGTATGGAAAAGCAACGAGCTACACGGACGCTTCTACCTGGCCCTAACAAGGCCCGACGTAGACTTTCTAGCGTCCGTGAAAACCGAAATCTTTGGGGAACCGAAGGTTTTGTCTGTGCGATTGCTGACGAGGTCATAATGACGAACAATTACCGGAAATATATTCTGAGGGATGGCACGGTCGACATTTGTCGAGCGTGCCGTTGCCCCGGCAAGTCCCTCAGACACATAATTTCAACGGCGAGTACTTGCTCATACATCCAGGATCATCCATCAGCAACTTGCTCTTCAATAATGGTCTTGTTGAGTCTGAAATGCCATACTACAAGTAAACACCGGCGCCAGTTCTCGAAAATGGTCGTGCTACGCTCTATTGGCAACGATTTGTCATCACGGACAGGATTATTGTCGCCAATAAGCCTGATATCGTATTGACAGATCGATCTCAATCGATCGATCTGCCCAGCGGCAGTGCTCGTCGACGTCACCATCCCGCATGACGAGAACCTCGTGAAGGCCGAGAAGGACAAGCTCAGCAAGTACCTTGACTTGGCTCACGAGGTGACCGCTATGTGGGATGTTGTTTCGACGATCTTTGTCCCAATAGTTGTTTCGGCAAACGGTCTTATAGCGAAGAGTCTCGAGCAACACCTCAAGAGACTCTCGCTGGATTAAGGGCCAGATACAGAAGGTAGTACTCCTCGGCACGCATTGTGAGGAGGTTCCTCTCTCTGCAGCCCTAACCACCGGTAGCTTGAGCCCTGCCCCGCTGCCGGCGGCACTCATAGGTTAGGTTTTTTATAATGTATATTTTTTGTATTAGTATTTTATTTTACTTTTATATTTGAATATTTATCATACAAAACCTATGTACAGAAAATTAAATAAATATCAAAATAATAATAAAACAATACATTATAATGAAAGGAGTTAATGATATAACTATAATTTTATAATAATTTCACTTCCAATAAGTCCCCAGATTTTATTTTATTTATTAAAATCTGAACAGTGGGCAACAGACAGAATTGTGTGTGTAAAAAAGTTGATTGACCCTTATATTGTTATATTACAATCTTTAGGTATATTAATCATAGGTAACGACTTATAACTATTATATAAAGGTACCTACTTACTGTAGTTGTCTTATCATCAAGTGATTTTTATTTCGTTTATATTTTGACGCGTTCATTGTAATCACGGTCTTATTTACTGTTGTGCGATGTGGACGTAACTCAAAAACTTGTTCCGAACGTTTGTGCTACACGGCCGCAACTCCGAAGTGTCTGAACAGCATGGTAGTTTTGCGTGCGATCGTCGCGGGCGCAAGCGGCGGACTGGCGAGTGGCCATATTGCAGGTAAGGGATAGTCGATTTTTGGAAATTTGCATAAGGCCACAAGTGCATTAAGAGGCTTTAGAGGATAGTTTTCCTTATTTTTTTGAGTTAAGGTGGTAAATTAAACCCTTCTGACCACGAATCTGCAAAAATATAAAAAATGAAAAATTTTGAGTTGCGGCCGTATAGCAGGCACTAGGCGAAATAGTTATAATGATTAAGATAAACAAATCTAACCTCCTCCAAATCATACATTTTGCATTACTTCTTCGCAGATGTTCTACTCCCGCTACGTTGTTGAAAAATTCCGCCGGTTAGAGTCCCGAGGAGATAAGTTGAAGGCGATATTCTGGGGACCCAGTTGGGAGCCAGGACAGTGTCGACTTGGAGACGAGGATCTGAAACTTGAGGTATTTAACACATACTATACATCGCCTTTATTCTACCCCTATTGCAATTATTATTATTTATGGCTCGGCCGCCTTTACTGTCAAGTTAATACGGAATGCTAACGTCAAGAATAGGATAGTAATAGGGGTAAAGATAATATTAAATAGAGGCAGGATTAATGCAGTTGAGATGAGAGCTTTGAGAAGTATGTGTGGAGCTAGGATGATAAATAGAGTAAGAAATAGTGAGATCCGAGAACGATGTGGATTGAAAGAAGATGTAGTGACTAAAATTGAAAAGGGTATGCTAAGATGGTTTGGTCATTTAGAAAGGATGGATGAAAGAAGAGTTATACGAAAGAGATATGGCGAGCGAGAGTGAGCGGAGATGTCGGTAGGGGACGTCCAAGACGGACGTATGGTGACCAGATTCGCGATGTACTGAATAAGGGCCAAATCAAAAGCACCCGAAACCGACGTACATGCATGAAGAGATTGATGAATGTAGAGGAAGCGAAAGTTGTATGTTTGGACCGGTGCACCTGGCGTTCCATAGTCTCTGCCTACCCTATTGGGAGACAGGCGTGAAGCTATGATGATGATAAATAGAGGCTTTGTAAGTTACAGATGATGGAGGCAACTCGGCCTTCTACTTTACTTGGTTTTGCTCCTCTTCCTTCTGAATCGTAGTAATATTGTTCAAGTTATGATAGCTGATATTTTACTTGACGGTATAAGTTGCTATTATTACGCCAAAAATGTAATTGTAGAAGCAAGATGAGCAATAACAAGAGTAAAGCCAGTCGCTTTTATTGCGGTGTACCTTTATCAAGTAGATAAAGCGTTCGTCACTCTCGTACTTACATACTTGTAAGAAAGAGACCGATGTTTTATCTACATTGACAAACGGACCACAATAGGTCCAGTGGTATCCGTTAAAAACGTATATTACCAGATAAATTCAACATTATTTTGCTTACTTAGCGTCCGACTGCTCAGAAAACGAAGTACCTAGGTAAATACGAAGTTATTACGATTTTTTAATGTTAATTTTATACGCCTGTTCATTAAAGGGTTGTAAAAGCATAAACACGTTACACAATTTTCAGCATTTATTATTCGGTTTCAAGTCTTAACCCGTAGATTAATTTGTCTGTGCATATAAAATTTATTGCATGTTTTATTAATTTAATTCCAAAAATGACTGGTGTATTGTTGGCGCTCATTGCGGCGAGAAGTAATTTTCTCTGGCTTTGCCGCAGTTAGGTAAAAAGTAGTTTGGTGGTTTACAGCTAGATGGGGACACTTTATGGGCCAAATTCTGGGGAACGAGCGTGGACTTAGGCCAAGTGAGGCTAGAAGACCTGGAACCAGAGGTAACGATGCTGAAGAAAATTTGTTAACAGAAAGGTCTATCACCAGTGGTCCCCTTTTGTCCCCAGTGGAAAAAATCCATCAGTCACAATTGGGGCACCTGGGAAGAAATAATTTTCATTTGTTATTACGGGACAAAAGGGTGGGGACAGAAGGGTATAGACCACCAAAAAGAGTAACTGTAGAGGTAGGTACGTAAAGAACCGAACTCCCAGTTTAGGTCTCGACTTCCGTGAGATTTAAGGAGTCCCTTTACCTCGACTGACAGTTTTATGGAACCAGCGCTTCTATTCTAGGCGCTAAAATCCAAATCGTATTTGACATGGACCGACATTCTAGGCGAAAAAAATTCTGAGGTGCTAGTGAAAAATTATTTGAGTTAACTCGTAATAAAAAAGGGTTAATACATGAACGTAGAATACTAGACTTAAACCCTTTTTCACTCGATCTTCAGAAGACTTACACCCTTTTTCACTAGGACCCTAGAATTATTGATGAAGTTTTTCCCTTTAAGGGTCAGTAAGGGATATTGGGTTGCTAAGAAACAAAGCGTCTGATTTCAGAATGTAGCCAATGTCATAAGTAGATGATTACTTTGGTACCTTTTCAGTTTTATTCCTTTAATATACCTTTATCTATTCATATACCTGTTTCGTAAGGCCGTAGGTATTTTGACATTATGAGTTGTTAAAACTTGCCGATTACCAGCTAATAAAACGGATAATATAGCAAATAGGAGTTATATATCAGGTTTTGACAGGTTGTAATATGTTGAACAAACTATGCAAAATAAAGGTTTATCTTAAACTGATTCAAATTATAGACTAATTATAAATAGATACTTCAAAATATCAATTTCGTTTTCTTCGCCGAAATGTGCTTCAAATGACAAAGTATCGAAACAATTTATTAATAATGTGTTTACATTAATTAAGGCGTAATAAAATTAATATTGCGTAGAGAAACAACTTACAAAAAGTGTCATAAAGAACGATTGCGCATAAACAAGCCGGCAGTGCGTTGCAACTTGTCATTGACAACTAAATACATGTTTTTGTGACACAACTTTTGAGGGTTCCTTACGAAATGGTTGAATAGAATCCTCAGGGCCTTCTCGCGCTTTAAATAGTTAAAAATTTAAATTAAAAAAACGAATGGTGTTTAAAAAAAGTAAAGCCCTATGAGCCCTATAAATCAAATTTAATCTATACTAATATTATAGAGAGGTCAAGTTTGTGACGTTGTAGGGGTTACTCTCTGGAATTCTGGATCTACTGAACCGATTTTTACCAAATGACAGCCACGATATTTGTGCTTTACATTAACTCAAAAAAAAAAGCCCAACGAAGCGGGCACGGGAACAGCTGGTTACTTATAAAATTAAGTTTGTTATTAAGTATCAGTATTTAAAAGGTGTAGTCTCTATTTTACAAAAAAAATGTTAGATAGACACCCCCGATATAATGGTGACTCTTTCTTTCAGAGCTGATATCTCTTAAACGGCACAACAGATTTTCATAAAATTTAGCTAAGAACCACCGCTAGAAAACCTGCTTTCAAATAAAAAAAACCGCATTGAAATCGGTTTGCCTTTTTAAGAGCTATGGTGCCACAGACAGATACACACGTAAAACTTAAAACACCCCTTTTTTGCGTCGAAGTTTGAAAACATTGAAAAAAAACCTATTTACTTTTGCAAAGATATTGTCAACATTATAATATCTCTTATTTACTTGACAGTAATGGCGGCCGAGTTAAAAACAATACCATAGCAATACGTGTAGAAATAAAATAAAATAAGGCCCCAGACACGTTCGTATTGGAAACATACGGTGCCCGCTCACTACTAAGCGACTTACGACTGTTTTTTGTCCGTTTAGCATAATTAACGAGTCTGTTTTTGTTTAGATCGAGCAGCGCGAGAAGTACGACGTAGCGTTGCCGGTGTGGTGCAACCTTTACCTCGTATTACACTATGCTGTGGTTTTCTACGGCTTCTTTGAACTGGCTTCTAAATATATGGTGAGCACTAGTTTTTTTAATAACAGGTCTTAATGTATATATAACTACTAATTAGTGGTAAATTAAAATAGTGAGTAATTGATTCGTTTTTTGCGGCGCTTTTTATCGTTCATCTCCCGCACTTTAGGAGTTTCTGTTACCTATTGCCACACGCGCGGACAATGCGCGTCGTTCGATACTTAAGAACACCGCTAAAATCGCGTAGTTGTCAAAAAAAAACCTTACAAATTTAGCTCCGGGCGAGATAACGTTTCTCACCCCCCCTTTTTTTGACGGAGAGAAAATTTCGCTACGCATCGTTCGGCTAGGGTAGCCATATGGGCGGGTATGACGGACTCTCAACCACCTCAGTCTAACCACGTTTCTCACCCCCTAAATCATTGCAACTTCAACTACTACATTGCAGTTCTTCTTTGGTATTACAGCAGAACTGGGGTCCTAGTGAAAAAGGGTATAAGTCGTCTGAAGATCAAGTGAAAAAGGGTTTAAGTCTAGTATACTCCGTTCATGTATATACCCTTTTTATAACGAGTTAAGTCGACTTGTACCCTTTTTCACTAGGACCCCAGCTAAACAACAGATTTTGGCAGACAGCCAAAATAGCATGATCCGTGCAAAATTGACCTAAGCCTTGCTTTTTTTTTTAATTTACGGAATAAGGTCTCTGAATACGTAAGGACAGGATAGAGGAAAAGGGATGCTTGGAAGATTGTTTAATAACAGCCAAACGGTATTATTATGTTTCTGAAATTATTCTTAATAATAATTTTATGGGTGAAAGGCAAAATTAAAAGAGACTGTTGAAATAGGCGATTATTTCTGCGTCCTTTGATCTCTGTTTCGTAACGATCTGACTTTGATGACGTAGATGTCGTAAAAAGTGAACTCTGTTTTAAAAAGAGCTAACTTGATGCAACATTTATAAAAAAAAGTAGCGTAAGGGTCAATTCACACCGAGACGCGACGCGACGCGTATCTATAACTATACGAAAAGGTACATTTTCATTGTGAGAATTCAGAATATGTTGCACCACGCAGCATGAAATCTCACAATGAAATGTGTACCTTTTTGTGTAGTAAATCGCGTCGCGTCTCGGTGTAAATTGACCCTTATACTTAACTCATTAGTTCAAAGTGTTTTTTTATCTTTAACAATAAAATTGGTAAAAACCCCTCGACATCATTTTAACGACCCAACCAATTTACATCAAACTTAACTAAAAGCGACCCTAGTTAAACTAACGTTCTATTAAGAAACCTAATCAAAATCGGCATATCCATTTCGGAGTTACGAAGCAACAGATACACAAATACAGAGATACATACGTTAAACTTCCCTCTGTTTTCATTTCGAGTCGGGAGTTAAAAACCTATTTAAACACTGTTTAAAAATGACAAAATATGATTTAGAGGTTTTCACCGAGGAATATAATTACTCGTATAGAACTTTCCAGTGTCAATTTGTAATGCGTTTAAGCAGATTGTAAAGCTAAAAATTTCCATACAAAATGCTATAACGTTTCTATCCTCTAAAACCTAGTCCAATATTAACGATTTTTTATTTTCTTGGTAGGTATTATGAAAAACTAGATCTGTTCATTTTTATTTCCAAAATAAAAGGAAACGTACAGACCTAAGTTGGTTTTCATAATAACTACAAAACATTCAAAATAGGTGAAAATTGGACTTTATTTAGGGGGTAAAAAACGTTACTGCCTGGAGCTATATTAGTATGGAATAATTTTGATAGCTACACGCGATTTAAGCGTCAGTAAAGAATTCTCTAAATAAATATCGGACCTTTAGCTATAACGACGTAATATTACCAATTCTTGTTTTGGTAAATAGAAAAGTTTTCACAGCGCCAGCCAAGTTAACAGGTGTGCAAAATTGTTCGCGTTATTGTATTTACTTTATTTTCAACATCGCCTTCGGGATTTTTCCTCGAAACCAAAGTATTTTGAGATACAATTTTACTTATTATTTTATCATGATAAAATTATTTACGAGAACACCCACGTGAAATGAATACTTTTAAGTATTTTTTTAATTAAACAAAATTAGACACTTTTAAGCGTTGAAAATAGGTATTCTAAGATTAATTTTGGAAAATGTATTTATTCGTTTATGCCTAACAAAGTTTATATTTTATAAGAAATTGGGAAAAATATCCAATTTCAAATTAAACTTTGTACAAAAACTGTAATCTTTCGTGACATGTTTTAGCATTTAAAAGATGAATCTTGATATTGGTATTAGTTCAGGGGTCGGCAACTTGCGGCTCGCGAGCCACATACGGCTCTTTGGATGTGAAGCTGCGGCTCTTTAGTTCCAACTTTATAGATGCAAGTACTATTTATTGTTGGCAAAAAAAACCTGTGGCTCTTTAAAACCTGTGGAATTTTATAAATTATAATTTTTGACTCTTCCGACCCAAAAGGTTGCCGACCCCTGGTATAGTTTTATGAAAGCCAGTGAACCCATAAACAGAATCGACTTATTCCTTTTATATTACTAATAAGTACCATAAAACGTTTACGACTTCTAGAAAATCAGTTATTGACTGCGGACACAATGTGTTTGTGACCAAGAGAATGAGCGAATAAAATATTAAGTATCGTGATCTATGGCATTCCTATCGATAAAAGGAAGAACTAAAAAAAATTTAAGATGGTGTAAATAAAAGTTGTATAAACCCAATTGTCTATGAAAAAACAAGCTTAGATGAACACTGGGACGTGACGTTGTAAAGCTGCTAAGTTCTTTCTGAATTAAAAAAGTACAAGACAAAAAAAACTCATTACCGCGAGTTTAGGGCTGATTTTTCAATCCCCAGATAAAACTATCCGTCTGTTAAATGTATTGCTATCCTTTTCTGAAGTCATATGAAAGAACAGGACAGAGCTAAAATTTACCTTCCGGATAGCTTTATCTGGGGATTGAAAAATCAGCCCCTAGCTAAATTTAAAAAATCATATTGGGATATAAATATGCCTTACTCATCCTGTCATTCAATGGATCGTAGCTTACATCCAACTATTTCCACGACTCTCCACAAAAGAGCGTGTTAATAATTATTTGGATTTTAGGAAAAAACCTACTGTTTTTTGCATACATTATTACTTTTACGTAATTATATAAACCCTTTTAAGTAGGTACAATAACATAATGTAGGCAAAAACATGGTAATTATACGACATTATAGAAGTAAATCTTTACATTGCTTACACTACTATAATAAATAATTATACAACATTTTTAGAAGGCAAAACAAAGCTTGAAAATGAACTACATAATTCACGATACATTAAAAACAAATTGGTTGGATGCAAAGCGGTTCAAATAAAACTAGCTAGAATAATATTAATTCGCTCGTGAAATTTACGTGAAATTACATTGTATTTGTTTCGCTGTTTCCAAGCTTTTACGTTAAGCTCTATATACAGTGTGTAAATGGTATACGGGCGTTCCTTTTAACTTGTGGTTAGTATAGCCCCTAATGAGCACATTTAGGCAGCCTTTGTTAAAATTAAATTAAAAAAAATTAACAATACAAAATAATTTAAAACGCAATGTATAACAAAAAATACAATTAATTAAAACGCAATTAATGATGTTTCAAAGTTATGACAGATGGACTTAAATGTACATTGCGGGACGATGGTATGTTCAAAAATTAATACCGGTGTATACGTTAGCGTAATCAAAATAATTCTTTCTGTTTATGATTAGTAGAGTCTTAATCTATCGTTAACCATTTACACACTGTATTTACAAATAAATGCCTCACCCAACATCTTTGCATGCATTATTTAAAAGTACTCTATAGCTAAAACACTAAAAGATTTTCTTGTTGGTTATAGTAGTGTAGCATGATCCTTATGAATTTTTATACCTACTTACATAGCATTTAAACAAAGTCGGTTTCCGCATTTGTCTGTATATAATCCAAAAACCATCAGTTAGATATTTTTCACGAACGGTTTTTATGTATAATAACATGTTGGTTTATGTACGGGTGTTACAGAATCGGTGACCGATACTTTAATGTAAACATTAAGATACAGGGTTAGTCCACTAAAATACAGAGCAACCACAAATACAGGTTTCTCACATATTTCAGAAAACTTATGATATGCATGTAGATAAAGTTATGTATGCGACTGTAAACATGATTAGGCATTAAAAACTCGTATTTTAATGCCTCTCATTATACACCAGTCACATAAAGTACTATTATGTTCCACCGTCTTACAATTTCCAGTAATGTAACTTCTCAAAGATATTATCCCACCCACCATTCAGGGTAGTGATTCTCTCAAAAGCAAAGGTGAGCGAATGCAGGAGTGAAGTCCAAGCGGCGAGTTTAAGTAGTCCCGTCAAAGCGAACAAAACACATTTCAGCGCATGTATTCAATTTGGCAGCATGGCTTCTCGAACGTATAAGGCTGCCTAATTGAGAATGCACGCGCTAATATGTGTTTTGCTCGCTCTGACGGGACTACTTAAACTCGCCGCTTGCACTTCACTCCTGCATTCGCTCACCTTTGCTTTTGAGAAAATCAATACCCAGCACTTTAGTAAAGCGTTCCTATTCGGAGTAAGTTTGACTGAACAACTCAATTTCACTCCTTACCGAGCAATTCATATCACAGTCACGTACGTTTAACGGCAATGGATGCTAAAATTCACGTCATAAAAAAATGGCGATATCGTTCAAAAGATCGAGTTTTTATGGCGACAATAATATGCTAACGTTCGCGAAAAGGATAAAGGGGAAATATATAATACGTTATATGCCTCTTGTTTGACACTGTTATGAGATTCTTAGCTCATCTCTCTTGCGTAAGAATCAAGATGTTAGGAATTGAACTGCCCTATTCTTGGCTGCTTACTGATCAATTATTGGCCCCATGGACTTTAACATAAGGTGATAGAGACGATAATTAAACAATCACTAGGTGCAGTGTTAGTAACTGGTATTTTAGAGGCCAGCGGGCCTATTATGGTTGTGTTTATCGATATAGATAAACCATCTGTCCCTTTCTGACCAGTACCTTAGTGCGAGAGTGACGAATGCTTTATCCACCACGATAAAAGCGACCATAATACGGGTCCAGTAATTAAATGTAGATAGATAGGTAAAGTTTGTGACGTTGCAGTGCAGGGGGTAATCTCTGGATATACTGAACCGATTTTGAAAATTATTTTTTCAATCGAAAGCCACTTTATTTGTGAGTATCATAACTATTATAAAGAGGTAATGTTTGTGACATTGTAGGGGGTATTCTCTGGATCTACTGAACCGATTTTAAAAATTCTTTTACCAATAGAAAGCCACTTTAATTTTGAGTGTCATATTATAAATATTGAATAGACGCAACCATACTAGGCCCACTAGCCTTTAAAGGCCGTATTAATAAACTCACCTTGACTAAGATGCCCGTCACAAGATACGTCAAAATAAACGTCAAACTACAAGAAACTGTCATTTTTGACGCATCTTGAGACGGGGATTACAGTCGAGATCAGTTTATTAATACGGCCGTAAAACTTCAATAGCAACGGGACACGATAAACTTTTATAGGTCGCGGATAAAATCTCAATGTTCCTCGAAAGTGCCCGTTTTTGTCTCGAGGATTTTGTTTACTTCCTTATTTTCTTATTTTTATTGAAATTGGTGTAGATAAGTACCGGTGTAAGGAGGAATACAAAAAATAACTTTCAAAGAAAAAAAGCGTTTTGGTAATGTTTAGAATAACAGAGGCCCTAGGCAAGATGCATCCGGCGTTTGTTATCGTTATCCAAAATGTATAGGATTGACGTAACCTGTTAGACGTTAGCGTCAATTCCATTTATTTTGTCAGTTTTCGAAAATGCTTAACGCTAACGTAAACGTTAGCATTAGGGTGTTACCAGACCAATAGATCGATCGTCGATCGAAGGCATTGATCGACGTCGATCGAAGTTGATCGATTGGTCTGGTAGGAACTATCGATCGACGTCGACTAATCCATTCTACCATCGATCGACGGCATCGATCGACATCGATCGAAGTCGATCGATTGGTCTAGTAGCACCCTTAAAGAACTTGTCTAGCCTCACAGATACTATTAAAAATTATAAATAAACAAGAAGCTAACGAACATTAAAAGCTTACCAATATATATATTTTCAATGTTAATGCAGTTAAATTGAACGATTGAGTTGTTGACTTTGAAAATATTGATCCCTTAACTATAAGCGCAGAACATTATCTCGGTTATTTACGTATTACTCTTACGAGTATCTCTTTTTATGTATATTTTAATCCCATTTTTTCACTTTTACAGCAGCTATAGGTAATGTCTGTCAATTTAAAATACCGTAAAACTACACAACTTTAGTCCTAGCCTGCAACAATAGTCCAATTTTCCTCATTACATTATTCTAAAATATGATACCTTACTGCTATTATTGCTGGGTATATGTAGGTACTGTTTGGCCTAAAATCGATTGCTCTAAACTCGAGCTATAGCTAAAGCTACTATACAGTATGTAAACTAACTAAAACCATCTCTTTAAACCAGTTGATAGCCAAGTCGAGTTAAGTGTTTTAACACATGTTTTGCTAGTACGGGTCGAATATTTTTAATTTTATCATTGTTTAAAAATTATAAACACTTACCTTTTTCAAAGTCGGTTAACCCTAAAAGTATCACCCTATGTGTAATGTTTACGTCGTGACAGATTTATGTCATTCAAATTTCACTGGTGTCACTTTATTGTCAATTATAAGGGCGATTACCAGACTGCGTGACAATGAAGGAGCGGTTCCGGTTAGTACCGGATAGTAGTAGTAGTAGTGGTGGGCCTCGTCCTCGTATTGACGTCAGAACGGAAAAAAGGATCTACAACCATTTTATAGAAAATCTTGGCTTCAGCACTAGAAAAGCGGGAAGTTGTATGATATGGTACGTTTGCTGAACCCCACACCTCTAGACTATTTCTTCTGGGGATGGGTGAAACAGTTAGTATTTAAAAAAAGTGTCGAGAACGGAGGAAGAAATGAGGCTGCGGATTGTACAAGCTTCGAACATAATTAAGCGACGTGCCAGGCAAAATCCAGATTTGATGCGTAGCGTTCACTTGAAACAACCATCGTCGCTTGGTTCAAATAACGGCCACATTTGGTCTAATCTACGTCGTATTTAATCGGAAGTGTGCACATAGCCTTACTTTAACTGACATTGAAAATGTTGAACTTGGCCTTGACCTGACAACCAGATGACAAATGTTACAATTGTAAACAAATAATACAGGATGTTATTGAATCATGAATAACTAAAATGATATTTTTTGTATTACAATTATGAATTCTAAAAAAACGTTAGAATTTCAATAATTTATATACGAAGACCTTATTTATCGCCTAGACATGCCCGGATTCAAACAAATGGTTTTAGTAAGTTTACATACTGTATTTTTAGAATAATGTGATAAGTAAAATTGGACTATTGTTGTAGGCCAGGACCATTGTTGTGTAGTTTTAGGGTATGTATATTTAATTTGTTAATATTAACATTATATTTCTCTCTTTCCAGGGCATGTCTCCGATCTCAGTCCTCATCTCGGTCATCTACATCATGTGTTCGCTCACTGTCATCGGTATGCTCTTCGATAGCTCCAAATACGCTCCTCTCATGGAGGTCCTCCGCTGTTCTGCTCTAGCCTTCTTCACCAGGACCCTCTCCATCAGCCCAGGGTACGGGACAACTCTTCAGATAGTGTACGTCGTGTCGGCTATGTTCTGGTGTCTGTACACTTTGAAATTACTTGAGATCAAGAAAACTCAGAAAGTTGAATAAGACGAATGTAATCATGACGCTTCTCTTAAATATTGTCTTTCAACAATGAATTCTTGATACCAAGTTCTGCGGGCCTGTTATGGTCGGGTTTATCGACGTGGATAAGGGTGGATGAAACATTTGTCACTTTCTGACCAGTATGTAAGTGCGAGAGTGACGTGTGCTTTATCCACCGCGATAAAGGCGACCATAATAATACGGGCCCTGATATACTTACTTTTAAAAGAAGATGAAATAGACGTAGAGTTGTTTTGTCTCACGAAAGCGGGTGGGACATACTTGTGTGTGTAGATGCATGGGCACGTTGTCTCTGTGTGCGTAAGCTGTCATCGCTAAGCGTCGCCGGTCGGTTAAGTAGTGTGCGTGTCTATAAGCATTATAACTACAAGTTGAGCCCACCTGCTTTTGTAAGATAAAACTACTATATGCCTTACTAGCTGTTGCCCGCGACTCCGTCCGCTCAGAAAAATAGAACATAGCCTATGTTACTCAAGGATAATGTAGGATTTTAATGGTGAAAGAATTTATCAAATCTGTCCAGTTTGGAGCCTATTCAATGCAAACAAACAATCAAATCTTTCCTCTTTATAATATTGTGTATGTAATTGGGATAGATGGGATGGTGATTCTTGCAAGGTTTATGAAATGAATTTAAAAACAATATTTTAAACAGTTGAAAGATACCATGCTGAAAATACCCTTTTCTTCGCAAAAATACATTTAAGAGAAACTGCCAGACATTGGTGCAATAACTTAACTTTTATGTTTTGTTTAATGGCCGCACTTAGAGTCAGATGACGTTTAAGTCGTTCTTTAGTGACGACTTTTTATACACAAGTTTGAAATAGGAACGAGTTGATTGTCTCTAAAATGTCTAACACCCGTATTCACAAACAATACTTAAGGGATCCTTCACTGAGTAAACGCACTGCGTTCAATACACCTTTGTGATTGTTCCTTTTTGACCGACCTTTTGTTTATGAGACGGTTTGAACCACCCTGTGTGTTCGTGAGCACTGTGAGACCTCATAGTGACGTTTTGTGAATACGGGTGTGAGTCCGGCGGTAAGACAATACAGGGTGGAAAAAACGAATGCCGCACGGACGGCATCTACCTTAAATATTGGAAATAGCAAATTCTACGCAAAGGAGACTTACTTTTATTTAAAAAAACAGTAAATACTGCATTATTGGATTTTTTTAAAAAATCTCTTCTTTTACCAGGAACCGAACTGGTCGAATCTGACAAAACAACAAAGTTGTGTTTTTGATACAGGTTGAAAGTGTCATTGATAGTTATCAGTGATATATGACACATACACCATTAAACTAAATAAAAAATAAAAACAGTAAATAACACGAATTTATTGTTTTGTCATATTCGACTAGTTCGATTCTCAGTTAAGGCAGACTAATTTTCTAAAATCCATAAAATGCAGTTACAAAAATATGAGTAAGTAGTAAGGAGACTTTCCTTTGCGTAAAATTTGATACTTCCAATATTAAGGGTAGTTGTCGTTCATATGGTTATATAAACGACAACCACCCTATATATATCGTTTGTTTTTTCCACCCTGTATATTTAAGTAGCGTCGTGTTTATTATGTGTCGTAGGACTATAACACCTATATACGTTATATTAGTACCAAAGCCTGCCACTATCATGTGAGTTAAGTTTATTAAGTTAATAGCTAGCTACACTAGCTTGCAAGCCATCGTTATTAAGATATCCATTCTAAGATGTTTATAGAACCTAAATAGTACAATGGAAATTATCTAGAATTTATTGATTGATTTTTGCTGATGTATGTAAAAAGTTTGTTACGTGGTTAATTGTTATGTTACGTTGTACAGTTGTCGTCGCATATTTAATTTGTATGGACGTTTCCTATTAGATGCATGGTCTGATTATGCTTGCAACTTTGTTTAAAATAGTTTAATTCACTGTTTTTAGCTTCTTTAATTAATATATCATAAGTACTATTAAGAAAATGCATTATTTATTGTGCTTTCCTTGAATAAAATACTGTCGAATAATTTGTTTTTTTCTTACCTATTTCCGATACGTGATCAAATATTTTCCTCGAAGGTGATACAAGGAAATAAATACAGGAAGAACACCGAATGAATTCTAATTTCTTTCCTTATGAAAAAGTCTCGGAATCTTTGCAGGTTTGACAGAGGCACGACTTGTTTACTTTGACATCAGTGTCATAGTCATGATACGAAGATAAATAAAGGAAAATTATTTTTTACGACGTGTTTTTGGCTTAGGCACGCCCACGCGTCTACTTATAATTGCTACTTGCTTGATTTATTTATATTTTAGCAAACACCGAGAAGAGTCAGTTTGCTAATTTATACAGAGCCAGCGTACTCTGACCTTTCAAATTACAGCAAATATTTAACCACTAGACGTCAAACTTTCTTAACAAAGTTAGCCATTATGTAGGTATAATATAAATGTAAACTGTATTATATTAGTTAATACTTGAATATGTATTTAAAAAACATATTTAGGTTTCTTTAATTATTTTTCATTTTGATTGATTATTTAGGATTTTTCGGGTTTTTTAAAGCTTTTGCTAGACATGTTATTCAAAACCTCATCCGAATTGGTGTATCCGTTGCGACCCTACGGTGCCAAAGACAGACAAACAGACAGACCTTATTAAAACCCCTATTTTTGACACAAAACAGACCCAGCATCAAGCCTTTGATACAGAATGAGTTAATTTTCCTTCGCGTACCGTAATTAATTATACAAAAACAACAAACGTATCGCACAAAGGGAATTACACCGCAACAGAGAGCAGGTAAATAAAGGACAAATTAAGCGCGGTCTTTTTTGTAACAGAAACCGTATTACGAACTAAGTATTAATCCTAGCTAAGTTCCAAGTGGAAAGAAAGAAAGAAAGAAAAATATATTTTTTCACAACAACACACAAAATGAAGTAAAAAAAAAAGTGTGCGTCTCGGGACGCCGGACAGAAGTAATAACTCACCTTCAAAAACGGTGATAGTTTTAGGTTATATGCTCACTGTCAACAGTATTTATGCTTAGAAACGCACGGTGACGTCAGCAGGTAACATCAAATACCGTTTACCATTTTCATCCATACCTTGTAACTTAAGATTTGCCTAGCGGCTGAGAGGTAAGTCTATGACGCTAAGGTGCCGCAGTTCAAATCCGATTCCTGCATCTTTTTGTAGTTTCAAAATTAATACTACCGCTGCTGTACTTATATGCGTGAGAGAAAGGGAAGCCAGACAGTCTGTCATTAATCGCGCGTTACGTAACGAAATGATGGTTTACCCTCCGTAAAGAAGTTAGTATCACTTCAATAAAATAAACAAAAGCTACACAAAATTGTACAGTTGTTGTGAAACGGTCCCAACTCCGAAAGTGCCGTTTGTCAAACCAGCGCTGGTCTTCCGTTTTAAAGATAAGAAATAATTAAAAAGTAAAAAAAAACCTAGGTTTGTTAACAAGGCCATTATCATACTTATTAGGTGAGAACCGCGACTCGTCTTGTTTGCCCTAGACACTGCTCGGCTGCGTTTCGTGGTAGTTTTCGGTATGCTGCCACGAAATGTTGGAACAATTTACCACCGCCAATTAGAAATTCCTGTTCTATTGGATCATTTAAGTACAAATTAAAAAAATACCTACTCGATATTCAGAAATCCCAACCATAGACAGTTCGTGCAGTGTCAGACTTTGTTGGCAGTAGTATTTAAATCTGGTTTTAGACAGATACGCAGAGGAAAGTTAAATTATTATTGTATTATTAAGTCATATGTTTATTTATATATTTAAAAACATTATTTAGTTTGCCTATTTATTTCCATACACTACACTTACACAATCAGCTTTTAAAACAATGCGAGCGCACTCGACAGGGCAGCAAATTATTACATTTTCTTAAGATGTTGTTTATCGTCGCACGCAAACTCGGGATCCACTGAAAATCAGCGTTGCAGCACCTGTGCCGCAACACATGCTGAGTGGACCCCTTTTGGCGTCAGGGTGCAGCACCACCAATGCTTATGTTATGTTATGTTAGGTTTCTTATGTTTAAGTTAATTAAGTTGGTGGAGGTGCTCTTTTGATTCCAATAAAATATTTTTATTATTATTATTATTATTATTACTTCGACCAAGTTTATGACCCGAACGCCTTAATTTACTGAGAAATTAATAACAGATATCGTAACGTTGCTAATACAATAACAATAGGGGTAAAGACGATAAATATAATAATAGAGATCCAGGGTATAGAATCATCTTATCTGTCATTGTGACATTTGAATTTGACAGATAAGGACAAAACATTGTATGGCTATACCACCGTTACTCAACGTTTATTAGTAACGGAGTTAGAGTATAGTTCTTCGAACGTTTTTATCCGAGTGCGCTACGCAAAGAAGAGTAATGTGTTTATCAGCCTATATATATTTATATGTATGTATTTATATATGTTTGTTCCTTTGTGGTGCTCTAGAAACTAAACGCGTAGGCCGATTTTGATGATTCTTATATCAATCGATTTATCTTAATCTTGTGTGTCACTAAAGATATGACAGTAATTAAAATCCAATATGGCAGCCACCAGACGCCATATTGTAAAAAAAACAAGTCGACGAACTATGACAAGTGGGGTAGGTTATCTATCATTGAATATTATTTAAAAATCATCTTTAAGTTTATTAAAGATTTTTTACGCAGTCGGGTTTTTGATTTTATTATGTACTAGAGGATGCCCGCGACTTCGTACGCGTAGAATTAGTTTCCCGATGCTCCCCCCATTTCTTCAAGATTCTAGGTATAGTAGTTTCGGCTGTGCGTTGATATACAGTAAGTAAGTAAGTAAATAAGTCAGTCAGATTTGCCTTTTATATATATAGATATGTAGAACTGAACGCAAGCGAGTGACGGAGATAGGGAGTGTGCGAGAGGGAGAGCGTTAGAATGGCGGTTACTACGATCTGTGCGGTGTGTGCTCTTATAACTTGTATATAAAATAAAGCTATTAAGTATCGATCAGCGTTTCTTTCCTTTGTCAATATCCCACAGATAAGTGCCTCTTATTACTCATAGTAAGTATGTACAAACCTAATTTCGGCCGAAATAAAAATGTTGCGCTAAGACGAATTAATAAGGCTCCAAGCAAACCTAAAATTCTGATCCAAAATATAAATACAGAAGCAGTTTCTAAGGTGAATATTCGAAATGTAGCAGAGCAAAACATTCCCCTTGTAGACTTACTAATCGGCTCAGAGGCGCAAATGTTAACATTTCAACGTGTGTAGTATTTCAAGCTTATAACACGATTATTAACGAATGCTGCACAGAGTAGAAACTGCTGCGACCACAGAACATAAAAAACAGTAGAAGTGTCAAGTGGGCGTGTAACGTGTGGCATAGGTTATGCGGAGTTCCGCATAACCTACCATACTTTTGCCGCGATCGCTTATTTCGATATTTCAATATTTCGATATTTCTAAAATAGGAAATAAATCCAGAAGCATACCTTATTGTTCTATTTTGGAATGTAAAAACGATGGCCGCACCAAAAAGATTTTCCATGGTGGCGTGTTTTTTTTATGATAGTTTGAGTATTTGCGACAACAGGTCTGATACTAAACGAAGCTGATGCCAGTTCCACTGTTTTTTCTATTCCGTGGCTGCGACTCATGTCATTCTGTGACGAAACAAAGGTAAGCTTGGTCTTATTTAAGCTTGTACTTTTAAAACTCACACACGGTAACTTACAATTAAGACCGAGCAAAAAATACGTTTGTTGTATGGTGTATTTTCCAATGACATTTTATATTAAGATACGTTATGCTTATAATAAACGCATTCAAAATCCGTTGCCTATGACTGAAAGTTGTTACGTTACCATATTTCTACGGACAAAGATGGCAGTTCGTAGCGTACGAAAGATAAATAGTTGTTTCAAATTTCATTGACGTTGACGCGTGCGTGTCAGCGGCCGCGGGGCAAATTGGTGCAAATTGTAGTTAGATAATTTGCAAATTTGTAGTTAGATTATTTTGCCTTCCAATTTAACGCTTTTGCGCGCGGTTAACGTATCTAAATTTAAAATATCATTGGTACATTCCTCTTTTTTATCTTTATTTAATTTTATTATTCGTTGGAATAGTGGCCATTAGTAACCATACGAACATACGACTCTATTATAATTTCAAGTGTCTATTTATTGCGGTTCAAGAGATAAAGCGTTGAGAATAAAATGCCAAAATAAAATACACTTCTAGTATTTAAAGGGCAATGACATTTTGTATGGGGACAAGAATCGTTGCGATTATGACAGTTCTTACTGTTAAGTCAATAAAATCTACCATGACGTCCACGATACGATAACAATATAGAAGCAAGATGGTCTGAATCAAAACCGATTAAAAACCCTTTCATGGTCGTGGATAAAACTCTGTCACTTTCTGACCAATATTGTAAGTGCGAGAGTGATGAATGTCTTAACCACATTTATCCAACGCATCCACAATAGGACTAGTGTTGCTGGAGAACGGTGATCTACCACCATTCGAACCGCTTGCCTAATTCTAATTTAAGCGAAAAACCAATTCCATGAGGCACGAAACGCCGCGTTTTCCTATTGTACGCAGCGCTCTTCTTATACCGGTCGGTACGAATTTGCTTTTACAGGGAAAAATAATAACAACGCTGCTGCAATAACTATTTTAGAAGACATGGCCGCACTATATCAAGAGTTTCAATACGGATGAATTTTATACAGTGTTTTTATAAAATGTTTTATCATAATGTTTCAGATTCTCGTTCATTTAGCCTGGCTCGTTATTTTAGTAAAGCTACAGATTTGGTTTTGATTTTATTTTATTTTAAGATCAAAATAATAAAATCGAAGCCATTAATTTTCTACAAAAAAGTGTTTCTCTTGAGTACTCCAATGGAAAAACATATTTGCTTTTAGCTTTGTTTATTTTACTGGTGAGCGATAATCAAAACACGAGTTTCAACAAGTCCAAAACATCAAAACAAAAAAACCGCCTTCAAAAACGCAAAAAATAACTTCTACTACTAGGTACTTAGTAGTAGGTACCTATCCTATTAGGTTAGTCCAACTGAAGTCGGCTTTTTGTTGAAAATATTGTGGTCGCCGACTTCAGTTAGACTAACCTAATAGGATAGGTACCTACTACTAAGTACCTAGTAGTAGAAGTTATTTTTTGCGTTTTTGAAGGCGGTTTTTTTGTTTTTTAAAACATTTATTTTATTTTACACTTTTTAGTGATCATAATAAGCTTATGTAGTCCCACTTCTTGGTTGATATATGAAACTTTAAGACATTTCAAGCTCGCCGCAAGCAACGCCGCGGGAAAATCATAGTCATTTTAAAACAATTAAATGTGCTTTGTTGTAGTCGCTCAACTATCTTAATCGAGATATCTTATCGCCACCCTTGAAATCGGTACCGTTGAGGAGTTCCGGTGGCCATCTGTGGTCTTCATCATCAGTTCCGCTTCACCAAGTGACACTTTCTGAATGCAAATGCTACACTTGTTACTAAAAATACTAAAATCGCTATATGTTTGCATACAATATTTGAGGAGTTCCCTCAATTCCTCACTGATCCCTTCATCAGATTCAGATTTGCTGACAATGGGACCACCTCGGAAGTATACTCTATCAAACCAAAAAAGAATTTTTAAAATCGGTCCACAATTGACGGAGTAATCGGTGAACATACATAAAAAAAAAAAAAAAAAAAAAAAATACATACAGTGGAACGTATAACCTCCTCCTTTTTTGAAGTCGGTTAAAAATAAGGAAAGTATTTTATGTTAGGCAGCTCACTTTAAATTGCCTGCTCTTTCAATCGATCAAACGCCTCCATTTATCTCCGTTAGCACCGCAATTCAACATAAATCTGATAAATAACAGACTCCATATTTCAAGTCATTTCACATTCATGTTTCACTCTAAACATTTTTCCCGCGGTTCGCTAAGTACGCTTTTTATCATAGCGGCGTCGTGACGATGGGTCTCGGCCATTCAGCCAGTCGGGCTGAAACTTCCGAAGCCGAAACACGCGCGTGGGTGAAACGTTTGAATTTCGAATTTTCGAACGTCGAAGCCGCGATTTTGAACGGTGTGGTTTAAAAACTTGAAGTTTTTTTTTTGTTGGGTGGTTGTGTGAAGTGATTTGAATGCGACGTATTTTTGAGTTCGAAAAAGTATTGAAGTTTTTAAGGTAAGAGTTTGATTAGAATTATAGTAATCTTTTTTTCAGTAACACTATTGGCATAATATTACAATTAAACAAAGATAAACGAAAAAAGTCAATTAAATTTAAAGCAGACAAACTTTAGTACCCACGTAACAATAAGTGCAATTTATTTTACTTATTTTGTTTATTAATAAAGTAAAAAAGTCTGCAGCTGAAAATTTGACTACATTAATATTCCGTTTCACGTCACACTGAAGAGGTATAAATAAACATCAAAACCACTCTCCATACTTGAATTGAAAAAATACATATGAATTAAAAAACAGCCCCTATATCCCTTGGGATTATCCCTTGACACGAAATTCCTTCTAACTAAATCCAAAGGTTCAACCACGAAACGTACCTACTACTTGAATCAATTATTCATTAATATAAGTGACCTTTAATAATTAATCAAACTGACCAACCATTCGGAAAAGTTTTCCAACCGTCGTCCAAGGCAAAATTGTAAAGGATAGCGAAAATTAAATTGAATCTATCAAAAGGGTTAAAAAATTCAGTTACCTACTTAATAAAGAAATTATCTTTTTTAATTACAATGTTATGTTAACTCAATAAACAGTTTAAGAAATAGATCTAAGAAGATAAGGTAGTTATTTGTGTAACTGTTTAAATATATTATATAATATAATTAATAATATATACGATATCATAATAAACACCTACTATTTACTGAACACTACAAATACGAAAATCGTTAAACAAAAAGCTTAGAAAACAACATAATAATATTTATGACTTTCAATGTGATATTATTTATATTTTGTTTTCATTAGGAACAATAATTATTTTATTTATTAAACATAATATTCAATTTCTTTGTACACCCTACAACATTATTTTTTAATGTTACGGTTGTCTTGAGATCGCTATAAGACCTCCTATTTACCATGTAAATTGCAACCTTTTGTGCACCTGTTTACAAGCTTTTATTTAACTTGCACTGTTCGTATGTATGTTTGTAAGTTACCCGTCAAAATTTGCAAACCAATTTTGAACCAGAGGGCTTATTGTCTAACGCACTCGCAATCGCAACCGGCTTCAAAGTGGAGCAATTGTTTTCATTTTGTATGCAGACAAGCCTTCGATTTTCAAAATGAAAACGATCGTGATTGCGAGTGCATTAGACAATAAGCCCTCAGTTCTCATTAATGGAATGGGCTGAAATTTTGACAATATTTGTAAACCCGATGACAATGCAATATTATGGTATCTAAGAGCTGATCTGATGATGGAGTTGGAAGGTGGCGACAGGATCTCTGCTATACTTGACGTAGACCCACCGTGTTGGGACTCATTAGTTTGGTCTTGATAACCAGATAATGACTGCAAAAAAAGTATAGTCAGCAACAAAAGCTTGTACCATAAATGTTTTTTTTTTCAAAAACTTATTATCTTACAAAATCAGTAATTGTTTGCGAAAAGAACGATGACTTCCGTGCAAACAAAATTACGATCAAAACGTAGTATTTAAATACCTACAAAAAAAGTTAATAAATAAGTTGCTAAATTCATGACACGTTTAATACAACTACAAATATTTAAATGTAATTTGGAATTTCTGGAAATTTAGTGCGAACGTGATAAATGGATTGCCTATTTAGGTTTAGTAAAGGATGAGTTTGGTGTAACCTATATCCGCTTTGAAGGTGTCAGGCACTGACGCAGGTCCTTTGGGTTTAACCTCACCGTGTCCTTTTAACGAGTACATTATTGTTAGAATGTAGGCACAAAAGAGGCAATGCTAAGGAGACTTTTAATAAAAAGTTGTGCTGGTGACGTCAGTTATTTTCATTTTTTAACCCTGGCGCAAAAAAGGGGTATTGTAAGTTTGACCGCTATGTATGTGTGTCTGTTTTTAATTCCGCCGCCATTACTATCAAGTAAATAAGAGCTATCAAAACGTTGACAGTACGACAACGATTATTATTATGGTTTTACCGCCTAGAACCTCGACCCAGTCAGAGTGTACCAAAATTAAGTAAAGAGGCTTTTGAAGCTAAACGTTTTCATACAAAATGCGATTATGATTCTCTCCCCTTAAGTACCAATTTCACCAAACGATGTTAAATTTAATCAATTTGACAGCTGTTAACGCTCTAATCGTCTGTTAAGTGGTTAACATCGTTTGGTAAACTTTGTTCCAAATCTTGTTTAATTTCTGCGATATTTGTATATTATTATGCTATTTATTACATTTTCCATTTTTAAAATATTTGTTGGAAAGACAGATAAAAAAAACGTAAAGATATGAACCCAGATTTTCATAACAACTACAACATGTTCAAAAATCATGGAAACCGGACTTAGGGCGAATTCGACCAAACGAGAGTGGGTACTACTATACCACAGTTTCGCGTGGAATAACTGAGTTATTCTAAGAATTATTTAATGACGTCCACATCTTTTTTTGTGCTGTCAGCGCTGTCAAATCATGTTAACTGAAAACACCTGACATTAGAACAGTTATTTTCTAGTACTAAATGATACTATAAAAGAAGTTGTCATGACAGAAACTGTGACATCGTGCCGTTGTATAGCATTTTTTTATGCTGGTTTAAGTATACTTTCGTCTACGCTGTTTCAAAATAATCTTGTTGAATTCTAGAGCAATTTTAAAATCAAATGCAATGTTTTCTATCTGTGTTCTCTGCTGACGACGTTCCATAAGTGAATTTCCGTCAAAGCGAGTTGCTCATTTCCTTCTAACCTTTGTAAGTCGTCCGTGGAAGCTGTAATTTAAACTTGAAACACTAAGCGGAGCCTTATAATGACAGTCTTGAGTTTTAAAAAGATAACACTCTGATGTTAAGGCGATTCCTTCTTTGAGAGCTAATATCTCTTAACTCATTCTCTGCCACCGACGCATATATGCGTTCACTTTCATACAAGTTTATTTCTAGGCCACGCCCCCTGCCAGTGAATGTCTTAAACGGCTCAACCAATTTTAATGAAACCTAGCTAAGAACCATCTTGATTAAACCAGCTTTCTTTTAAAAAAGCCGTATCCAAATTGGTCCTTCCATTTGGGAGCTATGATGTCGCAGACACACACAGACACACATACACAAATACACAAACCCCAAATTATCTTCTCTTTTTGTCAAGGTTTAAAAATATATAGGTTTAAACTGGGCCTCTATTCTAGGCGGTCAAAACGATATCGTATTTGACCTGTTATGGAACTGTTTTTAACACGGCCGCCATTACTGTCAAGTAAATAAGAGCTATCAAAACGTTGTCAATACGCCAACAGACGAAAGACGGCATGGTTTTTACCCCCTAGAATCTCGGCCCTGCGGGCCTAGGTATGGTTGCGTTTATCGCGTGACAAAATGTGGATAAAGCATCCGTCACTCTCGTACTTATATACGTGTCAAAAAGTGACGGGTGCAGTATCCACATTTTGTTACTCGATAATCGCAGTCATATTAGGCCCCTTGCTCTATTTAAACACCTACAAATAATGTAGCTCTCAAAACTGTCGCTTTTTTTGTTGGATCCGTAATTTTCAAACCTGCAAATGCAACGTTATGTCACTGTGGACTCTGCTGACGACGTCCCATAAGTGAATTTCCGTCAAAGCGAGCTGCTCATTTCCTTCTGCTAACCTTTGTAATTCCTCCGTGGAAGCATAACCCATAAACTTGGAACATTAAGCGAAGCCCTATAATGACATTCTTGACTTTATCTACAAAATGAGCAAGAAAATGATATCTCTTTCTGTTCTGTTTCAGAATCGTCAAGTAAGCGTATCTGACACATAAATTTAGCCCTTTCCTTTTCTTACACTTGAACATCGACAAGGAGAGAGCTAACTTTAGCTGGCACATAAATTTACTTGTCGATTGTGAAACAGGCCCTAAGTTAACAAAAAGACGGATTTATTAAAGTATAGTCGTATATTTGGTATAATCTAGTGCAGGGTACCCACCCCCATTCGCGATTATACATTGTCGCATTTTTTCCCAGTCAATATTTTACCCAGTCGCATATTTTTCGCTATGAATTTCTCATAATCGCATATTTTCCTATTGTTATTACAATAGAACAGGCATGTAAGTTTAGGTTATGTTAGTTTTGCAGCAGGCATGAGACAAAGCACCCGGAAATAGGAGCTTTCGCGAACCTCCGTCGGCTCTGTAAAGTTGAGATTTAAAAAAAGGCAATCATGCGACTCGAAATAAGCTTCAATTGAACTAAAATACGTGTGGTTAAAATTATAAAGGAAGCAAAATGCGACCTAGTATAATCACGAATGTGGAAAAAAGCGACTACAAAATTTATATCTGTGTATCTGTGTATCTATGCCGCACAGTAGGTATTATTATTACATTTCGATTTGAATTCGATTGCGAGCCCAACTTACACTTGATATTTTTTTAGTATTTGTTGTTTTTACTCAGGGTTTGTACAATTATCATAGCAAATTGTAAATTAAAGATCGCCTTTATTATTTCACTTTCTTTAATTTTTATATTTTTCGTCTCTTGGGTGCTCGCGTCACGTGGTCTTATTTCGCTCCGCCCACAATAACGAACACTGCTGATTTTTCAAACTAAAAGCAATCCACTTATTTGTATAGATAACCATTATTTGAATATGCACACCTCTCAAGTAAACTGCTTACAGACATGTTTTCTCTGCTGACCAATTGTAACATCTTGCTGCCAAAGTAATTATTTTGCAGCTCGACTGCAACTGCAACTGTTTATTAGGCAGACAAATGATAAAAAAAGCAGATTGATATTGGTTAAAATGTTAACCTTTTGTAAATTGTTTGCTGAAGAAGAGTTGTAGCCCAATTTTTATTTATTGCCAGCCAAATCTTTGTATGCTGCCCAAATGAGTTAATTGCTTATTTTTTTGCGAATCAATTTTAATAACGGCTGACCATTTAATTACATCCCATAAAAAAATATTCGAAGCGCAAAGCCCGGTTTCTGATTTCATTTTTATAACAAGATTCATATTTCAGGCCAATATTGAGTAAAGTTATTACAGTAAATAGCTTTTGGGAGCACCTAAAAATAATGGAGTTTCGTTTTAGAGTTTCTCTTTAGGCACGTAGATACAAGTATTAGGGCTTATTCACACACACTTAATTGTAAGCATGTGCTTCACAGATATAAATACCTACACATACATAACTTAAACACCTCAATCTGTATGAAAACCAACTATAAATATATGAAATGATATAATATACATAATAGCATCAGACGAGTGTTGTAATTCTAATAACGCACAGTCGCGTGCAATACGAGTACTTCATCTACTCGCATTATCGTAAAAATCATAAGAAATCGCCTACTTAAAAAAAAAAAATTGTCTTCAATGATTTGATCGTAATATGACTTTTTATAATATTAATACATGAAGACATTATTATCGTTAGCGTAGGTATTGGTGCTAAACTTGTTTTGACTACTTAATTGATTCCTTTGTCTACCGAAAGTTACCCATGTAATGTAGTATGTATGACTACATTATTATATATTATATTACACAAAGGATGCGATCGTGAGTTTGTTTTCAATAAGCCTTTAATTATATTTTTGAAAACGACCCGATCAAAGATTTATTGATTATAGTACCTAATCCCGATTTATTAAACCCTTTTCAAATGTCATGGTCACTATAGAATAGAATAGAATAGAATAGAATAGTTTATTCGTCAATTCTTGGACAATTACATTTAAGATTTACATAAACATAAAATGCACTAGAAGACATGTCATGTCAAGTTACAGATAATATTTCATATTTATTATTATTATTATTTATTATTTATTTATTATTATTATTATTATTATTATTTATTATTATTATTATTATTTATTTAATATTTATTTATTTTTTATAATAGACAGCTTAATCTACCAGAATCCATGACATCTTAAACAAAATTTATTCTAGAACATTCTGAAAAAAAAATACTAGTTATTATAGTAGTATAATTTCATTCCAAATATTGTTATTTATAGCTGATAAATTTGTTCTGCAGTAAGTTAGTAAATTCCAGCATGAAATATTCATGAATTGCCAATAACTTGGTCTGTAAGCCGACCGTTTATGACGCCTTAGAGTAACGCTTGTATCTATTCTTATCTAAATGCTTTAGCTATCCCGTTTTCCAATATACATAAATCTTCTATGTCTTCTTTACATAGTACAAAACAAAGTTACTTTCCCCGTCTGTCTGTTTGTATAGACGCTATCTTCTAAACCACGCAACGGATTTTGATGCCGGTTTTCACTTTTAGTACCAATTTCACCATACGATGTCACCACTAATGCCCGGTTTCAATAAACGAATCGTTTTTCTTACGTCTCGTTAAAATTTGACATTTGCTACGTACAAAATGTGTCAAATTTTAACGAGACGTAAGGAAAACGATTCGTTTCTTGAATATTGAAACCGGGCATTAGTGGTGACATCGTATGGTGAAATTGGTACTAAAAGTGAAAACAGGGCATTAACAGACGATTAGAGCGTTAACAGCTGTCAAAATGTATGAACTAACATACAATTAACATTGATTAAATTTAACATCGTTTGGTGAAATTGGTACTTAGTTAGATAATTTCTCGAAAGGTTTTTATGTATAATATGATAAATTCTGGTTTATGTAATCAAAGTGTCACCAATAGGGAATAATGAAAAGTTGTTAATTTTAAACCACTGTAAAATGAAATTATAGTACATTACTGCACAGACCGGGAAATAGGCCGTTGCGGGACGAGTAAAGTTAGCGTGGCCGAGACGCAGTCGAGGCCGCGCTATATACGAGTCCAGCAACCGCCCTTCCCGGTCGAGGCTTGTATAGTGCTTTTCTCCAACAATGCGAGAAAATATAACACAAATTGTTAAAATATTAAACACAGGTCAAAATTTCCTTCAAAAAAAAAGAACAGAAACACGTACGATTAAAAGCACTGAAACAAAGCATTAAATAAAATCACACTTAAACATAATAAATCCAATTTCAATAAAATATGGTTTAAATTACAACATTTATTACGCGTTTATGTTATTTCGGCAATTTATTTTGTTTATGAACACAATTTCTATAAAAAAAACGTCGAACTGTTTGATACACTTTTAAATACGCTGTAAACGCTGTTTGAAAATGTTTAACTTTTTAGTCTATGACATTTAAAAAGTAAAATATACAAGGAAGAATTTTGATTGCACGATTGTTTGGCTGTTTGGAGTTAGTTATCCTAGTCCAAACATGGTTTTAAAAAGTAAAACACCAGGTACGTAATGAAATTTGTATACATTTTCGCGGCCCCTGCCGCTGGTAAATAATAACTTTTTTTTTTTAATTTTGCCTGGACCTGGAACTCAGAACTTCGCGGGCTGATTTTACGACAGTAAGGTTGACATTTCCGAGCATGTGGGAGAAAATTATTATTGTTTCCATAGAAATCAGAAACGATGGAATTTGAAGCGATGCTACTCAAAATGCTGTAAAATTGTAATTGCGAATTTTGTAAAATGAATTTTAAACTTCAGTCATTATTTTATTAAATTCACGTTTGACCGTCGATTGTTCATGATTCAAATTGAATCCTGTTTATATTGTTAAAGCCGAAATGAGTTTGTTTGTAATTTGTTTTAACCTATTGTTAATTTAAAACAACTTTTCAACTCGGCGGACGAATTAATAACCGGCGGGTTAGTGTTGTCCAGTTAAAGCATTCAAATCTAGACATGTGCGTGCATTCTCAATTAGGTAGCTCAACTGTCACTATTGAGCTCGCTCGCTAGATCAACCGATCGACTAGTAACTGTTTTAAGAAGTTTATGTTACCTATTGCAGCTCGGGCGCCGGAGTTGCGTCAATGTGCGTCGCTCGATACTTAACTAATAAGCAGGCAACAGCGGTGGCAGCAAACGCGGTGACACGTTGCGGTCCCGACTAAACCGGCTTGGTGCGTCCTGTTGAGTTTCCTTGTGATAGCTCTCAGCTCGTACGGTCGAGGCAAGCACGCATGCAAGCCTCTCGATATAACTTTGTTTGAAGACGGACTGCTGTTTATACTGTGCTCGTCGCATACTTTAACATGTTATGTATGTTTGTTGTTGCTTGCCGCTCGCCGCCGCCGCAAGAGGGCTAGCACAAGCTGTCCATGACACCCTCCCTTTGTATCTAGTCTGTAACAATAGACATGTACTGAGCGACAAGCGAGAAAATACAACATCAGCTAGTTTTCTCGTGTGGTTGCCGGATTAGAATAGTGCCACTCCATGTCTTCCCGAGGATGTCGTAAGAGGCGACTACGGGAATAAAGGCTTGTAGTACTGTTAGGCGATGGGCTTGCAACCTGTCACTTATACACTGGTAAACATCTTTGCCTAGTTGTGCAAAATGTGGTTACGGAATATCATCAAATTTTTAAGAGTTGTTGGTAATTTTGTGGCTCCGCCTACCCCACTCTGGGAATGAAGGCGGAAGGTATATATGTAAAAGTTACGTTCAAAACATCGTCTATTTGTAAAGTGCAATTTCTTCAAGCGATGCGGGAGTGCCTGGGCGTGCGCAATTTGCTCGCACCCCGCTCAGCCATAATAACAAAGAAGGTGTCTAAGTACAATGTTATAGTCGAAGCATTTTACACTCTATTAACAACCAGGTTAAATTCAAAATGCTCATACTACTACTATGTGGTTACCCGCCTTTTTTGATATTAGCGCTGCCTTCATATAGGTATATAGCGCACAAAGGAATAGTTAAACTGCTTTGGTATAACGTTACCATAAGTGTGTGTAAGCATGTATGATCACAAAGCATATCCTCGTACAGTCAGCCGAATGAGAGTTCTTTTGAAGGTTTCGTACTTAATGGGTGCTAATGGGACCCTATTACTAAGAACCCACTGTCCATCCGTCTGTCTGTCAGCCGGCTGTATCTCATCAAACGTAATTGAACACTTGACATTTTCACATGGTGTGTTTTTGTAATCAAAATCAAAATCGTGTGGGAGACCGACTCGGACTTGACTGTTTTTTATCTTGAAAACAGCTTAAAACAAGTGAGATAGACATAACTTCAGATAAACGGCCAACGGACTATTTAATTCAGAGTCCAATCGATAGAGCCCAAACAGTCCCTGTCTATTCGCGTTAACACTCAGCTGACAAAGGGAGTTCCAACGAATGTGAAACCTTCATGACATCATCATCATCATCATCATCATCATCATCATCATCATCATCATCATCATCATCATCATCATCATCATCATCATCATCATCATCATCATCATCATCATCATCATCATCATCATCATCATCATCATCATCATCATCATCATCATCATCATCATCATCATCATCATCATCATCATCATCATCATCATCATCATCATCATCATCATCATCATCATCATCATCATCATCATCATCATCATCATCATCATCATCATCATCATCATCATCATCATCATCATCATCATCATCATCATCATCATCATCATCATCATCATCATCATCATCATCATCATCATCATCATCATCATCATCATCATCATCATTGATTGATCAATCTCGGGAATAGCAGACGATTAATTGCAATGTCTGTAAAATTTTAAACTTTATGAAATATGCTCGGTGTAGCTTTTCTTTAGACTAACGACGACGCGAAGAACCTCATTTTCTCCTTAGGAGTAAAATTGCGCTGCATTTTTTTTAATGATATCTTTTGCAAACAAAATCGATAGTACCAAGATAAGAATTCCATACAGCCAACTTAAAAGGCCGTAGCGTTGTCAGGTGTTCATGGTGCGTGAAATTATAATTTAACGTCAAAAAAAGGAGGAGGTTCTTAATCTGCTGGAATCATTTTTTTTTCAATGTATTATTTCCTCATATTGTTTGAGAAAACAATTGCCTTGGCGGAACCGGGAACAGCCTCACTAAAGCCACGGCCTGCGAACCACCTTGTTGGCAAAGCCCTATTTTCCGGGCCTCTACAATAATGTACTTTTACTTGACGGCTATACGAACTAATTCGAGATCGGTAAGTTCTTGACTATACGCAATTATGCTTCTATGCTGCATTCGAAGAAACTAACCATTATTAATCGACCATGTTGTCCACTCAGAAGAGTCACATTCCACACCTTTAGATCAGTATCCGGAAGATTAAAATAAAAAAAACAATTGTTTATGGGACTGTCTATGACACCTCATCTAACCACTGCCATCTTGTTATCGTCAACTAGAGTACGCCCGCGAATTCGTACGCGTAGAATTACTTCCCCGCTACTCCCCCTATTTCTTCCCGTTGGGGGTCGACTTTCGGAAAATCCTTTCTTAGTGCACCCCTAGACCTCATAAGGAACCTACGTGCAAAATTTGGAATCTCTAGTCCCAACGGTTTGGGCTGAGCGTTGATAGATCAGTCAGTTTCTGGTTTTACTTATCTATATATATAAAAGGCAAACCTGACTGACTTATATATCAACGCACAGCCGAAACTCTTGTACCTAGAAACTTGAAATTTGGTACAAGGGTTCCTTTCATGATGTAAGTGAGCACTAAGTAAGGATTTTTCGAAAAATGGGAGGAGTAGCGGGAAACTAATTCTACGCGAATGAAGTCGCGGGTGTCCTCTAGTATAAGTATTGTATAGTTATCGTCATTCACTTGTTGTGTCTTATTAGCTTATTACCCACACTAGTCACCGTTATTTTTTTATATATAAGTAAAAGAAATCCTTGAAAATTTCTTGCAAATAGAATGCAACATAATAATAACTCTATAATAATTTATCCCAAATTGCTCACGGTTCAAACTCAACTAACAGCTCTCCAATATTAACGACCAAGACTATTGCATAACTGGGATAACACTGTAGAAATTCCTCTAGAGACATACCGTGGAGTTATGGGATTAATTCTAGTTATGATGTTAAATTGTGGCAATTCACGCTCTTGTTAAGTTAGTTTCTGACGCAATAACGTTTAGCTCGGTAAGGAAGTTATAATTTATACACTATTGAAAATTATCGACGGTGGAAAGGGAGATTCATTAAAACAATATTTTTCACTTCTCATGCTCTTAAAATGTTACTTTAGTCTCTGCACATCGGGACTAAAACACCTTATTAATCCCTAGGGATTATAGTATATTTTTTTAATTTACTTTAGAAACCCCTAAACATGTGTTTGTGAATGGAGGATTATCGCCATTTTCAGTGATTGTGTATGGACCATTTTTAGGCTGTGGACATAACCTCAAAATGACAACTGCGCAAAAATATTTAAAAAATAACGATTTAATTTCGTGAAACACGATTTATGATTTAATATGATTCTATTTAAATATGTTAAGGATAGTTTTATTTTATCAGGCATGGTCCAAATAGTTTTCAAGTTTATACCTGTTGGCTAAATATGCAAGCATTCGTGTCACTTTGTAAAGTGTCACTTTACAAAAAATTAACAAGTCTAACAACCAACCGCGAAACAAATTAGTCAGAAACTTTGTTACATATTTGCTAAATATTGAATGAAACGTCTTTTTTTTCCTCGCATTCTAAGTGAAAAGTAGAGTGTTTAACGCGAGACTAAACAACCATAATGACACTCGAACTATAGCCACTCTCGCTCGCTGGCTTGCTCGCGAGGCTAAACATATCGTGTCATTATGGCATGTTTTAGTCTCTTGTTGAATAATCTTCTATGAAGTACCTGTTTAGCGATATTTTGGTTAAAATCTGTTTTGCGACATTTGACGATTTTATGTCGCTTAAGGTGGTGTAAAAATTTACCCTTTAAAACGAACGAACAGGAAGGGTTCTGTACCACCGAAATTATTATTATATCGAGTAAAAAATAGGTAATTTTTTATTATGTTTTGTTATAGTGGTCATAGGATTGTACATTCTGTAAAAAAATCAAGTGTCTACGTATCACGGTTCAAAAGATACAGCGTTTGTTATCGAGCATATAACGGAAAAATAAAAATAAAAGGGCTCCCCCTTTTATTTTTCATTTTTTATTTTAGCATTATTATTTGGTGTTACAACAGTGGCTAAAGTAACCCGGTTAGGGTCGTAGTCGAATGCGCAAACAGAACCAACAACGGCGTGTAGGGACAATCACTGGGTTTTAGTAGGTATTGCTACCACTCCGAACGACTGACTGTTGAGTTTCTTGCGGCGTTTCTTCTCAGCAGTGGTCTCCTGCGAAGCGCTGTTAGATTATTGACGTGTAAAAGTGCCCGTGCGGCCTACTTACTGAATAAACATCTTTTATCTTTTTATCTTTATCTCTTACTGAGTCCCACAATACCACCTTGCCCCCCCCCCTCCCCGGATTCAGGTGGTATAAAGCCTTAACCAAGCGTGAAAGATAAAAGTGGTTAAAGTGGTTAAATGACGTAATGAAAGCTGTAATGAGTGAAAAATTTGTACTCCTAACGCGAAAGACATACCTTGACCATATCTTAATTTTATTAAATTTCAAATTACAACATAAGTTTTTAAGATAGCTATACTAATATCACAATGGTCGTCAAAAATGCAATATTTCAGAATATTTCAACGGCTTATAAAGTGCTCATATCAACAATACGTTGTGGTATTCCAATATTTAAATTCAAATATTCAAGGGATTGAATGGAACTCGATTGGGCATTTCTGAACTGTTCAGGCAGAGGGGATTTTAGATTATTCATGGTGAAATGAAACATTCGTTTGATCGTAAATTCTTGGGCTTTCGGGTCTGAAAGCTATGAGTTATTAATAAATCAACGCATATACAAGTTACATAGTAGGAATTGCTCTTTTGTGTGGTCCTCCATTTTCATAGGGGTAATAATAACATTCTTAATTTGGAAACCAAAGGCAGTTTTGGGTCAACTCCAAGTATGTAGGTAAGTACCTATCTAAATATTACTTGAGAATGTATCTTCTAAAAATAAATTGATATTTTTACTATCTATCGGCAAGTTATCTTGACATCTATGTCATTTCGTCATGTCATGAATCATGTAATTTTGGATTATAATAAAGGGTTAAATTCGCCTTCGTACTTTTTTCTTGTTATATTTCCTGCGTTTTTATTTCTTTTTTATTCTTTTACAATTTAGAGTACTTACATACATAGATAAACGCAAAACACTCGAAAGTAACGTTACTAAATAAGCTAATGAAAATGCAAGCAAGTGTCCTTTTTTTTTTCATTATAAACCTTCAAAATGCTCTGACATCATGCAGTACGTAATAACTTAAAAACCCTCTACAAAATGCATCAAAATGATCGCATCAATTTGTTTATTGGAAAAAGCTTGTCCCGCTTTAAAATACTGCAGTAGCTGCACCGGAGATTCAATTTGGAAAGAGGAAACTACTCGTATGTTATCATTTCCAGCGCATGCATACTAAATATTATATTTATGTGCAATTCTGAACCTACTGCCGTCTACATAAGGATAATATGCAATTCATACGAGTTGTTTTGTAGAATTACAGGCTTGAGATTGTGGTCTTGAGACTCTTGAGAATACAAATGCATGTGTGTCTCAGACTGCACTTACCACAGATATAAATATACAATAGATAACGCAAATGCATCTACTTCCAGGGACCTTATATGTGGACCGTATATAGGGCTTACCCTATCGATAGGCTTACCCTAATGATATGGAAACTGCTTCGAACTAGTTAACTACAACCATTGAGGTTACCAGTTTCGTAAGGGTTTCAGATTTAAGCACTTAGCATTACGTTAGTGTTACCCTATTCATTCTTCCTCTCCGTTGACTGTGTTTCGCAGATTCGTGTGATTGGTTGGTTTCAAGCCTATGCAAAAATATTTTGTATGGACTGCGCGTAGACATTAAAATAGCTTGAAGCCGTTCAATAAACACTTCATAGTGAAAGCCTAACGAGGGCTTTAAGGAATTGGTAAGCGCTTAGTCGAATTAATTGTATCGTATGGGATAGTTTTTCATTGGGGTAAGTCGAAGATATGCTATCGCATCGTAAGGGTTTGTAGAAACCAGTCAATTATATACCCTAACGAAAATCCTTTAAAGGGTAAGCGGTTCCGGTCCCTGTGTACTTCGCGTGTCCCGATATAAACCCCGACCAAGCGTCTAATGTTCCGCGCGCCTGTTGTTGCAGCCGGTCGGCCGTGTAAATTAAGAAAATGCCTCGTTGCGTGATAATAAACTGCAATAGCCCAAAAAAGTGACGACTTTTAATCGATTCCGCGCAAAACGGAAAATTCTCTTCTCTTGGTGTGTCCCAGTTGGTAGCAAAAGTGACACGGTTGGTTTTCAATGTTTTCATCCAGATTGAGGTGTTTACGTTATCTATGTGTAGGTATTTATTTCTGTGGCACTTACCATCATGTGGCATGTGTGCTTGTTTACTTGCTCCTTGCCATGGAAAAAAGGTTATAAAGCCAAGGAGATGCAGTAACTAGTTACCTATACCACCGACGAGCTATTACTTTGTCGAAGTCGGTATGAAATATATTAGTTTGTGTGAGATATGGCTGCTATTGGCATCACCTAGCACCAAGTGGGATGAGTTAGCTGAGGATCGTAGGAGGTGGCGTCGCCCCGTTCATGAAGGTCAGGGCACGGCATTACCTGGTTTGGTCTCCTCAAGGAAAGCAGGCCACCAACCCATCCATCTGAGGATGAGTACACTTGCCACGCGTGTGCCCAGGGGTTCCTGTCTCGAATTTGTCTATTAAATCGCGAGCACAAGTGCCTTGATCCCTAAAGCATTTTTTTTACCTTAGGAATATGCTTAGTTATAGATACAGACATACACACCTTCCCCGATAGGGGCCAGAGCAGGTTATGTCCGACTTGCACGGCTTTGCGCCAATCGCTTTAGAAGCTGGCTACGGGGTACCGCTATAGCGCCAAAACGTAGCTCCTGCGGGCTCGCCTTCAGGCGGGGGACTTTAGCCTCACCTACTCCACTAAAGGCAGCAGCTTAGGACTTCTTACTGTAGCTGAGAGTCCCCCCCGATCTGTCACCCGAGAGCCCCTGTTACGGTGGCATTTGGTTGAAGCCAACCGCCGCCGATCCAGTCGCCTACGGCCACCCTACAGCGCATTGGCAACGCTTCGGGGTCAACTTTACGCTGCCGCTCCGCCGCTTCCTTCAGCGTCATTACTACCTCTATGTCGCTGAAGGTCGCCTCCGCCTCCTACGCCTCCACGCCGCCAACCATAGCTTGTGCCAAGGCAGGCAGCGAGACAGATCCCTAAAACTACATAAATCATCTATCTATCTATATATATAAAAGGCAAAACTGACAGACTTATATATCAACGCACAGCCGAACCTACTGTACCTAGAAACTTGAAATTTGGTACAGGAGTTCCTTTCATGATGTAAGTGAGCAATAAGAAAGGATTTTCCGAAAATCGACCCCCAACGGGAAAAAATGGGGGGAGTAGCGGGAAACTAATTCTACGCGTACGAAGTCGCGGGCGTCCTCTATCTAGAATATATGTAAAGGTTGACTACTATAGCCAATAATGATCCTATTATTATTATAATGGAGCGTAATTAATTAACGGTCTTCTATTTCTCAGCGCGTGCTTATAAATTATTCATCGAGCCTAACCTATAAAAATGAGAAGGCATTATTAGAAAATATTGGGCGGTTGATATCTGGTACGCTACTAAAATAATGATTACACTTGACGAGTCTAGAATGCTTTGTTTTTGATATAAAATAAAAACTTACGTTATTATTATTAATTCCTTTTCTAAATATATTTTTATGCCTCCATACGAAATATTTTCAACTTTCAAACAATTTTACCTCTTTAATATTATTATAATATAAGTAGTTAGATATTTTATTTGTTTAGCAAAGTCTTTCATATTTTCTTATTGCGTAAATATACAATTATAGGCCACTGAAATATTGAATTACTTACTTATATTTAAATACACCAAATGCAAAGAGGTAATAGTTTACATTTAAGAAATTGCAAGCACATCTAAGTATGATGGATATTTTTTATTTTAAATATAATACGTCAAAATTTAATTAGATTGTCATGAAGAAAATTTCAAATAAGTACTTAGTATTTTTGGTGTTTAACTTGTTAATGTCTTAGGGGAAGTAGGCTTTACAAAAATATGTAGGTTTGAGGCGTCGTTCTAGATTCTAAATCGACGATATGTATGTTATTAGGGCTAGAAGATGCTAAACTGAGATCACGTCTTACATTTAAGGGTATTAAGAGAATTTTAAAGCTGTAACTTTCCATATAAACTGGGATACCTAACATTGCTCTCCCCTTAAACCGAGTCCGATTTTTACGTTTTTTTAGTAGATTGTAGATATTTATGAAAAACTAGGTACTAATTATGTACGATATCCATTCCAAGAATATATTTATTGGAAAGAAAAAAATAAAAAAGAAACGGTACAAACCTAGTTTTTACAATAACATATTCAAAAACCTTGTAAATCGGACTTGATTTACCCCTCCCCTAAACCCTTAACCCTTTAAAATCCTCTTAAGGTCCACTTACACTGGCAACTTTTTACGGCAATTTACAGACGGCAACGATAGCTGTCTCACTATTATTTATTGTAACATTCTCAGACATCTGAACTGTTGGCGGGAAATGATTGCTCAAAAATAGCCCTTGTACGAGTAAACACTACCACTTAGAGCTTAAACACCACTGCTTTGTGTCCATTATTCTAATTAGAGCGATATATGTATGTATGTAAATTGACCACAGTAGAGCTAATGCAGCTCCCATTATAGCCCACATTTACATATTCCAGGTCGCAAAATGCATTTGCCTGGGCTGATACTAAATGCGGAGTTGGGGGATTAAGTGGGATGCTACTGGCCTTAATGCTAAGGTTATTTATGTTTGAATAAGTGGACTAAATGGGAATGAATAGTTGGTGTTTGTATTATCTGAAGAGTGGATTTAACCCATTCCGGCGACGTCATACAATTAACTTTTAACTTTTGCATTTCAATTTTGGTTACCAAGTTTAAACATACAACTAAAAAATACTAGTTAAAAAAATGTATCCAACACAATCTAACTTGAAACATACACAAGCATAAATATAAACGATATCAATCAATCTATAACAGACTTAAAAAAACACGTAAATAATGTATTTATTGAGAACAAAAAACATAATATACAGATAACATAAAATAGTTTAAAGTATACAATTGACATCATTAAAATACCAAGAGGTTAACCCCGTAATTTTTTTGTCGTTTTCTCGAATTTTATCGAAATCCCGAACTTTTATAAGCCCAAACGCATTTTTTTGATAACGTTAAAAATCTAATCTTACCTACCTACGTAGTAGTATAGCAACTAAATTATCCAATAATCGAAAATAGCTCCAGAATAACATAACATTCATTAAAAAAAAACGGATAAATTAATATTCGGAAAATAAAATGTCAAATCAGAACTAGAAATTGTCTGTGCTCATGCAAAATTGCAAATCACAAGTAAAGTAATAAAATAATGTTAAATAACAAGTAATCATTTAAATAAGTTTCTGACTGTACTTTTTTTTGCACCATCTTTATCTGGTTATCGTGACCAAACTATTGAGTCCTAACACGGTGGGTCTACGGTAAGAATAGCGGAGATCCTGTCGCCCCCAAGCAGCACACTGAGTGGCATATAAGTTTGATATGAGTTCTGGTTGTAACCCAAGGTGAAATATGCAGCCAACCTCAAGTGGCATATGAGTGTAAGAACCCATATAGAGCGCACTTTCCGACTCCATCATCAGACCAGCTCATAGATACCATAATATTGCGTTGTCATCGGGTTTACCTATGTGGTCCAAATTTCAACCCATTCCGTTGACAAGTGGGTAAAATTTAACTTGCAAGATTTGACCCTAACATACATACATTACATTGCAAGTTAAATAAAAGCTTGTAAAAACAGAGGAAATTAAGAACAGTCTCCAAATGTTAACTTGCCGACAAAATAAATAACATTTAATTGAATTCTTATATAAATTCAAAGCAAAGGGGTAAATTTAATCGCATTTGCTTCTGAAACCCTTTAGGCTAGCAAACATCAGGCTCCATTTCTTGTTTACTGAAAGAAAATACTCAATTCCGTTTAAAATCCTGTATTTCTAGCCAATATGAGACCAGTGATCAAACAGAGTTTCTGATATTTTGTAACATGTTAATAATTAATTCGATAAAATTGACAAATATGAGAAAGAATGGGGGAAAAGGGCGTTATAAATGTCGTTCAGAGCAGCACTATGTTATAAATATTATTATTAACTCGGCCCCCATTACTGTCAAATAAAGCCATATCGCTATTCACAATAATAATATAATAGTCAAATAATAAACTTCTGATAAACTAAAGTCTTGAAATCGAAGGACGGTTTTTTGTTGAACAAATGAATATTTTTAAAACTGATTGCGATATTTTTGCATCACGCCTCTAAATTATTCTATTGGTAAAATCTTGCTTTTCAGTTCTCAATTAGATTCAGTTCCAAGATATTTGGTCCTTTCTCGTAATTGTTTGTTGTTACAACTGACATTTTTCATGTCACGTGACTTACGTCAATTCCCTACATTTTTCTATGACAACGCAATGCGACAGTGATCACCAAACGCTAGCGTTTATATTCGATGGCAACTTGTCTAGCCCCACAGACTTGTCTAAACTTCTAAGAAGCTTCATTCCTCTCGCAGTTTGAGGAGTGTATGGTCAGAGTATGAAGACATTAGGTTACTTCTTGCGATTTTCTTCCAAGTTGCTAACTAGCTATTGTTTCTGACATGTTCCATTTATCATCCAAGTTAACAGTAAATGAATATGACTTAGGCTGAGCAAAGTTACAAAAGTTCTTTGTTTACGGAACTTTTTGACTTGGGAGTTGATATCGTTATACTAACTTGTCTTAAACAGATGGTGACATTTTTTCACATAAGTAAATCCTATCTAATCATTATAAACCTTAAATATAAAAAAAGTTGGGTTTCTAGTGAAAAAGGGTATAAGTCGTGTGAAGATCAAGTGAAAAAGGGTTTAAGTCTAGTAATACTCCGTTCATCTATATACTATTTTTTATTACGAGTTAAGTTGACTTGTACCTTTTTTAACTAGGACCTCTGTACCTTTTCTATTATTTGTCAAACGTTGCAATTAATTTAGTATATACAACCTTTAACTGAGAGATTTTAGAAAAACTGAGATAAAAAATTCTAGAAAAATGTACCTACCATTAAAGCTAAACTTCAGCTGTGGTTAACGCAGCAGTTCTTATTTTTCTAAAAAACAATGACAAATGAATTATTTGCCTATGAAGCTGCAAAATGCTATTCAAATTTGCGACACACACGAGAATTATGCGATATAGTTTCAACTATGCTAAGTTGTCGCAGATGGCACAACCATGTTCTCCATACGCGAAACTTTACGAAATAGTTTCCCTAAGCAAATTCTTCGCAAACTTAACGTGTGTCGTGTGTTTACCTTCCATCTTCATTCTCTATACTCACAGAGACTACCGGGTTAGCATAAGGGGTGTTTAACGATGGATATAAAAATATTTGCTATAATATCAGTCGCTATAACGCTCATTTGATATAATCATTGAATCATATAACAACATTTAATATATTTAAATACGGTATAATTATCATATTATATAATGATCATTTATTGATCTAATAATATTTATTTTAACATACTTTAGGTATAATACATATTTACTATAATTTCATCTAAAGTACAGTTTGTATAACTATTTTTATAAAATGTACGAGATAATAATCATATATTTAAGCAAAACGGTAAGGGGGACGGGGGTGCAAAGCCTCGTGTAAGGGGACTCGGGGGGCGAAGCATTAAAAAAACAAAACTAAGTGCTACCAGAAATGTAGGTTAGGTTAGGTTAGAACTGCAACCCCTGCACTAAACAAAGTGCTACCAGAAAAGTAAATTAGATTAGGTAAATAATACAATATTACTTTATATCAAATGATGATTATACCAAATGATGTTTATAATAAATAAATGGTATGCAAAACGATAATTATAGTTAATAAAAATAGATATTTTGGTATTATACCAATCGTTTATTGTATAAAATGAGTTATTATATCCTTTGAAATTATATCAAATGTTATTACATCAAATGAAATTATATGTATTATTTTTATACCAATCATTACACACCCGTTACGTGCTGCATTCTTCTAGGTAAACGCAGCCGGTTTTGTAACGTTAATTAGACAAGCTTTGCACGCCTGAAATTACTTCTTTTGTTAAAGTAATGTGTGGAGCGACGAAGTGAAAATGTTTTTTCGTACCAAGCTACAGGGTTAATTATCCTCTCACGAGCTGTTGTTTAACTTACAATGTTCCACAAGTTAATTATGTTTGTTTGGGTAGTCTCATAAGTCAACTTTGTCGAGCTCATTTATTTGCGTCAATGACACAAAGCAAGTTTTGGAAACACCAGGACGCGTTTTGATTTTGTCGTCTTTATAATGTTACGAGTAATTGTGATTGTTTCTGAACGAACTTAATGCTATTTTTTGAAGCGCTAATGTATTGTTTTTTAAAAAAGCTTTTTTAATTTTTTGAGACTGGCAACGCATTGGTCACAAGTCATTCGGGGGCCGTAACATTCAATGTTTTTCACAAAATGAAAGAATATCATACATTTTTTTTTACAATTAACGGTAAATTCATTTGGTGCAAAGGTACCAATGTAAAAAAAAATGGAAAGTTGTATAATATAGTTAAAGATGATGATACTAAGTTAACTTTAAAAAAACATAAAAACCAAATAATGTTGTATAAAGGTCATGATGGTTGCTATTCTAACAGTATGTACACATACTTATTAATTATTTGAATGCTTAATTTATGTAATACTGTAATAGCAATATTACAATGTATTCTATGGCTCTTACTGAATAAAGAATGATGAATAATACACATGAACGAATATCGAGCAACTCTTAACACTCTCTCGTTACATCGGAGCAATATTGAGTCGTGTTTTCTCAGAAACTATTATTCCAGAAAATATAACAAGAGCAATACGGAAACTTGGTAAAGGCTCCACAACTCGTAATTCTGACAGGACTCTAGCTGTTTTCAGTGTAGCTTATAGCCTGTTCCTGACAGTTTACCACGAGGGCTGTTATGCTTTACGCTGCAATGCTTCGGTAAATTTCATCTTGGGGCTTTTGTGCTCGACTTTGACTGCAAAGCTGTGTTGTTTAATATTAACTTGTTAAAGGATGGATTAAAGAAGATTGATGAAAGAGATATACAGAGCGAAAGTGACTGGAAGGATCGAAAACAACCACCCTAGGCGTACTTTTTCGAAGCAAATCGGAGAAATACTGAGAAAGGGCCGAATCTTAAGTACCCGAAACCGACGTATATATTTACATGACTCGATGTATGAATGTAGAAAAAGCGAAAGAGATTTGTCAGGATCGTAGCAGGAGGATAGAAGTCGTCTCTGCCTACCCTTCTGGGAAACAGGCGTGATTTAATGTAATGTAATGTAACTTGTTAAAATTGTAACCTCGCAATTAAGTTTCTTGAAAATTATTCATTTTTAACCCCTGACAAAATAAGAGGGGTGCTATAAATTTCACGTATGTATCTGTGAGTCTGTGACACCATTGCTCCTAAACGGATGGACTAATATGGACGCTTTTCTTTAATGATAATGTATATTTTTATATTCCTAATGTGATATTTTTTAGGGTTCAATATTGTTAGTATTTCTAGAGATTACCTACCTTCCTTCCTTCCTTTGTTCTTTTTTATTGTACTTATAGTTTTTCTTTTTATTTTGTTGATTAAAGTGTTCACTTACATACCCATATACAGACAAACACAGTTTTACCTCTTTTGAATGTTAGGTACAAAATCTTCTATAAATCATGCAATTTTCCAATTTTTTTTCAGGTAAGCAAAGTGGCCGAGAACAACCAACACTTAATGTAAACAGGTAAAGTGATGGTACCAGTGTTGGACGCTTTTTTCTGAGCACCAATAATGACTATTTTCCATTAAAACATCATACGGTTATAAAACTTTTACGTAACACCTGGCCGTAATGTGAGTTTTATCGCACGCTGCGCGCACGGTAAAACTCGCATTGTGGCCAGGTGAAGACGTAAAATTGTATACTCATCACGGGCAGTAAAAAAGAAAGCCCTCTATCGCATATTTACAACCCTCGCCTACGGCTCGGGTCTCAAATATCTGCGATTTCGGGCTTTCTTTCTTTTACAGCCCTTGTTAAGTAATGTACTATTATTTAACACCGGCTCTTATTGACTTTTAAATAAAAATCAATTGTCCATTGTTAGTCCTTGTCATTACTAGTAAGTACCTAACAAAGTTTTTCTATAGGTCCAATCTAATTAAGGTAATTACTAAACTATGTGTAAATCAGTGTAACAATGTCAACCAATCAGTGCTAATTGAAATAGCTCGAATTACTAATGGAGGGGATTGGAATATATTATGCCGTTATAGCACAGACATAATTACTTACAACATAAAGTGTAGAAAAGCATAGTGTTTTATCGTCTACTAGTGACCCGCCCTCGCTTCGCTTTGGTTTATTGAGGTTTCTGTAAATTTATACATAAATAGCTTTCTATTGAATTACTCTATCTATTGATGAAAACCACATTAAAATCCGTTGCGTAGTTTGAAAGATCTAAGCGTAGGTACATACCTACAGAGGGACAGACGGTGGGAGGCAACTTTGTTTTATACTGTATAATAAAAATATGTAGAGAAAGGGGCATTTTAATAGTCAACATTCAAAATCTTGAATGTTTCCTATTCATTAACTTTAATTGTTGTAAAGCCATTAATGTATTTTCTTTATTACTAAAGAAAATTCCAGCAATACTCCTTTCAGCTCTACAGAAATTACGCGTCATTGCATTTAATATAAGAGATTTACTTATTAAAGTAGTTGCAAAATTAGATATTGAAAACTATTGCACAAGAATTGAAGCCGTTATGAGCACGATTTTCTGTACCGTCTTTCAAAAGCTACGGTAGATTTTTCTCAAAGGCTCTTAACAACGGCCATGGCACAATTTATTGTCTTAACTCTTACCCGTGTTTGTCAGAAGACCGTTTATCTGAGGAACAGTCAGATGAGTCATTTTTCCAGAAAAACACATGAAATAAAAGTAAATACGTTTGAAAAAACTTTAGTTTAAAACTAGAACTGGCGTTGTTCGGCTGAAGGCAAACGAGCACACAGATCACCTGATGGTAAGTCGGATATGTGACCCATAGTCATTTGCATTGTCAAGACTGCAATCTTAAGACCGCAATCTTAAGACTGCAATCCTAAAACCGCAAATGCGCACGCATACATTTTGAGCGATAAAAAAGAAAAATGTTGGTTGCGTTTCCATCTTTGCATGTTTTCCCGCTAATTCAATCTATATAATATAAAAGGCAAACCTGACTTACTGACTTATATTATATCAATGCACAGACGAAACAACTATACCTAGAAACTTGAAATTTGGTACAGGGGTTCTTGTCATGATGTAAGTGAGCACTAAGAAAGGATTATCCGAAAATCGACCCCCAACGGGAAGAAATGGGGGGAGTAGCGGGAAACTAATTCTACGCATACGAAGTCGCGAGCGTCCTCTAGTCTTTCATAAGTAAGAAAATCATTGTTTTCTTAACCCGTTTATTAAATTTGCTGGATTGTTATAAAATCCTTGTCTAACCTGGTTCTGTAAGTATATCCCTTTAAACATTTTGAAAAAGAAACAGCTCAAAAAAAAAACTTATACAAATTCGGAAAAATGAAACTGGGCTAAATTTTTTAGGTCAGTAAACCGATCACTAAGGTACTCACACACAGAGTGAGTAATTTGCTCTAATTTGTCGACCTCGACCGGGGAAAAAGGTTTCTAGCTCTAAATTAAGTTGTCACCAGTAATGCGCTTGAAGTAGACTGTTTGAGTGGCGACCTAATGTGATCAGAGCGCGTAGCAAATGCTTTATAGAGCAGTATTAGAACCTGCTATGTAGACTTCCGTGGGTCACGACCGGAGGCTAAGGTAGCACTCGTGAGTTCCGACCTGGGGCACGTTTTATAAAGCTACAAGTTACAATTTTACAGGTCTAAACTGGCAACACTGCTCAAATGGCTGTGGCCCGTTTCACGAAGCTACAAGTTACAAATTACAAGCGGAACTCTCTTTCTAGCAGTACGAGTTAGAAAGAGACTTCCGCTTGTAATTTGTAACTTGTAGCTTCGTGAAACGGGCCTCTGGTCGTCATTGGTCGAGGTTGTGTCAAATGGAAACTTGTAATCTGTAAATTGTAATTTGTAGCTTTATAAAACAGGCCCCTGGGCCTCTATTCTCTATTCTTTATTTTGGTTCTATTGGGCATTAAGTGTTATTAATGTTATTATTGTAGATGTTGTTTTTTTTAAACCCTGGGTTTGCATTTCTTATTTATGATTGCATAATAAATTTGCATTATAAGCGAGTACACATACATAAATACTGGTATATACTCGTATATTAACAATAAATAATAAAAAAAAAACTAAATTTGTGATTTTGAAGCCTCGGGATTTCACATGCCGTTTGAATAGATTTGGATTTATCTATAGTAATCAATCAAACAAACTGCAAAGTTCTAGCTTTTACACAGCCTTTTATCTTGCAGATAATAGTAGAGCAAAGACAAAAACAGCGCTTCTCAAAGTGTAGTTATCTTTTTGTCCATAATTTTCGGCAAGCGCGCCGCCGCAATATTTACACAGGCGTGTATTCGTTTATCCAAGGCTTCTTATCGTCGTCGAGGATTATGCTAGGCTTCTGTGAAATTATATGTATACGCAATGTACAGGAAATTGCGTTTCATATCGATAACACTTGAGCTTCGATGGACTCAATTTAGCTAATATTGACCTAAGAAAGAGTCATGATAGGGTAAATTGTCGTTCTAGTTTTAGGTAAGGGCTGGTCAATGTCTTTGTTTTTATTGTAATATAGATCAAAAGTCAACAAAGAATTTTTAAATATAAGCAACAACTGTCATAATGCTACTTTGTTTTCATTAGAAATATTAAATGCTGATATAACGTTATTCTTTAAAATAAAAGAAAAAGCGAAAATATTTAGAGGGAAAACTTATCGTATACCAGCCGGGAAATTTTGTATTTTTATTAAAATCAAATGAATTTGTTAAGGCTACAAGACTATCGAGTAAACTACCACTACAGACGCAACTTTAACTTTTATTATGTCATTGTCATGTTACTGTAATTTAAAGTGATACACTTAGATTTATTTAAAGATAAAACGCTTTCTTTTTAAACAGACTAAAATATAGTAACATTCTGAATATTACAGCCACAACAAAAATTATATTTCAAACTGCAGTAGCAAAATACATTTCATTATTTTCACAACCGTGGCATACCGCCAGTTACAAATTGAACGTAGCCTCATGAATACAATACAAATACTATCTGAAATGAACTTGTGTTTCAGTGAACTGTATTGTGAGGGTTAGAAGTGGATCTCTAAGTCTGAGAGCTATTGACCTATTGGGAAAGTATAAAGTTGTTTGTTTGTATTGGAAAATTTAAATGTTAACCCCCTTACTAATAAACGTGGAGTAGCCGTGGTGTAGTTAAACTATGCTGTGTCCTTATCTGTCATTGTGACATTTGAATTTGACAGATAAGGACAAAGCATGGTTTAGCTACACCACCGTTACACACGTTTATTATCTAATAAGGGGGTAATAGAGTTTTATTTTTCAGTACACTTCTGACACGTAATATGAGTACGAGAGTGACGAATGCTTTATCCACATTTGGTACGCGCGGTATAGACGCAGCCATATTAGGCCCGCAGATAACCCAAATTCTGTATTACGGGAGTATTGCCCTCCTTGGGAAAAAGGTCGTATGTCTCATAGAACCGCGTATGCACTAGTGACCTTATTTCATAAGACAGTGCATCCTTTTTATTTAGGAGGGTAGAGTACTCTAACATCTAAAATATATTGTACGTACATTATTTTAAGTACTTATACTAAAACTACGTCCAAAAGCTGACCCAATTTCAGATCCAATTTAGAAAGAAGTTTACTCTGAAAGAGCTTATAGAATTAAGCTGTTCTAGAGCTTTAGCAAGATTAGCCTAGATATTTTTTATTCACTTGTTGTGTGCCAAGTTTTCTGAATTACTAACTGAATACTTATTAATTATTAACTACTTTAGGTAATTTCAAACCGGATTTCAACATGAACCCTATACCTTTTGATTCATTATCATGTGCTCTGTTGCTATGCCAACGTTCAACGAAAATTGGTTTCACGAGTATAAATGTTGTTATGTATGCGCCAGTTTTTATTAAAAGCATTGAACTGGAAATTTAAAATCTCGCTCCATGTGGGGGTAGTTTGAAAAAATGGATACGATATTACCGCGTGGGCGGCTGATGGATTGATTTAAGCCGGGGTTTCAATGGAGCGAAATAAGCTTAGACCGTCACGTCACGTTCAATCAGTGTTATAAGTTATTGGGGTACGTATACAAAAACAATGAACTTTGATTTTATAGATCACTAGCTTCTGCCCGCGACTTCGTCTGCGTGGACTTCAGAATTTGTTGTTACCAGGATGAATAATATAAGTTTAGCCTAACCATAAAGCTTATAATTGCGCTGTATAGGGAAAATCGCTCAACTACCCCGGGCAGCGACTTTGACCACACCAGAGCAACAATTCGATACCCAGCTAGCGCCATCTAGTTCGTATCCATATACTAAAAGTGTGTAGTAACTTTTGTGTACGCAAACATCAATGATACAAACTGAAAGGATTACAGGATGACAAACGTAAACAGAAATAAAAACACACTACTCACACATGGCTGGGTGAATCAACTTTTAAGGTACTCCCCATTTTTCGACATGTTTCACAAATTATATGTTTTTTAGAAAAACTATATGTTTGCCAACGACGTGGCTTACACGCTTATTAAATCAGACAAATAAGCTAACATTTGAAGTGATTTGATTTAAAATAGTACACTTTTAAACAATAATATAGTTCGTAACGCAGCAGACAATGTTGTCCCTAGGTTTTGTATGGAAAATGTGCACTTTCCCCCGAGTTACCAGGTTTTTTCGAAGATTAATACATAGTTGAGGTGTTTAACGTGTAAAGTCTGTAAATTTGGTGGTCTGATTTTAATATTCCTACATTATTATTAATCATAAGTCACCAGGAAAGTTTTTATACCGCAAAAGAAAAGGAGTACCTTAAAAGTTGATTCACCCGGCTACCTGAGATTTCACCTTTTTATTTTTTATACTCGTCCATGTAAACTTTGTGAGCAAATTCATATCTATTAACGATTAATTTGATTTCCCGTAGGAATGAGATGTTTTATTGGATAAAAACTATCCTAAGTCCTATTCCAGAACCTAACCTATATGTGTGCCAAGTTTAATCTGGATACGTTCAGTGGTTGAAGCGTGATTAACAAACTTCCAAACTTTCTCATCCTTACTAATAATTATAAGCGCGAAATTCATAGCAAGTATGTGTACATTATGCACTCTTGCAACAGCTGGACCGAATTGAATGAAATTTGGAATGGAGATGGCTTATACAATGGATTAAAACATAGGCTACTTTTTATCCCGGAAAATTTAAAAGTTTCCGAGGGAATAACGATAATCGAAATCAACGCAGACGAAGTCGTGGCTCTGGCCAGTTTATAATATTATGGTAAAGTTAAGTGTTCTAAAGACAACTCAACGGAACTCCTATTTTCTACTTTGAAAGACAAAAGAAAGCTCAAATCTACCTATCTTATCTATCTTCTATCTTTTATACCTATATATATAAAAGGCAAACCTGACTGACTTATATATCAACGCACAGCCGAAACTACTGTACCTAGAAACTTGAAATTTGGTACAGGGGTTCCTTTCATGATGTAAGTGAGCACTAAGAAAGGATTTCCCGAAAATCGACCCCCAACGGGAAGAAATGGGGGGAGTAGCGGGAAACTAATTCTACGCATACGAAGTCGCGGGCGTCCTCTAGTAACATATAAACATGTCGGTACGGTGTATTTCTAAAGGAGGGGGCTACGGCCTCGAGCCCCTCCCGTGTAAACCTTTGCCTTGACTTTACCTAATATTCACAATGCCTTATGTAATATCTAATCGTTTAGACTCCAATACTTAACTCAAATTAACGCTGATTTCCGCACGCAAAACGAAACGAACGAAAAATCATCAGAGCTCCTATTATTTGCTCTAGAGGTAACATGAAAACTAAAAAACTTACCTATCTATCTTATTAAGGATGTCGGTAAGGTCCTTTCTTTAAGGCGGGGGCTGCGTCTCCGAGCCCCCTATTTATCACTTTGCCCCCGCACCCCCCGGTTCGTTTCCTTAAAACTTGATTTTACAACGTGTAATCGTTTAAACCTATAACTAAAACTAACGCTAATTTCCGCACGCATAACTACCCTCATATTTTTCATAGTAGCACAGTAGTTAATCAACCGCCAAAAATTATGTGACTTCCCGTAAAAAAATCAAATGATCATATTAACCGCCCTAATATTTAAATAACAACTGTACAGTACGACCAGTTTCTTAATAGCACTCGGCAATCTTCGTTTTTCTATAAAAAAAAGTGACAAACATATAGTCAGATGCGAGTGCAAGTGTGATAGCCATAACCGGCCCAGAGCTACTAAGAAGAAGGAGTACTGTAAAAATGGTATATTGATAAGCCTTGACGAAGTCCGGACAATTTTCAATTCAATTTTTCGTTTGTAGCTCCATCGATGATTCCGCCAATGTCAGGAGACGAAGTCTTGAAAATGGCGGAAAAAAATATAAAATCCGGATATGTCAACGTCAATCTGACATCGCTCATTTTGACATAGACTAACAAAACAGAATGTACAACATGGGTTGTCACACTTGGTGGCAGAAGCCATAGGAGAAAATAAGTTAATCAATTGTACATTTTTGACAAATAATTACTAATAGAGAATAAGATTTAATGTTACTAATAATCTATGGAACTCTATGATCCTGAAATAAATGCATTGCAAGTTTGCGCTATTAGAGTTAGTTTATTCAGTAGGTACTGTTTTTTTACTACTAACGAAATTATTTTTTTATTTCATAATCTGATTGATATACAACTAATTTTTATAACCAAAAAAATGTAGGTAGGTATATGTGACATATATGTTTTAGATAAACATGAACATGACGAAATTGTACGGTTTCTCTTTTCGCTATAATGCTGCGGAACCCAAAGAAGAGAATAATTAATGATCGAAATTGTTAAACCCAAGCTAAGTTAATAAAAAAACCACCTTAAAAACGCAAAAAATTACTTCTTTTAAAATGGTATGTACATTGTACATATAGGTCAGTCAAACTGAAGTCGGCTTTCGGTTAAAAATATTGTGAGTCACTGACCTATAAGTTACCTACCATTTTAAAAGAAGATATTTTATGCGTTTTTGAAGGTGGTTTTGTGTTTTTTAAAACGTTTATTTTATTTTATAGATACTTTTTAGTGATCATAGTAAGCTGTCATGTAGTCCCACTTTTTAGTTGATATGAAACTTTAAGACATTTCAAGTTTACCGCAAGTAAAGCCACGGGAAAGTCATACTTAGTCATATTGCAACAATTAAATATTCTACGTTATAGTCGCTCAACTATCTTAATCGAGATATCTTAACTATCGCCACCCTTGAAATAGGTACCATTGAGGAGTTCCGTTGACCATCTGTGGTCTTCATCATCAGGTTCAGTTCACCAAATGATATTATCTGAATGCAAATGCTGGACTTGTTAGTAAAAATACTACCTATAATATTTGAGGAGTTCCCTCAATTCCTCATGGATCCCCTCATCAGATTACAATTTGGTGACAATGAGACCACTTCGGAAGTATATTCTATAAACAAAAAAGAATTTTTGAAATCGGACCATAATTGACGGAGAAATCGTTGAACATAAGTACATAAAAAAAATACATACAGTGGAACGTATAATCTCCTCCTTTTTTTCCGGCGGTTAAAAATAGGAGTTGGTTGTCCAAATATTGGCTTAAATATGTATTCGAACTTGATATTTCGTTATTACGCATTAAAACAATGTTTTCAAGCATCAACGCGACAATGTAAATTTCAATCACAACTTCGCTTCTATAACGTTTATCTGTGATCGCGTACTTTTCTGTCTTGATCTCTCCAGTTATGGGAGGGATATGGTTGTCCTTTTCTTTGATGCACGTCATCATGGCGTCTCATTTGTTACAACAACGTATTGGAATAATTTATTTTGTCTTTAATAACATTTTGTACATTGAATTATAAAAAATCCTTGAATTTAGTTTCTATGTAATAAACGGAGAATAAAATGTTGATATTTGTAATCCCGTAAAGTGATCGACGGCCCTCAAATAGGTTTTTAAAGAAATACATGTAATTGGCCTAATTTGATAATTTCCTAGTTGTTTTAACTTTAATCGAGAAATCCTGAAACAGGTATTGTTTAATTTGTTACGAAGAGTAATTATACAAAGTTTCAAGTAACCAGCTCAATCCGGTAACTTTTTTCCATACTAACTTTAACCCCTCTTTTCCCCCACTTTGATTGTCATATCTTAATTTTTTATTATATATAAACCTGGTCACCGTTTACTGAAATGTTTTAGTGAAAACCGCATTAAAATTGGTTCAGTGGTTTTCAATTGATGCGAGGAGAAACAAAATTAAGCAGACAAACAGACAAACAGACAAACAGACAAACAGACAAACAGACAAACAGACAAACAGACAAACAGACACCAACTCTAAAAATTGTAGAAACGTGTTCTGCTGCTCATTCTGAGGGCCCCTATAGTATTTTTGAGTAAATATCTTGAATGTACAGATTTTTTCCTTTCTACAACTTTATTATATGTATAGATAATAGCTTCTGCCCGCGACTTTGTCCGAGTAAATTTTCATTTTCATTATTCCCTCGCGAACTTCTAAAGTTTCTGGATGAATAATAGCCTGCCTGCGTGTTAATCTAGGATATAAGCTATCTCGTTTTAAAATTTTACCCCAATCTTTTCAGCCGTTGCAGCGTGAAGGAGTTACAAAAAATTGCACAAACTTCCGCATTTATAATATAAGTAGGATTTTTTGAAAATTATTTAACTAGATCAACTTGATTTTTCTTTCTTTTGCAGTAAATATTTCGTTTTCGGTGCTTGTAACCGCAGTTTGTAGCTGGAGCAAGTAAAGGCGTGGACTAGGTGCTTGCGCCGTGTAGGTGGGGTGTCCCTCTGAATCCCTCAAAACGTTTGTCCTAACACATCGTTTGTCCGAATTTTCATTTGCCCTAAACTGGTTTTCAGATGAGTCAGGCAACTTTTTAAGTTTTCCAATTATATCTGCGGTTCGGTTAGGTTGGGGTTGTGTTATAACAACACTAAAAAGTTTTATTATTTAAGCGGAAATGGCTTTAGGCTAAATGAAAATTCGGACAAACGATGCATTAGGACAAATGACGATTAGGGATTCCATGGAGGAACCGTGTAGGTGCACCATTAATCTCGGATGCATTAAAGTCTAGACAAACAAAAAGTGCAAATTAATGTTCTTATATTTGACTATACGTCAATTTTATTCCACTCTGGTTTAAAAATATACAGTCTACGTAATCGAGCATGTTATGTCTTCAGTCTTTTACTTTTCTTCAGGGAGTTGATTCCTTTAAAAACCTCACCCGAGTGCTCCTTGACGAAGTACTAACCGGCGATCTTAAGGTGTCCCACGTTCTTCTGCACATAGAGTATGTTAAGTACCTACCGACTTTGGTTGTGTTGTTACCACTATCTGTCGTCTATTTTTAATGTTACTTTTATCCGTGTGTTATTGTTGTAAATAAATGTTTTCTTTTTTCTGTCTCTTCTGTTTCGTAAACTCCGGCACTGACTGGCAAAGAGTAGCCCATCTTGTTTCTACATCGTTATCAAATTATAGCAAGATAGACTAAGCAATTTAGTAAGAGCCCGTGAACAGGACTTATTCTCAAAATAATAATTATTACAACGACTTTTATTTAATTATGTTGACAGAAGTAGCAATTACCTCATTCCATCCTAAATCTAAAACCACAAGGACCTTCAAATCATAATGTAAATTATAACAAAACTTTACAGAGAAGTTGTTTCAGTGTACAAGACAAACTTTCTCAAGTTTTAATTTCTTAATGGACATTAAACATCACAATTGTAATGTTTAGTCTGCAAAGTTTTAGAATCGCTGTGTCACAGTATAAACAGAAAAGTAGTTCATCTACGGCCCTTTAGTAGTTTCTGATACCTATTGCCGCTCTGGCGCTAGGGGTGCGTCGATGCGCGTCGCTCGATACTTAAAGGTACGCCCACACCAATGCTTAAAAAACGGTGACGGTACCGAATCGCAGTGACGCATCGTATGCGTACCGTTTTTGACGCACGCTCCCCACACCGGTGGTTAAAAAACGGTGTCGCTGCGTAAACAAAAGACGGCGTCATAGTAACAACATGGCGCCGTTTTTAAGCAGCGGTGTGGAGGGCATGCGATAAAAACGGTACGGATACGATGCGTCACTATGCGATTCCGTACCGTCGCCGTATTTAAAGCAGCGGTGGGGTCGCACCTTAATACACACGCAACTAAACGCGGCGACGGTGCGACCCTGACTAAACCGGCTTGATGCGTTCTGTTGAGTTTGCCTGTGGAGGCTCACAGCGCGTACGGTCAAGGCACGCACACATTCAAGCAATACCGTCTTCACCAAAGGGCACACGTCGCCCGTGTCCAGGTCCCCATCCTCAGGAGGCCCTGAAGGATCGACAATTTCTCCCACGAGAACATGGTAGAAAAATGTTAGTATAATTAGCTTTCGTTACTTTCCAAAAGGGCCCCAAATCCTTTTGTTCCCAAAGGCCCCAGCTTTGCATGCAAGCCGCCTGATATACCTATAATTGAAGATATTCTACTGTTTATACTGTGGCAGAGTAAACAAATCGCGGGACGGCAACAAATTTGCATACCAGTTAAAGATACGGTTTATGGATCTGGACCAATAAAATTTAAAAGCCCTCTCGCCATTATTAGCAACTTTGTTTCCTTTCTATCGCCTATGAAAGACAATTGCAATGTCTGTGGGAAAACAAATACTTTTTATCGGCCATGAAAACGTAATTTTATAGAAGGGATTCTTTTTACCAGACTGCGTCAAGGAGGGTTATGTTTTTCGAATGCATTCTCTGCGGCCTACACGAGCGGCTTAGGGCACAGGGTGGTTCAAATCGTATCATAAACAAAAGGTCGGTCAAAAAGGACCAATCACAAAGCTGTATTGAACGCAGTGCGTTTACTCAGTGAAGGATCATAAATCTCTGGTAAAACTTAGTCTTCAAAATAGCTTTTGCATTGTATGATCTGTTTTGCTCTTTAGCAAAAGATTAAGAAAGACGACTGAAGCTAAAAAAATCCTTTCTTAAAAGGCTAGGCTCGCTGTATTTTCTCTTAGGGATTTAAATGGATAATCCCTACTTGGGATAGAATATATTACTTTCTTAGTACTTACATATTTATTTGTTTTTCTTATAGCAATCTTACTGAGATTTTGAATCATTATATTACGCATTTAATGTGATACCTACACCACATTTTTCCACCAATGTCCAGGCCCTAGCCAAGAAGCATTACGCTAACTAGCATTTCTATTCGTTTCGTTTTTAAACCAATCGCGTCACTGGTAGATCACGTGGCTCTTCGTATCACGTCATCTACCAGTAAAGTGATTGGTTTAAAAACGAAACGAATAGAAACGCTAGTTAGCGTAGCTAGGGCTTCTGTGACAGCTGCTGTTGTCTGTTGTACACAACACAAATGAATTGGCTGAACATAATATTATTTTACATGATGCTACTTAGTATTCAAACCTGAACTATTAATTAATTTTCGTAATTAAAATAATAATCCTATTTAATTAAAACACCCAAACAACCCTTTTAGTTCCATATTGAACGTAGATTTGAATATCCTGTCTTACTAACAATGTGGTTAGCCTAATTGGTAGTACCTTTCTTACAAAGCTAGTGGTTCAGGGTTGAATTGCCGAAAAATATTTGTCATAGTTCCTTAGTTGTAAATGTTTTCTTATGAAATCTTAACGAGTTTAATTTCAGCGACCATTTTGTTGTCATCTTTACATAAAAATTATTGTAGTATTTTAGCACATTCCAATAACGACCACTGGTTCAAGATTAACTTGCAAAATTTAAACTGAACGCATTGACACTGACAATGACAACTTTGACACAATGAAACGTGTGGATGCGATGCCCTCGCCGGAGTGAGAATGAAAATCCTTGGCTGTGGCTACCCAGAACCAAACGACTTCAAGTCTTTACCACTGCACTCCACTATCCGCTTTCTGGAAGGGGTGGAAGCTGCATTAGACTGAGCTAAAAAGAGGGGTAATTAAACAAAAGATCACATAAGTTCGAAGTGTATCCATAAGGAGTCCACCAATAAGATATTAAGATTAGATAAATAAAAGTTTGTTAAAATGTTCACTGTGGCATTATAACGCTGGGCTCAAGCACCGAGTGAGCAAAACGTTTTCTAATTTTCATAAGGGCTTATGATGCTATTACGATGTAATCTAAAAATCTTCCCTGGAAACAATGAAGAGCTTGAGTGAAGTCAGGCAACGAATAAGGGATTCACTTCATTTCAAATAGGATCTACTCATAAATTCGAGAATATCAAGTAGGCTTACTAAGTTACTTAAATTTCAATTATGTTTCGTAATTTCGACAAATATTTGTAAAACAAAAACACTTGAGCAGTCTCCTTATTTTGTAATATGTATATAATATGTACTATTGCATGAACTGGGCCTCTATTCAAGTCTAAATTGCTTATGACGCGTTATGGTATTGTTGTTGTTGTACCTAAGTCGGCCGCCATTACTGTCAAGTAAATAAGAGCTATAATAACGTTGACAATATGACAACATTTCGAAAGCAATACGTTTTTACTAAGTTGAATAGAAACACTGGATTTGAAATATTATTCAAGGTAGCGTCAAGTTTACAATAAAAAGGTAACCTAACTCCTATCTCATAAAACTACTTGTGTTTAAATTATATTGCCGTTTATTTTATAACTCTTTATTTTAAATTACTTTCGAATAATAATTACTTAGTAGAACGTTGTTTATGGTGAAATTTTAAGTACTCCTACTTGGAAGAATAGTAAATTGTTTGCGTGTTGCAAACATGTAACATTTCTGGAATCACGACAGTTTCAGTAATTAAAATGTTTCGCATGTATGTTACATTTTAGAGACGATTACGTAGTTCCTTTTTCTAACTTCTGTAGGTTCATCACTGCCGGTAAGTCGAACTAATACTTTTAAACCCAGTTAAAACTTGAACTCGGTCTTAAATCTGAGCGAGGCACTAGTAGCGTTTGACCTGGGATTATTGGCGGACTAATTAGAGTGGCTACGAGACTTATTTATAGCTCTCCTGGATAGAGAGCTCCGCAGGCTCTCAATTGAATAGTCTAGATTTATTCTAGCGGAAAGAAGGAACTAGGACGTGTTCGTTTTTTTAAAAGAATAATCAATACTAGTGTTCCTCTGCGACGTCGTCCGTGTTATACCGATTCAAGTACTGATTGATTCGGGATTATGAGGCTTTGTAATTATGTACAGGTACATAATTCCGTATGCCAAATTGTTTTCGAATTTGTTCGATCATTTTTGCGTAAATTGAGTACCCAAGGAATATTACCAACTTTCAAGTACTTATGTTTAGCGGTTTTGGCTGTGTTTTGGCTTTCAGTCAGTCAGTGAGCAATTCTGCCCTCATAAGCCAAAAGGCGGTATCTCAAATTCAATAGCCAGAGCAGATTCAATCCTTTCCCGCTAGTAATGAGGTTGCTCTTGCTTTAGGAGTTCTATCTGAGATACCGCTATTTGTCTTAGCTCCGGGCTTGGTATGGTTGCGTCTATATCGCGTGTCAAATGTGGATAAAGCATCTGTCACTGTCGTACTTATTTACGTTTCGAAAGGTGACGGATGCCTTATATAAACTTTGTCACGTGATAGCAGCTATGTTAGGGCCCCAGGGCAGCATTCACGGAAGAGTTTTATACGTATACTAGAGGACGCCCGCGACTTCGTACGCGTAGGATTAGTTTCCCGCTACTCCCCCCATTTTTTCCCGTTGGAGGCCGATTTTCGGAAAATCCTTTCTTAGTGCTCACTTACATAATGAAAGGAACCCCTGTACCTTTCAAGTTTCTAGATTCAGTAGTTTCGGCTGTGCGTTGATACATCAGTCAGTCAGTTTAGCCTTTTATATATATAGAAGATAAAACTATCTGATGCCCGCGACTCCGTCCGCGTAAGTCGTTTATCGTTCTTCTCTCGAAAGCTATACAATTTTACGGGATAAAAACACCTTATGTCCTTCCCTGGGGTTCAAGCTGTGTTCATACAAAAATTCAGCAGTCTAGCCATAAAATCGTAACAAACACAAAACCTAGTTACTCACACATTTATAAGATTATTATAGTATGAAATGTAAATTTTGGCTGCTATTACAATATTACCAGACATATTGCCGTATATCTCAAAACTTCACTACATGTCACGCACAATAGAACCCAAATAAACACGTCACACGAAAATAGACGCAAGATACACTGACACCTAAAGCACTAAAGGAGGAATGTTTCTAAAGCCGTTGTTCTTTTCTCGAAAAGGTCGTCTACAAATAGGCACTTTGCTACAACGCCGCGGGAGCGAAGGCTGGGTACTCAATAGCCTGGTAGTAATTTGTGGCGCTTCGAAGACGTTATACAATCGTGTGATAAATGGATATCTATTTACTTCTACTTAAGTGACCGTTAGTTTACTGTTATCCTCTTTTTACGCAGAATTTCATTATTATCTAATACTAATCCTCTGATGCGAGTAAATTTTTGAGAATTCAACACTCGAAAATGTTTTTTTTATGGCATGAAGTATACAGGCCACTTTTGCATTCTCAATACTACAATCTTAAGACTGCAGTCCTAAGACTTCAAATGCGTTGCCAACCCTAAGGACTAATATGGAATGCCTCTATGCTATTAACTTTACCGGTTTGGTGCTGTCATTCGAAAATGAATGTGAAACGGTAAAATTTTATTTTTTCAATTCTTGGTTGTGGCGTTCCTTCGCATGCGATTTATTTTCTAGCTTCGAGCAGTCGCTGCTGAAAAATCGACCCGGTGGACATAGATCTATTGTACGCCATTGTGAGCACGATCCGCGGTCATTCTCATCCAGTTTTTTTCACCGGCATCTCTGCAACCGTCTTCCACCTAATGGAGCGGTGTATCTTCTTGACATAGTATAAAACAAAGTCGGTTCCCGCCATCTGTGCCTCTGTATGTACGCTTAGATCTTTCAAAATACGCAACTGATTTTAATGCTGTTTACATCAATAGATACGAGTAGAGCGATTCAAGAGAAAGGTTTTAATGCATAATAAAATCTGGTTTATGTACTGGTGTTACAGAAAACTCATAAAAACCGAAGCAAAGCGAGATCCGATCGCTAGTTCTCTTATAATATAATTAATAGTTTACCTATATGTTAGAGAATCCTTCCAAATAAGTAATTATAGTGTTTTCTATACACGACGTCCCGTCCCACTAAGGGCCTAGTTCACCAACCAATTTAACAGACGTTTAAGTCTTAATCAGCTGTTAGTCAATACATTTGACAACCGTTAAACTGCTAACCGTCCGTTTAATTGTTGGTGAACTCGGCCCTAAGTGCTGTGTTCACCAACAAATAAACGGGCGGTTAGCGGTTTGACGGTTGTCAAATGTATTGACTAACAGCTGATTAAGACTTAACCGTCTATTAAATTGGTTGGTGAACAGGGCCCTTAGACTTCATTTCCATACATTGACGCAACCGTGCAACGTCAACTATAAGAAGGTAAAATTAGATAAACAAATTTGATTCTGGTTCTTGTTTTGCAATGAAACTATAAAGGAATTAGATTTAACTAGCGGCCCACCAGCGGCTTCGCCTCCATTGCAAACTCCCAACTTTCCTGTCCATTCGGTTTATCCATTTTGGTGTAGTCGTTTGATCGTTAGGAAGTTAGGCGCGAACATACATTTCGGCGATTCATTTTTGTTTATAAAATATTAAATATGTTGACCTATATTTATCCATCTATTAGCCTGAGGAAAGTTGCAAATAAGCATATAGATATATTATACTCGTAGCGAAACATTTGAGTGAATGTTAAATTACTAATTTTCAACATAGACTCCAGTTTTACCTGCTCCAATTCTGCATTTCGCATCTACATTTATCACGACCGTATTCCAAGCTTTTCAGACTGAAAATATCAAGACGGATTACCTCTCGCGGCCGACAATGACAGTAATGCGATCTGCGACAATACGCCGCGATTTATCGCAGCCGCGTTAAATCACGCGTACGGGAATTGCGTGAAAAAGTATATGTGCAAGAGACCACACCGGGGAAAGTCTATGTCGTTACATTTTTGTAATGAAGCACTTTGTGACTTGTTTCTCTTTGAAACCCTGACGAAAAGAAGAGGGGTGTTGTTAGTTTATCTTCAGTAATTATGTGTCTGTTTATCTGTGTGTTCATCATAGCTCCCATGGATTGGCCGATTTCGACGTATTTTTTTCTAAAAGTGAGTTAGTTTAATCGAGATGGTCCTTAGCTAGGTTTTATAACAATCGGTAATACCGTTTAAGAGATATTTTAAGCTCTGAAAATGAAGACGGATCACTCCTTCCGGCCGACAATGACAGTAATTCGATCTGAGACATTACACCGCGATTTATCGCAGGCACGATTTATCACGCATACTTTTTCACGCCATTCCCAAAAATTGCGCGAAAAAGTTTGTTTGGGAGACCGCTGCTCGAAAGTTTACGTCGTTTTATGGAACAAAGAACTTTGTAACTTGTTTCTTTTTTTAGCTCGTTCCCCCCAAACGAGCCAGCTGATCGAAAATAATCACCGCGCTTCACACTTTTGAACAACGAAGGAGGCGTGAGCTGGATGAAAAACGTGACCAACTAGGGAACAGACTGCCTTCCGGTGTACACTACGTTTACAGTGGTAATGGTACTGACTTGTCCTCAGTGTTCCCGCACCTTCACCGGGTTTATAAGTATAATGAGAGCGAAACATCTGGGTAGTGATTCGCTCAAAAGCAAAGGTGAGCGAATGCAGGAGTGAATGTCCAAGCGGCGAGTTTAAGTAGTCCCGTCAGAGCGAGCAAAACACATTTTTTAGCGCGTGCATTCAAAATTGGGCAGCCTTATACGTTCGAGAAGCCATGCTGCCAAATTGAATACACGCGCTGAAATGTGTTTTGTTCGCTTTGACGGGACTACTTAAAGTCGCCGCTTGGACATTCACTTAAAAAAAATCATGACCGACGAACAACAAAGTCATCTTTTAATGGTCGGTACGGAACCTTAAAAATTTCGACATTAATAACCGAATATACTACAAAGCTCAATAGGTAGGTACACATTTTTCAGCATCCAAAAGCCTAGCTTTTAAAACTAAAACACCGGCCTCCATCCAGCAAAAGCTCTAAATCTCGCTCCAGTTTCACGGGGCTTTTGAAAGCTTACCGCAGCTTGGCCTCGGAGCTTAAATGCTAATTAGACGGTGACTGGCGTTGCCTGCGAAACCTTTTTGCTAATTAAGCATCAAAGCTTTTGTACCTAGCTGATGATAATAATGTGGGTTTGCGCTTTTTTAGCTATTTTGCCACGTTTTTGTTAGCTCGCTTTTTTGTCTGTATGTTTGATTGCAATCGGTTTTTAACTAACTTCACGATGAGGTAGAGATTTAAAACTTAAATAGAAAGCTAAGAACTGGATGACAGCCATAACACGCAATCCATTGAAAACGCGGGAAAAAAACAACGGTGTTGAGTAATTATTGCGGTTCGCTCGTACTATGAAACAAAATTAACAGAAAATGGAATAAAATAAATTTTAATAAAATAACAACAGGTACTTATTCTACTAAGCATGTCACAATCTATAAACAAATAACTAAAATGTCAGATTAGACGTAGGCTCGTTAATTACAGGAACTGCTTTGAAATACCAACGCAATCTAAATAATATATAATAACCAAAGGCAATATTGAAGATAAATACTATCAAGCGAAGTTAGATCAAAATGGTATGTACTTATAACCTAAACACTAATTACCAAAAGATAATTATAATAATATACTTTGAAGTTAAACCCCCTTACCCTACCACTTAAATATAGTAATTAATTAGCCCGTGAGAGACATGTAACCTAGACAAAACTTTTAATAAAAAACTGATGTTGTAAACTGTTGCCTACCCCTCTGGGAAACAGGCGTGATTTAATGTATGTATGTGTGTATGATGTTGTAAAAAGATTATACGCAAAATTGGCATTTAACGCTTGCACTATACCTGTCCAGGGCGGAAAGTTGAGATGGATTTCACTTTGTAAAAAAATGCCTTAGGGTGACGGCACCAATGATAGTCACTTTTAGCTGACAGGCACCAGTAATGGACACTTAACTCTTTTGATTTCGTACGGTCCTAAATTGATTGTTGCAAAACAAATGAATAACCCTTATCTTCTGTAAAATAAGAATCAAAATGTCCATCATTGGTCCTTGTCCATTACTAGTTCTGTCACTCTACTAACTTTATGGAAAAAGAGTTTATTGATTTGTGGCTGTTCTAGTACCCTAACCCACAGCCCACAGCAGCATCCCAAGCTCTAAATTTTCGGGTATTTGCCGCCCAACAAACATATAGGCGTCAATTAGAGCTTGTTTTAGAACTTAACGAGTTATAAAGGTTCTATATCAGTAACACTTACAACTTTTGGCGACATAAGAGCGTAGACAAGCAAAATGTATCACTTAAAGCTATACAACAGATTTATAAGGGCGATAGCAGGGTGAGCTTAAAGGTTAAAGACATAGAGCAGAGATTTTTAACACTATAATAGGGGCTAAGCATCTTATTTTATAGCTTTAAGTGAATCTTAACACTATAAGATCTAAATAAGAAGTAAGCATTGACTACAACCTCCCAAAGTGCTATGCAAGTGACAATAAGCTCTCGCCAAGAACCTAGAGTTCCACGACAGCATTAATTACCGCTAGAAGCTCTACAATGGTGCTTATAAAATCTTTTATAGCACCAAATGCCTAAAGAGGTATAAAACTCTCTTGTGTTACTTAAAGTCATATAGTAGAAATATTTTTCGCTATTATAGAACTTTTAGTACTTAACGTGACTTCTGTATAACCTTAGGTAGAGTCATTGATCTTAATACCACTTCTGTACCCCTTATTTGTTCACTTGTTGAAACATGGCGTTTAGATTACGAATTGATTTGACTAAGGGTAGAAAAACAAAAGGAAACACGGTTTAATTGAAGTATTGTGCTTCATTGTGTTCTAATACTACTTGCACGAAACACTTAAAACTAGAAAAGGTAACGTTTTATTAGATTATTATAAAAGTTTATGTCACTCCATATCTAATAAAATATTTCTTCTCACTAAATATAAAACAGACATAGGGCGCTTAAATTATTTGTTAATAATACATATACTCATTCACAGTGTACTTTCCTTCGCAGTAAAAAGTCAACTTTTTCCACTAATTGCAAAATGTATTTACTCGTTATCACCTTCACTATGTAGTTTGACTTTACAAATCCGCCATTCGATATTGGATCCGCCAAATATGACATGTTTTCATGTTGATGAAATAAAAAAAGTATCTTATTAGATGTTAAAAAATTCTACCTTTGTGGATCTATACTAGAGCTGAAAGAGTTAATAATCACCTATTTGCCACCCTCTTATCACTAAAAGATATAGTGAGCGACATTGTAGTTCTACTGTACCGCTTAAGGAGTTAGTATTCACTTGCTTGCAGCCCTCTTAGCTTCTAAAGAGTTAATAAGCGATATTGAACTCTATTGTACCACTAAAGGTGTTAATTTTCGCCTATTTACCACCTTTTTATCCCTTGTAGTTTCAGTTATCGCTATTATAACTCTCTTATAGCTTTATTATATCTCTTAATTCATTCCGTAACTCCGCTTTACCGCCATTAAACAACCTAAGGTGATATAAAAAGTGTGCCCAATTCGGGGGTATAGTAGAGTTATAGCGCGCTCTAACTCCAAATCGTAACACTTATTTATAACTTTAGGATCTGGTTAGCGCTCTAATAGATTTCCTATAACTCTTGTCTTAGCGCCTACGTGTTACTTGGGCGGGTATCCGCCTTTTTTTCCAGCCAATTCAGGTACAACCTTTTGCAAGGTACCCTTTCCCACTGATTAAATAGAGTTCTTTTTCGACGTTTCTTTATATTAACGACTCGTTCAAAGTAATAGCGTCCTATTAAATGAATCCTATTTAAATTCACAAGCCTTTTCCAATAAACCGGGAGCATTCAATTCCCAATGCGGACATTGAGATTTACTGCGCTTATTAACTGATTGAACGCTCAATTGTAAAGCGGAATTGAAACAAAATGTGGTTGGATACAAAGGATTTAGACTGTAAAATTATAGGATTATTCAGTGCTCACGTTACTTTGAAACTGTATTAGCAAATTCGAGAAACGAGCCTACTCTTGTCTATCATAGGCCGGTGGCGCACTAGGGATTCTTCTAGTATAGTAATCATACTAATATTATAAATGCGAAAGTTTGTGTGTGTGTGTTAGTTTGTTACTCCTCCACGCTGCAACGGCTGGACGGATTTGGGTGAAATTTTAAATGGAGATAGCTGTGACCCTGGATTAACACATGGGCTACTTTTCAGGAAAATAAAAGAGTTCCCAAGGGCATAGCGATAATTTAATTCTAAGCGGACGAAGTCACGGGAACCTAGTAATTAATTGCGAAAGTTAGTGTGTTAGTTTGTTACTCCTTCACGCTGCAACGGCTGGACAGATTTGGATGAACTTGAAATGGAGGTAGCTCACACCCTGGATTAATAGATAGGCTAATTGGGATTTTCATCCCGTAAAATTAAACAGTTCTCGAGGTAATAACCATAATCAAAATCAACGCGGACGAAGTCGTCGAAGCTAGTCTGTTATATTAATTAGATGTTTTTAAGATGATGTTAAAAGATAGCTGAAAGATGAAAGACCAATCTATCATAAACACTAACTAGAATTTTGATATTCAAAAAGCTCTGTGAGATATTCCGAGATAGATGAAAATTGTTACCTGCAACTCAGTACCTACCCTTACCATGAGACAAACTGTACTAGTGAGTCAAATACTCTGTCCCTCGCGCTCTATAAGAATTTTAAGAATACTGTGAAGGATAGAGCATTCGACTCGCTAGCGAGTACGGTAATTGTTACTCACGGTTTCCAATATATGCGTGGTTATGCACATGGGTTGCGGTGATTACTAACTATTAGGTAGGAGTAACTCACTTGCTATTGAGTTCTGACACGTTTCTATTTCATTTTATATTCATAGTTTTACACAATGCTAGATCAATAATTTGCATTGCAATAAGTAACTGTAATTTGTTTTATGAATGACTGCCTCACGACCATCAGAGTTCAGAGTTCAGCAATGGTCTCCTCTTGGGAAGTGCCGGTAGATTTTTTACGTGTAGAGGTGCACCCTGAATAAACGTATTTTATCTTTACCTTGTGGCTCTTTTTTTGAAACAATACAAATCCAATTTACTTAAACAAAGCGTCGGTTCAAACTTATTCACAAATATTGCGAACAACTATACTAAAGTTATCCCACGTATTACGCCATAATATAATTGAGTTGCATACGTAGGTAGTAGGTACACTGGCTCTCATCCCTTCACTGCTCACTGTTTACCCCGTACTGATTGTTGGATAACTGAATAAACTAAGTTTGGAGTTGGGCAGTTTCGCATGAGGGCTCATTTAAACTTCACCACTTGCCGGTAGCCGTTTTATGCTGTGAATACTGGCTTTTGCCGTCGTTCCGTTGATACATAAGACGAATTTAGGTACATGAACGAGTTTTTTGTAAACACCAAACACAACTTATTTTTTTCCATTTGGATTGTGGGTTTGATTTATTAAACATTTTTTTATACAATCTACTAATAGTTTAATCGATGTAGTTTGAATAATGAACCATTTTAAAATATTTTACAAGACACCTAAATATCTTAATAATAACTTAATCATACAAATCACATACTATAAACGAACGAATCTACTTGTTTTATTTTTGAGAAAGCATTATACATGAATTGACCATTATAAGCCATCTTGAACTCGTATATATAAAATCCCTCGCCTAACGGCTCGAGCGTTTCACTCATACTCATCTAAGAAGGCTCGTTTTACAATAATGTACTATGAATATTGTAAATACACAACTGGACTGGACTGGGCTGGACTAAGTTGAAATATCTTTACATTAGTCAAGCCACTATCCAGCGTTATTGAATTCCTATGCTAGATCGATAACAAATACTCTACCAAGATCTAAATTTTCTGCATTTTTTCAATCTTTTTCAACCAAGTCTTTTCCCAATGAAACATATTGAGTAAGTTAAGCAAAAGGTTTAATGTGTGCTCAAAGAACCCAGATAACAGATAACATAACAATGAAAATACACAAAAACTCAACAAAAAAAACCGCAAAGCACTCCATTTCATCAAATACGAGTAAATCTATACTTTTACCTCAAGACAACTCCCGAAGACACTTACGAAAGAACCAATTCCATCAATCAGCTACAAAAGTGAAATAAACAAAGCAATACGTATCGGGTCTCACAGACCCGGGAGCAGTAAAAGTCCAATACGGAGTAGTTAGGAACAGTGGATGAAAAAGAAAAACAAAATGTGCTTGTAGGCTTTTTGCACGTCTGTTTTTATTCCAGTTTGATTACAGCGCGAGGATTTTACCGCGTGGACATAGTTTCTTATATATCCTGCTGTATTTGTAGCAAGACAATATAAATATATTAGTTCAAGTCTAGTCATTAGGTATAAAATAAAGAAATTATTATTATTTAAAAAACAGAAGAGTGATACACTACTACACTGGTAAACATTTTAGCCTAATTTGTGCAAAATGTGGTTACAGAATTTTCATTTTTTTTTTAGATTTGTTGGTAATGATGTCGATTTTTTGATTCATAAACTTCGGAGATAATGTGGGGGGAACGGTCATTTTTTGTACATTTTTAGCTATAAATCAAAAGTACATCACAGAAAATAAAAAATAGTTTTGAAATGTGCAGATTAAGACCTGTCATATGACACTCCATTTGCTATAATCAAACCACTTTCATTTTTCAACCCCCCCCACTCTAGACCCCTTTTCAATTATTTATAAAATTAATTTAATATTTTTTATACTAAAAACAGATGCGGGCAAGCAAGTTATACAACTACGCCAAGTTTCAAGTTGATAGCATTTGTAGTTGCTCAGAAAACCTGCTGTGACATACAAACAGACAGACAGACAACGTACTCTCACCATAAGGGTTCCTTTTGTACCATTTTGGTACGGTACCCTAAAAACGATGGCAAAACATTATTTAAGTACTACAGCTGTAATTGTGTAAGCAGACTTATCGACTTATTATAATGAGAAAAAAACGTTAGTATTGCAATGGACTTACCAGTCTTCAACGATAGAAATGGAAAATATCTTTATTGGTTTTCGCTTATATTCTTATAAGTATTCTTTTAAGTAAAGATACACCTGTGCCAGGAGATCCCTGGACCCCTTGACTCCAGTAGTTTATTAATTGTGTTATTTCACGTCAAAATTGCAAAGCGGAGTATTTGTAATATTCGCGTTGAAGTACTTGAAAATATACAGTGTGTGACATCCATAAGAACATAAGTTTTAAGTAACGATAGCTTTAAGTGTTGTGAACTGTTTAAAGAAGGAATTAAGTTAATAGCTCCAATCAATTTAGTGTAATTCATTTTTAAAAGTCTATCGAGCAGTAATAATATAACATTAACTGCCGCACTCAGAGACGTCAATTTAATTTAATGCTTGATTAAAGTTGCTGCTGTCACTTTCTTTGCTACACCAATAGAATAAGACAACACGTCACAAAACAAGCATTAAATTTAATTGACGTCTCTGAGTGCGGCAGTTAGTATTTACAAGTTAATTGCAAGTTAATTGAGGAATAATTTAGCTATTTTTGATTTGCTGCGTGGCGAATTTGTTAGTATGACAAAAAAAGTATAAATAATGTTAAAAATACACATGTTTTGTATGTTAATTAGGATGCATTTTAACTGTTGTCAAAATATATGTTTGTATGGATGTCACACACTGTATACTTACGGCAACACTCAGTCAGTTAATGGCGAACTTGTGGAAAAACTTACCACCGTTATTTCGATTCGCCACTTTTTGAGATGCATTAGTTGTGCCTGACACGGCAGAGAAGTATATTGTCCACAAATTTCGGCAAGTTTTCCAGGAAAAAGCAATTGAATTAAATCGAATGATGTGAATCGAGTTTGGCCAAATAACAGGTTGGAGCAGCCTAATTCCCTGCAAATTGATGATTTATTAATGAACCTATTTTTGGAAAGAGACGCTTTTCTTAATTACTTGCTCTGTCTTCTTGGTTCCGACGTCTTAAATATTAATTACCTCTTACCTTTACGTCTCACAAGGATTAAGATATCTTTTTGTTTCCTGGCGTAAAAGGCATTTTACTCTGTGTGAAATGGCTATTTAATCCGCAAACAAAAAATGATAAATTCTTAATCACAGAAAACCATTCATTATTGTACGTAATTGAGATTTATTTAATATGTAATTATTGCTGGAATATTTTTGGTAAAAAAACGTCGATTATTCAAAAATATCCCATTTTTTTGACATGGACTTCACCTCAACTGCGTATACCGAGGTTTTGTTTAAACTAAAAAAAATATATAATGGTCTGAAATTAATATCATGTTGATAAAATACGAAACATGAATAATGTATTAAAAGTTGCATCAAAATGTCACAAACATAAAGTTCATTATGAAAGTCACGACTTTTAGAAGAACTTCTATAAGATTTTAAGTTCTAATTTAAACTTTTGTTTAACCTGACGCCAGGAATTAGAGTAAGTTATTATAACTTAAATTATCTTAAGAATTTTAAGATTTTTAATTAATAATAATATTGATGAAGTTTGAAAGTAGGAAGGTTGAGTAGTAGTGATAGAAAAAGTGGAAGGTTAGGTTGTCATGGTATGGCCATGTCATGAGGAGGGATGAAAGTCATAGGAGAAGAGTTTTGAATAAGAATCTAGAGGGTTATAAACCAAGAAGAGGAAGACCTAAAAAGAGATGGATGGATTGTATGAAGCGTGATATGAGAAAGATGGGAGTGAACGCTGAGATGACGGCTAATAGGGATGTCTGAAAGGAAAACAGATTCTGTGCCGACCCCAGATGATTGGGATAAGAGAAAGGATATCATGAATAATATTGCAGAACATAGGCGGCCTCTTAACCTATTTTTCCTAAACTTGGCCACACATACACAATAGATCATTGTTTTAAACAAGTAGCAACGCAAAAACATTATATAACATACAATCTCCAAAAACGTGTTAATGTTAAAACTCTTCAAAACTTCCCTTCAATTCTGAAAATAATTATCATCCTCGTATGGATACTGGAACTCTCAGAAGTGCACTTAATTCTGCGAGGCATCCGCGAGGTTACTTGGAGTAGCTTCAACATAACTTAGTTTCGAGGTTTCACCATTGCGCGAGTTTGTGGGAATCATGAGTTTGTTCTCAATATGTGAGTAGATTTTGTAGTAATTTCTGTCAATAATTATTAGAAATGGGCGAACGACGGATGCAAATTAGGTAGGTACGTCAAAATAATGTCGAACGATATCCGTAATATGGATATGACTACAATTGATTAAAAAAAAAAAGAGAACATCACTGCAAAAAAGGTATAGAATTTTATTAGTGAAGTAAATAATCATACTTTTTTCTTTATTAGGCATTTTGAGTACATTCATTTTATAGTTCACTATCTAGTTATATAGGAAAAATTACCTCTCCACATCTACAGACGTAAGACTGGCGTTTTCGTAAAGTGATACATTACATCAGTACTTTTAATAAAAGTCTTATCCATCTTGTCCTTTCGTCACCATATTGCATCCGTCGTCCGTCCATTAATTATTAGATAGATAAATACCCACGATATCCTCCTATGGCTCACCATACAACGAAATTTGTCATTGGAATATGAATCTATTGCGAATGAAATAAACTCAATTTTCGAATATGAAATTCTACTTAACTTCCTTTACAAGAATGGCCGTATTTTGTAATTTTTTTTGGTACAAGGGACCTCCTAAGGATATAATGGTGACACCTTTCAGAGCTGGGCCCGTATTATGGTCGCCTTTATCGCGGTGAATAAAGCATCCGTCACTGTCGCACTTACATAATGGTCAGAAGGTGAAAGATGTTTTATCTACGTTTATAGACATCGATAAACACGACCATAATAGGCCGGCTGATATTCTCTTCAACAGCCTAACCGATTTTCTTGAAACCTAGATAACAACCACTGCTAAAAAACCTGCTTTCAAATAAAAAAAACCGCATTCAAATCGGTTTACCCGTTTAAGAGCTACGGTGCCACGTTCAGACACATACATAAAAACACATAGCGATCAAACTTATTACATCCCTCTTTTTAGGTCGGGGGTTAAAAAAAATTTTTTTGAGACAAACTTTTTTTTAATTATTTTTATTACTATCAGACAAATTTTGCTACCTCAGACAAAACTTCAGACAAAATCTGTAGCAAGTGCAATCATATATCTAACGGGTTAAGATTGAATTTGACATACTGCCTATTGGCGTATGAGTGTAGTACAAATGTATGACTAATTTTCGTAACAAAATGAAAAGTTACCGGTTATTAATTAAAGTCATTAATAAAGTGTTTATTTAGGGACAAAAAATATTCAAGTTAATACAATATTAATAATGAAATACAAAACTAAAATTAAAATTATAAACTTAATTATATTTTAAAATTAAAAACCTATATCTAAAAAAGGGCCCTATTAGATACAGTTTTTTTTAAACTGCTCGACTTAACTTATGAATCCCTATTGGATCTACGTTAAGTACAGCGGATATCCTGTTATCCACCTTCCTACTCCAACTTTACTCTTAGAACATAATTATGTAATATTGTATTTTCAGCGGGTTTACATAAATTATATTCCAATTTTCAGCCCATTACAGTAGCGAAAGGCCTTTTTTGATTTGACCTGAAGGCTTATTGTCTAACGCACTCGCAATCGCAACTGGCTTCAAAGCAATTGTTTTCATTTTGTATGCAGAAAAGCCTTCGATTTTCAAAATGAAAACGATCGTGATTGCGAGTGCATTAGACAATAAGCCCTCTGGACAGACTGGCAAATGGTTATTACTTAAAAAGGTTATTACTTCTTGGTGTTTTTTTAGAGTGCGCTTCAATCAGTATAAAAACATTTTGTATAATTTCATTTAACTAACCACGAAAAGCATAATGAACGTTTAGCATAAAAGTCAATTGTATAATTTTATCTGGCATACGATCGAATAACATAACACTCATTTAGCATAACTGGTATTTTCTTGTTATTATGCATTTTAAATCAATTTCTTCAACTAGGTTAGGTTAGGTTAGAACTGTGACCACATTAATAGTAATGAAAGCAGTTAGAATTTTTAATTTTTTAATTTATAAAAATTATAGTTTTTGAAATTATGCATTTTGTTTTATGCATCATGACTATTATATCGATGATTTATTATGCAGATTGAAATTATGCGATTAGTGTTATGAAAAATGATCATAAGACCATTTGTTTTTATGCTAAACATTACACACCCGTTTTTTTATACTGGTAGGGAGCTGATGGAAGCAAGCGACACAGGAGGCCTATCTCCAGCAGTGGACATGGATGAAGGAGTTATAATATCTCCCCTTACCGGGATTTGAACCCAGGACCGCCAGCTTCGTGGGCAGGGTCACTACCAACTAGGCTAGCGCGTCGTCACAAGAACAATCGTTATCTGAAACCAGAATACTGATTCAAGACAATATCAACCTTTATAGAAAAAATAACTGTCTTTGCAACACTCATTTACATATTCCGAACACTGGGGACTTTTCCCAGAAGCCTAAATTATTTTACCAAAGGAAAATCAGAAATAATACTCGCAGAGACTCCCCGTAAAGATCCCTACGGCGATGTTAGAATCTCTCAAAATACGCCCGGGTAAAATAAATGTCAGAGCATGTTCCAGAGAACTGATATTAAATTCGTGCTCTGAGATCAAAGTTATGTCACAAGTTATTTTCGGGGATTTTCGGTGTCCTAATAAACGATGATGGGAGTTCTGTTGGCGTGTTGGTGAAAATATTACATACATACATAGATACGGGTGCGCTTCAATCAGTATAAAAACATTTTGTATAATTTCATTTAACTAACCACGAAAAGCATAATGAACGTTTAGCATAAAAACCAATTGTATAATTTTATCTGGCATACGATCGAATAACATAACACTCATTAAGTATAACTATCATTTTCTTGTTATTATGCATTTTAAGTCAATTTCTTCTAACTAGGTTAGGTTAGGTTAGAACTGTGACCACATTAATAGTAATGAAAGCAGTTAGAAATATTTATTTCATTATTTATTAAACATTATATTTTTTTAAATTATGCATTTCGTTTTATGCATCATGACTATTATATCGATGGTTTATTATGCAACTCGTGTTATAAAATGATCATTCGACCATTTGTTTTTATGCTAAACATTACACACCCCATACATACATACCTTCCCGCCTTTCTCCCAATGGGGTAGGCAGAGACTATGGAACGCCAGGTGCACCGGCCTAAACATACATCTCTCGCTTCCTCTACATTCATCAATCTCTTCATGCTCGTACTGTCACGAGATTAAATTTGGTACCTTAGGTCCAAAGTCAATCTGACATTTTACAACAACAAGGTTGAGTATCCTAAAAGTTACAAATGACTTAACATTTCTAATGACATTGACGACTTCAAGCACATTTTTCTTAAAATAGGTCCCAAATTATCGCTCGTGACCGTACGTCGGTTTCGGGTGGTTTTGGTGAAAATATTTAACTGAGCAATCTTAAATGAACCCTGAATGCTTTGTGTTTGCGAGTCATCCTTAAGAGGCTGTTAAGAAAAGCGAGGCTGGCAACATCACAGATTTTCGTTTTTATCGATGGAGTGATGTTGTCAAATGTAAATCTATTGTCTTTGCTTTTGGTGTATTTATAAATGTGTGAACGACAATATTTTTGTAATTGTAACTTGTATGTATATTGTACGTGTTGTATTTGTAACTTGGTCGAAGTTACGTATTTGAGCCTTTTGGGGTTGAAACTTCAGGGCCGTGGCAACCAGGAATCGTATTTTTAAAAATCTTTTAAAGCGCCTTGTCAACGCAACTCGTGACCAAAATTCAGGCCTGCACTTGGTTCAAAGATCAACGTGTGACTTGCTATTCAACGTGGCAATGCTGCCAGCATTTTGGGAAAAATACCCACCGTAGCGGTTTGTTAGATTAGTGTAGTTTTAAGTAAAATTGTAAGTCAGTTCGTTTGCTTATAATGTTTATTTTTCACTTGTGCCTAGATAATTTTTGAATGTAAATATTAAAAATATAAATATTTATAAATAATAAATAAATTGATATCCGTAACGTTGAAAGGATGACGATAATTATTACTCATTAATATTTTAGGGTACGTATTATATATAATAAATCATAATATTTTTTCGATGTATCGTTCGTTACACTGCTGAAAAAAGGATTTAAATATTATAGTGTCTACCTTTTATACCTAAAAATACCTTCAAAGGTTGGAGTTAAAATAATTACCATTTTTTCTAAAACAAACATTCCTAATTGGGCTTCCGGGAAGCCTTGATGTGATTGGTTACTTTTAGAAATGGTTTTTGTTGCTATAATAATATAGCATTAATTTGTGTTTTTATCCGGCTTTATAAAAATGAGGAAGTTCTCAATTATTCAGTTTTTTTTTTACATGACTGCCAGAAAATACGAGTGTAATAATTACACGACTGCCCTAAAAAACGAGTGTAATGTTTTCAGTGTTCATATATTTATGTATGTATCTTACGATTCTTTATTCCACCATAACTTCTAAACGCCTGAACCGATTTAAATGTGTGTGGTATCGTTAGAATCCTTTCACCATCCCGGGTAACAAAGGATACCTAAGCTGTTAAAATTGAAATAACAACTATGGCAAAATGCCTATTATTTATGTCGACAAAAAAAAGTTACATACAAATATAACTAGTAGCATTAATTAAAGGGTTTAATAACAATAACAAAAAATGCAGTCGGGTTTTAAAAGCTTTTGATTTAGTTATTTGGCATGTAGAAGCCAAATGAGCACACAGGCCACCTGATGGTAAGTGGGATATATGACCAATAGGCATTTACATTCTCAAGACTCCAATCTTAAGACTGCAATCTTTAGATCCTGCGTGGTCTATCCTGAGAAGATCTGAAAGTGAAGAGGTCAAGAAACTGACAAAAACAATCAAATGCACACTTGATGCCCAATCAATTAACGAAAAGAATAAACGGAAATTCAAGTGTGTAAAAAAGTAGGCATTTTAATTATCCTATAAAATATAATTATGTATCGTGGATCCATGTCTAGAAATTGAATAAGATTTAAGATATAAGATCACCTAAGTAACTGAAGTAAGGGAATTAGGTACTTAAAACAAAGATCACTCTGGGGTGTTATCTACAGCCCTCAGCAAAAATGCAATATCTACATTCTTAACCCAAGCAAAGTTAACTCTGTTCCGTTTGTGACTAGGTCACAATTTCTACAGGTGTTTTGTCTGAGATATCGCCATTAAGCATAGAAGAGCATAATTATACTCAGGTTTAACTCAATTTCTTTTGTCATGTTATCAAACGTTAACAATAGCTGTTATTTACTTGACAGTAATGGCGGTCGAGTTAAAAACAATGTTATAACAATACATATAAAGATAAATTAAAATAAAGCCCTACATTTACGAATTACTTAAGAAAAGCTTCAAATTGAAACTTCGACTTTCCTTAATTTCATCTTTGATCAAGTTTATTTTAAGTTAAGTTTTGAAGCTTGCAAGGAAAATTACAAGAACTCTATTATTCAGTAGTCTGCGACTTTTAATTTCTAGTCATACTTAATAAATAATTTTAGCTCCATCTGGGACACTTTCATTAAACTTCATGTTTCATATTGAATGACTTAAGTTCACTGTTAATAATTAAAATGAATTATGAAACGCTTAAGTTTATTAAGTTTAATATTCAAAGTGTTTTCTGGAAATATTTGGCAAATTATGTTAGTGAAACCAGTTAGTCAACTAGCAAGCAGGGCTGGTCATGTCTGTCGCAGAACCGACGAGAGGTGGAGAAGGAAGGTTCTCGAATAGAGACCACGCTTAGGCAAACGTAGTGTAGGACGCCGCCCGGCTAGATGGACCGATGACCTGAAGAAGGCAGCTGGCAGTGACTGGATGCAAAGGGCGGGAGATCGCGCGCTGTGGCGCTCCTTAGGGGAGGCCTATGTCCAGCAGTGGACTGCAACAGGCTGATATGATGATGATGAGTTACTCAACTTTGTGGTAGATATAAGATATAGATATATAACGGAACCCTATTAATATACCTCCACTGTCCGTCCGTCTGTCCGTCCTAATTTTAAACAGCTCTGTATCTTTTAAACCGTAAGAGATAGTGGTTTGTTTTTAGGATATGTTATTGCGGTGGATTTACTAACCAAATAAAAAAGTTAAAGAAAGTGAAATAATAAAGGGGGTATTTTTTTAACGTAATTTTTATTTCTGTTCTATAGTAAACACGGTAAACCATACAAGCGTCAAATTTGGTATGATTATAATACAAACTATAGTTATTATTTATTATAGTACAAATCCTGATTAAAAACAACAAATACTAAAAAATTGTCAAGTTTGAGTTGGACTAGCGCTGAATCGATTCGAAATAAAATTCAAATTGGAATACAATAATACCTAGTAGTAGGTACAAAACCCGATTCGCACTGGACCCGTTTTTTTATTACCATATTTATTTTTACCGTTAGTTTTTTTTAAATCAAGTTCCCCTTTAGGATGCTTAGTTAATTATAAAACTAGCATCCTTCGGTTTTTATTTCGAACTTTACAATCAACCAATTTTGCACAAAAGAAACACTTAAAATCCTTACTTGTATTATATGCAAAATTGTGTGTTTTTTTGGTGAATTCTGCACAGGGATCGGATAACCTAGCACTGTACGAAAAAAGAAACTCACAATTTCGCATTATAACGCTCTATAAAATCTGAAGAAGAAAGAAGAAGATTATGCTCCTTTTTATCCCAGAGAATAAAAAAGTTCCCGAGGCAGTATCGATAAGTGGTAAAGTCACGGGAAAAAGCTATTAAGGATAAAGATAAAGATAAAGAAACATTTATTCGCAACAATACAAAACTACATTCATAGATACAAAAAGAACAAGACAGAGAAATTGTTACGAAACGCTCCCAACTCAGCATTCGCTAGCCGTAAAGCCAGCACTGGTCTTCAGTTGGAACCGCTTGGTGAAGAGACGGAAAGTGACACACTTAACACAAAACAACATTGAGAGAAAAACAAGTACCTAACAATCATTCACATAATTATATACAACAAACATAGTTAGTATTTTATGCTATCCACTACGATTCGATTACGTCATCAAGTTATCAAATATCGTTTAAGAAGCAATGTTAAGGTTTCCGAATTAAACGGCTCTTTAGATGTATTAAATTAGTTTTATTAATCTCACGAAATTGTATTTAGTTATTTTTCATTGCGCAAACATTTCGAGATGACGAAATCACTTCAGCCCTACTTCTAAGGTTTCAGTAGTGTTGTAACTAATTTAGTGTAACGCTAAATTAGTTACAACACTACTGAAACCTTAGAAATTATGTTTTACCTAAACAATTTAAGCCCGCAATCAAGTTTCTTACCGAGCTGTCGTTACCTTGCTTATGCCTTGATCACACGTACCGAACAAATGGGCGAGACAGTGCTTTCGGTCGAGTACTCGGTGCGTATAAACATAGCGCCGAGTGCTCGGCCAAGCGCTCGGGAGAACGAAGCGGCGAGACAGTAGCTCGGCTCCCGTTCTATCTACTAGGCCGAGTGTCCACCCTCCCGCGTCCCCGCACTGCCACGCTCGCTTGTACTCGGCAGGTCTGAGGGCCCTGCCAAGATGCATTACGCTAACTAGCGTTTCTATTCGATTGGTTTAAGAATGAAACGAATAGAAACGCTAGTTAGCGCAATGCATCTTGACAGGGCCCTCTGAACCTGCACTGTCTCGCCACTCGGCCATCACGTCGCCATCGTTTTTACGATCCATCGTGTCCGAATCTCTCAATAGAACTGAACTGACTGTCCTAATTTCAAAACATGTGTGAACAGTTACTCGCTTACATCACTGTCTCGGCCGAGAAACATTATACTGTCTCGCCCGTTTGCTCGGTACGTGAGATCAAGGTATTATAAGTACTTGGTGCTGCTCTGGAGAACAACAAAAATTTGCTTTGGGTCTATTCCCACTAGTTCCATTGACAGTTCCATTGATAGAACTAGTGGGAATGTTTTTTTCCCAGTAGTTCCATTTTATTAAAAAATAATTTAGTCTAACTAAAACAGTTTATGAAAACATTGCATTCAATAATAATTTATAAAATAAAATATTCGTCATTTTATTAAAAAAATTAATATCATAAAATTACTGGGAAAAATCATTCCCACCAGTTCCATTATCTGACGTCCTTTGAATAATGGAACTCTCAATGGAACTACTGGGAATAGACGTATTTTACTATTTTAAGTTAAAAAACCGGCTAAGAGCGTATCGGGTCATTCGTAGATAAGGGTTACGTCACCTTTGCCAGTTTAAACAGAAAAACTCTATATCTCGAAAAAACGTAAGCTTTAGCGATCAATTTAAAGTAATTTGGAACTACCAAAATGGGAGACACATTGTTTAAAAAAAAAACTGGTGTTTGTACGAGGAAAAATACACAATTTTAGCTTTGTTGATAACTCCTGTGACACAGACAGACAGACATAAAGACAGATGGACATGGCAAAACTATAGTTTGCCTACGTAACCCTAAAAAACAATATGGTTTTAAAAACAAAGTAGATTAAAGGCTCTGAAGACAGTTAAAGATTAATGATCTTCCCAAATCTCATCTATAAGGGTGAGTCTGAGAAATACTGAATGGAAAATAAGGATCGATTCAAATACGTTAACACGGGAATACAGTGCAATTACTCTTGAAACGACCCTTCTCTTTCACTCACTCTAAAACGCTCTTATAGAATACTGAATAGAATACATGTTATAAGAAAACATTAAAATTCTGGCAACACATTATTGACAAGTAGCTTACAGGCTAACATACACAATAATATAAAACTTATTACGCGTCGTACTCGTGAATGGGTGCTGTCTGTAGGGTCCGGTCTGTTCACGCTTGCAACGACTGTTTTCCAGTTAGTTATTTAAGTTATCGTTCCTAAGGTAGAGACTTCATCGTCTTGTTCTCCTAGTCATTATTTTCAATTGAATGTTATTGACTTTACATTTCTAAGTAAGTAATTTATTTGTGCTAGTTTTAATAACACCGAGGTGACAGATAAGCGTTTTCCTGCTTTGTAGGGTAAATTGGCGTCATGGTTCCTGCTGGTAAGTTGCCATGAAATCGCTTGAACACGACCTCTTTCGGCTGGAAGTCAGGACACTCGAATACTCACATCTTATACCAATCTAATCGACTACCCAAACTCCAGTGACTTTTAAGAGCTATTGCACCGTACAGTCAAGACTTTAGGTCCAAAGTCAATCTGACATTCTACAACAATAAGGTTGAGTTAACTGTAAGTTACAAATGACTTGGCATTTCTAATGACATTGACGACTTCAAGCATATTTTTTCTGAAATGGGTCACAACTCACAAATTAACGTTCGTGACCATACAATCAACTAATTTGATTCCTAGGCCACTATCCATGGACTATCTTAACCCATTATAGGCTGAGTTGTTTGATAATTTAAATTTATTTAAAATTTTAATGTAGAGAACAACTTTAATAATGCCTACATTAATCAAATTTGACTAACAATAGCATTAGTTTCGAGAAAATATTATTCATGAACATTAATCATAATCCAAAGATACCTTCATCATCGGAATATTATCTAACGATATTGTAACAAATGTCATAGAGATGACTTGCAAGCACAACTTTTAGACTTTTTATTACAAGTGATCAAAGATTTATGTGGACTATTCTGGCTGGACCGACTTTCCCAAGAATGTTACCATTTTTATTACCTTGTTAGGTATTATAACACGACTCACGATTTTTTTGTGTTACCAAATAAAGTAGTTTAGGCAGTGGCGGAGAAAGAAAATATTAAACGAACTTTTAGCATAATCTCGCGACCAAGACTAAGGCACTAGTCCCACCGCCGGCGAGTGAGCTATGAACTATCGGCTATTTTCTTGTCTAATAAACGAACAAAAGATCATTGCTCCCGTGTAAGAGAGAGATATATATAGTTGAGCGAGTATAGCTCACTCGCTCAGCAATAAACTATAAATTTATATCTCTCTCTTTTATTTACACGGGAGCGATTATCTTTTGTTCGTTTCTTGGACAAGAAAATAGCCGATAGTTCATAGCTCACTCGCCGGCGGTGGGACCAGTGCCTTAGTCTTGGTCGCGAGTTTATATGCTAAGAGTTCGTTTAATATTTTCTTTCTCCACCACTGGGATTTATTCGGTCTCCAACACACACAGAATAGCGATGATACGCCACACAAACTTCACTAACACTCCTCTCTCAATCATTCTTTATAATGCAGAAAAGAAAGAAAAAAAAGGGTTGTTATAAGTTTGACCGCTATGTGTGTGTGTGTGTGTGTGTGTGTGTGTGTGTGTGTGTGTGTGTGTGTGTGTGTGTGTGTGTGTTTGTGTGTTTGTGGCACCGTAGTTCTTAAACGGGTGAACCGAACCGAAGCGGGGGTTCTTAGCTAGGTTAATGAAAATCAGTTTGGCCGTTTATTACCTCTGAAAGAAGGGGGGGTGTTTATCTATCTAATTCCGCCTACCTAGAGACCATCTTCGGGTGCCTACCATGTCCTTGAGAGCTCCACCTTATTTTGAATTTTCCTCTGGATCTACGACCGGAGATAGACAGATGGGATGCTATATGAATTCCATTGTGACACATTTTCACTGATGCAACTATTTCTAGTTTATTTACAGCTAAAGTTCAGGCAAATAACAGCTCTATCAACCGTTTATTAGATACAGAATGCTGTAGACACGTATTTTATATAAATGTCGAGGTAAGTGAAAGGTATGAACGCGAGTGAAATTTTGTTCAGGACAATAGAATTACATTTCCGAAGCGTCTCACCGGATTCTATTGACAGTTTATTCTTATTTGAGCACATTGTTTGGAGCTATTTCGGGACGGCTTATAGAAGAATACGTTTTAACAAGTGTTCAGTGGCATGACATGTTAAAGTAATTCTATTTTTATACAGTTTGCGTAGTCTTTAGCCGCGTAAAATTCATTTGTTGTTATTCCTTCAATAATTTGCCAAATTTTGAGATGAAAAGCGATACTGCATGTGTTAAATTTAGGTGTTATTTTCGAAGTAAGCCTGCTGAGAAAAGCCGTCAAATAACAAGCGAATTATCAAGTACTCAATTAAAATCTTTTTTCACTTATTATAATAATAATAATAATAATAAAGAACATTTATTCACAACAACACACGATTAAAGTAAAAATATATCGACTATAAATACCCACTTTTATAATGAGAAACTTCTATTAACTCGGCAGACCAACTAATTAGTCAACTAATTCATACAACCTTTTTTTTTACCAAATGTCGACTTTTTAATGGCAACAAAAACCTTAATTCGTCCTTGGAAAGAAATCCTTTTCATTTATTAATGCCAGTCAATCTGCGCGATTAGGGAGGAAGGGTACACGGTAATTCAATTAAAAACTTTGTTTAATCAGTTTTTAATCCGTTAACACCTTTTGACAACCCTTCTTCTACTTTGCTTCAAAGTTTAACCATAACCACTTGCAGGAAAAAGATAAACCTAGATATAGTTTTAAGTGATTACATTTACGGCCGAACCCTATATTCAAACCGCGGACAGATAAGGCTTACTTCGGGTTAAAATTTGACATTTGCCCATACAAAATGTGTCTCCGAAGTAAGCCTATCAATCATATAACATGCTAGTGGGGGAAATCCAAAATGAAAAATATGCAATTGCAAAAAAATCAAAATGGGAAACAATGCGATCGGAGAAAAATTCAAATGGGAAAAAATGCGACTGGAAAGTTACGACGCGGAATTAATCAGTTTGAGGAACCGATCTAAATATCCCTTTGGTATGTCTTGGGTTTTTATCTATTTTTATGGTAATTCATTAAGATGTAGATAAACAGTAAGTACGAAATTTTTTTTTCATTAATTTATGGTTTAAATATTTTATCTGGTTAAGATTAAGGCACAGAATATGTAAGTAATAGTACAAGTATTAATCTAATCAACATGGTATGGAACTGTCAGGGTTAAATTAAATCAAACTTCTTTTTGCAAGAAGCCCTAAGGCTAGACCTTGAAGTTTATATTGAGTCTATTCTAAATTTGCTAGACCTTGGTAAATTCAACAGTACCTATCTTTATACGTTTTGGCACTTCTATAAACGAATTCAAAGGCATTGAGTGGAATAAAGTTGTGAATTGTAAATAACGTGATTTATGTTTGAATTTCTATTGTTTTCTAAGGTTCATTGTTGAAATTTAACCGGAGATTTTAGGTCTGGTTAAAACTTTATCTTAACGCTTTAGTAAACGGCTATTATGTGAAAACAATAGAAATCTTACCGATCTATTCTATAATAATGAATTATAAGCGAAATCTCTAACAGTCAACGTTTGTTTCCAACTCTGTGAACTTTAGTTGAGAAATACTGTTTTCGTCAGCTAATTCATCATAATTTTGCTAAGCGTTAACCGAGAATGAATCGGCACTTTACCTTCAACGTAAAATAAAAGCAGAATGACTTAGCATTACTTGACTTAAAAGGATGTAAAAATGTAAATTATATTTAGGTTAAGGGCGTTTTCTCTAAAACGAGTATCCCAATTTAAGGACTGAATTAAGGAACTTTAAATTTGTCCATTTTGTGACGAAAATTAGGCATACATTGTGGCCGTCAATGTATAGCTAATTTTCGTCACAAAACTGACGAAGTTAAAGTTCCTTAATTTCAGTACTTAATTGGGGTACACGTTTTAGTAAAAACGCCCTTTTCTATCACTACATTTATTAGTTTTCATGAAAATCGGTTAGGCCGTTTAAGAAATATCAGCTCTGAAAGAAGGAGTCACTATTACATCGGGGTTTTTTATCTATCTAATAGTTATGTATACTTATGTCAACTGCGAGCAGAAAATGGCTGCGTTTCTCGCGTGACACAATGTGGATAAAGCATCCGTCACACTCGTACTTATAATACGTGTCAAAAAGTGACGGATGTTGGTGGAGTGGATCAACATCTAAAGTCCTTGATGGTACCAGGAATTCAACATGGGTCTGTCATACCCACGGAATAGAAAAAACAGTGGAAGTGGCATGAGCTTCGCTTAGTATCAGACCTGTTGTCGCCAATACTCAAACTATCATAAAAACAACACGCCACCATGGAAAATGTTTTTGGTGCGGCTATCGTTTTTACATTCCAAAATAGAACAATAAAGCATGCTTCTGGATTTATTTCCTATTTTAGAAATATCGAAATATTGAAATATCGAAATAAGCGATCTCGGCAAAGGTATGGTAGGTTATGCGGAATTCCGCATAACCGAGCCACACGTTACACGCCCACTTGCCACTTCTACTGCTTTTTCTGTTCTGTGGTCATACCCAACCAAAAACAAACTCGTCTATTTGAGGGACTTTTGTTTATCTTTTTGTTCGATGCTTTGGTTGGCCAAAGGAAATCTTTCCTTATCCACGCCACTGCCCGCCGTGTTAACAGTCCCAATCGCGTTGATAAAGGACCCATTACATTAGCGGTAATTAACGCAGTAGGCGGTTATCTTGCGCTTAGGATAATGGCCTTTACATTAATAGGGAGGTATAGAAGAAGGACTGTTAAGACTGTTTAATAATTCAATAGCGGGAACTGAAAATAGAGACTTTTTATAGAATGTAGACCGTGTAACCTTGTGGTGCCGGGTGTAGAATGTTGCCACTCCATGTCTTCCCGTGGATGTCGTAAGAGACGACTAAGGGACTAAAGGCTGGGTAGTGCTGTTAGGCGATGGGTTTGCAACCTGTCACTAATACACTGGATAACATCTTAGCCTGGTTGTGCAAAATGTGGTCACAGAATTATCAACAAGTTTTTGGAGTTGTTGGTGAGTCTGTGGCTCTGCCTACCCCACTCTGGAAATGAAGGCGTGAGTTTATGTTGTTGTATGTATAGAATGTAGAAAAAACAGGTATTGAAAAATGTACTTACAGTCAAGTTATAAAAATGGCGATGACGCAATTAGCCTTTGTTAGTGACCTTGCCTGCGAAGCTAGCGGTCTGGGGACCAATTCCCGATACGGCCCAATATTGGAATGTGGCGCGCGTATTTATTACCAGGGATCGGAAATTCGGATCGATATTTACCTAAACTTTCGCGGCGGCGTTGTTGTTTAGTTGTATGGAGGCGGACTCAATCATATAATTCATTAATAAAACTCCCGGGATTTCTAAATAAATAATTTACGCGAGCATAAATTCATAATTAAGTATTTTATATTAACTATTTGAAGTTATTTTCCATGTATAGATTTACCAAATGTTATTTAATTTACCTGTAACTCATTGACCTAACGAATTTATTAGAGCAAAACGGAACGTTTTATCCTACATGTAAAATAATTAGTATTATTAACGTTTTGTAGAATCACGGAATCCCAGAACTGATATTATTAAAATAATATTTTTAAGAAGCCGACGCCATGTTCGCCTATCTTTTTCCGGGATTTTGCCAACTTTAGGTAAATATCGATCCGAATTTCCGATCCCTGTTTATTACTGATTCTTGTAGGCGATTATAATCGGTGTCTAGTATCCATTGTACAGACCTTGAAATTATTTTAAAAAAGATTCAAATGTTGCAAAACAAATTGTCAATCTAATACCCCTTCCATCCTCAGTCGAGTAAAGATAAAAGATAAAGATTAATATGATTATTCAGTAAGTAGGCCGCACAATTAAAAACAGTGGAAATGGCATGAGCTTCGCTTAGTATCAGACCTGTTGTCGCCAATACTCAAACTATCATACAAACAACACGCTACCATGGATTTTTTTTTTGGTGCAGCTATCATTTTGACACTCCAAAATAGCACAATAAGGCATGCTTCTGGATTTATTTCCTATTACAGAAAAATAGAAATAAGCGATCGCAACAAAAGTATGGTAGGTTATGCGGAACTCCGCATAACTATGCCACACGTTACACGCCCACTTGACACTTCTAATGTTTTTTCTGTTCTGTGATTTTGACACATCAAAATCTACCAGCGCTTCCCAAGAGGAGACCACTGCTAAGAACAGGGACCGGAAAACCCGTTCGTTTGCTTAAGCCATTCGAATCGATATCCCCTTCATACGATAACCCAAACGTTTCGGTAAGCCTTTCATCGGCTTAGCCGTTCATTACGATAGCCCGTTCAAGCTGGGTAACCCGATCCGTAACAACCGGTAACCACTTACCGAATCAGAGGGCCCTGCCAAGATGCATTGCGCTAACTAACGTTTCTATTCGTTTCATTTTTAAACCAGTCGCGTCACTGATAGATCACGTGACTTTTCGTATCACGTCATCTACCAGTGACGCGATTGGTTTAAAAACGAATCGAATAGAAACGCTAGTTAGCGCAATGCATCTTGGCAGGGCCCTCAGATAGGTTTTCGAACTAACCGCTTATCGTTCGGGTTACGGTAACCCGTTCCATCCCCTCTTTTCTCGCACCGCACGTGACGTGGTATCTTGACAGGTTCAATCAGCGCAACAAGGGGTAACCCTTTCGCGGCTTATTGATACCGGTAAGCGGTAAGCCGAATTAATTCAATCGAAGCGATAGCCTTTATAGCGGGTAAGCTGATTAGAGGGTTACCGAAACAGGGGGGTTTTTAAAAACCCGTTCCAAAACCCAGGTTACGGTAAGCGGGTCCGATCACTGGCTAAAAAGTGTCGCAAGAAACTAAAAACTGAACACTCCCAATAAATTATACTGATACCCTACTAATGGACAACTCGTTTAACCTACTAATGGAGAGAATGCAGGCTTTTCCGGTAAGGTGATACTTCCCTGAGGGTCACTGTAATTGAAACTATGCTACTGAAAGGTTTTATTGGGGAAAGAGAAAGAATATTGACAGTTAGCTATGCGCTAGCGAGGTTTTCACGTGACTTTTTTATTGTGTTCCGTACAAAAAGACAAAATGGGACACCGTTTAATTGCTGTCACTCTGTCTGTTTGTTTGTCACGGGTGTTGCTCGTAAAAGGAATAAGTTACGGGCACATGTTACTAGTTTCTAACTGGTTTTTTTTTATTTATTTCACAGCGCTCTTAGTAAGTACCTTAATTTAACCTTAATGTCTTCTTATTAGCACTACAATAAACAGGATAACTAGTATACTTAAATATAAGCCGCTTCGTTGACAATACCGTAATTTATTAAATATGTATATAGACAGACAGACAGACGGACAGACGGACAGCGGAGTCTTAGTAATAGGGTCCCGTTTTTACCCTATGAGTACGGAACCCTAATAAAAAGCAAACTTAAAAAAAAAGCAAACTTAAAATAGGTAATAAAATAGATCGATATAACCATAGTACTGTAAAATCTCTGCTCAAGCAAAATTAATTTATTAACTTCTTAAGATCAAATTAACGCCGAAGATTATCTTACAGAGGCTATTTTAAATTTAGGTGCAGAGAATCTTTAATTACAAAGGAGCAAGACAAGATTGAATCTCTCACTTATAATAGAAGGCTCATAGAGAGAAAGAGCGAGAGTGTGTACCAGGATCACGTGTTGATTTCGGTCCTTTGGTGCTGGTATTGAAACAGCCTTGTGTAAATAGTAAGACAGGCAGTTGACAATGTGCAATAGGGCGTAAATATGCAGCTGCTTTCTTTAATTTGTTTCCTTTACTTTTGAAATGGGTCAATTAATAATTAGAAATATGAAAAGTCGAGAGCTAGTCACCAGTCTTGATTTTTTTATAACAAGATGCAAACGAGTACACTGAAGAACTGATGATAAGGTCATGGCTAGTGACTAGTCCACGATGTATAAAATTATAACCTAGCTTCTCCCCGCGACTTCGTCTGCGTCGATTTCGAATATCGTTATTCCCTAGATACCACCCTATCATTTTATTGGTGAAAACCGTATTAAAATTATACAAACGGTGGAGAAGCGACATTGTTTTATACCATGTAAAAGATTGGTAGGGAGTGAAAGCAAAAGGGCAAAAGCGTATCAACACTCAAAATCAATTAATAAACTTTCTCGCAACTCATCTCTGTTTTCTTCACCTTCAGATTAATGGCGCGATATTTCCCGCGCGGGATCGGAATTCGAGATTTAAAATCGCTCTGTTTTAATATCGAGCGATATTGCGTGAACTTTGTCTTGATTACGTAATGCACGCGGTATTTTTTATTTGCGGTGTTGTTCAATCACGGGAATCGAAAGCATTACTTTTCAGGAGACTTACTTAACGGTTTTTAGGGTTCCGTACCCAAAGGGTAAAAACGGGACCCTATTACTAAGACCCCGCTGTCCGTCTGTCTGTCTGTCACCAGGCTGTATCTCATGAACCGTTATAACCGGTTTTTAGCAATTAATTTTTGGTCACACCAAATTATCATATCACTACATTGACTACGGAATGGACCTTGTTTTTTAGTCACTTGTTAGTCACTAGTGACTAGTGTGATACGAGTCAGGGTGTGACGACGAGTGTAGTGAAAAGAAGCAGGTTGTCTCACGCACGTACGAGGGGTGATCAATAAGTTTTGAGAATCAGTATAAACCATCCACTTAATGATATTCTTTTAATATGGAATGTACCACGACACTAATCAAACTTAAATTAAAGAAAAAAAATGTATACATTATTCATTTGTTTTTCTAAACAAAAAACATCTGTATGAACAATTTTACAAGACGGCAAAAATAAGAGTTCGTTTTGTAATAATTTGGAGCGGTGCGTGTGGAGATTGTTCTTTTACACTAATAAAAAATATTGTTATTAAAAATGAAACCTTGATTTATCATTATGATTCAAAGGATTAATAAGTTATCATTGCAGTGAATTTTTTTATCTCCACTCTGTAACCAAAATTTAGGGTGGCTTTTTCGGCCTACAAATAAATAAATAATGTGACATTAGTTTTTAGCAATTGAGTTTAAATAATCTAGGAGAGTTACAGAACATTATTCTATCATAGTTATGGGAAAATAATAAAAATAAGATGAAGAAAAAAAAAACGAATTTGCGCCAGGAATTGTGCTTCAGAGCCTTCTAATTGACAAGGGGGCTGCTCATCGACCAAAGATCAGAACTGATAACCGCTGTCCCCGTTATTTAGCCCTAACTTTCGACTACTACTTCTCATTCACTAATGTTCAAAAACAACTATATAATAATCACGAGCTGGTGATGACTTAGGGAAGGTAAAAATTTTGACCATTTAGACCTGCAAAAGTAAAATTATTTTTATAGTGGCAAAATAAAACAATTGAATGACGTTAATAAGTGTTTGGAAATATACAAAGTGTGCTTATTCCAACTTAAATATAACGATTTATATATTTCCCATTTTTAATACCGATTATCAAAACTTATGGATCACCCCTCGTACTTTAACTGCACTATTAGTAACTATTGGTTGATTAAGGGCAACATGTAGCAAAAAGATTAATCTAGATTTCGTTTTTAATCTAGATTAAAAGCTACAGATTCACTTAGAAATAACAATTTGTCAAATTTAAGAATATTTTAAATTTAGCACACCATTTCATTCGCACACCATAAAGCTTTCATTTTTTTTAAAATAAATAATCGGGAATGTCACCAGCGGGCCTAGTATGGTTGCGTCTATATCGCGTGTCAAATGTGGATAAAGCATCCGTCACTCTTGTTCTTATTTACGTGTCAGAAAGAGACGGATGCCCTATCCAAACTTTGTCACGCGATAAACGCAGCCATATTAGGGTCCCAGGTATCTTTATACTTAATGCTGCCCTCATAAGCAAATAGGCAGTATCTCACACTCAATAGCCAAAGCAGATTCAATCCTCTCTCGTTAATAATAAGGTTGCATTTGCTACAGGAGTTTTGTATGAGATACTGCTATTTGTCTTATCAGGGCAAAATGTCTGATAAACAGGGCTCGGACAAGTCATCGCAAAAACTGATATGAACATGGGACAAGACTATTATAGAGTCGCGACTTAAGATTATTATTTATTATTATCTAAAGCTGATATATTATTATCGTAATTTATAATTTAACATTTGACCTTTTTAGTCGCATATCTGTCATGGATTTGTCAAAGTGGCATGCTTCAAACAGTTTTGTGGTGACAAATTAAACTAATACAATTATTTGCTTAATTATGGTTATATCTAAATATTTTAAATATGGTGTAAATAAATAAATTTTGGGTTGCAGTAATAAATGTCATTGAAAAATATAATTAAATAATATTGTACATAATGCGATTCTATTGATCTTGTTCTATTGCCGTCTTGCGATTGTTTTGCGATGACTTGTCCGAGCCCTGCTGATAAACAAAACTGTGTTCTAGGTTAATCTCAAGATAATTGATGGATTGAACTTTGTACGAGTATCCTTGAAAGTTGTCCCTAACGGACCCTCGGTCACATTAAGCTGCGACAGCTTGGCTCTCTCCCTTGGCTCATTCGCTGCTGAACAAGCCAACTAAGCGACATTTTTTTTTCAAATTCAAATTACAAATTTAATTTATTTCAAGCAATTAAAGGCTCATAAGTTCATTATTTGCAAAAATCATTAATAAAAATAAAATAAAAAAAAACAATTATTTCTAACGATGTTGCAATGTGAATGCACTAAATATGCGTGCGTAACATCACACACTTTCCCACGCCAGTCGGGTCATACGCACTCGAAAAAAACAAAAGTTGCCTCTCCTGTGGTCATTAGTTAAAGGCTTGTGTGCATATGAGTTATGTTTTTATCTGATAGGACTAAAGTAGACCTTACGCCGTTTATGCGGATATGGGTTAAGTTAGAAAATTAGGCTTGCAAAACGTTAACTTTGGGTATGTCCACAGGAAAGACGCTAACCTAAATCTGCGTATGACCCAGTCCTAACATGCCTGTCGCAGCAGTGCATGATAAATGATAAATATGGACAGTCGAGTCTGTCCGCAATCATCGCCAAGACGACGTTGGCGTTTCTGGTTTGACTTGATTATTAAATAAAATAAAATCGGTCAATTCCGAGTCGGACGGGTGCACCGATGGTTATATTATATACTCATTTTGTTATGAACTTTATTTTCTCTGCGATATGTCAGAATTTACGCTAGTTCAAATGGACCTTCCATTTGAACTAGCGTAAATTCTGACATATTTTGACTTCACTTGATTATCTTTACATCAGGAATTTGTCAGATTTTCTGGTCCATAAACTTTGGAGATAAGGGGGACGGTCATCAAAACGTACGTCATGGAAAACTATAAAAAAAATAGTTTTGAAATGTGCAGATTGAGCCTTTTTATGTGACACCCCGTTTGCTTTAATCAAATTACTTAAATTTTTCAACCTCCTATTCCTTCTAGACCCCATTTCAAAAATTTAGAAAAAGGTATCTCTTTTTTTTACTTATACAAATTCAGGTAAGCAATTTATACCACTGTGCCAAATCTCATTTTGATATCTTTAATAGTGTCAGAGAAAAACAGCTGTGACATACAGACAGACAGACACCGAAGTCTAACCATAAGGGTTCTTTTTTTACCATTTGGTACGGAACCCTAAAAAAAGGATAATCTCAGACAAATTGACCTAGTCCCAAACTAAGATCTGGGCTTGTACTATAAGTACTAGACAACGATAAATATACTTTATCTACATCCATATCATAATTTCAATATAATAATATTATGTTCAGAAGCGATAAGCAAATGCCCTACATTATGTTACCTGTATCTGTGGTTGCACTGTAATGTTAACATTAAAGTATAACATGTCAATAAAGTATCAGTTATCGCTGTAGTTGAATCTTAATGTTCACTTGACAGTATAAGTGACCTGCACTTTAATGTGAACATTAAGATGCATGTACATTAAGATGCAGGGTAACGACGGATACAGGTTTCTCACATATTGTAGAAAACTTATGATATGTATGTAGATAAAGTTATGTATGCGACTGTACGCATAATTAGGCATATAATGCCTCTCATTATGCACCAGTCACATAAATAACTAATTATCCATAGATAGAAATCTATACTTACATAAATACATACAAAAGTCGCGTATGTGAATTCTATAAATTTTAACAAGTTTTCTACAGAGCCTCTATTCCACGTTGCATTTTTGACGACGCGTTGGCCTAGTTGGTAGTGACCCTGCCTACGAAGCTAGCGGTCCTGGGTTCAAATCCCGGTAAGGGTAGATAGTTGTGTGATGACCGCGTGTCAGATATTTTTTGGGCCCAATGATGGATTATTGCTGGTGACTGTACTACTTATAAGGCTGACTGTACATTTTCGACACATTTAATAAAACTTTTATTTCCAGACCGTGCTTGACCGTGGACCGACAGACTCCCCATGAAGCGCAAACTATGCACTACACCCTCATTTAACTTCAACTGCGAGGACGATATGGAGGAGCTGAACGTTGTAAGTTTTTGAACGAACACACACACACACACACACACACACACACACACACACACACACACACACACACACACACACACACACACACGCGCGCGCAAGGCTTTTTGTGCATTTTGCGTGTTTCGCATTATGCGTTGTATACATTTTGCGTATTGTTCATTTTACCAATGTCAATGTTTTGCGTGTAGTGTACATTTTGTGTTTTGTGCATTTTGCTCCTAAGCGTATGGCCTAGGGTCACTCTATCAAGTTTCAGTCACTGAAAAGGCCAAAGATTATAATATATTCCTTACGGCAAATTTTATTAGTACATAACATAATACTCCTTCAGGGCCTCTTAGACTAGACATAAAAATAGCATAAGTTGAATATTGTCTTATTTTCATTTCAGTTCTAGTGCAAGAAGCACAATTTTGTTGTCTTTTTCTCTTGAAAGTTAAAGTGAGACAGCAGTCAACTTCTGTATTTTTTTTGCTAATCCAAACCTGGCTTTACGCAAGTATAAAATTCACAGAATGCATCTGTCTGCATACATAAGACTCTATTCCACTTTTTTTGTTAGTTCTTATTCACTTGACATTAACATAAGTTAGCAAGATGGGCTAATACAAATTAGAATAGAGCCCCTGTACATTCGTAATATAAATAAATAAAACCACTTCTTAGTTTGACACAATATAATAAACATTATTTTTATGTGTTAAAAATATAAGTAATAATTAATTAAAACATTGTTAATATTTACATTTGAGTACTAAATAAATAAGGCTATTCCATAGCCAAGTTTATTTAAACTATAATTTAAATAAAATATTCCATGATCGAGTTCATAATGAATGATTTAAACCAGAATTCGACACTATAGTCAACATTCAATAGCATTCGAGATACAATAAAATTATAATAAATAGTTACGTACATATTATGTAAGTAATAATGAAATACCTAGAGTTCTACGACCAACGAGATTTGTTTAAAGTAAGAGCCTGTTTCACAATCGTCAAGTAAATTCATGTGCCAGTTAAAGTTAGCTCTCTCCTTGTCTATGTTCAAGTGTAAGAAAAGGAAAGGGCTAAATTTATGTGTCAGATACGCGTTACTTGACGATTGTGAAACAGGCCCTAAATCACTTTAGAATTCGTACAAATTACATTTAACTATTTCTCTTGATAAAAATTAACATATAAGGAAACTAAATAGCACGGCCCAACGCCCAACGTTATGCAAATTATGTTATCGGGGTCCTATAATATTGTGGTCGTGTTAATCGATGTGGGTAAAGGTTGGCTCAGACATAACCGCTCGACACCGGATCGGCATCTCCTCAACCCGAGCCGTTCAGTATTCTTTGTATAAAACCCTCAACTGCAACGCAAACTAATCAGCACCGAAACGGCGAGGGCCTTATATAAATGAGGCGAGGCGGTGCCGATCCATTGCTGAACGGTTATGTCTGCAGAAACCTTAAACATGGAAAAAACATCTGTCTTTTTTTGACCAGTGCGTAAGTGCGAAAGTGACGGATGCTTTATCCACCGCGATAAAGGCGACCATAATACGGGCCGTGAAGGTTTTAGACCTTTTCTTCGTTCTCAGGTTCATCATCGTCTTTCTCAACAACCACTGGGGCCGCAACCTCGACCTTTGGCCGCGGCGTCAGTTTTTCCCTTTCTAACCTTCTTTTATGCAATTTGATGTAATCATCATTGAGATTTAACGATTGTCTTCTTTCTTTCCCTTCAGCTAATGTTGCTTCCCATGAAAACGCTACGTGGTAACGATTTTTTTCAACAGTCTTCATGGCATTTTTTTTTAAATACTCATAGTCATCCAAATACTCCTTCTTTAGAGTCACCAAGTCAGGAGATAAGTAACTCTTCTTCTCTTTAGCAATCTTTGTAATTGCCTCGGGAAAAAGAATAGCTACCGTATCGTTGAAAATAGTTTTTTGATTCTTCATTATTTCAAACATTCGTCTCTCTTTCTCCAAACGTTGTGCTTCTAACTCACGTAAAGGTTTTTCTTGTTCTAGAAGTTCTACTCTGTTTATTCTTTTCTTAACTGCAATCGTTCGCTCGATAAGCTTTTGTATAATCTTCTTCCACCTTTCTTCTGGCCCAATCACTCTCGTTTTTGCGATTCTTCGAGCTTCTGCTTCCTCTTCCAATCGCTTCTCCTCTTGTTCTCTAAGTCTTTGCCTTTCTTCCGTTTTTTCAACCAACAACGCACCCTCTTTTCTTTTTATTTCCAGTAAAATATGCGGATTGAGCTTCATCCAGGCGTCTTGCCAAGCAGTGAACGATTGCATTACTTTGAGCTCCCTTGCAATCATGTTTTCCATACGAGGTTTATAACCCTCGTTTTCTATCATAAATATTTCAGGAACTAAGAACATTCGGAAGGAACCATTAACGTCGCTTACTCCGATCATATTCTTCGCTAATGGCAATGTATGCAAGCTGATACCTGTTAACATGCTACCAGAGAGTGTTTGGACTGAAATAGGTTGGTCACTTCTAAGCAACAAATCCCACGTCTCAAGGTTTCCTTCTGAAGTTACTATAAATGCTAGGCTCGGTTTGTAGAGCGACCAAGCAGCATCCGTCAAACGAGATTGACGTTTTTTCCAAATCAACGGACGCTTCTTCAATTTGTCAGACCAAATTGCAAATATTTTACCACCAACAGTCATAGTTATTTCGGTTATGAATGGGTTAGGTTTAGTGCAGGTTACTATACCGTCGTGAATCTCACAATTAAATATTGTATCACAGTATTCTGAGTTAACCGCTTCTCCTGTATTGAATTCATGCCCTTCCCATGTACATTTTTTCACCTTTCCATGTTGAGAGCCGCAGTACAATATAGTTTTTAGGTCTTTCTCCTCTTCAGGAACTAACGAGCATGTAAAATATTTTCGGCCTAATCCGGTTATTGTTGGGTCAAAAGTATATTCAATGATAGGTGGATTCATGCCCATGCTCTGAAGCGTAAATACTTGCTGCTGACCGGCGACTCCAAGTATAAGTTTGTAGATTGGCGTGTAAGTGCGATCTAAAACTTTAAACGGAGAAAAGTCTAACATTAAACCGGACGGTCTCCTTAAAACTCGCTTGGATTTTTTAACCTTTTTTGTTTCTCCCCCCGACACATTCTCTACGTTCAAATTCCAAATCAATATTCTACCGTCATCACCGCCAGTGAAAAACAACATGGATTTCTTTTGATCTTTTATAAAATGTGCTTTTCCGGTTGGAGTTACGTTAAAATTGGGAGATAGCCAATTTATGGCGTTAACTGATCCGTAATGGCTATTTTGAAGATTGCTAAGAGCTGTAGAAGGTACTACTGCGTTATCTTGAATTGATTTCATCCAACCCATATGGACGTTCATTGCTATACGATATTTTTCCCTCTTTTCACTTAACACCGTAAGTTTCTCTACATTTATTAACTTATTTACTAAATCCCAAATCACTATTTGCCCGTTAATGCAACCACCGAGCAAAATATTTTCATTAAACGGGCAAAAGGAAAGAACTTTTACCTCACGTGGAGATTGTAGGTAAAGTTTTGGGATTAAGCTGTCAATGTGGCTCCAAATCATCACAGGATTCATACCGTAAACCGCTCTATAAATTGGGTCAGGCCGGGTGCTGAGTATTTTCATTACAGAGGGAGATGAATCAGCATAACATATAGCTACAATTCCAGTCCACATTGGGTGAAATACTGCGCTTGACACATACTTGTCTTTCGCTCTGACGTCTGTAAAACACACATATTCCTCAAATGTCATTGAGTCATAAACACCTGTTGTCTTTTGTGCTACTAGCTGCGGGTAGTCGTTGCCATATATATCCATAACAGTATTCAGCTCGACAATAGACTCCATATATGTACTTTTTTCGAGCATAAAACTATTCATTCTTTTTATGTAAGAAGTTCGCCTCATACGCAGCATTGCATTTTGATACGCTATTTTTCCAACGTCATCTACTTCCTCCTTGAAATCTTCATCAGACCCTTCATCGTCATCATCAATTTCATTACCTTCATCATCATATTTAACTTTTGCATCCCCACCGCCCTCAGTGTCTTCGGTTGGACCGAGTGCATCGGTAACTGTTTGCGTCCATTTATTTGACGGGTATTTTAGAACAGTTTGAGCATGTCTGCTTTCTTTGACTGGACAAGCTTGCGAAGCCGTGTCAATTCTACGTCTAAAAACATTATTAAACTTCTGCCTATATGGGGTCAGTTCTATATAGCCATCTCGGGTAGAAGCTGAGTCCCTAACTTTAAACCGGTCAATCTGATATTCTGGTGGAAACTTTGTCTTTATTTCCAGCTCCATCAGTGTCCGCGATGTTACGGGAATAAGCTGCTTGATCTCTACGTCGCTTCCTAAACTTTTCCACGGCCTTGGTTTCTTTTGCATAGCCTTTTCTAGTTTTTTCTCTTGTCTTCTTATAAATCTTTCTGATTGAGCTTTGCAATGATCTCTCGCTTCAACAGTACAACAAACATAGAACTCATCTGTGTCTTTAGACTCGTCAACAATGTACCCCATAAGAATTTCTGGTTCCTTGTACTCTTCTAAAACTTCTTTTAGAGGAAAAAACTCACTCAACTCTCCGCCGATCTCAATAGTTTCCATGATTTTGTCTGTGCTTATAAGTTTCCAGGGGTACTGCGGGGTTATATTCAAACCGATTACCATCTCTATTTGGATCATAGTTTCTTCACCGAGGGTCACAATATGAACACCTTCCACGTCATATTTGGGTATGAACCGTTTCCGCCGAGGCTGTGGCGATAGGAGGCCGCGAGAGACAGACGTATGTACGTTGGACATTTTCTCTTCGTCCGTGTGCACTGAAACCAATTATTTTTTCAGTTAAAAAAATATAATAAATATTTGCTTTCATTTATGTCAATGACAACTTTAGTTGACGTTGACGTAAATTATTTTTTACATAAAACAGCGATCAAAAAGGATTTTTACAACAAATTTATAATTCAAATGAGGTCAAAACTTTTCAGACGTGAATTTTCAATGATTTTAGGAACGGATTTAATTTTAAATGTCCTTTGTTAGTTAATTCATGAACTTGGAGGAATAATATGAATAAATGTAAGTTAAGTGCGAAAGCAAACTAAAATCATAATTTCTGTGTCGTGCGACACGTAAATTTATTTGGTATAAAAATGGTAAGAAAAAAAAAGGACGCTGTACTGTACGGCATGCAATTGAAATTAAAATAAACTATACCTATGTATGAAATGATTGACATGAGTTTACTCAAATACAGGGTGTGAAAATCAATCGACAGAAAACTGAAACCGCTGTTTCAAAAGATTATTCAGAACTAAAAAAAAAACTTAATAAAACTTTGCAAAATTTACGTAATACAATATAGAAATTTAAAAAAAAAGTATTATAAAAATCTGTAGAATTAGCGCTGTAGTAAAACACCCAGTATCTGAATTTCGCACGTCATCTCGCGCGCAGCTTCTCGTGATGGGCGTATTAGAAAAAAAAATAGCACATAGTGCTAAAAAAAATTGCACTTAATCCAGACGAAGACTGTACGTTATTCATCTTTTTCTTGAGATGATCAAAAGTCTTGCGCATGACCAATAATCGGAATCGAAACGTTAAGGCCACAGAACATAAAAAAACAGTAGAAGTGTCAAGTGGGCGTGTAAAGTGTGGCATAGTTATGCGGAGTTCCGCTTAACTTACCATACTTTTGCCGCGATCGCTTATTTCGATATTTCGATATTTCTATATTTCTAAAATATTAAATAAATCCAAAAGCATGCCTTATTGTGTTATTTTGGAATGTAATAACGATAGCCGCACCAAAAACATTTTTCATGGTGGTGTGTTGTTTTTATGATAGTTTGAGTAGTGGCGACAACAGGTCTGATACTAAGCGAAGCTCATGCCACTTCCACTGTTTTTTCTATTCCGTGGTTAAGGCCCATGTCGAAAATATATTTTTTAAACACATTGAGAAGGCGAACGAGCACACAAGCCTCCTGACGGTAAGCGGGATCTGTGACCCATAGACATTGGCATGCTCAAGACTATAGTCTTAACACTGCAATCCTAAGATCGTAAATGCGTTGCCAATCCTGAGGATTAAGATGAAATGCCTCTATACTAGTAATTTTACACCGGAACACAACAATGCGAACACTGCTGCTTGGCATAAATATCAGAGTTCAATCTCTCACAAATTCATCTAGTCCCAAACTAAGTTCTAGGATTGTAATATAGGTACTCGACAACGATGAACTTATTTATATAGAGAAAGACATACTTACATACATAGAAAACATCAACTCAAGAACGATTATCACACAAATAACTGCCCTTCCCGAGATTCGAACCAAGGACCGCTATCTTCCAAGGCAGGTCAATTAGGCTAACGTGTCAGGTACGGTACATGAAAAAGACTAGGGAAGGCATATGCCAAAGAGGCGACTTATATTGTAAATAAAATATTTTTAAATAAATAAGTCTGTAAATCGAATTATTTGATATCATAATTAATGCTTTGGCAATCTTTTTTAATTAAAGATATTTTATCTCATGTGAAAATAATATATTGTATACATTTATAATTGCACGATTAATGCACGCAACTATAGTTACTCAATATGTTATCAAAATTGTGGTAGAATAAAAAAAGGTTTTTTTTGTTTATCAGCCACGGTTACAGTTATTAGCTAGTTTGAACACAGCTTTACACGCTACTTTTAGGTAATAATTTTTGATCCAATTTTATGATCGACCTTTTTTTAGGCATATTAAAACATAATTGGATACCTTCAAAGTAAAATATTTTATAGCCTTTCGAACCTTTTAGACGACAATGTCTGACGGCGACGTCTCAAAATGGTTTTTATAATAACACTTATTAAATCTGCTTGAGGCTTACAAAATAATAAGATTTTGCTGTTTAATTTAACCAGCGGGTTTATGATATTTTTGCGTAAAAAAAATATGTGATACATCTTGCTTATTAAAAATAATGAATGTCAAAAAACTCCGTCACTTTAAAATATCATTGATATCATTATCATTTCGTATTAATTCAAAGTTATTATGTTACTATCAAAGTAGTTACTTTTCAATTCAAAAAAGCCTTTTTATGGTTTTTACTTTTGACGTTCTCATAATTTACATTATAATGTAAATTACATAACCGCCTTATCAAATTTATTCAAAATGTAGGAATAAATACTCAAGCTTATTACATAAATATTTGCCCTAAGCGGGAATCGAACCCAGGACCGCTAGCTTCGACGGCAGGGTTACCACCAACTAGGCTTACCACGTGGGACATTTTTTTTTTGTGCTTTTTGGGGTTAGATGAAGTATTTTATATTGTATATAATACTAGCTTCTGCCCGCGACTTCGTCCGCGTAGAATTAGTAATTTTGCCAACCCTCGGGAACACTGATTTATTTCGGGATTCAAGGTAGCCTATGTGTTAATCCAGGTATAAGCTATCACCATTCCAAATTTCATCCAAATCCGTCCAGCCGTTGCAGCGTGAAGAAGTAACAAACACACACACACACAAACTTTCGCATTTATATTATTAGTAGGATTACGAAAAAGTTAAGAGCACATATCGGACTCGGGAACAAGTAATAAGTGAAAGTGGGAACTTACGCTATAAATCCCCCTGTGTATAGTAGGTATTCAAAAAACCGAATACCTACTATACACAGGGGGATTTAAAGCTATTTTATTTGTTTGACCTCTTTTCACGTTGACGCAACGGATCATCATGGATATAGATACAAAGTTGAAATGCCAGAAAGTGATATGGGTTACATTTCAAAAGAACAAAACTGGACGTTTGAGGTGGCAACCGTTACGACAAAAATTATGTTATACTACGGAGCTTTTCCCACTCACTGAGAATTTGTATATCACTGTTCGCTTTCAAATCAAAAGCATTTATTATCAGGGATATAAAGTCCATAAGGAAATACCTAACATACATACCTTCACGCCTGTCTCTTAACGCAATGAAATATTTTGGTGATAAAAGAACATTACATCACTGATTGATAAAAAATCACCCTGTGCCACTTTTTAATATTCCTACTAATAAATTAAAAAAACTCATTCCAATTTTCTGCTACCTATTTGACGACGACGCGTTGCCCTGGTTGTAGTGACCCTACATACGAAGCTAGCGGTCCCGGGTTCAATTGCCGGTAAGGGCAAATATTTGTGTGATGAGCACGAATATTTGTTTCTGAGTCTTGGATATTTTCTACGTATTTAAGTATTTATTTCTCTATGTAAGTATTTATATCGGTGACTAGGTCAATTTGTGTGACTACCGCTTGACATTTAATGTTTAAATTTGTATAGTAAATTGAATATTATTATACTAACATTCGACCAATGTCTCTGAGCCTGCAACGTCAGTTTTTTCTTTCTCGTCGATGACCTCATCTTCGTAACTATCCGAATCACTTTCTTGAATAACTTTAACAGGTCGCTCGTTTTCATCTATTTCTGAATCGCTACTCATAACAAAGGCATTACTCATAGTGAATTGACTCTAATTAATAATTAACAGTCTTTATTAATTTTATGTTCACTTTTTCCTTTTCACGTTAAACTAATAAATAAAAAAAATTGGGCAGTTCTTAATAGGCAACCGTAGGAAAGTAATAAGCGACTTGGTAGTTTTGTAAACAAAACAGTTGCCGAGTTAAAGGTATTTGTACGCATGCGTCTAGCTTAAGTTATTGGTACAGGGTGGTACGAGAATAACTTGTAATTTAATGTGTAAGGGTGTTTCCGTTTTGTCAGCGATGACTCCACCTGTATCCCCCATGGTTGTAGTAGTATTTGTATGAGTGATTAAGAATTAGACACTAGAATTTGATCTGTCAAAACTGTATTTGCGTCGTTTCTCGGATCTCGTATCTCGTAAGTCTTGACAACTCAGTAGCTAAATAATATAAAATATTATTTGCCGATTTAAAAAATAATAATTGCTGGTTGCATATACAGGGTGCTCAAGATTATCAAGGCGTTATTGATATTTTACAGCTATTTTAAAAAAATGTTAGCGTAACTAATTCGTACAATTAAAACAACAATAAAATGCCGCACTGTAAACTGAAACCATCCTTTAACACTATATTCCTAATTGGAAAAAATACTGTTTTTTTAATACATACGAGATTTACAATTACTAATAATAAATTGTTACAGGCAGCTCTCTCCCGTCGCAAGGAGTCTGCGGCACCATTGACGGGGGATAGAGATGGAACGATATTCGGTTTCTCATACCCTCTCGCTCTGGTGCTACGCTTACGGGTTTTACAGGTGAGTTTACATCTAATTCTACATCGTTTGTAATAATGTTAACTTTGTAGTTTAAGTAATTTAGTTACACTTTAGACACCGAATTCTCAAAAATAAAACTAATTTAATCTCTAACCTTGTAAACGCTCTTTCATAGTAACGAGATGTTAAGCTTTGGTCAGAGAAAAAAGTACAGTCGCACTCAGTTTTATTGTATATTTCAATACCTGGGGGATACCATGACATACCAACCTCGTGCCTACATCCCTCCTTTGGAAAGGACATAAGAAACAAAGCAAACTAAGCCCTAAGCAATTTCATCTTAAAGTTTCAACAATGTATTCCATAAAAAGTACCCCTGGTAAGCACGAGGCTAAAGGTAGTTCACTTTAGGTTGAGAGAAAAGGACAGAGGTATATAACTGCTATAGCTCTGTCCCTTTCTCTCAACCTAAACTGAACCGCTTTAGTATGTCATGAATTCATGATAACCCCCCTGGATCAAATAAAGTAAGGAAACATTCAATACTAAAGCTAGCCGTTACGTATTACGTATTTTTATTTTGGTCGTATCATACAAATATATACTAAAATATATAATCATAGTACAAATACTAAAAAAAACAAATGTGATTTGGGCTCGCGCTGATTCGATTCAAATCGGAATATAATAATACAGACCTTCTGTGTCGCGTTACGGAAAACTCGGTGCGCGAGTGCGACTCGCACTTGACCAGTTTTATATACATTTTTGGTAACTTAAACATAGGACACTTCTCATCAATTACAGTCAATAGGTAGTAGTCGATAAATCGATATTAGATCGATCGATAGTAGATCGAAATCGTTTTCAAGGCGAATACTGATATACGCGGATAAAATCAATGGCAAAAGCTGGTTTATAATACTAGTTAAAAAGTTATCTGTGCATTTGAAATAACAGAGTTACTACGACGTATTCAAATTACATTCCAACTGCAAAACTAACCTAACAATCCTAACTCAATCAACACAACCAGGTTCCCCGCTTACCATTGCAATTTATACAAGTTAGAATTCGGTGGAAACGTATATTCAGAAATCTGAGTGTTAGCTCTGTCAATGTTAAACTTTGTTGAGCCGCTTAAGAGTTGAAAATTAAACATCCTGTATTTCCAAAACTTCTTTACTGTATAAACGAGTTTATACAGCAGGTAACAATTCCAAACCTTTTTGAAAGTAAATTAAATTGTGTTTAAATTTGCGATAGCCCAGTATCTTTTGATATTTTCTTGTTTATTTATGCAATAGGTCATTAACTTTCTACCTTTTCTTATTATGTATAAAAATGTATAAATATAAATACAATCTTTTGTTCAATTCACTAAATACCTAGTTTTTAAATAAAAAAGCAGTTTTGAAAAAGAGCTTAAATACTTACCTTAAAAAAAAAATGCTGACTGTACGGCGTATAAATAATGTAATTTAGAAAGCTTCCGAGCAAAATCCTATTACATATGAAAGGCTGGAAGAAGGGAAAACGTTTGATCTTTGGAAATGTCATGAAATAATATATTGCCCGGTTATTGGGCAATAAAGCTATGAAAGACGTAGTAAAAAGCCGTTAAATTCGTAATATTTATTGCTGTTCTTGTAACCGTTTATGAACTTCCCACACAGTATGTATATTGTTTTTTATACATACATACGCGTACCATCATGGACTTTGTTATTTGGTCACCCATAATAACAACCCATAATGATAGTGTCACGAAAAATAAATTACGTCAAAATACATTCATTGCTTTTCTTCGATAGGGCTTCGATAATGCCCAACGACCGCAAAAGAAGAAATCTCGACAGTTACAAATGGAGTTTTATTACACTGTTACTTCTGGTACACCCTGTATATCTAATTTCTTTTTATTATGGATCATTCATAGAGAAATCAATCAATGACCCGATTGCACCAAATTTTCATTCATGAATGAATGAATGAATGGATGAATGAAATGAATGAATGAATGAATGAAATAAGTTTATTTAACATACAGAAAAAAAAAGATAAATTGGCTTGATTAAAATCAACTGTCAATGCAGGAGTCTAAGAAACTATGGTTTGGTATGGTTAAAAATGAAAACTTACTCGTAACAGGGTAGATGCTAAAAATACCATCGATTTACTAAGCTATTTTCTACGGTTCTAGTTATATTAGATAATAAGGCAAAACGCTCGCTACTGAACTTTTGGTAAATTCTACGTTTAATTAAAGATAAATATTCATTGCGTTGATCCGATTATGCCCCGTTAGTAGATAATACATATTCATGGGACTATGGCGCCATGGACGGCTTGATATTGCGTGAATGGAGACCTCTCTCGTTATAAAAAAATGGCGAAGGACCAATTTCAGAACAATTACTCAAAAAATAAATCACTTCTTTAAACTATCATGCTCATTAGGTAGTTATGATATTAAAGATAATAAAACTTCTTACAAAAACAGAACTTTCTTACTTCTTCTTCTGAATATTTGACGAGTTTCCGATACTTTGACGATGTTGTCGAACACGTGTCGAATAATACCTAACCGTTATATTAACTAAAACATTTTTTTATGTGAAAAACTAGGCATATATTTACCTTAACATCAACGCTAATGATATATATACATAGTATATACGCATGATTGTATTGCATTTATTTGTATTAAAACTCCCATTTCAACCGCGCGCGCGCGAGGATGTTGCGCGATTTTTGAATACAAATTTCAATTCTCGTCCCGCCTCGTCTCGCCTCGCGTCGCCGGTGAAAAAGCACCTTAAGGATGAAATTTGTGCCGCTTTTTATTATTGGCGGTTAAAAGGTAAATAGAATAGAACAATATAGTAGATTGATCTATTTAAATACATATACATTTTGATTCCGCCTCAAATAAAAAAATAAAAACGTGCATAAAATATATCTTTAAAATCTTCAAAGTCGGTAACCTGCATGCATAAAAGAAACACTCTGTACATAATACTGACATGATAAATAATTCATTATGGATTAACTGACTGACCGCAAATTAAACTTAGAAGAATAATGAAAATTCACCATGAACATTTTGCGTAAGAAAAATAGATCTAAAAAGCATTATCCTTTTAAAAAATCTAATATTACTCCGCAAGAAATTTCCTTGAAGGCGGTCAGTCTTTTTAATTTTCCACGGTTGGATAAGCTAGATGGATATTGAATTAGCTCTCCGGATACAAAAGCTTCAGAATGTAATAACCAGGGGTCGGATTTTTCATCGCATGGTGAGATGAAAGAAAACTGTGGAGTCGATATTAAAGCTAAATTTTAATTCATATTCATACTCATTCATTTAATTAAGAACGAAATTAAATTATAAATAAAATAAGTCATATGAGTAGAAATAAATTATATCGTAAATAAAAATAAAATAAAATATTACTTTTATAATATGCCCCTAGTTTCCAATATCCATAAAACTTGTAGATATAGGAATGAGTGCCTCAAAATCTTGACAAGGTATGGCATGTGTATTGTCCATTTCAAAATCACAATTGTAAAACGAGTAAATAATGCTAACTTTTTCCATATTTTCTGGGCTTTATTTTTTTTTGGTGGAGAATACTATTAACATGTTTTAAAATAAATATGTGTTTTAATTGCGTTAGCTCTACTCCACAACACACACACGACACAACACATTTCTCATGATCGTATTTTAGATCTTTGTAAGGTTCTATCCAGTACAAAATTGCAGAAACATGCGGATCAGACATAATTGTTTACGTAATTATTGCACGTACCGATTGCAATAAATAATTAAGTGACACATCGCGTCATGAACGATTGACATGACATTGACATGCAAATGATTTATGATAAATCAGCTAGTACCTAGCATTACGTTTACCGCAACAAAGTAGTCTGAACCAAACAAAAGATTAACTAATTTGATATAGTTACAGGGTAAATGTAACCCTTTACCAAGCAAAAGGCTTAACACTTCCCAAATCATACTACACAAATAATTTTAATTACATTCAGTAAGATTAATTTTCGATTAACATTTTTGATCTGTCAACCTGCACAAGGGACAAAAGTATTACGGGACTAAGAAAATTGGTGAGTATGAGTATGAATATGAATTAAAATTTAGCTTTTATATCGACTCCACAGTTTTCTTTCATCTCACCATGCGATGAAAAATCCGACCCCTGGTAATAACCTGAATAAAAAAACTATGCAGAAGGAAACCTATCTCGTCGGTTTTTTCCTTGTTAGACTCCCTCTCTTCCCTTTTTCATTTGAACATTGCCTCTATAATAAACGGTGAAACGGTAAAGATAGAATCTCGAAAAATAACGTAGAGGGAATACCAATACAATACAGGAAAAAGAAAAGAATTGCTCTTGATTTGGTTCTTAATAATAATAATAATAATAATAATAAATCTTTTATTTCGGAAATGTCCATATTATGTTAGTAACAATAAAAAACTTAAACCTATGTTAGAGTCAATACATCATACATTATCTTACTACATTACACTATCATAAAATTAAGGTGCGGCTACTTGGCCTATGGATATCATTCCAGTGCCTTGCAAAAGGACCATCAAACCTGTCTGCTACCGTGGCTAGGATGGAGTTCGCGCTGCCGCGCACGCGCCGCGCCAGGGACGCGACTCTCTTGCGCATAATGGCATGGAAGCCGTCCACGCTCGCCTCCGCAAACATCCCTGACGCGCTGCAGCGTCGCGGCAGCGCCAGCGCCATCCTGAACGCGTTATTGTATTGGACTCGTAGGGCGCTGTAGGCTGTAGGTAATAAACAGTTAAAAACTGTCATAGGGCTTTGTATTAAGGTTGGTAAAGTATTTTTTATGGCATTCTATCTATACTTCTATACTAATACGTGGCGTTATCTATGAAAAGGGACCTTATTGTCGATGGCGCTTCCGCCATTATAAACGGTGCTCCAAAACAAATACAAGTTGTATTTGTTTTGGAGCACCTACAACGTTGCGTGACGCAGTGCGGCGTAAGCGCCATTGACAATAAGGTCCCTTTTCATAGATAACGCTACATATTATAAGGTGGTAAAGTTTGTGACGTTGTAGGGGGTAATCTCTGGATCTACTGAACCGATTTTGAAAATTCTTTTACCAATAGAAAGCCACGTTATTTGTGAGTGTCAGGCTATATATTATCCCAAAAATAATGTTTATTGTCCAACGAAGTGGGCACGGGAACAGCTAGTTTATAATAATCTAAAAATACAAACAATTTTTTTATGTCATTATGATACACATAATTTTCATTGTCAAAGCAACCTTCTAAAGATTGCAATCCTACGACCGCAAATGCGTTGCCAACCAAAATGCTAGTAATTAAAAAAATCAGGAACGGAATGACGGCTTCTGTGTACTTTAAGAGCGGTATATATGTCCCGTATGGTGGGCTTCTAAAAGAAGAAGACAGTAAGAAGCAGCATGACTTTGTTGGCTTTCTCATTGCAAATTACCAAGAGTAGCTAGCGTAGAGCTAGTAAAAATGAAAATATTTCAGGCCCACCCTATATTCATTTGATTAAATTTAAGACAGTGTGAAATCCTAGGTGCTCGAGTCCGACTCGCACTTGGCTTTTTTTTTACTGTTGCAAGTGGAGACCTAGTAAATGCGACATAGTTTATGTTTTGTATTTTAAAAATTCTACTTGAAATAATATCAATTTGAAGTAAATGTAAAATCTATAATAAAGGGATCGTGTCGGGGAGCACCGACGTTCGTATTACATCAGCTGTTCTTACATTATGCATGAAGACGGTGCTCTAGTCCGTTCAGTAAAAACAATCGAAATAACAAGACGAAAGAGCATTGTAAGCTTTCTTATCGTGTTTCTTATAGAGAGAGACCCTAGCAAACCGCCCTCGTTTTGCTCCAGTTTTATACATAACTAGCTGTAAGCGCCCGGCATCGCCCGGGTGTGTTTTTTTTTTCATACAAACCTTATGAAATATACTTTACGTCAGACCTAATAAACATACACACAAAATTTCATAAGAATTGGTTTAGCCGTTTCGGAGAAGTTTTGTTACAAACACTGTGGCACGAGAATTTTATTTTATACGTAATATTGTTGTATTGTCCCTTTTGGAAGGAATCTAAATGATAATGAAAACTGCATCAAAATCCGTTGTGATGCATGGAGAATGTAAAAGTCATTGCAATAATTGCCAATAAACTGCCTGGCAAATTTTTTAATTAAAACTTTACCATATCGTTTTTGGATGAATGAATAAAAGTAAAATATAAACCTCAACGCATGCTCTTTCTGAACGTGCAGTTGCCTTCAACTGCACGATTAGTGCGAGACAGCAATCTCTTAGCTAACTTATTCCTTTACCGAGTCTTAAGCCAGTCAACTTTACGTCTGGCAAGGGGATTAGGTGCCATTTATCGTGAAATATCGTAGCGAAATGCGCCAAGTTCAAGTAGTGTAAATAAAATAAATTACGAATAGTAGCCACTAGAGTGTATTGTAGTGGTTATTCTTTGATGCAGAAATGGCGCGTTCGTAGGCGAAATCTATGTTGAAACGGCCTTACTTGACCCCTAGGGTATTCTTTTTCTCACTCGCCAAGGATCATTACAATTGGCAAACATAACTTAATCTATATGCCTATAGTCATTCTAATATACGGTGGTACCTAGGCTACAATGTCGATCCACCATCTACTACGAGCGATGCCACACGAGCGTCGCCGGTGCGTCGCGTCTTGTCGTAACGCTGCGATTTCAACATAGAGTGACGCAAGTGTTTCACGCATTGTGTGGCATGTCGTTCTAATTTATATGTCGAACAACGCAGCGGCGATGACGCAACGCACAGGCAATGCTGTGGCATCCCTCTGTCTGCGTCAAAATAGCGTCGAATGACAAAGGCATCGTTGACTCGCAGAAATACGCAATATAAAGGTTGTCCCAGAACTTGACGTAAATACGGCAAAAGGAAGCCCTCGTCATACTGGTCCCAAACATACTATTAACTTAGCGCTGTTTAAATTTGCACCATATTCTGGGACACCTTGTATACGCGCTTACAAGAGCAAGCAAAGCTAATCTTTTACTTCGAGTTAAGTCAGAGTACCTACGTCAAACACCTAGACGCATCGAACCCTCGAGAATCCTTCTCATCTTCATCGGGAAAACAGTCACTTGTATGTATGTATGTAAACTCTTTATTGCACATAATCAATAACAACAACTTCAACTTGTTTGCTTATCCTCCACTCGGTACGAACTCGACTACACTTCAGTAGAGAGTACCACCTTTCTTAGTCAACGGGCACTGTTGTCTTTACCAAAACTCTCTTAGGTTCGGTCCGAAGCTCGTAAAACTTGTAGTAGCTCCTTTGAGAGAGATTGAACAACAAACTACGTCAAACAAGCTCCGTGTTCGTTCCGAGTTTCATGTTTAGATTCGGTCAAAGTAATAGTGACGTTGATTGTGTATAAGGTCAGTGTGGACGTGCCCTAATAAACTTGATTGACGTTTAAACTTACTTTTCTCAAAAATGTCCGGAAATGTTGACATTACTATCTACATATTGAGACGCGAAGTATATAGTTTACTGACAGTTCTCAAATTAAAAAAAAAACATTGCGTGCTCGCTACACAAGCCCGGAATGTTGCATACAAATTCCATTACAATCTATCTTGTAACTTTTTAAAAAGTGAAAAGGGCCATAAAATGAGCGTACAAGTCTAATACATCCATATTTTATTCGAAACATAACTTTTTTATCTGTGTCTGGAATAGCTTGTGTTTTTTAAAAAACAAAGCTTGCGTTTCTCCTTGTCATAAACAAAAAGGCGGTAAAGAGTGATGCTTTTTTCACGTATTTCTGTTTGTATGCAATTAAAAAAATGAGTTCAACCGATGAAGATTTTACTCCAACCAGACTCCAACACAATTTTTATCTTGCGATTTTTGAGAAAAGCAGTATATTTGCCACGGCAGGAACGGCAATTGCCTACATCCCTCATCCATTGGAAGGACGTGACAAATATAGGATTCACTGTTTTTAGATCGAGAGAGAACTAACATTTGATGATTAAAATTGTTAATTAGTTACCTACTCGTTAAATTTTAATTGGATTAATTAATCCGGCCTTAATTACACAGCTGACTGAACTCTATAATGGTCAGCGTACAAAGATAACATATTAAACAAAAACTAAGCTCTAGGCTTGTACTGTGGATACTAGGCAACGATAAACGTATTTAATTATGTATTATATTAATATGTTCATCGTTTAATCATAGTACAAGCCTAGAGCTTAGTTTTGGACTACACTCAGGAGCAAAAATAACGGGTCAGATTGCGTATTTCATACAAACGAGGCTATTTCGAAGTCTTGGTTCCTTGCCAGGGGTTGTTTTGAGTGAGGTTTAATGGTGGATACTCCGAGGTTCAATAGAGGAGGTCAAAAGTTCTAAAGATAACTAACACCACAGCGAGAGAGTTTGGGTCTGCATTTGGATTTCCTTACATTTTTATTAACATTTTAGATGTTTTTCTGAACATGCACAATTCCGGCGTTAACCGCAGATTCAATCAATTGGGTATCCTAGGCACAAGTCCTGTATCGATGCTCGGGGTATCCATCATCAGATTTCACTAAAAAGCATCACCTGGCGACTGGCGAGGAACCAAGGCTTCGAAATAGCTTCTTTATTATTAAAAACGCACTCTGACCCGTTTTTTTTGCTCCTGAGTAGTAGCTCAATCTGTGTCATACTGTCCCGTGATACTTTTATAGAAAAATATAATGGAAATCATCCAAGGTTCAGAAAAAAATACTCACGCTCATCCCATAAATATTTACCAATACAGGAAATTGAAACTGGTACCGCTAGCTTCGTAGGCACAGGCTAAACGTATTTTGTTTGTTGCAGATCGTTTGTGGAATATCAGCCATGGTCATGGGAAGCGTGGCTTTCATAGAAGAGAGGCAGAAGTTCAACATGGGGCTGGGTATACCGGCTGGTGGAGTCAGCGTGTTAGCAGCTGGTAAGAAAAGATACTTGTCCACTAATAGTTTTATTTCTAACATATATAACAAACGTGATAAGGGACAGGGCTTTAACAATAACATAACTCCGTCCCGTTCACTCCTTGAAACTTTTCCGGTTTTGACACTCGATATTACATTATCTGTAACACTTCCCTTGCTTGTTACTCTCTATGTTATTTTATCTACATCCATATCATAATTTCAATATAATATGTTCAGAAGCGATAAGCAAATGCCCTAAATTATGTTACCTGTATCTGTGGTTGCACTGTAATGTTAACATTAAAGTATAACATGTCAATAAAGTATCGGTTATCGCTGTAGTTGAATCTTAATGTTCACTTTACAGTATAAGTGACCTGCACTTTAATGTGAACATTAAGATGCAGGGTAACGACGGATACAGGTTTCTCACATATTGTAGAAAACTTATGATATGTATGTAGATAAAGTTATGTATGCGACTGTACGCATAATTAGGCATTAAAACACTCGTGTATAATGCCTCTCATTATGCACCAGTCACATAAATAACTAAAACGCACCTCAAATAAAGTTATTACGCGGAATATTCGTATTATTCGTATAGACCATGTAAACCTTGTAAACGTAGGGCAAATTCCTTTCAGAAATGTTTTCACTTTATTACATTTTCAACGTTAAAAACCTTTTATGTCCCGAAATAACATCATACACGTACGTAATGAGCATCGAGTACACAATTCGATTACATGGCCGTGGAACGTTCTTATTCCATTATCTGGTGGATACCGTGGATATGCTTTGTTACGCTGTCGCTTATAAGGTGGGGTGAGTGGTTGAGCGGTAGCGGACGCTGAAGCGAGAAGCAAATTGGGCTTTAGCCGTAATTCGACGTGAGCCACGTGGGCATTTATTATTTTATTGAAACATCTTTCTACGAATGTATCGTTACGCAGAATTTTCATCGAAAGGCATAACGTATGCTGTGGAGTTCAGGATTTATTGTGTTATTAACATGACTCTAAACATTCATAGTTTTAAGTAAGCATATCTTACAATGTAAGGATATTTACTATGATTGCTTAATTTTTCGTTGATTATGTAAGACTATGCGTATGTTAAAGTACTGATGCAGTATTTGGAACATGTACATGCCATGCCACTACCACACACACAGTAGAGTTAAATACTAATAATAATAATATTTACAAGTTTTAGTACATACATACATACATTAAAATCACGCCTGTTTTCCTGTTTACAAACAAGTTTTAGTTATATTTAAATACAAAATGATCAGAGAGACTAGACAACATGTACAACAATTTCAATATATAGCATTGGCATTAAGTGGCCGACCATCGATGGTCAGCTTACGTCAATACTATTCGAATTCGAAAATCCCTAACGTCAGCGTTGTGCATCTTGGCTAGAAAGAATTAAAACGCTTGGCAGAAGTAACTTCAAATCACAGACATTTTTTTAAATATAGTTCCTTATATCATACATTTAATTTGTTTAGCTGTATCCATACACACGTCCCGCGGCTGGGCGGTGACAAGCGGAACGGGAGCGGGAGCGGGCGCGGCGGGCGTGCTGTGGGTCGGCGCGGCGTGTCTCCTCGTCGCTTTAGTCGTGCAATGCTGTCGGACTATACTGGACCCGCCCGGACTGGATTATAGGTAAGCAGCTTATGCAGATAAAGGGTATCAATAGTTAGTTTGTTTTTTTACGCAGTTACTGGCCTGTATTGGATTTGATGCTTACTGAGTCAATAATATAGGTACGAGTAGGGTGGTAAATGGTAATAAAAACAGATTAACAAATACCACGTGTCATACTAATTCTAGCAATTGAGGAATAAGCTTCTGGGTCTCTATTCTACAATCACTTCAACCATACATATTTCGATCGTTATCATGTTGCTAACCTTTGTCTCTTTCTTGCTTTGATGACAATAATGTAATAACGGTCCAAGAATATTCCTAAATAAAATCTGCCAACGCAGTACAAGTTATAAAGGGGCATCTAAACCAATGAAATACTTAACCCCTTACTAATAAACGTTGAGTAACGGTGGTATAGCTATACAATGTTTTGTCCTTATCTGTCATTGTGAATTTTGGATTTGATAGATAAGGACAAAACATTGTATAGCTATACCATCATTACTCAACGTTTATTAGTAAGGGGGTTACCGTAAAAAACGGCATAAAATCTCCAAATAAACAAACATCGACAAACCATTTCAAAACAATATTCCCCCCAGCGACTTCGACGAAGAATCCCGCCCCTCCCCGCGCGACCTGGTCGTCATAGCGTGCGTCCAGATCGCGTTGGCGGCGGCGACGCTGCTGAGCGCGGCGGTGTGCGCGCGCATTGACTGCGCCTGACGCGAGCCGCCGCGGCCGCTGGCGCGACGCCGCGTCAGCGAGGCGCCCGCGCCGCCCGCGCCCGACCCACCGAGGGACAAGCACAGAGTCGCCTGGCTCATATAAAGTAGCCTAAGTTTAATGTACTTGGACAAGTTAATATTTAATCAAGAGGCCGTTGGTTCGGTCTTCAGTAGCAACTAATCTCTTAGAATATCTAATTTCTATTATCATATTTATAGCGCACGAGGTCATCAATCATTTTAATCTTTACCAAGTATTTATGTCGTGCAACACGATCAAAATATCGATGATCAATATAGGATTTTTAGCACGATAAAGTCTCAATTTACGTAACTACACCACGTGTACCTAAATATCACGAAAGTTAAAAACCATCTATTGTGAATAGTAGCAAAATATCAGGCAATTATGACTTTTTTATAAGACACAAGCTTAGTTTGGGACTAATGCCTACTAACTATATTTGGTTCCACTCATGAAGGTCTTAAGCAAGTTAATGTTACGTCACATGCATGGCATTTTGATATAATAAGCAAGTAAATATTTCACACAAGTCCCAAACTAAGCTCTTGGCGTGTACTGTTGCTTGTAAGTTCACCTTAATAAAGACCAAAATTGAGGTCTGGTTTATTCATATTTTATGATTAAGAAAGATAACTAAAATGTAAATAATCCTACGTAGTTCTAGTCGGGTAGCTGTACAAATTAATACTATATTTTAAGCATGAAAATTACTTATTATAAGTATATATTAATGGTTTTCCCGGATTAGCTTATGGTATTGTCATAAACTTACTGCGGTACACAGAGACGTCAATTAAATTTAATGCTTGATTAAAGTAGCTGCTGTCACTTTCTTTGCTATAGCAATAAAATAAGACAACACGTCACTAAACAAGCATTAAATTTAATTGACGTCTCTGTGTGCGGCAGTTACAGTATTAATGTTACCTAATTACTTTGAAACATGTATAAGGCTCAGTTAATTAATCTACAACTTACTTTTACGTCATAGTAATACATAATCACTGTATTGATTTAAATATTTTACAACACACAAAATATTAATTATAAAAAATGATAAACTTCATTACACAAAACACATTAATATTATTTTTAACTTTGATACACCTGTCATAATATTCACATATTTTTGTAAATATCATGCTCGATACAACCGTCATTTTATCACACGCGCTCGAAGTTTTACCCGCTAACTCTCCCGCTTCCGCTTGTAATATAACCGAACCCTCCAAAAACAGCTCAGCTTACATAACCCGAAAATCCTGACACGCCTTCACATAGTTATGAAAGGAACGCTGGAATGTAGCGGAAGTCAGTCGAAATATGTGGGAAAAACTAAATTAGAATTTATTATGTTGCCAGTGAAAGGGAAGTTTATTGAAGTTTTGAGATGTTTGAGAAGCTTTATATCACGTAGAAGTTTAATATTAGTTTAGATATTACGTTATTGCTTTTCAGAGCTAGTCAGTGCAAGTTTACGAGTATTTTATTTGACAGTAGACCTAGTATCGTTGCGTCTATATCGCGTGTGAAATGTGGATAAAGCATCTGTCACTGTCGTACTTATTTACGTATCAAAAGGTGACAGATGCCTTATCTAAACTTTGTCACACGATAAACGCAGCCATGTTAGGCCCCCAGGACTCTACTCCAGCTAGTATCCTCTGAGATCATTATTATTATTAAAAAATATACAGGGTGGCTAGGTCGCTGGGTGCAAAGCTAGGGATAGACGAGGTAATTTTGAATACTTTTAGCTGTATATGTCTTAGCCGAAATTGGGTAGTTTTTTTTTATTTGAATATTTAATAATTTTACAGAAAATTCCAGAATTTGACAGCCCCAATAAGCGTTACCTTGTAAATGAAATAATTTTTCAGAAAACACCCAGAAACTGTAAAATTCTGGGTATTTTCTGTAAAATTCTTAAACTTTCAATAAAAAAAAATTGGCTAAGACATATACAGCTATAAATGTTCAAAAATACCTCATCTATCACCCCCTTAAAGCTTTGCACCTAGCGACCTAGCACCCTGTATAGGTACCTACCTACTGAGTAGGAGGATTGGACTCAGTTATACATCATGTTACTTTTGTCAATGAAATAAAAATTTGTTTTATGTATTGTTTCTGTTGTTCTATTTAATTCATAATTTATTTGCTATAGGTACGTAGGTTAGGTTATAAGGGAAAAAAGTGTTTTCTGAAAACTTACGCCTTGATCATGGTGAACATGCAAAATCGATATAAGTATCAATTAGACAATTCAGTAATATATATTTACTTAATTCACGAAAATAATTTTGGTAGCCAATAAAACTTATCAGTAACTAATCAAAATATAAAACAACCCATGAGTAATATAGGTTATCTTTAAATGTAGATAAAACTATAAGTGAGTAAATTATAAGTATAAGTAGGCATGTAAAATGTATAGTTTATAATAATTATTTGGCAATCTATTATTAAAACTTGTTACAATGCACTAACGTATGAAAGTTTATTAGTGTAGAATGTCTCACTAGAATCTATTGAAACCAAATAATGTAAATAGTAAAAGTGAATTAAACATATTACTTGTATTTTTGTAAATAAATAGGTTGACTTGATAAACTCGTTTTGTTTTGTACACCTTTTATAAATATATTTTTTTAATGATCTATCAGTTATTTTTTCTATATGATTTTATAAAAAGGTTGTGGAATGCAGACTTAACGCTACAAGTTTTTTTCAGTCTAGTTAGAAATTAGTAGGTAACACAAATATAATTAGTGATTGCTAAAAAAGGTACAGTAGAACATAATTTATATGACGTGTCGTGAATCTTCGTTCGCGCAGACACGAGCAACGATTCCGATGATTTCCGAAAGCACGATTAAAACCCACGATCACACTTGTACGTAATAGATTATAATATAAGGTGCAAATTAAATAGCATCTATTTTTTCCATCTCACTCACGGCTGACTGATAGTCAGTAATAACCAATAATAGCATAGAATACAGACGCGCAACGCGTGGATCATGCTAATTGGTTCCCGCGCTTCGAAATTGTGTCAACTGCGCAGGTACATCGGTAAGCCATATCAGTTGTGTTTTACTATAGATTGGTAACCAAAGGATGAAAGGGATCAATTACACCCGAGATTGAAGCAGCATGAGCCACAGCGAGACTTATTTGACAACTTTATAAACGGTGGAAGAATCTTATATAGTCATTACAAAATAAATCTAACTTTATCAAAACTCGTTTGTATTAAGGTTGTGGACCCAAAGGGTGTCAATACGACCCAACTAGCGTTCGTGTAACCTAGAGAAACAAATGCAATAACGTTTGACATGATTTTTAACGGCAATAACGTTTTATACAATGTTTTTTGTATTCATTCATTTCAATTTTGGCATGGAGAAGACACACAAGCACACAGGAAACTTTATTGTTAGTGGGATCTCAGACCCATAGACATTTGAATTCTCAAAACTACAATCTCAAGACAATTACAACTACAATCCTAAGACTCCAAATGTGTTGCCAACCCTGAGGACTAAGATGGAATGCCTCTTTGCTAGTAATTTTACCGGTTATCTTAACCCGCTCACCGGACGAAACAATGCAAACACTGTTGCTTATTGAGGTTCAAAGATAAAATGGTGGTAGAGATCCGAACGGACCCTGGGTAGTGATTCTTTCAAAAGCAAAGGTGAGCGAACGCAGGAGTGAATGTCCAAGCGGCGAGTTTAAGTAGTCCCGTCAAAGCGAACAAAACACATTTCAGCGCGTGTATTCAATTTGGCAGCATGGCTTCTCGAACGTATAAGGCTTCATAATTGAGAATGCACGCGCTAAAATGTGTTTTGCTCGCTCTGACGGGACTACTTAAACTCGCCACTTGGACATTCACTCAGTCCTGCATTCGCTCACCTTTGCTTTTGAGAGAATCACTATCCTGCACAAGGTCTTACCACCACTGACCACCTTGTGCTCGTTTTTGCAGTAGAGGTTGTAGTTTTATTTCTATTTTAATTTCTTCTATAATAGTTTATGAAACAAATATAAATAGAACTGCAAACTGACATCACAATTAGCTCGAGTTTAATTAAAGTTGTAAAACTTGAACTAAACTATTCATAGCCAGAGCCAGGTAATAAAGGTTCTGAACTTCTGCTCTCTTGAACTTTCCAAGCAATAAGTTTATACGTCATACTTGCTGAAGTCAGAGGTTGTAAACCTCTTCCTTAGCAAAGGCTTCATTATTTATGAAAAATAATTAAATAATGACACCATGATTATAGTACATTACTTAAGAAAGCCCGAAATCGCAGGTATTTGAGACCCGAGCCGTAGGCGAGGGTTGTAAATATGCGATAGAGGGCTTTCTTTTTTACTGCCCGTGATGAGTACACAATTTTACGTCTTCACCTGGCCACAATGCGAGTTTTACCGTGCGCGCAGCGTGCGATAAAACTCACATTATGGCCAGGTGTTACGTAAATTATATTATTGAAACGGTATTATGATAATTTGTTTCGTTGTAATGCCACATGTCCACCACAATTACTAATAATTAAGGATATATTATGTATAAACAACTTTTATCAAATGTAAAACTTTACTATAAAACTATAAAACTATAAAACTATGACATAACAGTTACAAACATAGATATTATTTTGACTTGTAGGTATTTCAGTGGTAATTGTCATACGTTTTTTTTTTATAATTACCTGTACAAAGTAGCTTAGTATTTCCATAACTTTTTTTAATGAAATGCTTAAAACTAATCAAATGATTCGACTCAAAATTACTATGAAGTACCGTTGTCTTTCCATGGGTCCCATAACCAGATCTTGACAATAATTCAATAGGATAGAACTACTCATGAAAAAAAAGAAACAATAAAATTGGTGGTTAATAGGTGGAGAAATCGAATAACAACCACAAAAAACCTTATTAAATCGGTAAAAATGAATTCTCGGGTGGGCCATGTTACCCTTAGGGCTAAAGTAACCCTTGTTTACAAAGCGGCCTTTTTTACGGTAATAGGTTATATTAGCCATTTGTTAATTATAATTCCAGCCACACACGGTTCGCAGAATCCCCCTGTATTTTTCATTAACGATTAAAAACACGACCTTTTCAACCTTTACAGAAATATCGACCTTTAGTCTTTAAAATACAGCTCAAACTAGAGTAATACCGCTTTCAGTACTCTCGTTAATGACGGCAATAAAACAACACCGTCAATGAAAACATATTTGACGAATTTCGCGCGGGTTCAACTTTGGCTCGTATTTTCTCCGATATAGAGGTGAATTTACGTTGGAATTGTTATAACGTTTGAGTTAATGTTTATCGTAAAGGGGTTGGTTATTGTATGAAATTAGCGTTAAATTAAAGGTTAAAATAAATTGCGCGCGACCTGAAATAAACGTGGTCTGGCCGCAATGTGTTTGTAAAATATAACACCCTGTAGCTTGCTTCTGTGCCTTAAACTCAATTTTGGGTACATTTTGTACATAAAATTTAATGGAGGACGTAATTAAACGTATGAAATATCATACGTTTAATTAATTAATAATGAAATCTTTTATTTTGAACCAATGATGAATACAGGGTGTATGTGTGTGTAAATGTGATTAAATCTTTTAACGTTATTTTACTGGTCAAACGGTCGGATGCCATACATACATACATACATACCTACAACTCTAAAAACTTGTTGATAATTCTTAATTGTTAATAATATAGGTAATGAAGTTAAAAAATCTGAGAAAATACCTTTATTTATATACCTCCTAGTATTGACTGAATAAAAAACTCAAACTTCACAAACAAATGATATGTAAATATGTATATTTTTCACTTTAATACTACCCAATGGCTGTACAAAAAACATTGACTTCCTGCAATTTATTTTCCAAATTTCAAACACCTCATGCATGACATGCTTTATAACGTAAAAACATCAAAAAAATACAGCCGAGGAAAATTAAAGAACCTTGTGAGAATTCTGTGGTAATGACAGGTTTTATTCTAGCGCAATTATATGATATGGCATTCAAATAGCTGACTTACCGACAACGTTCAATACAAATACATTTTCCTTATCGATACGCAAATATATAAACAGGTTTCAATTTCTCTTGGGTCCCCACAAACACATCTCGCGACATTTCTCCTACGTTAAGAGGAAATTCCGTAGCGATCAATCAAATTCCCACTTTCATTATCACTTAAAATACTTAGCAATTTCCTTGAACAAATTGCTGTTCCACGATACAGTAAACAGTGGTAAAACAGGGTTAAACCATACCATCCATCCTAACCATCCTACTCGGTAAAACCATATTGCTTTTGACATTGACATGTTTTAAAGTGTCAAATAAATAAGCCGCCATTACTGTCAAATAAATAAGAGCTATCATAACGATAACATGTTAAAAGGGATATGGTTTTACCGAGTAGAACAGAGTCCCTTTGTACTACCAGAAAAGATGACGAACAGTCATACGTCACTTACTGAATAATAAATTACGTACTTGAGCATTTAAGACACGCAGTGATTTAAAATGGAACTTTCTATATAACTTTGACGTAGATAGTGGCACCGCTTTCATGTACACCACACCACATTTTCTTGTATGCAAAGATCAACCAAAACAAGGGGTTAGTTTTTTACTTGTCATATTCCAGCGAGCATAGTGTTTAAAACCGAATACGGCTGTCATTACAAGCTAGATTAAAACCGCAAGTGATAAATTAATATCTTCAATAAACTGCCGCTATTTATCGCGGTTTAATTGTACTGTTTCTCTTTAGTGTTTTTATTTGGTGTACAATAAGTGTTTTGTATTGTATTGTATTGTATAAACATTATCTTTTTTCTATAATTATTTTTGGCCCATTTTCGTTATAACAATTGTAGGAACGGCATGGATAACTTTGATAAACAAAATGCTATCTTTACCTTTAACTGTGCCTATTCGTGTAAATCTTGCTAGCCACACTGCTGTTCTCGATCAGTACAACTACACGGCGAACTGTGTGTAGGTATGATGACTGTAACACAAGCTGATATATTTTCAACTCATGTTAAACAAAACGCTATATTTACCTTTATCTTTACCTGCATAAATATTCTCTTAAGCTGCCGTTTTTAATAGATTTACTGCGAAACTTGTGTAGTAGTGAGTCGTTATCCATAACAAATCGCGCTACTAACTTACCAGTACAAAAGCTATGTCAATCTAGATGCACTGCTGTTTTCAAACCATTTACTGTGGAACACCTTAGATGCTACGTGGTCGACTGTGTACAGAGTCGTTATCCGTAACAAATTGCTCTGCTACCTTAAACCCCAAACGAGGCGTGAGCACAACGACCGTAACACAAGCTTTATCAATGACGCAATTAATTATCTCAATTAATTCTGGGGTTAATCAGAGGATTATAATAATTACCACATCGTGATATAATATAAGTGTAATAATACAATTAAATGTATGGAATGTTTACAACATAATTTTACAATTTATGTATGGCTATTCAAAATGATGACAAATATTATTAGCACAAACCTTTAAAAGTATTTATATTATGCAATGAAATAAAAATAAAATGAACATAATTTATTTGATCTTTTAAATGACAAACAGCTGTATATACAGCGACAGATGAAAAAAAATATGTCTATTACTTATAATCTAAATTTGAACTACCATTTTAGTCTCCTTGCCGCTTGAAGGGTTATTTCTAGATCAAGAGAAAAGCCATCAACGGTCCCAACGCTACAAAAACTTACTAAGAAGAAAAATGCACTAGTAAATATGGATGAACTTAAATTCAATTTGTTTAGGTACTTAAAATATAAACAAAAAACCACGTGATTATAGTTGGTCAGCCAATAGAAACAGAACACTGATACGTCAAAACTCGAAATAACAATTCTGATTGGCTGTTTAACAGAGTCACGTGGTTTGGTTTGTTTACATTTCCTTAAGCACCTACGTGAATAGACTATAGTACAAATTATTTTTAAGGTTATACATTACAGGGTGATGTTAAAAGCCGAGGCTGGCGCCGTGTAGGTGTTTGATCGCCGTTTTAAACTGTTCTATCTCGTTGCTGTCATACTGGAGTGCTGTAGCGCAGCCTTTGAACCACTCTGTCGTAAAACAGTCCTTTCTGAAAATTGATATTTTTTATTAAAATATCTGTTGTGACACATTTTTTCTGAAATCAAATTTGGAAAACGAAGAAGGCAACACGCCTTGTGTACTACTGGATTGATTAGTTTAGATTTTATTAATTTGGTATCAAACAACACACGACGACTGGACAAAACAAAGTTGGCAACAAGCCTGTCTGAAGCATAACGACAGATCAATAACAGGGCCCATCTGTCAGACAGATGGACACATAAATTTACTCGTACGGACTACAAAACCTAACCAAAATATTAAAAAACAGATTTCCAGTTTGATATTTGATACGAAACCGTAATATTCATCTGACTCCCGCTTCTTTGCCTTTGTCGGAATAGTTGATTCGTTTAGCCGTTTTAGAGATATCACTTCTGAAAGTAGGAGTCAGGCTTAGGGGGTCGACTCGTGATCGAAGTTTCAAAGTTCGAACCCCCGCGGTCACCATGTACCAATAAGTTTTTGTAATTTAAGTATATTACCCGATGCTTTTACGTGAAGGAAAAACATCGCGAGGAAACCTGCGTATTCGAACAGCTGAGTGTGTAAGAGGGTTGCAAAAAAGATCTTAAAGGGGTCGAAGTGTAGGTATTCGAAAAGGGCCCATATGTAAAAGAAAAACTGGCCAAGTGCGAGTTGAACTCGCGTGGAGAGGGTTCCGTACATACGTATTTTTTTATATAGAATTCTTATAGGTTTTCCTGTAATCTGCAAGCAATGAAGTATAATATTTTTATTATGTTTTCAAAATTTTAGGCTCAGTAGTTTTGGAGATCACGGGGGAATGGTCTGTTTTCGTCTTCTTTCATGAATAAAATCAAAACTATTTATTTTACAATAATAACAAAAATATATTTGAGTTCCGCATAACGAGCCCTTCTCGAGGTTCGCAATTTTTTTTTTTCTTTTCCTAATTTGTCCCCCAAAAGTGACTCTTATTTAAAAAATAATAATATTTAATTTGCACATCTGTGTTTGGGTCATAGGATTACACAATCCTACCAAATTTCACCTGATTTGGTCCAGTAGATTTGGCGCAAATTGTGTGTGGCAGATGGATGGACAGACAGACAGACGCACGAGTGATCCTATAAGGGTTCCGTTTGTTAAATTTTTTGTACAGAACCCTAAAAAGCGGTTTTTATCTATATATTTTTTTATTTTTTTGTGTGTTGTACGTGCATGAAGAGATTGATGAATGTAGCGGAAGCGAAAGTTGCATGTTTGGACCGGTGCACCTGGCGTTCCATAGTCTCTGCCTACCCCATTGGGAGACAGACGTGAAGGTATGTATGTATGTGTATGTATGTATTAGAGTCTGTGCCGAAAGAGAAGAGACGTAGGATTGAAGGCGTACCAGGGCTATTTTATGGTTTTTGCTATGCTGACTATGTTAGTTCCCGTTTTTGCCACGACTCTTCTCTTTCCGCACAGACTCTATAATTGCATACCTGCACTTGTCAACATTTGGAAAGAGACTATGGCAGGCTTCGCACACGCGGTCGAGGGTAGCAAACGAGCTCTCCTCGTAGACGCCCCGGCACCCGACCTGCTGGTAGGACGGCTTGCCCAGCGCGTCGGCGCCTACGCACGCCGCGAGCAGGGCGAGCGCAGCGAGGGACCGCAGCATTGTCGTGATACTGTAACCATTTTAATATGCTTATATTCGCTGTTATGTATGTATGTTAACATTTTATAGTACAAAACACAAAAATTCTAACACAATATTTAAAAATAGGATTGTACAAAGGCGAACTTTTCCCTTTAAAGAAATTAATATGTAACTTACGGACTAAGTCTAAAAATCTCGATTTTAACCCATTCATAACCGCCAGATTGACTTAAAGTCAAACAAACATACAAAAAAGCCGTCATGACTTTTTATGAGCTTAGACAAATCTAATGACATCGTTCATCAAAGCGTTATCCGTCAATAGATAGATATAAATACATACTTTCCTAAACAAATCAATAGTATTTCCTTATAATAGATAGAAAAGCAAACTCTCTATTACAATAGTTTGTAGTTCGAACACGATGTATTGTAATACTTCTGCATCTTGCCATGACTTTTTACGCGTAGAATCAGTTTCCCACCTCAAAATTTCTTCCCGTTGGGGATCAATTTTTTAAATATCCTTACTTAGTGCACGCTAAGGTCCCCAAAGAATATCCTTTTCTAACAAGTCCCTAGGTTTAGCGGTTTAAGATATGCGTTATCTGTATTCAGTCACAAAAGAGATTGGTATATTTATATTTACAGACGTATCTTAAAAACACGCTGTCTATCTTTCCACCCTGTATATAAACAAAATCTTACCTTGCGTTAAAAACACACAAAACAAAGAATATCCTTTTCTAACAAGTCCCTAGGTTTCGCGGTTTAAGATATGCGTTCTCTGTATTCAGTCACAAAAGAGATTTTAATGTACAGATGTATCTTAAAAACATGCTCATCTTTCCACCCTGTATATAAACAAAATCTTACCTTGCGTTAAAAACACACAAAACAAAGGAAAGTACACTTTGACTCAATGATCGATGAGCAATCACAGCGATGTTTTCGAACTGACTGCGCAGTAGGACGTAAACACTATTAAATACGCGGCAGGTCAGTCTGATTGACCCCAATATCTGTGTAGGTATTATCTTAGAGAACATCGTCATTCACGACGCGATTGATTTCGCCTGACCATTGTTACTTGACCCCCGAGTGAGTGAGTCGTAGGATTGAATAGTTGAGATTGTAGTCTTGAGAATTCAAATGTTTACGAGTCGAAGATCTCACTTAACATCAAGTGTGTGCTCGTGTGTCTTTACCTTGCCATAAAAAGCCCACCGAAGACTAGCTCACTACTAGCTAATAGCTATAAATTGACGAACTAGCCGACGCTTCATTTATTGGGATAGTATGGCTGGGTTGGTTTTTAATGTTTATCCTACAGTAACGCGTTGGAATTTTTGTTGAAATTTTCGTGTAACTAATCATGTTTTGTTTTCAATTGCTAAAATTAAATAAATATAAATACAGAAAATTGTAAATTCTTAAGAAATTTTACAACACCCTGTATTTATGAATTTGTCCGGAAACCTAAATATTTAATATACAAAAGTATTCATGTCAGCCATCTTAGAGGCAGCGCATAACCCATGTCACAATACAAAACGGAAATAGACACGGAACCGTCCCGTCCGTCTGTCCGTCATTCCCGTCAAAAGCATTTTCATAAAAAAGTGCAAATAATATTTGTATGATAAAAATAACCCAATCACATCAACGGGTTATTCTTCGGCGTCTTATAAATGTAATTTATGATAAAGCTTTGGCACGAGACCGGCTGCGACTTAGCGAATTGAATTTTGATAAACTTCGAAAAAACCCTCGTCCCTTGCAACGCAAAGCCCTACTCTGAAAATCGAAGTTCGAAGTCACATTAGCTCCATTCCTTTCTCTCGATTTAGTCTCGAATGATGCGTAACAGGGATGGAGTTAACGTAACTTCGAACTTCGATTTTCAGAGTAGGGTCTCAGCACGGGTAGCACAAGCTGTATTTTCTCGCTTGTCGCTCAGTGCGTCTCTATCGTTACTGACTAGATACAAAGGGAGATCCGAGCGACAAACAAGTCGCGGGCAATTTGTGTTAGCCATGCAGTTTGGGCTATGTGACAAATATCTATATAATAAAAATGGATCGCTAAATGTGTTGCTAAGCGCAAAACTCGAGAACGGCTGAACCGATTTAGCTGATTTCTTTTTTGTTGTGTTCGTCATTGTCAGGACAAGGTTTATATGAAAGAAAAAAAAAGACTGAAACTTGCAGCGGGGCGAAGCCGCTGGCGGGCCGCTAGTAAAATATAAATGTAATGTTTATTCAGTAAGTACTCCGCACGAGCAAAAGAAGCGCCGCTAGAAATTCAACAGTGAGTCACTCTTTATCATAATTTCTTTACTTTTTATCACAATACCTAATACTTAATCTACCATTATATGAAATGCGTAGTTGAGCAGGAAAACGTGTTATAATTATTATAGCATAATAAGATAATCATAAAAATTAAAAAGCGTATAGGAAGGTACCTATTTAAATATGACTTATAATATACTGTAGGTATCGTAGTATTTTGTATACAAGCTTTTATATAAACCAATTTTTACAATAAGACAACTTGAAAAATCCAATTTAATTATGAAATTATTAATAATAATATGAATTCTTACATCAGAACAAAGAAACAATTTAATGACAGTTTTTTTTGTATCTTTAGACACCATCTTGCCTCTTTTTTTTTATAAACCTGAGGGGCTATTGTCTAACGCACTCGCAATCGCAACCGGTTTCAAAGTGGAGCAATTGTTTTCATTTTGTATGCAGACAAGCCTTCGATTTTCAAAATGAAAACGATCGTGATTGCGAGTGCGTTAGACAATAAGTCCTCAGAACATCAATACCCTCTCGTGTCGATAACAAGTCTCACTTAAACGAGGCTGCAAGATGCTTTTTATACATTTTTACTCCGCCATTTTGGCATTTCAAGATGTGCCCAGTGACACTTGCAAAGGTAAGACGAATCTAACAACACCTAGTTTGTCATTTACTAGGGGCACCCTATACATACAGGTCAAAAACACTAACCTCCTTTTTAGGCAGTCGGGTAGAAAACATTACCCCTTTTTTGGGCCGTCGGGCAAAAATAGACCCTATCCTACGCATGGTCGTGTATATCGATGTAAACGTGGATAAAACATCTGTCACTTTCTGACCAATATGTAAGTGCGAAAGTGACGGATGCTTTATCCACCGCGATAAAGGCGACCATATAAAGTTTGCTAGACTTTCTATATATAACTTTAGTTAATATAAATCTGTTAGAGCTCATCCATCATGCCCCTAGAGATTAACTTCTCCCTCACCTTTTGCCGTCACATCGTATCTATCTACAGGGTGGCTTAAATCATCAGATTAAGCTGCAGGCTTCGAGTACTCGACGGAAATAGATCAAGTTAAAGCCGTAGCGTATTGAATGTTGTTTAAATCGCGTTTGAAAGTACTTTTTTCTGGTTTGTTAAAACAAACAGTTGCCATTATTTTTTTAAAAAAAATATGGCAACATAAAAACTTCATTATTTTTTGTTACAAAATTACAGTTTCTCTCTAGTCCATATAGGCGCATATACCACAATAATGTTTGAAAATACTTCACATGTGAACACCCTGTAAATTTACTAATGTCTGTTTTCATCTCGAGTTATTTTTACAAAACAGCGCGACACGAGCGAAATATCCCCAAGACTCAGACAAAACTAGCACGTTAGAGTTGCCAAATACCTTCCAGTAAAAGTTTGTCGTACTTTCAAACTTTGGAATAAGAAGCTCAGATTTGGTAAATGTCAAGGGTGTAGTAATACTCGCAATCTCAGTTATTTTGACGTTCTGTGGCTCTCTTTTACGCTAGTGAAGAGAGATAAGGATGCCCTATGCTATAGACGGAGAAATAAAACAAACAACACACAAACAACAGTGTATTAATTTTTGGCAGAACAGGACTACACTGTTCTGTTACATCGGTGTTAGTTTTAAGTTTTATATTGTTATGTATGTTAGTCTATAAGGTATTTGTAAATATGGGCCTCGTTGCCCGAAATAAAATTTATTATTATTATTATTATAAATGTCGTGCCATCTCCTGAGAGGTAACGTACAGGATGATAAATATACACGGGTATTTTCATCTGCGAAGTCATTTGGCGGAGTTATACAAAGTTTAACTACTATGTTTTTATATTTTACATACATATACATACATTAAATCACGCCTGTTTCCCAGAGGGGTAGGCAGAGACCACTTCTTTCCACCGCTACGATCTTGACAAATCTCTTTCGCTTCTTCCAAATATTATTTTTATATTTTATTTATTTCTTTTTTGTAATTTGGCGTAGTTATACATTTTAATTAAGCTGACAAAGTAGTAAAATAAAATGTCTGAAAAAAAATGTGTGTACATTGTGACACTACGACTTTACTCTTAGTCGTCTGTGTCTCTCACAAATATTAAGTCTAAGGATGAAGCGTAGATAAGTAGAATAACAGATAGAGGTAGTGTAAACATAGCGGCTTTTTCTTAGTTGTCTGTCCCTTTCATAAGTAAGCAAAACTTTTACCATAGGTATATTTACAAAGGATAAATTTAGGCTGAAATAAAAAGCTAGAAGAAATAAAACCAAGAATTTTGAAATATTTAAATTTTAGAATGTTTCTGGATTTGTAGCATCGTAAGTCAAAAACGTCGGAAGATTTTTAGGTATATAATGGATGCACGGAGAAGACTTCAGGTCTTTCGTAATGGCTCTCGGAGCGTCGTGACGATAAATCTTTTATTCTAATTTTGGGGTGGGTAAGCTTTGCTTTTATTTTGTCATTTTTCCTTAACAAAAGGGAATTATTGAGAAAATACTAAATTCATTTCTAAATTTAAAATAAACAATTTAGAAGTACGTTATAAAGAACATGCTACTAAATTAAGTGGGAAATTCGATTTAAAATAACTAGTGCCTTTTGGAAAGTAAAATTCACCAAAGATTATCGTTTACAGCGTGAGTGCGCTGGCAGAGTTGGAAAGCGCCTAACGGTGCCAACTCACTCTGTTAAAACCCTCACGGGTTAAGCCTGCTTCCTGTGCAAGAAGTAGCCACCTTTAAAGGCTGCTGCAGTGTTGTAGCGGCTTGGGTGTTGATTTGCACCTGGTTTCTCCTGATTCGCTACCAACGCAATGGGTCTTGCCCTCTTTAGGGTACTGGCACGAGGCGTGGATTCGTCAACCATTGCCTGATAGAAAATCAATGATCTCAGTCCTGATGCTTACCCTCATTTCCTATTCCCGAGAGAGTCTCATCCCAGGCTTCGGCCGAGGCTTTCTCACCAACACATATGGCTTAGGGCGTTAGGCACTCACGAGACGCCATCTCAGTCCTATAGTTTAGCTAGATGAGGATACGAGTTTAACGTAAATGTGAGGTCGGACCTCTAGTTTGATTGGGGAGGGTTTTAGAAGAATACTTGGGTTCTCAGAGTTAGATAGGAGTAAAATATATGATCCGCGTAAAATCTAAAAAATATTAAAATATATTTAATCCGAATAACATATAAACTAAATTTAGAAGGTCAGTCAATATAGTTTAGGGATCTAAATCTACAATTTTAAAATGTTTCGAATCAAATTCTGTATTATTCTAATAACAAATACTTATAGATTTTTGTAGTAAAATTCTAAAAAACAATATTTATTTAAAAGTCGCTTACTTAAATGAAAAGAAATAATTAAAATATAATATAATACAATTAAAAGTTAAAACTAAACTTATTTAAATTAAAATAAAAACTAAGCTACTCAAATATTAAAGACGTAAATAATAATCACCACTATAAAAAGAACACCCCCTCTAGCAGGTCCGCTCGCGGCATGGTCCCTATGACACTGGCTGCGTTACCTCTCTGGATAGCTAGCCCAATCCTTTGGGAGAGGTAAGCACCAGCTCTAGGATCTCCGGAGGTGTCTATGAGCCGGGATGACAGGGCCTTAATAAAGCTTTTCATATCAGCTGACCAAGGTCCCATGGTCTCCACTGCAAGCGCCACAAATTCATAATTATTTAATAATGATGAATATTTGCGGCGCTTGTTGGTTTGGGCCTGATCAGCTGCTGCACCGGCCCGATTACGGGTTGACTGGACGTGGGACAGGGCGAATGTGTCAACACACGTCGCGTCCCACACCAGTGCCCTACCCAGTTTCCACGGCACCAATGTAGCTCCGTCTGGTCGCTTGCCATCGTCTCTATGTAAACCTGCTGGTTCCAGGACAGCTGGTACAGAGGCAGTGGCAAGCGAACGACGGATCAGATCATTAATTGTGCCATGCCGGTACAAACGGCCGGCACTTCTAAAGCATGAAAGGCCATGTCGTCCCAGCTCACTCACTTCCTTCCCGCACGTGCAAGTATGAGGTTCACAGATTCTAGCTCCAACCCGCAAACTTATTGCTATGCGCAAGCAGCTTGGGTCCAAGACTGTGCCTATATTGCGGGAAGGAAGAGCGTGGAGCCAGTGACCTGATTCGCCTGCAGAGACAGCGAGAAGACGGGCGCGATCTGAATCGTCCGGACTATTTTGTATGAGAGATGTATGAATTGATATGAGGCGAGGAGTATCCCATGCTCTTTGGATATGCCTCTTGACTGGCATATCCACTCCGGGACACGACTCACACCAAGCATCCCTGGCCTCCACCAGGTTCGCAATCTCAACGTCAAGTATCTGTGGGATATTTAAGATAATACTGACGAGAGGCAACGAACCATAAGCGGAGGACAGGAAAGCTGGTAGTGCCACGCTAGAAGAGCATCGAATACCAAGTCCACCGAAACGAATTGGGAGAACCGCTTGAGTCCAAGGCCTTGAACTAAAATGAATGTTTAATAATTTAGACAGAGTTGATTGAAGGGTAATGTCTATAGAAGCCATGATGTCTGGAAATTTCCAAATTGGACAACTCCGTAACAAATACATGAATTTTGGAGTGAAAAGACAATTTATTTATTATCCTTTCATCTTTCATCAATTTCCTATTTGTTTAGAAATAATTATTTAAATCTCATTGAATATATAAATTTTATTTCAGCTAAAAAACAGGGATATCCAGTTGTCATAACCTAGAAATGTAATTTATTATTAGCTGCTAGGTATAGAATATTGTTGAATTCTAAGAGTCTATTTAAGGTATTTAAGCTATGATAACTATTTACCATTCTGAGGATTTTATTAAGATATTTATAATGTTTCTTTTCTGAGTCCTTGAGCTATTTGCAGTCATGAAGTTTCCTACAAATTCTTAAACTGAAAGATTTGCATAAATAATTTCTCTTGGATATAATAAGAGTCTTTGAGAGTCATAGTCTGGACACTGGATGATGCTCCAGAGTTCAATAGTAGATCAAGGTCTCTTTGAACGCTGTCCGTAGGCAATGAATCTCATAACTTATTCCCACGGGAATCTACAAACATATGAAATGATCTCCATATTACTTATATAAATTGATTACAAGAGAATTGTATTTATGAGATGAATATGCTGACAAATGGTTGAAGGGACTACAGAGAGAAATATTATTTTATCTGAACCTCGGATCTGAATATAAGCTTTTATCCTTTCATCTTTCATCAATTTCCTTATCTTTCTACGACATGATTTAGCAAAATTTGGGATTAGAATAAGTAAATTTATATCACAATACGGAGAGTTTAGTCAAAATTTAATTCAAAAGATTATATAATATCCACTCTCTTTTGGTGATCCCTCTTGTCCATTTCCTAAGAATACTGACTGAACTACCAAGACATAGAGTCAAACGTCTTGTTGCAATCATTTTAGAAGCAGAAAATAGCTGGGGCGCTGTCCAGTCTGGGTCGAGGCGCACAATCCATGAGGGTACTCAGGGCTGTATAGCACAGCCTAGGGCGGGGAGTGAGCCCGGATCTTGGCTAAAATTATTATATTTTTAAATTCTGAACTTTGCATAAGTACATCATTCATCAGGTTCTCATCATAAAAGAAAATGGGTTATTTCACGGTTTCTAATGTAGGTTCTTTAATCCCTAGACAGATCAATTGGCCATATTTAAGCGTATTTACTATAAATAAGATCAATTTTCAATAGGTTATTATTTAGGGAATAGTGTGTGCATAGGGTAGGGAACATTTCGGTACACGTTGACCAAGTTTTGGGAAACGTAAAGCCTTGGTTAGGTAGTTTGGTACAACATGTAAAGAAAAGGTTATTATATTGTAACATCAAATGAGATATCATTAGATATCTCTTAAAAATCATAAGGTACATGTTATTGTACATTTTTAGATTTAGTGGACCATTTAGTAAATACTAAACTCGTGGTTTAATTTACCCTACACTGAACACGGTCTGATATGCTCTTGCCCGGTTTTACCGTCTTACGGAGGCCAATGGCGGACTTAATGCTTCAAGCATTCTCTACCAGTTAACCTTTACGTGAAACAGAAAAGCTTACAGTTTTTGCAATAGTTGTTTATGTAAGTAGCTTTATTTTGTGATACCTTAAGTTTAATAACAGTTTTGGTGCAAATATGACGCTGTAATATGACGTAATAGGACGCTGGCTATAAAAAGCCAATGAAAACACGTAATCTCGTTTGAAATGCAATTCCGTAGCACTGAAATGGAAATAACTCGCGATGCGATTTAATAGTACATTGTAGCCCAGGTACAGAAAGTAAGCAATAGATGGACGAGTTAGTTCGCGGGCCGAGCCGCAGGTGAGGACCGCGAAGATACGAGTCCATCTATTGCACTTTCTACCGAGGCAATACTATGTGCTTTTCACGCCTAATGTAAGGAAATAAAACAGGTTAGGACATAATACACAGTTTAATTAAAAGTAATATTGATATTTGAAAGTTCATCAAAGTAGGTCAGCATTACGCTTCCAGAGAAAGAGTTCGTTTTTTTATTTATTTGCCATGCTTTGAAATTTTCATACACTTTCTGATATTTGCGACGGGATTTTATTGGCAGTAAATTCCGAATTACCGACTTTGCCGTATCCTGAATTTCAGGCGGTGTAAGATCCATATCTGTACTTGTATCACTCATTTTTGTTGAATATCGTACAAATTTCCAATCAAAAGTTCAAAAGTTTAGCGTTTGTTTCCAATTAAAAGAACAGAAGTAATTTTCATTCCCGCCTTTTTAACTTTTTTAATTTTTACCTTATTTAAAGATGCAAAGGCGTTTTTCACATACGCCTTAAAAACTTACATAAAAACACGTTTACAATCGCAAAAATACACTTTCACTGAGCGGATTTGACGTTTTAATTTTTTAATTAAACGTTCTAATGTCATTTTTGTCAAACATTTGTTTATTTATTTCCGAACGAGTTACTAATGTCATAAATAACCGACCAATAGCAGAGTAGAAAGTAAACTGGTCTAAAAACACTCCATTTTACTTTGCAACTCAACATTGTTGGACTGTTTTTGTGTTGTACTACTAAGAGCAACTTTCTATTCTGATTTCGATCCTTCTTTGGCCATATTTCCGAGCAGTGGCGTGAAAAACATATTTCACTGTAACAGTGTTAGCATGCGTTTCAACTTTATAATATTGCTTCACTAGTTAGATAACGTGTTGTGTTAGATTCTAAAGCATTGGTTCTCAAACTTTTTAGCGACGGAACCATTTTTAGCCCCAAATTGAGCAAAACCTGTTTCTTAGAAAAAAAAATGTTCCTTTAAATTATTACAATATTTTTTTCGACGGATCCCTTGCAAAGGACTTTTGGTGCCATACATAGGGTCCCGCGGAGCACACTTTGAGGATAGCTGTTCGGAAAAAAAATGTTTTAATACAGCTTAACTTTAGATTTAAGGTCTCCATAAATAGACTGTTTGGAGCAGTAAGGCCAACAGCAAATTTTTTGTGGTGTTTAAACAATTAATGTCTGAAATACTTTACAAAAGCTGAGGCACGGATTTTGTAAGAAATTATTAATGTTGAAATGGGTGTATCTGTCTATCAATTAGTAAAAAAACCGAGACGTGTAAGAGTTTACGTGTGAAAATACTTAGTTTTAAACAAGGTCATGTGTTTTGTGAAATTGTCCTACTGATGTGAGAAAACCCTTCTCAAGTACTAGAAATAAGTATCTCGTTATTTTACAAACGACCTCATTATGCACCAGTATCTTACTCTTCTCACAAAAGATTTACAAAAATAAACCTACGTATATCTCTGAACGGAGTGGTTTAATCCAGGGGTCTTCAAACTTTTTGACTCAAGGGCCACTGCACACTGCACATAATATAAATTCGTGCGGGCCGAGACTTTGGTTTCATGGCTGGTCATCAGGAAATCATAATTAATATTCATCGCACTGATACATTTTTTTCCATTGCCTCATAATTTAGCCCACCGTGTTAGTTTGTTACTACTCTTAAATAAATCCCAGCGGTCTCATTTGTGATTAATTACAAAACGTGTGTGTGGGCTCTCCCGCTTTCTTTCCGCGGGTCGGATTAGAAGAGCTCGCGGGCCGGACTTGGCAACCCTTGGTTTAAACTACGGACATCCTGTATTTTTGTTTATTACCCAATTATTAATAGTTAAAACATCCAGTTTCTTTAATTAAACAATAAAATAAAGAAATTCAGATGTTAGGTAGCCTTATTATCGTTATCGTTTATTTAAATAATGTTATCATTTTGGGTGTGACAAAATTGTATCTATCTTCAAAATGAAACTGACAGTTAATTATTTCTAGTAAGTATTCATTAGATGTAGCTATGAAAATTCCCTCCAGAAACAGTTAAATAGATATTTTGAGGCACAACATTCTTTACTTAGGGCTGATTTTTCAATCCCCAGATAAAGCTATCCGGAAGGTAAATTTTAGCTCCGTCCTTTTCTTTCATATGACTTCAGAAAAGGGTAGTAATACATTTAACTGATGGATAGTTTTATCTGGGGATAGAAAAATCAGCCCTAAAGCAATCATTAATCGGAGGATTAGTTATCGTGGACGGGAAATAACTTCTAACAAGTCGGACCGTTTTTATGATATTAAACTTGCGGCCCGCCCTCGCTTCGCTTCAATTTGCGTGAGTTTTTTGTAATAACCGTTTATAATCCAGAATTAATCTATACTTATCTATACTAATAGTAAAAGTAAAGTAAAAGTAAAGTAAAAAACATTTAAAACTCTACAAAATACTGACATCTAGACAAAAATAGATCTATTGTCACGAAGTGGTTCCAACTCGGCGTTAAAACCAGCGCTGGTCTTCCGTTGGAACCATCCAGTGAAGCCACGGAAGGTTACACACACACACACACACACACACACACGCACACACACACACACACACACACACACACACACACATACACACACACACACACACACACACACACACACACACACACACACACACACACACACACACACACACACACACACACACACACACACACACGCCATATTTTCACTGCAATATGTGGCCGGCAACTATTGGTGTCCCTCTCTTACTCGTACCTGGTCTATGTTAGAGAAAGACGCCAATAGTTGCCCGCCACTTATTGCAGTGAAAATATGGCCCGTTTAGAAGCCCCTTTAGGTATTTTACTGCAATCAAGCCAATCAATCAATATGGCGTGGCGTTGTGATAACCTGCGGTTAAGTAATTGCGTTGACGAAAACAGACTATGGTATTCGAAACAGCCTTAAAATACATAACAAAACAAATACAAAATGTGATGAAGTGCTACAAAAATCGACTTTCATCAAGGACAGGAAGATAAAACAATTATTTTAAAGGACAAAGCGAACAAAGGAAAAGAAAAAAATAGAACAGCAATGGCTAACAATAAGTTATATTAACGTACATGGCAATGCAGATGGGACATAAAACTCACGTACGTAGACAAATTTACTCAGCTTTAAATGACAAACAAAGAAATCGTAATGGGGCTTCTAAACGGGCCATATTTTCACTGCAATACGTGGCCGGCAACTATTGGTGTCTTTCTCTAGCATACGAGTAAGAGAGGGACACCAATAGTTGCCGGCCACATATTGCAGTGAAAATATGGCCCGTTTAGAAGCCCCTTTAGGAAACGATTCCTGACAGGTTAAACTATTCCAACCTAAGGTTCAACATACATTGGAACACCATTCACGCGGAGTCCAGAGGAGATTTTTATATATACTGTAGTAAATATTATATTATAGATTTAAAGTAACAAAGAGATATATATAGTTTTAAGATTACTGTTAATTATCTATGGACTGCGCGCTGGATAATATTATACAGAGGTAAAGTTTAGTTCTGGATCGAAAGAACCGATTTTGAAAATTATTTTAGCAATAGAAAGCCACGTTATTATTTATGAGTGTCATAAGCAATATTAAGCCAAAAAAAAAATTCATTTCAACAAAGTGGGCACGGGAACAGCTTGTTATAACCTTCCTCTGGAAACATTCTATCTATTGATGAAAACTGCATTAAAGTTCGTTTCGCAGTTTGAAAGATCTAAGCGTACATATAGAGAGACAGACGGCGAGAAATGAATTTGTTTTATATTATGTATAGATACGGTTTCCAAGCAAGATGGTTTAATACAACGTGGAATAAATCCCTTAAGCACAAACGTTACATCATCGATTGGGTGAGGCTTTTTAAACAATGTCGGAACAAACAAAATCACGTATTTGTAATTATGTATAAGGATACCTTTGCTACGCATCGATGTTCATTTTGTTTTCTTTGTTCGCATCGCACAGGTTTTTGTTCTTCTTTGTTGCGGCATTACGTATTTTTGTTACTTTTTTGCCTTTCACAGGCCGTTGAACGAGATTGGGCCATTCGCTTCACGTTTTTGTTTCAAAGGATATTTGGGAGGCCATTGCGTGCTGAAATATGGAAGGGTAGGGTCGAATGTTAGACGAATAAATCTAGAATAGAGAAAAATCGAGTATACTTATTTCTAGTAAAACAGGCTCAAGTTTCCACATAATATTATTTTACTTCGATCATTATTCCTTCCTACTCCAGTGCATTGATCTGGTTACAAACTAAATTCCGCGTAATAATTTTTCCAGTAGCATTTTTCGCGTTTTGTGATTTTACTCGTCGCATTTTTCCCCAGTTAAGATTGTACCCAGTCGCATATTGTCGGCTATGAATTGCTCTTAAGCACCATTTTTTCTATTGTTATTACAATGGAACAGGTAGGTAGGTTTAGGTTAAGTTAGTTTTTCACCCGAAGGGCCAAAGCACCCGAAATAGGAGCTCCGCAAAAACAGACCTCCGTCGACTCTGAAAAATTGATATTTGAAATAGACAATCATGCTATTTGGAAAAAGCTCAAATAAATGCGTGCGTTTAGAATTAAACATGGAGAAAAATGTGACTTAGTGAAAAATCACGAATGGGGAAAACATAACTGAAAAAATTGATGCGCGCAACTATTTCGTTTGGCGAACAGATCTAACCTAGCTAGTCTATTGTAGAGACGATTCAAAATAGTGACGTAATAAGACACGTCCTCATTGAGAGCATTCGCGTGAATATTCGAGTGGTGCGAACGTTGAGCCGAGCGTTACAAAGCTTACACACCACTCGATGCTCGCGCCGAATGCTCATTACACGGGAATGCTCTCAGTGAGAACGCTCCTGTATTGATATGTTCGTGCTCGAGCTATAGTTAGGACCCATCTTGATCGCTACCACCACAGAACAGAAAAAACAGTAGAAGTGTCAAGTGGGCGTGTAACGTGTGGCATAGTTATGCGGAGTTCCGCATAACCTTACTATACTTTTGCCGCGATCGCTTATTTCGATTTTTCGATATTTCGATATTTCTAAAATAGGAAATAAATCCAGAAGCATGCCTTATTGTGTTATTCTGGAGTATAAAAACGATAGCCACACCAAAAACATTTTCCATGGTGGCGTGTTGTTTTTATGATAGTTTGAGTATTGGCGACAACTGTTTCCACTGTTTTTTTCTATTCCGTGGCTACCACCATCTCATCCTTTAACTTACTGCCAAGCAACAGTGTCCGCATTGTTGTCTTCCAGTTTGAATTACCATCTATAGAAAATATTATGTGGCGTTATCTATGAAAAGGGACCTTATTGTCGATGGCGCTTACTCCGCACTGCGTCACGCGACGTTGTATTTATATCGGAGCATCGTTAATAATGGCGGGAGCACCATCGACAATAAGGTCCCTTTTCATAGATAATGCCACATGTCATGTTACAGGTTTGAAGGTAGGCAACGCATGCCGTCTTAGGATTGTAGTTTTGAAAATGTATTTTTTTATGGGTGTTAGATTTAACCCACTTACCATCCTGATAAAGCATCCGTCACTCTCGTACTTACATACTTGTCAAAAGTGACGGATGTTTTATCAAAATTTTGTCACGCGATAAACGCAGCCATATTAGGCCCCCTGCTGTTGTTGTTGTCGTGCTGTGTGTTGTGTATGTTGGCCTGTGTGCTCGTTTGCCTTTTCTTTGCCATATAAATAAAATAAAAATCATGGGACAATGTCACACCAATTGACATACTCCCAAACTAAGCTCAAGGCTTGTACTATGGGTACTAGGCAACGATATAAATACTTATACAGAAACTAGAGGACGCCCGCGACTTCGTACGCGTAAAATTAGTTTCCCGTTACTCTCCCCATTTCTTCCCGTTGGGAGTCGATTTTCGGAAAATCCTTTTTAGTGCTCACTAACATCATGAAAGGAACCCCTGTACCAAATTTCAAGTTTCTAGGTATAGTAGTTTCGGCTGTGCGTTGATATATAAGTCAGTCAGATCCTTTTATATATATAGAAGATAGATATATATACATAATTACATAGAAAACATCCATGACTCAGGTACAAATATCCGCGCTCATCACACAAATAAATGCCCTTACCGGGATTTGAACCCAGGACCGCTAGCTTCATAGGCAGGGCCACTACCACCTAGCCCAAAGGGTCGTCAAAAAATCTAGGACAATATTCCAGTAGATTAGACGAGAAAAGGCATTATCATTACGCCAGCTCGTTTGGTCTCGGCTTTTTCTTCGTGATTAATGAGTCCATACGTGGCTGAAACTGCTGGTCATTTACGAGAAAGTTTTGGGAATGGCTTAGGTCTAGTTTCATCTTGGAAAAGTTACAAGTCTTCTTTGCGAGGTTTTAGGAGTAGAGAGTCATTTTAGTTGCGAAGTTAGTATTTAATATCTCAGCTTTATTCTAACTAACAACAGTCCAAGTCTCATTGATTCTACACAGTTTATTATATTACGAATTTATTTGGAACTGTCATCCATCCAAAAAATATATAGTTCCCGAGGGAATAACGATAAAGGACTTCTAAGCGGACGGAGTCGCGTTCAAAATCTAGTAGTTATTACAAATGCGAAAGTCTGTATGTGCTGCTGGGCGGATTTCGATGAAATTTGGAATGGAGATAGCTTAGACCCTGGATTAACACCTAAGCTACTTATCATTATGGAAAATTTAAAAGTTCCCGAGGGAGGAACGATAGTCGAAATCCCCCATAACATAGGATAGCCGAATAACTTCGACGCAGATGAAGTCGCGGGCAGAAGCTAGTTACTAACATTACCTACGGTCTGCTAATGTTACATCTTAATTCTTTGCAATAGTCAAAATTTCAGATCACTTTTAAAGTTGTACAAATTAGAAGAAAGCCATGTTATACAGGATGTGAGTAAACAGTAGGGCTAGACAAAAGTCAACCAAGAATAATCACTTATTTCATCAACTATTCTTAGAAATTAAACGGGTGACAAATTTAATTCCAGAGGCAAATAATCTCAAGCGTCTCAAGAGAATTCCGCAGAAATCACGGATTCAGAATTTCACTGTACGCCTATTGAATTTATGATAGACGTGTATAGCTAAAGAGGCAGGTTACGTAGAAATTTCAGATAGGTAACCTAAAACAAATGAAAATTACGTACCTTCAAAGGTATAAACAACCTTCAATGAACATTGGTGGTACAAACTTATCCAAAGTTTGTACAAACAATGTTCATTTAACGGTATCCTGACTTTTTACCAAATCATCATTTGGCAAACAATGTCATTTCAAGTTTCATTTCGCAAAAATGTAATTGTGTTACCATTATATAATATATATTATATGGCTGCATGGGCTTGTTAAATAAGTAGGGTAGGTTAGAGGTGGAAAATTATTTGGTGGGAAATACATCTTTGCGAAATGAAAGTTTCTAAAATGACATTGTTTGCCAAATGATAATTTGGTAAAATATTAGTAAACCTCATTGAACATTATTGTCTTTTTTCATCGGCCACGGATAATTTTCTTGAAATGGTTTAGAAGACATTCAAATACACGTTAATATATAAAATTTAATTTAAAGATATTAAGGATTTTTGTATTTGGTACTAAAATAATGCCAAGGTAGAAATATTGAAATATCTCGGCTCCGATGCACTTGAAAGTATTACAATAAATAAGGCTCTACCACTTGTTTACCATTACGCTATTTAGCTGTTTCTGTCCCACTGCTGGGCAAAATGCTTCCTCAAGTTCGTCTAAACAGCAATTGGTTCAAAACTAACTTGCGAAATGTAAACAAAACATAATTATGTATACTGACCACCAAATAAACAAAATTAAGTTAAAATTTAGCTTTTTAAAACCAAAACACTCTGTATTTAGCACTACAAAACCTTGAAAAAATAGAGATGTATAAAACACTGTTGCATATTGAACCACCAGCGGGCTTACTATGGTCATGTTTATCGACAAGCGTGGATAAAACATCTGTCACTTTTCGAGAGTGAAAGACACTTTATCCACTGCGATAAATTTAATTTATTTATTAATGCTCATCTCGGCAAAGATAGTCTCGGTTTCTCACAGAACATCTACAATACGTTTCGCAACACTATCGAGTTTCGTCTCGTTAGAGCGACTACCGGCTTAAGTTCCTTACTACAAATATGTATTAAAAACAAGCAGGGTGTTGTTTTACCTTCTTATTTTTCTATCCATTAATTAAACGCTATAACAACACTATAAGGGGGCGTTTTAAAACAGTGAAGCTTGAAACCATAAAGTGACTCACTCTTGCGTTTAATCTCTTATCACACAATAAATAAGATGATTTTCCTTGTTTACTGTAAGATATTTATCAGATCCGTAACCTTGACACGATGCGTCAACACAGAAACTAAATTCCTCTTGAAAAAAGACCTTATTTTCAGAAGAACCTAACATTACTTAATATTAAGTCATCTTACGATCCCTCTTGATGGTTTGCTGTCCATCCATCATACTACATCACTATACGGCCCCACTATATGACTTCCGCCTTCCAAAATTTGTGTGCCAATTTTAGTTTGGGGTTCTTTACGACCTTGTCCTTGAGCAATTTGTGAATATGTTGTTGATACTTAAAGGAACCTACTAAAGAACATTTCGGGTGCTAGGTCAGGAGAGTTTACAATGTAATTTATAAAATGTATTTTATAATGGCAAGTTAGTTATATGTTAAGTTAAATTATCAATGTTGTTATCAATTTATAAATTGATTGTATAATTAAATGAGGTAACAACTTGGTCCGAAACCCGATTAATTTTTATCGTGTCGCCTTTCTTGCTATTTTTGTTTTATCTGCCATACAGTACACTAATGCTATGTGTTTTACATCCTATAAATCTTCAGATTCTATGCATTAATTTTTTTCAATGAAACCCCAATTTAAAAAAGAATAAAATAATTGCATTTTATGCATGTCATATCCGCCATGTTAGATTTAATATGACAGGATAATTTCTTGTATACTAGGGAAAAACCAACTATGATATCCAAAGGTAATTAATTAAAAAATGAAAAGTAATTTTAATCAATCTGACACACAGCACCATCACTAACTTAAACATATAATTTATTATTTAATCTTAACATTTACGGTGCGGTAGTGTGACATCGATATGGGTCTTCACTCAGCATTGTGTTGCGACAAGATCGTTTGCGACAGTAACCGATGTGTAACGCCTATTCCTAGAAGATAAAATAGATATAAAATCTTACCACTATGTTACAGTCTAAGTCTAAATTTCTCCAATTTTTAAGTAATAATCAACATGGACAAACTTATAAACTAAAATCGTAATCTTGCTTTTTCTTCATCATAATCGGATTAGCTTGTTTTTATTTGTAGAACACCCTGTAGTTTTTACGTGGAAACATTATTTTTTGTTCCGGATTCCGAGAAAGCGTTATCATTTTGACACGCAAAAGTTTAAAATGTAGATTGCGCACTAATTGGCAGATTGGTAATCTTTAGGGTTTTATACCCTAAGGGTGCCAAATGGGACCCTATTAATAAACCTGCATAGTCAAATAAAATTTATCTCTGGTAACGACTGTTTTATTTTTGAATCATTCACATTTTTTCGCAAAATGTCATTCGCGGTAAAATCCAAATCGTACTTGTTATGATATTGTTTTTAACTTGGCCGCCATTACTGTCAAGTAAATAAAAGCTAATAAAACCTTGACAATACGATAACAGGTAAAAAACGATACGCTTTTTACTGTGTCGAATAGAGGCCCTGAGATGTCTTGACCCGAGCTGCGAGCGAGCAATACTTTCCACACTTGCATAAAAATGTACTATTATGAAACTACTTTCCTCCCAAGGCCCATATTTTATGCAACGGCACTGTAATAAGTTCGGAACGTGACCGTATGTCGAACTACGAGTATACATGATAAAAGTGGAGACGGAAAATAAAAAAGGACATGAATAACGGGATATGATGTGCTTTTTTAGGGTCCTGTAGTCAACAGATACCAGCAAAAGTTTGGATAGATGGATGTTTTTAGCATATAGACTACTTTTTATCCCGGAAAATTGGACAGTCTTCGAGGGAATTACGATAATCGAAATCATGGCAGAAGCCAGTAAATATTACTCTGAAATAGTATTTTTCACAATCGTGTTATAATAGAGAGCTATTTAGTCGAGTACCGTGTTTAGGCCACGAAGCTTGCTGAGTGATTGCGAGTGCGTTAGACAATAAGCCATCTGGTTAGGCTTTATTTGAGTGAGTTTATATTAATAAAACTTGTTTAGTCACTTATTCTATCTACAGGTAGGCGGAAATTCAGTTACATTTAACAAATTTTTATTCAGTTTAATTCCTAGCTAAAATACAACTCATCTATTGTCCAATATGGCCCTCTCAAGTCCTGAGAGCGGCCCGTGACTCAAGCGTGCCTTGTCGACTAATCAAATAAAATTAGGATCTTATTTCCTGGCGGCGCTCGATCCAATTAAAGAGGCTTGTTGGACTCTCCTGGTCTCAGTTGGTCCAAGTTTAAAGAGCTCAAAGGGAAAATACTTTCTGTTTGCGTCGATGCTATGCAAAATGAATGAAAAAACTCGTCCGCAGCTTGTAGCTGCCACAAGTGCCTTTGCTGTGGTCGCCACTAGTAACCTAATGTGCCCAAGAGGGGATTTTCGAATTAACTCGAGCGCGGCAGATTAACATAAGGGGGCATCCTTGTACCCTGTTGAGTACCTCCAGCGTATATGAGCACTATAACCTGGATCCTGCCAATTCAAAAACTCTTGCTTCATAAGTTGAAATTGAGTCTTGTTGAGAAATAAAATTTTCGATTCAATGATCTCTAAATATACATAAGTACATAGAGATAGGAAGTTTTATAATATTAAACAAAAAAGTTCTTTAGTAAATGTCTTCGCGTTTTTAAGCGTTTTCAAAAAGTGAGATTTATGGAAAAGTCATGCGTAATTTCATCGATGCCGGCCGTGAATGTTAAATGATCGCGTCGGAAATTATTAATTGTTTTTCAATATGTACATGAATTAAACTTTTAATTTTTGTAGGTATTTAAATAAAAAAATAAACATTTGTTTTATTTGAGTCAACCTTAGTAACAGAACTTATGGCCGGACTACCAAGACAAGTATAATAGAAACCTTTAAGAAGACTGTGACAGCGATAAATAGTTGAGTAGTATCATAACTCTTGTTTTACTGAACTTATAGAAATACAAACATGAATTACTGCTATGATAAAAGTTCAATAAAAATATTTTAAATAAATGTACTTCTAATAAATAATACCTAGTTTTTTTTCTTATTTATTATTAGTTTCTTTGTGACTAAAATTTTATTTTTAATATTTCCTTCTCAGCACCAACCTTAAATTGTTTTTCTTTAGCCCATTGGTTGTCTGGTAGAGAATACCTTATGGCATTAAGTTCGCTATTTGTACCTACTTTGTGTGTAGTGCAATAAAGTTTCATTAAATAAATAAATAATACATAAATATCTGGGGCAATCTCTCACATTGACTTAGTCTCAAACAAAGCCCCAGTCTTGTACTATGGGTACTAGACAACGATATAAATACTTATACTTATACAGAAATAAATACATAAATACATAGAAAACATCCAAGACCCCTATACAAATACTCGCGCTACAAATATTTGCCCATACCGAGAATCGAACACAGGACCTCTAGCTTTGTAGGCAGAGACACTTCTAATTAGGCCAACGTGTTGTCCAAATAAAAATTATGAATCGCTAAAGCTTGTAGTTTGGACGGTGCTAGCCGTTTCTACCTTCACTCGGACTCGTTATTGGGCTGGTGCGCCGGCGACGGCAGGCGTAAACAAATGGCTTTATTGATAGCAAACTGTGATGTAATGTATATATGCAAACCCATTAAATTGTACCATTGTACAGTTAATGTAAAAGTCTTTAATGCAATAATGCCAGATACATAAATCACCTAAAAGAATGGTATAAAAATCTCATCATCGTCTCGTCATCTCTCTTTAGAGTATCTTAGTGGGAGCTCATTGATATACACAGAACAAATCACACGGAATATATGTATAACAAATCTAAAAAAAGTAAGTTTTAAACAACGTACTGCATTGTTGATTTTGTCGTCTATATATGTTAAAAATAATTTAAGCGTCTTTGTTGAAATGAAAACAAAATGGAGGCATTCAATATTATTAAAAATGCCTGGATCAGTCATTTTTAAATGACTCAACAAAAAAAAATAAAAAAAATTTGGTGTGTTCAAACACTTTTAAAAATATGCCTGTTTATTGCTCTTATTTTGAAAGTATCAGTCTTTCTCATCGCTTGCCAAATTTCTGAGTTAAAGGCGTAAAAACCGAACTTAAAGCTTTGCACCTAACATCCTGTATAATGGTTCATTAATTAATGCCCGTGACCGTACACTCGAAAAACTAACCCTCATATTTTTCATGGCCGGTTTATCTTTAGATAATAAATCATTACAGGAGATTGCCATGTTTTTATTATAACATGTAACGAATAACAAGACATCGGAGAAAGAAGATAATAATCGTCAGAAAATATATTTCTGGCCGGCTGAGAAATTGTGTTAGTACAAGAAACGTGATCTTTAATTGCCTAGGGCAAGCGAGTCTCATGTAACCTAAGAATAATGGATTTGTTAGCTCTATTTATTAGATAGAAAATAGAAATAACCTAGATATATTTTGAACTTAGTAGGGATATCATTTTTGTAACAATTTGGGTAACTAACAGACTAACAGTATTTATTAGTAATTTTATTATGTTAATTAGATTAGCAATTTCATATCTATATTCTTCATTAATCTAAAGTTTTCATTACATAAACAAGTGCAATTAAATACTGAATGTAGGTATTATTTATTTTAACAATATCTAGCTAGATTAGTTAATTTTCATCCAAATCCACTAATTTATGTTAGTGCATCAAAACATACATTAATTTGCAATTACTTGCATGACTGGAATGAAATAAATCACATCGGTTCAGTTTTGTAATGCTAATGTTTCATATACGCTCCTATATTATATTGAACGGAATCCATCCGAAAATAAACAATAAAATTGAAAAACGTTTTTAGCTGTGATAAAAATCAGCTCCTTCGACTCAGTTTTTTACGTTTTCTAATTCTTTTTTTTTAAATTTTAGTTTCGTTCCTATAACACAACCCTAACCTAACCTAACCGCCGGTATTTTTGGAAAGCTTAAAAAGTTGTCTGACTCAGCTGAAAACCAGTTTAGGACAAACGATAAATTAGGACAAATGACGATTAGGTCAAACGATATTATGGATAACTAATGACACCCAGAGTATGATGGTAGTTATCCGGACGGACTCTGCAGGTCTTTTTACTGTCCAGTCCACTAAGTTGATCTCGTATTTAATAAAGGTTGTTAGCTTATTCAGAGTCAAGTAGTAAAAGAAAAACATTGCTGGCCCGAAACCCCTCCGGGATTGTCTTTGTTGGCCGGCATTATACACAAAACTCCAGCATAATGGAAAACTGCCTATACAGAGGGAATAAACAAAATATTGTTCATTCATTTCCATAGAAATGGGCGGTTAATAATAACCGGGGATTACGGAGTTATCGTCGGCTTTTAAGCAGTATAAAGGCTTGCTTAAACGCCACATTTAAAAATAATCTATCTTCGGACAGTCTTCTTATTTTTTTCCAATCTTCTGCTTATTATTAGTTGTACTGTTTCTCTGTAATGTTTAGCTGTATGGTGTACAATAAAGTGTTTTGTTTTGTATTGAAATCTTTACATTTTGACCGAAAACCGTGTCATAGTGACATTATAAAACAATTTGTTTTACACCTTGTTATGACTTGAATCTTAACGTTACTATGACACAGTTCTATGGTGGGTCAGGGTTCCAATGGGGTGATAGTACATTATCAAATCAAAAATGAATGTGGGCTTGTCACCCACACAAAGTTATTTCTTACAACGCGCACTTAGGAAGAATGGGTAGTTTTAGTAAACAAATTCTGAGGGCCCAGCCAAGATGCATTGCGCTAACTAGCGTTTCTATTCGTTTCGTTTTCAAACCAATCGCGTCACTGGTAGATCACGTGACTTTTCGTATCACGTCATCTACAAGTGACACGATTGGTTTAAAAACGAATCGAATAGAAACGCTAGTTAGCGCAATGCATCTTGGCAGGGCCCTCAGGTAAGTAAGAGCAGGTTGACTTGTATTCGTAATTGCGACGCATGGGCACACACCCTTAGGCAAAGGGTCGGGTGTATTTTCAATGTTCGAGAATTAAAATGGAGATAACAATAAATTGAATATTTTGCGTTGCTGTTTTGGTAAGAGAAATAAACTCAGTTTCATTGCAATCCACTGACGGGTTGTTTTAACATTTGCGAGCCGAGAGCTATTGCAGCAACGCAATGTATCACGGAAAGCATGCGGGCTATCGCGCAATGAAACGGAACCTTAATGATCTTCGTAAATTGTAATAAATTGTTTTTCTACTCGCGTACTATAAACCGCTAATATTGATATCGTTAATGGTGTCAGAATACCACCTATAGTGTAACCGAAGAGTAAAAACAATTGTATAATGAGCGTTGCCATGGTAATAACAGTTCTATAATTTATTATAGCATTGTTATTACCATGGTAACGGTCATTCCGGATATTAGTCTTTGAGTTTAGTTAACACTTGACATCCTAATAATTTGTATAAAAACCGTTAAAAACATTTTAACACCAATTAAAATTACGTATATTAAATATAAAATTAATTTTGAGACTAAATATGTGTTTAGAATTACATTTTTATTAAGTTACTAAAAATAGATGAGTAATATCCATCGATTTGTTATTTGGTTACCATGGTTACGTTCAATATGGATATCAACAAAATGGCGTGTTTGGCATTCCAACTTTTATGATAAATTGTCAGAACTGTTTTAGTACCTAACTATTAAAAACTGCATGAAATTTGTAAACATTTAGCAATAAAATTTACAAACTGTTAACGCGGAATAATTACAAGTAACTTGTTACAAGTAATTTGTTAGCAGAAAAATCGAGTGAAGTATACGAGAAAAGTTAGCGATTGTTTATTTTTGTCATTATCATTCTAAGCTTGTAGAAAAAGTTATGTATGCAACGGTACATAATTAGCTCTTAAGGTACTCGTGCCTATAATTAGAGCGCTCGCAAGCTCGCGCTCTAACCTCGGCGCTCGTACCTTAAGAAGCATCATTATGTACCAGTTACATAAATAACTATTATGACCAGAGGGCTTATTGTCTAACGCACACGCGACTTTAGACAACGATATAAATACTGAAATAGAGAAATATATACTTAAATGCATAGAAAACACTCAAAACCTAGGACCAATTATTCGCGCTATTCACACAAACATTTACCAAAACCTGGAATTGAACACTGGACCTCTAGCTTCATACCAACAAGGCTAGCGCGTCGCCAAATTGTTATTACCCATTACTAAACTAAACTATCTCTATCAAACAGCTTATCTCTCAGTTAACTCTCTGTTTAATTACGTAATAACTCCCAGATAGCCCAATGAGGGGCTGCGGGAAATATGGCGCACTTGACCCACGATAAGAGGGTCCGCTAAACCTCTTATTTATGATTTATGGATGGACAAATAATATACGAGCTCACTTTTATATATATACTCATACCCTTAATCATGGGCATAGGGAATTCGACCCCGTTGATGATGATGATGATTATATTACACACTAGCTTTTGCACGCGACTCCGTCCGCGCAGAAGTCGTTTATCGCTGCTTCCTCGGGATCTGTCTAATATTCCGGGATAAAAAGTAGCCTATGTCTTTCCCCGGGACTCAAGCTATCTCCATACCAAATTTCATCTAAATCGGTTCATCGGTTTTAGCGTACAGACAACAGGTAACAGACAGACAGACAGACAGACAGACAGACAGACAGACAGACAGACACACTTTCACATTTATAATATTATGGTATATTTAGTATGGATGGATATAAAACACATATATTTAGTACATGATTAACAATTCAAAATTCCTGGATGTGGATTTTCCTTTCCTTTTGAAATCTCTTAAATCTAAAGAATTAATATCTTCTTTAGTGACTGAAAGAAATTATGCAACTAGCCTAACAAAAAAACAAGTTTTATAATCTTTTTAAGATAAATATTCGTTAAATGTGTCAGGTACGGGTTTTTAAATTCTCCCTTTAAAACCTATAGTGTTTCCATTTATGTTACTTAGCTTTGATTTTTTTAATGGTGTTAATACTCACTTTGTAAACATTTTTTCTAGCTTCTCCTAGTTTGTGGAGATTTTTTACCCGACTTCGTAGAGCCAAACAAAAGACTGGTAAGAAATGATTTTAACAGTCTATGTAGGAGTCTACACATCTAGATCTGAGTAACATAAACAACAAAAACTGCTTCAATAAAAACACACATAGATAAGGTTAGTTATAGGTCCATATCGGGTTGCATAAAGTTTTTACGCATAATAATTATTTTTATGCGTAATGATTATTATGCGTAAAAAAATTATGCGAGTAGATAGGCCCCCGTTAGTTTATATATCTACTAGTCGTTAGTCGACTTTTAGTTCGTTACTTTTTAATAATTATTACTGAAAACGGACGTACAATCCGCTTATACAGTAATCCGGATTGCCTAGCCCCGGCTAAAACTGTTCAGCCGCGGAACGGTTATTATTACAGTAAACCATTAACATGCAAAGGTGGCTTTAGTTAAGCTAGTTAGCTGTTACTATGCCCGGGATACACGGGACTTAACGAAGTTCTCACTCAACAACAATATGTGTTTCAATATCCCTCAGAACCAGCTGATAAATTTGTGTTGCCCACCTACATAATGTTTGCCGTACGTCAGAATTTGTCTTTAGGACTTGTTAGGATTGCGGCAGGACTCAGCAAATGTCAGGATTTTTCAAACGAGTATTGTTCATAGAAACCAAATTCTTATTTTTACGATTCGTTTATCCAAAAAAAAGGATATACACTCGGCGTCAAAACCAACGCACCTTTTAAAATTTGGACTTCAAGCAGTTATAAACCCTATTTCATTTATGGTAAGGGTATGACTGTGGGACCTCTGTTTGTAGCCGCTTATCAACAGTAGATAAACACTTAACAAAATTAACAAAAACACGTATTTTGCTGGAAAAATAACTAAAATTGTTACAAAAATTAAATGATTACATTGCACAAATTGCTCTAGGCTTGTACAGTCACGAGATTTAATTTGGTACCCACCTTAGGTAAAAAGTCAATCTGACATTTTACAACAATAAGGTTGAGTTTCCTAAAAGTTACAAATGATTTGACATCTCTAATGACATTGACGACTTCAAGCATATTTTTCTTGAAATGGGTCCCAAATTAACGGTCGTGACCGTACAATGGGTACTAGTACTAGGCAACTATATAAATACTTTTATAAAGTTAACAGGAAGAGATCCCTTAAATGGATAAGTTCACTTTTGTCCTATTTTTTTTTTCATATTTTGTAATGTAATTGTTTTAGTACAATAAAAATATGTTTACATACATACATAACCCTTCTTTGGTTTTCTACAGTCGAGTAACAAAGCTAGTTGAGCTAACACTAATTTACCCATACAAGTGTTACCTTAAAATCAAGCTCGTGTATCCTGGGACTTAAATATACGCCACGCCATTATTTCGTCGTCAACCCTTTAACGCCTCGATCTCCCGTTAACGCTATCGGCCGCCAACAGCGTCACGCCGGACGCCGCGTCAGGAACATAATGCTTACTATTAAATTGTGATATGATCTCGTGTACACACTACTGAAACCGACCAGCAAAGCAAATTGAATCAACACTACACTACACTGTTTATCCGTACCAGTGTTAATTAAGTGTTAAGATTCAATTTTAATTTTAATTGCCTTGAATACGCCACGCCATTACTTTGTCCTCAACCCATGACGCCTCGATCTCCCGTTAACCTTATCGGCCGCCAACAGCGTCACGCCGGACGCCGCGTCAGAAACATAATGCCTATTGAAATGTGCTATGATCTCGTGTACACACTACTAAAACCGACCAGCAAAGCAAGTTCATTCAACACTACACTACACTGGTTTATCCGTACAAGTGTTAATTTTATTAATTGTTAAAATTTAATTTTAATTGGCTTGAATACGCCACGCCGTTACTTCGTCCTCAACCTCATCCCATGACGCCTGACGCCTCGATCTCCCGTTAACCTTATCGGCCGCTAACAGCGTCACGCTGGACGCCGCGTCAGGAACATAATGCTTACTATTAAAATGTGCTAAGATCTCGTGTATTATATAACCGCTATAAGAAACCTGTGAAAGGGATATGAGGTGACAGTTTTACCATACACTTGCGTCAAAATGCATATGAATTGATAGCTATTTCAATTCCAAACTTATCGCGGTTTCATAATACGAACCTGCCGGCCTAGTATGATTGCGTTTATCGCGTGACAAAATGTGGATAAAACATCCGTCACTCTCGTACTTATATACGTGTCAGAAAATGACGCATGTTTTATCCATATTTTGTCACGCGATAAAGCCCCCTGGTACTCTATTGAAAATTTATCGTATTTTCAACGTTACGATAGCTCTTATATTATGCTTTATCCACATTTTTTCACGCGATAAACGCAACTAGGCCCGCAGAAAGTTTTAACGAGTTTTAACTCGCTCGTATGACTTTGTAAGAAAATAACAGCTAGCAGGTATGAGTACGATCGTTATATCCGTTTAGGTGGCTCCGTATTTGTGACATTTTATCGTAACATGGTTCCGTGACCGTGTCAGTAACGCGTGTCAGTACCGGTAATGAGGACGGTACTCGTATTTGTCATGTCACGACGTACTGTCGCGATGTGACCCATCCCGAGCACATGATTTACGCCAGTGATTCTTGAAGTGGTCTATATCGACCCACAGGGGTCGACAACGTAAGCGAAAAAAATTATGAGATGAAAACGAGGGTCCGCGGTAGTGGGTCCCATTTAAGCAGGTCGCGACTTTAATTTTGGTCTTCCATTAATAGAATAATCCATATTCATACACAGATATTAGGTACCTATCTACTTATATGTATAAATAAACACGTATCTATCTTTACAAATAACAATTTTATTATTTGTGCGTGTAAGTTTTTATTCTGTTTTTCCGCGCTTTTTAATTGTAGCATGTGCCATTTTTAGCCGGCTAGAGTTCCAACTTTGTCCGTGCAAAAAATCCCAAAGATTTTTTGATATTAAGTAAGCAGGGGGTTTACCCAAAACCGAAAATTTTTAAGTGATATAAATGATAAGTGATCTACGAGACAAAAAAGTTTGGAGACCTCTTGATTTAAACTGCGTACATTTAGCGTAACAAGTGCTATAGTTTTGCCACTTATCCCGATCCCATGGAGCCCTATAGTGTGGCCCCACCTTTACTCCCTATTCTCTCAGTCCATATCCAGCAAACACTAAGTGGCAATAAATTTTAAATGTAATTAGCACTCGGAAATACTTGCTTCAGAATTTATTCTCCGGTTCACTCTAGTTGTTTATTCTGCGGCTGAGAGAAAATTACGCTCGGCAATTAGGATTTAGCTGTAATTATTTAGCTAGTTCTTAATAACTTTTCTGTTGTAAATTTTCATCTATTCTTTTGCTTATTTCTTTATTAACAACATTTGAAATGCGAAAATGGTTTCACGTTCCATAGTAATTGCAAGATTAAATCTTCAATGTATGAATTTTTCCTCTTCTATAATTTTATAATAAAATGAACAGATATGGAATTACTTTAGGAAAAGTTTATTTTATTTTATTAAAACAGTGAACGAATAACTCTAATAAACTTAACGCGAAAAACAATAAAAAACTGCATCACGTAATGTTGTTTCGTTATAATATTGCTTGTTATATTTCTAGTGCCTTTAGGCAAAATAATACTAAACGGTTAACGATTTGCAAATACATATTACCCTAGTCTTTTTTATTTGTTACTCGTTTTGTATCTTCAATTGAACTAGCGAGCAAATATAACGAACCCCTTTTTTTGCTCGTTAGTAGATATTTTTCTGTATATAATTATGTAGGTACTATGTTTATGTTGTTCAAACCGAGATTAGAACTGGATTGAGCATCTGAATAAACATGAAATTACATTGCCAATGGTAGAGTATGCAGATATATAATATATATATACTCATAAAAATACTTATGTACGATGAAGTTCTAAGTAGAACTAGGTTTAGGTTTAAAGACATTTATTCCCATAAGAATTTTACATAATTCACTTAAATGAGAACTTAATTATTTGAATAAAATTATGACGATGAAGACAAAACGTACAGTGCAATCTTACTTAAATACAAAGAAAGAAACACAAAGAAACAAAAAAATAAACAAAAAAAAGGGTACATTTCAAAACCCCTGGTATAAAAATAATGCGGTTGCGCTCACATTGTAAATGCAGCGTCTTAGTTTTAAGTAAACAGGTCGAAATAAACCAAGATGCAGGCTAGCGAGTGGATGCGGCATAGTAACGGGCAAGTAATATCTGGTAAGTTTAAGATACTTTTAAGGTGTGATTTGTACGTAATAATACTTAGTGCGATATAATATAATTTTCTACGCGTAGGTTTTGCAGTGCACATGGATATATAGTTAATTATTTTGGATATGTAATTTGAGTGCTTTTTTAAAACTGGCAATAGACTTACATTCTTTAATAGCTTTTGGTAGTTTATTGTAGAGTTTAGCACCTTCAAAGCTGATACATTTTTTTCCATAATTTGTTCTAGGATGACGCAGAATTAGGTTGTCGGCATTTCTTAGTTTTATTCTTTGTACTGTATGTTTTTTCATGAAGGAAATATTAGTTTGTATATCTTTATTAATAATTTTGCGAATAAGCAGACAGGTGTAATATTTATATGTTTGTGAGACATTCATAATTTTTGTATCTTTATAAAGTTTTCGAGTTGGTGTTAGATAGTGATAATTAAATAAAGACTTTATTAATTTATTTTGTCCTGTCTGAATTTTTGTTAAATTAGTTTTTTGTTAAACTAAAGTTTTAAAACAATATCAAATTCTATTAAGATCTTTATCAGTTTCCGAAATTATATGTAATGAACCCGAAATACAATGGTTGGCCCATCGGGCTTAGTAAGGTTGCGTTTATTGCGTGACATAATCTCAATAAAGCATCCGTCACTCTCGTACTTATAATAATATACGTGTCAAAAAGTGACGGATGTTTTATCCACATTTTGTCATGCGATAAACGCAGCCATACTAGGCCTAAGTAAGGAAATTGTGACAAACTAAAAACACCAAGTACTTAAAAATTATAACTGAATATGCGCTCTGATCCCAGAAATTTTAAGCACAAAGTAGAATTAACAGTAATCTGCACTTACTCCGTGATTAGCCACCTAATCGTCCGTGAAGAAAGTTGGAGCATCGCCAAATTGAAAGTGTGTTTTTTTTTCATTACTTTGTAGTATAAGCATTCGAGAGCTTAAAGCCAGTATTTGGTTCGCTTCTCGCTCAGGGTAGTGATTCTCTCAAAAGCAAAGGTGAGCGAATGCAGAAGTGAAGTCCAAGCGGCGAGTTTAAGTAGTCCCGTCAGAGCGAGCAAAACACATTTTAGCGCGTGCATTCTCAATTAGGCAGCCTTATACGTTCGAGAAGCCATGCTGCCAAATTGAATACACGCGCTGAAATTGTTAAATTAAAATAAAATTAATAATTAAGGGGGGCTCCCATACAACAAACGTGATTTTTTGCCGTTTTTTGTTAAAGTTGTATACCTAGGTAGATAATGGTACGGAACCCTTCGTGCGTGACCCCGACTCGCACTTGGCCGGTTTTTCGCATACTCATCATCTGCTTAGCGAGACCAAACTAAACAATCCAAAGTAAGTTGATTTACGTTTAGTACAGCGCAGGACCTGAGGGCTTATTGTCTAACACACTCGCAATCGCAACCGGTTTCAAAGTGGAGCAATTGTTTTCATTTTGTATGCAGACAAGCCTTCGATTTTCAAAATGAAAACGATCGTGATTGCGAGTGCGTTAGATAATAATTAAGCCCTCTGCGTCGCAATTGCCTAACGCACTCGCAATCGCAGGGTCGCATTTAGGGTTCCCTTTAATATTTATTTTATTCCATTTTTAGTATTTGTTGTTATAGCGGCAACAGAAATACATCTTCTGTGAAAATTTCAACTGTCTAGCTATCACGGTTCATGAGAGACAGCCTGGTGACAGACAGATAGACAGACGGACAGATGGACAGACGGACAGCGGAGTCCTAGTAATAGGGTCCCGTTTTATCCTTTGGGTACGGAACCCTAAAAAGTGCAGCTGGCAATAAAAGCTCGTCTTAAAAATGTTTTATTTGGCAGAAACCTTTTTATTAACAGCAGAGAGAACCCTAAACAGCTCCTGGAACGGAATACTTCAACAAACAAGTTTAAAAACTAATTTCCTGACTTCAGATTTGCATAGTTCATTTTTGTTTCCATGAAAAATACAAATGGAATGGGCAAATCGAGTGAGCTAACTAGAAAAGTTTCTGAAAGGTTCTGCGTCGTAAAAAGTCTTAAGTATTCATATTGTGCTTGGTTGTTATGACGTTTGGGTAGTTAGTATTTGTGTAGCAAAATAAACAAATTAAACTTCTCTCAACAAGGGCGGAAATTGTGTTCAAAAACTGTTAGATACTGTGAATGAGAAAACATTAATGAATTCTGATCATTACGTAAACATTTCTATATTTAGTGGTGGTAGTAGGTACGTACTTAGATCAATATCACCATCTTACCCTTTAATATACCTACTGTTATAAATGCAACACGACTTCATCGTGTAATATAGTAGATTGTTCAACAAGAGACTAAAACAAGCCATAATAACACGAGATTTTTAGCCACGCGAGCGAGCCAGCGAGCGAGAGTGGCTATAGTTCAAGTGTCATTTCATTATGGTTGTTTAGTCTCGCGTTAAACACTCCACTTTTCACTTTGAATGCGAGGAAAAACAACCTAACAAATATGTAACAAAGTTTCTGATAAATTTGTTTCGCGGTTGTTTCTTTAATCATTGCGGTAAGTGACACTTTACAAAGTGACACAAATGCTTGCATATTTAGCCAACAGATATAAACTTGATAACCCTCCTTCTCGCAGTCGGGTAACTATTTGGACCATGCCTAATAAAATAAAATAATCTTTAATATTTTAAATAGATTCATATTCGTAATCATTAATCGTGTTTCACGAAATGAAATCGTTATTTTTTAAATATGTTTGCGCAGTTGTCATTTTGAGGATATTTCCACAGCCTAAAAATGATTCATACACAATCACTGAAAATTCACCGATTCACAAACACCGTAATTGGTTGTAGGGGTTGCCAAAGTAAATTAAAAAGGAGTTTTAGTCCCGATGTGCAGAGACTAAAGTAACATTTTAAGAGCATGAGAAGTGAAAACATTATTCTATAATACCTCGACGTTTCTTTAAGGGGCTTCTAAACGGGCCATATTTTTACTGAAATATGTGGCCGGCAACTATTGGTGTCCCTTTCTTACTCGTATGTTAAAGAAAGTTACCTATAAGTATGGCCCGTTTAGAAGCCCGTTTATGTTGCGTGCGAGTTTTTCAAACTACCCGCACTTGGTCTTGTTTTTGTTTTATCGGAATACACACCGTCCAGCACACAACACTCACAGTGTCCGCGGATTTGTCCGACGATAAATTTTATCTTTAAATTGCTCAGGCCCGTATTATGGTCGCCTTATTATCCGTCACTCTCGCACTTGCATAGTGTTCAGAAAGTGACAGATGCTTTATCCACGTGTATCAACATCGATAGGCCCGCAGCTACAGTATAATTACAACCATTGTCCTCCAGCGTTAGGAGAGTAATTAATTAAGTTAATTGTTAATTTGTCCTTTTGTAGACTATTGCTTGGATATATTATTTGTATAATATAACAATAGGTATTGTTTAACACGATTTATTGTTCAGACATTCTGAGAATTATTAATGGCACTGTTGCAATTGGGTTATTAGTTATTAACAAAGTAATGTATGTAACATGCAAAATATCGAATTACAGTGTTTAAATAATGATGGCTTCATTTCCATAAAGGCCTTACTTCTTCGTCATTTTCACTCTTAACAGAGTGGTTGTAGTCATCATATTAGGCGTTCGTGGTAAGCTTCACAAGTTAAAGACCATTTGAGAGAAAAAAAATGCCTGGTTTAGTCTTAAATCCACATGTAAAATTGACAGTTGCATGCATTCTTACTCAGCTGACATTATACTTCGGAAAAAAATGCACGTCCAAATTGGTCCATTCATTTGGGAGCTACACAGACACAGATACCAACGTAAAATTTATACTCCTCTCTATTTTTGTCGTGTCTTCGATGCTTTTTATCGACTGACCTCTCAAAATTGCCCCGTCTCATGAGCAATTTAACGTGGCCTACCCGCTCTCCTGGTTTGATCCCTTAAAGGGTAAAAACAAATCGTCCTAAAAATATTCAAGCACCTGCAAGTCAAATATAGACTTCCTTATTCCACTCCGATCGAACTTAGATGGAAACTTGAAAGAACGCGCCAGAGAACTTGGGCTCAGTCGGAAATATAAATAGCGAAGTTAAATATACTTAAGTAGGGTATTCTCTAACTTAGTAAATGTCGATATCGAAATGACTAACGTGGCTAACAGCATCGTAAGGTTGACATTACGATAACATTTCAAAAGCAATGTTTTACCGAGTAAAATAGAGCACCTGTACTTAAGGGAGCACACGGCGCTTTTTTTGTAGCGATCGATTCGTATCCCTGATACTATAATTATTGATCTCTAATGTGTGAAAGTAACAGCGATACAGCGCCTCTATTCAACACGGTAAAAACAATATAGTTTTTGATCTGTTATCGTATTGTCACCGTGTTGATAGCTCTTATTTACTTGACAGTAATGGCGTCTGACGTCATAACAATATCTTAACAGGTCAACTACGATATCGTTTTTACCGTCGGGAATAGAGGCCCTGAACGCGCGACTGCATCGCTTCAAAAAGTCGTCGTGTGCTACCTCCCTAAGTAAGTTTAGCTACGAGCTACGAGTGTAGCTTGTTGCGAAAATCTCGATACGCTACGTCAGATTCGTAGCCCTCGAGAAACCATTGATTTTATCGCTGTTTTGTCCTTCACTAGGGAATGCAAATAACCGGTTATAACCGGTTTTAACCGGTTATTTTCATACAATAGCGGTTAATAACCGGTTAAATTGCATTCCCTATCCTTCACCTAATAAACCAAGGAAGGTGAGTAGAAAAGAAGACAAATGAAAATTATTTTCACAATGTGTTATACAACAAGAATGTGGTGGTAGAATATAAGGTCCACCATCTTGTCCTTGAACCTACAACCAAGCAGCAGTGTTCACATTTTTGTGTTCCGGTGTGGGATATCACAACCGGTGAAATTACTAGCATAGAGGCATTCCATCTTAGTCATTACATTAGAGTTGGCAACGCATTTGCGGTCTTAGGATTGCAGTCTTAAGATTGTAGTTTTGAGAATGCAAATGTGTATGGGTCACAGATCCCACTTAGCATCTGCTGCTGTGGCTGTGGACTCGTTTGCCTTTTCCATACTAAGAGAGAGAAAGAGATAATTACGTTCAAAACGATAATTTTTTTTCATAGTGTGTGTTTTTCTATTGCTCCTGTAACGACTCTTGTTGATAAACTCAATGAAATTGAAATATTACATTGATGAATAATTAAATTAAAAATAAATCTTGTAATCTTGCGTATCCTCGTACGGTTTCCTCAATCATGGCCAGGTTAACTGGAAGAGATCTTAAAGGGATAAGTTTGCCATTGTACATCTTAAGTTTATGTACAAATTTACTTGTTATTGTTTTTTGTGCAATAATGAATTTACATACATACTAAACAAATAGCTTAACTAACAACAAATATGTAACAAAAATATATTAAAGTTAAAAATTAAAGGTGTTTTTGCTGTACCTGGTACGGAACCCTTCGTATGCGAGTACGATTCACACTTGGCCGGTTTTTATAAACGCTATAACCGAATTATAGTAAAAAAAACATCAAAAAGTTTTCATGCCGAAATATTTACACAGTTTCATATTAACGTATCGTTTCGAGCACTCTCCAAAAACTACATTTTATTTTACAAATTTTCACATTTTCACATTTTGTGCAGCAACATCCAGAAATGCAAGACCTACGTGCGCACAACACATCTGTTATAACAGAGCTCAACATAATATGGATATTAAAATAACTCTCATCGTCAGTAGTAGGTATAAATACCAAAAGTTATTTTAGTATTCAAGTAGATTAAGCCATCGTCCTAATAAAACGCGAATGCGCGAGCCCCGCCGACGCAATTATCGCACGAATTTCAATTAGGACACCTATTCGAATTCAGTATGTTTGATCGCGCGTTCGTACGAACTAAGTTCGCGCAAATAGATTTCAAACATTTGAGTCGCGCGACCGCGTCGTGCGATTGTCAGTTAGGACACCTAATATTCGAGTTCAATATGTTTGATCGCGCGTTCTTACGAACTAAGTTCGCGCGAATAGATTTCAAACATTTGAGTCGCGCGACCGCGTCGTGCGATTGTCAGTTAGGATACCTAATATTCGAATTCAATTTGTTTGATCGCCCGTTCTTACGAACTAAGTTCGCGTGAATAGATTTCAAATATTTGAGTCGCGCGACGGCGTCGTGCGATTGTCAGTTAGGACACCTAATATTCGAGTTCAATATGTTTGATCGCGCGTTCATACGAACTAAGTTCGCGCGAATAGATTTAAAACATTTGAGACGCGCGACCGCGTCGTGCGATTGTCAGTTAGGACACCTAATATTCGAGTTCAATATGTTTGATCGCGCATTCGCGTTCTTTTAGGACGATGCCTAAAGCTCATTTATTTGAAACGGAAATTAAACTGAGATGAAGTTTAAAATACATGCAGTCAGTATTAAAGGTTACTTCATGCTTACCATGGATAAAACGAAAGTCCTTGAATTTTATTTTTGGAAAAGAGACTTTACGACCGACGTGTAAGGTTCAATAAGTATTTCATAAAAATATTCAGAGTTCTGAATTGCAACAGGGAAACTAGTTTTGTCGCTAGGAGAATTTAAAGTACAATTATTATTATTATTATTATTAATTTTAGCAATTTAACTGCATTATGATATTATAGATGGATATTTATTAATGCTATGATGTTTACGCTTTTTACCCGACAACGGCGAAGCAAAGGAAGGGTAATGGTTAGAACGATATCCTTAAAATTCAAAGTATTAGTATATCATCCGATAATGCTCGTCATAATCGTAATCGAAATTGGATCTCAGTACCTAAATAAAATGTTATTTTAAATATAAATACTGTAACATATCCTGCTTTATTTAAAAAAAAGTAAGTTAAGAAGTTAAAAAGCAAGTGTAAAAAAAAAATTATGATAAAAAATATCTATTCGACATTATACCAAAACATTTTAGAACGTACAGTATTGGGCGATTCGAAGGGCACTCGTTAAAACAATACTTAGGTACTTACATACTACTTATATCACTAGCGCGCAGTGTATACAGCATAGCATCACTAGCCTAAACTCAATAAAGGGGCCTCCCTCGTTTATTACAGCTAACAAAGGCAGCATTGTGTTATTTTAGTGTCCATTACTTGAGCAAACAACGTCCACCTTATTTACTTGCGCTGTACCTTGCAAGGGATGTATCACACCGCGCCCGACTCGGGTTCTAGAAAATAGTTTTTATCAAGCATGCTTGGAAAGGATGGCTTTTCTTTTGAAAAACGAAGACGGAATGAATGAATTGTTTGAGAAAAGCACTATAATCGTAAAAAAACCTCGGCGGAAACGGGATGCCCTGACTCTGATTTTAGCAGGCCTCGCCAAGGCTCGGCCCTCCAACTACCCCGTCAGGCGATCCCCTACTTTCCGGGCCTAGGCAATAATGTACTATTGTATGGCAATGACGGTCCATGTAACATTACATTAACCCTCTTAGGGCCAATTCGACCAAACGAGAATAAATCTGGGGACCTAGTGCAAAAAGGTATAAGTCAACTTAACTTGTTCTACAAAAGGGTATATACATAAACGGAGTACACTAGACTTAAACCCTTTTTCACTTGATCTTCAGGAGACTTACAACCTTTTTCACTACGAACCCAGAAATATTCTTAGAATAAATCGCCAGTTAATTGAGAGTAACTCAGTTTTACGTTTTACCAACGATAATTAAAAATAGTGAACCTAGTCGGAATTAGTTACTATACCACCGTTTCCCGTGGAATAACAGAGTTATTCCAAGAATTATTTAATGGCGCCCACAATTTTGTTTTGTGCTGTGCTATCATTCAATTAATTCAAGACACATTTTCTAGTTTTGATTATTTTAATAATAAGTTGAAATGAATGAAGCTTTGACGTCGTTCCATTGGACACCAATATTTTTTTCGGGTAAGTAATACATTCGTTCATCATTTTCTCTATTATTCGAGTTTATTAATTCCAATTATGTCTGTACCTTAGATTAAACATATTAAACAATGACTCAAATAACAAATGGAAGCAATATCTATGTTATCGTTTAAGTACACTAAACAGTCCCTTTTACTACTCTTAACAGCAACCATTGTATTACTTTAGTGTCCATTAATGGACCCGTTCATAATAAAACAGTGTATCTTATACGTAATTCCTATTTAGATACGCTATTTTGTCATAACTATATGTGTGACTACCAAAACCATCGACCAAAACCCAAAATTTGATATGTTCGCAACAAGAACGTAACAATCACAACATAATGCTCATAGATATAAGAGTTAAAATTAATTGTTTTCAAGAAGGCCTTACAGTGTTTTCTCATGTACAATTTAGTCACACTGTAGTCTGAGGGCGTGACGGCTTAAAACCATACGTCATAAAATATAGTGTATACTGACCTAAAGTGTGTTTTCCCTTCGATACCAGATTACGCTAAAGTTCCCGATTTTGAGCCAGCTCTTGGCAATTACCACCGAAGTCCCTTTTGTCTTTCTGGACGTAATCGCTGTAGCGATTCCTGGGGTGCTAAGATGCTCAACCCGGCGTCTATTGTATCATCCCAAGTATTATAAAACGACAATCCAAAAATAAACGCGTTTTAATTTATCTTCTCATTCGGGCTCTCAGTTATTTGTTACAGATAAACGAACAGAAACAAATAAAATAAAGGTTTTAAACACAACACAACACATCCTTTATCGTGTTTTTAATTAAAAACATAACGAGGTAGAATTTTAACCGCTCGCCTCCTAATCTACTGTACCTTTCAGGGCTGTCGATGTCAATAAAACTTATCATCCCTATTCTGCCTTTCTAAGTAAACACGACGTATCTGCAGTTGTCATGTCATCGCATTGAACCCTACGTGACTTGCAATAAGGTTGTAAATGCAATAGCACGTTTGAGATTATTGGACCCTTTTGACTTAGTAGGACAGCATTGTCCTGAGCTTGTAAGGTCACAGGTTCGCAACCCATGTCACTTCACGGGACAAATTGACACTGGTCTGTCAGTGAGGTGACATCGGGTGCTGGCCACACAACGTTCGTTAAAATTGGGTTTATTTTAAAAGGAGCGGCAAAGATAAAGTATTTTTAGATGAAGGTTGATTGATTGATTAAAAATAATACGTTAGGAGTACAATACAATCCAAATACTGTTTATTAAACGACACAAAAACAAAACACGGAACAGTACATTGGTGGAATTAAATAATATTATATAACTTGTTTTATTATTTGAACAACGATTTTAAGCTGTATGATAAATGAATTACGGATTTCGATTATGACAATAACAAAACATAAGTTGAACATTTGTCGATGAACTCGTGATATATCAGTTTAAATAATGGTTTGTCACGACGATAAAAGTAACATTAATAGGCCCGCAGGTACACTCAGTGTGCAACAACTCAATTAATTATATGAAATAACCATTATGATAAATAATGCAATAAATAATTTGAATAAATGAAATGACGTAGTATTTTAAAGTTAAGTGAAAATTAAGTTAGGGACCATTATTAGCAAAACAAAATTAATTCTTGAGAAACAAGAGAAACGAAAACAAACGACATGTTGTAATTCTGTAATTCAACCATTTTGAAGTATGTTTCATAAAGTTATTTTTTAAATTTAAATTATTAGATGAGTATAATTCAGCAAGCATTTTACCATTTGACAGATGTATATGATAAAACTACATATTTTATCGATTCGCTTAACATAACCCATAGGCTGGAAAAAATCATTAACTACCCTAACCTTCAAAGTGCCGCCAATTGCACAATAGTTAACGATGTTTGATCATCGTCATCATCATCATCATCATCATCATCATCATCATCATCATCATCATCATCATCATCATCATCATCATCATCATCATCATCATCATCATCATCATCATCACCACCACCATCATCATCATCATCATCATCATCATCATCATCATCATCATCATCATCATCATCATCAGAAATACCTACGTATAAACTTCGAACGTATTCCGGTCACCAAAATTACACGTATTTAAACTAAGAGGAATGGGAAAACGGCGAGTGTGCCAGCTAGCAGCCCTTTGTGTTTCAGATTTCAATCCTTCTCAGGTAAACCGCCGGATATACCATAGAATTGCTAGTATAATTACGACCTAAACATATCCAGACTAGGTTCAATTTGGTTTAGCAGCTAGTTGGATAAGCGGCTTGTTTAATGAGGGCAGGTCGATCGGCTAGCTCTTTGGTCTCATTCCCTTTGTTACTCAACCCGCAATCAAGGACTAACGATTGGATTTCCGTAGAGTCCGCCAGGGCTGTCACATTTTTAGAAACGGTAATTTTTGACGTTTTCGTTTTTATTTTTACTAAAGAGATAGGAAAACATAGAGAAAAAGCTTCCAAACAACTCATAATAATAAGTTTGTCCCTAATAAAATAGAGTAGTGGCATTTGTAGGTAGGCATTTGATAAAAAGGAGATTTCTTTTTGCAGGGCTCATTCTTACGTCCCAAACGGTTTTTTTGTAGGTCGGTTGAGAACATCAAACATTACCTTACCATATCCTTATAACACAAGATCCAGTTTTTTATAGTTTAACCCGCTTACTAATAAACGTTGAGTAACGAATAAAATGTTTTGTCCTTACCCGTCATTGTGACATTTGAATTTGACAGATAAGGACAAAACATTGTATAGCTATACCACCGTTACTCATAATCATACTCAAAATTTACTTTTCTATGCGGAACCCTCAAAAACAGACAAAAGAATAGTACAATACAAACTCGAAGGTTCTTTTACAATTTAGCGAAGTGTAAATAGTCATTGACAACCCTAGAGTTTCCGCCGGAAGAGTGATCCCCAAAAGTTTTAGGTTACCAAGGGGGCTATTCTTTAACAGCTCACAGTCGAGCTCGTAGACGAATACGCTAGTTGACCATAATGCTGTTTAAAACCACGTTGCTTTTCACATGTTAAGGTGCTTTTCCACCGGCGGCGCGCGCGCGGGGGAAGTGGGTGTTTTAATACAAATAAAAATTCTCGCGCCGCCTCGTCTCGTCTCGCGCCGCCGGTGGAAAAGCACCATTATCGTATTGTTAACTCGGCCGCCATTACAGTCGTAAGTAAGAGCTATCATAAAGTTGACAATAAGATAACATAACCATATCAAAAGCGATATTGTTTACAGAGTAGAATGAACCTTTGTATGGTGACATTATGGTACAGTACGAGAGCTCTGAGTAGGTGCTTCGGGTTTGTACTTGTCTCTCACTCACTCTCATACGCTCTAATTTAGAGCAAGTGAGAGAGAAGTACAAACCCGAAGCGCTTTCTAAGTGCTCACAGACACTGTATCTCTTATTGACTTAATACGAACTAATAGAAGAAGAAGAAAACTATTAACCTTCATTGGAATTGAAGCTATATTCAGCCGTGTCTCAACCTCGGTAGTACTTTAATGTAGTACGACCAACGGTGGTTGGTATCTAAAGTAGGGATGCAACGATACCGATACGATAATCGTATATCGGCGATTATCGTAAACCTTTACGACCATTCGTTATCGTAAATATTACGATACGATATTTTTACGATACATTTATTTCAAATTTTTTAAATTTTTACTGTTTCGGTTGAAACGAAACGCATAACGCGTCAATTTCTGAACGCTTCGCATCCGTCACTTTTGGCATTGACAGTTTTAAGCAGGAGTGAGGTTAGGTTATGTTTATTTTCCTTTGCCGATTAATTGACAAACATTGTTGTTTATTGAAAATTGATAAAATTAATAAATATATTGATTAAAAATGCATAACTTTTTTTTATACTTTTATCTTACAATAATAACATGCAACAAAGCTTCCAATAAATCCATCAAAATGGTATTAAAGAAGTATCGTAATGCATTCGTATCGTAATTCGTTATCGTATTTGGCCATTACGATGTATTCGTCATTCGTATTGGTATCGTAATAGCCGTATCGTTGCATCCCTAATCTAAAGTGTTACAAAACCCACGGGCTCGAGGATCAACATATAATTGTCAATCGAAATCAGGGACGACTGGAAGACGTTTTCTATGTAAATACCTACACAGGTCCAGTTGTCTTTGAGCTAACGAGTCCAGCCTTTGTTGGAAAAAGTCGAAGTGCTCTTTTTTAATCTATATATATTAAAAGGCTAAACTGACTGACTGATGTATCAACGCACAGCCGAAACTACTGTACCTAGAAACTTGAAATTTGGTACCTACAGGGGTTCCTTTAATGATGTAAGTGAGCACTAAGAAAGGATTTTCCGAAAATCGACCCCCAACGGGAAGAAATGGAGGGAGTAGCGGGAAACTAATTCTATGCGTACGAAGTCGCAGGCGTCCTCTTGTTTTATAATAAAGAGGCTTTTATTTGGTGGGGTTAAAAGGAGTTAAATTAGGTACATGCTCAAAGGGTTTTTTTGTTACTAAAACAAATGAACTTGTAGATGAGACAAAGTTGTGGCCCTATTTTTTGGCGTCTTTCACTCCGATCAACTAAACTGACCAACCAGTTGTTTGCCTGACCACGAAATTCCTAGGCACATAAGGTTATGTTAGGTTAGATTACTTTATAATATTTTTATTACTTTATTTATATCACGATTGGCGAATTATACGATCGAGCGACGACATATAGATATTTATAGCACCTATTCAAATTTCGTGCGTATTCACACTTGTTAAATCTAATTTAGGCAACACTCGAGTAATCCTTTCAATATTTGCGAAGGGTCCGGTCCCTTTCTAGTGGAAATTCGTTCGAAGTAAACAAGTTTTCCCTATTGTACTCTAGAGTTATTGACATCTCGAATATTCCAATAAATCGTTATGTGTTTGCTAGCTTTACAGTTGGGAAAGGGCGGATCTGGATTTGTAGGTCACTGGAATCTGTTGAATATGACCAGGATGGTATTGATTATAGTTGAAATCCACCTCATGTTTTGCCCAGGGACCTGGCAAGCCCTTCCCAGAAAAAAGCTTTTCAAAAGGTTATCACTTCATTTTAATCACCTAGGTAACTTGCTTACCTCATTCAATCGATAACCCAATCATCTGACTTAGCTTTAGGAAAGGGTTACCGTTATAAGCTTACCGGGAACCCTTAATATATTAACGGCCAAACCCTATATTTAAACCGCGGACAGATAAGCCTTACCTCGGATTAAAATTTGTCATTTGCCATGCATACAAAATGTGTCAAATTTTAACCCGAAGTAAGCCTATATCTATCCGCGGTTTGAATATTGGGTACGCCGTAAGGCGAAAGCCCTAACACGGTTAGCGCTTTTTATTTAAACTTTACAATAAATTTTGCCTAAAATCATTTGCTCTAAAGTCACAATATACATTTAATTTCGTATTATCTAAACTCACATGGTATAATCATTTATTTGCTTTAAACGTCACTTCATAAATCTCTGATATACAATATCTATAACATTCAAATACTATAAAATCATTTTATACACTTTGTATAATATTACCCCCTCACAATACCTAACCAAAATATAATGATATAAATATGAAAACCTTTGAAGCGCTGTGTCATAAAGCGCAAAGTTATAAAGCATTCATTCACAAAAGTAACAGTGTTATTTATCGCACAAAATCCATTTTTTTACAGAATCGACGGAGCTTCGCTATTTCTGGGTACTTTGTCCCTCCGAGCCTGCTGCAATACTAACCTAACCTAAACCTACAGCTCTCTCCGCCTTGGTTACTGCCTTGTTAGAGAAAACAATTGTTATATATTTTGACTATACCACATGAACATTAGAGCATAAAAAAATTAGAGTTTCGAGATTATGATGATTAGGTATATTAAATGAGCATTATAAATTTTGAATGAGTAAGCGGTCAAGATCACACCAAGCCATTGAAGTGGATGCTCGCCATCTTCAAGGTCATCGACCGTACAACGTTGCTTATATATGTATACTTGACATTGGCAAAATTACGTGATTATGTAGACGTCATTAAATAAATAAATAATAATAATAGGAATATAGATAGCTTATACATTGAATATATCGGCTTTGAACGTTAAACAATTCAGTTTCCGATGGACGGTCAACCAAATGTGGTGTAGCGAATTAATCATTCTACGCGGACTGAGTCGCGGGTGGTTAGATCTGGCAACATTCAAATCGACGGCATAATTTAAGAATTATTTGCTAAATAAAATACGCACATAACTTCCGAACGACGGCGCCAAATTGGAGGGTTGTTAGTTTTTTGTTGTTTTCGTTATTGCCCGAGCTAGGTTTGTATGGACGGAAAAAAATTGAAAAATCCACCGGGGAACTTGGAAATTTGCAGCGGGGCCGGAGCCGCTAGCGGGTCGCTATTATCAAATATTTCTAAAAACGTGAGTATATTTTAGAATTGACCCACGTTCTTTTTATAACTGACGTACAATCAAAAAGCCATGAGGTATTCAGACTGCAACTAGGAAGTACCAAGTTCGCTTAAAGGAATTTAGTTCGTGATTTTTTCTTTCTACAACACGTGATTGATGTTTTTTTTTTGGCATGGCGAGGGTTAACCAGCACACAGGCCACCTGATGGTAAGTGAGATCTCAAGGTAGCAATCTTATAACTGCAATCTTAAGACCCCAAATACGTTGCCAACGCCGAAGATCAAGATGGAAAACCTCTATGATAGTAATTTCACTGGTTGTCTTATCCCCACACCGGAACACAACCGTGCGAAGACTGCTCCTTGGTGGTGGGTGGGCCTTTTTAAAGGATAAGATGGTGGTAGCGACCCGGAAGGTCAAGATCCTACCATCACTAAACATTTATTACATTGTCCTCTAATATTTATTTCTTTTATTTATTGTTTTTAGTTAGTTACAATTGAATAAGTGTGTTAAAGATACAGGGTGGACAAAACGAAACGTTCATCAGCTTATTTATGTATGTTTGTTCCTTTGTCGCACTCTAGAAACTAAACGCGTGGCCCGGTTTTGATTATTCTTATTTCAATGACAGGTCCACCACTTTAGTAATTTTGGTAGGAAATAGTTTTAGTGTGGATAAGTCAAGTGTAGATAAATTAATGTCAACACTAAACACTATTGAAGGTCGTGGCATAGGTAAAATTATACTGTGTGCGCTACCATACTCAGAAAGTATGCCATTTAGTCATAATAATAGAATAGCACACTTTAATTCTATTATGTATAACGCTATTTGCTGTAATAAAAACTATCATTTCTTTGATTTAAACAAATTTATTAAGCGCCTCACCCTAACATCAGGAAAAATTCATTTGCCAAGGAAATATATCTTGACCTTGGTTGACCTATTAGCTTTTAATATAGAACCAAATAGATACAGTAGAACCCAGCCCCAGCAAGCAAATATTGGCAATAATGCCTTGCCTCATGATTTAAACTAAAGTATAGGACAGCGGAAACACCCTTGAGTATAAATTTAATCCACCAAAATATTCAAGGTTTTTCCAGCAAAGAACTAGAAATAGGGTTGTTCTTAGATAATGAAAACATACAAATTATGTGCGTTACTGAACATTGGCTTCGACAAGACCAATTAATTTTTGATTTTCTAAATTTTAAATTAGTTAGTTATTTTGCCAGAAAATGTGCCATTCATGGTGGCTCTTTTATAATTGTTAAAAGTACTCTTAAATCTAAAGAAAGAAAGGATATTGTAAAGCTATCGATAGAAAGGATTGTAGAAATTTCATGTGCAGAACTAGAAAGTTATATAATAATATGTGTTTACAGGCCACCATTGGCTGATTTTAGCACATTTGAATCTACAATGGAACATGTGTTAAAATTAGCATGTAATAGCCAGAAGCATATTATAGTTTGTGGAGATTTTAATATTAACTTACTCGAAACATCAAATAATACCACTAGGTTACTAAGTTTATTTAAATCTTTTAATTTAGGTAATCTGTTCTTTGAACCAACACGGATAGGTGTTAGTAGTGCAACCTGCTTAGATAATATTTTTTGTAATTGCGAATGTTTGGATAAAGAAATATTCAATTGTTTTAATTCGGACCATAGTGGTCAGAAGGCATCTTTCGTCAATGATTTTTATCAAAAACCGCAGACAATAACATACCGACCTATAACTAGTAAACGTTTGGAATTATTTAAAAATAAAGTTCAAAGTAACCTTTCTGTGTTACCTTTCTTACAGAATGAGAGTAATAGTATTTATAAAGACTTATTTGGCGTAATTCTAGATCAATTTAATAATAATTTTAATATGAAAACTATTTCGAAGTCAAAAACCAAGTTTAGTGAATGGGCTACTGCAGGCATTCATAAGAGTAGAAATAGGCTTTATGAGCTGTATAGAGAGAGGGAAGACAATAAGAACGCTGACTTCCTAAATTATGTTAAAAATTATTCAAGGACCTTTAAGCAAGCTTGTTTAACTGCTAAGGCAAATTTTCTTAGTCTTAAACTCAAATCATCTGACAATAAAGTAAAAACTGTATGGAATATTATAAATAGAGAAACGGGAAAATCAAAAACTCGTGATAATCAAGTCACCATAAACACAGGTAACAAACAAATCACATCAAATAAAGACGTTGCCTTAGCATTCGAAGATTATTTTTCCAACATAGCCAGCAATACTACAAAATGTCTTAAATCATCCGCGGTTGAAGCTAAATCATTACTTTGCACTAATGTCAGTAAATGTAATATAAACTTTGAATTCAGCCCTGTAAATTCAGATTCAATAGTCAAGGTATTTAAATCGCTTAGTTTAAAAAAGACTGAGGATTTGTGGGGCACATCAGTTAAAGTAGTTTTTCATATCATAGATGTAATTGCACCCCACCTAGCATTAATTTACAATAACTGCATATCAGAGGGGACCTTTCCAGATCTCATGAAATATAGTAAAGTCATACCTCTTTTTAAATCGGGCGACATGAGTGATATAACGAACTTCCGTCCCATTTCCATACTACCGGTTTTAAGTAAAGTCTTTGAGAAACTAATGCTGAATGATATGTTAGGTCACTTTAATAGAAATAAACTACTTAATAGTAACCAGTTTGGGTTTACCAGAGGTCGATCAACAATTGATGCGGCATCTGTTCTCATTAAATACATATATAACAGTTGGGAGAAATCTTGTGATGCGGTAGGAATATTTTGTGATCTTTCCAAAGCTTTTGATTGCGTGGATCATTCGACCCTTATTTTAAAATTAAAACACTATGGATTGTCCAATAAAGCTTTAAGTCTTATGTCTTCTTATCTAAGTGACAGAACTCAAACAGTGGTTGTAAACAAAACGCAATCAATTGGAGCTACAGTGAAACTAGGTGTGCCTCAAGGCTCCATTTTAGGTCCTTTTCTATTTCTCGTTTATATAAATGACTTACCACCAACAGTAGATAAACTTTGTGATATTGTGCTTTTTGCTGATGATACTTCATTAATTTTCAAGGTAGATAGAAAGTCCGTAGACTACAGTATGATAAACGCCATACTAGTTAAAGTACTTAATTGGTTTACTAGTAACAATTTACTACTAAATGCTAAGAAAACTAAATGTGTTAGGTTCGCTTTGCCTAATGTTAAACCGGTAGATTCTAGTATTTTTATAAATGACGAGTGTCTGCAAATGGTAGATAAGGCAGTTTTTCTAGGCATAACAATAGATAAAAATTTGCAATGGGGTCCCCATATAGCTGTACTGGCAGGTAAACTAAGTTCGGCAGCTTATGCCGTTAGGAAAATTAGACAGCTAACTAATGTTGAAACAGCTCGCTTAGTTTATTATAGTTATTTCCATAGTGTCATGTCGTACGGTATTCTGGTTTGGGGTAAGGCAGCTGAAATACAAACTATATTTGTTTTACAAAAAAGGGCCATTCGTTCTATTTATAACTTAAATTCTCGTGACTCCTTAAGAGAACTATTTAAAGAAATTAATATCTTAACTGTAGCATCTCAATTTATTTATGAGAATATTATTTACTTATGTTATTAAAAATTTAGATTCTTTCACCAAAAATTCTGATATACATAATTTAAATACAAGAAATAAAAATAAAATTGCTATTAGAAAATTTCGCGTACGTAAAGTATATAAATCATTTGTTGGTCAATGCATTCATTTCTATAATAAATTACCTGACGTAGTTTTAAAGTTACCCTTTTCAGCACTTAAAAATTACTTGAAAAAGTCGTTAATGTCTAAAGCGTATTATAGGGTCGAGGATTATCTAGCAGACAAAAATGCATGGCCTAAACTCGAAAATTAGTCAGTAATAATTTGTTCAAATGTAAAACCTTTATCTTGTCTAGGGGACACTGTTGATGTAGGAAAACATGTCGAAACTTTGTTTATTATTAATTTTTTTGTTTTTGCCTTTTTCTCCGTCTATATCTCTCCTAATATTTTTGCCAGGTTTTCCTGCTGATCTACGCATGATATTTGATATTACATTTAAATTAATATTTATAGCTTTATATAATACTAGACTAAGTTGTATCATTGTAATAGGAAATATGGTTAAAAAAATGACTGACTGCTGAGTTTCTTGCGGCGTTTCTTCTCGGCAGTGGTCTCCTCTTGGGAAGCGCTGGTAGACTCCTGACGTGTAAAGGTGCCCGTGCGGCCTACTTACTGAATAAATGACTTTTATCTTTTTATCTTTTTTTATCAATCGATTTATCTTAATTTTGCGAGTGTCAGTTATGACATAAGGTGCGTTGGGGTAAGATTGAACGGATTTTACACGAGATGAGAGGTGTTTTTTTAAAAGTGATATTATACCAAGAATATGAGGACTAGTTACAGGAAGCTACGCTTTTGGTAAAGAGCACATATGAACCTTTATATTAAAACTTAAAAAAGGAAGTTACTAATACTTTTACTATTGAAAAAGTTGAAATAAAGTTACACTCATTACTAAAAAATCCATGGGGTAAGATGGAATGGTGACGGGGTAAGATTGATATAGTTTTTAAAATCGTTAATATGCGCCGTAGGTGTATGTGATGCATAAATTCCAACGGTATAGCACCGTAGCAGTTTAAAACATTATTTCATATTTAAAAAAAACCGTTATTTACATCTAAAATTCGGCTTTCTATAAAATGATATTTCAGTCTTACCCCACTTTGAGGATAGGTAGACAAGGGTTCTCAAACTGTTCTTTATAGAATACGACTTAGCTTGAATCAAATCCCAAGACCCCCCTATGCAAGAAATATGAAGAAAAACCTTTTTTTTGTGCATTTTTATACGGATTGTATTTTTATAATGGCTTCTGATTTTGATGCTATGTTAAGCTTAAATCGTAGTCTAACTTTCAAAGTTTACGATTAAATAGCAATTTCAAGTAAAACTGCTACAAATTTGTGACAAAATTGATTTTGTCAATATGATGTTTTAAGCGGTCATTAGCCCTGTAAACTTACTCAATCATATAATCGCTGTGCAGCGATGTCATCATCATCCGTGAGCGCTAGCCGTCGGCTTTCGAGCGCCGCATACGACGTTTAAAGTTCAATATCTCAGAAATTATTTGACGTACCTATCGAATGTTTATTTCACAGGTATTTTTTGTTTTAATTAAAAATACGGTAAATAAGCTGAAGATCTAAACTGGCTGACATTCTCTATTCAATTTTATTAACGCAACGCATACAAACACAGAAATAAATAATTAAATGTAAGTTCAAGATAAAGTTCCGTCTAATTAAAATAATGTAGGTACTGTATAGGTTGTATAACAAACCTCTATAAACTACCTACCTACCTAAGTAAATTTAATGAAAGTAGTTATTCCTCCACACTTTGAGAACCAGTGACTGTTACTATGGGTTTTGAAACCGGGGTAACATGAAAACAAAAATATTACAGTCTTACCCCTTTAAAAGTAGGCGGTGCAAGATTGAAATATATAAAAACTCGGAAACTAAGAAAGATAATTAAAATTCACATTGACAGGTAATTAAAATAACAATTACAAGCAAACGTATCAATACAACATCTCTCTAGCGTCACTGCAAAAGGAGTTACAAAACATGGGGTAAGATTAAAAAACACGATTTGAACGTAAAAAATTCACCTTGTCGAAAATTGACGATAACACACGACCACAATAACTGAGCGAACGGCACTGACTGAGGGGCGAGGAGCAACAAAATGGCGTTCTCAATTAAGTGCCCAGGAACCAAAAATGTGCACGGAATAGGGAGTTACGAACGGTTTTTCATCTTACACCGTTTTCCAACTTACCCCAACGCACCTTATGACAGTTATAAAAAAACAATATGGTGGCAACCAGACGCCAGTATAAAATTTTAAAAAAAGTCGACGAGCTATGACAAGGGGGGTATCACTGAATAGATATTTAAAAATCATCTTTAGACTCTTTCATAATTTTTCATCTTGAATGATCATTTAGGATTTATAACGATTTAAAGTTGGTTAGCAAGAGTCGGGTTCTTGTATGGTCGGAAAATGGTAAAAGACATTCTTGGTCGACTATACCGTCATTATTTCGATCAATCACGCCATTAGTAGATCTGAAGTCCAATACCAGCTCGTATTTCCCCAGGGAAAAGTCGTGTGACGCTTCAATGTAAGTGGAAACTTAAATTTCCCACAGGTGCGCTGGAAAATACACAAGTTCCAACTATTTCAAGCTTGTACAAGCCAAATCGTCGGTGATACTGCTAAACCGCGTATCTAACAAATTTATGATAGAGCAAAATAAACCTTACTGTCTTGTTAAAAAGGTGCAGGTTGCTCCTTTTTAAACATGGTACTTACGCGGTTTTGCAGTTTCACCGACGAAATGTATAAGATTTTTCAGGCGAATGTACTTAAGTCACAGAAAACTAGAAGTGGTAGTTAAGGTCGAACACCGAGGGTTCCGCACCTACGTTAGCTTTTAGGGAAAAAAAACGGTGGCACAAAGGACCTAAGTGGGATCTGAGTCCAAAAGACATTTGCATTCTCAAGACTACAATCTCAAGACCGCAATCCTAAGACGCTCGGGTTAAAACCGAGTTTTCCCGAAGATGACAACTGAACAGTTGACTACAAAAAAAGTATTCACTTTTGGACTTGATTGGATGCAGATAATATTATTCTTTTTTTGTTGTTCTATTTTGAATTCCACAATTTTCATCAAAATGGTTAGTAACGCGATTACAAACAAACAAACAAACAAATACATAATTTCTGCTCGTACAATAGGTATGTAAATACACAATTAACTTTATCTGGGTCTGGAAAAATCAGTCTATGAACATGTCTTTACTTCACCCATTTCCAAGAAAAATAAAAAACCATTCCGTCATAATCTTGCCTAAACACTTATCGCAAAGCAAATTTATGGCAAATTGATGGCAAATCGACTTGCTAAAATAAGCATACAAATTCAGTTATATTCCGATCGTATACAAAAGTGCCACTTCGCATTTTGATTAATTATATAAATTTTACATACATACGTAGGTACAATAATCACGCATGTTTTCCGTAGGGGTAGGGTTAATTCCCTCCGTCGATGGATATGATATTCGCAAAACATGATATTCTCAAAATATCTTATAAGCAAAACATCGTACCTATTCGCAAAATATTATGACATTTGCAAATCATCATAGTAGCAAAACATCACATTAGCAAAACATAATTATTAGTAAGAAATGAATTAGACAGTGACGACGGAGCTCCGCTGCCGCGGAGCTTCTATTTCTAGTTGGTTTGGCCCTCTGGGCCTACTGTAAATCTAACAACACCTAAACCTACCTACAATTATTATAACCAAACCTGACTATATTTGTAAATATCATGTTTTACAAAATAATATCGAGTTTTGCTAGTATGATGTTTTGCGAATGTGATATTCACACTATGAACAGGGTTAATTGTATTATGATATTAATTAATAAAAGTATATTTTCGGTCGACGGACGAACGAGAAGTCTAAGTTCAACCGTCAATTTATTATTAGGTGCTATAATAATTTCTAAAGACGGTTTTCGTTAAGTATATTGGCTGATTTACATTGGTCCAGCAAAAGCATGTCAATACTTTGGGCAAGTGAGAGAAACGTTGCTCGGACTAAAGATATGTTTTCTTAATGTCAAATAGCGACATAAAAAATTAACAAATCGTGCCATCGGAGAAACGATAAAAAAACGAAACGTTTTTGGTCAAATGAAATTCGGTCAAAAAAAATTCACGTCACGATAGGTTACCGCATTTAGCCGGTTTTTTTTATTGAAAAACACCCAGTAACAAGTTCAATACGAGAAACTTCCAAATCTTAATATTATTTATCGCTAATGTTATCATTGTATAATTCACAGAGCGGAAATAAAAAGGGTTTTTCGCAACGCCACGTCCATTAAGATTCTTTATTAACTACCCTTTACCCGTTTAGGGTTAAAAACGGGTTTTAAATTAATTAGCCAAAACAACCCTCCTAGGTAATAACGGCATATCTCTAATATTTATTTTTATTACCAAAGGATAATAAATCCTGTATTATTTATATTTACGGCCGCAAATGGAATGCGATTTCTATTAGAAGAGGCTTTTTTGTTAATGAGGATAGGCGACCCTGCAGTAGCCGGAATTGAATCGTTATGATGTTAAAAAAATATTGAAATGGCCTTTATTAATTAATTAATTTATTTAAATGGGTACAATAACATAATGTAGGCAAAAACATGGTATAACGACATTACAGCAGATCTTTATGTTGCTTACACTACTATAATTATTGTACACAACATTTTTAGTAGGCAAAGCTAAATTAATATACTAATTATGAATAATTTATATACAAAAAAAATTACAAAATACAATAATAAACTGGGTAAGTACATGAGAAAAAACATAGCAGCTAGGAATATCTGGTTTTCAAACAGTTCTTCAACTTAGATAATGATACATTTAATATGTCCAAATCTATATCTAAATTATCAATATATTACTATTAATTTTATAGGGGTCATAAATGAGGTTTGTTTATGTTAGTAGATGATTATGACTTTAATATTAGTATATCTTTCAGGCTGTAAATAGAGACTTCTTTATTCTGCGTATGGTTTTTAAGCTCCGCGCTACCAGGCTGACAGTTGCAAATATTATAAATGTGAAAGATTGTGTGTTTGCTAGTTACCCCCTCACGCTGCAACGGCTAGACGGATTCGGGTGAAAACCAGATTAGATCCATGCTGAGAATGCTATCTACAGGATGTTTTTGATTAAAATTCAAACAATATTTTACAAAAATTAATTGAGTAAAACGTCAGTTTCAATTACCCGTGAAAAGTCGAGTGGGTCGCTCAGTTTATTCACATTAACAACGTTTTATAAAAATTATAAGAAGTCGTTTATGGCCTTTAGGTACTACGCAGTTGTAATTCTCCCCAGCAACGTCTAAAATCTTATAAATAGTGAACAATTTCCAATTTTCATGAATTATCGTATTTCCATCTCATCTGTTAACATTAACATTTCATCAATATTACCATATTTATTGGATTGACGGGTATAAAATGGGGCTCATTCCCAAGAAAAATCAGTGGAGGGTAAACATTACAGGAAGCAAGATATCTTCACAAAATGGCTGCGAAGTTGATCCTCGTTCTGGCATTTGGGTAAGTTAAGTGTCATATATATATATATATATATTTTATTGCACAAAAATACAAAGAGTACAAAAAGTGAACTTAATGCCTAATGGCATTCTCCAGTTGACCTTTGGGCAAATCAGGAAATTCTTGTAGGCGATGCAATATTGTATTTTTTGGACTTGTAGAAGTCATGAAACAACTTTGCAGTTTATTTATGACTTCGCCGAGCGTCCAGTGGCGCTGTCATTACTATTATTGTGTTTATTAACCCAAATTTTATTAGAAAACTTCATTTCTTAGGTATGTCTTAATATTGAAACTTCATTTTATGTTGTACAAATGAATACACAATCAATTGAAATAGTTAAATAACAACTTAATAACAATTGACCTCTGAGTGAAAAACTTAACGGAAAAAGTGGCCACTTTTTTCCGTTAAGTTGACTACACGACGGTTAAAGGTTAAACTTTGTCATAATACATTGTGAGTTTATTTGTACAACAAAAAACCGTGCTTAATCTTTTCAGAATTTCTGAAATATATCTAACGTGTAGACGCCTAGGTTAGGTTAGGTTTAATTTATAAAAATCCCGAAAAAGTAACAGTTTCTTAAAATAAACTTTATGACTTGCGATGATTATGACCTTAAACACATTATGACTAAATATAAACGTGTTCTTATCCGTATCCGTAGCACGAGCGACTAAAACAGATTCCGTTTTCTTTCATACATTGTTGTACGATTATTTTCGATACTACTCGATGGCGATACGAAAAAAAACGTCAATGTCATTATCCATGCTGTGGGACCGTATAGTGCCTATCCTTGGAGCGTAGTGACGCGACTGACATCGTTGGCTATTTCAGGTTCCTCGTCACAGATGCGTATCGCCCGATAACCTTCACCATGAAAAGACGAAACGAGGTAGCCACTAACAATCCTGTAACAAAACCTCCCGATTTCGATGGTGACAACGGTAAAGACGATTCTGCTCCTACGGAGGACATTAGTAAATATCATAAAAAAAATCTACCACAAAACATGGATCGAAACGAATTGCGATCTTTGGTAAGTAGTTTTTAAGTAGTATGATATATTTACGGCGAACGCTTTTTTTTGCCGCCAATTTTTCCAACGATTTTCACACCATCGAAGCTGCTTTTTTCCTGAAGCCGGTTATAATCAATACAAAATCTAAACTCCTGCGCCTAGAACAGCCTGTCGATGGAATGAAAATTCTGCGAAGTGATCTATGAAATGAGCGTCGACGAAACAAGGGTAATAATCCGATATGTACGCTATCTTATCCTCACATTATATATTATTACTAGAGGACGCCCGCGACTTCGTACGCGTAGAATTAGATTCCGCTACTCCCCCCATTTCTTCCCGTTGGGGGTCGATCTTCGGAAAATCCTTTCTTAGTGCTCACTTACATCATGAAAGGAACCCCTGTAAGTACCTTTCAAGTTTATAGGTAGGTACAGTAGTTTCGGCTGTGCGTTGATATATAAGTCAGTCAGGTTTGCCTTTTATATTATTAGATACAGGGTGTTTGGCAGTCCGGTGTAGGGGTTTTAAGAGGTCAGGGTCATTTTGATCATTTTGACACCATTTATTGTTATGCAAAGTTGCACGGTTTTTGAGACATTGTATTTTTTTTTTATTCTTGAAAAAACCCTATGTTTACCAAAAAAAACAGTTATTAAAAATCCTATACAGCCCGTATTGAATAAATTTTAAGTGATTTACCTTCGAAATACGATGATTCTTCAAAATAAATTCAAATTAACGACTGCTTATGCTCGACTGATTATCAATTGTTTTTCTGGCGAACTTAGCAATTTTTCATAAATTGTTAAAAAATTACAATATCTGTGAAAACCGTGTTACTTTGCATAATGGTAAATATTGTGGTCAAAAGTGTTCAAAATGACCCTAACTATCATCATTTAAAACATTATAAGGGACGACTTAAATGCATTTCAAAGCGACTGGTCAGTGATTGCTATTGACAGACAGGGTTGGGAATCCGAGGGAGAGGCCTTTGCCCAGCAGTGGGACACTAATACACGCTATTATAAAATCACTGACCAGCTAGCCTAGTTGGTAGTGACCCTGCCTGTGAAGCTAGCGGTCCCGGGTTCGATTCCCGATCAGGGCAAATATTTGCGTGATGAGCGCGAGTACGTTTCTGAGTCTTGGGTGTTTTCTGTATAAAGTGTTTATTTCTCTATTTAAATATGTTTATCGTTGCCTAGTACCCATAGTACAAGCCCTTAGACCTAGACCCTAGTTTGGGACTATGTCAACTTATCTGGGATTGTCCCCTGATATTTTTAGGGGTTCCGTACCCAAAGGGTAAAAACGGGGCCCTATTACTAAGACTCCGCTGTCCGTCTGTCTGTCTGTCACCAGGCTGTATCTCAAGAACCGTCATAGCTAGACAGTTGAAATTTCCACAGAAGATGTATTGTGTTTCTGTTGCCGCTATAAGAACAAATACTAAAAACAGAATACACGTGTTTTTTTTTCCGTTTTTTGCTAATGTTGTATAGATAATGGTACGGAACCCTTCGTGCGCGAGTCCGACTCGCACTTGGCCGGTTTTTTATATTACTTATGCCACTTTAATTTGGCCTTATTGTAACCAAGTCAAATATAGGCCGTATACTTTTGCTAATACAACCTTTTTTCAGGAATTCTGGCGCACCTTATTAAACTATCTAGAGGAGCAGCCCGTTATAATATTATCAGAACAGGATGTGGAGAAACAATTAGAGTACATACAAGACCAAGAAAGAAAATCAGAGTATTACTGAACCTGATCAAAAACTACCTTGAATAATTATGAATATTTTTTCATGACTTCGATACTTATACTATGATTAATTTAACTACTTTGAAAAGCTATGAACGTAACTATACCTATTTTATGAATAATTAAACAATTATTGCAATGATTATTTAACTTTTTTTTTGTCTTGCAACACCCTCTATCTTACATTTTGACTATAGTCGCACCGTTCTAGGAGGCCGATTTGACAGCTGTCAACGCACTACAAATTAAAACCTCAATCATGCGCGACTATAGTCATGTAATATAATATTATCAAATAAAATAGCCATTTCCTTTTGAGCAGTCGTACCCGTCTAAAGTATGGGCGTCTCATTCAATCATACATTTTCGTTATCCAGGGGGAAATTCACGCGGAATCAATTAAGATATAATTATTCACCGGCAAAAATACCCGCCCACCTGTCCAGGGATCAATACCGGAATTAATTATCATTGCAATATCTTCCTTAATTTGCGACATTTCCTTGATAATTTTTCTAATTAAATTCTGCGGGAAAAGCCTTTTATAATTCAAACATTGCTAAACTTACAGAAACCCAAAGAAAATCAAAAGCGCACCTTTTCACAAACAAGTTTGTTATGGAAACATAAGTATTTATTGGCCGACTGTACCTACACTATACACGCACTTTTTTTAAACCCATTATGCACAACCAAAGGCATTGCATTAAACAATTTCAACCAGAAATTCCGTCAAAATGATCAAATAAATGCAACCCCTTATTATGGTTGCCTTGATCGCGGTGGACAAAGCTTCCGTCACTCTCGCACTTACATACTAATCAGAAAGTGACAGATGTTTATCCACGATTATCCACGTCGATAAACGCTGCTATAATAGGCCCGCTGAATGAAATCAATGACAAGGGAACACCATATCGCACAAAGAAGTGATAGCAAATCCAATTTTCTGAGTCAATGCCGAAACAATATTCAAGGGAATCACACCTACCACAGTCCACCACGAATAACAGTAAAACCGTTTTTCCTAAATACTACATTACTAAGCCTCTCAGATAAAACTCCTGTGGGCTTAGCATGCGAGGCGAGGAGAATACGTCAAACCTCGTCAAACGCGATTTAGTGTCAAATATGTCTATTCCATATTCTAACGTAAGAATAAACATTTAAGGTTTTAAATAAAAGTGTATTTTGTGTGAATTGAGTCCTTTTATTACCAGTGATCGGAAATAGGTGAGCTAATTTACCTAAACTTGATGCATGTTCATTCAATAATGTATTCCCATCTCACTCACGCATGAATGAATATGCGTCAAGTTTAGGTAAATTAGGTCACCTATTTCCGATCACTGTTTATTACTAAGCATCTTAAAGTGTATTGTTATGTCATATTTTCTTATTTTCATATGAATGACGTAAAATATGACGGTAAATCTCGGGTAGCACACTAAGCCCCCTGTGGGGTTATTATGATATAACTATGCAGTTCATTTTACGGTGAGCGTAAAGGATGGAATGCTATAATTCCGTCATTTTCTCTCAGCGTAAACTAACCTGCATAGCTATGTCATATGTCATAATAACCCCCCTATAGCAATATCAACCTAATTATAATTACTAACAGTATAGAATTAAAACTGCTTTGGTTATTCGATTTGAGATACTGCTTATTGGCTTAGGAGGGCAGATGATCGAGTCCACGAAAAAAATACCTACAAAAAAAATCGGTCATGTGCGTGTCATTTCATGTATGGGGACCCTTTATTATTTCACTTTCTTTACTATTATTTTATTTGTTATATCCGCCATAATAACACATACTTTGAAAACCTACTCTCAAACTAAATTCTAGGTCTGTACTATGGGTACTATAGTCCAAGACTTAGAAAAAAATATTCACGCTCGTCACACAAATATTCGTCCATACCAGGAATCAAACCCGGAAACGCTAGCTTCGTAGGCAGGGACACAACCAACAGGAGTCGCAATAATTGCCTAACGCACTCGCAATCGCAATCGGCTTCAAAGTGGTACAATTGTTTTCTTTTTGTATGCAGACTCGCCTTCGGACTGTCAAAATGAAAACTATTGCGATTGCGAGTGCTTTAGGCAATAAGCACTTAGGCCAATGTCGTCGTAGTCTTCGTATAACTATTATGTTTGTTTCCCCGTAATATGCGCAAAAGCATTTTGTAAAAAAAGGGGGATGACGTACTGTTTCTAATCTTCTAGTGCGCACGCATACCGCCTAAAGATATTGGATATTCATAAGCAAGGCGTATATTTAGGATGTTTTGCATAAATAATGCATTCCTACAATATTCAGGAATAATCTCGGGATAGAAACCAGGTCGACACAGAATAACTTAAAAAAGAACTTACACTTAATTAAGTATTCTTGGCTTTTTTTCACAGCTTCAATTAAAGCTAACTCATATAACAAACAGTTGAAATCATTTTTTTAATAGCTATAAAAGTAATCAAGATATATATAAGCCAACAAAGATTTGTTCCTATCTCCTTCTAGGAAAACAGATTTAACATGTAGTTTATATGACCGACCTGTTATATACTGCTGTCTAATTAGCAAAATGCTTGTATCATCCGTATTTCTCAGTCGATTTTAATTTTAATTCCAGTTTTAGTGATCTCTTCGAAGCAGTCCGTCTGTCTGTCTGTGAGGTGTATATCATGAACCGTGATAGTAAGACAGTTGAAATTTTCAGTGTGTATTTCTATTCCCACTACTACTACTACAATGAGTCAATAATAAAAATTGAATAAAATTAATAAATAAAGGTGACATACAATAATGGTACGGAACTCTTCGTGCCGACTCGCACTTGGTCGGTATTTATAATGACGTCACGTTAAGATGCCTTGTCACGTCGCACCGCAGTGTTGTGGTCGCGCCCTTACACTTCCCCCCTTCCCTTTCCACCCTCCTTCCCCCTTTGCCTAGTCATTCCGTAATGGTTGGAAATGATGGAATCATACCTGCGATTTCTCTGCTCGTAGCTGCCATGTCCATATAGTACTAAATAAATATGAAATAGATAAAAACCATCCATATCAGTGTTCCTCTACTAAATTGACAACATTTCATTTTGGTGACACCTGCAAATTACTATAGGAATCGAAAGGATTTTGCCTCCTGAACACGGCAAAATATATATTTCAATTTATTTTTCTTTATTTAAAAAATTATAAAAAATTTAAAAAAATATCGAATTTTACCAATACTACGCCCGAATAGATATAATACCATTGCCTTTTTAACGAGAAAAAAAGCTGTCATAATTCTAAATTTGACATTGACATTATTGACAGACAGATAGATACTTAAATAATTATTGGTGGACCGCCATTATTAAAAAAAAGAAGAACTTTTTTTTAATACAGACTTGCCTAACGTAATATGTCCATTGTGTCGTAGAAATGAAGTTACGCCCTTTTAGAATAAGTACATCTTAATAAATGAATATTAAAATAATTATTCATCCTAGGGAAAAATTAAAACTATAAGTGTCTTCCTCGTTTTATACTAATGTAGTGATCAGATGATGATGACTGATGACATTCACTTCACTGTGAACGTCTCGAAACTTTAAAACAAAGTCCTTTTTGCCCAAAATGTTGCATTTTGTTAGCAAGTTATGTAAAATGCTCATTAATTATTTTGGTCGTTTAAAATTAATTGAACCGTGTCTCTATTTACTTTGAACTTAATATTAAAATGTTCAGTGATTCGGGTAATTTTTGATAATCGCCCAGCCTCAGATGTTTGCTGCTTGATTGATGAAAGATTTAATTAAGCTTTCAAATCTGTGAATAAATTCAATCAGTTTCTATTTCTAAGGTTTGAATAAGCATTTTATATTATTTTAATCCCTGAGAAACAAAGAAGGGTGCTTTAAGTTTCATTTCACGTGTATATCTGTATATGTGTTTAACTGCTTCAAAATCAGTAAAATATTTTTTTCGGGATATAAATTTTTCCGAATTTTCATTTTACCTAAAGCTGTAGTTATGCTGGAGCTATTTTAATTGCCATACTTACGTAGGTTAGGTTAGGTTTGATTTTTTGCGGGTAGATTTTTGACGTGTAAAAGTGCCCGTGCGGCATTAGTGTCTTTATCTTTTATTTATAAGCGATATAAAAAAAATAAGTCTTCGTTCAAAACATTGCTTTGCTTCGGAATAATGATAATTCGGAATTTTGCTCAATTAGAAATTATGACTCCTCGGAATTATGTAGTGTTCCCATTTGGGAGGTAGGTACGATGCCACATACAGACATACAAAATCATATGTTAAAAATACGTGACCACGGAATCCTAATTTCCTGAGGTACCTAACGTTGTACGTTATTTGTCTCCAATAGAACTGTCAAAACCCAAAATAAAAACCTCTTATATCACTAGCCGTCGTATTCATAAACACACAATAACTAAAGTGAACTTAAAATATGCTTTGTCTTTATCTGTCATTGGGAAATGTACATGCGACAGAAAGGGATAAAGGACCGTAGCCAAGATGCGTAGAAGATGAGTAACGTTTTTCATTTCAATCGCTCAAATGTATGGGATGACAGTTGACCACGTGGTTTAGGGCGTTTTCTCTAAAAAGTGTACAGTCACCTACAATAATATATTATCCAACATTGGTCGCAAAAATATCTGACGCGTCTTTAATACTAGAGGTATAAGAGCGTGTCAGATATTTTTGCGGCTAATGTTGGATAATATATTATTGCTGGTGACTGTACCTAATTAACGACATTGACAGCCGCAATGTATGGCTAATTTTGGTCACAAAACTGACAAAGTTAAAGTTCCTTAATTTCAGTCCTTAATTGGGTACACTTTTTAGTGAAAATGCCCTTAATCGTAACGCACGATAATGTTATCCCATACATTTTGAGTGATAGAAAAGAAAAACATTAGTAGCAATTGCATTTCGCCTAGGGACTCAAGTATACTTTACTAAAAAAATAGGGTTATAGTGCGTTTCATAAGGTAAAAAGGATAGGTAAGTGTTTGAGCAAAATGTGGTTACTGAATTATCAAAAAAAAAAAGAGTTGTAGCTCTGCCTACCCCACTCTCGGATTACAGGCGTAAAGGTATATTCGAGGGTTGAACGGTCAAACCCGATAAATCGAAATAATTGTTTGTTCGAATTTCAATTGTCTTGATGTATTCAATTAAAATTCTTTTTGACACAACAATATATGTCGACTTATCGGGTTTGACCGCTCAACCCTCGATTATGTATGTATTTAAGAATAAGGTAGGCATACAAAGTTAACCTTGGTAATGTATAAAGAAATCTAATTAAGAAAATGAAACCATTTTGTCCTGTATTTTTATAAAAAGACCTGTGAAGAGCGTCGGATCTTTCATCTTAAGAGACAATTTCCTGTTGGGAAAATCGAAACCTTTCCTGAACGCTACCATTTTTGTTAAAAATCTGTGCGATAAATGTGAAGTTGGGTCCATTTTATTATGAAAGCAAAAGCCTGGGGCATGGAACGTGTTAAGATTGACCTTCAACTAACCAGCATCTTTGACCTTTGAAAACGTAGTGTCTCTTTAAAACTAAAGGTCAACATATATTGGATACCGTCAAACTACACAACTATGGTCCTGGCCTACAACAATAGTCCAATTTTACTTATCACATTATTCTAAAAATATGATAGCTTTAGGTATACCTAGAGTTTGGAGCACCAGCAATAATAGCAGCAAGGTATCAAATTTTAGAATAATGTACCTAATGAGGAAAATTGGACTATTGTTGCAGACTAGGACCATAGTTGTGTAGTTTTACTGTATTACCTTTTGTAATGCAAAAACTGCCTTGATCTTTGGTAGCAAAGATTTTGCTACTAGTTCAAGACTAACTCTGCGTCATGATTTCACAGATTTCTGTAGGTAGTGAGAAGTACGTTTGTGTGTCAAGTTTCATAACTAAAAGCCGTAACAGACGATCGAATTTGGTCCGGGCCGGACAGCAGATTTGGTTCGCTCCGAACCATATCTGTCCGTCTATGGTCACAAGACTACTCTACAGACGGACAGATATGGTTCGGAGCGAACCAAATCCGCAGTCCGGCGCGGACCAAATTCGATCGTCTGTTACGGCTTTAAAGAATTTACTTAACCACTAATTTATTTTTAATGAGTTTGCAAGAAAGGGTCAATAAAATCTTAGTTTGAAGTGCTATCCTTGAAATTTCGTGTCGTAAACTTAGAGGATAATCTTAAGCGAGGTTTACACTAGCAATAAAAATTAATGAAGTTGACTGCTGTCTTATTCTAACTTTAAAGTTAGAAAAAGACAGCAAAATTGTGCTTTATGCTCGAACTAAAGTTAAAGTAAGAGAGTAATCAACTTCTGCAATTTCTATTGCTATTCTATTTCGCCCTTTACACAAACTAATTATTCTAGTATCAAACAATGTAGACGCAGTTAGCCTTGTTGGTAGTAGCCCTGCCTACCAAGCTAGCGGTCCCGGGTTCGATTCCCGGTCAGGGCAAATATTGTATTGTTTTATGTATAAACTAAACTCTAGGCTGGTGCTATGGCTATATTTATGCAGAGAAATAGATAGCTAGCTATATACAAACATACAGTAATATGGAAATCCAACGAAATTAATAATATCTCACCTTGCCTCTGATGAGATGCTATTCAGCGTAGCTTATTGTCTGTACGTCTGTTGTATCGTCGATAGAGAAAATTATAGATGGGGAGTTTATTCGTACAGCTGTAAGCTTCAAGAAATAGAACGATTCATACAATGGACGCGATATATAGTAAGCAGCAAAAAAAGCACGGACCTAAAAAAATACGGTGATTACCTCGTCTAATCATGAGTGAAGCATACAAAATTGCTGTCTGCGTGCGCATGCACACACGTAAACTGTCACTCGTGCTGTGGCTCGGCGCGTTGTCTTACCTACTTACCCCATGCTTATCTCTTAGGGCCTGTTGTTTGATCAGTAGTTAAAAACTAACTAATTGTTAAAAATCGTTACTAATAGTTAAATTCTCAAGGAAATGTGTCAAATACTTGATTCCTTTTTCGAATTTTAACAATTAGTTAAGTTAACTACTGATCAAATAACAGGCCCTTACAGATACATCTGTGTACGTGCAGTAAGTCGTGTATAACAAACGAAAGTGCCGACCTTGCATGCTTCACACCTTTTTAATGAAACGTTACATCCGTTTTTTTTTAGGTCCGTGGTTATAAGGCTCTCTCAGACCAAGAACCGGACTGACTACACCTATCTGTTGAATAAGACACGTATGAACTTTCTCATTCTGACAAATAGCCGGGTCCTTCTCGGACTATTGTTAATCATTCCCCATCTACGTGATTTGTTATATCTTCGATTACGTATGTGTGTATGTTGCTCATATTACGGAGGAAATTAATCCAATTTGCTTGATGTTGTTCACGATCAAATGACAGTGATGCAGGGGAGAAAACACACGGGAGGTAATACCGTCGCACGTCGCTCATTATTTTGTATAACTGTTTATTTCGTTTGGCTGCTTAAATTAACAGTAAGTTTCTGCTTTACTCGTAATATTTAATTGGTTCAACTGTTAAATTATATTTAGTACTAGCCAGTGGCGTAGCTAGGGGGAGCGACAGTGAGTGCCATCTATAACAATTCATAAAACTGTTGCAGATTGCATAACTGCCACCAATAAAATAATGTAATTGAGTTTTGGGGAGACACCTACAATATCCGCACCGGGTGCCACTCATGCTAGCTACGCCACTGGTACTAGCTGTGTATAAGCGTCTCAGGGCTTCTTTGAGTACTCCCTGTTATATGTAGTAGGTAAATAATTCATTTAATACGTTATTTTCGGGATTGTGACCTACTTGTTGTTTCGTGAAATCAAAGTAAAAAATTCAAATTCTTTACTGAGTATGTAGCAAGAGATACAAATAAACATAACAAGCTGACAAGGGGTCTGTTTATCAAAAGCTTATAACTTGTAATATAAGTGTAAGTCTCGTCTTTCTTATTGTTGGAAAGTTGATTTCCGCTGGTAATACAAGTTACAAGCGTTTGAATAAACGGGCCCAATATATCTACATAGGTACTCACGTTAGCGATTTACGAGAACTGGCGCGATAGATCTTCTACTTCCGTCAGACCTATAGATTTTGGCAGTTTTCGTAAATCGCTTACGTTAAGCGCTATGCATTACCATCCTTAACATGATAGGGAAAAGGTAAACTGCCCCTACATACGTCATTGTTGTGGGCTACATTCCTAAGTGTACAATATTACTGACAACTAGATTTTCAAACTCTTTCAAGGATTAAGAACTACTAACAATGATACGAGAAATGTAATTTTCTCGAAATGAATTATTTATATTATACCCTGTCGATAAAAGCGTTGCCGTCCGCAACATTCCCCTGTACATCCCTTCATCTCCGGCGATTCATCAACACCCTGTATGTACTACAGCCGACGGCGAACAAATATCGGCTCACATGGAACCAATACCGTTATTAGTCGGTGCGGACAATTTCTACCTAGCGACAATAGACGCCATACTCAGACGCCATATCACCGACGCGTAAAAAAGACCTGATATGTAGCCAATGTACTGAATAAGTTATTTCATACATTAATTAGTGATTTGTGAAGATATTACATTAACAAAGGCGAGTTCGTCAATGAACAAAATGTGTCATAGCACTTTATATTAGGTCCTTACCTATGAAATTGGCGTTTTATATGGAGAATTTTATGAAAACGGTGGTTTTCATACATTTAATTTTGCGGATTATTTAGTAACGTCAAATGCAAACCAAACAAAATTCTGTCAGGAATATTGGACACTTCTAAGCTATATTAATATTATACATATCTTAATTACTTAAAAATAGTTAGCTTCATAAAACTCTGCGTAATTGAAACACTTGAACTCACAGCACATGAAAAGAGTTGAGTTCACACTTTAATTTTAAACACTAAGTAAGAAATTGAACCATATTATTTGTATCTAAAACCTTTTTGTAACATACTGTATTAATGAAATTTAAAAATAATTTGGAAGTTAAAATTGAAATGAATAAATTCCGTACGAGATAAAACACGTAAAAATAACGCCAACTTCATAGGTAAGGACCTAATACCTAGGTATGTGGTATAATCACAATTCACTAGTTGTAGGATTCCAGAGATCTATAGTTTACAATAACTGAAAATCTATTATCGAACAAACGTAATTGAACTTGGTGGTGGATTCAAAGTCCCACTCACAAAAAACTCTCTGTTTGAAGTATGGTGGGCGTTACAAGGATAGAGAAGCCAAACGAGCACACACGCCAAATAGGATCTGAGACCTATAGACATTCTGTCAGCCCAATGGAAGCCTAACTATGGCCTAACGCACCATAGAACGTTGTCACAGTGACATTATAAACAATTTGACTGACACTTCTTACTACTTCAATCTTAACTAAGGTTGAAATTGTAACTAAACCAATGTGCTTTATAAAGCCTCTGCCTGGAAAAGGGTTATACAGTGTGACTTCGTACGCGTACAATTAGTTTCCCGCTACTACCCCCATTTCTACCCGTTGGGGGTCGATTTTCGGAAAATCCTTTCTTAGTGCGTTACATCATGAAAGGAACCCCTGTACCAAATTTCAAGGTTCTAGGTACAGTAGTTTCGGCTGTGCGTTGATACATCAGTCAGTCAGTTTAGCCTTTTATATATTATATAGATGTATAGAAACAGGAAAACAATTTAATTGGACGTTTTTCTCAGGGTTTATGGTAGGTAGTGTAATAGGGTAGTATTTTTTCTTAATTAATTATTAAAGGAAACCAAACATCGTGTTCATATTACACTTTATTTTCACAAGATCAAGAACATCAACAAATCTCTTAAAAATTACAGTAACGAAAGACTAAACGGGCGAACCCAGCTGCATACAGTACTATTTACAGATAAGCTCTTTGGCTATACAAAAGAAAATATACACAGAAATTATATAAAAATAATCTACATAAAATTGCGAACCGAACAATATAACGAATTTAAAATTATCAATAAAATTTCAACGTTTAAAAATATTTCAAATACATTGTACAGAAAAGTGCGCAAGTAAGAACTAATGTGCATTCTTTACAATCTCGAATACTGACGACGGTAAACGATTTATTGCTAAAATTTACATAAAAACAATCTTATTCGCGTTGCTTTAAAAACTACGTGAAATACAAGATTAAATTAGAAACATTTTTTTATCGAGAAAATCAGACTAATAATGCTTGTTTTCTAATTGCTCTACAAATATATTATTTCCAGGTGTTTAAATCAGACATACGCATAAATAGCTTTGTTTTTTTTTGTTTTTGTGGACATCAATATGGCATTCACAGAACAGAAAAAACAGTAGAAGTGTCAAGTGGGCGTGTAACGTGTGGCATAGTTATGCGGAGTTCCGCATAACATACCATACATGCGCCGCGATCGCTTATTTCAATATTTCGATATTTCTAAAATAGGAAATAAATCCAGAAGCATGCCTTATTGTGCTATTTTGGAGTGGAGAAACGATAGCCGCACCAAAAACATTTTCCATGATGGCGTGTTGTTTTTACGATAGTTTGAGTATTGGCGACAACAGGTCTGATACTAAGCGAAGCTCATGCCACTTCCACTGTTTTTTCTATTCCGTGATGGCATCAATAGTATCGTAAACAGTAACTACATGTTCATAGGTTGTTTTTATATATTATGGATGTAGCATTATTTTGTTATATTTACGCATTACATGTATGTGTCTCATGTCACTGTACGTACAATCCGATAAATAAGATTTCACCTGGTCAGATATATTTGTATCGCGATACAATGTAGTGGTAACATTAAAAACATACTTCGAGAACTCACAATTTTCTACATTCACCAAAGTTGAAACAGAACTCTCTAATTCGCGCTCAGAGCCGTATTCAATCATTCAAATACACTATTGGCTGAAAAGAAAGATGGCCAATGCGTTTTCGGAAACCAACCAATCACATCTTACAAGCTCGATGAACTGAGTAATATTACAAAGTTAGTTCAATGAACAAACTCAAAACTTAGTTGAAAATTACTGCAAAAACCGACAGTTAAAGTGAATGAAGCGCTTAAAAATGCACAAATCACAAAATAACCTACAAATCGCTGATTAATCCTAATAGATGCATAAGAAGTACTTTACATTATATATTCGGACTAGTAGTAGAATGACTAGGTCGAAAATTACCTACTCGCAAAATGACGACATCGCTTGTAGCCTACCTAGAGCTCCGCACGGCGGGGCTCCTATTCTTGAGCAATTTGCCCTTCGGGCATTGTCAAGTGGTCATTTTGAGATCGATTTGGTCATTTTGCGAGTCTGTAATTTTACAACCGAGTCATTCTATTACTCCCTTTATATTCACATAGTCTAAGAGTCAAGTTTGGAAAATAATTTAGCTTTCGGTTGGCTCTTAGTCTATGTGGGGAAGCAATAACTACCTAGAGTAGGCACAGAAGGGTTCAGTACGTTGGCTTATTACGGGAAATCTTAGGATTATCACAAACTATCAACCCCTGGGACAGATGGAATGTATTTAAATCCAATTAAATATATTTTTTATAAAAATAAATAAAAAGACAGCAGCTTTTAAAATTTAAGTACCCAAGGGTAAGGGTAAGCGACGATAATTAATTACCTCTAAAGTTACCCTAAATACCCTAAAAATAGCATTGAGCTGAGATCTTGTACCTAATTATTACGTATACCTATTAAAATTGCTATAGTATTAACTCGAGACTATGAACTCGGATATCTTTGCTCTCTTTCTTTCAAATCCAGCAAGAAAAGGATAAGAGATAGATTGATAGCCGAGCTGTTACGAACTTGGCCCGAAGTACTAATTCAAGTATACTGTTTTACTATAAAGTGTACGGTATTTTATTATTTTGTACGAATACAACTGCAACTCGCTGAGATATAGGGTGATCAGTAATTTGTCTATGACATTACTCTGATTATATGTATTGACCTACACAGCGAAAAGGTTAGGTTTGTGAAGTGCATTACATTAACATTGACGTTTATTTTTTTAAATATTCAACGCTTGACAGGACACCAAAAAATTTAATCATACAGATATATTCGTCATTTGCTTTGTTAAGGGTGGGTGGTGTGTGAGTAAATGTATGAATTTAGTGATTTTATTTACATTTTATAACTTTGTAAACGTTTAAAACACTTCAAAATATAAAGCCAGTATAACACGTAGAGTATTTTTTTTTAATCAAGCAATACGTATGACATTAAATTCATAGGCCAGACAATTTTCTCAATTCAACAGATAAATAAGTTTCCATATTGATTATAAATTATTCACGTGGGATTAAAATTTTGCCTAAAATGCGTTTTACTAAATTTATCCTACAAGAAACTAAGGTGTTTTTAACAAAAATTTGAACTATTTCAGTAGATATGTGATGACTATACATTTTTTACCTAACAAATTGTTCTAATGAATTTAATTAAATTGATAAATTGACAGATACAATTTAACTTTAAATATTACGAATAATATTAATAAACGAATTTACTGCGTATTAATAAAACATTCGTATTTTTTCTCAGATCAAGGGTCCCTAATATCGTCTTCGATAACTTATTAACATATTTTCACAAATATTCAATTACTTTATGCACATGATTTAGTTTAAGATGAAATCACAAAATTTACAACAATGCACAATAAACCGCAAGCCTATTGTGAACCGAAAATACTATTATGAAAATTTAAATAATATCAACAATAAATCTAAAATATTTGGACAGTGACCAAAATTTTTGCAAACATCTTGTAACCATTAGACGTATCTTAAATACATAATGAAGTATTTTTTTTACATTTTGTATAAAAAATAGTCTTTTTATTTCATGATTTAAACCAAAAAAAATAGTAAAAAGTAATGTAAAAACATGTATGAACACTTGACACAAAGCCATCTCTAAATACGAACCTAAACGAAAGAAAACGAAGTTATAAGTAAGAGTGAGATACAAAAACATCCTGTCTATTCCCAATTACGATAGTCGATCACGCTATAACAAGAATCGAACGAGACAAAAATTTTGGTCTCTTCCCACGGCCCGCTGGTAACTATTAAAAAAAAACTTCAAAACAATAAATAACTACATATACCTTATGTAACATTTACACGCGCCAAACGACACGCCAATAACCTAACCAAAACGATCGACCAGTTCAGATTCAAACGATGCTCCCGCACTTTCCGTTGGTCAGGGACAAATTGGGTCCCAGCGAGACCCCTCTCCCTAGGGTACCGTGGCTGAAACCGTTCGTGTCGTACCCGTTCATGTACTGATTGTTCTGGAGGCCTATGAGCAGTTCTACCAGCGCGTTGGCCGCGCTCTGGGCGTTCAGCAGCTCGAATATGATGCAGTTGCATTCAGGTTCAGGGTTTTTCAGGTTGCTCTTGTTGCTGGAGGTGGAACTGGTGGAGTTGGTGGCGGAGTGGTCGGAGACAGCGGGGGGCGAGGGGTGCAGCGGGCAGGCCAGCTGCAGCCCGCGCGGGGCCTGGGGGGGGACCCCTGACAGGTGGTTGGCCGCGGCTCGCGCGTAGAACACGCACGTGTGCCCGTCTGCGTCTGGGTAGTTCGGATTGCCGTTGTGCTGTAGAAGAATAAATTAATTAGTTGTGGTTCGAGCTCGGGATAATTGACAAACACTGGTTTTTCTATAAATTGGAATTCTTGGCATTCTTTGTTTACATTTAGTTAACTACATAAACAAATGTAGTATAGGCTTGTACTTTAGGTATTAGTCAACGAAAATAGTACATTTCGATGCTATGCGGAGAGTATGTCATTACTTCACGAGTACCGAGATATCTAGACTCGGGAGGAGTGAAGAATAACATTTCCGTACGTGTATCGAACGACACTTTTTAATACATTTGCGAAAAAATGTGTATCTGTGTATGTGCCCTCTTCTCCCGGACCCCTGAAGTGAGCTTAACGTGCGCAGACACTCTGTCCGAAATTACATTTTAATAAAATTATTCAATCAAAAATTATAACGTCAAATACCAGGAGTGCATAAACATTAGAAGTACCTACCTAACCTACAGTCATCCGCGCTGTGACAGGCGCGAGCGCCCGCCCGCCTGCGCCGCACCGTGCTAGCCTCCTAATTACCTCTGCGCTCCTGGTACTTTATTTAAACATGCAAACTCTTTGGTTGAATGCACGCCTTAGTATATTTAAAAAAATTGAAAAGTAAAACGCACTATTGCTGACAAATAAACTTACTTACTTACTTACTAGTTCGCGAAAACCAACTTTCCGCACGATATACAGCTACGAAAAGTAACACTATTTGAGCAACTGTATTAAAAAAAAATAGTGACTGACCCATATGAGCAGCTGCGCGGCGGCCAGCTGCCCAGCGGCGGCGGCAGCACGCAGCGCGAGCGCGCGCTCGGCGGGGGAGGGCGCGCGCGGCGGCGGCACGGCCAGCATGCGCGCCAGCGCCGCGATGCTGCCGCGCGAGCTGGCCGTCAGCAGCGAGTCCACGCCCGTCGGCACCTCCGTCGAGGACAGGAACGCGCGCCGCTCGTATTTTAGGCGGATCCATCTGGAAATTATAGATTAGCCTATGTCATATGTTCTACGCTTTCTTTTTCAATCCTAAATGGCTTTGCTTTTGACCTCAGTCTCACCTGATGTAAGGTGACGATGAGCTCGAGGGTGGTACACGCTTACCGAAAAAATTCACTCTTTCCTTAAAACACCAACTTATATAGAAAGTTTCAAGATGGTGCATACGGTCCCGTTTGCATAACGTCTTTTCACATAAATTACATCTCATTTGCAATACTGTACGCGAAAGGATGTATTGCAAATGGAACGTCTCATCTGCAAAACGACCTAGGCCTCTATTCAATTGGGTAAACCATATTGCCTTTGACGTGTTATCGTATCGCATAGTATGTCTAAAGCAATAAGGTTTTACCGTGAAGAAGCTCAGCCCTACGTGCAAAACGTCCCATCACTTTTGCAAATCTTTACTGCAACGGTGCAAGTCATACCTAACACATAGAACATTATTAATTGTCATGCCCTTTGGAGTTCCACAGGGATCTCATATCGGGCCGTTGTTTTTTCTTGTTCACGTTGACGACTTACCGCCGTACTCAATAGTATTTTATGTAACTGATACATAAAGAGGGTCCTTAAAATACGAGTGTGGTTTTATGAAACGAGCTGAAGGCGAGTTTCATAAAAAGATCACACGAGTGTTTTAAGGCCTAATTATGTACAGTTGCATACATTACTTTATCTACACATCATATTATAAGTACTCTAAGATGCGTTCAGTAGGCGGCAAAACAAACAAAATGGCGGCAAAGCTATTAACCTGTGTCACGAATATGAATGTTTTTTTTTAAATCATAGATAAACTAACAAAGTCCCTATTCTAATGTCATTCGAAATCAAAATGGCGTACGACACTTTACTTAAAATATACAGAGTCGACGTTTAATTGATACTAGAATTGGCCCCCTGTTTGAATTGTATTGGTTTTGGAAGATGTTCCAAATTTGAACAACATTACTTTATCAAAAGTTGTATCGTAATTTTAACTTTTCAATACAGCTACAGATAAGAAAACATATTGTATTTTGTAATGCTGGTCATTGTCTACGGATTCTGAACGCATTATAGAGGACTTATGATATGAGTGTAGATAAAGACATTTTAAGAGACAATTACGTATAGCTTGTTCCTTTTTCAAACTAGTGTATAAAAATTGTCACTAAAGAACAATTTAATCGCCTTAACTGACTTGAGTGCGGCTATTAGCTGCCACTTGTAGTAATTGTCGATATTTTTACGCCTATATCTGTGACGGTGTATCTGTCTGTGGCATTGTAGTTACCATACGAATGAAACGACTCAGACGCAAATACAAATTTATTCAACAGGAGTGAAGCTCCTTCCAAACTAGGGGAAGAGGAGCATCTGCCGACCTTTTTTTGTCTAAGCATAAAATAAATGTAGAACTGACCTCTCCTTGTCCTCGCGGCTGGAGGCGGCGATGGGCTTGATGTGCCCGCGCAGGTCCGCCTCCCAGATGCAGTTGGCCAGCGCGTTGCCCATCCACACCATCACGCTCACGTGGCCCAGCCTGAGGAAGAAAACAAACATGGTCAATTCAAATAGGTCAGTATTAGGAAGTTCGAATTATTGTTTGTTCTTAGAAACCACGTTACGTTGACAATTTTAGAATTCAGTAAAACTTTATTTTCAGCTGATATTTGGTTAGCGTGGGTCGATTCGGAAGACGTAAGAAGAAAAAATTATGCTGCAGTTAACACGTTCGGCGGCGGTACCCAAATTATGGAATGTACTAGAATGACGGTAAACGTAGTAGACTTTTAGGAAGTTCTTAATAAAATCTGCGTTAGCCGTACTGTCATACCTCCTGAGGGTTCTTGTACTAAAAATAGTACAAAATACTGCCATTGAAATAAAGATCTAGCGCAAAGGAAGTAAAGTACAAGTTCTTTTGTTTTTAGAACTCTCGATCAAATAAGAAAATTGACTTTATTTCATTCGCAGTAGATTCATATTCCATTGACAAATTTCGTTGTATGGTGGGTCTTAGGAGGTTATCGTGCTAAACGTTTTACGGTCATACGTGCCGAACGTGTTAATATCATTTCCTTTAAAAACTCCATAACATCCCGGGAACTGGTAAATTTTTCGGAATTAAAAACCCAATGTCCGTCTTCAGGCTACGGAGCTATCTTCATACTAAATTTCACGTCAATTGGTTGTGGCGTTGGACCGTAAAAAAGGAACAAACCAACAAACAAACACGCTTTCTCCTCTATTATAAGTTTCTAAAGGAAATGGAAGCGCTCGGTAGCGCACAAAAGTCTCCCAACGCCATCTCTTGCCATCAAGGGACACTATCGAGAGCTCGCTTGTGGCGGGCTGTCGCCATCTAACGGGTACAATGTGCGATTATTATTAGTACGGAAAACATTTCATAGCAGGTACTCACGGCCACTCGTCCAGGTCTAGAGAGCGCACGCGCGAGATGTGCGAGCCGAGGTTGCGGTGGATGCCGGAGCACTCGATGCAGATAAGGACACCGAGGTTCAGGCTCGCCCAGTCCGGGTCTGCAATAAATAATGGAATATGTTAGACAAGGTTTTGTTAGTGACTGTACTTGTTTAGTCATCAGATGATATTGAGACCGCACTAACTGAACTCGAAGTGAATCCTGTTATCACCTTCCGATCCGACTACATCATCAGATCGGCTCTTAGATATTATATTGTATTGTTATTGATACATAATTGCAACAAATTCCAATGACAATTGGTTAAAGTTAAAAATTGTATGGAAAAAAGTGGATATGTTTTACATTTTTATTTACTGCATGGTGCATAACACGTTCCCGCTAGTTCTTTTCTACCTACTGTTTTGACACGGGATCACGCCTTGAGCCATCATGATAACAAATTTAAATTTCGGAATTCTGGATCCGTCCTTGGTTTGACATTGCTGACGTGTGGTATATGTGCGTGTGCGTGTGCGCGTGCGCGTGTGTATGTGTGTGTGTGTGTGTGTGTGTACCGTTGGCGCCGCAGTCGCAGCACTTGTCGTTCCCGTGGACGCGGCGGATGTAGTAGGTGGCGCGCACGTCGCCCGTCGAGTTGGCGCCCGTCGGGGCCGGCTGCCGGGACGTCTGGGGGCAACATTACAATTCTATTACTGGGGAAATAAAACTTTTTTTTTAGACGGGGCACTATATTTGCATTAGTATCGATTTTTAAATTTTCAAGTCTCTAACTCATTGGAAACTTAGTTTAATTTAAATCGATTGCAAAATTTCTGCCGAACAGAGAAACAAACTAATAGACGCAAAAGAAAGCGTGGTGTTAAATGATCTCGCATAGTCAGACTGTTTTAAAAAACTAGTTTGCGGTGTGGAGCTGAATTAACAATTTTTATTGATTACTGCTAAGCACAAAATGTTACTACAAGAGAATGAATGAAGATTATGACAAAAACAGTAGGGAAAAACTCTATAGCCAGTTCCATCTTTTGGAGAAATAGTACTGTTAGCGCCATCTTTTGCCGATATTATCACTGACGCCGTTTTCGCAGTTGCTTGTGGCGCCATCTAGTGCCGAGTAGGAGGTACTCACCCGGCCCTGCAGCGAGTGCAGGATCTGCGCCTCGACGCAGGCGACCCAGGCGTCGCGCTCGGCGGCGCACGCGAGCCCGTTGGCGCCCGACACCTCCCAGCGCCATCTCTTGCCGTCGAGGGACACTATCGTGAACTCGCACGTGGCCGGGCTGTCGCCATCTAGCAGGAATAAACAAAATATTGAAACTTTATATTGTAAGCCATTGAATTGATCGTTAATAGTTCGTTTAGATACAATCACAAGCCCAGACTTTACTTTCTTCACTTTAAACGACGATAAAGATGTGTTATTAGTTTGACCCCTAAGTGTATCTGTGTGTCTGTTTGTAGTTTCGTAGGTCCCAAACTAATTCAACGCGTTTTTTTTTTCAAGTTAGTAGATAGACCATAGACGCTTACGATTGGCATTATACTCTTGAAAAAGGCATTTCACTTAATATCAGTTTATTAATACGCTGCTGAGAATATGAATGCTAAAATATCCAGATAAATTCAAGATTACACTATCCTATATATATTTTTAGAGATTTGTCAAGAGCAGAGAGCAGGTGGAAAGAAGTGGTCTCTGCCTACCCCTCTGGGAAACAGGCGTGATTTAATGTATATGTATATATGTATGTATTTTTTCATGTATTATGAGATGAGCGCGAGTGTTTTTTTCTGAGTCGTCTTTTTTAAGAATGTATTTCGCTCTATAAATATGTTTACTGTTGTCTAATACTCATAGTATAAGCCTGGAGCTTAGTTTGGGACTAGGTCAATTTGTGTGAGAATGTCCTTTGATATTTATTATTTTATTTATCTTTCTACAAACTTACCATCTTCCCCGTCTTTCTTCACCCCACTACTCTTCATCCGTCGATGCCGTTTCTTCACATGAGGCGTGTCCTTATCAGCTCCATTGGTTGAGCCGACTTCTATCTCAGAGGCGAGAGACTGTCGACTTGAGGCGGGTTCTTTTAGGGTATCGAAGGCGGACATTAGGACTTTGTCTGTTAGGCGAGTTGGCTTGTCCTTGTAGCCTGGAATTAAAGTAAATTTTATAAGATTAAAATGTATACTAGTTGTAATGACTAGACGTAAAGAGTTAGCCACCTGACTATGAAGGAAACTTTGCTCTGCATCTATCTATCTGAGGTGGTAGATCCAGAGGAAATTCCAAAAAAGGGGAAAGATGTAGTGCCGAAAAACATGGTGGCCATTTGAAGAGGATGTCAAGATCAGAGCAAACCTACCTAGCTAGAGAGGCTAAAAACTGTCATGAAAGTTTTTGGGGCTGTTTAGATGATGGTCATTCAATTCAACAAATTGGCTAAGTGACTGTCAGGTCAAATGTCTTCCTATTTACGAAGTGTCAAAACGATAGTTATAGGCGTACCACTTCATTGAGAGTCGGGGTAGGCATGAGGTACGTACGATAAAGCTCTAGCATAATAAGAGAGCATACCCCGGCTCTCATTTAACTTGTACGCCTATAGTATGGAGTTTTGTATAAAATTAGTCAACCGTCTTCCCGTGGATGTCGTAAGAGGCGACAAAGGGAATAAAGGCTTGTGGTACAGTTGGGCGATGGGCTTGCAATCTGTCACTAATAAACTTGTAAACATTTAAGCCTAGTGCAAAAGATGGTTACAGAATTATCAACAAGTTTTTAAAGTAGTTGGTAATTCTGTAGCTCTGCCTACCCCACTCTGGGAATAAAGGCATGAGTTTATGCATGTCGTCAACCGTGACGTCACATCTTGGTACTGTTAAACCTCCATCTCTTTATAGTATTGTTGGTATAAAAATCGTAACAATTGCGATCAATCGTAACAATCGTAGCAATAGTGATCGGTCTAGGTTTTTAGTCTATTTACGAGAATGTTATTTCGTAGTTCGTGAATATTAATTCATCATGACTAAAGTCATCATACCTATTGTTACATTTCGAACAATAGGGGTGATGACTTTAGTCAAGATAAATTACTTACGCACACACGTCCGGATAGATGTAATATTATGCTTATGCATAGGTACATGTGTTGTCTTTAACAATATTGGAACGGAATAAGATCATAACACAATTGTACGTATATCTGAAGCTAAAGCACTGTGCATATACATGCAGTATATGCTCGCGAACAAAACAATTGCATCACTTTACATTTTTTCATGTCCATCCATTATTTGGCTTTTCTTTCTGAAATATTTATATGAAATAATGTTTCTTGTTATCTAAGCTTTACAATAAGTAAACAAAAATGGAAATTATTTAAACATTATTTCATTTAAATATTTCAGAATGAAAAGCCGGTTTACAAAGAGGGTTTACATGAAAATGATGCAATATTTTTGCTCGCGCATGTAAAAGATCATGATTGAAAGATTTTAAATCTCCAACACAAAGGGTCACTAGTTAATCGGTCTTGAAAGTTTATCAAGTGTGTATTTATCTACATAAGTAGCTATGTACTATAGAAGTTGTCTAGTATTAGTGCCCATAGTACAAGCCTAGAGTTCAATTTAATAGCGTAATTTGTGAAAGATTGAAGCCTGATAATTTATCTAACTAGCACCTGTGGGTCTACTATGGCACGTATTTATCGATGTGGATAGACATGGATAAAACTTCCGTCACTTTCTGCCCTGTTTGTAAATGCGAGAGTAACAGATGCTTCATCCACCGCGATAAAGGCGATCATGTTACTACTGCTCAATTTACACATAGAAAACAGCACAGCGTCCTTACCAAGGCTCAAACCCCCGATGCTGTCATGCAGGTCCAGACTGCTGTAACCATTGTACCCTGGAACTGTCGTGATGATGGACTTGGAGCCCCTCGGCTTCTGCCCTGGAACCTTCACAGTGACATACTGGAGAGATATCTCTTTGCCGTTCACATCTTCCATGTAATCCTGAAAAGAAAAGTAAAAATAAATTGTAGTGCCAAGAGTTTATGGTAGGGGTAACGTTTTAGAGACCAGGGCGGTTATAACGACATGGCAAAAGGATAGAGCTATAGCAGTTATATAGGTCTGTCCCATTCTCGCAGCTTAATCTGAACTGCATAGCAATGTCATAATAACCACCCACCCTTACCATGAGTTACAATTACCGTACTCGCTAGCGAGTCGAATGCTCTGTCCCTCGCACTCTATAAGAATACTGTGAAGGACAGAGCAGTCGACTTGCTAGCGAATAGGGTAATTGCTACTCATTGTACAGTAAATAAAGCCAAGGATCAGGGATCTTAATAGATTGAGGTTATGAAGGTTGCCCTTTTGAACTGTTTTATTTTTATACAATATACTATTTAATACTACTGAGATAAAATTAAAAAGATAATCAAAAATACTCGCAGAAAAATGGATCCCGAGGAAAAACATTCAAGAAGGACAAAGCGGCAAACATAGTTGGCATTATATTGAAATGAAATAGCATAGCAAAACAATTATGTTGTGAAATATTGTTGTTTACTCGTAACTTAATTCGTAATGGTCTTGTTTAATAGTACAAGGAAAATAGTTAAAGATACAATGATATAGGAAATTACTATTCAAGTGACATCCCTAGGTCAACTGGGAAGGACACAAACGTTATGTCTCCACTACCTTTATTTTGCAGATTATCCATAATGTTGAAACTGCACTTGAGCTGATATTATGACCTAGGTTTACTAATACCTAGTATATTATTATTCATTTATGATAACATGAAATATTTCAGTAATCCATAATAATATTATAAAAGCGATTTCGATGAAATGGTGTTATGTTATGGAGATAGCTTCGGAACCCGGGGAAGAACATGGGACACTTTTGATTGAATAGTTTCCGAGGAAACGATAACCGACTTCAACGCAGACGAAATCGCGGGCAACCACTAGTACAGCTATATTTACGTGTTACATTAAAACTGCATTTAATCATTATGGCAAAGTTAAAATAGTTAAATAATAGTCGCACATGTGTATTATTTACCAAAGTAGGTCAATAACAATTTGCATACAAAATTAACAACTGTTCATTATATATCTCACTCGAAGCTAGCCTATCAAGTCATATTATTTAAAAATCTTAGGAATATTGATATCAAGCTGTGTCAAGGCTACTTACATGTAAACTTGGATGATACGTCAACCGGCCATCATCACACAGCGTCACGTACTTCTTCTTCCACTCCTTATTCAGAGCCTTACTGCTCTTCTTGTACAAATACCCCTGCTTCAACGGAATAGCTCTGCCCGACCCCAACTCTCCATTCTTCAATCTGTCATCACCCTTTTTCGACGGCGTGAAGAGATTCGATCTTCTCCTAGACTTCCTTGAAGTCGTAGGAGTTGATGATGGAGTTGGTAAATCTTTGGAGTCTTTGACAGGCTGAAGGTTGTCCAAGCAGTGTGGCGCTGTGAACTTGACATTGTTGTTTTCTGTTGCTATGGAGACCAGGCCTGATGAAGAGCCGTGGCTGCCCAGGGAATTTCCCCAGCGTGAGGAGGTGTCAGAGCCATTGGTGCTATGTATTTCGACGACGTGGGTTGATGAGATGCCGCTGCTGTTTGAGGAAGCGTCGAAGGAAGACGCTCCTCGGTGCAGGTGGTGGGAGGATGCTGAGAGCGTGTGGTGACCGCGGGGGAGGGAGTCCTGGGAAGATAATAAAAATATATGTTATAATGTAGTTTGTACAATATCGCTATGGGACATTAGGTTTCCTTTGTTTAAACTAGTGAGATTGGTGGTTTTTTCTGGAACACTAAGCTAGATTCATATTGAAATTGGTTGACCAACTTACGAAAAATAAAACTAGTAAAGAAAGAAGAAGTAGGAGTCAGTAGGGATACCCAGTAAGGGAAAATATTTGTGTGATGACTGATGAGCGCTTGATGGGCGCGAGTATTTGTTCCTGAGTCTGGGATGTTTTCTATGTATAGACGCGTAAGTATATATTTATGTATTTTAGTATGTTTATTGTTGGGACTAAATCAATTTGTGGTATTGTCTCCTGATATTTATTTATTCATTTATATGTAGGTTACAAAAACGTAGGTTACCAAACGTAAGAAAATAACTGTAAGATGACGTTCGAAATTGCAATTTCTTTTCACTCCTCAAGTTTCACCTTCAATAAATCAAACATGGTGTCTGCATGTTGATGGATGAAGTCCACACAACCTTACACATACAAATTTAAATAGGCCACATGCATATGAATAAAACTTTACATAACAATGAGAATCCTGTCTTTGAATTCTGTGACCTAGTTAGGACTATTATGAAGTGCTGATATTAATCATACATTGTGTACTAAGATAGGTATGCAACGGCTTGACCCTCGATAAGGGAAGTTAGGAGCACAATTTACACATTAGACTGGGTTAATGCAGGCCTGGTGCACTAACGCACTTTAGGTGCGAAGCTACCAATCGGCTTACATCTCTGGGTGGGACTTATTTAAAGAAGAACTTAACGGATTCGCTAGTAAAAGAAGTAAGATCTTACTGGAAAACAAGTTATTTCAAAGCTCCTTAGATCACAGTTCACATTTGTTATGTTATTTGCTACTTAATAGCGCGACTTGACAAGTCCAAATTGCATTGCAATTGTTGTGTTTCAGTGCGGGGTTATGGGTAAGATAGTCGGCGGATTCATATCTTAAGATGACACATGTCCATGGGCATCAGAGCTCCCTCATTCACCATTCTGGTTTGTGTGCTCGTTAAAAAATCGCGATAATAAGTACCCATTCATTTTATACATTAAAAAAAATGGTATGGAGAAGACAAACAAGCATACAGGCCACCTGATGGTAAGTGGGATCTGTGACCCGTAGACATTTGTATTCTCAAGACTACATTCTTCAGACTGCAGTCCTAAGACTGCAAATGGGTTGCCAAACCTGAGGACTAAGATGAAATACCTCTACGCTAGTAATTTCACCGGTCATGCGAATGCTACCTTGAGGTACATTAAAGGACAAGATGATGGTAGCGATCTGGACGAACCCTGCACAAGTTCCTACCACTAAACCTTGTGTTTTAGACATAAATAGTTTGTTAAATATTTGCTTACGAATATGAGTTACGATTGCCTCGGCTTAAACAATGTTAAACACTGGTCACAGATGTATGTATTTGTTTGTATACTGAACAGTTTGACAACATAATAACGTTACAAACTGTCGGTACAGTTCACAAAACATTAACAAAAGATATGACAACTTCATAGTTGTTATCATTCATTCAGTGGGAATATTGAAGCATCATAAGTAGTTTTGATAAATGTGTCAACATGAGTTTCATCTTACTTGTGGTACTTTAATTTGTCAATCATTACCAATAATTATAGATTTGCATAGGACTAATGGAAATGTTCTTGTTGTATTTGAAATTCTTGCATAGTTTTTTTTTATGCCATAGAGACAAAAGAGCACACAGGCCACCTAATGTAAGCGAGATCTGGTACCCATTGTCATTTACATACTCAAGACTACAATCCTAAGACCCCAAATGCGTTACCAACTCGGAGGATTAAGATGGAATGCCTCTATGCTAGTAGTTTCACCGGTAATCTTATTACACCAGAACACAACAATGTGAATGCTGCTTGGCGGTAGGTTTAAGGATGTTTAAATTATTTATAGTGTTAAAATCACACCTCTTTAGCACCAAAACCAAAATAAAATCACACTATTATTAATGCGAAAGCTTGTGAGTGTGTTAGTTATTTGTTACCTACTCGTTTACGGTAAAACGGCTAGACGGATTTAAATAAAATTAGTAATGGAAATACATCAAACCATATATTAACATCCTAATAAATATTTTTTTCGCAGACGAACTGAAGGCTAGAAGCTAGTAATAAAATAAAACTACAAAGTTTTGCTACAATTTCAAAAGTATGGACCAATTTACGAAGATTTATTCTTAAGCTTTGTTTTATTATAATATTTATTGATCTATTACATTTATTGTTGTAATAGAACTATAATCAAAATAGTTTTAAGCCAGTTATCAATCATGGGAAAATCATATTTCCCAGAGTATTGTGGATTGAGTTTCATAATGAACTAAATTCTGAAGTGCATGAATGTAATCAATGTATGTTATCTATATGTCACATTTGAAGATTACTTTCATGATAAGATTACGTCACTTCTTTGTATTGAAAAGTGGTATTATTTTCCTCTCCTAAGCTTGTAGGTTTGTTTACCTACTTTAGTCCGAATTTTTGATACCCAACCAATTCTTTTACTAAATTTTCGTAAGTTAAAATAATAGTTTTTTTGAAACAATTTAGCTTTTTAGGATTTTAACAAAACAAACCTAATCTAAGCTAAACTGTGTGACCTTTTTAAAAATCCTGAAATTTTTATCGGTTTCTGAAAAAGATGCATGTCTAACTTACAACATTTTTAGCAACAAAAAGTTAACCTAAGTAAGTCAAATAGTAAAAAGAAAACTGGCCACCTTTCTATTGACTATATCAGGTATTAATTTTCACTGGTCACTTGTGCATTAAGAATGTTCTTGTGCATTTTTGATCTATACAGATTTTTAAGATAGAACATGAGCAGGATCACACAAAGAGTTACAGATATAAATTTTGTGGTTTTTTTTATGGTAGATTCAGTGGGTTGGCAGGCACCAAACCCTCACGCAAAATAGGCGCATAATTAAGCCGTCAAGTTGCGGAAAAGTGCCCGCCACAACTTGTATGGTAAGTTCAACAAGTTATTATACTTGGGTTAATCTACAATGATCTATGATCTCTGTGAGAACTTTTATACTCAATTATACTTGTTTCTTTGACTATTTATAAATACTACATGATGATGATCATGATGGTACACAGCATGTGACAAAGTCCAGCAATTTCTTTTCGTTATGCCTTGAGCATATGGTGTTCAAAACTATGAAATATCTCTGTCTCAAGGATCAGCAAATAACCAAATTTGACCAAATCATACTAATCTCTATATCATTCCAGGAGTATACCAAATAAAGTGTTACTACAATATCTATGATCAGTATTGTATGCTGACCACTGTCAATCAAGGCCTCTATTGTACTTAGTAAAACAATATTGCTCTCGATATGTTATTGTAGGTATAATCAACATTATCATAACTCTTATTTACTTGAGTGTATTGGGGGCCATTAGATATAAATATAAATATATATATTTAAGTAAGTAGCAATAGATATCAGTGAATAAAGGCTATTTTTATTTATTTATTTTATTAATGGTGGCGAAATTAAAAATAATAATGATCACAATTTCAACAGCAATACTGTTTTACGGAGCATAATAAAGGCCCAGTTTAAGAAGTTAAAGATTAAGTATGTTATTTAAACTTATTTAATATTTTTTTGTTCTGATAATTCTTCTACTCATACCAAGTGCAGTATTTATTTTATTTGTAACTTTTTTTTAAGTGAATGTTGTGCTGAGAATAACCTTATTAAGCATAAAAGCATAAGGTTTTTTTGTAGTAAATAAAATTCTAAAAAAACTAGAATGGTATTTTTTACCCTTTTGCATACAGGTTAATAAGTCCTGAATATTTAACAACAGAATTACTATAGACTAGATATTTAATAAAATAAATTTCACCATAACACGTATTGTCAATAGAATGCTGTTGAATGCTAATAATTCAACTTTCGCTGCGAGGATCAAGTCATTAACGCATCATTTCACTCACAAACTTGTTACTAAAGGTGTTTATTGGTTTTACCTTGTACAGGAATGTGGAATGGTTGTGGCTAGGCGAATTTGCAAGGGGTTGCGGCGTCACTGGCCGGGACCCCGTCAAACATTGCTGCGAAGCCGACAACCGCGATCCGACAATCTTTTGACACGCTAAAAACACAAAAAGAGAACATAAAAACACTTTTACACGCACCAAACACTAATATAACACAACGTATTCCAATGAAAACGAAATCAACACACATTCGAATTTGGACGATTTCCTCCGATCGCGTTCTTCTGCTCTTTGAATGTTATAACAAGAACTCCGACGCCTCAGGCTGGCTATCGGCGACATGTTCGATTTGAAAATGAGCGTTTTGTCCATCGTTCCATTCAGAATTTGATTTAAATTATAAATTAATTCGGATAGCGGCCGACGCGAATTAGGAGACAAAGCGGCGTAAACTGTCAAAAATGTAAACAACGCGGAACGAATGACCGAGAACGAACGAGCGACCGCGCGGCGGGAGGCCGGTGTTACCACTGCGCGTTGGAGAATCCCCCCGCAGCAAAACTAGATCCACCGTCTCGCATTCCCATCACGCAACGCTATAGTTCCTCGCAAAAAAAACAAAACCATTCAATATTATGTAATTCAACGACACAGCATTTTTTATTGATAAGCATTTCGTATTGTATGCACGGCTTTTATTTATATTGAGTTAATGAAAGCATCCTATTAGGTCGAAATAACTCAAAATAATTATAAAGATAAGTATGTCACTGAAATGTATAGCAGTTTCATTTTTGTTGGTGTTGCGCCTACAAACTCTGCGTGTCGTTATCAAATGGGAACATCCTAATAAAAATCCAACGGAATACACCAAACTAAAATGCAAATGGAAACGATTTTGTTTAACTGATTTACATGAACGTTTACATGTATATAAACGGCAACGGCATTCCGATGGCCATTGTTATCGGCCGATCAAATGATGATAGAGAATCGTGACGTCACGATACAAAAAATATGTACTTATCTTACCATCTTGGAATACTCGTTCAACATTCAATCCATACGTAGCACAAGTCTCGTAGTACGAGCATCTTCGTAGTTCGTTTGACAGCTTGCGAGCACGGTTGTCGTCCACGACGCGTGGACTACTTTCACTTATGGCATCTGAAAGAGCAACCAATCAATTTTGTAAATGGACAGGAAACCCATCGGAAACGCATGAACAGCTTCTTTGTTTCAATTATTTTTTGTTCTCTATTCTGAAAATGGCGATTGTGTGCCGGTAATCGGTGGTTAGGTAGAAATTCATGTTTATTCCGTGTAACGTACAAGTGTATTTGCGAAATAATCCGTGTACTTATTCACTTTTAGTGGTTAATTGAATGAGTTGTTATGATTCACAATCAAAGTTTATTATAAGTTTATCTGATGTTTAATTCTATTATTGTTTTGCGATACTACGTAATACATGATAACTGGCTCACCTTGGGTTCCGACCAAAATTATTGGGATCTCAGCGGAGTTTCTATAGTGAGACATTTTGTTGAAGTAGTTGGCGACGGTATTGTAGCTGACCTCGTTGTCGAGACTAAACACGAAGATCACGGCGTCGACCCAAGCTGTGAACTGCAACAAAGAAATTGATTAGTTGGTATTAGAATGTGATATCTAGTTGCAAGATATTTAAAATGATTGGAAAATTTAAAAGGCCAGATAGCTTCATAATGAAGATGCTGTTTCCACATTGTAACGTAGTTCTAATTTGTTTCCTATGAATAAAACTGTAAAGTTACCGAAGTAAGTAATCATAACTTTAATGGTGCGGCTGATTACTAATCGCCAGATTACATAAATTCCGTTGTAACTGTTTCTCTTCAATCACTTTTAAATGTATTTGCCTTGCTAACACGTCATATAATGTGGAATGCCGCACTAATTTCTAATTAGTTGTCGTGTTTTGATAGATTATTGGTAGCTTGCGGCGATCAGTCAGCTATGCCTATATACAATTAAACGTTTTATAAGTCTTGCACGTTTGCGAGTTGAATACTAAACGACCAAAAGGAAAAATTCCAGATAACTCAATTGATATCATCTGTATGTTTCTGTCTGTCATTATCATGTCATAGCTTTCTTTACAACCCCATATACCTACCGCATGACGTAAAAACCCCTTGCATGTATCCCTGTTGCAAAATTATTTCAAAGGAAAAAAACGCACCCTCAGCCACTGGTATAATTACGTGGGGCAATTTGTGCAGACGTAGGGGATTAAAACGGAAGGGTTACATGTATGCATTTTTCACCTACCACTACGTATGAAATGGATTCTTATGGACAACAAACAGTAAATAAAACTTAAGAACTAAGTAACAATAATAAACATTTATGGAAATAAAAAACATCATCTACGTAAACGACGTATTGTATTGGCTAGATAGTGTCATTTATAAAAGAAAAATAATCTACAGTCGACAATGAAAAGTGTATGGGTAACTCAGCTTCCACTTGAGTGAAGACTGCGTAGGAGGGTGTCACCCCCTTCCTCTGAAGAACAATCGACGGCTGGAGCCGCGTCATCCGGCATACGTACGGGAGTGGGAGTGCGTGATGACAACGACATGCAAAAATATGGCTTGTCATATTGTCACCCCTTTGTCTTGTTTTGCTTTGAGTTTTATAAAATGGCTGAGTTGAAAACAGCGTTTCAAACCGTGAAATAAAGTGGTTTATTAATTTGCAAGGATCTTTTTTTCAAGCAAATATGCAATGAAACCCTAAATTTATTTGGAATGAACAATGTTTTTTATTACAACTCAAACATCGTTATCACAGTTTGCCAAACCTCTGAAAGCCTACACAGATAACGAAATTAGAATAATGAAAGGGCTTTATTGAGATTCTGTCGAACAAGCCTCCAATTTAGTATAATAAGCTAACAAATTAGTGTAACGAGGGAATAAATTCAAACAAATTGTACTTAACTGATAACATATAATAATATTTAATTATCAAGCGTAGAGATATATAAAATAGAAACGGTTAAAATAAACGTTTTCATGGATACATACTCGTACGTGAATGCAACGCAATAACACTGCATGCAAAATAACGAAACATAATAAACCATTAAAATAAATGAAAAAATACACAATGCCCTTACCGGTTCATATCGCTTTGTTAATTGAACACGCAAAACTTTTGCTGTCACCAGTTGGAAAACTATGCGTGAAATATTGGATTTTTATAGTCTATTTTTATCGTTTTTCATTAACTGTCACCTTGTGAAATCACTGCGGTCGGGGCGGCGTACTTCAAGCGACTGGGCGGGCGGGCGGCGTTCAGCTTAGGCGGCAAACCTTCACTACACCTATCACCCTCTAACACACGTGGAATCGTTGTTTCAGACAGAGAAAGTCGATTAAAAGCTTGATGCACTTCAGTGCAATACCTAGCGTACCTATATAAATTCATACTGGGATAACATGCGTGTTAATAAACTGAAATAAGTAATATTGGGTTTGGTGACGATCGAAAGAGTTTGTTTATCAAAAATACTGAGTTTTGCAAGTACTTGACATTGAGCAGTTAACCTTGCAAATGATCAGTCATTTTATGCGTTTACCACATCTAGACAATGGATTTCCGATTACGTTTGCAGATTTATTGGTAATTGTTGTGGTAAAGTACTAAGAGTTTACAAACATTGGCATTTGCAATCATTGAAAGTTCATAATTATTCTCAATTTTAAGATACGACTGTATGTTGATTTACAATATTTAATCAATAAAATGTCAAGCAGCACGACCGAGACGAGGTAGGCTGCTAAGCCCCTTGACACCCAAACATGACTCAATAATTCGTAATCGAAATCTGTTAGCAACAAGCCGGGGGTCGGGGGTAATGCTCTGTGAAGAATAACAAGCTTTCTCAGACCTTGGGCTGATAGACGTTCATACCACGGTTGAATTCCCTTGGCGACAAGGTCGAACGATCAAATTTGAACGTGAAAATACGCCGAAACACATTTTTTACAAGCCAATCGCAACATTTATCGCCTTAGTCGTGATAACGCTAATTGGGGGACATTAAAAAACAGCTGAGGTGGTCAGCAATTACAAGATTACTTTTATAGCAATAATAAAGTTTAGAGATGGCGTCTGATTCTGATTAAAGTTATACTGTAGAGATTCTTGAAGTCTAAAAACTACTTTTTAGCCTTATGCTTGAGGGCCTTGAGGCTTATGGACAATCTCAATCTCAAGCATAATTATGATTGATCAATGTAATAGACATTTGCCACCTAAAATTTCAAAATGCTTACCAATTGAATTTAAAAAAGCGCGTCAAAGATGTTCACACACTTTCATCTTCGATCGACGCTGACACGGTTAGGAAGCGAAATTACAAATTACGAGGAAGTAATCGAACGTGTCTGTGTCGTGCGTGCGTCCAGCCACCGACCCGATACCAGTCAATAACCAAAATTTTGTCGTTTTCACGCCAAAAAGCAGAACTATAACTCTCCATTATTAACTGTATAAGTCACGGGAAATAAAACTTCAGAAGTCAAATACAAAGGCTTTCTAAACCAAAGTATACAGATTCAAGCAGGTACAAATTTCACCTTCACTTTTGGTGAGCAAAACATCATTTTTAAACCTCACGAGCAATATTTGCAACATCAATATTCATGTATTAACGACGTATTCGCACCTACTTGGTCCTGACTTTCACAAATTGGTAAAAGACCTAGTAACAAATTGCCGTCATGATTTATTCATGTGCCAGGTAAATTTAGTTCCGTCTATTTGTAATCATTACTATTTTTCTTATGCCGTAACACATTTCACTTGCTAGAGTTCCCGTAGTAACGTTACTAGTCAAGTATTCTAAATTAGACTTGCTAAATGCAAACTCAACTATTTTCAGATTTATCTCGTCCTTGTTCCGTTGATGCACAGTTATCTTTTAGGTCATTGTACCAAATATATGCAATTTTCTCGCTCACAAATGATTTCATAACATATCCGGCATTGGCGCCGTTGATAAAAAGCAGTACGTAGTTTTATGGAACGACGAAAAACTACAAAAAGCTTGCCTCCTCGTAAAGTCTACGCAATGTCATCGCATATCATCAATTTACGGCTTTTGTCTCGGTGTACTAAGACCAGTGAACTGGTTCCATGCCCTTACAAAGACAAGACGAACAAAACAAGTTGACTCTAGCTATAGGCCTTTGTGCTACAGTGTTTTTTTGATGAATAGGAGAGAGAATAATGCCGTAACTCGATATCCGAACGGACCCGTGCTTTACTCTCACCTTTCTACATTGTTAGGATATGATACTTTGACCGGACAAAGGCTTTCCGCTGCGGTCAGGTAACTTCCCATGGCAAGATTTTTACCTCTGCCGTGACGTGATAAATTGTTTTAGAAAAATAATTAATCAGTATTATTAGAAAATGATAAAAGCGATATCAAATTAGATTATCTAAGTTAAGATGATCTAATGCACACAGTTGAGGCTACTGACACCGTCTATTCATAAATCGCAAAGATTGAAGTCTACTTGGTAAAGTAATTTCTGTACATTTTAGTTATACAAGACGTAGCATAAAGGTCAAAACCCTTTAGAAGCAATTGAACTGAGATGCTTTGAATGTAAGTCGAATGTCACAGAAGACCGAGTCGAATAAGACAACTGTCTTTCATCTTATTCAAAAGGACTCGACCGAGAGAACGTGACTGACATTATTATTATATTTTTCTACTTAATTCGATACAGTCGCAATGTTATTGAAAGTAAACGCGTGTACAACAACATTATTTTCCTGTTAAAAAACTATGTCTGCGGACTCAAACTGTAAAAACTTAATAATAAAAAGGCATCGTGCATGAGTGAGTCTATCGCACGAGTAGTCTGAGTGGCTCGTGTCGAAAATTAGGCTCAAGTATGCGTGAATTGACAAAACTACATCCTATTTAAGTCGTAACAAACACCACAGTATATGTAACAAACAAAACTTACAACAAAATTATGACCCAATTAAAGAACCCCCTAAATTAGATTGCCGACCCACTGTTCCGATGAAAACAGAAGTGAATGTGCGGTTCACGAAATACGATAAACGAAATTAGTCTTTATTATCACAGCGATACGGCTATAGTCAATTTAATACAGGCAAAATTATTTCTGCTCAAATTATTACGAGTTAATTTATATCAAAGTTCCCTTTGTGTCGTTCGAGTAAATGCTGGAATTTGCGGTTTGCCTTAGGCCAGTAAACCTCTCGAAACATTGTCAAGAGAAGCATACTGCTTTGATTATAATTAGCAGAATGCCAGCTGCAGTTGTGAACCAAGAGAAGATAAATGGGGTTAACTTTGATTAAAAAGTCGCATGATCTCGGGTAAATTTATTTACATTGCAACATTTGTATTACGTACGGGAATGAACGAAATAAATATTCGAATTACGTAAAATTGCAAAAATGCAGGTTGTCAAACTTTCTACAATATACATACGAGTAGGGTAAATGCCCATATAACATAACATTTTATTTCAATACACATTTTTATTTCTTGTCTAAGACAGCAATACTATAATATTACAATTGAAATGCCGGAAGGTACCGTAGCGCGTTTTGTATTGCCAAAACAAACACCGATTCCTTTAATAAGGGTTCTATTAGACGCTCAAAATAGAGAATATGTAGGGCAGGGCTGAAAGGGCCGGTAGGTAAAACGAAACACGTCCTTGGGGAGCGTGATCCTGCCTTTCAGAGCGAAGGGTAGGTTTCCATGCTAAGGAGGCGCAATAATGTGAAAATGTGATCAAAAATGGGATGTCAGGCGACTAAGAACGATATAAACATAATTATAATTTTGCTATAGTACACGAATGTACCTCCTGTCCCTTACTTTTTAGATTGTAAATTAGTTTACCTGCTTTTATCTGAAGTAGTGTGTTTTTCATATTTGTATCTTGGCAATAAGGAGGTTAACGTGGAAATAGGTATGTTTTACTGAAGCAACTGCCACGCTAAGCAGCTGCTAATGGCTCAAAATTGCTCACTGTCGCCAAAAAGAGTACACTCCGAACAACGTCTTCATTATTTCCAAACTATTTTTTGCCACGTTATACGAAATAATTTGAAATACGTTAAATATTTTTTCTAAGCAGTAAACTATGCGGTCCGTTGAAGTTGTTATACAAGTTCTAAGTTCACGCGACGAACTTGAATAAAATAACTTGAATTAAGTTAGTCTTACATAACCTATACCAAAACAGAAATAGAGGATTGTCATTTATTATTTACGTAACATTTTGTCTCACCGTAATCTACTTAACCTTATCTTAATATGAATAAACATCTCATTAAAAAAATATAAGAATAAGATTAAAAATACAATAACAATTTTGTATCTTCACGCTCAAACAACATTCCTAGTCTAAAAGCATCGAAGAATAAACACGCAAAACTCGTTAAAAATTTAATAAAAAACAAAATTTATTGTTGTTCAGTAAAAACGGAACGAGAAAAAATAATACACTTTGTGTCTTTCTCATCTCTTTGGGCGTTTGGGGAGATGTAAGAGGCACGTACAAAAACTCCCCGCCTCCTATCATTTCCTTGCATCAAAGTTTCAGGAACACAAAATTTACCCAGTTACTCGTAACTTTCCGTTGTAAATAGGGCCAACGCAACGGCGAATGAATAAATTAGATAACGCTTAATATATTGCCTACGATTTCTCATAAACAATCATTGATAAAAGTCAGCCAATTTGGTAATTTTGAGAAAATTGGCAAGTTATTTTATGGTAACGTGTATAAATGGTTATCGTAAAACTGCGGCGTAGAATTATCCCAAGAATTGAAAAATGTAATCATTATTTGTTCAATTGTTTAAAGAGTACCTATTGTTTGGCTTAACTAAAAGAAGAATATCATTTAAAAAAAAAAAACGTTTCTTCGATGGGACTGTCAATGAGAAAAATTTGGATAGAACTTCTAAGTCAAAAGTTCCTGCATCTCAATCCAATCTTAAAGTCAGGTATAATATAGCGCTGCAATTTTATCTATCCCAGTGGCCGAAAAAAGAACTAACGTCGTCACATACTAAAACTGCTCCTAACGTTGAACAATAGCGACGCCTTCAGCTGCAAAGATAAGCTTGTGAAGTATTCACAGGTAAGCACGTTTCCAGAGAATAAATACGACCCACGTTTGAAACTTTCGGTGCCAATTTTAAATTCAGAACACGAATGGCTTAAGATAAAGTCGGGTCATTCTTTACTTTTAAACACTCAGTCCTTGGTACTCTATGACCTTAAGGTCAACGCACTTTTAAGGTAACGGTATTTGAAGTTCGTGCGACTATATAGTTCAAAGGTAATCGATTACAGCTCATGATCTAGGAAAAATGTTTCTATTAAGTACACATTGCAGCGAAATTTATTTCTAATCTCGTTCTAAGATCGGTTATGCGAATGATGTTTGAATAATGTTGCTTAAAATGCATCCGCTCTCTGCCTCTACATATTATTATATATTAAACGAATGAAGAGAAAACGCTTGATTGATTACTTGTTTATCTTGTTACTAAAACAACTATATTGATTACTAATTTTATTTTGATTAATTAAAACTGTCATCACTTCCTCAAAGGTCACCGTTACGTCAAATATTTTCTCTAGTTACGTAATATGTAAATAATAAAAGCATAAAAGTTATTTACGATTTGCACAGGTGCCGGCAGCATTCGCCTTCCGGTACGAATATATGAATTTGTTTACCATAAAACGTGCCCAGGCATTATTGAAACAAACATACAATGTAAATAAAAATATATAAAAAGGAGCTTTACATGAAGGTGCTAGATGAACTAGTCACGCAGGAGAGTAGTATCTAAGCTCAGGTATTAGCAGGTTTCAAAGCAAATTTGATCCTAAGAAAAGTGAATTTGAATTAATCGTAAGTGAAAATTAAACCTCGTGTAAAAAAATACGCAATTGTCATATCTTTAGCTTGTTATGTAGTTGTGTTCTAAAAATCTCATGTTAAACTAAAATACACAAATAAAACAATTTATTATTCAGGCAACTGATCAAAGTTAAGCACTATCGCTCCTTCAATTAAACGAATTATCAATTGTTCAAATCACAAATATCTACACATTTACTTCATGGTTAACAACAAGAGTTATATAAACTCGCACTTATTGCCTACAAGACATTTTAAGGAATTAAATAACGTGCATTAAATTAGGTATACATACTTTTTTTTCATGCTAGATAAAATTTTACTCCGCTGCAAGCTCAAGTTTTAATATAAATAGCGCAAAATGTAGCAAAAACAGCTTGAAAGCACTCGGTGCCATCTCAACCGTTTAAAAGCTTGCTTTTACGAGCAAAATTATTCAGTCTTACCTTTTACTTTTGAATAAAGACGAATTTATTTAGCGTCTGGGCATATTTTATTCCCTACTACTTTATATTTTATTTCTGAAAACCAGGATAGGTACTTCTGTCATTTAAATATAAAAATTGCATACTTGTTACAGAGACTGTGACTTACGTAGGATCGTATTATTGGTATTTCCACAACCATGTCGCAATAAAAAAAAAAACACTTTAAGTAGTATCCGTGTAATACCGGTAATAATTTGAGGCCTTCGCAGTCGAGTCGGCGCCACACGCGATTTCGCTGTCCCTTGCCTGGCGCCTTTACCCTCTCCAGTGTTGCCACCCTTCAAGAACGAACGGAACTAAATGTCACGCGTTGTCTGCCATGTCACGTTGGCATGCTTGATTGAGTTAAAAGGTGTTTTATTATTAGAATGTTTTCTGCAAACTGTGGTGTGGTTTATTGGAAAATATAATGATCTGTTAAGAAACAGATAATAATATCCAATGAAATGCTAATTTAGATAGTAAAGTCCCAGGAGGTTAGGCATTTTGTCCTACATTTGTATATTTTGATAATGACTCTTCAGAAACTAATTATTATACTTATAAAGTTTTTGTCGCCTGCATGTCGGTAGTGCCGAGCCAAGTCAATTTATCGTTCATGTATTTCCTTTCATTTTAAACCCTAAGGAGATCGAAATGGCGTTGAAACTTAAATGCCCTAGTACTTATAGGACATGGATAATGGTACCGATAGTTTACAAAATGGCCGTCTGAAAATAATAAATTAGGTATAGAATGGCAAAATGGAGTTTAATGCGGTGACGGGTGGAATTACAATATTTTTAAGTGGCAATCACCATATTAGGTTAGGCGGCAGTTTTTAACAAAAAAATATTATCATTGCCTTTCATATTAAAACAGCGCCCTCATTTTATCAAAACTCTCTTACCTATAGCTCTTTCTGACTTCTTACTTGAGAGCAGCAACTAACTACTAAAATTATAATTTAAACTCATTTTAGCTGTTTAAACCCTATAAGTAACGACAAACTTATGGACGTACAGACAAGTACACAGACCTGCAAAGACCTCAAACATAAATAATACGTCGTATTTCGGGACGTGAGTGGATAAAGGGAACTTTTACTTCTTTTATATTACATTATAACTTTTATCCGGATTAGAAATCAAACAAATATGGCGGCCACCTGCATTAAAAAGATTGGCGGAGAAAAACATCCAAGTCTTTCCACGGCCTCTCAATTAGTGTGAGGGCACTTTGATCGTAGATTTCCTGTTCAAACTTTTTACTGACACTTAAGTACTACTATGTAGGCGGCTGCTACAATTATAGGTGGTTACTTAGGTTGGTGCAGACAATTTGAAGTTGATGAGTTTACTAGAAAAAGGAATAGATGGCGCGGCGCTAACGACTTAGCTATTTGAAATACTGAAAGTTCTATTGCTTGGTACACTTTCTTTGAGGTTTAATGACGACTTGGTTAAGTGTTTAGTACTAGGTACCGGTCTTCTCGTCCTCCATGGTGCCTGCGTAAAATTACTTGTTTGATAAAAAAATTTAGCGTACTGTCCGAAGTTGAGACGATTTGAACATAGGACTTTATATGTTTGAGTAATTCAGGTATTTTGAGCTAATGACCTGTTTGTTCACACATACGACCAACCACGACACTTTAAGCATCTCACATTTATTAAACTTAATTTCGCCTCAAGTCGTGCACTGTCACTGTATCTTAGCGAATTATAAAGTGACAGAAGGTGTTCCAATGCAACATTAGTGCGAAACGTTTTTTGAAACTGAGCTTTACTTAGAGGGATGCCCCACGAGTGTTGCCTGTGCGTTGCGTTTTGCCGCTGCGTTTTGTTCTACATGTAAATTAGAACGACATGCCACATGATGCGTTGCGTTGAAACACTTGCGTCGGTCTGTGTTGAAATACCTGCGTTGTGACGCAAGTCACGCAAGATGCAACGCACCGGCGGCAATGCTCGTGTGGCATCTTTTTTACATGATTTTTTTTTATTCAAACATATTACCCTGCGAAAGAAACTAGCTGGCTCATCAGTTGACAGATCTACTTATAAAAATCATGAAACGGTTTCTCAGTTACCAAAACTTCCTAAAAACCTTTGTAAGTATACAAAAGTCTCGTTTAAACTTATATCCAAGAACCCAGCCAGAGGTTTTGCTGATTAACTATGCATTACATTTTCCCTGTCATGCCCCGTGAAGGGCTGAAGGCTTTCATTTATATTTCATAGAACATCGTACAAATTAGCTGTCAACGGTATTATACTGGGTTGGTATTCTCTAGCGAAACAAAGACAAGTTAGTAGCCCAGCGTTTTATTGGTATCGACATATTATATTTGATCTCCGCTTTTGAACAGTTGCTGTGAGACTGGGGGTCAAAATAGAATGGTTCAAAGGTGAAATCAATGAGTTAGCGTTAGGGAATTACATTCTATTCGAGTTTAGTATCAGTATATATAAACTTATGGGTATAAACAAGCTCGCATAGCTTGTAGGGGAGTATTGAAGCTTAATTACATTAAGTACCTTGATGGTTTAGTTTTTTATTGTCTTCTCTTACTACAGCTATTCCAAAGAAAACTATTATTATTTTACAAGTTTAACTTTTACAATGACATTTAATAAATAATAATAATAATAAAAATATTTTATTGGAATCAAAAGAGCACCTCCACCAACTTAATTAACTTAAACATAAGAAACCTAACATAACATAACATAAGCATTGGTGGTGCTGCACCCTGACGCCAAAAGGGGTCCACTCAGCATGTGTTGCGGCACAGGTGCTGCAACGCTGATTTTCAGTGGATCCCGTGGAGTGTACATTTGACAAAGAGCGCCATCTATTGATCAATGCCACAAATTAGTGAAATCATTTGTCATGATATTTCTCATAAAATTGCCCTCTATTTTGTCTTAGTTGTTTATTTGTACCCTTACGTTTTTACTTTTAAGACCGTCTCGTTCGCTCGCTCTGAGCTGGAAAGCTGACGTCCATTAAAAAGAAAGATAAATGAAGCGTAGGTGGACTAGAATTATGTTTTACGATCGCAGTCTTTGTTTTCTCTGCCCTTATAGGACAAAGACATACATTTAAAACAAGGTCGTAGTTAAGTTGTGGCATAATTATCATCAGTACCATCACACAACACAACATTTTAAACACGTGAACTTGATCTTTTTGTACAACATAGCCCAAAAAGTTATGCCTTAATTTCGTAATGTTGCCGGACATGTAAAATGAATGTACATGTCTTGCTTCGCTTACACCGTGTCTATTCAGAAATAAATAACCTCCTCCATGTTCTGAAAAAAGTAAACTGCACCACAGATTAAAAACTCCAGAGTAGTTTTGAAATGGGTCACAGCGTCATAGCAATTACCGGTCGACAAGAATGGCAGGATGCTCGAATAAAGCCATAGTGCCATGTGTTGCCAGGGTAACATTATTAAGCGACGAACTAACAGGAGAAAAGGCTGAATGGAGGTCGCATATGGTTTGTGTTAGCCAATTAGGTTAGCTTGTTACTGAAAGGATATAAAATATAAATAAAAGATTTTAGATCCATCTGTAAGTATTATTCTGATTTATAGGGGCCACTAAGAGTTATTTGTTGTAACTAGACCTTTAAGGTAATTTCTAGTTACCATGAAGTCAAAATGTCATGGTGTGGTCATGGCAACTATCTATATAACTGCCGCACTCAGAGACGTCAATTAAATTTAATGTTTGATTAAAGTAGCTGCTGTCACTTTCTTTCTATAGCATTCGAATAAGATACTTAACACGTCACTAACTCACTAAACAAGCGTTAAATTTACTTGACGTCTCTGAGTGCGGCAGTTAGTCTAATAATCAATCTCAAATTGATTAGAGGTACAAGTTAATTGAAACGGCTTAATGACAGATACACAACCTATTGTACACCCGTGACAGATTCATTTTCATCCGTAGTAGAACTTCCTTGTCTATCCTTAGCGAGTAGAATATAGCAACGGCCATAAGTCAACCTAAAAAAACGAGATCACAAGACACCTAACAGGAAAATTAAGTATTTAAAAAAGAAAACAGATTTAGGGGTCCTAGATAGATAACATACCTGTCGATAAAATAAACGATTATCGAAAACTGCAAATGTATTGAATTGACATATTAAACGCGGTTTGGCAGCTTACGTAAATCCTATACGATACCTTAATAATACCTTAATCCTATACTTATCCTTACGATAACGTTAGACGAATGCATCTTGTCTAGAGCCACAAATGATCTTAGTAGATAATATCACCGAGAAATACATTGTTTTAAAGAAGAATTATTCATTGCATAGATCGCCAATACTTTGCAACAGCTAAAAAATGGAAAAAAACACTCATCTAGGAAATAGCTTTCAGCACAAACTACAGTGTTGCCAGTGTAATTAAATGCGCAGTTTAACAAGCTTCCGAGCGCATCCGGAGAGCGAATAGTTCAGAATGCACTTTGAAATGCATTGACCGAGTTTCCATAGGTTTTCCTTTGTTTTTTATTCAGTTTCCATCAAATATGAGCGTTTATTGGATACTTCACACAATTTTTTGAAGCTTAAGTTATTTTAGAATAGCGAACCTATGTATAAACTTAATTGCAACAGAATTGATGTTTAACTCTTGCACGACCATATTTTTTATTGTATTGTCATCGTCACCGTCTCAAGCATATATTCGTTCTGTATTGGCCAGATGCCTCCCCTAATTTCCTGCAGTGATTCCTAATATAATAATTTTATATTCGTTGTAAATTGCGTAACTTGTAATGAAACTAATGAAACCCAATAATGTGTTTTGTGACTTTTTGCCTTTGTAATGTAGACCAAAATTTCAGCTTTCATCAGTTATTATTATGTTTGTTATAGCCATGTCGTGAGTGCGTCACTAAAGTTCTAAATCATTGATATTTAGGTTTCCCTATCCATGTTCACTAAAAAAAACTACTAGTTCTAAAATGGGGGTTTTGTAACGTAACATTGCATATTTTAAATAACAACGTACTAAATTATCGCAAAAAAAAACGCTTTACCACGGCCTACAAAACAAACCATTGAATTCGGAAATGAGTTTGTTCGTACCTTTTTCAAATGGTTTCACCTTGAGGCCAAATATAGGACAAAGGCCCCTCTGTACAACCGTAATCACGAACCCACAAGTGGGCTAATTAAATCAACGACTTATAAATGCGTTGACAGCTCCGTTAACTGTGTTTTATAGTTAAACTTAACATTATTGATAATTCAATTTCAAAGTCCTTTTGGCTATAGTGAAAAGTGTCATGTCATAGTAGCGATGAAATATACAAGCATCACCCACGTACATGTCAAAATCCATGAAAAAATTTTGCAGAGAGCTTGGCGAGAGCTTGACGAGGATTTTTCATGTCATGATATGTGGCAAAAGCAACCCATCTCCGCAAAAACGACGTCACAGGTGTTGAAAATTTATAAATTCTTACTCTTTGGTCAAACAAATCCATTGTAAGCCCCTACTCTCTTATTGTCTATACTTAGATCATTGTGGACAGGGGCCGCGGGTCAATCCGTCCTAATGTGATGACGTCACAGATAATCTGACCACGTTCCGTCTATTTTGGTCTTCATGGCTGGCAACACTTTATGGGAATCGGCTAAAAGGGTTATTTGCCGAGTTAAGTGGCATTTCGGGTGGCAAATTGCATTAAGATGGTAGTAAAACGAGAAGGTAAGGACGTTTATTGTTTTAGTAGTTTTTATTGTAGGTACATTTACGTATTTGGTAGTGCGTGGTCCCGGATTGGGCGCCAATTTAGCGGTTATAAATGGTAGATGCTTGTTTAAAATGTATAGACAGATGCGACTCATTTATTTGTAAATGCTTATACACAAGTGAGTGTCTAAATAAATACTGAGAAGTAAAACTAAAGCTATAAAACTGTTCTTTACTGTAAAAGAGTGAGTGAAACCAATTGAACTGAAATTGAACTAAAAGTCAATATTGGTAGTGTTCAGAATACAATGATCGATCGAGTAATTAACCCGCAACCAACCCTTCGGCAAACATCGAGTGCAATCACAGCCTTAGGCACTCAGGGGGACATTCACCCTTTAACATTCACGGCCACTAACTAAGAATTCTATGTAATTTGTACACGCGAGAGTGTCATTGGCACTGAATTTAATCCGTACCGAGAACTCCTTATTGGGTCTGTTTTGTTTGGAATTTACGGAATCTGGCACAGTGCAATTATATTAAGAATGCATGTGTAGATTAATTGGCGTTTGATATGATGGCTAAAATTAAAATCTATGTGAGCTAGATGGTTAAGAGGACATTAAAGTGCGATCGATGCATATTTAGTACAAATAGGTTTCATTCAAGATGAAGTTTAAACTAAAGCTTTGAAAATCATAATATCGTTAATACATTTGCTACCGGGAACGCAAATAAATGTTTTCCTGACTTTAGCAGAGGTCACTAGAACGCGTTTGTTCGTCTTATACTTTACAGTGTGCCATCTTCGTAAAAAAAATCTGCACCTGGCAACGAGTTAAAAGACTCGGGCAAAGAGCCAGCAGCAAATGCGCTAATAATTATAACTTGTTTTTAGTTTTCACTTTGAATAATTCTAGTTTAAATAGCAGAGATATCGAAATGTAACTGAACCACGTACAAGTCGGTCTTATAAGTAGTTGAACATTTTTTTACCTTGTCGCTTTAACGCCTTTGATAGATTAATGCAGCAGTTTAAATATGACGATAAAGTGACAAAGTTCTAAAGTGTGCAGCTACTTATAAGGCTAACCGTACCATCCTCAAAATGTGTCTAAATAAACCGCTAAGTCGATTGTAAATTCTAAACGACTCTCGTAAAGCGGTGGCGTAAACATGCTATTAAAGTACTGAAGCGCTCTTTATGGCACGAATCGATAGAGGAACGTGGTCCTGGGGCGTATGTCCACGGTTTTAACTGACACGGTTATTGACGGACGATTGTATAATTGGTATAATAACGCACGGTGGCGTAAACGTACTGGTAAAGTTCAAGCTCTGAGCCTATAGTGTATTTTTACATAGTTACACAAAAACGTCTCGATCGCGTTTGAGTTTGTCATATAAATAACATGGTCACTTTAGCGTTCGAGACGGTTTGCCGCGTGATACTGTTTATAGCTAAAATCTGTAAAGATGTGTGGTTCATGGCGTGGATACATCCATTGTTACACAAAACACGGTAATTGCCGGGTCAACCTAAGGCGTTATTCAATAAAGCAACCACTGGGAATTAGTTAACGAGCAAAAAGACAGCGACTTGTAGATATCGAATGTCCTTTACCATATTGCAGTCTAACCTATCGGATATACTGTGGCAACGGGAACGCGCAATGATAGTGGGTCACCCTTTCAGGCTATTTGAAGACGTGGCATTCAAACTTCGTGCTTACATTTCGGGATAGTTTACTGCCTGGTCTCAAAGGGCCGTATAATGGCAAGGGCAAACTTCCAAATATCACAAGAAGAAGAAAGAAAAAATTGAGACTTTTTTCACTGGTAAAATAGTGTTTGAGTGTGCCGATGACCCTTTTTAAATGTTATTGTAAGCAATCATGAGAATAAGACCCTTGCGTCGTACTTTCGATGCCATTTTTATGTAATTTTAACAAATAAATGCGTAGAAATGGTTTCGTCGCAAGCAAAAAAAAGAATTTTATCACGTATATTGCATCTTATATCTTAGATAGTTTTGAAGGCCTACCTGCATCTCTGGTGAGCCGCCCTCGTCTCGTATTAGAAGGAGATAGCTGTGTCCGTCGATGATTACTTCTTTTTTGAAACGACCTCCTGAAAATAGTTAAGAATTACAAATCAGTAACTAAGGCAAAGGGCAAGAGCAAAGCTTATATTCCAGTCTTTATTTTAATGTTTATAATGTTGATGATGAATTAAAATAATTAATACTAACACATAAGCATAATTTAAAACCCACGTTTTTGTGTTTGCAAAGGCAAATAAGATACCTAGTCAATAAATAGACCAGCGGAGACCTTTAATAACTAAGCCTAACAGCTTAGCAAAAAGGGTATTGAGAAAACTTAGGGGTTTTTTTTTATTAAAAACTAATTTTTACATAAAATACACTGCTTTATGTGGTAAGAATATTGTAGCTCCAACCGAGTTCACCTTTTACCTCATCAGCCTCTGACGTGGTAAGCTATATTATAGTATTCTTAAATCAGATATATCCTTCTATCTACACCTTTAAAGATCAATTTCAATCAGATCAGATTTAGTACTATTAAGTATTAGGTAAATCTTATTGCTTGATCAAGATATCATTCTGGATGGTGGGTAGGGAAGGGAAAGCTGGCCCACGATGGACCAGACTAACTGATAACAGAGCAAATTTCAAGAATCTTGGAGAGGCATGTACAGTCACCCAATAAAAATGTTAAGCATACTTAGAACCTTGTCACAGTGAATGTCATTGTTATTGTCATGTGTGTCATTTGATGTTCTGTTTGAAGTTTACTATGACAACGCACTTAAGTGCTTAACATTTTCGTTGGGGTACTGTACACAATACTGAAGAAGAAGCCTAGGTATCTTTAAGCCTAATAAAACGTTGTTTATGATTTGTTTCAAAATACTTTCAGGCGTTCTACTGAAACCCGTAGATTAAATATTTGTTAACTTGCTCCCCTTCGAGTGAGCTGTCATCGGATAGGTCATTAGTCTGGCTTCGGTTATCCAGCCGGAAGAAACAAGGATTTGTAGGGACCAAACCATTTATAGCTGTTTAAAATTATTGTATAAGTAATAGGTATATCGTTCTACTCCATTGACATAGAATCGAATTATTTGTGAATATTTTAAACACCAACGTAAAGAAGAAGAGTAGAAAAGTTTGTATATATCTTATTCACTCTCATAATTATGCTCTACGAGTTTAACCGATTTTACCCGAAACCAAACTGAGGCTCTACTTTGAAATCCGTAATTCGAACTTCGTCTATTGCTATCCCTTTTGCTCTCGACGCGTCACTAATTCGCAAGAAAGTGATGGGGTGATCCGAAGTTCGAATAACTGATTTCAAAGTAGAGCCCCTGTACCTTATAATGACACATTTTCACATTTGATTGCATTTCTTTGAATGATTGAATGAATGAATGAACGAGATTATTCGAAAGTATACCGCAAATAACATATGTATGTGGGACCACACGGGCGTGCTAAAAATATCTAATCTGTAATTTTAAATCAAGCTCAGGTAGTTGATCTGTCAAAATCTTAGTAACTTGTTAGTAAGTAAGTAACATGTAAATATTCAGTGTTTCTTTGATGTCTTCATGTAAAACATCAACCAATACCATCAATATCGATTTTAGAGAAACCTCGTCCCTATATTATTAACCACCATGAAAACCCCCACAAATTACCCATCAAATCATTATGTGGCAATCATCTAATCATGGCGTCCATCGATGGGAATTTGGAATTTATTCAACACGCTGCGTGGGTCAAAAACGCGTGATAACATCTAACGGTCGAAAAAGGTCATAAGGACCACTAAAATACGTATTTTTGTGTCATTCCGTTTCTGAAACTAGTCTACCTACGCACAAAATCCTTAAGTGAGGTTCAATGAACTTTCTAATATTTATGCGACTACTAGCGCCATCTGTATGTGAAGTAGAGTACCTATTAAACTTCCAGCTGTATGATTCGTAAACGCGATGGTACTAGTGGTGCTGCCATCCAGTTTACATCGGTGGAACTAAATGAACTCGTGTCTTTATTAAAAAGAAGTGTACTAGGTGGCTACTCGGGAAGGGTTTTAATTAATGTGGTGTTTTACTGAGTAAGTGATAATTATGATTTTTAAAAACATACCTTCTGGACTTTCTTCTTGCATGTATGCCCCTGTGAGATATCGGTGTACTAACGCCGATTTTCCGCTGTCTGGTGAGCCTAACACTCCCACTCGTAATTCTGTGACACCCCGTGAAGCCGTCCATTCTTGGCTGTTGACAAATGAATCTGTAACAAAGAAAATAAAAAAAGTTATAGCAACTCTTCGTTATGACTTAAAGTATGCGCCATCTATTGGCGAGTAGTTTAACTAGTACTTTTCACGGACTACACCGCCATCTTGTGATAAGTAATGAAGTTACTATAGTATCCAATCAATTTTATAGATGGCGCTTAAAACAAAAAGTTCGTTAAAGAACTTGAATATTAAAGTTTTTGTGACAGGCAAGTTATTGCGTTTAAATCAAACAGTCACAAAATAACCTGCAAATAATTCCATCGTTACTATCACCTTATTGAGTACGTAACTCATAACAACAGTACACTAAACTGTTACCTGACTTTCACTGCATAGATTATAGTTATTTCCTATACCTAGGCTAGGTTGTCGCGTAACTCAGTGAAGCGTGGAGAATACGTAACTGCGGTGCAATATGCAGATTTCTAAACAGTTATTGTTTTATTTTAAGGTAATGTAAGATGTGAGGAATATTGTTTGGTTTTTTCCTGTTTATTATTATTATAATAGGTACTCGTAAATTTTTCCTTTGTCGTCCAATTAATGCGTCGCTGATGTCTCAAGCTTCTGTTACCTATCTTTAATACCAGAAACGCATGTATCTAAGTACCTACCTAGATTAGTTAAAAAACCTCAATGTTATTGATTTCTCTTGATAAGAGATGATAAGAGATTCTGAAAGATCAAAGCAGTTGGAATATAATAAATACTACATACATTCCCAATGTTTTTTATTTTGAAAAACTGCTGTTAGCAGAAACCCCTCATTCAGGATCTTAATTAATACTTAGAGTCGCATTTCAGAAATGCATCAAATTATGTTTTTTTTTGTACTGAGAACTTCTTGAGCTGTTTAAAAAGTATGAAAAAGTAATCAGCCTATTTTGGGACTGACCTAAAGTTGAAAAAATTAAGAAAATTAAGGGTCGAAGAAAAAGGCGGGCTTCGAACATACTGAAGAGAGGGAAAGCGGTGATAATATTTAATTATAAACATTAAAAGACAAATTATTTATTATTTAGCTCTTATTTAGCTAGTGTAATAGTAAAACACTGTCAAGGTATAGAATTGGTAGTTTCTTTAACACACCACTAACACCTAAGTTGGAAAGAAAACGACAATTGCATCTTTCGAACCATCGTCACCTTTTCAGCTACAAGAGTCAACCTCACCAAACCTCAAGAGTTTTGAACATTAAAACGCCTATTCCCACAACCTCAAGTTAAATGACTAAATCGTGAACAACCAAGGGTTAACTAAACCCATTTGTTTAGTCGTTAGCGCAACGTTAAAGCCACAGAACTGGAAGTCAAACATTACTGAGGTCAATGGCAACAATAGTTAACATACATTTCGAGTTCTTGCGGTTTTTGGTTATTTGGAGATAGTTTGAGATACACGATTGTAATTCATTAGTGGCATGGTTTTTGTTTTTAGAATGCAGTTTCTTACAGTCTTATCTATATTTTTATAGATAGATCAAATGCAGAAGTTTGAATGGATTCAAACTTCTGCATTGACTAGACAAAATTTAGTATTGACGTAAGCTGATCGCTTTGACCGAACGAACTTATATATCAACTGCAAACATACATTTAAAGTAAAAAAAAAACTAAGGTTGCTTTCATGGGTGATTTTTTTTTACTTTAAATGTATGTTTGCAGTTGACATAAGTTCGTTCGGTCGAAGCGATCTATTATCAGCTTACGTCAATGCTGAATTTTATCTATTTTCGAAAATTGTTAAGATAACGTTAAAATTCGTTCTAACTAGGCCATCAGTGTTTAGTATTATTTATATAAACTTTAGTACCTTGTCAATCTTTAATCGCTGTGACAATTCAAATATGGCAGTCATGACGTTAAATATTAAATAGACAAGGTACTAAAGTGTACTCATATTTATTAGTTCGACTGTATGATATAAATGTATTTAATACGGACCGAAATACCTTTATTCTAAATTGTTAAAGCTCATCTTGCTTCTATATAGTAATCATGTTGCTAACGTTTTGGCTGCTCTTATACAGGCAGCAAGAACAACTATCGCGTCTGAAACTTGCTTATGCTATGAAAGCAGAAAGAAAAACAATTTGAACAGAGCCCTTCGCATCCATCCCACTTCAAATCCTCTCAAAGGCCAATTTGCAAACGCGATAACCATAAAATTGCAAATTACCCCAAAACACGAGTCATAAAACCACCTCAAGCCCTCTCCATTGAAGGACTACACGCGTTGATCATCACACGTACTCCTTCAAATCCCAGGGGGCGGGGTTTTTTACCCCATGAATTTTAACCCAGGTACCCCGTAGCGTTTACCATCTTGGGGTCAATAGGACCCTTGATTTATTAAGAGTAATAAAGTTAATTTATTACGGGAATCAGCCGTTAATGATAGTAGTTTTGGTCGGGAAATGGTTCAGTAGTTTCGAATAGTTTTTGATTAGAGAACCTGTTATTGGGTTACGGTAATAAAATTTAAGGGTATTAATTTGGTGTCGTTTGTGTTGGTGTCAAATATTTTATAGGTTTTTGAATGCAAATGGGTTTGAATAAATAGAGCAAATTGATTTACTGTTAAGTAATGTAAACTAGTATTTTTTGTTTCTTACTATTCGAATGGGTCATACGCAGATTTAGGTTTAACATTGTCCCGTTTGTTCCTAATAATTAATTATTATCGTCATTCCGATTCATATAACTTTCATGCAGGCCAAAACTAATCCCGGCCACAACACGCGAATATATTTAAACTAAAAATACGTCTTAAATTTAACGCTTGTTTAGTGACGTGTTGTCTTATTCTATTGCTATAGCAAAGAAAGTGACAGTGAGCAGCTACTTTAACCAAGCATTAAATTTAATTGACGTCTCTGAGTGCGGCAGTTAGAGTTCTTAACTTTTGGGGACAGGAGAGACGTCTTTTATTTCTATGACTGTGTATGACCCAAATACACTTGAGACCAATGAAATGGGTCACTTTATGAAGGAACAAACTTCGTAGTATTTCATGCATGATACACGATAATTGCTCTGAAGTGTACGCATGGGAATGGAATGGGAAATATGTATATTATGGGAAAAAGTGATTCTTGAATATGACCTGAACATGAACCTACATACATCTCATCGCTTACTCCATCAGATATTATAGGTTCTTGAGGAGGAAGATCTTTCTATTGTGGTTGCTAAGTTACGCAATGGAGTGAATAAAGTATTTTAAGTGAAGTTACAGATTCGTTTTACTGCGATGTTGCAATGGGCGGTGTGGCCACAAAAACAACGTCAAGCGTTTTTGTGGTAAGGATATAAGTCTTGTATTAAGCAATCTATTAATTTATGGACAAATTACTGCTAGTAAGAAGTTTAGTGTCGGCCTTGTGTTTGCATAGATATAAATACATAATAAAATAAATGATAACATCAAAACTGAAAGGGTGGTGTCATGATTTTTATTTATACCATTTCACTCAGTTACTGCAAGGAACAAAGAGATTTAACTATTAAGAGTACCTAGGGGAATTTTGTTATTTGATTCGGATACTATGATTTAACTTGTTGTGTATAGAACACAATTTCGAAACCGCCAAAAAATGTTTATTGATTAGACATATCCAGGCTAAGCTAAATTTATCAGGGACCTTAGACAATCGTCTTGTTATAATTTTATGTTAGGAATTTTAGACATTTCAGTATTTTTCATTCTTATTTTTTTTAGCGAACGTCTTCTTTGACTTAACTGTGGCGTTAAATACTTAACTTAAAAATCGCTCGCTCCTGTGTATCCGCTCGTTTCCTGGCTGCAACTTATCGTGTGACAAATTACAGTCAAGATCGCATCTGATGCAACGGCACGAGACCGTGTCCGTTGTGATTTGACGGAAGAAATTCATTGGAGTTTTATTAAACTAGTAACAGGTAGTTGTACTATGATCGTAAATATAGCTATATAGAGGAATTCAAACTCCTCAGGGTTGGCCAAGCATGATTAAAAATTTTGCTGTAATGATATTGCAGATGTTCTTTAGCCTGAAAGTTCGTTTATGCTGGGGCCACACTAACGGGAAACAACGTTAATTATCGCGATGATGTAAGTATAACTTAGGTGTAGCCACGACCTATCACAATAATTTGACAACGGCATTCATCTTTAGGTGGCAGTACATCAAAGCGATTTGTCCGTTCATCTGTGGCCATACACATATATCGCGTTCATAATTAACGCAATATTTATCGCAATGATGGGTATTGACGTTTTCCGTTAATGTGGCTGTATCATTAATATAATCCCTGACCATTGTTTACAAGCCAATGATAGCTGGCCGGTGAGAAACCAGTGTTTATTAAGGTTCATAGCGTAGCTTATTTAAAAGTTTTGGAACCAAGTAATCGAACGTTACATTGTAGACCAAATGTCATACCTATCATTAGTTACTTGGAAAAGGAAGGTAACCGGTGATTCTGTTCCTTGAATACTCGACTTTCGTATACTTTCTTTCATCCTACTGTGATATGTTTGTGTCATTTAAGAAATGAGAAGTATTCTAAAATTGGCAGACGCATAAAATGCCAGAAAAAGAGGCATTGCATCGCATGCCGGGAATATGTTCATAAACAAATTATTTACAAATAGGTTTTCCTCATAACTTGTACTTTTTAATATTAATTTAGCAAAATGCGGTTAAAGAAAGAATGTTGGGTATTTAAAATTAGCCTTATAACATGTGTTTACTATGTTAGGTATAATCAGGAAGAAATCATACCAAGGCATAATCTGCATGTGTTCTATGCAACTGCATTGTATTCAGATGTTTTGCATTGTGCAGATGTTCCTTTCTTGATTTATTACAAGTGTAAACAAAGCAGTTAATCATTATTGAAACAATTTCTCACATTTGTACATGGGGAAAGAACTTGTTGTTTCATATTCATTCAAATATTCACGTGAAACACCTCATTCAGTCAGTCCGATCGTTTTCAATCCAATGGACTGACACCAAAGTTTAAGACATCTCACGCCGTTGACGATTTGGCTGATCGAATGCAGTGACGGATTAGCCACGCAAGAGTAGCAGTTGCTACAGGCCTTTCCCTGAACATGTACTCGTGTTTTTCAGTTTAATGGCTCTATGCAAGATGCATTGCGGAAGCTTTATCGTTATGATTGAGGTAAGCTGCCGGACGATGGCGTGAAGAGCTTAGAATCTTTATGTGAATTCCAAACATTTTGAGAGCTTTCGAAAATGGTTTACGTAAACGTACAAATGGCCTTTTGATGGAATTTCCTACGAGTCCAGGGCTGGCTTAATCGGACTCTCCAATAGCTTTGATTTTTGGCAGACGCAAATGGATGTGATGCTACGGCCCGCGGTTAACGGGTTTCACAAACAAATGGCTGGACGGAAATATTCGGGGCTTGTCATCAGTCCAAAATGGGACTGCATATTTGACATTCACGATCAAATTTGGCAGGACGCCGCGCCGACTGATGCAATAAATGCCCACTTTAGTCTATTGGAGAAATTGTTTTGGTCGAAAAGGAGAGATTGTAAAGAAAATTGTTAGCTATACATAAACAAATTTCTTGACTGGTTGTAATAAATTTATTATTAATCAAGCATTTATCATTCACAACAAAACATTGACATTATACTTCCTTTATTAATATATTGACATACTTATATTAATAAAGGAAGGAAAGATGTAAAAATGTATTTGATGATGTTTATGATGTTTAAATGTATTTTTGCTTTCATCCTCATGGAAAACACGTGAAGTAATTTATATTTATAATATAAACACATTATTGAACATTCAATAGGTACGTAACTGATTTATGATTTGTCATTTCACGGAAGTAGTCTCTTGTTATGGACATTATGGGTGATTAAAAAGTCCATTATTTATGTAGTTCTGAAATGATTTGTTTTCTTCTTAACAATATTCAAAAGTAGACTAACTTCATTTGTTTTCGTTCATCTTTGATCACTTGTTTATCTTATCTACTCGTATTATCTCCGCACAAACAGACATCCCCTAAAGATCTCGAGCCCCTAGCAAATCATTTATTCACTGTTTGGGGAGTAACAAGATACGACACGGACTGTACTTCGCATTAGGTGTTTTGTTTCAGGTTGAGTGTACTTTGGTGTAGCTTTCAGATTTATTTTTGGCTTTCGATGTTCAGAATTGTATTCGGTGCTAGTGTACACTTAATAGGTTTCTTTGGGAAACAATAAAACTGCGTCGTTTAAATGAAAATAATTATTATACTTAACTAGCGACTCGCCCTCGCTTCGCTTCGGTTTATGACATAAAAACCTTCCTCTTGAATCACTCCACCTATTTATAAAAACCGCATTAAAATCCGTTACGTAGTTTGAAAGATCTAAAAGTACATACAGAAGGACAGACGGCGGGAAGCGACTTTCTTTTATACTAAGTATGTAAAGTTTTTTTTTTATTATTGTTTTTCTTTTTATCTTTTTTATATACTTAGCTTTTTTGGACATTTGTGCAATTAGCCTTCTGACGCACTTAGCTGTCCGAATGTGTAGGTTTCCTCACGTTGTTTTTCCTTGACCAGCACATTTTTAGTTGTAAATGTTGGTTTCAGGATTCTGAAATCCACCAAACACAATTGAATTGAACCTACTTGAGTGTCAATAATGAAACCTCCATTGATTTCGGAAATATAATGCTTTAATTCGTCGTGGCAGTGCAAGTGGTAGTATAATTATATACCAAGATATAAGAGAAAAAGCTATAGAAGGGAAGTTGAATAACCTATATTTCAAAAGCATAAAAAAAAATGTAGTCCACTTAAATCACACCGGACACTCAAAAAGCATTCTGATTTGTTAGAAACCTTTTATAATAAAGGATATTTTGTGTTTCGTACCACTGTAAATAAGAGGCAGATGTTTCTGCGTTCTTCTTTCATGTCAAACTTTAAGCAAATTGGAGGCAACGGCCAAATATCCACTTCAATATGAAAAAGTCCTGTGTAACTTTATTAAAATAACCAAAGGTAAAACTTAAGATTTAAAGGATAAGGTTTCGTTTTGAACGTGAAGAATGGTACATTGGACTTTGTGTGGCGAGTTAGGGATATGTCAAAGGGCTTTCTTGCACAATGTCGTAGAAAAAAATGACCCGTTTTCGTCATTGTGTGGGAGTTTTGATGTCGGATTAATTTTATCTGTATTATTTTCTTTACTTGAGTCATCTACGAGTTTATTATTTAGAAAGCCTTATTTGTTATCATTCGATTTTCAAAAAATCGCATTCATTTATTGAAAAGAGGAGTTAGCCTAGGAGAAGCCCTTTTCAGTTTGCGTAAGTTCTAACGTTAATCTTTGCAAGATGATATCTAAATCTAAATAGGCTATTAGGCTACCTAGTGTCCCAGTTCTGGGCAAAGCCCTCGTTTCTTTGTCATCTCTTGTTTTGGCACTTCTGGCTAATTCTTGCTAGTCTGGTTTGAATTTATCCAAATCGTCCCGCCATCTTCTCTTTGGTCTGCCTCTACTCCGGCTGCCGTTACTTGGGATCCAGTCAGTCGTGATTTTGTTCCATCGGTCGGCAGACATGTCCAGCCTAGTTCCAATTTAGTATGGCGGTCTTCCTTCCCACATTGCAAGATGTTTATTTGCCGCATACTATAGAAATCTGTTCAGGCGTGTTTTAAATGATGTTTTTAAAAGTGAACGAAATTTTAAGATCAAAAATCTTCTTGTTCTCAACTAACAAATTACGACTTTAAATTTCGGTAGTCAAACCTACACAATCGCGCATCCATCGAAGTGAAACAAAACTTCCGACGAAAAAAAACAAACAGAGATCGGACCTTGACTACTATTGTGTAAGGTCACACAACAATGGCGGCCAAACCATGCATCACTGGTTCAAAGGCAACAGAAACGTTAGATTACGCTTTAAAAGATTTGTTGCGTTAGAATTGTACCTTTTGATGTATGGGGGCAGTAAGAAAATTTATTAAGTAGGTTATTTTATTAGACTTTGGAGTCACTCCAAATGGCTTTACCGTGTGAGTCTGCCTTTAGAACTGTAGACTGCTGGCGAAACAAAAACGACCCAGTGCAGACTTACAAAATATCTTGTTTCTTTGACAACGCAGTTAGCCTAGATTTTTTCGTTCCCCGGTATGGGCAAATATTTGTATGAAAAGCGCGAGTGTATTTGTATGTAGGTATGTATGTATGTAAACTCATTATTGCACAAAAAAAATACAAATTCATACATAAACTTAAGATTAACATGTACAATGGCGAACTTATCCCTATAAGGGATCTCTTCCAGTTAACCTGACCATGACTGAGGAACTTACGAGGACTTGTTTATGAGTATTGGTTGTTTTTTTATGTAGGTATACTTCTTTACAAGTTTTGTTAATGTTGTCTAGTACTCATATTACGAGCCTAGAGCTTAGTTTAAGACAAGGTCAATTTGTGTGAGATGCACGCTGATTTTTATTGATGTTGCAGCTGTGTGCTGAAAGCGTTAGGCCCTTTAATAACTCTAATAAAAAGTAGGTAAACAAAGTCCCTATTTGTGTTAATAAAGTTCGTCTGTGTCTGACCTTTTTAATTTTCATCTAGTTAATAATTCTTAAGCCCTTAAGGCACTGGTCCCACCGCCGGCGAGTAAGCTATGAACTATCGGCTATTTTCTTGTCCAAGAAACGAACAAAAGATAATCGCTCCCGTGTAAATAAAAGAGAGAGATATAAATTTATAGTTCATCGCTGAGCGAGTGAGCTATACTCGCTCAACTATGAACTATCTATCTCTTTTATTTACACGGGAGCGATTATCTTTTGTTCGTTTCTTGGACAAGAAAATAGCCGATAGTTCATAGCTTACTCGCCGGCGGTGGGACCAGTGCCTAAGCCCTATATGTATATTCGAAATTCGACCCTATCAGACAGACGGTGACCCTACCGTTGTTTTCCTGATCAGTAAGGTTTTTTTTCACGATACCTACCTACGTATTATGAACCGGGAAAAAAATCGGATGCTTTTATCAAAGACTTTGTTTTTGTAACTTGAAAAAACTATGAATGTTTTTCGTATAGCTTTTTTTCGTAATATCCGCAACTTGTAATAAAAGGTAAATCATGGTTCATATCCCGTAAAAACATGGCGTCTAAAAACTATGTTGTTTTCAACAATGAATATTCGTTAAGAAACTTATCATTAATCGATAGATCGACTATATCGTACTAGTCATTCTGTATTAAGTTTCAAGTTCATTTTGACAAGGTACTACAGTTTACGACATTGTCTTTGCGTATTGTACTTGTAGACAATTTGATATTAAGTAATACTTAAACAATAAGACAACCTTGAGTACACTATTAACCTTGTCCGAGTGTCTATTCATTTAAATGACGGTAACAACTGATGATTAGGCAGTAGCGAGGTACCTTGTAAAGGTAGACACACATTGTAACGCCGTTTGGCGTGACTCCAAACAATGTTATCAAGTGGATTAGTGGATGCATCAATTTGAGTATGATTTTTACTTTCAGATTATCTGAATAGACTACCAGGCTTACAAAAATATAGAGATACAAAAATACAGTTGTATATTTAGTAGATATACAAAAGATTTGATTCTATATTATTTTCTCTGTGTGTGTATATTCGTGGGTAAACAATATTTTTTGATTGTATATATAAAATAAAACTCGTAGGTAAATAAATAACATATCACTATATCATTACCTATTATTTAAACTGGCTATCTCCAAAGATAAAAATATATTTATCACGCGAGTATTTGCTAAATAATAATATAAGTTATCTCAAATATTAATAATCAAGTCAAACAACTAATGCAACTTTATAAATAAAAGGTGATAACAGTTTATCTTATACTGTTAAACCAAATTAAACTTTAACTTGCATGTTATAAGGTCAAAATCTTAAAACGATTACATCCAGTTATCGCATTTCTAAAAATAACTCGAGCAAGCATTAATAAGAGCAATTAAGTGAGCTTAAGCGGAATGTACGGTTACATTTAAGTACCCTGTCGCATTAAAGCAGTAAGTGCCTTGATAAGGACTGGACATAGGCTGGTTCGTGTGACAAAGTTGTTAAAGATTCCTAAATAGTGTAAGGCGCCAGTTAATCGCACATATGTGGTAATTTTGTGGTATAAAGACTGCTTATAAAGCTAGTGGAGTTCGTTTTTAAGTGAGTGTAAGTGTTCTAGATTTTCTCGATTATACCTGGATGGATACTAAGTAAGAGAAATAAAAACCGGCCAAGTGCGAGTCGAAGGGTTCCGTGCCATTATCTATATAACATTAGGCACTTTACCAGTTGCCGTTATTGGTAGAGGTTCTGCCGGACCCTGGGGCTCTACTTTGAAATCAGTAATTCGAACTTCGGATCGCCCCGTCACTTTCTTGGGAATTAGTGACGCGTCGAGAGCAAAAGGGATAGCAATAGACGAAGTTCGAATTACGGAATTCAAAGTAGAGCCTCCGCACAAGGTCCTACCATAAATAAATTTCTTGATATTGGTATCTCTATTTTATACGTTTCGATTTTCGTTGCTATTGGTTTCGATTTTCGTAGAATTTATTTGTCGTGATTATAAAGTAAGTCCTGTTCCAAGAATATATTATAACTAAATGATTATATCACTCGTGTATCTTTATTTTATTTCGTAGAAATTAATTGGTAATTACTCTTTACTCGCGCGTAACTTTCTTTTACAGCACATCCTTTGAGATTATTTTTTCATTCAAATTCTTTCGTCTATTTACACGTAATTGAACATTAATTATTCAAACGTCTATGTAATTGTATACATTAATAATGATTACCAGTACTTAATTGACTCATCTAACCGCTAGTAACTTACACCACTAGTAATATTAACGTCCTGGCGCCACATGTGGACAGTGATGAATCGCACAGAGTGTGGGATTGATTAATATCAATACCACTTGTATATCACTCTTATATTGCCATTGACGTGTGTATAGCGCTAATTATCGCTATTATACAAGGTATATGAATGTTACTTCGTTTATAAGTATTTAGTTTATTCAACAAAGTTTAAATTAGAATATTTTATTATTTTCAAGTGAGAATTTATTTCATTTATTTGTTTTTGTCGTTTTCTTTCCGACTTCTTTAAAATTAAGTTACCAAAAAAACATTATTGTTGACTATAAGCCATTGTTTAGCATGTATGAGTCATTTTAATTAAGTCAGTTAAATAGAGTATTTTTCTTCGAATTTCAACTAATGTAATAAATTGGCTTTCGGCCACGAGGCTCAAATAAAATAAATATTATAATTTATCATAATCCGTACAGCTGTTTTGCCCTAAAGAGTAGCTAATGAGCAAACAGAGAGATTCCACATTTATTACATTAGTATATACTAGATACGGATAGTTTCTGTTAGTAGTAATACTTGTACTGTTATATTAACACACTTGCTGCTCTTACACAACATCCACGCTTGTAAAGGTCATACACAAGTAAACTTTAGAAACTAGGAAACTTCACGTACGTACATGACTAACTACAAACGCATCCTTCTCTCCATTATACGTCTACACAAGCAGTCTATTTTCCATTGTCAAAATTAACACAAAGACCCCCAGCTAACTTAGCCGCTAAAGTACTTAGATGCAGTTTGAGTTCGCATTGAAAAGTTGCTGACGCTAATGGGCCAATTTGCCACATTGTACCGCGACTTAGGCAGTCTACTCAGGAAGTTACTTGGAGTTATAATGGTAACATAGAGCGCTTTTATACGGTAAAGTAAGAAAAATATGTACATGCATGAAAAATAAAGTTGTGCAAACTATACGACACGGTATAACGTTATCTTTGTAGTATTTGTACTGCATTGTGTGAAGTTAGACTGATAAAGTTAAAACAAGATGTGCTGTCTAAAGTTTTAAGGGAAAGTCTGCTCTAAGATTTCTTCATCAATAAATGATTAATAAGTAAAACGGTGATGTAGTCTCATGGAGCTTCATTAAGTTTGCTCTAGCAGGATATAGGAACGTCAATTTTTTCTAATATGGACCTTCGAGTACTGGTATACTTTCGTACACAATAAAAGTTACATATTGAAAATTTTTCCTTATTAGTGCATCAATAAGAAAAATATACTATTAAAATGATTTTGTGTTTCAGTGTTTCGATAATAGCGTAAATTTATTAAACTTTATACACGCCTCAACCGACGGCATTATAAATAATTATAATGCACCCTAAATGCTAGGGCGTAATGCGATCGCATGTGCAAAGAGTAAAACTAGCGCGACACGAATATCCGCTGACCTGTTTTGTTGAATAGCTATGATCAAAACACCTATCTAATAAGGTATGTCATACAGTTAACTCTACCGAAAGAAATAACCACAGCTTCAATGTAATAGCTTTACCAGAAAGTGTCGTTATTGCGACATTAACATCGCACTCGCTGACCCCAAAAAGTGTCAGTTTTCTATACAGCCCCGTGTTTTGGCACATGGGAGCAAACTGACCGTGAAACGGCAACTGTGCGTGTCTAATTGGTCGGTCGATAGCTCGGTCTGACGGGAGTGGCCAGATTGTATAATAGTCACGCGAATCACCATTATACAGCAAATCATGTAGGTTATGGCGAACCGAGAATTTTTGGTAAAGTATTATTTATATTGCGTTTCGCAGGAAATTTTGTAACGTTGTGAATGGTAAACGTAATAAATGGCAGACGTATCATCATCAAGAGTTTATGCAGTTTAGCAGGGTAAATGAAAACTGCTTGCCAATTGACATAAAACCTCATAGGTTTTTGTAAGTTTATGTCAGTTTCATACTTTTTACAAAGTTCGTTCGAAATAATATGTCCGATCGGATTAAGCAATTAGTCAATTTATCGTAACATAACCTAACCTAACACTACTGTAGCCCTAGACAAAATGCATTACGAAAACGGTACCTATTGTTATCGAAAATGTTACATAAGCTGCCGGACGGTCGCGTCAAGAGCTTATGTCAATTCCATACATTTTGACCGCTAACCATCGTCTAACTACGAGCTCTTATAAATGCCACTATACAAATATGTAGTATGATTAACATTGGCGCAAAGGCAAGCAACGTTCACAGAAATTCTCTCATACTACCAAGGCACCATTATAACACCTGGCGCCGAATATTCCATTACTTTTTTACCTTCTACTTTCTACGTTTTTCTGCAAATCCTATTTGTTCCCCATGGCTGCATTTAACCCTTTCAAACCGCAGATTTCGCCAAAAAACTCTATCAGTTTGCGAACTCGCGAAGCGTAAAATAACCATGTCAACGTTATGGAATATGGCTTATTAAGTCATGTTTGCCTGGTACTTGATATGGTATAAGAAAGATAAAAAGGCTGAAGCTAGCGAGATTTCACTAGCAATGATAACGTGAAATCATCTGTACAATATTTAAACATTGTCTTCTTTCATTTAATGCTCTGTACTTTTTAATGTGTGTAATAGTGCAAAGTTTAAGACACGTAATGGTTGAACTGTCCAAGTACCTAATTCTAAAACACTTCTGATTAAGAGAGGCCTAAATGTTCATCTTAATATAACCTTTTAAGGACTGACCGCGTCTTTACAAACTCATTTCACATGACGTAACTCAATTAAATCTTATAAAATCTTTCACTTAGCCTGTTCCTTGAGTATCATTTTAATGTCCTCCCTAGCTTTTTCGATTCACTAAATCTCATGCACTTCGATCTAATTTAAACGAACAAAACACGCATCTGCTGCGTGCTCCGATTTACCTGCAAAACATCTGCTCTTCCTTACGCCATTGTGAGACCCTTGCGAATAGATTACGCCATCTTTGAATCAGTGATGTTCGATTTTTGAATTATATCGATAGTTTTTGCTCCGATATAACCAGGCAGTACAATATTTTGAAAAGAAAGACGTTCTAAATTTGAAGTGGGTAGTAAAAAAAATAATTAATAAATTTATAGAGTTGTTGGTAATTCTGTACCTCTGCCTTCCCCACTCTGGGAATGAAGGCGTGAGTTTATGTATGTAAAAATGAAATTAATAGGCAGCATGAGATATAATAGGTTTATTATTGTTCTTGCGTTACCGTTATGGCATTTTTCTAATAGTGATATTAAATTCAGACATGTAAGTTTAAAGTTATCGTATCTCACGAATCATTGAAAGCAAAAATAGCGATGTATTTTAATAAGAGCAGTTACGTTCTTCTTTTGTTCTCTTATCGGTATTTGATCGCTCGCGTATAATAATAAATAAAATACCGTCATTGAAGTGTATGTAAATATCATTGACCTTGGACTTTATCGATTAAGGTGAATACAAGGTCGCACCAATCTTTAATCGACCGATAAAATGAGACCATGTCACATTTTTTTATGGAGTTTAGTGATATCAACTCAAATACTAGGGATAAACTCGTAGCAATGGTGTAAGTCACTTGATAAAAGCTAAATTGATACATTTAACGAACCTTTATACTTTGCAAATACTATCAAATTCTGAGATCACATCTTTAACCATAATTTGGAATAGATATTCCAAATGCAAGGCAAGTCTCACCCCAACTCAAAAAATATCGATATACATCTCACACATTCCCCTCCCTACCCCACAACCGTCTCAGCATACTCTAATCGCTATAATTACATGTTTCCCGATACGTAAATTTTTCGGTTTGACGGATCATTATGAAGTCATTTATCGGTAACCATGGCAACGCCCAGTTTTTTTTAACCGTTTCGCACGCTCTAATGACATGTTTTGATGCTTTTTATTCGGTTTGTTTGCACATTGTGATGCTAATTTTCTGTCTCGACGTTCTTGAATAGTGCTCCGAATTGGTTTTTAATTTTGACGTATTTAATGTTTGTATAGGTTATTGAGGTTTGTTGGACTTGTAAGGAGCAAAGGGTTTGAAAGTGCAGCTAAAGGGTTCCGTCAGTTAAAATTTTGCTCAAGTATTTAGTCAAGTATCAAAACTATATATTTTAAACTCATGATCATCAACAAAATTACTATCTGTAGAGTTTCATGCGGCGTTTCTTCTCAGCAGAGCCTCTAGTGTATTTTTACAAACACAAAAACGTCACAGTCGCGTTTGCGTTTCTCGTATGAATAACATATACATGAAGCGATTTACTTGCGCCAGTTTAGACTAGCACAAGTATACTGTAACGTGTATTGGAAGATACTTGCGCAAATTTCTGATTTTTATTCGATATTTGATCGCTAATATTTGTGCATGTCTAAGCAGGCGCAAGTAAATCGCTTCGTGTATGGCTACCATTACGCGTTCGAGACGGTTTGCCGCGTGAACAGCAACTTACACTCGAGGCACAGTGGTCTCCTTTTGGGAAGCGCTTGTAGATTTTTGACGTGTAAAAGTGCCCGTGCCGTAAGTAGGGCTTACTTCTAATAACATCTTATATATTTTTTGATCACTATCAAAGTACATTATCTCCTAAGATGTGTTTTTCTTATTTTATACACGTTTTTTAACTAATTGTGGTTTTGTATTAACGGGTTTGGCTCACTTTTCACAAACTTATTAATTATTCTTTACACAACAAAGCCTATTTCAAATCGTCTGTCATGCAAATATCTTTCGGTCAACGTTACAAGTTACAAGATGTCAATTGCCGTCGCTATATTTACGCAACCGGTTCTTAACATGACTTCAAGTCATCATGTTTTGCTTTGTATCTCGAGTGTGTAACGTGTATATAGACGACATTACACCGTTGTCGGTCGTTTGAAAGAGGAAATTAGTTTTTTTAGACACCCAAGGCCTTTCTACGACGACAAAATATTGCTTTTAACATGTTGTATTGTCAACGTTTTGATAGCTCTTTTTAACTTGACAGTAATGGCCACCGAGCTAAAAAGAATACCATGATACGTCAAAAACAATATTGTTTATTGTCGGAGAATAGATGCCCAGGGTATTGATTCTCTCAATAGCAAAGGTGAGCGAAAGCAGGAGTGAAGTCCAAGCGGCGAGTTTAAGTAGTCCCGTCAGAGCGACCAAAACACATATTAGCGCGTGCATTCTCAATTAAGCAGCCTTATACGTTCGAGAAGCCATGCTGCCAAATTGAATACACGCGCTGAAATATGTTTTGTTCGCTTTGACGGGACTACTTAAACTCGCCGATTGGACATCACTCCTGCGTTCGCTCACCTTTGCTTTTGAAAGAATCACTACCCAGGGGCCGTAGCATGGCTTCGTTTATCGCGTGATAAAGTTTAGATAAGGCATCCGTCACCTTTTGACACGTAAATAAGAACGACAGTGACGGATGCTTTATCCACATTTGACACGCGATATAGACGCAACTATGCTACTAGGCCTGGGACCTAATATGGCTGCGTTTATCGCGTGACAAAATGTGGATAAAACATCCGTCACTTTTTGACACGTACATAAGTACGAGAGTGACGGATGCTTTATCCACATTTTGTCACGTGTTATACGCAACCATACCAGGCCCGCAGTTAAACTGAATTTTTTATCACAATAGAGCTGAATTTTTTATCACAATATATCAGTGGTTGATTAATACAACTTTAGTTGAAACTTTGCTACAATTTTGTTGGTTTTAGGAATGTAGAGCAATCTTAAAATCATCATTATTTTATACTTGAGCTAATGTTGTATTTGTATTTTGGTGAAACTTACCGAATGGGGATTTTTCAGATCATGTTACTTATTGATAATCATTAAAAATATATTTTTCAGGGGTAGAAATTAAAATGTACTTAATAAACATAACAATAATAATAACATCAGCTAAGATAACTTGAGTTGTGCTATGGGAATTGCTTTTGTAACAATGCATAATAGGAAAGAAGAGAAGTCAAAGGTAGAGTTTTACCTTTGCATTAATTGATTGGTTACTTTTTATTGAATTGTTAAAAATCTATGAATTGTCTTTTAAGACAATGGTATTCGTAGTATTCAAGTGGTTGATTATGATTGTTTCCAACACAATGAACATGCTTTTGTATATAAAAATAGTAAGGAATTAGGAAACAAGTAGCAAGGTAGATTATTATATCTATTCGTGATTCCTATATTACTTTTCTATATGTTAAAGATTTTTTTTTCAAATTTTATATCTTTCTTTAACCCCCGACGCAAAAAAGGGGTGTTCATAAGTTTAACGCGTGTGCATTATAGCTCCCAATCGGATGGACCAATTCGGACGCAGTTCTTTTTAAAAGAAAGCTTATTTAATCGGTAAGGTTTCATGGAAATCGGTTGGGCCGTTTAAAAGATATCAGCTCTGAAAGAAAGGGTCGGCATTATATTTGGGGTTTTTATCTATGAAAAAGTTATGATCTGTATCTTTGATCCGTTGTCTTCACGACACGAAATTGAGGACATTTCGCACGTTAAATCCAACAGTGACACTATTCAAAAAAGGAATTCATATTAAAGTTAATTATTTTTAACTGTAATAACGTCACTATTTAAATAGAGAGAATAGAGAGTTCTTTTCTTTCTTTAATGTCACTGTTGGATTTAAAATACGATTTGTCAAAATGACTTTTTACTTTAGTTAACCGACGCAAGATTCTCTTTTGAACTAACGAAAGACGTGGGTCTTAAAAACAGCAACTCTATTGAATCTGTACCTACATCGGCATCTTAAGTTCAAAACTCTACATTCACGTCAATAAAATCCAACGACACAATTCCATCAACATAGCACGTGTCTATGACCAAACAATGACTTCCGTTTCCTTTGCGGTGCGATTCAAAGTAACACAACGCGCAAGCTGAAATAGACTTTAAACGTACGAAGTCCAATTGAATCGAAATTCAAATCAATAGTAGTCCAAATTCAGTACCAGGCTTTCTTATTTCAATGGAAAATGGACACGATAATGGGTTCTTGGTTCTGAAGCGTTTGAATAGAGTCTATGTTGGTGATCGTAAGATGCATATTGTAAGCTGCCAGTATCAATGTTACAGTATCATACAAAGTATAGTGAACCTTATTAGAGTCGTATAAGGTTGTTTCCTGTTTTGAGGAGAAGCCACGTGCGTGCACATACCGAATCGAGATTGGAATACAAAACGTAGGTTTACGTCCACGTTACGGGTTTGCGTTTGGTTGTGGAACGCGCGAAGATGTTTTTATTCCGCGTTTCCGGTGTTCAAAATTAGGGTTGCGACTTATTTTTGTTAATAAAAATAAATCGAAAAAGGGTGTCTTTTACCAATCGAGGAAAGACAAAAGCTTTGACCAGATTATTGTTCTCAATTAATTTTCATGATTTTTATTTAATTTTTCGCTTTGTGAACGTCTACTTAGTTGATTCAAGGGATGCTTTATCTCTATATATATAAAAGGCTAAACTGACTGACTGACATATCAACGCACAGCCGAAACTACTGTACCTAGAAACTTGAAATTTGGTACATGGGTTCCTTTCATGATGTAAGTGAGCACTAAGAAAGGATTTTCCGAAAATCGACCCCCAACGGGAAGAAATGGGGGGGAGTAGCGGGAAACTAATTCTACGCGTACGAAGTCGCGGGCGTCCTCTAGTAAATGAATAAAATAAAAATAAAAAGTTGTGTGGTAAATCTTAATCAAAGTATTTTAGTGAATGTTAAAATTTAGGTATAAAATTGAAGATGATCGATGGCTTAGAATAATGACAGAAAGAAAAAAAAGAAAAAATGTTTGTTCAGTACACTCATAAATAAAACAACATACTGAAAAAAAGGTAAAAAGGCGAGTGCGTTGAAAAAGAAACCATTTGAGTAATGATCATTTGTTTCAGACATTGCATAAAAAAAACTCGCGTTAAAGCGTAGTAATGGCACATTTTCATTACTTAATAGCTTTTGTATTACAGTTATTAGATCACGTAACACCAAGGTCACCTACGACTTCAGTGAGAACAAAAACACGTGTTTATATCATACTATTAATTACTTTTTCATGTTCAAAATAAAAACAAAGTTTTATAAAATAAAAATCTTTATGAATAAGTACTTAAAATACAATGTTGTTTACAATATAAAAATGTCATGGGTTGTAAGGATTATAACAGCAACAGTAAAACAAATGAGAAACACAGTTGTATCGACTAGTGATGAACTGAGGACATCGATTGTAGAATGAACTACGTTACTAAAAATAATCGATGTAAAACAAACAACAATTTTGACATTATTTCACCGTATTTGAGTATGCTAGACAGTTGGGAAGACTGAACATTTTGTTTGTTGATTTTCTTAGCAATAAGAACAAATGATTAATTTTATTTAATGCTTCATGGAGCAACGCTTTAATCAACAATGACAATGGGGCTTACATCGATTCCCATGAATACATTTCATTCATATCTTAAACAGATATTATTGTTTTCGATGTTTTTTAGAACTCTATATCTCGTGTTGAAGACGCCGAAATGGTTCCTACTTGATAAGATAAAAGAGATAATACGATTAAAGACTGTTCCTTTGTTCTTTGTAACCAATACTCAAGATTAACAGCTACCTACTTAAGATAAGATAAAACGACTCACGCCGCTCTCATTATTTGCCAAAAACACCTACTTAAAGGCAAATGACTTCAGTGGCTGGGTATTTTAGGATATTTGGATCAATGTTCTGAAATAAACGTACCGTATTTTAATGAGGTGAAATGCACTGTAAAATTACGTTTTATTTATGTAAAAAATCGCACATATTAATTCATTTTCAATATTTCTAAAAACATATATTTAAATTCTAAGTGTGAAAAGCCTTTTTGCGATGGAAATTATCTTGTATCTTTAATGTTAGGTACATTGACTAAAAAGAAATAAAATATCGATAGCATTTTTTATCCCCAGAGTTACGTCACTAGCATTTAGTCCCATACGGAGCCACGATGAGGTCGATGTTACGCTTCATTGGGCTGCGTGTGTTCCTATGAGACCTAGGGTTGATACGGTGTCAATACTGTCAATGTACAGTCGAGTTTATAAATATGTGTACACTTTAGTACCATGTCTATTTAATGTCATGTTCAAACTACCATATATGAATTATCAGAGCGATTAAAGTGACAAGGTACTAAAGTGTATACATATTTGAGTCTCGACTGTACAAACCAAATGGTGAATGTTGTTTTAAAGATAAACATCTCATCAATTGACCTAGTTCCAAACTAAGCTGTGGGTGTTTACTATGGGTACTAGACAATAGTAAACATAATAGGTGCTCATTAGAGATATACATGCCTAAATACTTAGAAAACATCCAAGACTCAGAAACGAATACTCGCGCTCATCACACATATATTTTCCATTACGGGTAGTAGAACCAGGGACTAGCTTTGCAGACAAGGCCTATACCAAACCAACGAGCGCTACGTACATATATGAAATGCGTTTTCGACACATTGCATAGTTGTTATTTATATTGATTTTATTGGTAAGTTAAAAAAATCAACAAAAGCCGTACAAAAATAATGATTTTTACCGTCTCAGAAATTTTATTGAAATGTGTACAGCAAAAACCCAAATAAACATGTAACACTCCTTCTTTTTTCAACAATTCTGGTCAGTGCCAGCCCTGACTTCCTCCGCAGTTCACAGCATCCGCCCGCGCTTTATTTGCATCGGCTGTTTATTGCCAACTGTTTAACATTTCATTGCTACCGCTCACTCTTGATGCACTATTAAAGTAATTCGAATAATGCTTTAAGGTACTGCTCTATGGGCCGGTTATCTGGTGAGGGTCTATACAAAATATCCATGCAGGCAAAACAGAATCGTGCGTCCTAACTTTTTTCATTTTCCCGATATAAGTTCTAACGGAAAAACTTATAAAATTTCCTTTCCTTTTTGTCATTTAAAAGACAAAGATTTAAAAAACTGTCAGATGTCTTCGTTCAGTATTATCTTGAGAGTTAAAAATAGCTTGTGAACAAAAAATATGCCCACTTTAACTTTACTACACAAGACGTTTAAAAACTGACTGGGCGTTATCACATCACATAGCAGCCATTTAAAGCAACTTGTAAAGGACCTGTGTAACAAGTTTATAATCCATTCCAACCAGCCAGTCTTAATACCGCTAACCCTATAAAAAGGAGGCTTGAAATTCAAAAATAGAACTAAAACTTAACGAGATTGCATTGTCGTTAAAAAAGATCCCGGGGAACGGGAACTGGGTCAGGCCACGTCACTGGCAACCTCGGCAAATGGCTTTTCCGATTGCACCGGGCCGTTCCATTTTCAAAGTATTAGGGTTGACCAGCGAAATGCATTAGAAGAGTACGTCATACTCCGTAGTTGTGTGAATCATTATATTTACACATGATGCAATCAAGTGTATCTATAATTTACGGGTTAGTCAGTTTGATGTCATATCTGCTTTTGATATAAATAATTAGCACTTACTTATATTTATTTTAAAACACGTTTGTAGTTTTATTACTCATGTTATTTGCATAAAAACGCGATGACTACTTTGTGGATTGAGGAGTATTTTGTTTAAATAAGTAATACCGCTAACACTTAATAATTATTATTAAATTATCTAGACCAGGATTTTACAATGATACCAATACCTTTTTAAAAACACGATTTGCTTGTAACTTTTGACAACCCTAGTCTGTCACTTCCTTTGTACTTCGATTTTTAGTTTTCAAAATCGGAACACCGTTTCCTATGTTGCCAGTGCTCAAGCACTTTTCAATATAGAAGTTATAAAGTCTAACCGGCTAGTAACTGCGTTCGTTTTATTGAAAAATATTTTTAATTCTGTCGAAAGTGTTAAAACCATAAAAACCAAATAAATATAAATAGGGTTCTTTTTTTGAATATTTATTTTTACTTCTTATTTCATAAACAAAAGTAGAAACTGGTTACGCATTACATCCTAGACTTATAAAAAGTTCAATGATTAGATACCTGCTAATAATAGCTGCCATATAGAGCTACAACTAACTAGCTAGATGCCATTTAAAGAGAAAAAACATCCGATTTCCATTTTTGATCACATTGTATTTGATATTCCATTTATAGTCAGCAATCCAATGTCGTACTGATGATTCACCGTACCGAAGATAATGAATCAAAACTAGGTATATTGCATCACTGACATTGGCTTCTCACCTGTTGATAGACTAATTGACATTGACATTGGTTTTTTTTGAGCAATTAGAACACAAGTCTGTCAAAATGTGAGCTGAAGAAACCCGATGGTCTAACCACATGTTTGATGTTTTATGTACCGTCTCAGGCAGTTAGATGTAAGTTGCTCGTCATAAATGTATTATTCCACAAAATGTATTAATAAGATCGACTCTTCTGTCTAAGATCGGCTTTATCTAATAAAGTTGACTATCCTAATATTAATACTTCGAATAAAAATGTATCTGTTATAGCACTTATAGCTCAAGAAAAAACAAAAGAAATTCTAATATTAAAATAATATCGCGATAAACAGAATGAAGAAAAACAACCGAGATACTCAATAAACTAAGGTAATAAGTCCAAATGACAAAAAAATAAAAACCAACCTTATTCCGTTAGGTAAAGATTTACATTAGAATACAACGATAAAGACTTAAGGTGTTTTGAAACTGCGGTGTCTTGTTGATCTTGTTACGTATAGCGAATTCTAAGTGGCATCTCCATTCGCTTTTGGGAGAAATGCCAAATGAAATTACGACATGAACACCTAAAGAGAGATAAAAAAAATGTCTGGCGGTGCGGTTCAGCTATGATGATAAAATTGTTGTTATGAATTTCAGAATTAAAAAAAATGTTATTATAAATCCATTAAATCAGCCTGTATTCACCCACTATTGGGTATTGCTTCTTTCTTATCACGCCACTCTCCTCGGTCCTGCACTAAACGCATTCATTGTCTTCCCACCATTTTACAGATGTCGCCCACGTCCAGGTGGGGTGGTCTACCCACGAATTTTTTTGGATTCCTTGGCCACCATACGATAACCAGCTTCGTTCATCAACCATCATTTGTATACGACTTAACAATACTGTTCATTATCCACTCTCTCCCGGTTAATCTATGTTGTTTTGAAATCTGTAAATACAGTTTTTCTTTTTTCAAAATTGAGACCCTGGTTTTAAAGAACGATTACCCTGACTCTTACAGTTTTCGAAGTCCCCATTTTTGATCATCCTGTATGTAAGTGGTATTTGGAACCAAATAAAAAAAAAATGTTCTCATTTTTCTCCAGAAAAAGAACAACGGGACATTCTTTTTATACTAACAGGGTGTTGTTTCCTAGACTATTTTTCTCGAATGAAATGTGTACATCAAAGTATGCCAAATGTATGCCAAACGCAAGTGAGTAACGCGTCCCGAGTCAAACAACGCAGAAGAATGTCAATGTCCGTTAGAACTATTTTAGACGTGCAACATAACAACACATACTGACATAGATCGTGCTTCTTAAGAGTTCAATTCCGATCATTCACTTACTGCCGCACTCAGAGACGTCAATTAAATGTAATGCTTGATTAAAGTAGCTGCTGTCACTTTCTTTGCTATAGCAATAGAATAGGACAACACGTCACTAAACAAGCGTTAAATTTAATTAATGTCTCTGAGTGCGGCAGTTAACTGTGTTACCTGATCAGTGATCACAGCTATGTGATACCTGTCATAATCTACTGAGATGTTAGCTACGTTAAATACAATACTTTTATCCTTAACATAATCTTCCCATTCAATAGGTACAGGGGGCGTAGAAAAATGCAAAACACTAACGTTAGCAATTTTTGAAAACTAACAATGTAGAGGATTGACGTAAGCTGCAAATCCGTCTCGTTGCCCGCTTATGTCAAATTCGATAGGTTACAGGTTACAGTGTTACGCATCTTGCCTACACCTACACATTTTCTCAATCCCTTTTACTTAAACTTTGATCTTTACTTTTCTCCAGCTAACCCGCATTCAAAGAAATTGCTCCATCCGTCTTCATTCCGGACGTCGTCCGACCCGGAGTCGATCCCGGAGGCGTCATTCCGGACCGCAATATGTATGCCTTCAATAACATAAGCCTGTCCCTAATAAATCGTATGAACCGTCTTGAGGCGGGTAGTGTGAAGGAAAAGGGATGCGGAAAGGTAAGAATTTTATGAAATGAGCAAACATTGGAATTCGACATTCTATGCTTAAAAATTTAAATTTCACGTCCGGCATTAAATAGACGTCCAATCCAAGTGTCCTAACAGATTCGTACGACGAAAAGTAACATAATCTGCATATTATCCAAAAACCCGTAGAGATTTTGACGTTTAATTGAGTTTTGTTATATTGCAAATTGCGATAGGTATAGTTAATCTCGATGGAAATCAACGCGTCAATGCATCCGGTACAGTGGCTCTATCCTAAACGATAAAACAAATGGTTTTTAACTTGGCCGCCATTACTGTCAAGTAAAAAAGAGCTATCGTAACGTCTATAATACGATAACATGTCAAAAGCATTATAGTTTCTCTGAGTAGAATAGAGTCCCAGCACTGTGTTTGTGAGAGCAAACAATCTTCGTAAATGTACAACAAAACTGGAGCAACTTCTCTATTCAATTCCCAACTTCGAGTGTCCGAAACCACATGGGCCGAATGAATTTATTATGAGCGTCCCGAAATGGACACGAAAGCAGAAATTCCCGCCACCTTCCCGTCGCTATCAATTCTGAAAACATGATAAAATATGGCTCTGTCTGTGTTGCCTATTTTTCTTGAAAGAAATGTATGAATCGAGTGTTTTGAAAATCTATTTCTATTCATCTTAGATTATCACTCGCTAGACCATATAAATTTCAAACGGATAAGTTCATCTTAATGACTAAATAAAAACAATTTAAAAAATATATTTAACGTTATAAGATTGTTCAACATTTTTGTGCTCCTCACCGCTGCCAGTGTGGCAGGTGTGGTCACCATGGTTTATGCTGTACTGTGTCTAGCCTTAATGATGTCATCCGTCGGGCTTGAACCACCGCCAATTGTGTGGCTATTTTGGAACCAAATAGTCTCATGCGCGACGATGGTAAAATACCTGATGGGATGACTCTTGGTCCGTGGAAGTTGGGCCGGCCGTTAGTTTGGGATGCCACTTGCGTGGACACCCTTGCGCCGTCACACCTTCCCGGAACAAGTACTAAAAATAATTTAAAATTGATCACTTTTAATGCTGTCCTCCTTTTCAGGCTAAGAATAAATGTCTGAAAGCATGTGACACCCCTAACGTCTTGCTTACTATTTGATCCCCAAGGGGAACAGATGCTAGTCTCAGCATACCATTAGGTACTAAATAGATGTGGCCTGACATCTACAACCAGTAGACGATTCACAACTTTATCCCTTCATTGAGGACATCAGGTTTTAACGTGGCTTCTAACTAAAGTTGTATGGTAAAGACCCAGTTTCCTACTTTTACCAACCAACCATGACCCTTTTTAACATACCATAGAGCCGTTAATGGCACGACCTTTGCCTTGATAAGGGACCATTCAAGGCCCAAAGGCGCGTCGCTCATATGAAATAGACCATTATATTACGGACAATTGGTATTCAATTGTTTATTCGTCCCGATTCTGCGAGTAGGTCTGCACCAATATGGCACAATGGACCCACTGGAGCGCGTCTATTGTAGATTTAGCTGTTTTATATTTTGAGAGCGTCTGTACTTGTACGTCCGTTAGAGTATAGAGAGGTCCTTTACTGTTTTGGGCTGCAAGGTTCCTAATGAAGAATGTAGACCTTTATAGTGTACCAAAGCAACTGATTTTTAGGTGCACCTGTACAGTTAGATCAACTTGCAGGAGAATAATGTCGCCTGTCGCTCAGTGCGTCTCTTTTGTTATAGACTCGGTATATTATCTAACAACAAACACGTCGCTGAAAAGTTGTGTTAGGTGACCTGGTGTTATTATGATGTCGCTTTACAGTGCCATGTAACTCTCTTTTCTTCTCTCTCTTCTAAACTATTAATCCCTTGCAGTAATGAACAGCTTTCTTTATTTTGTTTCCATTTCGCTCTGTCCTGGGCATGCAGTCTTATAAATTGTGCCTATCTCTATCTGTCTTCATTAACAGTAATAAATTACTAATCTTCAAGTGTGAATAACTTAAATTACCACATTCCAATAAACCAATATGTTGCTAATGAATCCATTTTATAATGAGATGTCATTGAAGTAATTATACGTCATTAAAAACGACTACTGTGTTAATTTAGTTGTTGAAATAAAATGGATTGTTATTTTGGTAGCGATGACAATTCTGCGTTATCAACGCAACTTCTAATTAGTATTTATCAACAAAAATCAAGATAATTATTAATAGATCTTAAAAAGTATATCAGTCTTCGAGTTAACATTATCATGTTTCTTGAATCAATGTGCATTTGTTACAGTTTGTATTAGTAGCCAAATAGATATTTTCATTATTTTAAAATTTAAATACATACATACATACATACATTAAATCACGTCTGTTTCCCAGAGGGGTAGGCAGAGACCACTTCTTTCCACCTGCTACGATCTTGACAAATCTCTTTCGCTTCTTCCACATTCATACATCGAGTCATGCACGCACGTCTGTTTCGGGTACTTAAAATTCGGCCCTTTTCCAGTATTTCTTCGATTTGATTCGAAAAAGTACGCCTAGGGCGGCCCCTTCCGACTCTTCCACTCACTTTAGCTCTGTATATCTCTATCAAATCTCTATCTCTGTGTATCAAATTTTAAATAAATAATTATTTTGATATAAAAATATCTATCTGCTCTAATATCTTTCCAAATTTCATTTAAAATGGTGAGTGATTTATAATATAATCACTACGCAATTATAGGATAAGTGCAAAGTATCGTTTTCATGCCAGTAGCTAGTAAAACTGAGCATTGCAGTAATGCTTAACATATTATCTCTATTATTATAGTCTCTTCTAGCCGTGAGAATCTAGTGTGACGCGTCACACGTTCCTCTTTGGTCTTTGTAAAACGAAGGATCCTTCACATTTTACGAGTATTTGATATGATCTATGATATTTTCAAAGACAGTAATTCAAATTTGACTTTTTATGCACCAGTATTGCCAATTAGGTCACACAATATCCAACAAAGTATTTCTTTCATTGAAATTTAAACTTTCGTAATACGAGTTAGAGATTTTAATCTAGTTTCTTGGACTTGTGCCTTGTGTATGTGTATGCAGTTTCGATGTGGTATTTTGGGCGGTCGCCAGCGGTCAAGGTAGGACTTTTGAATCTAATGCAAAAGGAAATGCATTTGGCAAAAAAACTAGGCAAATAAGATAATGAAACCTACTGTTATCACTGTATTTTACGAAGAAAAAAAACTCATTGTCACTAACTTACCTATACGCTACTTTTTATAAACTTTGACAAGCAAAAATGTAACCTTCAAATTAATGTAAACTTCAAAGTAAAGTTTTAAATGACTTGTATTTTCTACACAAACCAATTTAATTTCAATTTAAAATTACATCTCACTTGATGAACGCTGCGAACTCAATATTTTCAGTTCATCGTTTTTTTGTCAACCAAATGCCATCAGTCTGAAGTCATTTTTAAAAATAAATTCGAAACAATTGCGTGTGAATTTGTGACTGCAGTTAAAATTTAGAACGTTTCAAACCGTTTTTTAAGCTTCTGTCTGAAACTATTTAACATTTTGGCACTATTTTATCCTTTTAAATGCAAATACCAAGGCGGCTCTCTTTTTAAATGTACCTTATGAGTAACCAGAAAGTGTCGAAAATGCTCTAATTGTTTAATGGTACATGTGCCTTTTGAACTTTGAACACTTTTTGTGCATTTTGTATTCGGCCAGTGTTTTAGCGACTGTTTCAATTTGAATCACAAAGTACCGTGATTTATTCTCGTCGTTTGATTTTATAGTTTTAGTTCACTCGAAAATACGCGGCACGAGTTTTTATTGTGTCAAAGAGAAGGCAAATGAGCAGATAAACCACCTGGAATACGTTTTATAAAGCTACAAGTAACAATTTTACAGGTCTAAACTGGCAACACTGCTCAAATGGCTGGTCGTCATTGGTCGAGGTTGTGTCAAATGGAAACGTGTGACCTGTAAATTGTAATTTGTAGCTTTATAAAACAGGCCACTGATAGTAATTGGATTCTGAGACCCGTAGAAATTTGCAATCCCAAGACTACAATCTTAAGACTGCAATCCTAAGACTGCAAATGCGTTGCCAACTCAGAGGACTGAGATGGTAGGTAAGTCTTTATCCTTTTTTCACCAGTTAATACTGTAACTGTAACTGAACAGTATTTTTAAAGAACAGAGAAAGATATAGAGGGAGGTTACGATAATAGTTTTTTTTACTTTATTCTAAGTTCGATTATGAACTGAAGTATGAAGTAATCTCGTTTCTGCTTGACTTGAACTACACGTTACTTAAGAATCCGGACATGACAGGTGTAACCGATACCTTGATGCTAGACGCTGGAAACTAGCTCTTATGCCTTGGTGATAAGTGGGTTAAAAGATAGATTGGTAATAGAAATATAGTTTTATGCTATTTTATACGACAGATCAATGGGGTTAACTGATGAAGAACTTGTTTATCCTTATATCCTTATTTAATTAAAAATTAAATAAGGATATAATTAAAAATTCAGAATATTAATGCATGCTTATTTAAGTCACAAACTTGCTAAAATGTACAGCTGTAGTTATGAGTTTGACAGTACCAATTGCTATTTATACTATGCCTTATAATAAATTACCGTTTTTGCAATTGTGTCCCTCTGTCTGTCTTTAAGTTTGTCTCGAATAGGCTCCAAAACGGCTCAATAAGGAAATCAGGGATTAAAACAGTAATTTAAACTGTCGAGTATGTTTCTTTCCAGTTTTTTTTTGTGGAAATCTTTGTAGAGTTATTACTGCCATACCGAACGAACCAACTGCGGGTCGCTAGGTTATATAAAAGAAGAAACTCAAAAAACTGACTGGCCACCGCTCAACGCACTGCCGAAACCGCTGGACGTAGGGACTTGAAATTTGAAGGAAATATTCCTTGGATATCCTAGGGGTGTAACTATTTTTTTGGAAAGTCATCCAGAGGGGGTCCAAAAAGGGGAAGCACTTATATTCAGTCGCGGGCGTCTTCTAGTTTATTACATTATCAGGAATGAGTAACAAGGATAACATGAACATTACGAACACGGGCTCATAATAGATGACTTTCTTGAAGGTACTAACATGTGTTATGTCAAATATTAATGACATTTTACACGCATTTTTTTATCATTTCACGTACACGATAACTACATTTATTTTATTGTTGTCTATCAATTTTTATGAATCATTAAAAATTATAATTAAGAGATAAAATACAGACGTATCATTAATTACAGTGTTTATTATCTAGACCGTCATTTCCAATCATAACGAAAACAATAAAAAGTATGTGAATTTTACACTAAATCCACATTTAAAAACTAAACGCGATCGACAACAAATTGGCATCAAAAACTAAACGCACGACCTGTCAAGTTAATTTTTAAATTGACACCGTATTTCAAAAAACGAACACAAGAAACCTAATTAGCTATTAACTATGACCAGTATAAGGAGACCTATTGGAAGAGACAGCACTTTTTAAGCTGCTTTAGAGCCACAGCTCAGGTTATAACGGCGTTATTTAACGTTATATGTGACATTTAGGTTGGCACGCGCCTGCCAGGTGCAAGTTTAATTGCTTAGAGGTTAGGGTCGTTGTAGGCGGTTAGAATATTTTTTATCGGTGGCCAGTGTGGCGGTTTTTGTTTTTAAATATGGAATAAAAAACAATTTGCGATCGCTTCGGAACAGCGTACAAAGGTTATCAAGGCCAAATCGAATCGTTTAAAAGCGTGTATAGTTATGTTAAATTGATTATTATGTAAATTGAATGGCGCATTCCAAATATACGATTAAACCTAAGATTACGGATTAGTTGGAATCTAACAAAAAAGACGAAACTTTGTACTTACTAAAATAAAGACCTAAAGATAAGAGACTTTCAGACTTGTTTAGAAGTTTTATAACTACTTGTAAAAAATCGAATTTATTATGAGTGCTTGGAGAGGTACTCAGGATAGGATGGCAGAGAAAACTTTTATCGACTTCAGCACCTGATAATTCTAAAGTGCAAAAGGCATGCAAAAGGTCTTAAAAGTTACAAGTTGCAGTTACCAACTTTTTAGATGACTACCTAATATTATAAATGCGAAAGCGTGCGTGCGTGCGTGCGTGCGTGCGTGCGTTCGTGCGTGCGTGCGTGTGTGTGTGCGTGTGTGTGTTTGTTAGTTTGTTACTCCATCACGCTGCAACGGCTGAACGGATTTGGATGACATTTGAAATAGAGATACCGAAAAATTTGAAAGTAAGTATATATAAAAAGAAGATATGTAGGATTTTGGATCACTACCTATTTTAGCATAATGACCTCTTAATAAACAAGGCTAAGGAGGCAGATACTTTGCCTAACGTGACTTTACCAGTTACTTCGTCAACGAATTTACAAGTGAGTTTTTAAGATAAAATCCACCCTTGAACTCAATATAGATCTTTGGCCGCTGTAAGCGTTTCACCTCAGAACCCAGTGGCATGCAATGATCTATATCGCTGAGGTCATTCCCCGTCTGCCCTTTATCGATTAGCCGTATCACCTTGATCGGTTAATTGATTAACTTCAATTAAGTGTCACACCTTTCAATTAAAAGTGACTTTCTTTCTTTCTTTCTAGAATTGTGCTTCAAACAAACAACATCTACTTTAAAAATGCATAAAGTAGATGTTGTTTGTTTGAAGCACAATTCTAGAAAGAAAGAAAGTTAGAAAATGCAAAAAAAAATGCCTAAATGGAATTAACATGTCCCATTAGGGCAACTTTTGTCACGTTCCAATTCACCAAGGTAAAAAATTACAGCAAGTGACTTAAGCCGATATTAAATTAGGTTATTAACGTATGTGCAACCGGGCATTAGAGATGTACATACCTAGTAACGTAAAAAAAACATGTTTTTGTTAAAAAGAGGTGTAAGGTGCATTGTTGCTTTATTATTAACATAACGATACTTCTCTGTTCTCTAGGTCACATGTGCCTCTTTGTTTATATTTCACGCTCGGATGTGAACCGATTCCCATGGGAAGCAGTCTTTCATAAATTCATAACATATTGCCCGTTAATTATGAAAGAAAAGCACATAATTACTTAGTTCTAGTATTTAACCTTATTCATTTTTATAGGTCAAGCTAAAACATTTTTAACAAAGCCGCTTAGGGTCCGTTCATACAGACCGGAGGGCTTATTGTCTAACGCACTCGAAATCACGATCGTTTTCATTTTGAAAATCGAAGGCTTGTCTGCATACAAAATGAAAACAATTGCTCCATTTTGAAGCCGATGGCGATTGCGAGTGCGTTAGACAATAGTGACACCGGACGGACAAGGTCCTACCACCACTTAAGCTTAAATAAGGATGTACCTTAGGTACTCATTACGTAAGGTGCATTTTCCTCCTTATTTAATTCATTACTTATGAGGTTTAGTATAATGTGTTAGTTGAGCTGTGACACAGACTGATACATAGATAAACACGTTAAGTTCATAACCCCTCTGTTTGTTTTAGGGATTCAAAATGGATTAAAACTATTAAAACTCTTTATAGCGACAAATTATTCGGTTTTTAAATTTAAAAATATACGTCTGTCACGTTGACGTTCCAAATTTGAATTCTTTACATTTTCATGTGCCATTGACGTAATTAATCAGAAAGGAATGAACAGGTGAAAACAAAGTAAAGGAAGCAAAAACGCCTTAGCAGTTACGTGATATTACGTTGAGATTTTCGTGCAATGAATAATGCAGCCGATTTCTAGCAGGCAATAATGTCGCTGATGACAAAATCACAGATTTTCTCTTTGAGCTTGGTGATTATAGCGGGACAAAGTTGTATTTGCGGATGATAGTGGCGCTGCTGTCTAATATTTATTTAGGAGTTGGTTTGTGAAGAAGATAATTTTACATTTGTCCACTTGTTATGATAAGTTGGTCGTTGCAAAGTGTCATTGCTTGGTGATTAGAACGCGCGGTCTGGTTTTTCAAATATGGATTACAGAAGTGAGGTTAGAATATATTTGTTGACGCCTTTCTGTAATGAGTTGTCATTCAAGCTCAATCAGCTGTCGTTAACTTTTTTGTGGGCTACAGCTTCTACGTACCTTTGAGGTACGATTTGACGTAAACGATTAGCACTACAACGATGACTTGGGAAACAATTTTTTGACTCATCTTAAAAAAACACGGCGTAATATAAATTTATTTACGTGCGCAGTTACACTAAAACTCCAGGTTAAAAATAAAAAAAACACCTTGAACTTTTAAAGCAACATTTGCATAGTCGAAGAGATGTCGTGCAAAAACGTAGTTTAAATAGTCAAAGAGTCACGTAACCCGTTTGAGCTCTTGGGCAAAAACCGTCATTACAAAATGATTTCCACGACCGCGAACAATAGCTCATAATCATTATAATCACGCCCATTCAAGCTCTGAATGACTTGGCTTGATGACGCGACGTTACAAGCAAATAGATAAAACAATAATATGGTTTGTGTTCACAGGTGGGTTGGTGGCTTATTGATTATGTTACAAGTACAATTATTAAGATCAGTCTATGGTATACTAGTTTTATGAGCAAATTGATCCATATTTTATTAATTAAAGAAACAGTACAGAAATTGTCACTAGAAGATCATTATTAATATGAAGTTTGACTTCTTACAACGTTTGATAATGTAATAGGTACCATAAAAAAATATCAAGGAATCCTCTCTACATTATTTTAGTTAGAACTTTTGGAATTGCTTACGTCAGATTACGTTTTAAATTGCAAATATGCCCTAAAGAGTGGTGTATTTTTTCCAGACTCTACATCCATGGTCAAATAACTCTCATGAAAATATCATGATCACGAGTACGAAAAATGATTATTTATTTTCGTCTTAGTTTTTAAGAAGTGAATAAAATAGAAGTCTACTGGTAGACCCCAAACTAAAACCCCCCAAAGTATGGTCAATCATGCGCTGCCCTAACCCCTAGAAAATATTAAAATGTTCCTTAACTAAAATAATAAATATCGTGGCTTAAGTAACTTAATACATTAAGTTCGTGCTTAAACTTAAGTAATTATGATTTTAAAGTTACGGGAACCGGCGGTAGGTTGGTTTAGTATTCCGCTCGCTACTTCCCGGACACGGGGGCTATTATTATATCCATAACTTATTAGTTTAAAACGTATTTGTAACTGTGTTTTTTTTTCTATACTTAATATAATAATCTAAAACGAAGTCTTTCCGTAAATTGAAGCAAAATTGATAAAACGTACCTAGATTAATAAAAGAATACTAATTGTACTATAAACTATAATTTCTGAAATGTATAAAAATAAAACAAAATTTCAGATTTTTATCGCGCGTTATTATTCTAATTTTAGTCTCAAACCTTTCAGGTCTTATTTCATGTACTTTACAGCCTATCCGTAACAATTAGTCCTGAAAAGAGCTCGAAAATTCGGGATTTAAGAAAAATCAGAAAATTCCTTTCATTTACACGTACTTAGTTTATATCAAGCGTGAAATAAAAAGTCAGGTAAATATATTTAACTGTAACTTTTTTAAATTGCGAAAGTCTAGAATTCCAATTATAAACGTATTGAAAAAAAATAAAAATGCGGTACACTACCACTCACCAGACTTCCGTTTCTCGCTCACAAGCACCAGAGACTTGGTCCTCTTCACCCTTAACGACCTCCGTCTAATGGACCTCATCAACGCCTCAGGCATCCGGGAGAACCTGGGCGAGTCCACCCTCTTTTCAGGCATAAAAAAATTCTTTACAGCCAGCATTTTTACTTTTTTCTAAAACCACATCGCACAATTCGGACCTTAGAATTCAAAATTTCAGAATTCAAATTTCGAGTTCCAATTTGTTTTCACACTCCCATGCTTTCCAGTTTCGAGTCAACTATTCCGTATTGACTGAAATGAACAACTTTTATTAAATCCACTTCCTATTGTTTATTAACGCACTATTGTTTTTTTTTAATCACTATTCTGTACACAGTTGCACTATCCTGTGGCCATATTTGGTTCGAGAATGTTCGACGGGGCGTACGTCCGTTCGCGAGCGAGCCTCGATTCGTACTGGCTGTAGTACCCATAGCGGCGCGGAGGGGTGCCCTTGATAGTGCTTGCAAATTACCTATCTATGTTATCAGCCTTACGTTATGAATTAAGATGACAAATGCATTTTCATCAGGTGTTCGGACGCTGTATAGAACGTGGACTTGTTTCGATGGCAATTATGGCTTTTAAATAAACAAATAAATATATTAGTAAAAACGTCATGACAGAAATGTATTACCGATATAAATCTGCAGTTAAACGGTAATGTTATATTCTAATTTTAAATCTTTTTCGAATTTCTGAAGTGTTCGAAATTTTCCTTTCTACCATCGGTCGCGGCTCTCGCAAAAACCTTGCTCTATGTAGAGTTACAGTTGAGTAAACATTTACTTATCGCTGTAATGCAGCGATAACATTTATGCCGATTTCTAATAAAGTTCTCAATTTCTTGTGTTTTTCTTGTTTCGTCATAAAAAACCCTGAAAACGTCTGACGACACGTTTTTTGCCCACAAGAAAGAAAACGGTTTTCGACTCGAACGTGCCCGTTGGTAGTCCCGTTACCAAAAAAGACGAAGTGAAAAGTAAGTATCAAACGGTCTTTAAAATTGATATCTTTAACATGTAGTAGTACATACAGGAAATGACAAAGTCCCAAACTAAATTATTAAACAAATAATATTTTTATTGCTGCCTATTTTTCGGGTTTATGAGAGCACAAAAACATAATAAAAATAAAAATAAAAATATTACCAAATATCACGACATGCGCCTCATTATTTATAAGAAAAAAGTACAAACAAAACTTCAATTGCATGAGTAAGTAACATTGTTTCACGGGTCTGGAATATTTCAATTAACAAGATCGTTATTTTACAGAAAACACGTTCATAAAAAAAACACCATTGGGCCTTTCAACACTGGCCGTTAATAATTTGACGGATTATCTGGCGACAACGTCATTAGTGAATAAAATATAACTTCTTACGTCACTGTTGTCGGAAAAGTTCGTTTTCGTGGTCTTTAACCCAAATGTAAATATTGTTACTGGCCGTTCAGAAAGCGTTCATCTAAATTAAAGTTCCATGATTCCAGACGTTCTTTTTATAAACTGTCTTTTATTTTTATCAAGTCAATGACTTTTTGAATTAGGAACATCTTTATATTTAACGAGTGACAGTTACTTCCAATAAATTAATATGTGTGTCTTTTTTACTCTATGTATAATCAATGTAATCATCCGGATTGACGTAGTTTTTCGCACAAAGATAGAAGGATAATCGAATAATTATACTTTTCCCGGAAAAATTAAGCATATTCGTCACCACTATGCGATCTAGTCGAGAAAAAAGTGCTCTGTGCATATTTATTTTACACTAACAATACGAGTAAATAGTTTTATATAGGTAATGCGCTAATAATGTACTACCAAATCCAAATTTCGGGCAATGCAACGTGGAGAGCATTACTGCAGGATTAGCCAGCAAATAATATTATGATGGCACTACAATATTTTCGAGAATAAAACCACCACAAGCCGCAGTGTTTGGGGAAAAATTCAAAAATGTTGCCAATATATTCCTAACGGCCCTTTTTCATGTTAAAAATGAATTAAAACCTACTTGGACTTGCGCCTATTTCTTCGCAACCCTAAACAGCGTCACGTCGTTGAAATTATAATTTCCACGGTCTGAGATAGCGGGTATCATTAACCCCGAGATCGTATTCCTGGTTTCATATTCCATGCAGTGCTTTCAGTCAAGATGGCCGCTGTAGCGCTTTACGCTTTGAAGAATTTGAATTTGGAACACGACATTTTGTGTACCATGGATATACTACTGAAGAGGGCTTATCGTTTAATTCTGTCGAGCTGGCAACTGGCAACGAAAAAGTCGAAATAATCTAATACATATTTCTTATTCAAATTAATGTAAACTGTACTTATTTTAAGTTAAGCTAATTCTATTAGCTGAAACGTTATACGCTTATTACTGGATATAGTAAAAATAATTAAAATAACTATAAATTCGTGGGGGTTTTGCGATTTAAAAACTAAACTAAAAACACTGTGATAAATATTTTAATTACGTAATTAAAACATTTATCAATTAATTTAGGAATATTTGAAATAACCCCTCAAATTAGGGTAGGATTAAAAGCTGGTCGGTTTTATTTACGAAAACACCACTAAAAAAAGATAAAAGATGTTTATTAAGTAAGTAGTCCGCACGGGCACTTTTACATCCGTTGAAAGACATACAATTTTAATAAAAAATTGATACCTTTATATTTTTCGCAACATATCGCGTGCTCGGTTTTCTTTCTAAAAGGTTTCGCTACAGTCCTTTATTTGAAACTTAATTACCAATTCTCATCTTGTAATAAAAAGCACACAAAAAATTCCAGTTATATCAAACGTATAACTTATACTTGTATAAGCGAAACTAAGGAGAGGTGATATTTTGTAACTACTCTGATACCGAAATGAAGAAAAAACCAAAATAGTGAATGTTCCTTAAATAATGAAAAAAAAAACTTATTTATTAATTATAAAATCTTTAATTATTACTCACAGTCATGCTACACATATTAATTGTTATCTGGTTCAACTATAATTACATGTGATTATTTTTTTAAAGCGCTGTTATCGCTTATTTATAGAGATAAAAGGCTCTTTAGCACTAAGAAAATAATGTAGAAGAAAATAAACTCTACTAAAATGCTGTATGACACGTGACCAAATTTATACACTGAATTATATTTGAAGATAAATCTTTGAAAATTATTTTAACCCTTATCAGATCTATATGTTGAAGTTTGTTTATTTGTTTGTTGGAACTTTCAAGGTTCAACGCGACGTGACACTTAGTACATATAGTTTATAGCTCGGAAATGGATATATTGGTATACTTTGGAAAAATTGGTCAGTTCCCGGGGAAAAGACATCAACAACTTCTATGTGGCCGAAGACGCGGGCTGAAGCTAGCAACAAATTAATAAGCTTACAAAATATTTCTCTCCTTCAAGGAAAAATACTACACACTCTTTTCTACACGTGTTTTTATCTGAATGTATGATTCAAAGCGCTGTACCCGCTTAATTTACTTACAAAATCCCCTCAAGTCGTGCGAATTCTTATCTCGGCATCATAGCACGATGTGGTTTCCATTTTATTATCAAGGCCCACTCTAAGCTGATCCCCCACTTCACCTCTAACGTCTGTGTTTCGAATTAAATCTCCATACTGAAGGATTCTCCATGGTTCATCTAAGACTGGGCAGTAATACATTACGGTTTAGTTCACATTTACCTGGGTTTTGAGATACATGCGCCTTGGTTTGTTATGTGTTGTTTGTTTTAATACTGCGACACGACAGTGCGTCTGTTTGTATGCATTGAAATAGTTAAAATATAAAATAGCGACCTGCCCTCGCTTCATTTCGGTTTATGTGAATTTTCTGTAATATCCATACATAAACCAGAATTTATTATCCAAACCGTATCAAAATTTGTTGCGTAGTAGCGGATATACAAACAGGCCTACAGACAGACGCGGAAAGCGACTCCGTTTAATACTATGACAAGGAGATTTAGAAACTGTTTTTTTTTTAATTTATTGTTTTGTTTATTAACATTTTTTTTAGATTCTAGCAGCAAGTTAAAAAAGTTTCTGTCAAATAACAATGTTTTTGAGACAAGTTCTGGTTACTGACTGTTTTTTGACTTCTAACTTAGTTTATGATAGATGAAGCAGATAACCTTACAATTTTCTCCAGGTTTACGTATATATTCTCAACAGGAGGAAATTTTAATTGATTTGCTAGATTTGAACGAAACATAACAAACAATATGAAGTAAGGAAGGATGTGATAAAAAAAAAGATAAAGTCACAGATAGTGATCTTAAAGACGCGTAGAAATTAGCAACGAAAAGACTATCTGAATCTTTAATTCTCAATAAAGAACCCAATGAGAACTAAAACTCATAATTAAGATGCCACACGCCTTTATTCAACAATAACAAAAAGGTTGTAAGCGCTTACAATTTAGTTAAACATACGCCCTTTCGACCAATTGTTACAATTTAATTACCCGTTCCATCATGGTCGTTCTGGGAATGTGGTCCGCCCACGTCTGGGACCGGTTCATCCCTGCACCTTGCCTGACAGGAGGTTGAGTTGTCTGGAGCGTCCGATTTGACGGGAAACATCGGTATAAATTAAAACTGGCCATGTTCCAGTCATTGAAAAGGGATAGAGCTATACGAGTCACGTATTTCTGTCCCTGTCACTGTTTTAACCTACCTACTAAAGATACATATAAATGAAACGGAGGCGTTGTTAAGGTATTGATTTTAGCACTGGAAGTCAAACAGGCATACAATTTGAATCTGTTTCACAATAATAACATAAGCAGCTCATTTAAAAGAATCATGGAAAATAATGCACGTAATATTGCACTACCATATAGAAACTTTACATTTTAGAATTAAAAAGTGGGGAATATGGAAATGAAATCATTAATATATTTGTAGCATTTCGTCCAGATAGCTTCCTAGGGAGTGTTAATGTTTACAGTTGCACAAGTCGAGTATTACTTAATTTTAAATAATTTTGACCAGTTTTAGTATTAATTATTTGCGTGTAAGAATGCCCTTTTGTATTGTAGTACCAGACAGTTTTAAATGAATAAATCAACTCAGTGATTTACTCGTAACAAAGCATAATAAGGATCACTTAATTACCATCAAACCTGTTACTCAGAGCCTTGTTACCACCTACACTTAAATGCAAAACGAGAATACATTATCTCGGTCTAGCCTGTTTTCGGATTATTGGACGAAAAGAGACAGAAGGTCATATTAACCTAACACAAATAACTTAGGATCCAATATAGAACCTTGTGGGACCCTGTGTAGGCAGTAGGTTCGCCTTCAAATTGAGTATTAAATTAATGATTGAAATGCACAAAATTTTGAAGTAGGCAGGTAAGTAGGAGGTTAGTTTCTACCTACCAACAAAATTATTATAGTAATTAAATAATTATTTAGTTATGTTATGATGAAACATCAAATATTGTTCTAAACTAATTGGTACGTTGGTATATAAATAAAAAAAAATGTATTATAGCGATGCAAAAGTAATACTACTTATTATTTGATTTGCTTTGAAATTCAGTACCGAATTTGTGTTAGAAAAACACAAATTTTTGAAAAATGCTGGTACAGATGCAGTGAATAATCCAACGTCATCGGTTTTGTTCGGGAAAGTTTGTATTTATCGTGCTTTCTCAGTCAGCATTATCCCCATCGATAAGCTAATTGATTTTTTTTTTGCACTTTATCTGTAATTGGGAGGGTAATAACTATCAACATAGTCATTACAGTGATTAGCCTAGCAAGTATTGTCCTTGTTTTATTGTTAATCGATCTTGGTTTAAAGTAAAATAAAAATTTATGAAAGCAATGCAAAAGTAACTTTCTGTTTTTATTTTCTAGATCAAAGATCATCATAAAACTTACCAATTGCGTATGGCTTTAACGAGGCGTTTCAAATCCTTTAATTTATATCTTGTCGTGTCGAACATTACCTGAAACACAAAAAATAATGTTAACATTACCGTCGTTTCATCTCATCACAGAGTCGTAAACTGAACAAAAGAGGTCTCAAAAGACATTTAACTACCAGATAAAAACCAGATAGCTCTTGACAAAAGATTTTACGATTCCACTGAGTCAATGCTGCTCTTGTTAACCTAAAGGGCACATCTGCAATTTAATTCCTGACTAAATTTAACTTTACTTGTACAACAATAAAGCTGAGATTTCAATAGCAAGTCTATATTGTATAGAACTTTTCTGGTATTTCGATCGTAAATTATAAGTCTGGACTTGATGGTTAGGATTTGACATTGATGTTTTTAATTTGGATGTAATGGTGTTAATATTCGATAGTTGTTAACATCTAGTTACGAGTAAGGGTGCTTTTAAATTTACAGAATGTAAACGGCTGATACCGTAATAAATTAAATACATACAATAAAATCAAGGCAATTTGATTTAATCTCTTCTTAAAGTAAGTACTCTCGTCGTCTCTTAGGGTCTTAGGACCTTTATACATAAAGGTTTATTGAATACGTTTGACCTATTGGTATAAGAATCCATATTGTCTTTTGTAAGGAATGGATAATATATTCATATAAGTAATCATTGCTCCCAATAAAAAACAACACTAGAAAGAGCCCCAATGTGGCCAATTTATTGAATGTATTGCAGTGGTTCAAAACTTCTGCTAGTATTTTATTGAGTTTAACATGGATCCCGGTTAAAGCAAATATTTTTTTGCGTTGAACACGAATATCATTTATTGGGTATTGGATGTTTTCTGTTCTTCAGTTTAACAAATGATCTAGTACCAACCTAAAGCTTGAGCGTCGGTGGCCTAGTGGCTTAGTGGCTCGACTCGGGATTGTAAGGTACCGAGTTCGATCCCCCGCGGACACTATTGTACCAATGAGTTTTTCTAACTTAAGTACATTACCCGATGCTCTTACGGTAGTTACGGTGAAGGAAAAATATCGTGAGGAAACTTGCACATTCGAAGTGGATCCGAAAAGGCCCATCTGTAAGATAAGCTAAGATAAACCTAAAGCTTAGTTCTGAACTGTGAACTGCTAAGTTTTTGTCACACATTATGTGTAACTACATGACAAAATGACAAATTGCCTTAAACGTACAATGAAGATTCTTAACAAAGTAAGCCTATTACATGTAAGTGATGACACTGGTGACATGACATGACTTGATGATGGATGGAGAAAGTTTTAGCCGCACGCGTGACCCTTGTTAGATTTACAGAGATTGTTTCAACGTTCTTATGTAATTACTAGAGGACGCCCGCGACTTCGTACGCGTAGAATTAGTTTCCCGCTACTCCCCCCATTTCTTCCCGTTGGGGGTCGATTTTCGGAAAATCTTTTCTTAGTGCTCACTTACATCATGAAAGGAACCCATGTACCAAATTTCAAGTTTCTAGGTACAGTAGTTTCGGCTGTGCGTTGATATGTCAGTCAGTCAGTTTTGCCTTTTATATATATAGATTGAACACTAACTAGTACTAGAGTCGAAAAATGTACTATAGTAGATTCTTATGGTTAATCTAGTTAATAGACCAGAGGGCTTATTGTCTAACGAACTCGCAATCACGATCGTTTTCATTTTGAAAATGGAAGGCTTGTCTGCATACAAAATGAAAACAATTGCTCCACTTTGAAACCGGTTGCGATTGCGAGTGCGGTAGACAATAAGCCCTCTGGGTGTCAACTATGAAATGTAATGAACTACTGAGTTTTAGATCACATGATTGGAAGACTAAGAGCTGAAATTGAGAACAAACTAAAATTGATGAAAGAATTTAGATGGAAAGAGATTCTCCTTCTGCTGTTCAAAGACCATTCGCTAGTACGAGGCGGTCCGCTTCTTATTTAAAATGGAAATTGGTGGAATTTGCTTCCTTCCTTCATCAATATTTCCATAAAAATATACCTTGGGTATCTTCCTGACAGGAGTGAATGTGCTATTAATGACTTTTCATGATCAATCACTGATTAATCATTTGTAAAAAATAAATGATGGGCTATAAACGGTAAGACAGTCTATGGTGCTAGTGGGTTATGTTATCAGTCTTTATTAATTGAAAAGTTAAAAGAAACGGTGGTGAAAGAAAAGAGTGAGGCGAGTGAAATAGCACCTTGGGCTCTGGCACTGTCCCTCACTGTGCTAAACACTATGATAGTAGGTATGTATGTACTACTTCGATTGAGCTATTCGATACGTGTGTACTAAAACAGTCGCTGGTGTAACATTTTGATTATATCACAAAAAGAGTTAAGTATACATAAACCGATACCAACCGATAGATAAAATGGTGAAATTTGCCTAGCAGGCAGTTAGGAAAATGCTCTAATTGGACTAAAAAACCTCAGCTTTCACGAACCAACAAAACTCTGACCTGTTTTTAATTCTACCTATAGAATTTTTTCTAAATTTGCTCTAAATTGAGGATACAACAAAAAGCGCATCAATCAACTAACGGTTCAATCAGTTCTCTTGTTTTCGCTGATCGGTACGGTTTAAAACAAATGCACTCTGAAGTATTAAATTCCATGCGTTTAATTCGCTATCTCTCTCACCCTACAGTCATGACAGTATATGTAGAAAGAGCTATCAAAACATCGAGCTCTGAATTTCGGGAGTAGAACTCGTAGAATCAAGTAATATTCTTGTAGGTTAATTGCAGGTGAATTCATTCTGAATTTCAGACATTGACAAAGGTCAACACGGATATCCACTTAGCGTTTCTATTTAAGCATTAATTTGGCTTTAGGGTGACAGTTTAAAACATTTTAAACATTTATGTTCAATAATGAAGTTTCTGCAGTTTCTTTCAGATGTACCTATTAGTATGTTTATCCTCGTCTAGTACCCATAGTAAAGGCATAGGGCTTATATTGGGAAGAAAATAATTCGTGTGAGCTCCCCTGATATTTATTTCTTTAATTTAATTCTATTACCTCGTTTCATCTTTAATTCCAGGATAAGTATTCCCATTATTGATTTAAAAAACTTTGGCCTTTTAATCAAGACTAAAAATATTTCAAACCATAAAAAATATATGTGAATAATTGTTTTTATGCGCAGGAGTGATATATTTGCATGGGAACGCTAAGGTCATTGTTACAATTCCGATGTCTTTTTAGTTTACGCTCTGTTTCTCTCACCTTGGAGTAAGGTTGTGACCCATTTTTTAAAATTCGCGTACATAAAATTATTTCTGGATTCATGACGTAAATAGTATAGGGTTACTGGTTTGAAATAGTTTCGGATGAACTAAATACGTTGATTACTGTAAATACTGTAACACGTGTAACATGTTAAATGTAGGTAATATTTAGATAAAACAGAGCGGCTCCGAAAATATAGTTAATACGCCAAAAATTTTTGATTCCAAATTCTGAAAAAAAAAGTCATGTTCTGAAAAAAAAAACATTTTTGGAACTTCGTGATCCATGTTGACATGTAAACATGTCAAATTTTTGACAAAAAATTGTTCATAAAACTAATTGTAAAGAAAAAGTAAGAGTATTCAACATCATTTAAATATTTTTACCAATGCATAAGAGCGTCCATATAAAAAAAAAGTGTATGCTTTTGAGAAAAACCTCTGCATGATTTATTTTACCTTTTCAAAATAACCTGTAATCAATTCACCTTTAAAAAAAAAGTAAATTAACAATCAGATTGGATAGGTACTTCATTGTTCTAAAAGTTAGTCTTGACCCTAACTTGAAAATAAATAATAGTCTCTAGACTAGAAGAAGAGGAAGCATCCGAAGTTCTAAGTTTGCTTCCTTGCCACAGAACATAAAAAATAATTAATTATGGCAACTTCAACAGCATGACATGTGATTCTTATTAAATATCAATGACTAATCCATAAATTCAAGACGGTAGACGCACCAGATATATTTAGTATACGATGAAAACTCTGATCTTGTTATATTTAAGTGGAACGCGCACGGCCGTGGGCGAGGGATTTCATTCTGAAAACATCGACATTCATAAAAGTTTTATGTGATTGTAACGATATTTCAGTGACCCGAATCGAGAGCCAATTCACAGTTTTAGAAAACATCGGCCTATCTAAGGAAAAGCTTTTTGGAAACGAGAACCAGATAGCATTCCTAAAACTCAAAAAAATATCGAAAAATTTAAACTACACTAGCAAAAATAACGTTAAATTAGTTCAATATAACGATATGATATTGACATTTTCATTAGATACCTACGTTAAGAAGGTCTCCTCATTCCTTTGGCCGGTGACCTCCTTTATTATCATCTCTAACTGCTGGATATAGGCCTTGCCCAAAGATCTCCACGACAGTCGGTTTTGTGCCATCCACTGGTTTCTCGTGGTCTTCATCAGATCGTCGGTATTCCTCGGTTCTGGAGTGACGAATGCGTACCGCCAAGCGAAAGCTTGAGCTTAATAGTACAAAAACCACAGGTAACTAACGCATGGAACTTAACGAATGTAGAAATCTCTTCAATGTATATTAGTCGAATTGACATAATACGGGAACGGACACAAAAAAAACGACACGTAATCTATCTTTTGCATTCGACGAATAAAGCTTCTTTAGCCGACTAGTCCATATTCGATAAAGTAAAAGTATTATTCGTTATTTTATTTTTAATCTCATTTTCGTAATTGACACAATCTGTATTTGTGTCGCAGTCTTCAAATTTCCTCTTCAACACACATTGATTAAGTTTCATTAAAAGAAAACCAAATATGTATATCTGAAATAATTACGATCGACATCTCCAACTTTACTTATCATGTCAAATATTACCAACAAGCAAAGAACCAGTCGAGCGAATTGTAAGAACTTCTTAACGCATCGCGGACCACATTTTACAACCCCCATCATAAATTTGACATCTTTTCCAGAGATAGGGCCCGAGTTCTTTACGAGCCAAAACTAATATAAATTTACAACCACTTTCATGATACACCAGAAGAAAACATCACTTACGACCTTTTTACTACCTTACTTAACCAATACCTGTGGAACTTTCTAGAAAACGACGTAAGCGTCTTGTTATAAATGTATTAGTCACGAGCGGTTGCATTTCGTCGATTATATTCGTTATTTATTAGGGACAGAATCGATCGGGCGTAGTATCGATTATCGAGTAATCGAATTAGACATTGTATCGATTGCGTTTTCTCACGGGTGTGATTTGCTACGAGGAAATCACACCGTAATTTTAATTAAGGCGTTTCAGTTTCTTTTATTTTAAATTTAGTCAATGGAACTAAGTAAATGATCAAAAATCTTAAGAATTCTCTGATTTTAAAGTCTCGCCTAGGTGAAAAACTAGATTAATCCCTTTCTCTTGATTTATTATCATGTATTTTAGCAAATAGCCCTAAAATTTGTGTAAGTTTGTATTTCTCGATCGCGACATTCGCGACGCATGAAACAGGGTGTCAAAAATTGTTGAACTTGCTTTATGTACGAATATAGCAGGTCCCATTTGACCGTGACCTTGAAAATGCGAGTTTTAGAGCCGCGAAAATTCAAATGTCAAATATTCAAGGTCAAGTTCAACACATTCATAACCTTCAAAATGTTATAATTTTATCAAAATAACCAAAGATTACGTTCGACTCCAAAGGAGAAATACGGAAACCACTGTTTTAGGAGTTCATAAAGGTTTGAACTTCGCTATGTGTATTGCCTATTAAATTGATGATGGAACATAAGGGAAAGCACCATTATACCTTCAATCAGGAAAGGAAAGTCGTGTGTTTATGCAATTACTGCAGTTTCACCGAGGCATCGCATTGTGAGAGAAGGGGTGAAGGCTTGTGTTATTTTGTAACAGTATGGGAGAATGATCTAGACATTGTAAGTTTTTTTCTCTTTAATTTCTTAGCTTTTTGTATAAATCTGATAAGCCCAAATGTTGATGGCTAAATTAGATACTAGATCGATTGTGAAAACACCCATTATAAAATATACCACTGAAGTCATTTATTTTTTATTATTGATCAGGATATTGATTTATTCAAACATAAGATCAGACAGAGTAACACATAAAGTCATACGAATATTTTGCTGCATAAGTAAAGATGGCCAAAAATCAAAGATTACCTACGCCACTGTTTTCCAAAGACACTAATGCAATTAGAAACACCCCAAGAACCTTTAAATTTAACAAACAAATGACTCTTCGGATCGATAATGGTAATCGAGAATTAATATAACAATCAATTAAAAACGAATTTAGGGTTTCAAAGGAAGGGTGAATTATTTACCGAAACAGCGCTGTAACATCTGGTGGAAGGGTGACCCAAGTCATGAAGTGGTCGCTGCAGCCAGTTATAATGAGACCAACGTAGGATAGGATCTTGGTGACAGTTGCATAAAGTAATTTCAAACACTAAATAAAACAAAACAATAATCTAACCAACAAAAAGTTGGAAAACCCCCGACATTGACATTTCAAAGTTCAATACTTCAAAAACGGCTGAACTGATTTCGATATAAAATGTCTAAGAACCACCGCTAGAAAACCTGCTTTCAAATAAAAAAAAACGCATCCAAATCGGTTCATCCGTTTAAGAGCTACGGTGCCACAGACAGACACACACACACACACACACACGCACACACACTTACACGTCAAACTTATAACACCCCTCTTTTTTGCGTCGGCGGTTAAAAAATAAACAGTAATTTTATACCCTTACAGCAAGGCATATAAAAAGAAAGAGGTGATTATTCATTTAAACTCACAACACACAAGGATATTAGCGGCCTTTACACGTAAAGTTCGGACCGCGGGAAACGCCACGCGCCGTTCCAATCTTCGTTCCGAAGCGTACCTTTTTTACTATTTTACTATTACAGTTGCATTTACACGTACGGTTCGGAACGAAGATTGGAATGGTGCGTGGCGTTTCCCGCGGTCCGAACTTTATGTGTGCAGGCCGCTATTGTCGCAAGGTTTGTAGGTATCAATGTAATAAATGTAATAATGTGTGAACAAATTCAAATAATAAGTGAAATGCGTGTTTTTATGAACTGTCACAGAGATCATACTAGATAGACTAAACCTAAAAAACTTGCGCCAGTTAAAACAATTTTACTTTTGCTGCAAGTAAAAAAGAATATTCGAGTAACTAAACCAAAATATGCTCTTTTTTCCCATTCTTAGAGCGTTTGAGTTTTAAACAGCTGCCTAAAGTCTAAACTACCGCTGCTGGCAAAGACCACTCGCAGGTATATCACAGTGTTACAACATAATTAGGAACGATAATCGAAACGTAATTCTATTGTCGATACTAAAATAATATAGCTTATAATATTACTCTATCGCTTCAAGTTTTAAACTTGTGTCGAAATTAATAACGCCTATAATATTCCGTGGTTCCTAGAGCATTAGAGCGAGAAAACTGTCACGCCGCTGCGACCACCTACCAAAACTATACTTAGGTAACAAAAAAAATAAGGACATAATGTTTGAACCGATAAAAAGATGACGTTGTTCCGTTAGTGTTATGGTTGAATATGGTATGGAAGTTTTAAAGATTATGCCGTTTTAACTTGGGATCACAATATACCTTGTGTTGTAAAATATGTTGACAAATTACGACAGCAACTATTATTAACCGCCTTTTTTAACTTATTAGGTAAATTTATTTTAAATAAAAGACGTTTTAGTTGAAAGACTTGGCTCGTAGCACTGTCATTACATTACTGCTAAATTAAAAATTAAATTATTATTGGAAAATTCAGTTGTTTATTATGTAAACAAATTGACAAATATAATGTACTTATATTATATTTTAAGTAAAAAAAAAAATGCTTGGAAATACAATTTACGTCATATCAATTTCTCGTTGGAGATAGATTTTTAAATAAAGAAAATATTTTTCAGTATTTTGGTTAAAGACGGTTGAGTCACCTACTTATAAAAGTAAAAAAAACTAGATAAAATGAATAAGCAACAACTCAGTTATTTTCCTTTAATTTCAAGAAAGCGTTTTTCACACGGAAACTCATTATTTTTCTGTGAAAACTCGATGTTTCTCGTACTGACAACGGTTTGAGATTTCGTAAGAATCCGCGCAGTTTTTCTCATGACAGCAATATAGCGGCACTTTACTTTTTGTTTGCTTTTCTGTATTAATTTAAGCATGCCTTCAATTGTTTAACGTAATTTAAGATGTAGCATGAAATTAATCGATAAAACAGCGTTTTTCCAATAAGCTAAGTCATTGTCTGTTAAAGAAGTAAGAACGGATCTCCTTTAATTATTCCAAAGCCTCACATTTACCTCATAGACTAGACTAGAGTAACTACCTAAGTTCAGTACTGAGCTCAGAGTCAAACTCAAGTGCCCTTACGAAACCATTGAACATACTTGAAGCTGAGTTGGTAACTTCGAAATCATATTAGCTCTAGGTGTAATTAGTTAATTAATTAAGGGAAAGCGATAATATTGATACGTCATAATTATAAAGAAGGAGTTTGATGTTTTTTGTTTTTGTTCAATGTAACTGCATATAATTTGACATGTCATTGTACTGTAAATTACACTGTGTTATATTGAGTAATAAAATCTGAATCTTAATCTGAATCTGAAACTGATGATATGTCTGTATGTAGTTTTGTAGTTCCGAAACGGATAGACCGATTTTAATGAGAGTTTTTTTTTAATGAAAGTTAATTTAATTGCGATATTTTTTAACGATAGAAGAGAAATATTTTTTAAATGAAACCATCGCTGGAGTTCAAATTGACAAACGCAATTTATTGACCTTATTATTTAGTCGATTGTACCTACGATAGAATATATAATATAATAAAATACCTTTCTTATGGGCAACAAGGTACATATTTACAAATACCTTGCAGACTACGTAACAAATATATAAATTAAAACTATTGAAATACTTTTGCGATGTCAGCTAGCCACGAAATTGGCGAAATATGACACCTTTCGTCCAAAACTCAATTAAATAGATCGAATTAGGTCGGATGATATAATATGAGAAATATGTTGACTTTTTAGTAATGTTAAATTTTGCTTACCCATATTGACAAGTATCCACCCACTATAGGATTTGGGCTAGGCATTACGTTTTCAGACGTAAAAGCCGTCTACCCACGATGAACGCCTACACACAGAACATTGTTTATATTAATTAATATGTTTCAGCCATATAAACTGAAACTTGTGGGAAATTAAAGTAGAGATATCTGAATAGTACTTTTTCTATAAATCATATTAATATTAATAGCACAGAGAAGCTAACGATCGCAAAGGACACCTGGCCCCTCAAAACTTTATAAGTGTATGTACAAGTTGACAAAATTGTAAGTTTTTACATGGAACAATGTGTTTGTTTGTTTGTTTTGTAAAAGTTTTGTCATCCCACAAAGTTCACATAATTTATCGGAAGTCCGAAAATGTTTCGGCATTCTTAAGCATTTTCTTGCTTTAACAATTTACAATAAATATGTTTTTTTTAAATCAAAAACAGCATTACGAGTACCTATGGACTATATAATCTAAGTTATGCCATTATGAACCAATTTTTTTGAATACAGTCTGTTATGAACTCCGATAGTAGTAGTACAAATTTATGAACAAGAAAATTATGAAGTAAAAATATCGGAAGAGTGACGAATCGTACTAAAATTAGGTGGTAGGAGAAAATATCGAGCAAAAATTTTCATGTGAGCCAATATGGACTTAAATTTTGATGTCGAGACCGCAAAATAAAAACCGCAATGCCTTTTCTAGATTAAATGGATTTAATTTTGAATCGCCCTTTTTTAATTACAAACAAAATATTCCAAAGGGATTTCAAGGCAAGCATTAAGTAAGCGGCACGCATAATATCAAAACACAGTTAATATAAACACACACCTAAAGTTTCAGCAGTGTTCCAACTAACCTTCAAAAGAGTACAGTGGGTAGAAGGGTCAGAGTTCTTTGAAGAGGGTCGTCATAATTGTACTGAGGGTGGAAATGACTCTTTTATAACATGGCGCCATGTTGGAATGTAATAACGTGACTGTGAAAATGTCATTTGGTTTGATTTCGGGGGCCTTATAGGGGAATATATTGTAGTTTCGATGGCAGCATAGTAATTTGAATGACCCAGTCCATATTATTGGCTCGCATAAAACATAAAACCATATTCGACTTCCATAATGCCATGTCTCTTGTAATGTAATGTTTTTGCGCATATACAATGCAATATAAAGAACTAATAAATAACAGGGGGGATAATGTCACACCAATTAACCTAGTTGTAAACTAAGCTTTAGGCTTGTACTATGGGTACTAGACAACGATATAAATACTTATATAGAGAAATATATACTTAAATACATAGAAAACATCCAAGACTTAGGAACAAATATTCATGCTCATAACACAAATATCTGACCTTACCGGAATTTAAACCCAACTAGGCCAGCGCGTCGTTTTGGGCATATAATAACATAATAACGTTGTAAACACTCGGACAAGTAATAGTAATTGTTATTTGTGATTATTTTTTGTGCAATAAAGAGTTTACATACATACATACATACAAGTAAACGTGCACCTAGTTAAATGTATTTCCAAGGAACTATGATTTTGACATAGACCCGCTTTGCGGAGCTCTAATTTTATTTTCATAAGCACTCAAGGGAAATGACAAACCTATCTTTTAGATGAAAGTAGAAGGATGATTTTAGTTTTTTTTTAATCATGCAACTTTTCTAATACATATAAAAAGTAAGTTAGGTTGTTGAATGATTTGGTAATTCCCATAATTATATACAGACGAAGTCACAGGCAAAAGCCAGTAGCGTACAATATCGATTCAATTCGTGGTAAAAAGGTGACGGTCGTAAGGGGCGTTGCTCACAGGAGCGGTCGCGTGTCGCTTCGATTGCGGGGGCGGCAGGGTTGTCGCGCGCTAGTCATTTTGTATTCTCTACTTTGAGGGTGATTTTTTTTAATGATATGTTATAAAGGCATAATTTGGGTAATTTTATGTATTGAAAAATGAATGAGACGCGTGTTCCCCTTGGAAAATAAATGACAATGAATTTTTTTAAAATAAAAAATAGAATGTTCGTATTTAAATCAGTATATTTTTTCTAAAATAGTTAAAGTTTGTTAAACTTTGTATTTAATGAAGTGTTATAATTTTAATATAAATGGGAACAGATAGTGTTTATTCTGCAATATTGGTTTTTTATACTATACTTTTTTGGGTGATTTGCAATTGGAGCGTTAATTTATTTGGTTTTCCCAATAAATAAAAGTTCTCTTACCAAAAAATTACCACCTATACCAAAACCTTACAAGATTTAATCCCTCTTTCCTACTTTATGAAGAACCCTGTATATTAAAGGATTAAAAAAAACAGACGCACTGAGGGTAGCTGCCGAAGCAGTAATAATGCAGTTGCATCGAGGGATGCAATCAGGGCGCATTCTCGCCCTTAATTGAAATTGATTTTCTCCCCTACGCACTGCGGATGTCGTCTGCAGGTGCGTTAGAGAGGAATGATCTCAGTTAAAAGACAATATTCGACTGTGATGTTGGAAATTCAAATCATGCAATGTTACTTGTTTTTTTTACGGTTTATATTTTTGAGAAAACAAGTCTCAGCGGCTGTGCAAGTGATTCATAGTGCAACTTTTTATTTGAATAATTCATTCAAAAACAATGTAAAAGTCAAGAAATTTTACTTATTGTAGATCGTTGGCAACAAGCTTCATCTTTACGTACCCATATGGTTTTCATTTTGTATGCGGCAAATGAAAACCATATCCTAAATCGAACTAATACTTTAGAATAAAGGAGACCACACAACAAAAATCGGATTTCGCGTCAACAATATGATAAAAATTTCGTTGAATCCCTCTACTCTATAAGGCAAATAATTCACCCAGACCACTTTATACTGTGCGTTATTACATTGCTGGCAGGAAATGATCTGGAATGGCAACCATGTACCGGAAGGCGCAATGTATCAGGTAAGACCTGGAAATAGTCGTGAGATATACAGCTAGAAGCGAGCACTACAGAGTTGATCATGGTAGAGATTTTTGAAGACAGCCTCTGTCCATCAGTGGACGTGCTTAATCAGAATTTCTCATGGAAGTTATTTCATTTAATAATCTAAAATACAGATGTCACCTATTTGTGTATTCCACTACATAGCTAGCGTGGTTCACGTCAGGGACGAATGCAACCACACGTGCAATGCGGATTATCTCCACGTCAGTGTACACGCCTCGCATGCAATAACGAATTAAAAGTAATACCAGGGTCATACAAACATTATGACGTCATTCAAAAATAATAAAATGCTTCTATCTTTAAATATACTACGGTATTCGCGAGACGTGTCCAAAAACCTAGCCATCAATATCAAAAGATATGATGACTCTACATTCCGTTATAATGTAATATTGTAAAAAAATAAGAGTTCCGCCACCATTGATGATTTTTAAAAAAGACCCTTTTGTTACACTGACAGTTATTTCATACATCAGAATTCATCAGTAACGCTATCCTAAAAAACGGAATAAAGAAATGCAATCATACGCATGAAAAACCTTCTTGATATCAAAAAATCAATACATTACATTTTAACACTAGATAACAAAATAACATTGGACGACGCTAAAAACCATAGCCAATAGAATGAGGAACTTTCGAACAGCAGAATCAATTCTGAACAGCTTCGAGTGCAAAAAAAAAACAATATCTCAACGTAAATGCTTTTAAGTTCACCGTACAAAATTAATGACATGATACATCCATTGTTACCCCGTAAATTGACACCATTAGGTGTATTTGGAGTATTTTGCTCCATTTACCGTACGATGGTGAATTGCGAAATTTAGATTAATGATGACCTGTCATAGGAGGGAGGGCAGGCCAATGGTTTTATTTTCGGAAACGAAGAGCTAAGGATTATGAATCTACTTGTTATAGTTATTCCTAAAATGGAAGTTAAAGAAAATACACTGGTGAAAGTAAAATCTCTACCGAAATTTATAAACAGAGAAATACAATTTGGTGTGATTGAAGTAATACTGTAATATATAGGTAATATTAAGTAACATGATTTTGAGCATAGCAATAATGCTAAATCTAATAAGAGCTGCAACAAATTAATTAAATAGAGACTAAAGAAAGGAAATTTACGATTTTTCTCTACAGTTTACCTACGTATTCACATGTTCTTTACAAAAAATAACATACGCATAAGCGTACGAACCTGCGATTTTATTGTCAGTTTAGAACAAAAAACGAGCGCTTTACAAACACCTAACATTCGCGTTTTAAGCAGACACGAGTAAAACAGAGAAATTCTAAATAAAAAAAGCGGTTTTCCAGTAATTGATAAAGCTCTCTTAAAAAAAATGTACACCTAAATTGCTCTAACCACTAAGCCAAACCAAAATGGTCGTCGCGCGACATCCTTCAAACGATCACTCACGACAGGACGTCAGAATGGTGTTTGACACGAAAAAAAAGGAGCGTGTAGAATCTTCAACCGTAGGGGTCCAATTAAAATGTATTTAAAATTAATCCTTGCACATCTTAAGAGTAACAAAACCATTGGTATTGAAGTTTTTTATGCAACAGATATTAACATAATAGTAAAAGTAAACAATGTGTCACAGGATATTAAAAATGAAGGACTCTTGCACTAATTGACAGTGACGAGTCCTTTGTAACACTTCAAAGGGGATGAGGAAGCGATGTGAAACTAGAAAACAAAACAAGTGTTGAGGATGTTTGGAAAACAAATGAAGAAACTTAATACTGTAACATGTTATTCACATTGTACCAGGAGTATCTTCATTTCGTTCTCATTTCTGCAAAAAATGCTAATCCATTCTTTAAACGTTAAAGGTATTTAAGTATTTATAAATGATTTATACGCGGAAAGAATAACTGCTGCGGATCCTAATTGGGTTTGCCAATGTTGATTTTTATTTTTTTGTTACTTTTGACGTTTAAAATATATAATACAGACAATCTTTTAACCATCTCTCTGAAAAAAAAACAAGAAATTCTAACAAAAACGATGATTCCCTTCGATCGGATATTTTCAAGTAACCATAATGCCAATTGAAATATCTGATTCAAAAACCACGAATCCGATATAAATATAAAACAGTATAATACTAGGAAAAAATAAATGGCGTTCAGATTCGGTTTGGGAACGTTATAGTTTCAGTGGAAAACAAATTTATTTAAGGCAGATGATATTATCGTTGTCCTAAAAAGGTTGCCTATAAAAATGGTTTTTGATGGCGGCAGATCTAAATTGGTCACCGATCCAGATATCTTGGTGGTGCTATACAAACCAACCCTCTTGTTTATTTTTTATGTAAGTAATATAGCGTGGAATAAACGAGGGGTTGCAAAGATAAAGATGCGAATTTAAGACGTTACCCTATTGGTCTGAATTCGCAAGGGTGACACCCAATATGTGAAGGGCGTTGGTTCAAGAAACAATTTTGTAATCGAGCTCGTTCAGAAACACTTTGGGAATAAACCTGAGGTGAATTTAATTTAATTTGAAAGGGATTTCTTTTTAGGAGGTTCCATTATATTTATAAAATGAAATTGAAAATTCAACTAAAATAACAAAAAAGACTATCGAGAATCAAAAATATTACAATACTTAGCTAGATTCGACATTAGTCAAGGTGTTACAAATGACTGAACTGAGACGTCTTGCACTCGTTTTAACAAAGTAAAGCAAATACTAAATCTAGCCAGAGTCTAAAAACTGACGAAGTTAAAATGAAGCAACAAACTGACGAAAACAATGAAAGCATATAAATCATATTCTCTAATAAGCACAATATGTTCACGCTACATGCACTTACGCACTTTCACAATGAATTTCTTTTACTTCACCACCTTTGCCCGCCCTATGAAAGGCGTTGAACAAATTTATGATCCGTATCGCCGCAGTTTCAATTATTCCTAGTAAAATATTGTCTATGGCTAGTATAATTTCGCGCTCCTAAGATTTGGTTATGGGTCGTTAAACTAATTCGATGAATTGGTTAGGAAAAGGAGAAAGTGTCATCGAATGATCTATGGGTGAAGGAACTTTGTCTATCTAACTTTTGGGTTAATGCAAAGGGGTCATATGGGATTCGTATTCCTTCAGTAACTTAAAAAATACATTTACAATGATAATTAGCAACTGTGATTTTGATTTACTTTTTGACACACATTATATTAACGTTTATTTAGGACGAAACGTATTTTTTCTCACGTTTAAATGAATCCAGCTGAAACATAATATAAACTTAAGAAACCGTAAAGAAATTCTCTTTGGCACCTCCTTAAAATAGAAAACTTGAATAAGACTTGCAGCATACATTAAAATAAAATAAAAAGAAGCATTTTATATTAATTAATTAAGGCAATTCAATTGTCAGGTACTATTTGTAGAATACGATTGAAAATGATCCAAACTTTCTGATTCTTAAACTTTAAATTTACTCAAAGACTTAATTCAATTTTATTACTTTGATTGAAGTCGGTCAAAATAGCTTTCTTAATTTTATCATTTAACTAATACAAAACTCTAAAGAAACTATTTCGAGCAACAAAGCAGCGGCAACTCAAAGCAACGCGCAAGATGTTTCCACAAAAGATACAAATTTATTCAATCCTGAAATAACAGTTACATGTTAATATCCGACGGTCAAAGAAAACGTAAAAGATGCAACACAAATTGCAACGGATGCAACAAAAGAAGATTCCGTCAAGCCGAACGGACCTGACAGATGTTTGCTCAAAAGAGAGATATTTTACAAGAAAACTGGAATGATTCGTGAGACTAGCTTCCGTGTTAAACCGGTTTAAGATAAAAGGTTAGTTTTAGGTAATAATAATATTAAGTTCCCATCCAGAGGGATTACATTTTTAAAGGTTAAAAGTAACTCGAATTTAACTTGAATAAAATAATGTCCTACCAAACCAATTCATAAAAAGATGCGTAAATATTCGTACATTATTTCATGGCACTTTACAATGTTTTGTATAAATTTAGATAACAATGTAATTTTATACCGAAATAGGTAAAAACAAGCCTTAGCAAAAATCAAAACCAGATTTCACAACTTTTTCACTGTTATTACTGTTGGATTTTATTCATTCTCCAGGCCTCTAACCTTACCAAAAGAATCTACATTTCAAATTTGTTGTTTTAAAAGTGTAAGAGAATTCGTGATGTCAGAGTCATTAGCGTCTATGTAGTTCGCTTGTACGTACATAGATTAGTAGTTAGGTTGTTAATAATACTTTTTACACAATAGACCACCTTCAGTTAACCTTTATAGCATAAACACACTGCCCTAGCAAGGTTAAGTCTATTCAAATAAAAGAAAGTAGCACAATATCTCCAAGGTGGATATCTGCACGAGTTCTTGTCTATTAGTTAAATATTACAAAGTATTCCCTTTATAATCAGCATTGTCAGAGCAATCTCTAATCTTATCATAAGAAATCTGATTATTGACAATGCGAATATAGAACGCTTGCTTAACTGCGATCTAAAACGCGATAAAAAACCATTGTTATTTATAAAATTGTAGCAAAACGCTTCGTCATTGTCGAACATTGTTATGAGTAAGTTATTGTTGACCTTACGAACCCTTTCGTGTTGCACGTCATTGTCAATACAACACTGACGATGACGAGCCTGTCACTCAAGTTGCAATGGCGAAAATGCATTCTGTAAATGCAACTAAAGAACGAGTGCGCCTTTCTCACGGATATTTTTGACTGGCAACAGAAATATTTTGGGCGCGTCAATTTTTTAATATAAAGAAAGCGTTACCGAAAAACCAGTGCGACATTTTATTGAATCGTAATCGACTTGAAGATATTGCCCACCATTAGTTTCAAAAATCACAAAGCAGTCCAGAGACGTCAGATTGATATACCATCGACTTTATGGATCCCCTTATTTCGATTGTAATAAATAAACATCTTATAATAGACTTCGATAGTCTTGGTACCGATAAACAACGGATAGTTGATGCCCCCGTCAACCTAGTTTACAACGTCAAAAGATTCAGAAACATTACTGTCATCTCGTCAAAAGTTTCCGAAAAGTAAGCTTTTGTTGAGAAAAATATTGTTGGCAGATCATATTCATACGAACGCCCTATAATTTTAAATTTAAGATGTCTTCCTTTATCTATTTACTGTTACAGATACGTGTAACAATGGATTAGAGTTCAAAGTGGAATGTGACCCATTTGAATAGGAAGCTAGTGAATTTGCTCCAGTAAATCTTAAAGTTAAACGAGGGGCTTTTGTACTTGAAGAGAAAAATATGGGCTATCTCGAGAAATAGGAGCAGTTGTTTCTCTAACTTTGTAAAAGTAGAATTATTGATAATTGGAGAAGCAACCGGAATTACTCTAATGCTGGAGTTTGTGTTTTATGGCAAAAACATCGCAGTGCTTACCTACCAACTTTGCTAAAATTGAATAATATGTTACATTTCCTTTACGTGTTATTGCACCTATTCTCATTATTATTCATTAAATCACTGAAACGACCAGTAAAACTTTTTCAATCAATGTTGCAATAGAAAACATTAATACCATATAACCATTTTTTACTCAAAGCGAAATGTTCAAATAGACTGAATTGAAAGGGAAAAAGTTTATACCCGTTTTTTCGTATTACGCGCAAAACCAATATTTGGAGTTTAAATCATTTTTCGACATGTTATTTGATTTAGCTTTACACGTTTATTTACTTAGGGTACAGTGAAAAGGGACTAGTTTAAATGATGCGCTTTTAACATTTTGATATCATGAATAACGCCTGGCGATATTAAAATTCAGATTATCTTACTTAATTTATGTCAGCTTATATTACTCCATACTGAAAATTTTAAAGCAATTTCCGTAATAATACTTAGTTTATAGAGCAATAATGTTGGCCCGTTCAGTTTAAGATAAGAACATTAAAATACGTTAGGACTTTAGACGTTTAATTATGGTAATAAACTGTGTGTTATTAATTAATTTCTCTTCTTTTTTTATTTTTGGTAGTTCCGTAATGATGGTCGCCAATGTCAAGTGAGTAAAAAAAAGTATATAAAAAGAAAACCATGACATTTTTAAATCGGCCATCTTCCCTCCCTGACGGTTTTCGTATTATTTTCTGAGTGTCAATTTGCTGACTTAAAAAAAAAGATAAAATGTTAGTTAAGATTATATTTTTATAACGCCCCGTTCCCATCCATTGCTAATACAACAAGATTTTTAATTGGACTTTGTTATTTCGGGACTTTTACTAATACTCCAAAAAACCTTAAAAATAATGATCACCCAAAAAAACGCGCCATCCCTAATCCTATCTCGTTGGTCTAAATAACATGTTCTTTGACGCGAAATGGATTTTTACGCGCAACTATTGTTAGGGTTGGCGCTGACAATGCCATGGTCAGGGTCCCGCGGTCGATCAAGGTTACTTTTTGGCTTATTGTGAACCGGTGTTGGAAATTTGGTGATTGTTGTCTGGTTGCTATGGGGACGGCTGTTTTTTTTAATTATGTGAAAATAAGACATTGCAAAATAATACAGACTAAGTTGAAAAACCAATTTTAAGAGAAGTAAAAAAACATGTGAATTCTAATTTCATAGAATAAAGCTCCTTCCATTAGTAAGGGCCTGTTTCACAATCGACAAGTAAATTTATCCTCCTGAGGGTTCTTGTACTAAAAATAGTACAAAATACTGCCATTGAAATAAAGATCTAGTGCAAATGAAGTAAAGTAAAATTTCTTTTGTTTTTAGAACTCGCGATCAAATAAGAAAATTGACTTTATTTAATTTGCAGTAGATTCATATTCCATTGACAAATTTCGTTGTATGGTGGGTCTTAGGAGGAGTGCCAGTTAAAGTTAGCTCTCTCCTTGTCTATGTTCAAGTGTAAGAAAAGTTTAATATTTGTGCTGTTATTAAAATTTCACACGTTGAAGTAAGCAATATTATATCTACATATGAACATGAAATTTCAGAGCTTCCAATTAGAATAAAAACCAATGAGCACCATCTTCAGTAACCAAAGCCTCTTTGAAATCTTTACAGCATACGCTAACACATAAATCATGCGTACAACATACATCGTCAATAAACTTAACATAACTGCCAAGAATTCTACATCGTTAGAATTCTGACACAATTTCTAAGTACTTCAGGGATTTGGGCTCTCAATGTAAATGTGACCCCAAAAATCTCATGTTTCAAGCCATACTTAAAAGGGATTCAATCATCCAGCCCATTCACATCCACAAAGGGCACAGATGTTTTTGGACAAGCAAGTGTTTGCTGGATAATAAGTGATTATGTCGCGAAATTGGATTAGGCTATGGAAGAAACGAGTTTGGAGAGCTGATAGGAGCTGGTAAGTGATATTTCTGCAGGAAATCCTCAGTGGTATAATACAAGGCAGGTTTCAAGTGGAATTTTTAAGGTCCGGTTCCACAATGGGTCTTCTGAGATTTTAATTCGAAGAGTAAAATTTAATGTCATTTCCGATTTTAAAACAGAAGCTCATAGAAATGATAGATTCTAATAAGAATGTGTTTGGTTTAAAAAGCATCCTGACGAAACGTTACATACATCAACTATAAGATAAAAGTTAAGAATGATATTTAATTTATGGACAGCGCGGCGCATTATATTTCTTCCAAACCATCAGCCATCATCTCAGTTTTATCTTCCATATCGCTAATGAAGAAAATGTCATCTTCTATTAGATATTTACTACTCCACAAACAGTTCTCCAATAAGTATTTACTATCTGAACTTGCAGAAAAGGCAGCAAGATTCTTATAAGAATCCTTTGCAGCCACGTCTGCGTTCTAATTTTCAACCCAGTCCATTATTACTCTTAATGTTACTTATTTTTAAGTAAGATTGTATTTTGTAGTTAAAAAAATGATCTTCTGCTAGAGTTTCTTGCGGCGCTTCTTCTTTGCAATGATGGTCTTGTCCGAAGCGTTGGTAGATTCACTCCATATTACCGACGTGTAAATGAGCACTAATTTGTCCAATACTCTGCATAAAATTATTTCATTTCTTAAATTCATGTACCCATTCCTTCTCCACTCAACCAGAACCAGTATCATCATCCAGCTAGTTTGGCCATCAAGGGGTCACCAAAAAAGGGGCACGTAACGACCAAAATCAATGTAAAGATTGTCAGTGCTTGTTCGAGATGGCTAGTGCCTTTGTGTGGACGACATCATTATGCATAATTGAAATCATTTTTATTAGCGTGTCCGACGTTTACATGCCGTATAAAGGTAGTAAATACATTATGTGATCTGTGGTTGTATAGGTGGCGTAAATGAACGATATTTTTGGTTTGTTGTATGATCGTGTTTATATTCCTTTCTTAGATGGTTTCGGCAATATATAACGAACTGAAAAGGCATTATAATACGGACGTTTGCAACAAAATACGATGTCTTTAATTATTCTACGCATTACTTACGGACGGTGTAAGAGTTTTAACATTTAGAAATTACTAGCGTAAAGGCCTTTTCAGTCCTCAGGTTTGGCAACGCATTTGTATTCTGGGATTGCAGTCTTCAGATTGTAATCTTGAGAATGCAAATGTCTATGGGTCGCAGATCCCACTTACCATTATGTTTGCCTTCTCTATGCCATAAAAACGGTATATTCCGACTAGTTACATTATTAGTTCCATTGATGATACTAGTTGGTTTTTTTTCCCAGTAGGTACTTATTTAGTTACTATCAGCCCAATTGGAACCCTGACCCACCATAGCACGGTGTCACAGTGACATTATAAAACAATTTGTTTGACACTTCTTAGGACTTGAATCACAACGTCACTCCGACACAGTTCTAAGATGGGTTAGGGTTACATTGGGCTGATAGTACATTCAACCAAGAGGGTTTCCTTAATGGAACTGACTTTTTTCCAAGTAGTAAAAGAACAACTTAAAAAAAAAGTCTAACTAGTTCCATCAATGGAACTAATAATGGAGCTAGTCGGAATAGACCAAAAATCATATCGTGCAAATCTGAGATTTGTGAGTCTTGAATGTTTTCTTTGTTTTTACGTATGGTTATCGTATTTGTTTTTATCTCTGTATAAGTATGTTTATTTCCCATAGTGTGATACTAACTTAGTTTGGTTGGGATTAGGTTAATTTTGGTGAGGTTGTCCCTGGTATTGATTCTTTAATGAATTAATTTAATTGTAATCCTTAATTTCGTGCTTACTTGTTTGATTCGTTATCAATGAGAAATTTGGCAAGACAGGCAGGGATATTTATTATACCGGAAACATGGAAAATGGTAAGGATTCCGAGGCAATAATGATAAGCGAGTTCTACGCGAACGAAGTCGCGGGCTAAGGCTAGTTTGCCATAATTTACGAATAGTACGTAATATTCAAGTGCGTAAGTGACGTTTCTATCGTACCAATTGAGCCAAGTTGTTTTTTTTAACTATGTATGAATTGGCGCTTCCAGTCATGCGGCAATATTTTTTTTCATAATGTAAGGTGATTTCTTAGTAACATCTTATAAGTAAGTTTTACAAATTCCTAATTGGCAAAGTGACTTTTGGTGTCCCGATGAATTTAGAAAGTTGAACTTATTTCAAAGTCGAATTTATGTATAATTTAAAGTTATTAAAATGGCGAATTGTTGCGAAGTTATTTTTGAAGAAAATCTACGAGTTTAAAATGTAAATCGAATTAGTGCTTGCTTGTTAAGCTTGAAAATAAAGCGGTCGGTCTACAAAATGGAGAGTACCGTCAGCTCAGTTCTCAGGTTTGGCAGCGCATTCGCGGTCTTGAGATGTCGTCGTAGGATTGTAATCTTGAGATTGAAAATGTACATGGGTTTCAGAGTCCACGTGCCATCAGGTGGCCTGTGCGCCTGCGTCCATGCCATAAAAAGTATTAATAAACGTAACGTTTTTAGGTACACATACTATAGTCAAGAGTAATGGAAACGGGTCACATTGTACAGAATTTCCATAGAAAGTGACCCGTATTTATTGCTCTTGAGTGTATTTTTCTGATTTATGAATCGCCAGCGACGTGCCCTCGCTTTAATCCGTTTTAAGTATGTCAGTTTTCTGTAACACTCGTACATAATTCACAATTTATTAAACGTATTTAAAACTTCCCGCTTGAATCACTCTATCCATTGATGAAAACCACATTACAATCCGTTGCGGAGTTTGAAAGATCTAAGCGTACATACAGAGGGACAGACGGCAGGAAACGACTTTGTTTTATACTTACCTAGCTTTTGCCCGCGACTCCGTCTGCGTAGAAATCGTTTATCGCTGCTCCCTCGGGATCTGTCTAATTTTCCGGGATAAAAAGTAGCCTATGTCCTTCCCCGGGACTCAAGCTATCTCCATACCAAAGCGTGAAAAGGTAACAGACAAACAGACAGACAGACAGACAGACACACTTTCACATTTGTAATATTAGTATGGATATGGATAGTATGGATATTAGTATGGATAGTATGGATGGATATGGATATATTAGTATCGATGTAAAGATTGATCATTTCGATGAAACATTTGCTAAAATTAATTGAAAGGTGTGCTAAAGTGTGCTCACAAATTTTAAGTAAATATTTAATATTTTAGTTTATCTCTTTCACCGCATTTTATCTAAGGTATTTTATCACTGCACCCGTACCTCTAATCACTTTACAGTCCCGTGAAGTCGTGAAGGTGCCAAGCACCAACAACAAAAGTCCATCCAAAAAAACCTCTAATAACTGTCAATACATAAACTTTAGTTAAATTGACGTTTAACTTCCATTTCCATTCTGATCGTGGACTGATTACTTATACGATAAAAACCCCATAGTCATGAAGAACTGATACCTAAGATCTATGTGTTTTTTTTTTATCTTTCAATTTACTTATAAGTCTGTACATGAAATTCAATTATAAATAAAATGTAAATTTCACAGTTGTATGAACATAGTAGGTACTTGGAATTGATAACGAATTAATAAGTTTGTTCTTATTGAGTAACAAAATATCGCAAGAAACATCGGTTCGTGTAACTCTGTTGAATGTGTAACGTAATTTCGCCCGCCTTCTCATCGCCTCAATAGCCGTGATCGTCTAGTGGTTAGGACCCTACGTTGTGGCCGTAGTAACCCAGGTTCGAATCCTGGTCACGGCAGTGTACAACACTGTCATGGCGGGGCATACTTTTTATATTTTTTAATTTTCAGTTACAAATGAGTTGCTGTTTTTATTGTCTTTTATTTGTAATATTTAAGTTTTTTGATAAATAAAACTGTGACAGACATGGTTTTTACATTAAATTAATGGATAAATTGTTTATTTTTTGCGTTATAAGTTATAACTTCAATTTTTTATTTGACATTTTTAAGCACAGAAGTAATTATATTACATGAAATAAGTAAAGAATCTGTAAAGATTGGCGCCTTCTAGTGTTGAGTAGCTGTACTACAAAATATTTTGTCTACAGCGCCATCTAACGAACTCATACGAAACTAAGTGAAATTTGTATTACTTGAGCTTCATCGCAGAACACGTTTTTAACCGGTAACACGGTAGATGTCGCTAGCAGTGATCAAATTCCGTTTGTTTTGTTTGCCGGTGCCATTTGCCATTTTCCATTATGCTTGCATGCGCTCGAAGTGTGCTTTGGTTAGTAATGATATGTTATTTATATCAAATGCTAAATACAGGCATTACAGACATTCTATGCTGGAAGCATAACTTACTAACGAGTAAAGCAATGAAGAACGTTTAAAAATAGATTTATAATTAGCATGCCTATCAAACTTTCTTATCAGCCAATTTTAGTTCAGTTATTACTTAAGTTTATAATTAATATTTCTTGATGAAAAAGTAAATTATGTTGTTTAACAATACTGTTCGTAAACTGTGAAAGTTGTTGATAAACACGAATTTATTAAGTAAACTAATAATGTAGTTAATCAATTTCTATATGCTGTACTGGCTTAATCTTCCAGTAAAAACAATCCTTATAAAAATGCTAAATTAATTTCAAGTGATCATAACTAAAAAGATCCAGGTCTTTTTCTGCGCAAAAATTATTAATTTAACGAATTCCTTTCGATTTCCGAGTTTTTCATTTAATTACCAGATCGTACGCAATAAAAACTTTTCCGTCTCGAGAAATGGTTTAGAAGGCAAATGTTTATTAATTTATTCAAACACCAAGTGGATATGAAAAGTTAATATTCGGACAATTTTATTAAGATGAGAGCTGCGAGGGGATTATTTTAAAGCGGCTTTATGGATTATTTGTACATTATTTGGATCATTTTCAAACAGGTAGGCTTAAATCTAAAAGGGGAGGAAAGTCTTTGTCATGAGAATTGATGATTTCTTATCATGTGCTAGGTCTTTCTAAGGTTTCCATAGTTAAAGGTCCGCCAAACTAGGAACCCTAATAGTTTCGCCATGCCCACTCGTCCGTACGTCCGTCAGCAGTTTATCTTATCCACTCTTAGTTCTAGAAAGCATGGCATGAATATACATATTAGTCACGCCAAAAAAGTGCTAAAATAAAATACAATACAATACAATACAAAACACTTTATTGAAACACCACATACACCAAATAACAGAAATACAGGAAAATTAAAAAAATAAAGACTACATAGTGAGTCAACAGGCGGTCTTATCGCTAAATAGCGATCTCTTCCAGACAACCTTACAAAGAAGAGATGGCTAAAAATATACAATAGAATAGGCAGGCGGTGCAAACTGAAATATTTTTTTTAAAAACATAAATATCCTTAAAATAAATACATATACCTACATAAATAAAAAAAACAAATATATTGAATATTCTTTTTTCAGTTTATCACGTTATGATTTTTTTCTCGTCTTTCACATTGTGACCTACGTCTTTCTCATCCCAAAACCTCATTTATCCCCATTAGAAGTGATTTTAATGATTCATCCAAAACCAGTAATTATACCGCTCAATCTACTCACAAGCTATTTCTAATTATCGCGAGGCAACGCTAGGAAACCTGCGACAAACGACGCGTCACAGTAATCCGATGTTTTGGCCGCATGCATACTTCATGCGGGGATAAAGCACGGGCTGTAATTACGGAGCTCCGGCGCAGTACACAGATTACCAATTCCGATCATTGACTCGATAATGGCCACATTAGTACCTCGAGCACGAAGTTTTTCCTTCGATCGAGTAAAGCAATACTAACGTGTATTCATCGAGATAATGTGTATACAAGTCAGTCTCAGCAACGTTTGACAAATAATCTCAAATTTTCATCGAGTGTGTTTTTATTTAAAAAAACGTATAGTTAATACTTATTGAATCTTAAACCTAATTATGAAAGTGATAAACAAGTATATAAATCATTTATAAAACTACACATGATTTTAAAAAGTACATGATTATGGAGTAAAAATGGTAGGTATATTGGTTTGCTTACATCTTTGCCCATTTCAATTGAAACCGACTATAGTACTAAACTTTTGTAGCAAGAACTTTGAAGATGACATTTTGAAAAAAAAAAAACTTATGGAAAAGTGAATCTGTTTTAGGGGTTAATGCTGATACACGATTTTGAATAATAAAGGTGATTTAAAAAGTGATCTTATAGTTGAGTTGAGTTAATGTTTGTGCAGGCATTCTACTCTGTATCCTGACGGGAATTAGTTTGTAAATTTTGGTTTGTCCCGGCTGCAATTGTTTATAACATTCAAGACAAAGTTATTAAAGTGACAAAGTTAAAATTATGGTGGGGATTATATTCCCGCTGCCCGTCAAACTCTTTAAGTATAACTATATGTATTTGCACAGTTATTTATAGATTCCAAACATGTAAACATTGCATGGAACATTCAATATTAAACCAAGCGTATTTCTACATTAGACCTTGTTTTCTCTTTTCATTTATATTTTTTGACATTAATAATAAAGACAATATATTTTTTTTAGAATGCTGTTACACACGGAGACATGCGTTATTAATTACATCTAAAAGTAGTTTTATTGCAATGTTTACTGTTTTTAATCGAGCCGCTGCGCCCGGTACACCTTAATTGTGAATTAGCTACGTAGCGAGAATGGAGATGGAATTAAAAACCCACTATTTCGACGTAAAAGGTTTCGCTCGGATCCGGGCCTCATTCTTTAATTCGTTTGTTGGATATTTTGTTTTTTAGAAGTTTCCAGATTTAATGGGATTTTTTATTAGCGTGATTTATCAAGTGTGTTACCAGTTTTGAAGAAATTTTTCATCGCCCTTTTTTAATTACGTCGTTATTAATGTACCTGAAACAATAAAAACGTTATTAGTGTCATTTGTTTTACGAAAACAACAGGATAATTGTAACGGTTGGATACACAGAACAATACTGTTTTTTTAAATACCAAGACAAGCCTTAATAAAGAATTCTATCAACATAATGGTCTCTAGAATAATGTTGCCAAGTTTTTAATTTTAACGAAACATTTAACAGAATTTAATAATGACGAGGAGTATTAAAGTTTCATACAAATTCAGAAATGTTACTTCAAAGACAAATAACCATTTTTCTATTTGTGAGTTGAAATATTTTATACATGGTAATAATTTACGATGTTTGCCGAAGGTATACGAAATGTGCCGAGCGACGGAATATTGTTAGTGATGCCTTTATGCAATGCTACATGAAGTATTATCATTTCCATAAGAAAAAAAACCGGAAAAGGCGAGTCGGACTCGCCCACCGAGGGTTCCGCACATGCCACGGTTAACTCAATTCAAAATTTGCACCGCCGCCGTTCCTTACATAAAACCCTGTTTTTTTTGAGATTGAATTAAAAATGTTGGGTTTTCAGTTTTTTCCTATATTTGTAGTATTCGACGGTATTACTTGCCAAATTTCATAGTTCTAGTTCAACGGAAAATACCCTGTAAATTTTGATTCCCTTGAGACTGTCGAAAAATACGTTTTTAGAGGCATAAACGGCCGTATATTTTTTTTAAATTAACTTAGAAGTTTGATATTTTTACTGCTTCAAGGGACTGTAGACTTGAGTATATGGTTTAAATTTCAACTTAATACCTCCACGCGTTCCCGAGATAAAGGGTCTGGACACACAGACAGACGGACAGACGGACAACAAAGTGATCCTATAAGGGTTCCGTTTTTTCCTTTTGAGGTGCGGAACCCTAAAAGTATGTTAAATAATGACTGACTGTTGAGTTTCTTGCGGTGCTTCTTGTGGTCTCCTCTTATCTTATCTTATCTTTAATTAATACAAAAAAACCGCTAAATCACAAAAGTTTCTAATCTTTTCTGTGGCCTTATAGAGATTAATAAATCTAAAGGTATAGAAGCCGGGGACAAAAACATGGCCAGCAAAAAGGTAGATTTACCAAAAAACTCTAAATTACTTTTTTAACGGTTTTAATAAATTAGATTTTGCCCGAGTTAATTTAGCTAACCGAGTAATTATACGCGAAAGGGCAATTCAATAACCACTGGGGTCGAATTTAATAAAAACGTTATTTACCTCACACCATAATATCCGCAGAAATGGTTAATTTTGCAGAATCTCGCAAACAGCGTTTTGCTGGCAACCTTTTTTTAAGCAATCTTACGTTTACCGCTAAAATAAAAACCATATAACCTTAAGACTTAGTAACAAAGTTGAAAATCGAAACAATATAAAAATCGAGTTGCGTTTATAAATATGCAAACGCCTATGAATACAAAATTATGTGTACATTTCGTAAAATCGAATTTCTGGAATGGGGCTTTGTTTTTGAATATCCGAAGGGTCATATTCGTTTGGTAGGGTGTTTCGCGATTGATCTGATAAGTTTGCGACGTGGCAAATTGTTGCCATATGAAAATACATAATAACCGGGTTTAGGGAAATTCGGATCGGATGTGAATTATTGTTGTTTGAAAGCGAGTGTTCGATTGTCATTTGTGACCATTAGGGTAAAAGCGTTTTACATGAATATTAAAGGATTCTTACAAGAGCTAACTTACAATTAAATAATAACTTACAATCATTAAATCTAATCTTTTAACTCTGTCTGCATCTGGCGTATTTATATGTTTTTTTAAATTGTCCTTGACCCTGAAGACGAAGAAGTTAAAATTACTCTATGCTAGTAATGTCACCGGTTGTTTTATCCCCTCACCGGAACACAACAATGCGAACACTGCTTGGCGGTAGGTTAAAGCATAGGATGGTGATAATAATCTGGACGGACCGTGCACAAGTTCATACCGGGTGTGTATTGTTTAGCATAAAAACAAATGGTCTAATGATCATTTTACATAACACGAATTGCATAATTTCAATCTGTATAATAAACCATCGATATAAGAGTCATGATGCATAAAACGAAATGCATAATTTCAAAACCTATAATGTTTATAAATTAAAAAATAAATATTTCTAACTGCTTTCATTACTATTAATGTGGTCATAGTTCTAACCTAACCTAACCTAGTTAGGGTGAAGACACATTTATCAGCACCGATTCGCATTTCGTCTATAGAAAATGGCTGTTTTGTATGAAGATGCATACGCATCAGTTCTGCTTTCGCATGCGTACGCATCTTCATACAAAACAGCCATTTTCTATAGACGAAATGCGAATCGGTGCTGATAAATGTGTCTTCACCCTTAGAAGAAATTGACTTAAAATGCATAATAACAAGAAAATTATAGTTATACTAAATGAGTGTCATGTTATTCGATCGTATGCCAGATAAAATTATACAATTAGTTTTTATGCTAAACGTTCATTATGCTTTTCGTGGTTAGTTAAATTAAATTACACAAAATGTTTTTATACTGATTGAAGCGCACCCGTTCATACGACCACTGAACACACATATCACACACATCATTCATCATTTGACACATCAATTTGTAAATTTTTAAACCAAATTAACCAAATTTATCTTCAGTTTAAATATCGGGAAGGAACAATAGGTACGTAAAACATCCCCTTTTTGCTCTAGGGTTAAAAACACCGAACCGAATTCAAAGGATTCTTATTTAAAACACTTCCTCGCTTGATAACAAAGACCGTTTACATACATTGGAGTGCCCGGAAGGGCTTGTTATGACAGGGTTCCATCTGCACGGTCTGCCGCGCGCGTTACACCCTTATCTCTTTTATGGGGGGTGAAACGAGGGATGGGTTTATATGGCCTTTAAATCGTATTTTTTGCGGGTTGTAGGCTTCTTCAGAGAATGAGGTAAGTTGATAAAAAACAAGTTTGTATATTTTTATCATTATTCTTACTAATGTTATAAATGCGGATGTGTTGTTTGTTTGTTCCGTCTTTACAAAACAACGCGTCAACCGATGGATGTGTTTTTTTTTACTAGCCTGTTTTTGTGTCCCACTGCTGGGCAATGGCCTCCCCTCTGGATAGGGACGACTGGCGAAATATAAATATTACATGAAAAAAATATGGCCCGGAGACGAAAAGCTTTTGAAATTTAAACAGTTCCCAAAAAAATTGCGGTAAAAAATTTCTGCGCGGATGAAGTTGCGGCGAAAGCTAGTCTTGACTACAATTATTAAATAATATTGAATACCATAAACAAGACCTAGGTCAATTCACGCAATTAGACCTAGGTCCGAACTAACAAATTAAATATAAAAAACATAATCATGATTTTTGCCAAAAATCTTTTTACAAAATACTTGTTGTCAAGTCCTTACTTAAAAAATTAGCTCTTACACGTATAATTTTCACCTTTTCATGTACCAATATCGGTTTCGCCGTAATGAAATCAAACGCAGCTCATTTCACCAACCCCATGAAACCAATTACTGCCGCGCTGCAAATTGTCTGAGCACTTAACGGGTTCTTATTTCCCTAGGGCGTAAAGCGAAGGTAAACACACGGGATGAGGTTAGTGCGATCGGTTTTTGTTTTTTTAGGGAAACTCCAATTGGTAAGTTAGAAAAAAACCTGAAGTTGAACTGCGACGCCTATTTACGTAATTTTTTTAGGGTAACTTTTAACTGACTTAATACATTTTAATGAATATTTCGCACTATCGGTAGGACAACGTCACAGTACCCTTGTACTACCGAAGGTACAATTTAGCTAAAACTACACTAAAATACAAGCCTTTCAATAAAAAAATGCAACGAGAAGCTCCAGGCGTTGAAAAACAGAAAGTTGAAAAATGTTGATATACACATGACACTCTTTTTTTTAGAGCCAGGGGTAAAAAGTAGTAAAAATGGATATGACATATACCTACCTAGGTGATAACGGAGAAATGTGATTTTATGTTTAGATTCAAACATGATTTTTATGTTTATATTTCACTAGCACACCCTCGCTTCGGCTTATGTAAGTTTTCTTTAACACCATTATAAATATAAAATAAGACTTTATGATTTATGATACATCAAAATCTTCCTCTTGAATCACTCTATTTATTGATGAAAACCGCATTAAGATTTTAATGCGGTTTTCATCAATAAATATAGTGATTCGTTGTGTTGCGTAGTTTAAAAGATCTAAGTTTACATAGTATAAAACCAAGTCGCTTGCGACTTGGTTTTATACTATGTAATGATTATTTCTCTGCGTAAATCAATGAACGACTGCTCAAGGATAAAACTGTAGAAATCGCAAATAATTGTAGGTATGTATTGCAATAATAACTAGGAAAAAATATAATCTATATATAAAAGTCAAACCTGACTTACTGACTTGTATATCAACGTACAGCCGAAACTACTGTATCTAGAAACTTGAAATTTGGTACGGGGGTTCCTTTCATGATGTAAGTGAGCACTAAGAAAGACTTTTCCGAAAATCGACCCCCAACGGGAAGAAATGGGGGGAGTAGTGGGAAACTAATTCTACGCGTACGAAGTCGCGGGCGTCCTCTAGTGTCGTATATAAGTATACCTACACGTTGAATATAAGCTAACAATAATATAATAGTTTGATGTGGTGCCAACTATATCATTCTCAATTGGCAATCCCACAAATCACTCCGGGCCGATATTCTAGCCAGTAAAAACCATATCGTCTTTGATCGGTTATCGTATTGTCTAAGATTTGATAGCTCTTTTTTACTTGACAGTGGCGACCGAGTTAAAAACAATACCATACATACATACATTAAAACGCCTGTTTCCCAGAGGGGTAGGCAGAGACCACTTCTTACCACCTGCTACTATCTTGACAAATCTCTTTCGCTTCTTCCACATTCATACATCGAGTCATGCACGCACGTCGGTTTCGGGTACTTAAAATTCGGCCCTTTTCCAGTATTGCTCCGATTTGATTCGAAAAAGTACGCCTAGGGCGGCCCCTTCCGACCCTTCCACTCACTTTCGCTCTGTATATCTCTTTCGTCAATCTTCTTTCATCCATCTTTTCCAAATGACCGAACCATCGAAGCATACCCTTCTCAATCTTAGTCATAACATCTTCTTTTAGTCCACATTTTTCTCTGACTTCTTCATTCCTTACTCTATCAGTCAGTTTCACACCACACATACTACGCAAAGAGCGCATTTCAACTGCATTTATACGACTTTCATGCTTGTCCTGCCACACCCAACATTCACTACCATACATCAAAACAATACCATAACAGGTCAAAGACGATATGGTTTTTACCGCCTGGAATTGCCCTGAACAGCATCCTTCTTTTGTCCAAGCTCTCATTTGTCAACCTGTAAATCCAATTAATTCTCTGCATGCCTACTAACAAACGGTGACTGCACTCGGAATTGAACCTGTGACCTTATGGCCTGGAAGGCAGAACATCGTCAATATAAATGGACCGTGATTGTCGAGCCCCATTACGTCTAACTTAGAGTATTCTAGGACCGGCGTGGTATTCCTTCTCGAAACTAGTCGACTTAGAGTTTAGAGTTTGACTTAGAGTTGACTTCTGGACTTTTGTTTGAACAATAATCTTGTCCTTTAGCCTAGCGCCAAGCAGCAGTGTTCGCACTGTTAAGTCCCGCCAAGGGGATAACACAAACGGTGGAATCACTAGCACAAAGGGATTTTATCGTAGTATAATACTAATATTATGAATGCAAAGTAATTCTGTCGGTTCCGCTTTCACGGCTGAACCGCTGAGCTGATTTGGATGAAATTTGGTATGAATATAACTTGAATCTCGGGGAAGGACAAACTCTTCTTTCGAAAAATAAAACATTTCCCTAGGGAATAGCGATAAACAAATTGATTCAATATATTAAATAGAAAAAAACCCCGATATAATGGCGACTCCTTTCTTTCAGAGCTGATATCTCTTAAACGGCTTAACCGATTTTCACGAAAATAGCTAAGAACCATCTCGATTAAACTAGCTTGTTTTTAAATTAAGCCACGTTCAAATTGGTTCATCAGTTTAGAAGCTACAATACCACAGACAGACAGATACACAAGTTGAACTTAAAACACCTTTCTTTTGTGTCGGGGGTTATAAAATGAACTTTTTATTTTACCTGAAATATATTGCGAAAACGATAATAACAGCAGAGGGCCCAGACAAGATGCATTACGCTTACAAGCGTTTCTATTCGTTTCGTTTTTAAACCAATCGCGTCACTGGTAGATGACGTGATACGAAAAGTCACGTGATCTACCAGTGAAGCGATTGGTTTAAAGAGGAAACGAATAGAAACGCTTGTAAGCGTAATGCATCTTGTCTGGACCCTCAGTTAAAACGACAAAGAATCTCTATTCTAACCTAAGAGGATTGTCACGCTAAAATGCGCCATGCGATAATTTTTCTCTGTCCTTAAACCTAGTCCGACATTAACGATTCTTAAAAAAATTGCTCTGTGCGAATTCCTTTCCCAAAAAAACTTGGGAAAAAACTGTAACGCACGAACCAACTTTTAAATTGTAGCTACAAACATATTCACAATTCGGCCCGGAGCTACATTAGTATGTTTTTTTTTGATAGCTACGCGATTTAAGCGTCGGTTCAAAATTTTCTTAAAGGTTTTCAAACATAACCGCTCGGCACCGAATTAGCTTAAAGTGATACATTGAAAAATAAGCTTGACTTGTATTAGTATGATACATTTTTGAGTGGACGACGCGAGGCCCGCGACCGGCTATTGTTTTCACTCTCTTTTCAACCTTTAGCGTTCAATTTCGACGTCGACCTAGTCTCGACTCTACAGCTTTATCTGCTGTATGGAATAACCGTATCCACCCACGCCACACATCGTTTCCCGGAGCAAGAGAATTCTTCATAAATGTTTAATCGTATTCTTCCATATTTTCTCGGAAATTTAATCAACAAATCGGGATGTTTTTCTTGCCTTTTCTAAGTACTGGATATTTATCCTTATTAACTTTTTTATTTACTATAGCAAAATAATATCGAGACAGTTAATTTTCAAGTAACATAAATGTAGTATATACGAATATTTGAAAGATCGTATCATTTAAGTTGGACATTCACGGACGCGCCGTTTGTCTCGGCGACTGATGGAGTGTATACAACTGGATGGGCGTAATATTTTGACCACATTCACGCCACGCCTCAAGGGTGCGACATCACGGAGCAGACTGATTAGAAAATGGCAGCCAGAGAACGCATTCACGACGATGCCATTTGGCTTGGTGCGGAGGCATGGTGTGTTCCAACGTTGAATTTCGTAGCGCTGGCCTTCCGTGTCCATTTGGAAATCCAACGGACGGCGCCAAATAATTTTAAACGCTACAGTTTTGAAATTCACGGATCGATTTTGGCGCGGCGCTGCTCTATTCGGCTTGTTGGAGCTGTCGTGAATGCCCAGCTTTAGTTTTAGGTGGCTTGTGTGCCAATTTTCCTATTCGATGACATAAAAAAGCTTGAGCTTTATGTTGGTAATAAGAAGGCAAACGGACAGAAAGGCCACCTGTTGGCAACTGAGTTCTGAGGATAGACATTAGCAACCTCATGATTGTAATCCTAAGAATGCAAATATGTTGCCAACCTTGAGAACTTAAGAGCTAAGTTTAATAAACCGAAATTGTCTGTTACACATATTAGCAACAAATATTTGTCTTAGAAACGTTGTTTTGTAACGTAACTTTTATTTTTATCACGAGGGAAATAGGGCATGTTTCAAGTAGCAATGTATCGATCAGCGTAGCGTGATCTGATTGGAAGGGTCAACCAATTTATGTCATTATACGTAGCTATTAATATTTAATTTAACAAATTGGTTTCGTGCGTTGTCAGGTCAGAAATATAGGTATTTGTTTCTCTTTTGTTAAATATTTCTTCCATAGAGATACAGAACATTAAATTAATAAAGTGGGGTGTTTTACTGTATCTTTGGCGTTTTTGTATTTTAGATAATGAGTGGTATAAAAGCAGAGACATTTACATATAACTGTGTGGATTTAGCTGCCTTTGATCATAAAGCCCAGGGTGTCCCAGAAACCGACGTCAACCCGCCTAGGGCTGATAGAGCAGCTAAAAAGCTGTCAATTAAACCCTAATTATGTGTTCAGCGATTTTAACTAGTTTCGGAGAAATTGATCATTTTAGTCTGAATTTTGTAATTTTCCCTTATGTCCATGTCACGTAAAATCATTAATTTCATGTTTTATTCCATAAGTTTTTCAGTGGTACTTACATAATTAGAATCATTACGAATCAGCAAAGTTTTTAGACCTATTTGCCTATTTTTTGGTTTTTTATTTAAAGCAATCATATAATTACGTAATTATTTTGACGTAATTTATTTCTCGTGACTTGGCGCTGTTTATGTGTTCTAAGGCGACCCTAAAATAAAGTGGTTGACTATACATTGATATTTCATTGATACCTAACCATAAAATTAACATAAATAGTTGCATTGCATCTATACAACTTCACACTTTTTCAATATTTCAACACTGCAACAAAACAGCCTAGATAAAACGATTTTTATTTTCAACCTCTAAAATTTACCGCGTGCCCAAAAACATACCTTATTCCCTTGTGTTAGGGCTCTCGTATTTTTGGTTTTTTATATTGACAGGTGATATAAATTCCGGCCCTTATCATTTGACGGGTTGAATTTATGTGACGGAACCCCTATTTTATTTATAGGGATCAGGGGTACTAAAATGTAATAATTACTTTGGTGCGTAATCCATTAGACCATTGGGTATTACCCCCCTTTCTGCATACTTTTAGTGTTTAACAAAGGAAGACTTTTTTTTAAAGATATAATTGATATAATTTGTCTGCTGTTTCACTGCCTTTGTTACTACCTATGTCGAAAACTCATGACGGATTTTAGTAATATTTTTAATGTTGAGTTTTTAGTTGTGTTACAAAAGGCAAAACAATAGTTATCAATTCTTTAGCAAGGTCGTTTAAAAATCGTTTATAATCCTAAAATAAAGGCTATTATTAATACAAAAGGTTTACATATACATTAAAAATTTCAGCAGGAAGAGCTAATTTGCTCTTCTATTTACGAGTGTCGCTTTAGGACCCTTTCTCATTTAACAATTATTTTTATGCCATCAAAGTGTTCTAGTGTCAATAATTGCAAGATTCAGTAAAAAACCGTAAAAAAACCAGGATACTTTATCAATTTTGAGGACATGAGTGAAAAAAAGCACACGACAAAAGACTTATCTCCCACCATTGTCAGATAAATAAAAACCTTATTTACACGCGATAGTAAACAGAATCGAGACGAAGTTTAAATGGCACCCTCGCATGATAGATGGTATGGAGTAAGCTTGTCTACATTACGCAATTTGCCTTACAATTCACTTTTGATAGGTATCTATTTAGAGTTGTTAAACCCCCGACGTAAGTTTGAAGTGTGTATCTGTGTATATATCCGTCTGTGCAGCATATTTCCCAAACGGATGAGCGAATTATACAGCGACTTTTTAAAATTTTAAACTAGTTTTTAGTTTGGTTGATTGAAAAATGGTTGGGCCGTTTAAAAAAGTACAGCTCTGAAAGTAGCAGTTAGTATTTTATCTGGGATTTTCATCTATTTAATAATTATGTAGTTTTATTACCCGACTGAGTCAGAAGGAGGGTTATGTTTGTCGAGTGTATATAAGTATGTATGTCTATTGCTTCTGCACACTTTGCCGTCTAAACGGCTTGATGGATTTTAACATGATAATATGAGATGTCGATAGATTCCTCTTGGGTGTGCAAGTGAAATAGTCGATAATGCCCATAATATTTTGATCGAAGTATTGAGATGAAGGTTACTTTTTAACATATTTATATCGACGACGATGTTAAAAAAATGCAGTCGGATTTTTAGTTTGCTTTTTATTAAACTTGTTTTATCCTACGGCGTTCGGCGTCACGCCGTACACCGCGTCAAGATGGTTTGCTTTACACGCTACCAAAACTGACCTAAGGCTGCCTTTCCACTGAGGCGGAGACCAGCGGAGCGGAGTGGAGCTGCGTCAATATTAACCAATAGAAGGCGCATGTGGTCACGCCGAGCGTGCCTTGCGCATGTTAGTTAAGATTCTATTGATTCTATTGGTTGGTTGGCACAGCTCCGCTCCACTCCGATCGTCTCTGCCTCAGTGGAAAGGCAACCTTACGCTTAAGTACCTTTCGTCGTTCGCCTTTTGTAGCAAAAGTATATAAATCAACTACAGCTAATACCTAACACTTTCATTCAATTTAAAATTATTTACTTATGGCAGTCATAGAATAAATTTTTTAAAATTTACAATTTAATGGTTTTTCAACAAAGTTTAAATATTTCTATATTTTAATATTGCCACATTAATCAATCTTTCAACTTTAAACTTAGAGAACTTTGCTAGCTAACTTAACTAGTTTCTTTCGAGAAAATCGATTAAGGAATTCCACTTGGAATTACTTGATACTTTATGACTTTGACACAGGTGAAACTTGTCTTAGCTGTCCCAACTACTGACGAAAGACCCAGGGAAGTGGAGTCAGGAGATCGCTGGGGAAACAACATCAATCAAATTGGTGGAGGTATTATGTGCTCGTAGTTGTCTGAACTCTGCTTAGTGCGATACAATATGTTTTGTGATGAAAGTTGATTGATTGATTCGATTTGAGAGAAATAAGATTGAGTTTCGTTGCAATTTTCTGAATTTTTTAACTTAAAATAAAATTTTACCGCCGTGTGGTGCCGGGTTTAGAATGTTGCCACTCCATGTCTTCCCGTGGATGTCGTAAGAGACGACTAAGGGACTAAAGGCTTTGTAGTGCTGTTAGGCGATGGGTTTGCAACCTGTCACTAATACACTGGATAACATCTTAGCCTGGTTGTGCAAAATGTGGTCACAGAATTATCAACAAGTTTTTGGAGTTGTTGGGTGAGTCTGTGGCTCTGCCTACCCCACTCTGGGAATGAAGGCGTGAGTTTATGATGATGAAATAACATTCTACATTTCAAACAAACGCCCTTAATGCATGTTTACTAGCAATCCAACTTTTACTATTAAAAAATAACACGTTATATCTAATATACGCACTAAATAAACGTTATCTCTAAAAGTATTATCATACGCCAGAAGCAATAAACATTTAGATCTTTTTTTCATGGCATGGACATTGTTAGACAAACGAGCTCACAGGCCACCAGGGTATTGATTCTCTCAAAAGCAGAAGCGAATGCAGGAGTGAAGTCGAAGCGGCGAGTTTAAGTAGTCCCGTCAGAGCGAGCAAAACACATATTAGCGCGTGCATTCTCAATTAGGCAGCCTTATACGTTCGAGAAGCCATGCTGCCAAATTGAATACACGCGCTGAAATGTGTTTTTTTCGCTTTGACGGGACTACTTAAACTCGCCGCTTGGACATTCACTCCTGCGTTCGCTCACCTTTGCTTTTGAAAGAATCACTACCCTGATAGCAAGTGGGATCTGTGACCAATAGGCATTTGCATTCTCAAAGCTACAATCAAAAGATTGCAATCTTAAGACCGCAAATGCGTTACCAACCCTAATGTATGAGATGGAATGCCTCTAAATATTCTAGTAATTTTACCAGTTGTTTTATCTCCACACTGGAAAAAAATGTGAAGCTACTTCTTAGCGGTAGGTTAAATCTTTTCAATAAAAGGTTTTATCCGCTCTAGACACATACCGAACCCCATCCATTCTTCAGGGTTCCGACCGATCGAACCCCGTTGTTTTGTTCACCTCTAGTACACTCAGCCGGAAAATTATGTTAACATCGTGACATTCTGTTTTTCTATCTGTGCGTGATATTGTAGTCCCTTTGAAATAACAATGGAGGGTTTTGATTTATTCTGGATTTATTTTAAGGCTTTGTTTTTTAACCACTTACAAAAAAAGAGGGGTGTTGAAAGTGTATGTGTGTATCTTTTTGTGGCACTGTAGCTCCTAAAGAATGAACCGATTGGGACGCGATTTTTTTTAAAAAAAGGTAGTTTAATTGGGATGGTTTTTAGCTAGATTTTGTCAAAATCGGTTGGGTCGTTTAAGAGATATTAGCTCTGAAAGTAGGGGTCACCATTAAATCGGGCATTTTTCTCTTTGATGGTTATTTAAGGAAATAATTAAAAAAAAAACTTACGCAGCCTCTGTTTTACCCAAATACATCCAATCAAACATCATTTTCTTAAAAAACTCAATAAACAAATAAAAAGCAAATTTAAAAACTATGCTTTCTGTATACTTATTGTCGTCGATATACCTATGTTAATAATTGTCATTTTGCTACTGTTGTTATTTCAATTTTAACAGTTTAGGTACCTATCCATTGTCACCCGGGATGGTAAAAGGATTCTAACGATACCACACACATCTAAATCGGTTTAGGCGTTTAGAAGTTATGGTGGAATAAAGAAAACTACAAATAATTTGCATACGTAGTAAACAAAAGTTATCCCTAGGTATTTTAAATTCATTTATATACAGACTAATTCGGAGATTTAAGTCACCATTAAGCTGTTCATCAACTTTTTAATTCAGCCCTCGGCAAAAAAAAACATGCCGAGCCTTAATTCCTCCATGCCCTTGGCCCATAAGGAAAACACGAGCAGAATAAAGAAACCTTAAAATTCCCGAATATTGTCTTAACATTTTAAATTAAGATTACATACAAACGTAAAGCAATCTTGGTACTGGCCATTTTCCTGGAGCAACGAGAAAATTAAAAGAAAACATATTTTTTAAATCCAGTTACTAAGAATAAAAAAAGATAATGGAAAATGTTGCGAACGTATTCCTTATCTGTGGCAAGAAAAAGCTTCATTTCCGACTCAATTTATGGACTTAAACAGTATTGACGTAAATGGAAGCGATTGGAAACCTTTTGTGTGTTTTATCGTAAATAGATTACTTATCAATAATAGATGAATAAAGGTTTTTGTTTGTTGGGAAAACATCGCAGTACATAGCACAAAAATATTGCCTTTCACTTTCAACTTTTCTCAATATTTCAAGGGTTAGCTGGAAGAGATCCCTCAAGGGATAAGTTCACCTTTGTGCATCCATCTTTATTATTTTCATTGTTAAGTTTAAGTTTATATCTTCTTTCACATTCGCCTTTCCTTCTTTTAAAGAGTATTTTTACCCTGAAATAGTAAAAAAAGCTCAAGGGAAAAGTTATAAGAGTAAGTAACAATGAAACTTAGTATAAAAAATTCAATTTCACTCGCAATTTCGCTAAACAATCTAAACTACCTCTGCTTATGTACAAACATTAAGTTATAACTCCTGGAAAAACCGTTTCCCTAGGGAAATTTGTTCAACGCAAAGCTAGTTTACCTACACATTACGTGGCAGACTGACGTGTCACTCGGATTGACAGCCGTCTGAATAAGTAATGCACGCTAGCGCCATCTGTCTGTCGCAATCACGTTTTAATTAACTACAGTAACGATGTTGGTGACTGAGATTGCACATTAATAATTATTGTCTTATTTGAAAGCGTTGCTTAAGCATGACTTAGGTTGAGCAGCCCTGTCTTTTATAAAATTTATGCTTAAGTTTTGACTGTAGTTTATACTACAAATTACCTGTAACGTTAAATTGCAGTAATTTTATAATTTCTACAAAAACTGAATGATTCTTTTCTGCATAGAATTAGAATCCTTAACGATTATCCTCTTGGTTTTAGTCTTTTCAGGCAACTATTTTATCTATCATGTAAACAGACTGAAACCCAAAATATTGATTTCGTCAATGTCAAGGAAAAAACCTCCTAAGGGGCGTATTAATAAACACATTGTGACGCATCAAAAATGACAGTTTACTATAAGGTTAACGTTTGTCGTATCAAATCATAGAAAAATGTCATTTTTGATGTATCTTGAGACGAGCATTACAATTGATATCAGTCTAAGAGTATCAATGCGTTGGCAACCCCGATGACTAAGATAAAATAATAATAATAATAATAATAATAATAATAATAATAATTTATTTCATAAAACACAGATACATAAAAAAAGATGAACTTAAGCTATACATGCTGATAGCTAGCCACAGAGAAATATGTAAATTGGCATCTTACTATTTACTCATAATCGGAGAGATCATTTAATCCTTATTAGGTAAGGCCAGCGCTTATAATAGGATTAAAATGCCGTTATGTTAATAATTTCAATTGTCTTATTCCTACATCGAAACAATGCAAATGGATGGATAAGATGGAAGCGATCCAGACGAACCCAGCGCAAAATACTACCTCTACTATCTACTTACTTTGCAAGTACAGACACAATCTACCAACGCTTCTCAAAAAGATACCACTATTTCTAAGGGCCGCAAGAAAAATAATCAATGTAGCTCGAACTTTTCTCAACAAGCCGTGGCGAGAATGTGGCAGCATTCGCCGAAATACTTGACGTGGTGGTTTAGCAGCCCTGACTTTTATGCAATTAATGGTTAAGTTTCAACCGTAGTTTATACTACAAATAAATTCGAAAGGTAAACTACTTTGAAATAATTTGTAGAAAAAGTTAATGGTTAAGTTTCAGCATAATGTTACAATAGTGGGTATGTAATATGTATTAAGTACCTATACAAAACTGATGTATATTTAGATATTTATCTTAAAATGAAATGGTAAGACAAAAATATAATGTCATACGCAAAAAAGTAATATTAAAAACACATTAAAAGGAACATCTTGAATTAAATTTTAAACGCGTGTGAATCTCTTCTCATCGCTCTTTCATCATCGTCATCATTTGCTTAGGAGCTATGGCTCTTGTCGGTGGAGTAATTTCCATTTTTTCCTATTCCAAGCCTTCTCTTTAAGATACCCCTTTGTTTAATAAGAATAAAACCATTTATATTATCTGCTCTATCATGTAAAAATAAACCTGAAAATATTCACTCTACAAGTACCGGCACACAGGGCCGCATGAAACATACACGCCTAAAAAAAGTTCAATGTAACACGAACTTTTCCACGCCGCGCCGCGAGCATGTGGCAGCATTAGCCCAAATGCTTGACGTGCGGCGGCGTAAATACAATTTTTACCCGCACACTATCAAAATTCACGGCATGTTTCCCTCATAGCGGGGTTGGGGTTGAAATATACGGGTTAGGATTGCGGACGTGAACGTTCATAACTTAATACAATAAACCATTAATAATATTTAATGGTTTGCTACGAATTTCCGATATTTTACCTTTTTTTGCAATAATTATTAAATACAATGAATATTGTAATCGTCTATATTGAGTGTGTTTCGTGCGGCTTTATTTTGAGGACTTGACAGAAGCGCGTGGAGCTAACCCCATATGCTTCTGTTTAGTCCATTAGCGACAATAATATTTTACCGGATAAAGAACTAAGTGCAAAAATGTAAAAATACTCTTACAGAAATCAAATGCTACACTGAAAAAACAAATGGGTTGATTTAGCACCTACCCTTGAGTTTGGTTGCGGTAACACCTAACCTTAGTAAAAACAACACATTGAAAAGGTTGCTTCAACCTTTTTAGTGGTTAACTCAACCAAAATCACGAGTAGGTCCTATTTGGACGAAGGCATTGCCATATAATTTGTTAAAAAATAACAATATATTGCCAAGCATTTAAATTATCGATGGCACCTTAGCATGACTCCAGTAGCGTAGCGTACTGTAGCTACATGTAGCTGTATTGGTCTGACGGTATAGGGTAGTATCGCTGAGATTTATGTGTTTTAATAATTATTTCCGAAAATAAAGTTACAGGAAGATAACAGAATAATAATAAAATAATAAATTATTTTAATGAAGCTACCCAGACACGAGTTCCCGTGTCTGGTTTTATTGCAATTTTCTAGAGAATGAGCTTAAGGATCGATATCCAAATAGATCATAAACAATTTTGAATTTGGAAAGATTTAGATCTAAATGTAAGAGTGGCCAGGAACGTAAAAAAAGGAGGTTCTAACAGCCTCGTTACACTGGATAATACCTCTAGAAGTCTAGATACTCAAAATCTATTGAAATTTCACACGTTTTGCACTATAAACCTTGTCTTGCGTTTGTTGTCATAACTTCTAGCACACGCAGCAGCGGTACCGTTCACAGTATCGCCCCGTAGGTCCCCGCTCAAAGTTTCATCGGCACAATAGCCGCCGTGCCACCGTGTCCCTATTCTATCCGCCATTGTCCGTCAGAATCTGTCCGAGACGTCTTGTCCGCACGAAAGGGAAGGATAAGAAATCAAGTTATAAGAGACAGGGTAAAAATTAAAAAAATTAAAATGTTAAAAATGTTTAGCACCTCTGGAAATTTATAACCGGAGCTAAATCTTATATATAACAATGAAATGCAAACTGCATCTTTTAATGATGTAAATTTTAATTATGACTATTCTTATAATATATTACTACCATGTTAATGTCGTGGGAGTTGAAGTTTAATTAATACGTAGATACGTACGTTTTATTAATACGTTTTGCTGGAACAAAGACGCTGCAATATGTATGGCAGAAAATGGCTTTAGAAACTAGCTTTCGCTACTAAATATTACTGTCTTATTACCTTTTAATCCGGAGGCAAGATAAAACTAAAGTTAAATTCGAAACAGGCTTCTAGTTATAATTAACTTCTGTTAGATAAATTTAAATGAACGCAGCGCCATTTCAAAGCAATTTAATGAAAATTATTACCAGTAACTGTGTTTACATATTATGTAATAAAAATACGACAAGTCTCTTTAGTCTCCATTAATACAGCTTCTCTCCTATCTCTCTTACTTTACACTATACCCAAAGGCTTTCTATTCACGGATTTCGTGGGATTTGCTTTTGCCGACGGATACAAGATAAGATAAGATAGTCTACCTAGCTATTAGTTAATACAGCTGAGTAATTATGCGTTTGAGGATTGTTCACAAAAGCATTGTTAAAGCTGAGGGTAATTAAAAAATGTTGTCGACCCCTGGCTCTGACAATGAAAGGTAAGATTAAAATTAATTAAAAATGTAAAGCTGCGGCTTTAGGAGTTTCATTATGATGGCGTTATGCTATGTAAGTATATAGGGTGCTGCTAAATTATAAAAAATGATAGGTAAGTCGATTAACAGAGAAAAGAAGAGCTCATTTGGCAGGAGAACATAATTTTCATATAGCGCCTTTGATTAAAAAAACACGGTCTTTTCCTTCAAGTTTTTTATGCATATTATACTATATACTTAGTTACATCGTAAAATAAATTGTAAACAACAAAGGGGCTGTATTTTTTGAAAGAAAAAAATTAATAAAAAATCTAAATTGATTTGTGATCTGGAACCCAAATTGAATAGGGAATATTTATGTTTTTTTTAAACAGCTTCAATAAACGCTGATTCATGTAACAAACAGGTGAGAAAAATCATTTATTGAATAGCTATAAAAATAACCAAGATATAAGCTAACAAAGATTTGTTCCTATCTATTTTTAGCAAAATAGAATTTTACGTGGAGTTTATATGGCCGAACTGCACAATGACGACACCGGTGCACTTCGGATCTCTCTGTCTAATTAGCAGTTTAAAATTCTTGTATCATCCGTATTTCTGGACCAATTTTAATTTCACTTTTGGTGATCTCATTTACAGTATTTTAATATTTTGTTGAGAAATGCGATTTTAAAAATCCATACATATTCCCTACTAGAGGACGCCCGCGACTTCGTACGCGTAGAATTATTTTCCCGCTACTCCCCCCATTTTTTCCAGTTGGGGGTCGATTTTCGGAAAATCCTTTCTTAGTGCTCACTTACATCATGAAAGGAACCCCTGTACCAAATTTCAAGTTTCTAGGTACAGTAGTTTCGGCTGTGCGTTGATATATAAGTCAGTCAGGTTTGCCTTTTATATATATATACTAGAGGACGCCCGCGACTTCGTACGCGTAGAATTATTTTCCCGCTACTCTCCCATTTCTTCCAGTTGGGGGTCGATTTTCGGAAAATCCTTTCTTAGTGCTCACTTACATCATGAAAGGAACCCCTGTACCAAATTTCAAGTTTCTAGGTAGGGGAGGCCGGGGCTTCAATTAACAGAGGTAAGTATTAACAAGCGAATTTCTAAAAAACTATAAACAGCACGTCACTAGTGATTCCTAAAATTCGTCCCTGTGACAGCGGTCTACAGGTTGAGACTCGTCAGTCCAGCTCAGTGCGCCGTGAGAGTGAGTTGTGCGATGTACGTCTATTTTGGCCAGGTAACGAACTTTTTTCACTTAACGATTTTTTGATTTACGTGTTGAATATTTGATTTAGCCGTAGGTAATATATTTTTTTTCGCAATAGCTTGTGTTATTCTTAATAATGTTACATTACTTTACTAACGCTAATGTACTCTATTTCGTAATTATATTTCTTCTTATTGAAAAGGTACCCATGGGGCTAAAATTAACAAAACATACGGGGCTAGTATTAACAGCATATACCTTTGGATTCTATTTTTGGTCCCGTTCCCGAAGGGTGCCCAACAGGACCCTATTGCTAAGCCTACGCTGTCCGTCCGTCTGTTCGTTCATCAGCCCTAACTTTAAAGAACTGTATATTCACCGCGGTACCTAATTATTTATGTATTTATCTTAAACTTTACAGCATGAGGACTTACAAGCGGAGAACTACTCGAGGCATGACTTCGCTGGCGACCTACGAGTCAGCTGCTTTAGAAATTGCCAAAATTGTGATTCAGACGATGAATATGATTAAAAATGAAACATATTGTTAATTGTATTGCTAAATAAAAAAATGTCATTGTAATTTTGCGTTTTCTTTATTTATAGAGGAAAATACTTACAATATTAATTGTTGCCCCTTTTGTTAATACTTACCCCGGAACCGTTAATTGTAACCCCGATCGCGGGGTAAGTATTAATTTCTGACTTTTCTGAGTAAAATCGATTTTTTTAAAAAGGTACCAATTTCTTGTCAAATTTAAACCAACGATATTTAAACGGTTATTGAATAGTTTGGACATCATTTGACACAAAAATCATTTCAAAATGTTAAGGCGTTTTGAAGCTACAACTGAAAATATAAATCTTGTTAAGTCGCGCCCCGGTCTCCCCTACAGTAGTTTCGGCTGTGCGTTGATATATAAGTCAGTCAGGTTTGCCTTTTATATGTATAGACTAGAGGACGCCCGCGACTTCGTACGCGTAGAATTAGTTTCCCGCTACTCCCCCCATTTCTTCCCGTTGGGAGTAGATTTTCGGAAAATCCTTTCTTAGTGCTCACTTACATCATGAAAGGAACCCCTGTACCAAATTTCAAGTTTCTAGGTACAGTAGTTGCGGTGATGCGTTGATACATAAGTCAGTCAGGTTTGCCTTTTATATATATAGATATATACTATCTAACCTTTCTATTTTCTATACTTAACATAATTTTGACTTTGGCAGTCAGTTTTTATGAACTTAGTAAAAATAACAAACCTCATTGATTTGCTTGCAGTACCTACAGACAGTATTTTCCCATACAAACTTTGCAACCCCCTTTCATCCCTCTGGGGGTTGATTTTAGTAATCGCTGAAATACCTGTCTCATTATTTGCATTGAAAAGCATTTCTACCAAGTTTCAAGTAAATTTGACCATAAAAATATTTTTTCCCATACAAACTTTGCAACCCCCTTTCATCGCTGTAGGGGTTGAATTTTAGTAATCGCTGAAATAAGTGTCTCATTACTTGCATTGAAGAGTATTTCTACCAAGTTTCAAGTAAATAGGCCCATAAAAACATTTTTTCCCATACAAACTTGGCAACCCCCTTTCATCCCTCTAGGGGTTGAAATTTAGTAATCGCTGAAATACGTGTCTCATTATTTGCATTGAAGAGCATTTCTACCAAGTTTCAAGTAAATTGGACCATAAAAATATTTTTTTCCCATACAAACTTGGCAACCCCTTTTTTTCCCTTTAGGGGTTGAATTTCGAAAAATCCCTTCTTAAAGGACGCCTACGTTATAAAATCAACTTTCCCTCAAAATTCCAAATCTTTATCTTAAGCGGTTTGGGCTGGGCGTTGATGAGTCAGTCAGTCAGGACATCCTCTTTTATATATATAGATTGGAAGTTGGTTAAAAACTGATTAGGTGCCTCAATTCGCGTCAAAAATATTAATTTCCCTTTATACCTACACATTTTTGGCTTGAAAGCATTTTATTAATTCACGAGTCATCCCCCGGGGTACTCAGACATAAGCTGATTACGTATTGCATATTACTTTGAATATGTAAGCGGTTGGAGTACCAACGGTCAGTGGCTGTTTATTATTTAATGCAAGTTGCCTGTGACTGTATATTTAGAACTAGAGATATCCGCTTAGATCCGGTTTATCGGAATAATTTATAGCCTATGGAATAATGTATATTCCTTTTAGTGTTTTTTCCTAAATCATTATGAAGTTCCAGAAATTATCCCATACAAACAAATTGTTATTAATATTGCACCACCTACAAAAAAGTCCGATTTGCCTAAAGGTTAACTGGTAGAGAATGCCATTGGGCATTAAGTTTTTATTTTATTTTTTATTTTTTATTTGTAATTACTACTTATAAAAGTCTAGAGCAAAGTTTGGGATAGGTTTAATTTGTGTAAGATTCTATCCCGATATTTCACGTCACGTCATGTTTTACGCCTGTAATCCCAGAGTGGGGTAGGAAGAGCTACAGAATTACCTACAACTCTAAAAACTTGTTGATAATTCTGCAACCACATTTTGCACAATTAGGTTAAGATGTTGTTTACCAGCGAATTAGTGACAGGTTGCAAGCCCATCGCCTAACAGTACTATTCTATTTTATTCCCTCGCCTCTTACGACATCCACGGGAAGACATAGAGTGGCACTATTCCAACCCGGCAACCACACGGGGCTCCTGCTATTCATTTTATTTATTTATTTAGCAAATGTTTTGCTATCAAATCATCGCAGTTCAAGAAGTATGAATAACCTTCTATAACTTCAGAAAAACTTAGTATGATACTCGTAAACTCAATGAACTGCAAGAGACAGTCGTGCTGTAACTGCGCGGTTTATGCAGCTCGGTGCAGCTGCAACGGTTATTTGCTTCGAGACAATTTATATTTTATAATATGGGTCTGGATACTTTGATAGCGCTGCCATTTCTTTCACATCATCATTAAATTGGTATCAGAGCTTGATATTGGCAATGATTTTAGCAATATCAAGGTTCATCTATCACTAACAAGTATTCTGAGTAGCATTAGGATTTAATTTAAAAGAAAAAGATGATCTTTTAACATTGTGTTTTATTGTATCAATATTAAAGTTGATAAGTAAATGGAGTTTACTAATAATTGCAATAAGGAACTTTACTAACTATTTTATGGGGAAACCTGAAATAAATTATTTTAGATTTTGAATTTACCCTTTCTTTGACGATGTGTATAATAAGATACAAACCAAAACATTCACATTTTAGATCCGTTTTGTTATTTTATTCTTTTGCTGGTTTGAAATCCGAAGAGGCTTGATTCCATGTCATTTTATTCATTAAACATATTTTATTTTCCCCACAGTTGAAATGAAAAGTAGAGTGTCTAACTGGGGTGAAATTACCCATTTCCCCTCGAACTATTGGCGCTCTCACAATATCTCGGGTGAAATGGGTCATTTTCAACCCTTGGTTATCAATCTACTATTATTCTCCCTAATCTTTTTCTCGCTACTCACAGGAACAACTCTAGTTGTTGATTCATTCAAATTCAAATTAAGATTTGAACGAAAATCTTGCAACATTTTTTCAAATGGTTTTTGAATTTCCAATGGTGTAAAAATCAGGTATGTCGCCAATTAGGTTGCTAGTTGTCTAATTAAATCCTACTGGTTTATAATGTAAAAACAAACCGGTCATGTATAGCAAAATCGGTTTATTCTTACAAACATTTAAAGCAAAAATCGATTTAAGCTCACCTTATCTTATTGATGCTAAAATATACTAGCTAAATATTTTCCAACAGTTTTTAATGCAAACCATATTGCAATAAGCCCAGAAACTACCAAGCTCCATAAAAGTTAACGGCTAATGATTTAAATATTGAGCATAACTTCGACTCCCCAACACAAAACCATGACCCAAATGTATTTCAAGAATTCTATTAGTCTACTAGCGCCCGGTAAGTTAATGTTGTGAAAAAGGACCGTCCAATAGACATTCCAACGAAGATGGCCAATAAATACCGCGCGGACGTGAGCGAAATGGTACGCTTGCTTATGAAGCATTTCGAATAACCTTACATCAAAGGGAATGTATGGTATGGTTTTATTTAGCTCCTGTATGTTACTGTTGCCTTGGTAGTTTTCTCAATTGTGTAAGAATATAAATAATGTCTTTTTATTTTCGCATGAGCAATGATATAACTATATAACTTATTTGTAATTATTTTATTAATGCATATTTTTTAATTATCTAGAAAAAAACCATTAAAACGTAGCTTGTTTAGGCCGGTGGTAGTGGTGGTGGTTGTACCTTTAAATTGACAAAATTTACATTCATACATGCATAAACTCACGCCTGTAATCCCAGAGTGGGGTAGGCAGAGGTAAAGAATTACCAACAGCTCTAAAAACTTGTTGTTAATCTTATTATTTGACAAAATTTAGCAGGTAAAAAAGCACCCCACCCATGAAAGTAAGTAAGGTAAGGAAAACAGGACAAAACAGATTATTGAACAGGTACCTAATGGGCAACACGGTTGTATAAAAGAGCCAAAATCAAAATATAATAATTAAAATCATGCTTATAAATGGCATAAAGAAGGCAAACGAGCACAGAATCCACCAGATGGTAAGTGGGATTTATGACCATAGATATTTGCACTCTCTAGAATATGATCTCGAGACTGAAATTCTATGCATGCGAATTGGGATAGACAAAAAAAAATAACTCACGGTTTTTATATTATTCCAATTCGATAGAATAGGTTTTATTTAAATAAACCAATTTCATTAATTTTGTATTTGACCCAATAGTTTTGTTTTAATATCTTTATTTATTTAGCAGACATTTTATGGATGACATGATTATTTTAAATTTGGGTTGGCATTTTCTAATAAATTACAACAATCAAATGATATCTAAGGATAAAAAGTAATTGTAATAGTGTATTAAAACATACTATTTCAAGCGGTTTTCACCTAACCCATAAGATACAACTAGGAGGTCTTCAAGACGAAAACGAAAGTCAAACAAAGGTTAAAGGTTAAGGTTACTTTTGACGAAATATCCGAAATTTATAAATATTTCAAAAACTTAATAATGCAGAACGGCTTTAAAACCCTATTCCTCAAAATGGTTTTCGAATTAGAGTAATTGTAAAAATATGAACAATCCCAATTGCCAACCCTGAGAACTAAGATGGAATTCTCCTATACTTGCAATTTCCCCCACAAAATTATACGTAATTGACAGAGCAAGATTCAAAATTTGTACATCAGAATTGCAGAACTTCGGCTCACTACCAAACAGCAATGCTGAAGATTTGAAGATTTTCTCTATTTTATCTAGGCAAATGATCGATCCGTCACGTAGTCTAATCAAATAAAGTCAGCTGCAGCGAACGGTGGTCCGGAGAGGGTTATTGATGACGCCTCCAGCTGAAGTCGATGTTATATTGAAGCGAGATCTTATAAATAAATTTGTTTCGAAGGAATCTCTTTTTTCCGTTGTGACTGTGGAAGAATACACTGCTTGCTGTCAGTAAAACGAAAACTGATGTGAGGTAGAGCAGGATATTTCGAATGATGAATATGATTTGATAATTAATAGTACTAGGCATTCCACAACTGTAAAGTTTCTGAATAATGATAATTTTGACAGCAGTAAAACAATGATTATACTTATTGCTTTTGAAAGAATAGTAATAACTGCATTTTTTTACATCTGTCAATATTATTAATATTCAAAAACTTCTAGGTTGCGCAATGTTTCAGGATTGACTTCTTATATGCCTATAGTACACATTCTTAAGAAATTTAAAAATAGAAGACAAAGGAAAAGAACAAGAAAAATTGACCCAAAGAAGAAAACATAACTCACGTCGGGAGAATAAAAGTAAATGACGTTAAAATTCAAATCTAAGTGAAGCGTTTTGATTTAAAATACATTTGCTACGATTGTTGGTGATAAATTATAACGACAATACGTTTTTTATTCAATTTTATTGACATTGCCTATCCAAATAACTAATTCCTTTGGCTTTGTAAACTTATCAAGAAGCAATCAATGACAAAGATAGCGGTAATTGGGGAAACTGTCAAAAATTGCTCAAGAAGATAAGGGACAACAAACAAAACAGCGATTCGTTAGGGGAAACAAGTGACAAGCGCGTTAAAGGGATCCCGGGCCCAGATAAGGGGGAATAAATTAAAGAAGGGATTGCTGAAGATGTAAGTTTTGGAATTGATATAGATGAGGAATTAACTTTTGATGAATTTACGAATATGCAAGGATGCAAATATAAATGAATGGGTTTAAGCTCCCAAAAGGGGTTTAAATAGTCCAAACTTAAATTTAAATTATTTACAAGAAGAATTAAATACCTGTGCCAAAATTCAATTGCGATGGATAAAGAGGCAAACGCTTCCTTTTAAAACTGCCAATATTTTTGACTTCAAAACAATAATATCATTAAACTCGGCTACCAATCCAAATTTTTAGAGTTGTTGGTAATTCTGTAGCTCTGCCTACCCGACTCTGGGAATGAAGGCGTGAGTGTAAGTGATGTATGTATGTACCTATATACGATTTTCTTTAACATGATTTGCTTCATCAACATCCTCAACTGCGTTTACGAATTCACGCTAAACCCAATTCTTGTCAGTTCTTTGGCTTATGTGACCAGTTTCCGTACATTCATATTATGAAATTGAATAAAATCTGCCGCCAAAGTGCCTAATGCCACTCCTAAAGTTACCCCTTCATATGGAGTGTGACGCTCCCCTGGGCAATCCTTGATCCATTTGCATGACTCATTAATAGGTACAATATTTAATGGACCATCGAGGAATAATGATACGGTATTCATTTTCGACGTTAATAACACACCTAGTGTGCTCAAATTACATATGATTTTTAGTAAGTGGCTTTAAATACAAAAATACTGTAAAAAAAACTCTTTATTGAATACAACATATAATCAAGGAAAGGATATACAAAAAATGTACATAGCGAGTCGACATGCGGTCTACAGAATGACTATTGGTTTTTTGTGAGTTTTGTCTCTATTTCCCGATTTTTGTCGACTGGATCAAATGCGATTAAAATCAGATATTTTAACACGTTCACGTTTCATAATTTATATTTTTGTATAAAATACAAAAAAAAACTCACTGTGTAAATAACACTATTTCTAATTTAAATGAAAAGACTATGAAGGTTGAAAACTACATGTTGACTGTTTCAAAGAAATAGGTTCTCGAAAAACAGGAAGACAGACTATAAGGTGATTTTTACAACAAATACTGAACACGTGTTGTTGCTGGGTTAGAATAGTGCCACTCCATGTCTTCCCGTGGATGTCGTAAGGGAATAAAGGCTTGTAGAACTGTTAGGCGATGGGCTTGCAACCCGTCTCTAATACGCTGGTAAACATCTTAGCCTTATTGTGCAAAATGTGGTTACAGAATTATCAACAAGTTTTTAGAGTTGAAGTTTATTCTGTAGCTCTGCCTACCCCACTCTGGGATTATAGGCGTGAAGGTAAGATATGTATGTAATAATGAAAATAGAACCTAAAAACCCACGGAACAGAAAAAACAGTGGAAGTGGCATGAGACCTGTTGTCGCCAACTCAAACTATCATAAAAACAACACGCCACCATGGAAAATGTTTTTGGTGCGGCTATCGTTTTTACATTCCAAAATAGCACAATAAGGCATGATTTTGGATTTATTTCCTATTTTAGAAATATCTAAATATCGAAATAAGCGATCGTTGCAAAAGTATGGTAGGTTAAGCGGAATAGGCTATTTGACAACATTGAAAATATGCATCAAATTGTCGTCATCCTATTAGATAATAGCGTAAAACAACATATTTCACTTTATTTTAAACTAAATTAAGCATATTTTTTTGAAAATTACACGAAAAAAATTGTAATATATTTTGAAATTTTATCTGTGGCAGAAACGCTATGCGATTGCTTTGTAGCTGTGGTTACTCGCAGGTGACGTCACACGCAAGTAACCACAGATCATAAGGGCATATCTCTTCAAATGATTTTTCATTGTTTACTTGCATATAACGTCACACTTGTCACATGGCCAGCGCCACGATAGAAACAGCGTTTTTGGCGCGGTTTCGGAAATTTAAACTTTTAAATGGATTTTTATTGATAATATAGTAGAATCTCACGGAAATATCAATGTAGTGTGCTTCTTATGTAATAAAGAATCATTTAATAAGGTTTTCTAAATTAGTCAAATAGCCTATTCCGCATAACTATGCCACACGTTACACGCCCACTTGACACTTCTACTGTTTTTTCTGTTCTGTGTAAAAACCTTACTACAAATACAATCTCATGTGTTTTTGACATTCAACAAATGGGTTTCCGTATTACGGTACTTTTAGTTTGTTTTGCGTCTGCCTTCCCTCTTGACAGAATTTCACCTGTCCACGCACAATTAAAACCTTTCAATACCACTATTTTCCCCTTTAACAGCTGTCGAGCAGTGGAGTGCGGACGCAGTATAAAGCCCATTACAGCACAAAACGTCTCGCCATCGCAGCGGCTAGCCGAGTGCTCTTCGCGCGACATGCAATTTGGACGTGACGGGAGCGTGGCTGGACTTATAAAGCACCTATAAAGTGCTGTGATTGATAACCAAAAGGTTATTTTTTGTTTTTTTCGTAGCTATTAGCTTGTTTAGGTACGAAACTAAATGTTACCAGAAAAACCATGTGATAGTCCGTCAGATTGGAGCAGAACACTGATACGATAAAACTATTTTTATTGTCTATTTACTTTATTAGAGTTACGTGTAGGTAAAAAACTTAAGTAAAGGTCCTTTTACATTTTACTAGTTGTAACACCTGCAATACAACAGTATGTAGTTGTAGATACGATCTGTGATAATTGTAACACCTTTTAAGCAAAAAACTATTCGTTCATTCATTAATTTATTCATTCATTCATTCTGTATAGACCGTTTGACATTCTATGTTTGAAATTTGACGTAAATTCCATGTTAGTTTTATACCCACTACATACAAGAGGACCTTTACTTAAGTTTTTAACTATACGTGGTGACAATTCATATATGGCAGTTTAAGCATGACAATAAATAGACGAGGTACTAAAGTGTATACATATTTATGAACTCGACTGTACCCCTCGAAAAGATGTACAAATCGTATTACTACGGCAATAGTTTTGTTGGTGAATCCATATTATATCAAATGTATTTTTCAATAAAAAATATTGAGCAATCTTATATAAATTTCATTTCCCAAAGTAAACTCGTCTTTTATTTAGTATACTAGCTAGACAAACGTACAAAAATGTATGACAAACCATACTAATGACGCTTGTATGATTTACCGTTTTTACGATAAAACAAAAATAATAATACGTTGAAAAAATTTATTATTTCACTTAAAAAAAAAAGTATGTAAATAAATCCTCCTAACATTATCTAAACAGCCAGCAGCGTAGGCATATTAATAGGGTCCCATTGGGCTACCCCCGAATACGGAACCCTAAAAATGACAATTAATAGACTCGGAAAGTAGATTTACTCATACATTAGAAGCAGGAAAGAACAAAACGGAGTCCAATCCATTCTAAGAAAGTACTAAGGCAGCGTAAGTTGTAGGTTATACGTAAGGAATGCAATTTAACCGGTGATTAACCGTTTTTGTATGAAAATAACCGGTTAAAACCGGTTATAACCGGTTATTTTCATTCCCTAGTTATACGCTAGACTAGAATCCAGAATCAAAGCCCGCATCCCGCAAGCTCAACGTGTCTTATAAAACCTCATGAAACTGGGATTTCACGGCAATATGTTATAAGATTTCATTTTCAATCCCACCGCTCCGACGTTAGGTAATGAAATCCCGCTAGTCGATTTTGACCCGCTTTCCGATATCCGATTTATTTGACATTTTAAACTAGTGCTGGGCTGCCTGGGTAAACTTGGGTATTTACCTGGGGTAAGTAATCAATGGGTAAAATCGGGACACCGACTATACTCCGGTTGTTTAGGTACTTGAAATAATGTCAACAATCCAAACCACGTGGCATTGTTAAACAGCCAAACAAAACTGTTTTATCGCATTTTGACGTATCAGTGTTCTGCTTCTATTGACTAACGAACTATAACACGTGGTTGTTTTGTTTACATTTTTATAAGAACCTAAATAAACGTAGTATAGTGGGGTAGTATTCCATGCCCCTGGAATTGCTGACATTATAGCTAGACGATGCTGATGCTTTTACTTTTTTTGGTGTTAATTTTGTGACACGGTTACGAGTTCGTTATTAATAAAAAATATCTACTAGCCCCTTTGCCACTGATAATAAGGTATATGTTTACATATATTTGACGCTAAGGCCGTATGGATATTAGTGCTATTGACTGTACATTTATATTTAAAAAATATGAAAATTTGTGGAACATGAATAGACCATAAATATAATATAGCTCTGACCTGATAAATATTTCGAAGACCCACACCTCTCTGTCATCACTTACCAAATTCTTTGAAAATCCCTCTCAAAGCTTACCTGAAAGCAAAAGAAAAAAATCTATTAAATTGCCCAAGGTCTGATACGTTATCTTTAATTGAAAATATTTAAATACCGCCCTGAGTCCAATTATTGGAGGAGGAAAATGAGCTCAGGGCACGCTGTGGTATACGCGAGGCGTTCCGAAGTTTATAATTAAAAGGTGATTTTGTGAGGATTACAACACGTTATTGGTGTACATTACCTTAATTAAATTTATCTACAGGGAATTTTATGATATACTTACCTATGTTTATTGATTACTGGATGTCGTAAGAGACGACTAAGGGAATAAAGGCTGTGTTCTGTTAGGCGATGGGTTTGCAACCTGTCACTAACACTGGTGAACATCTTAGCCTGATTGTGCAAGATGTGGTTATAGAAATATCAACAAGTTTATGGAGTTTTTGGTAAGTCTGTAGCTCTGCCTACCCCACTATGTATGTGCCTATGTATGTATTGATTACTGTAGCCCCGCTCTCGCTTTGGTTTGGTTTGATTTTATTTTCATGATTACTTTTGAATCCTGCAAAGATATCGACATAGAATTCGATAACTTAGGTTAACATTCTTGTTTTGATACCTGATATTTTTATTGAAATCAGTTACGCAGTTTCCGAGTCTATCCGAGACAAACTTTTAGACAGACAGAAAGAAATAGAAGATTATATAGTGACAGATACCAGAGACCTCTCTCAGTCGCAGTGAGCAAAAATCGGCCGAGTATAAACTCAGAAAACAAAAGTCCCGAAATTCGCCATGACTTCATCGATATCTTTTATTCCTTATTTGAACTTTATTCCCATTTCCATTCTACACACTTCATTTACACCCAAAAAGAAAGTTTCAAGTCACGTTTCTTAATAATTGATTTCAAATCGACACACCTCTCTTCCCGCCCTCACAAAACCATATTTCCATCTCAAGCACACAGGTGCGTCAACTGAGACCCATAAATTGTAAACCTCATAATATCCCCCTCGTTTTCCAATTTCGAATATTCCTTTTTTCCCCCAACAAGACGGTATTGCTACATTCCCCTAGCGTTATATATTTTGCTTGAATCAGGGTAATTTCGCGTCTCATGATCCAATTTGCGTAAGGTAAGGCTAAGAATGTGGGGGTAGCTGATAAATTTCAGGGGCAAGGTGGGGTTTATTGGTTTATTAGCATGTGCTCATTATTTATGAGGGGCAATCGAACAGCCCCAATTACAACTAAGGATGCGTTAACAGTAGACTTACCGCCGTATATTTTTTTTAAGACAGTTAACCAGTGAACCCTTTTTTTTCAACTTGTGTTTGGAAAATCGTCATTTAGGAATGATTTCGTCGTCATTAACTGAGTGCACACTTTTACATCTTATTGTATTGTAATTAAGACCAACAGTGGATACATCTCTTTGTAGTCGACTGTGCTCAATGTTTATTGCATTCCACAATGATAATTGCATAATAATATTTATTGTAAATACTGTATAATTTATTTTTTAATACATTTTGGATATAATTATAATTAGGTATATAAAATTTACTATAAAGAGTATAGTAGGAATTTTATAATATGTCGGAATGGAGCTTCCCAAATGAATTTCGATATTTAAAAAAATCTTACTCAACATTTTTTTTTTAATTATTAATATGAAAACTTACAGTTAAAATGAAATTAAAGTATGTGACTCATTCTGCTCATTATAATGTGTAATTTTAAATTATTATTATTTATAATTTCTCACTCAAATAAGTAGTATTCAAAAAAGGACTATTTAAATCCGTTGTTTTTAATCCGAGAAAGACCGTTAGAACTGAGCTTTGTTTATTTAAACATAAAATTAAAGCACGAGGGAGATAATGTCATCATTAACGTTATTAACTCGCAGGACAATCTGACATTATTTTTTATGTTTCCAAAAACCATTCGTCTCTAATCAATACACCCTATTAAAGTGGAATAAAAACAAAAAATCAAACTTAAAAAGTCCCGTATTTTTTAATATTTATGAACGAGGGCGTAAAGAAAATATCGTCAAGTGTGGCGAGAGATAAGTAAAGGGTTCTTTTAGGGTTCAATGCTTCAAATTAAATTGGTTTGCATGTTTCGATGGTTTTCTGATAAATAGGGTGTTTTCGGTAAAATATGGTATCTTTTCAATTTACTAGGCTTTTATGTTATTACGATATGGAAACTGATATATTTGGGTTGATTTGAGAAATAGTGGATATGAATCAGTTAAATGTTGCTTTTAGGTGAAATTGAGAAGGTATGGGATTTTTCAAGTTTCGGGCGACATTATTTTTTAACATTTTTGGAACTTCAGTATTTTTATCCTTTCACTGCCAAGAGCTCTGATTTTCATACAAAATGGACTCGCCTAGCGGGTTGGTGGCAGTTAAAGTGTTAAATTTGGCAAATTCATGACGATAGTTTTGCACAAATAAATAAGAATGGAGAGAGGACATTATCATACATAGGGTGTTTTTTATCTCAAAAAACTTTTCAGTTACCGTGAAATAAAAAAGAAAGGAAATACCATTGATAATATGATTCAATATGTTTTGTTTTTACAAATAAACAGTAAAATACGTGACTTTGGCAGTTAATGAACCTGCGACACCTTTAGAGTAACATTTTAAGAGTGCAACTACTTAATCCGGTTTGTAAAACAATAAGCAAAGTGGTATCACCCTGAAATTGGACCGTGGCATTCAAATAACAAGGTCAATGTCCAAGAACACATAAAGGGTCATTCAAGCCACTTTGAACTAAAAAAAAAAAACAAGGTGACTATCTCACACAAATTGGCCTAGTCCCAAACCAATATAGACTTGTACTTTGGGTACAGTCACCAGCAATAATATATTACCCAACATTAGGTGCAAAAATATCTGACACGTCTTTATTGCTAGAGGTATAAAAGCGTTTCAGATATTTTTGCGCCCAATGTTGGGTAATATTATATATTATTGCTGGTGACTGTACTAGATCATGACAAATACACTTATATAGAGAAATACAAATTTAAATACAAGTAAAACATTCAGATGTCACGAAAATATTTACCCATTGAGGGTTACGATTAATCGAGCCCGGGATCAGGGAAAGTACAAAATAATTATATTTCATACAGTTATTCGTCGCTCGATTTAGTAATTAAAATATAATAGTCCGCTTCCTTAACACTAAGCAATGACACCACGGAACTTTAGAAAGAAATAAAGAAGAAAAATATTCACAATACATCAAAATAAATACAATACAAAACCACTAATAGATTTAATGTTAGACGATGTAAAATGGACCAAGCTCAGAATGTTGATGGTGTTGAAGCTAGAATAAACTCCGATTTTTTTAAAACTATTTCATTAGTAAACCTTAATTGTTATTTTAAACCGACTTCAAACAAAGAGGGTTCTGTGTTTAACCCGTATTTAATATAATAGCTGCTTCTAGAAAAGATCCACAAATCAAAAGGCTGACTTTTTTCGTTTTGCTAGAGCAGATATAAGCGTCAAAAAAAAACCTACCCAAAAGACGCGCTTATTACAAAAACAGCTATCAAGTTTTAACATTCATAAAACTCGTAAAAGAAAAAAACAACACGATAAATAAAAAAGCTCCAGTTCCACAACACACTTGACTAAAGTAAACCGCAAAGAATAAATTATTAAATTTTCATTATCCGCGGATCCCAAGAAACAATACTCCAAACGGAATAAGTAATGCCTCGCTATATTTTTATTTCGCATCTCCAATTTAATAGGACCCTTTTCCTTTAGTGATAAAAACTTATTTCATTGTTAAGTTGAATTAAAAATAAGCCATCCGGAATTGCTTTTGGGAGTCAGTTCCTTCTGCTTCCTGTTGTACAACCGAAGACTCCCCGAGGAGTTAATTTTGTACAAGAACCGGGACAATGGGCATTGAATATGAAAGATTTGACTGTGGATTCAGAAAAGGGGACCAGTGAGAAATTGCAGCTATTGTCATATTGTTTTGCGGGAAAGGAGATCGTTGCTGTCAGGCCTGAAATGGATGGGTAACATTCCGTCTTAGGTGAAGCAGGATGATAGAAGGCCTAGACGGAGATGACGTGACGGAAAGTAAAACTTTGAAAATAAAAGAAAAAATTGATAGCAATGTTTATGGGCCTCACATCTCACTTATTGTGGCCTGTATTCTCGATTGTTTTGTCAATGCCAAAAAAAAACCTTCCAGAAGGATAGGTTATTACTTATTTTGCCAAACATCTGTATCCACTGAGGGACTAGACTCTTTTGTAGGCTAATTGACAAAATGAGGAGTTGACTATGTTAACTTAAGAAAAAATGAGATGAGGCACCCTAAAGCAACCCTTTTAACACTGTTAATTATGTCTGCCTGTCTGAGCCGATTTGGATAAAGTTTGGTATGAAGATACCTTGATCCCGGGGAAGGACATTACTTCTAATGAATGAAATAAAAATTGCATAGTTTCCAAGGGAAGAACGATAAATAACTTGTAGGCGGACAGATTCGTGGGCAACAGCCAGTACTTTCTATTATAATGCTAACCAACGTCAACCTCAATTTTCCGTATCAATACAAACACGGGAACCATGTTTGTCTATTCTCTGAGACAAAAAAGACGCAAACTAAAATACTTTACCCGGTAATGTACTCAAAACCCGCATCGACAAGTCACCTGCGGCGAAAAACTTTATAATTGTCCCTACAAGAGAAAAACAAACAGAAACTCGGGGACATTCTCAAAGACGATTCCTAAAAGGTTCCCAAAGATGGCAGACACAGACTGTACCCATGTCAAACGTTCCTGAACAATTTTAGGAATACATATTTTATTTAAGTGATTTACCGGTTGTCTGTGTGTGTACATTTTTCTCAGTCCGCGGGCATTTTTTATGTATCAAGTTTGCTTTTGTCTAGACAGATTCTCTTTTTAAGCTGCATTTGCATTTTTAATGCCTGAAGATTAATGTTGGTTAAAAAAGCATATTAACGAATTTACCTCTGTCTATGTTTTTTTAAATACGTGCGACTCAACCTATTAATGTGCATGCAGCGCAAGTATTAGTGGAAGAAAATTTACTGATATCACGCAGCGGTGACACTATAAAATAATTTTGTATCGTAAACACTCCGGAATTTGGTTGTCTTGATCACGTTAAGAAAAATAAAACGGAACTTAAAAGCGCCATAGGTTAAAAATGTATGAGTTTTTTTTTTTAATTAAGCAATCATAAATTATGTATTCATTAAAAAAGTCACCATAATAACCTTACGAAAAACCATCCAAATACGTAACTGAAAAAATAAACCGAACGTATGATTCAAATTACAAATACGTAATTGAAAAAATAAACCGAACGTATGATTCAAATTACAAAAAACATAATTACTTATCTGCAGCCCCATAATTCTCTTCAAATTAAACCACAAAGGAGAAAAACGCCACAAAAGGACAAATCCTCAGTAATAGGATTGCTCTTCAAAGCATTAGAAATCCTATTAAAGCAGATTTCAAGTAACAAAGCAGTTCTGATTCCAGGGAACTGACGGTTGCAACGTTTATGATATTCGATTCTAGCAACAGGGATATAGAATTGTTCAAATTAAACGCCACAGTTTCTGTTGCAAACTGAAACTGAATATTTTGAATTCTAAGAACTAATTCAAAGCTAGAATTGAATGCAGTTTAAACTGTTGCACGATATTTATTCTATGTTCGAAAAGATTGTTTATCATGAAGCTTTCAGATCGAAATTAAGCAATGTCTAACAATATAACAATTGCAATCAAAATTATGGTTGCAAAATCGATGAGGACTATGTAATGTAAAAATAATTTTTGGCTAGAAAGTGATTAAGTATTTTTCAATACGATACGATTAAATTTTTCCAAGGAAACCCCATACATGCGGCGTTCTTCGTCATAGTAAAAAAAAACATTACGTGTGAGACATGCTTCATTTCTGTGGGTGGGTGGGGACATTTTTGCCCATCGTCCTTTACCTGATCAATCATGTAGTTTATTAGTTTCAAAACTAGTTGTATCCACAAACGAAAGTAGTTTAAAGAAGTGGTAGGCGGTGGCAATATTTTCCATTTCTTGATCGGTTGCTTAAAAACCGGCAGATAATATCAATCGAAGTTTTCCAAAGACAGCAAATCCCATTTCCGCCCAACCAAATATCCTATCCAAAAGCATAAAACTGTAACTTGCCCAAACTCCAAACTTCAAAGCCCCTAATTACTCATCCCATCAAAGCACGGGAACCAATGTTCAGAATATAACAATTAATCAAAAGTGGGGACTGCGATTAATTTAGATGTCCCAGCCCAGGTGTCGGGACGCGAGACTCTAAACAAACGACCGGGAAATGGTTTAGGAACTCGGAACATACGGACGACAAGAAAATCCTGAAGAAGAAAAATTGTTTGTTCGAGAATGTCAATTTTCATGTAAATTAATCTAAACTCGAAAAAAATTCAAAAGATACTTAACGATTCATAGAGAACACAAAGACGATCGATAGGCACTGCACGTAATGTATCATCAATACAATGCATATGCATATAAATTTGTATTGTATAATGTACTCTACTGGATATGCTACTAGAACCACTTCCATTGACACTGGCCGAGTATTTATTGTTAAATCGGTAGAACTCTGAATTGGTCCTAAAACTAAAACGGAATGAAATGAAATTGAACTGGAATGTAGAACGCCAAAGGTTTAATATACATATTAGTGTGATTTTAATTAAACTGCACTTAAAGGTTTCATTGTAAATTGTTATTTCAGATTATTTTATGAAACCCAAACTTCGATTTTACTAATATGATAACTCAGACCTGGCAGCTAAGACTAAGACTTCTATGTATTTTTTTCATTTGCAGTCTTTCAAAGCAAGTTCAAAGTTCGTCACACGTAGCACCAGTGAGACGCTAACTAAACTGGGCAATAAGTCACAAGCAATCATTCGAGAAGATCTTAAAGATTGCGATTCGTCTCGGCGGGCGGGCGATTTTTCAAGTAATAGCCCCGGGTGGGAAAATGAGAAACATCATGTCCACTGCCTTTGTTGGTCCTTCGAGCCGGATATTGCAGACTGGGATCGAGGTATTATGGGTTCTAGTAAGGCTTCTGAGGAAAATTGAGGTACTCTTGGGCGAAAAGTTCTAGTTTAATTATGTTTTCATTATTATGTTGACAGTTTATGCAACAAATAGTCTAAGTCTAATTAATGGCAAAGAAAAGTGCAAATGAAAAGTATAGTCTTTTTCAATTAAATTAAGCAAACAAAGTATCAAAACAACCATAGTAAACATGAAGATATGAAAACTGAGATGAATCTACAGCTTAATTAAATCAACGAGCAATAATAAATATCCATGCAGATGATACATAACATAAATTCCAAACAACAAACGGACTATTCGAACAAATAACCATATTTGTTTATTCCTGCATCCGCAATCCAGATAATGCACTAAGCGCTTTTATTACCGGACAATATGGTCCAATTTGTGCACTCTCCCCCAACTTCCATCGTCTTAATAGCTGGAGAGAAATAAAACAGCAGTAAAAGGGGGGAGGTAAAAAGGGGGTATTGGAATAGCTTGAAGAGATTGTGATGAAACAAATACCAACGTAGAGTATTAATTAAGTTTGAGGGATAATTTGTGAAGGAGGTTTTATTAGTTTCAACAACTTTGTTGAAATCCTGGAGATAGACAAAAGATGTTGCATAATAGCTTGGAAAATTGCTGTGAAAGTGCGCAATGCTTATTTACACTTTTGATAGTTTTGAAGTCTTGAAGAGTAGTTTCGAGCACGCTCTCACAGTTAATCAAGTTAAATTTACACAAAGGACCTAGTACATTTTTGTAATAAAACTATCTAAAGATTCATTACGAAAATATGGAATTCTAAGAACTAATTTAAAGCTAAAATTTAATGCAGATTGAAATGTTGTACAAAATTTCGGCGAAATAGAATCGTGAGTTTTTTGAACAGAAATAAGACATGCTTTATTGAACTCAAGCAACAACACAGCTGATAATGAATTCTTACTAACGTTCCCTACCGTTTATACCAAACCGTACTCCGCCCTCGAATTATTAATAAGACCGGCAACATTTCCCGAAAACTCATTTAGTGCTTTGATACGCCTTTTTAATTTCACATGAATCTCATTATTCTGGAAAATTGTGGTTTGTGTAAGGAACGAGTGCCTGTGAGGAAGGGCTTATTGAAGCAACCGGGGAATATATTAATTTTGGAAACATTTAATTTTGAATCATTCTTAGAATCTCAGGGTTTGCGTTTGCCACTTTGAGCTTTATTCGGGATTGGAGGAGAATTGCCAAAGGTAAAGATCATATCGTTTTCAACTTCCACTTGAGTTGAAAGTATCATGAACAATTTAAACTTATTTTTCTAAAGGTTTGATGTTTCTAAGAGTTCTTTGATTCCAGAAATGGTCAGTCAGCGTATAGGAATTTAATTTTTAGTTAATTGTTTCCACATTTTCGAATTAAATTAGTAAGTAGACTTTTTGTGATGATGGCGAATGTTTACATCCCATAATGAGTGACTTTATTTTTTAAACTTACTAAGTAAGTACTTATGTAATAATTTTTACTTCTTTTAAGACTAACTTTTGTCTCAAATATTAAAAGCAGTTAAATATCAAACCATTCATTTTATCTAACCATTGTGTCACCAATCATAATTCGTGTGTTTAGGGCGACGTTTGTCATTATTTCATCGTTAAAAAACCATTTATTCAAGGTTATTATTGGAATTACAGTGTTTGTTTCGTAAAATTAGAGGTATTAGTAACATTTACCAACGAGTTATGGCATTTTCTCGTGCTCGATTTTCTTATTTTAGTTTGAATTGTCAACAATTAATTCCTTAATCAAATAATTTTACGTTCGTAGTATCAATACCAAATAATTTTTTATTGTTTCAGGTAGCGCCTGGTTCTGATAAGAGATCAAAACAATATTCATATCATCAATTTATCAAGCAAGTTTATGAACGTAAACATGTTGTAACTAAATGATATGATGAGCAAATAACATACTCTCATCGCGTTATTTTGTAATTGGGTAAGATGTCCATACATTGTCTGTAGGCATAGATGGTAATGGTGAGGTCCTATTAATTAACAACCCAATTAATAGTCAAGAGACAAAATGCCATCGTGTTTTTTTCCCCCTATAAAGTAACGATTATGTCACGCCTTATGCCTACTATTTGTGATAACTTGATAACTAGCAAGTCCAAACTTGAAGGGCCTACTATTTAGGCCTTTAGGAGTTCTTATTGGCCATCTTTCATCTCCATCATCAAACCAGCTCGATGGTATCATACTATTATATTTTAATTTTTTTATGGCAAGAAGAAGGCGCACGAGCGCATTTGCCACCAAAAAGATTAAAGGATGAGAGGGTGGTAATGAAATATAAAATATCAAGGGACAGTCTCAAACAAATTGACCTAGACCCAAATTAAGTTCTAGGCTTGTATTATGTGTACTTCTTCTTCCTCTTCTTACGGTACTTCTTCATTTAATGAAGGTTAGCAGTCAGCTCCTAAAATCTGGTCTTATCCATAGCAAGTCTGAACAATTGTTCTACTGTTTTGATGTGTACTAGAAAACGATAAATTTACTGATATAGAGAAATACATACTTAAGATACTTATCTAAAACTTATAAAACAAATACTCGCGCACATCAAACATTTGGCAGAGTCACTACAAACTAGGCAGATTTTATTACATTGTTAGCGAATCACAGGTGAAGTTAATAAAGCGTGTTAAAAATTCTGGATTTCCAAAACAAACCACACCTCAGTGCCAAATGCCATAAGCCCGTCCCCTGTCCAACCCTTTCAGCGTCACAAAAGGCTAAAACTGAACAAAATGCGACCGAGAACGCGCCCCTGTGGCACAACGTGCCGACGCATACGAAACGAGACGTTCCAACGGCCGTAACGCGTGTTGGCGCTTTAAAACTGTTTTGTTCAATTATTTGCCTGGTTTTTGCTAGTTTGATGTATGCGTAGAATATTTAGTTGAATTACTTTAGCCTTGCGTTTGCATTAGTGAGTAATGTGAGTATATATATGCAGAAATAGATGGCAATTGTCACTGATATGAATTTTCACTCAATTGCCGTGACGTGTAGGTATGTGTTGTTTTTTAACCTTCAGCAAACTAAATAGGCATTCGGTCCGCCATTTGTACTTATTTCTGTGCAATAAAGATTAATGCCCTTACTTAACCTTGGAGTAACTATGCCATGTTTTGTCCTTATAAATTATTAAATATAAAAAAGGCATTATGTCCGCCATTTGAACTTACTTTGTATATTGTGTAATCAAGTCTAAATCTACATGTACACTAATATTATAAAGAGGGAAGATTTGATTGTTTGTTTGTTTGCATTGGCTCTGAAACTATGAGACCGATTTGAAAATGACGTGTCATTAGAAATCACCTGCGGGCCTAATATGGCTGCGTTTATCGCGTGTCAAGATGTGGATAAAGCATCCGTCACTTTTTGACACGTATGTAAGTACGAGAGGGACAGTACCTTTATCCACATTTTGTCACGCGATAAATGCAACTGTACTAGACCCGCTGTTTGCAATATCGTTTAAACAATAAACACAATGACGAAATAATCTTAAGCATGTCGTAAATCTCAGAGGTTAGTAACTATGGCATTAGTAAACAGAATATTAGGTACTTAGATAAGCTGCTCGCGTATTCCCTTTGAGAGAAATAGAGATAACCCGACCAAATCACATATCACCTTTAGCAGACAAAGCTTCTGTCATTGAGAGCCTAACTTATTAAGGCCGGTATTATGAGAAATTATTATTAGTTAAAGGTTATGTTTTCAATTTTCATCTTTTGTAGCCTAAAATAAAACAATTCATTTCACAGATGTCTATAAAACCTACGAAAACACACAAACACAAACAACACACAATAAAATAGTTAAAAGAAACAATTAACTCCATTGTTTGGCACCAGTTCTGGTGACAAACAATACCGACCTTGAAAAAACGTATACGCGAAGTGAGATAGAAAAAGTAAAGATGCCGTCTTCTTTATTTACAGGTCTTTCCGTATAAATGCTTCTCTATCTACGATGGGATCCCTAAGATGAATCTTGGCTGATAGGCCTGTTATCACTAATACTAATAGCAGATGATGTATTAACCCTCGGGTCGTCTGTCCATTCTCCTTCAATTTGGGAGACCTCTTTAGTAGGGTGACGATGATAATGGCTAAGGGTTTAGGACATTATTCATTGTAAGGTAACATTAAATTAATTTTGTTCGGTGTATGGTTAGTGTGAATGTAAATTGTAAATAGTTTATCGTGCAAAAGAAACACCAAAAAAAATACTATGGAGATTAAAGAAGAATGTATAAAGGCGAACTTATCTATTTAAGGGATATCTAATCTTTGATCTCGGTATTTAGGATAATCAAAAAAAATAGGGAACAATTTCACATAAATTGACCTAGTCCCGAACTAAGCTCAAGTCTTGTAGTGGGCGGTTTTGTAACCGCAAACCGGTTAACTATTTTGTGTTAAAAGTTGGATTTACGAGGCATGGGATAAAATAAGAACGATGTCACAAACGTGAACTTGATCATTTGAGCAATAACGTTTGACTTCAATTAACGTATATGGTTGTATAATCGTAAAAATATGCTTTTATTGTGCTATTTAGAAGTACACTACCTACTGTCAAAGTTTTTTCAGAATTTAATTAACAAATAAATATTAAATTATTCTTAGTGACAAATTTTAACTACGTCGACCGTCGCCCAGTTTTTCCTAGATTAGAAACAGTTTTCTGCCATCAACAAAGAATTTAATTAAATAAGTTACGGACTGTTAATTCTACGAACTCTTTTTCCGTACTTGCGTATTTTTCCACAACTTAACGGTAAAATAGTTTCGTCGGTTTTTGTTTCAACTCTTACATTTTAATCCTAGTATTTCTTTTCCCTTAATGAATCCAGTGAAGTAAAAATCTTTCAACTTCTATTTTTCTTTGTACGTCTAGTTTTTAAATTTTCTGTTTGCATTTAGTAGAGTTGGAAAAGTAATTATATAATGCTTTTTCGTTATATAATGCTTTTTCATTTTATGGTTTTAATCACGCTTTGAGCGAATATTATTGTTGGTCATTAATTAAGTTGTATTGTAAACATGCATTATGACTTAGAATATTAAATTTATGCCAATAAAGGATCTATCTTTAGCTAAGATCTTACTAAGAGCGATTGAAAAACCATTAAGTATAGCAGTCAGTTTAAAAAGAAGTATGTTCTTATGTCTTTAGATATAATTATGTGTTTTTTAAATATCAGAACCTTTGTTTGTCGTTGTTTACAAAGTACCTACTACTAGAACCAGGTAAAGTTCGTCTGCCGATTTTGACATACTTATCAGTTAATCGAATTCGACCAGAGACGAATATAACTGTCTTATTCTGACAGATAGTTGCGTTGCGTCTCTCTCGGCTTACCAGTCAGACGGTTAGCCTGGGGCACTCACTAGGTTACCGATGATTATTTGTAGCGATGTTGGGTTGTACAAGGTTCTACTTATACACGAGCTATGAGATCCTGCCGGTGAGGTTCGTACTGGACTGCAGAAGCAGAACCTGCGACCCTCGCCAACAACAGCGTAGAGGCAGAGTCAGTGAGTTGTAGTGGGTTATTCCTGACACTTACGGTTGGAGAGCCCCACATAACCACTCTAACACCCGTATTTACAAACAATACTTAAGGGATCCTTCACTGAGTAAACGCACTGCGTCCGATACAGCTTTGTGATTGGTCCTTTTTGACCGACTTTATGTTTATGAGACGATTTCAACCACCCTGTGCATTCGTGAGCACTGTGAGACCTCATAATGACGTTTGTGAATATGGGTGTGAGACCCCAAGGCCCACCAAGGGGTGACTAGTAAAAGCATTTTCCCAGCGTAAAAAAAAGTCCTACAAACATAGAAGTGACTAAGTTTTAGCTTAATTTTATTTTCTTTTTCCTAAAGACATAGTTTTACTCGCAAACTCGCAATTGTTATAAATATATATTTTTATCCCACTTGATTTCTGGCCACCTTCAATGTTTCCATGCAATGCGTTATCCTTTGACAGCGATCAATGGACCGCTAGCGTTGATGAGCGATGGACCAATCAGGCGATTGCCGATCCATCAGGCGTCATGGCCCGCTCCGCTGATTGGTTAATGACTTTTGATGACAATGAAAACGATTAAGATTGGAGTTAATACAGAAAACTGCGAGGTTTCTGATACTGTGGACTTTTAAATTATTATGCGCTGTATTCTCGTTCTGTTTATTGTTATTAATAAGAACCAATAGATTTAGTATGTTCTGCCCGGTTATTCAAATTGTCGATATAAAAAAAATGACTTTCACAGAGGAGATTGCTTAAAATGCAGCAGGATTTGGATATCCCAAATTACGGGTTTTTGCTTTTTTGCTTTGTTATCCTCATGAAAAAAAAATCACAATAGCAATCTCAACTGCAACTTCCAAAGAAAAAATACGAGTAAACTTAGGAAGAAGAATATAACAATACATAAATAATCACAAATAAATCAATAATCATAATTTTTAGAGTTGTTGGTAATTCTGTATCTCTACCTACCCCACTCAGGGAATGAAGGCATGAGTTTATGTATTATGTGTCAATAATCACGTTTCATGCCTAACATACTAACCACGAAAAATAAATTATCATTTTCCAAGAAGCTATTTGATTCTTCCTTAAATTTTATGAAGCCTTTTTTTTACCCAACTTCGTGTACATTTAGTCAAATAATATTTACAACCAAAATTTTTGGGCAACTTGTAAACAAAAACACGAAGCCTATACAAAAACTTAATCCAACTTTACAACCCTACTCATTATTACTATGTATAAGGGATTATAATAAATTATTTTACGGTAGCAAGCGTAAACGTCCACGCCTTAAAACCAAAGGTAAAATTAGTACCAAGTTCATTACGTTTATAGAACCTTTTAGTTTTGAATACAGTAAGCTCAGGTGGCAAAGTAAAGGAGATATTAATGAAGGAAGCTTAGCGAACCGGGACATGTTGTTTAATGTGAAATAAACAATGTGCTTGGAAGATTAGCCTAAGTAATAACGTTTGTGAGGTCTTACAAAGGTCTTTGGTTCGTTTAGAATTAGTCTCACATAATTGTTGTAGTAAAACAACAACAATTAAATTGATAATCTTGAAATCATTGCGACCCTACTTTTAGGGGTGATAATTCTTAAAAGGCTCATAAAATTTTTATTGAACCTAATTATAAAATACTAACTAAGCTCTAGATTTTTACTATGGGTAATAGACTACTGTTAGCGACGTAATAGTGTTAGTTTTATTACTTAAAATTGTACTTGTCAAAGCTAGGGGACCTGCGGTGAGGGCGAAGAGTGCGGGGGCGGCCCGCCCGAAAGCTTACCGTCTTTAAAAAAAGTAGTCAGTCGTCATAAGCCATTGCACTCACCGCATGTCTCTTGAGCTAGTATTTTATACGTGTACCTACGACTTCTTAAAAATAATTAAATTCACTGTCGTGGATTTTGCGTATTTTTTGGAGTAACCAGACCTCAACAGCTACAACTACGATAAATTTACTTATACAGAGAAATACATACTTAAATACATAGAGAACATACATAACTCACGAACAAATACTCACGCTCATCACATAAATATCTGCGCTTACCGGGATTTGAACCCTAGACCGCTAGCTTCGTCAGTAAAGAAGATATGATATCCACGTTTCTACAGCAGAGTATTTCCATGTTGTGGTTTAACTGATAGACATTCATACCCACAGATGGACGAATTGTTTGTTGGATCAGGTTCAATGCAGACCCAATTAAATAAAATTCATCTCTATGAGTCTGTCTCACTCCATTGCAGACTTGTTTCATTGATTGCACATAGCCCATTTCAATATTCTTTTTTTCCTAACCCCAGGAAGTACTTTAGGGGACCCATTGAACTGAAACCAACTCAAACCGGCAAAATTCATTTGACATAAACTCGCAGTGTGTTTAACAAAACAACCATATTCAATCATTTTGACCGAAAAACCTAAAGGATAAAAAATGGTACATAGAGATATTTATATACAAGTAGCGAATTTAGAGACGTTGCGCTGTAGTGTGAGGTGAAAAAGAACTCAGATCAGCATGTGCTGCAGCCGGAGCCACAGAGCTGGTTTTCAGCTGAACCCTGATGCTTACTTATTCCATTTCACTCCTCTTTACCAAGCTATACATACCTACAGTTAAACTAATCTTACTAATATTATAAATGCGACTGTTTGGATGTTTTTAACACAATCACGCCAAAACGGCTGAACGGGTCTGGATGAAATGCACAGAGATAGCTTATAGTTGGGAATAACATAATCCCCGAAATTTTGACAGTCCCCGAGGAAATAGCGATAAACGATTTCTACGCGGATGAAGTCGGGGGCAAAAGCTAGTATTCTATAAAAGAAGAAACAGTCGTAGTATATAACGTAACAGAAACCGACCGTTTGCGAGATCGTAGACCGTAAAAAGTTTTAATCGCAGGATTTATCAAGTTCGATTGTATTCCAGAGTTGTTATTTATGCTATTTTGTCAAACTGAGGACGGAATGGAAACAGCCGTACACCATTTTAAAAACATTTATTCACCACTGTTTAGGATAGATTTGAAACCAACCATGTTGTTTTGTGAGATAACTTTGAAAAAATATACAGAATTATAATTAATTAAGTTTCATAAGCTGCCAACGAATTTGTCAAATCGTTTAACCAAAAGAGGCTAAGTTATGAACTTGGGGTAAGAAGGGAGTTTCTTCTGCGTTTCGCATTAATTATCTTACTTAATTATCTCATAGTCGTTTTAAACATCTAAAAATATGTTTATTTTACATAACTTAAGAAATTTTAAAACGATAAGTCCCGTGATATGTTAAACCATTATTTTTCAGTGACCTAATTTTTTTCGTAGCCCAAATAAATTATTTCTAATGATAAAGCACTGCGCTAACTACTAAATACTACATTTGATTGATATTTCAGCCCAAAACCATTAGCCGTGCCAGGGCAAAAAACTTATTGTCTGACAGACAAAAAAAGTCATTTAGGTAAATTGATGTCGATTATGCATTTATAAACATTTGCCACATATTCCAGTGTTCAATGCAAAAACAGATCCTGTTGCACAAAATGCATTGAACAATGTCCTAGTCGTTACTGAACAGGATGCAGAATCGCATCCGGTTGCTCGTTACGCGTGAAAATATACAACTTGTAGATATAACGTTCGTCGCAGCGTCAGGAGAAAAACTTGCAGTTTATTCGGTTTAAACTTTGACTCGTAGGAAATAAAATGCTGTATTATGAACCGATTTTAAGTGTTATTTTCGTCAGAGAGGTCAGTTCTTATCTCCAACGCAAACAGAATGGTGTTATGAGTAGGGTAAGAACTTTTGGTGGCATAATATGGTTCTATAATCGATTAGTCGCTATTTCCTGATTATCATGTACGTAAAATTTACCTTCAATATTGTCAAATTTCAAAATTTATTAACTTATTTAATCGCTGAACCATTGTGAACTAATTTTGGTATATAGGATATCTCCTCTGTGAAATCGTAACAAACAAAGAAATATTAGTACCGTAAAAGGGGCGAGTAGGGATTAAGGGGTGAGTAGGGACACAACCTAAAATAAGTCATAACTTGTTACAAATACGAACAATTATTAAATTGACAATAACGTTACGTCTATTGAAAATAATTTCAATCTTATAACTAGTAACATATGCTTCATTTGTATTAATGCAAATAGGGTGAACTTCGCATGGTCTAAAATTTGATGTGCTAAAACTTTATGGTCGCAAATGTTAATATTGAATATTTTTTGTTCTAAAGCACTTTGGTCTAAAATGGTATAGTCTAAACTCACTGGGCCTAACGAGGTTAAATAGAACGCTAGTGGATTTTAGTTAAGATTTGATGATAATCGGTTGGGTAGATAAAGTGTTAACAACTCAGAAAGTACGCTCGCCAATGTACCATTAAGGACTATGTTGATCCACCATATAATCTTGTCATAATAACAGCGTCAAGTGATGAGATAGAAATTACATAGGAGTTAATTGTTGGTTTAGTGCGACAAGGTTTTATAGTGGTTCGTGAAAGTCCGTGATCGGACCAGGAGTTGATATCTATGTTGACGTGTCTTCAAAAGGACATTACACTCACGATTAGTTATGTCTATGTATATGTCTGAAACAGCCCGTGCAGCAGCGTCAGGTTTTGTTTTTGCAGATCGCGCTTCATGGTCACGAACAGCACTGACACCTGTCGCGTCTCTGTGAGTTCAGCGGCTGCCACGCAACGATCTGGGTCAGCGCGGGCCAAATCATGATCTTCTCTGTAAATACTTACATTAGACACGTAAGAAAGAACGGTAACCCATTATACTCGAACGCTATTTTCAGCTGAAACCATTAAGTTTTTATGATATCTTAAATATTTCTTACGTAGATTAGGTTAGGTTAGATTTGCGATGACCAAAAAAAAAACTCGCGCAGTGAGAAATGTCTTTCAATTAAACGAAAATTCTGTGTAATGATACGTTGGTTGAAAGTTCGTTCAATAAAATAATAGTACTCCTAGAAAACACTAACCTTGGAACTTCGAATAATGTGACAGGGCAACAAAATATCGAAACGCGATTATGACCCAAGAGAGAAAAGCTGTAGTATAAAAGCGATTCTTCGATTTAGTATGATTACTCTGGTTTCCTCTTAATACGTAAAAATATTTCGCTATTTACGAAATCATTTAGTAGATTGCATACAATACAAACCAAATATCCTCATTTTATTTATACTTACATCAAAAAATATACCAATACGGAAACGTTTCGATACGGCTTCATTACGATCGGTCTTAGAAATAGCTGCATACTTTAATACTTTGTCACTTTAACGTCATGTTTGAACTGCTGCACTAAACTGTTAAAGGTGTTAGAGCGACATGGTACAAAAGTATGCAGATACCTACTTAAAAAGACGAGCACGAACTTTTTCCCTATCGAGTATCGTTAACGCAACACCGACCGTAGGCGTGCAAAAACTTGAATGTATTGGAAATGCATGCACTATTAGTGTTTTTTCAGTGTTTTGAATAAACGAAAGCGCTCTGTTACTCAACTTTAAGTTTCAGGATTGCGTACGTGAAAGGAAGAAAGAAAAAAACATTACATACAAACACATACTGAAAGAAAATAAAGTAACTAAAACGAGGAAAGAAACGGCTGTAAAATGCAGAATTCACGTCTTACTGGATTAAGAACTCTATGTTACTCTCACTGTCAATATTATCAATGATAAGTACTCAGCGGCCGTATCTGCCTGCCCGAGAGGTCGAAGTGTATATATTGAGTCTTTTTCATATTTAATATTAGACCATTACGTTTAAACCACTCGGATAGGCATACCACGGTAATATTAAGCTGGTGTTCCAGTTCACAACCAGGTCGGAGAGCAGACAACGACCGCCACGTCATCCGCGTACATAAAGCATGTATCGCGTGATAATATTTAAGGGCGGAATGGCCGAAAAATCGTTCGACCTTTGATCATCATCGTCATCCTGTTTGAATGCTAATGCTAACACAGTCAAATACTAAATGCTTTTAACCATACTCCAGAATTTAACTCTAAACATGGCTTGAAGGCACCTTCTAAATTCATTAGTATATTACTCCCTGGAATCCTAAACACAATTATAAAGGTGATAATTTTCCGCCCCGGGACACGTTAGTGGTCGTAACGAGGGTCTCGAATAGTTCTGGTAAGGATCCTTATACTTACACATAGTGTACGTTGCGCAAGGATGCCGTAATATTATTTTGTGTCGAAGAAACGATTCTTTTGGAGTAAATTTCAGTTGATTCTATTTATTAGCAGTTTAATTGAAAAAGTTATGAATTATCTACCTACGAAGCTGATAGATTTAGCTTCTGCAGGTGCAAAGTGACTTTATGTTTTATCAATATCATTATCATTATAATCATTATCTTATTTATCACAATCATCACCTTTTGCATCATAGTTGCCGTCATCATCATCATCATCATCATCATCATCATCATCATCATCATCACCATCATCATCGTCATCATCATCATCATCATCATCATCATTATTATCATTATTATTATCTTCTCTTCATCTTACTTTAGATAGCAGCTAAGTAAGAATGCTATAACGACCAGCCCTGTATTACCCATGTTTGGCACATTCCTATATGATCGCTTTAGTATTATATCTAGCGTATGATACCTAGTCATTCAACCGTGTGCCACTTAATAACCCTTCTTCTTCGTCTGATATCCATTCCACAAGCAATGCAGCTTATTTTCAACCCTCGTAAATTTAAAGCAAAAACGTATTTAATTATGTAACGTTAAAATTGGTGTTATTACCTGACACTACAACGTTAAACACGGAGTCGACTACACTAAACCACTATTTAACATTGACCTTTCAGCTGTTAGCTTCACTTATAAAATCAGAGATCTAAATATATTGGTTCACCTTGTCAACCACTTGTTTACTTTGATCTCAGATTATTAACAGTTCCTACTAAGTCAGGGATCTAATGACTGGTTTTCTGGCTGTTTAACAGCGGTAGAGAGTAATACGGTTTCAAGTTGGGAAGGCGGAGTTGGTATCGGAATCCCAGAAGTTTTCCGATTAAAATAACGCGCATAGCTCACGTTCATAAACAAGGCAATATTGTTTCTCGGAAGCTACAAATAATATTGTATTTACTGGAGAGAAATGTGAAAAAAATTCGTCGTCTGTTTGAGATTATGAGAGTAATTTTCGAGATGAAAGCATGTGAGAGATTTGAGGATGAAAAGTGGCGTACGCATTTTCCGGATTAGAGAATGTTTGTCAATGTTTACAGAAATGGGTGTTTTGGTTATATAAAGGTTACAAATTTGCATACTTTTATTCAAGGGGAACATTCAAAAGCACCGTAGAATCTATTGATACTGCTTTTTCTGACTGATACTAGTACAGACAGTCAAGCAAGGAGTAATTGTTTTAGCAGAGTAAATCCAATCGTTCATGTACAAGTAAATTAAACATTTTGTATTTTCCTCACTTGTTGTGTCCATAACAATCAGAGACAACTTAATAACAGTGATATACAGTTACCCCTCACCCAAAAACCGTCTCTAGAGCGGCTAGTGTATGTTGTATTTCCTCACTTATCGCTGAGTGTGTCTCAATCGTTACAAACTAGGTAGAAGGGCATATCCGAGCTTCCCAACAAGTCGCCCACAATTTGTGGTAACCGCCCAGTTCATATATGTAAATTGTAACATATTATTACAGTCAGTGGTCTTCAACGGCGAAGTTCGAGCAATAACCGTCGAGGGAATTCGAAAGGACGAAATTGTTTCGAAGTACGATTAATGATTTTCACACTAAACACGGTTAAAGTGATGCTTTGTTTAATTACAGAATATTTTCGCAAATGCTTTAGAATTCGTCAATAATTTTTCTACTCAATAATAATGGAGTCGAAAACCGTGTGTTCTCTTATGAATATAGTAATTTTACAGTGTGAAAAAAAGCTTAGATCGCTCTTTAGGTACCTAATGACGACGCGTATAGTCTATTTGTTAGTGACCCTGCTTACGAAACTGAGTCTTGGATGTTTTCTATGTTTTTAAGTGTACTAAGTGTTTCTCTATATAAGGTTTTTATTGTTGTCTAGTACCAATAGCCTTTGGTTTAGTTTGGGTTTAGGTGACCTTGTGTAAGATTGTCCCCCTGATATTTATTAATTATTATCATTACCTATTCTACTATCTAAATTTAGACTTACGAAAGCAATTTGATGAGCATTAGTTGCCCGTCCACACTACGGGAAAATTGCTCTTGAAAATGGATTAATTTTACGGGGTGAAAAAATAGTTTAGGGTCATAAGCAAATTTAGGTTAGCGTCTTTCCTGTGGACATACCCGAAGTTAACGTTTTCAAGGCCTAATTTTCTGGCTGAACCAATATCCGCATAAACGGCGTCAAGTCTACTTTAGTCCTATCAAATTAAAACATAACTTATATGCACACAAACACAAGCCTATAACTATTGACCACAGGAAAAACAACTTTTGTTTTTGTGAGTAAGTATGACCCTTTAGAATACTAGGAACCTATCCTACTATCTAAGAAGAATGAAATATAGTCACTAACTTTGCATATATTTCACTTCGCATCACTAAAGCGAAGTAAGCACATTAGAAAGCAATCAAAGGAAAGCGTAGGAAAGTAAACGTTCCTGTATTTTCCGAGTCAACACATTAGCAACCGGGCAGGTGCGGCCAATAAACATTCGTTTGTTGTCGCCTGTATGGAGTGCTAGGGATGCTAATGCACTGTTTCAGGTGCAGTTTGCATTTGGAACTGGAGAAATAGATAGTGTATGCGACTGTGATAATAAGTCCCTGTTAAAATTTGCTTTGCTTATTAGCGTTTTTGGAACAATTATCATTTGCTTATCAAAAACAAACTAACTAGTAAAAAATCGGTGTGTTTATGAGGAGATCTTGATGCCTACTTTCTCATTGACATTATATCTATTATGTTTCATTATATTTATCATAATTGTCACCATCATCTTTATCATCATTTTCATTATCACATTAACAATCGAAACATGCTTTAAATTGCCTCGCAAGATTCTCACCTAACTAACAAACAAAAAAAAAATAGTTTAACGAAAGCTTGTAATATAATAACTAACACGGGACTTGAAGAGGATCCAGGAGACACAATAGTTCTGGCGAAGGATCGATCCTTGTGGCATTGCTTTTGATCCTTCGCTTGTAATCTGAAATGCCTTCCATGCTCGACTTAGGCACCTTTACAAGCACCTTATAATTGCACTTCTAGTTTTAGTCAGTATATGCATCGCCATTTCTTGTCTCTTCGCTAATTTATGCAGCGCTTCTCGAGGACGTTGACGGACATGTGTCTAACCGTCTAATAAAAAGTTTCTGAGATTTTCCCGCTACGATAAAAATGTAAGGTTTTATGGAGTGCCATTTTTTATGACGAACGTGTTTTGGCCCTGGTGTTGCCAAATGTTAAAAGGCGGCGATTACTACTTCTTTGCCCACTTTTGGACTGTTTGCGTGTTTGAAGATATGATGATGCTGACGGCAAATGAGACACCTATATGAGTCAAAATACTATGTAAAACCAACAAAAGCTCTTCCATTGAATTATTTCGATGAAATAAGATTCTATTTTAAAGATCGTTAAGAGTTAATCTTTTACCATCTTTAAATCAACGGCAAGTTTTACGGGTACATTATTTCATTCTTCATTTTAAGACAATAAATCTTTTGCAGAAAATATTTCATCGGCAAAGTACTTAACGCTAAAGAATTAAATCTGAATAAAGAATACAATTCAAAGGACAAATTATTTCTTCAGAGGTAAAAAGTAGTTCAAGTAATAGCGAGAATCAAAGAGCTTTCTCTAGCAAATTCAATAGTTATTTTTCTACTTTGTACTTTAGATATTGTACATTCAGAACCAAGAACTACGATATTGGAACCATTTTGTATGGAAATCAGGAGAAATGGCCCGGAATGCGTTATTCATGGTATTCCCCATGTCCCAAACAAACCCGCACGTACACAATTCAGTGCATCCTTTTTCAAATCGACTGGTAGGAAAGGGACGTGAGTAGGCTGGCTGTGTGGTGCAGCACACCGCTATTTACAGGGACCACTAGGGTTGCCAGAATAATTTACTTGATAATCTGTTGTAAAAATAGAAAATCACAGAGAAAAAAACTCATTGGTTACCTATACAGGTGTACTGTACTCATAAAATATCGTATTATGTCAAATAAGTTCGATTTCGTCTTGCTTTTTCAATTAGCTGCAAGATAAATGCGAACATTTTCGACGAAAAATGACGTCAGTTGTATATTCCATTAATTTGACCAAAATTTCGTTTCAGCGAATGAATCATTGGACACACTTCCAATATACGGGTAAACTGTGTTTGCCAATTCGTATAATCAAGTACACATTTATGTATCCTGATGGCTTTGACGTGCGAGCTTTTTTTTGCTTGGCATTAGCCATAAATATATAAACTAATAACTAAGTAACTAACTACTACTACTACATAAAGACAAGTCTAGCACTCTTCTTGATCACGGTGCTTTACGTTAACGTAAACGATTTCCAAAATCTTCCAAAGTGTATTGATTGTCCTAAAGCGCTTGACGCGACAGCCTGACAGCTGTATATTTCGACAATTTTAACTAGGCACTTAAAATGACAATTTATTTTACTTACATATTTTAACAAAAACCTAATAAACCTAATAACCTAATAAATTGAAAAAATGGCTTACTGTGCAAGCATTTTATTCACTAGATGACTACTATAATTCATAATGTGTATTTTGTTATTTAAACTAATGAATAATTACCTTTTATTATAATGTAATTTTAATTGTAACTGTAAGTTGATATATATATATCCACCTACATCTAATTAATCTATAAATTAATGTAACCTTTGACGTGTAATTTTATCAAATATTATGAATAAATGAGTATGAGTATGAGTATGAGTAATACTCCCTAATTCATAGATACAAAAAATATAACCAAAATCCAGCTCATTTAATTTCCAGGTCCCTGGCAACCCTAATGCCTTGCAAATACGTGGTATTCCGTATGCAGATTGGTCCACCGGCCGATCGCATTTTTTAATTTCCACCGGCACTTTGCGAACTCTAGTATGCATGGCGCTGCCGAGTGCCGGGGTTATTCCTTACCAGCTCGATCCACGCTCAATTCACTAATGTTTCTCAAATGATCGTTAGTAAATCGTATCATGTTTAAAATTCTTGTTTTAAATACAATGGCATGCAGAAGGTAAAAACAATAGCATGAACAATGTAAACGAGCACACAGCCCACCTGGGGCCTGTTTTATAAAACTACATAATTTGTATCAATCAAATTTGTGTCAATTTACAGGTTACAAGTTTTCATTTGACACAACCTCGACCAATGACGACCAGCCATTTGAGCAGTGTTGCCAGTTTAGACCTGTAAAATTGTAACTTGTAGCTTTATAAAACGTGCCCTTGATGATAAGTGAATTCTCAATACCATAGATATTTGCAATCACAATAGTCTCAAGACTGCCAGTCCGTTGCCAACCCTGAGGACTTAAATGTCATGCGTCTATGCTAGTCATTTCACTGGTTGTCTAATCCCCACGCCGGAACTCAACAATGTCAAAAATGCTGCTTGGCGGTAAGGTAAAGGATAACTCTAACTGACCCTGCACAAGGTTCTACCACCGTTAAAAAGACAGTCATATCGGCAATCGTTTCAGAGGCATTAGACAAGATGCTTAATTCTGACGTAAAGGATTTTCGAAAACTATCAAAATGTATGGAATTGACATACGCGATTGACTCGAAGCGACTGTCTGGCAGCTTACGTCAATCCAGCGCCTCTATTCCTGACGGTAAAAACTTGGTAAAAACGATATCGTAGTATGATGATAACGTTAGCCAAATTTATTTTGTCTAGGTCTACAAGCTGATATCTCTCGAATGGCCCTACCGATTAAATGAAAACCTGAATCGGGCCATCCGTTCCTACGTCCATACCTACGGATAGACACACGTTAAATTTACCCGCCACAGCATTTGTTTTTTAAACCTTACATTTTACCAACCAACTTTGTCCATCTGCTACCCATATCCACTTAAGGTTCGTTACTCATTTCCCAACGTCAACCACCTTCGTTCAACGTCGAAACTTGGTATTTGAAACCCGATCTTTAAGGGAGATTCCCAGCATAGCTCGCTCCATGGCTCTTTGTGCCACTCGAACTTTGTGCAAAATCGCCTTGGTGAGAATCCACGTCTCTCTCACATCTGGACGGATGGATGTCAATTTAACCTTGTCTAACTTATATATTAGCCCATGTAAAACTAGTTAATATGTCGCAGTTAAAGTGCAACTTCTAATATGTTTGCCAAATTTGCTTTGGTCAAATGAACAGTAATTTACATGGGTGGCAATTATTGGCAGTTAGCTACATTTTCACGGCAACGTGTGGCATCTTTAGGCATTTTGCTCTAACATACAAAGTAAGATTAAGATAGCAATAGTTAATCTTTTTCCAGCATCTAAGCATTAGGTTCCTTAATACTTGGTCGAGTTGCAATGAATGTAAAAGGTCGTAGTCGAAGAACCGCACAAGCAGTATAACACTTTAACGAGTCAAGTGAGCTCGTTCGTGAGATAGACGATGTTTTTCTCAAAAGAGAATCCTACACCTGGGCCTTTATTTCACTGGGCAAAACCATAATGACATCGTATTGTTTTTAACTAGATATTTAAGTAAATAAGAGCTACAGTAACGTTGACAGTAGAATAGAGGCGCTGTAGTGTTAGAATAATGTAACGCGTCAAAATCGAGCCAGCTTAGTTTGACCCATGGACGTAGTAACTTCTGACACTATACGTAAATATCTTAGCGCTTGGGTAAACCTGTGTAGTACATTAAAATTGTCGAAGATTATTGAACGTTTGCGTTCGAGAATAACGTGGCCGATAAGGATTTAGGAGAGACATACATATAGCGGACATGTTTAACAAAAGAAAGGTTTAAAATCCGATTATCTTTGCAAGTATTAGAACTGAGGAGCCGGAACTTGACATTTACTTGGTGGAAAATTCTTTGCTCAATATATATTTTACACTAACACAAAATGAAGAAACCCCTTAACCCCAGGCTAACTATCATAGGCAGTGACTTAAAAGAATCAGCTTTTGAAGGGTCAAAAGTTAAAACATTGCCTATGATTTCTATTCTAAAAACAAGCTTAAAGGAGGACACCAGAAACAGTCACAAGGATACCAAAATACACCGAAAAACATTACCATCTTGTGCAGTCGGGTAAAACTCTACTTACCTTTTTTAATAAACAAATATGAATATAAATAAAAATGAAATAATTCTAGATTTAAGTGAAGTATTAAGTTAACTGATCTATTCAATAATTCGTGTTAACATATATTTAATTATTTATAATTTATTATGAGCGCTTTGCTTCTAGATATTAAAGATTCGATTGTTGTCCGACCTGCTCAGTTTCGTATCGTAATAAAATGACCAACGTCTTTTCCGCAACACGGCGAAAAAGTCATCCACTCGTTCACGGCAAACATGGCGAACGCGCTACACTGCCACGGCAACAGCAGCATCGCTCGGAACGCGTCGTTGCACTGTACTCGGAGCCTGTCAAAAGATCGCTTAGTGTCCTGATACCACAGTTGGCTAGTGTAGAACGCCTGACAGTAAGTCCCGAATTACTTTGACTTGGTCCGTGCACTGTGCAAAATCGGTGCACTAACATATATTGCTTTTAATAGCAAAAGCCCGTCGCTGTCTTTCTAGGTTGTCATTTTACAATTTATCCACACTAGGTTTTGAAGTAATCGTCCATTGCTAGAAAAATCTTTTCTACTCGTGTTTTCAACTCGCATTAGCATCCTTTGCAAACAAATTGGAAACGCAAACTCTTTTCAACTGTAAATAATCTGCACCCTACGAATTTAATACACCAGTTTGCATCGCGTGATAGAACTGAATATCTTTCAGAAAGGCCTTTTCAGGCTTTTCAAATATGACCTAAATACTGGACAGGGACTGGATCGGGAAAGGTAGCCTATAAAGGGGAGCGAAATGTACCGTGTAATGTGGAACAGAGGGTTCGGCGGGCTTTTTAAATATTCCACCAGATTGTCTGCAAGCATGAGATCGGAGTACTATAGGATAGTTTGTTGGTAGTTTACTCTGTTATTTCCAGTTATTTTAGACAAGGTAACTAGAGATAAGGAGTTCGATTGTCGACTGAGTTAACTCTTTTTGATGACTGTTTTTGATTGGAGTTTGATCGTTTGACTCTTTTTCTGATGTTTCTGGACCTGCAAAATGGTTAAGGATGTTGGATGTGATGACATTTCTAGATTTAGAGCATTGTCACGCTAAAAAAATACATATAAAATGCGATAACGTTTTTCTCCCCTTAAGAGTAAACCGACAACAATTTTTGAACATGTTGTAGATAATTATCATGAAAAATTTGGTCTGTAAGTACGTTTTCGTTTCGTTCAAGTTATAATTTGTGCCTTTCTTTGTAGCTTTCTGTTAGGTTAGTCTTGCACATGATGATTTTACTGTCAAACATCTATTGGATATGAGATCGTGAAGCCTGATTTGTTAGACTATAGGGTCCATCTTATATCCATATCATAATTATATCATTACGGAGGTCTGTATTCTCTTGACAGTAAGAACAACTACAATGTTAACATTATGTTGAATTTAGGACAAGACGGGCTATAACATAATGGAATCGAGGCTTGGATTGCAAAACAGCAGGCTTCATATCACCAAATCAGCCTCCAAAATTCCAACTGTCATTACAATAACGGTCTCATCACGGAGTAGTCATTAAGAATTAGCTCAGCATTAAAGTTAAGTCCCAAGAGTTCAGTTAAAAGATAAAGGTTGCCTCCAGAATTTTAATGAATGCCCTGAGGGACCGTGGCGGTGGAAGCCTGAGTTCTTTGTATTTTTTTGCAAAGAATTTACCTGTTTATTTGACATCATTTGTCACTTACATTTAAGATTAGACAGCCTTTAAGAGTATTTATTTGAGACGCGTATTATTTTATCGAAACGTCTTTTAACGAACGAATCATTACGCAGAATTTTCATTTCATCGAAAGGCATTTCTCGCCGCATACAGACATAAACTCATGCCTTCATTCCCAGGGTGGGGTAGGCAGAGCTACAGAATTACCAACAACTCTAAAAAAAATATGATAATTCTGTAACCACATTTTGCACAATTAGGCTAAGATGTTTACCAGTGTATTAGTGACAGGTTGCAAGCCCATGAGTAACTTAATTGGTTTTGGTAGTCTCAAGTGTAACATAACCTAACCTACGGAATGAATGTTTAAGATATCCTGAAAAAACCATGCTTTCAGAAGAAAATAGCATCCCATAAAATGAAATGCGATAAAATGATACAATCATAATAATTTATAAGGTATGTAACTTACAACAAAAAAATAATTGGATTTGTTGCTACTTAATTATGTAGCTCTGCCTACCCCACTCTGGGAATGAAGGCATGAGTTTATTTTGTTGTGTTATGTGTATGTATCTTACTTATTATGTCTCTATGATTGAAATAATTTCCTTCTGCTGGAGTTTCTTGCGGCGCTTCTTCTCTGCAATGATGGTCTTGTCCGAAGCGCTAGTAGATTCACTCGATATAACCGACGTGTAAAAGAGCCCTCATGTGGCCAATATAGTTTTTTTTTTGGATCGATGCAGTTGAAATTTGAGTCGTATCTAAATACCTGAGGGCTTGACAAAGGGGAATCAGAAAATCCATTAACGCTTTGGAAACGCTCTTTAGTATGGGAATGCGCCGCACGATCCGGAAATATCGCCGCGTTGGCGTTGCAATGATCTGGTTCCACATAACTGACGTGCATAGCAATGTTCACACAAAACCGCGTTGCGGAACATTTTAGAATTTTGGAAACATTATCTTATCAGAAACATTTGAGAGCATTGAGAATCATCTGGGGTTTACCATGACATTCTAACACCCGCACTCAGTAATGCCAATTAAATTTAATGCTTGTTTAGTGACGTGTTGTCTTATTCTATTGCTGTAGCAAAGAAAGTGACAGCAGCAACTTTAATCAAGCATTGAATAAAATTGACGTCTCTGAGTGCGGCAGTAACACCCGTATTCACAAACAATACTTAAGGGATCCTTCACTGAGTAAACACACTGCGTTCAATACAGCTTTGTGATTGGTCCTTTCTGACGGACCTTTTGTTTATGAGACGATTTGAACCACCCTGTGCGTTCGTGAGCACTGTGAGACCTCATAGTGACGTTTGTGAATACGGGTGTTTGTGCAGTGCAGTTAGTTAAGTATGAAAGAAAGGGACAGAGCTATAGCGGTTATACAGCTCTGTCCCTTTCTCTCAACCTTAACTGAACTGCTTTAGTATGTCATGGTTTCTTACAAAATTCTAAAATATTTTAAGAAACAGAAAATATTGAGAAATTATCAAAGAAACGTTGCATAATTTTAAAAGCTTTTTGTCAATACAAAACGATAGACGTGCCTAAAAAAAAAGATCCGCAAAAGGCGGTAGGAAATATTTTAAGGTAGACTCTGGTATTGGTTTTCGTTTTCACTTCTGGAACCATCTTAGAACAAAGAAATGATATACTATTACAGCAATTCATCTAACATCCAATCATAATAAAAGTTAATCACTCTCGTTTAAGAAAACATTACATTCGTACTCATGATTCAATACAACATTTACAATTTCCAGAGATATCATTAAGCAAATACTAAAAATTCCAGCATTTAGCTCACATAGAATATAAATGTTTAACCACACTAATTACGCTCCGGTTTCAGCGTAATTTCGTTCAAACAAGTATTAACATTAACTATTTACTTCACTAGTTAGGAGCTCGTATGAATCTTTATTAGCATCGTACCCTATTACAGGTTCAGGTAATTACAGTACTTTCAGTCACTAATTATTATTGGACTTACCTTGTCTCATATTTATTTCGTAGAAGTTATTTATCGGTATTCTCTCGTGAACTTTATAATTTCAAAATTCAAAATATTTATTCAGTAAATTGGCCACATGAGGGCTCTTTTACACGTCGGTAATATGGAGTGAATCTACTAGCGCTTCGGACAAGACCATCATTGCGGAGAAGAAGCGCCGCAAGAAACTCCAGCAGACGGTCATTTTTTCCAATCATAAAGTACAATAATACTTAAAAGTAACATTACAAGGTAATAAAGTAATAAATATTTATTTTTAAAACTAACACAAATAAAATAATTACAAATGTAAGGTCAATAAAATGAAATTATAAATAATGACTAGGAGAACAACATGACGAGGTCTCTACGTCAGGAACGATAATTTAGACAACTTAATTGGAAAACAGGTCCTTGCAAGCGTGAACAGACCGGACTTTGCGGGATAAGAAGAATCATGTTCTTTCCCAATGCCTATCTCCATAAAAATGTTCACTAAAATCATTTCAGTGGGTTAGTTAGCAGTAACAAAGAAACAAACAGGAGTACTTTTGCATTTATAATATCGAATATAATATAGATATATTCTTGTAAAGTGGTTGCTGTAATGTCACGAGTATTTCGTCATCCTCTGCCTTTTTCTAAAAAGGGTAACGATGAAATATTACAATATGGTAATCGATAGAAACAAAATTGTTTAGGAAATGCTTAGGAAATGCCTAATTGACGTCTAATTCTACCTTTTTACTGACCAGAAAACACGTGGTCTCTTCACGAAAGTCGATGGTTTATAATAGGGCTTATGAGTTAATGAGACTTATGAGACACAAGAAGAAAAGTTCAAAAAATTATCTCATCAAGAGGAAAGCTAAAAAGGTTGAATAAATAAATACCTGGGAGAAATCTTACAAAAATCCTTCATTTTCATGTCAGCATTGGACACGAAAATAAATGAAATATTGCAGTGGACTTGAAGCCTTATTATAAAATGATAAGTGCTACGCGTCCAAGGAATATGCTTGGTAGAAATAAGACCTAGCACAGATTACATAATAGAACGAGTATAGACGGCACTTCCTAAAAGAAGCGTTTACGTGCCTACTCTGTGCTTCTCTTTCTATCGCATAATTTATATTCATTCGCATGCAACCCAGTGCATACAAAATACACCCCCGGAGATGCAAGCCGACTCTTAAGTGCGCAGTGCACCGGGTCTGGTGCTAAATGCCTTATTTATTTTATCACGATGTTGATGCCACTTTGATGCATCCTTCACTTAGACATCAAGATAGTCGCTAAGTGACTTTATAGTCACGCTGAGTATGCTTGACAACGTGTTGATGGAACCAGTAATGGGCAAGGCACCAATAATGAACACTTGATCCTTATTTAACAGAAGATAAGGGTTATTCATATGCAACAATCAATTTAGGACCGAATGAAATTTGAATTAAGAGTGAAGTGTCCATTACTGGTGCCTGTTAGCTAAAAGTGTGCATCGAAGGAAGAATTTTCCGTAAGTACTAATTTTGTGAATAGGAATGCATTTTCTGGAAATTCTTATATTGTGAATGTGAAAATGTTTGTCAAAAGGCTCACTAGCCAACTCAGCTCGTTGGATATATTTCGATTCAAGACAGTTTGTCTGCTTTCAAGCGTTTTTTTTTGTTGACGATCTTAGTTAGGTAATAGGTACTTAGTTTTATTGTGTAAAGTGTCCTTTAACCTATTTGATTTTCTTATCCATTCTAGTATTATTTTTTTGGAAATATTTGTAATATTTTTAATATTTGTTGTTAAAGCATGCTGTGCTCACTAAACCAACCAATCCAACCAATTCCCAAATAATGCTTATTTATCAAAAAACGTTGTACCCACTGTTGGTGATTTCTATAAATAAATTACGGTTTACCGATCCTTTTTGCAAAGATTCTCATAGCTCGACAATCTGGTGTCACAGGTGGTTACTGTAAAGGACTAAATACAAAAATTCCAATGCCCCATCGCCCGATCTCTACTCCTCACTAGTGATTAAACGGAGAAAAAGATATGAAATTAATTTAATTCCAAACTTCGATTTTCAAATTTGTGCCCCAGCCTGGGTATTTGATATCTTAATAGTTATTTATGTGACTGGTGCATAATGAGAGGCATTATACACGAGTGTGGTTCGAGTGTTTTAATGCCTAATTATGCGTACAGTCGCATACATAACTTTATCTACATACATATCATAAGTTTTCTACAATATGTGAGAAACCTGTATCCGTCGTTACCCTGCATCTTAATGTACCTGCATCTTAATGTTCACATTAAAGTGCAGGTCACTTATACTGTAAAGTGAACATTAAGATTCAACTACAGCGATAACCGATACTTTATTGACATGTTATACTTTAATGTTAACATTACAGTGCAACCACAGATACAGGTAACATAATGTAGGGCATTTGCTTATCGCTTCTGAACATATTATATTGAAATTATGATATGGATGTAGATAAAAACTACAATCGGATTCCTCACACTTAAAGCAGCGAATAAAGTGAAGTGGCAGCTAAAGCCAAATTAACCAATAAGCAAGAAGATTAATTAAAACTTAGCAACAGTCTTATCAACTATATTGAGTGGAACTACGCCAAAACTCCTCTAAATTCAGCACACGTACTAGGTTGTTACTTCCAAATTATCCCGGCCCATCCATAATGGTGTGAAAGGTTTATTTTCGGCGTGTTTTTCACTGTGAAAAACCGGTTTTCACTTGAAAGCGCGTATTATCGACCGCGCCCCTGTAGCGTTGCGAAATGACAGCGGTCGTTAAAACCGTGTGGCTTTCAGCGGTGCATTACGTAGATATAGAATTTGGAATTGTGACTGGAATATAATATAGTCACGAGCAAAAATAACGGCGTTTTTGTGCATTTTTCTTGGATTGAAATTATTTTCAAAGTGATCTTTAACTTTGAGACGTTATAGCATATGTATGTGACCAAAAATGTACCTGCAGCCTGTAAGATAATTTATACTTAAGATGACGTAGAAGTGGGTAAAGAAGCTACTTGAGCTCCATGTTAAAAATGTAGTAAAAAAAATATTTTACCAGGAACAGAACAAAATAGCATGACTGCCTGACAAGTGATACAAAGAAAAGTAGGTTTCTATTTTATCAAAAAAGGACTGATTTTTTTTTGATGCTGGCAGAGGAAACCCTGGGATTCACTAGGGGCAAACATCCCGCGACAAGTGTCGGCGACATGTCAAGCAAAGTCGAGCGACTTCACTTGACACATCTGGCGACATCGTGCAACGGTGTCGGGTGCGCCACATCACGGCGATACGTGTCGCGCGATGTTGCCAGACACGTCGTGTAAAGTCGCCTGACGCCGCTGCCGACACCTGACGCATGATGTCACTAGATTTGTCGTTTGAAGTCCGACAACGTTGCGCCACTTCAATCGAAATCGCTGGCGACGCGTGTGGCTGGGCATTCGTCCCCCAGTGTATCCCTGGCTAGTATGACATTCCGGCCATCTAAATGCTCATAACGTTTTTCCGTACGGTTAGTTAACCAATAATACAGTCGTGCGTGTTAATGAGAGTATATCATATTACGAAGACTTACAGAAATTCCCCATATCGTTGCGTTATTTCCTTAGCCTTACAGAATTACGTTATTATCACACATTATTAAATTACGATCTATATTTGTCTGTCGCTCTATAAAATCATTGGCTAAAGCAATGCCGCTTGTGTCTTTGTGATCTGCAGATAAAAAGACTTAAAGTATTTTAAAATACAAGATATAGGTATCTTGTATTTTAAAATACTTTAAGTCTGAATAAAGACCAATTCAACGATAGGTCGTTGAATTGGTCTTTATTTAAGGAGCGTGTTAGTTATTACTACGCTATATTGTGATGTTTCAAAACGTGGTGTTATATGTTTTGTTATTTTTATTTTGTTAAACTTAAACCCTCTTATTCATAAATACGCAATAGCTAAAGTGTGCTTGAAACATGATATGTCCTTATCTGTCATTATGACATTTGAATTTGACAGAAAGGGACAACCAATAATTTAACTAAAATAGGTTTGTTGTGCGTTTATGAATAAAAAGGATTGACTTTCCTACAAATTTTCAAGTTCCAACTCTCGAATCCTGATGCTGCAGTCACTTTTCCACAAAGTCTGGTTTTCAACGCTGGCTTTTTATTAAATCTATTTTAACATCAAAATACTCTCGATTTGCAATTAACACCTCTCTACAGCTACTTATGAAACCCTGCCTGCAACAACCCTGAAAATAGCATGTTTAACATCCTTGGCAGCATTCGTAGGGTGACAGCGGGTAGTGCGGGCTGAGGGGGGAAGTAGGTATTTATGACGTGGCGTTTAAGGGACGCACAAAGAAGTGTCACTTCTTTTCAAGTAGGTATACCCTTCCTCATTCTTTTGATTATATTAAATATGTTTTGGAACATCCAGTGTTATCTATTGCTCATATAATATGCATAACAATGGGGGCACCGCGCGTGTCTCCGCGTGACGTCATATATTATAGCAATATTGTTGATAAAATTTAGACGATAAAAGGCTAGGTGATTCTAAGAGAGTCTTAGACTTGTTTAACAGTGAATAATTGGACTTGAAGCTACAGGTCGATTCACAAGAGTTGGCACGAATGGATTGAACGAAAGTAATGTCACCTATCATTGTGTGAGTGCCGTCCTTTGAACCGATGTTCGAATTTCAAACCGAAAACATGTAATTATTTTACACACTTGTATACTTTCGTTCACTCGATCAATCCATTCGTGCCAACTCTTGTGAATCGACCTGTAGATGCTTCCTTGTTTTAGTTATTTATAGTAATAATTATTGAATAGATAAAATCTCGTGCTATGATGGCAAATTTTAAACTGTTAAATTTTATATTGAAATAGAAATTAAACTAAAATTCATAAACATATGTGTGTTTCGAATGTTATAGATTAACAACATTATTCATTCAGGCTTTCGACATTCTAGACGTATGTGTGTCAACTTTATAACATTTGATTTTAGATGTTTTGCCACGTAACCGCTTTGAAATATTCGGGACTTAAAACAACATTGGCTCCATTTGGTATGGTGATGTGATGAAGCATGGTGCAGGACCGGTTAAACATGAAAGCGATGAATTCATCATAATTGGCACTAAAACATCAAATTGAGGTAAGGTTGTATTACCATAACGTGACGGGGTAATATTCAGAATTGATGAATAGTGTGTGTTTAGGATACACCCTTCGTACGGTGTACGGAGAGCGATAAAAAGGGTTCCCCTTTCACTGAAGAATAGTTGCAAATGACCACTACACAAATCGCCATTCTCGTCTCTCCACAACATAAACTTCTGATTTTTTTACTGAGTATTTATTCGTCCGAATTTCAATTATATCGATATCCATGTAATGCTTGAGCTATTTAATATGAAATGCATAATTTAATTGCTGTCGTAGGTTAGGTTAATTTTGAACTACAAAATATAAAGTCCTGAATCGAAAAATTACGTTCTGCGCTGTGTAAATTCGAGATTATGATTCTTCGGAATTATGTTGGGTATCCACTCTATACTAACGTACAGTTGGTTTGGATAAGTAACAGTCTTTTACGCTGACATCTGCAAAAATTAAAGAATATGTATGGGACTATTGTAACTTTGACCGATTTGTATAATCCTTAATTTTAATTAAATGTTACTTGTCTTGAAAAGTCTTTGTACAACATGACGAAGAAGACAAACAAGGAACTCTCTATCATTTAAACCTGTTACGTGTACATTATATCGCTTTAAAAAGAGCAGAATAATATTTAATGTTTTGCAGTTTATTAATTTGTGTAGAAAAAGTTTTTGGAACTAAGTATAGCTTTAGTGAAGTGTACTTACCACGTTTTTATACGGTTAATTTAAATACATTTTTGGTACCATTATTGTTTATTGTTGCATTTTTATCCATTTCCGAGCTACGCAATGTTTAATTAAGGTTGCTAGTTAAAAAAAAGATGACCCAGCATTTTTCAATCGAATTATATTGGTATTTTCTAAATGAATGCTCGTTTTTTTCCGCAATTTGGAATCTATTATCATGAGTGTATTCTAAAACTAGGACGCAGGCTATTGGTTTAGCGGGCAGGCGGTATTCTCATACGGTTTCTTTGGATTAATAACACGATGCAGCGAGGTGGATGGGACGCATATTTATAATGCTTCCTTAACCGTTTAAGGCATACTTAATTTTCAGCTTAAGTAGATTTTAATACAATTAAGTAACTTATGCTGTTAGCGATTCTATTTTTCTTGTTGTAAAATCTCAACGCGCAATAAAAAAACTACTACTACCACTACTACTATTGGTATAGGTATTGGTTGTCTGGTAGAGAATGCCTTAAGGCATTAAGTCCGCCATTTTCCATTTTGTGTATTGTGAAATAAAGTTTAAATAAATAAATAATAAAAAAACTATTTTTATGTTTCTCATAGTCTTGATTCTCATGATATTAATTTACAAATACCTAAAGCTTCTGATTACAATTAGGCTTCAAAATTAATTCCTATTTTTTTTTTAACTAATGCCGATAAAAATCTACAAAAAGCAAGGACTTATGCAAATCTTCACAATCTTATTATTGTTAAACAGTTTTAAAACACAAAATTAGGCGATGTATAAACACACGCTTTACCTCTCTTAACGTTAAAACTTATATGACGCCGAAATTAATTACATCTGCCAAACATTCTCCGAACTTAAAATGTCAACCGTTCATCTCAGAGGAATAAAACCGACACATTTTACAATTAACATTGACAGCCCATCAAAAACAAAACTTATTAGCAACAAAAACAAGCAAGCGCGACATTTTAATAAAGAGAGGGACATAAATTAAGTTTATTAAGTTGGCCCCACGTTGGGCGCCATAAACGTGCCATCTATCGACAGCGACGGGAAACATAAACATTATAACGGAACTTCGTTTATTTGAGAGACAGGTGGCAATGATGTTTCGTGATTGAGCTCGCGAGGTGCATTAACGGTGGCTTTCTTGTAAAATGTGGATAGTAATTAGTTCTTACATTGTTTAGGAGGACTAAAGTAACTTTTTACACAAGCTTTATACACTTCAATGCTTTGTATTTCACATGATAATGGAACACTAAAGTTTGTATTATTTCGACTGATATACCCGTCACAAGATAACGTCATAACGATATTTTTCTATGGCTTGACGTTTAGTTTGAAGTGCCTTGAGATGGGCATCTCAGCTAAGATCTGTTCATTAACACGACCCTTACACTACTGGCGTCTTGGGGCTATAAAACAGTTGGAAATTTCACTTCGGTAATTGAATTGAATAACTACTTACATGACGAAGCAGTCCGACCTTGAGTAAAATAGTAAAATAGTATAACAAGCTGCAAAAATTACAATATTTTATTTGTATCATTTGTCTGGTCAGGCTCTACGTTTTATAAATTACAATGTGTACCCATTAAAGTTGCAATTACAATACTCAGTTTGTATTTAGTGATCTTTAGAACTGTAAGCCTCAGCGACTGACCTGAAAGCCAGTGACGTTCTGACTACTGATGTGCCAAACAAAACTTTCCAAAATTGCGGAATATTTCATGTAGGAAAACTTCGGAAACTTTTCACAATTGTGCGCGGGCATTGAAACTTTCCGTTTCTTATATTTAAATTTTCTATATTTCTAGAGAAAGTTACCGGAAATTTCTTAGAACTTTTCCAACTTTTTGGAAACATTCTGCAACTTGCACATCAGTAGGTAGTTCTGACCGTCTGTTGGGTCAAGTTAGTGAATCTAAGAGACAAATTGATACTTATAGACCTTTTCCATCGTTCACGTAAAACATTTATCTATTTTTGATACGTATTGCATGCTGGGGAGAAAAAGATGATGATATATAAGAGTTTTGAAAGTACTCGTAGCGGGACAAACCCGCGGGTTAAAAATGATGCATCTAATATTAAACCAACTTTTTTTACGAATACTGGGTTATACGTGTTATTATATTTTATTTATCATCACATAATAATCTTCAATACGCAGTTCAAGAGTGTCTGAAGGAAATATCCGTCGGTATTTATATAATTTGAATGTGCGACGAAAATAAGTATTGTTAAATATTTTAATGAGATACTTTATCCTTAGTTAGTTTTTATATGTAAGTACTTATTTGTTATATGTACGTTATGCTAAAGGTGAGAATACTACTTATCCCAATTAAGTTAACTAAGGACGTCAGAGATTTTTTTGAAATGTCATTTATATAAATAAAGTACAACGGCGGCACAAGGGGCAGGAAAAAGACAATTTAATTGCATACTAAATTGACTATTTCCTCTTCCTTGAGCCACATTTCACAAACTTATACATTATACGTAACACATTGTCCTGTGGAGAATTCTGTAACAAGTAAACTTCGCCGTGGACAATTTAATAGAGCCTTGACTTTAATGTATTCTGTCTAATTTTGTGTCATAATGCTGTTGCCTTTTACGGCAGTCATTTGTTTACATCATGGTTGGCAGCAAGTTGCTAAATTGTTGGGTTAGTTGTGAAGTGACGTTGAGGATTTATGCTCTATGATTAAAGTTTTAGCTTGCCTTTTGGTTAATGCAGCTTTTGGACATATTTTTTGGTCGTAAGTTTGGCTAACTTTTACTACTATTTACTTTTTTTACGTTATTTTGCCTGAAACTGTGCCGCTTTACAAAAACAAAGTCATATTTATGTAGGTATATATATTTATATATGTATTTATTTATTTAAAACAGAAATTATTACTGTTATTACTGTTATTAGTCAAAAAAACCCGGCAGGACTCTATAAATACAAATGTAATATTATAATGTGATGAATAATATATTTTTAAATAACTATATCTTTATCTTCGACGATATCTACATGCAAATACATTTCACATTTCTTTTTTAAATTTGTCGCAATAAATAATAATAGATGTACGTATCTAGTAAACACGTTTAGTGCAGTATATCATATTTAACTTAAACATTAGATTTGTAACTCTCAAAGGATGTGGTCGTGACAGTTTGAGGATTTATTTTAGGCAAAGTAAAACAAAATACACCTTTATCCTCACCTTTAGGATTTCTGCAGAGAACATCTTAGTTGCTAGATAAGTTGAAAAAGATTGACTATAGTACGGTTATCACAGTTCATTTTTTAAAATCTTTCACTTTAATACAAATCTCCCATTTTATCTTTGATAGGGTTTGTCTTGCTAGCATTGTAAATATTAGTTAAATGTTATAAAATTGTATAGCGGCGCTTTACAATCCACTTCAGGACTAAGATGGAATTCCTCAATGCTAGTATATGGCGTGTTTCAATACTTTACCATGGCGTATGCGCTCCAAGCGTTTGTCCCTTTTCCGATAATTATGTTTACATCACCAAATTATCCTTCTAACGTACCTGAAACAAGTACAAGAAACATTGTTAGTATTAATTAGTGGCTGGTTCGGATATAGAGGAAATAACGGTTTAAACTCATTAACCTATAACAACATAATTTATAGTGGTATTAGCTCACTGAATTACAGAAAGGAAATACAACTGTATGGTATTATATTAAGGAAAAATTATTGAAGTGTTGGTATATTATTTTCTACTTATCTGTGATTTTTAGGGTTACGTACATTCATGATAATGACGTGGACTGGATAATAAGCATGTATAAAAAAAAACTTACTCTATCATCTGTAAAAACCTTACCCCGTTAAAAAAAATATCTATAACATGACATCCACCTTTTTGAAAAATCGTAATTTTAAGTATGAATAGGATTTTATGTTCTTTCTTTTATAAAGATATCTCCTGACTACCTTTTGTTGAAACTGGTGCAGCGGATTAGGCGTGATACGGTCACTGACAAACAGACCGACAGAGGTACTTGGTTGGTAAGTATAGGTATGGTTTAATATGAAAGTATGAATAATAACAACCCTACTAATATTATAAATGCAAAAGTTTGTGTGTTACCTAGATAGATAGATAGATAGATAGATAAAAACTTTATTATTACGTTTTCCACGATGCAACGGCTGGACAGATTTGGATGAAATTTAAAATACGCTACTAATAGCTACTTTTACCGGAAAATCTAAAAGTTCCCGAGGGAATAGCAATAGTTAAAATCTACGCGGACGAAGTTGAGAGCAGAAGCTAGTACCTTAATAATAACATCTCCTATTATTATTGTTTATCTTTTTACTATTTATTATTATTACAGTGCTACTCCTATAAATTACTGACGTGAAATATCGAAAAGAAATTTTCCCTTTGTGTGAAAGTCTTCTCTCCCAAGCTAGTGTAGTATATACCTGCTTTATATTTAAATGGTGGAATCATTACACGAAACCTACTATAATTTGGATAAACTATGTCAAACAAATTAGTGGTGATTCAATTTATTAATTGGGTGGCTAAACATTTGCCTTGAGGCGCCGGGAAACTAACTCAACAGGAACTGCAGACGCTTTCAGCAATTAGTCTAAATGATATAGAAGACCATTTTATTCCAAGCGTTTTCCGACAAAGACGGTCTCTATTCCATTGGGTAATATCACATTGCTTTTCATATGTTATTGTATTGTTTTCAACTCGGCCGCCGTTGTCAAGTAAATAAGAGCTATCGTTACTTTGAAAATATGATAACAGGTCAAAAGCAATATGGTTATACCGAGTAGAATAGAGCCCACAGTCGGCCTTTTAAAGTAGCTACACTTTGGTACTATGTCGCTTTAACGCCTTTGACAGATTATTACAGTAGTTCAAACATAACGTTAAAATGATAAAGCATTATAATGTACAGCTACTTATGAGGTCGTATGTACAAATTTAAAAAATGACTGGTAAGATCTCATTTCATTTGTATACAGTACAAAATTTCCAACTATTGGACCTTTAAATTAAAATAAAATGAGACTAAGAAAAGAAAAAAAGGAAAGTCATAGAAAGTCCATCTTTCCTGTATCTTTGGAATTCTCCCGGCCATCAGTCTGCTTTGTAGACGAAGAATACTATAAATATTATTCCACAAGTCCCCTAGCATGCGATCTCCTAATTGCATCCTTATTGCAAAATAGAAACTAAGACTTTGCGAACAGCTTTGTCATTTCATAAACAATGTAACTGGTTTTATTCATAATTCTAGTACCTACTTTCGACGTTTGTATGTTGAGTAACGTCAAGTAAACGTGAAAGAATGAAAATATTGCAACAATACAAACAGCCGTCACTGCATTAAAAATGAAACGCGTATTGTAATAAATAAAGAATCCTTTAATACTCCACCACCTGAGGGAGAAACTGATGTTTCACTGAATATTTTACTAGTATATAATGCAAAGGGCTTTACAGACGAGCAACCGCACATCATGCCAGACGCAAGTAACATCAAAGCTGAAAGGAAAGAAAATTATGAATGACTGGCTTTGGGTTTGCAAAGTTTTGTGGGGTAAAGTTGTGGAATTAAAATTGCTGAAGTGGAAGAGTTGAACAGTGGAGAAAGTCAGAAAGCAGGAGTTTAGTGTGAACCTGTGCTTAGTTTGCAAAAGAGCTTATCTCTAAAGTAGGGTGTTGGATAAATGAACCTCATGATATTTTATGTTAGGGTTTTTATGGTTATTATAGTGAAATAGAAATATCGTCCTTATAGAACTTGATTATGTGGTATTAATCGAACTATTCGTTTTTTCCCGGGATTCAAAGTATTCAAACCACTAACAGGGTACCGGTCAAGTTTTCTCTAAATCGGACAAAAAGACTGACGACAAACTCACTTTTAAATAAAGTATACAAGGCTAAACTCACTAGCGTACATTGACGGTTTACTTAATTTTCTTAAAGAATTAAAGTATCAATCAGTATTTGATGCAGATGTATAATACAAAATATAAAAGAATGAACTATAGATAATTACATAAGCATAATTAACAGACGGCAGTAAACAGAACTTAACAACCGATCAATGAAATACGAAAGTTTACGAAAGCTTGTTCATTTAAGCTTCCTCAGTTTAAAGTTCGAGCCTTTGACTTTCTGTCTTATGAATTGCTTAGAAATTTAAAACTTTAACGACATTTGCAATGTTTTCTTTTGCGCGTTGTAAATCGTCAAGAAAATATCGACCGTCGATACGAGTAAAATCGTAACTACAAAACAGAGGTTTTCAGGAGAGCGAAAAAACGTATTTTGCAACTTCAAACCGCGATATTTTACTTATTAGTTTATGTTTTCGTAAAAATGTACATATCATGTTTCTCAGAATTTGGTGCTCTTTAATTCTAAATTTTCATTAAACTGTTTATTTTAAATTTTAGATCGAGTTACGACCACGTATTTTGCGTTATCGACTATCGAGTATTATTGTATATTACAATACCATCTTACAGCTCTAAGTTTTGCCATTATTTGTTAGGCCAATATCATCGTATCTAAAGAAACCATGTTACTTGCAACAGATTCGCGGCTATTTTATTGTATTTTATGACTTAAAATATAGTAACTCCGGTTAGAAAATATAAAAAATATATATTTATACAGTGAATTGTATTAGTTTCAAGTAGATAATTGCCAATTATCATTATTGTTCATCTAAAAAATATTTTTACTGAATATTGAAAAAATAAAAAATATTTAGGTACAAAATAGTTTAAACATTTTTCAACTTTTTATTTAATAAATAATAATTAAGAAACAATAAAAGTACTTTAACACCATAATTTGGTAATTACCACCCTCAATAAGTAGAGGGTGGTAAGTACTTAGATACTTCAGGACTAATCTGGTTGCCAGCTAAATAGCAATTAATAAATAAACATCAACACTTGCTTTTGCTTAATCAAATTATTTAGTAACAAATGGGTAACAAAACATAAACTTTCACTTTGGCACTATTAAGTGCTAATATTTAGTATTTTGACTACTTTAATTAACTATTTTATTACCTTTCTTCTTCAAAGAGATCACAATGACAATAAAATAATAGACCAGGTACGTATCTTTATGAAAGTTCAATTAAGTATGTTATGTGTTCATCGATGATCAATATCATTAATACTTAATAAAGTAGTTATGTTTTTATTTCCAATTGACAGTATATAATTAAATATTACGTAACTACATTACATATGGGAGGATGAGTTTACTAGCGAATCTTAATCTTCAAAAGTATTTTGTTCAGTTTCATTTGAGTGAGGCAAGTTTCTGTAAAAGTCTCTATAGTGTTCAGGTATCGCTCAACTGACACGGAGAAAACTTAATTCCTAATATTTTATTTAATTATTAAAAATGTTTAAAAACAATGAAGCGACTCCAAACAAAAACATTAATTCAAAGCGTCCTAAGTCAGACTAAAGTCGGCTTTTTGGTTAAAATATTCTAGGACACCGACTTCAGTTTGTTTAACCCTTCCTTCCTTTGGTTCCTTCTTTTCTTAATTATTTTATTTTTAATTTTGCCCTTTTTAGTGATTATATTATTTAATACTTTCCTACCCTACCTAACTAATATTTTGTCAAAAAACAAGCACAAGTTTAAAGTTTTCCGCAATTAACGCAGCGTGAAATTTATAGTGCGTTGTATCTAATAACTTACTATCTTAGAAGTATGAGACTTATTTTTTCAAAAGAATTTCGCAAATCGGTGAAGTAGCTTTTTATCAATCCTTTGAAATATTTCAAATCACGCTCAAATAAACGTTAAATACGTATAGCTATACAATACTATACACATCGGGGCCTTTTTACAAAAAAAAAGTCATTTTAAGTAATAGTAATGAAATACCGGTCGGAAATATTTTTTAATTGTTTCTCTTAACGTACTCTAGCGACTTTTTACCTTACTAAAGAAAGTGGGTATTCACTAACAAAACCAGAATACTTAATATTCGAAAAAAAAATCAGTTAGTATTACTTAGTAGGCGATTTACACTGAGTAAAAGTTTTACTTGTTTGGTCCAATTAACCTTTTAATTAATTAAACAGGTTTATAATACAATCGCAATAGGTAAATAGTTTTGTTCTTACGGGTACTTCCACCACTCTTCATTCATAACTAGATTCAGTGGAACTTTTCCATATTAATTTAAGTAATTAACACTCACTCAAAAAAAAAAAAACCAATACACATAAACAGACGTGCGCCTACATCCACGTCACACGGTGCAAGTATAAACCGTCTTCAAAATTAATTTTACGAGGCAAAAAATGCAAATGGAAGGAACGGGCCAGTAAAATCATAGTAAATCAATTTAGGCGCAAAACCGAAACACCCATACCGCGAGCTCTTAAAGTAGAGTAACATTTTAACCACATTTACGTGCTCTGTACTTGCTAAAACGTTGGCACATTAAAATCGTATTTATTTATGCGATGATACTGGCCTGTGATCGTGACAATTGGAAGCGATTTCGGGTAAAAAAATATTCTTAAGTCTAGTTACAATGATTTTCTCTTAATGTAATAGTGGATTACTATTGATGAACCTCGACATACGATGTTATGAAATTGGGTATTTTTTTTATTTCTCAATGTATCAAAAATGTAAAAATACAGTTTTGTAGATCTTTTTTCACTTAACTCTCCCTGTAAAAGTCAAAAAAACACTTAAATTTAGTTACGATTTTACTCGTATCGACGGTCGATATTAAATAGGCATCTTTATATCTTTATTCATGGTCATTTTGCTTCATCTTCAGATTTATCTCTAATTTCTACCTTTATAGCATTGTAGCGACCAGAAAGTTCTGGAAATCAAACTTCAAATTGTGCCATTTTTTCTATGAGGATTTCTCGGTATTGTACTTGTAAGAATATTTTTAATTTTTGGATACAAATAGAACATTCTAAATGTTTCCGATATCATTCGTTGGTAATGTCTTGACAGGATTTCTAAAATGTTGCACAAGTTTCTGCAACCTGTACTGGTTATGGGATGGAGATGACAAACGTGCACCCAGATCACCTAATGGTAAGTGAACTTTGAAACCCTTAGACATTTTAAATCTCAAGATTGTAACCTTACACTCAAAGAAATGAGAGCCAAGAAAGAGAGATTTTCTCTTAGTTGACAAAAAAAATATACTATAGTTAAGATATTAGTTATATCAACCAAAGCTGATAGTAACAACAGCAATTTCTTGAGTGATTCAACTAACATTTTAGTTGATGTACCTAACGTCTTAGTTGATGTATCTAACGTCTTGTCAGGCTCGTATGGAATCAAGACGCTTATGCACAACAATCAGCTCTTCTATTGGTGGATTTTTCCCCGCACACCTCTCCGCTGCATCGCTATGCTCCAATGGACATCAACTTTAACACTTATCGTAAATTTCACGCTTACGCCGCATATTTCACACATACTTTTACGTCAACCCATAACAGTTAAACCAAAATGATCGAGAACTATCGCGTGATCGTTGCCCGTTGTCGAGTTGTCGTTTTTATAATAGGCACCTACTTCATGGTTGTTTGCTGTGTCACGTGTATCACTATCATTTTCGAAAGTATTTCAAATATGTAACTTATCGTCATCGACATAAGGTCTAGATGTTTGTGGATTTGTAAGTAAACTCGTACATTTGAAATGCTACGGATATTATTACCCGTAGTACAATACACCCTTTATTGCATACTAGACGGAGAAATAAAAAGAAAAATATTGCAAGACTTTCACACAAAGGGAAAATTTATTCTCGATATTTCACTTTGTCAGTAATTTATAGGATTAGCACTGTAATAATAATCAAAAGCACAAACATAAACGAAAGTAGAAGATGTTATTATTAACATACTGCGACTTCGTCCACGATGACTACCCCACGGAGACATAAAGAACGGAAAGAATATTTTAATTGAAAACACAATATATATAATGTAAATGAATTTATCAGTAGCACTATTAAATAATAATAAAAAAATGTTAAATAAATATTATTAGTAAGTTTACATGTCTTCTAGTGTAATTAATTTTTATGTAAATCTTAAAAGTAATTGTTCATGAATTGATGTATAAACTATTCTATTCTATTCAATTTTTTTTCGGGATAAAAGATAGCCTATGCTCCCATCCAAATCCATCCAGCCGTTTTAACGTGAAAGAGTAACGAACGTACTAACTCATTCACACTTTCGCATTTATTATATGACTGTGATGGTCCTACGGTAGATAATTTATACCTTTTATAAGAAGCACTAAGCGATATATTATAAAAGTTACAAATGATCTAGCAAGACCATACAAAATACAATATATACATTTTAATTAACAACCTACTAATCATCTAAAATATCTTAACCAAAGTAAATTCTAATAAATTCAAAATTAACACACTCGATATTACGTTTTTATGTAAATTTTCGAATTTAAAATAAAAAGAAAATAAATGACAACGAAACGAAAATAGAACCCAAAACAGACATAGACGAGAAAAGAAAGAAAATCGCTTAGTTCGTTAACTGAAATGACGTCACTAGCGACCACACTAAATTAAATGTTAGCAATCTGTCACAGACCGAAACACGAAATTTGATTCGACCTCTCTTTCATGCAGTTGCATTGAAACATAAATATGAGGAGGATGGCAATAATCGAGTTTTCATTTTTCAGAAGTTGTGGTTGGTGGTCGTCGCTTGCAGACGGAGTGGCGGGTTTTAATTACTTTTATAATTAAAAGGAACGTGCATTTAACGGAGAAATGTACATAGGCTGAAACACTGGACTTACGCTGTGATAAATGTAACAATTTAAAAGCAGATTTTCATGGTGGAATAATTCATGCCACGTTTCCAACACTCTTTAAGAATTAAAGTGAAAAAAGTAATTATTGTGTATAGTAATTATAAGTTCGGGATAATTAATGTGGTACCATTAAAATGTGGCAATATTAAATACTTAATTTAATTGAATTAATAAAAAATCATGATTTGGTGAATGGACTATACGATAGAGAAGATTGTTCAGCAAGTTGACATGGCACTAGACATAAATGTATCGTGTTTTATACATGCCCAACTTTACACGACCAAAACGTCGGTAAATTTACTTATGGTGTCAACCTGACACATTCAAATTCCTCGATCGTACTATGCCTGATTAAGGGATCCAAGTGTATGACACAGGTGTGTTTTACCCTTTGAGAATGAAGACAAGCCTACTCAAACAACTGTGTTTAGACAGGATACGTCTTGCAAACGATTCATAAATGAATTGTTACAAATAAGCCCTAAGACCATTATTCGTAGAGTTGAGAATCGGATGTTCCACTATATTAGTTAAAGCAGGACTTTTTTAAAGGTTTACCGAGGTTTCATGGCATGTCACCATTGTTTGATTCAGGTGGAAATGTTTGCTCGACGAATTCGATTAGAATTTGTCACGATCGCAATCATATTGGCTAAAAATAACAAAACACGAATGGAGACAATTTCGTGGTATCGATTTGATATTTGATAAAGGATTTGGATTGATAATTCTAGGGCTTATATCCAGCGAGCACGATATTGGTAATAAAGAGAAGTCAGAACTTGAATCTTTCATATACCTGGGATTAGAGTCTGAGCCAGATTATGAAGTTGGTGAAGCTGACGGTGCTGGAATATTAAGCGACTAGCATTTTGAATACTTTAAAGACTAAATTGCTGAAACCATTTTTCAGCTGCTATTTGAAGCAGGCAATATTTACAAAAAATTACGACGATTAATATAACATTCCCATCAACAATAGTACCCTAGTTTATTACTTCATGAAGATTTGAATATATCTTGAACGATGAAGGGATTCTGTCACTTTTAATCCAAAATAAGATCATTGGCCTTGATTAATTAATATTCCAGAATTTTTTTTTTGTGATGCTTTGTCTAAGCTACCTATTTCTTTTATTTTGGAAACTCTTTCTTGGCGTCCAAAGTAAGTCTCTTTCACCCTGATTTATTATTTGGTCGCAATAGCACGTCTGGTTACCCATAAATCTAGCATAATTATTTCCAACCATGTTAAAAAGCTAAAGGTTGAATGTATTGATGGAATATCGTTATTATTTGTTCTGGTTCTCAGAATCTCTCTTTAGTAAAAATGTTGGCAACAACTTCGCCATTTTCATGGATTGCGCAACTCAATTTCACTGAATTGATATTTCCGATAAGCCTCTAGGTTGTTCGACTTGCTTATCATTTGTGATATCAATGGCTGGAAACTTTTAATTGGCATTCACTTGTTAATTCGTTAACAGAATATTTAAATTAGACCGTGAAATGTTTTAATGTAATGTAACCTAATGTTTTAATGGAACTATTTTTGGTAAGACGTCGTTGTGACCGCCCTTAATGACCTTTTTAGCTATTTTAAGTTTTTTTATAATATTAACAGCAAAAAACGGGCATTTAGTATCAGCAGAGGACCGATCGTTGTGGAAAACCTTGGTGGGGGCCTTTGTCCAGCAGTGGACGTCTTGCGGCTGATAATGACGATGAGTACTCTGTCCAAAAATTATATTAAATACAAAATATTTTGATTTAATTTTGTACATAATAAGCAGGCAAGTTACTCAAATACCAAGGCCTTGGTTTACCAAGTTATGCGTGCAAAGAGGTATAAAAATCGAAAACGTAAAGTATATAGCAAATTATGACGCTATAAACTGGGTAGCATTTTTTTAGGAACTCCCTTAAAAAACGTATTTAAACGAAAAATGATTTTCGGACCTTTGAAAATAGAATGTTAGTTACATAGTAATTTTGACGAAATTTAGTTTGCTTTACGATGGATGATAGACAAGGGATTGGTACTTCTCATTAAGATTAAAGAGTGCTACGCCGTTATAAGTTGTATAATCAGCCAATATCAATTTATAGACGCCATAAAATACATAACCAAAAAACCGACCACAAATCTTAAGCACCCGCCGCACAACAAAAGCCAGTAAATCATAGCAACATGTTGGAACTCTGCCCGTAAATCAGGGTTTTGTGTGGCTAGACAAGTTTAGATACGGCCAAATACGGTAAGTGGTTATTGTGACATATGTAAAGCCAAATATTATGAAGGATATAAATATGAGTCAGCATCAGCACAACTTGCAAATTCGTCTTTTACTCTTGCCTTTATAATCTCAAGGTAGTTATATAAGAAAGTGATTCAAGAAATGACCAGAGGGCCTACGCAAGATGCGAACGCTGCTAAAGTTTCCATTTTCTGTCGACTTGAAATGTATGCAGTCAACCGTAAATTATATAGATTTTCCGAAATCGTTAACTTAACGTAACGCATCTTGACTAGGCCCCCAGAGGCCCTAGTTAAGTTGCATTACTCTAACTAGCGTTTCTATTCGTTTCGTTTTTAAACCAATCGCGTTACTGATAGATCACGTGACTCTTCGTATCACGTCATCTACCAGTGACGCGATTGGTTTAAAAACGAAACGAATAGAAACGCTAGTTAGCGTAAGACTAGGGCCTCAGTTGTGGTACAGTCGAGTTCATAAATATGTATACACTTTAGTACCTTTAATCGCTGTGATAATTCGTATAAGGCAGTTTGAACATGACATTAAATAGACAAGGTACTAAAGTATATACATATTTCTGAACTCGACTGTACAACCTGTAGGATCTGTTCTTATCACTACCACCATTTTTTTAGTTTAACCTGGCGCCAAGCAGCACTGTTCGCATTGTTATGTTCTGGTGTTGAGAACGCACAACCGGTAAAATTACTAGCATAGGTGGCATTCCATCTTAGTTCTCAGGGTTGACAACAAGTTTGCAGTCTTAGGATTGCAATCATGAGATAGTCTTCAGAATGCAAATAAGAATGGGTCTTGAATCCTACTTATCATCAGGTAGCTTGTGTGCTTGTTTGCCATTTCCTTGCCCAAAACTATTCCAGTACAATACAAGATTCAATTGTCCCCGATTACAAGCGAAGTTAAGAGAGTAATTATCATCGTAGTAGTTTATTCAGTTGTTTTTCAGAATATTAAACCTTTATTTTACACGTAAAAAAACGGCCGGTTTCACGTTTAGATTATTTATTTCTCCTTCGTTTTCCTTCAAATATCTCTGCACAGTTTCAGCAACTAAACAAAAACCCTTGTAACAGCGTCAGTATCATCTTCGCAAACATTCCGTCGCCAAATAATCTGGCTAATAAAATTATCTGGATGTTTAAGCAAATCCAAATTGAATTGGAAACCACTGCGCGACTCAGCGTCTGCCTACTTAGAGCTTGTTTACAGCTCACGACAAATTGTATTGTTTTCTTGTATTTAGGGAGTTCTGGCAAAGAAAGTTAGTGAAGTTATAGCTGTTGGCTAATTCAGTTAAAAATGTTGCTTGATAATAATAGACCTTGTGTCCACAAACGACTGTTATTCTTCACTTCTTGGTGATGAACAGGGATCGGAAATTCGGATCGATATTTACCTAAAGTTGGCAAAATCCCGGAAAAAGATAGGCGAACATGGCGTCGGCTTCTTAAAAATATTATTTGAATAATATCAGTTCCGGGATTCCGTGATTTTACAAAACGTTAATAATAATTATTATTTTACATGTAGGATAAAACGTTCCGTTTTGCTCTTATAAATTCGTTAGGTCAATGAGTTACAGGTAAATTAAATAACATTTGGTAAATCTATACATGGAAAATAACTTCAAATACTTAGTTAATATAAATACTTAATTATGAATTTATGCTGGCGTAAATTATTTATTTAGAAATCCCGGGAGTTTTATTAATGAATTATATGATTGAGTCCGCCTCCATACAACTGAACAACAACGCCGCCGCGAAAGTTTAGGTAAATATCGATCCGAATTTCCGATCCCTGGTGATGAATGTATTATTCAAAAAATGTTCTTTGGAGTATTTTATGATAGTTAACACCAAGTTGCCTAATTTTCAAATGTCAATAAGATTTTTAACAAAATCTTCAAAGTCTTCCTCAGTCGTCGTATCGGAGTCGGTACCCTTCTGAAGGCCATCATCACCGTGTCGTAATCGTCACCTCTAAATCATTTCACTTCGGTTCGGACAATGGATATTGGTGAATCCGAATGCGGTCCACGTAGACGGCGCTGTTTAAAATTAGCGCTGTTTGTTCCCTTTCACGAAACCGGAATTAATCGAAAAAGTCTATTAGGAGTTCTTGTTAGAACAATAAGTCTGCTACCGAGCTCATTTCCTCACTCTCAAATTTGAGTTTCTCTCTTTGATTATGTTTTTTTCTGATTTGGAATTATTTGGCCTTTCTGATCTTCTGTTGGAGGCATTTTGTAATTTGTTAATGGACATACCGTACGTCTTATTGAGAAGCATTGGTGTTTCTTTGGGTTTCTTGTCGTGGCTTTATTTGGCTGTTATTTGTCAAATATTATCGTTGCATGTCTTTCATACTATATTAAATGAAGGAAATGTGAAGTCTTTTTCTTTGTTTTTAATTAACGGCGGTACACCAATGTCCGCAGTAATTTTGCCAGTACCAAATGAGTAGATAATCAGTAAAATCAAAAGTAAGACATTTTGCAATCGGCCATTTTCCCTTCCCAGTCGTTACTGGACAATTCGAGACGAAAGGTCAATATTTAGCAAACGGTTTTTAAGTTCTATCATTAGAAACAGTAATATTACCTACAGTCCCATGCGAAAATGAGAATGATAGCAGTAAACAACTAAACAACTGACGGCTATTAATAATAAAGACACTAATAGCGTTCAGCCGAGAGGAAGTGCCGTGGATTCGCTATTAATAAAAATAGAACTACTTACTTCCAAGGAGTAAGTTGTATAAATTATTCGCGATTTTGTTCTATATTTATACTTAGAGTTACGTGGTTAATACAGGGGGTTAATCCTGCCAAATACCTGGCTAATAATTATCTTAGGATTTATCAACGACAAGTACTTTTGTACGAAGGCCCTCTTAAGGATCACCACAATGATTAATTCTGTTTTTGTGATTTACATCAGGTCATTCGTTGAGCTTGGGATCCCTTTAAAACGCATAAACTTTTTACGCATAACGTATCTTTACGCATTATTTTTTTTCGCATAAACACCCTTTAGGCTGATATTTTAAAATTTAATAAACGTCTATTGTGTAGATTAGGTTAGGTTAGATTTTTAAAATAATTAAAATAAAACATTTTCTATTGTAAAAACCCTTTTAGGTCAAACGATTTTATGCGTAAACATACGTTAAGCGTAAAAAAAAATTGCGATCCAATAGAGACCCGTTGAGCTTACGAACTTACATACAATGCATGTTGCGGTTCAACTTATCTTTCCAATTACCTATCTTAAAAATGACCTAGACCTCAAACAAAGCTGTACCTAGTCTTGTACTATGTGTAGGTAGTACTAGACAACGATAAACATACTTATATAGGGAAATACTACTTAAATAGATAGAAAACATCCAAGCCACATGAACAAATATTTGTTCTCATCAAACATATAATTGACCATAGTAGTATATTATTGGGAGTTTCAAAACACATTTTACATGTTTTGTGTTTTGAAACTCCCAAGGCGTTTTTTGATGAAACGCTCATTTCGAGTTGATCGTTTTTTTAAACGCTAAAATAGGTGTTTTGAAACTCCCAATCGGTTTTGAGGTGTTTTGAAACTCCCAAGGCGTTTTTTGACGAAACGCTCATTTCGAGTTGATCGTTTTTTTAAACGCTTAAATAGGTGTTTTGAAACTCCCAATCGGTTTTGAGGTGTTTTGAAACTCCCAATCGGTTTTGAGGTGTTTTGAAACTCTCAATCGGTTGTATGGTGTTCTGAAACTCCCAATCGGTTTTATGGTTGTAATTTATATCTTTGTGCATTCCTATTTGTAATACTTACTATATTAGAATTATTGTGTTTAGTACTCTATCTTCCAACTGCGCTTCCGTATACGCCCTGTCGAACTCCACTGATGTGGGTTCGAACTCCAACAGGGTTATGTCGGCCAACTCACCATTAATTTATTTTAACTTATCGCAACGTACTCGAGTTATATTCTTCGCATGTAGATTTTGTTACTTGATTATTTCACAGTTCATTTGAGCAAAACTGTTGCTTGTACACCCGACAATTGTCAGTTAATATTTGGTTTTTAATTTGTCAGGTGCACAAGCAACAGAACAAAAGATGTTTTTTGATAATTTCATGTACACAACGCGTCACAGGTCGTCACCAGACACGCTATCGTCGCACAAGCGCCCCACACCGCTACATACGGACTTGGTTTGCTAAAGCGAGTCACATAGCGCACCACACCGTTCGACGGACTTGGTTTGCTATGGTGTTTTCACAACTTGCTGCGAGGTTGATCAAGCCCCACATCAAGAACGGGTCACCTGGGATGCGTTAAGTTCCCAGTGGTCTTATGACCGCATTTTACGTGTTGGTGATTTTAGTCCTCTCACCGAGGTGTGGATCATCCATGCCCACCACCGCATAGGCATAGAATCTCCCTATACATTTTGAGTTGATTTCAGCGGTTAGTAACAAGGGTGATCAGGCCGAGCCACAGGTTGCTGGTGAACCCTACCATTCCGCCGGTCGTTCACGGAAGGTGGGAGCACGTCGGTTACATATTTTATGTTGTATATGTATGAACAAATCTTAAAAACTTCGTTAGCGCGATGTAGACCTGAGCCTGTGATTGGATGGTTTCTGTGACGTGCTCGTAACGCGTTGCAAGAAATTATAAATATAAACTAGTTGCAAGTCAATAAATACGCTGGTCTGATTTGTATTTTCACTAGCACAAATAAAGTCTGCAATTCGTTAAAGTTTAACTTCACATGCTACCTTATTAATATATGTGCATATGTACAATTAGCTGTCCCATCAGAATTAGACACGGCTATTAAGCAGGAATCATGACTACTACTGTAAGGGTTACATTATGTTAAAGATATACGATCAAGCGATTAATAAAATATAAAGCGCACGTAAATCCAACAGCGGCACTAAACTTCAGAGGAATTTACTTTAGTTTCTAAACTTGTTTTGCATAGTAACACTATTGGATTTAACATGGGTAGGGAATTGAATAATTATTGAGAAACAAAGTTGCAAAAACACAAAATTTTATTAAAAAATACAATAATGTAAAATAACGTATACTGTAAAATCTAATAGCTAACGTTACTGAGTCTTCTCACGATTCGGTCAACTAATGATTCCGTAGCACTTAACAATTCATCGTAGTTATCTTCGATGACAAATTGCACTGCCATGAGGTCATCAGCGTCCTGCTGCGATTCAAGCTTTGCAATACTGATCTTAATTAATCGCTTCCCTTTTTTCGCTTTTTTAATTACATGCGAGTTTAATCCAATATCAGTTTTTATTTGCACTGCTCTCTTCTTTATCTTGGGTTTTTTCGGTGAATTTTCTAAAGATGGATTTTGAATTTGATTTATACATCTATTCTGGTATTGCAAATAAGCATCCATATCTTGGGAGTAGCCAAATGGTTCGTCGAATGCCGCAAGGGTTTGAGACGAAAAAGACGGGAACTGTTCGTTGGTATCTTTCACGGAGTCAATGTGTTGAGAAGTCATCATACTCTGCACAATAAGAGAATATAATTAGATTTATATCTACTAGGAAAAAAAACAGTATCAGTATATTAGTAAATAAGTTAGGTACTCACCGTTTAATTCAAGAACTTCAGTCAGTATTATTGTAGGTACGGGATACGAAATAAAACTGCGACTTTCTGAATTGGCGACTAAAGAAGAACTGCGATATTAAACGTATGTATTTATATTTTTCCTTTGCTAAACACGTGCACAGCTCTAATACAGGTTTAAACATGTATTATTGAGCCCTACAAAATATAATATGCTAAACACGAACTTAACTCCAGTACAGGTTTATTCAAGTATTGTTGACAAGTCCTATAAAATAAATCAATCATCGCATTCAGTGTAAATTGAACCTAAATGAAGTCGGCTTCTTTGTTAAACGCCGGTTCCTTTCATTGATGCACCGATTACGACATATTTAACATGATACTTTTGTTTGTACCACAAATGCTTACTTTGCAAATCGACGTCTGAGGTATTAAACCTTTATAAAAACTTTGTTTTGTTCGCATTCCGTAGTACTGTTATTACAAATAGAATGTTATAAATATCTAAATGTTGAGAACTTCTGTGAGTGTTGTAAAGTGCTGAGCGGAAACTTTTTACGTTGTAACGCGTAATTACATTTATTTCTACAAGAAAGCCAGTGTCAATCAGTCGCAAGCTACAACTGCATTAAAATAATGTTCGTAAGTTTTTAATATTTATGTGTTCTGATATGGTTTTATTGATTATTAATTAAATAAATCGTATACAATATTCCATGTTCTTTTTTTACAGGTCTGATACGGAATACTCTGAAGTGAAAGTCTCCAAGAAGACTCGTCCATATTCGGAGCTTCAAGATCCTGCTCCAATTTCAAGGTAATTAATTAATATCTAAGGTGCTGTGTGTTAGGAGTGCATTGTCGCGGTGTAATTATTATGTTTTGTGTTTTAAAGGTCTACGAAGCCGAAGGTGGTAAAAAAGAAAACCCCGCTGCCCGAATCAGGAGACGAAGCCTCAATACCTCGGTAATTCAATTTTAAACAAGTATTACCTGAATACTTTTTAAAGTGCTTTATTATATTATGGAACTTCTGTTTTATAGGTCAAAGAAGTCGAAGCTGTCAAAAAGAAAATTTCCGCCGACTGAATCTGAAGACGAAGCACCGACTCCACGGTAAGTAAGATATGTATTTATTTCAGTAAATGGTAATTTTAAAAATAAATTTAAATAGGTACTTAGCTCTGCACATGTTTGTTCCGTTTATTATTATTTATTTATTTTGATCGATTTACAGCTCAAAAAAGTTGGCGCAGACAAGTCTGCTAGAGCAGCTCAACGGTCCTGCAGGCGGCTGGATAATCGACTCCGACAGTGAAGATGGTGACTGGCGTGCTCGCAAACCCGAACCAGTGCTGCTGCCGTCAGTATTGATAAGGCAAGTTCCCGGGGGCAGGGTGCGTCGAACTGCACAATTATCAGGCGACCTTTTTCTTGAGTTAAAGTTATACAATGTGGCTGACATAAAAAGCATTTCGCCAAAAGATCGATGGGAGAAAGCTCTAGTTAATTTAAAAATACAGTTAGATGTTAATTCGTCAGAGGTGTCAGATATTAATAAAGTGCTTAAATTATGTAAGGACTATTTCGCTGAAGATGGAACGTTCTATCGCGATTTAAAATAATATTTCTAGTATTACTTACCTATGTTTGTAACATTTGCCAGTACTTTTAATCTACTATTCTTAAAAGTTAGTTGTAATTCTATGTCTTGTTGAGTTGAAATTAAATAATGCGGCTTACATAAAAAGCATTTCGCCAAAAGATTGATGAGAGAGATCTCTAGTTAATTTAAAAATACAGTTAGATGTTAATTCGTCAGAGGTGTTAGATATTAATAAAGTGCTAAAATTATGTACAAGGACTATTTCGCTGAAGATGGAACGTTCTATCGCGATTTAAAATAATAATTCTAGTATTAGTTACCTCTGTTTGTAATATTTGCCAGCACTTTTAAAATAGTATTCTTAAAAATAAAAAAATAAAATGAGTTGTAATTCTATGTTTTGTTGAGTTGAAATTAAATAATGTGGCTGACTTAAAACTATTGTGACAAAAGATCTATAGGAGAAAGCTGTAGTTAATTTAAAATTTCACCGAGCGTTATATTGTTACTAAAAAAATTAAATCTCGCGATACCTTTGTTTATCTTAATTTCTAGCACTTTTCATCTACTATTCTTAAAAAACAAATATGAGTTGTAAATCAATATTTTGTTCTGTTTGCGAAACATCTGTTCCTAGTCGAGCTTTTTCTGCTCATTTACGAAGTATTGTGCATAAAAATAATATTTCTATTGATAACGGTGAAGGCGTTGAAAAAATAGCTTCAGCTTTTAGAAGTAGGATAGCATCTTACCGTGTGCGGGGGCGTGAAGGCGGGCCAGACCAGGTTTGTGCACCAGCCGAGTTTATACGTAGCCTTCGCGACAGTGTTCGTAAAATTTTGGAAGCAAGACAATCAGTGTTTAATACTATCAAAGTCAATTTTGAATTATTTGCTGAATTTTCTTTACTTAAAAACGATACTTGCGACGTAAAATCTTTTGCAACGAAAAATATAGTTATACATCAGAACTATGATTTTAATGAAATATTTTTAAATCTTTTACAATGTATTTGTGGAAAAATTGATGAGTTTCAAGACAGGGATAGTGGTTGGGCTTTTATGCGTAATTTATACCTAGAGGTAAACATCAGTAAATATAACCCACTGAGAGCATCAGGATTCATTGATTTGCCTAAAAATATAAAACTAAAACGGGCGTGCATCAATATACAAAATAAAGATGTTTTTTGCTTTTTGTGGTGTGTGATGGCTGCTTTATTTCCAGCTAAAAATAATGTGCATAGGGTATCTTCATATCCCCATTATGAAGGTGTTCTTAATAGCAAGGACATGACTTTTCCTGTGGGATTATCTGACATAAAAATATTCGAAAAAAACAATCAACGTATTAGTATTAATGTGTACGCACTCAAAAATAAATCTGAAATCGTAGGTCCACTTTACAAAACCACATGTCGGAAGCAACATCATATTAACCTTTTAATGTTAGAAAACGGTCGTCAAACACATTACTGTCTTATAAAAGATTTAAGTCGCCTGCTTAAACTTCAATTTACAAAACATAACGGGAAAATATTTTTTTGCGATGAATGTATGATATTTTTTAATAGTCAAGACAAATTTAATGCTCACGTATGCGGGGGCGTAAAGACAATTTTACCTAATCGGGGTGCGCATATTGAATTTAAAAATTTTGAGCGGATGCAAAATATGCCTTTTATAATTTATGCAGACTTTGAATCCTTATTGCAACCAAATACGGATGAAAAACTTAGTTCGAAATGTACTACAACATTGCAGGAACACATACCAGCTGCATTTGCGTACTACATTGTTAGTTCATACGACAGCTCCCTAAACAAATTTGTGTCTTATCGTGGAAAAGACTGCGTAGAAAAATTTCTCGAATATCTGCAAAAAGATGTACATAGAATAAATAAAATATATTCTGACCCGAAGCCAATAACTATTACAGAGACAGAAGAAAATGATTTTTTGAACTCTCAATATTGTTTTCTTTGTCGCAAGTTATTACTCGGCGATTCCGTGAGAGATCATTGCCATTTGACAGGACGCTATAGAGGGGCAGCCCATTCTTATTGTAATATTCGGTACCGCCTACCAACATTTGTGCCAGTATTTTTTCACAACTTATCAGGGTACGACAGTCATTTGTTTATACGTCAATTGGGTGAACTTCCTGGTCAAGTCAAAGTTATTGCAAAAAACAAAGAAAATTACATATCATTTACGAAATTTTTCATTACAAGTCGAAATGAATATATGCCCGTTCGTTTTGTAGATTCATTCAAATTTTTAGGAGCAAGTTTGGAAGAACTTGTTAGCACCTTAAATGAAGAAGACTTTATTCATCTCTCACATTTTTTTCCTTTAAAAGAGCATTTCGATTTATTGAAACGAAAGGGCGTCTATCCATACGAGTATATGTCTAGTTGGAGTCGATATGAAGAGCAATGTTTACCTCAGCCACATTATTTTTACAACTCATTAACAAATGAGATTATATCCAAATATGATTATGAACATGCCGAGCTTGTATGGAAATCATTCAATATTAATACTTTAGGAGAATACACCGATCTTTACCTTAAATCAGATGTATTATTACTAACTGACATATTTGAAAAGTTTCGTCAAACTTGTAAAGTCAATTATAGATTAGACCCTGCTTTTTATCTAACTGCCCCAAGTTTAAGTTTTGATGCCATGTTACTTATAACTGGTGTGAAGTTGCAACTCATTGATGACCTTGAAATAATTAGAATGATTCAAAAAGGTATTCGTGGGGGTGTATGTTTATGTTCTACTCGATATGCAAAGGCAAATAATAAATACATGCCAAACTTTGATTCCAGTAATCCAAGCAGTTTCTTATTCTACATAGACTGTAATAATCTATACGGTTATGCAATGTGTGGCAATTTACCTTATGATGATTTCAAATTATTACCACGGGATAAAATTAATGTACTCGATATCCTACAAACACCTGATGATTCGGATTATGGTTATATTTTGGAAGTGGATTTAGAATATCCAGAACATTTGCATGACTTGCATAATGACATTCCATTCTGTCCTCAAAAATTCACACCGCCTGGTTCAAAGCAACCTAAACTTATCCCAAATTTATATGATAAATACGAGTATGTCATCCATTATGTGCATTTAAAAACATGTATAAAGCATGGCTTGGTATTGAAAAACGTACATAGAGTAATCAGATTTAAACAAGGTCCATTTTTAAAACAATACATAGACTTAAATACAAAGTTAAGACAAAAAGCTAAATCCGTGTTTGAGCAAAATTCGTGCAAACTTGCAAACAATGCTATATTTGGAAAAACGTTGGAAGACGCTGAAAAAAGGTTAAATGTTCTGTTAGTTAATGCGTGGAGTGATAATAGAAATAAAACAAAAAAGAAATACACAGCAGAGCATCTAACAGGTAGACCTAATTTTCATAGTTCTACCGTTTTTAGTGAAAATTTTGTCGCCATACAAATGAAACCGGAATCGGTAACTCTTGACCGGCCAATTTACATTGGATTTACTGTTTTGGAAATATCGAAAACTCATATGTACGATTTTCACTATTCTGTCATGAAACCTTTTTATGGATCTAATTTAAGTTTATGTTATACCGATACAGATTCTTTTTTGTATTCCATAAATACAGAAGATTTGTATGTAGATATAAAACGAAATTTTCAACATTATTTTGATACAAGTAATTATTCTGTCAGTAACGCATACGGTATAACTCTTAAACATAAAAAAGTACCCGGTTTATTTAAAGATGAACTTGGTGGAGAAATAATAAACGAGTTCGTTGGCCTTAGGTCTAAATTATATTGTATAAAAACAGAAAACAAACAACTGAAAAAGGCTAAAGGCACAAAGAGACATGTATTGCGCGGTGTGGATTTTGAGGAATATAAAAAAGTACTATTAAATAAGGAGCGGATAAGAAAACGCAATATTGTATTTAAATCTTTAAAACATGTTATTTTTACTCAGTCCTTGAATAAAGTAGCACTGTAGTCAAATGATGACAAACGCGTTATACTAGATAATCAAGTCTCGACGTTGTCTTGGGGTCATCAATCTTTGTTTTAATATTAAAGTTAAAATTAGATTTAAGATGCTATGTTATAAACAAAGGTGTGGTAATTAATAAATAAATGTTATTTCCTATGAATCTGGTTTTATTTTACTTCTAAACCTTTTGTAACCCCATTGGGTCCAATTCGAACTTTAAAATTTAAGTGCCCATGAAATAACAAATAGTTGTCATTATCATTGTTATTTTAAACTTTTACAGGCACTTAAATTTGTAGTTTTCGGATCGGACACTCTATCTTATCATATGTAGGTAGGTATATAAAGGGAAATAATTATGAAATAAAAATATGCTTTACAGTTATAATATTTATTGTACTTTATTTTCAGAATACCATTTTTTAATACATAAAACATTTTTTAACGCACAAGATTTTTTATGCGTTGAACAACTATAACTACTCTGGTCCTTACAATATTTTTGATACATAGATTCAAATTTAGGCAAACCGTTACAACCCAAGTCAATTACGGTACAGTTACTACACAAATCTTTAATCCATTTAACTTTTTCTAACCCTTTTACATATATTTTCTTGTTTTCCAAAAAACAGCGTATCATTCTTTTAAATTCTCTATAATCAACAAAGCCCTCATGCCATGAAATACCTAGGTTTTTCTCTATCCATCTTACTTGTCTTTTTTCGCTTTCCATTAACGTCGAAAACTTATATGGAGGTTTTATTGAAAATACCTGTGTGTATTCATTTGTACTGTATGCAAATTCCTTAATAATAAATTCATTCTTATACGATTTAAATCCCTGAAGATCCACGAACAAACAATCTGAATTCATGATATTTTTCGTGTAATGTTGCTTAACGGTTTGTATTCTACAATACTATCATTCAGAATTAAACAGTACGCTGCAGTATTATCAGGTATATCCTGTTCACACTCTAATTCTACTCGTACGTCTATGGCGCCTGTTTTTAAGGTTTCGTTTTGACGGGAACAATCGATTACAAACAGAGCAGCTTTCTCTTTAAATTCTTGCGGACTCAACAATGGTGTTTGACCACGGTTATAATAAGACTGCTGGAATTTAGCGTACTGTTCGTATAATAAAGCATACTTTTCAGCTGCAAAACTAACATTTAAACTTTCATACGGAAAATAGTTTGAATTTAAAAAAACTTTGACGTCTCTCAAATGACAGTGATCAAACCGTGTTATATCTTTGTTAGCCATATTCTTTCTATCCGTTTTCAATCCAATTATAACGAATCGCGGTTTTTCAATTTGAGATGAAGTTTTGATTGACCAAGAATGTTTTGATGTTTTAGGTAAAAGTGGATACTCATAAAGATCCCAGTTCCTAAATGCCATTTGAATAGCGCGATCTTTTTCTAAGCATTTGAGTAAATTTAATCTTTCCCTATCAGAAACTTTAATATGTGGCATACGCCATACTATTTTAGATATAGTAATGTTATCTATGTATTCATTGGTGTTCAATTTAACACTATTTATATTACTATTGGATCGTAGAAGAATAAATTCATGCCTACAGTTAATAATTATTTTCTTATAATCCTCTGCGAAACCAAGAATCTTATCTAAAGGAATAGATACAGAAAATGATCCATGTGTAATTTTAGTACCATTAACATTCCATCCCCATAACTGTGACATAGACGATTCGATTTCATTCATGGATACAAGAGATTTCATCGTTGTTGTAACTCCAGCGTTTTTAATTTTATCTATTTCGATCCCGTTCAGTTCATATCGAATATCTTGAAACAAGTGAAGTATAGGGTTATTCGTAAATTGTACACTGTTCACCGGCGTCTTTGTCTCTCTATTGAATACTGCAACATCGCCTTCTACATAGAGAGTACTCGCCGATGGCAATACGTAAAGATCTTGTTGGTTAATAGGTATACGAATTTCATCGTTCAAATTAAAACTTGTTATGTATGGTTTATATGAATGATATTCAAAACTTTCAATCGTGTTATCAAAGCTTAAAGAATCTGTTAAATTTAATATACTCATTTTAACAATCCAATGTTTTTTAAAAATTGTTTATTTTCTTCTGTTAGCTTTGTAATTGGTTCTTTAGGTCTTCTTTTCTTGATAGTACAATGAGTACTAGTACGTTTGTCGCGCGAGACTACACTTTTATTGAAATTTATCATTTTTTTCGAAGATGTAAATAAATTTGAATCTCTTCACCTCGCAAATTAACTAAATTATCGTTTACATCCAATATTCTTATTTTGAGAGAGCTTAAGCTGTTTTGTGTAACAGGAAAGTAGATTACGTTTTTAGGTATTTCTATAATTCGATAACCAGGTGGAACATTAGGTACAAACTCGTGAATTATATGGCTCGGTTTACCGTTAACAAATGATCCACTCACTATGTCACATTCAACCCGCACTATAGTTGTTGATAGAATGGAAACAGGAAAAGGGGAATCTGTTAATATATTAGCTTGAATAGTTTCTTCTCCAAAACCTAACAACTTTCCAATCGAATTTTCTTTATTGAAGTAGATGTTTTTAGAACACAATATAGACGTCTTCAATGTGTTATTGTTACATGTCAGTGAAAATGTACATCCTTGCAGGTGTCGTTTAAGGTAATCATCAAGGTCTTGAAGTTCATATGACCCCTCTGGAATTTCTACTTCTTCATTTTTACCATAATAAAATGTATTATTTCTGTAATCTATATTCGGTATCGAGTTAAAAGTTGACATGTACAGCAACCCACATTCATATTCACCATCGAGTTGAAAAGCTGGTGAATAATTAGTGATCAAGGCAGAAGAGGTTCCGGTTATAGACAAAGTGAAAGACATCATGAAAATGATATGGTTTTTATTGTACAGAGATATTTAAACGTTTACTCCAAAACTGTTTTAAATATTTCAAACATAAATGTCCGCAATTTACAGTGTTAAACTTTTGATAAGTGAGGTAATTGTATGAAATAACATGATTCTTTAAATAATTTATTAATTCTAACGGTGGTTTCAGATCACCAAAACTATTAAAATATTCACAGTAATTGTTGTCCTTGACATAGGCTACCCAGTGAGTCCCGCGGTTTTCAGAACTATCTAAATTTATGATTGCACATTCTACTCTTTTTGGTCGTTTTGGCAAACTATCTCTCATATAAACACCGCGAAAATAAGGTATATCTTTTGAATACTTTAAAATATCAATATTTGTAAGAGCTCGTCTAGGTAACCTTTTATTTAGTTTTTTGAACTTTTTAAACACAATCCTTTACCGTTCTTATACGGTTTTATATGTAAACCTTTTCCTAATGCTATAGATTCCATCATTTTGTTATGGCGTTCTGATTCGGCTAAGTTTTTCTTCGCAGCTTTGTAATCTCCAACAGCTTTAGCAATCCCAGCAGCTCCTCCTGCCAAAGATCCTAATGCAGAAAGTCCAGCAAAAATAGGTATCAGTGGTAAAATACCTCCAGTTTTTGGGATCGGTATTAAACGAGGAACTCGTAATTTACTCGTATTGTTATTACGGAATACTTTAATTGCAGCTGCAAAAGCTTGATTAATTGCAGTGCCTTTATTTTTAGATTTGTTTTTCTTTAATTCAGCACGTATCTTAGATACAAACTGTTTAAATGTTTTTATCCCCGCGCCGATTTTTATTTTAGATTTCATTAGTTTGCTAACTAGCCATGAAGCAAGTTTTTCCCCTTTACCAGCATCATTCGCTTTCAGTCTTTGTTTAGCCATTTTATAAAGTTCTAAATCTGCATGTTGACGATCTGCCAGGTTAGAATATTTATCATAGGCTATGTCGTGTTGCATACATGCGTTGTCTAGCTCATTAATTCCCTTATCACCTCTTAGCAAACGTTTATGCAACTTTGTGCCTGGTCCACAATAATTGTAGCCGGGTAAGTGTAGTTCAATTGGTAAGTGATTAATAGCACTGTTTAAAAGTCCTCTCCCTTTCATATCCAAAATATTAATGACGATTTTTAATACAATAAAGTTAATAAATATGCTCATACAATGGCATTTCTACCAATCCAGCTATTTTCGCTATCATTAAGCCCTAACCACTTTACATACAATTTTTCCCCCTTCTTTTTGATCACCTTTTCTATGAGGTAAACATCAGGATATTTCGTTTTCTGAAGTTCTTGTTCGTAAAATGACCCAAGTATTGTATTTTTTCGTTGATCTTCAATAAGGTAAGTAACTGGGCGAGTGCGATTTACATGTTTAATAGTAAATATTTCAGTTGACCAATTCGGTGTATAACCTTTATGAAAGGCGCTTTTATACTTGCTTATGCGTACGCAATCTCCTATGTTAAATTTATTTGATTGATTACCTAGATTGGATTGCACGTTTTGGATGTTTTTCTTTACTTGCGACTCATTATCAAAATTTACATCAATTGGTTGAAATTTTGTTGTACGATGCATAGTTTGATTGTAGGATTTAACTATATCATTTAAAGGTTTTCCAACCCATTTATAATTTCCTATTAAACTAAAATGTTTGTAAAGTTTAGTTTTGAGCGTTTTTATTAACCTTTCAACAATAGATGCTTTTTTAATTGAATACGTAGAATAATGATTTATTTTTAATTTTTTTACATAGCAATCGAATTCATTATTATAAAACTCTTTCCCTAAGTCTGTCTGTAAGTTTATCGGTACTCGTTTAGATGCTTTAATAATTTGTTCGAAAGCATTTTTAATTTCTGTTTTCGTTTTAGATTTTGTTGGAATACACCACGCGTACTTTGAAAAGGCGTCAATTACAACCAAAATGTATTTATATCCTCTATTTATCTTATGCAAATTTTGTAAGTCAATCAAATCCGCTTGCCACAAATCATCAATTCCTTTTAATAAAACTGCTCGTCGCTTAAAGTTTTTTCGAGCTGATCTGTGTATCTCGTTCACGACTTGCTGCTTTGCCATCGTTTAATTTGGTGAAAATGTCGTCTGTTTCCTTTTTTGTATAAAAGTTCAATTTCAACTGATTTGCAAGCTGATGAATTTGTGAATTTATAGTGTCAAACAAAGAATCTAGATACTTCTTCTCATAAAGGTTCTGAACGAGCTGATCAACATACTGCTTATTAACGGCATCATTAGGCGACAATGGATGCGCAAGCCCCTTTAATCTCAATGACTGTAAATCGAAATGCCCATCATCTGATCTGAGTAAAGCATTATTTTTAAGTTCAGAAACTTCAGATACACGCAGGCGTTTATGAAGATGATGACCAAATTTATCTATATTCATTTTATGATATATTTGTACGTCAAAAGTTCTGCCTCGACTAACGATAATAGTACAGTAACTGATTTATATATTAGCATTGTTAACTAATCCCGCTTCTTGCAATTCTTCAATAATAGATATGATTTCATTATCTAATCCTGTATTACCAGCTTCACGGGAAGCTATAAGTAATTTTAATCTATCTACTAATTCGTTTGGGTCATCCCAATATACATAAGACACTTTATTTTTAACTCTTTTCATTGTTGGTAATCCATCACCACTTACTGTTCGTTCTTTAGCTAATTTAAAAAGCGGTCTTATTACATGTAAATATTTTATACCTTTGTTGCTTTTTATTGGTTTATTAGCATTAAAATCTCTTCTATGTGCATTAGTCTCTAATAATAAGATTTTGTAATTACGTTTATCGTCCTCAGTTACAATATCTAAATCCGGTATTTTCTTATATAGCAATTCGTTTAAACCTGGTGTTAAATTGTAAGTACGACCATTTACTTTGATTTTATTGTTACTGGTGTATACTGGATAAGTTCCTAGCATTAGCTTGTCCCGTTCCGTTCGTATACCAAATGGAATGTTTATGTTCGTGGTATATTGCTTTTGAAATGCAGGATCTTCGCGAGGAGATGCATAAGAATCAGATGTCTTAAATGAAATATCATTTGCTGAATCCTGATCAATCATATTTTCACTATCCACACCATCACTTACATCACTTTCATCGTCGTTTGATGTCTCATTCCCATCATCTTCATTATAAAGACTAGATTGAGAAGAGTTCCTCACAACAGTAAGATCATTAATAGTTTGCTTCTTCTCTTCACTAGGACTAAATTTAAATCTTTTTGCCAACTTTCTCCATTGTGGAACATTATTATCTACGTTCGTATCGTAAGTGTTTATGTAATTACTGTCGTCATTTTTTGCTATTTCATTAAGCGGATCTGTTATTGGTTTCAATACTGATTCCAACATCATATCATTATCAGTTTTCATATTACGAATCAGTCTAACCTTCTTTTTAACGGCTTCGACAGATTTAATTACTTTTTCTTTCAAAGTTTTCTCGTCATTCATTTCAAGGTTCATGTCTGATCATGATGGTTTCCTATGAAGCAATAAATGTTTCGTAACATTGCATTACGTATTATAGTTAATCCATAATGATAAATGTGTCAAAGCCCATTCTATAACATCCTGAATTACGCCTACAATCTTTATTTATAACCAAGTAATTATATGGTAGTTTCCATACTTTAGCACACATTTCTCGAAACTGTGACCAAGACATATCGCTTCCAACGTGTTCATCATAAACATGACGTAAATTCATATCATCCTGTTTAAATAGAATTATTAAGTTAGCATTGTCTCTTATTAATTGTTTAGGAATTTTACTATAAGTTTGATTAAGGTAGAAGCTATCAATATTTTTATGACGTCCCATTGCAAAGTAATCCCTTATGTTGTTTTGATTTTCACATGCAACATCATCAAATATAATAATTGAGTTAATCTTAGCTTCATGTGGACTGAGTATTTCTTCATTTTGTTGATATTTTTGAAATTTAACTGTGGGAACTAACGCTAATACTGTTTCCAAAAATCGATACATGGGTTGGAAAAGAGTTTTTGAGTAAACATAAAGGTTTTCAAAACGTAGCCCCCGTTCATGCAGTAAAAGACCAACAATTAAATTGGTTTTTCCACAGTTAGAAGGACCACAAATTATACTTCGAATTGTGTTCGGTAAAAGTTCTCCATGACGTGAATTGCAATCGTTGCGAACTGGACAAACGACTTCCAATTGTAAGTTTTGAGGTTGTCTCACAAACTTCATATTTTCTAAAAATAAACGTTATATCAAGTACTACGTGTTGTAAGCTTGAATGCTTTGTACCCAATGCGCCTACACCTTCAAGATATTAAGTAGTTATATGTGAATATGGAGTTTCAGAACAAGAATGTGTTTTTGAAACCGTATGAACTTCTTAAATAATGAGCGTTTAAAAAAACGTCTGAATGGAAATGAGCGTTTCGTCAAAAAACGCCTTGGGAGTTTCAAAACACCTCAAAACCGATTGGGAGTTTCAAAACACCTATTTTAGCGTTTAAAAAAACGCCTTGGGAGTTTCAAAACACCTCAAAACCGATTGGGAGTTTCAAAACACCTATTTTAGCGTTTAAAAAAACGATCAACTCGAAATGAGCGTTTCATCAAAAAACGCCTTGGGAGTTTCAAAACACAAAACATGTAAAATGTGTTTTGAAACTCCCAATAATATACTACTGACCATACCCATCGAACCCAGGCCCGCTAGCTTCGTAGGCAGGGTCACTACCAACTATAAAAATAAAATAACACAAAAGCACAGTTTACCGGAAACTAACTGCGTTTGAAATAATTTTAAGGTGACGTAATCTAAAATGTACGTCATTGACCCCGGCGGTGATGCCAAAGGATCACCCGATATGGCACCGGGCTTCCTGGCAGGACAATAGCGCTTGCGCATTTGCAACGCCATATACGTACCATAATATGGTAAATAGGTTTTTTTGGAGAAGGCAAACGAACACACAGGCCACCTGATACGAGGGGAGGTCTAATAATTCACGGAATGAAGCAGAAGATGAGATAATTCTGTAAAACCTCTTTGCATGTTTGTAATGTGAAATCTTTAGATAACGTATGTCAAATTTCAAACCCAGGTTCTCATTTGTTTTTAAGATATTGCATTCAATTATAAAATAGGCAAAAAAATTGCAGGGATGTACAAAGGCGAACTTATCCCTTTAAGAGATCTCTTTCAGTTAACCTTTGAGCGATTGAGAAATAATTAATGACAACGAACAGCCAAATAAGGACAACACTAAAAGAAATTGATATATGCAATAACACACTGGTGCCCGCGACTCCGTCTATGCAGAAAGATAAAACATAGCCTATGTTACTCAGGGATAATGTAGCATTCTAACGGTGAAAGAATTTTTGAAATGAGTCAAGTTCTTTTTGAGTTTATTCGTTACAAACATACAAAAATAAAATCTTTCTTCTTATTAATTTTAGTGTAGATAATAATGTACCAAATTAGAAATGTATCATGAAATGTATTTATTCCTATCTTTCTATCAATAAACGCCTCCATCGCGAATACATTCATATTTTAAATATACCTTCGGAATGCGAACTAATCATTATTAATCGATTCATCATAATTTGTCTAAATATGGACGCCTAACTGTTATTGATGCCTTTTTTCTGCGCTGTACAGGTCTCATCGCATATTATGGCCCATTAATCATTCTGATGAGTATACACGACTTAGAAACAAAGCTCTTTCTGCAAAAATATACACCCTACGCTAACAATCCTCGCCTTTTCTGTTCGAAAATGTATACCTTCTGTACTTATAACGGAATCTATTCTATTTTCTATACGTATTATATTCGTGCACGGAGAGCCCTGCCAAGATGCACTACGCTAACTAGCGTTTCTATTCGTTTCGTTTTAAACCAATCGCGTCACTGGTAGATGACGTGATACGAAAAGTCACGTGATCTACCAGTGACGCCAGTTTTCTTAAATACCTAACTGGTCACATGATTATTGTATAGAAAACTGCCAAGTTAGAGCTGTTTCAAAAACCCAGTGCCCAACAAGAAACTATTTCAGACTCATAATGCAATTGAAAGAATAAATAAATATAGAATTTAATGACAAACTTGGCACCTTTTCAGATACCACTACTTTTGGTTGCATAGAAGAACTTGGGCATTTTTTTACATTTATGTTTTTGGTGGGATATAAATTAACCCTATGGGATAGCCCACTATGAGTTTCTGCAACCCTTGTACAATGCAGCAACTTTTGCATTGTTTGGTTTATTTACTTCATTATTGTGAATTCCCATGTGTGCAAGCCAAACTTCCAGCGCATGTTATTACTTGGAATGCAAAGTTCGCGGGGTTCAAACGTGAGGTATTTGTGCGGATGGCGTAGTATCTAAACTTTGTTGTCTAATCATATTTAAGGGATACAGACAGCCGACATGTACATATTGCAGACAGCCGGAATAATGTAGCAGATTTAGGATCATTCAAGCATCGTCAAGTTCAGGGCCGAGATTCTATGCTGTAAAAACCATATCCTTTTTGACCTGTTACGGTATTGTTTTCAACTCGGCCGCCATTACTATCAAGTAAATAAGTGCTATCAAAATGTTGACAATACTATAATAGGTCAAAGACGATAATTATGGTTTTTAACCCCCGACGCAAAAAAGAGGGGTGTTATAAGTTTGACGTGTAAGTGTGTGTGTGTGTGTGTGTGTGTGTGTGTGTGTGTGTGTGTGTGTGTATCGAAATGTGTGTATCGAAATCGGTTCAGCCGTTTTTGAAGTATTGAACTTTGAAATGTCAATGTCGGGGGTTTTCCAACTTTTTGTTGGTTATTACCTTCTAGGATAGAGGTACAGTCCACCCACATTTACTTTAATGTAATGTATGATAAATTGACATGCTGTGTAATTTCCTTACACGCTGTAACATTATATTATTATGGAGTAATAAAAAAACAGAATCTAAATAATTTCTGGGCTAGTCCTCTGGCAGTCCGCATTTTTTAAAATAACTTTCCGTCGTACTCATTTTTTGTGAAGACAATGAACTCGTTTCTTTTTCAAACTTTTGTATGAAAATAGTCGCTAAAGAACGACTTCATCGTCATGAATCTGAGTGCAGCCGTTTAGTGAACACTTACGAATGCAGCATTATACTAAGCAATCATAACAGTACGTGGATGCACTTTTTACTATGCTCTAAAAGAACTCCGATGAAAAAAAATCACGCGTGGCTTCATCGTTTCAAGGGTTTAATCTTTGAATCTACATTATTTATCTTGGTTGATATCTAATTGAAAATCGCTTCAACACGTGCAAAAGACTGCTCATAGCAAGAAAGTACTTACTCATTATTGGACAATACAAGAGCACGATGAGGGAAGTTGAGGGACGGCGCCCCTTCAGGTGTTTCACTATTGTTCGATGCGCTCGTTTGAAGTGCGATTTTACTTGTAAAAATAATAAGATAAGCGAAAGCAGAAGTGCCAATAAAAGTATGAGAAAAGACATAAACGATAACCTTATCGTTACGTATTTTGCATAAGAGGCTGAGTTATTTCGAAAACTATAGGCAGCTATCTTTTCAATAGTGACTTATGATATTTACATGTCTAGAGTCAGCAGATTTTTTTTCTTCAGTTGGGTAATTTGAATATTGGCAATGGCTTGACTTTTCATGAAAGGAGGAGGGGAGGGGAAAGTTTTCTGTTCGACTGTATGCATGAATTATTTAGTTTGTGAATTCCAAGGAGAGCAATAATTATTGCACGCTGTTAAGTGGGTTTTTGGAGACGGTTTCTCCAATATAACTACTTAGCTAACAGTTTTGTGAGTTAAAATCTTTGACCAATAGAAAATTATTTATATTAAAATGTCATTACGCAGCACAATTTAATCATTCATGTTTCATGATGAACGTAGTAAAAAATATTACGAGTCTTAGAAAAGTCTCTTTTTATTTCAAAAATAAACCCCTAACTATATTTCGAAACAAAAGAAGAAATTTATTTTTAATAGGCGTATACCTGTATCTTCGTTCTATACACCATTTGATGTTCAGCGGGCCTAGAATGCCTGCGTCTATATCGCGGGTCAAATGTGGATAAAGCATCCGTCACTCTCGTACTTATATTAAGTTTCAGAAGGTGACGGTTGCCTTATCCAAACTTGTCACGTGATAAACGCATTCATATTAGGGCCCCTGTCTTTATAAGACAATGTCTAATGATCCATTGCAAGTCGCACTTCAATTCATTGAGCGGGTCATAGTTCTCCTCGAAGTTTGCCTGGCCATTGAACGTATCGCTGTCTATTGTGTTAATTAATCTCTGCTTCAGTATTGGCTGCAACTTTAGGAATTAATATACGTATAGATACTGCAATATTGCTATGCTCATATATAAAGAGCAAATAGTTTCTAGTGTAAACAAACGCATTGAAGTTTAATGACATTATGCATGCAAAAGTGTAAAGGATGAACAGCTTTAGACCAAGATCATTTTAGGGTTCAGTATCCAAAGGGTACCAACGGGACCCTATTACTAAGCTCAACTGTCCGCCCGTCCGGTTGTTTGTCTATCAGCGGACTAGGTATATCTCATGAACCGTAATAGGTACATAGTTGAAATTTTCACAGACTGTGTGTTTCTATTACCGCTATAATGTTAGAAATAATAATGAATGAGGGGCCTCATACAAGAATGGTAAAGAGCCCGACTCGCACTTGACCGGTTTTATCAATTCCTCAGCCAATGATGATAGTAAATAAACTTTTATAGGAGTAAAAGTGGCTTTTACTTCAAAAAGTTTTGTCTCTTTTCGATAACTATTTAATACATGTTTAGCTACTTGTGTCATACATTGTTTACTGATATGAAGCAAATATGAATTCAGCCCGCATGTTGTATCGGTCGGTACACCTACACAATTCAGATAGCAAAACGGCAAACTGATAAGCAAATACTAATTGCATTCAGTAGTTTGGAAATATCATTGAATAGTTTTGAGACAATGCCTATAGTCTGTGACAATTGAAATTGGCAAAGATGTAAACGAATTTGTTCTGTTTGACACAACATCAAATCATCAAGCGTGTTTTTATTTAAAATAACGTATACGAAACTAAAACTTAATATTAAAGTAATGATCAAGTGTAAAAATAATTGCAAAGACCTGACTTTATATTCGAAAGTACGTGATTATCAAGCAATCATGGTAATTAGATTTGTTTGATTTTGTTTACATCTTTGGCGATTTCAATTGACACATACTATATGTACTTTTTCAACAGTAATATAGAGTGGAAAAAAGTATCGCGTAATCTTCTATCTTCTTCATGTAAACTATAATCGACGGTGGAAAAGAGAAACCCTTTAAGCGACATGATGGGCGAAATTGAGTAACCCGACTCAAAAAACGCAGAAAAGAAAGCCGATTCCAACGATATATATAACTAACTTTCGCCCATCATGTCGCTTAAAGGGTTTCTCCTTTCCACCGTCGAATTATAATTATTCCATGACTGACAGGCAGATAATGAACAGAGTAAACTAGTGCACCTAGGGACTTGAAATTTGGAGAGAATTTTCCTTGGGTACCCTAGGAGTGCATTAGGGAAGGCTTTTTCAAAATCGACCCCTAACAGGAAGAAATAGGAAGAAGCGGGAAACTAATTCTTCGCGTACGCATCACGGGCGTCCTCTAGAATATTATATGAATAAAGTCGCCTATAAAGTGCAGGTGAAAAAGTGCATACCTGCCCCTCTTTGAAGTCGACTAAATGAGTAAATTATGCATCAAAGGGCAATGAAGAAGTATAATTTATCTATAATGCCACGTATAAGTAAATCAATAAAGTTGAAGGTTGTGGTGCTTCATTGAATGTATAACACGACGATTATTCGGACCTAAACATAAACCGAAACCGAACAAAACTCTAAACTTCTACTAAGGCCATAAGGTAACGACATACATACCTATGCAGATGAATAAAGTAGGAATCATCCAAGAATCAGTATCCTTACCATGAGTTACAATTAACGTACTCGATAGAGAGTCGAATGCCTCCGTCCCTCGCAGACCTCGTAGTATTCTTATAGCGTGCAAGGGACAGAGCATTCGACTCGCTAGTGAGTACGGTAATTGTAACTCATGTTAAGGTTATACAAACGAATACCCGTGCTCATAACACAAATATTTGCCCTTACCAAGGATCAAACTCGACACCACGTTGTAGGCAGGGTCACTACCAACTAGGCTAACTGCGTCGTCGTTGTGCGAGATCAGATGTCATATGCCATTGTTTTAATTTGTTCGTGCTTACACAAACGCATGCGCACGCAAGGCTAAGGCAGTTTTACTACTGTATAGTATTCACTATCATCTACCAACATTTCATTCCCCCCTCACAAAACCTGCGTGGTTTAAAGGGGATAAACTTTAATAAACCAATGTACTTAACAATTTTTATACTAATAATATATATATTTTTTAATGCGACCCGCCCTCTCCTCTATTCGTTTTATGTGAGTTTTCTGTAATACCCGTACATAATCCACAATTTATTATACATTGAAACCTTCCTCTGGAATCACTTTATCTATTGATCAAAACCTCATACAAAATCTGTTGCGTAGCTTGAACGATCTAAGCGTACATACAGAGGGACAGACGGTGGGAAGCGAGTTGTTTTATACTATGTAAAGATTGATATATTTAGTCTTTATATAGTAAGTGACATAAGAAGCACACGTGCAGATATTTCTCAAGACGCACTGCAGAGGAAAGTAGTAAAAGATCAGCTTACAGATAGGCTCAAATGTTTTGCCGAGTAGTTACACTGTACAGTACACTGGGTCGCATAATTATTACCTATCATAAAATGTAGTTTTGTTATGATCACAACTAAAACATATGTACCTAATAACAAGCAGTTAATAAATTCCAAGAAACAATAAAAAATTTTCTACTCGCATACTATAAACCGCTAATATTGATATCGTAAATGGTGTCAGAATACCCCCTATAGCGTAACCGAAGAGTAAAAACAATTCTATAATGAGCGTTGCCATGGTAATAACAGTTCTATAATTTATTATAGCATTGTTATTACCATGGTAACGGTCATTCCGGATATCAGTTTTGGCGTTTAGTTAGCACTTGACATCCTAATAATTTGTATAAAGAACCGTTAAAAATATTTTAACACCAATTACAATTACGAATATTAAAAACAAAATTAATTTTAAGACTAATTTTGTGTTTAAAATTACATTTTTATTAGATTGCTAAAAATAGATGGTAAATATCCATCGATTTGTTATTTGGTTACCATGGTTACGTTCAATATGGATATCAACAAAATGGCGTTTCGTTTGGCATTGCAACTTGTTAATGATAAATTGACAGAACTGTTTTTAGTGCCTATTAAAATTCGCATGAAATTTGTTAACATTTAACAATAAAATTCACAAATTATTAACGCGCATAGGGATAGTGAAAATGTCTTCGCTGACAAGTAATTTGTTGGCAGCGGCAGAAAAATCGACTAAAGTATACGAGAAAAGTTAGCGATGGTTTATTTTTATCATTATCATTTTAAGCTTGTAGAAAAAGTTATGTATGCAACGGTTCATAATTAGCTCTTAAGGTACTCGTGCCTGTAATTAGAGCGCTCGCAAGCTCGCGCTCTAACCTCGGCTCTCGTACCTTAAGAGGCTTCATTATGTACCAGTTACATAAATAACTATAACAATATAGTTAGAACGAAACAAAACAGGAGTGATTTATTTGACCTGTAAAAACACTGTCCAGCCCAAGTCCAGTCAATGGCAGAATATAGTAGCGGTCAAAGAAACATAGTGCTGACTGTGGACATTATTTTACGACTTAAAATCAGTTTGAACCAAAAAAAAGGTAAAATTTATTTGTAAATAATCTCCAGAACAAATTATTCAAATTTTGAAATAGATTTCTGCAACTTACAACACACAAGTGGCACGTATTTGTATTCCAAAAATTCAACGCAAATTAAGTCGCAATTCAAATCTACTTTATCATATAGCAAATATAGGTAAAACAGTTCTCAAACAGGTCTTTTCCATGACCTAGACTCGCATTGCAGAGCTAACGCCAGCCAGAGCTTGCTAATTAGAGGCGCAAACGCGGTAATTGTGGAGCACCCTTTAGAAAGGGGTCAATTTGAAAACGTACACTTGTGGTTTTTACGATAGCTCTCAACGTGAGGGCGGAAAATGTTTCTGTAAATGTTAAAGACGTATGTTTAAAGGCACGTAAAGGTTAAAAAGGGGACAGGTAAAGTAAAGAGGCTGATTTATAAATTAGGAACGCAAAATATTTAGAAGACGTCAATATTAACATTGATAATAATAACGATTTTACGATGTCTCTTATTAATGAGAACGGAAAATGTGTTTGTAAATGCTAAAGAAGTATGTTTAAAGCCAAGTGAAGGGTAAAACGAGGATAATTATTAATTAGGAATGCATATATTTAGAAGACGTCAGTATTAACATGAAGAATAAAATCGTTTTTACGACGGTTCTTAACATGAGGACGGAAAACGTTTCTATTTTGTGTGAAGAGACAAGTCAAGGGTAAACAGAGAATAAAAGTAAAGAGGCTGATTATTTAATAAGGAACGCAAAAGATTTAAAATATATTAACAATAAAATGATATTTAAATTATGTTTAAAAGAGATTCAGGGACTTATTTCATCTTGTCAGTCTTTATCGCTTTGTATATGTTTTGATCATTATTGTAAAGCTGTACAGTATACAGGCCATATATTTGTAGACATACATATCAAAGAGGTTTAAAAATAATTGCTTCTTGAGGTCTTGTTTTCATAAAAAAATATTCTTGAACGGTTGATTTTTCAAGCGACGTAGTTCGAGCGAAAATTAAGAAAGCACGCTCTAAAATGTTGTTTATAAGCTCTGACTGGACAATTTAAACACGTTACTTCGTCCGTTCAGTTGTAAAGCGAATCGGTTCAAAGAATAAATACTTGTACAAAAGTGCAGGTGGCAAGCTTCTTAGTTTTTATCAATTGTAAGTAGTATTACTGATACGGAGACGTGAGTTTAATTGTTTGTCGGTTTAACAGCTGCACGAATACAAGAGAAAAGTCAACAAGTTTTTGTAATTACGCGTGTTATTGCGAACAGGAAGGCTATTAGTTGATGAAATAAGCACCTTATTAATTGCTCGTCAAAAGATGGTTTACGATATGAAAGAAGAAACTTAAAAGCATTTGATATGGTATACTTAAAACTAGTGTTAATCACAACTTGAATTGAGAAAAGTAATTGGCAAATGATAGAAAACATAAAAACTACTTATAACAGTATTATTAATAGAGTTTTTTACACAATTAAAAGTTTTAAAAACGTAGGAAGTATGTGACGCAACAATAGTTTTGCAAAAGAAAACTGATTATACTTGAAACGATATATAGCAGATGTGTTTCTTTATCTATATCTATACTTATATTACCAAGAGGAAGAGTTGTGTGTGTTTGTATGTTGTGAATAAGCTCTGGAACTACAAAGACAATTTAAAAAAATGTTGTGCTGATCGGAAGCTTCATTATTCCTGACTTTAACAGGCAATTTTAATTAAACATCTCGAGGGCAGCTCGCTAGTTATGGATGGATATTTTTACTTCAGTAAGTTTCTCAGAAGATTATTCATTGTTTTCTTAAAGCAACGTCTCCACGTGTCCAGGAATATCTCTTTGAACCCATAAATTCTGTTATTCCTCTAATAAAAGGTTAAAAGCGACCATTCCTTACATTCCTGGCGAACACAAAAGCAGCAATATAAGCAAAGAGGATGCTAAAAATTTAATATGCTGCTACATCTTTGACCGCATTGTAGTCAGCTGGAAAGGTAAAGTAAAACAACAATCTTGGTTACGAAAATATAGAAACTTTGGCATTTTTGGGAAACCAAAATGTTGTTACAAAGGATAACTTATGCTCTGTGTTCCATAACATAACAAAGTGTACTGAAGATATATTTTTTCAGTTGATGTTTTTGTTTTTACAACGGAGGCCTCGAATATTCGATTCAGTTTTTGCTATAACCTGAGATTTAGGGAGTTGTTTATTTAATAACTATGACCCGCACGTATTTTATGATATTTCCGTTTATTTTCTACGGCACGTCTTCAGCAATAATGTCCAATTAATTCATAATTGTCGAATTGAAAAGCTAGCAGACTTTCTTTATTTTGTAAATCGATGCTATATTTATCAAAAATTTGCCAAGCAACGTTATTATTTTAAACTAAGTTTAAAAGTTGGGGTTTTAAATATTCCCGTCAAAATTAGTTCACTTCCTTAAATCATCTTTAGCAATTTCTAATTTTAATGAGATATCATTAAAAGTAACAACTTAAATTTCCTTCCCATCAATACTTATACCATTTTCCTTACCATCACCACATGTATCATTAACATTACTTTTTACCTGGCAATAATTTTCAAGTCCATTAATCGCCAGAATCCCAACATTCTGGAATCCACTGAGTTAATAGCGTCATGCAAAGTGAAACAGTGCATGAGGCACGCTTACAGGGTCGAGCGAGCAAGGCATCGTGTTACGGGGTCACCGAACAATTCGATTATGCAATCTCCGATGGTATTAATTAGTCGATACTCCCAAACGATAGCCTGTTTGGAATTCAATTAATCTTAATAATGTTTTTCCCTATTAGCAACGGAGGCTTGACAGGGTTTTTTGTAAGAAGTGGAAAGTCATAAATTGTGTGTTGTATGAAAAAAATTGACAGAGGAAATTAATGAAGATGAAGTATGTACAAAAGCGAACTTGTCCTTTGGGATCTCGTTCAGTTAACTGTGAAATGAATGAGGACAACACAGAAGGATAGCCAAAAGAACAAGTATACAGATTAAGAATTTTTACAGATCATAACCGAACGATTCCTACTGATTCATGCAAGTAACAAAAACAAGAAAGGGTTAACATGTTTTTCAAACTGTTTCACTAAGAAATCCATGTCAAAATTGTGATAAGTCTAGTTAGAGCTAAACCCCTTAGTCACCATGTAGATAAAAATTAAAGAATGTAGTCAATGAGAGAAAGAAATGATCGAATTTGTAAAATAATTTATGTAGGTTATTTTATTACGATACAGGCACATTTACTGTCAAGATATTAAGAGATTTAAGAAAAAGTGGAATCAACTAGTTACAGAGATAAATATGACATTCACGTGTCCGTCAAAACCTAAGCATAATTTTGAAATTCCAAGGCCGTTTACAAATTTCTCTGACAAGTGCCGTTAACATATCTTATTATGCCAAGGACAATGAGAAACCATAAGAATAAGCATTTTTAACGCACTCTGCCCGAAAGCCCTATGCTGTCAAGCCTCGCTTAATGCGCAATAAATAAAAAATCGCCTCTCGGACAACAATCCCGCCAAATCCCTGTCAGAATCCCTTTTTATCGCGAAGGGTTTCCTTTAATATTTCATGAGCGTACTTTAATGGCAGATTTGTAATAAAAATACACTGGTAAAGAACCTTCCACATCGACGAAAAATTCACTCGTCCGTACGAAAAAGTTTTGATTTTTCCGTGGAACCATTGAATGCTGCGGTGGTGTAAAGGATGCTTAAATTAGGTGAGAGATTTATTGACAAAGTTGGACCATCTATTTTAATGAAGGCATTTTTACTGGTTTATTAAAAGAGTTAAGGTTTTGAAATAAATTTATAAGTAGGTACCTTAAGGTTTAAAATTAAAAGATAAACAACAGATTTTACCCTCCACAACGAATTATAAAGCTTATGATTACAGCGAGATGTTAAATGAGGATCACGAGAGATTAAACATTAATCCATCTATTACTTTGATGCTTTGTTAAAATCGAAGTAATTTTTATGTATTTTTTTTCAAAGACTGAGGTGTAGAAGATGTCGTAAGTTTTCTACTATCAATTAACATTCGTCCATGGCTTCTTTATCATCACCATCTTGTCCTTATCTGTCGCCGCAGCGCGTCCTTTTCTTCCGAACATCCCTTTCAGCCGTCATCTTAGTGTTCACTCCGTTGTTTCTCATATTGCACTTAAAACACTTAACTCTTTTCATGATCAGCAATGAGTAGATCGTTGTAAAAGGTTTACCTAAATCACCTTGTTAAACATTTGTACATAAAAGTTCACAAAAAAGGTCTCGACTTTAAAGAACAATTCAAAAATAAGAAAAACATTCACGCTTATAAAAACGTTTTAAAACGGAATAAAGAGAACGCAGCGGACATTTAACATGATAATATAAAGGAGTATAGTAAACACTGTGACGAAGGTAGCTGTCTCGACGTTTCGGCTTGTACAAGGAAGGGATACGCGTGTTGAATATCGTTTCAGATACGGTTGGAGATTAAATTTTGTTTGTAATTTGGTTGTTTGGGGAAATCTTGTTAAATGTAGATCCTTCTACAACTCAAAAGTATCTTTATAGGTAAATTACATAACCAAATGTGTATTAACATTATTATATTAATGATCATCACCTGTTTGAATTAGTGACTAGGTATTATTTTGTCTTGTTTGCAAAATTTAACCTTGTCTTTAATTTATTTTAGAAAACCGCTCATAAATTTAAATTATCCTTTGTACAATGTTTATGCGCGTATTTCGAAAGTTTGATAGTCTGGTCAAGTTCAAATGGAAAATTTTAATTGAATTGAAATTTATTCATCTATTTTACATAAAGTTCTCTGTAGTTAAATTAACATTGAATTAATCCCTTTCACACTCGATAAAATAATCAAATATGTACATATAATGGGCGATATAAATGTAGATCTCATGCTCAGGGTTCAGCTACAGTTTACAGCTTTGTTTACGAACGAAATTATTCAAAGATCTCGAAAGGTCTGCAAACGGCCGTATATATCATACGTCTGAGACATAAATCTAAGAATTAAACATAATGCGCACATTCTCATGCAGAGCTTGTTGAAATAACAAATGAATTCATTAGGGTTAATCAAGAGCTAGATGGCGTAGTCTATGAAGCAAGTAAGTACATACATTATCGAGTGTTGAGACCATCTTGGGGCATGCGACGTTCAATCTATATTTGATCTGATTAATTATGTGGCAGATGATAATGATAATCTAAATCATAGGTAAGTTACCGACGTTAATTAGTTAACTGTTGCCGTATTTGGTGAAGTAGTATAGTCAACAACAATGATTCAGAATAACATTAAGAGGAGGGAGGAATGGAGAGATACGGCAAATGAGCACATCTGCTGATGGTAAGTGTAGTATGGAGCCCATGTACGATCACAAGATAACAAATGCGTTGGAAACTCTGAGGACCAAGATGAAATGAACGTACGCAACAAAACTGAAGTAATTATACTTTAACTCATTTAATGTTCCAAGAACTGGATTATTGAGTTCACTTTATAATGAAAATTGAAGAGGCGGGCATTGAAATTTTGAATAAATGCGTATTATTGATAATAACAGACGCTCAGTCTGTTAAGTGATACCCTCCCCATTAAGTCATCTTCGTCATCATGATTGCATAAGTCATAGACATTATGTAGGTCTCAGATTACAATTAAACTCGTAACTTCAAATTTCGTTAGTTCAAAAAAGAATCTTGTGTCGGTCAACTAAAGTCAAGTCAATTTGAAAAAAATCCTAAATTAAAACGGGCTTTACAGGTTAACCATCCGATGACATGTATGCTCGTTTGCCTTCTTCATGATATATAAAGAACATTGTGTTCTGAATACTGGAATTTACCCAAGAATTTCATTCAAGTAAAATGTATCTAGTGGTTCTATTGAAAATTGTTTGTTCAAAGAAACTTTTAAGCCCGAGATTGTTACAACAGTTTTCCGTATGCAAAGCAAGCCTTGGATGCAACGCTGAGTTCAAAACAATATCTGTTTTCTATTATAGGAATACAATTGTATTGAGCCTTTACCCATTTATTCTTTGTTAGATTGTTTGCAATATTTTCAATACGATGAAAGTCATTTCTTAACATTTATAAGCAATAATATCAAATTGAATTGATATCCTACTAATATTATAAATGCGAAAGTTTGTGTGTGTGTGTGTGTGTGTGTTTGTTACCTCTTCACGCTGCAACGGCTGGACGGATTTGGATGAAATTTGGAATGGAGATAGATTATACCCTGGAATAACACATAGGCTACTTTTCATCCCGGAAATTTTAAAAGTTCCCGAGGGAATAACTATAATCGAAATCTCAGCGGACGAAGACTAGAAGCTATTATCCACTAATCCTACTAATACGAGTATCCTACTAATCCTGCTCATATTATTAACCCTAAAGGGTAAATTTTTAAGGGGATCCGTGAGGAATTGAGGGAACTCTTCAAATATTGTAGGCAAATATCTAGCGATTTTTGTATTTTTAGTAACAAATCTAGCATTTGCATTCAGAAAGTATCATTTGGTGAAATGGCACTGATGACCACAGATGGCCACCGGAACTCCTCAACGATACTTTTTTCAAGGGTGGTGATAAGATATTTCGATTAAGATAGTTGAGCGACTAAAACGAAGGACATTTAATTGTTTAAATATGACTATGACTTCCCCGCGGCTTTATGTCTTAAAGTTTCATATCAACTAAGAAGTGGGACTAGGAACATAAGCTTATTATGAGCTCTAAAAAGTCAAAAATAAAATAAATGTTTTAAAAAAAACAAAAAACCGCCTTCAAAAACGCATTTATTTTGTGAAGTTAGATACGTGAAAATTGGTATATACTAATAAAAATGAAATTTATAGCTTACAGCGATTTTGGAAAAACTACCCCTAAGGGATAAAAGGGATGTAGAATTTTATATGAGAGTTCGTCATTTTTGTAGTTATAAACGTTAAAATTGGTGTTATTAAAAAAAAATACAATTGGCGATTTTCAAAAAATATACCTAAGTAGTTGAAATGGGGGATAGAGGTAGAGATAATAACTATAATGTACTGGGAGTAAGTACAGTTGGTTAGGTTAGGGTAAAGTTTTTTTATGACCATCCAGAATCCGAATAGGCTTAGTAAGGTTAACTTATTTCTTGACCACCCAGTACCGAAAATTAAACATGTAAAAAATTAAATACCCTAACTTTTCTTTATTACCTATTCAACTTTAGAATTTAAAACTAATTGGGCACTTACATCTACTATAATATACATTACGCATTAACATCTAAATCGTAAAATTTGAAATTGTGCGACTTTAGTTTATACATGAAAGTATAATACTGCCCTCCTTTGAAAGAAGGGCGTATGTCTCATAGAACCGTGTATTTCGGCCGGAGCGATTGTGTGTGCTGGATATACCTATTTACATCCTATCCTACATATAATATCAATGCGAAAGGTTATGCGTGCGTGAGTTTGTTACTTCTTCGCTAAAACGGATGGCCGAATATGGTTGGATATAATTTAAAATAGAGTTTGCTTAGGGTGACGGAACCAGTAATGCAAAAGGACCAATGATGGACACTTGATTCTTATTGTACAGAAGATAAGGGTTATTCATTTGTTTTGCAACAATCGATTTAGGACCGTATGGAATTTGAATTAAGAGTGAAGTGTCCATTACTGGTGTCGGTAAGCTGAAAGTGTCCATCATTGGTGCCGTCATCCTATACACTGCGTATAGGCTACCTTGAATCCCGAAATAAATCAGTGTTCCCGTGGGATGGCAAAATTACTAATTCTACGCGGACGAAGTCGCGGGCAGAAGCTAGTAGACCTATATATTTTGGTAAACACTCGATCGGTAAAATTCAGCCAACGCAAACAAATTTGACCGAAACTGTTTTACTCTCACTACATGATGATGAATATTATGCTAAACGGTTACTGCTACTGCTACTGGATGCTACTGTGCTGCTTACATGTAATTATGTTTTTCGGTAAGACTAGAGACTTATATTTCAAAATTTGTACCATTATTATTATTATTATTTTCACTATTATTAGTAATCTCCGACTTACACGGAAAAAATTAACGCCACATGGGCAACTGCCTTAAATATTAGAAATGACAAATTCTACAAAAATACTAGTCTAACTTTTATTTTTGAAAACAATAATTACTTACCAGTTCGATTCCCGGTTAAGGGAGTCGAATTTTCAAAAATAAATTTTCTGTTTCCAATATTTAAGGTAGTCCAAGTGGCGTTCGTTATTTGGTTTTGATCTATATGTTCCTTCTTGTACACTTTTATTTAAAACTCACAACTGCTAGAATCAAATTAAAACAACAAGAGTGGTCGTCCGTGTGTTTATAACTGAGTAAAGGTATACACACGTAAGCTGCCGGCAGGGATCAGAGTTTCCAACTAGACGCCGCAGGCGCTGCGAGTAAGGTAAGGCTTTTCAATTTCGTGTAGTTCCCGTATGTAACTATTTTAGTAACTTGGTTATTCTGGCACGCTAAACATAGAATAAGAATAGAGAGTATTAGATTTAAAGGTGCATCGTGAGTTTTACCACGAATTGAAGACGAAAGCAGAAAGTAGAGAAGGGGATTGTCAAAGCGATGTAAAGCAATAAGTAGGCATTTGCAACTAAAACAAGTGTTATTGTTTTTTATTTTAAATCTAGAGTTTCATCAACTACCACTATTTGTAGTTGGTATATGTCTAGCGCCATCATTTTTGCACCACAAAATGTAAACACTTTTTTGATCGGCGAAGTTTTGGACTAACGAAAACATTTTCGATAAATGTATTTGGGTTTACAATGAACTGAACAAAAAACAAGATCTTGAAACAAAATCTTATTATAATTATCCCAGTTTGCTCAATTTTCTTGTAAAGAAACTCGGACAAATAGAAATACGGATTAGTCTGAGTCCGGACGCAAATATAAAAGAAAGAAAGAAACGCAGCCGGCGAGCGATTGAAGCAAATAAACGTTTCAATCGGTTTGTCTGGATTTAATTTCAGGTTCAATATTTTTTGTCTCAAACAAAGTGGGAAAAATAAGGAAAAGGATAAAATATAAAAGTAGTCTTGTGGATTTAAGTAGAAAACTAACATTACATGTAACCAAAACACTATTGTAAATGTCTTCAGTGTGTGCAAAACTGAAGATAGCGTTACATACGTTAGTAAAAAACAAACGAACGGTATTACAATCGTATCTTTATCAAAATATATTTATTTACAGGTTGATAGAGCCTTAACTAAAGATAGTAACAAATAACAATAAAATTAAGAGTCTTAATCCTAACAATAATAAAAGACATATTTTTGCATACAGAACAGGAAACTAAAAGGGAAAATCGACTTTTATTCTAAAATGATTGTCAATTTCCGACGAAAAGTGATTGCAACAAAATGCGGCAAATGGCTAATATAATAAAGCATACTCAGAAAAAAATGTAATAAAATATCTGACGCATCTGTACGTCTAATAGTCACCCATAAACCGTCTAACTTGACATGAAACTCTAAAAATAAGGAAAACAAAATCAATTTGCCGGCATACAACTTGTAAACTCACCCGATTCAATACGAGTACTTTAAACAAGTTGCGGGATTCAAACACTTCGGGAAGAACTAGGAATCGCGTCGGTACACGTTCACTTTGTTTTGCGTTTATTTTGCTGGCAAGAACAGAATAATGTGCCTTTGCTTGCCTTTTTAAAGCCTTTTTGCAAATGTGTCTTTAATGAAAACTTTTAAATTTTGGAATGAAAATAGTCAAAAGCAGATGGGATTCGTGTGCAATGATGTTCTGCTTCTGCAGGTGAAAAGCTAGGTTGGGTGAGAAGAAAATTAATTAGAAATAACAGTGCTAGACAGTTTAGCTTATTGACAACGACGACCATTTTGGATGGCGTGGAGAAGGTATAATATTTCTTTAGTTTCATATTATAACTCATAGTAAAGTTTGTTGTTATAGAAACTTAATTGTATAGCATTCATTCTCTCTCAATCATTCAATCAATGATGTGTTAGGTTGCAGTATAGTACCTTGACCTTGTCTCGAATAGTCTTTTGATTATTGATAGACATGAGAACGTTTGTCATTTTGCAATAATATCGTATTTCTGGCTGCCTGCACATTTTTCCAAAAATCTCTAATTTTCGACTGATTATAAACCCAGAAATGGTTTCCTTAGGTAATTTTCACGTGTCAGCAAGGATTTCAGTAGCTGCCCTCACTGACCCATCTCAACATTCCAGTATAGATTCACTTAAGATGAATTGCCAAGTGCAGTCAGTATTAGCCGACCTCGCACGTGATTTCATTAAGATTAGCACGAGCATCCAGGCCATTCCAGGCACAGGTCAGACTTCTAACCATAGATCCAATAATGGAATTTGCACTCTCCTATAGCTTCATTCTTGCATTGCGACGTAGTTTGCAAATACCGTGATAGCCTTGCAGCTCTTTTCACATTTATTCAAATAGCTTGATATTGCGTTAAAATTGTTTGAAAGATTGTTTATCGTTAAAAACTGTACATTTGCTTGTTAAAGTCGGAAGCAGAAGGAAAATGCAAAGGCGTTGCAATTAAAAGTTGCTGTGCTGAAGAAATACTTTGATGTAATAATGAATAGTTTATTTTTCAGAAAGTTGATATTGTTAATGATGAAAATAAATTTATGGATGGTCTATTCAGGTAAGCTGCTGGTATGCAACATCGCTTTTTTATGGCAAGGAGAACAGAAATAAGCACACAGGCCACCTAACTCGTGTGCTCATTTCACTTCTTATCTCAGATTCCACTTACTATTAGGCATCTTTAAGTGAAGACCGTCTTAAGACTACAATCATAAGATTGCAATCCTTATGCTGCAAATGCGTTGCCAACCCTGAGAACTAAGGTGGCATGCCTCTTTGCTAGTAATTTCACCGACTGTCTAATCCACATACCGGAACACAATAATGCAACAATCTTCGGTAGGTCAACCCTTATTATTTGATTATTTCAATTTATTTTGAATGTTAATGTATAGAACAATAAATTCAAACACGACAAACGGTCGCAAACGAGACCGCTAGCCTATAAATGGTTAAAGGATAAGAAGGAGGTAATGATCAGGTCAGACCCTGTATAAGGTCCTACTACACATGAAAAACCCATAAAATCAGATAGAACCATATCTTTTAGCTGACATCAAGTTTAAATTTAAGTAGTAAAGTGGTTATGGAATTCTAAATAAAATACTGAAAACATGAGCAAAACAACAAACTAGTTATTTTATAAGCAGAGTTAACCGTGTGAAGTTAAAAGCCGGAGCTTCTGGAAATTGTATTAAAATAGCAGCGGAGCTGTTTCAGGCAATAAAACAAGCGATTATAGTTTCCACAAGTAACTATCTAAAGCTGAGGAAGTATTCCGCAGGCAGCATTTTTATCTTTCACTCACTCAAAAAAATGAAAGCCAACAAAGAGTGATTTTCTCTTCGTTGACAAAAAATGAATACAATAGTTAAGATATTAGTTACATCAACCAAAGCTGATAGTAACAACAGCAATTTCTTTAGTGATTTAACTAACATCTTATTTGATGCATCTAACGTCTTAGTTAATGTATCTAACGTCTTGTCAGGCTCGTATGGAATCAAGACGCTTATGCACAATAATCACAGTCGTGTTAGAAGCGACCGATTATTTTTTTCAGTGCTGATTTCATAATGTTATGCTCTATAATTATTTCGTAAGCCCGAAAAATCTGTGGCAGATAATTTTAAATTTATTAATTTCTTGTGTTTTGGTTATGATTTAATTGTGAGAGTGTTATCAGTGTCCTAATAAGACATTAGTGGTAATGAACGTACTTACAACTGGTTAATAATGAATACAGTGAATACAAAGTTGCTATTCGTAAAAAGTTTTAATCTTCTAATAAACTTGCAACCATGTACAAGTTTGCAGTATAATTTTGCTAATCTAACTTTGATGACAATTCTTTTTAGCTTTTATCTTCATCGAGTAATCAAGCCGTTTTTCCTCCATAACTCGTAGCCCGACACGGTCCGGGATTAGCAATGCAAAACTTATTTACGCTTCGTCCAGTACCTGCCTAGTCTAAATTAATGCCACCTCTCTTATACCGATCGCCATACAAACATGATGACAAAATGTTTTCTGGGGCACGTTTTATAAAGCTACAAATTACAATTTACAGGTCACAAGTTTCCATTTGACACAACCTCGACCAATGACGACCAGCCATTTGAGCAGTGTTGCCAGTTTAGACCTGTAAAATTGTAGCTTGTAGCTTTATAAAATAGGCCCCTGCTGTCTTATTTGGGTCATGCACAGGTTTAGGCTATCGTTTTTCCTGTGGACATCCCGAAGTAAACGTTTTTAAGGCCTAGTTTTCTATCTGAGCCTATATCCGCAAAGATGGCGTCAGGGGCCCTAACATGGCTGCGTTTATCGCGTGACAAAGTTTAGATAAGGCATCCGTCACCTTTTGGCACGTAAATAAGTACGACAGTGACGGATGCTTTATCCACATTTGACACGCGATATAGATGCAACCATACTAGGCCCATTAGTCTACTTTATTCTTATCAGATAAAAACATAACTTAGGTAAGCACACAAGCCTTTAAGTATTGTTTTTATGAGCGTGTATGACATGACCCATTTACAGGAGGAGCCTTGGAATTGTTGTAAATACTATCTGTCAACATTTAACTTGTGAAAACTAAGTCAATTAAATCCAAGTTCAGAGAATAGAAAAGCACTCTTGCCTACTTGATGCACAACCTTTCACTTTTCTCCGTTAGCTGGAAGAGATCATTAAAGGAAAAGTGTTTGTTTTTGTATTTTTTATTTATATTTTACGTTTTTTTTATATTATCAAGAATCGGTAACGTTTTTACTGCTAAATTAATTAAAGTAACATTTATTTTGAAATTTTTAATTTTCTCGACTGAATTTATTTTTAATTTTTTTGCGTTGTGTTTCTCAAGTATGAACTATGTTACATTCCATTATTTTTCATTATAAGGAAAACCATTCTTTTTTCTTGCGTTCAGAATTATAAAAACCATATTAATTATCTCATTTTTCTAACATGGGATCTTAATCGTATATCTTCTTCATTCCTATTAAAGTTGATATCGTTTCAGTGTGTCTCTTTCTTTATCATTTCATCAAAATTTACCTTTCCTTAAAAAAAAACATTTGTATGAGCCAACGAACAACAGTATGTCCTTAACGACACCGTAAAACTCTTGCAAAGCGTCGTAGCTGTTGAATCCTAAATGTATTAATGTGACATGGTTATAATTTACTTTTACGAGATGTTTCTTTCTACGGCCCTTCTAGGATGAATGGGCTTGAGGATTCCCTTTGCTGCAATAACGTTGTACCTCTTTAGTAAAAGGGTACTTAGCCGTAATAAAGCAAAATCATAATGATGTTTTCAATGGGCAAGCAGTAGAGCCTAAAGTCATTTTTTTAATACATACATTAAACGAGAGAGATTAGATAATTTGTAAGTTATTTTTCTGGTAAAAGTTGACGGAAAAATATAACCAAGACTTGTTTTATTAACGTGGTTTCATTTTTAGGGTTCCGTACCTTAAAAGGAAAAACGGAACCCTTATAGGATCACTTTATTGTCCGTCTGTCCGTCAAGATCCTTTACGTCGGGAACGCGTGGAGGTATCGAGTTGAAATTTAAACCATATGCTCAAGTCTACAGTCCCTTGAAGCTGTGAAAAAATCAAACTTCTAATTTAACGTAAAAAAAGATACGGCCGTTTATGCCGCTAAAATGTATATTTCTACACTCTCAAGGGAATCAAAATTTATAGGGTATTTTCCGTTGACCTAGAACTATGAAATTTGGCAAATAATACCTACCGTCTCATACTACAAATATAGGGAAAAATCCGAAAACCCAACATTTTAAATTAAATCACAAAAAAATCGGGGTCTTTATCCAAGGAACGGCGGCAGTGCAAATTTTGAACTGAGTTAACCGTGTCATGTGCGGAATCCGCGGTGGGCGAGTCGGACTCGCCTTGTCCGGTTCCTTTTTATTAATAATTAAACAAGTTAGGTGTCCTCAGTATACTTAATCTAATGAAAAATGACTTTAGTGCCTTAGTTTGATGAATTGTATGGTTATACTGAGAAAAAAACCCAGGTCACACGAAGGTAAGCGATCACTTCTGCCCATTAACTCCAAAGGGCCCTGCCAAGATGCATTGCGCTAACTAGCGTTTCTATTCGATTCGTTTTTAAACCAATCGCGTCACTGGTAGATGACGCGATACGAAAAGTCACGTGATCTATCAGTGACGCGATTGGTTTAAAAATTAAACGAATAGAAACGTTAGTTAGCGCAATGCATCTTGGCAGGGCCCTCTGTAATACTAAAAGAATTGCAGATGCGCTACCAACCTTCAAGACACAACTTGGATAATTGGAATCGGGGCTTTCGACACTATTTATTACTGACCAAACAATACGCAATAATACCTTTTGTGATCCGTACTGCCACCCGTAATTGGCTGTAGGGGGGCATTATCACCCCTACTATGAGTTTGTATTTTTCTTTCCAATAGGTAAGTACAGTGGTTTTATGTTATGAAAGTGGGGGGGATATACTTGAATGTGTAGAAGCGCTAAGCGTCGCCGTAGTGTACCTATTCGTGGCTCGAAAAAAAAACAAGTCATAGGTTCGTTTTTTAGGTAATAGAAGCGAATGGTGGGATACCACGGTTTTTTTTCAAAAGTCGAAAAAAATAAATTCTTAATATAATAAGTTTCAAACTTTGACACGTGGTAGCGACCCCTAAAACACAATCGAAATAAAAGAGTAAAATCATAGGTTCGTTTTAAGGTAATATAGGCGAATGGCTGGTTGTCGTGACTATTTTTCAAAAGTCGAAATAATATAACTATGTATAAATAATAAAATATGTATGTATCTATATAAATAAAAGGCAAACCTGACTGACTTATATATCAACGCACAGCCGAAACTACTGTACCTAGAAACTTGGAATTTGGAAAAGGGGTCCTTTCATGATGTAAGTGAGCACTAAGAAAGGATTTTCCGAAAATCGACCCCCAACGGGAAGAAATGGGGGAGTAGCGGGAAACTAATTCTACGCGTACGAAGTCGCGGGTGTCCTCTAGTTTATTGATATTTATAGCAATTTCTTTTAGTTTTTGGCTATTCGTTGTCATTATTTTTTAATCGCTCAAAGGCTAACTGGAAGAGATCCTTTAAAGAGATGCGTTCGCCTTTGCAAATTCCTGCTATATTTTTGTCTATTTTATAATTGCTCTTTTGTTTGTACAATAAAATGTTTACATATAAGTATGGCCCACCCGCCTTCGTAAGATAAAGCAACTAGTATATTACAAGGAAGGGAAACATGTAAAAATTGTTTTTTTCCTTTTGTGATCCGTACTGCAGCCCGTAATTGGCTGTAAGGCGGCATTACATCCCCTACTATAAGTTTGTATTTTTCTTTCCTATATAAATACGTAAGCAGATAATTTCAAGTAAAATAAGCGGGAACATTTCAAAGTTGTTTTTTAGAGTTCCCTACCTCAAACGCAAAAACCGCTGTTCCATAAATTTCGGCTGTTTAGCTCTCAAAGTTTGTATGGAACAGCTGTTTTTTTTTCGCGATTTGGATGTTGGTCCCATAATAAAAGTTGATGAGTATGACCTACAGAGTTAGTCCCTGAAGTTTGTCCAACCTTCTGCCGAACACCCTGTATATATCATCTGGTAGTCTTATAGAACTAGGTTTAGTGTCGTGGGCTACAATAATCTGTCAAAGGCATTAAAGCGACAAGGTACAAAAGTGTGCAGCCAAGGCCCGTACGAGTTCGCAAGTTGTTTAATTATAAGTTTGTCTCATGTAACGTGCCGTAGATAAATTCAATACTTTTAAAGTTAGTTCTTGAGAAAGTAGCAATCGTGCTCAAGATGGATACCATACTCAAAGTTCTACATTATTACATTAATTAAAATGTCTTACTCACTCTACGAATCCGTTAAAATACAAAAAAAAACCGGCCCAGGGCGAATCTAAATTATTTGTTATTAAGTATAGCGGCAATGAAATACTCACATTTTGAAAATTTTATGTGTCTACCTATTACGGTTCAAGAGATACAGCGATTGATAAGGTAAAGCAAAAAAAAAATACACGTTTTTTTGTATGGAGCCCCTATACTTTTTTATTATAAGTTGTTATATCAGCAATAGAAATACACATTCTGTGAAAATTTTAAGTGTCTTTCTGTAACGGTTCCTTAGATACAGCCCGCTGACAGACAGACACACAGACGGGCAAAGGAGACTTAGTAATAAGGTTGAATACGGAACCCTAAAAACAGAGGTAGTTTTAGTTTAATGTTAGACCGTAAATCCAAAAAACTATAAAAGGTATTTTAATAATTACGGAAATGGAGATAATATATTTGGAGAGATTACGCTTACTTGGGATTTATTCATAATAATAAATACTTCTCTCTGCGGACCCGGAAATGCAATAACGTTTACCTGGAACAAATAACACAACAAAATTAATATTCATGCAATTTCATAAAACGTTTCAAATGGATTTCATTATTTGTCATTATCATCTCATTAAGTACCTTTTGAAGTGTAAAATAGGTAACATATTATATTACTATTATTTATTTCCGAAAGTTAACTTTAATATTGGGCTTTAAGCACAAATGCCGAATCCTACTGGTTGCGCCAGCTTTTACATTTATAACAAATAAATAGATTAAAACCCTCCTTATTATACTGCTCTCCCAAGCAAAAATGCAATAGGTATCTAAATTCTATAGCCAAGGCAGGTTTAACTCTGTTCTGTTTGTAACTAGGCTGCTATTTATAGAGGTGTTTTGTCTGAGATATCGTCATTAAGCTTTCAGAGGTGATAATTCTTAAATGGCCTAACCGATTGTCATCAAAGAACTATGAACCAACCTTGCTTTCTATTTTTTTAATCCACGTCATATTGATTCATCCGTTTAAAAGGTACGATGACAGATCCACAGACACGCCTCTGTTTGTCTCTGATTTTAATCAATATCCAAAATGGGATACTACTGATTTTTGTAGCCTTAAAAAACTCTAAAAATCAAAACCTATTTTGATTACATCTAACTGACTTTAAAGATGTACGAAACCCTTAGTGTACGAATCTGACTAGCACCTGGCCGGTTTTTTTAAATAAATTCATGAATGAATACTAAATTTATTGTTGAATGTGGTGATTGGCTAAAGCCTAGAACAAATCGAAATCATCATCTTCAAATTTCACGTATTTATCAACTCCCACCCTCTCATACCGACCGCTGTACTCAGTGACATATTAGACACAATTAACTACATAGTTCCTTTTTCAAACTGATTCATAAAAATCCAGTCACTAAGGAGCTACTTAATCATCATTAACAGACTCTAAGTGCGGCGTAAACCTATTCAAAAGTATAATTTCATAAACCGTTACAAAATAAACTATTCCCATCTAAATTCAACCTAATTACTTCCACACATGCAAAGCTATAATGAAATCGTATATAAACATTATCATACCTGCCCCTTAATTGCCTATGCATAGGTATAATTCAATATACTATAGTGTCTTCCCCTTTAATTTCCTGAGCAGGTTAATTTCCCGTTTATCCCGAGTACAGCACATTTTGGTCCTTCGAGCCGGATGCTGGCGAGATACTGGCGGAATAGTAAATACTGTTATGGTTACACTAGAAAATTAATGTTTATATGTTTGATAATGTTTTGAGGTGGTTTGTATGTTTGCGGAGGGGTAGATTGAAATGGATAAAAGTAATGGTTTTTTGTGATGATACGAAACGATAACATGTCAATAGCAATACGGATTTGCCCTGTAGAATAGTGGTTAACAATACTAGACTACACAGAACAGAAAAAACAGTAGAAGTGTCAAGTGGGCGTGTAACGTGTGGCATAGTTATGCGGAGTTCCGCATAAACTACCATACTTTTGCCGCGATCGCTTATTTCGATTTCTTTTTTATATTTCTAAAATAGGAAATAAATCCAGAAGCATGCCTTATTGTGTTATTTTGAAGTGTAAAAACGATAGCCGCACGAAAAAATTTTTTCATGTTGGCGTGTTGTTTTTATGATAGTTTGAGTATTGGCGACAACAGGTCTGATACTAAGCAAAGCTCATGCCACTTCCACTGTTTTTTCTATTCCGTGCTAGACTACGATAAAAATCCATACGTGTATCAAGTATACATGAATAGAAACTAACATATACATAACTAGCTTCTGCTAGCGACTTCGTCCGCGTAGAATTCGTATTTTTGACATCCCACGGGAACCGTTCATTTTTCCGGGATAAAAAGTAGCTTATACTTAAGGATAATGTAGCATCCTAATGGTGAAAGAATTTTTGAAATCGGTCAATTAGTTTTTGAGTTAATTCGTTACAAACATACAAAAATACAAATCTGTCCTCTTTACAATAATTAGTGTAGATGTTAAGATAAATAACTAGTTTAGAAGAACATAAAATAATTAGTGACCGGTTGGCCTAGTGTCGAGACAGTGTAACATATTGGTTCCCGTTAGAGATCTAAATCTATCATTCATTTAGTGCTAAAACTTGTTTTTTGACTTAATTAGAAAAAATATTATAACCTTATTCACGCCAATGGTAAATTTTGCTTGATACAAATATCACGGAGCAACTTAAAAAAAAATATATATCCTGGAACTAATCTTATGATGGAGTCGGAAGGTGGCTACAGGATCTCTGCTATACTTAGAGTAGACCCACTAAATGGGCAATATATTGAGAAAGATCATAAGCCAACAATGATTTCTTCCTATCTCTTTCTAGTAAAATATAATTTAACATAGATGTATGGATGACCTGTTACATGACGTCACAGTGCATATCGGATATCTCAGTGTACAGTCGAATTCATAAATATGTGTACACTTTATTACCTTGTCTTTTTAATGTCACGTTAAACTGCCATACATCAATTGTCACAGGGATAAAGTGACAAGGTACTAAAGTGTACACATATTTAGGAACTCTACTGTAATCGCTGTTTAATTAGCAGTTTAAAATGCTTGTATCATGGTTATGTCTTGGCCGATTTTAAATAAAAATTTCACTTTTCGTGATCTCTTTTACGGTATTTTCATGTTTTGTTGATGCAAATGAAATGCGATTTAAAAAATCCAAGCATATTCCCTATTGGCATTCGTTAGTTTGGTCTCGATAAGTAGATGTTGACTGAGAAAAAAGTAAAGTATTTCCAAAAGTTTGTCTCAAAATTGTTTTATTTTGACTGAAACTTATTGTAGTTTTTTAACGTTATAAAAACCAAAGGACTTGTTTATCGAATAAACAAGTTGTAAGTTAGAGTGGAGTCGAGCATGGAGGATAAATCCCGTAAGACGCGGGGGCGAGGCGCGTCAGGCCCGTCCGAACCGGGATGCCCGGGGGCCATGAGAATAGCGGAATACGGGACTTAGGCCCGCCACACACGAACTGCTTTAAGCAGTCGGGAACCGAATGCACTTCTTTGCTATTGGTCGGTTTGCACTTTCTAGAGCATTGAAACTGCAAATCGACCAATAGCAACGAAGAGCAGTCGGAAGCAGTCCATGTATGGCGGGCCTTACTCGTATTAGCACAACTCTTGCCGCTACTTTGTCTACGTTACTCCATATGTATAACTAAGTAGTTTTTTTTCATGTTTTGTTGTTGTAGGTAAGTGTAGAAGTGGTAAGACACATTGTAGATCTGTGCTCAAAATAAACAAAACACCCTAGATTTCGCAAAAAAGAGGACGATTCGTGACTTCGATTCCCGGTTATCTTATCTTATCTACAGATATACCCTCTTGGATACACTTTGACCGCTTAAGGATCTTTTGGGGAATTACCTAATTATTAAACGAAAAAATTTCGTTGGTCATAAGGCAGGATTCGAACCTACGTCTCCTTTGGCTCTCCGGGCCGATGCAGGCGCATTACCACTTATGCCACCAAGACCCTACTTAAGATCCACGAAATTAGTAATCGCTTGCTTTTCATACTCGGAGGGTATGGTGGTGGACGTAGGTTCGAACCCTGCCTAAGACCGACGAATTTTTTTCGCTTTAATATAGTTTAGAATTTCGTAAACAGACGTTTCTGTTAAATTTAAAAATCTTTACCCGTTTATTAGTTCCAGAGATCAAAAAGCACATTTTTTCTGTCTAACTTATGTGTTAGAGTAACAGTAACACAGCAGTCAAATTTCGCTGTTTTTGTTTGTTCACACACACGCACACACGCACAGGCACACACACAAAAGTGTCAAGCTTATAACGTTAAAAAAATTACCCGTGGGTTCCCTGGCCGCGCGCAAACGGCCCTTTTCCGGGATAAACCGGGAAGGCATTTGGGAAATAACTAAGGATTAGAGCGGTGTTTCGCCCATTACCTGATTCGGCCCTTTGTTTCCTGCTAAGCATTGCCTTTACAAACTGAATCTAATTAGTCCTCTTTGATTTTGCGTTGAGGGTGATGTCCGTAAGGGAAAACAACTGGAAATTTCTGGATTTAGTGACCATAATGTTATTGTTTCATGCCCTAGAGCTCTGTTCTATTCGGTAAAACAATATCGCTTTTGACATGTTATCGTATTGATTGAAACTCGGCCGCCATTACTATCAAGTACATAAGGATTATCATCGTTGGCAATACAATAAAATGTCAAAAGTAATATTGTTTTAATGAGCAGAATAAAGCCCCTGGCAGCTCTAGACATGATACAATAATGCCAGCGTAAGTGAGAATAGGTCTTTTTAATCTAAAAAAGATGAATACACCCTATTTCACTTTATTTATATCATATCGTTGTCATATTATTTACGATTAACACTTACAGCAAAAAGCTTAATCTAGTTTTTCTCTTTAATCTACATTGAAAATTGATTATTCCATAATTATATTTGTACACTACTAAACTAAACAGAACCAGCCTATATTTAACTTTTAATTTTCTACATTTTTAATTAACGTTTGTATAAATCTAGATTTTAAACGGATCATTTTACACTATTAAACTAAATTGAAAACTCAGTCTATATTTAACTTTTTCATACAAATAACCCTTACACCTTTTCAACTAACCCGTAAAAGGGTTAACGCAGGGGACGCATGTGTATTAATTTAAGAATATTACCATGTAAATCTATATCGATACATGCTCGTATAGGGGTTATGGAGATATCACTTCAAAGTAAACCGATGCTATTTATACTTGACGCAGAATTCTATTTTAACCTAGTGCCCCACTTCGACCGTATTTACCTATAACAAAAAAGAGGGGGTTTGTAATTTAAAATATTTATATCTTTGTATGTGGCAATGTAGCTCCTACACGGATGGACTGATTTCGACACTTTTTTTTTTAAAGGAAGTTATTTCAATTGGTATTGTTCTTAGCTAGATTTCATCAAAATCGGTTGGGCCGTTTAAGAGATGTCAGCTTTCAAAGACGGGATTGCCATTATATCAAGGGTTTTTAGCTCTTCTTTTGTACCGATAATAAACCGACGATTTTCTGTTTGTTTAGAACTATCAATAATTATGGTTTCAGTTTTCGATTTCAAAAGTTGCATTTATTTTTTTATTAAGACTTCTAATGCTTGCTGTCCTGCAGATAATATTCTTCTTAATGTTATGACCAATTCATAGGTCACGGTATTCTATGAAAAACAATATTAGAACATAAATACTGGGTTAAAGAAAAATATGGACGTATATTAAACACGAAAAACATAATTATCAATATTCTAATGAGACCCTTAGTAAGATGAGAGAAAGGCTATTGTCGGTAAAGGAAAAACAACCATTTTATCTTTATAATATTTAGTAATGAATGATCAAGAATGCAGCTGCAATTTAAAATGGCGCTATTTTTACTCCAGCATTTCTCGTCTATGTACCTTCATTTATCTACTCTAAGACCTTGCCGGAAGTCAGGTGACAGTTGCTTTTCTGTAATATCCGCTGTCACATTTGGAATTAAAGCGCGCAAAAAAAATTGGTACTATAGGAGAAAAGCAGTCATGAAATACTTTAGGTTCTGCTCGCGCCTTCTTTCGGTTTGTCCATCTCAAACAAGGATGGACAAACCGAAAGAAGTTTGGAAACAGTGTTTTTTCTCGGGATAGAAGGTAGCGTATATGTGTCAATATAGGGTTTAACCTTTCTCCATTTTAATTCGTCCAGCTGTTTCAGCGTGAAGAAGTAACGAACTTACTGACTCACACACACACACATATACAAACTTTCGCATTTATATATATATATATATATATATATATATATATATATATATATATATTTATACTATGTAGTGATAAAAGAAAATACTGACTTGCTGACTGATTGAACCACGCACAGCTGAAATACGGGCAGAGGCGGGCGCTAACTAGCGTTTCTATTCGTTTCGTTTTTAAACCAATAGAAACGCTAGTAAGCGAAGTGCATCTTGGCAAGGGCCTCAGATGTTTGTGTGATAAGCGTGAGTATTTGTTCGTGAGTCTTGGATGTTTTCTATGTATTTATCTCTATAAGTATGTTTATCGTTGTTTAGTACCTATAGTAAAAGCCTAGAGCTTAGTTTGGGACTAAGTCATTTTGTGTGAGATTGTCCCCTTACATTTATTTATAATTGGAGTAAAAATAAAAGGAAAAAGGTAGGATTAGGCAGGTACCTCGTGTTTCCTGATGTATTTGCGTTGCACTGGTTCCGTATTTTCATGTAATTTTCACTGCACTGCACTTGTATGTCCACATATACAGTCTTTTTGGTATTTTGAGTCGTTTGCGGTTGAGGATATATTTTTACAAAGATGAGAGTCGTGGGAGACAAAGTTGCGCGGGCGCGAAGCGGTGAGAAAAAGGGCGTTTTCAAACTTGTCTATGGGCGTGAGTTATCCTTCGCAGTGTTGCCAGGGTGCGTTCAGAGTTGTTGAAGTAGGAGTGGTTACAAGAAATGTTTTTTTTTATAAGGGAGGGATAGGAAAGGAAAATAAATATAATAATAAATATTTAATTATTTAAATCGGCCAAACCATGCTCCCCCGCCTTGGAGTAACACTCCAACATTAGATGTTAGTATAAGAGGAAGCGAATGTAAAAGGAAGCAAACTTAATTTGAATTTTTTTTTTAAGTTGATAGATGAGGTTTAAGAATTATTACTTCAGTAACAGGTTAGGAATATAAGTAAGTTTGTATTGTTTTAAGCAGACATGAATAAGAGGGTTTTTTTTTTTTTACAACTATATTTTATTTTTAATTTATGAGTAATTCTTAATTATTATACTATTGAGTTTTGTATATTTATTTTTAACATTATTATTATTTTTATTGAGAAGGAAGTGGGCACACACGGACCACAGGACGGATGTAACTACCAGTTTTAGTTTTGACTTTAACAACCCGAGTAATTCCGTCTTTACCAGGGTAAGTCTCCTCTACCACAGCGAGAGGCCAGCAAAGAAGAGGAAGGCGTTCTTCTCTCAGAATAACAACTTGTCCCTTTTTTACAGGGTTTGAATTAGTGTTCCACTTTTCGCGACTTTGTAGTGAGGTAAGATATTCAATGTGCCATCTCTGCCAATAGGATTGGACCATTTTGTCAATCAATTTGTATCTCTGTAAGCGGCTAACCGGTATATTATCTAAATTTTCAGCAGGAATGTATTTTAACGGAGTTAAATTCAAGAAATGAGAGGGAGTGAGAGCTACAGGCTCAGAAGGGTCACTGCTCAAGATGCACAGTGGCCTCGAGTTCATCAGGGCTTCTATTTGAATGAGTATGGTATTAAGTTCTTCATAAGTTAAAATCTGTGATCCTATTATTTTATGTAAATGAGTTTTAACGCATTTAATGTTTCCTTCCCAAATTCCACCCATATGGGGCGCATAAGGAGGGTTGATTTTATATTCAATCTTTTGTGGAGTTAATTCCTGAATTATAGCCTTATTAAATTCTTCAGAGCAAGTGGTTGAGTAAATTTCGTTAAATTGTCGCCGAGCACCGATGAAATTTTTTCCACCATCACTCATGATAAGTGATACAGGACCACGGCGTGAGATAAAGCGCTTAAACGCAGCGATAAACATTTCAGTTGACAAATCAGAGACTAATTCAATGTGAAGAGCTTTTGAAATGAGACATACAAAGAGGCAGACATAAGCCTTTTGACTTTTAACTCCTCGCTTTTTACCAAGTGTGATATACAGAGGACCCATATAATCAACACCACATCTCGAGAAGCATTTTTGTTGAGTGACTCTGAAGTCAGGGAGATTACCCATAAGTGGGTGCAACTCTTTAGGATTGTGCTTGAAACACCTGTTGCAAGCATGAACAACTTGACGTACAAGATTGCGCGCGGATAATATCCAATATTTATGTCTTAACAGGCCTAGAACTAGACCAGGTCCTGTGTGAAGATTTATAGTGTGATAATGTTCGACTAATAATCGAGTTACATGGTCTTTAGCAGGTAAAAGTATAGGATGTTTTTGTTCAAAACCCATGGGAGCATTATGTAAGCGGCCTCCTACACGAAGAATGTATGCATCATCAATAAAAGGACTTAATTTTCTCAAAGGAGTGCGGAGTACTTTATTTGCTTTAATTGCATTGATATCAGAAGCGAAGTGGTTTCTTTGAACGATTTTAATGAGATAGGTCTCAGCAGTTTCCAAGTCGGAAACAGTGACATGCCCTTTGGTTTTGATAACTTTAGCAAAACGTAATACATAAACTATTGCATTTATAAGTTTAGTCCATTTAGAAATTCGTTGTGAAAGTGTTACAATAGGGTGAGGTTCATCTACTGTTTGTACTAAAGATATAGTCTTCGATTCTGGCATATTAGAGGGAACATTTTCTTTTTTAAATATGCTCACAGGCCATTGATCATGTGGTAAGGAAATCCATTCAGGTCCATGGAACCAAGTATTATTATTTATTAATTTGTTAGGACCAACTGGGCGTGATATGAGGTCACTTGGGTTCTCATGGCCTGGAATATGATGCCAGAACTGCGGTGCAAGTATTTCTTGTATTATTGAGGTTCTATTAGCAATAAATGTTTGCCATCGGTGCGGAGAGGAATGGATCCATGCTAGAGTTATGGTTGAGTCAGAAAATGCGAGAGCAGTATTAATGTTGCACCTAGCGTCCATTATTTTCTTAACAGATTGTATCAGCTGAGCAAGGAGGAGAGCAGCACAAAGTTCTAGGCGAGCTAAAGTTATCTTTTTAAGCGGAGCGAGACGCGAGCGAGCACACAGTAATGCCACATTAGACGCGTGAGAGGTAAGATGACCTACTCTTAAATATATGACAGCACCATAGCACTTTTCACTAGAATCTGCAAATCCAAGTAGAGTAATATCAGAGTTATTATATATACCTACGTGTCTCGGTATTTGTATTTGTGATAAGTTAGTCAGTTCACTCTGAATCTGAAACCAAACTTTAGAAATATCACTGGGTGCATCATCATCCCAGGACAGATCCCGTTTCCAACATTCCTGTATTAAAAGCTTCATGTAAGCAGTCAGAGGAGCAAGCAATCCCAATGGATCATACAGAGCAGCAGTCTTTGAAAGAATAGTGCGTTTTGAACATTTGTCATCATGAGACATTTTTATTTTAAAATTAAAGGAATCTCTGACAGGATCCCATATAAGTCCAACAATTTTTGTTTCAGACTCAGTATCAAAATTTAAATTCCTTGAGGCACGAGAATCAGCAGGAATGTTCTGCAAAAACTGAGGTGAGTTTGACATCCATTTAGTTAAGTTAAATCCACCACTAGCAAACATGTCAACCAGTTGGTTATGAAGTTGTAACGCTTCATGAGGAGAGGCTACAGAGTGAATAAAATCATCCATGTAAGAGTAGAGCGGAGCAACATGAGCAGCTTCAGGGAATTTGTGACCTTCATCAAAGGCAAGCTGACGAACTACTCGCATAGCAAGATAAGGTGAACATTTAAGTCCAAATGAAATTCTTTGAAATTCATAAGTTTCAATGGGGTCACATTCAGCATGAAATCTGAATAATATTCTTTGAAAACATTTGTGTTCTGTAATCACTTTTAACTGAAAATACATTTTTTCTAAATCTGCAGAGATTGCAATAGAGAAGAGGCGTAGATTAATTAATAAATCAAATATATTTGTTTGCAGATTGGGACCACAGTGGAGTAAATCATTGAGACTTTTACCAGAAGTCGTCTTTGCGCTGGCATCAAGCACAATTCTTATTTTCGAGGTATCTTTATCAGGGCGGTAAACTGCCCTGTGCGGTATGTGATAGGTCAGAGGTGGACTTTGCGATTCAGAAACTTTCTTCAAAAATCCCTTGTCAATGTACTCTTGCATTGTAGCATTATAACCGGTACGTAAATCAGTATCAGAATCTAACTTTCGTTCAAGTGATAAGAGGCGGCGTTTAGCAGTGTAATACGAGTCACCTAACTGTTTAGGATCATCAACAAAAGGCAATGAGACAACGTACCTCCCATCTGATTCGCGGGTAACCGTTTCGTTAAATATCTTTTCACACTGTTGCTCTTCAGGGCTTAAGATTTTACGTGTGGGTAAAGTTTCTAAATTCCAAAATTGTTGTATAGCATTATCTAATTTTAATTCATTGTTTTCAATGAACGCGTGATAGGAATGAGCAGGGGTTTGTGGAAAATCGCATTCTGCTTCTCCCATGAGAATATATCCAAGCGTGGATTCAATAGCAATGAGACCTGTCAAAGGGTGAGTGACTCTACCTGATAAGAGTGAACGCGGGAACAAACCAGAACCTATGACACAGTCAATATCAGCAGGTAAATAAAACATTTCATCTGCAAGCGGTATACTTTTAAAGTATTCCAGTAGCTCCGAATTTAAGCGAGAAGTAGGTAAATTACCTGTTATTGTTTCCACAACAGAGGTTTTGATTGAATATTGTTGCCGAGGATCAATACGTGATTGAAACACTAATATTGTGTGTCCCAACACCGGTTTCACGGTCATTCCTATACCGTGAACAGAAGAAGGTTCATAATGCACTTTTAATTTCAACTTTTCACAACACTCTTTGGTTATAAAATTTGCTGTAGACCCGGTATCCAGCAAAATCCTAATTTGAGCGGGTTTATCACTGTTAATTACATTTACAACTGCGGTGGGCACTACATCACTAGCATTTGTTTTATTTTCCGAGGTTAAAAAACAATGCGGCGGCGGTTGCATGTTGTTGATGTTATTATTTTCATTTACGACAGATAACAAACCGGTGACAGCGCTAGAATCGCTTTTATTAACTGTCACTGCGGCTGTAGTGTACGCGGCAGCGCTTTCAGCGCTAGCGGCGCCGGAGTTAGTAGCGGTTGGATTTGAATCAGAAAGAGATAGCAAATTCACAGATGCCGGTTGTGCGTTTTGATTTTGAGTATTGCGCATTTGATAAAAGTTTTCGAAATGAAGTAAAGAATGATGTTTCTTATTGCACTTTATGCATGTCTTAGTAGATTTACAATCTCGCGTTTCATGAAATCCTAAACAATTTTTACAATAAGAATTTTTAGTAACGATTGCGTATCGCTTATTGACATCGAGTTCACGAAATTTGTCACAGAAATATAGCGGATGCTTGTCTTTACTACAAACCGAACAAATATGTGCGTTTGTTTGCGCAAGCAAATTTGCAGATGTTTGCGGGATTTGCGGCGGGTTTAGAATTTGCGGGTGCGGCGTATGCGGGAGCGGAGTTTGAGAGATATTATTCATCACGTATGATTGAAGCGGTTTATTTTTATGATAGTTATAGTAAGCGGAGTTTTGCGGATAACTTTTTTGCGTTTTAGCGGGTGCGGTTATAGTAGTCAAGCTATTTAATTGCGTGCGAGAAAGTACTTTACTTTGATCTTTTACAAATTGTACGAGCGAAGCGAATGTAGGTATTTTTTCTGAGCGGCAGCTTTGTTCGAATAATTGAACTGTGTCTTTATCCAGTTTGTTGAGCGCAATATGCGTAATTAAAAAATCGGCTAAATCGGTTATTTTTAGCGCTTTTAGAGCAGCTACAGATGCGCAATATTGTTCGACAAAAGTGTCTAGGTTATGTGAAGAGGCTGTCGAGACAGGCTTGAACTTGAACATCTTATCTAAGTACTGAGTACCTAGAGTACGTTCGTCTTGATATTTGTCAACTAGGAGGTTCCAGATGATTTGGTAATTAGAGGCGACGGGTAGGATTCCCGCCGTGATCGAGGAAACTGACCCTGATAATTTTGATACCAAATATTGAACGCGTTCGGCGTCCGTGAGATGTTCGTTGTCGTGAATCATCTCCTTGAAATTTTGGTAAAACAGCGGCCATTGCGCTGGATCACCGTTGAAAGGAATCAACTCTAATACTGGCAGTTTATGTTTAGGTTTGCTAATAGGAAATGAGATTTCTTTTTTAACAACTTTGAGCGATTCTACTGTAGATTTTACGTGACAATAAAGTTCGTCGAAGGCCTCGATGGCCTTAAACGAAACCTGGTAATCAGGGTTAGCGGTCAAACTTTCAATATTAATTTCCTGAACTACATTTGTGTATTCTGATCTCAAGTTATCAAGAGTTGTTGTTCTAATTAGAAAACTTTTTTGTTCTTCTATAGTTTTAACATTGCGACTTAAATCGTAAGCGTTTTGTATTAGCGCGAATAAACTTTGGCGTTTTGCTTCTAATACTTTTATATTATTCATGATTGAATTATGAGAGGGAGCATGGAGTTAACTATGGCGGGACCTCGTGTTTAATTAATATCACAAGGGGTCAAAATGGCGGCTTGAAAAGTTTGCAAAAATTGATATTTTAAAGTAAAATGAGCGAAAACTTGGAAATATACATAAATTTGAGAGTGGAATGTAACAGATATCACGGGGTGAAGGACCAACAAAGAGGATGGAGTAAAAATAAAAGGAAAAAGGTAGGATTAGGCAGGTACCTCGTGTTTCCTGATGTATTTGCGTTGCACTGGTTCCGTATTTTCATGTAATTTTCACTGCACTGCACTTGTATGTCCACATATACAGTCTTTTTGGTATTTTGAGTCGTTTGCGGTTGAGGATATATTTTTACAAAGATGAGAGTCGTGGGAGACAAAGTTGCGCGGGCGCGAAGCGGTGAGAAAAAGGGCGTTTTCAAACTTGTCTATGGGCGTGAGTTATCCTTCGCAGTGTTGCCAGGGTGCGTTCAGAGTTGTTGAAGTAGGAGTGGTTACAAGAAATGTTTTTTTTTATAAGGGAGGGATAGGAAAGGAAAATAAATATAATAATAAATATTTAATTATTTAAATCGGCCAAACCAATAATATAAGTAATATTGTATTGGATTTGATTTGCGATATACAAAAATTAACGCACTTCATGATCAATTAACTGTAAAAAACCGTCTTGTACTTTCTACAGCACTATCATTACTAATAATTCATTATCATTTAGTTAACTCCCCTTTATAATCCTCTCCTTAATGCAACCGCACCCCCTAAGGTCACCCCCCTCCCTTATTCCATAAACCCTGAATAACCAAGCGCCATATTAAAACAAATCACACGACATCAAACAAACTTAATACGAGAACGGCCGCCATTAGACATAAAGAGGGGGGAAATGGGGGTCGTGCAAATAAAATAAAATATTTAATGTTCTTTTGTCACAGGTAAACAAACTGGCTGCCATTTGCGACTGCGGTTGTAAGGCGGCGGTTAAAGGGTATTTAAAAACGACGCGATTATTATAATGTAAAATGTGTAGGATTTGAGATTAAGGGCCTGTTTCACAATCGACCAGTAAATTTATCTGCCATTTAAATTGTTTGCTTGTCTATTTTCAAGTGTCAGAACGAGAAAAGGTTGTCGATTGTGAAACAGGCGGTAAGATTTGTGTAATGGTAACCTATCCATAGTTTTAGAATAATTAGATTTGTATAGGGTTTCAAGAGTATAATTTATTTCTAAAATTAATAAGTCATAAAAGGAGGGTGGGCTAATTGGGCTATATAACCAATGAGGACAAGCGATATGGAATTCTAAGTTGTAAAACTATTACTATGGCAGGTAGTTCGAAATATTTATGTGAAAAAGTTATCGCCATGCAAAGACAGCGGTGTTTCAAAGTACATAATTATGCGAACGTCGTCTATGTAGGCGTCCCGATGTGCCAGTTTTTTTAAATATTTCTCACAGTTATTTGAGGTTTCCCGCTACACAAAATCGTTGTAGATACAAAAAGGATGTCCGATGATATAGTGCTTATTGTTATTGATTTCTAGGCCAGTCTTCATTTCGGCCCATTCTCCTTTAGGTACACTACAATGTCGTCCCTTCTGTTGATAACTCAAATAAAGATTTATTGAGTGAAAATGTATTGGTGACTTTAAGTTACGATCTGTTTAGTTATGTGTAGCACGAAATATCTATAGGTACTCGTGTAGGAAGAGATGTTAATAGAGAGATATCTCTCCAGGCGGGTGATATGCCTGGCAACTGAGGCTCTACTTTGAAATCCGTAATTCGAACTTCGTCTACTGCTATCCCTTTTGCTCTCGACGCGTCACTAATTCGCAAGAAAGTGACGGGGCGATACGAAGTTCGAATAACTGATTTCAAAGTAGAGCCCCTGAAGTCCATTGGGATGAAGTTGGAAGTTGAATATCAACTGACTGGGGACACTTCGTTAGCGCGATGCAGCGCACTGTCAGATTTAGTCGCGTTGTTTGACGCTAGCGGCGCTATCTAGCTAGTTGTTACAAGTTGTCGCTAGATGTCGTTAGGTCGCCACAATCGTATGGCGGGAAACTAAAGCCTGGATTTCACAGCGGTGTACGCAACGCATACAAAGATTTAAATCCGTATTATAATGTGTATTTGATACTCCAGACCTACAACGGCATATGCGCAAAATGACGTCAGTGACGCACGCCTAGAACAATTGATTAATTGATATAATGTGTAGCGTGTGCTTGCGCCGCACCGCAGTGAAATTCCGGCGTAATTTTCCACGAGTTAAATCGTATATATATATATATATATATATATACCAATTATTATTTTTCATGTATCATGTTTATCTTAGAAGCGGGTTGAAAGTGATGCATGACAACTATAGGGAAGAAAAGTAATTTAAAAAAAGGTATAAGTCAATGGACCTGCGCCGTAGCAGAAACCTATACAGCCTCTCTGTAGTAAGATTATAAACAAAAACCTGTACTGTATCTGTACTGAGACATGCTAAAACCTTATAACGCCACATTTTGTTAAAACTATACCGATTCTGCCATTTATAAGTTTTATTATCAAGTTTCCTCATAGTCGACATTAAAAGTAGAGTGTATAACTCGGATGAAAGTAACAATTTATTTCACACTCGAAATATCTTGTGTGAAATAGCTGCCTTTCAGCCCTTGGTTAACAATCTACAATTGTATAACTTCACTCGATAACGCCAATAAAAAAATAGAAGAAATCAATTAATGTTACTACTATCTTTGGTTATAGAATAACAAACCAACAAAAGACAGTATAAAAGTAGGACCGAGCTAATCCCAGACGATGTACAAACAAATGGCAGCCTCTTCCAAGTTTTAAAGCCAGCGCAGTATTCCGCTGGAGCCAAATAACATTGATAATAACTGTTATGATCTCTAGTTCAATTGGGGTCATGGGGTAATGAGTTCGAAAGGTCTACGCAGCATGATTTTCTTCCACTCTCGTTGCTATCAGCCATCTCATTATTCACTCTTTTTTCTTTTATTATTGCTCGACTTCGTGACTACGTCGTAGTAAAAAGGCGGGATATAATTTTAAAAGTCTATATATGTTAGTTAGTATGTTTACAAATCTGTTTACTTGTAGCTTTTAGTCTTTTCATTACATTTTGATAATTGAAGTGTCGTCTGGTACATCTTAGTGTTCCGCGTGTCATGTCATTAATAATTGCATCATGGTGGAATTCACAGGCAAAATATGCAAAGCGATTTTTTTTTGTGTCGAGTTTGATATCATTAAAGTTTTGTAATGCATTGATATCGGAACAATATGATTTAAAAACAAAAAAGTACCATTAATTTGTAAAATTGGTAGTATAATTTTTTTATATTATTGATATCTTTTCTCCTTTGTCGTTTAGGCTTTAAGTTTAAACCTTGTTACTATGGAATCGAATTCCTTTTCACAATATTGCGATAATCACGACCACCAATTCCTTTTCATTTCCTCTAGAACTAGCGCCACTACCACAATTTTTAAGTTTCCGTTCACATACGTTTGTTACCTTGTCCATTATCGATGCCCCATACATTCATCTCAACAGCATTCTCCTTTGTTCAACCCTTGTTTATTTTCACCTTTTATATATTATTTTATTTGTTTGTAGGTTAAGAGGGGTGCCCCTTTTTTGTCGCGAGTTTGAATTCGCAAATGGGAATTCTAAATTTAAAATAGACACCCTGTAATTATACTAAACTCAGAACATCCAATCTCGAACATTTCCATACCATTACCCAAAAACAGGGTCAGCAACGATCAAATAAACGTTACTTATCCGCCCTTTCATTACGAAAATCAGTAAGAAAACGCGGCGTATAAACCGTTTATATAATTACGCCCTTACCGCCCTAAGGACGGTCCCGCAGCATTCTCGAACTCGTTTAAGTACCCCAAACTTCTCGGGTTTACAATTACACTCTGTTTTTGTTTGGAAATTGTTTTAAATAACCGTATTTACCAGCCGGAGATTTCAGCCTGAGCACACCGCAGACGGGGGTGCATTTATTTGTGATCACGCCGTCGCTAATGGAGAATGGACATTTTGTACATTTACAGATGAATTATGATAATTGTGCGTGTTTTCTAGACTTATATTATGGGTATAATCTTCTGAGTAAAATGTAAAACCATATTGCTTTTGTAATTTTATTTTATTATGAACGTTATGGTACCTCTTATAATACTTAGTTGACAGTAATGGCAAAGTTAAAAACAATGCGATAACATGTTAAAAGCAACATGGTTTTGCGTAGTAGAATAACTTCAAAGTAGCTGATAGTAATCGATTGCCATAACAATGCGCGGTAATATTTGGCATGCCTTTCATTTCAATTACATTAAATAAATTCTGCGATTTAAACTCAGTTCAGAGAGGCAGCTCGATTGTATTATCAATACAAACATCAGTTATATTTATAGCAGAGTAAATTATTAAGCTTCATAAATTTCAACCATTTTGAAATCAAAAGGGCGCACCATTTAAAAACTAAAGCACATTGAACTTAAATCATGAAAGAGTAAGGTAGGAGTAGGAAGTTGGGATAGGTACGATAGGGTATAAATAGTATTTTTGTTGATTTAAAGCCTTTAACAAATTGAGTGACATTAAAACATCAATCATTATGATGCTGTCTGTACAGAGGTTTTTATGAAGCAGAATATTGCGTGAATTTTTGATTTTAGGAGCATATTTGTAACAGTGTAAAATCTCAACACATTAAATAGTTTGTTTTCCGTACCTCAGATCGAGAAAAGGAACCCTTATAGGATCACTTCATTGTCCGTCTGTCTGTCGGTCTGTTATCTGTCCGAGTCATGTTTGATTTCGTTTCACTATCTAGTACTCATAAATAGCATACTATAGGTATTTCGGTTTTAGACTGGATCACCTAATATCCAAATATTATTTCGTATTAGGATTTAATCCCTTCATTCTAAACATTTTCATATCCCAGCAGTATAAGCCCGCAAGAGCCGATAGGGCTTTTAAAAGGCAAATCTGGCATTAAGCTCTTAAAGTGTTAGCATTAAAGCTTATGGCGCCTGGTTTAACGTATCGTAAGTGGTCACCGGTAAATATATAAATCTAGAAAACTCTTACTCTAAACCGTTTTAAGGACAGAAGTGTTTATATTCTTTGTAGATTAGATTATTGAAATAAACATACCTACATTTGATCGGTTTTAAATCGATGCATTACTTTTAATACAGAAGAGCTTATTTGCAGTATTCGCTGACGCGTTAAAAAAGACGACGTATCCTGAAAAAAAAAGGATGCCCAATAATATGGGGCATTTAAAGGTACCATTAAGAAATTGAAATGTTAAGCAGTTTGACATAAAACGTAAATTGGCCGTATTATACATTTCGGACGTGACACGACTAATGACACGTGGAAAATATACGTATGACGTCAAACACATTTAAATTCCTCGATTCCTCGATAGGTAGTAGGGGTTGGTGAGTGTAGAACGTTTAAGATTGTTCGATACGTAGTGTCGAGTCGAGTGTACCCTCTTAGGAGTAAATAACATGGGGCACGAACAATAATCGTGTTAACTTTACTGTAAGCAATGCAGCATACACCGCTTTAGAAAAATGACATACATTCACGTCTTCATCCCAGAGTGGGGTAGGCAAAAAAACATTTTTTTTTAATGTATATTATAGCTATATTATATTATAAATATAAATACGTTGATTGCATTGTTTATAATTGCTAGAACAACAACCTTATAAAGGACAACTATCGGAGTTTTTTCTTTACTTGCTTTGTGAAACTTTGCTTCTTGCCAACTTTCATACTTTTAGATCAACATGAAGTACTTTTTAAGTTTTGGCAGAATTTTTTAATTGCTTTGACCTAGAAGCTTGATTTTTAGGGTTCCGTACCTCAAAAGGAAAAAACGGAACCCTTATAGGATCACTTTGTTGTCCGTCTGTCCGTCTGTCTGTATGTCAAGACCCTTTATCTCGGGAACGCGTGAAGGTATCGAGTTGAAATTAAAACAAATTGAAATTGAAATTAAAATATACTCCGGTCTAAAGTCCCTTGAAGCTGTGAAAACATAAAACTTCTACATTTACGTAAAAAAAAGATACGGAATTTATGGTGCCAAAAACTATTTCGACACTCTCGAGGGAATAAAAATGTATAGGGTATTTCCCACTGACCTAAAACTATGAAATTTGGCAAGTTGAACCGTCTATTAGTACAAGTATAGAAAATATTCTGAAATCTATACATTTTTAATTAAATCACAAAAAAACAAGGGTCTTTATGCAAGGAACGGAGGCGGTGCAAATTTTGAATCGAGTTAACCGTGTCATGTGCGGAACCCTCGGTGGGCGAGTCCGACTCGCCTTGTCCGGTTTTTTTACAACGTTAAGAGTTAATATTCACTGAGATTGACTTGATACCTCAACACATTCCTGAGAAAAAGCTACAAATTCCTATAAATAAGAAAAAATACATACATGTTTAATTAAATATATAAATGATGTCCCAGCATTAAGCTCCTAACGTGTACTTAAGCATGAAAGGCTTATTCCGTCCCTTACCTTCCGCGTATCGCAAATGGTAACGGCATAAATCTAATACAGCCTGAAAAACCCTTGCCGGGATACGCTTACTGATTTGCTCTTGTTGGATCTCGTGAGCACCTACCTTTGTATCTGGAAAACGTTTTAAAAACGCGAGTTTTGCATGATAGAGATTTTGTTGAAGAAAAATATAAGATGTAATAAACAGAGCGTAGATTGTAGAATGATTTAAAGATAAAGATAAAGATGATTTATATGTTTGCGAATGATCTCTTAGTCTCGGAATGATATAATTTGAAGTTAAACGGAATTTAATCGTGTAAAGTAATCATTATAAATCATTAGGAACAGTATATCTAAATATCTACTTATGTCAAATTTATATTATATTTTAAATACGCCGACATTAAAAAGCCAAGTCTCTGAGCTAACAACGTTTTAATAAATCGCTCGATTACGACCTTCAAAATCGAAAAAAAAAATGCTTTATTGAAAGTTCACCAAAATTCACCGTCATTTAAAACGAAAGTTGGTAAGGTAGTTTGGCGCAGAGTTCAATCATGACATTTCAGAATCAGAAAAATATTTACTGCCATAATACAGTAGTTTCACATATTATATTTCTTTAAATACACATTCTAAAATAAAAACTAAAACAAGTCTCAAACTCTCAACAACAGTAAACAATATAATTGCAAAAGGCTCAAAACTCGGCATATGCTGTGAGACTGCGGTCTACACAGCGCTCATTTTGTAATTCGATGTCATTTTTTCCTATGTATAGGTAATATCTCGAAAAATTCTAAAAGTCAAGTAAATTCAAAGACTACGATAAATATATACATAATCATATTGAAGAAAAATAAGATTAGATGATTCACAAGTCACAAAGTGGAACCCAACTCAACCAACCCCCTGCATTCGTGAGGGGCCAGCATTAGTCGAATACAATAAATATAACCAATCTCAGGCGCGCATATCGAAATTTCGAGTGGATTCGTCGATTTCATTGGCTTGGTTAAGGCGTCACACGGAGTGGGAAGTTTCGAGAAACTCAAATGGAATATCTACGGGTATGTGAAATGCCAAGAAACAAATGACGTACAAGAGTCAAATGAAGGCTCGGAAAATGAGATGGTTGTTTTCTATTCTAAGAATAAAAGTATCATAACTATTTATATTGATACTAGCTTTTGGCCTCAACTCCATCCGCGTCGATGTGTTTTATTACTATTCCCTCGGAAATTGTAAAATTTTCCGGGATAAAAAGTAGCCTACTTGCTACTCCAGAGGCTCTACTTTGAAATCCGTAATTCGAACTTCGTCTATTGCTATCCATTTTGCTCTCGACGCATCACTAATTCGCAAGAAAGTGACGGGGCGATCCGAAGTTTGAATTACTGATTTCAAAGTAGAGCCCCAGACTGTAATCTATCTCTTTATCTTTCTTTTAGATCCGTGCAGCCATTAAAAGACAATCTTACACAAATAGATCTAGTCTCAAACTAAGGTTTAAGCTTCGGTACTACAATTTTCACAACGTTGTCAGAAAGGGAAATTGACCATGAACCCTACGCCACCCTGGGATAGCTGGTCTCCCTCTCGAAAGTACATAAGGTGGCCTGATTCAAGGGTTACGGTGTCCTATCTTCGGACTTCGGATAACCCAAGTATGTGCCACCTTATCCTTTCGAGTTCTTCCTCGAGTTGTGCCAGGTGTTCATCGAGCCAAAATGTATGTGATCGCATAACTTTCGAAAGACTGGACCGATTTGGCTAATTTCTTTTTTGTGTTGTTCGTCATTGTCAGAACAAGGTTTGTATGCCAGAAAATAATTGAAAAAATCTACCGGGAAAGTCAGAAGTTTGCAGCGGGGCGAAGCCGCTGGCGGGCCGCTAGTATATGTATAAATAGAGAAGATACATACGTATAAAAATACTACATTCAAGAATCAAGCACACAAATATTTGCTCTGATTGGGATTCGAACGTGGTACCACTTGCTTCGTAAGCAAGGCACTATCGTTCCCATTCGGTCACATTTCGAAACTATGTAATTTCTTAAAGTGCAAAACATAAAACTTAAAAAAAAACGCCTTTATCGCACGGTTAAAATTGTTAAATATAAACTCGTGCACTTTTGGCATTTCGGAATCCTACATTTGTTAAATCATGTCAAAACCCAGAAGATATTGCTTTTCGCCTTAAGTCGGAATCCGTAGAGCTGTCAGCAATGACGTCGGAACGATTGCGCATTATTTAATTTCATGTATTTTCATTTCAATACATTTCATCCTTTCCTTAAGCTTTGTGAGCACATTAATTCATAGGAAAACAACAAATAACAATAATTTAGGAGTGTTGTAGGGTGGTATTGAAACCGACGCATGAGTAAGAAGAGACTTAAATATGAGTGTGGAGGAAGCGAGGGAAGTTTGTCTGGATCGTAGCAAGTGGAAGGAAGTGGTCTCTGCCTCCACGGGAAAGAGGCGTGATTGTATGTATGTATGTATGTATACATATATGTATGTATGTATTTGTAAACGTATGTATGCATGTATGTATATAGGACCTTTTTCTATCAAGGCATGTATTGAAATTTTGTTAGCTCAGTGACGATTGGCTTTTTAATCTCGTCCTCGGAAGCTGACTTCAACTATATTTTTATACTTGAAAACTCTATGTACTAATATTATAAATGCCAAAGTTTGTATGTTTGTTTGTTACCTACTATAAGTTATAACTATTATTTGACGAGGCGTTTAGCGTAGTAGGAGTGACCCTGCCTACGACGGTAGTGGTCCCAGGTTCTATTCCCGGTATATTTAATGACTTTGATTTTGCCTCAAAAACAATCAAAAGCCCTATGCCTGAGCCTTTTTGCCAAAATTATTAAAGTTATTGTTTCATACTAGCCTCTCTTGTTTAAAATGTTTTTGCCCGCATTCTCTCTACGTAACAACAAAAATATGCGTTAAATTACACCCGCATGAATTGCGAAAAAAGTTTGCGTGCGCTGAACGGTTTTGATGGCTAAAATAAAAATAAAACTCAGTGGGACGACAGAATTTTTTCTGAAAAATCATTACGAAAGTGTTTTTTTTTATTGACAGAGAAGGCACACGAGCACACAGGCCACCCAATGGTAAGTGAGATTTAAGGTCCATCTTGAAACTGCAAATGCCAACATGTCGTTAATAATATGGTTTTACCGATTAGAATAGAGCCATGTTAATTTGCTGCATAAATACAATAGCTGTATTCTCTTAATCGGCTGAAGACACGAATCGTCTGCCAATTCTAGCGTGTGCAAAGACGAGTACAAAGACATTGTACCACCTCATTTATTTAATTAAGTTACTCGTTCAAACTCATTAACTTCCGACGTACAGTCACAACACGGGAATGTTAAACAACTTGCCTACTCTTCGTAATTTAGCCGAGTAATACATACTGGATACACGAGTATAACCGACTAAACCAGATTTCCATTACACGGTCAAAATACGAACAGTGGCAAGTGGCTCAACAAGCCCGTGTTGTGACTGTACCTCGAACGTACCTAGAGGGGAGACCTGCGTATTGCTGTGTATTATTTTTTATGTATTTAAGAACGAAAGAAAGAAAGAATGTGTGCTTTATTGTGCAAACAAAATGAATACAAATTATAAAATAGATAAAAATATGGCAGGGATGTACAAAGGCGAACTTATGCCTTTAAAAGATCTCAAAGGCGAACTAATGAGGTGGGAATTAATTATACTTGAAATGAGGAAAGTATCTTTTGAATATTTGAGTCATTACTCATTCATTAAGCAAATAATGATTATAGTAAGTGAAAGCAATATATGCTGTCTAGCAAAATAAGTCCATGGGTCCACAGAAAACCACCGTCGTACTTCCTATAGTTGGTACAATACAATACAATACAAATACTCTTTATTAAACACCAAAAAACAAAACATGGAACAGTACAAGTGGTGGTGGTACGAGTGGTAACTACGACAATAGCTGAGTGGATACCATTTTCGCAGCACTACTTGTAAAAATATGTAAAAATTAGGCGAAATAAATGTTTTCTACTCTATTCATAAAGCTGTTTTTTTTTTATTTATTCAATCTGTAATAATAATAACTATTTCATAGAAATAATCCTCCGATTAAACGAGCACCCCTACTTACATAGCTAAAATGTATATTAAGGCCTACCTGATTTTCATGGGATAGGGCTAAGAACCCTAACGATTAAAGTAGCTTAAAAAAATGCTCCAGACGTTTAGGAGCCATGAACTTATAACACCTCTCTTTCTTTGTCAGGAGTTAAAAAAGAGACAAAATTTATAAGCCAGAATAACAAGTGCTAATGTGCGTCAGGGTGCGGCTCCACTGAGGCGGAGACGAGCGGAGCGGAGCGGAGCTGTGCCAATATTAACCAATAGAAGGCGCATGCGGTCACGTCGTCGTCGTTTAGATTATATTGGTTAATATTGGCACAGCTCCGCTCCACTCCGCTTACAGGCGTCAACGTAGTTAGTAAAATTGAGTTAGTTAATTAAATTAGTTCGTTAAAACCCACTTTTAGGGTTATAGAATAACACTTCAGGATAGGCAGTAAAGTTTGAACTAGTCTGGGATATAACGTATGTAAATTAAGTCTACGAGTAAGCGTTCCAATCGAGGAACTAACTAAATAGGCTCGTTAGGAGCTCAAAGGGGTAAAATGAGGTGGGAATTACACTTGCAATGAGGAAAGTATCTTTTGAATATTTGAATTTTTTGAAATATTTGGAATGGAAATAAGGAGAGTGAAGTCATTTTTGTGAAAGCCTTAATTTTAAAGCAAAAAAAAACTCTTGTAAAGGCTCATTGTGACATTCTGTTGAAATTTCGTCAAGAATTTAAGATTGATATTTGCGACAGATATTATCAGCTATATTAAAGAAACTCGGCACCGCTCCAATAGATTTTTTTTAATAACGATGTATGGGAAATAGGAATATGTTTTCCAGCGTAAATTTTGTTGAAACGGACAGTTTTTTTTTAAATTTATTTAAGTATGTAATGATTTATCGATCACGGTAGCGTTGAATCACCAAATATAACGGTCAAAGGTTATTTTAACAATCGTAATTGGTAAGTGGGAATTCACCCACATTAGGTAAATAAGCACTAAAATTTCCGATCCTTGCTCAATATAAATTAATAGGTCTAAGGGATTGGCGTAGTTTCCTCGCTATACATTATTTTTAGTTATATACAAAGTTCACTTTTAGTTTAGTTTTATAAAGTTAAGTTAAAAGAAAATAAATTAAAGCAAAAATCTACCAGGCCCTCCGCAAGAGACCACTGCTGAGAAGAAACGCTGCAAGAAACTCAACAGTCGGTCGTTTTTTTAAATAAGTATTTCTTATGATATTATACAATTACAACACTTAACCTAGAATTATATGAAGCAATGAATTTAACTTAAAAAAAAAAAACATGCGTAATAGAGCAGGAAAACGTGTCAATTTTCACAAGAGCTAATAAATAGTAATAATAGAAAAAAAAGTTAGTAAGTTAAGGTTTATTGAAAAATGACCATAATAATATGGAATTAAAAAATAGTTATTTATGTAACTGGTACATAATGAGGCCTCTTAAGGTACGAGAGCCGAGGTTAGAGCGCGAGCTTGCGAGCGCTCTAATTATAGGCACGAGTACCTTAAGAGCTAATTATGAACCGTTGCATACATAACTTTTTCTACAAGCTTAAAATGATAATGATAAAAATAAACAATCGCTAACTTTTCTCGTATACTTTACTCGATTTTTCTGCTAACAAATTACTTGTCATCAAAGACATTTTCACTATTCCGATGCGCGATAATAGTTTGTGAATTTTACTGATAAATGTAAACAAATTTCATGCGAATTTTAATAGATACTAAAAACGTTCTATCAAATTATCATAAACAAGTTGGAATGCCAAACGATACGCCATTTTGTTGATATCCATATTGAACGTAACCATGGTAACCAAATAACAAATCGCTGGATATTAACCATCTATTTTTAGTAATTGAATAAAAATGTTATTTTAAACACATATTTAGTCTCATAATTAATTTTATTTTTAATATACGTAATTTTAATTGGTGTTAAAATGTTTTTAACGGTTTATATACAAATTATTAGGATGTCAAGTGTTAACTAAACGCCAAGACTGATATCCGGAATGACCGTTACCATGGTAATAACAATGCTATAATAAATTATAGCACTGTTATTACCATGGCAACGCTAATTATAGAATTGTTTTTACTCTTCGGTTACGCTATAGGTGGTATTCTGACACCATTAACGATATCAATATTAGCGGTTTATAGTACGCGAGTAGAAAAAAGCTTTTAAAACAAAAGCCTGTTGCCCGCATCATCGGTGATTTATTCAATTTATCACGATGAGATGCTGAAATGTCTATACCTATAACACCGTTGTAAATATTTTGGAATAATGCAAACACAATGTAAGGAGGCTTGCACACAGTCGACTGAAAAAATAAGAACTACTAAACAGTTTTTTTTACTAATAATTACGTTTTCAATATTTTTTTAAGATCCTTACCTTAATTATGAATGCTAAGTGTGTCTATTTGTTGTTTCTCTTTACGGTTTTAGGTTGCAAACGAAAGATGAATGTAAAATTTAAAAAAAAATTGCTCGAAGCCATACATAGAACAATTTTATTACGCAAAATCTAATAATTCTTGAGAAAATTTAGATTATCCACTTGCAGGCGGACGAAATCGCTGACGAAAGTTAGCGAAATAGTGAACGATAACTATGCATTAAAAAACATTTTGAAAAGTTTATCATAGTAACTTTCTTATTAAGTTCTACGTTTACATTTTCACGCTATCGCTACGACCGAATCGTAGCAGAGAGCTACGCTCAACGCTACGACTGGCGTAGCGGAAGTTCAGATTATTTTTTGAACTTTTTTTTTTGCTCTCCTTGTGTTTTTATGCAAAGCTTGGGTGAACAGGCATCTTTTGGGTGAGCTTGCTTCATCGTCGACAAAATCTTCGTCCTGCAAGGGCAAGAGTTAGTGAAGAGCAAACCCATTATCAATACAAAAAAAATGCAATGAGTGTTTTCAATAGGGTATTTGCCTGATATTAAATTTCATATATAAAGTTTAATATTATATACGTAGTATTTTAAAATAATTCAAAATCAAACTTGAAATTGGTAATAGAATAAAAAAGTAAAAGCCTTTTAAAGTTTTTTGTCTATTTCTTTCTCACAAAACGATGTTTTGCGTGTAATTCATATAGCGCTTGAGTAATATGACGTCAAATTACTGTATTTTCTTCTCTATCTAAAAGCAAATTTTAAACATTTATTATCTTTTGTATGTTTAAAGATATTAAAAAACTATTTATACTAGGCTATTCGGAAGGTAAAAAAGCTTCAATTTAAATACTAATAAAAATATTAGCAGATACCCTATTTATGTATTGTAATAAAAATAATATTGCCCATTAGTTTCTTTATGTTTTTGGGATCATTAGATCAATTTTATTGTTAAGGTTCAGACTAGTTTGAGTCCACATAATATCTTATTTTGAAAACTTATAATTCTTTCTGTTTAAAAAAATGTTATAAACCGTTTTTACTATGAGTTGATAAAAAAATAATGTTTTAACTTTTACTCATATTCGCACTCCTAGGATCAAAACAGTAGTATAGCTCATGCAATTCACGATGGCGAGTGGGCTTTATTAGTGGTTGAACGTGTACATGCACATTGCGGTAGTGTGCGTGTCTGACGGAGCGATCAGTCGCGAGCGCGCCGTCGCTCGAGTTACTTGTGAATATTGTTTCCACGACGCTTACTGCCACGGACTACCGTCAGCATGTCCAATATCCGGAAAAAACGCAAAGTTATTATAGCGAGGTATAACGGATTTTTATTTTGAAGTATCCTAAAATAAAAATAGTAAATTTATTTAGAACTGTGGGCCTATCCGTGTTTATCGCTTGACAAAACGGTAATAAAACATTCGACACTTTCTGACAAGTACATACATATAAGTGTGAGAGTGACGGATGTTTGATCCACGTTTAGTCACCCAAGAAACACGGCAATAATAAGCCCTCTAAAATAAAGACAAACCTACAGATAGGTTTTAATTTTAAGTAACATAAAATTGTACGTAATTTTAAGACAGAAAATACGTAGACATTTGAAATGTCATCTTCGCGACAAGATAGAGTTAGGTACATCAATTTCGTAGAAGATGCAACCAAGAAGGTCGCTAGTGTCGCTACTACATGTAGTATGACTAAGTAGTTCGCATATCACATCAAGAACATAAATAAGTAGTTTGTTGTTTTATAATATTTAAGGTCAAGCGGGGCTATTCCGACAAAGGGGTAGACCCGTCACTTAATTTTGTTAAGGGAATTCAATTCAACGTTATAAAGTAAACTCAGTCAAACAAAACAAAAAAAGAATTTTTGAAATCGGACCATAATTGATGGAGAAATCAAATCGGTCAAACTGAGAACCTCCTTTTTTGAAGTCGGTTTAAAATACTTAATTGCATTATTTCTTATCATTATTTGCTAGAGGGTTTGCGACAGTATAATAAGTATAATGTGTCCAATACTTCTCTTTATTTTTTATGCTTACCATACCCGCTCTCGCTGTCACGCACACTTTGACACGTATACAGATATGTGTTTACCACAAGTAAAGCCCACTCGCCATCATAAATTGCATGAGCTATAACTCGAAATACAACTGTATTTTAAAATCAACTTTAATAAAACTTCTATAAAATTCAATCAAAACTAGCAAGGATTTTCAGTTGATAGTTTTCATCTATTAATGTGAATATTATCTTTAATTATTTTATATAATTAAAGTACGTCAGTGAGCACCGCCCCTAACGTATACCGAGAAGCTCAAAAACGTCTGCTCTTATTTCAACGCATTTTACTCAAATTCCTTTATGGAAGACCATTATATAAATAGGGTAAAATACGCGCCGCCGCTCTGCTGCAAATATTTTAAATTTACCGAGGAAACAATGTTGCATTACAGTCTCGGTATTGCAGAAGTTACGTAAGTGCTCCAAGCATTTATGCTTTATTACGTGTAGTAAGGTAGGTAAATGAGTAGTAAAATTACAAGGTGAAATATTGATGATTTTTTTCACAGTTTCAATAAAAGCTGATTCATGTAACAAACAGTTGAGAAAAATCACCATAATAAAAAAAAAAACATTATTTTTTTTGACCATAATATCCAAGATAAGCCAACAAAGATTTGTTCCTATCTCTTTTCTAGCAAAACAGAATTTAAAATGGAGTTAGCTGATAAATGGCCAACCTGTTACCCCGACCTGACCTGTATGACGTCATTGTGCATATCGGATCTCTCTGTCTAATCGCTGTCTAATTTCTTGACCGATCTTAATTTTGATTTCATTTTTGGTGATTTATTTTACGGTGTTTTTTTAAATTTGGTTGAGATCCTCCTATTGAGATCTGTGACCCATAGACATCATGAATTCTCAAACACTAGAGCTCCATTGCTAGTTATTTATAAACGTTCCCTCCATCAATTTAACAGAAGTTAGAACTTGACATGTCACGTGGGGCACGTTATATTTATCCGTGACAGTTTCTAGGCCCTCATCAAACATTCACTTGAGTGCTGAATATTCGAGAAGGTATTTGCGACCTTTAGCGATGAAATAAGGTAAGAAAACATTTATCTAACGCACGTTTTTAACCTCCGACGCAAAAAGAGTGTGTGTGTTTTTGTATGTGTATCTGTCTGTGGCAACGTAGCTCCTAAACGGATATACGCTATGTCGTTATGTCGCTAATTAGGTTCCTAGATGATAATTATTGTCTAATTTTAAACTTCGGTTTTGGATCACATCAACGAAAGACGTATTTATTTTATATCAATTCAACCAATCATACAAAATCATTAATAAAATATACATACATACATACTTTCACGCCTGTAATCCCAGAGTGGGGTAGGCAGAGCTACAGAATTACCAACAACTTTAAAAACTTGTTGATAATTCAGTAACCACATTTTGCACAAATAGGCCAAGATGTTTACCATCGTATTAGTGACAGGTTGCAAGCCCATCGCCTAACAGAATTACAAGCCTATATTCCCTTAGTCGCCTCTTACGACATCCACGGGAAGACATGGAGTGGCACTATTCTAACCCGGCAACAACACGGGGGCCTTAATAAAACATATTTTTCATTATTTACAGGAATCATTCAAATACAGTGGGATCCAATTTGCCTCGAGTAAATAAAACAAGCCGATGAGTAAATAATGCTTTGTTACAAATTACCTGCTTCGGGAGCATTCAAACAGGCCGAACCATTTAAACCGACCCAAATATTGGTGTTTAAAAAAAACCACTGAAGTATCAAACACGACCGTAACACGGAGGAATAAAATGCAAATTGCTTCGTTGAAACATTGAGTGTGCGTCCAACTTGTTTAATTTAAGCCCACCTTTGTGCCGGAAAAATAAAATAAAAAAAAGTTTTTGTCTACATTTTCGTATTACGGCAGCGATGGGGTGATGTCAAAGGGAACAGAAGAATTCCTTGTTTTTCCAAACGGCATTCCATTTTTGAACCGAATGGACATATTGAAATTGGTTTTGGGAATATTCTCTGTGTATATAGGGTTACCATCCGTCCGGATTAGTCCGGACTTTTAGACTCATTTTTAGGCTCTTTAATTTGTCCGTTTTTTTTAATTAGATGGCATATGAGTAATAAAATTACGTGTTAAGTAATATCAAATGTCTTGCAATTAAAAATTGCATATTTTTTTAGTCTTGACTAAAAAGTCCGGACTTTTATCGAAATTTCAAATTCCTAAATGGTACCTACTTAACCCTATCTGTATAAGATTTTGCCTGGTTTATTATTTAGGGAATTTTACTTGTTGTATCGAAAATCCTCCTTACACAGATGATCGCTATGTTTCAATTTGAATATGTTCAATCAAGTAAATAGATAGAAACCTCCTAAATATTTTTTTCAAAGCTAATAACTCTTAAACGCACCAACCGATTTTTAACTGACTTCAAAAATGGAGGAGGCTCTGTATCCCACTGTAAGTATTTTTCATGTATGTTCGCCGATTTCTCCATCAATTATGGACCAATTTAAAAAAAAAAATTGGTTTGATAAATTATGCTTCCGAGGTGGTCCCATTGTCACCGAATCTGAATTTGATGAAGACTAAGTGAGAGACTCCTCAAATAATTATCATAGGCATACAAATATTAGTGATTTTAGTATTTTTAGTAACAAGTCCAGCATTTGCATTCAGAAAGTATCATTTGGTGAAGTGAAACTGATGATGAAGACCTCAGATGGCCAACGGAACTCCTCAACGCTACCTATTTCAAGGGCGGCGATAAGATATCTCGATTAAGCTAGTTGAGCGACTATAACGAAGAACATTTAAATTTTTAAATATGTCTATGACTTTCCCTCGGCATTGCTTGGGGCGAGTTTGAAAAGTCTTAAAGTTTCATTTCAACTAAGAAGTGGGACAACATAACAGCTTATTAAATATGATCACTAAAAAGTATAAAATAAAGTAAATGTTTTAAAAACAAAAACTGCCTTCAACCAAAAGCCAACTTCAGTTGGATTATCCTATACCTACCATTTTAAAAGAAGTTATTTTTTGCGTATTTGAAGGCAGTTTTTTGGTTTTTTATCAAACCTATCCAAACGCCAGCCTAGTTAAACTAGTTAATTAAAAAAAAACGTGTCCGAATTGGTCCATCCATTTGGGAGCTGGCTAAAGTCCAAAAAGTTGGGCATGCTAACTCACGCAATTGAATTTTCTATGAAACTTTTCCGTTGTGCGACAAAAATTAGCCATAAAATAAGGAATATGCATAGATTTAAAAAAACGCACTTCTCAACAAAATATCAAACATAGAAGAGATCACCAAAATGAAATTAAAATTAAAATCGGCCAAGAAATACGGATGATACAAGCATTTTAAACTGTTGATTAGACAGCGATTATAGACGGAGAGATCCGATATGCACTGTGACGTCATGTTAACAGGTCGGCCATATAAACTCCATGTTAAATTTGGGTTTTGCTAGAAAGAGATAGGAACAAATGTTTATTGGCTTAATTATCTTGGTTATTTATATAACTATTCAAAAAATGATTTGTCTCAACTGTTTATTACATGAATCAGCTTTTATTGACGCTGTGAAAAAAAGTCATAAATATATTTTAATTTGTAATGATACTTTTTACACACAAAGGAACTTTTTTCGCCTTCATTGTTTGTATAGTTAACCTATACTCCATACCATATAACTTGTCTTATTTAGTAAACACTTTTATAACCTCAAAATGCTCTCTTTTCACCATAAATTACAGTTTTGTCATAAAAAAACCATCCATGATGTAAAATCAAGAAAATACTGCGCAAAATTTGGTCTATAGTTACTTTATTCACCAGAAAACGGCAGTTTTAGCCAAAAACTATGCATTTTGAGGTTATAAAAGTGATTACTAAATAAGAAAAGTCTGTTGATATGGACCATACGTTTAACTATGGTCCAATTTTTTGGTAAACACACGTTAAACCCGAAACAGCCGGTTATTTTAGCCAAGGTTAAAATACGAACTATACTCAGACTTTGTTTTGAACTTAAGGCCGTGAAATAAGTTTATGTTAATTTGAAGGTCTGAGCGGTAAAGATAAGCTCGAGAGATTATTTAGAAGTTCTCTGTACGGTTGGCTGGCGTTGTTTGAAGATGGCTCCTTTCACCGTCTACTGAACAAATCTGCGTAGGGCAATTTGTGATCTGAACGTCTGCTATCTTGACCTCAAGATTGCTTAGCTATCGATCGAGAAGATTATAGAAGTACCTTAATCATTATCACGGAGATGCCCTTTTAATCGCCGACACTCATTTAATAGAATGTTTTACTTCGTCGAATTTTCGTTTGTTTGCATGAATGGAATTACTGATCCGATTAAAAAAAATCAGCCAACAGCGAGTTGAACTCGCGTGGAGAGGGTTCCGTACATAAGTTTTTTTTTATAGAATTCTTATAGGTATATTTTGTATTTTTGTCAAAATTTTAGGCTTAGTTTTAGGGGGGTGGTCAATTTTCGTCTGTGTTCATGAATAAAATCAAAACTATTTATTTTACAATAATAACAAAAATATATTCGAGATCCTCATAACGAGCCCTTTCATTTAATATGTAACACAGTAAGGAATGCAAAACTTTTTTTTTAATTTCCTAATTTGTCCCCGGAAAATGACACTTATTAAAAAAAATATACTTTGCACGTCTGTGTTTGGGTCATAGGATTACACCAGCCAACCAAATTTCACCTGATTTGGCCCAGTAGATCCGGAGCAAATTGGCTGTGACAGACGGACGGACAGACAGACAGACAGATGCAAGAGTGATCCTATAAGGGTTCCGTTTTTTTCATGTTTTGTACGGAACCCTAAAAACCTTTTACAAATAGGAAGCATTATCCCTGAATTATGTACGCTATATTTTAGTAACTTAAACCAGAGCGAAGCGAGAGCAGGTCGCTTGTCATTATAGCCAGCGTTATTGGCTTAAGAGTCAAAATTGCTTCGACTTAGTATAAATTTCCAACTTGAATTCGGTATTCAGTGTGAAGAGGTAAACAAGTCTGTTCTAGAATATGACAGAATTGAATCGCAAATTGCATTTAAATGTAACTTTAGTTAAATCGGCGACTTTCCATTGCTAATCCAGCTTTTAGTTGTTTTGAAATGGTAATCGGGAAAATGGATTGTTGAACTGTGGATAGGGTTAATTGAAAATTGAGGTAGTTTACACTTAATGAGGAAATGATTAGGTATGGTCACAGAACAGAAAAAAACAGTAGAAGTGTCAAGTGGGCGTGTAACGTGTGGCATAGTTATGCGGAGTTCCGCATAACCTACCATACTATTGCCGCGATCGCTTATTTCGATATTTCGATCTTTCTAAAATAGGAAATAAATCCAGAAGCATGCCTTATTGTGCTATTTTGCAATGTAAAAACGATAGCCGCACTAAAAACATTTTCCATGGTGGCGTGTTGTTTTTATGATAGTTTGAGTATTGGCGACAACAGGTCTGATACTAAGCGAAGCTCATGCCACTTTCACTGTTTCTTTCTATTCCGTGGGGATGGTATTTCACAAGAAATGTCTATTCTGCACGGCTAGCACAAGTTGCCCGCGACTTGTTTGTCGCTCGGATCTCTCTATGTATCTAGTCAGTAACGATAGAGACGCACTGAGCGACAAGCGAGAAAATACAACTTGTGCTACCCGTGCTGTTATCCTTAGAAAAAAGGGCGTATGTCTCACAGAACCACATATGTATTACGGACGGATTTAGATGAAATTTGGAATGAAGATAGCTTATACCCTGGATTAACACATACGCTACTTTTCATCCCGGAAAATTTAAAAGTTCCCGAGGGAATAACTATAATCGAAATCTACGTGGACGAAGTCGCGGGCAGAAGCTAGTAAAAAAATATGACTTTGAATAACAATGTCATTATGACTAATAAAATTATGGGAAACAAAGGGCTCCCTATCAATTCATATCAACACGTTATACAATATAGAAATTAATTAAAACCGACATCGATGACGTAAAATTGATGTTATAAAATTTATTCATAACATTTAAAATTAAAATGCAAATTTTAAAACCTCATTTCCCCGGTCATTGTCATGATAATTTAACCAACAAGGCGTATCAACGCGTACTTGACTTTTACAAATAATTTAGCACAATTACTGTAGCAATGATAAATCCTCATTCCACGCTCAATTATTCCAGAGAAAGACGGTATGTTACATGTCAGATGCTCTGTGAAAGGTTGGGCCTTGGTGGGAGCGGTGAGCGGGAAGACAGCGTATGAAATCACTTGTTAAATTGAATAATAGATAAAAAAAACGTGCAAGAGCATGTCGGACCATGCTCAGTGTATGTTTCGACGAAGTTACGACAAAAATGGAAAACTATCTCAAAAAACAACAAGTAGGTAACTAAGAACAAATATATGCTGGTGCAGTCTTAGATGATTTTTAATAGGTATAAGCACTTTAGTCGCCTGTATCTCAAGAACTAAACAAGTGTACTCAGTTGTGATAGTTTTCCTTTCATATTCCTTATAACGCGTTTCATAAAAAAAATCCATCAGATTTTTAGTACTTGTAGTTTTGTCTGTAGATGCTGGGGGGCAATATTTCCTGAACGGTCTATCAAACCCAATGATACCTCACTTAATTTCCTTAAAGGTCTCCCAAATTTTCACCTCACTCGATGTAATAATGTAAAAAAAAACCTTTGCTTTACACGTATAATTTAATTTTACAACTTTGTCGATTAATTTAAATGTATAACTATGCCAAATAACAGCTTTGCAGTATCAGGGATCACTAAGTTAAACCGGAGACAGACTAACAGATAGATATGGCGAAACTATAAGGGTTCCTTGTTGACTTCGGAACCCTAAGAAGGAAAGAAAGCACATTAATGGACACTAACTATATAAAATAACACTATAGATATAAACAGCGAAATATCGAAGGGTCAAACTAAACAGTAGGAGTAAACATTACCTTTCGTCTTCGACAGACTGTTAAAAATTGGCGAATTATTTTTAAATAAACCGTATGCAAGTTTTATACATAGTACTTAAGCTATTAGTCGGTGATAGAATTCAAGATCAAAATCTTGTAGTTCCCATCTTGATTATTTAGTTATCTTAACATTATTTCGTAAAAACATGAATGAGAACTCGTGTCACCAGTAATAATTAGGGTAAGTTTCATTGATAAAAAAACCGGTCAAGTGCGAGTCAGACTCGCGCACCGATGGTTCCGTATTGAAGATAATATGCTTGGTAACCGCAAAAGAAAATACTCATTTTGTTATAAGCTTTATTTTCCAGACAATAAGGTCGATTTTGATTTTCTTAGTTTTTTTGTTATTTCTCAAAAACTGTAAATAATGAACACTTTATTTTATTTTTCCCAGAAAATATAAGTAAATATCTATACGTCAGGATTTTTTTCAGAATTTTTGATTAATAAACTTCGGAGATAAGGGGGGAGGAACGGTAATTTTTTGTACATTTTTGATTTATAGTCATAAATCAAAAATTACATCACAGATAAATTAAAAAAAAATAGTTTTGAAATGTGCAGATTAAGACCTTTCATATGACACCCCATTTGCTATAATCGAACCACTTTCATTTTTGAACCCCCCATTCGAGACCCCTTTTCAATTATTAATAAAATTAATTTCATTTTTTTTTTAAGTACTACAAATAGATGCGGGCAAGCAAGTTGTAAAACTATGCCAAATTTCAAGTTGATAGCATTTGTAGTTGCTGAGAAAACCTGCTGTGACATACAGACAGACAGACAACGAAGTCTCACCATAAGGGTTCCTTTTGTACCATTTTGGTACGGAACCCTAAAAATACCTAGACTTAAACCAAAATGCAGTAATCACAGTGATTGTGCGTTGAGGTTAGGATTTTGGTCTCGAATTCGATCAACGACTGTACGTGTTAATAAAACACAATATTCTTAGATATTTTGCCTTACACACTTAATACACAAATTAGAGCAGACAAGCACTTTACTTAATCGCCTTGTTTGAAACCACAACCTTACCTTACGGAGACAGTAGCCTTAATGGGCAAAGGCTCCCAAAATGTCATCTCCGCTTAATTCCTATTCACAATAACATTTTTTGTTATTTGCGTAATAATAATAATTAAGAAAGACTGGGGACTTAGCTCTGCGGGTAATTAATTACAGCAGCGGCAAATGAAGCGGTTTTTTTACCTGAAATGAGAAAAATATATTTAAGTACAATGTTTTTTTTGAAAGAGAACATTTACATTGTCCATAGAATACTATCGATTCTTAACGCAACGATGGTTTTTTTACCACAGATCCAACTACGCTGATGAGTCCTGGACTTGACGTATTTTTTGACAATTGCGGTATTATTTCACAATCCACAGAACGATATTATAATAATATTAGTATTACACGTTACAATTTGCCAATTAAGTAATCGTAACCATTTTAACGAGTATAAAATTACTAGAGGACGCCCGCGACTTCGTACGCGTAGAGTTTCCCGCTACTCCCCCCCATATCTTCCCGTTGGGGGTCGATTTTCCAAAATCCTTCTAAGTGCTCACTTACATCATGAAAGGAACCCCTGTACCAAATTTCAAGTTTCTAGGTACAGTAGTTTCGGCTGTGCGTTGATATATAAGTCATTCAGGTTTGCCTTTTATATATATAGATTTAAGGTATAACTTCGCCTTAGTACAACAGTACAAAGCCTGCTATATTTCTGTCCATTTTAAAATTGTAGTCTCATTTGTCATTTACAAAATAAAATAACAATTAATAACAATAAAATATGAGCAACTTTAAATTATTAAATAAGAAGATAAAATACACAATTTGTACCGTTGACTGTACACACAGCGCACAGTGAGCTCGTCTGTACCCGGCTAAGCCCCGGGTCGAGTAAGCGGCGGTAAACCGGATGAGACGGTCTGCATTATCTATGAGAACGTAAAAAGTGGAAATCGCCATGACACGTGTCTTTTGGGTAACACGGCACGTACTGTCAGCAAAAAGAGTTCGTAAATATTTTGTTTGAAACAAGATTTTGGCTACAATATTGATATTTCATAAAAGGACCCCTTAATCGAAAAATTGTTTTCACAAACCCGCAATATTTTTGAAAGACCTAGTCAACGACATCCCACACTATGGGGTAGAAGAGGAAAAAAAACATCCCCGTTAAGAGTAGGGGAGATACATTAAAAAAAATTTTTTTTTCATGATTTTATTTTACCACTTTGTTGGCGTGAATAATATGTATATTCATGCCAAATTACAGCTTTCTGGTACTAAGAGTCTCTGAGCTAGACTGCGGACGGACGGACGGACGGACATGGCGAAACCATAAGGGTTCCTAGTTTGACTACGGAACCCTAAAAAGGGGTAAAGAAAGGTTTCATCACAGTTTTCAATGCTGAATCGGTTAAATATTGCTTTATGCAGCGCGCAGTTTTAATATCGCTCTACTCGCAGTTGATGATGTTTGCAAGCCTCGAGAGTACACAATTGTAATCTCAGTTGAGTTAAAATTGTCTCTTGAATTGTTATGAATATAACGTATATTATTGGTCGATTTTTACTTATTAATGTTGATGACGCGAAGCCAAAATAATGTATGTTATCAAAAATTGGATGTATTGCTTTAGGTAATGGATTTTACTTCACCATTGGATTGAATAAGAACGTGCTAATAAAATTAATAGTTTGATAAATTAATAGGCTTATGGACAATTATAAGGTGTTCTACTACTAGAGGCGGATTTTTGTTTTTTGTTTTTTTTTTATTTCTTGTTATAAAGCTATCTATTAGCAGCTCTCCGTTCAGTAATCTTACGCACAAATTGTACATTATTTCTCTGTAGCTGTAATTTAAAAAAACTGACCTAATAGTTATACTTTGTTTAGGTTAAACTAAAATAATAATTAATAGAAATTACAAGTAAATTTATTTGTTTATTGGTCGTTTCGTGCCATATCAGGAGGTGAAAAAGGTGGCTGAGAACAGAGAAAAGTGGCATTTACTCCACCGACAAGAGCCTAGCTCTTAAGTTAAATGATGAATGATTAGCTAATTTCCTTTCTTTCTTCTTTCTTTCTATTGTACAATAAATATTAAAAAATAAAACTAAACGGAAACTTTTTTTCTAACCCTACTACGTTAGGTGTACGTGAATTTTATGGTTCCGTAATGCAATAGAAAACCACAAAGCAGTTACTCGCTACCTAATGAACCCAGCTACGTCTTATTGCTTACTTTATAGGGTTCCGCAGCTTTTACCATTACGTTTTTACTGCCTTTTGGTTTAGTAATTTCGTCATATTGTCATTGGAGCAAAGTGGGCTGTGGTTGGGAATCACTCAATTTTCTAAGCTATGGTATGCGTCTGGTAGCTGGTACAAGTAGTAGGAGATCCGAATAGGAGACGATTTGCACCGGGCTGTTTATTCGATAAAAAGTATTTTAGATCAAGGGCCTGTTTCACAATCGACCAGTAAATTTATCTGCCACTTAAAGTTGGCTCTCTCCTTGTCTTTTTTCAAGTGTCAGAAAAAGAAAGGGCTAAATTTATCTGTCAAATATGCTTTACTTGTCAATTGTGAAACAGGCGGTAAATTTGATATGTTAAGTAATATATGGCGAATAGGTAGGCTGAAAAATTTCAGTCCAGTGTATAATTAAATAAAAATAAAAAAATTAACTTTGTTTTAAAAATTACAATTGCATGTTTAATAGACAAATTACATACCAATCGAAAGTATGAAGCCTATAAAATATGCAAACGTTAGGTTGACTATTTTTTCCCGTAAAACTATTGGGTAGGCAGGTATAAACAAGTAAGTCGATACTTACTAATAATTTGCACCAAACCTAACGTTTGCATATTCTATATAGCCTTCATACTTCGATCTTTCTTTCTTCTTTTAATCTGCAAGTTGTAGGAAATTCCCACAAATATTTAATTAAACTTACTAAGAACATATAAAGTGCATTGAGAATGCACAAAATAAATTTAGGAGTTGCCGAGAATTTCTGGAAACTTTGACAATTTCAGAAGTTTCTTGGCAGTACAATTCTAGTCTATGGTACGAGTATCATAATCCTATTAATTATTATAAACGCGAAAGTTTGTGTGTTTGTTTGTTACTCCTTCACGCTGCAACGGCTGGACGGATTTGGATGAAATTTGAAATGGAGATAGCTTATACTATGGATTAACATATAGTTCTCATCCCGGAAACTTATAAGTTCCCTAGGAAATAACGAAAGTTGAAATCTACGCGGACAAAGTCGCGAGCAGGACCTAGTTATAACAAAAATTACAACACACTACTTTTGCTTACTTTAAAGTTCATCATTTCATTCAGATTTAATGCGCAGATCAAAGAGTCATTTCATTTCTTGCCATTTAACCATATGAATCATTTAATTACTTCTTACGTAGGAGACTTTCCTACCAAACGAATGCCAACATCGGAAATATTATTTTCAAATTGCCCGTCAGTAGCAATAGCCCGTCATGAGCATAAGAAGACGATTTGATGTTGTTTATTTAAAAAAAGAAGCATTACTCATTATTAAATTCTATAATTTTAAATTCTGGTTCAACATATTTTTCTCAAAATTAGTGTCTTTTTCATTACAAATATTGGAAATGTGTCCAATCCTACAGATGACCATACTCTATACAAAAACAACAAACGCAAAATTATCAGGCAGTTCTTTAGGTCTGGATTATTTAAATAAGAGCCAACCAAACATTTAATTCTCAATTCATCGAGAAATTTACTTTAGTTACTTCGAGATCCCGGATAACGCTACGGTAACAACAAATCTGGTCAATTAGCAAACAAAACTAAAGTTCCGGTTTACGCGAGCCCAACCGGTAATATCTGGCCGAATCCAGTTCAAATTGGATTGGCCAGCCAGCTCCGACTTTTGCATCAGCGTCTATTTTATTACATTTCTTTCCGGCTACTATAATGTCCATGATATTTGTGGAAAAAGGGAGGACAATCTTTTTTCTAGTTTAACAGTTATTATTTAAACATCACATGTATTAAGACTTTATTGCGCAATACGTAAAGTATGACAAATCGCAAATATTCACAAATCATTTTAACAAATAAGATTCCTCACGTCTCATAGTAAATGATAAGTAGTCACCACCGTCACCCATAAACATCAGAAATGCGAGGGACACAGCAAAGTTGCTGCCTTTAAGATTTTTTTAAAATATTTCAGCGTTGAATGAATTTTGACTAACCGAAACGTTTAATTAGCAGGGCCTCTTTTCAACATGGTAAAAACAAAATCGTTTTTGACATTTTATTGAAATATTGTCAACGTTTTGGTAGCTCTTATTTACTTGACAGTAATAGCAGCCGTGTTAAAAACAATACCGTAACAGGTCAAATACGATTTGGATTTTACCACCTAGAATAGAGGCGTTGATCGAGAATGAAATGCATTCTTTCGAAGTATTTTTGAATTGAAATAACAATAATTTAAGATTATTTGTTTTGCAAACACGTCATTCAATTTGAGAGAAAACGTGGGACATCTTGGACAACTATGGTCACCCTACGTGCTTCGTATCGAGCAAAGGTATGCCAGAAACGTCGCATTTCTATTTTTATCATTTCCGTGGTTTATTACATTTCTGGCATGACTGCTGCGATTCCATCATACAATTAGGGAAATTGGCTAAATGTGAGATGACACCGTTTTGATGATTACATACTCTAAAATAAGTAAGGGGAATAACGAAACCTACCAATTTAAATCGATCGGTTAACACCTGGTTATCACGTAAGAATTTAGTTAAGGACCTCAGGACGCGGTGGATAAAGCATCCGTCACTCTTATACTTATAGGTTGGTCAGAATGTGACAGATGTTGCATCCACGTTTATCCGCATCAATTAACACGACCATAATAGGTCCGCAGGTGATTGAGTGCTGTCGAATAAGATACCTAATTAATAATTCATGCCCTAAAATGTTTTTGTACACTTTGACGGGACAACTTAAACTCACCGGTTAATTGCCGAGTTGAAAAACGAGTCAATTAACAGAATGAAATAGCAGTAAATAGGCACGGAAACCTTTGATCTCTAAATAATAATAAAAAAACAGGGGATAATGTCACACCAATTGATCTAGTCCCAAACTAAGCTCTAGGCTTGTACTACGGGAACTAGACAACGATATAAATACTTATATAGAAAAATATATACTGATAATACATAGAAAACATCTATGAATCGGGAACAAATATTCGCGCTCATCACACAAATTGCCCTTACCGGGATTTGAACCCAGGACCGCTAGCTTCGTAGGGTCACTACCGGCTAGGCCAGCCTAACTTCAACAAATCTAACAAACAGCAATCTTTTAAACCTCTATTGTACTTGGTAAAACCATATTGCCTTTTACATGCCATCATATTGTCAACGTTACGTTAGCTCTTAGGGCTCCCTCACATTTAGCGTTTTTCAAACGCAATAACGCCCCCGCAGCGTCGACGTCGCGTTCTCGCAGCGCCAAAACGCGATTGCGCTGCGAGAACGCGACGTCGACGCTGCGCGGGCGTTATTGTGTTCGAAAAACGCCACTGCGTCGCGTCGGCGCTGCGAGAACGTTGCGTCGAACGCTGCGCGGGCGTTAATGAGACGTCGACCGTTCGAAAAACGCTAAATGTGAGGGAGCCCTTATTAACTTGACAGTAATGGCGACCGAGTTAAAGACAATACCATAAGATGTCAAAGGCAAGATTTTGCCCTGTCCTCATGATTTGACATGGTCGTCAATATAATAGTGTTAACACAATCACAACAATCACATCACAATCATCAAGGGTATCATTAAATTTCTTTAGGACCGGCAACGCATTGGTGACATCTCCGGCGGTGCAAATGTCCATAGGCGGCGGTGACCACTGCCCATAGTGCCTATCAGTGCCTCTATTCCCGATGGTAAAAACGATATCGTAGTTGACCTGTTATGGTATTTTTATGGCGTCAGACGCTATTACTGTCAAGTAAATAAGAGCTATCAGAACGGTGGCAATACGATAACATATCAAAAACGATATTGTTTTTACTACAGAACAGAAAAAACAGTAGAAGTGTCAAGTGGGCGTGTAAAGTGTGGCATAGTTATGCGGAGTTTCGCATAACCTACCATACTTTTTGCGCGATCGCTTATTTCGATATTTTTCAAATAGGAAATAAATCCAGAAGCATGCCTTATTTTGGAGTGTTAAAACGATAGCTGCACCAAAAACATTTTCCATGGTGGCGTGTTGTTTTTATGATAGTTTGAGTATTGGCGACAACAGGTCTGATACTAAGCGAAGCTCATGCCACTTCCACTGTGTTTTCTATTCCGTGGTTTTTACCGTGTTGAATAGAGGCGCTGGTGGGCCGTCTGACTGTTTGTCCGTCGAAGGTAATAAACGTCAAAAGTGACAATGACCCGATATCGGGTCCAATCTTCGTAGCAGATTTTCCCTACATAGCAGAAAAATGCAGCTACAGGCTACAGCGTAGCACTCGTAGCATTGGCTTGCGGTGAACGTGTTTCAGGCGTATAACTTAATTGGGAGGTGAAGTATGCATGAGGCGCGGGGAGAGAGCATTAGTGACTATATGAGCTTAACGTACCTCACCCCCGCACCTCATGCCTACCCTGGCTCTCTCAATTAAATTATACTCCTATTGGATAGTTTTATCCGCCATTTTGGCATTATTTTAATGTTTAAAAAAGGAGGCAGATGAGCAAGTGAATCACCTGATGGTAAGTGATCACCGCGACCCTGAAACACTCGCAAAACCAGAGGAATTGCAGGTGCTCTACCGGCCTTTGAGAAAAGTTAGGGGAAGGACAAGGGGAAAGGGGGAGGGGGAAAGGGGAGAAAGCTACCGGCACTCTCACTTGACCAGACGAAACGCAGCAGAGGTACTGCTACTTCACGTACTATCCAGTATGTACGTACCTATGTACTATCCAGTGACTCTAAGACGAATCAAACAAAACCTAGATTTTCGATCAGACTCGAAATCGACTATCCATTAAGACCGTTCAGCCCATTCAGGGCCACAGAACCATACAGGATTACATAAAGATTAAAAACATTATCTTCCTTCGGCAGACTGGTAAAAAGACCAGTAGAATAACTAGTAGGTTTAATTACTTAAATAAAGTCAACATCAAACGGATGGCGACTCGAATAATAGCCCATCAAAGGGCGTCACACAATGGCCGTTTCATGTGGTCAGTTTGTGGGGAATTGGCGGGGAGTGTGTAGGGGGGGATACCTATTGTATTAAGCAATTTACTAACGAAAACTTCATTTTTATAATAACAAAATTATCTCAAAACGCATTAGACATGACTGTAGTTCTAGCACGACCATTTTAATCATGAGTACGCTACACAATTAAGATAGACCAAAAAAAAATAACTCACGGTTTTTATATTCTAATTTGAAAGAATGGGTAATATTAAGAGACAAATTTCATTAATTTTGTATGTGACCCAATAGTTTTGTTTGAATATCTTTATTTATTTAGCAGACATTTTATGGATGACATGATTATTTTAAATTTGGGCTGGCATTTTCTAATAAATTACAACAATTCAATGATACCTAATTATAAAAAGTGATTGTAATAATGTATTAAAACATACTATTTCAAGCGGTTTTCGCCTAACCCGTAAGATACACCTAGGAGAGCTTCAAGCCAAAAACGAAAGTCAAACAAAGGTTATAGTATATACTTTTGTCGAAATATCCGAAATAGATGAATATTTCAAAAACTTAATAATGCAGAACGGCTTTAAAACCCCATTCCTCGAAATGGTTTTCGAATTAGAGTAATTGTAAAAATATGAACAATCCCAATTGCGAAGAGTCAAAATTTCCAATTGATTAAAATCCCGAATTTTCACGATTCCGAACGCAATGTTTTGTTTGACGGCTTTATTTTTTGATATCGCTTATAAATCCGAGGGCTTATTGTCTAACGCACTCGCAATCACGATCGTTTTCATTTTGGAAATCGGCTTGTCTGCATACAAAATGAAAACAATTGCTCCACTTTGAAGCCGGTTGGGATTGCGAGTGCGTTAGACAATAAGCCCTCAGACCTAACCTAACCTGCTTATAGCAATTAAATTATGCATTTAATCTAGTCTTATCTTATGAAATCTCAGGTATTTTAGGAATGAGACAATATCAAATTTTAGGCATTATGGGACTAAGTCAATTTGAGATTTAGGTCAATTAAGTATCAAATTATTATGAAATTCACTCGTAATAAAACCTAATCAAAAGTAACTGTTTTTTTAGTTACCTTTTCACAGCCAAACGGCTGAACGGGTCTTAATGATATTTGGAAACATAAACTGTATCCAGGGGAAGAAAAAAAAATTACCCTGCAAAATAAGTAAAGCAAAGCTAGTATTTTAAATTTAATCAAAAATTTAACGCCATTTAAACTATGCGTTTGGAAAACGATACCTTTTTATAAAACTGTGTAAAACGTTGATGGCTAGAGTCACGAGAAACTTACATAACTCAGGGTGTAAATCATGTAAGTTATAAGTTATAAGCGAGCATAATAGTCAGGCCATTAGCTTTAAATTATGAATGGTCGGGAAATGAAAAATCATGGGCGATAATATTTATAGGAGGGGTTTTTACTCATTGGGTACTTAACAGGAATTCCTGGCCCTATTTTGTAAACCTGATAATGACAGTGACAGGTGACTGACAGTGACAGGTCAAATCTGCTACTTGACTTTTTCTATTTGACTTCCGAAGGAGACACCCGAGGGCTTATTGTCTAACGCACTCGCAATCGCAACCGGCTTCAAAGTGGAGCAATTGTTTTCATTTTGTATGCAGACAAGCCTTCGATTTTTAAAATGAAAACGATCGTGATTGCGAGCGCGTTAGACAATGAGCCCTCTGACTTCCTGTTACCATCATCATGCCCCGTATAACTGGGGTCCTAGTGAAAAAGGGAACAAGTCGACTTAACTCGTACTAAGAATGGGTATATACATGAACGGAGTGTACTAGACTTAAACCCTTTTTCACTTGATCTTCAGAAGACTTACCCTTTTTCACTAGTACCAGCACCTTTATCGCGATAAGCATCCGTCACTCTCGTACTTACATACTAGTCAGAAGGTAAAAGATGTTTTATCCACGTCTATCCATATCGAACACCACCATAATAGGCCCATAGATTAGCTGTAAGAGATCTCTAAAAGGGATGAGTTCGCCTCCGTACATTCCTATTTCGTAAATGGGGACTTTTAAAAAATAGCACACCTTTGACTTTTTCTTCAGAATTGGGAAAAAAATTGCACCTTTGTTGGGATCATTATTCTGAACAAGGAAAAATAGTACTCCCAATATGTCCCCAAAAATATGTATGGCATTGTTCCGTTTTGTTGAAACAAAACGGCCGGATCAATACCATACATATTTTTGGGGACATATCGGGAGTACTAGTTTTTCTTGTTCAGAATGATGATCCCAACCAACGTGCAATTTTTTTCCCAAATCTAAAGAAAAAGTCAAAGGTGTGCTATTTTTCAAACTCCCCAAACATGCATTCCATTTTCTGTCTTTTGCACAATAAAGGTGTTTACATACATAGATACATTAAGTGTAATAGTATTTAAAAAAAACCTTTTATTTGTTCTTATCATAGTTTTCCAACTATTTAATGTTTATTACTTTGAGTATCATTTCCATGTGACCAAAGGCACTTTTCATTTCCCCAACGTTATACCAAAATGGTTGGCAAAGAGCCAGTCTTACTTAGCCTACTATCCAATGAAATTTGAATCCAGCTACACCGTTTTACAGTCGTATTTCGCTTAAACTTATACATTATGAGACGTTGCTCATAGTTGACTAATGAAATTTGAAGTGTTTGTAGTAAGAGTTAAGGTTGGTAATGTCTTGAATTATATTTCAAGTAGTATATGGAGCATTGCATCAAGAGTTACTTTGTCTTTATGAGCAATTAACACATTTTGAGTTTAATTCGGAAGTTGTGATGTGTTTAAATTGAGGATACGCTTGTCATAAACGTAGTTTATTTTTAATAGCTTTTGCCCGTGACTCTGTCTGCGCAGAGAAATAAAACATAGCCTATGGTAATCAGGGATAATGTAGGATTATAATGGTGATAGACTTTTTCAAATCGGTCCAGTAATTTCCGAGCCTATTCAATTCAAACAAACAAAAAGAAAATAACACGCGTAAATAATCTGGTATGTATTATACATTACAACCTTCAAGGAAGGGTAAAGAATTTTCTAGTGATGGTGAAAATTACATCAAAATCCGTTGCGTAATTTAGAAGATTAGAAGTAGTAAGCGATAATAGAAATACCACGTGGATGGCAAATTTGTTTTCTTCTATTTAAAGAAAAGAAAAAAACAGAAAAAAGAAAAAACACTACACACATAAGACACACAGAAAAAAAGTCAAAACAGAAAACCACTATAAAAAGAGTAGTGTGTCTTCACGGCAGTGAATCGGACAATGGCTCAGCATAATGCTGAGGTGTTAAACACCTGCAGCGCTGATTTTCAGCCAGCTCCGTATTTAGAAATTGAAATCTCTATTACTTTAAATACCAAGATAATCCTTAGACTCATATTCACCTGTTCAGGTAGACAGACCTACAGAAAAAAGTAGACACTGATAATCACTCCGCTCAACGGATAACAATTTTCAAAGTCCATTATGCATTTTTTTTTTTAAGAACGTTAATCAAAAAATTAAACGTCATTCAATTTGAAAAGTTCACAATTTTCGACGAACAAAGCGCAAACTTTTAACAAAATTAACTTCATAAAAATCAACGTTCAATGTAAATCAAATCGTATTCCATTGAATTCAAAGTTTAAATTCAATTTTATTTGCATCTGTCAAAGTAAATGCAAAGCACCGAACGTCATTTCGACTGTCAATTTGATTCCATTTGAATCAAGTAACTGCCGCGGGAGTGGAAAAAAGCTGGCAACTCTCCGTCTATCATTTTTGGAGTTATGTGAAATATTGTGAGTTGATAAATGTAATATTGTGACTTGGAAAAGTAGCTAAAGATGTTTTTTTTTTACTTTGCATGTGGCACGCGAGTTCATCTGTATAAAAAACTTTTTCTTTCGAGAATGGACTTTAATTTCTTTTATAAATCTTACTAATATTTTAAATGCGAAAGTTTGTGTGTGTGTGTGTGTGTGTTAATTTGTTGCTCTTTCACGCTACAACGGCTGGACGGATTTGAGTGCAATTTGGAGTGGATATATAGCATATACCCTGGATTAACACAGGCTACTTAAAGGGATAAGGTCGCCTTTGTACATTTTTTTAAAACCTTCATTGTATTGTTTTTGTTTTTCTTTTGTACAATAAAGTGTTAACATACTTACATACATACAGAAAATTAGAAGTTACCGAGTGAGTATCTATAGTCAAAATCCCCGGCAACACGGGATGCTCGCATAACGAATTCCACGCGGGCGAAGTCGCGGGCAGAAGCTTGTTCAAAATAAGAATAGTCTCGCTGTCACACTCAAAGAAAGCACTTAATAAAAAACATATTGCTTTCGTAATACCAAACTGTCTCTTTGCAAAAAATTGTGTTAGGGCTGTTTTATTCAGGCCCATATTAAAGTTTCAGACGGTTAATATAATCACTTTCTTCAAATCCACGCTTCAATCGACCTACGCTTAAAAAAGGTACTGTGATATTGTAAATGTACGTAAGATGTAAAGTTAAAAAAAAACCTTGCCTAGTTTTTTACGCCGGTTCTTCTCGGGACAAATTTTTAATTTTCGAACCGGTGGTAGGTACTGATTTTTGACATACATAGGTGCATTATGCCTAAATTGAATTATAAAGAACTTTGACTTTGACTTTCTTTATATTTGCCATTTGAAAGAAAAGGACAGAGCTAATATATTTATATGTAACAGACAGTTATCTGGAGATTGACAAAACGGCCATTAATATGTCACCACGTTTCACGTTAACTGCGCCTCTATTCCCGACGGTAAAAACGATATCGTAGTTGACCGTGATATGGTATTGTTATGACGTCAGACGCCATTTCTGTCAAGTAAATAACAGCTAACAAAACGGTGACCATACGATAACAGATCAAACACGGTATTGTTTTTACCGTGTTGAATAGAGGCCCTGTCTTTGTTCTATATTCAACAAAGTAAAAACAATATCGTTTTTGACCCATATCGTACTGTCAACGTTTTGATAGCTCTTATTTACTTGACGGTAATGGCGGCCGAGTTAAAAACAACACCATAACCGGTCAAATACGACTTGGATTTTACCGCCTAAAATAAAGGCGCTGATTACGACATTAAAGCGATTTGCAAACAACATCACACGCATTTCTCATCCATAGAAACCAACACAACAAAAAAACTCAAATCCTTAAAGCAAAAAGCTACTCTACCGACCATTTTTCTCTGTCACCAACATCATCCATTAGCAAGACCTAAGTACCAACGCACCTAAAAAGTAGTCTTACCTATAAAGCCAGTAAAAAAACCGGTCAAGTGCGAGTCGGACTCGCGCACCGAGGTTTCCGTATTGAACATAATATGCTTGGTAACCGCAAAACAAAATACTCATTTTGTTATGAACTTTATTTTCTAGGCACCTTTCATTTTGACTAGCCTAAACTTTAATACAGATTTTCTTAGTTTTTTTGTTATGTGTCATAAACTGTAAATAATGAACATTTCATTTTATTTTTCCCATAAAATATAATTAATTACCTACACGCCAAGATTTTTTCAGATTTTTTGATTAATAAACTTTGGAGATAAGGAGGGGGAACGGTAATTTTTTGTACATTTTTGGCTATTAAATGAAAAAATACATCAGAGAAAATAAAAATAAAAATCGTTTTGAAATTTGCCAATTGAGCCCTTTCATATGACACCCCATTTGCTATAATCAAACCACTTTCATTTTTCAACCCTCCAGTCTAGACCCCTTTAAAATATGTATATATTTTTTTTTTACTAAAAACAGATGCGGGCAAGCAAGTTGTACAACTATGCCAAATTTCAAGTTGATAGCATTTGTAGTTGCTGAGAAAACCTGCTGTGACATACAGACAGACAGACAGACAACGAAGTCTCACCATAAGGGTTCCTTTTTTACCGTTTTGGTACGGAACCCTAAAAAGGCTGTATTAAATCTAACCCGCCAGTTTGTCCCCGCCCTTAACCGTTTCCCCTAACGGATGCATTTTTAATTTTCTCATTATCAACTTCCCCCGTTATTCCTCCGGCAAAACACTCTGCTACTTGCTTAACTTAATTTTAGACTTGAATAATAATAAGCTTTCTTAATTATTATGACAACGTTTTTGTATTATTTATATTAAGTATATTAATGTTAAAAGATATGTTAGGTCACTTCAATAGAAATAAACTGCTTAACAGTAATCAGTTCGGCTTCACCAGAGGACGATCCACAACTGATGCAGCATCTATACTCATTAAATATATATACAATATTTGGGAGACATCTTGTGATGCAATAGGAATTTTTTGTGACCTTTCCAAAGCTTTTGATTGTGTAGATCACGCGACTCTTATATTAAAATTAGAACATTATGGTCTGTCAAATAATTCTCTAAATCTTATGTCTTCATATCTTAGTGATAGAACACAAACGGTTGTTGTAAACCAAACAAAGTCCATTGGAGCGGCTGTTAAACTGGGTGTGCCACAGGGCTCTATATTAGGTCCTTTCTTATTTCTCGTTTATATAAATGACTTACCACCCGCGGTAGTTAACCTTTGCGATATTGTGCTATTTGCTGATGATACATCATTGATCTTCAAGGTAGACCGAAAATCCGTTGATTATAGTAGGTTAAACGCGACGCTAGGTAAAGTACTTAATTGGTTTACTAGTAACAATTTGCTACTTAATGCTAAGAAAACTAAATGTGTTAGGTTCGCTTTGCCTAATGTTAGCCCGGTAGAATCTAGTATTTTTCTAAATGATGAGTGTTTGGAAATGGTGGATAAGGCACTTTTCTTAGGAATAACTATAGACAAAAACTTGCAATGGAGTCCCCATTTAGCAGTACTAGCAGGTAAATTAAGTTCGGCAGCTTATGCTGTTAGGAAAATTAGACAACTTACCAATGTTGAGACAGCTCGCTTAGTTTATTATAGTTATTTTCATAGTGTTATGTCGTACGGTATTCTTGTTTGGGGAAAAGCTGCTGACATACAAACTATTTTCGTGTTACAAAAAAGAGCCATTCGTTCTATATATAACCTAAACTCCCGTGATTCCTTAAGATTATTATTTAAAGAAATTAATATTTTGACAGTAGCATCACAATTTATTTATGAGAATATTATTTATGTCATTAAAAATCAAGACTCTTTTATTAAGAATTGTGACATACATAATTTGAATACAAGAAATAAGAATAAAATTGCTATTAAAAAATTTCGTGTCCGTAAGGTATATAAATCATTTGTAGGTCAATGCATTCATTTCTATAATAAATTACCTGACGAAGTTTTAAAGTTACCATTTCCAGTACTTAAAAATTACTTGAAAAAGTCGTTGATGTCTAAAGCTTACTATAGGGTCGAAGACTATCTAACAGATAAAAATGCTTGGCCTAAATTAAACACCTAAATATCTTAATAATAACCTAATCATACCAATATATAAACATTGTGTATTGTCTAGGGGACACGGTTTCTGTAGGGGAATGTATCGAAACTAATTATGTGTTGTTTTGCACCGTCATAGGTAAGTATAATTTTTAATTTTTATTTATTTCTTATATTTACTATTTATGAGTTCTTGTAGAAATTTTGAGTTTTGACACATTTTCCTGCTCAACTACGCATGATATATATAGACATATTTTTGTTACATTCATTGTTTTATATAATACTAGGTTAAGTTTTATTTTTCGTTGTATAATATCATATCATAAGAAATGTTTAAAAAACGACTGACTGTTGAGTTTCTTGCGGCGTTTCTTCTCAGCAGTGGTCTCTTGCGAAGCGCTGGTAGATTATTGACGTGTAAAAGTGCCCGTGCGGCCTACTTACTGAATAAACATCTTTTATCTTTTATCTTTTATCTTTTATCACTGAAAAATATTTCATGGAAGATTTGATTTTTGAAATTATGAAATTAATGTTAAAATTATTGAACTTTACAATGTTAATTCGTTTTTGCAAGGTTTACTATGTTACATCTCTTCATGTAGTAAATGTCACCAATAATAATTAAGGAGTCCCTTAAGAGTAGGTAAAAACGACCAAAGACATGTTCTGGGGGACCAATATGGCTGCGTTTATCGCATGACCAAATGTGGATAAAACATCCGTCACTTTTTGACACGTATAAGTACGAGAGTGACAGATGCTTTATCCACATTTTGTCACGCGATAAATGCAACCATACTATAGTCTGTAGTTTTAGGTATTTAAAAAAAATTAAACAATCCAAACCACGTGGCATTGTTGAACAGCCAATCAAAACCGTTTAATCGAACTTTGACGTATCAGTGCTCTACTTCTATTGGCTGATGAACTATATCACGTGGATTTTTTGTTTACATTATTTTAAATACCTAAAGATACAGACTATAGGCCCGCTGAAGATATACGATGGACGACTGACGAACGTGGCATCTCTTTCTAATGTAAAATCCCCGTTTAGTTTAAAATAAGGAGACAGAGGTATGTATGTATGTATGTAAACTCTTTGATAAAGATACAGATATTTATTCAGTAAGTAGGCTGCACGGGCACTTTTACACGTCAAGAATCTACCAGCGCTTCGCAAGAGGACACCACTGCTGAGAAGAAACGCCGCAAGAAACCTATAGAATCAATTACAAGTAAGTAAAGATTTTGAAATTTAACAGAAACGTCTGTTTACGAAATTCTAAACTATACTAAAGCAAAAAAAATCGTTGGTCTTAGGCAGGATTCGAACCTACATCTCCTCTGGCTTGGCCCTCCGAGTATGAAAAGCAAGCGATTACTAATTTCGTGGGTCTTAAGTAGAGTCTTGGTGGCATAATTGGTAATGCGCCTGCATCGGCCCGGAGAGCCAGAGGAGATGTAGGTTCAAATCCTGCCTAAGACCGAAGAATTTTTTTCGCTTTAATATAGTTTACAAGTAAGTACGTACATAAACTCAAGATAACGTGTACAATGTCGAACTTATCCCTTTTAGGGATCTCTTCCAGTTAACCTGACTATATTGAGGAACCTGTACGAGGATGATAAACTTTGGTCTCGTACACTTAGGGACGTAGTTATGAAAATGAAAAATTAAAATAGTATATTCCGTTAAGACTCGTCAGAAATTACTATTTTCTGCGACGTTTATCTACTTAAGACGGACATCTTAGTCAAGATCTGTTTAATAATACGGCCTTTATTTTAATTACATTAATCTATGGCTTTATTAGGTCCACAGTGTTATTTCGAACTAATTAAACCCATAAATCCATTAAACAACTAAAAAAACAGACAATAACGCTGTAATCGTGGCACATAAAAAACAGATTTGTCGCGTCAACAAACTTTTATTATTTCTAAGTGCAAGTTACGACGTTTAATGTACAAATAAAAACGCGTTTACGATACGAACGACCGTTAAACGTTAAATGAGAACTATAAAGGGGTAAAACGGCGTAAAACATGGCCCTGGGTCTTAGCGGCGATATTGGATCGGCTCTAAAATGTCATTTATACTCCCTTTCCTTTCTCAACCTCGTATCTGATCGAATAGTTAGATAGGAAAAGCACTCATGTTCCCTGAAGAATAAGGACTACTTTCCGCTAACTATTCGATGAGATACGAGGTTGAGAGAGTAAAAGGATGTTATTAGTTTGCGTCGAATTCGCTGACCGTTGCATTGTTGACGGGCCATTGACGCTGAAATTACCTTTTTTAAGCAACGAATAAGAACACAGTAAAAAATCATAAAGACCACACACGGCGGAACAATTTTGACGTTTATAAAAACAGAAACTGACTGATGTAACAACGCACAGCCAAAACTGGTGGACCTAGGGACTTGAAACGGATGGACCGATTTGAATGCGAATTAGAGCTCTTTCCTAAGAACCATCAAACTAACTTTTTTATTAGTTTGATGGTTCTTAGGAAAGAGCTCTAAAAGAAGCACTTGCCATTAGGTATATCGATGCTTTTTATCTAGAGGTTCTATAATGGCTATTTATCCAACCATCTGCCGTATAATGATAACTATCATTTCGCTGATAAGCCAATTAACTCTACCATAGTTATTATACTTATTATCAGCAGTTAAGAGAGTATCGCCGTTAATCGCTCTACTCAGCCAGTTAAACTAAAACGTAACATTTAGAAGACCTTTACTTCTCGGCTGGACTAAATACCATCCGTTCACCTTTATAAATAGCTTATGAGAGCTTAAGTAATAGTAAAGCCTTTAGGAGTCCATTTTGCTTAGTAGTCTCGGTCGGTCACGGACTATAATTGACCACTATATAACCTTGTCGCATAAAACCAACGATTAATTCGTATGTAATTTCTATCTCGTGACGTCACTTGACGCTGTCATTATGACAAAGTTCTATGGTGGATCAACATTTAAAGTCCTTGATGGTACAGTAGCTGCACACGTTAGTACCTTGTCGCTTTAAAGCCTATGGCAGATTAGTGTAGCAGTCCAATCATGACGTTGATAAAAAGTATTTTTTTTCCTTACTCGGGACTTAAGCTGTCGAAATACCAAAGTTCTAAAAAATAGGTTAAACGGTTTAGCCGTGGAAGCGTAACAAACAGACTGAAGGACCTACTTTCACATTTGTAATATTTATTTTACACCCGATATATGGTTAGGGTTCGTAGCAGTTCTTGTTAAACAACATATATATCAGACAGTAGTTTTCAATATTTTCATTTCTTTATCCCACCGTTTAGAACACACATAATTACTTGTGATCTAAAAACAAATAGAGTCATATGATAGAGTGCACTGAGGCCCTTGCCAAGATGCATTACGCATTAGCGTTTCTATTCGAATCGTTATAAAACCAATCGCATCGCTGGTAGATCACGTGACTCTTCGTATCACGTCATCTACCAGTAACCTTTGGCTTTGGCTGACCGTTTCGCATTCTGTTTTCTTCACAAATTCAAACAATCGTGTTCTATTATTATTTTCCAAAGCCTAATTCCAAAGCAGATAAATCACTTCCGAACAACGTAGACAATTATTAGTATTACTACCGTCTGTATGAACTGTGAACCCTGGCTTGGCACGCTGCCAGTAGAAACTCGAGACCAACCCAATAGAATATTTCACAAGCAATGAGGTGCACCGAGATAGCCATATTTAAAATTGTATGCTTTAAGGCAAGAGGTGGTATAAAGGGTGCTTTTGTAGGTATAGTGCTTTGTAATGGTAATATACAAGACTTTAGAGACAGATAAGGGTGTATGTAGGATCTTAAATACAAGTTGGAATTTTGACAAATTGACCCAAAACAAGCAAGTACGGAAATGTAAAATCTACAATACATAAAGCGAAAGATGTAACAAGTAGAGTAAAAAGATGCAAAGGAAACATTTAAAATGCTTTCTAGAAAATCTGTCGCTTTAGTTGTCATTAGAATTAGGTATTATTAGTTTTTTAATAACAGCACAGACTAAAAGTTCCAAAAATGTTCCTACATATTTATTTCATCAGTTATTTTTTTAACTGCAGTGTGAGTGCATACGGAAACCAGCTGTCAAATAGCTGTTTAAACGTAACAGAATCTTAAGTATCCCTTTCAACTCGAGCATTTCGACCGGTTTTAAATCACCACTAAACAACTGTTAACGTGTTGTCTTATTATTAGTTCAGCTGCTTTAACACTTGTTGCTGTTTAAACTTTTAAATTTTAATTGTTGTAAACAAAAACACCATTATTACCAATACAAAAACCAAATAACCACTAAAAAGCTGACAACATATAGATAATCCGTTCAAAACTGTGAACTGCCAGTATCATAATCGTTAATTAGATTCCAAATTTGAATTTATGCGCGCTTGCCGTTACAATCAGCCAGTATTTAAATTTAAAAAACAACGGTTATTTTATCGCAAAAAGATTCCGAGACGGGTTGGAGTTATTTAATTGAATTTGGTTAAAAAACGCTGAAGTTTGGAACTCTCGCCTCTTGAGTTCAGAAATATATCCTGTTATTAATGTGAAATTCTGCATACGAAAAGTCTTTTGATGTGATTTATATACACAGAAAAAAAAACCAAATTACTTACTTATAATTCACTTTGAGCTTGCTAGTTAAGATCGGCAACATTTTAATTCAAGTAGGTATCATTTATTTTTAAATTTTAACACTAAAATCTTGAGAAAAATGCTCTTTCCCGTTGTACTTTATAAACATGGAGAATTAAACAAACTTTAAAAACAGGCAGGGTTCAAAGGGAACTTTTTAAACCTTTCCGGGTAGGCTTACATAAATTTGTAAGTGTCCATCCATGTTGTCGGTCCCCTACATCGGGTCGTGTGTGTGGGGCTAAACACAGTCAGTACCAGACTGTGAAATTTTCATACAAATATGGCTCGTTATTGAGCCTTTGGTCTCAAACGTGCTAAGGGCGTGTAATGCCCTAAATTTAGGAGCAACTTAATTAAATAACTCGAGAGTTCGCGTCTTTGTTTCAAAGCCAATGTTATTGTAAGCCTACATGAATAGGCCTTAGAGAATACATATCGTTTACACAGCGGAAAATTTGTTATTTCAGCGGTTAAATGTTTCAATTCTGTCTGTTCAGTTTGATGTTCTGAGAATGTGAGACGTTTAATTTCAAATTATATTGAAACTAGGTTTTGCCCGCGACTGCGAAAAGTGACGTCCTTTTCCAGGTTAAAAAGTATTCTATGATAAAATGTATGTGTCAAACAACGCGTTGATGATGACTGATGAGTTTATAAAAAAAGAAGGGGTTATTCAGAGAGTAGGCCGAACCGGTACGTTTAGGGTTCCGTATAGATACCCAAAGAAAGTATACTTACTAAGAAAAATAATATTTTTTAATACAATTGTATTTTTGTAGCTGCCTGCATATCATGCGGAAAGTCAGATTTTTCGAACTAGTGTTTTTTACTTTTCCATTTTTACCATAATTGGTCAAATTGCACTGTACATTTTTATCACACTAAGAACTAAGTAAAACTGTTCCTTTTAATTACTGATTTTTTTAAATTAGATTTTTTTTGCAACTGTACCAAAGAAAACGTCGTTTAATGCACGTGCGGCGCTGTCATTTTCACTCGTCTCGCTTGTAACTCGGGCCAAGACACCTCGACTCGTGTAAAATTACATACTTTCCGCACTTTCATCAAAATGTGCTTTTATATAAAGCATAATAATTTAATTTTATAGCATCCAATCTAATTTTCTTAAATCATATTTAAACTACTTGAAATAATCATAAGTGATCGTTTTTCTTTCCGAGGTTAGTTATATTCTCAAGTAATCTCGAGTTAATTATTTTCTGCAGTAAATTAAATTTTCGTAGCCGTCGTGTGTTTTACGAGCCTCTCCGAACTCAGTGGAATGGGAAAGAAACTTAAACTAGTTACAAGTTTTAAAATAGTTACATACTTAGATATGTTACTTGTTGTTGGACGAAAGGCTGCGGTGGTACTAACGGTTATTTTTTATATTTATGGTTTCTTTTAATATTGATAAAGCTTATATTTGTATGAGGTAAATATACATAATAAGAAAACTTCATGTACAATATTACATGAAGTTTTCTTATATGTATTAGAATAATAATTCTAACAATAAATTATTCTAAGACATTTAGACTGACTCTCATAATTGAATAGTTCTGTTTTGAAGTCGATCAAAAAATAATTCTACTACGTACAAGAACAATAAGTATCATACAAGTTCCACGCTTGACTTGACGTAGCAGTTGTCTTATTTAATATTTTGAAAATAAAGGGTAAAGACAAATAAACTGATAGCCCAGAATCTATGGCGAAATGTCAAAGCTGTGTTTGTCTGATGCATTGTAGCTTCCAAAAGAATGGACCGATTATGACGCGATTTTTTAATTGGGACGATTCTTAGCTAGGTTTACTGTTTAAGATATATCGGCTCTGAATGTTGAGGTCACCATTATATCGGGGATTTTTATCAATTAAATATTTATTTACATTTCAGCTTTACTACAAACGTTTTCATTTCAAAGACCTGTAGATTGCAGGTCTATATTATATATTTAAAGCATCACTCAGTGCCAATAACTCCAAATCGAGCGCATTTTGTACTAAAATCAGACAGTCTGGCATTTAGTATGTAAAGTAAATTAATTACTCTAGAAATGATAAATTGCTTGGGCCATTGCCAGAATGAAGCTAAGATGTTACGCTTCCAAGGTGAAGTGATGAGTAGTGTCAAGGTCGTATAATTGTCGACCAGCAATTAATATCAATACATCTTTATCTTATTTATGTTAAAGCGGTAGAAAACGTTGTTAGGCATATTAAGTCCACCATTAAATTTGTTTTTTTTTAAAGGGTGGATAAACAATTTTTTTTTGCAAAATGAATTTAATGGGTAGGTAAATAAAAACTCCATCTTTACCAAGGGGGCTTCTGTAAATTACTTGACAAATGAGGAAGGTCCGGGAAAATCTGACCATATCTCATTTAAGGGAAGGGGGTGGAGAATATTAATCTTACGTCAACTTTTTTATTAAGATAACGACAACATTCAGTGTAACCTTAAACATAATTATTTTGTGACATTGCAGCCAATGCCCCTGAAAAATTTAGAATTACCAATATCACTCCAAGGGGTCTTCTACAATATTGTGATGACATTTGCCTAACAGTAACTGTGAGTTTATAGTGAGTTGCCACAATTTATAAACCGATAGTAACGCAGCAAAAGACCAAGTTTCAATTGCACCTATAAAAAGCTGTTTCTCTTGAATTTTTAAAGTTTCCCGAAATAATCTAACTTGTCGCGTTACGTTACTTAGGGCTTGATAAATTACTGCCATTTCTGGGAACCTAGTTAATTCTCTTAGCTTTAGGCTCTTTTAGAGTAGTTAATATATGAACTAAGCGGACAAACCGACAGACACTACTAGTAGTATTATATTAGCATATTATATTACTTTACACATGTTTTATTTCATTTATTCTCCTGAAGATCGCGGAAAGCCGATGCACACTGGAACCCGCCCATACATCGCAGTGCTCAAAATTCAACTTTGAAATTGTGGTATTTTGTACTTAAATTAAATCATAATAATATGCAAACAAGGAAATAGTGGACCTCATTGCAGAGAAATACCTTCATTATCAGTAGTCATTACGTAGTTGCATTATGTTAAAGTTAAAGGAATTTATATGTCACTTCAATAGTAAATTGTATTGTAATTGAATAAAAATGATCTTATTTCCGATAATGGACAACATCTTATGATTATTTTTAGTGCATGTAACTAAAAAAGTAGGTAGTCGTTATGATAATTGTTTATTCTAAAGTAAAAGATTTTGTCCTTTATTTAGAAAATGGAAAAAAGATATACAAAAAAAAATAGGCATGTTTTATTTGTTATTGTTTATATAATGTAAAAAATAATAATTATATGCAATTCTTCACAATAAGAATGTAGCATAGTACTGTTTTTGCTTAATTTTACTTAGTTAGTTTTGAGCACTGCAATGTATGGGAGGGTTCCAGTGTGCGATGGATGCGAGTAGCACAAAACCGGCCGTCGTGAAGATCCTTGGGGAAGGCCTATGTCCAGCAGTGGACCTCTTTCGGCTGATATGATGATGATGGTTACTATTACTAGCAAAGAGGCATTCCATCTTAGTCCTCAGGGTTAGCAACGGTCTTAGGATTGCAGTCTTAAGATTGTAGTCTTGAGAATGCAATTGTCTTTGGGTCGCAGATCCCACTTACCGTCAGGTGACCTATGTGTGCTTTTAGCCATGACAAAAAAAAGAAAAAAGCATACGTAGCGACTTGATTATTTTTACGTTATGATATTATTGAAGTTTATCATTGTTGAATATCTAAAGTAGGCTAAACAATTTTAAATAAATTAATGCCATTAACCTAAGCTTTTAATAATACCGTCTTCGCGAAATTATTTCACCGTCATTACGTTTAATTTCCTTGAATTAACTGTTTCGTGAATTTTGCACGGTCCGTATTTATTTTTATACCGTCTTGTGTCCCTTGATCTAATTTTCTACTAATTCCTGGTAATTTATTGGTAAAAGCTTCTCATTGATAAGTACGAAGGTACAGATTTAAGAATAAAAGGGCGATGGAACCAGTAATGGACAAGGCACCAATAATGGACACTTGATTCTTATTTCACAGAAGATAAGGGTTATTCATTTGTTTTGCAACAATCAATTTAGGACCGTATGAAATTTGAATTAAGAGTGAAGTGTCCATACTGGTGCCTGGCAGCTAAAAGTGTCCATAATTGGTGTCGTCACCCGTACCTATTTTTTTTCTGGCTCAATATAAATGGGTAGGTACGCTCGGTAGGACAAGGGCACAATTGCACTTTTTGTCATATTATACATTGTGCCCTTGTTTTACCGAGAAGGTGCGATATGTGGTTTAATGTTTACCATCATGAATTTTTGGTACCGTTAGGTAATATGTTCACGCTGCTGAGGAGAAAAGTTGTATGTATGTATGTATGTGCAACACGAGACCGAAGTTATTTGCATTCCATATCTTTGAATTCCTCGCTACATTCAGGATTCTACACTAGAATCACTCGTTACGCTCTTGAACCAACTTTTGAACCGTAATAGATAACAGATTTTTTTTTTAGTCTATTTGTTATTATTACGGCGGATTAACACATCTTTTTTTTGAAGAAAGTGGACGAATTAGATTTTTTTCAACATAATTTTTATTTTTGTTGTATTGTAAAAACGGTAATACATACAAGCGTCAAATTTGGTATGATCATAGTACAAACCCTAATAAAATTGCGTTGATTCGATACGAAATCGAATTCAAATCTGAACCTTCTGTGCAGCGGTACGGAGGTTTACGGAACCCTCGGTGCGCAAATCCGACTCGCACTTCACCAGTTTTTGTCACACTCATAGTCTAAGAATTCGGGTGATGACTATGATACATATTTCCTCTAATTGAAGACGCGCCAGTTTAGGTTTAAACAGCCAATGATGTCGCAGCTAAATATAGCTCGCGACGTCACGGGAAGTCCTGGGGCCGTGACATGAACAGGGACAGGGCTATATGACAGCTATAATTGTGTCCCTTTCACTTGGCACATTTTGACGGTTAATAATACCGGCTTTGATTGGTTATGATAACTTTTAAGTCTTTTTGTATGGTATAGTACAGGTCCCGTATTATGGTCACCTTTATCGCGATGGATAAAGCATCCGTCTCTCTCGCACTTACATACCGGTCAGAACGTGACAGACGTTTTATCCACACGATAAACATGACCATAATAGGTTCCAAGGCCCGTATTATGGTCGCCTTTATCGCGGTGGATAAAGCACCCGTCACCCACGCACTAACATACTGGTCAGAAAGTGACAGATGTTTTATCCACATCGATAAACACGACCATAATAGGCCCGTAGGATGATGTATGTTTGTCGATGATAAGGGATAGCGCTTTTGTATGACTCAACTGATGTCATGTTGTTGTGATGAACGGCTACTATACTATATCTTTATCATTTCTACGAACCTTAAACAAAACTGCTTCGATAGGTCAAATTATTAGGAACGTGATCGTGCATGCAAATTGCTAAAACAAGTTGAATTCTGTTAAAATTGATAACACAATACTTAAAATCTTCACCGTTCCTAAATACTTAGATACTAAAAATATAAACACAAACAAGGTTGCCTTAAGATCAAAATTCCAACGTGTTTTTTTACTAACTTACGTCTTTTAGGCTCTAGAAGCAACATCAGTAAAGTGCAATTCACACAGGGAGCCGATCGGGCGTCGAGCATGTCGTTTTCATCGCGGGATACGCGCGGGTCGTCGTGTTCACACATAGCGCCGAAACGCGGCGGGCCCGCCGCGGTTGCACAGGCGGGCATTCGGGATTAGATGGTAATGGCGAGTACCTATATAGAGTTGAATTTACAACGAGCTCTGTGAGAATGCCTATCGGAGAATGCGTGTTATTACGACCAAGGACGCCCGCGACCCGCAACGGACCCGCCGCACCCGCGCGCTGATAGTGGCGACCCGTCTTGCCGCGTGTGTGAATGCTTCCATATAACTCCATATAAAAACACCCGCCAAACTTCCGACCCGCTCGGCGCACGACCCGCTCCCGCCCGCTGTGTGAATTGCGCTTAATAGTAACAAAACTCGATACCAACCGCTCAAGTTCAGGCTCTGCGGCTTTCCAGACAACTCATTATGAGTTCAGTCTTGTGGTAAAAGTTTTAGACATATTGTAAGTTTACAGTTGTGAGGTTCTTCTACCCGTTCATAGATGGCGTGCACACTGCTCTTTAACCGACTTCAAAAAAAGGAGGAGATTCTTAATTCTTTGGGATCTTTCTAGGGTTTTGTACCCAAAGGGTAAAAACGGGACCATTGGTAAGACTCCGGTGTCTGTCCGTCTGTCCGTCTGTCTGTCTGTCACCAGGCTGTATCGCATGAAGCGTGATAGCTAGACAGTTGAAATTTTCACAGCTGATGTATTTCTGTTGCCGCTATAACAACAAATACTAAAAACAATAAAATAAATATTTAAGGGGGGCCCTTACAGCAAACGTGTTTTTTTTACCGTTTTTGGCTTATGTTGTATAGATAACGGTACGTAACCCTCCGTGCGCGAGTCCGACTCGCACTTGGCCGGTTTTTTTATGTTCCGTGATTAATAAAAGACTGCTGGACCGATTAAAAAAATATTGTGTTGTTTGAGACACTATACCTACCTACTTTTTATGGTCCCATTGTCAACACGTCAGGATCTGATGATGGGTTTTTAGAGAATTCAAGGGAACTCCTCAAATATTATAGGCATACATATAGCGATTTTAGTACCAAAATCTATACGAGTAATTTTACCGGTTAAAGCTCTTCCAACTCACCTTTAAGTAAATGGTGTAAAAAACATAACTTTAAGAAAAAACCGATTCTAACCTCCACAATACGAACATTAACTTGAACCATAACCCGTAACGTTGTAGTAAACGTTAACGCGCTGTTTAACGTTTCCGGTAACGTTGCGTTACGGGTCAACGGCCTTAGATAACACATTAAGCGCCAATGACGCCAAAGCGAGCTCATATAGCACTCATTCCCTACTCGGTGGCCGTGAATGAGACAACTGATGATTAAAACCATTACGATAGATAAGGATGGATTTATTGTTTGTATGTTGACTAATTGTGTGAGAGCTTCTGTTGTAAATAGTTTTATAACGGTCGCAGGTGAGATAAGATACAGGTTTTTTTATGATAAAGCAATAAATAGTTAAAGGCTAGGTTCAAGAGCAGATCTTTACATAATTACTACCTTCTGCCCGCGACTTCGTCCGCGTAGATTTAGATTAATGTTATTTTATATTTTCCGGGATGAAAAGTAGCTTATGTGTTAATCCAGGGTATGAGCTATCCATTTAAAATCTCATCCAAATCCGTCCAGCCGTTGCAGCGTGAAGGAATAACAAACTAACACACACACAAACTTTCGCATTTATAATAATAGTAGCATAAATGGAATAATGACTATCAAATACACATAGAATCCATAGACATACAATTTTAATTAACTGTGTGTGTGTGTGGTTAACTGAAAGAGATCATTTGTTTTTTTTTTATAATTGTTATTTCTTTAGTTTGTACAGTCATCTGCAGAGAAAAGTAACCCTTGATTGTGGGTACAGTCGAGTTCATAAACTCTTTAGTACCTTGTCTATTTAATGTCATGTTTATCCTGCCATATATGAATTGTCACAGCAATTACAGTGACAAAGTTACTAAAGTGTACATATATTTATGCACTCGACTGTACTTGTTTGTAGGTAACTTCTATGCAGCGTTTAGCCGTTTAGAAGCTTCCATCCCACAGACAGATACACACGTTAAACTAACAACAGCCTGAACTATGTGTCCTTTCAGGGTTTAAAAACACTCTGTTTTTTAAATTTCTTGTGCTTCATAATTTATTAAAAATCCTTTATACAGTTAGTTAAATTTTACTTTTATGTTGTGCTTTACGAGTCTAAAAGAACCCATTTTAAATTCACCACACAACATTTAACGTGCCACGATATCATAAAACATTACAACCAACAGAATAAAATTTCAAGTCGTTAACAGATCAACGCCAGAACGTAAATGTTACATCTATAAAATAATATTTAAACCCCGTTTTCATTTTGATTCGTTCCAACTTTCATCAGAATATTATAAAAACCATTTTAAAACAATGCTCTTTTTATGCGAAGGAGAAAGCAAGCACACAGACTGACGGTAAGTTGGATCTGTGACCCATCTGTGCGATCTCAAGACTACAATCTTAAGACCGCACATGCGTTGCCAACCCTGAGGACGAAGCTGGAATGCCTCTATGCTAGTAATTTCACCGGTTATCTTATTCCCACAACGGAACACAATAAGAACACTGCTGCTTGGCGGTAGGTTAAAGGATAAGATGGTGGTAGCGATCTGGGTGGATCGAACACAATTTTACCACTACTTGCCAAAATACTTATAAGATAAAGTTATAAGAAAAACTAATACTTGACTACGAAATCATCCTAATGGATATCTCGTCGCCTCTTATGCTATTTGTATATCTATGTTACAAAGTAATATAGTACATTTTGTATTTAGAACTGATACCAACTTTTTGAGATCAGAGGCCCTTGCCAAGATGCAGTACGCTAACTAGCGTTTCTATTCGTTTCGTTTTGTAACCAATCGCGTCGTTGGTAGATGACGTGATACGAAAAGTTACGTGATCTACCAGTGACGCGATTGGTTTAAAAACGAATCGAATAGAAATGCTAGTTGGCGTACTGCAACTAATGCATCTTGGCAAGATGAACATTAAAACCGTTAGGATAGACTAAGAGCTTCGAGCTACGAGGGAACGGATGACCATACGACCACGTAAGCCTAGTTAATAGTGACCCTGCCTACAAAGCTAGCGGTCCCGGGTTCAAATCTCGGTAAGGACAGATATTTGTGTGATGAGTGCGAGTATTTATTCCTGAGTCTTAGATGTATTGTATGTATTTAGGTGTGTATTTCTCTGCATAAATATGTTTATCGTTATCTGGGCGTTTTCCAAAAAAAGTGTACATGAACTTTTTTTCCAGAATTCGTTTTTTTTTGGTTTTTCTTACTCATAATCGTTGATACTATCGATCCTAATACAAGAAAAAAAGTGTTCCAAATATTCCATTCCAGATCGTCACATTTTTGTATGCAGTCTTCTTTTATTTATATGTTGGTGACGCACTGGAAGAAAAAAATTACATAGTAAAATCTGGGACACTTTTTTTCTTGTATGAGGAACGATAGTATCAACGATTCTGAGTAAGAAAAACAAAAAAAAAACAATTCTGAAAAAAAAAGTTCATGTACACTTTTTTTGGAAAACGCCCATCTAGTAACCTACCCATAGTACAAGCCTAGAGCTTAGTGTGGGACTGGGTCAATTTGTGTGAGATTTTTCCTCTGTTTTTTTACATAATAAATACTAAACATAAATACTATTTAAATCCTAAACCTTCTTTCCTTCGCCATAGTCAGGTAAAAAGACGTTAACAAATACCTTGAAAGAAAACGTCCTACTTACCTAGTGAATACGAGCATTGATACTTCTAAACAATGGTCATAAACATAAACATAAATTCCCACGGCAATAACCAGGTAGAATTAACTTTACATATACATTCGACGCCGCCGGAAAAAAAACTTAAGTACGAGTTCGATTCGTACATGATGGACTCCGTACCACCCCGTACAAAAGTTTTTAAAAGGGTGTCATTTTTATTCAAGACCGGCAACGTATGTATTGAAGCCTCTGGCGTTGCAAAATGTCCATAGCCGGTGGTGACCACTTCCCATCATAGGGGCTATTGCCTAACGCACTCGCAATCGCAATCGTTTTCATTTTGAAAATCGAAGGCTTGTCTGCATACAAAATGAAAACAATTGTTCCACTTTGAAGTCAATTGCGATTGTTATTGCGTTAGGCAATAGGCCAGCAGGTCAGACCTGTTTGTCCATCCATGGCAATAATAAGAAAAAACAATATTTAACACTATGCGTAAGCACTTCGCGAAAAAAACAGTTCCCACGGATACGGACCCCGTTTGATTTTAAACATATTTTATTTTTATTAATATATGTTTTGATAGCGGTCATTGTAATACACACTCTGTGGAAATTTCACGTGTCTAGCTAATACCACTAGCTTCGTTGCCACACTACCAGGCCAGGGTTTCCCAACAAGAGGGGCGCGCCTCTCTACGGGGGAGTAGAGATGGCAAGAGGGGCGCGAAAAGATTTAAATATTAAAAAAAAAGTGTAAATATAACATAATTAATATTATTTTAGTGTGATAAAATAACGCATTGAATGTGAAACATTCGATCTCTGCATCACAATACGACGTGGTCGTTCGAGTCTTTTTTTTGTCACGGAAGAAATCAAAGGGGGGGAGCCTGAAAATATTAATAACTATAAGGGGGAGCTCGACGCAAAAAAGGTTGGTAAACCCTGACTAGGCTAATCACGCTACCGTAGTAATTAACCATACGAGTAACGATATCTCTGTTAAAGGCGGTAAAGATAAAAGGTTCACTAGGTCTGAATCAGCTCTTCGAACACAAAAAGGCTCATGTTATGAAAACAAAGATCCAACTCTACATGTTTATAGATAAGGTTACTTATGCAAGAGCAGTCCCGGAGCAACTCAGACGCATAAATCAATCGTGATTGATGTTATCAGTATTAAATTACGCTAATGGACAAACTTGCGGATATTATGAATGATTGGAGGATTGTTTTTGAAACTTCGGATATGTTTGCTTCAACTGGAGTTCATTCTCCAGGCTAAGAAGTAGGTAATCAAATGTCAATTTTAACCTATCAAAGATATGACACACATTTATTTATTGAAAACAAAAACAGTGCTCTAAGATGTGCATTAAGCAACGATTTCATAATAACCAGGGCCCGTAATTTTCATGCCGATGACATCAATTTGACGTCACGCTCCATAAAGGGTGATCCCAAATGGTTTTATTATACCTAAATTATTAATAACTAGTCATCAATCATTTTAATCATTTACAAATGACTTCAAAAGTACTCTATTTACACGTGGAATAAATAATACCTACTTGATACGTGAAACGTAAATAAATAAAACTGTTTGATTTGTTTTTATACATACATTTTATTAAATGGTATTGTTAATAATACGTTAAAATAATTACGTAGAAAACAGAATTCCTCTCTAACGTAAAGCACGCCATCCTTCTTGCATTAATTCTCGTGCAAAGAAAATCTAAGTCGTCTTCGCGTTCATACGTAATGCAATATTCATAAAAATCCTTTTGTTTTGAAATCATAATTTATGTTTGTTGTGTCACACATTTGGTTTTTTTTTTTAATTATTATCTGCAGAGGTTGTTAAATGATTAATTATGAGGAATTAAATCGGAATCATACTCTATGCAGCGTGACGTCATTTTTGCGTCGACGGCATGAAAATTACGGGCCCTGATAATAACTATTAACTATTATCATGGGGGATTTAAATACATGTCTTGTAAAAGACGACAACCGCTCAGTCAAGCTCCAGTCTCTTGTAAGTTCCTTAAACCTTAATGTTCTTCCTCTTAGCCCCACTCATTTCCCTCATAACGGTCCGCCGTCTCTTTTAGATTTGATCATAACTTCTTCCCCAGATTTTGTCCCACTTCATGGCCAGTTCAATGCTGCTGCCTTTTCCAACCATGATCTAATCTTTGCTTCCTTTAAAATTCGTCCTCCTAAAAGTAAACATAAGGTTATCTTGCGCCGCAATCTTGGCAATGTGAATCGGGAGGCCTTGCTTGCCGATCTTCGCAGTATTGACTGGCAATCCCTAGACGCTCTCGATGACATTAACCTCAAGCTTGATATGTTTGCCAGCTCTCTACTAGCGATTTTCGACTTACACGCGCCTTTGAAACCGACGCGGGTTAAACATTTGCCAGCGCCTTGGCTCACTCCAACCATTAGGGCTCTTATGGCGAAGCGGAACCGGGCTCGGCTGAAACTGCGTCATGATCCTTCTGAGGGAAATCATCTTAAATACGTCACCCTCCGTAATCGATGTAACAGAAGATGTAGGGACGCTAGACGCCGCTACATCTATGAACGCATAGATAGGTGTCCCCCTCCTAAATTATGGAAGTTTTTAAAGTCATTAGGGGTGGGCAATACTCAACATAATTCTCCAGGTTCATCTACACTTGATCTCAACGCCCTCAATAAACATTTTAGCACTTCTCCGGTTGTCTTGGACCCTTCTGTAAAGCAGCAAACGTTATCACTTCTCGCCAATACTCGTCACCCTGACTTGCCTCCTTTTGATCTAGGTCAGATCTCTCCGGATGACACTCTGAACCTGTTAAAACGTATAAAGACGAAAGCCGTTGGTGAGGACGGCCTGAGTGTAGACATGCTTATGCTCGTTGCGGAATTCATCGCTCCTATCCTATCCAATATTATTAACTTCTCCTTTACTTCAGGCTCTTTTCCTTTATCATGGAAACTAGCGCGTGTCACTCCTCTTCCAAAAACTTCTAACCCTTTGTCTGTCTCCGATTTTCGACCAATTTCTATTCTCCCTGCCCTTTCCAAAGTTATTGAACACTTCACAAATCGAAGACTGTCCCGTTTTCTCAACTATCACAAACTTTTCAATCCTTTCCAATCCGGCTTCCGCCCCGGGCATAGCACTGTCACTGCTTTGGTCAAAGTCACTGATGACATTCGTCTGAATATTGAAAACCGGAAACTTACTGTCCTTGTCCTGTTAGATTTCAGTAGTGCCTTTAATACCGTAGATTATGATATTCTCCTTAGCATACTGAAGACTTACAATATCTCCCCTGCAGCCATTTCGTGGTTTCAATCGTATCTCCTTGGGAGGCGCCAGCTTGTCAAAGTAGATGATTCTGTTTCCTCGTGGTCTGACCTAACTGCTGGTGTCCCTCAGGGAGCTATACTATCCCCTCTTCTCTTTTCACTTTTTATCAACAGCATCACTGCTTCTCTTAAATCTTCCTACCACCTCTATGCGGATGACCTGCAAATCTACGCGGCGGCTTGTATTGATGATTTCCCCTCCCTGATCGCTTTAATTAACAGTGATCTCGCGGTTATCCGAGACTGGGCGGCAGGTTTCGGCTTGAAGATCAATGCAAGAAAGTCGCAGGCAATTGTCGTCGGTAGCCCTCACTTCATCGCAAAGTTGTCTGATCTTATGATACCTGAATTAATCTTTGACGGTACTGCAATTCCTTTTTCTTCTTCAGTCAAAAATTTAGGTATCATTATGGATCAGACCCTTTCTTGGTCGGCTCAGGTAGCTGCGGTAAGTCGTAAGGTCTATGGATCCGTCCATTCGCTTAGGCGCTTGCAGAACTTCCTTCCTCTTCGCACCAAGATTACTCTTACTCATTCCCTACTCCTCCCTCTCCTCGACTACGGTGATATCGCGTATCTGGACTTAAATGAAGACCTGCTAAACAAACTGGAACGCCTCCTTAACTTGTGTATTCGCTACATATTTGGGTTGCGAAAATTTGACCACGTGTCTCATTTTCGTGCACAACTTGAGTGGTTACCGATTCGCTTTCGAAGGAATGTTCACGTCCTGTCGTTGCTTTTTAACATCCTTTTTTATCCTCAGTCCCCACCCTACCTTTCTGAACGTTTTAACTTTCTGGCCTCTGGATCTCAGAATCGCTTGCGTTCAAGTGACAATCTTTCCCTTGCTTTCCCATCAAATAAATCCAAAACGTATTCTAAATCCTTTTCGGTTCACGCTGTGCGGTTGTGGAATTTGTTGCCTACTGAAATTAGGCAGTCTCAGTCTGTAGATTCTTTCAAATCTACACTAAAGAAGTTCTGGCTTGACACTTGTTCTTGAACTTTTTCCTGCTTATTGTATATATTTATTTATTATATTATTAGTTATATTGTATATATATGTGTTTATTTATTATATCTGTTAATATTTATAGAAATTTATTTTAGTGTTGTACTTATTTGCTTATTCGTTGTAATAGTTATTTCTCAATCGCTCAAAGGTTAACTGGAAGAGATCCCTTAAAGGGATAAGTTCGCCTTTGTACATCCCTGTTATATTTTTGTCTATTTTATAATTGTTATCTCTTTTGTTTGTACAATAAAGTGTTTACATACATACATACATACAACTATTCCCTGTAATTTCCTATTTTTTGACATGCAATGCAATTTATATTGTAATATTACATTGGTAAATAAATAAACTGAACTAGATATAACCACCGATACAATGGCGAGGCCTTCTTTTAGTACTGATATCTCTTAAATGGAGAAACCAATTTTCATAAAACTAAAGCTAAAAATCATATCCGGTAATCAAGCTTTCTTTTGATAAAATCCGCGTCTAATTCAGTCCATTCGTTTGGGAGTTACGATCCCACAGACAAATACACTTTAATTTTAATGAAAACAAAAACGGTACTCTAATAGGTGCATTAAGTAACGATTTCATAATAACTAATTCATGTAATTTTCTATTTTTTGACTTGCAATGCAATTTATCTATAAATATAAAAGGCAAACCTGACCGACTTATATATCAACACACAGCCGAAACTACTGTACCTAGAAACTTGAAATTTAGTACAGGGGTTCCATTCATGATTTAAGTGAGACTAAGAAAGGATTTTTTGGAAATCGACCCCCGACGGGAATAAATGGGGGGAGTAGCGGGAAACTAATTCTAGGCGTACGAATTCGTGGGCGTCCTCTAGTATTGTAATATTACTTTGGTGAATAAATAAACTTAACTAAACTGGATAAAAACCACCGATATAATAATGACCCTTTCTTTTAGTGCTGATATCTTTTAAACGGCTCAACCGATTCTCATGAAACTTAGCTAAAAACCATATCAATTAAACCAGCTTTCTTTTTATAAAAACCGCGTCTAATTCAATCTATCCATTTGAGAGCTACACACTTAAAACTGTTCAAAAGAGGAAAATCGCAAGGACGGCAATTGAATTCGCGAACATAATCTCAGGAAATAATATGAAAGGTTACTGCTGATAACATCGTGATAACTTTAGGGTAAAAAGGTACGGTATTGTGTAAGTTAAGAGTTATAAAGTTCAGTTCAGGTCAGGTCAGTTTGTTCAGTAAAGTGACCATGATTGTCCAAATGTTGCCAAGAAAACAAGTAATAACTATTTGATAGATACAAAAATGCATTAAAAAAAACCGGACAAGCGCGAGTCGGACCCGCCCACCGAGGGTTCCGCACATAACACGGTTTACTCAATTCAATATTTGTACCGCCGTTCCTTTTTGCATAAAGACCCTGTTTTTTTGTGATTTAAGTAAAAATGTACAGATTTCAGATTTTTTCCTATACTTGTAGTAAAAGACAGTGTTACTTGCCAAATTTCATAGTTCTAGGTCAATGGGAAATACCCTATACATTTTGATTCCCTGGAGAGTGTCGAAATACACGTTTTTGGCGACAAAAAGGGCCGTATCTTTTTTTTTACGTAAATGTAGAAGTTTAATATTTTCACAGCTTTTTAGACCGGAGTATACGGTTTGAATTTCAATTTGATACCTTCACGCGTTCCCGAGATAAAGGGTCTTGACATACAGACATACAGACAGACGGACAGACGGACAGACGGACAACAAAGTGATCTTATTATTACACACACCAAACTCACGCCTCCGTTCCCAGAGTGGGGTAGGCAGAGCTACAGAATTACCTACAATACCAAAAACTTGTTGATAATTCTGTAACCACATTTTGCACAATAAGGTTATAAGATGTTTACCAGCGTCATTATTAGTGACAGGTTGCAAGCCCATTGCCTTTATTTTATTTAGTCGCCTTAGTCGCCTCCTACAACATCCACGGGAAGACATGGAGTGGCACTATTCTAATAAAATAAAGATAAAAAAAAATGTATAAAATCCACAAAGATAGTTAATAATGACAGTGGAAAATGTGATTTCTTTAAGTAAACTAAACAACTAACGATTAAGAAGGTAATCAATGCAATACTTCACTTAGCAATAACTATAAACATGAACACTTCAGAATTATCCAGAATACCTACTCAAGAAAACTGAAAAGCATTGGACAAAATTTAAATAGAATGCCACGAAATCTTTTGCGCGTTCACGCGAATCAAAGCGACATTTTTACGAATTCCGACGTCAAAGTTAAAAATAATCCTAAATCCAAACACGTGGACTTGATTATACAATCACGCCGTGAAACTTTATCGCTGTAACTTATTTGCTCCATTCGTTTGGTTACGCACATATTTGGTTAAGACGACAAGGTATTATGAACACCTACGTGGAGTCCTTATGGTTGCGTGTGGGTTGGGAAGCACCTTATCTGGGGATGACGCATCGACATCTGCTTGTGTATAAACATGTTATGGAACAGTAATGTCAACATATTGCTCAAGGTCAACAAAATACTAGGTTAGTAAACTCCAACGACTTTAAGTGACCTAGACCAACTTTAATGTTGTTGTTGGGAAAAATAGCTTTTTTATGGAATGGAGAAGCTAAATGAGCACACAGGCCTCCTGATAGTTAAGTGGGATCTGTATCCCATAGACATTTGCATTCTTAAAACTAAAATCTGAAGACTGAAATCTAATTTTTTTCATATTTTTCTGGGTAGTAAGGGATAGAATACACTCAATTTTAAGTTACTCGTAGATGCACATTGGTTATTTCGGTAATACTAAACGTGAAATAAGAACAAAATGGAGAAATCAGTTTTCATTGAACATTAGGGCACTTAATTACATTTTTCCACAACAAAATTATATAAACTTGTTGTACCTACGAGTATTTTTTCTTCTTAAAATTATGACTTATCAACAATCAATAACTATAATACCTATTTACTACCTACTTTTTCTTATTATGTCTGGGCTAGGCTGGGCTAGAGTGAAGATCACATTGTACAATACTGGTATATTTGAACCTCACGAGGCTAGAGAATTAACATTTTTGGAGCAAGCGTATAAATAAACATTATTATATCAACTAGCGTGGATTTCGATTACCGTACCTAATTCCCTAGGAAACTTTATATTTTCCGGGATAAAAAGTTAATTAAAAGGGATAAAACACACACACACACACACACACGCACACACACATATATATAATATTAGTAGGATAACTAAGGGTGAGTATCCAACAGAGCTCTGCGAGTAGTGCGAGGTTGCGAAGCGGTGCAGAAAAAAATCACCAATAGGATTACTTCATTTTCCTAGTCTTGCTCAGCGCAGCTCTCCTATTGGTGGATTTTTGCTCGCACACTGCCCCGCTTCCCCGCACAGCTCTAATGGATATTCACCCTAACCCCTGGCTAACTAACACTAAGTATAGATGACGCAAGCCAGCCTTAGTCAAGTTTATACCACAAGTTGTTCGGACTTGGAGGAAACCCCAAGTTGGATAAGTCTAGGCTATGTTTAGTATCTAGGTTAAACGAATTAATTACTTGATAGCCCAGCGCAAAGGCTGAGGTTAGCTTTAGAAAATCTTTCGCTTTGAAGTTTATCAATAATGTCTATAGAACTCTGAGGGCCCTGCCAAGATGCTTTGCGCTAACTAGCGCTTCTATTCGATTCGTTTTTAAACCAATCGCGTCACTGGTAGATGACGTGATACGAAAAGTCACGTGATCTACCAGTAACGCCATTGGTTTAAAAATGAAACGAATAGAAACGTTAGTTAGCGCAATGCATCTTGGCAGGGCCCTCTGTTGTTATTTATCATTAAAGTCGCCGTCATTAGAACTTGTGAACGATGTAAACAAATTAGTAGGTACTGTTTGACACATAACCTCAAATATTCACCAAGCGTGTTTTTATTAAAAATAACCTATACCTAATTAATAGTTATTACATCAACTTAATATGAAAATAATGATCTAATGTATAAATCATTGCAAAGACCTCACTTGATCTTTAAAAGTACGTGATTATCGAGTAATCATGGTGAATTGGTTCCTCTGGTTTTGTTTACATATTTTGCAAGTTCTATTGACGGCGACTTTATTTGTCTACACTCTGGTATAGGTATCCAAATTCCAAAGATGCGAAAGGACTTTCTTGGACAATAAAGACTTTCTCAGAGATATTTATAAAGGGTAGAGGTATTATTTTTGTCTAAAAAAGGTTTATCGGGACAGTAGACTATAGATCCAAATAACTCCGGAGAGCCGATTTCTTTGAACTTTTATCTATTGTTACGGTGTTAAGCAGATTAAGTATACAGCTATTTTTAACATTAATTCTTTTGTTTTTCAGGTCTTTAAAAAAATCGGTAATAAGTAAAACCATATTGATTGGCATGTTAGCGTATTGTTTGTAATTCGGTCGCCATTACTGTCAAGTAAATAAGAGCTATCGTAACGTTGGTAATACGGTAAAATATATGTAAAGCAATATGGTCTTACCGAGAATAGAGCCCTGAGGGGCTAGACAAGATGCACTACGCTAACTATCGTTTCTAATCGCTTAGTTTTTAAACCAATCACGTCACTGGTAGATCACGTGACTTTTCGTATCACGTCATCTACAAGTGATGCGATTGGTTTAAAAACGTAACGAATAGAAACGCTGGTTAGCGTAATGCATCTTGTCTAGCCCCTCTGCTGGCCTATTGCCTAACGCACTCGCAATCGCGATCGACTTCAAAGTGGATCAATTGTTTTCATTTTGTATACAGACTCGCCTTCGGACTGTCGAAATGAAAACGATTGCGATTGCAAATGCATTAGGCAATAAGCGTGCTGGTTACACTCAAAGTGTTTTCTTTTTTTTCTGTCCGATTTCCCTAAAAGGAGAATAATATATTTCGGGAGTGTGAAAGAAAAAAATTATTACTTAATTACTAAGAAACTTGGATACTAAGATCGTGTAGCTCAATCACGATTACGATAAGTATTTAAACAAAACACAGACTGTGTACTGAATCCATAAATACAAATCAAACCTAACAAGGCAGTTCTGCGGGAATAAAAATACACGCGTAGTATCGGACAAAACCTATTAGAACTATGAAATCAGCTTAAACTAACGGAATCCAATACTTACATTATTTTCCATATATATCCCGCACGCGATAGGATTATGCGTTTTCTTGTGCATCGTTGCGGTCTGCAGCTGCATAATGCAGCTACCGGTTACCAATGTCAGATGGTCAATGTCATTTCATGTTACCGTTGCAACCACTTGGGGCCTGGTCAATAAGCATAACATTCGTAAGCATTTGCTGGAATTTTGCGTAGAATTTTAGGCTAATCCCATCATGGAATATGTTTTAGTCTCTGGTGCTATTTTTATACGTTTATATATTATTGTATGTGTGTATATCCCGTACCGTATGTTAGTACTTTTTGTGTAAAGTATTATTTTGTAAATTTATGTTCTTTGCTCTTTGTTTTCTGTCTTTCTTTTTCTGTGCTGAGGGCCCTGCCAAGATGCATTACGCTAACTAGCGTTTCTATTCGATTCGTTTTTAAACCAATCGCGTCACTGGTAGATGACGTGATAAGAAAAGTCACGTGATCTATCAGTGACGCGATTGGTTTAAAAATGAAACGAATAGAAACGTTAGCGCAATGCATCTTGGCAGGGCCCTCAGGACCACAAAACTCTGCTTTTGTTATTTTTTATGAGGATTTGGTTGACTTGTAGAGAATGCCATTAGGCATTAAGTCCGCTTGTACTTTTTTTGTTCCGTAAAGGTTAAATAAATACAGTAAATAAATAACGCCAAGATAGCGATTTTCGAAAGTCGATAAGCGGCTTGACGTAGGTAAGCTGATGACAGATATAATGACCGCTTATGTCCACTCCATTACATTTCGAACGATAGAAAATAGAAACGTTAGCAGCGATTGCATCTTAGCTAGGACTAGTTGGGAGGAAAAGTCGCGGAGCTTGGTATTTATCTGACAGCCGTAGAAGAAGTATGTATGTAGGTATGTATGTAAGTATTAGTGTCTTGTCTTTGACGTCTGACATTGCGCACTAATCGTGTATCATAGACAGCATAGGCATAATGATGATGATGATAATGGATGTATATAATGTATGTTTGTATGAGTCTTTGTTCCGTCGTAGAAGCTAAACTGAAAGCCTAATTTTGACAAGAAAGTTGTTAGATTCCTCTTACCGTCGCGATTGATATTAGGTACTTTAATTAACAAATGCCAAGAAGAAGGATACAGATAGGTTGTACCTAGAAATTGACATAATTATTACGACTTAAAAAAGCCCCTTCTATACCGGTCCAGAATATAGTTTAACATTTCAAATAAGTGCATTATTTTAGGAGTTATAAGGGTTTAATTACTTGCTGATGCTTTTACGTCCATTTTTACATGCTGCATGCATTTGTTTTCTAAATAAAGGTGCTATTCTGGAAACGCAAACGACTCAAAATCATTACGAAACAGCTTCTTACGATGCAGTTAGAGTTACCAATATACTTACTATACTTAACTTGTTTAGATACTTAACGAAATGTAAACAAAAAACCACGTGATTATAGTTCGTCAGTCAATAGAAGTAGAACACTGATACGTCAAAGCTCGACTAAACAGTTTGATTGGCTGTTTAATAGTCACGTGGTTTGGATTGTTTACATTTCGTTAAGTACTTAAACCAATGAAGTATAGTCCAGTTCACAGATATGTATACACTTTGGAACTTATTTCAATGGAATAAAGTGCAATAGTGTACACTGTACAGGTGGGCGGTCAGTCAGCTTTTCCAACATTTTAATAGAAACCCACATCTCATATTTTTATTTGTACAAGACTAAAACAACAAACCCTGCAATATTGATTTACTGACATTGTCTATACCTACCTTTAAAATAGTAATCGAAACTGCTAGCTATCCCTTTTTCACTTAGCTGTTTTACGTTTTAAAAAAAGAGGAAAAATGTTGTTTCGGGCTAACCGGAAAACTCGCCGCCAGACTGTTAATCTGATTTGATAGCAAATATTGGAGCTGCAACCGGTTGGGTATTTTTGTTGGTGTTGAAAAATTCAGTTTAGGGATTCGTTGTTATAAACCTAAACGAATGAGTTTGGTCTATTTTGAAACGGCAGATATTTTATGAAGGCTGGTAAGGGACCTGAGATCCATAGACAATTGAATTCTCAAGACTACAATCTCAAGACTGCCATCCTAAGACTACAAATGCGCTGCAAAGGATTTTTTACCGTAGTTTAGTTAAAGACAGCAGCTCTTTATGTAATCACATTGACGATTTGACGATATACCTAAATAGGTACCTGGTCTATTATGTTATATAACAAAAACTTGTTAAATGGAAGTGTTTTCAATTACCCCCTTACTAATAAACGTTGAGTAATGGTGGTATAGCTATACAATGTTTTGTCCTTATCTGTCATTGTCAAATTTGGATTTGACAGATAAGGACAAAACATTGTATAGCTATACCACCGTTACTCAACGTTTATTAGTTACTAGAGGACGCCCGCGACTTCGTACACGTAGAATTAGTTTCCCGCTACTCCCCCCCATTTCTTCCCGTTGGGGGTCGATTTTCGGAAAATCCTTTCTTAGTGCTCACTTACATCATGAAAGGAACCCATGTACCAAATTTCAAGTTTCTAGGTACAGTAGTTTCGGCTGTGCGTTGATATGTCAGTCAGTCAGTTTAGCCTTTTATATATATAGATAGATAGATAGATTAGTAAGGGGCTTAATGAAGACGCCCGATGCAAACTAAGGGGTGTTATACAATGGTGTTATACACGCGCTCATCATTTAAATATCTGCCACCGGGAATCGAACCAAGGACTGATAACTTCGTAGGCAATGTCTCTACCAAACCAACTAGGCCGGACGCGTTAGATTACATTATCTTCATCCTTTTTTCACTGTCTGGAACTTGGCAATTAACACTTCATAAAGGTGCTTATCCACCGGTGCGGCGAGGCGAGACGATGCGAGGCGAGACGATGCGAGACGAGGATTTTAATTTGTTTTATAAGACCGTTTGCACCGATGCGCTAGGAGGGAATTGACGACAGGATTCTTTTGAAAACGTGCTCTGATAACAATCAAGGTTATAGTTTTTTTTTATATTAAATATTAGTTACTGAAAACAAAAATAGGTACCTATTTTCAGTATTTGTGTTGCCCGCTTTGGACTAGTGGTCGCAATGACGTCATTTGGTTTGTAACCACGTTTTTTTTAAGTCTAAATAACACTAGCTATGATGTAGAATTAGACCATGTGCCATTTAAAAAAGCTCTTTACACATTATCAGAAGGTTTACTTATTTTCTCAGTAAATAAGCATGTTATTTTTAGAACACCTTTTAAAAAAGTTCCTACGGTTCATTGATTTTTTTTTCAACACAAATTTAAATTCTCGTCTAGTCTCGTCTCGTCTCGTCTCGTCTCGTCTCGTCTCGGCTCGCCTCGCCGGTGGAAAAGCACCTTAACGACTTTAGTACTCAAGACATTATACAAGCATGCAGACATCGTAATCAAGTCGCCAACATATCGCAAACAAACCAGACCACGTGGGCGAAACCACACCATTAACACCCACGATTATTATTGCCATTAGATAATAACCCGTAATTCAAAGGGAATAACAGCTCCCATCTAGTTTAAGAACTGCAATACCGCCCTAAGCCGGTTTTTAAACACGTGGTGCTCCAAGTTTTATTGTTTTTTTGTCGATGTGTGCGTGTACTTATACATATACAGCTACTATAAATGGTTATTGCTATAGCGGCATATATGTCTATCGCGTTCCTGTGTTCAGGTTAGAAAGGGATGGCACTGTGTAAGTGAGATACTCGTAAAAACGAACTATAGCCGAAGTGAAGGTTGTTGAAATTATTATTAGGTCTTGTTTTGTATCGTTCATGCAGCGGTCAAAGAACTGAGATAATTTGCGTGCTGCTATTATTAACGCGTGTTATGTCTATTTAGGTTTACAAAATTGATATTCGATGCACCTACTTTTTTTTTTGATGTCATGACGAATGATCTTGATCTTGGTCCTTTTGCTTCTATTTATGCACCTTTTCAAGATTTTAATTTTGCCGTACAAAAATATCTTTCATTTGACTTTTTCTTTCGGAAATACATACTTATAACATAAAAACATTAACACTCTGAGAAGTATGTGTGGATGATGGATAGAGTTAGAAATAGCGAGATCCGGGAACGATGTGGATTGAAAGATGGTGAAGAGACAAAGATTGAAAAGGGTATGCTAAAATGTTTTGGGCATTTAGAAAGGATGGATGAAAGAACAGTTACGAAAGAGATATGACGAGCGAGAATGAGTGGAGATGTCGGTAGGGGACGCCCTAGATGCACATACAGTGATCAGATTCAAGATGTACTGAATAACGGCCAAATCAAAAGCACCCGAAACCGACGTACGTGCATGAAGAGGTTGATAATAATAATAATAATAATAATAATCATTTATTCATAAAACAGTATGCTTACAAGTTTCTTAGGTAATAGAGCTTATATCATTTCACAATACATTTTTCGACCACCGCTGCCAAACTAGGTAGTAACCTGTATTTCAGCAGACAGCGCTCTTCCCCAGGGAGGATGATGATGAATGTAGGGGAAGCGAAAGTTGTATGTTTTGACCGGTGCACCTGGCATTCCAAAGTGTCTCCCTACCCCATTGGCAGACAGGAGTGAAGGTATGATGATAACGATGATGATGATGATGATGATGATAAATTTCTACTGAACAGAGAAAGCGAAAATATTTTGTACAAAGATTACGCAGAAAACACCACGGGTTGCTGAACTCTTTGAATCGCCATTCGTAATTACATCTTTATAGTTATGTCATTTTTATTTTATACTTACCCCCTTACTAATAAACGTTGAGTAACGGTGGTATAGGTATACAATGTTTTGTCCTTATCTGTCATTGTGACATTTGGATGTGACAGATAAGGACAAAACATTGTATAGCTATACCACCGTTACTCAACGTTTATTAGTAAGGGGGTTAATGTTGTTGCTCTAGCTTAAAAAGTTTCATGGATATTCATGGAATAAATCCACATGGTATTTTAACTAGAAGTAATTAAACGCTTGTAATATTGTTAGGCGAGGGGCTTGCAACCTGTCACTAATATAAGTAGGTAGGTACACTGGTAAACATCTAAGCCTGTTTGTGCAAAATGTGGTTACAGAATTAACAACGAGTTTTGAGTTGCTGGTAATTCTGTGGCTCTGCCTACCCCACTTTGGGAATGCGGGCGTGAAGGTATGTATGTATGTACAGTCAAGGACTTTAATTGTTATGCCACTATGGAACCCTGTCATAATGACAGCGTCAAACAAAATGACAGGGCTCCATAGTGGCATAACAATAAAAGAACTTGACTGTATGTAATTAACTAAATAAATGTCAGGGGACAATCTCACATAAATTGACCTATTCCCAAACTAAGCTCTAGGCTTTTACTATGGGTACTAGACAACGATTAACTTACTTATATAGAGAAATACATACTTAAATACATAGAAAACATCCAAGACTCAGGAACAAATACTCCCGCTCATTACACAAATATCTGCCATAACCGGGATTTGAATTGAACCAAAGATATGAGAAGTAAAAAGATTTTTTTTTCACAGATCACTAATTTCGTGGATCTTAAGTAAGGCCTTGGTGGCATAATTGGTAACGCGCCTGCATCGGCCCGGAGAGCCAGAGGAGATGTAGGTTCGAATCTTGCCTAAGACCGACGAATTTTTTTCGCTTTAATATACTTAGTTTGAAGTACGAAGATCATTTCTTCCTCTGCCATTATACCTTAATCCACATCTAGCCATTAATAAACTGTAAGATGATCCATCAATTAACGTTATACTTGAATTCCCCATCAAACTGACGTATCAGAGTCTAATAACAGTAACCTCACACGCCAAGCGAAACGGATAACAACTTAAAACATTTCCGTTATTTCAAATCAACGGTACTGCGATTTCACACTCTCCGCGCATGCGCACCTTGGAGCATGCTGCTTGTATTAATGTGGCATGAGAGCATTACTGATTGTTTGTAGGGTTCCGTAGTCAGCAAGGAACCCTTATAGTTTCTGCCATGTCTGTCTGCCACTCAAAGACTCTTGGTACAGTCGGCCAAAAATGTGATCTACTACCCTACGGTTGAAATTCATTTGCACATCATGGTACAACAAAATTTTCCCTTGCAGTAATATTATGACAGTGACAAGTGTCAACCTTAGCGATAATTAGATCTCATAGAAACTTTTGTCAAAACTGGTAGATCACGTTCTTGGCCGACCGTACTACAAAGCTATAATTTGGCATAGTTTATATTTACATTAAGCCGACGAAGTTGTAGGGTAAAATGTAAAAAAAATGTTTCATATAGGATATAGGTAAAGCAGAGGTAACTTTTTTACACTAGATATAACAGCGAGTGCAGCGTGCGTTTATTGTAGTTTATCACGTCGTTGTTTGTTTTTGTGCGTTTGTTGTTTTTGATGCGAAAAGCAGAACAATGATACGTGGCTGTTTAACAGAACAGAGCCAAAAAAAAGGTTTGGAGAAATTAATTCCAGGCTCAAAAGCCCACTGGTGGGCAAAGGATTAGGATAGAAAGCTTCTATGCTACTTTTACTGTTGTCATATTATCACCACACTGGAAGACAACAATGCGAACGCTTTTTTTTGGCGGTAGGTTTTGTCTTATTTCATCTTAATAGCGACTAGCCCTTGCTTTACTCTAGTTATAACATAATAAAGCCTACATTCATCATCATCATCATCATCATCATCATCATCATCATCATCATCATCATCATCATCATCATCATCATCATCATCATCATCATATCAGCCGAAAGAGGTCCACTGCTGGACATAGGCCTTCCCCAAGGATCTCCACGACGGCCGGTTTTGTGCTGCAAGCATCTATCGCATCGGATACATTAGTCAGCGATAATTGTAACTTCCTAAATGTAAAATAATTTTATAATCGGTTCAGTACCTAGTTCCAAAAGTTACCCCCGATAAATAATTACAATTTTCAAATTCCTTACTTCACTTTAATAAAGATAGAATATAGTTAGGTACGTGGATGAAATATTTATAACCGCTACTCCCCCTACTTCTTCCCGTTGGGGGTCGATTTTCGGAAAAACCTTTCTTAGTGCACCCCTAGACGTCATAAGGAACCTACGTGCCAAATTTGTAATCTCTAGACCCAGCGGTTTGGACTGTGCGTTGATAGATCAGTCAGTTTCTTCTTTTATATACTTACATATAGATAGATGACATACTTCCAAATCTGGCTCTATTAACACGTCAGTGTGAAAAACGCCAGTGAGAGTGACTCTTACTAGTATTATAAATGAGAATGTTTGGATGTTAGGATGTTTGTTACTCAATCACGCTTCAAACACTGAACGGATCGGGATGAAATTTGGCACACAAATAGGTTAGGTCCTGGAATAGGACATAGGATAGTGTTTATGTATGTATGTATACTCTTTATTGTACAAAACACAGAAATTCAAATACAATATTTCCAGAATAGGAATTTACAAAGGCGAACTTATCTCTTTAAGGGATCTCTTCCAGCTAACCTTTGGGTGATTGAGGAAAATAAGAAAACTAGAATTTGGCAACGAGTAGGAATAAGTACAAAAACCACGTGAACTAAATTTATCCCAAAAAAATTAAAAGTTCCCGAAGGAATAACGATACTTGAAATCTAGTTACGCGGACGAAGTCGCGGGTAGAAGCTAGTGTGTTACATTTCTCACATTTTATCTCTCTGTACGGCTTATAAATATCCCCTCCACACACGTCCATACTCAACTAATGCGTTCACAGGAACTATGCTCTTTTGCTCCATCCGGTAACCAGTATTTATATGCAGATTAGGTACTTCGATGCCCAAGTCTCTAATTTTCACCCAAAAAGTAGCCGAGTGGAGTTCTTGGCATACAATGTGATTAATAAAGCGATAACGCATGAATGTCCATTGGTGGCATGTAGAAAAATATTGTATTTGAATTATTGCTTTAAATTATACCTATATAACAACAGGATGTACTGTTAAGGGAAATAACATTTTGAAATAAACTTCTAGGAGTATTAAATAAGTCTGTCTGTGGCTCTATTCTACTGTGTAAAACAATATTGCCTTTGATATGTCATCGTTTTGTCAACGTTACGATAGCCCTTATTTACTTGACATAATACGAGAACAGGGCGAAGGCAATATGGTTGAGGCCCTGTATGTCTGCAAGTCCATTGCTGCCATGTACAAACATATTTATTGAATTATTGCTTTAAATTATATCTAACTAGCAGCAGGATGCGCTGTAAAAAGTGATAACATTTATTTATAACAAACAAGCTTCTATATTTTGTCTGCTTCTACGGTATTTCAATAATGAATACCGTCTATTCAAAAGGAGAGTTACATTTTGAGTGTATTCATTCAATACTTCTAAGTGAGATTGTATTTTAGTTTTAAAAACTGGCCAAGAGCATTTCGGACCATGCTCAGTGAAGGGTTCCGACGCCGTTACTACAACAAACACAAAAAACTATATTCAAAACAACAACAAGTATGAACTAAGTTTATATTTAAAGTTATCTGGTGCTGTCTTAGATTAATTTAGTAAGGAGTGTCTTCACTGAGAGCATTCGCGTGAGTACTCGAGTGGTGTAATGTAACACGATATAACCCGAGCATTACAGCAGTCAGTACAGCGAACCGAGCCGCTCGATGAGAGCGCCGCGTGCTCCACTCGGCTGTCGGTTATTCGGCGAAACCTTTTGAGTGTTACAAGGTGACGAATGACTTGAAACAATTTCGGTGTAACTCTATGTTCGCGCCGAACGCTCATTACACGCGAATGCTCTCAGTGAGGATGCTCCTGTACCAGGAACCAATCAAGTCTACTAAGTTCTGACAGTATTCCTTTTAAGTTCGTTATATGTACGTGCTTTCATTTAAGATATTTTTCAGATTCTTAGTACCTACTTGCAGAATTGGCTTGATAACAGCTCAGATAAAAAGGGGCGCCATTTAGAGGAAATAGATCTTGTCAGACTTGTACAACATAACATACTGTAATAATAAATGTCACGGGCCCTGCAGACCGCTTGTACGTCTTCAAAAAAAATAAGATTTATAAATGTTAATCAGTTTGTAACTAACAGTACAAAATTTGGAGTGCAAAAACTTTACATCCATTTTGTTAAACCTTAGAACAAACCACACGTTTTAAAATTGCGAATCCTTTTAAAGAAAAGCGTCACCATTGCAAAAACCATTCCCTCTAATGCAGCGCACAAAACAAAGTGTTGTTCTCTTTGCTTAGCTCTTTGTAAGACGAGACCGCACTAATTACAGGCAACATCAGGACAAGTGAAATGTTGAAGAAAATGCGACACAAACTGTAACAGTACCCTAACCATGAGTTACAATTACCATACTCACTAGCGAGTCGAATGCTCTGGGTAGTGATTCTCTCAAAAGCAAAGGTGAGCGAATGCAGGAGTGAAGTCCAAGCGGCGAGTTTAAGTAGTCCCGTCAGAGCGAGGAAAACACATATTAGCGCGTGCATTCTCAATTAGGCAGCCTTAAACGTTCGAGAAGCCATGCTGCCAAATTGAATACACGCGCTGAAATGTGTTTTGTTCGCTTTGACGGGACTACTTAAACTCGCTGCTTGGACATTCACTCCTGCGTTCGCTCACATTTGCTTTGAAAGAATCAGTACCCTGTCCCTCGCGCTCTATAACAATACTGTGTGGCCTGAAAGGGACAAAGCATTCGACTCGCTAGCGAGTACGGTAATTGTAACTCATGGTAAGGGTGCAGTACGCAAATTATGAAGCATTAGACGTACACGTACTACGGGCTATATCTACTCTGTAAAACCATTATGCTTTTGACATGTTATAAAGGGCGGAAAAAATAAATTGATGAAAACCGCATCAAAATCCGTAGCGTAGTTTGAAAAGCGTACACGCAGAGGGACAGACACGGCGGAAAGCGATTTTGTTTTATACTACAGAACAGAAAAAACAGTAGAAGTGTCAAGACGTGGGCGTGTAACGTGTGGCATAGTTATGCGGAGTTCCGCATAACCTACCATACTTTAGCCGCGATCGCTTATTTCGATATTTCAATATTTCTAAAATAGGAAATAAATACAGAGCAATGCCTTATTGTGCTATTTTGGAGTGTAAAAACGATAGCCGCGCCAAAAACATAGTAGCGTGTTGTTTTTATGATAGTTTGAGTATTGGCGACAACAGGTCTGATACTAAGCGAAGCTCATGCCACTTCCACTGTTTTCTCTATTCCGTGTTTTATACTATGTAAAGAAGAGTCCTAACTTTAATTAATACATTTTCACCTATTTTTTAGCGGAAACAATAACTCACATTTGCACTAAAGATTAAGCCGTTAACCGACTAATTATGAGCATTAATACATTGTCCGTGGCCTTCTCATGACTCTTGATTTTGAATCCTCTGGTGGGAACATATTTATGAATAGTGGGAAGCAAGCCAAGGCCGAATTTCTCTTGTTTTGTTAGGGAAAGTGAAATTAAATAAGTTAGTCTATTGTTCTGTTTTGATAAATTATTTTGGTGAAAGAATTTTTGTTTGCTGATTTAAAAAATGACTAGTTTCTTGATTACTTTGTTTGGGTCTAGTTCGCGAAAAAACCAGACAATTGCGAGTCGGACTCTCCCACCGAGGATTCCGTACTTTGTAGGTACTATCAGCCCAATGGAACCCTGACCCACCATAGAACGGGTTCACTGTGACATTATAGAACAATTTGTTTGACACTTCTTCCGACTCGAATCATAACGTCAGTGTGACACAGTTATATGGTGGGTCAGGGTTCCATTGGACTGATAGTACATATCGTAAATCGAAAACTTTACGTCATAAAAATAATTAAAAATCTGTTTAAGCTTGTGCTAACGAAGCTCTTTCATACGATTCCCCACATGACACGGTTAACTCAATCCACAATTTTCAACGCCGTTTCTTCGATAAAGACCCTGTTTTTTGTGATTTAATTAAAATGTACATTTTTCAGTTTTTTCCCTATACTTGTATGTAGACGGTATTACTTACCAAATTCTTAGTTCTCAACGGAAAATACCCTATAAATTTTGATTCCCCTGAGAGTGTCGAAATATACGTTTTTTACGGCATAAACGGCCGTATCTTTTCTCTTCTTTATATGATTATGCCAAAGTCATAAAACAGTACAATGTTAAATGGTTTTGTAATGATTGACAAAGTACGCATTAAACGATGACGATCGTCAATTTGACCCCGCGTTTAAAGTCTAGTTAGTGGTGATCCTGGTTTCGAAACTAGCGTTCCCGGGTTTGAATCTCTTTTAATATTTGTTTTAATATTTTATTTAGTGAGCAAGAGTATTTTTTTCGTAATCTTTGATGTTTTCTATGTATTTACTTATGTATTTCTCTGTATAAGTAAGTTAATCTTTGTCTAGTATCGGTAGCAAAAGCCTAGAACTTAGTTTGGGACTTAAACAATTTGTGTAAGAAGGTCCCATGTCCCGTGATAATAAGACCTATATTCCAATGGATGAGGGATCTTGTTACATAAAGCGATAAATTAATAACCCTACCTTTCATAATTAACAAAGAAATTTAATCATGAATGAAGCTCTACGGTTAAATTAAATTAAAGGTTACTTTCTAAACCTCGTAGATAATATTACATTGGTTGCAAAATCACCTTTATTCTGCATGAGCTAAAGTGGTTTTCGCAACACTTTTAATACCTAAGATACGATCTTTAGATAATAGAGGATCTTTGTAAAATTCACTGGTTTCCGTTCATCGGGCTAAAATGCCTAATCAAATTCATCGCAGTGTTGTCAATTAGGAAAAACATGAACAAGATCATAGATGTTTATTCATAAATTCATTTCACTTAACATCAAAGTCATTGAATAAATGAATAACTTCCTTTGAAGTTCAAAACATTGAATTAATAGTGTTAAGAGATCGTGAATATACAAATATACATATCTTAACTAGGGAATTCAGAGGCAGGAAAAGCATTCATATCAGCTCTATAAAATTATGATTGAAGTCCATTACGATCACTTTCACCTTTAGAAATTGAATTATTTAAATGATTATTTGACAGCATTTATTATTTTACCCTGCATATCCCTATCAGCCGTCATTTTAGCCTTTTAAATTTTTTCATACGAGCTTCTTTCTGATGACCATATATTTATTTATATAAATACTTGATAGCACAAAATTAAAATAGTGTACAAAAAGCGGACTTAATGCTACAAGCATTCGTTACCAGTCAAACTTAAGGTGAAAGAGAAATTAGAAGTATTGAGGTGCAATGAAATGACATCTATAGCTTTACGTATCATATAATTTTTGTTATAATTGTAACACCATTCAATTCCAATTAAGGCGTTACACTGGTTATTCCTATACTTGTAAAGTAGACAATTCATCATGAGGTTAAATAATCTCTGAAGCCCATACACATTTGAATCTTACGATAATAATCTTAAGACTGTAAATTCGTTGCCAACCCAGAGGACTAACATGGAATGCCTCTATGCTAGTACTTCCACCGGTTGTTCATCCGGCACCGGAATTCAACAAACCGCGTCTGGCAGCAGCTTAAAGGGTAAGCATGACTTACATTTACCGGTACATTTTTGCTTTACTTGCATAAATAACGACATTGTAACAACTCGATTAATATTTCTCTCATCACCAGCCAGCCCCTTCTTCTTAACCAGGTTTAATTCTACATATTACAAAGTTCCAAACTTGACTTACACCCCGAATATTTCCACAAAGTTCCCAACTACATTACGTACGATATTGTTCCCGCAAGGAAAGTTTTTAGCCAAAGTTTTATCATGAGCATGTTCGAGCTGTATTGTTTTAGTTTCCAATTCAAAATACCAGTTGAAATATGAAGCAAAGTTGGTCTCAAATAGGCTGATACGTTTCGCTTGTCAACGGTTAACTTCGAAGTTTTACCATTTGATAAGGTAAGTCATTTTAGTTGTTCTCTGAACTATTTTCTGTTTTATGAATTTGAATTATTGGCCATGTTACTTTTTTACCACTGTTCTTTCAATTGCACAAGTTTAAAACACATCCATATATAGTAATGTTATTTATATGTTTTTGTTAAATTTAGTGACAAATATTTGGTCATTTAGAAAGTATGGATGAAAGAAGAGTTACGAAAGAGGTAAAGCGAGCGAGAACGAGTGGAGATGCCGGTATAGACGCACATAAGATTGCCGATGTACTGAGTAAGGGCCAAATCAAAAGCACCCGAAACCGACGTAAGTGCATGAAGAGGTTGATGAATGTAGAGGAAGCGAAAGTTGTATTAGACCGGGGCACCTGGCGTTCCATAGTCTCTACCTACCCCATAGGGAGACAGGCGTGAAGGTATGTATGGATATATGTATGTTTTTACAGCTGTTAGAAGACATGTTGAACCCCGGGATAAGACAAAAGGATAGATATGGTTAGAAGGCCAGAGGGAATATCAATAAACGACTTCTTAGCTGGCAACGTTCACTGTCATATGAAACACGCCCACTTCCTTTTTTAATTTTGTATCCATATCAGTAACGGACATACGCCCAATAAGGTATTTTAATGTTTCCGTCAGTGTTACCATGTGCTGGGACACTAGACATTGCACTTGGTATTGTTAAAAATAGACGGGAACATCTGTTTTGCGCATGGGATCAACGTGTTGCATTGTTTCTTCGAAAGGATTGATGTAATGTTCATCTGTTCTTAAGTTAAGTTTCGGAAATATAAATTTGAGTTTTTTATGGTGTCTGCACTATCAGCTTACGCCATTTAATCAAAATAATCAATGATAATTAATTTTAATAATGACCTTCTACTAGAGTTTGCGCTTCTTAGTCTTATCCGAACCGAAGTCAGTTTCGTTTCATATTGGTTGATCTGGTCAATTTACTGTTGATATATTTTTTGTAAGTTATACAAAAAAATTAAGTTACTTTTACTAAAACATTATATTAATAAAACAAGAAACTTCTTAGAAATAAATGTAATCATATTTAAGTACTCAAATAATTAAAAATGCTATCAGTAGCATAAAAGCCTTTGTAACTGCTATAAGACAAGATTAAAAAGAATTTAATTGCGCATCATTATTCATATTATATCATTCTTTTAATTTTAGTAGTTAAAATTGGCTAAGATTTATATCTAGGTCACGAGTGTCACGACCTCTCTCTTTGAAGAGAAAATCTTCTTGTAATTTTCAGTTTGCTCTTTTTAGAGCTTCTAGTATATCTTTTGTCTGAAATTATAAGATACTTAATAGCTGTAGGCAGTTTTAGGAACTAAACTTTGGCAAGGAAAATATATCTGTATTACAATAAAGCGATTTTATGATGAGAGTTTTACTTCTCTTTGTACTATTGTAAAACCACAAAAGTATTATTTAAGGATTAAATAAATTTAAGTAAAGGTTGGCAGTTTGGTCTCCTTATTTTCAATAACGTGCATACATCACGTTCATGTCTGCCTCCCAAAATGGGGTAGGCAGAGACTATGGAACGCCAGTTTCAACGGTACAAACATACTTATCTCTTTCGCTTACTCTACATTCATCATCCTCTTTACGTACATCGGTTTCGGGTGCTTTTAATTTGGCCCTTATTTAGTACATCGCAAAATTTATACCCTTATTGCCGACACCTTTACTCACTCGTCGTACCTCTTTCGTAACTCATCATTCATCCATCCTTTCTAAATATCCAGGCCATCTTAGCCATATCCTTATCGATTCACGTCGGAATCCTAGCAGAATATGTTCCTAAATTATGACTGTATCCACTACTATCCACCTGTTATACCATATTCAGCAAATAAATATTCATTTCATTTCAATAAATCTCAAGACTACAATCCTAAGACTGCAAATGCGAGGCCAACCCTAGTTAAAACCACTGCTAGCATAATCCGTAACATTACTAACGTATTTAGTGTTTCTACTAACCGAAGCCGTGAGTCGGGTCATATTACAGATTAGGCCGTCGCCAGATAATTGGCTGACCATGACCTGAGAGACCGCGTTCCGTGACTCAACCATCGTAATTAATGTCAGGTAATAACTATTAAAGTTAAGGATCTGATTACTTGTGGGCCTTGTGGCATAAACGGTCGTCAACATATGATATGGTAACGTAAAGCGTTTAGTGCCGTCTGTTTCACTTAAAGTTACTGACTGTTGAGTTACTAGCAGTGCTTCTTCTCAGCAGAGTGGTGTCTTATTGGGAAGTGATGGTAGATTTTGTTGCCGTGTCCTTACTGAATAAAGAACTTATATCTTTTATTTAACTAATTAATTAAATGGATACAAATTAGATGAATTATCTTATATATACATTGTATACACGATTCGTCGAACCTCTATTTTGGTTTCAATGTGGTGTGTTTAATTGTTCTTAGTTTATATCTATTGCTATTTTCTATTCGTCGATATTCTCTGAAGCAGTAAATGCGAAATCACCTCGTCTGGTATCTAGCCAAAATGCAAACGCTACTAACGTTTCTGTTTTGTATCGACTCGAAATGTATGGAGTTGACATAAGCGGCCAACGCGATCGGTTATCGGCTTACGTCAATCCTATACATTATGTCGATTTCGAAATCGCTATGTTATCGTTATGCATCTTTATTAGGCCCCCTGATTAGACAGACGTGCTCTGTTCTTGCGTAATAATCGTTTGCTGTGCAGATATTTTGTTTTTGGAATAAATTCCTTGACTCTACTTAGCATAGAACGAATCAAATAGAATTATCCGAGGGTAAAGCGAAGGAAGTAGTCGAGTAATAAAAATATCTTCAAATAATAACGTATACTTACATCATTCTGTGTTCAAATATTGACAAAGACTTTGTTGGGGCTTTGATACATTTCAACCAACTCGGGTGGAAAACAAAACAGTAGAATTTGCGGTCGTTTTTTGCGATGTAATTGGATGTTTCTCGTATAGACTCATCCGGTACTATTTTTTCGGTTTGATGGATTATTTGGTTTCAATCCCGTTATAGACAAATTGGATAGCATTTTTGGTTATTTGAGTAGACAGTTCAATGTTTATTCGGTAGACAGAAACAAAATTATTTCAAAAGTAATTTAATTTAAAGTTGCAAGCAAAGCAAAAAGTTGGTATGGCTTGCCAGCTATTGCTCATTCAAAGAAGCTGTATGTTAACATTGATAATATATACAAATTTCACATCACAAATCACCCAAAATTCATCTTATTCTCAAGAATCGTCTCAGATCCTACAAAAGCCCCAAGACAGGTGTCAACGAAGGTTGACATTCCTTTTCATACGCTCCATATTAAATCCACGTTGATTTGCCGTGACAGAACGACATTAATTAGCAACGTGTGTCAAATAACAGAGGGGTTAGACGCTTTACCTTCGGAGACAAGGATTGATGATGCTAAGGCATTCGCAATATTGAATCAAGTATGGGTTACCTAAGATGTAACAGCCTTACCGAACCATAAAGGATGAATACCACAAGAAACCCTTACTCAAAGCAGAAAGGTTGTAAATAATCTAAATCCAAGCAAGGGTTTTGCCGCCATTGTTACAGTTAACGGTTTAATTGATATTGCATTTGAAGATAAGTACAAAGTAATTAGAGGTTTAATGGAGTTTCTTTCCGACGTTGATTAAAAACGTGTCCTTTGGAGTCTTGAACCTTTTGTCTCCGGCTTGGATTGGTTTTAATTAAAACTTAAGTTTTATACTACATTTGGCGAGAAGAACACTTTTAATAATGTAAAAGATGTTCATTCAGTAAGTAGGTCATGTAACTCTTTGACAATCAAGTTCTCATTCTAATATCAACTGTTTTAGTGAACAAGGTAAAAATCACAAAGTTATAAAGCTAGTTTCACAAGAACTCACAGGGAATAGACCCGAAACAAAGCCTCTTGGAATAATGGAATACAGTAACAATACAGTACAAGCTTTATCAAATTCAGATATCAAACGTTTACTATTATTTCAATACAATAATGAATCGATCATAAAGGAAACAAGAGTCTACAACATTGTTGTTTAAACAATAGATTGCTTACATATTGGATTGAGCCATAAATGATAAGTCACTCTGTGTATTAATTAAAAGTAATGGTGCTATTTTGGCGGTAAAAAATGACCGTGATCTTGTATCGCCTACGCATATTATAACTTACGTAACACGAAGTACGTTATTGGTAAAGCTGATTAAACATGTCAATGCGGCTATAAAATATCAATGAGCAATAAATGATCTTACTCGCATAAAAGCATAAATGCTCGCGTAGACAGCTTATAGGTATTTCCACATTGGTTTAAAGGGTATAAAATACTTAATATGAAATGTATTATATTTTACGTAAAACCCAGATTTCCAATGTATACAAGTACATAAAGTTTACTACAAAACTATTTTTCTACTTTAGATTTAATTATTTGTCATCGTATTATTACAACAAGTGTTCTTAATCTTTATAATTTACAAGACGCATTAGCATTTAAGCTTCCGTTATATATGTATATGCGACAGGCAATACATTATTATCATCATTGGAAATTGCATTATTATTTCAATATGCCTTATCTATCTAGTGTCAATAATCTCTATTAAACTAACGTGCGATATAGCTGTTAATAGAAGGCTCATGTTAAAAACCTAATGGTCTAGTAATTCTGTAGTAGTAAGATTCAACATGGAATTTAATAACGATATATCTGTCAAAACCATAACATTGTGTAATTCAAAGGTGTTTGCAATAGGCAATCGGAATGTGTTGAAAGTACGAGCATTATCAGATTTTATAATGGTGTGGTAATTGTTGATAAAAATAATGCCGTTGATATTAAAACATACGTACTCTTGTGTGAACACGAAAAAATAACAGTTATGTTTTGTCATATTATTCTGAATATAAAATCAGGAGCACAGAATAAAAACTTATCAAAAATAACAATTTATAAAGCAAAGGATATTTTTTTGGTGGTTTGTGGGATGTTAAACCTGTAACAGATGAATAAGTACTTTAATTTGGTTAAAAATGTTCACTCAGAAGAAGAAAAATAACACTATATTAAAGACAAACAAGTCACAATTAAACAAAGGGATTATGATAAAAGCAAAGCTTTAAAAAGGTTGTTGGGTAGGTACTTCCAATCATGATAAAAAGTGGTGAATAAGCAAGCAAATCGTAATGAAAAATCACCATTGCTGCCTAAATACCCGAAATAGACTTATTGTAGGTACAGTCTGTGGTACAGTGTACATAACCGGACTTTAAACAACGAGGAAATTATAAAGAGATATTATTATTGGAGGGAAATTTGGAAGTAAATTTACGTGATTGGTTGATGTTCTAAGAGATAATTCTAATTCCATCTGATAGAAGTTATTAACACTAATTGACAACAGGCTCTACCACTATAGAAATATCATAATTCTGTTCACAAATTTCAAATCCCTGTTCTGTCATCCCCGTTTCATTCAACCAATTCAGTTTGCGGTTTCAAATATCATTTTGCTTTTAGCGTCATAGTACACGTCAAAACATCACAGGTAATAAGGCAAACAATTTCGATGAAGCAGGAATGTTGGATACATTTACAATGCTTTGATGGATACAAATACATCCTGTTTATTTTATAATATAATAGTGAACGTGGTTATGAAATTGATAGTGAATAATGAAATAATTGCTGCTAATTAACTAGTTTACAATGGAGTGTTTACTGCAAAAGCAAACGAGTGACAGGATAGAGTCATTTGCTTTATGCGAGACACTACAGTCATTCTTAATTACCTGTTGATCTCTTTGCTACTCATTCATTACAAGTGTCGGTATAGGTACTGCGTCTCTTTCTATTCAATCTTATCTTCGTGAAGAACCACCTGATTCGCTTATCTGAGTTACTTTTGTTTTACAAGATTTAAAAGCATTGTTTACATTGTTCACACTTTTAAGTCTAGAGAGATAGATTTAAATCGTAGTAAGTCTCAGTCATTAATTTATCTCCAAGTGAAAGGGTACCTAATAGACGAAATTCAAAAAATATAAAATTGTGGTCATCATAAGATTTTACTAGTAAAAACTAACTTTTTAAGAAATATTGATGAGGGTATTAATTATAAAAACCTCTCACACCAAATACGATGGATCAGGGCCAATAAAACTTCAATTTACAAAAACATTTTGTATACATTGTACCTTTTCTGCCCACGCAGTCAGCGTGTTACCTACTTGATTGATATAGTAGGCTCAGGTAGTCCCTAGTGACTCAGAACTTTAAATGGGTAAGTGAGGGGGTGTATTTTATCCACAAACGAGCTAACTGTACCCTGGACCTTATGGTGATCTAATAAAGGCTATTCTGCAAGCGTCAACGGCGTCCCATTAGTTGGTACATCGGTTGTCATTATTTTCTTCTCCTTGTTTTCCTTAATCACCACACGTTGTATTTTCATTTTCACTTCTTGTTAAGTCAACGTTACATCTTCAATTGTTCTTCATCCGTTAAGGTTATTGTGAGTCGTATTATGTTAATTATTAAAGCCAAAGTTTACGTAGATTAGTACAATAAAATCTACCAGTAACTACACTACGAAAATAGCTAAAAACAAAGCAAAATAATCTACGGTCTCGACTCATCGAAACGCCGTATCCTTAGAGACAGCGTGATGGTAAACAATAGCGAAGGGAGCAAAACAAACAACCAACCTTCTATAGCCACGACGTGATCTCGGATCTGTTGGGCCAGCAGCGGATCGGGCACCAACTCCACAAGGTCATAAAGAGCGTATATCGAAGGATGCACGCTCTCAAACCGCTGGATCTCCTGTCTGATAGACAGGGACGTGTTTAGACACGCCTGGGTATGCTGCCTGTTACACATAACGCCTTTAGAACTCAGCATTTGAAATCGAAAACCACAAATTTACACCGGCCGATGCATTCTCATTCAACGCAGCGCGATACCGCACATCGCGACGAGAAACTTTCGACACACGCGCTATTTTAATCCCCTATTTGTTTATAACACTGATTGTATACGGAAAACACTTGTCACAGTTATGATATTGGTTAGAATTGTGATGTAAATAAAGTAAACAACCGATCAACGTGCGACGCACTGACAGCGACGAAATCGACCACCCCGGTGGCGGCCATTTACCAAACTGGCGTTCCGTGTGCGTCCCGTAGGCGAGCTGTCAAAATGCCGAGTTTTGATAACAACGACCTCTGTTGGCAACACGTATTAGTCATGGGTGCGGCGTAAGTTGATTCAGTGTGGACGGTTTTGAGTAGATGTCGCTGTTTCGGCTATTAGAAATCTGTTATAAAGCGGATTGTTAATAATGAAATTAATAATTTTAACGCCGAATGAAATACAATAGCACACTTGTGTACACAAACTTTCATTGATAAATTTTATTTTTATTAGAAACAGTAGCAAATGTACATTAAAACAGTTGAAAGGAATGTTTTACGGCTTTCATTCAGAAATTTCAAAGGTGAGAAACGAAAAAAATAGATTTCGTTTTTTTTCTTGATAAATAATTAAGATACTTGTTTCTTTTTACTCAGGTGCCGAAGAGGAGGGTCATTGGAGGGATTTCGACAAGCGAGGTGTCGTTAGATTCTTCTTAGCGTGGCGGGGTCACTGGGTACTTTATTTCATCTTTAAATAATCAATTGGTCAAATGAGAAATATACCTAAACATAATATCCGTACCGCTAGCCGTGTGGTTGCCGGGTTAGAATAGTGCCACTCCATGTCTTCCCGTGGATGTCGTAAGAGGCGACTAAGGGAATAAAGGCTTGTAGTACTGTTAGGCGATGGGCTTGCAACCTGTCACTAATACACTGGTAAACATCTTAGCCTAATTGTGCAAAATGTGATTATAGAATTATCAACGAAGTTTTAGAGTTGTTGTTAATTCTGTAGCTCTGCCTACCCCACTCTGGGAACGAAAGGCGTGAGTTTACGCACGTAAGTAAACATAATAACTAACATTATATTGACGACATTATTCAAACATCAATTGGGTTTTTAAAGCTTGCTTTCTGTTACACTTGTTAATATATTATGTGTCAGAGATGAGGTAAGTATTAAATCATTGTTTAATTGTTTAATAATTTTAAACATAATGATATGCACAGTTCGTATTCTTAACGATAACCAACAGTAACTTAGAACAACTCAACAGGAAATGGTTGAATTTTTCAAGTGTTGCCATACTGTTATTATAGGTATAGATTAGAAATAATTGTTTTGTCTAGTTTCAGTACCTATTTACTATTTTCTTCGGTATTTTTCCTTTGTTTTATGTATCCTCTTCGTGTCGCTATTATATTATTTGTGTGTCACTTGTTTTGATTAGTTTATGTTCGTTTTAATCAGGGTCTTACTTAATATCAACGACGCGTCTTGCCGCGGCACAATGCTGAGAGGGGGCCCTTTTTAACATCATGCACCTCCTTAGGTACTTGTTCTTTTTCATCGGTTTTTTTCCCTGTGTTTGTTGTTTTCTATGTTAATTAAATGTATCTTTCTTTGTTTCAATATTGCTTTAATTTTTTAATTGAATGACATTAAAGGTAGATATTAAAAATAATTTTAAGAAACGGTGTTTATTGGGGTATCTCAGACAAAAATCCTGCAGCTAGTGCAACAACATTACAACAACCAACAGGCGAAGATTGAATCTGCTTTGTTTGACTACTGAATTTGAAATACTGCCTATTGGCTTATGCTCATAAAATCAGTCATAAACTACAAATTATTTTAACCTAAGTATATTCCTAGCCCTAAAAAAACTATTTCTAAAACATTTATTATTATTTATTTATTGTTTATTTATTAACCAAAAAATTACATATTTTTCTTAAAAAATAGTCTGCAAAATGTTATAATGTCATTTTGTTATCTATGTTAAAATAACACAGACCGATAACCACACATAATTTAACCAGGTTTCTTTTTTCAACGGGGTTATCTGGAAGAAATCCCTTAAAGGGATAAGTTCGTCTTTGTACTTGTTTTTTTGTTAAGTACCTATATTGCCTGTTTTGTATTTTTTTTATTCTTGTACAATTAATAGTACCTATACATACATTCATACCTACATACATACATACATACATAATTAACATGTTATTATTCACAAGACATCTCAACACCTTAACCCAGTTCCAATAAACCTTGCGGTGCCCATTGATTGGCATAGGGCTGGAATACTAATTAATAGGGAAGATCTTTCCTGTCGAAAACTAAAGCAAGATTTAAAAGTAATTTTAACATAAATAAATGTCAGGGGACAATCTCACAGAAATTGACCTAGCACCAAACTAAGCTCTAGGCTTGTACTATGAACATACTGGATAATGATAAACATAAATAGTTAGAGAATTACATACTTAAATACATAGAAAACATCCAAGACTTATTAGCAAATGCTTATAGGCACACAAATATTTGCCCATACCGAGAATCGAACCCGGGACCGCTAACATCGTTGGCAGGGTCACTATAGTAGGAGATCCGAATAGGAGACGATTTGCACCGGGCTGTTTATTCGATGAAAAGTATTTTATATCAAATTTAATATGCTAAGTAATATATGGCGAATAGGTAGGCTGCAAAATTTCATTCCAGTGTATAATTAATAAAAATAAAAAAAACTTCGTTTTAAAAAATTGCAAATGCTTGTTTAATAGACAAATTACATACCCATCAAAAGTATGAAGCCTATATTCTATAGAATATGCAAACGTTAGGTTGACTATTTTTTTCCCGTCCAACGACTATTGGGTAGGCAGGTTAATAGTTTTGAAATGTGCATATTAAGTCCTTTCATATGACACCCCATTTGCTATAATCGAACCACTTTCATTTTTCAACCCCCCACTCTAGACCCCTTTTCAATTATTTATAAAATTAATTTAATATTTTTTTTACTAAAAACAGATGCGGGCAAGCAATTTGTACAACTATGCCAAATTTCAAGTTGATAGCATTTGTAGTTGCTGAGAAAACCTGCTGTGACATACAGACAGACAGACAACGAAGTCTCACCATAAGGGTTCCTTTTTTACCATTTTGGTACGGAACCCTAAAAACCATCTTAGTCCTCAGGGTTTAACACCTTAGCAGTTTTCGGTTGGCAGTCTTAAGAATGCAAACTTCTATGAGTCACATGTCTCACTTAACATGTGCAGTGTGCTTGTTTGCCTTATTCATACATACCGTAAAAAACCAGCCAAGTGCGAGTCGGACTCACGCACGAAGGGTTCCGTACGATTATCTATACAACATTAGCAAAAAACGGCAAAAAAATCACGTTTGTTGTATGGGATGTATTCTGAGGGCTAATTGTCTTACGCACTCGCAATCGCAACCGGCTTCAAAGTGGAGCAATTGTTTTCATTTTGTATGCAGTCAAGCCTTCGATTTTCAAAATGGAAACGATCGTGATTGTGAGGGCCTTAGACAGTGCCCTCTGTTCTGTTTTTAACCGACTTCAAAAAAGGAGGAGGTTATACGTTCCACTATATGTTTTTTTTTTTTTTTTATGTATGTTCACCGATTACTCCGTCAATTGTGGACCGATTTTAAAAATTCTTTTTTGGTTTGATAGAGTATACTTCCGAGGTGGTCCCATTGTCAGCAAATCTGAATCTAATGAAGGGATCAGTGAGGAATTGAGGGAACTCCTCAAATATTGTATGCAAACATATAGCGATTTTAGTATTTTTAGTAACAAGTGTAGCATTTGCATTCAGAAAGTGTCACTTGGTGAAGCGGAACTGATGATGAAGACCACAGATGGCCACCGGAACTCCTCAACGGTACCGATTTCAAGGATGGCGATAAGATATCTCGATTAAGATAGTTGAGCGACTACAACGAAGCACATTTAATTGTTTTAAAATGACTATGATTTTCCCGCGGCGTTGCTTGCGGCGAGCTTGAAATGTCTTAAAGTTTCATATATCAACTAAGAAGTGGCACTACATAAGCTTATTATGATCACTAAAAAGTGTAAAATAAAATAAATGTTTTAAAAAACAAAAAACCGCCTTCAAAAACGCAAAAAATAACTTCTACTACTAGGTACTTAGTAGTAGGTACCTATCCTATTAGGTTAGTCTAACTGAAGTCGGCGACCACAATATTTTCAACAAAAAGCCGACTTCAGTTGGACTAACCTAATAGGATAGGTACCTACTACTAAGTACCTAGTAGTAGAAGTTATTTTTTGCGTTTTTGAAGGAGGTTTTTTGTTTTTTAAACATTTATTTAGTATTTGTTGTTATAGCGGCAACAGAAATACATTTTCTGTGAAAATTTTAACTGTCTAGCTATCACGGTTCATGACATACAGCCTGGTGACATACAGACAGACAGACAGACAGACAGACGGACAGACGGACAGCGGAATTTTAGTAATATGGTCCCGTTTTTACCCTTTGGGTACGGAACCCTAAAAATGAGGCCTATAAATAACCGTTTGTCATCTACATTAGTAGTCATTCAGTTACCGTCGCTTACATAATGTAGCGTTGATGTATATTTAATGATAGAGCAGTTGTTACCTGCAATAGGGAATTTGCATGGGGTTTTTTTTAATTTTCTCAACAAAATATGAAAATACCGCAAAAGAGAACACCAGAAGTGAAATTAAAATTAAAATCGGCCAAGAAACACGGATAATACAAGCATTTTAAACTGCAAACTAGACAGCGATTAGACGGAGAGATCCGATATGCACTGTGACGTCATAAAACACGTCGGTCATACACTCGAAAAAATGTGAGCTAACCAAGAGAGGTTTTCTCTTAGTTGACATAAAATGAATACCTACACTATTTAGGATATTAAGTTAGGTATATCAAACAAAACTGATAGTAAGAACAGCAAGTTCTTTAGCAATTCAACTAACATGTTAGTTGATGCGTCTAACGTCTTTTCAGGCTCTTATGGATTCAAGACACCTACCTACTTATACACAACAATCACAATTTTGTTAGAAGCGACCAATATTGTCGTATTATGCTTTTTTAGAAAGAGATATAAACAAATCTTTGTTGGCTTTAAACTTGGTTATTTTTATAGCTATTTAAAAAATGATGATTCTCAACTGTTACATGAATCAGCTTTTATTGAAGCTGATAAAAAAAAACCGGACAAGGCGAGTCGGACTCGCCCACCGAGGGTTCTCGCACATGACACGGTCAACTCAATTCAAAATTTGCACCGCTGCCGTTCCTTGCATAAAGACCCTGTTTTTTTGTGATTTAACTAAAAATGTACAGATTTCAGATTTTTTCCTATACTCATAGTAAAAGACGGTGTTACTTGCCAAATTTCATAGTGCTAGGTCAACGGGAAATACCCTATACATTTTGATTCCCTCGAGAGTGTCGAAATACACGTTTTTTGCGACATAAACGGCCGAATCTTTTTTTTACGTAAATGTAGAAGTTTGATATTTTCACAGCTTCAAGGGTCTGTAGATTTGAGTATATGGTTTAAATTTCAACTCGATACCTAAACGCGTTCCCGAGATAAAGGGTATTGACACACGGACAGACGGACAGACGGACAGGCGGACAACAAAGTGATCCTATAAGGGTTCCGTTTTTTTCCTTTTCAGGTATGGAACCCTAAAAAGTCATGAATTCCCTATTCCGACTGCGTAGACGTCGTTTATCGCTACCCGCGGATAAAGACTATCCTATGTCCTTTCCCGGAGCTCAGGTTATCGCCTCAAATTTCAACAAACTCGGTTCAGCGGTTTCGCCGTGAGAACATAACAACACACACTTTCACATTAAAAATATTAGTGTGCAAGTATGGATGTTTGATATAATAATATAGCTGTGATACATGTTATAAAACAGTACCCTGTAGCGTCAGTCCCTCTGTCTGTATGCTTGCGATAATCTCAAAAACTGCTGAACGGATTTTCGTGCGGTTTTCACCATTAGTTATATAGTTTTTCACGAAAGGTTTTGATGTATAATAAATATCGGGTTATGTACGAATGTTACAAATCAAAACATCTCTAATAAACCGAAGCCGAGTGGGGTGCTAGTTCATTATAAAAATTATAATATTTATAATCTTCTTTAAAAATTATTGCCACTCAGTATTGCTGCTTTCGTTGAGATTTCAGTCTCAAGACGCATCTGAAATGATATAATGATTTGAGACGCTATTACTCAAAAATAGGTTTATAACAAATTAATATGTCCATTAACATCGAAGACATTGAAGATTTTGGATATCATATTGCTGTGGTATAGATATGTCGCTTATTTATAAAGTTTCAAAGTTTTAAAGTTTATTTATTTATAATATAGTAATAAAACGCACTATAAACCTACTTTAGTAAAATTAAGTTTTGTCACTTTCTGTCAGATGCAAATGTCACAATGACAGAAAAGGACAAAGCCTGCTTCAAGCCCACTTTAGCTATTTTGCGTTTATGAATAAGAGGGACAATCTTCCCGTCAAACACTCATTCTAAATTTCAAATTTAATGTAACAATAAGAAATGTGTTTTAACACGCTTCACAAATCAATCGTAAATCAAGACTTACGCAATGAGATAGATATATGGAGAAAGAAGAATGGAGTACGTAAGCTATTTTAATGTTGATTTCTAGGTTTTATTGTACTTTGTATTGCTATTACACGTTAATCAAACTTACACGTGCTTACTGCTTAGGTTAATCTTCGGCTATAGCGGTATTAGGAATATTATTCTAGTAGAGTCAAAACTGTATCGTAATGTTAGCCACAGGTGTTACGTCATTATATGACCTATATGGCTAATCTATATATATTAAAGGCAAACCTGACCGACTTATAATATCAACGCACAGCCGAAACTGCTGTATCTAGAAATTTGGTACAGGGGTTCCTTTCATGATGTAAGTGAGCACTAACAAAGGATTTTCCGAAAATCGACCCCCAACGGGAAGAAATGGGGGGAGTAGCGGGAAACTAATTCTACTTTCATAGATAATAAAATATTGATAATAATGATAGTGAAAATTGGAACCTTTTAAGCGCAATTCACACAATATGGCGGGTCGGGCGCGGGAGCGGGTGTATTGCCAGTTACATTGCGCGCTCTGTGAGAAGGCTTATCGGAGAATGCGTGTATTTCGAGCAATGTAACGGCAATACGCCCGCTTCCGCGCACGACCCGCCCTCTGTGTGAATTGAGCTTTAAAGTTGGTTACTAATTACGGATTGACATCCTAAACCTGTCTAATAATACATTTATGATACAGTTAGAAGTGTATCGGGATCTGGATCTTAATTACCATAATGCCCATGTATCTGTTATTTGGATATATTAAACTTGGTTATATTTCCTTTATTTATTTAGTTATTTATTTATATAGTTTTATTTTTGCAAGTTTTTGGTTAAATCTTCGAAACCATTTATTTGAATTTGACGCTACAAATAAGGCGCGCGCATACTTCTTCCATCTCACGTTCTTCGCGCTTAGCCCATAAAGCCATCTCTTTTGTTACGTGTGTAAGCGTGGCAGCATATGTTGCCTCTTAAATAAGTCGCTTAACTTCAAAATCGGATAAGTCCATGCAAAAGGCCAACGGAATTTGCGTCTTTTATCAAATTTATTAAGTTTTAAATTCGTGTACCAAATATCCGAGTTTGAAGATAAGCGACTCAAATATAGTAGTTACCATATAACCTAACCTAACCTAACCGAACCTAGTTATACGTAATACAATAAGCAGATAGCATATAAGTCGGAGCAATAATCCTAAAAGTCAAACTAAATAACTAAATTCGCTCGTTTTCTTTATGTACTGGCAACTAAAAGAAAATAATCGTGAATCTTCGTTACATGCCACTTCACAGAGGAAAACATTACATGTTAAGTCCTAGAGAGGCTCATTAGATCACAAGAGGAAAAACATCGGAAAATCCGCTGTACAATCAAAGAATTTTAATTATGTGCCTAGGTTCTAATGCACGTGGCCTAAGTCGTAAACATTACAAAACTGCAGTGGTAGACCTTGAAAGACAAGGTTCTACGGTGACAAAACGAAATTCCTTATAACTACAAAACTAGCATACATATAATCACGCTTAGTAATCTAATTGCAAATAAGATGTTTTTATTAAACCAGTTTGTACTGGTACTAAAAATACAAAAACAAAAGCAACAAGGACAAAGCAAGCAGCATTCAAATCCTACTTAATATTATAAATGCGAAAGTTTGTGTGTGTGTTTGTTACGTACTCCACGCTGCAACGGCTGGACGGATTTGGATGAAATTTGGAATGGAGGTAGCTTATACACTGGATTAACACATATGCTACATTTTATACCGGAAAATTTAAAAGTTTTCGAGGGATTAACGATGATCGAAATCTACGCGGACGGAGTCGCGGGCAGTAGCTAGTAATAAATAAATATTAGGGGACAATCTCACACAAATTGACCTAGTCCCAGACTAAGCTTTGCCTTTTTTTAATGGCATCGAGAAAGCGAACGAGCACAGGACCCTTATTCTCGTGACTTCGAGATGATTTTTCATGCGATATGCACTATCAACTGCGTACATTTTTTTGACATATCTCGCATGAAAAATCATCTCGAACTCACGAGAATTGAGTTCCAGATGCCAACGGATGGTAAGTGGGATCTGTGACCATAGATATTTGGCATTGTCAAGACATTGGCATCTTAAGGTTGCAATCTTAAGACCGCAAATGCGTTGACAACCCTGAACACTAAAATGAAATAAATATTAGGGGGGGGGACAATGTAAACACCAATTGACCTAGTCCCGTTGATTTAACAATTGTAAATGTTTAGTAATTCTACGAAATGACGTCTGTGGTTCGTAACTTCTAGCACCGTCTTCTTCCGCCGTCATATTTTATGCCGGGCATACACTCTCGCCGAGACACCCCGAGACAGGCCAAGAGCGATTGTATACATACTGCTCTCGTCTTGTCTCGCTCGCTCTCGTATCGTTTCGCCATGTCCCGGTCGCGGTCGGATTCAGCCCGAGACTCTCGTCGAGTGTGTAAAGCCGGCAACATACTGCTCTCGTCTTGTCTCGCTCGGTAGCTCTTGTCTCGTCTCGCCATGTCCCGGTCGCGATCGGTTTCGGCCCGAGAATCTTGGCGAGAGGCTCTTGACGAGTGTGTACAGCCGACAACATACTGCTCTCGTCTTGTCTCGCTCACTCTTTGTCTCGGTAGCTCTTGTCTCGTCTCGCCATGTCCCGGTCGCGATCGGTTTAGGCCCGAAAATCTCTGCGAGAGGCTCTTGACGAGTATACAGCCGACAACATACTGCTCTCGTCTTGTCTCGCTCACTCTTTGTCTCGGTAGCTCTAGACTCGTCTCGCCATGTCCCGGTCGCGATCGGTTTAGGCCCGAGAATCTCGGCGAGATGGTCTTGACGAGTGTGTACAGCCGACAACATACTGCTCTAGTCTTGTCTCGCTCACTCTTTGTCTCGGTAGCTCTTGTCTCGTCTCGCCATGTCCCGGTCGCGATCGGTTTAGGCCCGAGAATCTCTGCGACAGGCTCTTGACCAGTGTGTACAGCCGACAACATACTGCTCTCGTCTTGTCTCGGTAGCTCTTGTCTCGTCACGCCATGTCCCGGTCGCGATCGGTTTCGGCCCGAGACTCTCGGCGAGAGGCTCTTGACCAATGTGTACAGCGGCATCATAATTAGTTAGTTTCTTCTGGTTGCCACTGGCGCAGTCTGTTGTTATGAACCACAGACACACTAATGTGTTTATATTATTGTTTAATTTTACTTTCCTTTTGTTGTGTAAATATACCGCAACGTCTGTATCACAATTCGTGTTTTCACATAGCGGCCCTAACGGAAGACTTCTCAAAAGAGTGGAATGCGCTCCCTCCGTCTGTATTTCCGAGTGCATATAATCTGAACCTAATTAATGTTAGAGTGAATAGGCATCTTCTGGTTGAGCTCGCTTCATCGTCGACAAAATTGTCGTCCTCCAAGGGTAATAATTAGTCAAAGGCAAACCCATCTATATAAATAAAAATGAATCGCCAAAATGTATGTGATCGCATAACTTCCGAACGACTGGACCGATTTGGCTGATTTCTTTTTTGTTGTGTTCGTCATTGTCAAGACAAGGGTTGTATGACAGAAAATAATTGAAAAATCCACCGAAAAATTGCAGCGGGGCCAAGCCGCTGGCGGGCCGCTAGTTATTAATCATAAATATACAGAACCCTTCAAAAAAGACCAACGTTGCCTTCACAGCCAGCACATACTGATTGGGGATCGTTTCGCAACATTTTTAAGAGGCCGTATACGAATTTTTGCTGGTTTTGCTTATTTTTGTGATTTTACAGTTAAAATACTGCTTTTCTATAAGTTTTAATGCTCAAAATTAAATGTAATTTTAGTTATGATCGAATAAATGAGCCACTTTTTTATTTTTGTCGAGTATTCAATCAAACTAATCATAAACGGAACATAACCAAATTCTGTAAACAATGAGGTAGCATATTACTACAGACGTTCCGAGGGACATGCCGGCATTTAATTTACCAGGGTCCGTATTATGGTCGCCTTTATCGCGGTGGATAAAGCTTCCGTCACTCTCGCACTTACATACTTTTCAGAAAGTGACAGATGTTTTATCTACGCTTATCTACGTCGATAAACACGACCATAATCGGCCCGCAGAGCAGCCATAGCTATAATTGCCTTAATTAGTTTTGTTTAGTCTTTGTCAATATCCCTGATACTAGCACCTAGGTGCAAACGACTCCTTGACACAGCTGGTAGTTTGGTATGTACTAAGTAACTTCAAGCAAGCCAATGTACTCTGTGTTGCGAAATTCTTAAGAGAGTGGTCACTTTTAACAACGTGTACAATGATCGTATGCTTACGATGTTGACCTTTCTATCTTGATTCCTCACTGCTGAGGACGCGACCAAAACTTAAGATGTCAAAACAGCAGCAGCAGCAGCAGCATTGCAGTTTTTTTATAACGCTGAGTTGGGACCATTGCGTGGCTACTCTCTTCTTGTGCTATTATGGTGTTGTTAATCGATATCAATAGACGTGGATAAAACATCTGTTACCTTCTGACTAGTATGTAAGTGCAAGAGTAACGGACGCTTATCCACCGCGATAAAGGTGCTGGTCCTAGTGAAAAAGGGTAAGTTTTCTGAAGATCAAGTGAAAAAGGGTTTAAGTGTAGTACACTCCGTTCATGTATATACCCTTTCTTAGTACGAGTTAAGTCGACTTGTTCCCTTTTTCACTAGTACCCCAGTTATACGGGGCATGATGATGGTAACGGGAAGTCAGAGGGCTTATTGTCTAACGCGCTCGCAATCACGATCGTTTTCATTTTGAAAATCGAAGGCTTGTCTGCATACAAAATGAAAACAATCGCTCCACTTTGAAGCCGGTTGCAATTGCGAGTGCGTTAGAAAATAAGCCCTCGGTTCTTTGTTATGTATGTCACGAATAAATGATCTTCTTTCTTTCTCTGGTTCCTTCTTTGTGGTGGTGGTGGTAGTCTTGAGAATGCGTGTATAGGTTTCTGATTCTGATCCCGTTTACCATTAGGAGGATTATGTGCTCATTTGTCATCTCAATTCAGTAAAAAAACACAATCATGTGTTTTTTTACTCGCTGAGTGTCGCTGATTTGTATGATCGTACGCCGAGTGTGCGGGCCGGTGCTTGCTGCCAACCACTGCCTTCTTGATGATGTCAGTCCATCTCCTCGTTCCCGGTGCTCTGCTTTGAGCACATTTTACATTAATCGTACTTAAAAAAGTGAAGAAGTAAGTACGCATTATGAAGTTGACGAAGATGCATGAAACAGAACAAGAAATTAACAAATTAGTTAGACCTGCAGATCTAATATTAATAAAAAGCAAGCTTTAAAAACCTTTTTTATTTTTAGACATATGTTAAAAACATTAAAACACTTAAAATCCGATTGAAAAATATATTTTTAAGAATGTTATGTACCCTGTGACACTCGCGCCTTCAAGACGAATCTAATGACGTATCATTTATCAAATTCGGTTTACCAGTCAACCTAGTTCCTATGTCAGGAATGGTCATACATACATACCTACATACGGGTCAAACACATAAGCTTCACCGCAGTCTGGTAAAAACCAGCCAAACGCGGTCACCTTCTTCTTTTCAGCATACAATCGTTCACTTATAAACATATGCGGGTCCATATTGGCTCATATAAAATTGGTCTTTAGATTTTTTTATACAAATAACGATTTGTGTCTATACTCATCATTTCTTCGAAAAATTTACCTCATAATTCATTTTTTCGAAAAATTTTGCTCATACGTATCGCAACTCATAATGATTTTTTTTAAGAAACTGTTACTTTTTGAGGATTGTTATAAATCTAACCTAACCTAACCTAATTTTATCTACACGTATTAAGTATTTAAGAAATTCTGAAAAGTGTACGGTTTCATGAATATTGGCGTTATAAGTTCAGATGATTATGAGTTCCGATCATTAGTATAAACATTTTTTATGAAGAGTATAAGGAGTGATCATTATGATTTAAAATGGTATGAGAAAAATTTTCGGAATTCCAATAATCGGAGTTGCAATTTTATATGAACTTTGGCGCACCCACATAATGCCTCTTCCATGGATTTCCGAGTCACGCCAGTCTGACCCACACAAAATGCGTTACCTAAGTTTATAATTAAAATTAAACACTGCCCATATTTTTTTACTTAGTACTTAACAGGATTTTGACCGGTCACATTGTCAGTCTGTGCGTGTCCATTACGGAATAGTTCCCACGGCAATGACACTCGCGTGTTACGCCTCGTTAGCGGACAATAGAAATGAGGGATTAATAACGTCTTTAGTTGGTTAAAAATGTTGGAATATCCGACAAATCCTGCGTCCTGTCAACTGTTAGAAGATTCTCTAAAACAATTGTATTTTCAATTTGTTGTCTAGTTACTTAACGGTAAGCTGAAGTCCTGTCACAGCATCGTGAACCAGTTCTAAGTACAAGTGGACTTAACCCTTAATGAAAAAGGGTATATACATAAACGGCGTATACTACACTTAAACCCTTTTTCACTGGATCTTCAGGACACTTATATCCGTTTTCACTAGGACCGCAGAGTTAGTGTGCGTTTTTAATTTGGTCGCCAGTGGTAAGTTTTGCCAATGCGTTTAGCAAGTTAAACGTTCTATTCAATCCATCCAATCAATGACACCAATAGTCTTATTCCCGGAACAACAATGCATACACTACTGCTTGGCGGTAGGTAAACGAATGAGGTGCTGGTAGCGATCCGGATGGACCGTGCACAAGCTCCTACAACCACAAAATGTTTTTTATGAATCACAACATTATACAATCTGATATTTCCAATAAGCGTAATAGACATAATTGTAATTCAAACTTGATAGAACATGTAGGTCAGGTCTGTCGTTACTATTCAATTTCGTAAAGTATGAGTGACTTGACTTGCGGCGCAGTGCTTATTTTAAGCAGTGGTGTCTCCTTGCGAAGCGCTGTTACATTTTTGACTTATTCCGTTACTTAATTTTCTTATTACGTTACCGAATTTTATAGTAATTTTACATCAAAGGATTTAAATTCTTTGGTAATTTAAGCGTATTCTTCCTTCTCTCTCTTAATTTAAGAGCTTTGCTCTTGTCGGTGGAGTAATTCCCAATCTTCTCTCCTCTCTGCCAGCTCCTTGACCTCTTTATACGACACGACATGCTTCTCCTTGATTTGGTCCATGTAGATTCTTCTTGGTCTTCCGCTGCCTCTTCTGCCTTCTATCTTTCCCTCCATAATGTTTTTGATCAATTAATATTAGAAGTTAGAAGATATTCTTTCTTATTAATCAAAAATATAATAACATACATACATACATTAAATCACGCCTGTTTCCCAGAGGGGTAGGCAGAGACCACTTCTTTCCACCTGCTACGATCTTGACAAATCTCTTTCGCTTCTTCCTCATTCATACATCGAGTCATGCACGCACGTCGGTTTCGGGTACTTTAAATTCGGCCCTTTTCCAGTAATTCTCCGATTTGATTCGAAAAAGTACGCCTAGGGTGGCCCCTTCCGACCCTTCCACTCACACAAATAGTATAATAACATTTAAATCAAAATACGAACGCAATAAATGAAAACGCGTGGTAACTAAATAGGAAAAGTAACGACTGTTAGAAAATGTCTCAATTGATGAACGAATGTTTAAAGAAATGCTCTTTTATCTTTTTATCTTTTACATTTTTACCTTTATCTGTCAAACTTATTATCCGTCTAACTTTGTACCTATTCTAGTCTAGTCAGAAAACGGTGATCTGAACTGTGTCAATTCGTACCTCAGCGAAGATCACGTTCATTGTTAAGTACCCTCTTATTTTATTTATAGGCACTACCCACGGTTCATAAGTTGAGCAATGAGCGAAAACGGCCAGCTGATTTAGCTAGATCGCTTTGACCTCGCGTTTCCATACGTGTGGCATGTACGAATAGATGACAACAGCTACGCAGCAGTGTTCGCTTTGTTAGGTTCTCGTGAGGGGATAAGACAATCACATCTAAGATAACGTTAGTCATAGAAGATGTGTCTTGAGACGCGCATCTCAAGATCAGCATTTTAATACGACCCTTAGGATTGTAGTTTTGAGATTGCAAATTTTCCAATGCGTCGCTTAAGTACCTTTTATTTTTAATTAAATTAATCAGTAACTCTCGCGAAGCTCAGACAAATCTAATGAGACCTCGTTTGTAGACTTCGAGTCATCAGTTCTTACATACATATCCACAAACAAACAAACATACATACGATTTAAAATATAATACTTCTAGGACAGTCGGGTAAAAATACTGTCAATATTTATGGAAATATTACACAGTGGTTTATAATAAAAAACGTTCGTAGTACATGTATACATTATTTTTAAATAGGTATTTAATACTAAATATTGGTATAGTAGCTATTTAATAATAACTAACATGGTGACATATTATTCGTATCCTGGAGCTATTTTTTTTACTTAGCAATTGAATTGCAATTACATTTAAATCATAGTTTAATGAAACAAAAAAGGTCAATTTTTTTAGTCACCCTACAGCTTGTTAATTTAGCAATAAGACCTCTTTGAGGAAACAAATTCCTAAAATAAATTTAGACAACCTTGATACAATATCTAAATGTAATGCAAGACCATACAGTTAGTTACAAATTTTTTTTTTCTTTTCGTGTCTTTTTTTACATTAATAAAAATTCACCGTACATAAAGCTTAATTAATTAATGTAATAAACGACATTCTCCACTTGATAAATTAATAACAATAAATTGTCAAATTTAATATCGTCTATTTACAACATAAACACTTCACTGCGTAATACTTTTAGTGCTAACCTATAATAATTAATGCGTAATTGTCATTCAATCCACACAATTCATTCACTTTTCATTTCAATCAGTATCATTGTCAACATGCCACCGTCTGCTGTATCATGTCCTAGTGAATAATCAACAAGGCATCGTCAGTCGTCAGTCGGGTCCGAGCCGCGGAATGAGTCGACCGCTTCGCGAGTGAAGTGTTTGTATCGAGATTGGAGCCATGTCGAAAATTAAGGTAAATTTAGTGTCGCTTACATCATTTATGTCGGTACTTATTTTGTATTAAACGCCAGATTGAAAAGCGGAGTAAGATGTGTTGAAGTAATCGAGAGTTCTATGTATGTAAAGGAACATTGAAGGCGAATCTCCGAATGTTTTAAGTGCTTTATTTTTTAAATTTTTGAGTGTGTTGTGCGTTGTATTAAAACGGAGCCTAATGTTTTAAGCTTCAGGTTTTTTAGTGTCAAAAAGGGGCTCATAATGTTGGAGTTTAATTGGAGACCGCCATAACCTAAAACTTCTTTCATTTTTTTATTATAGCATTAACTTTTGGATTACTCTTACATAATAACTATAAATTTACAACTGAATGACATTTACCCTACAATTTAATAACGTCTTAGTAGTTAGGTTATACCTTGCCTTCCCTCGGCATTTTATGCATTGAAATATCTATCATATGATTCTGTACTTAAATTTAGTTTTGTAAATAAATATCGCTCATTCATTTATAAATACTTTTTGCTACTTGGCTGACCCCTCTTGCAACCCTATTGTTTATAACTCAGCCGCCTTTACTGTCAAGATAATAAGAGCAATTATAATGTTAATAATACGATAATAGTAGGGGTAAAACCAGGGGTTAAAGTCTCAGTTTAAAACTCATCAACTGAATACCGAAACATACTCGTAGTTTGTGTCTTACTACTTTAGAAAGAGTTTTTAAACGTATATTTTTTCTTTTAATTTTAAATTGTCTCAGTATTTACTCAGCTGAAGCGAAACGTTTTATTAAACGCACAATTTCTCTTGTGTAAATAAATACACCTCCTTGCCACTCTTTACTTTGTGGAATGAGAATTTCGAGGATCTTGGGAGAAATTAACAATTATTTTTGCTACAAGTGTATTTACCCTCGATCGCAGCAGGAATTAAATAATTAAAAGATACACAAATAGATATAAAACTTTCTTTGTTAACCTAGCGATTTTTTAATCTCGGCTTCTGAACTTCACAATTAAGATCAAGCATAAACACGACTTCCAAATATCTCAATAAATAATTAAATAAACAAAATTATATCATGGAAGAATGTCACACAAATTAATCTACTTCTAAACTAAGCTCTAGGCTTATACTTTAGGTACTAGTCAACGATACACATACTTATGTAGAGAAATACATACATAGAAAACATAGGAACTGAGGAACAACTACTCGCGCTCATCACACAAATATCTGCCCTTACCGGGATTTGAACCCGGGAGCCCTAGCTTACTAGCACTATCAACTACGCTAAGGTGTCGTCAAAAAAAGTAATACTTAAAACCTGAAAAGAACTATCTTGCACAACCTTATCTATTCATAATAATAATGGAATTACGCTTGGTTCTACTTGTTAGGTATTCTTATTCTACTTTGATGATAACTTCTTGTTGTTACTTGCAATGTAAACATTTATATCTCATTGTTTATTAAAAGATAACATTAATGACGTATTTGGTCAAATTGGTGAGAATGTTCTTAAAAAAACCAATTGTGATAAAACTCACAAATTTACCAAAAGGTCATCAAAATTAACAGATTGAAGATGCGCTTTGTATACCTAGTGTTGGTAAAGACTCAAGTCCTTGGAGTCTCCAATTCTAAGACTCAACTTAGTTTTTTAGACGCTAGTCATTGAATGGAATCTCGAGTCGTTTTAAACTTGGGAGGGGCTTGAGTCTTTTGTAGTCTTTTATAGAGAATCAGTTTTCTATAGAGACAAGAGTCTTCTGTAAAGACTCGAGAATTTTGTTAACGCTTTTGTTAGGCTTTTGTAGTTATTATTAGAACTCAACTAGACTGTATCCATTTCTTGCCAGGTCCGATCTTGCTCAATCCTATAAGAAAAATGATTTTATTTTCACTGAAATTGGCAACCATATCGGATTCAAATTATTAAAAAGGTTTTAGTTCCTACTTATTGTTTAAAAACATTTCATGTATTTATTTTAATTTTATTTCATACCTTTTTGGAACATGATATCATGCCAATTTCATTACGTAGTTATCTTTCATATATTTGGATAGAAACTTCAAAACTGAGTCTTCATTATAGGACTTGAGTCTTTTTGATGCACATCTATATATGAAAAAAAAAACTATAAAAATACGATGGCTCGAACTGGAGTTGTTATTACTTTTCTAAAACTGGAGTTGTTGTTACAGGACTCGATAAGGCTCGAAAAAGGACTCGACTCACGACTAAAAAGACTCGGAAGTCTTTTAAGCTCAGAGTTCAGTAAATATGAGTCGAGTTCTTGCAAAATAGATTTCAAAAACTTGAGTTGTTACAAACACTTTGTACCTACCGGTTCAAAATATCTTTATACACATTTATTTATGATTTTCTACATTATAAGGCAGTAAATGTTTGTGGGATGAGCGCAATGTTTTTCTATGTGTTTAAGTTTGCTTTTATTTATAAATAAATAATTAAATATCTAGTGATAATATCACAAAAATGTCCTATTCCCAAACTAACCTCTAGGCTTATACTATAGGGACCAGGCAATGATAAACATTATGATATAGAAATAAATATAAAATACATTGAAAACACCCAAGACTCAGAAACAAAATAAATACTCGTCCTCATCCCACCAATATTTGCCCTGACCGGGAATCGAACCCCGGACTGCTAGCTTCGTAGGCAGGGTCACTACCAACTACGAGTAGGTTAACTGTTGACTGCTTGTCAATTTATTTAAGTATATCTAGTTACCTACTACGCATAGTAAAAGTCTAGAGCTAAGTTTGGGACTAGGTCAATTTGTGTAATATTGTTTCCTGTTTGTTTTTATACGTATACAATTTCTAAGACTATCTGGTATTATGTACAGGGCAATTCGAGCGTATTCATTATGATCATACCATGAACTACTCAAGAGTCCCTTTTATAACCCAAGGTGTAAATAGCCAGAGTGGAAATGTGTCAAGTCTTACTTGATATGATATTACGAAAAAACTAAAGCAAGAAAAAATAAATAGGGCAAACAATAGACAAAATACTTAAGTACAAAATATAGACCAGAGGAAACAATATAAATTAATAACTTTTTATTAAAGGTACACGAAAAAATTATAAATATTCATACAAATATTTGATTTTATCTAAATAAAAATTACATATTCTTATTATACATACCTATACGTAAATAAATAATTATAATACACGAACAAGAAAGTTTACAAATATGAGGAAACGGTCAAGCCAGTAATTTCTTTAATTACGTTTAAAAGAATTTACCGATTGTGATTGCCTAGTGATGACAATAAGATAAAAGACATATTTTATTCAATAAGGCCGCACGGGCACTGTTACACGTCAAAAACCAGCGCTTCCCAAGAGGAGACCACTGCTGAGAAGAAACGCCGCAAGAAACTCAGTCATTTTTTTAAACATATTTCATATTAAAATGATACTACTTAGTCTATGTAGCATAATATTAAACCTATAATTATATATAATATCAAATAGCATGCGTAGTTTGGCAGGAAAACATGCCAAAAATATTAGAGAGAGATAAAGGGAGAAAAAAGGAAGAAAAAATAAATGCCTACTTATGTGTATATGAGATAATGCAAGATGACCACATAAAAGTATCGATATGTTTTCCCTCATCAACTGTGTCCCCTAGACAAGATACTACTTTCGCATTTGCACTATTTATTAATCTAAGTTTCGGGTTTAGGCCAAGTATTTTTGTCTGTTAGATAGTCTTTGACCCTATTACGCTTTCAACAAAGTCTTTGTCCGTTGGTAACCGATTCCATAGCCTTATTGTACAGTCAACAGCATAAATAAGTGATAATTTATGTACCTTGTCACTTTAACGTCGTGTTTGAAATGTTATACAAAATTGTGAAACGATTGAAAGCGACAAAGTACATAAATGATCACTTATTTATGCTGTTGACTGTACCAATGAATTGGTGATAACCCCAATTTTCATTTTATTGTGCCAGATAAAAGAGTTAGCTCAAGCCATAATGAAACACACTCGCTACGCTAAAGTATCAATTATAAGCAATAATGGCCGGCGCACGCGCCAGAGCGATTTAGAAGCCAATTGAAAAAGATGTATTAGAATGATGTTTTTAGCAAAGCTTAACGATATACTTGTTTGTCTGGTTGATGTGTGACTTAGGGCTGATTTTTGAATCTCCAGATAAAACTATTCGTTAGTTAAATGTATTACTATCCTTTTCAGAAGTCATATGAAAGAAAAGGACAGAGCTAAAATTTACCTTCCGCATAGCTTTATCTGGGGATTGAAAAATCAGCCCTTAAACGCCTTTATTCCTATTTTTGGGACGTAAAGGAAGCTATTGACATATTTTTTTTTAAAAGTTGTTCTGATAAAATTTTTGCTTATAGAGCAATACATTTTTTGTTTGGTTTTAAAAAAAGTTCCTTTTGTCAATAGCTGAAAAATCTTTTTTTAACAATCCTTTATTATTTTATTTGGAGCTACGATATTAGTGCTGCGCACTGTCACATCTTTGCATTTGACTGCGATGGAGGCGCGCCACTGAGGGCGCCTCGGGACGTTTTTTTTGTTTACGGTGTTTAACTTATTGTCGAATACTCGAGTAAGCTACCTAGTTAAAAATAAAAATCCCGCCTTAATGGGTGGATTGTACAGTCAACCAATTTGATTCCTAGGCCACTATAGACTTTGTCAACGTGACGTTGTAAACCAAATCATAGGAAGTTTATTCATTTTGGTTGGCAACGTCACTTTAACATAGTCCATAGTGGCCTAGGAATCAAATTGGTTGACTGTACTCTATGACGGGACAACTTAAACTCGCCGGTTCATTTTACTTCCGTCAATTGTATGCAAGTTGGTCATCTATCAGAATTTGTGTTCAGGAATCATGAACCCAGGTTCCTAGAAAGTGACAAAAACAAAAGAAGTTTGATATAGGTAATACAGGGTGCTTTTTTTCAAAATATATAATAACGTCAATATAAAGTACTCGGAAACCGTGAGACTTGGCAGTAGTAAAAATGGTCAACATTGTTAAAATGTCCCAAACTATCGTCCCATGAAACCATCAACAACCATATACCTATTTATTGATTAATCTCATACTCATACTCATACTCATTTATTCTTATATCTGTGTCTGTGATGCTCTTAAGACCCTTATTATGACACCATTACATTTAATTTGTTACATGACGATTATGACGATTATACGTTGAAACCATTTAATTTCGACCTGTCAACTAGATCACAACCGCTACTAATTGGAGATCAAAATAAACTGAATTTTGGTTGCGTGTATAGTTGGTTCCAGTTTAAATGACGAAAATGCATTTAACGCGGGATTTTACAACTTCTTTTGTTGCGAAATATGAAAGGAAAAGATAACAAAGGAACGACCGAAGTGTGGCACGTGCCTTGGAGTAGCTCAACCCTTCTTGATCATTGAAATAAAAGATTTTTTAAGCCGTCTATATTGTAATGCAAAAATATACTTTATAAATATTCCTATATTATATACATTCAATATAATTTTAAATTGTCATTATTGATACATAATAAATCAACACAACACTAATACATATTGCATATTCTTATGGCTAACATGCAATAAAAAACTATCAAGATTGTTTATTCAAAGTATACTTTGGCCGTACCGACACACCTGCGTAATTGTTTTATATGACGAAATTTAGGTTTTATTATACCTTATAATTAATAAGGTTAAATGACGAAAATGCACTTAAAACCATCCATTACCAAAAACTATTGTTCAATTGTTATCTTCAAGTAGGGTTGTATAGTCTTTATTATTTCTAGCGAGCTGATCTTCTATACAAAGGCCATTGTTTGTGTACAATACTATTATCTTTCTTTGTGTCCGTAACCGCAAGCCGATTACATACAAAAAAGTTAGAACTACATTGAATGTCAATTGAATTATCAACCCTATTCTCTTAGTCAGTAGGTTTAAAATGTAAAGTGTCAGGATACAGGTATGTCTTTATTATTTGAACCGAGCTTCTTCTCTACACAATATTATCATCTTCTGTCGCCAGGGTTGTACTCGCATTGTTTAAAATATTACTTCAAATAAAACTATGAATAACTCGATATTTTGGAGCAAAACGTGTTATCGCCACCTTTTAGGACTTTCGATTAACCTGCATTTTAACCACCATTATAGTGTGATGAATCCAAGATATAACCAATTCCGCATCCTAATGACAAATTTGAAGAAACAATAATTACAATGCAACTAGTATCCCGCAGGTTCAGGTAAAATTCTTCGAGCGAGCGAGATAGCAATAAAAATAGAATGATTATTTTGTCTAACTGCTCTGTTATCAATTGGTGGGGACACTAAGGCAGGGCTTAGGGTTGTTCTTTTTTTTGTTATATTAGTGTCTAACTGGCTTTTGCTCTTTTAGTACATGCGTTATTTTTCACCCTCTATAGTGCACTTTTTCGCAACCCAGCTACGTTTTATTGGACTTTTCTTGCTCTCGAAAGTCCTAAAAGGTGGCTTTAACACGTTTTGCTCCAAAATATCGAGTTATTCATAGTTTTATTTAAAGTAATATTTTAAACAACGCGAGTACAACCCTGGCGACAGAAGACGATAATATTGTGTAGAGAAGAAGCTCGGTTCAAATAATAAAGACATACCTGTATCCTGACACTTTACATTTTAAACCTACTGACTACGAGGATAGGGTTGATAATTCAATGGACATTCAATGTAGTTCTAACTTTTTTGTATGTAATCGGCTTGCGGTTACGGACACAAAGAAAGATAATAGTATTGTACACAAACAATGGCCTTTGTATAGAAGATCAGCTCGCTAGAAATAATAAAGACTTTTTTTATACAACCCTACTTGAAGATAACAATTGAACAATAGTTTTTGGTAATGGATGGTTTTAAGTGCATTTTCGTCATTTAAACTGGAACCAACTATATTTAGCGTTATTGAGCCCCGCTTTCAAGTAATTACCGCTGCATCAGAGGTCAAGGTACAATAGTTAAATTTCTATTACACTGCTTGTAGACTGTTCTGTTGGTCGCATTAATTACGACACTGAGGCTAAAGCTAACAAATCTATGTAAGAACAAACAAAACTAAAGTTAATTTGCTTGTAGCATATGAAAACATACCGTAAATGACTGATATAAAGTTCAAAATGCAAGGAACTAAATTTGACACTTAAGTCCCAGTAATTAATTGTTTGTGATGTAATCATCGACTCTTTACATTCACAGCTTTAAGATTTGTCGTGGTTTAATGACAGTTATTATTTAATGTATCAGTTAAATTTTGTTTGATCAAAATCAATCTATGTTGGTATAACGGGTTGAACATCATTAAATTATCAAGAACTATAGTAAAGTATAAATAGAAAAGTAGTCTCCGACCCTTTAAGAGTTTCTGTTACCTATTACCGCTCAGGCGCTAGGGTTGCATCCACGGAATAGAAAAAACAGTGGAAGTGCTATGAGCTTCGCTTAGTATCTGACCTGAGGGCCCTGCCAAGATGCACTACGCTAACTAGCGATTCTATTCGTTTCGTTTTTAACCAATTGTTTTTATTGTTGTCTCTTTTTGTACGCCGCAAGGCAGAACATAGTGGTCGCTTAAATTAATATAAGAACTATTATGTATAGGTACCTGTGTTTCACAAAATAAATTACTTACCTACTTACTTACCAATCGCGTCACTGGTAGATCACGTGACTTTTCGTATCACGTCATCTACCAGTGACGCGATTGGTTTAAACAAGAAACGAATAGAAACTCTAGTTATCATCATATCATAAAAACAACACGCCAACATGGAAAATATTTTTGGTGCGGCTATCGTTTTCACATCCCAAAATAGCACAATAAGGCATGCTTTTGTATTTATTTCCTATTTTAGAAATATTATTCGCACAATTTTCACGCACAAGCGATCACGGCAAACTGAGCTAGGTTGCGCGGAACTCCGCATAACCACGCCACACGTTACACGCCCACTTCACACTTCTACTGTTTTTTCTGTTCTGCGGTTGCATCGATGCGCGTCGCTTGATACTTAATACACATTATATGCACGCAACCAAACGCGAACGCGCGGCCTCGACAAAAGCGGGCTACTCATACACCTAGCCCGCTTAAACCGGCTCGGTCCGTCCTGTCAAGGTACGCAGACATACAAGCCGTGCGATATAACTTTATTTGAAGAAGGACTACACACCTTTCTTGTGGCTATAAACGGCAAACGAGCAGACGGACCACCTGATGGTAAGCAGTCACCGTCGCCCAAAAACATCAGCAATGCCAAGCGCCTCCAAGTTGCCACCTTTTAGTGAATAGCTACTCTTTTTAAGCCACGTTTAATAGTTATTTATTTACATCCATATCATAATTTCAATATAATATGTTCAGAAGCGCATAAATAACTATTATGTCACTGGTGCATAATGAGAGGCATTACACACGAGTGTGGTTTTATGAAACGGGCCGTAACGCGAGTTTCATAATAAGATCACACGAGTGTTTTAATGCCTAATTATGCGTACAGTCGCATACATAACTTTTTCTACATACATATCATAAATTTTCTACAATATGTGAGAAACCTGTATTCGTCGTTACCCTGCATCTTAACGTACCTGCATCTTAAAGTTCACATTAAAGTGTGGGTCACTTATACTGTAAAGTGAACATTAAGATGCAACTACAGCGATAACCGATACTTTAATGACATGTAATACTTTAATGTTAAAATTAAAGTACGACCACAGATACAGGTAACATAATGTAGGGCATTTGCTTATCGCTTTTGAACATATTATATTGAAATTATGATATGGATGTAGATAAAGAAGAACATGACATAGTGCTAAGGAAACATCGTCGTAGGAAGTTCATTCCATAGTTTCAATTTACCAAAGAACCGTAGTAAATGGGGTGAAAGAATGGACATTTGGAAACGGGCTGTACTCGATTTTAATAGTTCCTGAGGGCCCTGCGATGCGTTGCGCTAACTAACGTTTCTATTCGTTTCATTTTTAAACCAATCGCGTCACTGGTAGATCACGTGACTTTTCGTATCACGTCATCTACCAGTGACGCGATTGGTTTAAAAACAAAACGAATAGAAACGCTAGTTAGCGTAGTGCATCTTGGAAGGGCCCTCAGGTAGTATGGATGAACTTTATTCCGGTGGCGAGTGGTTCGATAATAGAATGATACTGTAGGCACTAATCTAAACAATTCGTCAGAGCCCCCGTGATAGAACTTAAAGAACACGCAAAGATATAAAAAGTCCCTTGGTAGCTCCAAAGGCTCCAACCTTTTCGTAAAATACTGTGATTATAGTCATTAGTTAGGTCAATCAAGCATCCCTGTGACAGCTGATATAAATACGTATAACACTTATTCTTTGAATTGTCATAACTACTATATTGTCATACATTTTGTGAGAACATTCAGTAATTTAGGTAATTAATCATCCCTTTTAAAAACCTCGCTTGAAAGAAAGAATAATGTTTATTCAGATTCAGACATCTAACAAAAGGACAAAAACAAACGAAACATAAAACATGACTGACGTAATGCCAAATGACGTGAAATGGTGCCAGCTCAGCATACTGCTCATTGTAAAGCCAGCGCTGGACTTTGAAATCAAAATAAATGGATATAACACACAAAAAACATTGTTAAACCAATTAAAAATGACGAGAATTAAACTAGACAATTCATACTTGAATACATGAGAGCCAGTTGGTACCAATTTTATAAATGTAAAAGTAAACTTAACTGCATTTACGGCCAAATAAAAGGTGCTCATAAATTTTTGAACTCTATTGTGAAAGGTGTGAGCGCGTCAAAATATTTTAGAGCACCTTGTATCTAGTTTTAGCTTCAAATACATTTTTGTGGTGCCGAAATTTATTGAAATGTCTACTACAAACAAATACACACATAGAAAACATACAAGAATCAGAAACAAAAGACACGCGGTCATCACACGAATATTTGTCAACATCATAGGCAGTGTCACTACCAAGTCTAAGCGTGTCGTCAATTCAAAACATGTTTTTTAAAGGTGTTCTAAAAAAAAACGTGCTAAAAGAGGTTTGTCACATATTTTTTTTCAATTTGTTTGATTATTTACTGAGTAAAAAGAAACTATCTTCAGAGTTTGCTACGCCCCTGCTTTGGTTGGACTAGTGGTCGGAATAACGACATTTTGTTTGTAACCACGTTATTTTTTAAGTCTAGCATTAACCATTATGTAGAAAGTCCTATAACACTTTATTAGAAATTAGTTAATTTGTTTTCTCAGTAAATAATGAACATAAAAATAGTATACTCTTGAGACAAACCTTCATAAGCATGATTTTTTCAGAACACCTTTTATAAAAGTTCCTCGGTAGTGATTCTTTCAAAAGCAAAGGTGAGCGAATGCAGGAGTGAATGTCCAAGCGGAGAGTTTAAGTAGTCCCGTCAGAGCGAGCAAAATACATGTTAGCGCGTGCATTCTCAATTAGGCAGCCTTATACGTTCGAGAAGCCATGCTGCCAAATTGAATACACGCGCTAAAATGTGTTTTGTTCGCTTTGACGGGACTACTTAAACTCGCCACTTGGACATTCACTCCTGCATTCGCTCACCTTTGCTTTTGAAAGAATCACTACCCTATATGCATTTCGTCCCTTTACTTTCTCAAGCTCTTATCTGATCAAATACTAACATAGAAAAAACACTCGTGTTCTATCTAAGTTATATAAAGACGACTTTCCTATCAAAATATTCGATCAGATAAGAGGTTGAAAAAGTAAAAATGTAGATTTTATCTTGGCGGGTACTTACTTATTTGTATTATTATGGCAAGGAGATGGATAATTAGCAGGCCATCTAAATAAGTGGGATCTGAGACCCATAGACATTTGCATACTCAAACTTATCCCAAGCCTGCAAACGCGTTGCCAGCCCTAGGCACTGGTCCCAAGGCCGAGGAAGCGATTAGCTATCGACTATTTTGTCACTCAAGAAACGAACAAAAGATATAGATCCCGTGTCAATAAAAGAGATAGATAGAAGAGATAGTTGATCGCTGGCTGTTCACCAAACACCGGGTTGACTGGGGCAAAAATGTACCAGTGCTAGTGATTCATTAAATGTCGACTAAGTTTATCGACATCGATAAAAAGCAATTTTTAATCATTATTATCATAAGTAATGGCCAAGTTTGAATACCTTTTAATTATGTGCAAACCTCTTTTATTTATACTTCTCGCAACTATAAACAACCGGTATCTGACATTTACTCTGGACTCGAGTCACTTTTGACAACCATTGAAATTACATTGAATAACAAATTCATTCAGTACAACAATGTTCTTTAGCATTCCGACGAATTGAGAACGTTTTTTGTTTTTTAAGTACCTAGGTTAAAAATGCCTCGAAAGAAAAAAGATCGTTTATCTTCATGGAAAGCTGATCTTTCAGATATGTACGACTTACATTTTTTGCCCCCGTCAATCCGGTGTTTGCTGTTCACACTGCGGGCGAGAACTCTTTCCACTAGTTGGTCGAAACAAAAAATATAGATCCCGTGTCACTAAAAGAGAAACAAATATTAATTGTTGATCGCTGGCTATACTCGCTTCCCGCTTATCGTCGGCGGTGGGACCAGTGCCCTAAGGACAGAAATAAAATGTAACAAATGTACTTATTGTGACTTTTTGGTGCAACTGGCTTTTGTCGTTTCTACAGTCCCAGCGATATTCGTTCATAGACAAAGCAAGTGTCAACTTCGGTCAGTGACCCCTAGCTAGCACTCTCACTGTAAACGCAGGATATAGACTATTTGGTATCGAAACCAGGGCAATGTTGTAGGGCCGATTGAGCATGTTAGGGTGTCTATTACATGTAACGCAAGAGTTAGTTGCATTAACCACCACCGCCTATATAGTGGTTAATACTCTCTAGTTTAGTTTAAATTGTGCCAATATTGTATTTTTTATTTTTGTGCTTTTTATCGAACCTGTTTTCCGGAATAAATATTTAATTTCATTAACCTTTATGATTATATTAATTTATTTAGAAAATAATAGAATAGAAAATATTGATTTCGCTTAATTTTTACATTGTGTGTTAATTCGAGTAACTAAGGCACACACAAACCCCTTATTCATAAATGCACAGGCAAACCTATTTTAGAGTATTCTTTGCTTCTTACTGTCAAATTCCAATGTCACAATGGCAAATAAGAACAAACCATATTTGGAGCATTCTTTATGAATAGCAATTGGGATTGTTCATATTTTTACAATTACTCTAATTCAAAAACCATTTCGTGGAATAAGGTTTTAAAACTGTTTTGCATTATTCAGTTTTTGAAATATTTATACAAAAGTATAGTTAACCTTTGTTTGACTTTCGTTTTCGGCTTGAAGCCCTCCTAGGTGTATCTTACGAGTTAGGCGAAAACCGTTTGAAATAGTATGATTAATTAATACACTGTTACAATCACTTTTTATCATTAAATATCATTTAATTGTTGTAATTTATTAGCAAATGCCAATCCAAATTTAAAATAATCATGTCATCCATAAAATGTCAGCTAAATAAATAAAGGTATTAAAACAAAACTATTGGGTCAAATACAAAATTAATGAAATGGGTCTCTTAAAATTACCTATTCTTTCGAATTAGAATGTAAAAACCGTGAGTATTTTTTTTTGGTCTATCCCAATTGTGCATTTATGAATAAGGGATTTTAGTCAAATAACGCATTTGCGTCTACGAATGCGTCTTGAGTTTGTAGTGTTTAGAATGCACATATCTATGGTTTCATATCCCACTTACTGTGTGTTTTTCTCCATGCTTTAAAAAAACTTATCAACAAGTCTTCCTTGCAACAAAATCATTGTTATGTTAGCTATACAACTTCCACATGTACTGCGGCACTCAGAGACGTCAATTACATTTAATGCTTGATTAAAGTTGCTGCTGTCACTTTCTTTGCTACAGCAATAGAATAAGACAACACGTCACTAACCAAGCATTAAATTTAATTGAGGTCTCTGAGTGCGGCAGTACCGTTACCGTTAAGTGATTGATCTATATACGCTTGTATAGATACACTGGCCAGGCTAAAATAACACGTATTGTGATAACTATAGAACTTCAAATCTTTTATACATCTTTACATAGTATAAAACAAAAGTGGGAAGTGATTCCCGCCGTCTGTCCCTCTGTATTAGGTCTTTCAAACTACGCAACGGATTTTAATGTTCACCAATTGATAGAGTGCTTCGAGAAGAAGGATTTTATGTATAACTAGAGGACGCCCGCGACTTTGTACCTACGCGTAGAATTAGTTTCCCACTACTCCCCCCATTTCTTCCCGTTGGGGGTCGATTTACGGAAAATCCTTTCTTAGTGCTCACTTACATCACGAAGGGAACCCCTGTACCAAATTTCAAGTTTCTAGGTACAGTAGTTTCGGCTGTGCGTTGATATATAAGTCAGTCAGGTTTGCCTTTTATATATATAGACAAATTATGGATTATGATTGTATGAGTGTTACAGAAAACTCACATAAATAAATCGAAGCAAAGCAAGGGCGGGTCGCTTGTATTTATAATTTTTTTTCGTGACTGACTGATTGACAACGCAACGTAGGGAACTGAAATTTGGAGTAAAAGTTCCTTGGCTACCCCGCAAGGATTTGGCCTAAGTCAGTCCCCAAATGGGAAGAAAAAGGGGGGTAGTGGGAAACTAATTCCACGCTGAAGAAGACGCGATCGTCCTCCAGTCTTTAAAATATGATCATCTGCCTTTTCTGCCACTGTTAGACATAGGTCTACTTCATAGTAAGTGACATGATGCTTAACCATTCTTATCCGTATCATAGCTATACAGGGTGTCCCAGAACTTGACGAAAATATCATTACACAGTTCTGAGACACCCTGTTTATTATATAGTAAGCGGCACGCAGCGACAATAAACAAATTCTTAGAAATGGCCACATCGTCGCCGCAACGTCGTGGCATGCTTCATACATGTCTATGCATTTGAAAGTGACCAGCGTTAAAACTCACCACTCATTGCTTACCAAGTCATGGCCACACGTGAGCTAAAAATACAAATCTAAACGCCATTTTAGGATTTGCATAGGCCAAAGTCCTCAATCTTGGACCACACTTCCTCAAACCATTGAATTTTGATCGCTGTCTCCACAGTAAATGCTCTGCAGCAAAGGTCATTGGAGCAACGGTTGCTGAATGAACCAGTATACTTAGATCTGCTATTCCTGATCGCTGGAAGCAGGATATGAACGATTCCAGAACGGCCAGGGATCTAGTTGAGACCAATTAACTGGAACTCGATCTGCGTAATCTGACTCGTGGGATGACGTTTGAGATGGTTTAGCCAATTATTTCATACTGGATTTTTCTCGACACTGTATTTGGGTTGAATTTATTAGTTTTTAGGGTTCCGTACCAAAGTGGTAAAAAAGGAACCGACTATGGTGAGACTTCGGTGTCTGTCTGACTTTCCGTCCGTCCGTCCGTTGGTCTGTCCGTCTGTCCATCTGTCCGTCTGTATGTTTCTACAGATAGTCGTCATATACTGTTGATAAAAGAGGAAATCAAAACCTTGAATGAAAAACAAACATTTATTAACAAACAACAACAAACGATATCACATCGGGTTACCCACGTAAGTAATGTCGAATATCACTAGCAAGTTTCGGGTTTCGGGCTTGTGGTGTGTGATTATTAACTGGAGTAGCCTCACTGAAGTTTCATGTTCAAAATAACAAAGGACAGAGAAATACGCACAAAAATAACGTAGTCACGAAATGGTCCCAACTCAGCGAAATACTAGCATTCAAGTCAGCGCAGGGAGCCCCATGCTGTAAAATTGCATCACTTTAATAAATAACGTTTTTATTCATTTCGTTTTTAAACCAACTGCGTCACTGGTAGATCACATCACTCACGTCACGTCACTTTTCGTATCACGTCATCTACCAGTGACGCGATTGGTTTCAAACGAAACGAATAGAAACGCTAGTTAACGTAATGCATCTTGTCAAGGTCCTCTAGTCTTCCGTTGGTACCATCAGAATAACAATTGACTTACTTTAACTTTCGATACATTATTGTGCTTTGACAACCAATCTGGCAAATGTTCCTATAATGATGTCATTACCAGCACTCCCTGCCATTGTACACCCAGCTTATTCAGTACCAAACTCTTACATTCTCATACAGAATGAGGTCCATATCGCGTCGTTGGCATTGGTTTAATAATGGCCAATCACTAAATACGTCGCGGCCCCTCACCCTTGGCTCCGGAGCCGTCACCTAATCGTTCCGATTGATCGGTTACGAAATGGATCAATGATTAAAATTACTTCATTTGTAAATAAAATTCATTCATGTGCGAATCAGACTCGCACTGAGGGTTTCGTGAATGGATTTTGCTATAGTGACCGCAATTTCATTGAATTGTGAAAACAAATAGTCTATGTCACAGTTCTATTATTAGGTAGGTATAATAACGATACAAATATGCCTTTTTTAGTATTTTTTGGTAACGTCGACGACGACGACGCGTTGGCCTACTCGGTAGTGACCCTGCCTACGAAGCTAGCGGTCCTGGGTTCAAATCCCGGTAAGGGCAGATATTTGTGTGATGAGCGCAAATATTTGTTCCTGAGTCATAGATGTTTTCTATGTTTTTAAGTATATATTTCTCCATACTATATGTATTTATTATCGTTGTCTAGTACCCATAGTACAAGCCTAGAGCTTAGTTTGGGACTAGCTCAATTGGTGTGACATTCTTCCCTGATATTTATTTTATTATTATTTAAGTAAAATATCTATATAATATGCCTATGACACTTTTGGAATAAAAACCAAACCAATAATACTTTGCACTTCAAATTCCATTATTTTGTTTTCTCTACAGGAGGTACCAAAACAGACGTGTACACTCGACAAATAATGCCCTCCTTTTGGAGAAATCTAAAAAATAACAAAATAAATCACCCTTTAAACATCGAAATGATACGAAATTAACAATGTTATTTCAAAGATTGAAAAAGTAAATACGGCATTCTGTGTTCAATTTCCAAGATAGATATAGTAATACTACATTCAGTTCAGTCCCACGTTACTTAATATCTATACAACCATGACCCAATATCGAGCCTTGGGCACGCGAGCTAAACCGCAAACGTGTGAACAATAAAATATATCTTTTCAACCTTCACGCTCTGTCGGTTATTCTAATATATAAGTTTCTTTGTTGTCAGAACATTTTCACTTTAAAATTGCGTAGGGCAATCAGAACGCTGTTTCAAAACCTATTCAATGCTAATGTTACGTTATATATATTACAAAACTGTTATAAAACTCTATTAAGACTGCATTTTAAAATAAGCGTAAAAGAACTTGGAAACTTTTTTTTGTTCGACAATTTATGATATTTGGTAAATTAAGAAATTAAACCCAGAGATACAAATTATTACATATGGTAGTAACTGTACGGCTTTCAAAGCTAAATCACCCTACCAATTTTAATAAAGTTGGTATATGATAGTTTCAATTCCGAGTACAAGAGGTATTTTTTATACCGGAAAATTGGACAGTTTCTGAGAGAATAGTCAAAAATAACACCCAGCTTCGATTAGCGGACAACAGGCTTGTCTAATTAATAATAAGAAATTAATGGAAATTGACAAGGATACTAACAAATATAATTGACAGACATTGACATAGATAGAGGATGAAATAGTTTTATATGAGTTGTGCGCTTTAATGAATAATAAATTATGTACACTACCGTTTTGGCGAAGCATCATTCGTCTCTTATCATATCCCAAGTATCATTATCGCTATACTTATGGCCGACCCATTTTCAGCACCTTTTTTTTTAGAGGAAATTACTTTTACTTTACCAAGTTTATATAAGCCAAATAGCCGTTTCGTAAACATTTTTTGACGACGCGACGACCTTATTGAAAGTGACCCTGCCTACGAAGCTAGCGGTCCTGGGTTCAAATCCCGGTAAGGGCAGATATTTGTGTGATGAGCGCGAGTATTTGTTCCTGAGTCTTGGATGTTTTCTATGTATTTTAAGTATATATTTCTCTGTATATATGTATAAGTATTTATATCGTTGTCTAGTTCCCATAGTACAAGCCTAGAGCTTAGTTTGGGATTTGGTCAATTTGTGTGATGTTGCCCCCTGATATTTATTTAAGTACTTATTTATTTACCTTTTACGAGTAGGTACCCTTAATGTCATCAAATTAAAGTACCTACTAATTTACTCCATACTACATTATGTTTCAGGTAGGTTAGGTTAGATTAGAACTGTGACCACAGCGGAAACGAACTACTAGGTTAGGTTAGTGTTGTGCCACAGCTATATGCGCCTTAACTCACAAGATAAAAGCGGTCGTTAGACGAGTATTGTTTCCAACATACACGTATTATATTATAGTTTTAGTCATGACTGAAATAAAAATAAAAGTTAACAGAAAATAAGTGCCTTAAAAACTCACTGTAAAGAATAAGGCAAGTAAATAACAGCAATACCTACTACCTAATTAATTAAAATATTAAAATTAAATATCTTTCAATTTTTACACGATATCCCGTGAAATGAAATAGATTTTTTAGCTTCAATTTAACAGACACATTTCATATCGGCCTTACAGGGAATAAAACCTGGGTACCTAGCAGGCCACTTTATGTGGTGGCTAGATAATGCAAAAAAAACATTAAGTATTACAAAAATCTGATATTTTTTAGGCTTCAAAGGCTGCATAAGGATTAATGTTTGTTTGTAGATACATACAAATCTTTCCTTTAACACTTAATTTTCAAGGAAGGAAAAAACAGGCGGACAAGTTACTCTATAATTATTGGCTATTATTAACTATTATTATTGAGAACAGCGCGGTATAACGACCATCATTACTAGATTGTACGTCGTTAAACCTGCTAATATCATAGATCAAATGTGTGTTTGTGTACTAACATTACCTAAAACGCTAATCCATACAAAAGTTCTCGTTATGTCACAGCATTATAATTTATTAATATTTTGCTTTTATTGATGAAAACAGTGAGCTATAAGATCTAATCATGTCACAAAAAAAATACTAATACTTATCAAAACATATTCTATTACTCGAACTGGTGAAAATGTTGAAAAACTTCGCATATAAACTTAATGAAACACTACTCCATTGCTTTTGTTCCCACGCCGTGTTGAAAAATATCTACCAATGTTATGATACAAAAGTGAGACTGCTCACTAAGTCAAAATCAAACTTACAGAAACCACTAAATCACTAGTAAACCTGGTCCTGCATTCTACTCGGCAAAACAATATTGCCTTTGATATGTTATCGTATTGCATTACGATAGCTCTTATACTTGACAGTAATGACGGCCGAGTTAAAAACAATACATAACACTTTAAATGCAATATTGTTTTACCTTGTAGAATAGAGAGCGTACTAACGAAACATTTTAAATAAAAACATGTACAAAAAAACAGTTGATAAAAATTCGAAAAGCGTCTCACTACATTTGAACTCGAGAAGAAACAACGTATCACCGAATAGCTTCATAACACCGATAAAGTTTCCTCGAAATAAAGTCAAAAGGAAATGATAGCGATCATAATAAAGGAAAAACCACCGAATAAATCCTCTTCAGCCCAAACCGTACCCTCTGAAATGTCTTTCATGTGTAAATCTATTGAAAATTCTTAGTAGAAAAAAAAGACGGTTAATAAGGCAGAGGCTCTATATTGACCACATTACAATAAGCTGAAATTAAACTTTACTACCTACATTTAATGATACTATTTTAATTGTATTTTCCTGAAATATAACATCATCTATTATTACTCTTTAGAGACTTGCGATTCCATGACTATTCATTTTGGTCTAGTATTTTTACTTTAACGGGGCCTTATTAAGGGTTAAGCGATTCACTGCCGCACTCAGAGACGTCAATTAAATTTAATGCTGATTAAAGTTGCTGCTGTCACTTTCTTTGCTATAGCAATTGTTAAGGCCATCTTAACGCCCTCTATGGAGCCACAGCGGAAACCGCGACAGTGCTGCCCCCTTACGTTAGTTTTTAGAATCATTCATAAATATTGTATCGAGTCATTCCTCCCTCACTTCAAATACCTGCTCTGTAACGGACACATCTAATATCGTTAAAAAATATATTTGTAATTTCAAGAAGAAGTCAATCATTTCCCCTGAGTAGCACAGACCTTACTATAGGCAGGAAAAAGGGAATAGCGAAGCAGAGGATCGAGAGGCAGACAGCAGCGACCTACGGACACCAACGAGCTATCGCGCCACCAGCAATATAATAAGACAACACGTCACTAAACAAGCATTAAATTTAATTGACGTCTCTGAGTGCGGCAGTCAATTGAATAAAGTTAATGTTTCCTATTTTGGTACCGCTATAACTATTGAATGGCAAAGTATATTTTTTTAAAGTTTGTCTTTTTATTTTTTCTAGGATTTTTTGGGTAAAGAACTGATTTTAATTTAGATGTTTGCTACGCTTTTAGGATATTACTCGTAGGTATATTATTAAATATATTTTTTAATTAAATAATGGTACTACCTAACGTACCTAAAACGATTTATTAGTTTTTTTGAACTGTTTTGTTTCAAAAGCTTGCTGAGTAGTTTCCTAGGGAGCGTTATGGGAGTACGTTTTTAGGGAACCACGCCATTTTAATTAATAAAACATGTAATAAAAAAAGCTTCACACTGGTTATAATGGAAATGAAATCATACAAAACATGGTGTTTAAGGTAAACGGTGGCATAGGCAGTCATTATTAACATCATTGCGTCATACATTGATAAGGGTCAGCAGCATAAGTAGTTGGAGATAGTTGAAGAGCTCAAAATGGTCTAATACACAATTCTATTGTTAAGAGAACGAGGAAATTTTGAGCTTTTCGAATGTCCATCTACTGCTACTGCTGACTGTACTTACGCTGCTTTCAAGATAATGTTCTAGCCAAAGAATATTCCATACAAATTTCAAGTTTCTTAGTCCAGGAGTTTAGGCTGTGCGCTGTCTGTTAGTTAGTCAGTCACAGAAGTTATTTGTATAGTACCTACTAGCATATAATAAAAGATAAAAATAAATTGTTTACGGGCACTTTTACACTTCGAACATCCACCAGCGCTTTCCAAGAGGAGACCACTGCTTAGAAGAAACGCCGCAAAAAACTCAACAGTTAGTCGTTCTTAAAATACCTATTGGCTGAAAATTATAATACTTAGCCTAGCATTATTTAAAACAATGAATATGTCATTCGTAGTTGAGTTGGAAAACGTATCAAAACAAAACTCGAAAACAAGAGCTACTAAATAATAATAAAAAAATACTTAACTATGACGGTGCAAGGTGCAACACAAACACGTTAAAAAAAGATTCGATGCTTTCTCCTTCTAACAAACTCCTAAATTAAACAACTTTAGAAACTTAGTCAAATGAAAAACTGCAAATCATTGTTTGACCGATTCACATAAAATCGAAAATGAGTATTATTTGCATTATGTGAAATGTCAAAATCTGATGGGAAATCTAAATTCCCACGCCTCTGAGACTGAAAATGAAATTCCCTTGAGCTAGAGTAGTTTAGATAAAGCGATTTCACCTTTCGACCCTTTTTTCTGCTACCCAAGGACTTTCGCGTAATGGGAAAAGGTTTTTCGATCAAGCCGTCCAGCTGTGAAATGTTTTTTTATGTTAAGCAAGTCTACACGTATTAGGGGAAAAGCAAATTCTGTTTCAATAACAGGTGGGTTTACAAGCACATTTGATTTTGCAAGACTAGAATTAAACTGACCATTACCACCACCACTTTGAAAAAATAATAGGGAATATTCATTACTTTTTTCACAGCTTTAATAACAGCTAAACATCCAAGACTCGGAAGCAAACACTCATGCTCATCACACAAATATTTGCCCACATTGGGAATCGGTCCCGGGACCGCTGGCGTCGGTAGGCAGGGTCATTTTCATTACCAACTAGGCTACACGTCGTCAAATTTAAAATTATTGTTTTAATTCTTCGTTATTAACACCTCTTGACTATGATATCCATCTCAAGATTCGTCAAATTAAACGTCAAGATAAGGTTAATAATTTGGTTAGGTTTGCAGTAAGTATTGAGATCGCTATAGGTCTCAGTTACCACTCACCCTTAACCCTTAGGGCCGAGATTCTTCACGATAGGTTAAACCTTCTAGTTTTTGATATGTTATCATATTATCGAAGTTTTGATACCTCTTATTTACTAACCAATTGACATATATTATTATCTATTTATAAAAACATTCAAAGAAATAAAAAATAAAAAAATAAAAACTGATACTTAACTAAAACATAAATCAAAACCCTGCATATCTCCCGCTCGGGGCAGCGTCCCTAATATGCTTGCAGCATTACCCCGCTGCACGGCCAGGCTAAGCCGTTGGGCGAAAAAAAACCCGGCCCTGGGATCGCCAGAGACGTCAACCAGTTTATCCGAAACTTCGTGTATTAACTTTTTGGTGTCGGACGACCACGGCCCTAAGGTTTCTAATGCAACTGCCGCAAATACGTAATCGTTTGTTAAGAATGCGTATTTGCGGCACTTTACAGTCTGAGCGTGGTCAGCGGCAGTCCCTGGCTTTCGTGCAGAGCCCTGGACGCAGGACGGTGCCAGCGTATCGGTGCAGGTTACGTCCCACACCAAGGGCTTGCCTAACCGCCAAGGCACTAATGTGCATCCATCAGGTCTCTTTCCGTCCGAGGCAGACATGCCTGAGGGCTCTAGGGTCGCTGGTATGGAAACAGTCCCAAGAGCCCGGCGAATTAGGTCGTTCAATGACGCATGTCTAAAAAGACGGCCAGCACTCTGTTGACAGTAAAGTCCGTGCCGGCCTAAGGCGTCGACCGAATTACTGCACCAAACAATACCATATACCATAAGACCATAACGCATCAAAGCCAATATGGTAAACCATATTAGTTAGTTGAATAGAGGCGTAGGCGCAGGCACGGAATAGAAAAAACAGTGGAAGTGGCATGAGCTTCGCTTAGTATCAGACCTGTTGTCGCCAATACTCAAACTATCATAAAAACAACACGCCACCATGGAAAATGTTTTTGGTGCGGCTATCGTTTTTACACTCCAAAATAGCACAATAAAGCATGCTTCTGGATTTATTTCCTATTTTAGAAATATCGAAATATCGAAATAAGCGATCGCGGCAAAAGTATGGTAGGTTATGCGGAACTCCGCATAACTATGCCACACGTTACACGCCCACTTGACACTTCTACTGTTTTTTCTGTTCCGTGGGCGCAGGCTTGAATGTTCATTTGCCTCCTATTTATAACTTGAAACAGAACTCATATGATCTATTGAGCGATTTAGTTATTTTTTTACATTGCATGGCGGATATACTTAATCATGACATGTTTTGTTGTTTGCGCGGTTCTACAGCACTTACATTACGTCACGTACGGTTAAACGCACGTACGTACCGTAAACAGACCGTCCCACGCTGATGAAGTCCTGGTACCTAGGTGATCTTAACCGACTCGCTGCATAAATCGACGGACGAATAAGTAACCGGCAAGTTTAAGTTGTCCCGTCAGAGCATACAAAGAATACGAACAACATTTTAAGGCATTAGGCAGCCAAACTTGCTGGTATATCATCGCTTGCTTCATCATCTGAGGGCCCAGACAAGATGCCATTGCCGCTAACGTTTTTCTGTTCTATCGTCTTGAAATGTATGGGATCACAAATTGATCACGTGGTTTATTTAAACGAATAGCTAAGTCCTAGACAACGTTCTTATTTCGATCGTCTTAAACATATCGAAACGAACAGAAAAACGCTCAGCTGTCACAATGACATAATAATCCATACAAATGGCTAGCCAAGCTGTTCGATTAGAAGTGGTTTCTATGAGAATAACCGGAATAACCCCTGGGCCTCTATATCCTATTGTCTTTACTCGTATTGTTATAGCATTGTTAACATGATGATAGCTATTAAGTTATCGTAAAAGGCGGCAGAGTCGTTCACAATAGTTACTTTAGTTTAGTTTCTTTATTTATCAATGTTATACCTATTATAAGATACTCGTAAATTGCATTGCATGTCAAAAAATACGAAATTGCATTTAATTCTCAATATACAATTTATAAATTTCATAAGTATTAATAATTTTTTTTTTACTATTCAATACGATTGGAATTTGGGTAAAAACAAAATTATTTTTTTATGTTCTTAATATTTCGGTAGTTCTCCTCGACCCGCAAATTGACTTTGTAAAAAAATAATTAAAATAACTAGGGAACCCCCCTCGCTTCCCTTCGGTTTTTTGTGTCTTCTGTGACACCTTAAGGATAAGTTACTGGATTTTTCGTAAATTTTTGGCAAAAGTAAAGAATAAGTCATTTTGGAAGAGAATATAAAAATCTCCAACGTAGTCTTTTTCTCGTTATTACTTTTGCAAAAATATACAAAAATCCAGTAAGTTATCCTCTATAATACAATATTAAGGAAACTGTCGGAAAATCGCGCGTCAAGGCCTTTGGCATAGGGCAGCCCCTTAAGGAGCCAAACCATTTTTATCAAACATAGCTTAAGAGCAATCCATAGTTTAATCAAACTAGCTTTTTTCTAAATAAACAGCATCTGAATCGGTTCATTCCTTTAGAAGCTAATATGACCCAGTTAGACACAGATGCTCGGATACACAGATGCATAAAGGGTTTAAAAAAACCAGCTTCCAAAATCAAATATAACTCGAGTGCTAACCAAAAAAAATATCAGCGCTTTAAACATTTTAACAGTTGATCTTACGTCATCTGGCAACAGATGGCGTTATTTACAACAAAACATTTGCACCGGACACGAGAGATAATTGCAGACATTGTGCATTGCAAAACGAAGTGTATCACGTCGCCATTTCCTCGTATTAGCTATTGTTGATTTTTTATAGCGGATTTTAGAGCAAATAACCGTGTTTTTATGTTACAATAACAATAAAAGTGATGCTGTTGCTAAAACTATGATAAGAACTAGACTTGAATAACTGCACGTATAAATTTAATACCATCATTGGCATAAGATAAAACAAATAAGAGACTGTTTTTATCGGGTATTACTTGTTCTAGTATTATGTTGTTTGTTTGTTGAAATGATGTCAAACGAGTTTAACATAGAACAATGTATGCTGCTAACTAGTACGTAATATAAATAATAAAGCTATATATAAAGTATATTTCAAGTAATGTATTTTGTACAAATTTAACGTCTAGTGCCATCTGTGGGCAAGATTTATAAACTCAAAGTTTGGCTACTCGTCAACAGATGTCGTGCACAAACTAAGCAAAGGAAAGTATTTAAAACTTTGAGTCAGTCGTTTAATTCCGCTGGTTGTGTTATTTTTAACATTATTTTTATTTTGGTAGTATAGTAAGGATTACGCCTAATTTTACTATGACTCACTCAAGATTCGCAAAATTCCCTTTTGCTACCTAACGCCGCTAGGTGGCACTACTTACACCTTATATAAATGAAAGTACGATTTTCGCATTGTTATCATATTTCTCAATAGATGCCGTTGTATTCAATTTATTTTGTTGTAAGTATTAGTAATTTCTAATTTCTTATTAATTTATTTATTTATGTAATCATTATTGCACAAAACAATAATCTTAAGATTATTGTTTTGTGCAATAATGATTACATAAATGAATAAATTAATAAGAAATTTATTATTTTGTATAATAATTAATATACAAAAGGCGAACTTAATGCCGTAAGGTATTCTCTACCAGTTAACCTTTAGGCAAAGCAGATATGATTATGAACAATATCAGATTAACAATAACTGGTTTAGGTAGGTACCTATCTATGAAGTCAAGCCTAGAACTGAAAGTTAAGGTATTTATTTCCTTAGATTACACAGTTTTGTAAAAAGACTAGATTTTTAACAAATCAGAATTTTATTTATATGAATGGCTAAGCATATTTGAATGAAATTTGGTACACAGATCGTCCCTGTCAATTGAAATTACTAGCGTAAAGTAGAGACGTTCTATCTTAGTCTTTGGGGTTGGCAAGGCATTTGGGGTCTTGGGACTGCAGTCTTAAGATTGCAGTCTTGAGAATGCAAATGTTTATGAGTCACAGATCCCACTTACCATCACTTAGGTACTCATTTGAGTTCTTGCAATAATATCTCTATTCTTAGTTTTTTAGCGTTTACTTTATAAAATACCTACTAGCTTTTGCCCGCGACTCCGTCCGCGTAGAAGTCGTTGATCGCTGCTCCCTCGGTGTCTAATTTTCCGGGATAAAAAGAGTTTAGAAACGTTAAGAGACAAATCTGTATTTTTTTTATTATTATTTTTGCATACCAAATATGGTTAAACATGTAAACCTACCAATTTAAAATGTTAACACCTCACTGGTAATGTTTATCACAAATAAAGTATTCTTAATCTTATTCTTATTCTTATTCTTAAAAACCCTTTAAGCGGGTCGGGTCCCTGCCCAGGGGACACTTGAAGGGTTATGGTAGGTATGTACCTCCTGCGGACATGAGTAACAATTTTCCCCCTAGTCTTTATTCACAGATTTCGACCTTACTTATCTTAGTTATCAAAAGAACGCCACTTTCTAACTGAATACCTCAAATGTAATGATTCGTTCAACACCCTAGTGCCTATTGTGCGTCTCTAGCGTTCCGTTCCAACATTGGCAACATGGAACACTTCGTTTGTGATGAATTTATTTTTAATGGCTTGTAAGTAGCGGTTACGTACCCCTACCATGAGTTACAATTACCGTACTCGCTTGCGAGTCGAATGTTTTGTCCCTCGCACTCTATAAGAATACTGCGAGGTCTGCGAGGGACAGAGCATTCGAGTCGCGAGCGAGTACTTTAATTGTAACTCATGGTGAGGGTACAGAATAAGGTAAAATGGAGATTCAATTACACCTTGTCCTCTTGCTTTTACTAGAGAATAAGGTTTTTTTATTTAAAAAATACTAAGATAACCCGTTGGCCTAGTTGGTAGTGACCCTGCCTACGAAGCTAGAGGTCCCGGGTTCGATTCCCGGTATAGGCAGATATTTGCGTAATGAGCGCGAGTATTTGTTTCGAGTTATGGATGTTTCCTATAAATTTATGTATTTATTTTTCTATATAACTATTTATACTGTTATTTAGTACCCATAGTACAAGCCTAGAGCTTAGTTTGGAACTAGGTCAATTGGTGTGACATTGCCCCCTGATATTTATTTTATTTTAATTTTCACAATATTTACGGTGCATTCCCTAACAAATAAGCAAAAATAAGTAAGTTAAAAAATAAAGGGGGTTCTCACACTGAAAAAAAACTATTGAATGATTTCAAATTACATTACACTAAGTACATATAACTATTTATTCAATCATTTATTGTTCATCGAAATCACTGTTTCCCTTCAATACGAATATAGCCGATGGCGTACCTACTGTAATTATTCTGCGAGTACCTACTTATCGATTTATTAATTGATCGCATGGCAACTCATTAAGGTGCATCCACCGGTCGATGACCTCCGCGGGTCAATGACCCCAGGACCAGTTGTCAATGATCTGGTAATCCCACAGACCAGAACCATAGAGTATTACAGATAGAGCACTGAGGCCCACCAACGCTCTCGTCTCAAGTGGCAGTCTTGAGATTGAAATCTTGAGAATACTGATTTTAATACTGACTGACTTGAAAAAATAGCATCGGAAAATCTAAACTCAGGGCTAGCGCTATATGGGTACTAGACACAGAAATAATAATTAAATACGTATTAGAGGACATCTTACACTTTGCCTAGTCTCAAATTAAGCTCTAGGTTTTACAATGTGTACTCAACCACATAAAAAAAATCAAAGTACAATCTCACTCAAATTTTTTTTTTACATCTTCAATTAAAGCTGATCCATGTAATAAACAGTCGAGAAAAGTCATTTTTTGAATAACTTTAAAAATAACCAAGATATAATCCAACAAAGATTTATTCCTATCACCTCATTCTAGCAAAAATAGAATTTAACATGGAGTTTATTATGGCCGACTTGTTACATGACGTCACAGTGCATATCGGATCTCTCTAACTAATCGTTGTCTAATTAGCAGTTTAAAATGCTTGTATCATCCGTATTTCTTGGCCGATTTTAATTTTAAATTCACTTTTGGTGATCACTTTTACGGTATTTTCTTATTTTGAAATGCAATCAATGCATATTTCCTATTGACCTATTAAACCAATTATTCGTCGACATTTTTTTTAACATTTTGTTACTAACATACAGTCAGCCAATTTGATTCCTAGGCCACTATTGACTTTGTCAACGTGACGTTGTAAACCAAATCATAAGAAGTCTGTAACGTTTGGTTGTCAACGTCACTTTAACATAGTCCAAAGTGGCCTAGAAATCAAATTGGTTGACTGTACATACCTTCACGCCTTCATTCCCAGAGTGGGGTAGGCAGAGCTACAGGATTACCAACAACTCGTTGTTAATTCTGTAACCACATGTTGTACAAACAGGCTAAGATGTTTACCAGTGTATATTAGTGACAGGTTGCAAGCCCATCGCCTAACAATACTACAAGCCCTTTATTCCCTGAGTCGAGCCTTACGATTTCGACGAGAAGATACATGAGTGGTGGTGTAGTAACTTTATTGACACTTACAATCGCTGTATTTGTATTATATTAATAAAAGTTAATATATACGGTCAGGGCTCTCAACTTGTCTCAAGTAGTTACCTACTTATCTACTGAAACCTGGAAAAACCATTTTTAGGGTTCCGTGCCTCAGAAGGAAAAAACTGAACCCTTATAAGATCACTTTGTTGTCCGTCTGTCCGTCTGTCTGTATGTCAAGACCCTTTATCTCGGGAACGCGTGAAGGTATCAAGTTGAAATTCAAACCATATACTCCGGTCTGTCCCTTGAAGCTGTGAATCAAATCAAACTTCTACATTTTCGTAAAAAAAAGATACGGCCCTTTATGTCGCCAAAAACGTGTATTCCGACACTCTCGAGGGAATCAAAATGTATAGGGTATTTCCCATTGACCTAGAACTATGAAATTTGGCAAGGAACACCGTCTTTTACTACAAGTATAGGAAAAAATCTGAAATCTGTACATTTTTAGTCAAATCACAAAAAAAACAGGGTCTTTATGCAAGGAACGGCGGTACAAAATTTGAATGGAGTAAGCCGTGTCATGTGCGGAACCCTCGGTGGGCGAGCCCGACTCCCACTTGACCGGCTTTTTTTTTATAAAAAATATTATAAAACCAATTATTGACTAATATTGAAATATTTTCAAAGTAAACTTTCTTCCTGTAAAAGTATGCTTTAACAAAGCTCTCTATAGAACGTTTTATTTGCACAACCTCGAACAGGCTTTGTCTTTTATCCCTAAGGTTTAATAAAGCACTTAATTTCCACCACATAAGGTACTTATTGTCATGACAACCTTTTTAGAGTATTTTCATTAAATATTGACATAGTTTCTAGGAGGAAGAAATGCGAAATATCACAGGCGAAACGTTAAAAAACACTTTCTTAGTTATTCTGCTATTGCTGACAGATTTTTTTAGATGAGAGTTCAATCTTAAGATTGCAGTCTTGAGATTGTAGTTTTGAAGATGCAAATGTCTATGGGTCTCAGATCCCACTTACCATCAGGGGGGTTATTAAGGCATAACTATGCAGTTCAGTTTACGCTGAGAGAAAAGGACAGAGCTATATAACTGCTATAGCTCTGTCCTTTACGCTCGCCGTAATATGAACCACAGCCATGTCATAATAACGCCCCAGGTGGCCTATGTACTCGTTTACCTTCTTGCTCGAAAATAAAACATTAAGTGTCTTTATTCTTACTTCCTTACCCTTTACTTTATTATAATACTAAAGCTCCGTTATTCATAAACGCACTATAAGCCTTTTGTCACTTTCTGTCAGATACAGATGTCACAATGTCAGATTAGGAAAAGCTATATTTTAAGCATAATTAGCTATTAGTATGAATAAGAAAGTTTTTTTTAAGGCAATTTTAATTATTTTCGATTCCAGGCAAATTAAATTTTAGATAAGTCGTCATTGTTTTAAGGTTAATTTTTGAAACTATATAACTAAACAAGGACAGTGAAAACCATTATCGTTATCATTATATAACCGCATCCACAACCAAGCACGTAAACGTCACGGTTGTGTCACACCATGAATTGACACGTGTGTGTCATGTCATTTAAAATATGCGACACAAATAATCAAGTATAGAGCTGTGTTCTGCTCTGTAAAACCATAACAGTTTTGGTTTTTAACCCATTACTGTCACTGTAAATAAGAATTAGCATATCGTTATCTGTGAATTTTTGTGAGTTTCGTAACGCAACTAGGGTTGCCAGTATGTAGAAATTTAAAGTCCTAAAAAAAGTCCTGCATCGATTAAAAAGTCCTGACATTTCTCGCAATAATAGAGATTTATTCTCAATTTAATATTGTAACAATTTGTACGACGCGTTGGCCTAGTTAGTAGTGATCCTGCCTACGTAGCTAGCGGTCCTGGGTTCAAATCCCGGTGAGGGTAGATATTTGTGTGATGAGCGCGAATATTTGTTCCTGGGTCATGGATATTTTCTATGTATTTAAGTATAAATATATACAGGGTGTTCGGCAGAAGGTTCGACAAACTTCAGGGACTAACTCTGTAGGTTATACTCATCAACTTTTATTATGGGACCAACATCCAAATCGCGAATAAAAAAACAGCTTTTTCCATACAAACTTTGAGAGCTAAACAGCCGAATGGTACAGCTGTTTTTTTTCGCGATTTGGATGTTAGTCCCATACTAAAAGTTTATGAGTATGACCCACATAGAGTTAGTCCCTGAAGTTTCTCCAACCTTCTGCCGAACACCCTGTATATTTCTCTATACAAGTATTTATATCGTCGTCTAGTACCCATAATACAAGCCCTAAGCTTAGTTTGTGACTAGGTCAATTGGTGTGACATTGTCCCTGATATTTATTTAATTAAGGACAGGTTCATTATACCTTTTATTGTTATTTTGTTACTTTTTATTTTATCCTGACATTTGTCGAGTCCTGCCGCAATCCTGACAAAAGTCATAAATTCCTCCAATGTCAGGACAAATCCTGGTATGAATACTCGCTCATCACAACCAATAACGGGAGTCCGAGAATCGTACCCGGAATCCTAACTTCATAGGCAGGGCCACTACCAACTAGGCTAACGCGTCAAAACGCTAAACCCGACAGATTACCGTTCTACTCTTTTACTAGGTAGGTAAGTCATCCTTTTCGAACTCATTAAGTAAGAAAAGGTCAAACAAGTTAGTCCGTCATTCGACCAAGTCCACACCTGATGAGTGGTGAGTCATCAGTCGACGACCGCCGTCTACGGTCAGTAACTGGCTCTGGTAGCAAGTCCAAATGTTAAATTATATCAAGAAATAGGATTTGTAATTCATTGCTTGTCCCCGCCTGCAATGCCTTTTCCAATATTCAAGTTAAATTTAAATTGTTATAAATATCAATAAGTACCTTGCTCCTACAATTCTTTATAAATTATAGAGCTTGTTTTTCGCGTTTCAGTCTTTTTATTGCAGTCGGGTTTTTTGTTTTTTAAATAATTTTTAGCATAAGTTTACAACTTTTTTAGAATTCGCGGAGCTCCGTTGACTTCGCCTCAGGGTCAGGGTTCATTTTATATGAATATTTGCTTTCCAGACATAACGTCCGTAAAACATAGTTAATGTATTTAGACTGGTAATGGAAAAATAAAAAATTAAATTTGAGGTAACAATATTCCGAATATTGTGTTTGTACAACAAACATTCGAGAAAATAACGTAGTTCTATTCAAATGCTGGTATACACTAACCCCCTTACTAATAAACGTTGAGTAACGGTGGTTTAGCTATACAATGTTTTGTCCTTATCTGTCATTGTGACATTTGTATTTGACAGATAAGGGCAAAACATTGTATAGCTATACCACCGTTACTCAACGTTTATTAGTAAGGGGGTTAGCAATCGGAATCCTCAAAACCCTCAGTGCGCACGGCTTTACTGGGTTTTTAGGATTCAGATGTCAACAACAAACCCTGATACATATTTATATATTTATTTGTTTCGCCATGTCCGTCTGTCCGTCTATCCGCGATCTGTCTCCGAGACTCTTAATAGTACAAATATGTATGGCTTATAGTTATATATTTAAATTACGCCAGCAAAGTTGTAAAGCAAAATCTTGGAAAAAACCGAGTACCTTCCATAGAAGCAAACGTTAGCTTTTAATTGTGAATTTTAACCATTTTTAAATTTGAAATCTTGGTTTTTCAATAAATCCTGAACAATAATAAGTACCTACACTAGGTAAGGTTATATTTGTGCCGATACCACAAATGCCGGTGGAGTTAATTCTAAGAAATATGTATCTTAATTTTTTTTAAAGGTTGTTTACATTAATTTAATTTTTAATTAATTAAAATATTGTGGCAAAAATATGTATATAAATAATAGCTTACTTTAATCAAAACCTTTACTAATTAATAAACGTTTAAATCCCGGTCAAAAGATCAACGCTTGCCAACAATATGGCGAAGAACTCGTTTCGGCTGTTATTAATATATTTGACTTTCTCAAACGAGTGAAACAGGTAATTTGGGTCGATCGAACAGAGGTTAAAAACAATCGAAGATAAATTACGAATTATTAGATTTGCATTGAGATTCCAGGCGGTAAAAACCATTATCGTCTTTGACCTGTTATGGCATTGTTTTTAACTCGGCCGCCATTACTGTCAAGTAAATAAGAGCTATCAAAACGTTGACAATACGATAACAGGTCAAAGATGATATGGTTTTTACCGCTTCTAGAATCTCAGCTAGGCCTCTTTACGATACCGTACACGCATGTTATAAATCTATATACTCGTATAAAAGGCAAACCTGACTGACTTATATATCAACGCACAGTTGAAACTACTGTACCTAGAAACTTGAAATTTGGTACAGGGGTACCTTTCATGATGTAAGTGAGCACTAAGAAAGGATTTTCCGAAAATCGACCCCCAACGGGAAGAAATGGGGAGAGTACCGGGAAACTAATTCTACGCGTACGAAGTCGCGGGCGTCCTCTAGTGTTATAATAAACACATAAATAATGTGTGTAACGTTTGAATGTATGAAGTTAGTCGTATGTTAACCGCCATCATAAAAACACACATTTTGTACAAGACTAATAATAGGAACGTTAGAATTAGTCGTATTTTAAACTAACTTCTGCCTACGTAGATTTCGATTAAGAATCGTTATTTCCTCGGGACTTTTAAATTTCCGGGATAAAAACTATCCTATGTCCTATTCCAGGACGTAACCTATATGTGCGCCAAGTTTCATTCTGATCCGTTCAGTGGTTGAAGCGTGATTGAGTAATAAACATCCAAACATCCAAACTTTCTCATTTATAATCAGAGGCCGAGATTTTCGTGGCACTTTTCAATAACGCTAGTTAGTTCTCGTCTATCGACTTTCGTTATACATAATAATATATCGATAAAATACAATACAGAAATAAAAACAAAATCTTTTGGTACCCCGTGGCTACCAAGGGAGCCAATGTCCAAAACTCCTTGATTTCTGTCTTAAGACATTAAAACCATTTTGTTTTTTTCGCGAAAGTAGAGGTAAACCACTTAAAATCACTGCAGAAGTCAGAAATCAATATACTAATTATTTAATTAGTCACCTGTTCCCAAATACGGCTACCAACATCTAAGCCGGCATGCAGCTTTCTCAATTTAATGCTAAAAAATTATGTTAGTACTAACAAGTTAAATGTTTCTATTAATGTTCATATTTTTTTCCACATTTGGTTTTCGTAAAGTTTCCATTTTAAAGTTTTTTATATCGATATGTACCTAATTGAAAATCGATAAATGAGAAGTCTCTATGACAGCTCAAAATTGCCACGAAAATTCCGGGCTCTGTTTATAATATTAGTAAGAAGATCTATGTTCGGTGTTTTTCTATAACCAAGACCTGCCTCAGCCTCTATTCTGCATTGTCTAAACCATACGGCTATTATATTGTTAAGGTAAGACGAGTATTATAAACGAGAAAATGGCCAATTCGGATCTGTGTTCTCTAATTACCCGACTGCAGCGAAGGTCAAAATGGTTGTGTTTGACCTGTATGTCTGTATGTATGTCCATTCCTACGTCCGCTCGTAACTCAACGGCTTAACGTCATTAGATTCGTGTGGATGGTGCGAGTGGCACTGGTTACGGATTTTATGCAGTTAAATGTTTTTAATATATTATATCGAAGACAATATTGAAAAATGCAGTCGCGTTTTTAAAGCTTGCTTTTTTTAATTATCTGTAAACAATAATTTATAAACGTCGAACATCTTGTTAGTAAAGAATCGAGTGCGACGTTGATCAATTTTACAGATATTTAAAAAAGAGAACACTGATCCAAAATGGCCCTATTTTTTATTTAAATATTCTACTCGTCCTGACTATTGTAACATTAACATACAATATACAATATAGTATATTAAGTAAGAAGAAAAAAGAAGAATTATATATTTTTTTGCAGCAGAGATCACTTCTTTCCACCTTACGGTCCTGACAAATTTCTTTCGCTTTTTCCACTTTCATACATCGAGTCATGCATGCACACGGTTTCGGGTACTTAATAATGATTCGGCCCTTTTCCAGTATTTCTCCGATTTGATTCGAAAAAGACACCTAGGGCGGCCCCTTATTATATATTTTTAATTTGTCAAATAAACCAGTTTACAATAAAATATTGATTCTAAACAGCTGCATTAGTCATAGACTATGTCGCAGTTGTTTACGCCCACTGTATGTTCTAATTCTAACATAGTTTAATTGCTGTTAATTAGCTTTTTGTTGTAGTTACCAAAACCAAAATCATTAATTTGCATCAAGTTCTAAAATCCACAAAGGATTTTCATCAGTAAATGCTTCGTCTAGTTTAATAGGGATTGTAACAACACAGTTTGAATTAAAGCGTTGAGTGAAACTTTTGTAAAATGTAGTAAATACAAAACAAAGTTTATAATTATCTCTTAAAGGGGTAAGTTTGCCTTTGTAGTTGTACATCATTATTTGTTAGGGTTCTGTACCAAAATGGTACAAAAGGAACCCTTATGGTGAGACTTCGTTGTCTGTCTGTCTGTATGTCACAGCAGGTTTTCTCAGCAACTACAAATGATCTATCAACTTGAAATTTGGCATAGTTGTACAACTTGCTTGCCCGCATCTATTTGTAGTAAAAAAAATATGAAATTAAAATTTTATTAATAATTGAAAAGGGGTCTAGAATGGCGGGTTCAAAAATGAAAGTGGTTCGATTATAGCAAATGGGGTGTCATATGAAAGGTCTTAATCTGCACATTTCAAAACTTTTTTTTTTTTTAATTCTGTGATGTACTTTTTGATTTATAGCCAAAAATGTACAAAAAAATACAGTTCCCCCCCCCTTACCTCCGAAGTTTATTAATCAAAAATTCTGAAAAAAATCTTGACGTATAGATAATTACTTATATTTTCTGGGAAAAATTAAATAAAGTGTTCATTATTTACAGTTTTTGAGAAATAACAAAAAAACTAAGAAAATCTGTATTAAAATTTAGGCTAGTCAAAATCGACCTTATTGCCTGGAAAATAAAGCTTATAACAAAATGAGTATTTTCTTTTGCGGTTACCAATCATATTATCTTCAATACGGAACCCTCGGTGCGCGAGTCCGACTCGCACTTGACCGGTTTTTTTTTCACATCAGTGGTTTTAGTGAAACTATTTCTTTTCGTGCAAGAGTTTACTTGCATATATAAAAAAAACTATAGATACATTCACAGGATGGCAAATACAGAAAATAAATCTAATTCTGTTAATATGTCAAAATATCTGAGTACCTAAGTTAGCGATGACGTTTACATAAAAAGTTTTGATTTAAACCATGCCTGGTAAGAAAAATTGGTACTTAAACTTTAATTAACACGAAGTGTGTATAAATTCGTAACAGTACTAAAAAAAATGCATTGCGTCTGCGCAGTAACTTACTTTGCGTGTATTTTTTAACAGCATAATTTTTGTGAAGCTTCCTTCTCTACTTGTACTGTTTGGTCATATTCATCCAAATTACCTGAAGGTGAAGGTTTTTATTACGTAAGCCGAATCGTGATCATCATTGCCTTGAACTGACGGATGGTAATCAAAAAATCAGCATTCAGCATTACTTATATAAATATTTTAATACTTACACCCTCTTTCTTTTTTTTCTTTTCTATAGGATCAGTATCTATTGTAGAAAAACAAATGTAAACCTATCATTTTATACAAAAAAAATAATTTAAATTTCTATTTTTCTATTTCTTTTTCACAAAATGGAAGCCTTAATTAATATTTATATTTTTTTATTATTGTCGTAAGTAACTAATACTACAGTGTTGAAAAAAAAACTACAACAATTTACGAGGCAACTAAAAATATTCACTTAGTAATCAATGGCATGCGGACGTACAAGTACGATTGTCATGACAAGAAAACGTGTTAAATTTGATTAATGAATTTGAGCTACCTCAATAAATACGTCTTAATTTTATTGATATTGTTATTAAAAACACGTCTGCCGTATTTCACGTAAAGTCATCTTAACTTGTAATACTTATCGTTTAAAAATGCAAATGTAATTCGGACAATCCGTTCTTCGTTGCAACTTGGCGGTTGCACACTCGGCTAGCCAGTGCGTCCAAACGGCCAGTACGAGCGGACGTGTGCCGCGTCTTTACAACTTTATAACGGTACATGTCTATTGCAAACCAAGCTTTACTTTACGTGTTTGAAATTTTGAATTTGGATTTTGTGTTATGCTGAATTGGTAAGTGGTTCTGTGATTGGTTCATTCGATTTTGACGTTTTGTTTTTTGGGTCACTGACAGTTAGGTTATGTTTTCTCTGTTTGTGTTGTGTTTTGACCACTATGACTAATCAGGCTATTATAATGTCTTTAAAATGTGTTTAACTGCTTATTTTATGTCTTTGTCTAGTGAGTAATGAGGTATATTCTTCAGAAGTAAGTTTAAAGGAATGCTTGAATGAGCTTCTTTGTTTACGTCATTCAGAAGTAAAACTTTTACTTGAAGCTTGTGAATGCGTTTAAAAAAAACATTTTAATTTTCGAATGATTTTTTTTACACCTTTTTTAATAATGAGGATGGCAAAAACTCCTAAAAAAACTGTCTAATTGATTTCGCTGCTAATTGAAAAGAAGCGAAAAAAATACAAATGGCCTAGTTAACTTCCTATAGTAAAAAACTTAAAGGTGAGGGGGTAAGGATAGGATGTAAGCAGTGCCATCTAACGGACTAAGTCACAAAATGAGGTCTGAGTCTGAGTCCGTTATCCTACCTTATATGAAAATAAAACGTTCGTCACTGATTCATGACAAAAATAAAAATTCGCGATTAAGATGAGGAAAAGAACACAAATAAATGTTACGAAATACTTACCCGAGTTTAAATGCGTGTCGTAAGTCAGGTATAACTTTTTGCACTGTGGGATTTTTCGATAAGTTTTTGAAAATCATACACACGGGGAAAATACTGTCAAGTTTTTTTAATTAGTATCTAAGTATACTTATATCGATTCATATTTAACTGAATTTAAAAAAAGGAGTTATTTACTAAATTCGACTGTGTGTTTTTCACTTCAAAATATTTTTCACACTTTTATACGAGTAAAATACGTGTTTTTTTTATTAAGCTTATCATTTATTCCACTAAAGCAACCATTCGGTATTAAAAAAATCATTTATTTTAATAACGTAAAATGTAAGACGTGTGCACGATTTAAGATGCCGGAAATTAACAAAATCACCTTTATTAATCCTTGACTAAAATGGTAGGTACCAATAACATTGATATGTACAGGGCACGTGCTCCATTTTTTCACAGGTTTTTTTTTAGTTTAATAACAGGTATGTCCAGTAAAAGAAACTAAAAATTAAAGTATAACGTGTTTTTTTTTTAAACTAAATGATAGTTAAACATTTAATTAGTATACTTACACTTAAACAGCGCTTCAACTAAGCCCAATTGAAATTGAATTTGAAAAAACAATTCTATGCAGCCATTACGAAATAACTCTGAATTTTTTACTCATTTTTAAATAGTGTCAAGAATAAAATTACATTCATAATTTTTGTATGACAACGATTTACGAATAAATTCATAGTAATAAAATAACATCGATCATTTTTGTTTACTTTCCTCGTAGTGGAAATGAGAAGTAATTTGTGACATACCTAAGTATTTGAAATTATCAATTAGGCTAAGATGTTTACCAGTTGTATTAGTGACAGGTTGCAAGCCCATCGCTTAACAGTACTACAAGCCTTTATTCACTTACACCCGTATTCACAAACGTCACTATGAGGTCTCACAGTGCTCACGAACGCACAGGGTGGTTCAAATCGTCTCATAAACAAAAGGTCGGTCAAAACGGACCAATCACAAAGCTGTATTATTGAACGCAGTGCGTTTACTTAGGAAGGAGTTTTTCTTTCTTTCTTTCCCTGCATTTGATCACTTGTATCCCTTGGTAAACAAAAAAATTCGCTATTACACAACCTACGTAATACTATACTACACTATACTATACTATACTTACTATACTAGGTGTAAAACAGACTTTCTTAGCAAGCTAAAACGTTCTTATTGCATATTAATGCGTTCCGCTGTACAAACCGAATAAAATTTAATGAAGTCTCAAGGAATGTTAATATCATGTAATTACAAACTTAGTTTTGCGTGCGGCCAATATTGGAACTACTATTTTCTTCATACTTATTTGCGAGAGTACGTTGATAGTGGCGCCCCGCTTGTGTGCATTGTTATGTTGGTGGCACAAAACCTGCCCGTACGCAGCTTTTCTCACGAATTGCGTTAAGGTTAGTGCATATAAGCGAAAAAATATAATAAATATGGTATTTTTATATTTCATAGTTACCTATATAAAATATTTTACTTGAAATCTTCTTGTATCGAAAGAAAAGATAGAAAATAATCGTGATTATCATCAGGCATTGATTCAAAAAAATAGGCACTATTTAAATTTATTTATTAAAACATTTTAAATTTCTGATTTCTTTTTACGATTTTTTTAATTTTGCAGCTTGCCTACTTGGGTCATTCATATATTTTTTTGCGAAACAGTAGCTTGTCAGTCACTCATTAGCGATCATTACAGGTAAAGTTCGGACCGCGGGAAACGCCACGCGCCGTTCGAATCTTCGTTCCGAACCGTACGTGTAAATGCAACTGTAATAGTAAAATAGTCAAAAATGTACGGTTCGGAACGAAGATTGGAACGGCGCGTGGAGTTTCCCGCCGCGGTCCGAACATTACGTGTAAAGGCCGCTATTATGCGTCTCATGAGTCTCATCAGAATATTGAGAAATACTTTTGTCGTGCGTGTTTAATATAGATACGTGCATTTTTTTACTAATAAAAGCATTAAAATCCGTTTACGCAAAAAGACTAATATAATAGATTAAGAAAAAAAATTTTTTTTTTGAATAATTGTCTAAGAAAAATGATGTAAATTTTTTATTACTAAAAATGTTCCCAACACTTAATGCTTTGTCTGCAACGTATCATTGAATTAATGACGAGTCATCGAACGTGTCTGTTTAATGATTGTGCATTAACATACCTACTAGGTCGTTCAGTTTAGAATTCCTCACATTTAGGGTTGCATGGTGGCTCTCAGAATCCCTAACAACGTTTGTCCTAACACGTCGTTTGTCCGAATTTTCATGTGCCCTAACCTGGTTTTCAGATGAGTCAGGCAACTTTTTAAGTTATCAAATTATATCTGCGGTTCGGTTAGGTTAGGGTTGTATTATAACAGCACTAAAAAGTTTTAAAAATTAAGCGGAAATGGCTTTAGGATAAACGAAAATTCGGACAAACGATGCATTAGGACAAATGGCTATCAGGGATTCCATTGGGGAATTTTAGTTTTGGCACGTTATTATGATTTTGTTAATTATATCTTTATACACTGTGCCCGGGAAGTACCCGAAGGATTTTAACCATCGATTCTAGACCCTATTTGGAGTTTATAATGTGGTATAACATGTAGTCCAATAACGCATAATTTCCGAGATTTTGATTATTTAAAAAACAATTCCATAGTTAATTTAATTTGATTCTGTCACCTTAACCAAGCCTTAACCTAAAGCATTATTTACTAAGAAAGATTCATGTTGTAATTAGGAATATCATCAACGTACAACATAAATTAATTTAATAAATTTCTTTGTAATGATGAGTTTATGTATGTTGTTTTCTTTTGAATGTCAAATTATGGTAAAATGTAAGAAATTTGACCTTAACAAAAATACTTTTAAAATTATTGTCTTTACTACCATCACGCCAGTGCTGCTGACTTACGTTGGCATAAAAAACCATGTGTTAATCAATTTTTCATGCAAACTAAAGTTTAACTGAGTAACAATATGAACGGTTCATATGCATAAAGAAGGTGGCTAACTTCAATGTAATAGTCGAAGTATTCTATGCTCTATTGTCCATCACATTAAGTTTAAAATGCTTATGCTATTACTATGCAATAAGTTTCTTTCTCTGTTGTCATGGTACCATAGGTTTACTTTAACAATGTATCTTAAAGTAATCTTATTTTCTCTTTTCTTTTGTTGTATCGCTTGGTTACATCTTTTTTTTCTGAATATTGCTCTTTATATTTATAAAAAAAAATGTGTACGTAATGTATTTGTTATTTGAGTTGGTGACTGTACTCACCAGCAATAATAAACTATCCGAAATTGGGCTCAAAAATTGCTGACACTTCTTTATTATGAGAGGCATAAGAGCGTGTCAGATATTTTACAGCCCAATTTCGGATAATACATTTTTGGTAGTGACTGTATCATTGTTTTAAAAAATATTTATTTGAACCGACTGCAAATTAATATTGTTCATTTTTAATCATCTCTATGTACCTATAAGGTTGTCTGAAAGAGATCGCTCCATAGCGATAAGACCACCGACGCTGATAAATACACTTCAGTGCAATCAAAACGGGTCATTTGAACATTATGTATACGTGGCTTTTTTTAATTGCTCGTCACTATATTAGTAGTTAATCAATGCATTAAAAATATCAATTTATCAGCCTCCATATCCATACTATACTATAATACTATATACTATAGGATAATATACAATACATAATTGTAAATGCGAAAGTAACTACTTATCTGTCTGTCGTTTACGCTTTCGCGGCTAAACTAAACGCGATAAGCGACTTCTACGCAGATAGAATCGCGGGCAACAGCTAGTTTTAATATTAGTATGAAATTCAATACAATACACATGTGCAAATTCGCGAAACTGCGCCGGTTCATTGAAAACACGACCGTGGCTTATTCCAAGGTCATAAAGTTCACTATCGATTGGTTGGAATACCTTGTTAATATGTTATGTTTGCTTGTGTGGGTGCGTTGTACGTCAGTAGCTAGCTAAAGTCAGAAGGAAGTGGTCGGTTTTTAAAAAGTTATTTTTAAATTTGGAATACTTTGTGACTTTTCGCGGACCAGCCAGTAAGTTCCTAAAATTATTGTTAAATGTTTTTTAGCTTTAGAATTTATTTACATTCGATTTTCATTGTGTATTGTGTCATCATACAATGCGTTACCAGTGTTACCATCTCTACACTCAAGAGCAATGAAAACGGGCCACTTTTTACAGAAATTCTATACAAAGTGATCAATCTCACTCAATCAATTATCTGTATATCTGTATATTTCTCAATAGATAAATTAAGAGCTGACGTAATTATAAATTTACCCTAATACTGTACGTTATTTTAATATTATTTACCATTTTAATGTCTGATACAATTGGGAATATGCATGGATTTTTTAAATCGCATTTCTCAACAAAATATAAAAATACCGTAAAGTAATCACATAAAGTGAAATTAAATTTAAAATTGGCCGAGAAACACGGATGATACAAACATTTTAAACTGCTAATTAGATAGCGATTAGACTAAGAGATCCGATATGCACTGTGACGTCATGTAACAGGTCGGCCATATAACCTCCATGTTATATTCAGTTTTGCTAGAAAGAGATAGAAACAAATCTTTGTTGGCTTATATCTTGGTTATTTTTATAGCTATTCAAAAATGTTTTTTCTGAACTGTTTCTAATATGAATCAGCTTTTATTGCAGCTGTGAAAAAAGACATGAATATTCTCTATTGTTATTATAATTTTTTAAATAATGTGTCCTCGTGTGACAAATATTATCAATAAAATTTTCATATTCATGTTTTCATTTTCATGTGTATGTTTGTCTGTCTGTGCCATTGTAGGTTTGTTAAAAACGGGTAAGACCGATTAAAAGTCAACTCTGACGAAGGGTCACCATTATATTGGGGGTTTTATACAATACAGTACAATAAGTAACAATAAAAAAAAATGTAACATGGTAAACAACAGGTGGTCTTATCCATACATAGCGACCGCTTCCAAACAACCTTAATAAAAGGAAGACATCCAAAAAAAAACAGGTTACGACGGGAGGTGCACAGTAATTTAAAAGTTTGGATTTTAAAGAGGTTTTAAAGTACTTATTGAAACAAACTGTCCAAATGAATTTCAGGATGCTAGATTGCAAATAATCTTTTATTAAAAGTTAAAGTTATTTTTTTAAATTATAGTTGAAATTGCCGTTAGCAAGTTTATTAGTACTTATCTTAAAAAATATGTTTGTGACATTATAATTTCTAATGATAATTTTGTCTTTAGGAAAGTTATTTCGTCTCATTAAAATATTTCATTTGTAGATAGATAAACTGAAACACGTAATTAACAGATATTTTGATTTTTTTATCCTGTTATTTATTATCATTTATTTTTCTATCCAAGCAGCAACAGGACTTTATAAGTTTAATAATATTTTATACAAGACGGTGCGGAACTCTCAGTGCTCGAGTCCAACTCGCACTTGACCAGTTTTTATTTTAAACTTTATATTTCATGATTTTTAGTGAAAAGGTTATCTTAATTACACTTTCAACTTTTTACAGCACAACTTTACATGATTGTTTTAAAAACTAATCAACATTAAAAAAATAATGTGATTGCTATTAATAAAGCAATTATCGTCACTTTACTCACTACATTGTTAAATTAACTTATAGTGCCCGGCCGTTAGGAAGTCAATCCTGACAGCTGTCATCGCAGTACAATTTATAACCTATTCTTGGGTTTGAGGTTATAAATTGTACTGCGATGACAGCTGTCAGGATTGACTTCCCAACGGCCGGGCACTATAGTACTTAAACGTTAGTGTGATAAAAAACGCGAAGAAAAAAACAAAAAAAACGACCAGTTTTAAAAACTGAATCCGCCATTTTTTATATTTTAGTAGTTACTCGCGACGCAAAGACGAATCTCGCGACGATTGCCTTTACGTGTGCAGGCCGCTTTAGGGTGTTTTCACACCAATCTATCGACGCATCGACCGACGTCGATCAATTATCGATGGATCAATCGTCCTTGCAAATAATCGATCGATGATTGACATGCAATCATTATTAATATAAAAACTAACTTTCCCCGCGACTCCGTCTGCGTTGTTTATCGTTATTCCTGCGGAAACTGTCCGAAGTTCGAGTATAAAAAGTAGGACATTTTTTATACTAGAACATCGGATAGATGTACGGATAGAGGGTAGGTACTTACTGATCGATTTAAAGAAAAAAATTGAATCAATCAATTGAAGACGAAATAAACAAAATAACTTTCTTGACACTTATTCGGTTTCGGAACGATAGGGATTTAATTTAATGCGCAAAAGTATCAAAGTTCCAGGGATCGGAAATCAGGATAGATATTTACCTCAAGTTGGCAAAATCCCGGAAAAGATAGATGAACATGGCGTCGGCTTCTTAAAAATATTATTTTAATAATATAAGTTCCGGGATTCTACAAAACGTTAATAATAATTATTATATATGTAGGATAAAACGTTCCGTTTTTTTCTTTTAAATTCGTTAGTTCTGTAAGTTAAAGGTAAATTCGCGGTATAAAAACCAGATGAACGTATCTACATATTTTTTTACCTTAACGTCGTTTTGGCATTTCATTGAGGAGCACATTCTGAACCTTTTTATGCAAAAAAAACGATTTTAGATTTTTTTGTAGTTACGTTCATCTGGCTTTTACACCGCGAATTAAATAACGTCATTTGGTAAATCTAAACATGGAAAATAACTTGAAGTAGTTAATATAAATACTTAATTACGAACTTATGCTGGCGTAATTTATTTATTTAGAAATCCCGGGAATTTCATTAAGTAATCAATTATTGCAGGAAACCAACTGTTAATAAAACATCTGTTTTAATCGGTAACACAATAGGCAAATAGATTATTTTCACACGCGTGTCTGGCTGTCAACTGTGCCAGAGATTAGTTAAATTACTGTTTAATTGGGCGGCACAGCATTATAGCAATTTAATCCTATAATTACAGCTCTCAAGCTAGCCGTGGACTATTGCGTGGAATCTGCACTGTTATTATCTTAAATAATATACACAGTTTGTCGACATTTCTTAAATTATATGTTAGAGCGTTTTGTGTTATTTCAAGTTAAAATTTAACGGCAGTTACACATAGTTTAAAAAAAATGCTTTTTATTCGCTAACTCCTCCTAAAACTACGGAACGAATTTTGATGCGGCTTATTTCACCATCAGTTAGATAATACTTACGATTTTTTTTGATGTACATGGAGTTACAGAAATCATTGAACTCATTTACCGTTGTAAATGCATGCGCCAAGTCAGTAACAAAATTGGAATGCATCATATTTTTACAATGTATGGTCATTTAAAAAAAAATTGAGGAAGTACTCAACCAAATTCAATCGTCAGATTTTTATTGTGTTATTTTTATTGTTTGTGCCGTATCTTTGGGTTATTTTACTTAAACGGGCACAATTGTTGCAAAAAAATTACTACGAACAAAATTTGTTTCTTAAACAAAAAATATTTTCTGATAAAAACTGAAGTTTTTTTAATTCCATCCCTATTTATCCATACTACTTTGATTCATCATATCTAAGTATCTCCTATAATTTAATTCTGCATAATTTATAAGTAATCAATCTATCATTAGCACGAACGTGAGGTCTTTGACTTGAATCCTAGGCTCAAAACCAGTTTAGCATTCCTAAAGCATGAGATGGCGCTTCGATGTTATGTACGATAGAAGAGGAGAAATTGCCTAGGATCCAGAATAAATCTCTTTTTTAATTTTAATACTGTTTAATTTGGATGAATGTTGGTGGTTGGTGGTTAAACATGCCAAAACATCTGAACGGATTTGGATGAAATTTGGCACAGAGATAGATTATTAGTCTGGAATAGCACAAAGGCTACTTTTTATTCCGGAAAATTTGGAAAATTGGACAGTTCTTGTGGAAACAGGGATAACCAATTTGCACAGAGGGAGACGCGGCAAAACCTAATAAATTAATAGATATAAGGGGATATTACATAAGTTGACCTTTTATGGTTTGACATATATTTTGGTTTGACATACTACATACTTCTGTCGAAACACAAAACACTATTAAATTGGATTATTGGTGAATGTAAACTTTGAAACGGATCCTGCACTTTTGAAACAGTTGAAGGATGTCTTAGTATGAGGAGGCTTTTATCCAAAATTTGGATATGTACGGCCAGCATCATAATAAGCTATAACTTATATTCACTTTGTTTGGCGTTTTTATGCTTTTAACAAACAATTAGTTGGTATTTAGGGGTTGCAATTTTGACAAATTTTTGAATCGATTTTAATGATTATGCAATTTTATTCTCCAAAGTCGCGACAGGCGAAAAAAATGGTGATAATGGTCAATATCATTAGTGTTTGACATAAATTTACGGGAAAGTTAGTTATTGTTTGCTCCTCCTAAGTGGCCAATTTGTGCAACCTCTAAATATCACTTATTCGCCTTGAAACTAGACATTTTCATTTTTTACGTTAGGAAGAGTTAAGCGAAGTTTGCAAAAAAAAGAATACTTATTTTTTCTATACAAATTTGAAACACCCTAGGGAAGGAGTAACAATCAAACACAAACTTTAGCATAATATTATCTTATCTTATTTGTAGGGTACTTACGGATACACTTCGACCCTTTGGGATCTTTTGTATAATTACCCCTCTTTAAGCGCCTAATCCAGTGCAGCCTCCACCCCTTCCAAAAAGCGGATAGTAGAGTGCAAAGGCAGTGCCTTGAAATCGTTTGGTTCTGGGTAGCTTAATATTAGTAGGATTAATCCTCCTTCAAAGATGGTGCATGACGGACGCTAATTATCTTGTAAACCTTCGTCCTTCACCAGAGCGGCGCGGTTCGTCACACGTGGCTGCGCCTGCGCGCCATGACTGGATCTTTTATGTGTCTTGCTGCCATTGTTTTAGTAACAACCGTTTAAGTTTAACTAAATGTTTCAAGGATGTATAGTTATATCTGTTCCTTAAGCTATAGGCAATTCTCATTTTTTCAATGACAAATATAGTGTCAGTTGCGAGTGCAACTGTGACAGCAATAACCAGCCGAACGCTATTATTATCTTACCGCGATAAGAAAGGGATTAGAGGTGACAGTTTTACCATATACTTACGTCAAAGTGTATATGAATTGACAGCTATTCCAATCCCAAACTAAATGCGGTTTCATAATACGAGCCTGCGCGCCTAGTATGGTTGCGTTTATCGCGTGACAAAATGTGGATAAAGCATCCGTCACTCTCGTACTTATATACGTGTCAGAAAGTGACGGATGTTTTATCCACATTACTATCAAGTAAAAAGAGCTATCAAAACGTTGACCATACGATGGTCAGAGACGTTATGGTTTTTACCGACGGGAATAGAGGCCTTGATCTTTCTGCAATCCACATGCAAGCACACAATCGCAGTTGAACGCTGTCACCGTGGCAGAAACCGGCCGGGAGTAATGAAATGATGAATGAATGATGACATATATAAACCGGCGGCAGCGAATTTGCATTTTAACCGACCGATTTTCATAAAACCTAGCTAATAACCATCCCAATTTAACTAAGCTTTCTTTGGAATAAAACCGCATCCAAATTAGGTTATTTGTAGAGTCTGTGCGCAAAGGGAAGAGTCGTGGCAGAAAGGGGAACTAACATACCTAGTCAGCATAGCAAAAACCATAAAATAGAATTGGCACGCCCTCATCTCTTCTCTTTCCGCACAGAATCTATGAGAGCTAAGATGCTATAGACAGACTCACGGATATACACGTTACTCTTTTTTTTGAAGGGAGTTAAAACAGCTATGAATGGTAACAAAATATAGTAAGATGGTAACCAAATATAGTAAGATTGTTTGTGTGGTTGCCGGGTTTGAATAGTGCCACTCTATGTCTTCCCGTGGATGTCGTAAGAGGCGACGAGGGCCCGACTGTTAGGCGATGGGCTTGTAACCTGTCACTAATACGGTGGTAAACATCTTAGCCTAATTGCGCAAAATGTGGTTACAGAATTATCAACCGGTTTTTAGAGTTGATGGTAATTCTGTAGCTTTGCCTACCCCACTCTGGAAATGAAGGCATGAGTTTATGAGTTTATGTATGTTTAAAAGAAACGTTCCAACTTTCCAACATAAATGCCAAGTGACTGGGGCGGGTGGGGGGCACCCAGTCGTGGCATAGTCATCAGCCCACGGTGCCCCCGTTAACAGCCTTTGTGGGTTAACACCGGAGAGGTTTTAGACGGTATGCTTCCACCTCAGCTCTCGCAGGAGACTGAGGTATTTGGGAGTCCTTCATACCCCCCCCCCCATAAGGTTACCCTAGCCGGGGGGGACAATGCGTAACGACAAAAAGCAAAGTTAGACCTGTGACCACCAAAAAATATAATTTTCGGCGAAGTAAAACTTTCTATGAAATGAGTGTCAATGATTCAAGTATAAACCGCCAGGCGACAAATAAGAAAGAGATTTACGTTTGATATCTTTGACTCGTATAAAAAAACAACAAGTCTATGGTTTGACATATTGACACATTTGATGACATTTTCGTTATTTACCTTATTTTGTAATTATTTTAAAGTGAAGCGTTGAAGTAGCTTTCAAAACTACAGGTAACAAAATCAAAATGTCACACAACATTATCCGCTGTTAAAAAAATGTTAGGCGAAGGCGACCACGCTAGATCTTTCAATGTCGTACAAGCATTTTCTGAAATCGATTCGGTACTTTTACCATAAAGTAAATTTTATGCTCTCACTATCACTGTTCTACTTGTTATAGCATTACAGAATGTTTATTGTATGAGCGTCCATTGGTATAGTACGAATTTTATGATGTGACCCGCTTGGCAAAGAGATTTGTTTAACAGAAAGGGCCAGTTTAGAAAGTTCTTACCATAGCAATAAACGATCAAGTCTTATTTAGCTTTTTAGGCCGCACTTCACCAAATTGGAATAAGGTCTTATACCTAGATTAAACGCCGAATTTGTATAGACTAATCTCGGAGTAAGTCTTATTCCAAGGTTGGTGAAATGTGACCTCTATCGCACATACAACCTATGCACCTTTTCCCATTCATATAACCACGTTTTAACTTTTCATTGCTATCATAACTATGTATGTTTACTCCTGTTTGATGTAATATAATATAATTTATAAATCTTATTCCAGACGATGCTGAAAATCGGCGGCGGAGCGGTCCTCATAGCGGCTATAGTCGCTGTGTTTGTGGTGGCCACCCAGGGCCGGGATCCGGACCTGGAGGCCCTGGAGCATGAGGGTCGGGAGTACATCAAGCAGCTGGACAAGGCGTCAGGGATCAGGCGGACCAAAGCCCATAAGGCCGAGTGGGGTTACACGTCTAATATTACTAAGGAGAATGAAGAGAAGAAGGTCAGTTCACATTTTTCTGGGTAAACGTGTACAAATATCTGACACCTCTTTATTACTTGAGGTATAAGAGCGTGTCAGATATTTTTGCGCCCAATGATGGATAATAATATTATTGCTGGTGACTGTACCCTCGACCTCGTTGTTACTTAAGCCCAATTTACAAGGAAAGTGACAAGTACAGTGCCAAGGACAGTGGACTGGAAAAATAGAAAGCGATTCTATTCGGATCCACTAGCAATGCAACTTGACTCGCCACTGTCCGATCGGTTTACACTGCTGTACTGTCCACTGTCCACTGTCCACTGTCCACTGTCCACTGTCCACTGTCCACTGTCCACTGTCCACTGTCCACTGTCCACTGTCCACTGTCCACTGTCCACTGTCCACTGTCCACCGTCCACCGTCCACCGTCCACTGTCCACTGTCCACTGTCCACAGTCCACTGTCCACTGTCCACTGTCCACTGTCCACTGTCCACTGTCCACTGTCCACTGTCCACTGTCCACAGTCCACAGTCCACTGACCACTGTCCACTGTCCACTGTCCACTGTCCACTGTCCACTGTCCTTGACCAATGTAAATCGGGCTTTAACATCAGGTGAGACTGAGGTCAAACGCAAACACATTTTGGATATAAAAAAAATACAATTTAGTTAACACTTACAAATTAGTTAGTCGGTCATCCCATGTTGCGGGGATTTCGATTATCTTTATCGTCTCGGAACCTTTAAATTTTCCAGCATAAAAAGTAACCTATGTGATAATCCAAGGTATACGCTATCTCCGTTTAAAAATTAATTCAAATCCGTCTAGCCCTTGCAACGAGAAAGAGTAACAAACTAACACATGCACACACTGACTTTGCATTTATCGAGAAGGACATCATTTAGTAAAATGCAAGTCTGCTGAACCTAGTGCTTTACACACTCAAGAAGAAGCCTGCTAGAGTTTAGTTACAGACGACCTCTTAGACCTACCTTTTCTACCTACTCTGGACTTGTACTATGTATGTATGTATGTATGTATGTATGTATGTATGTATGTATGTATGTATGTATGTATGTAAGTACTTTATTGTACAAACAGGAAAATAACAAACAACCAAATAGACAGAAACACAAAAGGTATGTACAAAGGCGAACTTTTCCCTTTAAGGGATTTATTCCAGTTAACCGTTGAGCGATTGGGAAATGTTTGAAATAACAAATAACCAAATGTACAAAAGTGAAAGGGACTAGATTTTATAATTACGTTTCATACATACTAGAAACACTAGACAATAACTATGCATGCTAGACAATAATAAACTTACTTAAAAATATATGGAACTATAAGCTCTAGACTTACGGGTACTTTGCAACGATAAACCTACTTATCTAGAGTAATATAATTATTTTCCCTGACCGGGAATCGAACCCGGGACCGCTAGCTTCGTAGGCAGGGTCACTACCAAATAAACTACGTCGTCGTCGACTTTGACTACTTGAACATAACGCGTTATTTGCAAACAAGCCGGATTGCGTCAACTGCAGGCCATTTCTCTCTTACACCGACAGCGTGTCGTCATGGGCCTAAAGCTCAGCTTGGACCCTGACCCACATGTTGACATAGTGTTTGTTATAAGTTAGTACATTGCGTGTCTAGTGCTAAACATTAGACTACCTACTGACTACGATTTGGATGAAGCAGTTTTTTTTAACTTCAGTAATGCAGAACGTGGAGAGACTAGAGAGAGATCAAGTTACCTAGGTTTTGGGAAAAAATCGTTATCTTCTTTTCTTTTACATAATATAAATATCGCATTGTAATCGGGTTTACATATGTTATCCAAATTTTAACCCATTCCATTAACCGGTTAAAAATTGGTTTGCAAATTTTGAAGTGGACAACTTGCATACCTACAAACGTACCGTGCAAGTTAGGCCTGCATTACACCAAAAACTTGTAAAGAAAACGAACACAAGCGTGTCGATTCACCCGCAGTGTATGGTTCTGTAGACTCTAGCAAAGATTATCATTTTTTACCGACTTTAAAAAAGGAGGAGGTTATAAAGCCTAATATTTCACAAACGCATCCCAGAATAAAAAAAAACACATCCCACACTATTTTTGACAAAACTACCCGATGAATCTCCACTCAATGAAATAGACGAGCAAAACAATATCAACCCTGCTGTAAGTGTTTGAGAGTTTAAAAAGTTTTAATTAACATGCCAAATTACAGCTTTGCGGTATATAGTCTTCGAGTTCAACCTCGGACGGACGGACGGACATATCGAAACTTGTCGACTACGCAACTTTATAGAAGACAAAGATATATTTTATAATATTAACATTAAAGAATGAATTCTTTCGATTCCAGATACAAATACAATTAGAAATCTCAAAGCAAGAGAAAGCGGCATGGGAAGAAACGAAGATGTACAGATGGCAGGACTTCCAGGATGTGACGTTACGGAGGATGTTCAAGAAGTACAGTCAGCTGGGAGTAGCAGCACTACCTGAGGAGAAGTACAAGCAGCTGATGAAGTCTGTTTCTGGAATGGAGGCGAACTACGCCACTTCCAAGATTTGCTCCTACACAAACTCGACAAAGTGTGATCTGGCGCTAGAACCAGGTAAAACTTTGTGCTTATTATGTCTGATTGTTATATCGTTAAGATCAACTTGCTTACCCTGACCATAAAGTCAAAAGCCTGTTCTATGCCCGTATGTGTGTATGTCTATCCGTTATTATCCAGTCCGATTTAGTTGTTCCTTTTTTCGTGAAATGTATCTGATCTCAAACAAGGCCTTGTCAAGGCTTTTGAAATTTCCTATTAAAAATATACTTATTAAAATTACACTTTTAATAAGTATATTTTTGGCATGCGCACTTTTTGCATTATAGTGCCACTAAAACGGGGCAGTCGTTTTCTCACCAATTACAACCAAACTAAAAAACCTAGTTCAAAATATTTGAATCTTGCAAATTTCTTACTGTGAACAGAGATAACCTATTTTTTTCCTTATCGTTTTCACCTGTAACAAGTGAGCTTTGTCGATTACACCAAATAATTTTTGACCTGTTGTTTTCCAGAAATCACCCAGATCTTCGCAACGAGCCAGGACCCAGCGGAACTGAAGCACACGTGGATAGAGTGGCACAAGATGGCAGGTGCCCGTGCCAAGGATAATTTCACGCAGTACGTGGCGATAAACAACGAAGCTGCTAAGCTCAATGGTGGGTTAAATTTTCTATGATCTTATTTGAATTTTTATGGTATTGATAATGCTTCTAGATAGTAAGCAGGTTCTGAGATAAATTTACGGGCAATCCAAGATTCAAACAGTAATGGGGGTTAGACAACTGGTGAAATGACAAACATAGAGGCTTTATATCTAAGTCCTCAGGGTTGGCAACGCATTTTCAGTCTTGAGATTTTAATCTTCAGATAGCAAAGTCAACTTACCATCAAGTTGCCTGTGCGCTCGTTTGCCTTCTCCATTCGTTAAAAAAATGCAGATGCATTGCCAACCTTGAAGTCCTAGATGGAATGCCTCTGTGCTAGTCATTTCACCGACTATCTTGCATTTTAGTTTGTTCTTCTTTCGAGGAAAAACAACCACAACGATTATCGTTTATAACCGTGATGGTGGCATGCCACTTCGGCGTCAATAGACATAAATAGATACAATAATTATATTGAATTTGATGACACCTTATTTTGGAATCAGTTTTCATTTTGACAATGCTTAATTTGAGTCGTGGGAGGTTACTGCAAAGTTTTTGTGAATTATTGAATACCATAAATATCAGGGGACAAACACGCAAAAATTGACCTATTCCTAAACTCTTGGATTGTACTATTGGTGCTAAACAACGATAAAAATACTTATACAGAGAAATACATACAAGTATAGTTCCTATAGATAGAACACCCAAGATTCAAAAAACAAATAATCGCGCTCAACCCACAAATATTTGCTCTGACCTGAAATCAAACCCGGGACCGCTAGCTTCATAAGCAGAATAATTATTAACTAGACTAACCGCGTCGTAGTATTAATTAATGTAGAGGGTTTTTAAATTTTTGAACAAGTCTCTATCAAGTAACTAAATTGTCCCCCTGGATACTCAAGTCGCCGTAAACTTACTTAATTTCGTCGTAAATTTTTGACAATTGTGATATTTATCCTTTAACTTTAGGTTACAAGGATGTTGCTGAGTGGTGGCAGTCGGAATATGAAGTCGATGACTTTGAGAAGCAGCTCGCTGACATATGGGAGGATGTGAAACCACTGTATGAACAACTGCATGCGTACGTGAGGAAGCGCCTTAGGGACAAGTATGGTGAAAGTGTTGTCTCGATGAGAGGACCTATTCCGGCGCATTTACTAGGTAAGAAAAAGGTTGTTTGCAGTTTGTTGAAACATAACAGTGAGGCTAGACAAGTTGCAACGCTAACGTAAACGGTTCTTGGAAACTAACCAAATGTAGGCGCTCGACGCGACCGTCTGACAGCTTTATTTTGGATAACAATAACGAATGCCGAATGCATCTTGTCTAGGGCCTTTGGAAATATTTTTAATATCTTCATTTAAATCCCAGTAAAGTTATTTTCTAAATTGAGTATAGGGTCTAAAATAACAAAAGATTTATCGTTTAAGTTAAGTTTTGTAACCTATTAGCAATTTAAGAGTTCATCCAGTCGGTCATTGGCCACTCCTCCTCGGGTCCTTAAGTCCTCTACCGTGTAGGTACTTAATATAGGCTTATATTCAGTTTTAATTCCTTAGATTGATTTATGCCTGCACGAAAAATATTACACCCTGACTCAGTTTGCATAGAAAAATGTTCTTGCAGACGCATTTAAAAAAGTGAAACGTCTTGTTTTATAGATCCTTTTGTTTGTAACAAGTCATTAGATCTTTTCTGGTATGATTATTATTGTAGCTTTAAAATAACTGGTCACTCTATAACTAAGCTAAAACATAAGTTATCTTTTTCAGGAAACATGTGGGCTCAAACATGGAACAACATAGAATCATACACTCGTCCATACCCTGATAAAAAGGGAATCGATGTTACACAAGCAATGAAGGAACAAAACTACACGCCTCATAAGATGTTTGAGATGTCAGACATGTTCTTTAGGTCTTTGAATCTGACGGCCATGCCAGAGAAATTCTGGAAGAATTCCATCATAGAGAAACCTACTGATAGAGAAATTGTATGTCACGCTTCTGCTTGGGACTTCTATGATGGTGAAGATTTTAGGTAATAAAGATGATTTCTGAGTGAAGTAATGCTATGTGTTAATCATGATGCATGTCTTTGATGTTTTATTGCTGGTAAATTGACAATAAGGTGGTGGATGCTACAATTTGATAAGTGTGTGTGTTCTAAGATTTTCCAATAAAGTTATTCAGGAAACACAATTGCTTAAAAAATGCTTGTCTCCAAAACCGACAGCTCTCTTAGCTCTTGGTCTTAGAGTGTTTTCTTTAGGAAATCAAAACGGAAAACTGCATGTTACTTAATTGTTTTTTCTAAATTGCCTAACACCCTCTAATAATTGGCTTAATTTCAAGGATCAAACAATGCACAACAGTAGATTATGAATACTTCCAAACAACACACCATGAAATGGGTCACATACAGTACTTCCTCCAATACAAACATCAACCGATCATATTCCGCGACGGAGCTAATCCAGGTAATTGATATTTAGTTGTTCATCAGGGTCAAAATGTGTACATCCGTCAATATGGAGAGGTTGAGAACAGTGCACCATGAGATGGGGCATGTGCAGTATTATTTGCAGTATAAGCACCAGCCGGTAATTTTCCGAGACGGTGCCAATCCAGGTGACTCCACTGGTTCTAACGTATGTCGTGGCATTTTGTCTATGTGTTGCTAATTCACTTGTCTCGTCACTAACGTGTAAAACATAGGTTTCCAAACTTTTTTGGCTGAGCTAGACAAAAAAAAACTCAGGAAAAAGAACAAATGGAAATAAAAAGATACTTACCTTTTTTACTAACAGAAAAATATATATCGGCACCACATAGAACATACATCTATGTTCCTATCACACATACTTTATATAACTAGGAGTCAAATTATACTGAGTGCCTTACCGCTCCCCCGGATACCTTCAGCGCCCACGGGGGGGCGGTAGGGATCACTTTGGGAACCTATGGTGTAAAACAACTGTTATGTTCTGTTGCTTATTAACTAATATAATGCCAATTCTCAACATACTTATATTTCGATGAAAATTAACCAATCCGTAACAGCACAAACAAATCTCCAAAGATGCGACTATTACGTATGAAGGAGACTGAACTTAAGCGATATGCTTTGGAAAATAGCTGGATTTATTGACGTTGCAACTACGACTATGCCTAAGCCTTCGATATCATCTACGCCAACCATAATTTAACCTAGGCTCATCATGATAATTTTAAATCATATCATTTAAATCCACAATTAAAGGTATTCATAATTCTAATATGCCTAGTAATGCTTATTACATTGTGAAATGTTTCAGGTTTCCACGAAGCCGTCGGCGACACGATAGCCTTGTCGGTGTCATCCCCCAAACATCTGCGGAAGGTCGGTCTCATCCAAGGGGATGCCGAGGACGAGCAGACTGAGATTAATCAGCTATACAAAATGGTAATTACAGGAACATACGCATGAAATCTATAAGCTTACCACTTCAAAATATTTTCTAGTAATCTTTATAATCAGTTTAAAATGTTCAGAGTGAATCAATTTGATTTTAATCGTGTCTTTCGCCATCTACATGTAAACAGGTTTGGTAATACCATTCCTGTCTTGCAGGATATTGTGTTTATTTTAGAATCTAGTAATTAGTCGTAGTTTATTAAGATGAGTTCATAAAATCAAAACATTCTAATAAACGAAATATAGTGAAATGAAAATGTAAAGAACAATATAGTGCACGTATTAAACAAAAAATCTACTACGCTACTTGTCATGTTAATATCCTTTTGAATTAGGGAACTGGAGTTCAAAATGCTCAATTAAAATAACCTACAGGTTCGGACTTTTCTTTCACTTATTCTCATACGCTCTTATGTAAAAGACTGAGGTAATGCATCCAAATTTAAATCTGAAACTATATTAATATTAACAACAAGGGCTGTTAATATTTATTCTAAGTTCTTTAGTGCAGAAGACCTCAAACCTTTCATTTCATTCCAGGGTATCGACAAAATCGTGTTTCTTCCCTTCGCCTACACCCTGGACTTGTTCCGGTATGGCGTATTCCGCGGCACCACTGCTCCTGAGGACTACAATTGTCATTACTGGCGCCTCCGAGAGAAACTGCAAGGCCTGGAGCCACCAGTGACCCGGACGGAAGAGGACTTTGATGCTGCCGCCAAGTACCATGTGTCTGCTGATGTGGAGTATGCCAGGTTGGTACATCTCCTGTATCTTGGATACTGACGTATTGATCTATAGAAAATGCCACTGGTACTTACAAAAGAAGCTGCAAGGGCTGCCCCCTATTTCACCATACCTACAATGACAGGTGACAGATGAGATTTCGGCGTACATGGCGCATCTTATATGTAATCCAGTGATGTATCAGCGTGTTAACTTTGCAATATATACCGAATGGTCATCTGTCACATTTCATTGTCAAAATACTTAAATAGAGGGCTTGCCAGGTGTACATTTCGTATATCCTGTATTTTGGATACGGAAGCATAGGTCTAAAGGGAAATGCTACTACTGGCACCTACGAGGGAAACTGCAGGGTCTGGAGCAACCAGTGACCCGAACAGAAGAGAACTTCGATGCAGCTGCCAAGTATCATGTGTCTACTGACGTGGAGTATCCCAGGCTTATACATCTTGCAGGACGCATTTATGTATAAGGGAAATGCCATTACTGGCGCCTGCATGTGAATTTGCAGAACCGGAGTCATTGGTCCCGAACGGCAGAGATTTTCGTAAGAAACTTATGACAGTTCCAAGGTGTTCACTGGGCTCTATATCAAGTAGAAGTAACAGAGACAGCCTCTGGCCAGCAAGCCAAAGTTTGTAAAGAACACTGGTATAGCTCTTTATTGATCCCAATCGCAATCTTTTTTATTTTAACAGTCCGAAGGCAAATCTGCTTTTAAACTGAAAACAACTGTTTCACTTTTAAGGGCACATTCGACCAAACTGGAATAAGGTCTTATACCTAGATTAAACGCCGAATTTGTATGGACTAATCTTGGAGTAAGTCTTATTCCAGTTTGGTCGAATCGGCCCTTACTGCCGCACTCAGAGACGTCAATTAAATTTAATGCTTGTTTAGTGACGTGTTGTCTTATTCAATTACTGTAGCAAAAAAAGTGACAGCAGCAACTTTAATCAAGCATTAAATTAAATTGACGTCTCTGAGTGCGGCAGTAAGTCTTTTGCGATTGCGAGTGCGCTAGACAATAGGCCCGCTGTTCTAATTTTGTTTAACATTGCTTTGCCTATCTGTTTCAGGTATTACGTATCCTTCATCATCCAGTTCCAGTTCCACCGCGCCTTGTGCGACCTCGCTGGCGAGTACTCTCCCTCCAAGAAGCTCGTCGACTGTGACATCTTCCAGAGTTTCGCTGCTGGAAATGCTTTATCGTAAGTCTATTAATATTATATCAGGGGGCCTAATATGGTTGCGTTTATCGCGTGAAAATATGTGGATAAAACATCCGGCACTTTCTGACACGTATATAAATACAAGAGTGACACATGACCCCAGTGGTTGCCGAGTTAGAATAGTTTTGGCTTAGTTCCATGGTGGCCTAGGAATAAAATTAGTTGACTGTACAGTCAACAGCATAAATAAGTGATCATTTATGTACCTTGTCACTTTAACGTCGTGTTTGAAAATGTTATACAAAATTGTGAAACGATTGAAAGCGACAAGGTACATAAATGATCACTTATTTATGCTGTTGACTGTACCTCTGTATTTGTATATTTGTCTGTAGCATCGTAGTTCCCAAACGAGTAAACTTATATATTTTAAAACAATTTTAGTGTATCTGTGGTTGTTCTTTGCCAAGATTGATGAGAATCGGTTTGGCCGTTTGAGAGATATCAGCTCCAAAATTCATTTCGCAGAAGAGAAACATGTCTTTTTTTCACAGTTTCTATAAAAGCTGATTCATGTAACAGTTGAGAAAAAACATTTTTTGAATAGCTAGAAATATACCCGGGATATAAGCCAACAGAGATTTGATCTCTTTCTAGCAAAACAGAATTCAACATGGAGTTTATGTGGCCGACCTGTTACATGACGTCACAGTGCATATCGGAACTCTCGCAAATCGCTGTTTAATTAGTAGTTTAAAATGATTGTATCATCCGTATTTCTTGGCCGATTTTAATTTTAATTTCACTTTTCTGATCTCTTATACGGTTTTTTTTTTCGATTTAAAAAATCCATGCATATTCCCTATTATATCTCGGGGGTTTTTATCTGTCTGTGTTTTGTTGTTTTGTTTGTTTGTGTGTTTTGTTGTTTGTGTGTGTTCTGCTTTAGGAGTAAATTTTAGCATTTTTTACTGATCTAATCGTGTCTTATGAACTTTCCAGAAAAATGCTCAAGATGGGCTCCTCCCAGCCGTGGCCGGACGCGATGGAGGCGCTGACCGGCCAGAGGCTGATGAAGGCCGACGGGCTCCTGGAATACTTCCGGCCGCTGCACGACTGGCTGCGCGCCGAGAACGCGCGCACCGGCGAGTTCATCGGCTGGGAGCCGAGCAGGACACGTACGTACACCATGAGTTAAAGTCTGGAAAGTTCCATTGTAAGAAAGCCCTCCGTCCTCTAGGATCCATTGATAGGATCCATTATAGGGGTCAAGTGGACTTTTTGTACATTCAAATCCATTAATGGAGTCGAGTGGGATAGACATACATACTTACATTAAATCACGCCTGTTTCCCAGAGGGGTAGGCAGAGACCACTTCTTTCCACCTGCTACGATCTTGACAAATCTCTTTCGCTTCTTCCACATTCATACATCGAGTCATGCACGCACGTCGGTTTCGGGTACTTAAAATTCGGCCCTTTTCCAGTATTTCTCCGATTTGATTCGAAAAAGTACGCCTAGGGCGGCCCCTTCCGACCCTTCCACTCACTTTCGCTCTGTATATCTCTTTCGTCAATCTTCTTTCATCCATCCTTTCCAAATGACCGAACCATCGAAGCATGCCCTTTTCAATCTTAGTCACTACATCTTCTTTTAGACCACATTTCTCTCTGACTTTTTCATTCCTTACTCTATCAGTCAGTTTCACACCACACATACTACGCAAAGAGCGCATTTCAACTGCATTTATACGACTTTCATGCTTATCTTGCCACACCCAACCTTCACTACCATACATCAGAGTAGGGGCCAGCACTCCATTGTGAACAGCCAGTCTGGCTTTTTGTGAAATACCCCTTCTGCCCACAAATGAGTACAGTGCCCCATTTATTTGATTCCCCGCATTCACCCTCCTTTCGACATCCTTCTCACACTTACCATCTCTTGTAAACATACTTCCCAGGTACACAAATTCACTTACTTGCTCTACTAATTCACCATTTATATTTATCACGCACTCAGTCATTTCCTCGTCCTTCTCTATCACCATAACCTTGGTCTTGGCAACATTTACTTTCATCCCCTTTTGCTTAAATCCCTCATTCATCATTGTCACCATCTCCTGCAACTCAAGTACCGATGGAGCAAGTATAACTTGATCATCGGCATATAAGAGGCATTTGATTAGCAACTCTTGCATACGCAAATCTTTATCACAATCTTTCAAATCTCGCATACAACTGTCCATGAATAGATTGAACAGCCATGGTGAGGCAACACAGCCCTGTCTAACACCTCTGGAGATATTAAACCAGGCCGAGTATGCCCCATTGATCCTGACACAGGCTCTGGAGCCCTCATAAAGGGACTTCAAAGCCTGCACCAGATTGCTGCTCACTCCATACATAGACAGCACCTTCCACAACTCCTTTCTATCTACCCTATCATAGGCCTTTTCCAGGTCCACAAAAGCACAGAAAACCTTTTGGTTGACAGCCAAGAACTTTTCTGTGATAGACCGTAGTGAAAAGACCTGATCCGTACATCCCATTCCCTTTCGAAATCCCGCTTGTACATCCCAGATTTTGTCATTCGTAACATTCAATACCCTTTCAATTAAAATCTTCCCATATACTTTGCCGACAACACTAAGGAGGCTGATACCGCGGTAGTTTTTGCAGTCTTGCTGTGACCCCTTTCCTTTATACAGAGGGACGATAACAGCCTTGACCCAATCTTCCGGGACTCGGCCGCTACTCCAACATGCATTGAAAAGGCGGTACAATAGACTACCCACCACGCCATCTCCTCTCCTCAGCATTTCTATCGACACTCTATCACAACCTGCCGACTTTCCCGCTTTCATACTTTTTAAAGCTTTCACGATTTCACTCATGCTAATCACACTTTCATCTTCGCTACTTGCATCCTTACTCATGCTTTCTGGCTCAAGACGAATATCTTCGCATTCAAACAAGCTTTCAAAATAACTTTTCCATCTATCAAGCATTTTTTCTTCCGCACATATCAAGTCTCCAGACTCATCCCTCACCGCGCTTAATTTAGTTTTCTCTGATTTCCCCCGAGCCGATTTTATCAAGCTCCAAAAGAGTTTAATATTCGACCGGAAGTTGTCAGAAAAACTCCTATCATACTTTTCATTCAGTAAATCTTTCTTTCTAGCCACAACTTCTTTCACTCTTTTCTTTGATCTATTATACTCTTCTTTCTTTCTGTCGCATAGATCTTGTGCTGGCTCTACAGCTATAAAATCCAACCAACACTTTTTCTTTTCTTTCACTGCATCATCTACCTCTCTATCCCACCATTCCGGACGTTCATTCTTGCTCTTTCTTCTCTTTACTACACCGCATACTTCAATGGCCGATTTAACCACTCCATTCTTCATAATCTCCCATACATCATTTATATTATTCTCAACTTCACTGTCATTCATCTTATTAACACATTCAAAACAATCTTTCAGCTTCCTTACGTACTCATCTTTTATAACTTGATCATTCAGTTTTTCTACTTTTATCCTCTCTAACGCAGTTGTCGGTACGGGAACACGATGGCGCCAACGTGTGAACAGACCCCTTACTCGTGTTACCACTAAGTAGTGATCTGATCCCACGCTAACCCCCCGAAATGCTCTGGTATCTACGACTTTGTTACGCAAACGTTCATCCACAATCATCAAGTCTATCATAGACTTCTCATTCTGACGTCTCCACGTATACTGATGAATCTCTTTGTGATCAAACAAAGTGTTTGTGACGCAGAGATTCTTAGCCAAACATACATTGAGAAGGTATTTGCCATTCTCGTTCACTCGCTCATCACCATACTTCCCTAGTACCGATTCATAACCATCCCTATGCACGCCTGTCCAACCATTAAAATCGCCTAATAAAATAATCCTTTCATTCTCCTTGCATTTTGTTGAAACCTCATGCAGACTTTCCCAAAACTTCTCCCGTTTTTCTTTCGTTTTATTCATATCGGGAGCATAAGCCCCAATTACGAATAAACGGGTGATACCTACCTTAAGTCTAACCCAGAGAAGTCTTGGGCTCACACATTCATGCTCTTGCATACATTCAGCCATTCGCTCTGTGAGTACGATACCAACTCCCTGACGACCGTGCTCGGATACCGGAACCCCGGACCACAATGCCGTCAAGGTTCCGTGTGTGGACGTACTCACCCCTTTTTTCTTCGTCTCAGTCACACATAGAACATCTAGTTTTCTCTCTTTCATCATCATACATACCTCATCTAATTTGTGTTCCATCCCTCCACAAACATTCATCGTAGCAAGGCGGCTTTCAGCGGCCCGCTTTTTGCCAACCCCCCTTCGAACACGGCGTGACGCGTGGCAAACGGCATCGCCACCGTTCCGATCCCCGGAGGGATCTGAACATACTCTCACTATTTTGCCCCCCCCAGAATACGAAGGGCTGCCCAGGCTAGGCCTGGGGAGGGATTCTCTGGCATTGCCAGTACCCTCCTGGGGTAAAATAGTTTTAAACAGTGCTAGCATGGTCCATACTGCAGGGTCGGGTTTGAATTCAGAGTTTTCCTTCTCCTAGATAGGTAGCAGCCCAATGCTAACGACGCCTATCCCGCCGGGTTTGAATTCGGAGTTTTCCTTCTCCTAGATAGGTTGCAGCCCAATGCTAACGACGCCTATCGAGTGGGATAGAATGTACACTTAAATCCATTTGGAGTCGTTTACACTTTTTAAGACGCTGGGATCCATCAATGGATTTAAATGTACTATGAAGTCTATAAAGATCCATGAATAAATTCTGTTGAACTTTTTGTATACCGGGATCCGTCAATGGATTTTAGTATACTACAATGTCCACGAGTATCCATCAATTGATGGATTCAAGTATATTAAAAGTTCAATAAAATCCATTGTTGGATAGGTCATAATTATAGTACAGTGTAGGTACTAAGATCCATTGATGGTTCGAAATGTAATTAGGAGAGTAAAAGAATCCATTGATGGATCCCTGCAAATTCAAAAGTGTAAACGACTCCGAATGGATTTAAGTGTACATTAAAGCCCACTCGACTCCATTAATGGATTTGAACGTACAAAAAGTCCACTTGACCCCTAGCTAGAGGTCTGCTATTCTGTTTCATTTACTGACCGGAACTTGCCTGGTTTTGACAGTTCATAATAATATCTCTGATTTTTAAGGTATTACCCATATATATACCCATTTAATTTTCCACGCTCCATCCTAACTTTAAAGCGCTTCATCTTTTGAACCGTAATAGATAGCGGGTTTTTTTTCATAGTATGTGCATAATAGCGGATTTACTAACATTTTAAAGAAAGTGTACAGGGTGTTCTCATACATTAATGGTTTTTTTCGCAAAGTATTTTTTATTTTTGTCTTATCGTAAAAACGGTAAAACATTCAAGCGTCAAATTTGGTATGATTGTAGTATGTACAACCCTTGAAAAAAAAAACAAATGCTACAAAATTTCCAGGTGTGAGATGGGCTCGCGCCGATTCGATTTGAAATCAATTTGCATGCCCTTTTTAATATTTAATAACTCGATTTATATATTTTATTATTCCAGAATACTGCACAGAAGAACAAAAAGCCGCCCTGGAATCAGACACCACTCGCTCGCCCTCGTGATGCGGCCAGTACTTACTCAGGATAGGCTAATTTATGCTAGGCAAGCGACAGTATTCATAATAAACATTTTTAAGGTTTGACTTTGTTTCAATGTTTACCCACGCCTGAATCACCGACACTCGTTTTATAAAAAAAAAATACTTGGCCGAATTATTATTTCATCGACAGCTATGGACACGTGCAGTACGGTTGCGTTTATTGCGTGACAAAATGTGGATAAAGCATCCGTCACTCTCGTACTTACACACGTATCAAAAAGTGAGAGATGTTTTATCCACATTTTGTCACACGATAAACGCAGCCATAAGGCCCCTAGGAGTTATATTTTTTTTGGTGGTCAAAGGTCTAACGTAACCTATGTAACCCATGCTTAAAATAACCTAAAAACAATAAAAAATCAGCAGAAGTTAGCTTTCGGTGAAATCGATCAAAATGAGTGACAGGGATGCAATGGGATCCCCAATGCGACGCTAATACGCACGAACACATGTGAGTTACGTGGATCAATCGTTCTAGACATGTGTCACTGATGTCATTTTGAGCATATGCCGCTGTAGGAGTGTCTACATACATTTTGACGGGAAGCAATTTACACCCACGCATGCGTGCGAAGCGGGCGCACCTGTGGTTTCTTGCATTTGCAGCGTCAGGCTTGATGAAACCTTTTGATGACATTGGATAGTCTTAAAGTGCTTTTTTCACCAGAGGGGCAATATTGCTATTGCTACTGCTATTGCTGTTGCGTATTGTTTTTAACTCAGCCGCCATTACTGTAAAGTAAAAAAGAGCTATCATTAAATTGACAATACGATAATATGCCAAAGTTTATATAGTTTTATCGCGTTGAGCAGAGGCTCTGTAAATCGTAAGTGGTTACGGAAACAGGTGCAAAAAAAGGACATCAAACCAAGCAAAACGCATGTTTCATCTGGGTTCCGTACCCAAAGGGTATCCATCGGCACCCTTTTAGGCACTGGTCCCACCGCCGGCGAGTAAGCTATGAAATATCGGCTATTTTCTTGCCCAAGAAACGAACAAAAGATAATCGCTCCCGTGTAAATAAAAGAGAGAGATATAAATTTATAGTTCATCGCTCAGCGAGTGAGCTATACTCACTCAACTATGAACTATATAATCTCTTTTATTTACACGGGAGCGATTATCTTTTGTTCGTTTCTTGGGCAAGAAAATAGCCGATAGTTCATAGCTTACTCGCCGGCGGTGGGACCAGTGCCTTACTAAGCCTGTGCTGGCCGTCCGTTCATCTGACTGTCAGGCGGCTGTATCCCTGGAATCGTACTACCTAGATATACAATTGATTTTTTTGCAGAATACAAAAATGGCACGGAAACCTTCGTGTAAAAGTCCGACTCGCACTTGGCCGATTTTTCAAGTCTTTTGCGGGAGATTAATCTACCAATTTATGTCTTACGTTATTTTTAGTTCGTTTTATACCGATTACTACTAGCTCATCATCATCAGCCGCAAAACGTCCACTGCTAGACAAAGGCCTTCCCCAAGGTTTTCCACAACGATCGGTCCTCTGCTGCTGTCATCCAGCGGTTTCCCGCGACCTTTATCAGATCGTCGGTCCACCTTGTGGAAGGCCTGCCGACACTTCGTCTCCCGGTTCGCGGTCGCCACTCTATAACCTTCCCGCTCCAACGGCCATCGGTTCTACTAGCAATGTGCTCTGCCACTTAAGTTTTGCAATTCAGTGAGCTATATCAGTTACTTTAGTTCTCCTGCGGATCTCCTCATTCCTGATTCGATCTCGCAAGGAGACACCCAACATAGCTCTTTCCATCGCCCTTTGAGTGACCTTGAGCCTTCTTATGAGGCTCATTGTGAGTGACCATGTCACACATCCATACGTCATCACTGGCAACACACACTGATCGAATGCTAGCGCATTGACTATTTAAATCAAAATCGCAATAATTATCCTACGACCTTAATTCGTAATGACATAGTTTGCTACCATGTACAGTTAGCATGAGGAAATGAGATGGACTCACACGTATCAATTCAAGATCACCTTTCGGCACATTATGTGAAGAGGGCACGATAGCCGTAATCATTTAGATTCGCTTTCAACCTTCGGTCATCGGTTTTCCTTGCACTTGAGCCGAAACGTGCACACTTGCGAATGAATTGGTCTATAAGTTTAAAGTGCTTTACCATTCCGTAGAGCGAACGATGCCTTTCGTTTTTCTGTGGATATAATTCGAAATGAATCCATGTGCCAGAGAAACGAAGACGATTGTTACACTATTTTGTCTCTTTCTCCCTTTTTTGTGATCGATTTCGTAAAAAGTTTCTCAAATTCTGAACTATTTGGGTTGCGAATCGTATTGCAAATAAACAGCGGTTTTTGCTAATAAACTTCACTATTTCTGTCAGTACTATCACGTAATTTACACATATATTTAGAGGTCAAGAATTATCCTAGATTATAAAGTTGTGAGACTTGTTTATCAAGATATTCTATAGCCACTAGTAAGATTATGTTAAGCTTATCAATAGGATGACTGTTGATAAAAGGACCACTTCATCTCATGTCTGGCAGTCGCGTATCTTGGGCGATTGGACACGCACTTAAACGGTATGTGTTTGTAGTTTAATATGATAAGTAAGTTATCATTTTAGGACCATGTCGTTGTAGGGTTTGTGTGTAAATGCTTTAAAAAATAGCAAATTAATGTTGAAAATGTTAATAATTACTATTAGTACGCGCCTTTGCCATCGCGTTTTTTTGGTTTTATGGCAGATCGTCGGACTGCCATACTAACTATTAGAACAGTAGTAGCTGGCTATACATTGCCATTAAGAGCTGATCGTGTACCGTAAAGTCTGTCTAACTGATTTTATAATTAGGTTCTCTTTCGAAAATCGGTTCCATATCATCAAGTTGCAGTACCAGTGCAACCAACGTTGTATTGTAGCATTGACCAACCTTTTATGTAATCTCCTGATTAGTCTTAATACCATATCTTATCTTATCTTTTCAACCGGTTTTATATTTGATGGTTTAATTAATGTACTAGGGAACTGCCCTCGCTTCGCTCCAGTTCATGTGAGTTTTCTGTAACACCCGTATATAATCCAGAATTTAGTATAAATTTACATATATTAGTGACAGGTTGCAAGCCCATCGCCTAACAATACTACAAGCCTTCATTCCCTTAGTCGCCTCTTACGACTTCCATGGAAAGACATGGAGTGGCACTGGCCGGCAACCACACGGCATAAAAACATCTTAGCCTGATTGCGCAAAATGTGGGCAAATAGGATTTGGATTTTACCGCCAAAAACAGTTAGTAATCAATTAGTAATTGCCTATTTGTGATTACTTACTTAACTTGAAGTTTATTTAACTTATTTAACTTAGAAGGTTCTAGGCATTGTTTGTAGTTTCGTACTTGTTTTGTCATCCAGCGTGATTTTGTTACGGGGTGACAACACCGAAATGTATTCAAGCCTTGTTCAGTTGGTATGGTCTCTTGGCGGACACGTTTATGCCATAACTAACACACCGATATTATTTTTGTATTTTTTACTCTAATTTTTTACGAAGACACACTTAAGTTAATTTTTACAAATTTGAGCAAACGAGTTGTAGTCGTTTCCATGCCCGATGAGATTCTAATTTATTTCGATTTGTAGTGAAGTTTTGATTGTTAAGAATTGAAACGACTTTTGTCTAGAAATATGTCACAAATTCCCAAACTATCTTGTTCAATCCACATATAGGTACGGGCTTGTTTATCTTGATATAGCAACCACTTTAGTTAAACGGAGATAACTTTTCACATCTCATAAATAAAACCACTTCTTATCATCGATATTTTGTACTTTCATTATAGTATTATGTCTGCACTCAACACCTCAAATTTACCTCGGCACCTCAACCAGCCGAAGTTTAGATGTGATTAATGTAATCGGTAAAATTTTACACAAGAAAATGTCATTTTGATCGAACGTAATTTGAAAAAAGGTCACAACTGAGAGTTTTATTTTTGAATTGAAAAAAAAATTGAAGATGATGCCAATATCTCAAACACTACCCCTAATTTTTGAAACAGTTTTTTGCTGTGTAGGTACTTTACTTTAATTAATTTTTATAATATTAAGAAATTCATGCATAATACCATCCTTCATTGGTTTCGGCTCCATCGACGACAAAGGACTCCAAATCTTCAAAAGCATGACAGACAGACCGACGGGCTAATTCATTTACATACAAATATACAGTCCAGTGTGTTTCCAGCCAGCCAACTTACCTCGTGTTGTCGTGTGTGTTTTCGCGAAAATGCCGTGCGGTTATTGTAGTCAAACTGCTAAGAAAGTCTTATTTGTGAGTGTTATGGACATTATTCAGTAGACTTTTATTCTACTTTGGTGGCCCATCTTGCTTCTATATCGTTTCCACACTGGGGCTCTATTCTACTTAGTAAAACCATATTACTTTTGACATGTTATCGTATATTGTCCACTGAGAGCCCCAGTTAATGGCGGCAGAGTAAAAACAATACGATAACAATACGTGTAAAAACAAAGTAGAATAAGGCTTCAGGAAGGCTAGCACAAGTTGTCCGTGACTTGTTTGTCGCTCCAATCTCCCTTTCTATCTAGTCTGTAACGATAGAGACGCACTGAGCGACAAGCGAGAAAATACAACTTGTGCTAGCTATATACAGTTGACAGCTCTTACGCTATGCGCGCACGAGCAACTTTTGTCGCCGCGACAGTATATCTCTCTTTTTCTCACATCGACCTTGCAAAAGAGACAGATGTACTGTCGCCGGCGACAAAAGTTGCTCGTGCGCGCATAGCCTTACCGTCAAGTGAATAAAGGTGCGACCCCACCGCTACTTAAAATACGGTATCGCAGTGACGTGCCGTAAACGTCACGACTTTACCTCGAAATTAACGGTACGTCACTGCGATTCCGAACCGTCTCCGTATTTTAAGCAGCGGTGGGGTCGCACCTTAAGAGCTGTTATATCGTCAAATGGGTGCTCCTTGAATCACCAAAGAATGCATTGCCTCATTTCAAGAATGCGTTGTTTCATCGAATTTTCATTTCATCGACAGCTAATTTCTGCTGAAACCTTATTGTTGTTAGGTTATCTAAAGCATGTTTAACGTAGGTTAGGTTAGGTTAGACCTGTGACCAACAAAAAATTATAACTTCTGCACGTGGAAATGCCTGTTCGATGAAATGAAAATGCGAATGGAATTTTTGATAATTGACAAAATGCGTGGAGTTAACATACGCGGCTGATGTTCGCCAGCTTTGCTTGCGTCCATCTTTTACATTCCACAGTTTTCGAAAACAGTAACGGTAGAGTTGCCTGGATATTAAGATTGTTATTTAGCGATAATACTGTCTTGTGTGATGATGTTAACATCCTTTTATTTGCTGTACTTATGCTATATTTCGCTAAAATTCAATTCATGTTCTATTTATGCTGTTTCTTTGAAAAATACGTTGTGACTTGGAATAAGTATGACCTAGAACACATTATAACTTAAAATAATTAAGGCAGACGATATAGACCTATTTGAAACACTATAGAGGTAAGTGTAGTGTGTTACATAATAAATCTATCGCCATTATAGTCTATTGTTACTCCGCAATACAATAACTTTAGTTTTTATCATAGCGAACTAACGAAGCATTTAGTGATAATTTATTCTAAAGAAGTATTAGAAGAGTCACCGGAGTAAATCGATTCGATGGTTACTGCCTTGGCACTATTTTTTTAGCAATTTACTTTAGTTAAGTAATATGTTTAAATACGAATTTGTTATTATTATGAAGCTATTTGAACGTAAGCAGTTGTTACGGTGTGTTATTTGAAAAGGCTGAGTTAAATTAATTTTTAACGTTAAGTTACTATCACAAGTTCAACGGTAAGCACATCGATTGTCGGAACTCATCGTTAAACCAATTTGATACTCAACTATAATTAAGTTAACAAAGTTATAGTATAGAGGTAAAGTAGGTAGCAATAAATTAACCTTAATAAAATGCTTGTGATAATGCTACAAATCCCTCTTCATAGATTTATATAGGTATGCTCTGTGTTATAGATTAGAGGATCAATTTATATTAATTTAAAACAAAATAATCGGCAGTTAAACTAGTTTTTATTATTTTTATTAGCTTTTTACCAGCAGGCATCTATAAAATAAACCTAAGTATGCATAAAACACCTCGTTCTGAGCCTAAATCAAAAACCACTAAATGGTTTTTACTTAAATGGATACTTTATTAACATGCCACGAATGCGAATAAAAATTCTTCCCGCACTACACTCAATTAACGTACAATAACTTCTATTGTATCATCAGATGATCCTCAAAATTCTTGGCGAGCTGGCGCTCGTTGGCGCCATAGCATCGGTCTTCATAGTGGCTGCCCAGGGAAGAGCAGCAGAAAGAGCGGCTGAAGAAGCAGCCGGCAGGGACTACATGAGAAAACTTGACGAGCTGACTTCCAACTTAAAGAACAGGAAGGTCATAGCCAATTGGGACTATGAGACTAATATCACGAAGCAGAATGAGGAACATATGGTGAGTTCAACATATTTTTACTCAAGAAATGATTCAAATTCCTAAATGCACAAGGCGCTTGGTTGAAGACGATCTAAAATATCGCTTAAAATCATGTTATAGGGGATATTACAAGGTAAACCCAGATGTTACCTACGTCAAATATGATATCTAATTCCGTTTAAGCCTTCACTAACACAAAGTATTACTAAATGCCTTTCAACGTAGGGAAATTCCAAAAATTGACAAATATAAAACTCACAAATGTTTTTGACGTTACAGTTACAAGTAGCCTTAGATGTAGCGGAAGAAGAAAAGGAAAACTGGAAGGAGACAATGACGTATTTATGGCGAGAGTTCGAAGACGAGGATCTCAAGAGGATGTTCAAGAAGTACACCCAGTTGGGCACGTCAGCGTTGCCTGAGGACCTGAACCAAAGATTGATACAGGCTATCAATAATATGCAGGCGACGTACGCGAAGGCAACCATCTGTGACTATAAGATTAAGACTAAGTGTGATTTACATGTAGAACCAGGTAAAAATAATGTAGATTGATCAAGTTGACAAATTTCGTAAAATCATGTCGTCAACGTAAACATTCCTTAATAAAGTAGCGTATAACATTTAACTCCTTAACAAGACGTACGTCCTTACTTAATTGTTACAGCTAGGCAGCTTTGTTGATTGTGTATGTATGTGTGTAAACAATTTATTGCGCAAACAGAAAATAACAAAGGAAAAGAAACAGAAACACAAAAGGTTTCTACAAAGGCGTATTGTATGATATTCAATTAAAAACAAAAACAATTTAAAAAAATACGATTTCAATTGTAAAAACCGTTTGCGACCAAATATTTATCGGCCAAACAAAACATTAGGATAAATAATAATTATGTCATCGATATATAGACCTCATCAGTTCTTAGGCTCATTTACTTTGACAAACTTTTCGAGAAACTAAAAGGAAAAATAAATGGTTTTCAGAGGTAACGGATATCTTCGCGAATAGTGATGATCCAGAGGAGCTCAAGTACGCGTGGGTGGAGTGGCACAAAGCCGCCGGCGCACCTTCCAAGGGGAACTTTACTGAGTACGTTCAGATGGACAATGAAGCTGCTAAGCTTAATGTTTAGTGTTGATATCCGTGTTTAAACTAGTAGGTATATATGGCCAAATATACATCCATTTCTGAAGCACAAAACCTTAACAATAAACAAATTAGTATGTCTAATGTGGACGACGCAATTAGTCTGGTTGGTAGTGACCCTGCCTACGAAGCTAGTAGTCCCGGGTTGGATTCCCGGTCAGAGCAAATATTTGTGTGAATGATGATGAGCACGGGTATTTGTTTCTGATTCTTGTATTTTTTCTATTTATCGTTACCTAGTACCCATAATACAAGCCCAGAGCTTAGCTTGGGTCTAGATAATTTATGTGAGGTTGTTCTCCGATATTTATTTATTTATTTATATTAATTAGATTTCTCTGTAGTCCTACTGGCTGATTTTTTTTAACGGCAGTAGCTTCATTTCAGTAAATAACTCCTTTAGTTATAAAATCATAAACCCTCAGTGTTATAAGTACCTATTTTTAAATTTTCAGGTTACGATAGCGTAGCGGAATGGTGGCTCAGCGAATACGAGACTTCTGACAGTGAGGAGCAGTTCGCGTCCCTGTGGACCCAGATCAAGCCGCTGTACCAGCAAATCCACGCCTACGTGAGAGGAAAACTGCGACAGAAGTATGGAGAGAACGTGGTGTCAGCTAAAGGACCTATACCAGCGCATTTGTTGGGTAAGCAGTTTTATGAAATTGAATGATGCGACAATCTTCTTACTTCGTACTAATATTTAATGCCAAAATTTGGATGAATATTGTCTAATCACGACAGAGCGGATAAATTAATCTGGATGAAATTTAGCACAGAGATAGATGATACTCTGAAATAGCACATAGACTACTTTTTGTCTCGGAAAAATGTGAGGAAAGAGCGATGAACGACTTCTTCATGGACGGAATCGCAGGCAACAGCTAGTAATGAAATAAATAATAAAACATAATATGAAAATGTAAATTAAAGTAGGCTTTATAGGCAATTTCACTTTCTCGCAGGGATGATAACTATTAGGTACTTCAAATGAAAGCTGTTGTCGATGCAGATTCATCTGATACAGTTAATTGAATATGAGATAAGGTCCCGTGGTATAAAAAAATCCAGGACATAATTACGATAGCATCTTTAGAGACATTTATTTTAATTTGATCCTTATGCCATTCATTGGTTAATCAGGCAAAAAACGATGACTACTAATGTGTGTATTGTTCTTCCAGGTAATATTTGGGCGCAGACGTGGGGTAATATTGAAAAGTTCTCCAAGCCATTCCCTGATAAGCCAGACATAGATGTAACAGCTGCTTTAATCGAACAGGTAAAACAGTTTCACAAAATATAATATAGGTACATACTTATATCTAACTACGATTATTTTTTAAACGTCATACTTTCGATTGCGTAGCTTTATTAAGGAGCGGAAACATCTGGAGTAGGATTCAGCGTCGCACTTTGATATTTAAATGATTTATAAATGCGTTGTGTTTTCTTTTCTATTAATATGCTCTTTGTTGAAAGGCTTCTTCTTCTGGTTAAATAATTGTAATCCATATTTCGACCATACACCCTACACGCTATCGTCTCATTAAGTTGAAACTTGGAATACCTAATATGTTGAAAAACAATGCAATTTTACAGTATTTAAAAGCTGATCTGATGATGGAATCGATCACGAGAATGTCACGAGATCTCTGCTGTACTTACTTAACGTAGTCCTATCGATTTTAATTTTGTAATATTAGTCTCAATGAGCAGCTAATACCTGTCCAAAACATGGTTGGCATTGAAAGGTTATGTTAAAATTAATATAATCTTTGAAAAAATCTCATTTCAGAAATACACTCCATACAAGATGTTCAAAACTGCTGAGGAATTCTTCACATCTATCAACCTAAAAGGACTACCCGATTTGTTCTGGGATAAATCGATACTTGAAAAGCCTGATGATGGACGGGACATGGTGTGCCATGCTTCAGCTTGGGATTTCTATGATGGAGAAGACTTTAGGTATGTTAAGTAACTCCTTGTGATCATCAAAACAAAGTTTACATCCAGAAATTATCTACCGGAAAACATAGTACAAGCTGAAAGCTTGCGAGTATTAATCTTTAATAGAGTGTTTTTATCGGTTACAGAATAAGACAATGCACCACCATCACAAATGCTTTCTTCAAGACGACGCATCATGAGTTGGGCCATATCCAATACTACTTGCAGTACAAGGACCTTCCTGTCGTTTATAGAGAAGGAGCAAATCCAGGTATTAAAACAGTACACCTCTATGTTATAATTAAGGTTGCAAATAATTTACTTTCTTGAATTCATTATAATTATTTCTAATTTATTGCCATTTACCAGAAACCAGCTTACCAGTATTTTTGTATTTGATTAGAACAATCATTGTCTTTATTTCAAGGTTTCCACGAGGCAGTTGGTGACGTCATCGCTCTATCAGTATCAACTCCAAAACATCTTCGAACCATGGGACTATTGAAAGACGAAGCTGATGATGAAGAATCGGACATTAATCAACTATACAAAATGGTAAATAAAATTTATCAGGGGCTTGATTCTACTCGGAAAAACCACATCGTTTATGTCATTTTATCATATTTTCAACGTTACCAAACCAACGTTTTACCAATTAGAATAGAGTCCCTGTAATCTTTTCAGACTTTTTTTATTTAGATTATACCAGTTAACTTCAACTAAATGCTTATTCAATTTTTCAGGGTCTAGATAAAATTGTCTTCCTCCCCTTCGGCTACCTTTTGGACTTGTTCCGTTACGCAGTCTTCCGTGGCTTCACAACACCGAGGGACTATAACTGCCACTTCTGGCAGCTGAGAGAGACGTTGCAGGGAGTGGAACCTCCAGTCACGAGAACTGAAGACGACTTTGACCCAGCTGCAAAGTACCATATCGCTGCTGATGTGGAGTACATGCGGTGAGTCCTCTACAATAAGAAGTGGTTTAAGGATTGCATGTTAATGGAGAAAGACAAAGCTATAAAGCCAGATATCAGGAAATGTTCTAAAAGCACACACTTTTCATGGTGATGTTATTTATTTAACTGTAACTAAAGTTAGTTTATTGTTAAGCTAAGTTTATTATGGCATGGAGATGCAAACGAGCCCATAGGCAACCGGATAAGGGGATATATTTGCAAACTCAATACTATAAATGCGTTGGCAACCCTAAGAACTAACCGCCTTGGAAACATTTTAGAGATAACTAACTCGTACCTTTATCAAATTTGTGTATGAAAAATGTTCACTAAAGGTAGCGGTTCGCGCCGTGACAGAGACAAGCGACCGAGACATGAGACCGAGACCGGAGACACGAGACACTACTGGTCCGGGGCAGCGACCGTCTCGCTGTCTCCTGTCTCTGTCTCGCTCGCGAACTGTCGCTTATACATTGCCTAACGTCAAGTGACGGTCGCGGTCTCCTGCCTCGGTCTCCTGTCTCTGTCGCGGCGCGAACCGCCACCTTAAGAAACGATTTCATCGCAGCCAAAGCACTTAATGACGCGGCCGTACCATGAAGAGCTTGTTTGTCTTTTTACCGGTTTTCTTAACCCCACACTGGAACATACGTGATATAAGGTGCAGAATACTTATGTTTTATTTCTTGATCACTAAAAGGCCTTTTTTAATTTCAGCTACTACATATCGTATATCATCCAGTTCCAGTTCCACAGAGCCTTATGCCAAATTGCTGGGGAATACGTGCCAGGAGATCCCAATAAGCTGTTGTCTAAATGTGACATTTATAACAGTACTGAGGCTGGAGAAGCCTTAGGGTAAGTATTAAGACTAGATAATCGAAAGGCCGTATTAAAAAACTGATCTTGATTGAGATGTCCGTCACAAGACACGTCAAAAATGACAGCTTTCTATAGGGTGACATTCTTCTTCTTCTGCTTCTCATATCGATGGCTTCCACTATGCATAGGTTAAACTACTCGCACTCAAAAGGGCTCGGTGCTGATCGCCCTGTCTGTTGCATATCTGACGTCTATTTCGGAGCAGGAGTGTGGGAGGGCCGGGCAGGACAGAAGATGATTCATTATTTGGATTGCCATCCCACAGCTGCTCTGAGCGCTAGTTTTCAGTAAAACCCCATTACTACGGCCCTTAAGCAGAGAACTCTTCCACTACTAAATGACTAACTGACAGATAATGCACGGCTTAAGTTAAAGTTATACACGATTGTATTTTCCAGAAAAATGCTCCAATTGGGTTCGTCCCTCCCATGGCCCGACGCGATGGAGGTCCTCACAGGCCAAAGCATCATGGACGCCAGCGGAGTCTTGGAGTACTTCCAGCCTCTGTATGAGTGGCTGAAGAAAGAAAACGAGCGAACTGGGGAGTTCATTGGCTGGGAAGCCAGCTCAGTTCGTGAGTATCGTTTACTTTTTACATGCGTACATAAATATAAACTCACGCCTTCATTCCCAGAGTGGGGTAGGCAGAGCCACAGACTCACCAACAACTCCAAAAACTTGTTGATAATTCTGTGACCACATTTTGCACAACCAGGCTAAGATGTTATCCAGTGTATTAGTGACAGGTTGCAAACCCATCGCCTAACAGCACTACATAGCCTTTAGTCCCTTAGTCGTCTCTTACGACATCCACGGGAAGACATGGAGTGGCAACATTCTAAACCGGGCACCACACGGCAAATTATATATAATTATATTATGTTTATTGTTTATCATTTTAGTCTATTTCTATTTATTTTTTATTGTTTTGAAACATCTTTTTTTTTTCAGAATACTGCACAGAAGAGCAACTGATGGCATTGGAGGACTCAGACTTCGAGAAAAAACTGGATAAACTATCAAAAAAGTAACTATATTTTGTAAAGTTAAAACTATATTCTACGCAGTGAAGCACTAGTTGAAAATTCTGTCAAAATTGTATCGTTTTGATTAATCAATAAGCAAGCATTATTTAATATTACACATTTTCTCTGTTTCAGGAACTGAGAGAAGCTTCAACCAAAATACCATTTAAAATACATAATATATTGTAAATAAACTGTACATTCATTATAAATAAAAAAAATTTTTTTTTTAATTTATGTCTTAGTTATACTGAATAAATAATAAGAATAAGAAATAATAAACGGTTTACAAACAAGGTATAGTCGACTACAAATAGATGTATGTACCTACCTATCTAATTTGTCTCTTTATTGCATTATAATACTGCCGTACTAAATCAAAAAGGCCTATAGGCATAGGCATAGGCATAGGCATTAGACATAGGCCTTTTTTGGCTTAGCACGGTAGAATAAAGTTCAAAGTGGATACATCTCTTTGTAGTTGACTGTACAATATCCTGTGGACCCCAAACTAGGCTGAGCCTGTATATCTATGATGGGACGCTTTGAGTCAGTTTACATTTAACAGAGAAATCACTTAAAGTGAAGGATTTCATACTGACATTAATCTGCTTAAAACGAGACCTTCAAACACATACATTATATGGATTGACTTAAGTAACGTAATTTTGTCTTAACCTTAAAACAAAATCGTTTAAGTCTTAAGTTTGGCGTCAGCCTTGTTTGAAGAATCCTTTGGTCGTGACGGTTAAACCTTCTTCTTAGGGATTAACTTATAGTCACGACTAATCCGGATCATTTCATGGATACCTAACCCGAACACGACGTAGCTAGTCGTTCAAAAGGTGATCACAATAATATTTATACTTAAGGGATATTTAAAGAGGATTACTACTGTTTAGTGACTTGTGAGTAAATAAGCATTTTTAATTACACACTTTATAGCTCACTGTACAGTCACGAGATTTAATTTGGTACCCACCTTAGGTCCAAAGTCAATCTGACATTCTACAACAATAAGGTTGAGTTTCCTGTTAGTTACAAATTATTTGACATCTCTAATGACATTGACGACTTCAAGCATAGTTTTCTTGAAATGGGTCCCAAATTAACGCTCGTGACCGTACCTACTTCTAACACTTATAGCAAACTCACTATCAAAAGACGAGATTCGATTGTATATCAATAAAGATTGTGGATAACAAGTATAGTCCAATATCATTATGAATATGAATTTGTGCCCCTGAAAACATGCTTCAACTTCGACTTCATCATCACCTACCATAACAACATTAACATTTGTTTTTATCAAACTTTACTGATAACATTTACGTTTTTAACTACGATTGGTCTTATATCTAATTGATCGGAAAACACCAACAAAATGAGTCAACCCAAACTGTCCTACATGCACCTCAATGGCAGGATGTGACAACACCGTTGACCCAGCCCTGACCAGTTCGCAGAACGACCTGTCGCTTACTTTGCACGAAATCATTGTTTCGCGAGGAAATTCTTAGGAAAATACCATGGGACTTAAAAGGCAGGAATCGTGCAAAGAGCTGACTGGTTGAGAAAACGCTATTTCATTGAGGGCCTGTTTCACAATCGTCAAGTAACACGTATCTGACACATAAATTTAGCCCTTTCCTTTTCTTACACTTGACCATAGGCAAGGAGAGAGCTAACTTTAACTGGCACATAAATTTACTTGTCGATTGTGAAACAGGCCCTGAATGTAGTAGGCTCCTTTCTATATTGTAAAACCAGATTGCTTTTGAAATGTTATCGGATTGTGGACGTTTTGATAGCTCTTATGTACTTGACAGTAGTGGCGGCTGAGTAAAAAAAAACAAATGACAAAGGAGGCTTAGGTAATAGACTCGCGTTTGGGAAATCCAAACGGAACCCAAAAAAAAAGATTATTTTTGCAATTTAGACGAAAATTAGAATACCCGTCATATTTGTTATCTACTTACAAAACATGAGTATTAAACAATTGTAACAAAAAGCAATCTTTAAAATCCCGACTTTTGCTATTTTTAACCGACTTCAAAAAAGGAGGAGGTTATACGTTCCACTGTATGTATTTTTTTTTTTTATGTATGTTCACCGATTACTCCGTCAATTGTGGACCGATTTTAAAAATTCTTTTTTGGTTTGATAGAGTATACTTCCGAGGTGGTCCCATTGTCAGCAAATCTGAATCTGATGAAGGGATCAGTGAGGAATTGAGGGAACTCCTCAAATATTGTATGCAAACATATAGCGATTTTAGTATTTTTAGTAACAAGTGTAGCATTTGCATTCAGAAAGTGTCACTTGGTGAAGCGGAACTGATGATGAAGACCAGAGATGGCCACCGGAACTCCTCAACGGTACCGATTTCAAGGGTGGCGATAAGATATCTCGATTAAGATAGTTGAGCGACTACAACGAAGCACATTTAATTGTTTTAAAATGACTATGATTTTCCCGCGGCGTTGCTTGCGGCGAGCTTGAAATGTCTTAAAGTTTCATATATCAACTAAGAAGTGGGACTACATAAGCTTATTATGATCACTAAAAAGTGTAAAATAAAATAAACGTTTTAAAAAACAAAAAACCGCCTTCAAAAACGCAAAAAATAACTTCTACTACTAGGTACTTAGTAGTAGGTACCTATCCTATTAGGTTAGTCCAACTGAAGTCGGCTTTTTGTTGAAAATATTGTGGTCGCCGACTTCAGTTAGACTAACCTAATAGGATAGGTACCTACTACTAAGTACCTAGTAGTAGAAGTTATTTTTTGCGTTTTTGAAGGCGGTTTTTTGTTTTTTATTATAATGTTACCCACTCTGACCCACCATAGTAGTGTGATAATGTAAATTCCTTTTTAATAAACATTTGACATTCCATAGAATTGATTTATAATGTCACTGTGACACCGTTCTATGGTAGGTCGGGGTTCCATTGGGCTAACAGTACATATTTTTAATTTCGCCAATTTCACATTTAAAAATGTACTTAGTGACAATCGCGACGCTAAGACGATTCTTAAAACACGTCGTAATCGGGCCATCCGTTCAATCTTTACAAGGGAACAAAGAACCATACATACGCACATACATACAGGTCATTACTCTCCTCCTTCGGCAGTCGGATAAAAAACATTACCCTACTCCTTGGGCCGTCAGGTAAAAACAGGATGAATAAAGAAAGAAAACCATGGTAGCTGGTTACTGACCTGTAAAAAAATTACACACATGAGTTTTTGCTACCAAGACTGAACAAAGACTTCCAGTTTTTGTGAACAAATTCTAATCAAAATACATAAACAATGACATCACATTTTTTTACTTACTTTAAATAGTATTTTTTGCTCGTTCTATATTTTCCGCTCTATTTCTTCACTTCAACCAAACATGTCATTGCATCTAATACGACTCTCATGGTTCTTAAGTCATTGTGCTAAGGTTTGAATTGAAAGACTGTATTGGCAAATGGTTGTATAGGAGGTGATTACCACTGGAGACTTGGCAGGTAAGGTAATTTTGATCGTCAGTGGTATGGGCGTGGTTCAAATGTGACAAATTACTCTTTTCAACACAAAAAATTGGAGGACACCTAAGGTTATTTTATGTGAATAATTCATTTTAGTAACATTGATATAAAATAAGGTATCTTTTGTATTAATATTTTTTACTGACATTCGTAAAATAATACGATAAAAGGCAATTAAAAAAAAAACAGAGGGACATAAATGAATATCCTTATTTTTACGAATTCACCATTTGTAATAAAGCAGAATTAGCAGAAAGTACAATTTTATCGAAAATTAATTAAATATCACACCGTTTTCTCTGGATAAATCTCAGCTTTTTGTTACAGTGTATTTTGTTTAGAGACATCAGGGGCATTCACGATCGCAGGATTATTAGGTTCGGCTTTGAAATTACGTGATCTTAAAATTATATCATGGAATTTTTTCATGTACTCTAAAGATAACATTGTTTGCTTTTGACATGACTCTTGCATGCAAAGCAAATGCAAGAAATCTCTAAATTCTTCGTTCCTCTAAGTTCAATAACCAAACCGTCTTCCGTCCATGTTTAGCGTTAATACTTATAATTAGTGCACCACTTAGACCTGTAGGGCAACTCAATGTTCCGTGTCAAGGTTGTGGTTTCAATGCTTTTGTTATGAAATTTCGCACTAGCTGAGGTTTCCTGTGCAAATTGAAGACGCCCACTCGAAAAATTAGAAAACTCGTGAATTGTTGAAATAGTTATGATGGCAACCAAATCCAAACCATCGAAAGATATCTTATTACTCATGGTAACACTTGACAGAGAAGTATGTATTAATATTAGTAACGTGTAAGTCTGAAATGTTATTTGTGATAATTTTCCTTTCGATTGCCGTCATTGCGCTGGTATATGACAAGAAGAATCTTTTAGCATTCAATATATCTACTAAACAATATGTTTCAGCAGTACTTAAATACTTCGTTAAGTGTTTTAGATCATTAGACGTCGAATTAAGAAGTGTCACAATTCATTCTTAAAATTGTTTAGTGTCTAGATTTTTTTAGCTTTATTCTTTATTCAACTGTTTTATTTTTCTCAGCCCTTGTTTCAACAAAAACTGAACTTCCAAGGCATTGCAGATTATCTAGAATCATGTTTCCTTCACCACCTCCTTCAGTTTCGTCGTGACCTTCTCGATGCAATTCGCAGGCGGTCGTGCGAGTAACAATCTAGTTATATTACGCGGTATTATGTAGCCAATTCAATGTAATACCAATTGTGTTGACGGTCAAGTTCAGAAACTGCCGCGAGCTATAGGCATGTAATCAGACAGTAACTGAGAACTACTTGTTGTAAACGCGAAGCAGTTACAATGATTGCACCGCGCAAAATGCGGTTTAAACTGGGTGACAGACAACGCATGGGTTAAATTGCTGGAAAAAGGGATTTGAAATTTGGAAGAAATATTATTTCTTGAGTATCCACAGAAAAATTACACTAAAATACACTGGGCGCACTAAGAAAAGATGTTTTGAAAATCTTCACCCATTGGGAAGAAAAGGGAGAATTCCGGAAAATAAATTCTACACGTACAGTCAACCAATTTGATTCCTAGGCCACTATGAACTTTGTCAATGTGACGTTGTAAACCAAATCATAAGAAGTCTGTAACGTTTTTTGTCAACGTCACTTTAACATAGTCCAAAGTGGCCTAGAAATCAAATTGGTTGACTGTACAAGCGTCCTTTAGTCTTTCATTAATATCCGATTCCTGGTATAGAAGATATTAGGTCTCATGCAAAATATTTCAATAACCTTTATAGGAGTGATATTTTATCTTGTGAAATCTTATCTCTAATCTTGTAGGTATTTTGTAACAAGACATTTTTAAGGAATTTACGCCAAAAGTAACTCAAAAATCGGACGGCAATCTTTTTTTTTTTTAGCAAAATTCGCAGATGTTCTAAAAGCATTAATTAGAAATTAATATTCATCAATCGTGATGATCTCTAACCATTAATGCTGTCATCATAACTTATTGCTAGTACATGCAGCTCACCTTCAAAACATTTATGACCTAGATCCCTAGATGATATCTAGTTGTAAGTAGGTACTTGGTATTCAGGGAGTGCCGATGTTACGTATGAGTGTATGTTTACTTGTGATGATGGATATTCTAGTCACATTATGGTTTATATTCAGCCTGAGAATTTTGTAAAAATAGTACGAGGTAATGGAAGTTACTGCACGTTATGGTAAGCTTGAATGTTTAAAACATTATTTTAATTTTGTTTAAAATGTCCACATCTAACTACTTTTACTGTATCTTTTTAGACTTCTCGTAAAGTAATCGGCAGTAATATTTGCCTTTCACCAAATATGTCATTTTCTGGTACAGTACTGCTTTGACCTTCTAAATTGATTTGATTTTGGCCTTCCTCTGCCTGTTCTTTCTTATTAGTGCCGCGGTTTACGCTGAGGACTTTTGAGTGTCCTGATTTCTGACCGAAAGGTTTGGGCGGTTTCGGGCCAATTTACCAGCAGCGTCCATGACGTCAATTTTGACAAAACCACCACGCTGTTCTGTCAGTCAGTGTTTTAGTTTTAAGATTTATATTTTTATGTATGTTAATGTACTTGGTATTTTTAACTATGGGCCTAGTTGTACGAAATAAAAAAGTCTTATTCTTGTTCTGTATTCTTATTGAATGTTTCATTGATAGTTTTACGGAATAGTGTAAGTTTATTACATTTTTCATCAATTTTAACTAAAATGTCTTTCTTAGATTTAATAACTTTGATCACACTTGACAAATTATAGTACTCGTAGGTACAACTAAGCCAAGTACATTTAGCAACACAAGGAAAGGAAAACCTCGTAGAGACAATATATGCGTACGGCACAGTATAATTAAGTATGTACATTTACGTATGTTTAGCCGTGGGAATCAGTCACAACTGGTACAATAGGAAAATTGCGTATCGCATGGCAAGACGCCTAATATGCATATGGAGTAGATAATACCTCCGTTGCAAAGTATTCGGTGTTTAAAACAATAGCTTGAAGGGTAAAATTTAAATTATTTACAAATAATTTTTCACTCTTTATTAACCCACGTACCTAAGGCCTACCATATTAAAAATAGGGAGATTTTTGACGGTGGGAATTTGAACCTACCAGCAAGGAAATAAAGTTCAATAACCTTTGCTCTTCAATGCCATTTTCACTTTTGAAATAAATTAAAATGAACTTTAGAGTCATTAAAATATAGTTTTAACTGAATTATCTTGTTTATGTTCCTATAACATATAACACGGGCACGGATAGCACAAGTTGTATTATGTCGCTTCGCGCTCAGTGCGTCTCTTTCGTTTCAGAATAGATGGAAAGATATTACCGAGCAACAAACAAGTCGCGGGCATCTTGTGCTAGCCGTTCAGAGGGCTTATTGTCTAACGCACTCGCAATCACAACGGGCTTCAAAGTGTAGCAATTGTTTTCATTTTGTATGCAGACAAGCCTTCGATTTTCAAAATGAAAACGATCGTGATTGCGAGGGCGTTAGCCAATAAGCCCTCAGGTCTTACTTTGAAGGTTTATTTTGGAAATTGCTATCTAAGACAGTTATCGATTATCAATGGCTATCGCCGCCGATCAATCTAATAAGATTATGCGTGTAGTTATTCACATTCACGGTTACTAACTTATTGTCCTAGAAGTCGTTTTATTTATGACATGGAGAACGAAGAACAAGCACACAGGCTAGCTTATGGTAAGTGGGATCTATATACTGTTTTTTACTTCTTAGCAAAGCAACATAAATTCGTAGTAAGAGATGTTTTCCTTTGCATCAATTGAATATAATCGATAAGTAAAAATAGGCTAATTTTTATCCTCGATAATCAACCGGAACCGAGTCGCTACCAAAAGCTAGTGTTTTTTGGAAAAAAATGCATAATAAGCATGACCAACATAATCTAAAAAAAATCTTCATCTTTTTCTTTAGTAAAAGGTTTTAACATCTCTCTAGATGTTCTACAGTAAGTCTCTCGGCTCCGCCTCGGCTTGTAGATGATGCGATAACTTTAAATAATATTGTGGCGTTACCGTTTGTCTGTTTATCAATTAGTTCACCAGCATTGTATCATCGCTTTGTCATTGTTGACTTTATACTTTAATCTCAAATATCAAGATGTGGTAAAAAGTATCAAGAGAAAGCCCTTGAAAGTTCTTTCAATTTTATTTTGGCATGTGCAACTCTTGGAGGATGGTGTGATTTTCAAAAACATTGTTGTCTGCAATAAGAAATAAAATAATATGCCACCATACACGATTTATGTATGGTTTGATAGGGATTTTATTTTACTTGGTATTAGCACCTCTTGTTTCTATTTCGTTATCTTGTCATAGCTCTTATTTATCTGACACTAGAACGTTAGCAGTATTATTACACTTATAAAGCAAGATGGGCTTAAAACCAATTGGAATAAAGAGCCAGTTGCCCAAATAGATTTATTACCCATTCATTTTATTGGTGCTTTTGAAAACCGTTACCATTTTTTTTTGTCTTTCTGTCTGTCTGTACCTATATCCACTAACTCCTCCTAATCCAGTTGGATAATTCTTCACGGAAGGTTTTTATGTATAATAAATTCTGATTTATGTACGAGTGTTACAGAAAACTTGCATAAACCGAAATCTAGCGAGGGCGGGTCACTATTTTACTATAAATAACACTTCTGAGCCTTTTTTTTCGCTCTTAACTAAAACTCTTAAGGAGGCTATCGCTTCGTCACAAAGTATCGTCACGCCCTATTTCTTATCCTTATCTATGACTTTCACTTCTTTGTTGCTTTCTTTACTACTTGCAGTTTACGCAACATTTGTAATACTTAGTTTAACACTATTTTTGTTTCAAAATAGGAGAGGCAAGTCAAGCGTCATTAGAAGCATGAGTAAGCTGACAAAAACGTCATGTGTATTACGAATCTATTTTATTTTATGATGTACGTTGATGACGTTATTACTTTTTCCATTGGTACATTATTTTTTATCATCATCATCATCATCATCTCGAGCATCTATTTGTCCAGTATTGAACAAAAGCCTCCTCAAATTTCCTCCATTTATTCCTAGATGACGTCTCTCTTCTTCACTTCCTACTTATATTCTCACAGCTACAACGGATTGCAGATCTAATTATATGATATTCATTTCAACCTGATACATTTAAGCGTGTCTGAAAAAAGGCTCTGGACAGACAGACAGACAAACTGACAAACGGACAACGAAGTAATCCTATAATGTTGCCTTTGCCCTTTGATGTACAGTCAGGGACATTCCCAGTTGAGCACATCTAGGGTGATATTGGTTTGCGCGCTCGACGCGTCATGACCTGAGCGCTGTAGGATTAGCTAGCTGCAACGAACAAACCAAAATGTTCATAAGTAGACGACCGCGAAAGTCCCTGACTGTACGAAACCCTAACAGTTAAATTTGTCACATAAATCCTTTTTTTTTTATTCAACTCCAACTTTAACCCTATTCTAACATCAATCAATCAGTTGAACTAAAGTTGAATCTTACTGGCAAGCGCATGCGCACGTTACGCGCGCTTGCACAACCGCTAAGTGTAACACCGTGTTATATAACTCATTATCATTTGGAAACCGTGTCCCCCGGGAAACACCTTAGCACTCATGGCTTACATACACACCTATATGATCACCAGGATGTAAGTGTAGTAGGTACGTGGACGGAAGTAATACAACTATTATTCTTTATACTTTACATAAAAATATCTATTAAAAACCCCCTTTTTTGTAAGTTGCTCTGTGGTCATTAGATTTAGTTTGTGACTCTTAGTTATAAAGTTTTTATCTCATATAAGTGAATTGTAAAAATTCTTATGGAAATCAAGCTAGCGGTCCTGGGTTTGACTACCGGTTTGGGCAAATGATTGAATATAAACCACATACTTGAATTCAAAGAAAACCTCCATGACTTAGAAGTAATGCTAGTGCTCGCTCATCTCACAAATACTTGCCCTTACCGGTAATCGCTAGGTTGGTAGGCAGGGTCACTTCCAACTATGGTAACCACATCGATATGGAACGTGGTGGTACAGTCAGAATCATATAGATAGTGACGATCATATTTATCTAAGTAAATAGCAATATACAATATGGTCATTGACATTAAACTAATCAATGCGATCAAATTGTTCAGGCCATCCGCGTCGTACCAATATACCGGGGCACTCTACAACGCCTAAAGCTGCTTTTCCACCCGCGACCCGCTTTTCAAAAGGCAGCACGTTTTTTTTAAATTTGTAATAATAAACCTTTTTCACGAAGGAATTGATTTTTTGCATTTGAAATTTCAATTCTCGTCTCGCATCGTCTCACCTTGCTGATGAAAAAGCGTCTTGATACTTGATAACATTCAAGCCGACGTAAGTACCTACTAGTAACACCTACATCGCCAATGATATCTTAGCATCCGAAGTATCAAAAACTATGGAACACACTAGAAAACTAAACTTTATATCGAATGTAATAGAGCTTAAACACTATCTATATGATGCTGACTGAACGTGGAACGAAATAAAAAAACATCTACATAGTAAATAGTCCTATTATCCTAACAGACTAATGCCAAATATGCAAACGAATTCTTCTAGGTATCTATTCATGGGACCATTTGGGACCAGTGGAATCAATTCAAAATTTACATTTATTTATTATCACAAAATCTGGATGCGTGTCAAAATTTTAGTGTGTCTTCTTCTCAGACATATTCGCAGCTTTGCCTCTTAATATATACCTTAAGTACTTATTCTTCCGTTCAATTCATTATCAGCTTATTTCACAGCTGATAATCCATTAAATGATCTTCAAAATACCAATTAACATTATTATTAAGCACAATTCCAAGGATGTGACTTATTAATTAGCGATTTTCCACGCTTTGTGCTACGTAATTAAGTTGTTCACATTGTAACATTGAAGTCGTTTTCAATGTCAGTTTCAGACGACGTAATGCGTTGCCCCAGAATTTGAAGACATTAATATTGTGTCAAAAGCTACTAACAATGTTTTGGAATTTATTCATTCATTTTTTTGGCACCAAGTCGATGAATATTTTTTAAGTAGGTCAAGGTTTATTGAAATCAAATTTTAAAAATCCATAATTTGATTTTTTATTTAGGGGCTTTTGATTAAATATGATCCGAAGGAACATTATAATGCATCAAAAGATTCAGATAGGTATTTATTTTATTAATTGACTACGCGTTGGCCTAGTTGGTAGTGACCCTGCCTACGAACCTAGCGGCCCTGGGTTCAAATCCCGGTAAGGGCAGATACTTGTGTGATGAGCGTGAATATTTGTTCCTCAGTCATGGATGTTTCCTAAGTATTTAAGTATATTATATTTATCTATATTAGTATTTATATCTTTGTCTAGTACCCATAGTACAAGCCTAGAGCTTAGTTTGGGACTGGGTCAATTGGTGTGACATCGCAATGTACACTGTTTTTTTTTTTTCAAAAACCAGAGTTGCGTACCATGATGATAAAATTGAAACTACACCACGACACGAGAAAAAAATGATCAATAGCTAACGATAAACATTTAGGTACTATTATTTCGATACGTAAACAATCATACCTAATATTAAACAAAACGCTACGAGTGTCATAGCGTTACTAAAACAGTCCCCTCCCAATAATTAAACCAAGTTATCGGCCTCGTCCTTCGCTCAGGTGCAAACTCAAACTCAAGTCGCGATTCACGCGGCATGCGCAGACGCAGTTATTGTCGTGACTCCACCACAGCACCACGCGTTGGCGCCAACCAACGATGGCCTGTGCCCAGAGGAAACTAACCACAACGTGGTTCCAAGCTAAACTGGTCTTGTTCCTGATACAATTAACCACAGGGACTCCTCAGTTGGATTTACCACCGCTACCTCAAGGTGCAAATCAACGGAATTTTGGCTACGGGTTCTCAAGTACTCCAGCTAACTTTCAATTCAGTTCAGCTAGACCGGTATCTAGCACAGGAGTATATCCAGTATCTTCTACTCCTTATGATAATCCAAGAATAAGCCCAGATATTAATAACAACGGTTATCCAAATTTAGATTATGCGAATGGAAGGAATCCCAGTTCTACTGCGCGTCCATACGATAATGACGATAGGATTGATGTCAACAATGATCCTAATTTTAGGAGGAATGATCCAAATTTTGTGAGAAATGATCCTAATTACGTAGGAGCTAATCCTTATGATTTTAATAGAAACAATGCTTTAGATGAGAGGGTGGAACGTGTGAATTTGCAGAAAGTGAGAGAGTTTTTAGCGCAAGCTGATGATCAGGCGTCGAAGGAGTGTACCAACAATGTTGCTGCTCAGTGGAACTTTGAGACTGAAGTCAGTGATGCAACGCAACATGCTGCCGTGAGTACACTTTTTGTTGTTTTGTTCTTGTTAGAGTTAGAGTTAATGATCACTGTGATGAGAACTATAGGTTACCAATAGAAGTCAAATCAACTCGATTCTGAGATATAGGTAAAAAATGATATCCGATAGTAACCTGAGAGGGGGTAGCCCGAATTGTGACTTTGAACCCGTGTGAATTTGAATGTAAAAGGGGTTTATTTATAATGTCAAACCGTGTGAATTTGAATGTAAAATGTGTTTACAATTTTAAAAGCACGTAATTATTTAATTTCACTTCTGCTATTCTATAAACCATGATTGTCTTAGGTGCGTTATTCGATAGGGAATCTCACACTAATTGACCTAGTCTCAAACTAATTAACACATACTCGCCTTCATCAATCTTTGTTTTTTCTTTTTTGGAATCGAACCCGAGACCGGTAGCTTTGGGCGTAGGGTCATTATCAAGAATTTATTTAAGTATCAACAAGATTTCTAAAAATATAACGAATTTAGAAGCCATGTTCATAGGGTTACCGTCATTAACACTAACGACTTTTTGTTTAGAGATTATCATCGAATAAACAATGCGGCGGTGCCTGAATGACTTGTCATTTAAATGTGGGCCTGAGAAAATGCTAACTTGCATTGTCGGAACGTTTTATAAAATTGCTTAGATATTTTATTAAGATTTTGTTTCCATTTAGAAAAATCCTATTTACCTGTAGAGTAAACGTATGCATAATATAGTTAATAATCTTCAGAAATCCCCAATTTTGAAACAAAATTGAAACCAACAAACAATCTCATTGAAATGATTGCACTGAAAAAAATAATTGGTCGCTTCTAACAAGATTGTGATTGTTGTGCATAGGCGTCTTGAATCCATACGAGCCTAACAGGCGTCTAACGCATCAACTAAGATGTTAGTTGAATCGCTAAAGAACTTGCTGTTTTTACTATAAGTTTTTTTGATATAACTAATATCATGAATAGTGTATTCATTTTATGTCCACTAAGAGAAAACCTCTCTTGGTTAGCTCACATTTTTTTGAGTGTGTGTAGAGGTGAAGCTGAGACCTCTTGATTGGCCTAATTCATAAAACTGAACATGAACAGGATCTTAATAGGTTTTACCTGCTTTCAAAAACGGAGGGTAATTATAAGACATAGGAAAAACTGCGATGATCTCGTTCAGACTTTAAGAGATGATGATGATACACAAGCAGACGTAGTATCCCGCCCAGGGCGCCCAGTTTTATAAAAAGTACTTAAATATTGTTAAACAGTTCCGAAAACAATGGAAAACATGCAAAATTATTATATTATAATATCAACATGTAATATTTACACATGAAGAATAGATTAACAATGGATTGTACGCGGCGCACTGCTTGTGAGATAATAACGGCGGTCTGCTGTGTCATTTTATTACTTACTTCTACATTTCTTCTTTTTCTACTACTACTACTAGGTACTACTACTTACTACTACTTAATTGCTTTGTAGGGTAACTTCTCAGTAAAAAACAAAGGAAGTGAAAGAGAAATCTACATTTTTTGAAATCTTTTTTCTGAGTATTTACTTAGCAGTGGATACTCGTAATTAGATCTTAAGATAATTTTGCCTTTTATTAGAATGCTCGGTAAAGCCTCGCATTCTAACATCGCCATTTAAACTTTCATTATGTGACAGTTGCATAAAACTTTTCGTATTAAGCTATGACGTATCGTTCGTCGATAAATCAAAACAAAATTGTTTGTTTTATCGAATAAATAGGAATCGCCTACAAAATTCTAGGTACAAAACGTTGACATAATCAACAATGATTGTTATGATTGTGTTGTTATATCACAATTTCAAACAATGTCTTGACAATTTACATATTTTAGGTGGTTGGTCTATTTGAAATGTAATGGTCACGCCATTCTTCTTCCTCAATGAAGATTCATTAATCAGTAGTAATGATTATAAATGCTAAAGAAAGTGCTACTTCTGATGGTTTTCGAATACTGGCTTTTAACAATCAATCTAAATTACACCCGTTCCAAGCCGGAACGGGTCGCCAGTTATTTATAAATCAACGAATAATTTCAAACGTTTTGAGTATGTATACACTGTTTTTTACTTTCGGGAATGTTATACAACACTAGGAGCCATCCGACGAAGCATTTGGTCGCCGGCTGAAAAACCTTTTATTGGAAAATCCATTATACTCAGTTAAAGAGTTTATGGAACTTAATTTATAATTAGGTATATAAATTATTTAAAGTGTTTTGATTTAATATGTGTTGTTGTATTATTTCTGATGTTTTGACTTATTATGTTATTTATTTTAAAAAACTTGCTAATTTGGTTGCATGCTATATTTTTAAGACGATCCTTGACGGTAATAACTCCTTAGTTTTGTATTGTTATTGTTATCCTGACTTCTTATATATTTGATTTTATTATAATTCGTGTATATTTTTGACGATTCCAATGTAATTTCTTGTACTTTTGACATAACATGCAATGTATACTGTGACTTACTTTGGAAAATAAATATAATTCATTCATTCATTCATTCTAGGAGACGCCCGCGACTTCGTACGCGTAGAATTACTTTTTCCCGCTACTCCCCACATTTCTTCCCGTTGGGGGTCGATTTTCGGAAAATCCTTTCTTAGGTGCTGACTTACATCACGAAAGGAAACCCTGTACCAAATTTCAAGTTTCTAGGTACAGTAGTTTCGACTGCGCGTTGACATGCACATTGCTACCTTGAGCTTAACTTATAGCTTATACTTTGTTTGACTAATTTATTCGTCATAACATTAAATAATAAAAAGCAGGCTTCCAAAATCCGACTTTTTTGATACTTCCTATCGTTGTTTTTTTTATAATTTTCAATCATCAATCATTTTCATAATGTGATAAGCCTAGTCACTCCCACACCTAAAACAAATCTACCGATACCACATTTATATTATGTTAAAATCCATAAAGCCATTCAGGCTGCAGAGCTTGCCAAACAAATAGACATACGTACATACTTACTTACATACACTCGAAAAAAAAAACACTATCCTCCTTCTAACGAGGTGGGGTAAAAACTGAAGAAGTCAACCAATTAAATACCATACAAAGTACAAACCAAACACTAAGTGGAAAGTTTCCGGGTCCCATTGCATTTCCCACACCACAATGCTCGCGATATCTCCATCGGTTGGGTTTCCTCACTTTGTTTTATCTTCACCCGTTTTTCTGATAAGAGAGTGCTTTATTGTCTACTATAATTGCGTACGCGCATACGCGATCGATTGAACTAATTGCAACTTTATCAAAGCAGTTATTAAGTTGGTTTTTGAAATTGTTATTTTGTAGGTTAGTTGGTGAAAAAAGGTGTCGAGCTTATTAATTATTACATTCTTAAGAGTTTTCTGCAGGCTCATGTTTTCATAGTCAGTTTAAATATTTTGCATGTATGTGTATCTTACTAAATATTGTAATTGCGAAAGTTTGAATGTTTGTTACTCAATCACGCCAAAACGGCAGAACGGATTTGAAAGAAAATTGGCCCAGAGATAGATTATAATCTCACTTTTTTATAGTCGCACTTAAGCTAATTTTTATACCGGAAAAATAAACAGTTCCCGTAGGATGACAATAATTACGAATTCTAGGCAGAATCTAGTACTTATATTATAATCGCGAATGTTTCTGTGTGAGTTAATATTGAGTTTGTTCACGCTAAAACTCCTTTACAGATTTGAATAAAATTTGGAATAAAAATTGCTTTTACCCTGAATCAGCACATAAAGAGTACCTTTAATCCCGAAAAAAACACCATTCCCGTGGTATGGTCAACGAAACGCGAGGTGTAGCGAAATACTAATTCTACGCGGACAAAGTCCCTTTAAATCTTTAAATTATTATGAAACCATCTCAGAAGTGTGAGTACCGTAATTATAAAAATATGATTCACATACTGACATCATGAAAATATGCTTAAGCTAGCGTGCTTCTAGTATTCCGCAAGCACGACGCGTGAAAGTCATTAAGTATTTAGTGTTTACAATTAACTTTATCTCGTAAAACAAGCTTGAATCGTACTAATAATACCATTTTTGTTTGTAATATTTGTCACATTAAGGGCCTGTTTCACAATCGTCAAGTAAAGCATATTTGAGACATAAATTTAGCCCTTTCCTTTTCTTACACATGAACAAAGACAAGGAGAGAGCTAACTTTAACTGGCACATAAATTTACTTGTCGATTGTGAAACAGGCCCTAAAGACAATGATATGAAATACATAACTATTGGCTGCCATTACTGTTAAGTAAATAAGAGCTATCCAAATACTGAACAAATCGGGATGAAATCCTGCACACATATACCTACATAGGGTAGGTCCTGGAATAGAACTTAGGATAGTTTTTATCCCGGAATATTTAAAAGTTCCCGAGGGAATAACGATGATCGAAATCAACGCGGACGAAATCGCGGGCAGAAGCTAGTTTCAAGATAATTATTTATAATTTTACAAAAAAATAAAAAGAAGTTGTTTTCACTTTTGAAAAAAATATCATAAAACTTAAATATCTGCATTTTCAGGCTAGTTAAAATGGACCTTATTGAACTGCGCAAATAAAGTTCTTAGCAAAATAAGTATTTTCTGTTGCGTTTTCCAACCATATTATCTTAAATACGGAACCTCGGTGCGCGAGTCCGACTCGCACTTGACCGGATTTTTTTGAGGTCACTGGGGTTGCGGCTGTTCGGAGTTATCCCAAAACCATCATAATTAACGATGACAACCAGTTTACACACAATGATGATATTAATCACGTCTAATTAGTTCACACAAACAAACTGACAATAACTAAATGCAAAACAAGCTTTATAAACTCGACTGCATTTTTTGATATTGTTATTAAACCCGTTTATTAATGCTACTATATTTGTATATGTATAGGTATGTGAGATGGTCACATTAACCCCTTTCAAATGATACCTATATTGTAATAATTAGAAGACTTTTTTTGTTGACATAAATAATTGTCATTTCGCCATTCTTGTTATTTCATTTTATGTCATGGATGATGGGATGGTGCCAGGATTCTAACGATACCAAACACATTTAAATCGGCTCAAGCTCTTAGAAGTTATTGAAGAATCGTAGATACATCTATATATATAAAAGGCTAAACTGACTGACTGATGTATCAACGCACAGCCGAAACTACTGTACCTAAAAACTTGAAATTTGGTACAGGGGTTCCTTTCATGATGTAAGTGAGCACTAAGAAAGGATTTTCCGAAAATCGACCCCCAACGGGAAAAAATGGGGGGAGTAGCGGGAAACTAATTCTACGCGTGCGACGTCGCGGGCGTCCTCTAGTACATACATAAACCCTGAAAATATTACACTCCTTTTTTTGGGCAGTCGTGTAAAAACTAAAGGTCATTTTGACAAAAAACCTACGGACATATAATATTCACGACCCATAACCTATACTCGCCTTAGTTCTCACGCTAAGTCGCTCATAAGAAACCAATTAATTCTGATAATAATCTTGCGGACTCATGACGTAGGTATACCTAGTTACGTATTGTAGGTATTTGTGTACTGTGAGATGCAGTTAGGTAGTAGTTAGACAGATTACTGGGTTTATGTTATGGAAAACGTAATTGCCAGGTAAATTGTAACATTAAAATAAAGGATCGATATCTATACCATCTAATGATACCTATACGATCTGTCACATGTCACATCCAACGGAAACCACAACCCAGCAACAGACCAGTGCTGGCTTTATGGCTAGCGGCTAGCGAATGCTGAGTTGGGACCGTTTCGCAACAATTTCTCTGTCTTGTTCTTTTTGTATCTATGTAATGTAATTTTGTATTGTTGTGAATAAATGTATCTTTATCTTTATCTTTACATGTATAGGTTGCCGCTTTTATCCGCGTAGAACTCGATTATCGCTTTTCTGTTGAGAAATAAAAACAATTCTGTGACAAAAATTGTCAATGTGTTAATCATAAGACGTGTCGGATACCCAAAATATGCCAAACTTCATAATAAATCCGTTCAGCTATTGTGATTGAGGGTAAACATCTTAACATCCTTACCAATATCTCCATTAGTAATATTAATAATAGTAGAGATCGTTTAATTTAAAACTGAACGCAAGTCCCCTCCATTATTCGACCTATGAAAAATGCATCCGCATGTGAGCGTGAACATATTGGAAGTTCAGTTAAAGATTAGACGATCTCTAGCAATAATTCAAAAACTATTATGACCGTTGAGACTTAAAAATAAAACATATACAAAATAGATACTCAACATTTAAATCGTTCTTTTTTCAATCTTGAATACGAAAAATCGTTACATGCGGCTTAATCATCATTAACTAACTCTGAATGCGGCCGATAGTGCAACTTCTTTGCCAACACGTGTTGCCTCAAAACTTAAAAAATGCCATTTAAAAATGATTCTTTCTGGCAGCAAAATGTTGCCATGATATGTTTTTATTTACTCTTTCTTTCTTCATTTTATTAGTCAATTGATGCCTTAACCTTGTAACTTCGAAATCAATACGAAACAATTAGTTTTGTAGGCTTACCGAATATCCGTGGTTTTGTTTGTATCCATTGTTGCTACTGCGGACATACGCTCGTTAGTAGCGATCAATGGCTGTCGTTCGAATCAGGCTTTTGTATCAAACAATAGGTATGAACCTTATTTGTCACGTTATTGGCTAAAACGTGCGATGTTGACATGATGGGGTTTGATAACAGGAAGTTAAATTTATTAACATTGCTAGACTTTAGCAATGCGTTTAATACTGTTGATTTTGATATAATGCATATAATTTGGCACTCTCTTATCATATTATCTACTGTGGTAATTGAGTGGTTTATCTACTAGTTCGCTGGCAGCGCATAAAGGTGGAAGTTTCTCGATTTTAGTGTTGCAGTAAGCGCTGGTCGGTGTTCCGCAGGGTGATGTATTGTGTCCGCTTCTTTTTTCAGTCTTTATTTATTATTTTACTCATAGCCTTCTCTCTTCGTATCACCTTTATGCCGATTATCTACAAATATATCCTCAGCGCGGCTAACACAAGCGTTGTATCGATAGAGACGCACTGAGCGACAAGCGAGAAAATATAACTTGTGCAACCCGTGCAGGGTGCGCTCAGTGGTTTTGATTCTGTAGTCAACATATTTTTTTTAATTTAACTCTTAAACTGAATTTCGATTTCGTAGAACTTGGAAATCGTCATGAACCGTACTAAGTACTAACAATTATCCCACAAATTATTGTTACTCAAACATTCATAATACGATCCACTAAACCGCATCATCCCACTGTTCATCCCACTGTCTATCTAAAATGACAGCCCGTCAATCAATTGACAAAACAAAATGGAAGTTTATTCAAAATGATGGACCATTCAAGATGGCGGAACTGCCCTCGGCCATGTTGTCGCATAGGGTTCTCGGCTTCTAAAGAACAATGAGATATTTCATTAACCAAGGCTGAGTATTGTGGTTATTGTATGGGCCATTAAGGTGAGGATAAACACGCATTTTAATTGGGTAGTGACCATAATGATTTTAATGGTTACTTTGCTCTTGGTGGTCCTATTAATTTTGGGATGCCGTCAAAGTACTACGATGAATGTCGATAAATTTCCTGCTTCCCATATTAAAAGTACAAAGTTCAAACTGAAATAAATGGTATATTATTGCATTAGTAATATGGAAGATTATCACTACTTAGTCCAAATTTGTGTGAGGTTGGGTTTATACGTACATTTTGCCTAACATTAAAAATAATTTAGGCAGAAATTGATTAAAAAAAACGACGATTCGGATTCACTATGAAATATGTTTAAAAAATGACTGACTGTTTAGTTTCTTGCGGCGTTTCTTCTCAGCAGTGGTCTCCTCTTGGGAAGCGCAGGTAGATTCATGACGTAAAGAAGTACCCGTGCGGCCTACTTACTGAATAAATGTCTTTTATGTTTTATCTTTATCTATAACTACATTAGGGTTCTTAAAGAGATGGATTTTTAATAAATAACCGAAACTAAAACTTTTCAAAATGACCGAACAAAATACTTTATTACACATCTTCTTTTTATTTTTGTTGACAAAATTTTAAAAAAACACCACGTAACGCCCCATGCCCACAAACGTAATCCATTGCAAGAACAACGTTATCGCTATCAAAAATGTACAGGATTGATATGGAATTCACGTAAACCACCGGACGATCGCGTCGAGCGAAATCAATTCCACATATTTTGACAGTTTTCGACAGTCGCTTTCGTCAGCATTAAGCGTCTTATCAAAAAAACCGTCAAACTATTTGACTATCAATGAACAAAACTTAGCTTTGCTTAGGTGACCTTTGACATAAAGACTATAATGGATACTTAAGAAATATGCATTCATTTAAATATATTCAATTAGTATTTAAAATTCATTTCGGGCGTGACTTCTATTCAATGGCGGATGAGGAAACTGTAATATGGTATTTTAAAATCTTGCTGTCCAAAAAACACGGGCAAGAGATTCAATAAAAAAAATTGATAAGTTACTACGAAGTTCGCTTATTACGCGATGACAATACGTTAGTTTTTATCACGTATTTATCGTGTTTTGTATTGTAAATAGCTTGGAAGTTTTTCGGGTCTTTTTTTGGCTTGGTAGCTAATTAGATCTTTCGTTGAACTAGTAATTAAATATTGTATAAAAAGGCGGACCTGGTTCGATCTGTAACTTTAATTGAGTATTTGTGTGATGAGTAAGAATAGAATTTGTTTTAAGGAGCGTTCCCATTGCGAGCATTTACGTGAATATTCGAGTGGTGCGAACGTTGAGCCGAGCGTTACAAAGCTTACACACCACTCGATGTTCGCGCCGAATGCTCTCAGTGGGGATACTCCTTTAGAGTTTGATATTTTCTACGCATTTAAGTATCATACCATCGTCTAGAACCCGTACTTTAAGGTTAGAACTTGATGTTAGAACTCAGTTTGAGACCAAGTCAATTTGTGTTTTTTTTAATAGTGTCTGCTTTCTGTATCAGTATGTCCTGTTATAGGTAAAGTCACCAGTGGTCAGCCAGAGTCCTGTAGTCGGCCTCAGTCTATACTTTGTATGAGTGGGAAGAGTACGAAATAAATATTTCCCACTCTTCGCACTCATAATAAGGTCGATTACTGGTCTCAGGCTGACCACTGGTGACTTTACCTATTCTTGCTAAGTCGAGAGAGAAAAAGACAGTATAATTATCTAATACATATAATAACTGACTGGTAGTTTACGCATAGCATAAACCACCAGACCTAGGGGGCTTGAAATTAAGGAGAAATATTTCTAGGGTATCCTAGGGATATAAACGTTCTACAGTTATTATAAAGTATAAATATTACTTATTATAGTAGATAAGGTACTAGTTACAAGTCACCAGGGTTCACTTCTAGTCTTTATGTACAATACTAAGAATAATAGACCTATTGTCTATGACATAATGTGATCCATTACGTGATTCATGTGTAGTCAAGTTGACACGCAATTTTTCTTGTTCTATACTTTATTAGTCATCTTGCTGACGCCATTTTGTAAATAATAGGTTTGAGATAGATATTTTGCTAAAAATATAGTCATCATTATAAACACCGACAAAGTTTTAGTATCTTGTCGCTTTAAGAGTTTTGTGTGACTTTTCGAACATGGTTTTAAAGCGACATGGAACTAAGGTGTGTGTAGTTACTAACAATTAGGATTATAGAACTACTAACAATATAATGAGTGTAAATTTACTCGAAATAAATGATTTTATTCTATTCTATTCTATTCTACTCGTATTGCAATTGAATCGAGTATAGACAGACAAGTACACGCGAAAATAAATCCTATGCCTACTGTTTTAAAGATAATGAAAGAACAAAGAACACACTATTGCATAAAAAAAATTTAAATTTGAAAGTCGATTTCGTCACATTTTTTTTTTGGTATTTTAATTAACGTTTAAGATATCCCGAAAACATCATGGTTTCAGCAGAAAATAGCGTTCGATGAAATGAAATTCGACGAAATGATACAATCGATGAAGTGAAATTCGATTAAGTGATGGTTACCGTTTAAAAAAGTTTTTAATCATGTTTAACAATTATTTATAACTATGACTATAGTCCGTTAACTACGGATTATAAAACTTGCTTTTAACTACCTATAGTAAAACGGAGTAAATAGGGATACAACCTAAAATGAAGTATATGTAAATAGAACGTAACGTTATTTTCATTTATACTTGATCTTATTTGTAACAAGTTATGCTTCATTTTCGGTTGTGTTCCTATTTTCCCCTTAGTTCCTATTTATACCGTTTTACGGTATTGGTAAAAATTGGTGTAACTTATCAGATTTTGTCTTTTTATGCCATTTATTTCCGAATTACGAGTAGTAAGAAACGTATTTTTTTGTCTATTTAACTCATACGTAAGTACTTACTCATAAACTTGATGTAGCTACTTTACATATCAGGGTCAAGATGGCGTGGTTGTCAAAATTCACTTTTTGCTCATATCTCGACCTGCTTTACTCTGATTCAATGATAGTAAACGTAGTAGCGTCGGGCATAAAAGTCTTAGATTTGTTAAAACAATGGTGATGAATGATCGGCAAGGATATTGTTTACGAATATCAGTTACCTGAAATTTTCATTTATTTACTTTTCTTTGCTTAAAATATTTATTTGTGAGCAAACATTTTTGATTTTCTATTTCTATCTGATATCGAGTTCCAATAACGTTTTTACTTCCTTGAAATAAAAAGTATGTATTTTTGAATAAATATAATAAAAATTATTATAAGCATCATTAATCAGTCCAGAGATAGGTAGAGCTAATTTGCCTAAACTTTATGCATGTTCATTCAATGATGTATTCCCATCTCACTCACGCATGAATGAATATGCGTCAAGTTTAGGCAAATTAGCTCTGCCTATTCCGATCTCTGTTAATCACCAAACAAATTTAAGAATCGCTTCTAAAACATTCCGAATTATCTAACACTTAGTCAATTACACTTAAACCCCTCACGGCCTCACAGTAAATAAATATCATTGCAAAACAATACCCTTCTATTTACGACTGTCGAGTCTATGCATTTAGCCCACACACTGTTCCTACTAATTGATAGTCATTACAAAAGCCGCTCCTGACCTTTACCTGTCCATCACGCCAATTTATAACACACAAACACCCATCTTTATTTAAGTAAATTTAAGGTTTAAAATGGATTGCACGGACTGTAGAATAAATTGGTAAATTTTTCACGCTTACCAACTTTACAATGCGTTCAATAGCATCTTTATTTCAATCGCCTAGAATACAAAATTTGATGATAAATTGTGCGATTTCATTTGTAAAGTTGTGTTGAACTGCAAATGAGATGTGTACTGTAACAATTGTGCCATTCATTGACAGGTTTCGGATGAATGGCGCTGTGCGCGACTGTACCTTTGTTCGTAAACTTGAACTCTTTACGTGCTATGAATTGGTTAGCACTTTTGTGCACGATATTGTTTGTTTTTTTGTTAGTTATTGACCATTGTAGTTTATTGCAGTTGTTCGTGTTTTTTATCTTTGTTTTTATGGTGAATATCAATCACGATCTTTTGTACGCCGAGTTACTATATTTTTTATGCAAAATGATTAGAAATAAATAAAAAACGTTAAAGAATATTTAAATAGGGTTCACAAGCGTTTCACCAAATCGTCACTTTGAAAAATCTACATTTTTATTTTTTTTTATTTTTTATTAGGGAACTTTCCATTCCATTGCAGTGCTTATTTACTTGACAGTAATGGAGGCCGAGTTAGGAACAAAACTATAACACCCCAAAAGCAATATGGCTTTACACAGTAGAATAGAGGCGCAGGATTGACGTTAGCTGGCAGTCGCATCGAATTTTTATGTCAATTACATATAAGTAATTTGACAGTTTTCGAAAATCGTTTACGATATCGTTATCTTATGTAGGGACACTGGCTGGTATTCTAGGCTGTAAAAACCGTATCGTCTATGATCTGTTATCGTATTGTCAACGTTTTGATAGGTCTTATTTACTTGACAGTAATGGCGGCTGACGTCAAAGCAATACCATAACAGGTCAAAGACGTTATCGTTATCGTCGGGAATAGAAGCCCTGGGGCTCTACTTTGAAATCAGTAATTCGAACTTCGGATCGCCCCGTCACTTTCTTGCGAATTAGTGACGCGTCGAGAGCAAAAGGGATAGCAATAGACGAAGTTCGAATTACGGATTTCAAAGTAGAGCCTCTGAACATTTACTAGCCATTCCATAACTCACCTCTTCACCAATATTTCGTCACCCCTACCAAAACTATCGCTGACATAACGTGCTCAAGTCGCATACACACATCCCGCGTCGTCGGTTGCGCCACGTCGTGGGAACGTCCTTACAGCGACAATGGCGACTTATGAGAATTAATAGCAACTTCGTTATGCGGCATTGAAGGATGGATTTTTCCCTGTTTGTGTGGTTTTAGAGAATTTGACCCTGCGCTTATAGTGGGGTGCGCTTCAATCAGTATAAAAACATTTTGCATAATTTCATTTAACTAACCACGAAAAGCATAATGAACGTTTAGCAGAAAAACCAATTGTATAATTTTAACTGGCATACGATCGAATAACATAACACTCATTTAGCATAACTGTTATATTCTTGTTATTATGCATTTTAAGTCAATTTCTTCTAACTAGGTTAGGTTAGGTAAGAACTGTGACCACATTAATAGTAATGAAAGCAGTTAGAAATATTTATTTTTCAATTTATTAACAATATAGTTTTTGAAATTATGCATTTCGTTTTATGCATCATGACTATTATATCGATGGTTTATTATGCAGATTGAAATTATGCAATTAGTGTTATGCAAAATGATCATTAGACCATTTGTTTTTATGCTAAATATTACACTACCCTTATAGTGTTAGTTGCAAGGCATGCAACCCTGGTAGACTCTCTTAAGAACGCGTTTCGCGTGTTCTCGTTTAAACGTGGTCGACGGACCAATTGTAAACCGACGAGATGAAGTTGTCCAAAGCAAACCACAGCGTGCCTTCTCAAATTGCCCGCTTTGCCCCTCCGTTTGACAGAAAGTTTTAATGAGAATAACAGTATGCAATACCGGAATTAATTCCAATGCTCCAGATAAACTAATACCAGGATTGCATAGCTATTCAGTTGGTTGCTTTGTAATCGGTGGTGCGCAGAGCTGTCTATAACCAACCCACCAATCGGACATTTTACATGAATTTGACATAATATAGGAGAACGCAACATATCGAAAATGTGTCCGAAATGTCCCAATGCACCTTATTACCTGAAGCCTTACCTGAAGATTACCTAAGAAATTTCATCTAAATCGGTCCAGCCGTTTAGGTGGCTGTAGGGTACATACACACATACACACATCGATTTTTATATAAATAGAAAACAAAACTGTCTTGTAGAGTAGCCTATTAGCTACAATAGAACCCCAACCCATCATAGAACTTTGTCACATTGACATTTTGTTTGACAAATCTTGCGATTAGATTCACAACGTTACTGTGACACAGTTCTATGATGGGTTGGATTTCCATTTTGTCGATTGTACATATATCTCAAAACACACACGCTGTATATTCCCGAGACTTATACTGCCCTTCTAAGCCAATAAATACAACAGTATCTCAGATTCAATTGCCAAGGTAGATTCAATCTTCTCCTATCAGTAATGGGGTTGTGATTGCCACAGAAGTTTAAATGTGGAATATTCATGTTTTTGAATAGTTATTAAAATAACCAAGATATAAACGAACAAAGATTGGGTCCTATCTTTCTTGCAAGACAGAATTTAACATGGAGTTTATATGGCCGACGTGTTACGTGACATTCACACGTCACGTCACACGGCGTATCGGATCTCTGTGTCTAATCGCTGTCTAAGGGCCTGTTGTTTGTTCAGTAGTTAACTCAACTAATTGTTAGAATTCGAAATTAACTGCCGCACTCAGAGACGTCAATTAAATTTAATGCTTGTTTAGTGACGTGTTCTCTTATTCTATTGCTGTAGCAAAGAAAATGACAGCAGCAGTTTCAATCAAGCATTAATTAAATTGAATTGAATTGACGTCGCTGAGTGAGGCAGTAAGGGCTGATTTTTCAATCCCCAGATAAAACTATCTGTCAGTTAAATGTATTACTATCCTTTTCTGAAGTCATATGAAAGAAAATAACAGAGCTAAAATTTACCTTCCGGATAGCTTTATCTGGGGATTGAAAAATCAGCCCTAAAAGGAATAATAGTATATTACTTAACAAGGGCTGTAAAAGAAAGAAAGCCCGAAATCGCAGGTATTTGAGACCCGAGCCGTAGGCGAGGGTTGTAAATATGCGATAGAGGGCTTTCTTTTTTACTGCCCGTGATGAGTACACAATTTTACGTCTTCACCTGGCCACAATGCGAGTTTTACCGTGCGCGCAGCGTGCGATAAAACTTACATTACGGCCAGGTGTTACGTAAAATATTTTACACATTTCCTTGAGATTTAACCATGAGTTACGATTTTAGCGATTAGTTAGTTTAACTACTGATCCAACAACAGGACCTAAGTAACAGTTTAAAATGCTCGTATCATCCGTATTTCTTGGCTGATTTTGATTTTAATGTCACTTTTGATGATCTCTTTTACGGTACTTTTATTATTTGTTAAGATATGCGATTAAAAAAATCAATAGCGGCCTGCTCACGTAAAGTTCGGACCGCGGGAAACGCCACGCGCCGTTCCAATCTTCGTTCCGAACCGTCGTGTAAATGCAACTGTAATAGTAAAATAGTAAAAAATGTACGGTTCAGAACGAAGATTGGAACGGTACGTGGCGTTTCCAGCGGTCCGAACTTTACGTGTAAACCCCGCTAATGCATTATTCCCTATTTAGATGGTGCTATGTGGCTTCGCAGTGCCATGATAAATAATGATAGGAAACTTATTACAATACTCGATGCGATCCATATTTAAATGCATCACAAACAAAACAGCATCAACTTTATCAATTATCTCGTTAAAGACTAACCTTCAGTAAGTCCAGTAGTTCACACAAATTATATAACGCATTCCCACGCCTCGGACGCTGTTTATATCATTAATATTATTAAACTGCGTAATGTTTTCTTGTCACGACGCAAGGTAATGTGTCACAATGGTAACACTTTTTGTGTCAATAGGATAATTTTTCTGTATTGTGTGGAATTGGCTTCCGTACTTTTGGAAAAGGTCGCTCTATTTTGCAAGTGAATTGATAGGAGAGCCTTGGTTTCTTACGTCTTGTGGTGATTTAATGATGATAATTACGAAATTAATGTTTGTTGTTTGCTCGTTACATGAGTATTTTACGAGCTTTTATTTAGCTTGCAATGTATGTATTTATGTTTGACGACGCGCTGGCATAGTTGGTTAGTGACTCTGCCTACGAAACTAGCGGTCCTGGGTTCAAATTCCCGTAAGGGCAGATATTTGTGTGATGAGCGCGAATATTTGTTCCTTAGTCATGGATGTTTTCCATGTATTTAAGTATTATATTTCTCTATGATGTAAGTATTTGTATCGTTGTCTAGTACCCATAGTACAAGCCTAGTGCTTTTTTTTATTTATTTATTTATTTATTTATTAATCACCACTCACGCTTAGTTTGGGACTAGGTCAATTTGTGTGACATAGTCCCCTGATATTTATTTATTTAATATTTAATGTATGCCGAGAGGAGGGTGAATGCGGGAAATCGAATAAATGGGGCCCTGTACTCATTTGTGAGCAGAAGGGGCGTGTTACAAAAAGCCAGACTGGCTGTTCACAATGGAGTGCTGGCCCCTACACTGATGTATGGTAGTGAATGTTGGGTGTGGCAGGACAAGCATGAAAGTCGTATAAATGCAGTTGAAATGCGCTCTTTGCGTAGTATGTGTGGTGTGAAACTGACTGATAGAGTAAGGAATGAAGAAGTCAGAGAGAAATGTGGACTAAAAGAAGATGTAGTGATTAAGATTGAAAAATGGTATGCTTCGATGGTTCGGTCATTTGGAAAGGATGGATGAAGGAAGATTGGCAAAAGAGATATAAGTACAGAGCGAAAGTGAGTGGAAGGGTCGGAAGTGGCCGCCCTAGGCGTACTTTTTCGAATCAAATCGAAGAAATACTGGATAAGGGCCGAATTTTAAGTACCCGAAACCGACGTGCGTGCATGACTCGATGTATGAATGTGGAAGAAGCGAAAGAGATTTGTCAAGATCGTAGCCGGTGGGAAGAAGTGGTCTCTGCCTACCCCTCTGGGAAACAGGCGTGATTTAATGTATGTATGTATGTAATATTTAATGTACGGGTCAAATCTTGCCAGTTGAATTTGACCCACTTCCCGGTTTTCGATGAAGCTGAAAATTTGCGTACAACTTCAGTTCTGATGATAATATATTAATATAAAATAGCACCATCGAGCTGGTCTGATGATGGAGATGTAGGGTGGCCGTAGGAACTCCTAAATTACACATGATAAACCCGTTGTGTTAGGTCTCGTTAGATTCGTCTTGTCAAGTAGATGACGACTGTGTAAAAAAAGTACAGTCGGCAACAAAAGCTAGTCCCAAAAATGATTTTTTTGACAGAAACTTTTAAGTACAACTTTGCTTCTTAATGTTATGTTCAGACCTCTCCAGCAAATCTTTTAATGCCAGTAGTAGTTACAGTTTTATATAGTTAGTAGGTTTGTTTGTAGGTCCGTACCAAAAGGGTAAAAACGGGACCTTATTACTAAGATTCTGCTGTCCATCTGTCTCTCCGTCTATCTGTCACCAGGCTGGATCTTATGAGCCGTGATAGTTAGACGGTTGGAATTTTCACAGATGTATTTTTGTTGTCGCTGTAACAACGAATAAGTACTAAAAATAAATTAAAAATAATATTTAATGGGGGCTCCCATACAACAAACATGTTTTTTTTTGCCGTTTTTTGATCGATATTAATAACGGCAACAGGGTAGACGCTTGAAATATTCACAGAATATTTAGTTGTATGTTCACTTTAAAAATAAATAATCAAATTAAAATAAAATAGATATTTCAGGGGGCTCCCATACAACAAACGTGATTTTTTAAAGATAAATGGTACGGAACCCTTCTTGCGCGTGCGCACTTGGCCGGTTTTTTTTTTCATTATGGAGAAGGCAAACTAGCGCACAGGCCTGCCTGATGATAAGTGCAATCTAATACCCATAGAAATTTGCAATCTCAAAACCACAATCTTAAGACCGCAAATGCATTGACAACCTTAAGGACTAAGATGGAATGCCTCTATGCAAGAAATTTCACCGATTGTCATATCTCCACACAAGAAGACAACAAAGCGAAACATTGCTGAAGACATTTTTAGTATAAAACGGTGTTTTTATAGTTTATACTGTTCAATGAAATCACTGTTCAAGTACTTAACGCCTTTCTTTAAGTGCCATTTTCATTAAAGATTCCCACATACCATCCTCATTCATAAACGCACAATAGCTTAAAATATGCATTGTCTTTATCTGTCATTGCGAAAGCATGTGCCAGAAAGTGACAAAGTATATTTTTAACTATTATTTGTTTATGGTGCGTTTATGAATGTAACGGGCTTTTCTGATTAAGTACTAAACCCTTTCTATAAGTGCCTCTATCTTTAGAGATTTCCACAGCCCAGCGTTGATTTATTTATAGTCACTCCCATGGACTTATTAAATAAATAAAATTAAGTCCATGGATATCGCACGTGAAGACAACGCATGTTTGAAGCGAATTTTAGCTAATATGCGTTTATAAAGGAGAGGGAAGTCTATGGTACCCCTAAAGTTTGGCTCATTTTCATGACCTAGCGAAAAACTATCCCGGTTGAAATAGATTTCTTTAAAAAAAAGTATGTAAATCGGTACATCCGTTTGAAAATTACAATAGTTACCACTGACTTACAGATACGCAGATATACGGAAACACAGATATACAGTGCAACCATTTTCTTAATAACGATCGGCAATCCTCTTTTTACTATGACACACGAGTGACAAATATACTGTCAGTTGCGAGTGCAAGCGTGATATAGATAGCCAGTCGAAACCTATCAAGAAGCTCATACTGTACAGATACTTAGATAAATTGATATACACACGTGAAACTCCTGGGCCTCTATTCTAGGCAGTAAAAACCAAATCGTCTTTGACCTAGGTATTGTTTTTAACTCGGCCGCCATTACTGGCAAATAAACAAGAGCGAAAACGTTGGAAATACTATGACAGGTCAAAGACGATAATTATGGGACGCCTAGAATCTCGGACGGGATTAAAAACATACCATACATACTCTTTAAATTTAGCTTTGATATTAAATTCCTAATTAATCCGATAATTACAGTTTTTGTTCCCGTCACGCTTTAAGATAATCAACTTTACGGTTTTTACGAAGCATTAACTTATAATTGATAATTTAATGCTTTGGGAAGCTATTTGTATGGTTAATCCGGTATTTAAGTCACAATTAAAGTGTTAATCTTGGCTAATTTTAAGTTTAAGTTAGTATTAGCCGGATCTGTTAGTTTTTGTACCATAATTTATGTACTGAAAACAATGGAAAATTTATTACCTATTTATTAACTAACACAGTCTTACTGCCGCACCCAGAGACGTCAATTTAATTTAATGGTTGATTAAAGTTGCTGCTGTCACTTTCTTTGTTACAGCAATAGAATAAGACAACACGTCACTAAACAAGCATTGAATTTAATTCACGTCTCTGAGTGCGCCAGTTAAGCTAGATTATTATTTATTAATGTGTTAGTTAATAAATAATAACCGACTTACGTAGTCCTTTAATAATTTTCCACATCAGGACTGTCAAGTCTATCCGCAAATAATTTCAAGATACTGGCTACGTATGTGAAGAAGTCTCGATCATCAACTATTTAACAGAAAACACGAGTATTTTACGACATCTGTCAGTTTATTTGTTGTGCTATCTTCCTAAGGTTTTTATTTCTTTACTAACTCTTCTTTTCCACGGCTCTAATAGTAATTAAACTATACTGTAGTTACTAACGATGATTCACTGTAACCATGTAATACTTTGATTACTTCGAGTCCTGACTCACCAGCCAACAAGACAATTTAATCATTGAAAAACTTAATTGCATTGTTTGATGCAGTGCTATCCATCTCAGGTGACGTCATTTCATTAATCCGGCTTGAAATCATTCTGTCTTGTTTATGGTCTGACCATCATCATTAATCATCGGGGTTTACGTGGTTTCTTGTATCTCAAATGTTTTTTGTGGCAAAGAGGAGGAAAAAAGGAGCACACCTTATGGTAAGTAGGATCTGTGACCCATAGATAATTGCATTCTTAAGACTACGATCTTAAAACTGCAATCCTAAGACAAATGCATTGACAAGTTGACAACACTAAGGACTAAGATGGAATGCCTACATACATACATACATACATACATACATACATACATATATACATACATACATACATACATACATACATACATACATACATACATACATACATACATACCTACCTTCACGTCACGTCTTCGTTCCCAGAGTGGGGTAGGCAGAGCTATAGAATTATCACCAACTCTAAAAATATTGATAATTCTGTAACCACATGGAATGCCTTTATGCTAGTAATGTCACACTGCTGCTTGGTGGTAGGTTAAAGGATAAAAGATGGTGGTAGCCATTCTGACGGACCCTGAACAAAGTCTTACCACCACTCAGTTATCTTTCGATAAACGGAGAAAAGTCTTTCTTTAAACTATTATTATCATCGTCATTTCAGTTAGAATTCTTCTGCTGATCTGGTTGTTGGTCACACTTTTTGAAACTTTAAAGAACCTTCTTTTTTCCCGTGCGAAAATAGGCTTTGCACGGAACCGTTTGGGCATGGAACCCTTAAAATTATAACACCTCTTTGTTTGCGTGTAGGAGTGAAAAGGTATAGGGTGATCATTTGGAAGTTTCACATTACTTATAAGTACTTCATAATAGGTACCTAAGTTTTACTTACTATTCGCCGCCGTTCAAACCTAACAAAATCGTCTACACTTAACAGTGTCATGCAAATTTTCCTCGCACCATATTGAGATGTCATAAATGGCTGAACCATTTTCGGTAGAGTTTCATGTCATGGCGGCTTCTTACAATTTGGCACGTACGCTCACTGTCAACGGTCATTCGTCACGGTCAGACATTGTTAGGACGACCATGACATCGTAGTAGCCAGTATCTTTTTTTTTGTTTAAAAATTGTAATAGTGCAATGGTGCAAATAAAAACACGAACTACGGTTAATGGATAACAAAATATTTACTTACCTTTGTGAAAACAAGGGTTTTTTATTTGTTTAAGCTAATATTGCTTCTAACGAGTGTATCAAAATGTATATAATTCTTGTCCAGTAGATACGAGTAGGAGCGGACATAAATTCAATACTATAAAAGAGATGTAAAAGTAATATGGGATAAAACAAACTAGAATAGAGGCACTGGGGCTCTATTCTACTGGACAAAACCATATATCCTTTGACATGTTATCGTATTGTCAACGTCACGGTAGCTCTTATTTACTTGACAGTAATGGCGCTCCATCTCACTCTCTCAACCCAACGCGCTGGGTTGAGAAGGTGAGATGGTGCGTACCTATTTGACTTGTAACAAAGACTAAGTTCCACAGTGGAACTTCCACTAGAACTGATTGGCTTACAATTTACATCATGTAAAAAAATGTACTAGGGCAGCATATGTTTCAGATGGTTCTTAAAAGAGTTCATTTTTCTTTTTAGCTGGATGCCCAACAACGCTACACTCTATTCCAGCGACAGTTATGGGAGACAGCACAGCAAATACCACGCGGAGCTATCAGAGACTTCCCTTCGTACAGACAGTTGAGGCTGCTCTCCATCATCGGACCAGCGGCGTTGCCTCCTGACCAGCTTGACAGGGTAAGGAATAGATCTCATTACCTTCATTTTATAGGTAGGAAAAACACCACAAATTTCTTAAAAAAAACTTATAATAGTTTATGTACCTGAAATAGTATGCAGAGCGAGCATATGTTACAAATACTTTCCAAAAGTCGGACCCGACTATTGTACGCAAAAACTGACATGATTGCTGACCTATCATTAGTGCGTATGCCTTATTATTTTATTCTGTTCTTCAATTAGATCTATTTTGGAATCCCTAATCGTTTTTATGCATCTTTAACCCTGAAGCCATTTCCGCCTGAATTTTGAAACTTAGTGTTGTTAGAACACAACCCTGACCTAACATAACCACAGTTGTTTTTGGAAATGTTTAAAGGTGTTCTGACTCAGCTGAAAACCAGTTTATGATAAACAAGAATTCGGACTAATGATGCGTTAGGACAAACATTATTAAGAAATCCGAGGGACATCCTCTTAAATGATATAAAAGTTTACAACTTAGAGGTTAGAGGTAATTAAATTAGGACCCCGGAGCGGTTTTTACATAATACACATGGAGATATTCCATTGTATTAACCCTTTGTCGGCTTTGTCATGTTTGGTGTTTTCACAATTTACCGCTGTCTCTTTTATCAAAAAAAATACGTTTTTGATCGGTAATCGATCATTTCTCATTAAACACTTCAAAAAATTGCTAGACTAATACCAAAAACATTGTTAATTGCTTCCACTTCACTTTCCAGTACAACCGCCTCATCAACGACATGCTAGCAGTCTACAACAACGCCGAGATCTGCGCCTACAATGAGCCATTTAAGTGTGGTCTCCACCTGCAGCCTGAGCTCCAGCACATCATGTCCCACTCCAGGGACTGGGACGAGCTGCAGCACGTCTGGACGGAGTGGCGGAGGATCACGGGCAGGAGAATTCGGGACCTCTATGAGCAGCTGGTGGAGCTGACTAATCAGGCTGCGAGGCTTAACAGTAAGTGAAATCTTACTAATACAATATAATACTTGTGTGGTTGCCGCGTTAGAATAGTGCCACGCCTTGTCTTCCCGTGGAAGTCGTAAGAGGCGACTAAGGGAATAAATGCTTGTAGTGGAGTTAGGCAATGGGTTTGCAACCTGTCACTAATACGCTGGTAAACATCTTAGCCTATTTGTGCAAAATGTGGTTAGTGAATTATCAACAAGTTTTTAAAGTTGTAGGTAATTCTAAACCTTCTAAACCTGAGGAATAAGATGGGACGCGACTATACTAGTAATTTCATCGGTTGTCTTATTCTGACACTAGAAACTACTACTACTAAAAAAACATTACATCTAAAATTTCTTTGTCTTTGTGGACATAACTAATGCCTCCATAAATGTATTTTCATTCTTTTACCTAGTTTATTTACGGATCGCGTCGCGTGATCTCGCCTGCTATTGTATAAACCTTAAGAGGTTTCTAATAATGGCTTTCATTGTTATAAACTGTATTTTTTCACATAATTAAAAAAAACAGACACACTCAACAACAACACTGCTGGCAGTACATTAAAGGGTAAACTAAAAGGCATTTTAGAGACTAACAAGTTTAATGTGAGCATCTGTATATCTGTGTGTCTCTCTGTGGCGTTGTAGCTCCCAAGAAGAAAGTTAAAGTAATAAAAGGAGCGGCAGCAAAAGCCTTAAGATCATATTACTGAGGTCAAAGAAAACAGATTGTTAAAGCCTAAGTTATTCAATAAAATATGTGATTATTCTACGTTAATGCTATAAGCCTTTTTGTAGGCGTTTGTTTTCGCATTATTAACACACGTGAATCCACAGAACAGAAAAAACAGTAGAAGTGTCAAGTGGGCGTGTAACGTGTGGCATAGTTATGCGGAGTTCCGCATGACCTACCATACATTTGCCGCGATCACTTATTTCAATATTTCGATATTTAGATATTTCTAAAATATATAAAATGAATCCAGAAGCATGCCTTATTGTGCTATTTTGGAGTGTAAAAACGATAGCCGCACCAAAAACATTTTCCGTGGTGGCGTGTTGTTTTTATAATAGTTTGAGTATTGGCGACAACAGGTCTGATACCTACTAAGCGAAGCTCATGCCATTTCCACTGTTTTTTTCTATTCCGTGCGTGAATCTAATCTTATGACCATACAATGCAAGCCTAGCGGGTTCCTGCGGCAACGTATGTAGATGATTATATTATTTATTAGCCTATTACTTCATGGCTGGGAAAAGGTTTCCCGTTATTTCCACAACTCTCTAGTCTCTATCAATTTGCCACCTCCAGACAATATTTGAAAAGAGTATTTTTTTTTCAGATTTTACTGACGCTTCTGCATATTGGATGTTCCCGTACGAATCCCAGAATATGAGGCAGGAAGTCGATGAAGTTTGGGAACAGGTAAATGCCTACTTATTATATGCGAATGTGTGTTTGTTCGTTAGTTCCATCTTCACTGTGTAACACCTCAAACTATCGACGTGAAATTTAATACAGAGATAGTTTTAGCCCAGAAGGGACATAGGTTTTAAATAAAATTTAACACATGAAGAATTCTAAAATTAAAAAATTGATTAAGCAGCAAAACTGTTTTTGTAAGAAGCTTCATATACAACTGAGGACGTGAATGAAATCGTTAAAAATAATTTATATTAATGAGACAAAGGTTAAACTTAAGGTATTTGCACACAAGACGTTGGGTCTATGGAACCCACCACAATATTAACCAGTAAGAAAAAATACAAATCTGGCGACCTTTAGTTATTTCAATAAAGAACATGCTTTAAGCAAACCTCTTTTCCCCTTCTCATTCATTAAACGAGAACCTTCCATAATTCCAGATCAAACCCCTCTACGAAGTCCTCCACGCGTACGTCCGCCGCCGTCTCCGCGAAACCTTCGGTCCTGAGAGGATTTCCCGGTCAGCGCCTATCCCTGCCCACGTCCTGGGGGATATGTGGGGCCAGAGCTGGGCGGGCATCGTGCCCTTCACGCTGCCCTATCCTGGGAAGAACCTGGTGGACGTGGCTCCGGAGATGAACCAGCAGGTGAGAGAATTTGTTAGGTTAAGGACCTTTGTGAAGTTAGGTCCATTGATCATGAAAAAAGGACCCGATTCTTACAAACTGACGGACTGACGAAATAACGCGCACCCTAAACCGCTGAACGTAGGGACTGGAGTGGGGATTTTCCTCAGGTACGTTTTGGTGCACTTGGAAAATATTTTTGGAAATTCGATCCCCAATGGGAAGAAACGGGATCAAATTCTACGCGAAAGAAGTCGCAGGCCTTCTGTAGTATCATGATAATTATAAAAATGCTTATACTTTAAGTAGACCCTATAGGCACTTTAACATCTGAGTCTACAAGCGTTAATAGTACTACCTATATATAAATATATCGAAAATCGAAATGGTTAGCAATAATTTTTCCAAATAGTTGGTTGACGGCACCAATGTTGGATACTTTCCACATCAATATAATGTACACTTAACTCTTAATTCAAAGTACATAAGATTATAAAGTGATTATTTCACAATAAATGAATAACCCTTATCTTCTGTAACATAAGAATCATATTTCCGTAATTGATCCTTGTTCATTACTGGTTCCATCATTTAGGGACTTAAAACATAACCATTTTAACATAACCAAACCATGGAATAATATATACGAGAAGTTATACTTATACCTACTTTTATCCCATTCCAGGGCTACACCCCCTTAACCATGTTCCAACTGGCGGAAGAGTTCTTCGTGTCCATGAACATGTCGGCCATGCCCCCAGACTTCTGGGGCCTCAGCGTGATCGAGCAGCCTCCGGATCGCCACATCCACTGCCAACCCTCAGCCTGGGACTTCTGCAACCGGCATGATTACCGGTACGAACTACTTTGAAGAACTGCCTATTATGGTTACTTTTATCGATATGATGAACCGTATAAAACACGAGATGGTCGACAAATTATCACGTATGCTAACATGATGTCATTTGGTTAAATTATACTATCCGTTTCTGACAGCGATCAATGAGAAGACAACCATGTTCTCTGCGCCTCTATTCCCGACGGTAAAAAGAATATCGTAGTTGACCCTGATATAGTATTGTTATGACGTCAGACGCCAATACTGTCAAGTAAATAAGAGCTATTAAAACGGTGAAAATACGATAACAGATCTAAAACGATATTGTTTTACCGTGTTGAATAGAGGCCCTGATTTGCTTAACATTTTTTTTGCACTGGTTCATGATACGTGATAAGTTGAGAAATTTTGTTAAACAGGCTTTTTGATAATTTTGATATAAATATATTTGTATCCACTCGATAAAACTGTTTAACAAGCATAATAGTGCTTGTGGAGCTTCAATAACGATTATTTCAGCCAAACATTCACCCTCTGAAGGGCTTCATTTTCACGCCACTCTGCCCGAACGTGTGCTAAGGTCATCTATCTTATTCCGATCGTCTGGCAAAGGTCATCGGACTATCGAGTTGATGGTCTACCTACTGATCTATGACTTTATCTTGGTCACCACTTAGTAACCACCTTTGACCACTTATCGTAATTTCACCTGTCCCACACATCTCCCCTTTTTTAATGGAAAAGCGAAGGCAAACGAGCACACGGCGCTGAGATCCTCGATGGTAAAACCTTATTGCTTTTGACGTGTTTCCTTATTGTCAACATTTTGATAGCTCTTATTTACTAGACAGTAATGGCGACCGAGTTAAAAACAATACGATAGCTCTTCAAAAGTAATATTGTTTTACCGAGTTGAAAAGAGGCCATGTCACTTGATAGTAAAAACATATAAGAAAGTTCAGTAGAAAGTGATTTTTCATCCACACAAAGGCAGGTTTTGACGATGAAGAGGAAAATGTTAAATCCGTAATAACATTAATTATCCCTACAGCATCAAGATGTGCACCCACGTGGACATGAAGGACCTGATAACCGCCCATCACGAGATGGCCCACATCCAGTATTTCTTGGCCTACAAGAACCAGCCGAAAGTATTCAGAGACGGGGCCAATCCAGGTTAGTCATCATTACTATTAGACGTATAGTGAGTGTCAATTAATTTCCTAAAAAGTTTGAACGTCAGTCATATTTTGTTTCTGACATGGATTGATTTAAAGGGGTTTCTAAACGGGCCATATTTTCACTGCAATATGTGGCCGGCAACTATTGGTGTCCCTTTCTTACTCGTATGTAAGAGAAAGACACCAATAGTTGCCGGCCACATATTGCAGTGAAAATATGGCCCGTTTAGAAGCCCCTTACACACATAGTACGAATGATAGTAGCCGATAAATTTAACACATTGCCGAGTTAATCTTTACTATGAAAGTATGTTATGTTACAATATTTTACAATAGTAAATAATTCTAAATCTTTTTGTACTGCGAAATGAATTTGAAAAGTTTGATTCATAATATTGCGGACATAGTTTGCGTAGGCGTTGATGTTTAAGACTTAGACCACGTGATCAGTGCCGTATCGTAATAGTATATCGATTGTATTTAGTCAACAGCCATAATCTGCCTGTCTGAGTTAAATATAATAATGTCAAAATAAGAGCAATTTTCTATTCTCCCGTAATTTTAATTTAATGCTCAGACACGTTCGGATTAAATTAAATAGTTAAGATTTTTTATATGACTTTAGAAAAACCCCTATTTGCGTTTTCGATTTCATTATTTGTAGTTGTACAAAATACTGGTGAAATGAACAAAAAGTATATACCTAAATTATTAATTTTATGGAATTTTAGTCAAAACTTTCCAATGATTGACCAAGTTTAGAAAATGCTAATAAACCAACAAAACTGAAAACAACACACTATCAATATATTAATTCCCAAACTACAATTCAAACTTTAACAACCAGCGCTATAGCGCCTAGAACAACAAACAATGGCGCTGCGAGATGCGTCTGCGCCGCGTTGCACAGATCGGTGTTGCAGGAGCAGTAGGTGACGAAGATATCGCCGTCTCCTGGCTTGCGGTGACAGGACTTCTCGCCAGGGGCTTCAGTGAGATAGCCGCACTGTCGGACTACACGGACTTTGCCGTATACTGAAACAAAGAAAAATAGGAGTCGATTTCACAAATATTGACCTATTCCACAATGCTCTAGACTTGTGCCTACTATGAATGCTATGTACTGCTGGGTAATGATCCAAACGATTTAATCACACAAATGTCTGCCCTTACAGGAAATCGAATCCGGGACCGCTAGCTTCTTAGGCAATGATAACATTTTTGATAACATTATTGAGTTAATTATACTCTCTCGATGTAAATAGTTCATCACATTATTTAAAAAATGGTCGAGTGCGAGTCGAATTTGCATACGAAGGGTTCCGTATCTCGCCGAAAAGAACACGTTTCTTGTATACTTAGGGACAGACGGACGGACGAACAGCGGAGGCTTAGTAAAGGCTCCCGTTGGCGCCTTTTTAGAACACAACCTTATATAACAACAAATGCTAACAATTTTTCTTGCACACACTTTGTTATATGGGATTACCGTCCCCTCTTCAAAATGATCATTCCGCACGGACATAATATCCAAAATAGGTAATACTTATCTTCGGAAGTTTCCCTAAACTGGGACGGGCCCCTTATTATTATACATTGTCTTTACCCTCATTTATTATCATATTGCTATCGTCATATATATTATATACCACTTCCAACATCATCCCAATGAACTTCTGTCCCCGGGCATAACACCCGCTGGAGAGAGATGTCTCTATTATCCTCTTCCTACATTGGTGACCACGACGTGATCGTCAACCTACAGAATGGGCTACTATAGTAAAACTTACTCTCCATCTTGATAGACCGGCAGATGGTCGGTTCCGTCACTTCAATATGGTCTGGAGGGTCTCGAAGGGAACAGTTGACGACGCCCAGGCTGAATGGGTCGAACTGCTCCCCGCAGCGAGGGTCGAAAGCGCTGTTGCAGTCGTAACAGAAGATCGAAGAAGCTGAAAGAGAAAATTAAATGTTTGAAGAAGCAAAGCTTTTACCAAATGAGGAAGAAAGGAGAAGACTCTCATGAACATTATCAATGACAATAATAAAAAAATCCTTTTCCTCCCTCTGAAGTACGGGTGATAATTGATAGTATATTTAATTTAATATTTTTAGCTGTATATAATGCTAGACTAAGTTGTATCATTGTTATAGGAAATATGTTTAATAATGACTGACTGCTGAGTTTCTTGCGGCGTTTCTTCTCAGCAGTGGTCTCCTCTTGCGAAGCGCTAGTAGATTCTTGACGTGTAAAAGGGCCCGTGCAGCCTACTTACTGAATAAATGTCTTTATCTTTATCTTTAATGTTGCTAATGTTCAGGACAAAAAGAGTAAGTATGCTCAATAATAAATAAATATATCACGAGACTATATCACACAAATTGACCTAGTCCCAAACTAAGGTTTACACGTGTAGTTTGGATACTATTTAGACAACGATAAACATTCTTATGTAGCGAAATACTTAGGTACTTAAATACATATTATATAATGTCCAAGACTCAGGGACAATACTCGTGCTTATCACACAAATATCTGCCCTCACTGGGATTTGAACCCAGAACCGTTAGCTCCTTACGTAGGGTCACTAGCAACTAGGCTAACGTGTCCTCGAAGCTGTCATCATCCACTCGGAAACACAAAAATACTAGATTCAAAATCTGTTAATTTGACCAAAATAATGTTTAGGTAATTTTACAAGCTTTTATTATGAATAAACGTATACTTTGTGCTTAAACCATTATTTTTTATACATATACTTTGTTTACTTTACATGGGTAAGGTAAGATATGTGACCAAAATACAATTTTAAAGTCGCGACGGGAGGACCTTTTTGTATAATGAAAATTTGTAGAAAGTTAAAGTTTGTAAAATAATAATTTGGTGAAACAAACTCGTAAATGAATCAAGCGACACTATTTATTTAACCTAATTTAATTCGCAACGCTAAGCAGAATAGGCTATTTGACAACATTGAAAATATGCATCAAATTGTCGTCATCCTATTAGGTAATAGCGTAAAACAACATATTTCATCTTATTTTAAACTGAATTAAGCATATTTTTTGGGAAATTACACGAAAAATAATTGTAATATATTTTGAAATTTAATCTGTGGCAGAAACGCTATGCGATTGCTTTGTAGCTGTGGTTACTCGCAGGTGACGTCACACGCAAGTAACCACAGATCATAAGGGCATATCTCTTCAAATGATTTTTCATTGTTTACTTGCATATAACGTCACACTTGTCACATGGCCAGCGCCACGATAGAAACAGCGTTTTTGGCGCGGTTTCGGAAATTTAAACTTTTAAATGGATTTTTATTGATAATATAGTAGAATCTCACGGAAATATCAATGTAGTGTGCTTCTTACGTAATAAAGAATCATTTAATAAGGTTTTCTAAAATTAGTCAAATAGCCTATTCTGAATCTTGTTATAACATAGTTTAAACCAAGAAATGTGTCGTTTGAGTATTAGAACCAAGTTCAACGGCGCGCGACGGTCGATAGCTTCTGTGTCACGTAGGGCTTCCCTCGGGTCACCGCTATCATGTGTCATCGTGACATAATATCGAAAAATCCGCTGTGGTTTTTTTACGATATAGAGAAGGTAAACCAGCATACAGGCTACGTGATGAGACTAGGCCCAAAACTGGAAAACGCGTCTCTAAACAATACAAACGGAAAATCATGTAACAGCTGGAGTGCCAACGTTATCAGAGGGTTTTTACCCTGCAGAATGTGGATTGGGTTACTATGACTATATTCTCCTTTACAACATATCAAAAAACAATAACAATCGATTTTTTTTTTAAGGTTTCGTAACAACGATTTACTAAATGTACGACGAAAATTTTTCTATGCGCTGCATCTTTTCCGGTATAGCGCACTTCCGGTTCAAATTTTGAAATGGCGACAGGCAGATCCGTATTATGCAGGGTCAAAACCCTCTGATAACGTTGTCACCCCTATTGTTACATGATAAATTTGCCATTTGCATTCTACTTTTTGAATTTTAATGATCCTAACTAAGGCCCTATTCTTGGCGGTAAAAACCATATCGTCTCTGACCTGATATGATATTGTTTTTAACTCGGTTTTTACTGTCAAGTAAATAAGAGCTATCAAAACGTTGACAATACGATAACCTGCGCCTTTATTGTAGGCGGTAAAATCCGTATCGTATTTGACCGTTATGGTATTGTTTTTAACTCGAGCGCCATTACTGTCAAGTAAATAAGAGGTATCAAAACGTTGACAATACGATAACAGGTCAAAGACGATATGGGTTTACCGCCTAGAAAACCGGCCCTGGTCAAAAACGATATGGTTTTTACCGTGTTGAATAGAGGCCCAGGCCAAAGATGATATAATTATATGGTTTTTACCGTTTTTTGTTTTTTTTTGACAATGATGTTTTGTTGAACATTTCCTAAATTGTATGAAAGATTCGGTATACCCTAAGTTAGAGGATTCAGGATATTCTAAAAGAAACATTAAGAAACGAATACGTGTGAGAACAGTACCTAATGATAATAGGCGTGAGATGCCAGTCTCAAGATGCCACGACATTTGTCTGTAATGCGCGTTGCGACAGTCGTTGCACTCTTGACAGCCATGACCAATAGACAACGTATTTAAACGAAGATGTATCACTTCACTATTTTCTTGTAACTTAAAGCTAAGCTTTAAAAAACTGCTTCGTCGAGAGCTATACCTATATTGGAAAAATTTACGCCACATGTTTTGACAAATTTTATTATCTTACCAAATTTAAAACAGCTTAACAACCATAACGTCAACACCACCAAATTGACCACAAACTTCATTTTGCCAAGACTTATTAACTTGCAGCTATACCGTGTTCCACTAAGTTAGACTGCCGTTTGAATTATAACAAAGGGCAAATATAACTTAATTAGTGAAAGCAACCGTCAGCCATTGCCAGCGAAGCCATTGCTAAGATTTCTTGCCTCAAACGCAGTATTATAAAGTGTCAATGCTTGTCAAGTTACAGGCAAAGAAGGAGACAAAGATATGACTCTTTTAGGGGTACCTATTATTTTATCGAAACGCTTTTCAACGAACGTAATCATTACGCAGAACTTTTATTTCATAGAAAGGCATTTCTCTGGCATAAGTTTTCTTTGCTAGTCACAAGTCTAACCTAATCTAACCTACGGTATTAATGTTTGAGATACTTATCCCGAAAACATAAGAGCGTCGGTGGCCTAGTGGCTTAAGGAGTCGACTCGTGATCGTAAGGTACCGAGTTCGAACCCCCGCGGTCACCATGTACCAATGAGTTCTTCTAACTTAAGTGCATTACCCGACGCTCTTACGGTGAAGGAAAAACATCGTGAGGAAACCTGCACATTCGAACAACTGAGTTTGTAAGAGGGGTAATTGCACAAAAGATCCTAAAGGGTCGAAGTGTATCCGAAGGGGCCCATCTGTAAGATAACATAAGATAAGATCCCGAAAACATCATGATTTCCGCAGAAAATGTACCTACTATGTACTTATCTACTTATTCCTGAAATCGACTATGATTACACCGTCTCTTCACCTTCTCGTCTCTTCTCGTCACTTCACCGACTCAGGAATGAAGAGTGAATGACCACGACCACGCGGCATCCCAAGTTACAAATCTAAGTAGGTAGGTTCTTACCTAAAAACCATATCGTCTTGGACCTGTTAGTGTATTGTCAACGTTTTGAAAGCTCTTATTTACTTGAACAATATCGTTTTGGACCTGAGGCCTTATTGTCTAACGCACTCGCAATCACGATCGTTTTCATTTCGAAAATCGAAGGCTTGTCTGCATATAAAATGAAAACAATTGCTCCACTTTGAAGCCGGTTGCGATTGGGAGTGGTATTGTTTTTAACTCGGCCGCGATTACTGTCAAGTAAATAAGAGCTATCATAATATTAGGGTGAATTGCAGAAAAAATGTACCTTTTAGTTTATCTACTGTCCCGTGAAAACGCGGTGGATTTAAAATTATATTATGGGAAGAAACGACAATGTAATTATTTTTCTTTAAGAATAAGGATTCTTAAAATTCAGATAAAATTATTTTTATTTTTATTCTTTTTTATTTATATAATAAATAATAAAAATAAACCTGTGATACGCGAGTACTTCATATATTATGTTCATGTCCCGATTCCGAGTGTGTTTTTATCTGCGAAATTTGTTACGATTTATATTAATTCTTATAAAGCATAACTGTAAATTATTCAGTCCTTTTTAGTTAATCTTCAAGTTCCGTACAAATATATTCAATTTTATTGTAAATAGTTTTGAAATTTTAATATTAATGTACCTGTCCCAACTTACTGGACTTTCGTTACTCAGCTTTAGTTACGGAGCATTTAATCCCAATAAAATGTTTTATATCTTAGTAGAATTACTTTTTATCAATCTGGCAATACCTTGACATCCTATCAAACTGTTGAACACAGCGAAACCCTTTTTTTTGTCAACGAAGTGGCACGCGGATCGACAGCCTAGTGTATTAAATCTAAAAATCTCAGGGTGATAAACGGCGATTTTCTCAGTTAAAAGTTTCATTATCGTACACCACTATTCATTACCTTAGTTTTACTCTGCTTCTTAAGAATTTACAAAGTCCTAAAACAATTTATTACACTTTTGAAGGGAAATAAATATGTATTTTAGGTTAACATTTCTCATATTATCATTCTCGTTTCGTTATTTTTCGTTATGTAACGAAACTGAGAAAGAGTAAAGCCTAGTTCATACAATACAACTATAGGGAAAATGTTGGTGTGTAAGTTTGTTTTTGTTTGTTTGTTTTAAGAATACCGTACTTACGGCCCTTAATGCACAATGTGCTATTTCACATCACCTATTCGGAAAGGGGACTTTTCTTCCCTGCTGGGAGGGATCGAAGTGGCGCTTTTCTGTTCAAGGACATTTTGTTGCCAAATTTGATATTTATGTTAAATTTGATAATTTCCTGTAGTGAACTTTGATAATTTCAGCACTTAAAAAGAGTGTAAATAATTAAATTAGTTTTCTCACTAAGATCTATTATTTTCCTCATAGGTGATGTGTGAAAACAGTACCTATGTGTCACACAGTAGCAAAATTATTTCCACCTTGGGCGTTAACACTTGAATCCCTCACTACGCTCAGGATTTAATGTACGCCCTCGCCGTAAATATGTCATTTTGCTCCCTTGTCACACAATCTACTATTATTTTGTTGTAAGTAGGTTTATCTTTGTATAAAAGATTGTTGCTGTTTTCCATATTGTATACCTATATGATAGATAACGCAGTGCAGACCTTTTTTAGAGAAGAAGATAAAAGATTATAGATTTTTAAAGAAACAAAACAGTTGCCTGTGTTTAATAAAGACTGTTACATTCTAACCTCCTTACTTATAAACGTGGAATTAGCTTGGAATAGTTTATGCCATGCTTTGTCACTTTCTGTCAGATGCAAATGTCATAATTACAGATAAGGACAAAGCATGGCATAAACTATTCCAAGCTTATTCCACGTTTATAAGTAAGGGGGTAAGACTGTTTATTCAAATTCTTGAAACGATTAAGATACATTTATAAAAACTATTAGAAATTACTTAACAATTCAGTAGATCATTTGTGTTATTGTATTCACTATGATTATGTAAACCAAAAATTATGAATAAATACTGCTGATTAAATTAAAACATTTCATTAAATAATTCTGTGAATGAAACCACAAGATATCACTAGTATTCTTATTATTCCATGTGTCCGACGCTTTATGTTATCAGTTTCGTTACACCAATTATCAATTTCGTTAACTCTCAGTTTCGTTATGAAATTCAAAAGGTACATATTTTCTGCAATTCACCCAATATTGACAATATGATAACGTGTTTAAAGGCAATGGTTTTTGTGTAGATAGACTGAAGCTGCTTGGTTTTATAGGTTCAGTCTCCAACGAAGCCCTCGCAGAGGCTTTAATTAGTCCCAGCCTCCGCGGAGCACACTTTGGTATTAGCTGGACTACATTATAGACCATTATCTAAAAGTGTATTGCTGTTCGCACACACCGACACGGTTGCGACATGTGGAGCGTGCGTATTAGGAAACTGAGACAGTATGCGGCCATTTTGTTGTACTGCGTATACGCTCGAATATAGTGCGGTTTTAGAAAAAATATTTTAAGCTTTTTTTTTGTTAATTAATAAAAGGCTATGTAGAAAATCGTTAAAACATGTTTATGATATTTAATCGATATTTTAGCTTATAACAAAAACACGAATTACTTTACATGGCAGTTTTAAAGCAAATTAACGTTGTTTGAGCTAATTTTCGATTATTTCGCAACATATAACCAAACCACCAGAATAGTCAAAAAATCGTAAAAAACCTTACCCTACCTTGTTTTAGGATTTTGTACTCCAAGAATAAACAGGGAAATACCCTATTAAAAAAACGTCTTTTTTACTCGATCTTAATTTAAGGTGGTACGGATTCCTTTATGTGCGAGTCCAACTCGTAATTGACCGGTTTTTTACACCATAAATGTTAAAACATGAACACATCGCAAATGACAAAATATGTAGAGGACAACCTAAAATTCCGTAATTTTTTCCTTAATTCAATTTGACAAAAACAAATTGTGGTATATATGCTGCACAGCTGTTTTACATGAATATAATTTTGAGCTAAGTTTGGTTAAAACTTTATGCACTATCAATTTATAAAATACTTAGGTACTTTGGAACTATGCAGTTATTCGATAAAATAGGTACTATAAATCGCGAATGAAATTGTATAGCTGCTTTTCATTGGTCAAGATAATTTATTATTCAAGGTTTATACTAGCTACGTTATCGCGTACAACAACACTTTCGGGCTATAAATTTTTATATGAGGCAATATGGATCCATATAGATACCTAACATCCAAGACTCAGAAACAAATACTTACGCTCATCACACAAATATCCGCCCGTACCGGGAATCAAATCCATGAAAGCTAGCTTCGTAGCGGTCACTACTAATTAGCAACAAGGCTAATGCATCGTCAAATCAATCAATAGTAACTCAATGTATAAAAACATCACTCAACGCACCTGTTTTCGTCGTGCGTAGTATAGAAAGTTCACGGAAATTAATACTAACGATTACGATACCGTTGCGCAACTCGCGCGCATCTCGGCAAGTTCGCTGCCGCCGCTAGCGCAGGCCTAGAAGTGGCAGAACCACTTGCACTTTCATTGTACCCGAGCACTCGTCGCTCTCGCACTAACATGTCAGAGAGTGACAGAATTTTTATCTCAATCGATAAAAACACGACCATTACGGCTAGCACAAGTTGCCCGCGATATTTTTGTCGCTCGGATTTCCCTTTCTATCTAGTCAGTAACGATAGAGACGCACTGAGCGACAAGCGAGAAATACAACTTTGTGCTACCCGCGCAGAATAGTACCGCAGCGGGGATATCTTATCGCATCCAAATTTACATGAAAGTTTCGTTGAAAATAACACCGCTGCGCAAGCGCAGTAACCAACACAAGTCACTTCCAGTACTCTATCTTTTTATCCGTAGTCCAAGGCGGTCAAGTTCAGAGAGCGCAATCGTTCGCTTACACGCGGCCGTGTTTTGACACCGGCTTAGTGGCCGACCGATTCTACGGAATAACTAGATTAATGTTTAAAAAAATGATACTACGCTACTAACGTTCTATTCTATCACTCAAAATATATGGGACTAGAGGACGCCCGCGACTTCGTATGCGTAGAATTAGTTTCCCGCTACTCTCCCCATTTCTTCCCGTTGGGGGTCGATTTTCGGAAAATCCTTTCTTAGTGCTCACTTACATCATGAAAGGAACCCCTATACCAAATTTCAAGTTTCTAGGTACAGTAGTTTCGGCTGTGCGTTGATATATAAGTCAGTCAGTTTTGCCTTATATATATATAGATGACATTCTCGTGCGTAACGTGGTCATAAACGTTAGTAGCGATTGCATCTTGGCTATTGGCCCAGTGTTCAGGAATTTTCCAACTAATATTATGAATGCTAAAGTTTGGATGTTTGTTACTCAATTACGCCAGAACGGCTGAACGGATCTGTATGAAATTTGGCACAGAGATAGATTATCGTCTGGAATAGCACATAGGCTACTTTTTATTCCGGGAATTGGAAATTGGAGGGAATTCTAGGCGGACGGAGTCGTGCGGCAAACCTATAGATTAATATAAACACTAGAAGACACCCGCGACTACGAACGTCTAGAATTAGTTCCCACTTTCCCCCCCTATTCCTTTCTTAGTGCACCCTTATATCCAAGGAGCTTTCTCTCTTTTCAAAACTCTCGTTGCAGCGGTTAGTTTGCCTAACTCTACCATCTGAACCAATATGTGGCGTTATCTATAAAAAAGGGACCTTATTGTCGATGGCGCTTCCGCCATTATTAACGATGCTCCTATATAAATGAAATCCCACCAAAAACATTTTCATGTAAAGACGACCATATAGCTCGCACCGTCAAAAAGTTATCAGATGTCATGTAGAGCCAAGCTTCTAACTCTACACGCCCTAACTCTACAAGCTCTAACTTTACAAACTCTACACCTTAGTTAAAATATGTGGCTTGGCCGTTTCGTTACTACTAGAACTATTGTTTAACAGAAAAACCCATGCAACGCGACGGTAGCGAAACGGCCAAGCCACATATTTTTTGACTAAGGTGTAGAGTTTGTAAAGTTAGAGCTTGTAGAGTTAGGGCGTGTAGAGTAGTAGTAGTAGCGCCATCGACAATAAGGTCCCGTTTCATAGACAACGCCACATATTATAAAGATAAAGTGCATCTATTTGAAAAAATATTTTACAATTTGAAGGGCCATTTGTTCCAAATTGTATGTCCATTTGGAATAATGTCTGAGTATCTTATACTTCATTTTAATTTAAATTATTCTATGCAAGCTAAAGTAAAATATCTTAAGTTTAAAATCGAACGTTTTATTGCATGTTGGCGTAATAAAATAAGGATTCAGGTTCCGTTCGGATTAGGATCTTAATGTTTAAGTAACGTAACACTTTCTAATCTAGGCGCTTTTCCATGCAATAAAGTGAACTCTTTTCCTATTCTAGTCAGTAAATAAACGACAGCTTGTAACCCAAACCACACTTATCTGGACCATAAAATACTAATGCCAGTTTCAACAAGTCTTGGGGAATCCTAAGTACTTGTATGGAGACACAGAGATAGTTAAAGGTCGTTGAAAAATGATTGTAGTTGTGGCTAAAGCTGGCCTCTTAAACCAAATATAGACATCTTCTACAAAACAGGTAGGTCTACAAACAGGTCCGAAATCAAATCAGCATTTTCTTCCAAATTTAAACTGAAAAGTATACTTAATTAAAAACAAGGTTTTGCCCGGGACTGCGCGCGTGTCGATCTCGTTAATTGATACTTTGAGCCGTTTAACCATGAGGTGTAACTTAATAAATAATCAGATTTTTGAATTAGTAGGATTGCGAGGCGACGCCTAAATTGCGTAGCTGTCAAAATTTTCATGTCGCTCTACAACTATCCAAATACGTGTTCAAACAATAGGTATTATCTATTTTCGTTACTCGATGTCGTCAAATCACGGTCAAATAAAATAATTTGTTTGAACTTTGAATTTGATAGAATTACACAACCGGCAACCCAAATTTCTCAATGATTGAATTAGGCCTGTCGCTACATTTATGATTGTACAAGTCAATCGAGCGACTGATGACTTAATGGAGGTATGTCATTTATCTCAGGTGAATAATTATTAGGAAATTATACAACTATGACTTAACAGAAGCGCATGGAGCTAACCCCATGTGCTTCTGTTTAGTCCATTAGAGAAAATACTCTTTAACCGAACAATTGTGAATTAATCATACTAATATTATAAATGCAAAAGTTTGTGTGTGTGTGTTGGTTTTTTACTCCTTCACGCCGCAACGGCTAGACGGATTTGGATGAAATTTGAAATGGAGATAGCTTAAACCCTGGATTAACACACAGGCAACATTTCATCCCACAATATTTAAAAATGCCCGAGGGAATAACTATAATCGAAATCTACGCGGTCGAAGTCGCGGGCAGAAGTTAGTTTATTTAATAAGTTAACGTGTGTGTTTGTGTGTCTGTGTGTTTGTGTATCTGCGTGTTAGTCTGACAGTCTGCCAAACAGATGGACCAATTTGAACGTGATTTTATTTTAAAGAGAGCTAGTGTAATCGGGATGGGTCCTAGATAAAATCATTTTAGCCGTTTAACAGATATTAGCTTTGAAAGTATCGCCATTGTAACGGGGATCATTATTTATTTAATAGTTATTCTATCTCTAAATCGTACGATGAACTCTCAATAACAAACACCAGTAAAGTGTAGATGAATTGTGTAACGTAGTAACCGTATTAGAGTTTCCGCCACGCGGTCCTTCCGGCTGCGCGACTTTCTCCGCTTTGTTTACGCGCAGAGATAATGTTCGTGTACTTAAGATAACAAAATATGAACACTCGTGCGCGTATTTATTTATTATTAATTTGTTAAATGCCACGCTAATGATGGAATATTGCATCATCATCATATCAGCCGAAAGACGTCCACTGCTGGACATAAGCCTTCTCCAAGTTTCTCCACGACGGCCGGTTTTGTGCTATCCATGTGCTGCTTGCATCCATCGGCTTCCCGCGATCTTCAATATTTAGTTTTTAAAGATAACGATAAAGATAAAGAGACATTTATTCACAACAATACAAGATTACATTAAATAGATACAAAAAGAACAAGACACAGAGAAATTGTTGCAGCATTCGCTAGCCGTAAAGCCAGCACTGGTCTTCCGTTGGAACCGCTTGGTGAAGAGACGAAAAGTTTAGTGACATACTTAACAAAAACAACATTAAGAGAAAAAGAAAAAAAACAACAACATGGACAATAAAACAATCGTTCGTTCGAAATTACCTCCTTGTTAGTAATCCCAGTAGATATTCTCTCATTGGAATCTAGGCATATGGAGCCTTTTGGGAAGAAATTATTTAGAGCACGATTAGATGTTCGTGTTTCTCTCTAAAACAAATTACCTTCATTTGTTGTATTAAACGGTCGTTGTAGGCATGTAAGTAGAGTTAGGTTTGTATCACTTTGGTCGAGCTGCCAGTGATCAAATTCCAAATACTTCTTTTGAATTTCTTAATTTACTGATAGGTTAGCAATCAGCTCTTTAAATTTGGTCTTGTCCAAAGTGAAATCGAACAATTTTACTGTTCAACTGTTTTGATACCAGTACACTCCCTGATGTTCCAGAGCCTTGACATCTATCGTTTTTAATAATTCCTTATTCGTTGCTGTTTATACTGCCCCTCTAAATAAAAAGGACGCATGTGTAATTTGATAGTCAAAGCAAATTTAACCGCACCTATTAAGAAATAAGGTCACTTATACATTCGCGGTTAAATGAGACATGCGTTCTTTTTTTTAAGGAGGTCAGTATAGTCTACTAGCGCCTTGTGTGTCCTCCAACACCCGTTCATAAACCACAATGTATTATATATAAAAACCTTCCTTTTGCATCACTCTATCTACTGATGAAAACCTCATTAAAATCTGTTGCGTAGTATGAAAGATCTAAACGTACATACAGAGGGACCGACGGTGGAATGCGACTTTGTTTTATATTGTTTAAAGATTAATATTATTGTTTTATTGAGTACAATAAGTACATGTCTTCATTGCATTTCATCACCATCGATTGCAGCCGCTGCATCAACCGGTATTTTATTTACTGCTCCAGATATCACGACGAATTACATGTTCTTATTTCGATCAAGGTTACCTCTCACTAGAAATTATCTACTCCATGGATGTACTGAAGCTCTGGTGCTCTATTCTGATCGGTAAAACCTTATTGATTTTAACATGTTCTCGTATGGTTTTAAGTGATGTAAATAAGAGCTATCATAACGTTGATAATAAGGTATAGAGCCTAAAAAATGTAATGATACTAAAAGATGTAATGTTAAATTATCGAGCTGAGCATTTTTGCTTGCAGTTTTTGAAGGAAAATATGATAGTGCTTCCTAAAATATAAAAGTTAAATATCAGAGGGAAAATCTCACACTAATTGACTGTCTCAAATTAAGGTCTATGGGCTAAGTGCGCGTGGCGCTAATATGGGATTTATTACCATTTTAAACTAGCGCTATTTTCCCTTAAAGGGATAAGTATGCCTTTATTCATATGTTTTTGTAGTTTGTACAATAAAATACATAATATATACATACAATCACGCCTCTTTCCCGTTGGGGTAGGCAGAGACCAATTCCTTCCACTTGCTACGATCCAGACAAACTTCCCTCGTTACTCGCTGTCGTGTATACTTACCTATTTACATACATAAGTGCAAATATTAAAAACAGTTTATTTTCTGCAATTAAGTGTTTACTTAGTTTTAAGCTGTTCAAAGTTTAATTCTTTTAGAACTAAATTATAAAAATTGAAGTCTTTAACAATCCGCAACTAGGCCGTGACAACAAACAGCCATTCCACGCATGCGTCAAAACAATGCAGGCAATTTTATTGTTACAATTATTATCTTAAAAGTTTACGACGTTGCATTTCGTAATGTCACGTTTGTTAGGTTGTAATGTGTAATGCCATTTTGGGTTTTCAAAATGAAAACGATTGTGATTGCGAGTGCGTTAGACAATAAGCCCTCAGGTACGGATGGTATCTCGCGTGCGTCTGGAAGTCCGATGGTAGCAAGGAGACGGCGGTATTAGCTCGTGGAGCTCCTCAACCCGACATATTCATGGTTGGCCAAGCCAAGCAACAATAGCACTATCTTAAAAAAATCTAACATACTATATCGATTTAAATAGCACTATCTCATTGATTTCAAAACAACACAATTCAACATTTGGCTTTTTATTTAATTGACACCTCGCACTTTCTTTGTGGTTAAAAAAGAAAAAAATTGGTTGAATTCTATCAATGTGGTTTAGAGTACCACCACCAAAATAAATTATCATAATTGCATAGATTTTTGGCCAAATGTTGTTATATGAGGCGATAGTGTAAGACCTTTTTCATTTACTTACGATCAATATTCTAGTTAAAACTTAAATAGGTAAGCCACTTTAAAACCCTGTTGCGGAAAACCATTTATCATTTGTGACGTTATTTCTATTTCGTAACTTGACGCTATCATTATGACAGGGTTCTTTGGCTAATTAACAATTAAAGTTGTTGTCCGTACATGAAAAGTACTCAATTTTCTTCTCTTACTTTTACCACTTAGAACACCTGATAAAACTAGTCTTCTTTCCAGGATTCCACGAAGCCATCGGAGAAGCCATTGCCCTCTCAGTTTCCTCCCCCCGCCACCTCCAGACCTTGGGATTGATTCAACGCTCTGTGACTGATACTGCTCATGACACTAACTACCTCTTCACCCAAGCTATGGACAAGTTGGCTTTCCTGCCGTTTGCACTGACCATGGACCGCTGGCGATGGGATGTGTTCACTGGAGACGTGAGGAAGGAGCAATATAACTGTCATTGGTGGAGGCTGAGGTTTGTATCGTCTGTTGTAATGTAAAATATCTTGATTTTTAGGCAACTTTCCATCCAACGTGCCCTAAATGAGTGCCCTAATAAATACAAGAGGAGCTATATATATTTAGCTATTAGTTTTACAGACTAAAATGAACAGTCCATGGAATATCACACACAACACAACACAATTTTAACAGAACTTGCAATAAGTAAATTAGTAAAATATAAACGTCACTAAATTTGATCCTTCAAATTGACAGTCTCATCTCATTGTATCAACCTCTTTCGTTTTTGACGTGTAATTGAAATTCAACTTTAGGGTAGTTCGCAGATCACATTATACTTATTTAGCCGCCCTGTTACTTGGCATCATTATAATTTTTGCTCTAAAATTATTTTAAAAGGTCTGTCAATGCAGTTATGATTTGTTTTTATTACCCGACTGCGGCAAAGTCCAAAAGGAGGGTTATGTGTTTGGCCTGTATATATGTCCGACTCTATGTTCCCTTGTAACTACTAAACGGCTAAACCAATTTTAATACATTATACGTGGTTAGATTCGTCTTAACCACTAGAGTGTCATAGGCTATATTCAAATTATTTAAATGTGAAATTGGCGAAATAAAAAATATATCCATGATATGATAAGTAACATTATTTTGATGACATTATCCAAACAGCAGTTGGGTTTTTTAAAGTTTGCTTTTCGTTACACTTGTTAATGACAAGTTATAGCAAGGCTGTATAAAATGCAACATCCATCATTTCAAAACAAGAATATCCAATATCAAACTAGTTGAATTCATCCATCTAGTTATGTAAATGCACAGTCATTCGCAATTACTGCTTTCATTCGCAGTAATCACAACTTACACGTAAATCACGCAGTATCAATCTTACGTTGTAATCAAAGTGCAAACGTTAATCAAATCGCTGAAAGTCCCGGGCGTACCTCAGGGCGATGGCTTGGGCCACTTAAGTCATAATCCATTGGATAACCAGCGCGTAATGGTTAACTGAGTTATATGACATAATGCGCATACCTCAATGCTTCTGCTAATTATATGAAGTTTTCTAGGTCAGTTTGTGTTGTTTCTTTCGAGATTGATCGCTTTTTATTTGGACGATTAGCTTTAATTGAAGTTATGATTGATGGCTTGACGTGTTTATGTTTTAAATGTGTAAAGCTTTGGGTTGGTTCCATTGAGTAATGTTTATCATGTAACTAGTTTTTTTTATGGTAGGAAGAAAGTAAATGAGCATACAGGCCACCTGTTAGTCACGGAAAAAAGAGACTTATAGACATTTGCATTCTCAAGACAACAACTTTAAGGCGTTGCTAATCTTAAGAACTAAGATGGAACGCCTATGCTAATAATTCCACCGGTTTTTTCGTGTGGTAATTTCTAAATCAGTTACAATTTCAAATCTATCTGTTTAGGGAGCAGTATCAAGGCATCAAGCCTCCAGTTCTGCGTTCTGAGCTGGACTTCGATCCGGGTTCCAAGTACCACATCCCAGCTAACATTCCCTACATCAGGTAAGTGCTATTACTTAAAACATGTATACAAAATAATTGTCACATTTAGGGCCTGTTTCACAATCGACAAGTAAATTTATGTGCCGGTTAAACATAGCTCTCTCCATGTCTATGTTCTAGTGTAAGAAAAGGAAAGTGTGTGTCAGATATGCTTTACTTGACTATTGTGAAACAGGCCCTAAAAAACTCAAATGACGAATTTCAAAAACTTCCTAATCAAATTTAGGTTGCGTTCTATCGACATTTTCAAAAGTTTAGCTTCGCAATTGAATTCATTTCACGTATAGATAACGTTGAAAACAGGTGCAGGAAAAGACCGAACGCGGTAGTAATTTAAAGTGTGAACCGAGCAAAATGTTATGAGATTGAGATAAACCAGTTAACGCTAACGCGGGTGTGCATACGTAACGTAATTATTCTGTTTTCTTTTAACGATACTCGTGTAAAATAAAAAAGCTGTAATGCAAATGCAATGTTTAAATCTTAGAATTTGGCATTGTCTTCTTTGTAAATACTGTTATTTCGTTTACCTTTAGTTTGCCAATAGTTATTTAATATTGTTTCTTCAGTTTTGTTTATTTCAGGTGTTATTTTTTATATTTCTCGTAATTAGTTGCGTATTTATTTTATTATATATTTAAGTGGTTTTTGTAAAGCAATTAAAATTGGATCATTACTTTTAATCAATACTTTAAAACTATTGATTCCGTCACTTTATCAAAGCATAAACAAGATATAAAGCCTGTGGGCAAACGAGAAACACTAAACATTACGTAAAAATTATATAACGTCCTTATATTTAGTAATATTGAGGTTTGACGACTAGCCGTGCAACTCATGTATGCATAATTCGAAACATGCAACGACTGTTTTGCTCCCACGGTTTTTGCGGTCATAATAAAAGTTGTAATTTCATGTTTTTTTATAACACCGTGATAAAAAAACAAACAAGGATTGATATTTCAAGTCTTTTTTTTGATTTAGTAGATTATTGTAAGCATTGAATTTAGGGTGGCTATAAGTAGACATAATTTTTAGTGTGGTAAATAAGGCGTGAACTATTTTTGGGAAACAGTTTAAAATTGATTGGAATTGGTTAATATTATTTATTATTATAAATCTGATTTGGCTCCTCAAAACTGGAGCATTAACGAATAATAATTTTACGGAACTGTACGCAAATAACCCTCGAAAAAACTCTTTGGCTTCCAATAAGGGAATAAAAAGACGAAAAATATACTAATATGGATATGATAAATATTTATCACACTCAAACAAATATCTGCTCTTACCGGGATCGAACTTCGATCGATCGAACTCCTAGCGTCATAGGCAGGGTCATTGTCCGCTAGCCCAACTGCGTCCTCAAACGTTGAATGAAATGGAACTACCAAACCCTGAGAACCAATATAATAAATTGGGAAAATAAAATGCGAAGTCAATTTTAAAAAGATATCACGTTTTTAATACTCTCCGTACTATTTACATATACACATGTACCAGTCGCAAAAACTACACAATACTTAGCTCAGAACTAAACAACAAGTTAACATTTAAAAGCTATATAACAGAGATCAGTTCTATTCGTGGTGACCGTGGCTTTCATAGCCGTAGTGACCTCCGTCTCCTTGTGACCCTAATTCCTCATGGCCTCCATAAGATTCTTGGTGGTGCTCGTAATGCTCTTCCTTGATGACCGGAACTCCAACCTTCACTGGATGAGGCACGTGCTTCTCAACATAGTGAGGAATGTGCTTCTCAAGATGCACAGGGACAGGCCTTTCTACCGGGATATGAACAGGAATAGGCACGTGCTTTTCCACTGGGTAAGGGACGAGTTTTTCCACGGGATAAGGCGCTGGGTACGGGACCTTGACGTGGTAGGGTACCGGCTTGTCGACATGCACGGGGACTGGGTTGTCGACGTGCACTTTGACTGGGTAGTGGACGATCTTCTCAACCGGGTAAGGCACCTTCTTCTCAACTGGGACTGGCACTGGCTTGTCAACATGAACTGGCACTGGGTTGTCAACATGTACCTTCACTGGGTAGTGGACGATCTTCTCAACTGGGTAAGGCACGTTCACCTTGACGGGTACCTTGACTGGATAGTGGACTTCCTTTTCAACTGGGTACGGATGGGGCACATGTACTTTTACGGGGTAGGGGACGTGCTTCTCAACTGGATAGGGTACCTTCTCGTAAACCTTGACTGGAACTGGTCTGTCGACATGAACGTGGACTGCGTAAGGTACTTCCTTCTCGACTGGGTAGGGCTTCTTGATGTATTCGGGCACTTTGACGATCTCTTTGACCGGATAGTGTATAGTTTTCACGACTGGGTACGGCTGGGGTACGTGTACTTTAACCGGGTAGTGGACAGTTTTCTCAACTGGGACTGGGATGTGTTTCTCCACGGGGTAAGGAACGGGCACTTTCTTCACCGTAGTGATAGTTTTGTGGACCTCTTCGTGGTGGTGTTCGTGGCCATGGCCGCCGTGACCTTGGCTCTCCTCGGTGAAGTCAGTCCATCCGAAGTCTGAGAGCCCCCGCTTGTCCTGTTTCTTGCTTCCTTCTACCGGTTTCTCAGCCTTCTCCTCCGCCTTCTCCTCTGCCGTGGCTAGGCTGATGGCCACGGCCAGGATTAAGGTAGATTTCTGAAAAGAAATGGATACTGTTAAATATTTTGTATTCGCATTTGCAAAAAACTGTAGTAGTTTCTATCAAACTAAAATAAAATAGGATGTGTGTAGGAGTAATGAGTTTTGTGTTCCTTAAAAAAAATTGAATTTTGGTACTACTTATACGAATTTCCGATTATTATTTTTCATCTTGTTTAAATTTTATAATATACTAGTTAATTCGGGAACACTTTAGGACTTTTGCCAAAACAAATGAGGATCACTGTTTCCAAAACCAATTTCAAGTAATTAAAAACGACACTTTTAAATTCAAAATTCGAACACGTCACAGCACTGCACTTCACTTGTATTATTTTTTAAATTCTAATAAATGTTACCAACCAGTATTCTCATGTTCGCTTCGCCTGTCGTATAGCGAATGCCACGGTGGAATGTATCCGATCTCCTCGGTGAGCCGCCTTTATACTGGGTGCAACTTACTCCGCAGATCAATGTTGAAAATACTTTCGCTCGTACGAATTCTGATTTCATGTGTGCGTAGTTTTTTTTTTCAATATTAGGGCGGTTTTCGGCAGACTGGTTTTCGTTCGTGATTTGAGGATGCTTAAGAAATAATTGCTAATGAGATTGTAAAACGGTGTCACAATGATAATGAATCTAAATTAGTGTGATAGGGTTATCAGGCTTCAAATTTATTTCTAAGGGTTTTTTTATCACATACAAATGTGACCCTGTCTTCGAGTATCAGCCTATTTTCACCAAATTACCGTAAGCAGAAATTTGAAATTTGGAACATGGATAGTGACTTTACGAACGTACGTCCAAGTACAGCGTTATTAAATAAACAGGATTTAAATTTTGAGGTAACTTTAGAAAATAATAAAGGTTAAGGTTGCACCGTTCTTAGTGTTATCAGCCGTTATACTTTAAATAGTTCAACCACTCTAGCGTAATTGTGACCAATACACAATTACGTCAACAGGGTTGAACTATTTAAAGTTAATTCAAAATAAAAAAGTCGTATATATTACAGCTACAGTACTAAGAGCTTTTTCGGCTGGGTATCGCTGTCGACATCGCAACTGAAAAACGAAACTGAGACTGAGAAACTGAGAATTGTCTTGGAAAAACGAAGATAGTATGTTAGTACGCGGCTAAATTAATTTGTATCTGCAGTGAGAAAAAAAGTTGTAATAAGTAACAATAGCTAATAATGCCACATGTCAATGTATTGTTGAAAGACTTTTGTTGATTTATTATTTTTGCTTCATCATCATCAAAATGTTAATATAGTCGGTTTAAAGGTAAAACTCACAAAGTACATATAAATTATTATAATGATTATTATCCCCAGATAATAATTATAAAATCAATGGAGTATTTTTTAAATCTGTTGTCTCCTTGATTTATCGTATTTTTTTTCATCGAATACATTTAAATTCTATCATTTCACCGAATTTTCTTTCATCGAAAACTATTTTCTGTCGATGCCGTGTTGTTGTAGGGTTATCAATAATAATTACGTAGGTTAGGGAATAGACTTGTGACTATCACAAAAAGTTGACCTAGAAAATCTGTCGATGAAATGAAATATTCGAAGTGATACGTTCTACGAAATTAATGTCGACAAAACAAAAGTAAACCATGAAGTCAATGCATTATGTTAGTTCTCGTATGCACTGCTGGTTTCGTCACTGATGTCAGATGCATCTTTCCGCGACGCTAAGATAATTATGTGTAAGTAATTATATTTCTAAAACCATTGAGAGAACTTCTTTAATACTGAGCCATTTTCACTGAATACTTGTTATTAGAGTTCATTATGTTGTTTTAATTTATAAAATTATGAACATATTAAAATTTAAGGTAAAGCGGTCGACCATAAAATATGTAACAAATAAACTAACTAACTAAAATAAAACTATTAGGGTAAACACAAAATTAACTATATAAGTATCTTAATATTGCCTAATATTTCTCGAAGACCATGTATTATTGTAATTGACAGTGTTTATTTATTTTATTTCATTTTATTTTATTTTATTGAAACAATAAAACCACAGCACAAATTAAAATGCAGGCTTACCCACCAAGCACTAACCACTTAAAACAACCAATTATTATTATTATTAATTTGGTGTTGTAACCAATTAGAAGCTAGATTGTCATACCAGGTACTACATATGCTACTCGGTAAAACAATATTGCTTTTCACGCGTTATCGTATTGTTTACGTTATAATAACTCGAATTTACTTGGCAGTAATGCCGGCCAAGATAAAATGGTACGATAACATCTATAAGGCAAAATTTATTTATATATTTCAAGGAAAACCAACCGCAGTAATTTCACAACATACAACATGGTTTTATCCGGTGTTAGGCGATGGGCTTGCAACTTGTCACTAATACGCTGGTAAACATCTTAGCCTAATTCTGCAAAACGTGGTCTCCCATGTGGTTACCGGGTTAGAATAGTGCCACTCCATGTCTTCCCGTGGATGTCGTAAGAGGCGACAAAGGGAATAAAGGCTTGTAGTACTGTTAGGCGATGGGCTTGCAACCTGTCACTAATACGCTGGTAAACATCTTAGCCTAATTCTGCAAAACGTGGTCTCGCATGTGGTTACCGGGTTAGAATAGTGCCACTCCATTTGTCTTCCCGTGGATGTCGTAAGAGGCGACAAGGGGAATACAGGCTTGTAGTACTGTTAGGCGATGGGCTTGCAACCTTTCACTAATACGCTGGTAAACACCTTAGCCTATTTGTGCAAAATGGGGTTACTGCATTATCACCAAGTTTTTAAAGTTGTAGTTAATTCTGTAGCTCTGCCTACCCCACTCTGGGATTACTGGCGCAAAGGCCTCTATTGTACTAGATAAAACGATGTTGCCTTTGACCTGTTACCGTATTGTCAACGCTACGAAAGCTCTGATTTACTTGACAATAAATGGAAACTGAGTTATAAACAATTTCTTGCTACTAAAAAGGACAATAAAAAAACATTTACGTACGCACGTAGTAATTCCACCTCGTTCATATGAAATGTGAATATTTATTGCTAATCAAATTAACTACATACATTATAGGTATACATAAACGCACGCCGTTATTCCCAGAGTGGGATAGGCAGAGCAACAAAATTACCATCAACTCTAAAAGCTCGTTGATAATTCTGTAACCACATTTTGCACAATTAGGCTAAGATGTTTACCAGAGTATTAGTGACAGGTTGCAAGCCCATCGCCTAATAGTACTTATAGATGAATTACCGAGAGCGTGGAATTGCATATGTAGTGGTAACATGTCTTTACAGGTATTCTATATTTAAATTTCCTCTACTTCTTGTACCATCAGCATAAAAAGAGTTTTGTTATATATTAAATAAGTAAGTACAAAAATAATGTCAGTGTCAAATTCTAAATACTTTTTACAATGCACTAAAATATACGTCTTATTTTATTGTACATACATATATACCTTCACGCCTGTAATCCCAGCGTGGGGTAGGCAGAGCCATAAAATTACCCAGAACTTTAAAAACTATTTTATTGGATACTCGCAATTTTCAGAATTATTTTGACTGGGCACGTGCGTATGTAAGTTACACAGTTTGCATAAATTATGGCAGAAAGTAACAGTAATTTTGGTCCGATTGAGAATCGAAGTAAACAAATAATTTTAACTGTCATAAATATTTTGAACTCGAACTATTGAAAAATGTAAGTTCACCTTACACCGCTGCCCAATTCGTTGAAAAAGCTACAGGTGTTACTCTCTCGACTATATATAAAATTATGACTGAGAGTAAGAGTGACAAATTCAAGGCATTGAAAAAATTCCTCTTCTCCGAGTAAGAAAAAGTTACGTACGGTCCGTCGGCAGTAGATGATTTTGATCAAGAAGTCATCAGGAGAACTACCTATATATAACTTTCATCTGTCCCATAAGCAATTTCCAAACTTAAATGCTTTCCTTTTCATGCGAACGGTACAACCACTACATATGCAATTCCACGCTCTCGGTAATTCATCTATACCAGCCTTTATTCCCTTAGTCGCCTCTTACGACATCCACGGGAAGACGCGAAGTGGCACTATTCTAACCCGGCAACCGCACGGCAATCAAATTAACTAACGCCAATTAATCTCAAAGACTAATGAGCTATATCATATAGAAATAGCATTTATGCAACGCTAAAGAAAGTATTGAAATAATACGGTAACAGACAGGTTTCAACTTGATAAGTCGATTTATTAGTCAAGTGCCCAACATTGCAGCTTACGTGTTTTAGCACTAGATAGTTATTCAAGCGGTTAATCTTTATATAGAAGATAAAATACGAGTATTCAGTCTATTACGTTTCCAAACTGAACCTTTATTTGTAGCAATCGAGTATATTGTACAATTCTTCATGAGCTGACTGACGAAAGAGCTTAAATTCGTAATTTTTAGGGTTCGGTATCACAAAAGGAAAAAACGGATTGTCGTTTCTTATGGTCGACTTTTCAAGCACAGGGGATTTTATGACATGGCTATGCAGCTCATTTTACGGTGACCGTAAAGGACAGAGCTATAGCAGTTATATAGCTCTGTCCTTTTCTCTCAGCGTAAACTGAACTGCATAGTTAGGTCATAATAACCCCCCAGGTTTTAAAAAAAAACGAGTTATTGTGTCTAAAATATCTCTATAAGTATGGCGGTTAGACTTTTGAATCATCAATAAGTTTATTATGTTGCTAAAGAAGTAACATACATACACATAGCGAAAGTGAGTGGAAGGGTCGAAAGGGACGCCCTAGGCGTACTTTTTCGAATCAAATCGGAGAAATTACTGGAAAGGGGCCGAATCTTAAGTAGGTACCCGAAACCGACGTGCGTGCATGACTCTATGTATGTATGAATGTGAAGAAGCGAAAGAGATCTGTAGTGCCTACCCCTCCGGGAAACAGGCGTGATTTAATGTATGTATGTAAGGAAAATTACAATTAACTCCGAGCTAAAAGTTGCAAAATCTCTTTACCTAACTTTTGCCTGCAACAAGCAAATACTACAGGTTCTTAATCAAAAATTAACTTCAATTAATCAAGAACGGGCAGTGTTATAGTTAATAAAATGTCTGAAATAAACTTCCTCAGTAAAACTAATATTTCACCTGGCGTCGATGCAACGAGTCGTTAGCCGATCTATTAAGTTATTATTACCCAGTGAATATTGCATTACGCAGTAATTCTGCTTGCGACTTGTAATTTGTGATTACATCTGTTTTAAATACGTAGCGTATGCATGTAAGTCTAATTTGTTTACAATGTATGAAGGAAGTGCATGGTCTATCAAATGGGTGCACTATATAACTAATAAGAGTCATAATTCCAAATAGATGAAAATTCCGAATTTTCACAATGCGAATGTCTATGGGTCACAGTTTCCACTTACCATCAGGTGGCCTGTGTGCTCGTTTGCCTACTCTATGACATAAAAAAAAAACAAATGCAATGTTTTGATAGAAGACTTATTTTTTTGATATCGCTTGTAGTTATCAATTAAACTTAACCTAACCTCCGTATAGCAATTTAATTATGAATTTAACCTAAAATAGCTCAGCATGACATAGCTTTTGGAAAAATGAAATTTCGGACAAATGAATATTCAGAATAACATATTTCTAAGTATTTGGGTGTTATCCTATCAAATAAAAATATTAATTATTATTTATACTCTTCATTCACTATTGTACTTATTATATAACTGTACATACAAAGGTGATAACAAGAATCAAGGCCCAACAGTTCATCCATTTCGGAAGTGCAATATAAAAATAAAATATTTTAGATTATCAACTTAATCCAGTTTGCTAAATGTCTATTAACTTATTTAGCGGATGCATACATATTTTTAAATTTAAATATTTCCATACTTGAACGACAATATATCTCATTGGGCGAAGAATTATTTTAGGCCAAACTGTGGTTCACCCGTGGCACTTTCCCACGTTTAAAAACTCAAACCAAAGAAAAAAAACTGCTCTGGTATAAATAAGTAACGTCTTCCGAACTTTTCTCTCGAGTTATTTCTACATCTACAGATATATATTATACTGAATGACAAGTATGTTTTTGGAATTGAATATTTGGCGTTATCTATGAAAAGGGACCTATTGTCGACGGTGCTTCCGACATTATTAACGATGCTCCGATATGAATACAACGTCACGTGACGCAGTGCGGCGTAAGCGCCATCGACAATAAGGTCTCTTTTCATAGATAACGCCACAAATAATCAATTCAAAAAACATGCTTGTCGTTCAGTATCTATACCTATAGATGTAGAAATAACTGGAGAGAAAAGTTCGGAAGACCTTACTTATTTATACCAGTAGCAGTTATTTTTCTTTGGTTTGAGTTATTAAACGTGGGAAAGCGCCAACTATTTCCTTAATTAGGTAACCAAGTTAAGGCAATCAGAAAGAATTTAGATTGACAAGAATCACATAATTACGAGAAAAATAACTTTAACATAGAAAAATTGCTCAAGTGGGGAGGTTTAGCTTGGTTTATTGAAAACGGGTTTGTCCGTTTAAGCCAGAGGTCCCCAAACTTTTTTGTCTTGTAGACCACTTAGCATTTTTTCGGTTTTGGGTAGACAGCTTATCTAATATCAAAAAATCTTCGAGGTCTTTTGCACGGATAAAATGGGAGGTCAAGCCGGTTAAAAATTGTCACAGGCTACAATAAAAATTTAGTGCGGAAAAATATTATTTACAAAATGAAAACTTACACCCACAGAAAATAAAAACGTAATTTATTTAGAAAGATGTGTTTATTTATATATTTATAAGAAAGTATTACGTAAGTAAGTAGGTACATGTTATCTGTGTATGAATATGGATTATCCCAAAATTAAACTCAAGACCTGCTCAAATGGGATCCACATTCGCGGACCCCCATTTTCATCTCATGGGACCCCATATTTTTTTCCCACTCACATGGACCCCTTGTTGGTCGACGTCGACCTCTAGGGGATATAGACCACTTTGGCTATCACTGGTTTAAGCGATACCAGCACTAAAAGTAGAAGTCGCAATTATAAGTGGGAGATTTTAATATATAATGTAGTAGTAAATAAATATGTAAAATATATCAGGGACAATCTCACACAAATTGACCTAGTCCCAAACTAAGCTATAGGCAACTAGGCTAGGCTATGGGTACTAGGCTATGGTAAATACTTATATTGAGAAATAAATACTTATATGAATAAGGTCAGGTGGGGCAAGTGCGTCTAAGGGTAAGTGCATCAAACCAAATATTGATATTGTTGGCTTGTACCATAAATTAAGTATTATATTTCCTCTATGCTCGTACCGAGAAAACATCCAAGAGTCATAAACAAACACTCGTTTGTTTGTTTGTTTGCTCATACGCGGAATCGAACGCGAGACCGCCAGCTTCGTAGGCAATGTCACTACCAACTAGGCTAACGCGTCGTCATAATACCTTTAAATAAGTTTCTGTCAAAAAAATCATTTTTGGGGCAAGCTTTTGTTGCCGACTACATTTTTTTCCGCTCAGATTATCATCTGCTTATCAAACTAACGAGCCCCAACTTGGCGGGCACATATTAAGTACAGCAAAGATCCCGTCGCCACCTTCCAACTCCATCATCAGATCAGCTCGATGGTACCGTAATATTGCATTGTCATCGGGTTTACACATGTATTCCAAATTTCGGCCCATTCCATTGACGAGAACAGAGGGCTTATTGTCTAACGCACTCGCAATCGCAAACGGCTTCAAAGTAGAGCAATTGTTTTCATTTTGTACGCAGACAAGCCTTCGATTTTCAAAATGAAAAATGGTTCAAAATCGACTTACAAAATTCCAGGACATACAAGTGAAGGTAAATAAAAGCTAGTAAAAATGCTTAATTGTATGTTATTGTAATAAACATACTCACACACGCGCACCCACACACACAAACTCGCACACTATGTTATGTTAAGTAATAAGTAGTAATAAATAAATAAATAAGCAACTACTATTTTAAGGCCTAGAATAACAATTAGCACTCAAATGTTCTAAATTTAGAAGAGCGAGGTCTCCTGATACAGGTCTTAGTACCTACTAGGAGGTCTCAATAATATTTATTGTAAACAACAACCAATTGTTAATGTATATATTTTTTTAAATCGTCATAAATATAATTATTGTATTGACATTCATAAAAGAAAATTGTCTCAATTTGCCACTTTTGGTAAAGAGTGGTGAGAAAAAAAATGATGCTGCCGTGATCCCTATTTTGATTGCGATTATGCTGTATTTAATTATAATCATTTTACCGCTTCTTCTTTTTTTTAATTGTAATGCAAGAATGGTCGATCTAATCTTATCCTTTACGCACTTGTGACAAAAATAATTGCAGACCTATTTACAATCCTCTTGAGATGCACTTCCTAAACCACGTCTTTTTACCGTTATACCCTTCAATTCAAACGCATACAGTCAAGGATTTTAATTGCTATGCCACTATGGAACCCTGTCATAATGACAGCGACAAACCACATGAAAGAAATTACGCCAAAATTAATAATTAACGTCATGCGACAGGGTTCCATAGTGGCATAACAATTAAAGTCCTTGACTACATTCTGAAAACCGACCCATTTCGAAATAATCTACTCGTTTATTTGTAACAAAATGGCTACATTGTTTTTTTAACTTTCTTGACCCAGAAATTGACTTTTAAATTGAAGGCCATTGGAAATGAAACAATAATAACTAGGCTGTTAAACCTCTCATGCGTGTGAAATAGATCTGTCTCGTTTGTTTTTGTGCAGAGCGAGGGGGACGGGTATATGTTTTGAAGTGAAAGATGAACGACCTTGCTCGTTACTGTGAGATGATTTTGTAATGCCACTAGGCAAGAAGGGGTTGCATTGTTTTTTAAATTAGTCTTTTTTTAATGGCTTTCACTACTTGCTGACATACTTGTGACTATTTCTGTATTAAAGTTAAGTATGGCTTGTCAAAAAAATATAAGTTATAAGTAGAACTGTAACCTACATATCTGCGGCTAGCTAATTCAATCGCAATTACAGTTTTATGCCGCAATTAACTCCTTATTGCTATCGTGTTAAGGTGCTCCAAGTTCCTAAAATATTTGTTCCCAATGTTCAAACTCCTTAAAACCAAGAAAAATACCATTCTGTGTATTTCCAAACAATATAAAGTTTTATTTTATTAGTTTCAGAATCTTGAGTGTTTTTATAAGTATTTAGATCTCCACATAAGTATGTTTATCTTATTTTTTTTATCCATGGAGAAGGCAAATGAGCGCACTAGCCCCCTGATAGTACGAGTAAGTGGGATCTGTGACCCATAGACATTTACATTTTCAAGACTACAATCTTCAGACTGCAATCCTAAGACCGCAAATACGTTGTCAACTCTGAGGGCTGAGATGAAATTCCTCTACGCTAGTTATTTTACAGGTCGTCTTATCCTCACACCGGAACACTACAATGCGAACACTAAACATTGTGTAAAATTACCCCCTAATGAAGGAATTACTTCTTAATCCTAGTAGGGGTCGTACCACTACAATTTTTTTAGGCTCTATGATTGTACTATAGGCACTACACAACGATAAACATACAAACACGTACAAAATATACATAAAAACCGGCCAAGTGCGAGTCGGACTCGCGCACGAAGGGTTTCGTACCATTATCTATACAACATTATCCAAAAACGGCAAAAAATCACGTTTGTTGTATGGGAGCCCCCTTAAATATTTATTTTATTCTGTTTTTAGTATTTGTCATAATAGCGGCAACAGAAATACAATCATCATCTGTGAAAATTGCAACTGTCTAGCGATCACGATTCATGAGATACAGCCTGGTGACAGACAGACAGACGGACAACGGAGTCTTAGTAATAGGATCCCGTTTTTACCCTTTGGGTACGGAACCCTAAAACATCCAACACTCGCGCATATCATACAAATATTTGCCTATACCAGTTTGCTTCATATTATAGAAACAACAGTTTCACAAAAATGTATGGATACGTACAATTTTAGTACCTACTGTAACTATTTGCATCAACTATTTTCAAACAAAGGCGTTATTATTCACACTCATGCATAATATAGCGTAATCTATTCAGATTCAAGCAAGATCTGCAACGTAATGCATCAGTGATATTGCAATACGGCGTAAGTAACAAATTCAATAAGTTGCAAAATGTACCTTAATAACTGCTAGTCATTAAGGTGTATTTTTCACCTTATTTAATTTGTTCGTTACGCGGTATTACAGTATCACTGATGATAGTATTGCGCGTAGGCAATACTTAAATGCTTTGCAAAACCAAGCAAACATGAACTCCGAGCCAGTGGAATGAGGGCGACACCGAGGGTCTAGTTTTCGTGGTTTGAGTTAACACTTAGTGTCAGATTAATGAGCATTTCGTAGAATTGAGTAACTTTTTCGAATATGTTATAAATTATAAATTATAGTTGTGATTTTATTGCATGGATTTTGTTCAATATTTTACTTGAATTAAATGTCATTTAGATATAAGTAGTGAGTAATATTGCTTAAAGTTTGAATATGTCCACAAAAAAAATGTATGAGTCTAGTGCTCCCCAAGAAAAGACCGCAAAAAACTCAAGAGCTTGATTTTTAAACCAAAATATACAATGATATTTTGTTCAATTGAAATAAATTAAAAAAGGCTACTTACTAAAACAATTATTTACTAAAGAAGTAATTAATGTAGTAAGTAACAAATAACATGCCTCTTGTCTTTGACGTCAAGTTACTATACTCTCAATGCAAACAAAAAGCTTATATTGTTATTTTGAAAGCGACCGCTTAAACCACAGAGATAATAACAATGTTCTAAATACCCGCAACGTAACGCCGACATCTCACATGCGCGTTGAATGTCAATGTTACAAAACCAATGAACACATCATTATGTCAGATGTAACATCCAGGTGAAATAGAGGTGAGTACTAAATGTACATTTGATGAACGTTTCGTAAATCGTTAATGGATTAAAAAGCAAATAATTGATAGTTTTATTACTTGGGTCAAACAATAAAAAACTTTTTTTATTTCACGGAGAAGTCACAATGAGCACATAATACGTGCCACCTGATGGTAAGTGGCATTTATGACATAGAAATTTGCATTCTCAAGGTGCATCTTAATCCTGTAGGCCTTTTTTGTCAATCAATACCTTATAAACAACCGTTTATTTTAGCCGACTAAACGAGGAGGATAATGTTTTGTTCAGAACTTTTAAAAAGTAAAAAAAACCAATGGGGTTAATGTGCTATAAATAAATCATAAAACATCAAAAAACTATTGAAAACGAAAAACATGGTGAGTACATTCACCGGCAATAATGTATTATCCAACATTGGGCGCAAAAATATCTGACACGCTCTTGTATGTACTTCTAGTAATAAAGACGTGTCAGATATTTTTGCGGCCGATGATGTAATATTATTGCTGGTGACTGTACATTTCGTCTCATTTAAAATAATATCACAAAACTATTAATTAACGTCAGAAAATATTAAAACAATCTAACACTCTTAATAGCGTGTAAAGTTTTACATAACTTTTTTACAGAAAACAGTTCACTGCTCGCAAATTTCGGTGTCCGCCAGTGTATTACACATTAAGGCCATTTCACACGGTCACCGACCGTTACAGTTCTGGTTTTATATTCACACAATGTTTGTTTGTGTGTTGGGGATCTAATAAAATTTGTTCACCGGTCACGTATCGGCAAAAAGGAAATCGCCAGTAATCTAGAAAATTTCAAGTGTTGTCTTGTTATGTAAGTTTGTTTAAATGCGCTAAGTGGTTTGTTGGCTCACTGTTATTTGAAGAGGATTCTTATTTTGTCAGGTTAATAGTAATTTAGTGTAATTAAAAGTAAAAAAAAAAAGTTTTGTGAGGCAATGAAATGTTGTTTCTAATTGCTTTGAAATAATGTTATGTAAATATTTTATTGAGCTAGAAAAAATAAGTCTGTATATATTATTCCTGTAAAAACAGATCAATATAGTGACGTCAGGAGTTCAGGACTGAATTTATAACTTTACTGAAAGAGTAGCTCTTAATATCCAGTTAAATTAACTTATTATTAACAATCAAAATATTAATAAATCGGCCAGGTGCGAGTCGAATAAGCACACTTAAAAAAATACAAAGGGTTCCGTACCATTCTTAAAAATTAATAAAAATAAATATCAAGGGACGATCTCACACAAATTGACCTAGTCCCAAACTAAGCTCTAGGCTTGTACTATGGGTACTAGACAACGATATAAATACTTATATAGAGAAATAAATACTTAAATACATTAGAAAACATCCAAGACTCAGAAACAAATACTCGTGCTCATCACACAAATATCTGCCCTTACCGGGATTTGAACCCAGGGCCGCTAGCTTCGTAGGCAGGGTCACTACCAACTAGGCTAGCGCGTCGTCGGCGTCTTGTAAATTCCAACTGTCTAACTATTATCGTTCATTATATACAGTCCGCTGAAAGACAGAGTGACGGACTGACAGACAGCGGAGGCTTTCCATAAAGTTCGATAGAGACTAATAATTTCCGGAAGTTTTGCACCTCATAAAATTGCACTGACTTGTAGCGATCTCTACACCCCGGAAATTTTGTTTTGCCCAACAATCGTAAAGTTCTCGATTGCGTGGAATAACTGTTGGCTGGAGGAAACGGCGTGTCCCAACAGATGCTATTTCATAAAGGCTAATGGTCCCCACATTAGCGATTTGCCCAAGCGCCGATAAAATGAGTGGGCCTCGGGGCGAGGTGGGGCGGCAGTGCTGGCGATTAGCGATGGGTCCATATTGGCTCATATAAAATTGGTCTTTAGATTTTTTATATAAATAACGATTTGTGTCTATACTCATCATTTCTTCGAAAAAAATTCCTCATACTTCATTTCTTCGAAAAATTTTGCTCATACTTATCGCAACTTATAATGATTTTTTTTAAGAAACTGTTTCTTTTTGAGGATTGTTATAAATCTAACCTAACCTAATTTTATCTACACGTAAGATATTTAAGAAATTCTGAAAAGTGTACGGTTTCATGAATATTGGCGTTATAAGTTCAGATGATTATGAGTTCCGATCATTAGTATAAACATTTTTTATTAAGATTATAAGGAGGATTATGAAATAAAATGGTATGAGAAAAATTTCGGAGTTCTAATAATCGGAGCTGCAATTTTATATGAACTTTGGCGCACCCATTAGCGATATATTCATCTCATGAGAAACAGTGAGACAAGTTGCTTAACGCAAACGTGAACGATTTTCGAAAACTGTCAAAACGTATGGAATTGACGTAGGCGCTAGACGCGACCGTCTGACATCTTCCGTAAATCCTATACATTTTTGATAAAGATAATGAACGCCCGATGCATTTTGTGTAAGGCCAACGAGCAGATGGTAAATATTGTATTTTCTCGCATATCGCTCAGTGCGTCTTTATCATTACAGATAAAGTTAGAAAGGGATATCCTAGGAATTAACAAGTAACAGACAACGATAATAACTCATCTGAAATTTGAGAAATATTTACAAAATATATTATTATTGTCTTATTGTAAACCTTTCAACCCTCCGTTGCTATCAAAAATCTTGTAACCGAAACCACGCTAGCCACGCAAAACCAATCTTGATCAACTATTCTATGTTTGGAAAGAATTGACAATTACAACAAACACATCCCGAATAATACATCCCGAAACATAAAACAGTCCTGATGTGGCATTTACTAAATAATAAATATCAAATTATTTAATTCTTTCACTAAAACTTGAAAAAATTACAACTCTAAAGGCTGTTTAAAATACGCTGTAACAGCGACCATGCTTAAACTATAGGTACCAGCAATAAAACTAATCTTGCACAACTATACTATGCTTCGAGAGAACAGTTTCGAACTGACACTTGGAACTTTGTGGTAACTCGGCCTACAGTTAAAATTTAAACAATGTTCCGTGTAACATAGAGGGTGTTCGGCAGAAGGTTGGACAAACTTCAGGGACTAACTCTGTAGGTCATACTCATCAACTTTTATAATGGGACCAACATCCAAATCGCCGAAAAAAAACAGCTGTTCCATACAAACTTTGAGAGATAAACAGCCGAAATGTATGGAACAGCTGTTTTTTTTTCGGCGATTTGGATGTTGGTCCCATAATAAAAGTTGATGAGTATGACCTACAGAGTTAGTCCCTGAAGTTTGTCCAACCTTCTGCCTAACACCCTGTATTGTTTACACACGAAATACCATTAATAAGTTAGATATGAATAAAATGGTTTGCTATGGATACCTACTTTACATAATTTGGGAAAGATATCGATAGTTCTGAATTAATCGGAATCTTGAATGTTCATAAATGCGAACGCAAGTTTTCAATTTGAAGACTTTATTTTTCGATATAGCTCAAAGTTCTTACATAACTTAAGATTACTCCAGCAAAATATAAGAATAAAAATCCTGACAAATGAATATTTGTAAAAATTATGTGATATTCAAAAAAAAATCCATATGCCATGATATGTCGTATAAGTAATTTTGCATACATCTTTATGACACAGTTTAAAACAAAGTCAGAAATGACTAGGTATTTTTTTCTTTTTATTCAATGAAAAAAACAATATAAAAATAAATTGAACTTTTTAAAACTATGGCTTCAAAGTAATTAAATCCAACTACCAATATAAATTAATATCAATTAACATAAAATATTCAACGATAACGCCGCGTGATAAAATACGGCTGCATTCAATGTATACTATATAGCTCGACCGTTTCTACCTTTCATCTATACATGTGTCTACTCATGTAAAAATTAATATCAGATTCCATCTCACACAAGCTCCTCGGCGTGTGTGCGTCAATTTTACACTTAATCTTAACTGTGTTGCTTTTACCACCACAGTGAAAGAACGCAAGCCTTAAGTGATTTGCTTGTAGCAATCATTACCGCAAACACTTTGCATAAACTGTTACGTCTTATAATGTAGTTGTGATTCCATAATCTAAATGGTATGATTTATACCTATGTAATCACAGTTTATACAGCATGTTTTTGCTAAACCATTAATTTACTTGGTGTGAAGGAAGGGTAAACTATAGTGGAAGTAGATTTACAGCCTCTTTTAGAGTACGTAATGATGATTAAGTCCTTATTTAGTGACGAATAAGGAACGTGTTAACTGTCTCTGAATGTACGACCGTAAATTTACTTATATACCCGGATATTTTATTTTTATATCAATTTGCTTCTGAAATTATAAAACGTATGAGATTACATAATTTGAGACGAAAGCGCTAATTAAGTAACTAGAATGAATTAAGACTACTGGTTCACTGGTCAAGGTCACTTGACTAATGACCTGAGATGATCTATAAATGCTTCATGTATGCTTATTAGTCATGAGTTATGAATAATTAATGAAATACGCGACCCGCCCTCGCTTCGCTTCGGATTATGTTAGTTTTCTGTAACACACATACATAAAATAAATTTCTCTCTGATGATCTAACTGATGGTGAAAACCGCATCGAAATCCATTTAGTTTAGGAGGAGTTAGCGGATAGACAGACGGACAGACGCGGAAAGTGACTTTGTTTAATATTATTTAAAGATAAAAAAGAAAAAGAAGAAGATTAATTGCATAAAACCTTGCGTTATACGGTAAGGATGTTACTTCGTTCACTGGATAAATATTGAAGGAAAATTGGAACAAACAAAAAAAAAATGACCAAGACATTTCACATAGGCTGATTTTTTGGTGTATTTTGGGGTGCTTGAGGCGTAGGAAGTTATTTTCTAGGGGTCCGTGCCCAAAGGGTATCAATGGGACCATATTACTAACACTCGTATTCACAAACGTCACTATGAGGTCTCACAGTGCTCACGAACGCACAGGGTGGTTCAAGTCGTCTCATAAACAAAAGATCGGTCAAAAAGGACCAATCACAAAGCTGTATTGAACACAGTGCGTTTAGTCAGTGAAGGATCCCTTAAGTATTGTTTGTGAATACGGGTGTTAGCCTTCGCTGACCGTCTCCGGTCTACATATTTATTGACGACGCGATGGCCTAGTTGGTAGTGACCCTGCCTACGAAGCTAGCGGTCCTGGCTTCAAATCCCGGTAAGGGCAGATATTTGTGTGATGAGCGCGAATATTTGTTTCTGAGTCATGGATGTTTTCTATGTATTTAAGTATATATATCTCTATTTAAGTATTTATATCGTTGTCTAGTACCCATAGTACAAGCCTAGAGCTTAGTTTGGGACTAGGTCAATTGGTGTGACATTGTCCCCTGATATTTATTTATTTATTTATTTTTATTATTTTTCATAGTGTGTTTTTCTATTATTGCTATTTTTTCTGGACCTCAACAATGGCTGAACAGCCCCTCGAACCGTAACAGGTAGATACATGAAATTTTCAACAACAGCTATAACAACGAATAAAATAAGTAAGAAATAAAAGCCCCATAAAATAATTGTACGGAACCTCGCGTGCACTTGGCCATTTTTTTTTATTAAAGCTTGGAGGACAAACCTAGCACACAGCCCACCTGATAAGTGGGAGTCGGAATTATAAAAAAGTATAATTATATGAAAGGATAACTGATATTTCGAATAAATTTATTAAAACTAGGCTAAGATTACCATTTTAATTATATTTTACTAAACAACATAAAAAGGATTATGCAATAAAATCAATAAATAAAACAATATCGCTCTTAATCCCGTTAAGGTATTTAAAAATCCATTAGCGATTTCCTCATTAATTAAAAAAGCGAACGTTAGTCATTCGAATTAGCGAATACTTTAACATAATGCTCGATAAATATTCGTGTTATAGTAGTGGTGTGAAAAACGTGTGCACTGTGCATCTCTATCGGAATAGTACGCACGTAATAACTAGTGAGGGGACATCGCAGTCAGTTTGATAATTGTCGATAGATTTTTAAGCGATTGTAAATATAGAATTGCTTTTGATTATCTTTAACATTTTTTTATAGTTAGCAATAATCTTTTTATATCCAACAACAATCGACGGTGCAGCAATCAAATTATAATATGTTGGCTTGGGTTGGACAGCCTAAATTTGGAAACTAGTATGCTGCCAATTATTTGTATCGAGTAGCCTTATTAACGGGTAAACAGGTTAATTTCACAAAATCGTGTTTTTCGGTTACTCAGAAGTATTGATATTAAGTAAGCTAGGTAAAGATGGTGGATTAAATTTCAAACATACTTTCTACTACGTGTATTATACTAATAATAACATTAACCCAATTTATTCCGCTTCAATTTTATTATCATCATGAACATTTATTACAATTCATAATTCCTTATAATTTTGCAATAATAAGTAGGTAATATCAGTAGACTTAGAACTGTTACTTAAGCTAGAATTCACTGAATCTCATTAGGCCCCACATTTTCAGTCTACGTACATTACAACCCCACATAACCATGATTATCTCACAAACCACAGATAATGAAATTACGTGGCTTATCGACACGATGACGTCACTAGCTTTGCGTAATCTGTGATCGCCGGTCTTCCGTCGATTTAATTGCACAGCACTGGTTAGCGGGAGTACTGTTCGTGATAAAAGTGTTTGTGAATTATTTTTAGACACGTCCGCGACGTATGCATGTATTTTAAATAACGACGCAATTAGTCTAATTTGTAGGTGAGGGCAAGTTTTTGTGTGATAAGCGTAAATATTTTGTTCTTAAGTCTCTGATGTTATCTATGTATTTTTATTTATAATCATGTTTATCTCTGTCCTGAAACCATATTACAAGCCTAAGATTGTTCTTCGTTTTTTTTAACGCGACTTCACCAACTTTTTAAATAAATTAATAAAATAAAACTTTCGTATCACTTGTCTTCCCAACCATACAACTCAGGGACCGACTCTTGTGGTGTTATTCTGACTTGACAAAGACGTGTTAACATTCGAGTTTTATGTCGAACTGTTTTTTTTTTATCCCAACTAGATTGTCTTTTAATCTCCCACTGCTATCATGGAACCCTTGTAGGAACTATTAGGCATTATAGGTACCTATCAACTAAACAGAACTGTATTAAAGTTACCGTCTAATGACCAAGGAGAAGACAAAATCTCGTATTTTTTTTATTCATATACGTTGACGGGTCAAGTAAGATATGCTCACCAACGAAGCGCTTACTAAAAATAATACAAGATACGCGCGTGATTCGTATCGTAACGCTGGGTCGAACTCTACATTTACGAATTCACATACGCTGTGTAGAATAGAATCGCTACGCCACTGCGCGCCGCACGCTTCCTCAGTTTTTATCGACCTTTTATCGATCATTGAATGATGTGACATTTCCCACATATCGACTTTTTGCAGCACTTTCTTCGTTCCTGGTTAGGTGTTGATACAGTAACCCAGTTAGAATTTACGTTGTTTGTGATAAAAGGGGCGTAGATAGATTCATGAGTTAAAATTTTAAATCAAAGATGTTGTTATTATTATAATAACAAGATATGACCAACTATTAAACAGAAAAATCATTTCTTTTAACAAAAGATCCAAATCTTAAATATTATTATAGTGTATTGCGGATTGTCAAAGTTTAGATAGCTCTTATTTACTTGACAGTAATGGCGGCCAAGTTAAAAACAATACGAAAACAGGTCAAAGACGATATGGTTTTTACCGCTTGAAATAGAGGCCGTACATTTTTACCGATATTTATTTAATTATTTATCATTTTGTTGACCTCAAAATTGAGTAGATACTTTGTACTTATGAAAACCATGTTTTACATTTCAATTATCTACTAAAAAAATGACTTTAAAATAGTTTACAACATATATATAAATATACAATGGTGTTTATTTTGTTAGATAACTGTATAATTTTAAACAGATATAAGTAATGTCAACATGAAACGTTACACTCAAAACAATAATATAAATTGCTCCAAATAAGTCAATGGCAGCCATTAGTAAAAGCATTCGATTACTAAATACAGCTACGCTTATTTTATTACTGTACTTTTACATTTCAATGACAAATAAGCGAAGTTGTGAAACAGAAAGTTTATTAACGTAAACAAAATGCGTGTGTGGTATTATTTCACGCAATGGTTTGTGTTGGTCAATATTTAAGGAGTAAAAATAATTATTAGATAAAAACCATTGACACCTACTCTTAGAACTAATAACTCTTGGTCTAAGATCCGAATAGGAGACATCCTTCACCCAGCTGTTTATTCGATAAAAAGTATTATTATATCAAATTTAAAATGGTAAGTAATATATGGCGAATAGGTTGACTGAAAAACTTCAGTCCAGTAAAGGCAATATTTCAACAACTAAAAAAAAAAAATTAAATTGCTGTTGCTTGTTTAATAGGCCAATTACATACTAATCGAAAGTATAAGTACCGACTTACCTACCCACCCAATGGTTATGATGGGGAAAAAATATATACGGTCGAATTGAGAAACTCCTACTATTTTGAAGTCGTTTAAAAATAGTCAACCTAACGTTTGCATATTCTATAGGCTTCATACTTTCGATTAGCATGTAATTGGTCTATTAAACAAGCAATAGCATTTTTTTTTTAAATGTAATTTTTTTTAAATTATATCGCCATATATTACTTACCATATTTAAAATTTGATATACAATGTTTTTTATTGAATAAACAGCAGAGCTGGGTGAAGGTCGTCTCCTATTCGGATCCCCTACTATCTTACCGATGACTGATCCACAGACCAGTGCAATCCATACTTCCACCAAATCAATACAACTTTCTTGATCAAGAACACGATATAAGGATTCTTTATTTATCATTTCCTTCCTCAACTCTCATTTCCTCGAGTAAATCGATATCTCGAAAGTTTTAGAGTTGATTGAAATTGAAACTGACAGGAAATTACTGCACACATTGACACAGTTGTACCTTTTATGGAACAATAAATACAGTTGGCTACTTATTATACCTTTGAAGGACAAATTATAATACGTTCTTAATTATTACTTATTATTTTATAAACATTATAATGTAACGTTTCATAAAAATGGTTATTTATTTATTTATCGTATGGCTGGATTCTCTACTTAATTTTTTAACAAATTAGTTTTAAGGTATGCTATTGCATCTGTCGAGAGAGTTTTTAGTTCCACCGCTTGCCCGCTGAATTTGGTGAGAGGACACTCGAAAATAATATGGTAGATTGTCTGGTCTGGGTAGCCGCACTGGCATCTTGCCGACTCGCACCACCCCCATTTGTGCCATAGTGACACACAGTTGCCAACCCCTGTCCTGATTCGGTTCAGCAGGCACCAGGTTCGCCGGTGATCCTGAAAGCCAGTTGGCTTGTTAGTCAGGTCGAGCTCGAATAGATCCTTCGGTATAGACCTGGATTGCCATTCTGCGTCCCATGATTGCAGCAAGCTTCGTTGGGGATCAGGATCATGCATCTTCAGTGCGGGGGGCTTCCGGGACTTTAGCCTTAAGTCCTTAAACTCGTTGAGATCATGGTGTATTGGCAGCTCATAAAAATGGTAAAAAGACATTAATGAACACAAAATGAAAACTATAAGAACAACGATTTCATCAATTATACATTACGCACGTAGGTATACCTAATTATGAGATGTTGTGAAATTATTATCGTATGTCTTTACCAATTATGGGACTGTCGGAGTCCTGGACCTTTGGAAGGCGTACATGGAGCCGCAGCAAACATTCAGAGGCCCTTTAGATAAAATTAATTTAGTAAAGTGTCCAATGACACCGACCGGCGATTGTTCCTGCGATCACACTACAGGGTGTTAGGCTGGCTGGACAAACTTCAGGCACTAACTCTGTAGGTCATACATATCAACTTTTATTATAGGACCAACATCTAAATCGCGAAAAAAAAACAGCTGTTCCATAAATTTCGGTTGTTTAGCTCTCAAAGTTTGGATGGAACAGCTGTTTTTTTTTCGCGATTTGGATGTTGGTCCCATAATAAAAGTTGATGAGTATGACCTACAGAGTTAGTCCCTGAAGTTTGTCCAACCTTCTGCCTAACACCCTGTATTGAAGTATGCTCCCACGGACAGCCACTGGCTATAGTAGGATGAGATCATTAATAATAGGCTCTACAAATGAACTGATATGGATTGGTGAACTAGGCTATTGATGAAACTACGGCCTCTGTCTGGCCAATGGTTGAAATGGCAGGCGGTGACTTATCAACTCAATGGAATGACCTTCCGCTGGAGTTTCTTGCAGCGCTTCTTCTCCGCAATGATGGTCTTGTCCGAAGCGCTAGTAGATTCACTACATATTACCGACGTGTAAACGAGCCCTCATGTGGCCAATTTACTGAATAAATATTTTAAATTTTGAATTTTGAATGCCTTTCAAAATAGCCACATATACATAGCAGTAGAGAAGCAACAGTTCTAGAAGGGCTAAGGGTGGAGAGGTGCTTCTGGACTTTAAACGACCATAAGGTGCTAAAACTGTGTGAGGAAGCGCTTCACTTTACGTTAGTATTAACGACAGATTGTAGTTAACATTTTTTTTAAATCGTATTGACTTTAAGAACCGTTTTGTGCGCATTCAAAAAGTTCTGACTTCAAAATATTTATTCAGTAGATTTCTCACAAGAGCTTCTTTACGTTACCTACAAGTAAAATGAGAGCTCATGTGGCCAATTTACTGAATACATATTTTGAATTTAAAACTTTTTGAATGCGCACGCACTGAAAGAAAAAAATTGGTCGCTTCTAACAAGATTGTTATTGTTGTGCATATGCTCTTGATCCCATACGAGCCTGACAAGACGTTAGACGCATCAACTAAGATGTTAGTTGAATCGCTAAAGAACTTGCTGTTTTTACTATAAGTTTTGTTTGATATAACTAATATCATAAATAGTGTATTCATTTTATGTCAACTAAGAGAAAACCTCTCTTGGTTAGCTCACATTTTTTTGAGTGCGAAACGGTTTTTAAAGACTACACGATTTAAAAAAAAATGTTAACTACAATCTGTCGTTAATACTACACGTACCATTAGTAATCTGTCGGTAGTGCAGTTTCCTACATGCGGTAACCACTCGCCCGCCCCTGATTGATTAAACCTGTTCCGCTGTCACTTGTAACGCTTTAACTCGTATTAAGACATAAATTACTTGAGGATTGCAACCTTATACTCCTGAGGTTTCCTACTTACAGGTATTTAAATAGGCCATGCAATAAAGTTCACTTTCTGTTGTTCTAACGTGCCATATATAATTTTGCGAATTTTATTTTGCGGGATTTATTTTAATGATCTAGGGATACTTGTCTTACAGTATCTAACAGCTAATATCTAATGTCTTCTATTTTTTGTATGCCGTGGTGCCGGGTTTAGAATGTTGCCACTCCATGTCTTCCCGTGGATGTCGTAAGAGACGACTAAGGGACTAAAGGCTGTGTAGTGCTGTTAGGCGATGGGTTTGCAACCTGTCACTAATACACTGGATAACATCTTAGCCTGGTTGTGCAAAATGTGGTCACAGAATTATCAACAAGTTTTTGGAGTTGTTGGTGAGTCTGTGGCTAACCTAGCAGAAAACCCGCAACGTCGTACTCGTAGAATTTGCTAATCGTTATTCCCCCATTTCTTGTCGTTCGGGCCTAATTTTCAAATAAATCCTAAAACCCAAGGAATAGTCGTTCCAAATTTCAATACACATATTATTATATTATAAAACTTGCCTTGACTCGCTACATGCATACATACATACATAATTAGCATAAACCGCGGGATCTGATTATTCAGCTTAAAACAAAAAAAATAACTTTTGAGTAATAATACCTACAGGAATAAGAAGTGGCCATCACGATCTCCCGATATGATGCCAATTTTTTCCGTCTTATAAACTCTTTCTATTATTTTCGCAAATAAAGAGCACGAAAGCACAAAAATCTTAAACTATTTACTTAAATTATTGCTAAATCAATAATACTTAGTGCGTAAACCCACCAGTTCAAGTATTCCGGCCGTTCCATGGTTTAGTTCGTCTAATAATACAGTATTTAGTTGGTTTGTTACTAATTATTAAGCAATCCGGTATGTGGAACGGATCCAAATCAATTTTGTTTGCTACTCGAAGTGGTATTGCGTGATTGGAAGCGATAATGTTGGATAATTGTGGAGTATGTGTATAATTTGTTGTTATAATTCCTTTTAAGTATAATGTTTTAAAGTAACGTTTAAAAATAAAGATGTTGTTCGATTAGCCTCAATGTCTTGAAGTTAAGTTGCAAACACAAAAAACTTAAGGTAACGACGAAGTCAAACCCAAATATCAATAAAATACATACCTTCATGCTAGTTATCCCAGAATGGGGTAGGTAGAGCTCTGCTACAGAATTACCTACAACTTTAAAAGCTTCATGGTAATTTATAACCACATTTTGCACAAATAGGAAAAGATAAGATGTCAATAATAATTATCTCTAACAATGGGTGAAAACGCTTTATGAAAAAATCCTTATTTTTGACTGAAGTTTTCTTCAATTGGTTTAAAAATCATAGAAAATGAATGCAAATTGTAAATAAATCGTAGACACGTCTACGCCAGCTACGAACAGGACGTAGCAGTTCTACGAAGCGATTTAAAAAATACAGTTTTTCATTCTCGTAATCGTAATACAAAATTCATGTATTTTAAATATATATTTTTTATACTTAACAATATTTTTTTTTTAATTTCTTTGTTTTTTTACAGGTAAGTCCAATAATCATGACGTCATCATAATTGGTAAGTTCTGAAATAATCTTCACTAGCGCCACGTTTGCCATGTGCAATTAATAGGAACTACTACGTTAGGCTGCGTACGAGTGTCCGAGCTCGGACCTTTCACTTTCGCAGTTTTTGTAAGGTTTGTAACGGTCATAGCTCCCAACCGTTTTAGTTCCTCATGTTTGACACAGATGGCGCGGTAATAAATTATTAGCTTTAAAGCTATAAAATTAAATAAGGTCAATCTTAATGTACAGTCCTATTCATAAATTTGTGTATACTTTAGTACCTTGTGACTTTAAACGCTAAGACAATTCAATTATGGCAGTTTAAACATCACATTAAATAGACAAGGTACTAAAAGTGTACACGTATTTATAAACTTGACTGTACATTATAACAATTTATTTACAGAATCAATCGTTAATCATACAATAATTAAATGATACGCCACGACGTTTTAAATTGCGTGCATAATTTTATTTATTACATTTGATTTTGAAGGCATTTTGGTTTTGAGAAATTATAGTAGGTATTTTGAGTTGTCATATTATGCTGGTATTTTATTACTAACAGCGTCACTGTTATCTGTGTGCCATTGATCCTCATTGTAAGTTGTCAATATTCGTAAAAGGTCAGTTTGTCTTGCTGTTAGATAGATGATAGTGTTTTGTCACTTTAACGTCATGTTTGAACTACTGGGTAGTGATTCTTTCAAAAGCAAAGGTGAGCGAACGCAGGAGTGAATGTAAAAGCGGCGAGTTTAAGTAGTCCCGTCAAAGCGAACAAAACTCATTTCAGCGCGTGTATTCAATTTGGCAGCATGGCTTCTCGAACGTATAAGGCTGCCTAATTGAGAATGCACGCGCTAAAATGTGTTTTGCTCGTTCTGACGGGACTACTTAAACTCGCCGCTTGGACATCACTCCTGCATTCGCTCACCTTTGTTTTTGATAGAATCACTACCCAGCACTAATCTATCAAAGGTGTTAAATCGAATAGTTACATAAGTGTGCAGCTACTTATAAGGTCGACTTTATACATTTAATTAATAATATAATCCGTTTAATTACGCAAAATATTACAAATGCAATTAACAGTCAAGGTTTTAACACTTAAAAAATACTTGCCAGAACCACCAAATTCTCTGTATTTAACACTTCGTCTGTAAACAAACTAATAACAATACAATAAACAATTAACGTTAATTTCAAGATAGCACAATTAAAATATAATTCGCACTTGTTTAAATTGCCCTAGTTAAATTTAAATTAACAGTAGCCGTGTTACAACATAACGATATAATAACAGAACACATTACACAGTGTAATCTTCACTCAAAATAACGACAACACGCACACATCGCATTGCTAGATCAAAACAGTAGTAACTCAAAATACAACTGTATTTTAAATTCAACTTTATTACAACTTCGATGAAACTGAAACAAAACTAGCAGGGATTTTCAGTTAATACTGTTTTAAAACAGTAGAACCTACTTTTACGTAATCAATCTATGAACACCTTAACGTATAAAAGCAATCATTGCATCTTACGTGAGCCATTTTGTAAATGACAGTAATTTTAATGATGAGCTATATTATACGCATTTTAGCTTTTTTGATTTCCTTAAATTAGATTCGGTCTTTTTATGTGTCAGCGGTAGGTCTAGGTTTTATTTCTCAATTGCAATTATTAATGATTCACAAAAAAAATATGACTTATTAGGTAGTTATTACTTTCCTTGTTACAACGTATACCTACTTAGTACCTAATTATTTGTTAATATTGTCAGATGATTCATAATACAGTAAACCTATTACAATAAAACGAGCGGCCTACTAACCCAATACCGTTCAAGGTCACAACGAAAGTGAAGAAATGAAACGGAGAGAGCGATGATTGCGACGTCAAATGATAACGAAAGTAATTCCAAGTGAAAACGAGAGTAAACTGAGTTAGATTATTATGCAATTTGTAGAAAGTTTTGTGCAACCGGACTTAAGTGTAGAAGCAATTTAGTATATTTGGGGTTGGATTAATTAGGAATGCGTTATTTAAAAAAAAACCTTTTTCTTCAATATTTTTAAACAAATTTGGTTTTAAACAAAATTTTATGTTCAAATTGTACAAAAATAATATGTTTCATGGTTAATGATAGTCGATATTATGATCTTATTTATCCATGAATTTTCTAAACAATTTTTCCATTGCCATGTCATAAGGCAATAAAAAAACCTAACACATTCAAAGCCACAGGACATTACAAAATATTAGACAGATTTTTTTACTACTCAAACATAGACTGATGAATTATGATGTTATATTGCAAACGATATCAACCTTCAAGACTTAATATGGTCGGCACTGAATAATAAATACAAATACACGCTCATATTGCTAAACTACGTATGATTAAAACTATTGTTCATTAAAACTATCAATCATTAATTTTCAATCATTGAAGATTGCGATGCGGTTGAAATTCGAATGTTATTGACCCCGCGAAGGTCGGCCATTGTTATGAAATTGTTGTGCTCGCGTATTATTGGTCAGTGGCGTGGAACGGTTAGTATTCGAACTTTGAACTTCGAATTCCTTTTTAAAAAGTCTTAGGTATTATTAAAGTGGTTATTTAATTTGTATAAAACCAAATCTTAGTCGTTAATGATGTTTTGAATTGCCTTTTTATAAAATTTATGTTATAAAAAAACACATTTACACACGTCGTTGTTAAAAAAAAATACAACAGACATCCGATCACGAATTTCGCTGTCATTTCCGAAACATAATACATATATCATCGATACTCGAAATGTGGTATAACAAACGTGAGTGAATATTGTATAAGGATTGAACTAGGCTATTTCAGTGTGGCCACAAAACAACCGATTGGGATTACCAATGTATAAACAATCGAAGAATCTCAGAGTCCGTAAACCATGCTACAAACCGTAATAGTTACTCAATAATTTTAGTCCTTATTGTACGCAACTCGCTTTTTTTTCATTTAGGCCCGTTTTCATTTCAATGGCTTATGCCCTTTAAGACAAAATGCCAACAGTTGCCCTTGCGGTAATAGTCAATCTTATGAAAATGGGTTGATCTAAAAATAATAAACAATAACTGCAAGACCTTTCATTTTATTCTACAGCACTAATATCCACAAGCCTGATTGTGAATTATTATGTGGCTGCATTTACACGCCAGATATTGTTGTAAGTTTTGAAATAAATTTGCCCCTCGCTCCTACCCATAGTTGCGTCTCAAAACTTACCTAAGTCTAAGTAAGATATTTTTCTTTCCACTTCCTACTTCACGCCATCACATTATAATTATAATGGTTAAAAATACGAGTTTTTTATAACATTACAATTCAAATACACATAAAAAAAATATATATAAGTAAAGGACACATTACAGGGTAGAAAAAAATCGGTCTTTTCATTGAATAGTAATTTCTTCGAGGCAACCTCAACTACTTACTAACAAAATATGGACACTGTCTGCAATAAACGGGTTTCTTTTTAAGTAGTCCCTGTAAAGTAATTATTAATCGACAGCAGGGTAGGTAGGTATTTATTTTAAAATGTAAAAAACGTGTATGGAAAATTGAAAACCTAACTACTCAAAATCGCTGCTCCCCTCGCCCCACACTTGAGCACCGCCAACCGTGGCGTCACACGTCGCTGCAGATGTGTGACGGACTTGAAAGTGTTGCACACCGGCTAATTGACGGACATCGGCTATCAGATTGTCAGTCAGACCGATTGTTGAGGTTTTCGAGGATCTATCCTTGTTATGTTATGCTATGAAGAACGACCAAGCAACTCCACTTGTCCACTTGTTGCCATTTGCAATCTACCGCCTAAGAACTAAGTTTCAGGCAACAACCCCCATTTACCTTACTGACTAACATACATATACAATAAAATAAAACGAATGCCTCACTGCTAGTCATATCACCAGCCTTTTACAATATGACAAAACAGAACCAACAACTTCTTTATTATTATTATTATTATTATTATTATTATTTATTATTATTATTATTATTATTATTATTATTATTATTATTATTATTATTATTATTATGTATAAACCTGGTTACCGTTTATTGAAACGTTTTAGTGAAAACCGCGTCAACATTGGTTCAGTGGTTTTCAATTGAGGCGAGGAGACATAATTAAACAGACAAACAGACACCAACTCTAAAACTTGTTGAAAAGTGTTCTGCTGCTCAGTCCGAGACTCCTGTTGTATTTTAGAATTCATACCTCGAATGTACAGATTTTTTCCTTCTACAACTTTCTTATAAATTTATATTGCAACGAGAATGCAAACGAAAACACAGGCTTTGATGGTAAGTGGGATCTGAAACAAAAATCCTGTTCCCCCTTCCAAATCCATTGAAAAAAACAGTTTGGAAACACAACTAGAAGAAAACCCGCAGCGTCGTACGCGTAGAATTCGTTTACCGTTATTCCCCCATTTCTTCTCGTTGGAAACTGATTCCAAAGAAATCCTTTCTAAGGTACCCAAGGACTAGTTGTTCCAAATTTCAATGCTCATATAAGACTCTTCCGTGACTCACTTTTGAGTGAAGATACAGAAATAAAAGGTGGCCGTCACGATCTCCCGACTTGACCCCTAAATTTTCTGTCTGTTAAACTCTTGACATTTATTTGACAAATAAAGAGCACGAAAGCACAAAATACTTAAAATATTTAACTATATTTAACTAATATTGTGTTGCTCACTAGCAACATGGAAGTAGCGATCCAACAGACTCTGCAGGAAAGCCTCTCATCCAAAACTTGTTTTTTTATTGCGCACGAGTGAGCATGCAGGTCAAATGATATAACACATAGTACTTACTAGAAGTATATGTTAAGGATGGTTATAAAGAAGGGTTCAGAACATACTGTCTGATGGTACATCCTCAATGCCGCCCATGTATATGTGCAATAGACATTACCGGTGCTTACGGCCTTGGAAGTTACAATCCCTTTATGTTTTTTTTGGCTATAGTTTCTTTGTTTTGTCTTTGATGCAACTTCCTACATATTTTACTACCTTAACATTATTTGGCTGTAAAAATATAAAAAAAACTTAGAAAGATTATAAATAAAACTACCTATATAACAGAAACCTTTAAACACATTAGGTTAGAGACCATGTTTAAACTATCATCCTCCAAACTCGTTTTTTTCTTTAAAATAAGTACACTTTTATACACTATGGAGTTGTTCCTATTATTCTCTTCTATCTACGATAAAATTTGGTCTTCAATTATCCTTGTATTAAGAATATTTATTATCATGCTACTAGAATTTTTATGTTACAAATAAATATTCCATTGTTTCATGTCTTCACCAAATATACAAAGGTTTTACATACCATTATCAGCTGGTACTTCGGTTTCCTAACATCAGACTAAAAGATAGACTCGTACTGATTATTTTGCCTTGTTTGATTGAAGATTTCGATTACTTTTGCCTTGCGTAAGTTGGACTGTTACTTGCATTCCTCTGATTCAATCTTTGATTGAATGTAGAGTAACTGTTTGACCTTCACCACTTTTGCAATCTTTTTAGATTTTTTTAGATTTTTAAAACAAATGTGTGCCATTTGGTTGGAACCTTTTACTTTACTATGACATTTTAATATTTTATTACCTCTTCTGCCCTTTTGAAGTTTTTTACCAAAATCCTATATTTCGAAGTTCATTGGTTTCTATGCTAATGTTCTATCGCACCATTGAAATTCCATAGTATTACAAAACACGACACATTCATTTAAATGCGCATTCCTTCGCTATTTCGCTACATCTTTAGTGTATTTAAATGCCTCTCTATGTAGGTACCTATATATTCCCTCTAAAAAAACACCATTGTCTTTGTCAGTTATAAAAAAAAGACAGCCTACTTCCTATACTCTTTAGCTATTTCTAATTACTAGATAAGTACTAATGAAGTTGTTATAACATCATCAGCTACCTCATTCCACACTCTAGCGTAAACTATACTTGTGTAATTTATGGTTTTACATTTTCGCAACCTACATCCTCATAGTACCCTAGTACCGTGCGCTGTCGCAAACCGTCTAAATCACCATCTAGTGATATTTTGTAACTGTGCTATTTGCGCCTAAATGGCACTATGTCACAAAGTTCCAGTTTACATTATGATGTGTTATTAGAACTACTTTTGATGTGAAATCGTCAGTGTGGTAGTTAAACTAAAGCATGAGCTAATTGTATGTAAAGATAGTAAATATTGCGTAAAACAAAGATCACGTAGTACCTTTATTGTCAAGAGAGCTTACGCCATACGGCCAGCGGCGATCCAGCGATACCTATGTAGGTCGTAATATACCACGTTTCGTAAATCAGAACAATGCAAATAATGTATTTTTTATTACCCCTAATTGCTTGTTTTCGCCGCCTCGGCTAATTAACATTTATCTTTACTGTGAGAATGAAACAACACTTACAATTATTTTTTGGCCAAGCCAAACTTTATTACACTTCAGTTCATTTGAAATACTTCACAAAAAGAGATAGGAGAATTTCTAAAAAATAACAGGTACATCAACTCAGGACTTAAAAAACATAACACCGATCAGGCTAAGCTTAAAAAAATCACAACAAATAAAAAAAAGACTAAAAAAGAGAGTATTTTCAGTGCGTTTCGTTCGCGAGTCGAGGGGCGGTACCTCCAAGAATGTAGAGATTCCTCTGAGGGCGCGCTCCTCGGCTCCCGCTCGTCATTATAGTGCTAAGCTTATATTTATATCACATTCAGATTTCTGCTTCCTGCAGCCTTTAATAGCTATCATGATGTCCATACTCATGGCCATGACCATGAACGACGACTGGGACGGGCACCTTCACGGGGTAGGGCACGGGCTTCTCGATGTGCACGGGGACGTGCTTCTCGATGTGGACTGGGTACGGCCTGTCAACGGGCACGGACACGGGGTAGGGCACGTGCTTCTCCACGGGGTAGGGGATGTGTTTCTCGACGGGGTAAGGCGCTGGCACGGGCACCTTCACGGGGTAAGGCACGGGCTTCTCAACATGGACGGGGTAGGGGCGGTCGACTGGGACCTTCACGGGGTATGGGACGTGCTTCTCCACGGGGTAAGGGACGGGTTTCTCGACTGGGTAAGGCACTGGCTTGGGAATATGCACGGGGTAAGGCCTGTCAACAGGGACCTTGACGGGTACGTGGACGATCTTTTCAACTGGGTAGGGAGCGGGCACATGAACTGGGACCTTCACTGGGTAAGGAACCTTTTTTTCTACGGGGTAGGGAGCTGGCACTGGGACCTTGACGGGAACATGGATGTGTTTCTCTACGGGGTAGGGTTGGGGCACGTATACCTTGACGGGAACTGGCCTGTCGACGGGTACATGGACGGGGTAAGGCACCTTCTTCTCTACGGGGTAGGGTTGAGGAACGTGGTAAGGTACTTTCACGATCTCCTTGACTGGATAAGGTACGTGTTTGACTACGGGGTAAGGAGCGGGCACGTGCACTTTAACGGGCACATGGATTTTCTTCTCAACAGGGTAAGGGATGTGTTTCTCAACGGGGTAAGGAACGGGGACGTTCTTTACAACGGTAACGGTCTTGTGGACCTCTTCGTGTCCATGTCCGAAGCCACCGTGTCCGAAGCCACCGTGTCCGAAGCTCTCGTGTCCGTAGCCGCCGTCGAACCCACCTTCGAAACCACCGTGGCCGTAGCCCAGTCCAATATCAAAAAGCCCACGTTTTTCGTGTTTCTTGTCGTCGGCGGCCGCCTCCTTGTTGTCGGTCACTGCCACTTCTTTTTCTGCTTTCTTTGCTTCTTCCGCATGGGAGAAGGCCAGAAGAGCCACCAGACTGGCGGCCACGAGCTGAAAAACAATCACTTATGTTAATACGCGAATAATTACAATATAAACGAGCGGTGAACGGTTTACGACGTTTGACTAACTAATAGACAATAGACTGCGGTTATGCGATTCCAAATCGTGAGAGTATTCGAACTCGTAATCCAATGAAACTAAAAGTGACTGTCATCGTCATCTCAGACGTAAACAAATAAAAATCAACTCAATCAGGCCGCTCGTGAATGTGTAGAATAGAGAATTGAAAGTATCGCGTAATTAATGTACTAGAGGCTCTGATTATTCTAGTTCGATATCCAGTTATGGAGACACAAAGCGGCGCAACGGTTGTTGCGTAACTTAAGAAGTAGAACAAGGAATCTATCCCGCACACTTCCTGGCACTGGCACTCGACACAAAGTGAACTGTCACTATTTAAATTTGAATTTGAATTTGAATTTAGAATGCTATTTTTTTAAAACACACCATGAGCTTCATGATGGCTGCGCTAAGGTTGCACTGAAGTGAAGTCCTGAATGCGAATGATGCGTGGTTGTGCGAAGCTTCGGTATATATACGCGGCAAGAGCGGCCGAGCGAATAAAAAAAATACTGCCAGTTTGTAGGACTACGTTACACTTTCGCTTTCGAGGGGTTCCGTCGGACAGAAATGCTCCATATCTAGAGTTTGCGGTAGATTATAATAAGGTTCTAATTAGGTTTCTATCTTGATAATACTGCAATAGTATTGAATGGTAATTAATTAATCTATTGAGAACGAGAGTTGCATATAAAATGATTTCAATAGATCTGAAAAGATATGTGAGATGTTGAGATTTAATTAAAGTATTTTTTGTTTAGAACAAGGGAGATTTTATACTTTTTTTGCTATTGTATTATTAAAATGTAGAACGTGTCTATTCTCGTCAAAAAAAATATTATTATTTTACAGTAAAAATATTTAATCATTATTTAATAATTTTGAAAATATCCTTATATCTACACGATAATATTATAGCATGTTTCGTCTTATAAGCCCATACATTTTTATTAATAAAAAAAACTAGGTCAAGGACTTTACGCTGACCAAACGTATATTATAAGGGTTTGCGTTTCAAAGTATTAGAATTTATTGAATAAATTTGAATAAGGAATGATGAAAATTTTCACATCGATATTAAAATTACAAGTCATACTCGTAAACTTACATAAATGTCCACACTCATAAGCGCTTTAAGGTGACATTTCATAAGTTCAAACAATATTATATATCATTTTACAAAGAACATCTTAACTGATCGATATTTTTGACTGCAATTGAAATATAAAATCACTATTATTATAATCTTATCTTTATCTTTTTAACAACAGTTCATTTTGTAAAAAAAAATGCTTGTTTTATTTATAATATTAATTATATTACTCCGGATCGCTACCACCATCGTATCCATCAACCCACCGCCAAGCAGCAGTGTTCGCATTTTTGTGTTCCGGTTTGGGGATAAGACAAACGGTTAAATTACTAGCATAGAGACATTCAATCTTAGTCCTCAGGGTTGACAACGCATTTGAAGTCTTAGGATTGTCGTCTTGAGACGGTAGTCTTAAGAATTAAAATGGGTGTCAGATCTCACCATCAAGTGGCCTAAGTACTCGTGTGCCTTCTCCTTACCTTAAAAAAACGCTACGTGTATGTGTTTAAATGTTTACGCAAATTTTAACCCTCCTAGTTTTTTTTTTCTATTGTTAATCAGGTATGTACTTTTAATGTACCTGTTCTAATTACCTAGATAAAAGAAAGTACAGTATGCTTCAAAAACAAGTCTGTCTAAAATGTACACACGTCAAAAAAGTCTTGGGATACTTAGTATCCCTAGACAAATTAGATTTTTTGACTCAGTAGTAATATGCCTATATTGAAATGTTCAAAACTGTCTAGGGATAAAAAATATCCTTAGGCACTTTTGATGTGTTTATTATTTTTATTTATTTACCGTGCCTTATAAGTTGAACTAGGACATCTGTCTTTCTTCAAAAAGAGACGCAGTTTTTGTTAATTTTCTATTGCACAGGACTTATTGTTTTAATTTAAATCCATTCAATATAATTAAATTTAAAAAGTCAATCTCATTAATTTTATTTTTGGCAATAAAATATACAATTTGTTACCATGACACCGTTACACGACTAGGTCTTCCGCTTTTGTTACTATGCGGAATTCTCTCTTTCATAATCCCACTTAAATCAAATTCTAACTACTTTCGTAAGATTCTTCTCCGAAGTTGCGATCTCGATCATAAATCTTAGCTGGACTGAATCTTACCTATATTTGGTCTAAACGCCTGGTCCTGTCACGTCTAGCTCTTTAACTGCACCGCTAGTTTTTTTAATGATTACGTATTCGATATCATTATCATTAGTTACACTCCTTTAAGATCATAATCAGATGTACGGCGAATAATTTAGTACCTCTATATAATTGTTAATGAGGTAGGTACTAGTTTGCAAATGTTTGTCGGTTCCACTTATGATTTCACTGAAATATCATAGGGGACAAAAAAAGACAGATTAAAAAAAAGTTTTTGTTTTGAATGTCCGTTTTGTTACTGTTGAATATAATCATAATTATAATAGGAACCACTTTTATTTCACATAATTGGGTTTTTTTTACTACAGAGAATTATTATTTCCACGTTTTTTTCTAAAATCTGAAGATTTATTTAAACATCCCAAGTAAGCCTATTGTAAAACCTCATGCTGAAATTCTTATATTTTTTAATTTTACAAAACTAGCTGTTGTCTGCATTTGTTTCGACATTATTTAAAGAATGCTCTTTAATTTAGGTACTTTTTAGGTAAAAAACGCTGTAAAAATTATTCTGTCTAACCGAATAAATTGAACTATGAGTTTTTAAATGAAGTCTTGTGTTTTACGAAAGCACAGAGGCAAAGTTAAAGCAATAATATAGCATAACATCCTAACACACACTACACTGACTTACATAGAAGTCGAGTTAATGACAAGAACGATAGCCCTACAGACATATACATTTAAAAAATACCCTGTGTGTCGAAATATCAGTCTTGAACTGACGTAAAAGTGTCAACTAAGTACACAGAAAAAAAATTCAGAGATTCGTAGGCAGCAGGTTACTACCAACTAACGGCTAAACCCTATATACAAACCGCGGATAGATAAGGCTTACCTCGGGTTAAAATTTGACATTTGCCCATACAAAATGTGTCAAATTTTAATCCGAAGTAAGCCTATCTATCCGTGGTTTGAATATAGGGTTCGGCCATAAGCAAACGTGTCGTCTAAGGAACATTTTTTTTTTATCATGATGCGGAACCCTTCGTATTCGAGTCCAAGTAGCACTTGGCGGATTTTTCTCTATTAAACTTTATATCAGGTTTTCAGATTTCATAACACGATCATTGTATTCCACTTAAGCTAAGCAATTCTTCATTATTATAATTATATATTTGTTTAATTAGTTGTTCTTTATCTTCTAATTCATATCCGATTATTATAAGTAGTAATTTTAGTGCGCACGATCTGCGCATCCTTTATAATTTAATCTTTTAATGTTTTTCCTGCAATAAAATTTGATTGAATATTTAAAATTAGGTTTAGTTTACAACCTTGTTTGCGATAAACAGTTATATTATAAAGTTTATAAGAAAATATTCAGAAACAAGAAAACGGTTGCTTAGTTTAACGAAATTAAAACACAAAAATACTTGCGCTTTTTTTAAAGATTCAAATTTCAATTAAGCACAACATAGATTACCTAACTTATACCTCCAACGTTTAATGTATTAAAATTGATAATTTTATAAAGTAAAATAATGTGTATAGTATTTTTAACGAAATTAAAAGATTTTTTTAATACTTCCGCGGGCTTAAATTTATTAAGGCGTATTATGGGGAATTATCAAAATATGAACTAAGCAACCTAGCGTCAACGTAAAAAAAACCTAAGTACTTAATTTAAATAAAATAATATAGTTGTTCTTATAGAGTGAAATCTAAACTGTCTCGAACTAAGTAATAAGTAACTCAGTTAAAGGATTCAATTAATATTTCGCGTAACAAATTAGATTAAATTCAAAAACGCTAAAAAAACCTAACCGCCACAACGCATTTCGTAAAGTTATGATTTATGTCACGGTACTTAAAGTTTACATTTAATTAAACACTTATCGGTACTTAGCTTCAATATGCACGAAATGCAAACTAGACTGACCAGTGCGTGAGATATTACATAACTTTGATAAATAGGCCGTTTGCGCTTTTACTCGTTAGCTTTAAATACTCATTAACGTTAAAAATATCATTGATCGTTTATCATCATCCATCTGTGAGTTTTTCGGGTTCCGTATAAAATAAGAAACCTTAACCGTCATGTCTATCCCGCACTTAAAGCATTACCTTAAACTAAATTAACACTATTGAAACAGAAAAAATTTTTTATCATGTTCTCCTGCCAGGTGACAGGAGACATTTCAGTGTACATGGCGCAGCTTATATGAGACCCAGTCACTTATCAGCGTGTTAACTTTGCAATGTATATCGTATTGTCATCTGTCACGTGTCATTGTCTAGATGGTGAAATAGGGGCTGGCACAAGTGGTCCGCGACTTGTTGTTCGCTCGAATCTCCCTTTCTATCTAGTTTGTAAAGATAGAAACGCACTGAGTGACAAGCGAGAAAATACAACTTGTGCTAGGCCGATATGGGCCCATATAATAATGATCGCCTTTGTCGGGCTATTCTCAGTTGTCCGCACACCTTTGTTCACACTGCGGATAACAGATAATTTTTATTCCCGCCCGCATCTAGTAGGGAATTTTCATTCCCAGTTGTCCGCAACGCAAAAGGGTTGCGGACAACTGGGAATAGCCTCCTTTGTAGCGGTGGATAAAGCATCCGTCACTCTCGCACTTACATACTGGTCAGTAAGTGACAGATGTTTTATCTACGTTTATCGATGTCGATAGACACAATTATGATAGGCCCGCCAGCCGTTTTTCAGCCACGGCGACTTGTAAACACCTGAGGGCTTATTGTCTAACGCACTCGCAATCGCAACCGGCTTCAAAGTGGAGAGTTTTCATTTTCTATGCAGACAAGCCTTCAATTTTCAAAATGAAAACGATCGTGATTGCGAGTGCCTTAGACAATAAGCCCTCTGGCTAAAGAAAGCATCGTTCGAATGCTCTCAGGCGACTAACATAGCCAATTTTCGCATTTAAAGTGCGGCCACACTCTCCGCAAGTTCACACCACTCCGACAAAATTAAAGTTACTACTTAAACAGAAAAATACATGCTTACAAGAACGAATTTATTACTTATCAACCCATTAATCTTTCTTGTCTTCAACTACTTAAATAATTTAGCAACGTTATTTTGGCGCCATACTTTCGTCATCTGCGTCTAGGAATCATAAATCAAAGAAAATAATCAAATAAAAACCAAGAGCCAACTCCAATGGTGGTAGGATCTTGTGCAGGGTCCGTCCGGATCGCTACTACCATCTTATCTTATAACTTAAGTGCCCTTTGCCATGGCAATATCCCGTTTTTTGCATGATCCCGTTTAGTAGCGTACGAGTTTTAATACTAGCAGTCACACGAGCATCCTGTAAGCCGGATACTGTTTACAGGATGGTCGTGTGACTGCTAGTATTGAAACACGTACACTAGGTACCATACGGGATCCTGCAAAAAACTGTACCTGCAAAAAACGAGATGTTGCATTGGGAAAGGGCCCTAACAGCATTCGCATTGTGTTTCGGTTTAGGGATAAGACAACTGATAAAATAAAGGAATTTCGTCTTAGTCCTCGCAGGTTTGGTAAAGGATTTGCAGTTTTAGGATTCCAGTCTTGGGATTGTAATCTTGGGATTGTAGTCTATGGGTTTCAGATCCCATTTACCATTAGGTGGCCTGGTTGCTTGTTTGCCTTCTCTCTGTCAAACGTGTTCGTCTGTTTATAGCCATCATTTCGTCCTCGACGTCGAGGCACCCACACATGCAAGCAGCTCTATCGCGTTTTTTGAAGATGAACTACTGTTTATACTGTTCTTCTATTTTCTCATGTTAGCGATATAAGCGGGCAAATTTTCTTGACTGCATTTTGTATTTTTTACAAAAATGCCTCCGGGGAAAGAGGGCCCGAATGTTGTTTCTAAAGGAATTTCAAGGATTTATTTAATTATATTATTATGGCACAACTTACAAATTAGGTATTACAACCCAGAGTTTCGAACGTAAGTATTACATGTCATTTCGCTTTAAAAAAAGGTAGATTAGGTACGTACGTATTCAAGCATTACGGGACTCTTACTCATCACTTAGTTTACCTTTTGTTTAAAATTAGGCACTATACCTTTTGATTCGAATTCATTTTATATAGTTCAAGTAAATTTATTATCATATCCACTAGTTAACATCATATTTCCATTTCAATATTTTCTCACCAAATCGATATCCTCGCGCCTCCATTACTAGCTCCAAACCGTCCACTTTAGTCGCCGTTTTGCCGCAGTTACAACACAAGCTTTGTACCGTTTATGGCACTGGGAACATTATGCCTGGGACATTCACAGTGGGTGAAAACTGGTTTAACAATTAGCTAATACTAGGCACCCAAAGTTTGATGGTGCTTTGGATGTTATTTATATAGGTAGAACAAAGTCAGAGGATGAGGGACTTGATTGTGTTGTAAAAGCAAATACTACAACTGTTATACAAGTTTTTTATAAACCTTTTTTGTAAAACCGTATGTATTATATTGCTCTTGCCATGTTATCGTATTATCAACGTTACGATACCTCTATTACTTTGTCAGTAAAAAAATGTGGTCGAGTTAAAAACATAAAATGTCAAAAGCAATATGGTTTTACCGAGTAGAACAGAGCCCCTTATAGTAAATTTTAATCTTTGCTCATACTTACATACATCCAATCACGCCTCTTTCCCGTAGGTGTAGGCAGAGACCACTTCTTTGCTCATGACTTTGTCAAAGTAAGACTAGTTTAGGGCCTGTTGTTTGATCAGTAGTTAAACTAATTTTAAAAAATCGTAACTAATGGTTAAATTTCAAGGAAATGTGTCAAATTTTTGATTCATTTTTCGAATTTTAACAATTGGGTAAGTTAACTACTGTACAAACAATAAGCCCTTAGCGTTAGCCCGTTGAAAACTGTAAAATAACCTGAGATGAAAAGTCAAGCTATTTCCTTACTAAAAATGTAGGAATGTGTGGGGCAAGTTTCGCAAATTTAATTTTGGGCAGTAATATGGTCTCCCCTGTATTAAACGTGGAATTACCTAATTCGAATTAGAATGAATTTTGAAAAGCATGTTGGTAGCTTTACCTAAAAGAAAGAGAAGAAAATTAAGCAATAATAAAAGCTTTAAGAGTATATTTTTTGACCAAAACTTATTTAAGTTTAAGCTTTTAACAATATTGCCTTGGATAAACGTTTGGATAGCTAGGATTTGTTACTTTTCATAATGAATATAATTGTAAAAAAATACAGTTACTCTTCTTGTTTGTAATGCTTCATTTACTAAAAGATAATGGCACCAGTCAAAGGGCAATGGCATGAAAGGTCTCGAACAGGTTATGTGGAATTCGTAGGCAAAGGTCGGAGTGAATTGGTGACACAACCTAACAGCGACTGACAAATTGACGTTAGATTTATATGGTCACGATTACAGTTTAGTAGTCATTAGTAGTAAGTAAATTAGTAAACAATATGTCGGAAAAGATTAATGCTGCCAAGATAACAGTTAAGTTGAAGGGCATAAGGGAAAGTTTGACATTTATAAATATTTCCGTAAGTTCCAAGTTACGCTGTGACCTTGATTCCTTCTGTGGGGCTAGAGATAGGCAATAAATCAGATAATAACCCAAAAGTTAGTATTTACCGGGTGCTTACCTAATTTACCGGTACCTGAGTATTTACCCAAAAGTAGGTATTTACCGGATGAATGTACTGGTACCTGAGTAATAAAATAACTGTGGGTTGGTAATTTTCCCGGTTGAATGTAGCGGTACCTGGCTTATAACAAAAATTGGGTATTAACCGGATGAAAGTGCCGGTACCTTTGTCATTACCCAAAAGTGATTATTTACTGGGTAAATGATCCGGTACCTGGGTAATAACCCAAAAGTGAGTTTGTGCCAGGTGCTAACCCTAAAATACGGGTACCAGGGTAAAAACCCAAAAGTACCTATCTACCAAGTGTTTACCCAACGTACCGGTAACTAGGTAAAAACCCAATAATGATTATTTACCGAGGACCCAATTTGTGTACTAAATACCTAGCTATATGTTCACTGTATATACCCAATATATACTCACGATATACATGGCCTAGATCAGCCGCGATATTAATATGAATCTTAAACAACAAACTGTCATTTTTTTATCTTTGCCAAAGGTAAAGGTAATATGGATGTAAGTAGATACATAAATAAATATAAACATGTAGTTAGTCTGTTAGTTATAGCCACTAGGTGCTCTAAAGTGCTCTACTACCAAGTTATGCTACTTACATCATTCCTCTTCGTAGACCCAACTAAATTGCCGTCCTATCATTACGTCTTAAAAGGCAAAAATAAATCTAGAAAATCAAGCATCCTCAGCTTCATCAAGCATTTTACATTATGAGAATTGGCAGCTCTAGTTGCATAGAGCACGCTAGAGATAGTAACCCGTGCGTGCACTAGGATATACGGCGGTCAGTGTCTACGACCTAAATACAGCCTCAGATAAACCAAGGTCTATGAAAACATTACTTGAAAAAATAATACCGCAACCATTACCGCGTATTGCGCTCGTGTCTGGAAGAACTGTCAGTTGTAATTGTTGTCTCATGTACGAGTATACCCGACAAAAAGACCACTACCATCGCCACCACCATCACCACCGCCATCTTGTCCTTTATCCTGTGTGGGGATAAGACAACCGGTGAAATTACTAATAAAGAGGCATTCTATCTTAGTACGCCGTTTTGACAACGCTTTTGCTGTCTTAGGATTGCAGTCTTAAGAATGGAAATGTCTATAGGTCTCAGGTCTCACTTACCATCAGGGGCACGTTTTATAAAGCTACAAGTTACAATTTTACAGGTCTAAACTGGCAACACTGCTCAAATGGCTGGTCGTCATTGGTCAAGGTTGTGTCAAATGGAAACTTGTGACCTGTAAATTGTAATTTGTAGCTTTATAAAACAGGCCACAGGAGGTCTGTGCTCTTTTGCCCTCTCCTTCAGCTGTTTTTCACCTCCTCCAGGGTAAGCGGGATTGATGGGTTTTAAATGGCATCGAAAAGATTTTTTTTTTAAGGTACTCTTTTACCACTTTGTCGGCATGACTAATATGTATATTCATGCCAAATAACAGCTTTCTAGAACAAAGTCTCCGAGCAAAGCTGCGGACGGACGGACGGACGGACGGACATGGCGAAACTATACCCCTGGAACCCTTAAAACGACAGGTCTTACCACGCTCTTCTATATTTCCCCATTGAGTTTGAGGGCATGCTTAAACTAGGCATAAATATCATTTCAAAATGCTTTCATTTTAATTCAAGGTAAAGAAACGCACAATGCTGAATAGATCGATTATCTTACCCACTCTAACGTTTCTACATCTTGATACTAAATGGAGCTAACATAAGTAAGTAGACGTATTGTATATAATAATTATGATAGAACTTATGAAATTTTGCCTTGTGGTTAGGAATGAGTAGGAAATGTAGCAATGTCGCCAGTGCAAGATGTCCACACGCGTATGTGGAGCAAAACGGACTTACAGCTCGGGGGCTGTGTGACGAGTGGAGGGCGATTTCTTGATGCTTAGGCCTGGTTCCTACTATGCCGGACCGGCAATTTTGCCGGATGCCGGTAAGGGTAGTGGCTGTACAATTTATATGAAGCTGTTCACATTATGCCGTGTGAACAGCGTCATAAGCCACTAGCCTTAACGGCATCCGGCAAAATTGCCGGTCCGGCATAGTGGGAACCGGGCCTTACGCTTTAGCTATGCATTTTAGACGTTGCCTTTGCTAGTCTCACTTCTATGGCAAATAGTTTTTAGGTTTAGGAGGTAGAATCCTTATAGATATAATATCATCTAAGCATATGTGCTTTTAGGTGTGACGTGATTTTTCAATAGCAAAGCTTAGTAAATTCACATCACAATCGAGGGCCGAATTAATACTGATCACTGAAATATCTATCCCAAGATACGTTAGAAATTACGGATTTCTATGACTTGAAATTTACATTAACATACTATATTAATAAAATGATCCTGACTGAAATGCAAATCTCAAATAGACTTCGAATTGGACGTCAAGAAATAAAAAAGTCATTTCTGGCGTGTCTTAGTTAAGACAAGGAAAACTACGAAGACTGGACTAAGAACATCTTAGTCGACACAAATGGTGGCATAGGTGGAAAACAAAAACGATATTGAAGTAAACATAAAAATATATTTATTGATACACTGACTTAAAACGTAAAATACAATGTTATCAATAGACTGCACTGTGCGATATTTTAACAATCTATTTACCCAGTCATCTGCACTAGGCTAGGTCTGTCTCGCAGAATGACTAATACTTATTTATATTTTTTACGTAACACCTGGCCATAATGTGAGTTTTATCGCACGCTGCGCGCACGGTAAAACTCGCATTGTGGCCAGGTGAAGACGTAAAATTGTGTACTCATCACGGGCAGTAAAAAGAAAGCCCTCTTTCGCATATTTACAACCCTCGCCTACGGCTCGGGTCTCAAATACCTGCGATTTCGGGCTTTCTTTCTTTTACAGCCCTTGTTAAGTAATGTACTAATGATTAAGGTTGTGTAATGGATTTGGTTTAGTTTGATTGAAAAAAATCTTATTTCAATGAGGTACAAATAACGTGACTCAAATCACTTTACTTCCCGCGATCGCGTTTGCTTTAGACCAATCAGATTGGTAAACAAGTAGCAATAGTTTAAGATGAATTTAATTGTTCTTGTTACAAAAGCAAACCGTTAATTCACTGCTACTATTGAATCATTAAAGCAATGCACGATTTTATTGCCCGGGTTGTATGCGATATCGTTTTATGATCGTCATAATTTTAATTCGTAGTCATACATAACTTTTTTTACCTGACTGTGCAGGAAGTTTTTTTCGTATCCACACTCCAAACTATATGCTATAGTATATGGTACATAAGTAGTATGGTATACAATATGGACACTATTGTGTATATTATCATATCCATCACTATACTGTGTAATGTTTGATTTATTTGTCACGCTTTTGATAAAAGTTGGTTATAGCGGTTAAGGTAGCTACCCTGGGGCCATCTGTTTCCTTAGGCTGGCCTTAAACTCGTAAGTTTTACTTACGTTAAGTAGAGACACGGATATCTGTCAGAATGTAAAATATTTTTTTCTATGTAATTCTAACAAATAGCTGCGTCCCTACTTACGTAAGTAAAACTTACGAGTGTAAGTCCGGCACATACGGTTCTTTTTATCCTGTAAATATGGCCAATTCCCGAAGGAATAACGATAAAAGACTTCTACGCACATGTAGTCGTGGCAGCAGTTAGTTCTTTATTATAACGCTGCTGATCACAACAAAGATCAAATAACCAAAATTAACAATATTATATCCTCTCGGCATGTTTATTGCGTATTCATCATTAGCACCTGATCGAGACTTTGAAATGATACAATTTATCTCAGTCTTCAAGTTACATCATATTCGCACACTTGTAAAAATAAACCGCATCACAAAACAACGTAACTCAATTTAAATTTGCTGCTCTCAAAATTCTATTACGTTGGCCTACGATTGAATTTGCAATGGATGCGTTTTCGACTTATATCACTTTAGTTGTATGTATTATTATATATGTAAGAAGAGCAGACATACCCTTTCACTCTAACTACCGGAAACGGATAATTATAGAAACCAAATCTAATTTAGTTTCAGACGAAAATTAATTGTTATTTATGTAATTTATATAGTGAAAAATAATTGGATAAGTATGTTATTAAGAGTAATACATGATACGTGGTGCTAATTGTGGAATATTAATAGAATTGGTTGAACCCAATATTAACCCCCAGCGGGCCTAGTATGGTTATATTTATCGCGTGACAAAATGTGGATAAAGCATCCATCACTCTCATGCTTATATAAGTGTCAGAAAGTGACGGTTGTTTTGTCTACATTTTATCAAGCGATAAACGCAGGCATATTAGAACCCCAGTGGCGCGCTGTCTGTCTGTCTATGGCACCGCAGCTCCCAAACGGATGAACCTATTGAAATGTTTTTTTTAAAGCTAGTAGTTCTTAGTAAGGTTTCTCAAAACTCTGTTCGCGTAGAAGTCGTTTATCGCTATTCCCTTAGCAACTGTCAAATTTTCCGAATTAAAAAGTACCCTTTATTCTTCCCTAGGGTTCAAACTATCTTCATACCGAATTTAATTAAAACCAGTTCAGCTGAAAAAGTGTAACAAACAGAGCTACTTTAGTTTTTTATAATATTAGTATGTATTTATTTATTTCACATTTTTACTAATGTTAAATAAATACACAAACGTAAATAAAGTTCTGGAAAATACTGCAATTTAATTACCCTATAAAATGTTTATTTACCTAACTTTGACCTAATAGGTACAACTAGTATTTACCTACCCATTCCTCCCCATGAGCCTTACATCAACGTCTTAAAGTTCACAACAGCAGCGTTGATGGTACAGAAAAGTACCAACACTCAAGGGCGCGCTACTTACCCACATTTAGTGCAACCTCCTTTCTTCGCGTTTATCAAAATGGCCGACCTTGCACGCAATAGAATAACGATATAATTAATAACATAATACCTAACGATGTTTCGCCAGACCTTAAAATACGTTCTGGTAATAACAGTGCACCTTTTAACGAGTGTCCATAAAGTGTAATGTTTTCAGGGTTTTTGTTTGTATTGTATTTCTCAATTCCCTTGGCGTGGCTGAACCGATGACCGCAATTTAACTAGTGATGTGTCGTTAGATTTTTCACTAGTTAGGGTAGAAGTACCGGTTTTGGCCATCTTTACACCGGTTTTGGCCAATCTACATTTTAACTAAGCATTATGAAATTACAAACATATTTTTATATTTTATCTATTAATTTTCAGTTTTAACTAATTCTAAATATATATATTTTTTTTATTGTACAGTATTCTTGATGCTCATTTCAACCTTAAGTGGCCAAAAAAGGTACAGTGGCCAAAACCGGTACCTAATTCTACCCTACTTTAATTAATTAGAGTCAGACATAAAATCGTCAATATTATATCGACTCCAACTTTCAAGCTGATGAATCGTAAACGACCAACGCCTTTATTCTTTACTGTAAAAACCGTGTCTTTGACGTGTTATGGTATTGTTTTTGACTCGGCCGCCATTACTGTCACGTAAAGAGCTGTCAAAACGTTGACAATACGATAACAGGTCAAAGCCAGCCATATAATAGGAAGAAACACACATTCAAATTATAACACCCCTTTATTAGCGTCAGGGGTAAAAAAAAATGTTACTAATTTGTAAACAGGAATTTTATACATAATCGAGCATCACATTATCGAAAAGAATTAATTAGATATTGGTAAATAATTATATCGTTTGAAGATCGAACATTGCGGAAATCGTCCTTGAATTTTGTTCCATCAATGTGGGTCGAAATGAAAAACGTGACGTAAATGTTGCCAAAATGAAATTTGCATTAAAATATTACATGGATGGCACTGAATTGGACAAATTGATGTAATTTATACATACAATAATCGGATTACCGATGATTCCACATAAAAATTAAGTTAAATAAAGGCTATTTATTCGTCTTAAAGGTTAAATTAATACAATATCTTACGATTTAACGTAATTTAATATGACTTCATGGCGTCATGTTCCGACCATCTTATGTTGCGCAAGGTGTTATGCACTTTGCAACCAATTTGAGAAAATGGAAAGAGCAAAATTTATGCCATTTGCCATTTTGGTGGCGTCAGTTGTTTTATTATTATGATGGTCAGTCGATCTTTCTGCTGCAACTTTAATTTCAAGGTCAATAGGAAATCCTTTTTTTACTGCTTCTTAAACTTTGTTATTTAACAACCCAATTAAATATCCATTGGAATGTAAATCTGCTTTTGATGTAGATTTTTAGCGTCTTTTTTACAAAATCAGAATCGATATTTCTCATTCATAAACATCGGTATTTTTTAACCAGCATTTATGTACATAAATAACTTAAATAAACGGTTTGAAACATTGTAAATGGGTTTTACTTTTACTGGAACAGCATTATTATTATTATCTACCCATATTGTTTTATTTTATTTGTTTATACATGTTGTTTTTTAATTCCTTTAGCAATCATACGAACGAGTTAAATCTGTAAAACGTAAATCGACAGCTGGCAAAAAACGTTAAATGTCAGTTGCTTTAATAAAACTCGAATCACCGCCAACGCAATTTTGTGGTCGCATTGAGTCGCATACTTCAGAACGTTAATTTGTCTTATTTGGTTTGTGTTTTTGTCTACGTAGCACTGTAATATAATAGAACTTAATATCAGCTGATATTCTGGTACGTCATCTATAATCAAAATAGTGAGTGCCAAAAAAAATTAATTCTAAGCATAGCCATAATGAATCACTAGCACATGTTTTTTTTTTTATAATCGTTACGATGTAAATAATCTAAATTAAAAAGAACTATTGTAACTTTACTTAAACAAAAAAGTTTCACATTAGTAAAGTGTACGTATTGTAGCCCTATTATTTAAGATTGCCACCTATTAATTTGACTTGGTTTTTTCATACATGCGATGCAAGAGAATCGTGTAGCTAATGCGAAGTAGTAACGTTTTAGTTAACAAGCTTATCACAATTAAAGATTCAAACTAAATTTGAGAACTTTAAATTTTTCTGTAAAACTTTTTTTTAAATAATTAACTTTTTACATACAATGCTGGTCTGAGATTCTACACGGTAAAACGATATTGCTTCTGACATTTTGCCGTATTGTCAAAGTTTTGTTGATAGCTCTTATTTACTAGATAGTAATGTCGGCTGAGTTAAAAACAATACCATAACACGTAATAGAGGCCCAAGGCCCGTTTTGACCATAATACCCTTGCCTTTATCGCGGTGGATAAAGCTTCCGTTAATCTCGCACTAACATACTGGTCCGAAAGTGACAGATGTTTTATCAACATCGACAAAAACGACAGAACGATAAAGAATCGCGTGTCAAAAGTTTCTTTACAACCTTTTTATAGATATTAGTTTTTATATTAATATGATAGTGTGTGCGTTAATTTCTATTTGCATGTTACACATACATACACTGAAGTTATTTTGTCTAAGAATATTACATAGAAATTGGTAATTACCATACAAAAGCGTAAATGAATTTTACGTGAAGAACGCCGTGCTGGAGCAGAATATACAGGGTGTTCGGCAGAAGGTTCGACAAACTTCAGGAGCTAACTGTCGAACCTTCTGCCGAACACCCTGTATATCTATGTACTGCTGGACCTAGGGACTTGAAATTTGGGGGGGAATATTTCTTGAACATCCTAGGGTTGCCCTAAGAATGGGATTATTGGAAATTCATTCCCTAAGGGGTTAAAATAGGGGGAGTAGCGGGAAAATTCTACGCGTACGAATTCACGAGCCTCATCTGTTATATACCAACTAGAAGACGTTCGCGTAACGAGACAGATGCGAGATAGAAGAGATAGATACAGTAAAGATTGTAAACGAGATAGATCTCGTAACATACTTAGTACTTAACTGATGTAGATAACCAACGAGCTCGCAACTCATTCTAGAATCGCTGGGGCCATAAAAACATTAACAGTACATAACGCAGTTCAACTAAAACACATAATATGGAGCGTGAATTATGCAATAATAGACTCTTAGTCAACGCCGTAAGGTCTTTGACACGAGTCAAGTTAATTGTGGTATACGTCGGTAATTAACTCGTGTGCATCCGTTGTTACAAACAGATTTGCTTGTGGCGGATTTCATTCATTTAGTTAGAGTGCCATGGGCCCGAAAAAGGGTCATATTTATGAAGAAATTGAGGAGTTTGGCACTGAGAGTGTTACTATTTTGAATGAATGAAAAGTCAACTGACGAAGAGGTTTTGAAGATGGTGAATGAGGAAATACATATTTTAAAAACCGTATAATGTAGAAGAGGTAAGATAACGGGACACCTGATTCTGCACGACAGTTTCTTTTGGAACTATTGGAGGGCAAAGTCAAAGAAAAAAAAGAAAGAGGCAGATGTAAGCTTAGTTATTTTGGCCAGATAAGACAGAAGGGCAATCTTCTATTATATATATAAAAGGCAATGTCCCGGGTGACATATCAACGCCCAGCCTAAACCGCTAAAGATACAAATTTGGAATTTTGAGGGGAAGTCTATTTTGTAATGGAGGCGTCGTTTAAGAAGGGATTTTTCGAAATTCAACCCCTAAAGGTGTGAAAGGGGGTTGCAAAGTTTGTATGGGAAAAAATATTTTTATTGTCTAATTTACTTGAAACTTGGTAGAAATGCTCTTAAATGCAAATAATGAGACACCTATTTCAGCGATTACTAAAATTCAACCCCTAGAGGGATGAAAGGGAGTTGCAAAGTGTGTCTAGATAAAATATTTTTATGATCAAATTTATTTGAAACTTGGTAGGAATACTTTTAAATACAAATTATGAGACACGTATTTCAGCGATTACTAAAATTCAACCCCTAGAGGGATGAAAGGGGTTGCAATGTTTGTATGGGAATTTATACTTTTATGGTCAAATTTACTTGAAACTCGGTAGAAATGCTCTTCAATGCAAATGATGAGACGCATATTTCAGCGATTACTAAAATTCAACCCCTAGAGGGATGAAAAGGGGTTGCAAATAGTGTAGCTACAGATAAAATATTTTTATGATCAAATTACTTGAAACTTGGTAGGAATTCTGTTAAATGCAAATTATGAGACACGTATTTCAGCGATTACTAAAAGTCACCCCCCAGAGGGATGAAAGGGGGTTGCAAAGTTTGTATGGGAAAAAATACTTTTATGGTCAAATTTACTTGAAACTCAGTAGAAATGCTCTTCAATGCAAATAATGAGACACATGTTTCAGTGATTACTAAATGTCACCCCCCAGAGGGATGAAAGGGGGTTACAAAGTTTGTATCGGAAAAAATACTTTTATGGTCAAATTTAATTGAAGCTCGGCAGAAATGCTCTTCAATACAAATAATGACAAAAGAATTTCAGCGATTACTAAAATTCACCCCCCAGAGGGATGAAAGGGGGTTGCAAAGTTTGTATGGGAAAAAAAACTTTTATGGTCAAATTTACTTGAAACTCAGTGGAAATACTCTTCAATGCAAATAATGAGACACCTATTTCAGCGATTACTAAATGTCACCCCCTAGAGGGATGAAAGGGGGTTGCAAAGTGTGTATGGATAAAATATTTTTATGATCAAATTTACTTGAAACTTGGTAGGAATACTCTTCAATGCAAATAATGAGACACGTGTTTCAGCGATTACTAAAAGTCACCCCCCAGAGCGATGAAAGGGGGTTGCAAACTTTGTATGGGAAAAAATACTTTTATGGTCAAATTTACTTGAAACTCAGTAGAAATGCTCTTCAATGCAAATAATGAGACACGTATTTCAGCGATTACTGAATGTCACCCCCCAGAGGGATGAAAGGGGGTTACAAAGTTTGTATCAGAAAAAATACTTTTATAGTCAAATTTAATTGAAACTCGGCAAAAATGCTCTTCAATACAAATAATGACACACGTATTTCAGCGATTACTAAAATTCAACCCCTAGAGGGATGAAAGGGGGTTGCAAAGTTTGTATGGGAAAAAATACTTTTATGGTCAAATTTACTTGAAACTCAGTAGAAATGCTCATCAATGCAAATAATGAGAAATGTATATCAGCGAATACTAAAATTCAACCCCTAGAGGGATGAAAGGGGGTTGCAAAGTGTGTATGGATAAAATATTTTTATGATCAAATTTACTTGAAACTTGGTAGTAATATTCTTCAATGCAAATAATGAGAACGTGTTTCAGCGATTACTAAAAGTCACCCCCCAGAGGGATGAAAGGGTGTTGCAAAGTTTGTATCGGAAAAAATACTTTTATGGTCAAATTTAATTGAAACTAGGCAGAAATGCTCTTCAATGCAAATAATGAGACACGTATTTCAGCGATTACCAAAATTCAACCCTTAGAGGGATAAAAGGCGGTTGCAAAGTTTGTTTAAGAAAAAATATTCGGTATGCTCAAATTTACTTTAAAATTGGTAGAAATACTTGCTCTGCAATGAAAATAATGAGTCACGTGATAACTAAAATTCAACTCCTTGGGGGATGAAAAGGGGTTGCAAAGTTTATATAGGAACGAATACTTTTATGTTCTGATTTACTCGAAACTTGGTAGAAATGCTCGATTCAGGAAAAACTACCTCTGAGGAGGTAAAACGGGGGTAGAAAATTGTATGGTATATTTTTGAAGTTAGAAACGTGAAAAATGTTGTAACGGCTACTGTAGTTATAAATTAAAAATATTGGAAATTGGATTTTGGAAAAACTTACGGGTAAATTGGCGGTAGAAGTTTGTAATGGATTATGATAATTTTTGAAGGAAAAAATGTGGAAAAGTATATTTACGCTACTGTTTATTAATAGTTAGTTAAGAGCAAATTCATTATCAATAAAAATAAGGGAAAAACTTGGGATCTAAGACTACTGACAGTAAAGTTTGTATCGATATAATGTAATATTCAAAGTTACATACCTGAAAAATATGAAAATGGGTATCAAGACTACTATACATACAAAAAATATTCAGCATCGGTGTTTTTCTAAAATCTTCTGCTAAGTAAACATGGCAAATTTATGTAGAATCGTATTAAAAAACGTAATGGTGAAAAAGAGGCAGTGAATTTATTTTGTATGTCAATTTTGTTGTTTTAAAGGTTAGAGCCATGAAATTAAAGTTGTTTATGTGGACCGCTTACTTAAAATTCACGTTCTAGACTTTTTTTTAAAAGCATTTGAATGTGATGTAAACTATAACTGTACTTTTAACAGAATTTCTGACTCTCCGCAGACGAAGTCGCGGGCGGAAAGCTAGTATTGTATAAAATGAGGGAATAAAAAGCTGGTATACAGGTCTCAAGTTTAACGAATGATTAAGATTGGAGTCAATATTCAAAATTAACACAATAATATTATTTATATGCTATGTTTTATCCTGCTCTTGCTCAGTCAAGAAAATGATTGGAAATGAATTTACAACATTATTCTAAAAACCTGCCCTTATTGGTAGTAACCATATGAGATCGAAAAGATAAAAATCAATTGAACGCACTCAGTTAGTTTTTCTTTCCATGTTTTATATCGTACATCGATTATTGTTTTATTAACTTGAAGTGAAGGAAATGTGGTCTGAAACCAATATAGACCTTTACGAGTTATACAGACTGTTAACTAAATATCAAATAATTTATGTATAACTACATAGATTACGATTTTATAAACCTTTTCTTAACTCATTTTCTAAATGAATGTAGCTATTCCGTTATATTTTATTGAGCTCCCTTCCATTGTTTTAAGTCGGCCCTCTATCGGCGCGCGCGCGAACTTGGTCAACACAATACATTCTAAACCTTCACTATGTTGCTCCACTTAAGGTTGCTGCAGTAGTTTGTTTTTCTAGTATGATAGATGGCGCTGTTATTTATTTTTCGCTTAACGTAATTTATTCAGAAAATGTTTTTTGTTTTTAGTTTGAAAACCAATTAAACTTTGTTATTATTTAAAGCATGTAAATACCGCAAGTCCTAATTAGAAAAGTTGTATACTTGAGACTTGTGGCAGTTAAAACCTTCATTAAATTTTATTGATAATTTTAAAGCACAGTTTGCAAGATAAAAATGCTACATACCTTAATGTCTACTGCATTGAAATTGATTGATTTATTTTTCTTAATCCAATTCAATTTTCAATTTTCAATTCCTTCGGCTAATAGACAAATTTTTTTGCGTTCTCAATTTTTTTTGTGACTTTGCTCGGAATCAGAAATACAATTTATTCCAACTCAATGTAAAATATCCTTAAGGTTTTAAAACAATTAATCATTATTATCGCTATCAATACTTTTGTACTGACGCAACAAATACGAAAAAATCCAGTAACAAATCCAGATTAAAAAATGTAGGATTCCATTTTTACTCGGATCGGTGACACTGTTGGTACTGCCTGCACCCCATTCCCGCGACCTTCACCCAGTTTTTGGACTTGTGAACCTCGAAAACAAACATTTTAGTTTAACAAGTCGTATAAAAAAAAGGCAAAAATGTTAAGAAATATAGCACCTACTACGTTAATTGCGGTACACATCTGGCCATTACCTTGATATTAAAATATTTTGAATATTTGCGACTTTAATGCAATGTCATAAGTCAAAATGAGTTGTATTGCAACAATCATACTTATTTACGTATTCATAAATCTACTGTTTAATAAAATCTTACATGCTGCGCTATTATTTTGGGAACGAATTTTGTAGGATTTTTGGCTAGGTTCAATAAAAAGCGGTGATATTAATTTGAGACAAACATTTGAACAACGAATGAATTAAACGATGGTTTAAAATTAACATACCGCAGTGGAACGTAAATCAAAAAAAAATAATAGCGTTTAGCACGCTCAATACATTCTTATACTGCTACTTAACTTAATTAATTAGTTATTTACTGCTTTTAACATGCACTTTGTTTTGTTTGATACAGCACAATATAGGAAAAAAAATCTTCATGCCTGCATACGACTTCTTGAATAGACCGCTGCATATTTTTTCATTTATATTATCACGCATGCCTTTAGCACCTTATATCTTACGTTCTGTGCATTACTGGAAAAACTGCAATAATTAATAACCGTGTGACCCGGCCACTTGTCACTCAAGCGCGAGAAAAACACTAAACAGTGTAACGTAATAGATGTAACGTTTTTTTATTAGAGTTCTGCACCAAAATGGTAAAAAAGGAACCCTTATGGTGAGACTTTGGTGTCTGTTTGTATGTCACAGCAGTTTTTCTCTGAAACTATAGCCACAGATTAAAATTAAGAGTTACTACGTACTATATCTATCAACTTGCAATTTGTTATAGTTGTATAACTCGCTTGCTTTTTTAGGAAAAAACAATAAGTATGAAATTATTTTTCTTAATATTGGAAAAGGGGTCTACAATGGGAGGTTGAAAAATGAAAGTGAGTTGATTATAGTAAACGGGGCGTCATTTGATAGGGCTCAATCTGCAACTATTTTTTTATAATTTTCCCCATCCGTACCGTAACATCGGGGTACTTTGTCCCAAAATCATGATACATTTTACTTCTCGTTTGAGTAATTCAATTTAAATAGCATTATGACTCTTTTATAGGCATAGGTGTTTAGTTGTGGATATATTCAACTCATGCACAGACGCAAAACTTAATAAAACAAACCCCAAGTATTTTTTTTTATTTTGCTAAGTTTGGGTCAAAGTTGCACTTTGAAGCGCGTTTCTTTGGCCCTCGATTTTTCATGGAGTAAAACGTAACGGTTTGCAATGAAAGCACAAAGAAACCTGTTGATATTGATTACACAAGTCAAAGAAAGAAATAGGCTCTTGATTAATTTGTTTCAATTAGACTAAAAAACTTAAAAAAATCACCCCAAAGTAATAAATCTATCAAACATGGCTCTTTTTTATTAAAACTTTTCCAAAACAAACAGAAAAACCTTCTAAACTTATCCATTATAATCATAAGGAGTACTTAACATGTGTTACTACAATTAACATAAAAAAATAGGTATTAGTTTCCTTCTAAAATTATTTTACTGTTATTATTTTATGTGACGATAAGTTTTGTTTTCTGTTTAAACCCATATTTGGATAGTGCTGTAGTATGGGCAACAAATGCTTGTTCTTTTGTTGTAAATATTGTTGGGTGGCCAGGTTTGTTGCAGTTTTTATTATTTAGTTTATTCTGTATAGTGCTGTGAGGAATATTGTATTTTTCGAAGCTTCCCATTGAGTCAACGTCTCAGATCTCACATCAATTAGACATTGCTGAAACTGTTCAATTGTGTAATCAATGTAACGACGACTTCCTGGTTTCTTTTTATAAATTATAGGCATCTTTGCACGTCTGAATGATAAGAAAGTATATTTAGCTAATAAAAGGCATTGGGAAACAGAAAAAAAAATATGTTTAGCCCATGGGTCAAAGATATCCGAAAACGTTAGGCAAAGAATACTGTGATTTTAATTATTATATACTTCTCACAAAAATGTCTTAAACTCTTTGATTTATATCACATTAGGATCCCAGATACATATCTGTTACGAATGATAACAATCAAACACTTAAAATTACCTGCTTTGTTTGTTTCGTGAAAAAGTTTGCACATTATAAATTCGCCTAGTTTAGTGGTAGCAAATTGTCTCCAAAATTATGGATGGACCAATCAGCTTTTTTAACGTGAAACTATTTTACTGACCGCCCCATACGACCATCTATCGATGAGAAGCGCGAACTACATCGATAGTCCCTGAAGTGCGGTGTGGCTGGAAGTTTAATCATTTTTCTGTTTCGGGCCAAAGTTGCCCGCCAGGGCTAAAGTACCCCGATGTTACGGTATCCCCGAAGTTTGTTGATCAAAAAAATCTGAAAAAATCCTGATTTAAAGATGATGATAAAGATTGGAAATGAATTTATGTTTAACGCGAAAAATAAAAATTAAGTTGTCAAATTTTACAGTTTTGGAAACATTACCCATCAAAAAACTAAAATTCTGCGTGAAAGAGAAATGAGTATTTTCCCGACCATATTATTTTAAATACAGAACCCTCGGTGCGCGAGTCCGTCTCGCACTTGACCGGTTTTTTTGCTACGCTATTTTTGTCCGCGCGTGTACGAAATGCACGCGTGTGAGTTTCGTATAACAATAGGACAATACCGCTTTGTGTTGTATGTAGTAATGTGTACAGTAGGTATATGGGTTAATTTGGAGTTTAGATGGATTGAATGATAGACGTGGAACTAGGTATTCAAATTTAAATGATGGGAGTTTGCTCCGTTGTATGTTTTATGTGGCATTTATACAATGAAGATTAAAAGGATCTTCAAATGCATTTGTTAGTAGACTATACTTAGCTTTTCGTTTTTAATGTTTTATTTTGGATTTAATTTAACAACAACTAAGCGTTATTTTAAACTTACCTCAAAGTAGTGTATTTATTTAAAACAAACAGTATTTCTTGAATGTTACTAAAAATTGTGTATAAAATTACGACTATTCATTCTAATTGATAAAAAAAACGTATTAACAAAAAGCTTATTTATGTTACCAAATTATTTCGCTATAGATTTAAAAAAATATTGTCTCTATCATTACGGCGTAATTTTTTGCGTAGTTAAACGCATCTAGATTTTATTAACTCGAAGATTAATTAGCAGGCAATGTTTGTACTTCATTTGTTTAAAATATAAAGATAAATCTTAACCTAACCTTGACCGTTAAAATAATTTATTTAAGATACAATGGTGTTAAGGTCTAACATTACATTTTTAAAGTAAAATTTTCAATGGTCTTTTTCTAAAACACCGTGTGATCTGAGCCTATAAAAAAGTTTTACAAGGCACGGAACAGTGATCAAAAGCCATATAATAGTGATTTCGGGGTGTTAACAAAGATACAAAAAACAAGTTAATATTTTAGTTAGCCAATTTCTTAGTTAGCGTCTTGCTTTACAGTACATGTACATTACACGTATATCATTATAGAGCTCTGTGGTCATCTTTCACATGGCATGCTGCAACGTTCCCATGCCTCCACAATCTAGCTGTATAATGGCCTTATAATAGCCATAAGTGCTATAACAGGTCCATAACAAGGTTACTAAACTTGCGGCAGACGTTGCTCCACATCACTGACCTTATTGCGCGAGATTAAAAAGCAAAAGTGAGAAGACTCGGTAAATGTTTACAAAACTAGGTCACATACAGGAGTTATAAGTGTTGTATATGCTTATTTATGGCTTAAAAAGGTTAGGTATTTTTTTTTGTTTTTATTCAATATAATTTGCTCAGTTTTTTGTTTGAATACACGTATAAGTTGTATTCACGTACTTATTACACAGTCTTGTGAAATGTGGTGCGGCTTGTTGCGAATGACAGACTACTGGTTGATTTATTTAAGATTAAGGGGAAGGATATTGGCTAATGTTGAATGCCTTAGTCGACGTAATATATTTAAGAAGGACGGTTATTTCCTAATCATTTAAGAAACTAGTTAAGTCCTTGGACGCTTCCTGGTTTAAATTATTTCTAGGCTGCAATGAATACTTTTATAAGGCCCTTTAGTTTTGTAGCGGCTTTTAAAACGTATTTCTTTGTTTAATGTACTTATAAAAACATAGTAACTTTTTTTTGATTTTCTTTATTCTTATCTAGTCCAAAATTTATAGCTCTTTCTAAAAGCATGTAATTATTGTTCTGCTTATTGTTAAAAAATAAAATCTTTAATTTAATATATGAAACAAGGTAGGAACCAATTGCCAATTTTCTCACGGATGTGACTTCAAATATTACCTATTCCATGTACCTTTTCTCAATTTGTCGTCATCGTGTTTAACAAAGCACGCTTGTTCATTCAAATTATTATCCAGCCCAGCGCAGCGTGAAGGTCAGTCACCGTCACCACACCACACTCACTTCCTTAATCTATTAATAAAACATGATAATTAATTAATTTTTTATTTTTCTTATTTTACAATCTTAACCTAAAAATGGTAACCTTGTATCACTAGCTACACGTACGCCCATGTGACGATATAAATATACAAAAGGTAGAAATTTTGTTGCTGCTGTCCCGGCCGTGTGGCGAAACGCTGGTGACCTTAGCCTAAGATAAGCATCTAGTGCTCGTAGTACCCTCCATAGTTGAGGTGACTGCTGTGGGAGTCGTAGTGGTCGTTCACGTACACGGGAACCTTCACGGGGACCGGGTAGGGCTTCTCAACTGCTATTGGGATGTGCTTCTCGACATGCACGGGGTAAGGCCTGTCGACGGGCACTTTGACGGGGTAAGCCACGGGCCTCTCGACGGCGTATGGGACATGCTTGTACACTGGGTACGGCTCTGGCACTGGGACTTTCACGGGTACGGGGTAAGGCTTCTCAACTGGGACGGGGTACGGCCTGTCGACGGGAACATGGACGGGGTAAGCGACGGGCTTCTCAACAGGTACGGCAACTGGGACGGGCTTTTCGACTGGGTAAGGGGCAGGCACATGGACGGGGTAGGGCCTGTCAACGGGCACTTTGACGGGGACACCGACGTGCTTGATCACGGGGTAAGGCTGGGGCACGGGCACTTTAACTTCGACGGGGTATGGCACGTGTTTCTCCACGGGGTAGGGCTGGGGCACGGGCACCTTAACGGGGTAAGGGATGTGCTTCTCGACCGGGTAGGGCTGGGGAACGAGGACCTTGACGGGGTAGGGCCTGTCGACGGGCACGTGGACGGGGTAGGGCACCCTCTTCTCGACTGGGTACGGAGCGGGGACGTGGACTGGGACTTTAACGTACTCCTTCACGTGAACTGGCACGTGTTTGACGACCTCGTACGGCTGGGGCACGGGGACCTTGACGGGGTATGGCACGTGTTTCTCAACGGTGTATGGCACTGGTCTGTCAACAGGGTAAGCGACGGGCACTCCCTTGACCAGAGTAATGGTCCTGGTGACATCGTGGTGCTCTCCGAGGTTGATACCATATCCTTGGTGGGCGATGGCACCCTCATCGACGAAGTTGTAAGCACCACCATGACCGTGCGCGTTGCCGATGTACCCTACGTCAAGGCCGCTGATGCCATATCCATAACCGAGGTTCAGGAGACCACGTTTGTCCAACTTCTTGTCCAAAGGCTCTGCCTTTTTCTCTGTTGTCTTCTTCTCGCTGGCAGCCGCTGCTGCTACCAGCAGGAAAACTAAACAGATCTGGAAACAAAATAAAACATTAGGATTCGCAATCGTCTTTGCCACAGATTTGATATCGCTTTCGTACCACAACTAGTATACCTCTAAACAGTAGTATACCTATCCAATTATCTGCGTCAATGTTAGAATCGAACGAGTACTTAAATAACAGTTAGTACATGTAATGAGCGTTCCATTCAGCTAAAAAATGTGGAAAGTGTACTACGTAACCAGTTTCCTAGTTAAAAATACAACAAAAACGGCTTAATGTGTAAATCCGTACGCATTCGTTACAGATGCTTAACCCGTTAGTTAAATTGGAAAACGAACAGAGCCTTGTATTTAACGACGCGTTAAAACTTGAAAACAGGGTTTAACGTATTCAAAAGTAAACAAGTGATGAAATAACATTGTCGAAGATGGTGATACAAGAGTGTAAAATATGTTGTTAAAAGATTATTAAAGCGCACATACCGTGACTAAAAGGCCGCTAACGAAGTATTTATTTACCGCGTATCATTAATTTTATTAAATTGACAGTTAAATATAAGATCGCAAATCTCTGTATTTTTAACATTGATGGTCATTAACTCAGATAATTATCTTACTATTTCTATTCAGGCTTAAGTCAATTAGACAACTCTTATTCAGCTTAACGTGTCATCATTTTTCCACCTGATTTACAGAACAAATATAATTATTTGTTCAGTGTTGTTTGCGTTTACGCTTATTCGCAACCGGTCGTGAGTCAGTGCGCATGATTGCAACGCGAAGTTGTCATGAGTTGCGTGTGCATTGCGATGCGCTCTCATGGGGAAAATAGGGAAATTCGATATCGAAACTGGTAATGTTGTGAATCAATCGAACGTTGCATTGATATACAGCGCAAGAGTTGCGAAAATTGATTTATATTAGGTAACTGTTTATTAGGTTGTATAAAGGCATTTTAGGGCATCAGAAAGTCATCTAGATACATGATTTCAAGGTTTTTTTTTGTGTTTATTATTAATTTACTTATTTATCGTTGTTTACTACCTAAATTTGTCATTTAAAACTCCAAATAACTCTTAAACTGAATTGACTGAACGGAATTTGAAGAACACTAATAGAAAATGGTTAAATGACATAACAACGATGTAATATTGATAAACCATAGCTTTTGCTGTGTCATAAAATCGTGTGTCAATTTTGACAGTCATGTGACAGTGGCCTAGTTTCATTTCCTAATATACATATTGGTCGTATATTATCAGGTTTCGCATCTTATTACGTAATGTTTCGATAACCTTGTCGGCTGTTTGGATGGCTTCGTAATTCTAGCTCATTGAAAAACATGAATTAATAACTTCATCAACTATTACGTTGTCGTTTCCAATATTTAAGTCTCTGCAGTTTAAAAAAAATTAAAAATAAAAATAAAAATGGTTTATTCATTCACTAAAAAGTACATTTTTAACATTGGTGGATGTCCCTTTTTAAGTAAATAAATACCTGTGCTAAGGGAACACCGCTCTTCCCTATGCGTTTATCTAATTATACAGTACATTGGTAATTTACACAAAAATAAGAGTATTACAAAAGCAAGACAATCAGCTGTAAATACAAATACAAGTTTCCTTGTTGAGTTGTGTGAGTGTGTGTAAGTAAGTTTATATGTAATAAACAGTTTTTAAAATATAGTTATTTTATTCAAAAATATTTAGCATTGCAGATAATTTGGCACCCTTCTTATTGGATCTTAAGGATTTTAAATTCTATATATTTGATTGAAAACCGAATTCGTAGCCAGTCAATAGTATCCATTGTCTCACGAATTGACAACTTAGAGCTTGACATTACAAGACCTGCGTTAGGCAACTATCCCACAGACATCGTCACGACTGCATTGTTAGCTTTACTTTATCTGTGCATTTATTATGCCGTTTATCTCGCTTTGTTTTGCTAAGGATTGATAGGATCTGTGTGAATTCAAAGTTTTCTTATCTGTTTAAGTGGTAAAAGAGCGATAATTGGGAGTTATATCGCCTTTATAAAATCAAAAGTCTATTTTGCTGCTATTATGTTCTAAAAGAGGTTATTACGCTTATTTTCAATGCAACTTACGAAACTTAATCCTAAATATTTAAATCGTATTCAAACGTAACAATACGTAATCGTCTGTATCACTTTTATAACATTATTCTGAATTCTAAATTTGTATCACATTCGAAGTGAAAACCGCTCGTAAATCCTTAACGATAGTGAAAACCGCTTGGGATTCCTCAGACGTTTCGTTGACATCTGATTATGAGTCCTTTATGAAACTCTAATAAAAAATAATTTCATTCAGGTCACATAATAGAAGTAACCGTTTCCTTTATGCAGCAAATTAAAAAGAGAAGTATTTTTGTTGATGATTTGACTTTCAATAATTGTTGTGAAAATTGAATCAGGCATTTTCTTTCAACAATTGCATACCACGTTTAATGTCAGTTCGAACGTGAGCCAATAATCAGATAAAACAATATATTCACATAGATACAGAAATCCTACAAAACGAGGTCGATTGCGGTCTCTAGTAATGTTACCTCTTGTGAATGTCGCAATACAAGAACCTATCGGCTACTTAAGTGGAACCAACCTGAGCCGATAATAGGTTACAACAAACTTGTAACAAATTTACATATTTGCACCTTTAATTACGGCAAAAAGAGCTTAAATAAATTGCCTATAATATAAGGCGTATTTATATTCTCATTTGCAGTTTGTCATTTTATAGTGACATTTAGGTCCTATAACTTAATTTATTAGTTGATTTACCTAACGATTATTTATGAAGTATTTTACTGATATTGTAATCACAATTTAAAAAAACCCTGATATAATGGTGACCGCTTACAGAACTGATATTTCTTAAACGGCCTATAGCCGATTTTCATGAAACCAAGTTAAGAACCATCCAGCTTAAATTACATTTTTTTAAATAAATCTATTTGTTTGGGAGATGCTACAAACAGACACACAAATACCTACACTAGTTAATCTTATAAAACAGCTTTTTTTTTCGGAAGTAATAAAGAACTAATGATTGGACGTGTAAAACAAATGACGTACACAATTCTAGAATGTAATTCAAATTAAACAAATTCATTCTTAGTTTAATTTTACAGACTGCCAGTTATATTTACCGTCTAGCATATTTTAGCGTTGACAGTTGTAAGAAAATTGCATGTTTTTCTCGCTAACTCGGCTAGACCAGACTGACTGGTTTTGGTCTCACTTAAGCCTTTTAAGGTGAGCGAGGTGATTCAGGATATCGCTTAGATTTGGTATTTCGTAATTATGTTTAAGGCTATTTTTAGCTGTCACATCGGTATTAATTATTTCATGTAGTTTCAATTATGCTCTACAATAAGGTCGCATTTTAGTTATTTAAATGAATACCAATAGTAACGTTTTTAATCATTTTTCTGCTCTAATTAAACAACCCCGTTGACTTTTAAAGTTTTCAACCAATTGAGTGACAAGGGACCTTTTTTATTTATCATTTCGACAATTGGAGCAGATGCGTAATGACCAAGGTGTGGTTGACGTGTTAATATCATCAAAGTCAGTTATTTCAAATAATCGCCGCTGCCAAATAAAGATTTCAGCTCTTGTTTATTTTTCTTTTCAATTAACCAACTGAGAAACGTTTTTAATTATAAGAAAATTAGACAACTTATGTTCAAATTAGCTCAGCAGATAGGAAATTAGGTACTGGGAATTGATACACGAAACGCAAATCATCTCATAACATAGCTCATTGGCACTCATGCATGCCTCACCCTTGTTACTTAACCTATCAAGAAAAGGCTCTATAGTTGCTTCTCAAGTTGCTTGTAGTCATGTAACACCTTCTGCCAGTTTTCCTGGACCTGCTTCCTACCAAACCCGTTCGAGAGAGAAGTCCATTGTGATGCAATATACCGCTAATATGTTGCGAATGCCACTTGACCCTTTATTAGAATGGGTACACTAATATTTAGCTGTGTTAAGACTGTATAAAGGTCATCATTGTTAGAACTAAAGGATTTTTGTTCTCTTGTGTTAAAATAGAACAAATAGTTTTGTAAATGTTTGTTTAAAATGCAAGAGCGGTTATTAATGAAAAATCAAGGAATTAGACAAAGGTGGGTATTTTTTATCTTTTGCCCATTATTTAATTTTTTTTCTGACTCTTTCTGATTCATTATTTTTTTAGGTTTTTTTTATTGCTACTGTATTTTGATAGAAATTGTTACATGACTATGTTTTGTTACTTGTAAACTTCATTGTGTCCCAAATTATGACTTCAAATATAAAATGTGCCAAAAAATATGGACCAGTTTTTGTATGTCTGTGAGCAAACTAGGCGATATTTTTTGCTGCATCGTATATTCACTCAACAAAAATGCGTGCACCCCTGACTTAAGACCCAATTTCAAATTGAAAACGTTCCACATTAGAATAATGAGAAACACACATTCTTCTGTGTAACGGTCAATTTGTAATTGATCGTTCTTTTTGACAGATGACGGTAGCTTACGCGTTCGATTTTTAAAATATCCATCGAAGTAATAAACTACCGCATCCTTAGTTCTGCACACACACTTTTGCCTGAGCGATCACAATCCTTGGGACACTTTGAAGCACTTCACTACACTTTTGAGCACTTAACACTGGCCACTCACCGCTTTTTTCATTGTGCCTCTTGTCGGTGGTTCGAGTCGGGAAGCGGACTGGATGCAATTTGAACAGTGTTCTGTGTTTTTATACTTGGTTATTTGGACTCACTTTCGCTGTAGCCCCCCTAAGCTGGGCGGCGGGAAAAAAGCCGCTCGCACGCTCCGTGTGCGCGAGTCCTTGTATTTGGCCGGCAGTTCGCTAGGGGGCAGACGCCTTGTGCGTTCTTTAAAAAAATATACAATTTTAAATTTTTGGATCGCGTTCTAGAATCTCGGTCGTGCTTCATTTGTTTTTGTTTATAGTTGCGTTTAAATTGAATCCAACTAAAAAAAATTGGAGACATACATATCGGGATAAAAAATATTTACATCAACTAAGTACAAATTAAGTTTAACTAAAATGCAATAAGGTAATGTAATCAAAACAAAACAAATTTATTGATTGATACGATGCATCATATTTCAATGTAATCAATATGTCTCTCTCATAGATGTTACGGTTCCAATTTAATATCGATTTACATCTGCAGCCGTTGTATAAGTATGGAGCTCAAATGTTTAGTTATTCGTTAGTTATTTACGTAGAACACGAAACTGATATTGATTTAATTGTTTAAGTGCTAAATTTATTATTAGAATATAAAATCCATCTAAAGTTTTATTATTAACTTAAAAATGAAACATTTAAATTTTAAGAGCCACTTATTTTAATCGTTAATCAAAGTTAGTTTGTTATTGTTGCGTTAATTGAAACAAAGCTGTTTATTACACTCATAAAATACAAAATAAACAAGTACCGGTGTAATTACTACTGAAAACCTGTATTTAAGTGTCTGAAATAACTAGAATAGGTAACTTTTGCGAAACCTTCGTGCTAAGTTCAAGCATTCTGTATAATGGAAATTTAATTACTGTTCTGATTTTAAACTGTAATCGACTAAGGTGATGGAACCAGTAATGGACAAGGACCAATTATGGACACTTGATCCTTATTTTACAGAACATAAGGACTATTGTCGGATAGATTGTTTTTAAGAAGATAGGGTTATTGTATTGGTTTTGCAACAATCAATTTAGAACCGTATGATCTTTGTATTAAGAGTTCAGTGTCCATTATTGGTGCCTGTTAGCTTTCAAGAAGTATCCTGGCCAAAGGTCTAAATACGTTTGACCGAATACATAACTGGACTTAATCCCATTTGACCGAAATAATACATTTCTAATTAAAAATTGAAAATTCAACACGTTCTACGCACGTTTGTATTCAGTTAAGTAATTCTTGTGATATTTTAACGGAAAGTAAGCGATTTTTGATTTTTCTATTCAAAGCTTTACTTAAACTGGCAATTTTGTAGTGATCATTAAATTAACTATGCAGCTTTTGTCTTGAATTGGTTTGTTTAAATTTTTCTTCAGTTGGTTTACGAAGTTTAGTAGGTATAATTTGTATTTGTTATTGGTACCTATATAACTTATGATTTGTGTGTCGTAATACTAGTGTTTTTTTTTAACCCATTGTAAAAATCTTATATCTCATAGTTTCCTTATGGTTCAACGATCAAGGCTGGCCATAAGAAGGATCAGCGATTTTTTTTATACTTCGAATATCGGATCTTGTCCCTCGAATTAATTGTAACATAGAGTTCTACAAATAAGATATAAACAAAAAAAAATCGTCGCGAAAAACAGTATCATCTGCGTTTCAAAAACAAATTAACGAGTACAAACTCAGTGGGTCAACGTTGACTACAGTGGAGATCACTTTGCCAGTTTCCGACTCTGTCATCAGATCTGTCCTTAGACATCATAACATCTGTAACATCGGTATCAAGTAGCAAATGTATTCCAGTCCTTTTCAAGAAGGTTCTAAGTTAACTTGCAAGATTTAAACTACTACAAACATAATTACAAACAAACACGATTGCATAAGAAGTTAGTCGTGAATTGAAGTTTGTAGAAACATTGAAACAGCGTCCCTGCTTGGACATACTTTACGCCCACTGTGTAACTTATTTAAAACCGACAGTATAGTAACGACTTTATTTATTTTAAACCAGCTATTTCAGTACAATTGAAAGTTACCTTTATAACTCAGGAAATGTTTTTTACCTCCATTCTATACTTTTAGTCCTTGCGGCCGGTTAAGACCCACGCGGAAATGGTATGTCCACTTATAGTTGTTTATTTATAATTAATTTGCGAGTTTATGCTCGATATTTGACTGTTAGGTATTAAAAATGCGTAGGTTTCTTATTTGATCTATTTTAGCCAAAGTGAGTGAAAACTTTTAGGGAAAATAGCGACAAATGGATTTTTTATGGAGATACATCAGTTTTTTTTTCTTTTATAGGTATAGCAAAATCTTTTGAGGGCCATACTAAATAAAAGCTAGGATAGGACTTGTTAGGTTGGATCTTTAAGATTATTCAAAGTTTGCTTGATACACGAAATTAAAATGAACAAAATTAGACTTCTAATTTTCCTCTTCAGTATCACAGTTTGAGGACCAAAGGTATATTAAAAAAAAACCAATCCAAATCCAACTCACATTTCTAAATCAAAGTAGTATACGAACCCGCAAAAAACATACATTATCATATTAATCATTAATCAACCACAAACAAAAATCAAATTCGACCCACCAAGTAAATATAGTTCAATATCTAAAATAGCCCACAAACAAACAAACGCACGCCCACGGAAATAACAATAATAAATAACAATGAATCCATTATGTCACGCATTGCGACCGCTACCCGATCGTTTACGTGAAGCTCAAGTTCGGTCTCGGTTTCAGCTGAGTTCAAGGCCAAACGGAACCGGTCCACTCCGGAACTGCCTTTCCAATTTGTTGTGCGAACGCGTTGTTAAGAGATAACTTTTAAAAAATATGTTTGGTAAACAATGAACTGACTATGGTGACGGAACCAGTAATGGACAAGGCACCAATAATGGACACTTGATTCTTATTTTACAGAAGATAAGGGATATTCATTTGTTTTGCAAAAATCAATTTAGGACCGTATAAAATTTGAATTTAGAGTGAAGGTGTCGCTTACTGGTGCCTGTCAGATAAAGTGTCCATCATTGGTGCCGTCACCTTACAAGAAATTTAAAGATTATTTTCCATGTTATTCTATTAAACTGAAGTTGGCTTTTGGTTTAATATGTTGTGACGCCGATTTCGGTTTGACTGAAACAATTTCGAAGATAAGTAAGCAGAATTATGCGGACTTTAAGCTAATGTTAGGGCAAGTATTACTATTATCATAGTATAAATTCGTTTCACTATGGCCGCCTGTTTAATTTTTTTGCGCGCTTCTTCTCTGCAGTGGCTTAACCTTTTTTTTTGATGTCTTGAACTTATAGGTAACGCCACATGAAACTTACAGAGTGCTTTATAAAAATCTATGAAAGAACCATTTCGCACAATTAGAATCTATACAGTCAGACTGGGAATTAAAATTGAAATTTAATCTAATTAATTGTCATCCTCAAAAAGTTTTTAGTGTGTCAACTGTCTCACATTTTGCAGCTCCGCTATCTTACGAAAGAAATTTACCGTCATTTTAGTTGCCGAATTTGGATTAAATTCGAGATGAAATGGCAACCACATACTCTCGGATGACACATCTCAAATGTAACTTGCTACTCGAGATTTTGTGCCCTAGTAACACACTTGCACTCGTGTACTACCTTGTCACAGTCACTCTTAGGATACGTGCATTAACCAATAAGCAGCAGTATTCGCATTGCGGTGTTCTGAAGTAAGTAGTTAACCAAAGGACAGTGGCCCTACTACGTCAAACTGTCACAGTTTTCTCATGAACACTACATCATCCAAACATTTTAACTATATAAAAGTGAAAAAAAATCGCCGGCTTAAGGTGCTGCGACGCGAGGCGAGACGAGGCGAGACGAGAATTGAAATTTGTATTGAAAAATCGCGCAACCTCCCGCGCGCTTGCGTTTTAATACAAATAAAAATTCTCGCGCCGCCTCGTCTCGTCTCGCGTCGCCGGTGGAAAAGCACCTTTAGGCAGGATTCGAACCTACATCTCCTCTGGCTCTCCGGGCCGATGCACGCGCATTACCAAGACCCTACTTAACATCCACGAAATTAGTAATCGCTTGCTTTTCATACTCGGAGGGGGTTTTTTCGCTTTAATATAGTTTAGAATTTCGTAAAACAGACGTTTCTGTTAAATTTAAAAATCCAAACATGTTTTCCAAAAGTTAGTCAATATTATATTATTTTGTTCGTGGCTACAACTTCGCCATATCCTGCGTTTAAAAAGAATCTTGCACAAACTAATCTATTTTACAACTTTATAATAACATGGCGCCGGTAGCGTATAATGACCGTCATTTAGATTTCTTCCACTGGGTGTTGTTAACAATGACATTTGAGATTAATCTCGCTAATTTACTTATTACCTGAATAAAGAACAAGGTTATTAAATGTTTTAACTTGAACTTGGAGTTACACCTTTCTAAACTTGTTGTATTATAAGTTTTAGTGTTATAATAAATCTATTAAATATTAATAAGGTCATGAACTATGATCATCCACTAAACAATTACGAGGTATACTGTGATCGTGATTTCAGGGGTGATTATTTTCTTAAATAACTAACTTTTCAATTCGTTGACGAAATATTTATCAACAAAATTAGATTGGCCTGCGCGCTAGTAGGTAGCGGAATGAACTCACGTAATTATATAATCATCTCTCATACTCGTATGTAACTACATTTAAACAATCAATTATTTTTATTTACATATTTTGGATTTTGATTATTTAATGACACTTACTAGGAGGTCCCAACCTTGCTTTTGCTAAATTTATTATGTGATAACGAAAATAAACTGTTAATTTCATTAAATTTTATGGACAAGACTTGTGTCCAAAATGCCCTCAGACAATGACCATCATACTCTATATCGTAGGGGCTACAACATTCTCAAGTTTTGTTTACCATACGTAGTATAAGTATTTGTTCTCAAATCTGGGTCAATGCAAAGGCCAAGCTTAATCACAAATTACCTAAATTGTAAGTAATAATAATAAAATATGCGTTAATAATGCTATTACGACCACAGAACGCAATGGACTGAATAAAGGTCAGCGAAGTACAAGAGAAGAAATATAATTAGCGTAAATTATAATTGAATTGGATATTGCTTTCTGACCATAACTTTGGCTGCAGACAATTGTGTATTAAATTGTTCATTTGCTGGATATTACGTACAGTCAACCAACTTGATTCTTATGCCACTATGGACACTGCTGACGTTGTAAACCAAATCATAAGAAGTCTCTTACAATTTTGGTTGACGTCTCTTTAACATAGTCTATAATGGCTTAAGAATTAAACTGGTTGATTGTTTATTCAGTTTTTAACGAAAAAAACATTTTTGAAGTATGCTTTTTTTACACGACTGCCCAAAAAAAAGGAGTGTAATGTTTTCAGGGTTCATGTATGTATGTATTTATGTACTCATTATTCCATCATAACTTCTGAACGCCTAAGCCGATTTAGATGTGTGTTAATCCTTCAAGCGTCCCGGGTTACATAGGATAACTAAACTGTACCTTACCTTACCTTACCTTACCTTACCTTACCTTACCTTACCTTACCTTACCTTACCTTACCTTACCTTACCTTACCTTACCTTACCTTACCTTACCTTACCTTACCTTACCTTACCTTACCTTACCTTACCTTACCTTACCTTACCTTACCTTACCTTACCTTACCTTACCTTACCTTACCTTACCTTACCTTACCTTACCTTACCTTACCTTACCTTACCTTACCTTACCTTACCTTACCTTACCTTACCTTACCTTACCTTACCTTACCTTACCTTACCTTACCTTACCTTACCTTACCTTACCTTACCTTACCTTACCTTACCTTACCTTACCTTACCTTACCTTACCTTACCTTACCTTACCTTACCTTACCTTACCTTACCTTACCTTACCTTACCTTACCTTACCTTACCTTACCTTACCTTACCTTACCTTACCTTACCTTACCTTACCTTACCTTACCTTACCTTACCTTACCTTACCTTACCTTACCTTACCTTACCTTACCTTACCTTACCTTACCTTACCTTACCTTACCTTACCTTACCTTACCTTACCTTACCTTACCTTACCTTACCTTACCTTACCTTACCTTACCTTACCTTACCTTACCTTACCTTACCTTACCTTACCTTACCTTACCTTACCTTACCTTACCTTACCTTACCTTACCTTACCTTACCTTACCTTACCTTACCTTACCTTACCTTACCTTACCTTACCTTACCTTACCTTACCTTACCTTACCTTACCTTACCTTACCTTACCTTACCTTACCTTACCTTACCTTACCTTACCTTACCTTACCTTACCTTACCTTACCTTACCTTACCTTACCTTACCTTACCTTACCTTACCTTACCTTACCTTACCTTACCTTACCTTACCTTACCTTACCTTACCTTACCTTACCTTACCTTACCTTACCTTACCTTACCTTACCTTACCTTACCTTACCTTACCTTACCTTACCTTACCTTACCTTACCTTACCTTACCTTACCTTACCTTACCTTACCTTACCTTACCTTACCTTACCTTACCTTACCTTACCTTACCTTACCTTACCTTACCTTACCTTACCTTACCTTACCTTACCTTACCTTACCTTACCTTACCTTACCTTACCTTACCTTACCTTACCTTACCTTACCTTACCTTACCTTACCTTACCTTACCTTACCTTACCTTACCTTACCTTACCTTACCTTACCTTACCTTACCTTACCTTACCTTACCTTACCTTACCTTACCTTACCTTACCTTACCTTACCTTACCTTACCTTACCTTACCTTACCTTACCTTACCTTACCTTACCTTACCTTACCTTACCTTACCTTACCTTACCTTACCTTACCTTACCTTACCTTACCTTACCTTACCTTACCTTACCTTACCTTACCTTACCTTACCTTACCTTACCTTACCTTACCTTACCTTACCTTACCTTACCTTACCTTACCTTACCTTACCTTACCTTACCTTACCTTACCTTACCTTACCTTACCTTACCTTACCTTACCTTACCTTACCTTACCTTACCTTACCTTACCTTACCTTACCTTACCTTTTGAACTATGTTTCTACACAATCGTGAACCTCATCAATACCTAGGAACAAATTTCATCATCAAATAGGAAACTAGGTATAGAGGGTGATACAAACAAACCAACTCATTTGTTATTACTTGGCTCTACCACTTATTAGCTACTAATTTATTTGTTTTCTACGTTAACCTTGTGTGAATTAAACTTAATTCCACTTTCTACACGGGAAACGAAACTTGCTATCCTTCACAAATAAATCTTATACTTAGCATTACTTATCTCATTCACTGAAGTCACTTATGTATGTATGTATGTAAAACGCTTTATTAAACACACAGGAACAAAAAAAAAACAGAAGCATAAAAAGTATGACGGATTGATGAGTGAACCTATATGAGTCGATTAAAAGTGGGTATAAAACCCACAGGGTCGCTAGAATCTAATCTATATATATAAAAGGCAAAACTGACTGACTGACATATCAACGCACAGCCGAAACTACCGTACCTAGAAACTTGAAATTTGGTACAGGGGTTCCTTTCATGATGTAAGTGAGCACTAAGGAAGGATTTACCGAAAATCGACCCCCAACGGGAAGAAATGGGGGGAGTAGCGGGAAACTAATTCTACGCGTACGAAGTCGCGGGCGTCCTCTAGTATGGAAGATAAGAGGCCTATTATGTATAGTTTATTAATTTTCACAGCATCTTAACTCATATCGTTGGAATTTTACTGATGGAATACTTTCTTTGTTCATACATATAAACACAGCAGTCTTTGAAAACAGGACTTAATCCAACACAACAATGACTCATAAAACTAACGCACACACGTAACGGTGCTTGTGTCAGTTGCGATTGTCATCTATCTGGTTAAGACGGTATCCAATCATTTCATCGAATTTCACTTCATCGATTGTGTCATTTCATAAAATTTTATTTCATCGAACGCTATTTTCCGCTGAAAATGGTGTTTTTAGGGTTCCGTACCAAAATGGTACAAAAGGAACCCTTATGGTGAGACTTCGTTGTCTGTCTGTCTGTCTGTCTGTATGTCACAGCAGGTTTTCTCAGCAACTACAAATGCTATACAACTTGCTTGCCCGCATATGTTTATAGTAAATAAAATATGAGAATTATTTTATAAATAATTAAAAAGGTATCTAGAATGGGGTGTTGAAAAATAAAAGTGATTTGATTATAGCAAATGGGGTGTCATATGAAAGGGCTTAATCTACACATTTCAAAACTATTTTTTTTTAAATCTGTGATTTACTTCTTGATTTATAGCCAAAAATGTACAAAAAATGACCGTTCCCCACCCTTACCTCCGAAGTTTATGAATCAAAAAATCTGAAAAAATCCTGAAGTATAGATAATTACTTATATTTTATGGGAAAAATAAAATAAAGTGTTTGTTATTTACAGTTTTTGAGAAATAACAAAAAATCTTTGGAAATCTGTAGTAAAATTTAAGCTAGTCAAAATGGCCCTTATTGGAAATTATTATTTTAAATACGGAACCCTCGGTGGGCGAGTCCGACTCGCACTTGACCAGTTTTAGGTGTAGATATATAGTAGACTTGTAACTACCTAAAAAGCTCACGCGGAGGGAAATGCTTTTCGATGAAATGAAAATTCTGCGTAATTATAAGTTCCTTGAAAGGTGTTTCGATATAATTATAGATACCCTTATAAGACACACACACATAAACATAAGCAAGGTTAAAAAGTTTAAGGGTCCGTTGAAATCAAAGTGATTGCTAAACTGTCATCTGATGGCCCTGAGTGGACATGTTAATTTGACCAATGTCAGTGGGACAGGTTTGATAAGAGATTACAAATTAATTTCAAGTTGCATTAGATCTTAAAGTTTGATAAATCAAGGTAAATTTAGTTTGGCGTCTAAGAGTGTACGACACGGCCTACTTAATTAATAAAAATATTTATATCTACCTGATGCTACCTTTATGGAAAAGGTACTAGTGAAAAAGGGTATAACTCTTCATAAGATCAAGTGGAAAAGGGTTCAAGTCTAGTATACTCCGTTTATGTATATGTATATAGTCTATGTCAATTGAATTTGCCAAAGATGTAAACAAATTAGTACTATTTGATACATAACCTAAATCATTCATCAAGCGTGCTTTTATAAAATAACGTGTAATTAATAGTTATTTAATCTTACACTTAATGTGAACATAAAGATCAAGTGTAGTTATACATCATTGCTAAGACCTCACTTGATCGTTTAAAGCACGTGATTATCGAGTAATTATGGTAAATTGGTTCGTTTGGTTGTGTTTACATCTTTGCCAATTGAAATTGGCACAGACTGTAGGTACCCTTTTTTAGTACAAGTTAAGTCGACTTACTCACTAAGACCCCTGATCTTATCTTTGTCTTTATTAATTTACTAGCTGCCCACGACTACGTCTGCGTAGAAGTCGCTATTCCTTCGGGAACTGTCCAAAACTTGGTTCGGGGAATACACCGTACCAAATTTCATTAAAATCAAACAGCATTTATAATATCAAAATGGATTTATTTATAAGAACTTCCAAATTACATACTTATATCAAACATGGACAATACGATTAAATACCTACTTACAATAAGTAGACTGGACAATTACGGCGTCAAACATCAAAATAATAAATTAATAATGTATTTTTAGTGATGGTACAAATTTTAGTCATTCTATTTTCCTTTTTGTTTCACTCTTGGATAAATAATTCATTTAAAAACAAGAGATATCATAATAATCAATAATAATGTATGTGTTGTTGTTCTAAGTCACGGAATAGAAAAAACAGTGGAAGTGGCATGAGCTTCGCTTAGTATCAGACCTGTTGTCGCCAATACTGACACTATCATAAAACAACACGCCACCATGGAAAATGTTTTGGTGCGGCTATCGTTTTTACATTCCAAAATAGCACAATAAGGCATTGCTTCTGGATTTATTTCCTATTTTAGAAATATCGAAATATCGAAATAAGCGATCGTGGCAAAAGCTAGGTTGCGCGGAACTCCGCATAACCATGCCACACGTTACACGCCCACTTGACACTTCTACTGTTTTTTCTGTTCTGTGATCTAAGTCTTACCAATTTCTGTAAATATGCCAGGCTAAAATAAACTAATCAACCCAAGTTTAATGCAAGGAATTACACTTATAATTATTACACGCATTACACTACCCACGACCGTAACCATACCCCAACAACACATTGTAAAAGAAATTATACATCTAAACAATAGCATGTTTCATGAATGGCCCATTCAAGCGAAACTGACCTTGGCTAGAAACAAAGCAATATCAGCAGAGGATATTAACGCCTGTGAAATACAGTAAAAGAGTTTTGACAGGTTTGTAACAATCAATGACGCAATGGACGTTGTTATTTTTGAATTAGGAATGCAATGTCATTAACGTCTGTCAACAGCTACGCTAACAATGAAAGAAAATGTCAAATCATTAGAACACGATACAATTGGCATGAAAATATTACCTGTTTTCATTGAAAAACGCTTAGGAAACCAATTTCGATTAATTTTCATTGCAATGACTTTTTTTCAATTAACTGGGGGCCTAGTGGAAAGGGATGTCGACTTAACTCATAATAAAAAAGGATATATACAATATAAACGGGGTATACTAGAGTTAAACCCTTTTTCACATGACCTTCAGGAGAGTTATACCCTTTTTCACTAGAACCCCAGTGTATTTTTTTTTTAATGACTTTCTTCCCGTTGACCTCTTTTGGTATCATAACCTGAAAGGTTTTAAAACAAACGTCAATGACAATAACGAATAACATTTCAAAAAAAAAATTAAAAAACTTATTACACTTTTTATAATGCATCACAAATAAACATAAAAGGTAAACTTACAATCCATACTAATCCATATCCATACTATACTTACTTTTATTGTAAAAATAATTCCCACAAGAAACAATTAATCAATTAGAGCTAACTATTAATTAACAAGTAAAGTTCAAGAACTCAAAAACAATAAACATTAACCTTACCTTTCAATTTCAAGTTCAACTAGATCATCGCACACCACATTGTTTTTTTTATAATTTCTAACTAACTAAAAGGCTTTAAAATTCGTGAATAAAATGACGCTCTAGTAAGAACGACATTTTTTTAGAAAATTACGACATCGCAATTAAGCAAGTTATTCTGTTAACTAAATCGTCTAGGTAAATAGGTATAATTCACTTATCCATGCAAAATACCATTAAGTAGTTTTTAATGTGTATATTAAGTTCTACATAATAAACAACTACACAATTTATACTAAATTTAAATTAAATAAATGTGTACAATGTCACAAAAATTTACCTAGTTCTAAACTAAGCTCTAGACTTGTACTATGGGTACTAGACAACGATATAAATACATATATAGAGAAATGTATACTTAAAATACATAGAAAATATCCATGACTCAGGCACAAATATTTGCGCTCACCACACAAATATCTGCCTTTACCGGGATTTGAATTTAACTCTAACTAGGCTAACATGACGTCATCAGAATTTAATCAGGAAAAAATTACAAATTTTGTTTCCAAAAGTATTTTAAATGTAATAAAACCATCTTACCAACTGATTAAATTTACTATACACCTACTTAATGTGAATTTAATAAGTCAATTTGCGAATATTTTAATGATGCTAACATGGCCTGATTACGTGTCGTAATCTTGACAAGATTCTTTGCAAATTTTATCGCTAGTTGCGTCTTCCAACCAAGTGACCCAGATGGAACTAGTGATCGCCTGCGACTTTTCTCACCTTTGCAATAATCACGGATATATAACGTATTTTTAATTAATTAAAAATATTATTAAGTCACTTTCGCCTTATTGGTTTAACTTGGTTTATTTAATCTCATTTGCGGATAGTATTTTCTTTAATGTCATAAATAAATAAAGCATAAAGTGCAATGCCTACTTCACAAAAAAAAAACCTCACTTCATTTATTGTCAAAGAAACACATAACATTTACACAAAATTTGTTATTACCGATGACAGTCTCTTGTCCTGTGGATCACTTGGGGAGACATATTGAGAAAGAAAATGAAAATAAAAATAAAAATGATAATGAAAATAATTAAGGCCCATATGCACTTTTACGTCAGGTGTATTTAGACCCAGTGTGCAGAAGAATTACAGCACTTCACTGTCCAAAGCATCTGAAAACTTCTAGGTGCAGCATGATTGAATAAATTACAAAATAGGGACTGCCAAAATTAGCGAAATACAAACGGTTAAACAAACCGATTAACAACTGAAAATGTCCAAAGACTATGTATTCATTAGTTAAAATCAGCCTTTATAAACATTTCGCAAGAAGTAACACAAAATTCAAGTTAATTTACAACCGTCCCACTAATAAGATAACATAAAAGTTATTGCGCAACCAAAAGACATCGGTATATTGAACTGTGAAATTTCATCTTACTGTATGTATATTGCCAATTAATATCCATCTTTCTGATTACTTATGACTTTGATTACCAAACAAGTCTAAACATTGTAAGTAAAGTTGTTTTTGTAACTAATATTGATCTTAAAGAGTACAATTTAAAGTCCAAATCTCAAGTAAATGCTGAAGTAACTTTGGAGAAGAGGAAAGTAATTCTCGGGTTACAAGTGGAAATGTAATCGATTACAATTTATAGAGTCCAGTTTAATGCTGTAATGATGATAGTGGTTTAGTAGAACCATTTGGATTATTTTTAGAATAATGTGTTCACTTCGACTTACAACTTGATGTTAAGTTTTTAGGTCACTGTGTTAGCAAAGAATATTTAATTAATGATTTTAATGAAAGAGACGCAACACTACTTAAAATTAGTTTATACAGCCGCACTCAGAGACGTCAATTAAATTTAACGCTTGTTTAGTGACGTGTTGTCGTATTCTATTGCTATAGCAAAGAAAGTGACAGCAGCTACTTTAATCAAGCATTAAATTTAATTGACGTCTCTGAGTGCGGCAGTTATTAGTGTTCTTTTATACTGTTTGACTCTACTGACCTAATTTGCGGTTTTTTTTAGTTTACTGATAGTATTATTGATGCGAGTATTCAGCACAAAACTTGGAGATCCTTAGGGAATGCCATTGTCTAGCAATAGACGTCTTTCGGCAGATGACGATTACGAGCACGAGCATATTCCAATCAAGAAAAATAATTATTTTGATTCACGCATCACATCATTTTATCAGATATCGTAATTTAAATACGATCACTATACAATGATCAAAGTTAACTACAATAATGTTGAGAAATTTAGCATGAGATAGATGTTTAAGTTATCCGTTTTCATCATTATTTATTAAGTTTTACATTTCACCATCCACACTGCACAATACTGATGTTAATTAAGTAACGCCCTCATCTAATGATGTTACATTTATTTACTCAACTACTATCATTAATATCATTGTGGCATAAAACGTATGTTTCGCAACAATTCACGAGATCTAATTAATGATTCTGACCAAATCATCCGACAAGGTTAGATTTTGAAAACAAAAGTCATTAAAATACAGTTATTAGGATGATTGCCTTGGAGAGCTCTTTCTTGTCAATTTATGAGGCATTTCTAAATCAGCTCATCATTTAAATTATATCGATGTATATTAAAAAAATCCGGCTAACTGCGAGTCAAAGGGTTCCGTACCTTCTTGTTCTTGTATTCCTTGTATGGCGGCCCCTTAAATTTTGAATTTTATTTTTACTCTTTGGAAATGTTTGGTTTCAATTGCGATGTCGAAAGATGCAGACGGAGAGACAGAAAGCCTTAGTTCTAGGGTCCTGTTGTCACCTTCTGAGTACAGAACTCCAAAAAACGTATATATCTTGATAAAGGATTGAGATAACCTTCAATGATAAGAAAAAACTTGTCTAGGACGAACACATTTTTTTAAAAAATCCGGTAGTTCTTAAAATAACTTGATAAAGATCTTAAACATTATTTAGTTTAAAATAAACAATAAATTAAGCGAAATTGCCATTTTGTTACTGGACATAATAACCACTAAGATGTCTATCTTGATTTATTAAGCACAATATTGTCAGAGAGCGTCTATCAGGCGTAAAAAAATATACAGTGTGTTACCAGCACCCTGGCTTTTTTAAAGGAGGTTAAAATAACGTATATTTGTAACGTAACTATGACATTGATTTAATTAATTAACAAATTTTTAGGTTTTGTTAACTATCTAACAAAATTTTAATTGCCAGCAATGTAAAGCACAGCACAGTTTTTTGCCCCCGTACCACGATATGCCTTATACTAAGCAACAGCGATACAGATAACGATGAACACGCAGCACATGCACTACATTAAAAATGTACAGTAGTTAATAAAATTAATTGTGAAGTTATTTTAATATTTTTTTAATTAATAATACTTGCAAACAATTGCTATAGCAACATATTATCCGCAGTTTTAATAAATGCCCGCATGCCGGTAACACACTGTATATTCCTAAATCAATGTTTGGTATTTAAATATCGTATACATCATTTGCGTCAACATAGTCGAGTCTATGTACAGTGCGATAACTCTTAGAATCTGCTTCGGGTTTGTAGTTATCTCTCACTTGGTCTATAGATCTATAGATATCTATCTTATTAAGAACGAATGAGAGAGAAGTACAGGCCCGAAGCACCTTCTAAGTGCTCACAGGCTGAAATATAAACTAGACTTATTCTGAACAGTTTTTTTTTTTTATAAAATTAAGATTAGAAGTTAATTTTCTAAAGTTTTGTACCTTTTAACAATTACCAATTCAATTCCCATTTTTTTCAAATGAAACTAAAACTATTCGATAAGAGGCAGTTATACCACCGCCATTTTTCGGATACATACATACACGCCTGTTTCCCAGAGGGGTAGGTAGAGGTAGGTAGGGGTAGTAGTTTTTTCGGATAGTTTCTGTTAATGCTTCAAACGAACAAAACTTTCATGAATAAAACACTCCGAAAGGTTTTTCCACTTCATTGAAGCAGTTCAATAGCCCGACAGAAAAAAATACTTACATTTGTATGCACAAACATGTAGTAGTACCACTTGGTAATTTTCATTTACGAATTTCTAATAGGTCATTTGCTTTGCTTACTGGTTTAATACGTAACAGTTAACGCTTCAGTAGACGTACATTGTATATCTTTGGCATACAGGTTCTAGACACAGAATTTGTGGCTCAAAAGAATATTCAATTATTGTTCTGGGTCCTCGTCATCATCATCATCATCACTAGCCTATTTTCGCCGACTGTTGGATATAGGCCTCTCCTATGCCCCTGAATTCGGTCTTGAGTCTTTTGTTTCCACCCCCTCCCACTTTTCGTATGTCATCGCTCCACCTAGCTGGAGGGCATCATACACTACGTTTGCCAAGCCGTGGTCTCGACTCCAGAACACTTCTACCTAACGGTTGTTTTTCTGGGTTATTCCATAAATAAAACGATTTGTGATTTAAACAAAATACGCTGCAGTCGACGTAACTATTCTAATAGGCGTGGTTTCTTTAAATATTAATATTTTTAACTTTTAAATAGGCAGTTTAAGGACTAGAAAACGCTAACAAATCCCACAAGGAAGACTAATAATCTGGTGAATGGCTGCATCTAAAATAGTGAAAATGTTCATAATTAATTTGGGAAATAGAGGAAAAAGGTGTTGCGCTGGCATACATTTATAAACACCAGTTATTTAAGAAATGTCATTGTTAAGAACTCAAAGAAAGTAAACAAATTGACAGTCAATAATGTTTTTTAAAAATAATTTATAATCCTAAAATTTAGTAATCCTCACCTTAAGTCACTTGTTGTACAAATATCTAGTTGCATTTCTGAGAAAAAAAAAGGTTATAAGTCAAACAAAATGAATCCACAATTTACCACCAGCTCCTGTACCAGGGTATCAGGTTTGCGAGGAATTGATGAGAGCTTCAGTTTGCGACACCGCTATGCGATCGTAATAACGACCCGCGGGTGTTAAGAAACCGCTCGAACGTTATAACATTCCTACAATAATGTGGAACAGTTATTATACAGGAATGAGTTTGGTGAAGAATGAGGACGAGACTTGAGACAGAATATTGAATGTATTGATGATGAAATAGATTAGATGTTACTTACTATCTATAGAGTTTTCACCATGATGGCGGCGCCCCGTCATTCAAATAAACGTTGCATGGTTTCAAGTATGGCGGGATTTCGTGGGTTGAATACATTATAATAAATAAGGCAATTGCTGCTTGGAAAAAAGTGGAAAAACTTCATGATCGGATTTTATCTTTGGAATAGAAATTATAAGTTTTAATACATGGGAGCAAGAAATGAAAATTACGACAGTACAGTCAAAAGCACTAATATCTATTCGGCCATCGCGTCAAATATAAGTATAGATGACCGTTTTATCAGTGGCATAGGGACGTATTGACATTTTTGACGCCTTGGGAATGTATATTATATTTACTACTTTGACTGTACATACATACTTAAAACGGTAAAGTTTCTACCTGTTCAAAAGCCTTAATTCTGAAAAAAGAACCTGTTGGAACAGATTTGTGTAAAAGGAATAAAAAGAGGTATGATTTATATCAACGTAACTTGAAGTTATAAATCATAACTTGAAGTTATTACTTTATTCTTATAGTATTTACAATCATTAACTGGGAACTTACTTATTGTGCTAGTTAGCTAATGGAATATCTCATACAGAAAAAAGAGACAAAAAAAAAAAAAACATACAATCAATTCTAACAAACCACACGCAGCTACCCGTTCGCTGCATCAATCGGTAAGTACTTACTCAACATTTTTCCCTTACTCATCGTCCTCACATGAGTTGCATACTGACATTGCTGACACTAATCCGAATGCACCTGGCAGAATCAAGTGCGTGTCACTAATGGTCGGCCAGTGCTGCAGTGTTGCAACGACGGAACCTGACCGATTCCGAGGAAACTACGCGTTAGAATTCCACGTGGTTGCAAAATATGGTGACATTGCCTCATTAAAGAGGTGCTGGAAGTTTTTAAGGACTTGGTTTGAGGTAATTTAGAGATAAGATGTTGCTCATGTAGTCAATTTAAAGTACAAACTAGGAGTGTACCTACATTTTGAGGTGTTGAAAGATAGTGGGATAAGCTGATATGAATTCTATGGCTGAATGAAGGATACTATCTTATTTTACTTTGCTTAATATTAAACTGGGTCTTATACCATAGGGCATCCTAAATCAGGACCAAAAACTACTGTTAAAGTGTTAGGATATACATTTTATGTATAACGTTTTAGTTTCTATACGAATGTTAAATAGTTCTAGTTTTGGCCACTTGGTTCCACTCTATGCGTGTGAAAAAAATGCGTCGTTTGGAATTAAAGAAATAAAGTTTCTAGTTAATTACAATTTTACACCTTTTATGACTTAGAAACCTGAAACCCGATACAAAGTATGAAATTATTGATATCCGTTTCATTTCATGATTTTGTTGATGACAAATTAAGATGCTGCATGTAATATACATTGACGATTGGTTAATTCTGTTATTCAATTTTAGTTTTAGCAATCAATGGATTTTTTGCTGTCATTTCTGCAGTCGATATTATATTGAGTTGACTAAAAATGTATCCACAAGCAAGACTTAATATTGATTCAAATCGATAAGCGGTACGACATCACAAAGTTTTTGTTTACAAAATAAAACTCATTAGTGATACTTAGGTTCACATTCTACATACGTATCTAAGTACCCGTTGTTATAAATCTATTATATCTCAGAAGTGAATGTTGAAACTGGATCATTTTATATGCTCGTGTCGGATACCCGCTTTAATGCATAAACTATAAGTATCTCACGGGCTAGATTGTCAGTAAAAGTCGCGTCGAAGGACACGCAGATGTGGGCCGGATGCTATTGCAGAACTACTGGCTAATGTTGTATGAGTCACGTACTTATCTGGCGTGAGATAGGTAAAGGGTTTTATTGGGTGATCAACAGAGGCCGGAATTTTCGTGGCACTTTTCAATAACGCTAGTGACTTCTCGTTTATCGACTTTCGTTATACATAATAAAATATCGATAAAATACAATACAAAAATAAAAACAAAATCTTTTGGTACCTCGTGGCTACCAAGGGAGCCAGTGTCTAAAACTTCTTGATTTCTGTCTTAAGACACTAAAACCATTTTGTTTTTTTCGCTATATTTATCGGGTTTCGAGCGATAAGTAGAGGTAAACCACTGCAGAAGTCAGAAATTAATATACTAATTATTTAATCAGTAACCAGTTCTCAAATACGGCTACCAACATCTAAGCCATATTGCAGCTTTTTCAATTTAATGCTCAAAATTTGTGTTGGTGCTAACAAGTTAAATGTTTTTAGGCTATGTATATTTTAAAAAATGGTCTTCATAATTTTTCCCACATTTGGTTTACGTAAAGTTTCTATTTTAAAGTTTTTTATATCGATATATACCTAATTGAAAGTCGATAAATGAGAAGTCTCTATGACAGCTCAAAAATGCATCGAAAATTCCGGCCTCTGGTGATCAATACAATCTTATATAAATAAATATGAATCGCCGAAATCTATGTACGCGCATAACTTTCGAAGGACTGCACCAATTTGGATAATTCTTTTTTTTGTTGCGTTTGTTATTGTCAGGACAAGGGTTGTATGACAGAAACAAATTGAATAATCCACCGGGAGAGTCGTAAATAAAAATGGTTTGGCTTGGAGATACACCAGATACGTAGGTTGATTGACGTAGAATTGGAAGGTCATTATAATAACTTAATTTTTCAAGAGAGCCCGCACTAGAATTTTCACGCTTTCCAAAAGGGAGAAGCCAATGTCTTTGGGTCTCGGAGGCCTTCGATGAAATAAAATTCGATGAAATGATACAAATTGATGAAGTGAAATTCAGTGAAATGATGGATTACCCGTTAAAGGTGCAAAGAGACTCGTGCTCTCAATTCAAAATTGACGAGGCTTCTTAGCTTCAGGTTGCATAATAAACATATTTGACCTATCGAGTGACCTAGTGATTTTGATCAATGATGACCTTTTTAACTTTTAACCTGATTGTGAACTAGTAGCTGTTCGATTAACGATTACAAAACTGATAACGGTTGAATTGACAATAAGAGTTTTTATAGCGTAGTTAGGTTCGGTTTAAAACGTAAACGAGTAAGCATTTCCGATGAGGATCTTTTAAGTATTTAAAATCCTTTAGTCACGTCACGTCACGTCACGTTCACGAAGAATGAAAGACTTACGACCGCAACAGAGTTTGAACAATTAAGTTATTCCTCGGTAACGATTATTATCACACAAGTTTGAGTAAGAAACGAGTTAATTGTCTCTAAAATGTCTCTGAGTACGAAGGTTAGAGATAATAAAAAAAATACTTTACATACATACATATAGGCACATACAATCTCGCCTCTTTCCCGTAGGGGTAGGCAGAGACCGCTTCCTTCCACTTGCTACGATCCAGACAAACTTCCCTCGCTTCCTCCACACTCATAAGTCTCTTCATACACGTTCTTCAGTTTAGGGTATTGACCGGGGGTGTTATTCTCTTAAAAACGGCGTTCTGTCAGTCAAAGTACCTAGTGAACGAGTGAACGCGACGTAGCTTGTATAAACCGGCGAGTTTAAGTTGTCCCGTCAGAGCGTACAAAACACATTTTAGCGCGTGCGTTCTTAAATTAGGCAGCCTTATACGTTTGATCGTTCGACAGAAGCCCTGCTGCCTAATTGAGAATGCACACGCTAAAATGAGTTTTGAACACAGCCAATCTTTCATAAAAGCGCCCAAGTCATACCGCCATCTTCGCTTGGCTCTAACTCACCGTCTGTATCCTGGCCGTCCTGGGGGTCCCACCAGGTTGCCGCATTGGCCCGTGTGGGTGCATGCAACAATCATACCCAGCCCAAGCCTATTTTAGCTAGGCAGTTCTTTTACCCACATCGGCTATGTTTGTCTTGGAGCTCGGGGTTGTTCGCACTCGGTCCGTCCTTTTTACACCTAATAGACTGCGCTCCATCGCTTTTTGGCAAACCAAAAAGACCACGACTGGGCACCGTAGGTTAGAACGGGCCAAATACATACGTCGCCGGTGCGTTTCAGTGAAAGAGGATGGTTTCCCACCAGGAAAGAGTAAGGTAGACCAGGAGCTCTTCCAGGCGTTATAAACACGCCTTTCTATTTCCATGTCTTGCTTGTTGCTGAAAGAGACTAGCTGGTCCAGATAGATGCACTCGTCGACGTAATGTATATGGTGTAATGTAGTAATATTTATGATATATTGCTTATAATTCATACTTTTGAATTAATATTACAGTGTGAGTATTACACTTAATAATTAATAACACCTAAATCAATTACTAGCCTTAACCACATTTTTCTCATTAGATCGTTCAACTTCCACAGCATTTGCGAACTCCCTTTTCCTAATGAATAAGGTTTCGATTCGTTTGATTCAAGTGAAATTTCAAGTTTGTACAGTTGGTTTTATTAGTAGCACTCTTTAGCACCTTGTCGTTATAACGCCTTTGACAGATTAGTGCAGCAGTTCAAACATGAAGTTAAACCGACACAGTACTAAAGTGTTCAGCTACTTATAACGCCGAACGTACCACTTGGAATGCTGGTGACTAATATATGGAGCTAAAAATGCACATTCTTATCGATGATGAATGCGGAAAGGGCTACCTTGGTGACTTTATAAGGCTTTAAAGTCAAGTTTTTTAATTTAGATCAGATGCAAAACAGAGTTTTCCTATGAATGATTTCCTGGGAAATTTTATGGTCTTGATCTGTTGGATTCTTGGTCAGAGGTCAAAGAGGTATCAGACAGAAAAAATAGATAAAATCTCCCAATACAATAACGACCCCGACGTACAGATTAGACTAGATTAGATTAGATTCTTTATTGCTCAATATACAATAAAATTACGTTACAAATTGCACATGTCAAGTTATAAGATTTTACATTAAGGTGGTCAAAAATGAAAATACATGAAAGAAATACAATATAGGGAAATTGACAAAAATACAAAACAAATTTACATAAGAACAAAGATGTCAAAAAAATATAGAAATAAAATCATAATAATCACAATAATTCAATCTAGCACAAGCAAAAAAATAAAACTTTAGGTCCGTGTACTCTTTAAATGAGTACAACGGGTTAGCCAACAAAAAAGAGAGCTGATATCTCTTAAACGGCTCAATCGATTTCCATGAAACCTAGCTATAAACTATCTCGATTAAACTAACTCCCTTAAAAAAAAGCCGTATTCAAATCGAATCATCCCCTCCTTAGAAAAAAGGGCGTATGTCTCATAGAACCGCGTATAGTATTAGTGACCTTATTTCTTAAGATGGAAAGTTAAATTTACTTTGACTAACAAATTGCGCATGCGTCCTTTTTGTTTAGGAGGGCAGCATACAGACACATAGATATACAGATGACGTTAAACTTATAAGTATAACACCCCTCTTTTTTTGGTCAAAGGTGTAAAATAAACTTAAGTATTCCACAGACCCTAACTAAACTACCAATCGTAACGCGTTGGTATCTTAGTTAATGTTAAGAAAGATGTCAAAAAAGCTTTGATAGCCATTTTTTGTTATCTCAAGACTGCAAAAGCATACCCAATGCCTCTTTGCTAATCTGAAACATAACAATGTGATCACTGCTGCTTGGTGACGCTTAACACTTTGTCGGGTTACCGTACCAGGTACCAGGCTACCAGCAGTCGGCAAGGAGCTACGTAGCGCGGAGAGAGGCGCGACGCCCTTCAAACGGGTCCGGCTGCGAGTTCCGGTAGCCATGCGTGCGCGCAGATTAACCGTAGATGTGGTATTTATGTGCAGTCGATAGATTTATATAAAAATAAGTAATGATGTTTTAAACTACATTAAAGCGAAAAAAATTCGTCGGTCCTAGGCACCTACATCGTCTCTGGCTCTCCGGGCCGATGCAGGCGCATTACCAATTATGCCACCAAGACCCTACTTAAGATCTACGAAATTAGTAATCGCTTGCTTTTCATACTGGGAGGGTAATGATTTTTTCTTACTCATAATTTTATTAATTTGGATTTCGGTAATTTGGATTTATTATACATTGGCTAGTCGTAAAGTACAGCTTTAAACTGATACTTAGTTGACTCTCTACTTATTGTTAATATCTCATGTCTAGTCTTCGTTACTTTACTTAGTATACGGTATTTAATGGATTTTATTTATTTATTTATTTCGTATATATTGCAAGTTTTAACTCATCACTGGGAACATTTTCGGTATCACTACTGGGCAGAGGTTCGCTCTTGTCTATAAAGCTGCCTAATTGAGAATGCACGCGCTAAAATGTGGTTTGTACGCTCTGATGTACCTACTTAAACTCGCCGGTTAATATTAGCTCCGTCGATTTGAAAAGTAGTTGCGCTTAAAATTATCACATCTCAAGACTCGACACATTATTTCTAGACCCCGTCAATCTAACTTTGTGAGACTAACATACCTTAAATGATTTCGAGACTGATTAGTTAATGTCGTATTTTTAACGTAATCTCGAAGTGCTGGTAAATCATATTTAGAGGATGCTTCTAAGTTACAAAAATTAAAATTTCAGATTTGAAGGACAATTCTGTCTGCATCACAATATAAATAAGAAATATTAAACAACCGCATCCACTAATTCTTACATCCACGTTCATATAGAATGACACAGCAATGTCGCATATAACAGGAGGCAATTAATACTTCATTTCGCACCGATATACAAATACATAGATAGTACCGATCAAGATGTAGATATATGCCGATTCAATATGACGAAATTTCCTTCCAATATGGGTCACGGTTCACACAACGGAAATGGTGTCTACTTGTAGACACATGGGAGTGTGGCCGGACAAGTTCGAAAAAAAAGCTGAACGACATTGCAGTGTTTATTTACTTCAAGCTATTTAGGCCCTATTTCCCACCCTTGTAATGTTTTAGCTAGGAAGCTGAGGTTTTATAGATCACTTAAGTCTATGACTCTTTAGCTTAAGATCGTTAACATTCATACCAATTTATTGCCATTAAAATGGTATTGGGCTCTAACCCAGCAGTTGAAAAAAATAGGGGACCACCTCACCGTATGTTTCAATATCACGTCATATATGTTAGGTATTTAAGCTCAAAATGCATTAAGTGGAAATAAATTGGTGATAACAATCTAGTCTTGGCATCTATGACTTCTTTTAATAATACTAAAATCAAATTATTTATTCAGTTAATGTGACCACGCACGAGGACTCTTTACACGTCGGTACAGTGCGATCGCTCTTAGAAGATGCTTCGGGTTTGTACTTGTCTCTTACTCGCTCTCATACGCTTTTATTAAGAGCGAGTGAAAGAGAAGTACAAACCCGAAGCACGTTTTAAGTGCTCACAGACTAGGAATGAATTTACTAGCGCTTCGAACAAGACAACCACTGTAGTGAAAAGTATGAGAACTTGGCCTATTTTTTAACATTTATGTTTTTGGTGGGATTAATGACATCCTTGTTCTAGTCGAGTGTGAACTGGTTTGCAATTTTGATCGATAAAAAATATGAGTAGTTGATTTTCTTGAGATATTTTTTTTTTGTGCTTCAACTGGTTGGTTGAGTTCAGTGATATCGATAGGGTTACAGGTTTGATTCCGGTCAGGTACTGTGCCATATAAATACATACTCGCATCTGGTTTTTTTTATATAATGTCACAATTTCTTATTTTCTGTTCTTTGTATTACTCGTATTGAACCATTAGCTTCAATGTTTTGCAAAACCGATGCCCATTTCTCTTGGTCTCTCATTAATCTCATTACCAATCTGGGGCACGTTTTATAAAGCTACAAGTAACAATTTTACAGGTCTAAACTGGCAACACTGCTCAAATGGCTGGTCGTCATTGGTCGAGGTTGTGTCAAATAAAAACTTGTAATTGTAACCTGTAAATTGTAATTTGTAGCCTTTAAAACAAGCCCCAGGCGTACGTTCATGCAGTTAAAGAAGAATTAAAGCTAGGGTACATTTTTTTAAAGTAATGACTTAGCATACTTGGGTAGCGGTAGCGGTCCCGGGTTCAATTCTTGGTCAAAAATCGATCTGTCAAGTGGTTATCTTCGGGAAAAATCATTTTCAACCCGAACGACGTTCAGTCTTCCAACTTTATTTAAAAGTTCCTAGTATAAGTCTACGGAAAATAAGGAAGCCGATTGTTCGCCAAACGTCATTCAATATCAATCCAACGTGAACCAGTTTGCAAAAAGCAGGAACTTTCAATTTTACATTTGTTATGACCGAGTCACAGTCATGACTGTGAAATGTCACTGACCTGGTAATGTGCAGCGATATGTCAAGGATTGGGCGAGACACGCCCGCGCAAATGACATTAAGTGCAGTCGAATCGATTTTATTGTGGCCGGAGTTTATACATCTGTGTGATAAGAAACGGGCCATATTTTAAACTACAATATGTGGCCGGACTACTATTGGTGTCCCTCTCTTACTCGTATGTTAGAGAAAGACACCAATAGTTGCCGGCCACATATTGCAGTAAAGCCCCGATAGACCGTGCAAATTTTGTTGTTAGGTGGTCAATAATACCAAGAACAAAGATTACCTTAAGGGGCTTCTAAACGGGCCATATTTTCACTGCAATATGTGGCCGGCAACTATTGGTGTCCCTCTCTTACTCGTATGTTAGAGAAAGACACCAATAGTTGCCGGCCACATATTGCAGTGAAAATATGGCCCGTTTAGAAGCTCCTATACATAGACCGTGCAAATGTTGTTGTTAGATGGTCAATAATACCAAGAACAAAGATTACCTTAGAACCCTATACTCAATTTTGTTTAGGTACCTACTTCATGATTCATCATCATTTTTCAACCTATTTACGTCCACTGCTGAACATAGAGGCCTATTTCCCAGCGAGAACGCGATCCAATGCGGCCTGCATCCACTGTCTTCTACCACCTTTATTAGGCATCAGTCCATCGTGCAGAAGGTCGTCCCACGCTGTGCTTACCAGAGGGCTTATTGTCTAACGCACTCGCAATCGCAACCGGCTTCAAAGTGGAGCAATTGTTTTCATTCTGTATGCAGACAAGCCTTCGATTTTCAAAATGAATACGATCGTGATTGCGAGTGCGTTAGACAATAAGCCCTCAGGTCGCATCGCTTACTCGCGCGATGATCGCGAATTCGCGTTTTATTAGGACGATGCCTAACAGAGGCCCTACTTTGAAAATCGAAGTTCGAAGTTACATTAGCTCCATCCCTTTCTTTCGATATAGTCTCGAATGACGAATGACAGGTCCAAAGTCAATCTGACATTCTATAACAATAAGGTTGAGTTTCCTAAAAGTTACAAATGACTTGACATCTCTAATGACATTGACGACTTCAAGCATATTTTTCTTGAAATGGGTCCCAAATTAACGCTCGTGACCGTACAAGCCTTTATTCCCTTAGTCGCCTCTTACAACATCCACGGGAAGACATGGAGTGGCACTATTCTAACCCGGCAACCACACGATACCCGATACTCGTTTTCGATATTTAAGCTGTTTATTTTTTTATACTAAAAAGTAGTTCAGTAGCTGATGCAAACTTGTTCTCGTGATCAAGCTCAAACAAAATGTTACAAGTTACATAACATAATTTACTACAAACAACCTTGAACTAACGATCTCGTACGAAACGTGTCATCATGCGGGTCACTTCACTCATGACTTTGAGATTGCATTTCAAAACATTGCAATTTGGACCTTAAATCTTGGTTGATAAAGTATGTGGATTGGATTAAAATAATTACGTAAAATAACTCGGCCAGTGAAGATACGACCATTTTCTTGTGCATATTAGGAGCTTTGCATTCAATGTAGTTGGGGCTTTTTTGTCACGATGCAACCTTGTCGCAGAAAGAGAGTGACAAAGGTGTATCTAGTGTAAATAAATTATTTGTTCTATGAACATGTTATTTTAAATATGTTTTTAATTGATATTGGATGAATAAATGTTTTAAAGAGAACAAGATCGTTACCTGCATTGTCATATCTTTATTTGTCTATGTACAGTCGCGTTCATAAATATGTATACACTTTAGTACCTTATCTATTTAATGTCATGTTTAAACTGCCATATTATGAATTGTTACAGTGATTAAAGTGACAAGGTACTAAAGTTTAACCATTATTTATCTATTTATAATTTCAATATAATATGTTCAGAAGCGATAAGCAAATGCCCTACATTATGTTACCTGTATCTGTGGTTGCACTGTAATGTTAACATTAAAGTATAACATGTCAATAAAGTATAGGTTATCGCTGTAGTTGAATCTTAATGTTCACTTTACAGTATAAGTGACCTGCACTTTAATGTGAACATTAAGATGCAGGTACATTAAGATGCAGGGTAACAACGGATACAGGTTTCTCACATATTGTAGAAAACTTATGATATGTATGTAGATAAAGTTATGTATGCGACTGTACGCATAATTAGGCATTAAAACACTCGTGTGATCTTATTATGCACCAGTCACATAAATAACTATTATGAACTTGACTGTAGGTACATAGTAAAAAACAAAGTCACTTTCTGCTTCTGTCTGTCTGTCTGTATATTCGTTAACTCCTAAACCACGCCACGGATTTTGATGCGGTTTTCACCATCAGTTAGATATTTTTTCACCAAATAATCAAATATATAATAAATTCTGGTTTACGTACGGGTGTTACAGAAACCAAAGCGAAGCGAAGCGAGGGCGGATCGCTAGTACGATATAATGTAATGCAGATAATACCATTCTAATTGTTTCTACTAATTTGAAAATATCTAGTCTATTTGTTTGTTATCCTTTATTTGGTGGTAATGCTTTTTGACATTCATAGGTGCATTATATTATGCCTAAATTGAAGAATAAAGAACTTTGACTTTGACTCTTCACAACTATACTTTAGCTATACCAATTTCGATAAAATTTTGTATGGAGATGTTCCCAAGAAAGCCCCGATAATTTTTATCCTGTAAAACTTAAAAGTTACCTAAGGAAACAATAAACGCAAACAAAATGTACTAATATAAAGTTACAAAGTACTGTAGTTGTAACATCTTTAACTGTAATCGTAATATTATACTCGCAATACTAACTATACATTTCTTGTTGCGAAAAGTAAATTGCTGCATTGTTTGGATTCGAACCCACGACCGTGCGAACCGTGGCCCAAGAGCTATCAGTTTACTACTTACACAAATTATGTAACTTATTACAGTGTAAATATAGTAATGACAAAATAGATATGTTTTATAAAGATAGCGTTCTTTTTGTTCGAATAAGATAACAAAATAAAACTTAATATTTGTGTTTATTTTATGTTGTTTGCTTAATTTTGACTTCCTTTGTTTTGTAAACAGAACTCTTAGATTAGTAGCTAAAATTTAACGATCGTTGACTAGTTAATTTTTAATCGTTATAATTCCTAAATGATCATTCAAGATGAAAAATGATGAAAAAGATGATTTTAAAATACCTATTTAACGGTTCCCTATTGTTATTTTTCTTTTTTAGGGTTCCGTACCCAAAGGGTAAAAACGGGACCCTATTACTAAGACTCCGCTGTCCGTCCGTCTGTCTGCCACCAGGCTGTATCTCAAGAACCGTCATAGCTAGACAGTTGAAATTTTCACAGAAGATGTGTTTCTGTTGCCGCTATAACAACAAATACTAAAAACAGAATAAAATAAATATTTAAGGGGGGCTCCCATACAACAAACGTGTTTTTTTCCGGTTTTTGCTAATGTTGTATAGATAATGGTACGGAACCCTTCGTGCGCGAGTCCGACTCGCACTTGGCTGGTTTTTTTTTTACCTCTGGTTGCCTCCATATTGAATTTTGATAACGGTCATGTCTTTAGTGACACTCACAAGATTAAGACAAATCGATTGCCATAAGAATCATCACAATCAGTCCACGCGTTTAGTATCTAGAGCGCCACAAAGGAACAAACATACATATATAGGCTGATAAACACCTTCCTCAGCTTCCTTCTTCGGCAGTCGGATAAAAAGGGTTAAACAGAAACTGATATACAGCGTGTTGTCTATTTTAACCGATTGCTACAAATAACGATTGCCCTGTCAAACGAATGAGAGATATACTTACATAAGCTACTGTCGAATTTTGCCCAATTTTGTAATTTATTAATCGTATACCAGCCTCCTAAATTTCCATTATAAATCGACGCTATCTGGAGTCCTTAGCTCTGAATCTATTTAAGCGTTCGATGCCACGAATTGGCAAACGTATGTAATGTTAATACGATAGTTGTGTCATTGGCATAACACGTGTCGGTGTGGCCAGACGTCTTTGGCCACACTGACCTTCGCCACGCTATTTCATCTTTAATTAAAGTTACTAAACGTGGGGTAATCGTCGACCCACATTAAAACGGGAATCCGATGCGATTTTTAGAGCTTACGACGTGGGTACGACATGATTCTAGGAAAATTAAAAAGCTTTAAGTTTTTGTGCAAAGAGAAATAATGTAATAATGTTGTTAATGAAATTACTGAAGCCAGTAGATTTATACTTATTATTAAATAGTCGGAGTATAATTTTAATAATCCATTTTACACGCAAAATAGCCCATGGACGCAGACTTGCAGAAACTAGCCCATATAATACTAAAATAAAAATTGTTGAAATATACAAATTTCGTACCTATTGAGAACGTTTCAACTTTTTTATTAATTGCCTAGGTACTGTAGGATAACATTTTAAAATATGGCAATTTAAAATTTATTTGCCTTGTTAGTCTATGACGAAATTCGTCGATGGCTCATCGAAATTACGTTAAGAGTAGCACGGAAAATACTTTCAAAACACTTGTAATTTCCATTACTTAGATTAATAACGCAACATTTTTCAAAAAATATGTCACACGTTTGCATGGCAGATAAACCAGGTACACGAACAAACTAAAACACTGAAAAAGTAACTTTGTAAATCGTTTACAAAGTTGTTTGAATGCACAAACCTATGCACCGTAGGCTATACATATTTTCTATAAAATCGTGACATCGATCTAAAAATCGTAGCCAGTAAAAGCGCCGTTACGTTTAACAAGTAAAATGACTTATCGTCAAATATGTCCGTTTACGCGGTCCCTAACTGGTTACAGTTATTTCGAACAACCGGCATAATGGCTTTTTTTAATGCGTTAAATTTCACTTAATGTCATCATGTAACTTCAAACGTGTTTCGAGTAAGTTTTGTTTTTGTTAAACATTTTAAGGTTACGCCAAGTTTTGAACATGAATCGCGTGTTCTGGAGAATAGTGGCGCAACCTAAATAATGTCGTGATATTTCAAAATTATAGTATGAAAATTAAAATGAAATATACGATTACAGAATACGAGTATTATGTAGATCTAGATCATAAATAAACATACATCAGTTTTGGTCGGAAAAGTTTGTATTCGTCTTTCTTTCTCAATTATCTCATAGATGAATTAAACAAAAGAGGATAATTTATACGAACTTTTCCGACAAAAAACGATTTCGTATGTTTATTTACTACATCTTCATGATTAATAACAAACTTATGAATGACTATAAAACGCTTGTGTACTTTAAAATGAAATTTAAATTTATATTTATTAATAAAGAATCCATCAATCAATCAATCTGTAGTTGCTATGGTTTACTATGAGGAAAGGACTGTTTACTCTTTAATGTTTCTGTTTAGTTTTGGGTCAGAATTTATCTAAATATGCTTACGTTAACTGTATACTGTACCTACTTGTAACTTATAACGTATTAGTACTTAATTTAAACTTGTTCAAACCATCAGGATTGTCAACCAAAATACGTGTATGTAAGTGTGTGCGTGTGTAGGGTCTATTATCTAGATTAAACGCCGAATTTGTATAGACTAATCTCGTAGTAAGTCTAATACCAAGTTATGCGGCTTAAGAGTCTGGGGGATAAGATAACTTATCCCTTCCTTTCTTTATAGTCCTTTTTATAGCATTTTAAAACCAACTATAAAGCCGTTATAAATTATATTGACTACGGTAATGGCGCTATGATTTAGCTGTTTAAACGCTGTTATTAGCATAAGTGACATTTCCAATCACAAACGTATACATTAAACATTATTTATAGCCTCATTGTTTACAGTTTATCTTTGTTTTGAATTTAACTCCACGAATTATTGTGGAAAAGCAAGTTATCTTGCGACAAGACCAGTGTGCTTGCCTTTATTTGATTAACCTAATAAATATTAGCATGAGAGCGCTATGCTTGGGATTTCTTTGCGCGATCGAATCAGAAATGGGGAGATCCGCACGAGAGCCAAAGACAACAACATAGCTCTAAGGATTGCTAGAATTAAATAACAGTGGTCGTGGTACATCGCATACTGGAACCCTCCCATACATTGCACTGCTCAAAACTAAGTAAAATTAAGCAAAAACATTACTATGCTATATTATTATTGTAAAGAAGTGCATATAATTATCATTTTTTACATTATATAAACAATAACAAATAAAATATACAAATTTTTTTTTTCCATTTTCTAAATAAAGGACAACAACTTTTACGTACTTTAGAATAAACAATCATTATAACGACTACTTTTGTAGCTACATGCACTAAAAATAATCAAAAGATGTTGTCCATTATCGGAAATAAGATCATTTTTATTCAATTACAATACAAGTTACTATTAACTTGACATATAAAATCCTAGAACTTTAACATAATGCAACTACGTAATGAATACTGATATACTGATAATGAAGGTATTTCTCTGCAATGAGGTCCACTATTTCCTTGTTTGCATATTATGATTTAATTTAAGTACAAAATACCCTCAATTTCAAAGTTGAGTTTTGAGCACTGCTATGTATGGGCGGGTTCCAGTGTGCATCGCTCGCAGAACAGATGGCCGAAGTGGTAGAAGTGTTCTCGAGTGGCGTTCACTTACTGAAAAACGCAGCGTGAGTGGCTCCAACTAAGTGAACTGACCAAGTGGCTAAGGTTGCGGGAAACCGATAAAAGCAAGTGGCGCAGGACCGGTCCTCGTGGCAAACCTTGGGGGAGGTCTATGTCCAGCAGTGGACGTCTTTCGGCTGAAATGATGAAATATCAACCCAACCACAAACACAATATTATCCTCTCCATAATATTAGTTGCTCTGAGATTCTTCACATTTGATTTATTCGTGTGGTTGCCGGGTTAGAATAGTGCCACTCCATGTCTTCCCGTGGATGTCGTAAGAGGTGACTAAGGGAATAAAGGCATGTAGTAACTTACTTTTAGGCGATGGACTTGCAACCTGTCACTAATACGCTAGTAAACATCTTGGCCTAATTGTGCAAAATGTGGTTACAGAATTATCAACAAGTTTTTAGAGTTGTAGGTTATTCTGTAGCTCTGCCTACCCCACTCTGGGATTACATGCGTGAAGGTATGTATGTATGTATCTAGCACTTAACTTGTAAATTATATACAAATACTATTGCTCACACAGGATGCATTAATAATACGTTTTAAATTAATTGTTTACAAACAACATTAAGGGTATTTACTAGCATTGCATGGCATATTACTAGAAAGGGTGGCCTCAAGGCCTTTACGACCGACGAAGAATGTCAGTACAATAATTGTAATAATTATTAATAATTGTCCACAATGTTACTATTATTATTGACGTGCTGATATAACAATCTAGATGTATAATTATAATGCAAAAAATCGCTAGCGATTTATATGTTAGGTACATTTTTTGTGGCGACGCAAAATAAATCTTTATTATTTCCGTAAAGTTTCCTTTTTTTCATATTCCTTGAAAATTTACTTTTTTTTTTGCTACCTCACCTGTCATGAAAAATGTTTATTTTATGGCTATTTTAGTTTTTATGTTTCTCGCTGCACTTTGTGGGAGGGATTCGTACCAACACAAATCAAAGTTCACTTTAATCACAACAACCTTTAATACTCTGACTGCGGCCGTTAGTCTCAAATAACTTCTAACTCTAACTATCGACCTAGTATCTTTACGTATACAAACAAACCGCATTAAAATGCACCGTCTGTCCGTCCTGCCTCATTTCCCATTCGTCTCGACGGCATTTTTCGCAATTTCGGAAGCGACGACACCTTTAGTCTACGGAATGTGGATATGCCCAAATTTAAATGGTGATCAGGCATCATGACAGAATTTAGATAGCCTTTATGCTGTATTCTGCCCTGCTACGGGAAAAGGCCATGTGCTATATGAATTGTATTGCAATTCCAACCTTATTATAACACTTGAGAGTTTAATATGCTTCTATGAATTAATTGCACTTGTGCCTTTTCTCCGTATGAGGGTAGTATTACTAAACTAACCTTTGCGCCCGACCCCGTCCACGTAGAAGTCGGTTATCGCTATTCCCTCGGTGCTATTCCAGACCTATCTCTCAGATCAGATCTATCTCTGTGCCAAATTTTATCTAGATCCGTTATATTATAATTGCGAAACTAAACGGATCTGGATGAAATTTGACACAGACATAGTTTAAAGTCTGGTATAGTACATTACAGGCTAAATTTAATCCCGAAATAAATCACTATTCCTGTGGAATGACAATTACGAAGGTACGAAGAAGCGGGCAGAAGGTACTGATATACTCGTAAATCTAGTAAAAAATGGAAATATAAAGAGGAAGTCTTTTCCCAGTAGTGAGACAGTAATTTAACTGTACAGATTTTTCAAGTGTCAGACATAGGTACGCCAAAAAATATACAAAATATCATCAGTTATTCTTGCCATTGCAGTTTAACTGCTCATTATTTCGTTGCACTGGCATTATTTTGTACCGTGTGACTTGTTGTCAACCTTGTTGGGCAGTAAACTGCCCCCTTAGCACCGGCACAGATGATGCAAGCTATCACAGATCGCAGATGTAACGCGTTGAGTAACGCGTTTTTATCTGGACGATTATCCTGTCGAGTGTTAGGTGCGGCATTCACTAGCCGACTTGTTAATCTGTTAAACTACTCTAAATAAAGCACAGTCGGAGACGACTTTGTGTACCGCGATTTGGGTTGTGTGTGAGTTCCAAAAGTGAAGGAATACATTTACCCAGATATACATGCGAGGATTTTGCAAATGTGGATAGAAAAGAACCCATAGTACTTGTTTCCAGTTTCGGAAAGCGTAAGCTCTGAAGGTGACAACGCTTTCTTTAGTAGCTAAACAGGAGTTTTTTCCTTAAAATGACTTTATCTTTTCGGTGGACTATCATAGCGAATTACTGCCAAGATTCTTAATTGAATTAACCCCCTAAAAGCTCAATATCTCAAAAACGGCGGAACCGATTTTGATAAAACCTGTCTAAGAACCAACGCTAGAAAACTTAAAAATACTTTCAAATGATAAAAAACGGCATCCAAATCGGGTTATCCGTTTAAGAGCTACGGTGCCACAGACAGACACACACACACACACACGTTAAACTTATAACACCCCTCTTTTTGCGTCGGGGGTTAAAAATCTTTGGATACTTTCTGAAGATCGGTGAAAAGGCCCCCTTACAGTATATTATTTGGTAATCATTTTATATAATCTAATTATTTATCAGCGTGGACGCATGTCTCTACGTCAGGCTTGCACGCATCAACTAATGGGCTGACATTCTTGCTCAAAAATTATATAATCTGTACCTGGTTAAGTGTAGTCCTTGCGACAGACATTATGTTTGAGGAGGAATCTCTAGAGATATTAATTATACTAGATTCTTGTTACGTCTTATCATAATCTAACAGGAAACTAGCTTAAATTACACAGCTAAAGGAAATGTTGAAAATGTACGTAAAGAAATATAGGTTGATTAGGTACTTGAAGAACTTGTGCATCCGAATCAATACAACAATCTTGTTAGGATTTAAACAACCGGTGAAATTAACAGCATAGAGGCATTCTAGCTTTCTCCTCATGGTTGGAAACTCATTTGCAATCTTAGGATTGCAGTCTTAAAATTGTAGTCTCGTGGTTTGTGTGCTCATGTTTCTTAAATGCAGGTTTTACTAGGATATGATCGCATACTAACTGGATGGTTACGAAGGTAATTCAATTTGCTCTCTAAATCACATCGTGATTGGCCTGATTTAGGTTCCTCTAAGCTTTGGTAGATTTTAGCAGCGCTAATCGATAAATTACGACCTATTACAAAATCACCAACACACTTTATGGGTTTCACGATTGCAAGTGATCGCGTAGATATTAAATGTAGAAATCATAGTAGTTTTCATGAGCCAGCACTGTGTACTGACGCTTGTGTGTCGTGTTTGGGTGCTTGTTTAGTACAAACGTTGATCAATTCATAACAATTGTAACACACTGAGTCAATGGTCGTGAAGTCTGGCAAACTAAATCACGCAGACGGTGAAATTAAATTATATTTCAAAATCCTTTATTAACATTCATGAAGTACTTCTTCATTGTGGAAAGCTTTTGTTTTGTAGTATGATATTTTGACTATTGGCCATACCACATACATCATGTCAATACATTGCCAATGTCACACTATATGAATAACCTGAACTTAAATCTTTAAAGTGGTAAACGGTTCAAATATTAGAAGATAGTAAAAAACGGCCAAGTACTAATCGGACTCACACACCATCCTTGCATCCAGGGGACCTTTAATTTTTTAATTATTTATTTTTTATAATTTTGTTGTTAAGGCGACAATGGAAATAGACATTGTCATGTAAAAATTCAACTGTCTACATAATACGGTTCATGAAATACAGCCCCAGTGACAGCCGGACAGCTTAGTATAATAAAGCCGCTTTGTGTACGGAACCCTAAAAAATATTGAGTGTGATGTGTTCAGACAGCGATAACTTAAGTAATTGGTGCAAAACCGAAAACCAGCAATAAAATGTCTGGTCGGCTCAAGTCACAAACTGAAGACCTGGTTCAGCCGCTTATCCCACAATGCGAGCGGTCGCGGATCCGGCATAACAGCATTACAGCCGTCTCGATAAATCAGTGCCGCGTGAGACCGACGCGTTTGTGCCATGTGAGGTTCCGGCCCAGTGCTAGCGCTGATAGTTACCAAACCAAGAAAGTTATGGTTATTGAAAACGGTGGAGCGGTTCTGGAGCCAATTATTAGTTCCAAAAAGGCCAGCTTGGGTTGGACGTATTTCTAGGCGTAGAACCTAATTCTGAGCAGGGGTAGGCATGAGGTGCGGGGGTGAGGTACAATATTCACCGTTGCCCTCTCCCCGCACCTTATGCATACCCCGGTTATCAGTTAAGTAGTACGCCTATTACTGCTGAGTTTCGTGGAATCAATTGGAGTTTATAGTTACAGTTTTTCTTACACTTCCAGCCAATGCCAGCAATGCGTCACAAATTATACCTAATTAATACTAATCTAACATGTGGAAATCGGACTTGATTAACGGCCGAACCCTTTATTCAAACCGCGGATGGATAAGGCTTTTTTTTTTCTTAATTAATGTCTTTCACTGTTTGTTTTAACAATGTGTATTTCGCCAGTATCGAGTTTTAGACAATCGCCATGGACTTATTAGAGAAACAAGTCCATTGATATCACACGCGAGGACAATTTTTCGGTTAAAGAGATTTACTCTGGTGGACTAAACAGAAGCACATGGGGTTAGGTTAGCTCCACAACAAAATACAAAACAAAACCCATACAAAATGTGTCAAATTTTATTTGCCTATCCGTCTGCGGTTTGAATAATAGGCTTCGGCCATAAGGGGATAAAGTAACTTCATCGCCCGGAGCAATTTTTTTATGGAAAATATTTGACAGCTACGCGATTTAAGCGCCGGTTCACAATCCCTTTAAGTGAACTCTGCGTTTCATTTGCAACTGTGATGTGGTTAGGAGTGATTATTATCCAAACACGCTCGCTAACTCTCGCAACCCACCCTAGCTATTACGTCGTTTACCAAATAACTAACGGTCTAAAATGGTTTACAATGCACCGATTCCTCGTTGATTAAGTAATTGATGCCTGATTGATGGCCAATGGTTTGATTTAAAATGAAATATTGTAATGTTGCATGCCTTTATGCCTGTCTGTTATGTGGGGCGATAGTTAAATAAGTTTCATGTTATACGCGTGTTTTATAAACTATTACATATATACCTAAATTCCTCAGTTTAATTTAGATGTATCAAACGGGAGCCCATTATTTCCCTTTTTTTTTGTCATAATGTCTTAGCTTACATAATTATTAAGAGTCATAATTTTTATATTGCTGAAACCGATAACCTTTTAAAACTTTTTAAATATAAAATCCTGAAAAAGTAACAGTTTCTAAAAAATACGTTATAAATTGCCATAATTATGACCTAAAACAAATTATGACAAAAAAATATTATGACAGCCAAATAGACCCGTATTAAACTCGTTCGAATATTCAAAATCGTCTGCTGAAAATCTGTTCTTTGATTCTTGACCACCACTCGTAACCGCCTTTACCCACCTTTCTTCGTTTAGGCAAGCTATAATGTTCCACCCATTTTCACATCGAAATGATTAAGTCACCCCCTTGCATCCATATTATTAAGCGAGAGAAAAAATGACATTGGCGAGGTCTTTGCCCTGCAGTGGGTGGATGTGGGCTTAAACGATCATAGTAATTTATGTTTATTATTGCCAAAGATGGCAAACTGGCAAAACCTAATGAAAAGACTTCCAGCCGTTATGTATAATTGACAATATGGAACCTTGATTCACCATAGAACTGTTTCACAAAATCATTTTGTTCGACGGTTGTTACGATTTGATTTATAACGTCACTGTGACACAGTTCTATGGTGGGTCAGCATGTAATTACTTTAAGAACATCAGGGAAAACTGCTCACGCGTTACAGGTCTTGAAATTGCACATTCTTATTCGTAATCAGGGCTAGCTATAATCATATCCATGGATCTCAGGGCTGATCCACCACTTGGGACACTGTGCCAATTGCCTTCTATATGACCTTCTGCTGGAGTGTGGCTCATAATTTCCGAAAATCAAATTTTATTCGTTGCAGAATTTCTATTCCCATTTTTTCCCGATCGTTATTTTTCACTGTCGTGTTTTTTCACTGGCTGGTTTTTCCCTGACGCATTTTTTTCATTCCGGCGGAGCTCCTATTTCTGTGCGGTTTGGCCCTTCGGGTCTGCTGCAAAACTAATATAACCTAAACCTGATAACCGCATACTCAGAGCGATCTGTAGTGACCTAGATAGCCCAATCTTCCGCTATTGGCTATCTGTGCATCGGGACAAGAATCGGAAATAGTATATACTAGTAAATACTTTTGTAGGTACTGGTATTTTTACTAAATATTTATTGTACTGCATGTGTCCAATTTTTTTATTATTATTTTTTATTTTTTACACTGTATGTACAACCTCTGGGTCTATATAGCCTGTAAATAAACGATTTATTATTATTATTATTATTATTATTATTATTATTATTAAACCTACCTTCCTTTTTCGACCTAATTATAAGTAGAAAAAATTGCAATCGGGAGAAATTCGGATAGGAAAATATGCGATTGGGAAAAAATATGATCGGGAAAAAATGTAAATTCTACCACCAATAAAATTTGATTTTCGGAAATTATGGGCAACACTCTCCGCTGGAGTTTCTTGCGGCGCTTCTTGTCCGCAATGATGGTCTTATCCGAAGCGCTAGTAGTTTCTATCCATATTACCGACATGTAAAACAGCCCTCAGGTCGCCAATTTACTGAATAAATATTTTGAATTTTGAATTTTGAATTTTGAATTATCCTGTGTTCCTTGTCCACAGATACTTCGTGAGCACAGTCCTGCAGTTCCAGATCCACCGCGCCCTCTGCGAGAGGACCGGCCAGTTCATCCCTGACGACCCCTCCAGGCCGCTGCACAAGTGCGACATATACAGGAACCCGGAAGCTGGAAGGATTCTTACGTGAGTCGCGATAAAATATACTTTTAACTGCCCTACTCAGAGACGTCAATTAAATTTAATGCTTGTTTAGTGACGTGTTGTCTTATTCTATTGCTATAGCAAAGAAAGTGACGGCAGCAACTTTAATCACGCATTAAATTAAATTGACGTCTCTGAGTGCGGCAGTTAGAGTTCCTTATCCAAAGGGTGTTTTTAATGGGACCTATTACTAGGCCTCCGCTTGGCCATCCGTCCGTCGGTCCGTCTGTCAGAGGGCTGTATCTAAAGTAAAAGATTAATACCTACAAGAAATGTGTCTCCTTCGGCATTTTTTGCTCGACCATAACAATCGCTGCATAGCTTTTGAACCGTAATAGGCACTTAGATGGTTAACATTTTTAGAGTAAGCTATAAAGTTTAAAATTCAAAGTGTTCTACATTTAGGTCTCCATATAAAAAAGCCTCACGTTTTGTGCTCGATTCTATTATTGTACGGTGGTACGGAACCCTTCGTCTGCAAGTGTGATTCACACTTGGCCGGTTTTTTGCATATTTAATTTAAAAAGGAAGGAGAAGTCTTGACCAACGACATACTCAAAGTAAAAGAGAGAGACATTAAGCTAGTAATAAATAAATAATAATTATAAAGAGAAACTATGGCAGGGTACAGGTTGCTTCAAAAAATTTCTTGACATTAACAATTTTTTTAACACAGTACCTACAACGTCCTTTAATCGTTATACTCGTACTTAACAATTATTTACACAAGGATCATTTAATACTTAACCTACAAATATTAATATTAGCAAGATTGAAACCCAACCTTTGGCTTACCACTGACCCTCTGAATCAGAACAATTACTTTACTATGTACGTATGACCTTTACATACATTTTTCTGTATTAAGAATTTTAAAACGGATGTAAAACACAATTAAATTCGCGATAAATCGATCACGCAGACCATTCGCTTTATTTCCTACCGAGATCTAATCTCTAATAACAATTGTGTGCTACGGCGTCCGTTGTGTTAAACCAAGGCCGTACTTTGCTCTATTTTTATTGTTTATGTACATTGTCTATAGTTTAATTTTGTAAGAATTTGTATTGTTAAAGTTTGTTATGTTATAATAATGTACCTAGTATCTAAAAGCATCCGAAACCGACCTACGTGCATGAAGAGCTTGATGAATTTAAAGGAAGCGAAAGAGGTACGTTTGGACCGGTGCACCTGGGGCACGTTTTATAAAGCTACAAGTTACAATTTTACAGGTCTAAACTGGCAACACTGCTCAAATGGCTGGTCATCATTGGTTGTGTCAAATGGAAACTTGAAACCTGTAAATTGTAATTTGTAGCTTTATAAAACAAGCCACAGGAATACCGTTCCAAATTTAAATCGAATTAGTTGATTCAGTTGAGTTAAACTGCAGTTAGGCGTTACTAACTGCAAAATTCCTGCATCCAAAGGACAAAATAATTAAAACGATCCTTTCTCATTACAAATATAACCCTATTTTCTTTCACTCAAAGTCAATTTTCATTTGACACGGACGCTTAAAAATAAAGCTTACTGTACACAGTTTATGAACTTTATGTCGCTAAGTATAAGGTTTGTTTTTGTTAAACAAATTAATTAAAAATAAAGTATGGTGCATACAATTGGCTCTGTCTACGCGGAAATGAGTAGTTGCCTCAAACACGCTGTATACGGGTCGGCCATTAAATTTTCATCAAGAACGCAGGACCTTTTGAACGTTATCAACTTGTGTCTGGGTTGAAATTGGAACTGTTTGTGTTTGGACTTATGTTGTTTTTGTTGCACAGTACTTTTATTAAGCGGCCATGTTGAAATTAATTCGGTTTGATTGATTATTAAAATTAATGCGTTTTTTTAAGCTTTGTTTGGGATATATGTAATTGTAGGTGTGATAAGAATGCAATGAATAACCAACTAATTACTATTATGATCCCCCTCGGATAAATTGCTATAACTATCATTATTTTAACTGTATGAACAGGAACCTTTTCGTCTTTTACCGATGTGGTAACCGTCACGCCCAAGGCTCGATTTCAAATTAAAATCAAACTAGCTTACTGACAAATTTAAATTATGAATTAACTTGCGGTCTTACTCGAATATAATAACTAACTTACGGTCAGCTTTAAGTAACTGCATTGTTTCGTACTTTGTAATTTTAACGTCATGTTTGAAGTACTGCACTAATCTGTCCAAAGTGTTAAAGTGACAAGGTACAAACGTGTGCAGCTACTAAGGCTAACCTGTACATACAGGTTAGTTAAGTTAAGGCAATTAATATTTAAAAAAATATTCAATATTATTATTCACATCCGTTAATATTAATATGTCATGACATGTTATTAAATAACTTCCCGCTTTGCGTAAATTGCCTTTGACATTTTTTGAATTACAAGAACGGAAAATTTAAATTCTAATTTAAGCTATTTAATAACCCATTAAGATTATATTTGCATTGATTAAATTTATAGTTAATTATTTTAGTTAATATACCTTTGTCTTTGATCCTTTATGCGGGTGGACTGAAACATTTAATTACGGAATTCTATTTTTGAGTCGATAATCGATATTTTTATTTTATTTTATTTTAAATCCGTGTCAGGTGAAGGTGAAGGTCACTCAAAGGTTAACTTAACTTTATTTAAAATGATAGCTAACAAAAGGGTTATTAAAATCAACTACTCAAATGCGCTTAATTTGTAAAAAAGACTGACCCCCTTACTTATTTGGGCCCTTTTTATCAGAAAATTTATAACGAAAAATAAAACATGATCTAATTTAATCAAACATAATATTTTGCCTAAACTTTCCTATAATTTATAGACTGATCTGAGAGCAAATTTAAAAATGATAATGAATACGCAATGACAACACTTAATTTAAGTTAATGGCTTAAAATAATATTAATAGGACTTATCGCACTTAGATCTTGGCGTGTTTACCTTAGCAAATCGATAATTAATCGATTTGACTAAATCCGTGTCAGATTCAGATCAATTCAAGGTCAGGCTACTTAAAGCTTCAGTAACATTATTTTAAATAATAAAAGACACAGTTAACTGCACTTCCATAAATATTAAAAACTATTCCCAGTTGATTTAATTTAAAAATTATTGATAAATTTGATGTATCGATTAATCTTAAAGATCTTTACAATATTTAGTGACCTAATTAATAAATCATCGCAACAAAAGATATCGTATATTTTATATTTTATATTTTACCGTTATTAAAATACAACAAATAAAAATTCGTTGAAAAAAAAATATTCATGTATGGAGACCCCTTTATTATTTCACTTTCTGTATTTTTTATTTTTAAGTAAATTCGCCGTAATAACATAATTATCCTGAAAAAAAAGGACGGGCGTAGGCATGTTTATAGGGACAGTTGGACTCTCTTCGGGTAAGAAACCCTGATAACAATGTGAACATTAAGCGGCCCTTCCACCAGCCCTACTAATCGGCGACATGCAAAGCGCGTCGTGCGCCTGCGACGCTCCGATGCGATAGCGATACTGGATCAGTTACATAATGGCAGAGTTGCACACTGGCGTTTAAATAACGCTTATTTCACTAGACCGCCCAAGAAGGGTAATATTTTTCGGATTGTTGTGCGTGTCCCAATGCACCTTATTCCAGTGTAATAGGAATTTCGTAACATATTTATGACAGGATTCTTTCGATACATATTTTTGCACTTGACTGTACTTTTGCGCCCGACTCCGTTCGCGTAGAAGTCTTTTATCGCTAATCCCTTGGGAACTCTCCAATTTTCCGCAATAAAAATAATATCTCTGTGCCTAATTTTATCTATATCCGTTTAGCCGTTTATGCGTGATTGAGTAACAAATATCCAAACTTTCGCATTTATAATATTAAGTAAAGTAAAATACAGAAGCACGGTACCTAACAGGTACTGTACCTGCCTAGCTTTGTCTTTATGCGCTCCAGTGACCTACACTGCTTTGTTTTGATTTTAAAGTGCGGAGTATATTTGAATATTTAAAGTAGCTAGATTTTGCCCGTTACTCCGTCCGCGTAGGAATCGCGTGTCTGTGTTGATTTTCACATTACCGTAATCTACTTAATTTATACCATAGACTGTTTGTTTGCCGAAATTCATCCAAAATTGTTCAACAGCTCATGCGTCGGAAGACACATCCAAGTCTCTCAAACTTTCGCTGATTAAGTACACTAGGCTAGTAGGAAGTATTCTAACTTGAACTGTCATAAATTATTACAAAGCACATTGCATAAGTTTACTATTACTACCTATCGCATTATAAAATTTATTAGATTTCCTAACGAAACTTCACTTTAGATAACTGGTGTAATAAACTTGCTTGTTCGTTAATGATAAACATATTTCAAACTAACATTTAGTAATTATAAGTACTAAACAATACTTATTGAAACAAAATTATGTTGGTTTAATCAATAAAAATCACATTCAAGTTCAGAACTTAAACATACATACATACGTACATACATAAAGGAGATAGATTTATACAATTGAAAGAAAAAATGCGATTCTGATCACAGATAAATAAGATAAGGGCACATTTACAAAAAGAGAACCCAAAATGCTTATAAACAACAAAAAGCTAACTATTAACATTTTGTGAAACTACCATATACAATAAATTTAATTACAATAAAAAGCTGCCTAATGCCAGGTCTTCAGCGGCATTTTTACAAATACTAGGCAGTATTTGCCAAATACTTGTATACCACCGTTTTAATTTGACATAGGTACTGAATGACAAAGATGCAACGAAAATATTTAACAAATATCACTCATGTGACGTCCCTTCATTAAAATTTAATCGCCAAATTATCTGTATTTCCCGAGAAATACAGCTCCCTATTTAAAGCATTCATTGGGATGCCATAACTATCAGATACGAGTATCATAGGATAACTATAAATTGCAGGTCCGTCTTTTGTTTTTAAAGTCATTCCCATATCTAAAGTGCTTTATTAGAGTTTTAAAGCGCTATTGTAAAACGCAATTTCATTCGGTAAACGTGACTCCCGCGCTCCTAATTACTCGTTACTAAACTACTAAACTGCTAAACTGTATACTACTATATGCCGAGCAACTATAGGAAGACTTATGCACTGTATATGGGTCGATGCAGTTGCGAAAATGCACCAGTTTGCAGATAAAATGTACTTTTATGCGGCAATTTACGCAATCTGACATTTGCGTTGAGATATAGAAGTGTTTCTTGAACCGTGTAGGCAGCATTGACAGGGTGTCCTTATTTTAATATGTATGATAATGATGCTAAATTTTACTTGTTTTGCTTTTCAAAGACGCTATTTTGTTCGTAGATTAAGCATTTATCCAAAAAATGCCGTTATATTCTTGACTTAATGACATCAATCAATGTACAGGGTATTGATTCTCTCAAACGCAAAGGTGAGCGAATGCAGGAGTGAAGTCCAAGCGGCGAGTTTAAGTAGTCCCGTCAGAGCGAGCAAAACACATTTTAGCGCGTGCATTCTCAATTAGGCAGCCTTATACGTTCGAAAAGCCATGCTGCCAAATTGAATACACGCGCTGAAATGTGTTTTGCTCGCTTTGACGGGACTACTTAAACTCGCCGCTTGGACTTCACTCCTGCGTTCGCTCACCTTTGCGTTCGAGAGAATCAATACCCAGTATTCCAAGCTTCTTAATAGCTTTTGGCTGGCTATCGCTATCACGCTTGCACTCGCAACTGACAGTATATTGGTCACTAGTGTGTCATAGAAAAACGAAGATTGCCGATCAGTATATGCGTACCTACTCACACTACATCTGCGTAATTTTTTTCAAAAAGGTCGTTAAAATCATTTTTTATTTAAGTCGGCCCGGTTCGGCCGAGTTGAGTGAAATCCTATATTTGAAGTCGAATGCTATTTTTTTTTTTTAAATTTGAAATAAATAATACATTCGTGTCTCACCCTATACAGGGTGTTCGGCAGAAGGTTGGACAAACTTCAGGGACTAACTCTGTAGGTCATACTCATCAACTTTTATTATGGGACCAACATCAAAATCGCGAAAAAAAAACAGCTGTTCCATACAAACTTTGGATGTTGGTCCCATAATAAAAGTTGATGAGTATTACCTACAGAGTTAGTCCCTGAAGTTTGTCCAACCTTCTGCCGAACACCCTGTATAAGAAGGTAACACAGCTTAGGTAGACCCTGTATGTTTAAACACATAATACCCAAGGCTGTGTAATAATTTGATCTTGACTATATCCGTCTCAAGACCATAATCAGAAGATTACAAATTCCTATAATAATTGACGTATCTTGAAATGGTCATCTCAACTAAAGTTCATATCAGGTTTTTTTTTATAAAACAAAGTCGCTTTTCGCATCTGTCTTTCTGTCTGTTTGTGTATCCGCTAATTCCTTCTAAACCACGCAACGGATTTTGATGAGATTTTCACCATTAGTTAGAAAAATTTTCATAGGAGGTTATTTATTATCCTACTAATATTATAAATGCAAAAGTTTGTGTGTGTGTGTGTGTGTGTGTGTGTGTGTTAGTTTGTTACTCTGGCTGGATGGAATTGGATGAAATTTGGAATGGACATAGCTTATACCCTAACACGTAGGCTACTGTTCATCCGGGAAAATTTAAAAGTTCCCGAGGGAATATTGATGATCAAAGTCTAAGCGGAAGAAGTCGCAAGCAGAAGCTAGTGTTTAAATTCTGGTTTAAGTACGAGTGTTACAGGAAATCCACCACAATCATTAACCGAAGCATAGCGAGGGCGGGTCGCTAATTAAATATAAATTAATAGAATATTCAAATTAAACTAACAAATAAATACAGGTCATTTGGAAAGGATGGATGAAAGTAGATTGACGAACGCCCTAGGCGTACTTTTTCGAATCAAATCGGAGAAATACTGGAAAAGGGCTGAATTTTAAGTACCTACCCCAAACCGACGTGCGTGCTTGACTCGATGTGTGAATGTGGAAGAAGCGAAAGAGATTTGTCAAGATCGTAGCAGGTGGAAAGAAGTGGTCTCTGCCTACCTCTCTGGGAAACAGGCGTGATTTAATGTATAGGTATGTATGTATAAATACAGTTTGACTGACCTACAGTACTAGGCCGATTAGAAGGTAATCCTGATACAATGCACAACAACTATGAAGTTACTAGATATTGATAATATGAACAGCAGTTAAGCAATGCTGTAATTACTATTTCTTCACACGTAAATAAGTTTATCATTGTTTGCCGTCAACATTATTAATATTAAAACTTTATGGCTGTGCAATGTGTTATGATACTTATTATTGACGTCTTATCTGTCTATACTACCTATAGGATGATTTAAAAAGGTGTTATTTTGTAGGTACTTTTTTTGGAATTAAGTCACTGTTATTATAACACTGTTTTAGGGTGCCAATTCAGTTACCAAACGTGTTACAGTTTTGTGCAAAATGTGATAAGTAACTGAATTATCAAGAAGTTTTTAAAGTTTTTAAATTCTGTAGCTCTGCCTACCCCACTCTGGGATTACAGGCCTGAAGGTATGTATGTATGTATGTATGTTTTTAGGGTTCCATGCCCGAAGGGAGCCCAAACGCGACCCTATTAATATGCCTCTGCTGTCCATCCGTCCTAACTTTAAACAACTATATCTTATAAACTATATTTAATTCATAGCCTTTTGTTTTGTTTTAAGATTATGTGTTTTACTAACTAATTTAAAAAAATAGAAAGAAAGTGAAATACTTATTAAAGGGGTACCCATACAAGAAACGTTTTTTTTTCAACTAATTTTTATTTTTGTTGTATCATAAAAGACGGTAAAACCGAGAACTGTCAAATTAGGTATGCTTATAGCACCTACAAACCCTGAAGAAAAACAACAAATACTAAAAATGGTCAAGTGTGAGTTGGGCTCGCGCTAATTCGATTCGAAATCGGAATGTAATAATGCCTACAGTGCACGGAACCCTCGGTTCGCGAGTCCGACTCGCACTTGACAGGTTTTTAATAACCACCTCTTATTCCCAGTTGTCCACACCTGACGTTTTCATGTTTCCACTTACAACTTTATTCCACTGTAATAGGCCAGCAAAAGTGTGCGGGCTTGGACAACTGGGATTAGCCCCTTCCCTCTTCTTCTAGACCCACACATGTAAGGTGGAAGTACTAGTACTCGACATGTCAACAGAAAATATTTATTTGCGTCGTGATATGATGTTCAATTATACATCTACACAAAACATTTACATGTGATTTGGGAAATATGACCTTTACTTTTGTTTTTTATGGTGATTATATATAAATTTATCAAAATGAAAAAATAACTAGTCGATCGGATTGTATGAGTAAATGTCAGGTACTTTTGCTGGCAGTCCTTTTCTTTATTTAAAAATTGGCGTGTGAAATATCAAAGCCGGAAACATTTCCCATCGCTAAAATGAGGTGGTGACAAAAGTAATGTTAATCTTGTTTTATTTATCCCAAGTCAAAGTATGGTGACGAGTATTAGTACCTCGTCGAGTACAAGTACTTCCACCTTAATAGTCCATCAACTTGCAGAATAAACTTCATTACCCACGCTTTCCTAGCTCACTCTTAATCCGTATTAAGCCCCGTATGTAGATGACCTAAGCTCCAGTTGCATAAGTCTGACGTAATCTAGACCACGCTGAGACAAAGGCTAGGGTATCGATGTGTTATGTAAGCCTATCTTTGCCCAATGCCTTCCTTGGCTCGGGTTTCGCCGTGTTGGATTACCTTCCGTCAGTTTGGACATAGCTGGGTTTGAAGTAATTTATGCTAATAAACGCTTAGTCTAAATTATTAGTGTGTTAAATTGACTTTATAATATTGACGAAGCGGTTTTCTTTAGTAGCGACCGTGCCTATTGAGGATAGCGGTCCTGGATTCGAATCTTAGTAAGGGTATATAATTATTTGTGTGATATCCATAAATATCCCACGAATTTTGTATGTTGCCCACGAATGAATCCACGTAGAAGTCCTATTCCTTCAGAAACTGACAATTTTTTCGGGATAGAAAGTAGCCTATGTACTACTAGAGGACGCCCGCGACTTCGTACGCGTAGAATTAGTTTCCCGCTACTCCCCCCATTTCTTCCCGTTGGGGGTCGATTTTCGGAAATCCTTTCTTAGTGCTCACTTACATCATGAAAGGAATCCCTGTACCAAATTTCAAGTTTCTAGGTACAGTAGTTTCGGCTGTGCGTTGATATATAAGTCAGTCAGGTTTGCCTTTTATATATGTTGTACTATAACAGACTAAATATAATCTATCGCTGTGTGAAATTTCATCCAGATTTGTTCAGCCGTTCTGGCGTGATTGAGTAACAAAAATCCATTCAACAATTTCGCATTTTATAATCGTAGTTAGATTAGTCTTGGAAATATTTTTTTATTCCTATTTATCGTCGTTGTCCAGTATTTATTAGTCTAGCTGATTTTTTTAGTTCGATTTCCTAAAATTGTAATTTCTTATTAACTTAATTTTCATTCACATTTTGTCCCGAATAACATTTTAGGTCGTGTTTTCCCTGGCGTGTTTTTCCCTATCACATTTCTTCTCATTCCAAAAATCTATTTAAGTAATTAAGGTCCTTTGGTCCTTCTGTCTTGCTGCAATTTTAACAACCTAAACCTAGCTACTTACTTTGACCTAGCTATAAGCGAGAAAATTTGTGACTGGGACAAATCTGTATCGAAAATATGGAAAAAATATTGAGAAAATTGCAAATAGAAAATTCGCGACAGATAATAAAATGTCTTGAACCAGCCAGTTATATTGCTCTTAAGTTTATTAGCAAAGTTCGATATTACCACATTTTATCCTAAAAGCTAATGATGATTGATCTATCAATGCCACTGTTTAATAATCCTAACCTGCATTAACCTGGTTATTACTTCAATTACATTATAATCTAAGAAGCCACAGCTCGACCTTCATACAAGAATTCAGCACCAACATTCCATAATTCCATATAAAAATGACACTTTTTTGAGTTTTTGGGCACCGAATGTATTACGCTTTCAATGCCAATGACGCAGTATCGTGTCAAATTTGTATGGATTTTGCTAAACGCTAGCTTAAAGTATAAAGCAATGCAAAAATTGAATGGCCAAACATATAACGTCCTAACAGCGTCTGCATTTAACGCTGTTCGAGTCTTTATTTTACAGTAATAACATAGCAACAATAACAAAACTGTGTCAACACAAAACACAGTAAAGCCCTTCTTGAATTAGACGGTTGTCTAACCTAACTGTTAATTATATCGGCGGTATTAGTGCATATTACAGCGTTAAATCAACCAAGCAAAATTGCAACAGTTATTGCAATACAGGTAGCCTTATGCGGTGTTTTGGACAAACCGCATTAAAATTTGCTTATTACTTGAGAAGGAAAACAAAGAAGATAATTATTTTAAGGTTCATATAAGTTGTATAATGTAGTGTGGGTACAGTCAGCGTCATATAAGGTAACATTCAATGTGCTCAAATAGTTCGGTACACCATACAATTAATATGGTGTATCGAACTATTTGAGCACTTTGAATGTTACTTTATGAGGCTGACTGTACAGCCAAAGACTTAAATTTGTGACCCACCTTAGGTCCAAAGTCAATCTGACATTCTACAACGGGTACACTACATAATTCCGAATTTTCATAATTCCGAACGCAATTTTTTGATAGAAGACTTACCTTCTTGCTATTGCTTATAAATTAAACATAACCTAACATTCGTATGACAATTAAATTATGCATTTAATCTAAAATAGCTCCAGCGTAACATAGATTTCAGAGAAATGAAAATTCGGACAAATTAATATTCGGAAAATTGTAATTCGGAATTTTAAGGTGTTCCCTTCTACAACAATAAGGTTCAGTTTCCTATAAATTACAAATGACTTGGCATCTCTAATGATAATGACGACTTCAAGCATTTTTTTGAAATGGGTCACAATTTAACTTAAATCCACATGCAGGAAAAATATAAATTTAGATTCTTTTATGGCATAGACTCGTAAGGCCTAACGTCCTGAATATAGGACATTTGTCAAAGTGACTTTTGACTTTAGTTGACCGACACAATATTATTTTTCGAACTAACGAAATTTGACATGGGCCTTAAAAGGTTACAGTAGGTAATCGGGCCACCTGATGATGTATGTATGTATGTATGTATGTATGTATACTCTTTATTGTACAAGAATAAAAAAGGAATACAAAACACAGGCAATATAACAAAAAAAAACAAGTACAAAAGCGAACTTATTCCATTAAGGGATGTCTTCCAGATCTGAGACTAAACATTTGCATTCTCAAGACTTCAATCTTAAGACTGCAATTCGAACACTGCAAATGCGTTGCCAACCCTAAGGACTAAGATGGAATGCCACAATACTAGTAATTTCACCAGTTGCCTCATGACATACTAAGGTAGCACAATATTTAAGGTAGTTCACACACACTGTTTGTAACAATTAACTGTGTTCTTGCATTAAAACATTTTGATTCGTTTCATTTTACTTAACAATATCATTACGATTAAATAGCAAGATGAACTAAAACGAATTAAAACAATGTGGAAAAGCAACCACGAACATATTATTGGAACATAGCTGTACTTTGTAAATTACATTACACGGGCTTGATTTAAAGCAATTTGTATCTAATCTCTAAAATTATCTCTTTGGGAATAAAGTCTTGTAGTACTGTTAGGCGATGAGCCTGCAACCTGTCACTAATACGCTGGTAAACATCTTAGCCGATAGTGCAAAATGTTGTTGCGGAGTTGTCAACAAGTTTTTAGAGGTGTAGGTAATTCTGTAGCTCTGCCTAGTGGGGACGAAAGCTTTAATGTATGGTCCATTCCAACTGACGTGTCTTATTTAGTAATTAATTGTATAACCTCAAAATGCATCATTTTTGGCTAATACGGCCGTTTTCTGCTGAATAAAGCAACTAGAGACCATATTGTGCACACCATTTTCCTGATTTGACATTATGGATGGTTTTTAATGACAAAATTGTTATATTAGGAGGATAGGGAGCATTTTGAGGTTATAAAATTGTTTACTAAATAAAACAAGTCAGTTGGAATGGACTTTGTCTCTCTTGCACATTTTTTTTTACAAACACTTTCAAAACCTTAAACGGATACCTAGGTACAGATACTTCAAAAAAACTTGGTATTTTAAATGAGGCTCTTTTCGACCAGTAATGCCTGTAACGTGCCTCCAATCATCTGATTATGGAATGTAATGCCAATCAAGTTCATAACAAAATAAAGAGACAGAGCTATGTTACTGCTATAGCTCTCCCTCTGCCTTAAACTAGGGTGATATAAAGTAATACGGCCTTTACGGCCCTAGGGGGCGTTTATGGCAGTTTACAGCTCAAACGACATAGTTAAAGTTTAAAACAGCTGGGCTTCGAAATGGTGTTTCTTCCTGTCTGTAGAAATCCGATATCGTGTTCCACTTTTGTGTCGTGACTTCGTTATTATAATTTTGCTATCTAGAGCTGGTTTGATGGAAATTTGTGATAAAGGCGCACAGAAAATAGCAGTGGCCTTAGATAAAATGCGTTCAGTCAACGATATCGTTATTGACAATGTATAGAATTCCATAATTTAAACTAACACGATTTTCACACATACTAAAACTATAAACCGGAACTTACTTAATTGCGTAATAAAAGAATTCGTCTGCTTGTCGTGCGAGTTTTTCGACCTAACCGCACTTGGTCTTGTTTTTCTTTATTCGGAATGTCATCATACTCACAGATTGAGAATTAAGTGTCGTTATGATGACATTCCGAAAAAAGAAAAACAGACAAACACCCTCTACTTCAGTCTTCTCGTGACCACGGGTGTTGTAACCACAGAACAGAAAAAACAGTAGAACTGTCAAGTGGGCGTGTAACGTGTGGCATAGTTATGCGGAGTTCCGCGCAACCTACCATACTTTTGCCGCGCTCGCTTATTTCGATATTTCAATATTTCTAAAATAGGAAATAAATCCAGAAGCATGTCTTGTTGTGCTATTTTGGAGTGTAAAAACGATAGCCGCACAAAATATTTTCCATGGTCTCGTGTTGTTTTTATGATAGTTTGAGTATTGGCGACAACAGGTCTGATACTAAGCGAAGCTCATGTCACTTCCACTGTTTTTACTATTCCGTGGTTGTAACACAGTCAAAACGTCGAGGTAAATGTTAATCTTTTCACGCGATTAAGTACTGATTTATAGTTTATTACGTACAGAATTGACCCATAAGCTGCCAGAGAGTCGCTTCCAGCGCTTATGTTATTGAGCGGGTGGTAGGACCTTGTGCAAGGTCCGTCTGGATCGCTACCACCAACCTCCTTCCGAGGATCCTTGTAACCTACCGCCAATCAGCACTGTTCGCATTAAACGAAGATTGGAACGGCACGTGGCGTTTGCCGCGGTCCGAACTGTATGCGCCGCTATCATTGTGTTCCAGTAGTTATCTTAGCCTCCTCCACGCTATAAAAAATGACCAGGTTAACGTTCTCCATTTTTTCCAGACGTCTCATGGAACGCGGTTCCTCCGTGCCCTGGTCCCAGATCCTGCAGGAGAGCATCGGAGAGACCAGGCTGAACGGCCAGGCCCTGAGGGACTACTTCAGACCGCTGGAGGAGTGGCTGCGGAGCGAGAACCTCCGCACTGGGGAGTACCAGGGCTGGAGTTATGATGGAGACTACTGCAAATTCAGGTAAAAAATCTGAGAAGTTAGAAAAAGTATGTTCAAAAGATATCTCCTAACTCTTCAGCAAACATTACATATATATATATATTGGACAAACGACCTTAAGTTAATAAAAGATGTTTAAAACAATCACTGAAAACTAAAACTAAGCTTAAATAAAGCTAAATCAAAATAAAAACAAACTAAAACATTAAACCTAAAAATGTCCCATACGGCATTGTACCAAAGAATTTTTAAAATTAGATTTTTTTAATTGCTAAGCTAATTAGTTCAGCAAACTCATGTTTATATTTTCTGTTCCAGCATTGAAACGGCAGGCCTGCAGGTGTATGGAGGCTTCTACAACACGGCGAGTCGGAATGACGTCACTCATTTCGCAGTTATGCTACTGAGCTCTTTCTTCCTTACTGTTTTGTTAAGATGGTGATAAAAAAACACTCTGTATGTTATTCAAAGTTTGAATGTCAAGTTTTAAGTTTTACAGGTGTCCTTTATTTCTGAACAAAGACATTGTATTGTCCAAACTGGTCCAAACAAAACCACATTTATTCTTTGAGTTTAATTTCAGAAATTTTATTAAATAAATTGTGTTGTCTAGAGCATAGTTATATTTTGTGTTAATTTTGTATCATTTATAAATTTGTAACACTTCGGTGTACGCAAAAATAAATCAATTATTATTATAAAACATGTATCGGGACTTGACAGAAGCTAACCCCATGTGCTTCTGTTTAGTCCAGCAGAGTAAATCTCTTTAACCGAACAATTGTCCTCGCGTGTGATATCCATGGACTTGTTTCTCTAATAAATCCATGGCGATTGTCTAAAACTCGATACAAGCAAAATACACCTCGTTAAAAAAAGGAGTGAAAACCATTAAAAAAATAAAAAATAAAAAAACATATATCGTAAATGACATATAGGTTAAAAAAAAACGTTGCTAGCAGTATCGTATTAGCAGTTTCATCTATGTATCGTTTTTTTTTAGTATAAGTATAAGTAGTCAGGGTTATACAGTTATGTAAATAAAAACTTAGTAATATTAAATTGATTTTGTAAATATCATAATTATTAACATGAGATTTGATTTGGTATATTAATTAAATGTTTATTAATATAATCCACATTAGTTGTTTGATTTTTTATGACGAGTACATACATCAAAATAATGTTAGGAATGTTTTAGGCATGAAGCAAACATATCTCTGCTTATATGGACCACTCATACTCAGCAGAAATATTTACCGAGTCAACATTAAATATTACCCTTTACAAAACTTCAATTCCGATATTATGATTTTGTTTTTTTTTTCATTGTGTTGAACTATGAAACAAAGATCTACTATTCAATTATGGTCAAAACAGTGTAAATAAGGTCCACTGGTCTGATAAAAGTAATTAGGTAGTAAAAACAATGAAAATTCAAAATGGGTGTTTTATATACAAAAATAAACATTATTGTACCCTGCCTGACATCCGTAGAAATGTAGTTTATTCGGTACATATTTCTAACATAAAGTAAAAGCTGTTTAAAAGCAGTGTCGCAAGTTTAAATTGGCTTATTACTAACTTGAAACACTATACGCCTCCTAACAAAGTAGCGATTGAGATTAAATTATAAATTTACTGTGGGAGAATGAATAAATTGAATTAGGTTTACGACCCCTGCTTAATAATAATGACACGAGATGCGGGTCACTGAATGGTTTGAGCTGTATCGGGGTTCAGAGGTTAGAAACATTTTATTATTTAAATTTTGAGGGTGAATAAAAGAGTTTGATTAAGTAATAAATTATTGAATAATTAAACGGAAACGTAACTTCACACAGGCAATTTAATAAAAATAAAAAATTTAAAGTATGAAAAGTATATTGACAACCCTTTATATGACGGTTTTAAGATAAATATGACTGCACATTATTTTGCATCACATTTTGCCTTATTATAGAGATGAGATTAGTACCTACCTGCACACTTTAGTACCTTGTCACTTTAACGCCTTTGATAGATTAGTGCCGCAGTTCAAATAAGAGGTTATAGTGACAAAGGACAGAAGTGTGCAGCTACTTTTACCCGACTGCCAAAGGAGAAAGGTAATGTTTTTGACCAGTATGCATGTATGTATGTATATGTATGTATGTATATTGTATCTATGAATGGTTCTATGTTCCCTTGTAAAAGCTGAAAGGATACCTTGGCTATGACAGGTGAGTTGTAATTAGGTGAAACTGGTGGAAAAAATATAGGTACATGTTAACTAACATTTTTTAAAGCTGTATTTTTTTCATAAATAATCATCCGGCATAAGCGCCTTTAAATGTAACCATCGTATTATTACGTTTCAATAGCTTATCCAACACAAACAAGACTAATTGCTCTTTTAATAAAATGTTTCTAGAGTAAACAGATGCCAGACGGACGGACGAACTCGGTAAATACAGCCGGGCCAAAATAAACTACATTTAATATAACCTTCTCTTTCATTACCGTGGGGCCAGGGAAACCGCGGCGTAAAGGCAGCTTACAAATAATATCCTTTGATCTCCTTCTAACTCCTTCATGATAATAGCTTCGAGATACTATTATTTTTGCATTACAAACGAGTCGACTTATTATTATAAAATAAATGTAAAAATAATCCCCCTGTATAACGCACTATAAACCTATTTAGGTCAACGTATGCTTTTTAACTTTCTGTCAGATGCAAATGTGACAGATAAGGACAAAGCATAATTTAGCTATTGTGCGTTTGTGAATAAGAGAGTTAGTTTATAAACAACCCTGCCATGTGTTAACGAAACGAAACGAAAAGAAGTTAAAATAACATGTGTAAATGTAATTGTGCTGTATGAGGATTACCAAATTTTACAGACACATAGACAGAATTCCGAAAAACGTTTTCCTATGGGTCGAACTGCAATAAAAAATATACTTAGGCTTTTTTTAATACTTAATATCTTTTTATGGAGTGGAGATGCCACGATTTCAAAATAAATTAGTTAACTCGAACTTAGTAAATGCAAATTAACCTTTTTTATTGCCTTTTTGTTCGTACCTCCACGGAATAGAAAAAACAGTGGAAGTGGCATGAGCTTCGCTTAGTATCAGACCTGTTGTCGCCAATACTTAAACTATCATAAAAACAACACGCCACCATGGAAAATGTTTTGGGTGCGGATCGTTTTTACATTCCAAAATAGCACAATAAGGCGTGCTTCTGGATTTATTTCCTATTTTATAAATATCGAAATATCGAAATAAGCGATCGCGGCAAAAGTATGGTAGGTTATGCGGAACTTCGCATAACTATGCCACACGTTACGCGCCCACTTGACACTTCTACTGTTTTTTCTGTTCTGGGCGTACCTCGACCATGGCCTTATGTACCTACATAATTGTTATTGATAGAATAGCCATTATCACTTACCTAATAACGTCAATTAATAAACTCAATAGGCATGAATGCGTTACTTTCTTCTGCATGAAGAAAGAATAAGGCAGACAAAACAAAACACACCTATATATTTTTAAATACAATTCTATTTTCTAGCCTCCCTTTGAATACATCACAACCGATTTGATTTGAAACGAATTGTTACTCAAAATAAAATTGTAAATACATTACTGCTGATTCTAAATACGAATATATTGTGTTGTATTAAATAAATACTATCCCCATCCCCAGGCGGTCCCGATTATATTACACATTAAGTAAATAGTGCGCATCGTGATAAAACGGTGGTGACGACTTCTCCCGCCAGTGTGTCGCCGGCTTTACGCGGTCGTGTGTCGCCGCCCTATGCGGAAGTGTTTAGATTCTAGTTAGCTTCACTCGAGTTCTGGAGCCCTGGTAGATTTGGGCTACGGTGTTCACGTGTGTATGAGTTTATTATGGACGTACGTGTGATAGGAGTAAGTTCATTCGTTTGGTAATTAATTTTATGTATACTTACATTGGTTTAATAACAAAAACACAGTGGTCAGTTTTTAGGGTTCCGTACCAAAATGGTACAAAAGGAACCCTTATGGTGAGACTTCGTTGTCTGTCTGTCTGTATGTCACAGCAGGTTTTCTCAGCAACTACAAATGCTATCAACTTGAAATTTGGCATAGTTGTGCTTGCCCGCATCTATTTGTAGTAAAAAAATATGAAATTAATTTTATTAATAATTGAAAAGGGGTCTAGAATGGGGGGTTCAAAAATGAAAGTGGTTCGATTATAGCAAATGGGGTGTCATATGAAAGGTCTTAATCTGCAAATTTCAAAACTATTTTTTTTTTAATTTCTGTTATGTACTTTTAGATTAATAGCGAAAAATGTACAAAAAATGACCGTTCCCCCCCTTATCTCCGAAGTTTATTAATCAAAAATTCTGAAAAAAATCTTGACGTATAGATAATTAGGTACTTATATTTTCTGGGAAAAATAAAATAAAGTGTTCATTATTTACAGTTTTTGAGAAATAACAAAAAAACTAAGAAAATCTGTATTAAAATTTAGGCTAGTCAAAATCGACCTTATTGCCTGGAAAATAAAGCTTACTTATTACAAAATGAGTATTTTCTTTTGCGGTTACCAAGCATATTATCTTGAATACGGAACCCTCGGTGCGCGAGTCCGACTCGCACTTGACCGGTTTTTTTATTTATTAAGAACAACAATTAAAAATACACCACCCTGTAAAATTCAGCCACATTGTACCAAGTACGGACATAAACAGATAAACGTAATTATAAGGGTTAACTCCCAATAGCAAACTATTTGGCTACGAAACACAAATAAAAACAATTGTGGATTATAAAAGTAAGCCAAACTTATTATTATAATCATTATTCATCATAGCTTATCACCAAAAAAAAGGCAGACTTTATTATGAGTCTCATAAAGACACCCTAAAAACAGTAAAAACAAGTGGAAGAAAGACAAAAATTATCTGCAAAAGATTTTACAAAAATCTGTAATTTATAAATTATAATTTAACCGGAATAAAACCCATTTGTTAAACTTAAAAGGTCATTCTCTTTGGTATTAAAATATAAATATACAAAATTAGGGACATAAACATAACTATGACAACAAAACGCCCCAAACACACTTCCGTTTCAAACTGCGTAATACCAACCCACCCTCACTACGCTCATTTCTCGTACAATACCAAATAACTCGTGCAGCTAAAAATGTCGCTATATTTAAATTAAACAACGAATGTGTACGGAACCGAGTTAGTTCCAATTTTGTCCACCGGCAAAAATAAGTTTGTATTTCACATGTTTATTCGATGCAAGCGCCCCCTCCGCGACAACGTGTCGCCGCCGTTATTGGATAGGATGTTTAGCTTCTGATATTGCTGCGTTCCTGGTAGCCATGTGTGGGAAAAACTATCGGAAATCGGGGAAACTATTTTACCGATAAAGCTGGTAACATTGGCAAAGGTAACTTTGCTAAAGTTTGCTTGCTTTAACGTAGTTTGTGAAAAGATACGTAAAATGCCGTAACGAATACGGGATATTTGAAATCTAAATAGTCTTTTGGTGTAAACAACTGCATCAGAACCCAAAGGAAGGATAGGAACTAATTAATAACACACTAATTATTATTAGTAACTGTTTTAGTAGATATAGTTAGATTTTAAAATATAATACATAGTTACAATTTTATATTGTAAAAAGAATCAAACTTAAGCCACATTTGCTTAAATTTAAATTAAGATTAATAACAAAGTTGAAAAAAGTTAAAGGACCTTCGTAACCGCTTCTTTTAGATAGCGATGCGTGCAAACAAAATATATACCGAGACGAAATTACATACAGTACTACATTAGTAATAATTAGATACAGTAAAAATATGTAAAGTAAGATCAAATCAATGTATTCATCTCCCAAAAACATTTCACCTTTGCAAACGTAATTTCAAAACAAAAACCGCCCAATAAAAACTATCTAATCTTCCCAAAAACTCGTGGACCCAATCAATTCCCGCCGCATCTCCCAGTCGGCTCCCAGCCGTAGTCGGGCGAACTCCGCCCTTTCCCTGTCGCCCTGGTACATCTGCTCAGAGTGTGTGCGTGCTTTTGTGTTTTTTATTTAATTTGACAGTGTTTATTATTGATTTTTGACAGTGATTTTTAATTAGGTCAAAGTGAGTTGTACGTTTTGTTTGGTCTCATTTAGGTAATTTGTCCAAAGTTTAAGTTTGTCACAAAAGTGATTGATTACGTGGATGACACAACTTCGTTTAATTACAACGTCTGTTCTTAAATAGAAACTATTTTTCATAGCCTAGCTTTTCCTACAATTTCATTCATGTAAAATTCTAATTTTACAATTTCTATATGTGCATACGAAACAATGATTTTCAGTATCCATTTTTTTAAATCAACTGTACACAAAACTTGGGTCATTAATTTAAGAAGATAATTATAAAAAGTTTGTTCCTAGGTTCTTGTCTTACCTTGTTCATAGGTACTTGTTTGAAATTGTTTACAAAATAAGGCATTGTTTGGATCCAGTTTTCGCTTCTTATGTATCAACCCTTCCTAAATATAAGTACCCTACATTTTTAAACGGGTCAGTAGTCCCTGAAGTCCTTTCAAGTGGATACACTTCCATCCATCCATACCTACAGAATGTTCTTCTTAGAAACAACCTCTTGTGGATGTTTAAAGACCGTTTTTTCCGTATCTATGATTCCGTAAAGCTAGCAACAAGAACTGAAAAACTATCTATTTAATTTTTGGCATTTCTTTCTTTTTATTTCTTTATCATATTTTCTGTGATCTTACGACAACGCTAATTAGTTACGTCAAATTTGAACGCGCTTAATGTAAAAATTCAACAAACAAAAAAAGCTTGAAAATGCGGTAAACAACTCACATTTTCAATTTAAACGATAAACCCAAAATCTGCTGCAATAAATGTTTTGAGCCTAAACGTAAAAACGGGTTATAAGAAATCTAGTTTGTCCCGTTTCTCAAAACGTAATAGGTTCGGGCGGAACTATTCCATCTAATTCAATTTTAAAAGTAGAATAACATTGATAATCTATAAATCTTATTCTTATTTTAAAATAAATATTGATAGTTAAAATACCCCTTAGACAAACTTAATCCACCCGATCTTAATCCTATAATATTTTCTACAAGTCTACTGAAATGAAAATTTATATTCAACGCACACAGAATTACAATAGAATAGTAATAAAGTAAATAGAAAACATTACGTTGAACAGGATCCCTATAAGCATTGACGGCACTTTGAGTCCTGTAAGCTTATAAATAATTAATCTCATGTAAAATGCTGATGACGGATCCACAGATGATTCGTTAAACACTCAAACATCTGTCCTTTCGGCCACTTGTCCACAAATGGACATTAATAAGCTTAATTAGAGCTGCATACGGGCAATCCACATGGCCACATTTAAATGTCAGGAACAAAATTAATACAAAAATGTAATTAGCAACCTACACAACTGCCCAAAAAAGTGAGTTAGGCTTTTCGGTTGTACGTACAAGTTCTGTATTTAAAGATCGACAATTAACCTGTAGGTTATAATAAGTATAGCTTCAGGTATATCTAAAAAAATCTAACTTGGGTCTTGTAAAAGTCCGGTTTTCAACATAATTCATAATTGAGTTTTAGAAAAAATCCGAAAATTGTACCAGTGAATAAACAATTTTTGTCGTTTAATTTTTTTTAGCAAACTCTATTCGTTTTCTCGTTGATTGATGTTAAAATTGCAATCTCGGACTTGACTTGAAACTCGATTAAACTTTGACGCTATGATAGAGAAAGGTATACATAGGTTCGTGGTCAATTATCTAGTTCAGAACCTACAACATTTAATGCAAATTTAAGTACAGAAGAGACAATTCAATTACTTTACTACGCATTAATTACAATAATATCTAAGTAGACCACATCCTTTGCTAGTGTGGCCTTATCTCCGCTGTATAATTATTAGTGGTATTTGTTTAGTGTAATGATTTAATTACAAAGACAAATGCTTTCTACATTATTAGAGCGAAATAAATTTATTTAGAACCGACTCGGCAGTTAGCGACTGTAGAATTCTGTCGAAATTTGTGGGATAGTTACAGGCATAAACCTACGTCAATCTTATACATAAGCATGGGTTTTTCCAGTTTATGTAAATTTTGTAGAATGCAATTTGTCAAGGCCGAATATTATCACTCAACCGTCATGATACAAATTACTATTTGTCGTAACCTTTGCTTTACTTCACTTCTCTGGCATTCAGACAATGTTTTAAAAATCAATTAACAGTATTTTAAGTTTTAGGCTAAAATAACTTACTTAAAAGAATACTTCGGCTAACCGACTCTTCACATACATACATATAAGTTTTTTTCCGAATTAATAATGACTTGTTTTTTATATTATAATTTTTTTTCTACTCGCGTACTATAAACCGCTAATATTGATATCGTTAATGGTGTCAGAATACCACCTATAGCGTAACCGAAGAGTAAAAACAATTCTATAATTAGCGTTGCCATGGTAATAACAGTGCTATAATTTATTATAGCATTGTTATTACCATGGTAACGGTCATTCCGGATATCAGTCTTGGCGTTTAGTTAACACTTGACATCCTAATAATTTGTATATAAACCGTTAAAAACATTTTAACACCAATTAAAATTACGTATATTAAAAATAAAATTAATTATGAGACTAAATATGTCGCTGCTTATCGATGATAGTGTCATAACACGAAATACTACGTTTTTGAGATAAGTATAACACGACGCGTGAAATATTCAAAAGTTTATGATGACTAAGACACCCATTGCATTATCTCCAAAAACAGCCACGTGGCAGCACTGTGCCCTTATGCCATTGGTGCAATTGTGACGCCATATTGTGGGCAACAGCGTAGGTAAGCCAGTTGAGCCGCAACTACCAACAAAGAAGCTAAATTTTTATCATGACTACAGGCACACCCCAAAAAAAATTCAGAAAAAAATGCTGATTATATTTGTAACATTGATACATTACAAAATAGTTTGTGCAATAGTGATTAATTTTTAGTTGCAACTTTATCATCCAGAAAGTAAGTAATTTTTTTTTTGTAACATGTCAAAATAAGCTCTTAGTCATGAAAAAATAGTCGTTAAGGTACATAATGTTTTCGGTATATGCCTATATTCAATATTTATATGTAAATAAAATTGTGACCTATAACTTAAAAAATCTTTATGCACGATACATTTCGATACATTTTATGAAAAATAATTTGATCGGAAACCAAATGTTACCTTGTTAGTGAAAAAATCTAAATAAGAAGTAGATTAAAAATATTTCAAAAAGATTATTTGCGCATGAAACTAATTTTTAAAGGCCCTTTATTTAGTTAACTTGTATGTTAGTATTTAAGTATATTATTGTAAAATGCCTAGCAACAGTGCTAGGCATTTTTTAACCAGTTTCCGTTATTAAATGGGATGAAATACAAATTACCGTCAATTATGCTGATGAATTATCTATACCTACTAATAGACGACTTCTACACGGGTGGAGTCGGGCAAAAACTAGTTTATAATATAGGTAGCGAATTAGTCCGGCGGGGCGCTGGCATGTTTTGAGGTCATAAGTTACAAAAACTCTAAAGTCGCTTATTTTTTGCATGTGGATACAGTGTGTACTTGTGAGGCTTATATTGCGTTTTGTGTCACATCTTACCATTGCATATTCAGCAATTCGATGTTTTGTGGCAAAAAAATCATTTCAATTTAGAACGTTCGAAAAATAAAATTAAAGTTAAAAAATATATCAGTATCCTATCTAGGTAGAATAACTAGGGGGCATTCGTATTCCTTTCCGTACCGCTGGTGGCGGAGTCTTCAACCTTGCAATACTAAAAGCTGGCACCAAGGTGTCTCACGGAACTATTACGGAGTTGATCTATGCTATTTATGAGGTTTTGTGGCGGAATCCCCAGAGGATCTACAAAGGCTTATGACGAGTCTCGATGAGTGATGTCGCAAATTTGGCCTGAAAATCAGTGTGATAAAGGCCGAAGTATTGGTTCTTGACTCGCTGAATGGGGCCCAGGTTGACATCAAACTCGGTGATAACTCGCTTAAGCAGATAAACAAGTTCAAATATCTGGGTAGCACCATAATATCGCGGTGCCTCCTTGAGAACGAAGTCAACGGCAGAATTGGAGCAGCTGCCGCAGCCTTCGGCAAACTTCGTTCCAAGGTGTTTCGCTCACACTACATAAAAGCTCTAAGAAAATAGCTGTTTACATGGCGATAGTTCTACCGCAAGCATATTCGGACATAAGATAGATTCCACCTAGAATGCCTACGCGACATTATGAACATTCGTTGGTCTGACCGTGTTCGTCAGTGCCGGATTAAGCCAGCGCGGGGCCCGTGGTAAGTTCTATATATAAAGAGACCCTTGGTTTGTTTTAGGTTATTTCTTAAGTCTAGGGTGCTAAATAAAAAAGAACTGGTAGAAATTCATGGCAGGGAGATGTGGGTGCGCGGGGCCTATCTATGAGCGGGGCCCAGCATTTGCTACTCTTGCTACGTGGCTAATCCGGCACTGGGGTTCGTAACACGGAAGTCCTACGAAGAGCTAATGTCGATGGAATAGAGGCCTATCTAATGCGACCACAGCTGCGGTGGGGCGGCCATGTTTCCCGCATGTCAGATGACAGAGAGGCAAAGCGCATCTTCTACTCAGAACTACAGGATGGCAAGCGGAAACAAGGCGGCCAATTCCTGCGGTACAAACATGTGCTTGAGTGACATATGAAGCGGTGTGACGTGGACCCGTCATCATGGGAGGCAATGGCAGCAGACCGGCCGTCTTGGAGGCATACAGTGAGCACTAAGGTTTCCGAGTTCGAAAGGAAGAGACGTGAGGTGCTCGATGTTAAGCGAGACGAGCTCAAGGCCCGTACACCTGCGGTTATTCACTACAATAGGGTATTTATTTGCCTGATATTACATTTCATATATTAATTTGGATAATATATCAACATACGTAGTATGATAAAATAATTCAAAATCAAATTTGAAATTGGTAATTTAAAAAAAATATAGCCTTATACTGAAATACTAATAAAACATAAGGAAAATACCCTATTATATTGGAGGGATGACTTGCATCGAATGTGGTCGAACTTTTGATGCAAGAATCAGCTATGTCAATCATCATAGAGCTCACGAGCGACGCTCTAAATAGTCGGATCCCAGTCGCTGTGGCCGAAATCGGTCAGGATCGATCGATGGGACAATCTCACACAAATTGACCTAGTCCCAAACTATGTCCTAGGCGTGGTACTATGGGTACTGGACAACGATAAACATACTTAAATGGAGAAATAAATGCTTAAATACATAGGAAACTTCAAAGACTAGGAAAAAATACTTGCGCTCAGCTCACAAATATTTTTCCTTACCGAAATCGAGCCCTGGACCGCTAGCCTCGTAGGCAGGGTCACTACCAACTAGGCTAACCGCGTCGTTGAACCCCTGATCGTTGTTTTATTCCAGTTTGTCTTAGATATTATGTTAGCAAAACAATTCAGGGTTTATTATGTTCGACCAATGCGTTTTCTAAGGTCTCACACGTCAAATAAGGTAAATCATTACTTTGTAATGTCAAAAAAGAGATGTGCGATCACAAAATATGCCCTTATTTATGACAAAGAATTAATATTTTTATAGACATAATTCGTATTTCTTCGGTTTTGTCCATGATTTATTGATATTTTTTTAGGTATAAAACGATATGCATCATTAGTCATCAAAAAAAGAAAAAAATACTAGGGTTTAACACGAAAGCATCGTTGTTGTCCAAAACATTACACGTATAATTTTGTAGTTTCACTACTTGTGTCCTTATTGCACATAATCACGACGAAGGTTTTGAGAAGCATGTCGAATAGATCTACAATTTGTAAAGATATTAAATTAGACTTGCGTCTCTTGTATTTGATTTTTGGTTTCATAAATTAACTGGGAGGTGATAATATTACGACAAAAACAAGTATCTTTTTATCTTATGAAGGTCAAAAGTTATTTCAAAATGTTTTTGTTTTTTTTTTTAAATGGCTCTCCTGAAAAAAATGCTTTTTTGAGTTATGCCTTTATCATTGATAGGCAGCGATGTGTTTAAAATAACATTTTTATTCAATTACTAAAAATAGATGGTTAATATCCAGCGATTTGTTATTTGGTTACCATGGTTGCGTTCAATATGGATATCAACAAAATGGCGTATCGTTTGGCATTCCAACTTGTTTATGAAATTTGATAGAACTGTTTTTAGTATCTATTAAAATTCGCATGAAATTTGTTTACATTTATCAATAAAATTCACATACTATTATCGCGCATCGGAATAGTGAAAATGTCTTTGATGACAAGTAATTTGTTAGCAGAAAAATCGAGTAAAGTATACGAGAAAAGTTAGCGATTGTTTATTTTTATCATTATCATTTTAAGCTTGTAGAAAAAGTTATGTATGCAACGGTTCATAATTAGCTCTTAAGGTACTCGTGCCTATAATTAGAGCGCTCGCAAGCTCGCGCTCTAACCTCGGCTCTCGTACCTTAAGAGGCCTCATTATGTACCAGTTACATAAATAACTATTATAGAAAAACGAAACCAAATAATGGTCCCCATCTGAGGCCTTTAAAGATAATTCTTAATTCATTTATTAATGGCAGTTATAATGGGTTTAACAAGATCAAATTAAGGTTGCAAATATTAAGTGGTGGCGTCCGGATCGCTACCACCACCTCATCTTTTAACCTACGGCCAAGCAGCAGTATTCGCATTATTGTGTTCCGGTTTAGTGATACGACAACCAGTGAAATTACTAGCATTAAGGCATTCAGGATTGCAGTCTTAACTTTTTAGTCTTGAGAATGCACATTGTCTATGGCTCACAGTCTTCACAAATCCTACTTACCACCAGGTACCATTTTGATCATTTGCCTTCTCCACGTCAAAAAAAATGCTTACCCTGAGAACTTATGTCCAATGCATCTATTACAGCCATTTCATCAGCATCGTGAGAACACTGTTGCTTGACGGCAAGGTTAATAGATAAGCTCTAAAACAGCTTTAAAGAAGTTAATACAATTATTTTAGGCTCCAACAGCACCAAAAGCATTCCCATCGCTAAACTCTACGTATAAATAGACCGGTACATGATAGTTTCCACTCAATTACTTGTGACAGACGGACGGAAGCGCGTTGTTTGGGCCCCTCGGCACCAGTTACAGTAACTGCTCTCTGACAAAACATATGGACCTTTGTAGTTGCAGGGTTTGATTGATTGTGGGTATTATTGGGTTTGAAAAGGGCTTTGATATCTATGGCAGGATCTTATATGGTACCGTAGATGATACGAAGTATATAAAGGTTCAGTTGAAATCAGAAGACAAAATATTTGTTATGAACAGCAGAAAAAAGGTCAGCCATTTTAATTGCTAAGCCAATATAGAACCCTTTTGCAGAAATCTAATTATTTTTTTGAAGTAGGTACAGAATAACCAAACTTCTGATTGATTCCGTTTATATTTTTGTTCCGAAAAATTCTTGTTTCGGCAGATTCTTGTTTGGACACGTTTTGTTTTGCCCAGAAATGATTATTAAAAATATACCTTAAAGTAACTGATTTATTTTATTATTTAAGCAAGGTAAGTATTGCTTGATACAACTGTAACATTTCGATGAAAACGAAATACGTTAAACAAGAACGTGTCAAAAAAAAGATCAGGAATATGTCGGAAAAGGAAATAATTACGGTTATTTGGTGACTCAACCATTAGAGTTTTGGACTGTATAAAATTCTCTCTCTTGATCTCTGGTCGTTTCTTCATGACTAAAGATCCTAAGTTTTGGAAAGAAGAACTTACTTCCATCGGCTTCTGCTAGGGGCCCTCCGCACCACATCACAAAGCTCTGTGAGTGCTCTTCTTGTTGGAGATCTGCCACGTGATATATTAAAATTCTGAATAAGAACTTTTTTACTTTTTAACGTCTAACCTTCACCAGAATTTGTAAAGCACTTTCAATTTTAAAAAGCTGCCGGTGGACGATGATGTTTTTGACATATATGTTTTACTTTTTACAACTATTGTCTGTAGTATCCTGAATAACAAATGTAATGTCAGATTCTTAGTCTTTCTTAATAAAAATCTCCCTTAAAGTCTTGCTCATGTATCCGGTTGGCGTTCATACTTACTTAATTACTCAATTGATCTATTGCTTCATTGTCTTATTGAAATTGGTTAAAAGCGTTTGCAATGTTTCTTGCCTTGAACTAATTCTTCCTTAAAACAACAACAGAATCCATCAAAGCATAAATTTCAGTACAGACCTTTCCAAAATTTGAATGTATTTCTAAAATTCTCGAGTTTAAATACATAAGTGCCTACCTGAGGCATGTTGTCTACCGTTTAAGAGGGTCATGTGTTTGTCTTAAGCCCCGGATAGACGTGCGAGTAAGTACGCGAACTTCTAAAGGTAATCACGGGCGAAAAAGGTCGTCGAGCTTTAAGTACGCGTACTTACTCGCCCGTCTATCTGGGACTTTACCTTGTTTAATTTTCTTTATGTGGTGTTCAATAAAGCGTATTTGTATTGTGCTGTATTGTAAAAGATCGTTTGAATTAATAAGGATATTATGTCTATTTTTATCATCATTGTGGTGTGCTTCTCGCCAGACTCGTACGACAGTGATCCGTCGAATGTCTGATCGATGTGAACAATCCTCACTTGCAGGGCTTTCAAAGGTTTGAGTTTGAGTAATGTATGCTTTTATTCAGTTTAGCCTGAGTGTCTTTCTTATTACATTTTAATCCGACTAAGTTATAAAACAATTGATAATTATCAATTATAAACTTAATTTTGAAATCACTCCTCAATTCTAAAATATCTCACTTCTCATCTTACATCATAATATCGACAACCTTGAAATCAGATGCTTTTATTGTCATACCCTCGTCATCTTTAGATTTGGTATGTCGTGAGTCAGATTGACTAATGCAAAGCTGAACAATCACGTCCTCTGATTTGTCATGATTAATATTCCTACCCTGGTCTCCCTAGTGCAATTCTTTATACTCACTCATTGACCTTAGCTCAACATATACACATACATACAATCACGCCTCTTTCCCGTAAGGATAGGTGGTGACCACTCCCTTCAACTTGCTACGATCCAGACAAACTTCCCTCGCTTCCTCCACACTCATAAGTCTCTTCATACACGTGCGTCGGTTTAGGGTCCCCTGACCTGGCCCTTTCTTAATACGTCCCCGATCTGATTCTCTCAACCTTAGAACAAAAGCCAATTTTTGCGCCAACCCTACGAGTAGCTTTCGTCAATCCAGAAAGAGGTCATCGCCTCGATTGATAGCGTCAATCGGCGCATCCTGCGCGGACGCATGCGAAACGGCGCTCGCACACGAGCGCTATTCTATCACTAGCCTGTACCCGCTGCTTTGTCCGTGAATTGGGATTAACAAGTGTAACAGTAAGCAAGCTTTAAAAACCTAAGATGTTTCCATAATGTCGTCAATATACGTTAGTTGTTACTTTACTATGGTTATTTTTTTACGCCTTTTGTTTTTTTTTTACTTAAAGTACACACCTCGCTTGTTAAAATCGGACCACCCTTTCAGCCTCTAAAAGGGAACAATTAACAATAGAAGAGAATAAATTTTAGAGAAGCATTTAAGGCGACGAAATTCTTTATTAAACGTGATACGTGACTATTAACCATGAGACAAGATAGTAAAAAAAACATTAGTGATTTATCATATTTCGTAAAAAATGAGCAATAACTGTAGAAAACACTGACCAATGATTACTTTTACAAAAATAATCAAGTAGGTAGCTGGAACATTGAATAATACATTAGTCAAATCATTCTCTGTCCATCCCACATAGATGAAACAGGAATTTATAACTGTGGCGATACCATACGAATGAGGGGTCAAGTAACCGACTAGGAAGACGTGGGGTGACTTAATTGAGGGCAGTGACAATATCTTTTATTGCAGGGGAGCCGTTATTATTTGAAGTTTATGACGTCTCTAACGTCACTATTCATCTTAATTTTTTGTCGACGGATTTATTTCAACAGCAATTTCACGTCCAAAATCTTGATGCAGACCTTTTTCGTTGAAAGACAATTCAAAATAAGTCTAGTTAAAATAAAAACAGTTTACCTTCTTGCATGTTTTATTTTAATTTGCGTATTGAAAATTAGACTATTGACAACTGTCGTGTTCTTTTTTTAACTTATTCTTAAAAAATTGCAACGTGAACAACTCTGGTTTATATTTCAAAAGCTCTATCATTGCGCAACTAATGTAATCTGTAAGACCAAGTACTTAAAAGGAAGTGTCCTCAATTAATAATTAAAACAGGCGCAGCGGCTCCATTCTTGTTAAACCCATTCAGTTTAGCATAGTGCTTTGTTATTTTACATTCCATAACTGTATTGTAACAACCACGAAGGATTATTTAAAAATTAAGTCGTAAGGAAGAAAATTAAATAAAATTTGATGGTCAAATCATGTAATCACTCCTTTTGTGACACGCCAAAATGGTGTTACATTATTTTCAAAATCAAAGGTGAGATCTAAGACGATATCTTCGAAGATCCAGACAAGCTAGACTCCTGAACTGACCAACGCAAGTTATACACCTAAAGTTACTGGTGAACCGTCATTCTTAAAAGAAGTTCACGAAAGCACGAAACGCTTGCAAATTTCAGGGTCATATGAAACTGGCATCGTCGATGACCTCTTAGCGCTTGTATAAGAAAATAATGTTACTGATGTTAAAATTATTTAAAAAGTAATTACAAAGGTTAACAAAGCAATACATATAATAATAGTAATTTAAACAAACACAACCTAGATGACAAAACAAATGCAATGTAGACCGAAGATGGAGTGGAATCAGTGAATAACAATGTTAGTGGTTAACGAGAGGTTGAGGACAGAACTATGGTGTGTAGTTGGAGTGATGGTGGCGATGGCGGTGGTGGAAGTGGCGGGTTTAAATGGAAACCACGTGTGCATGGTGCAGCAGAAGTAAGTATTAAACACAACAGTGGAAGTTGCATGAGCTTCGCTTAGTATCAGACCTGTTGTCGCCAATACTCAAACTATCATAAAAACAACACGCCACCATGGAAAATGTTTTTGGTGCGGCTATCGTTTTTACATTCCAAAATAACACAATAAGACATGCTTCTGGAAATATCGAAATATCGAAATATTGAAATAAGCGATCGCGGCAAAAGTATGGTAGGTTATGCGGAACTCCGCATAACCATGCCACACATTACACGCCCACTTGACACTTCTACTGTTTTTTCTGTTCTGTGGTATTTACTAACAGTAACTTACTTAATAGGGTTGTTGGTCAATGTGAAAATGCTTTTTAAATCTACTGATCATTTTGTAAGGGCCACTCGTAGCAAAAATATTTAAGAGGTAATGGAACTCATTAATTTTCTGAACTGAAGACTAAATCCGATAATTCCAAACAAAGTTTCATTATGATTTACGACGTGTTTCTGAAAGTTACGAAATCATGTCAGAATTTTCATCAATCATGTTGCCAGTTTTTGGGTTCAGAAACAAGTAACGAACTTTAATTCCAAGTTAAAAAAGAGCTGTAAAGAATTAAGATATAATTTGATTTAATTTCTTGACTAAGTCTGTCGTGACTGCCTTCTCCCTATGTAATACTTACATTTTGACCTCCTAGTTCGCTATCTCGCTGATTGACCGCCAATATTTGTCAAGTTATCAGGCATCTCTACCACTTAAAAGAAATATAACCATTTCATTATTAACAGCTCCATTACTTTCCTCAGATATAATATCACGAAGCGCGTCAAGTACCGAGCTCCGATGTCGGTCCGCACTTACGAGTGGTGCCTCTCCATGCCACCACGCTGTTCCAAGTGGAGCACCGAGATGCGAGACCTCACTAGGCTTGAGGTATATATCATCATCACTATCTTTATCGTTAAATGTATCAACATCAAGACCAGCGCTGGCTCTAACGCCAGCATAACGCTGAGTTGGAACCATTTCGTGACAATAGGCGTTTTGTTTATGTCAGAATTTTGATCCTTTTTGTATGTCTGTTTCTTCTTCTTCATTTTGTTTCTTTTCTTTAACGTAATTGTATCTATCATTATCTCATATTACCTTTTATAGGTGCGTTTTGTTTTGACACCATTATATCTGAGAAAAAAGTTCGATTATTTGTAGTCAAATTCAATGTAGCAAGCAATAGTTTGTACCATTTATGTGAATTACGAAAAAAATATTATTGTAAAAATGGTCACCTGTTATAAGGATGCATATTAATCTAAGTGGATTTTAAACAAGACAGCGGTACTCAATGTTGCCATTGGGAATTAAATCCGCCTTTTTTATAGTTGACGTCAAGAACATAATACACTTTTGGACTTGATTCCATTGAAGTAAGGTGCAAAAGTGGATACCTACATCTTTTTGTAGTCGACTGTACTTTACCATGTCTAGTGAAATTAAGTAAATTAAAGCTTATGGTAATACATTCATATCTTAAAGGCTCTTTCAAATAGATGGTGATTACATAACAACAACCATGTTTCTAAGGTCAAATCGTCATCCTTGACGCGATCTAGATCAACTGCAAGTGACTGTCATTAAAGTATCACTTTATAATCACGATATTGCTAATGTTACGTTTTTAAATGCATTTTAAAACCTTAAGGTCACGCCTGACCTTAGTCTTACTAGATTCCTGTCACTTATTTTGTTTATATAATACTTTTACTGAATAATCATTTATAATGAATGAAATATTTAAAAAATTAATTGGAATCTAAATGTTTTATCAACAACATAAATAATGAAAAAAGCTGCTAAAAAGTCCACAAAAATAATTTAAATTACGACGACCTCATTTGATAACCACAAAAAAACTTTGCAGCCTGCCTGACTCAATAATATCTTTTGCCCCTTCAGATAAGAAATTCTTTTGCATACGCCATAAGCAATATTTTTAAAAGGATTTTTACAAAATCAAAACCTTTTCATACTCTATCGGCATTGTAAAAGAGTTCAAAATATATTTTTTCAGACAGAGGAGCGAACAGCGGAAGTGGCAGTTTGTTGTCCCGGTTACAAGATGAAGGACGTATCCTGTGTCCCGGTGTGCCCTGCCGGGAAAACCGGAAGCGGATGCTCTGAGGGTAGAAAAAAATCATACCTTTATCATTTTATGGAAACCTAGTAGCTTTGCTGGATTTTTCTTGCTTTATTAACGTACTAACAAAGTTACGGAAGCACTTGCTAAAAATATTAAGAAAGGCAATATTAATTACACATTGAAGAATAAGAGACAATGAAAAAGTATTATTTCCAAAATTTCGCTGGTATAGGCATTATGTAACGTTAAGTCCATGTTTTTAGTTGATACCAGTAAAAAAAACCGATAAAAACGGATCTCATACAAAATGCGGTAACGTTTCACTCCTTAATTCTAGTTAGATTTTTACCATTATTAACGTTACCGCCCGGAGCTAAATTTGTACGGATTTTTAGACAGCTACGTGAATTAAGCCTCACAATTGTCTTAAAACAATCTAGCTAGCAATACAAAAGTGAGTTCTTCTTCTCCTCTAACTTCTAACTGCAATAACCTTCTTCAACTAACCACTTTGCCTATAGAAATTTTACATTTTCCTAATTCCAACACATTACAGACTGTCCGAAGAACAAATGGGGACCAAATTGCGTTTATGAATGCAAAAGTTGTTCGGAATATGGGTACTGTTCTCCTGTTACGGGAGAATGCCGATGCAGGGAAGGGAGGCAAGGTGAGAGGTGGGTTTCTATTTATCTAACTTTAGTATGTAAATATTAATAACCCACAAAAAACTGCTTAAAATTTCTCAAATTTCAACAGCGTATTGATCAAAAGACGCAATCAGGATAGGCCCTTCAGGAATAGTTGTTGAGATAGCCTTTTTAGTATCTTCAGGTGTTTTGGTAGGGTTTTAATAAAAGGTTTTCTTTCTTTCTTATTCTTTCTCCACAACGATGGTAATTTTCTTTTTATTTCTATCATTAATATCAAAAGAATTATATTTTGCATTTTCTTAAAGATGATGTTTTTTTGTGACATACATATAAAATGCGTGCTCCCTTGGAAAACATTTATCAGTGGTCTGAGCGCTTACCTTTCATAGCCGATAATTATGTAACAGTTAAGAGCCAAAAGCTGTAAATAGCAAATAGCAGGATTTAGATTGTCTTAATCTAGCAGTTGACTAGGACAACCCCTTCCTAACTAGTAACTTAGTAACTTCGTTTTTCAGATGCGAAATGAGTATGACTACTCCCTCAATAGTCGAAGACCTAACAATCACAAAACCAGTGACCATGACTACCTCGAGCACTGATAATAAAAGCACTGCAAAAACTTCAACTTCTTCAACAAAAGACACTACCACTCCGACAATTGCAACGACGGCTTTTCCATCTTTAAGCAGTATTTTTACAACTTCTACTACAACTGTACCTTTGAAAGTTCTTTCTACGAGCACGGAAAAGGCTGTTCCAATGACTTCTACTATAATCTCGACGAAATTAACCAAATCTGCACCCACTAGTTCAACTATAAGCACTACAATGTTAACGACATTGATGACTGCTGCTCCGAAGTCACAAGTGGAGACAACATTACAAACAGCAAAAGTAGCAACGTTTGATGCTAAGAAGATAAATACAACACCGTATACAACTTTGACGTCTTATTCCAAAAACTTGACCTTGAGCACGCCTTGGACTTTGTCAACGCATAAATTTACAGCAGCAACAGAAACACCAATCATAACTACTACTGTTGGTGATAACAGGACGATACCGGTCACTACGGAAGCGGTTCGAACAACCACAGCTCCTACTACTACTGTAACAGTCTTAAAGACAGTTTCTAGTACTAAACCACCACCGACAACAACTAAACACGTTGAAGTTTCAACCGATACTTTTAAAGTCGGTAAAGACAATCTGATAACCGATCTGACATTTAAAGAAGCAACAAGAAAGCCTGAAACAACTGTTAAAATCTATCCAACAACGGTAAAATTTAAGCCTAAGGAAATATGGATAAGACCAGCCCAAAAAGGTGAATTATTAAATGAAACGAAAGTAAAAACAAATTTTGAGCAGCCAAAATACAAAACGGCGACAAAAGCTGAAGTCACAACAAATACTACTCCGAAAACTATAATGGTTTCCATTATACCGACATCAATTTCTTACGCATCATTCAAAAAGATAGCTTTGACGACATCATCGTATTTCCTGCATAAAAACGTGACTGGAAAATCATCAACAGAAGCATTTACAAAGTCGATATCACTATCAACGTCATCGCCTGTAAAAAAACCAAGCACCAAATCCGTAGAAAAACTTTTTCATAAAACCACAACTTTCAGATCACCTACACCCCTTGTAACAGAAACAAAACCAAGTAATACCACTAATAGCATGAGCACGAGCGCTAATAAACCGAACTCTTCTAATTTAACTACTATTCCTTCAACTAATGCAACACAGAGCACATGGATCTATAATACACCTTCTACTAAACCGTTTGCCATTTCGACACCAAAACCAACTATAATGTATCCAGAAAAAACCACAGATCTGTCAAAAAAACAAATTATGCCGGTTAATAGAAACTTTGCTACAAAAGCAGAGAATGTGACAGACATTCCAAAAACGAAAGCAGTTATTGGAAGAACTAACGATACTAAAATAACAACACCTAGCCCTAATACTAATGTAACAGAAGACCCAGATGGTGAAGAGACTTTTCATATTTTGACAGAGCCGGAGCATATTACTGCTGTGATGGGTGAAAAGGGGACAGAACGATCGTCCGTTGACTTGATATCGGTGATGAGTATAGCCGGAGGGGTGATGATGACGGTGATCACGGTAGCTGTGGTGATAGTGATGGTGGAGAGATGCAAGAGGCCGCGGTATGAGGAAGGGAAGATGAACAATATTAGGATGCAAGTGATGATAGACAATAATGATGGACCGCCGCCGTATGTGAGGAGCATATTTAATACTCCTTTGCCAGGTAATTTTGTTATTTAAGTTATTGTCATAAGTTTGTGTCCCGCAGCAGATGATACCTATGCTTTTTTTTTATTAAGACATTAAAATATAGTTTTGATTAAGTAAGGACTACTGCTAATGCATGAAAAAGATAAATCTAGTTTAACTCTCAATTAGACATTTTGATGTTAGTAAACTGTTTTTTTAATTGATAAAATAATCAGACAGCATAGCAGCAAAACACCACTGTCAGCACTTATGGCTTATTAATAGACTCGTTTTGACTAAAATGTCAATCTCAGGGCAAGTCAAAGTAAACAGTAATAAAGTACTAAGATTATTTTTTGCTGCACGTAATAATATGTAGTAAATCGCTGTACAGTCAACAGCATAAATATAAGTGATCATTCATGTACCTTGTCACTTTAACTTCGTGTTTGAAATGTTATACAAAATTGTGAAACGATTGAAAGCGACAAGGTACAGAAATGATTACTTATTTATGCTGTTGACTGTACAAATACGCTCACCAAAAACAACATTCAAAGTGACGTAACAAAATGTATTGTACTGAGCAACCGATACAATATTTCAACAGCACTAACATCGGCCCATTAGCTCAGTTGGTTAGAGCGTCGTGCTAATAACGCGAAGGTCGCGGGTTCGATCCCCTCATGGGCCAGTTCTCTTTTTGAATTTTATTTTTATTTCAGAACCGCCTAGTACCGAAAAATGCCACTATCAGCCAATTTCTACATTGGATCGAAACCTAAAACAGTTCATGAGGCCGGTTGTTGTTCAAACTATTTCTCCAATGATGTTGGAAAACTTCAGAGGTAATAAAATTATTACTAATTTATTCTTTAAGTTCTTCGTAATTACGTATATTAATTATTAAAATATAATTTCAGGTATTTTAGAGTGCCACTACGACCATTTACCTCGAAGAAGTGTAGAATTTCATACATTGCAATCGCGGCGTTCTTTAGCGCCATCTCTGGGCGGCTTTGATGAACCACGACAACAGCGACCCGACTCTTTGGCTGAGTCCGCCATAGAAGCACTAAAATGTGAGGCGAAGTTAGACGTTATAGATAATACTACGTCTGAGCCATTGTATGCTGAAATACCTTGTTGGAGACCACCATCGGCTCACGCTGTTGAGGTAGTCAACTTAAATGGTGAAGCTGTAACTGAGTTATGACTGAGTGAAGTTCTTAGAGTGAGCAACAATAGAAGCTAGTTTGATCAATTGCCGTTAGGTGGCGCTGATTTCAAATATTAAAAGTATTGACCAAAGTTTATAATTTTAAATCAGATTATGATAGTTTAGTGTATGTTATGTGATTGTTTTGTGGAAAATAATGAGTGTATGATTAATTATGTGGAATTTGTTGTAACGTAAATAAAAGTATGACAAGCACCTACAGTGTTTTATTTTTATCACTGTTTGTTTGTATGTCAGTAGGTATCGATGCTATATAATCATTGCTTTATAGTTCTAGTACCTGGATTACTTTTTTTGGTAAGTTTTCTAAAAATGAAACCTAGTTAGGTCGATTTATCCCCGCATACTAAATTTCATGAAAATCGTTGGATCCGTTTCCGAGATTCAAATTATATATAATACAAGAATTGTCGTTTTTAAAGGTATTAGATAAGGTGCAAATGAAAGAGATACGAATAAATATAAAGCAAAAATGTACAAAGGCGAACTTATCCCTTTAAGCAATCTCTTGAGCGATAGAGAAGTTATCAAGCAAAACGAATAGGCAAATAAGTATAACACAAAATGTTAAAGAATTATACAAAATTATATTATAACTGTAATAAATATTAATGAATAAATAGATGTACCCAATAGGAGAACACCTTAAAATACAATAGACTAATGTATGAAATAAATATCGTTAGTGAATAAACAAAAAGAACAAGAGTAAAACCAGTACCTCTTCAGTCTAGTTTTGAAAGAATCTACAGACGGAGACTGCCTGATGTTGAATGGTAACAAAAAATTGCGAAAATCGCAGACATCCTCTATTAAATTCTGGAACATTGGACTCAAAAATATGACACGTCAAAGAGCTCAAAAGTGTCAGATAATATTATTGCTGGAGACTGTACTATATAAAACAAAGTAGGCCACAGGCCTCAGCCTTGATAACCTGTACAGGTCAGGCGAATGCACTGGCCATTTTCCTGTTTGTTCCGCAAAAAAATACCTTTCCTCATTTTTTGCTCTAAAATTAAACATATACAGTGTGTAAATGGTATACGGGCGTTCCTTTTAACTGTGGTTAGTATAGCCCCTAATGAGCACATTTATACAGCTTTTGTTAAAATTGAATAAATAAAAAAATACCATACAAAATAATTTAACACGCAATGTATAACAAAAAATGCAATGAATTAAAAACGCAATTAATGATGTTTCAAAGTTATGACAGATGGACTTAGATGTACATTGCGGGTCGATAGTATGTTCAAAAATTAATAACGGTGTATACGTTAGCGTAATCAAAATAATTCTGTCTGTTTATGATTAGTAGAGTCTTAATCTATGTCCATTTTTAATAAACGCCCGTATACCATTTACACACTGTATACTTTGGGTTTTCCAATAATTGTTTAAACGAAAAAACGTGATTCATAGCTTATATATACGCAAGAGGTACGTACATTTTAACGAAACACCTCTCTACAAACGTAAACGCAGAATTTTCAGTTCACAGAAAGGCATCTCGCCGCATGAGTTAATTTCCTTCCTCCAATAAAAATTCTAACCTTACCTACGTACCTAATTAATGTTTAAGATATCCTGAGAAGAATATGGTTAGGTAATAACTTTACAATAAAACACAGACAATAAAATAACAATAAAAAAAGGAAACGAGACCACGTGTAGTGTTGCGAAACGGTCCCGACTCAGGGGTGTTATTCTCTGAAAAGCAAAGGTGAGCGAACGCAGGAGTGAATTCCAAGGGTTTAAGAAGTCCCGTCCGAGCCAACAAAACACATACCTATTAGCGAGTGCATTCTCAATTAGGCAGCCTTATACGGTCGAGACGACATGCTGCCAAGTTGAAAATGCACGCCCTAAAATGTGTTTTGTTCACTTTGACGGGACTACTTAATCTCGCCGCTTGGACTTCACTCGTTCATTCGCTCACCTTTGCTTCTTGAGAGAATCACACCCCAGCATGTGCTGACTGGCTATGAAGCCAACGCTGGTGAAACCATTGGGACCGCTCGATGAAAACGCGAGACAACAGTACCCTTACCATGAATTATAATTACCGTACTCGCGAGCGAGTCGAATGCTATTCCTCGCAGACCTCACAGTATTCTTATAGAGTGCGAGGGACAGAGCATTCGACTCGCTAGCGAGTACGGTAATTGTAACGCATGCATGGTAAGGGTAGGTATAGAAGCTAACAGTTAACACACAGATGATAACAGTTTCAGGTCGGCAGTGGGCCTTCGACGCCACAGTGGAGAATTGATCAACAGGGTACTGATTCTTTCAAAAGCAAAGGTGAGCGAACGCAGGAGTGATGTCCAAGCGGCAAGTTTAAGTAGTCCCGTCAAAGCGAACAAAACACATTTCAGCGCGTGTATTCAATTTGGCAGCATGGCTTCTCGAACGTATAAGGCTGCCTAATTGAGAAAGCACGCGCTAATATGTGTTTTGCTCGCTCTGACGGGACTACTTAAACTCACCGCTTGGACTTCACTTCTGCATTCGCTCACCTTTCCTTTGAGAGAATCAATACCCAGAGCGCCGGCCACCTGACTCGCCATGTCTGCTTAAATCACTGACATAACAATTAAACGAGCAAACGCAGCTAGCCTTATAGGCATTGCAATTGCATTACCTATATAATACGGCTAAATTCCACTCGGTAAAACTATATGGCCTTTGACATGGGGCCTTAGCCAAGATGTAACCGCTACTAACGTTTTTCTTTCCTATCGCTCAAATTGTATGGGATTACATTCTCGTGATAAACCACGTGATCAACAATCATTTCATGCATTTTAAGCGGTATAAAAAAAAAACTTTAATGGTGCTGGCATCTTGGCAAGGGCCCATTGTATTATCTATCAACGCTACCATAGCCCTTATTTACTTGACAGTAATGGCGGCTGAGTTACAAACCATACGATAACATGTCAAAGGCAATATGGTTTTACCGGGTAGAATAGAGGCCCTGCCCCCGATGGTCGCTTTTATCGCGATGGATAAAGCATCCGTCACCCTTGCACTTACATATTGGTTAAAAAGTGAGAGATGTTTTATCCATGTGTTCCTATCCTCATCGATAAACATGACCCGAGAATATTAAGCACAGTACTCTATCCTATAGTGCCCGGCCTATTCTTAGGTTTGAGGTTATAAATTGTACTGCGATGACAGCTGTCAGGATTGACTTCCTAGCGGCCGGGCACTATAGGTCCTTAAGGTCTCTACCCACTACACCGTATCACACCATGACCGTAATAGAAACGTGTCAGACAAAAAAAATATTTTTGTATTGAAAAGTATGAGACTATGCCCACTAGACCGTTCCGTCACGTCACCGACCAACATTTTAATACTAATACCTTCCGGCCCTGATACGTTCATAGTACGGTCATGGTAATTATGGTACGGTGAAGTGGGTAGAGACCTTTAACGCAAGAATTAAATGCAATGTGTATAAAAAAAACAAACGGTTTTATTTTACTTGCATATCTGTTATTACTGACTTCACACTGGATTGAACCTTGGCCTGAGAGCATCCGAAAAGGAGATAAATCAATAAGTGTGCAAAACTGATTGGACTATCAATGACGACATCTCGCTTCACCGGAATTAGGGTTCAGTGATCGTCTTTTGTTTCGGGAAAAACCCCGCTATATAACAGGAAAAAACTAATTATTATTAGGTGTTTTTAGACAAAAGAAACTTCATTAGGTACTCTAAATACCTGGCTCTGACTTGGGTTTTTCTAAATTAATAATAATAATAATAAATAATAATAATAAATATCCGGGAACAATCTCACGTAAATTGACCTAGTCCCAAACTAAGCTCTAGGTATGTTCTATGGGTAATAGACAACTTTATATATTTCTATATAGAGAAATATATATACTTAAATACATAGAAAACATCCATGACTCAGGAACAAATATTCGCGCTCATCACACCCAGGACCACTAGCTTCGTAGGCACGATCACTACCAACTAGGCCAGCGTGTCGTCAAATTTTATTTATTTATTTTAAGGGAATAACTAATAGGTAACAAAGAGAAGTTTATACGCTTTTTTTTTCTTTTTACTTTGGGCCACGATGGTAAGTGGGCTCTGTGACCCATAGACATTTGCATCGTCAAGACTGCAATCTTAAGACTGCAATCCTAAGACTGCAAATGCGTTGCCAACCTTGAGTACTAATGCCTCTATGCTAGTAATTTCACCGGTTGTCTTAGGGTGTTACCAGACCTATCGATCGATCGTCGATCGACGGCATCGATCGATGGTAGAATTGATTAGTCGACGTCAATCGATAGTTCCTTCATCAATTAAAGCTATCAGACCAGTCGATCAACGTCGACCGGCAATCGATCGATTGGTTAGTCGAACGATATCTGTCGATCGATAATTCCTTCCTACCAGACTAATCGATCGACTTCGATCGACGTCAATCGATGCCGTCGACCGGCGATCGATCGATTGGTCTGGTAACAACCTTACCCACACTGGACACAACTGCTGCTTGGCGGTAGGTGAAAGGATTAGATGGCTTTGTGTTTTTCAAATATTTGACCGCACCGGGAATCAAACCCGGGGCCGCTAGCTTCGTAGACAGTATCACTACCATCTAGGCTAACATGTCTTCACCTCAGTATGTACAGTCAACAGCAATAATATATTATCCAACACTACGCTTAAAAATATCTGACACGCTCTTATGCCTCCAGTAATACACGTGTCAGAAAATTTCGAGTCAAATGTTGTATCATAATAATATATTATTGCTGGTGACTGTATTCGGAACCGTTAAAACACATTGTGTATCTGATGAGCAACAAACCACTAACTTTATAGCTACAGGAGGTCAGAAGACAAGTTTATGCGTAGGTATTATTAGAATATGTAATTAAGTCAAGTGCACTTTGTCATACTAATAAAAGTGTTGGTGATGTCACTACGTAAATAAAAACATGCATGCGTCACTCGGGTAAAAATGAGTGGTTCTAAGAATAAGACCAAATGTATAGTTTTGTACAATAATCAGAGATCGAACAAATGGGCGTCGTTACTCGCAATAATGTGGACATGACTCCAAAGATTTCAAATAAACAATAGTCATTTGCTATACAAGGGGGGAAAGTTGTATTTTACCTGCGAGTGTTCATTTGAAACACGAGCTAGCGAAAGGATTCTATGATTGACCACGAGCGAAGCGAGTAATACATAAGACATAAAATAACTTTTCACCCGTGTATAACACAAAACTTTTCACCTCACTACAGCGAGGAAAATAAGAAAAAAGGTTTGTACTATCAATTATTATTTATTTACCTCTTTGTCAATACATTAATTTTGATGTATAGAAGTATTGGTAAAATAAAAAATAATGCTTGCCGTTTACGTTTTGTTAGCTGTCAAATATCACTTAAGCTGCCTTCAAATGTCAAAACTCTTTCTTTACATGTGGATAAAAAGCGATTTTCTCAATAGATATCAAACAAACAAAAAGGGCTTTCCGAGCTATTGAAATGAAAATTAAATTATATTTTACATTACACTTTTTTGGTACGTCTTCAAAAAATGCAACCTAGCTAGATCGATTTATCACCCCAGAAACCCCATGCATACTAAATTTCATGAAAATCGTTTGAGCCGTTTCCGAAATTCAGATTATACTATACAGTGTGGAAAAATAAGTCGGGCCCTGAAGGGAAACTACCTTAAATCCTTAAGTTGGCTCATCTTACTTAAAAGAGGCATTCCTTTATTTTAACAAAGAAACAAAACTGCATTCAAAGATTTTCTAAAACTCGCTTGCCTCGCCCGGGAATCGAAACAGCTAAAAATTAAAAAAATAAGATCTGGCTTTTTTATTCTACTAATCGATAGGGTTATTGTTCAGGATAAAATCTTTCTAATAAACATTTGGTCTTAGAAATAAAAAAGATCGTGAAAACTACCAGTAATTATAGGGAGTGTTTATTTTTTGAATTTTTAGCTGGTTCGATTCCTGGGTGAGACAAACGATTTTAGAAAATCTTTGAATGCAGTTTTGTTTCTTTTCAAAAATAAAAGAATGTCTCCTTTAAGTAAAATGAGCCAACTTAAGGATTTAAGGTAGTTTCCCTCCAGGGCCCGACTTATTTTTCCACCCTGTATATAGGTATACGAGTTGCTCGTTTAAAGGTATTAGATAAATAAATATCAGGGGATAATGTCACACCACACCAATTGACCTAGTCCCAAACTAAGCTCTAGGCTCGTACTAGGAAACGATATAAATACTTATATAGAGAAATACTTAAATATATATAAAACATCCATGACTCAGGAACAAAAATTCACGCTCATCACACAAATATCTGCCATTACCGAGATTTGAACCCAGGACCGCTAGCTTCGTAGGCAGGGTCATTACCAAGCACGTCGACGTCGTTAAACATCTACCTACTTAACAATATTTTTTTTTGCTTACCGATACGACACTACGAGTATCAACTGATTATTTTATCACAAAAATAAATAAGTTAAAGAGAAATCAAAGTCATAAAAAGTAATACGGAACCATCGATAAACTATATAGATCACGCATTGCTTATCTGATGGTTAGTAGACTCGCACTTCACGCATAGTCTCAGTATAGTTCTACGAGCTAAGGAGGCAAGTCAACAAGGACACTTAAGTAAGTCAAGTTCATTACGTCATACTTATAAACGTTTGTTGATGTCACTGTCAACAACAAAAACACTGCTTGAGTCATTATTATACCTGTTTTTAACTATAAAAAAATATTTATAGTTATACGAAGTAACGGTTTGATTCATAATTTGATTTATTTTGAGCTTAATACCTAAATTAATCTTACCTAGTGAGCGGGATAAACCTTTAAGGATATAAATAAAACGTAAAAACCATAATGCTTTTTTCTATTAAGTTTTAATATATTTAATTACAACTGGCAAAATTAAACGGTTTATTTTCGTTTTTTTTTACTTATTATTTGTAAGTGTAATGATATAGAAGTGGATAAGTATAAAAAAGTACTCAATTCAAACTCTCACTTTACTATGTTACGGCGATTAATAAATAAATAATACTTACTCAAATGTAATAAAATAAAATAATATAATTGCATTTTTTCAAAACAAAGCTAAAATTATTTAAATTTTTAATTTATTATATACTGAACAGAAGTTTTTCAGCCTACCTATTCGCCACATATTAGCATATTAAATCTTCTATATAGATAAAAGGCAAACCTGACTGACTTATATATCAACGCACAGCCGAAACTACTGTACCTAGAAACTTGAAATTTGGTACAGGGGTTCCTTTTATTATGTAAATGAGCACTAAGAAAGGATTTTCCTAAAATCGACCCCCAACGGGAAGAAATGGGGCAAGTAGCGGGAAACTAATTCTACGCGTACGAAGTCGCGGGCGTCCTCTAGTTTGATATAAAATACTTTTCGTCGAATAAACAGCCCGGTGCAAACCTATTCGGATCTTAGACCGTGAAGAAGATTGCACGAGGGACAATTTATTAAGAAAATTACAATAGTAATAATGATAAAAAAGGCTAACTATTGAGTTTCTTGCAGTTTTTCTTGGTTTCCTCTTGGAAAGCGCTGGTACTTAGACTCTAACAAGTATTTAAGTGTCCATGCGGCCAGCATGAATAATAGATAAAGTTACTTATTAGTAATTATGTTTTTAATTCATAATTAGACTTTGAAATGGATCTAAATCGTAATCGTAGTAATTTTCCATTTGTACCATCGTAAAATAGCTTAAGACAAACAATAAAACAATTAGAACAGTTATGTAGAGCGATCGAAATATTCGATTGTGTAATAAATCTTATTATCTCTATACTAACAATAAGTTATTCCTTGAAATGCACTGATAAGACTTTATATAAACAATCTTACGTAACCAACCTTGCTATTTTTTTTAAGTTAAATGTTATAATTGTGATATTACGTAATCTTTTTTATCTCTAGCCTATGTGCTATATAATCTATCTTTGTGCCAAATTTCATCCAAATACGTTCAGCCGTTCTGGCGTGATCGAGTAACTAACATTCACACTTTGGCATCTTCTTTACATCTTTATTATGTACTAGAGGACGCCCGCGACTTCGTACGCGTAGAATTTGTTTCCCGCTACTCCCCCCATTTCTTCCCGTTGGGGGTCGATTTTCGGAAAATCCTTTCTTAGTGCTCACTTACATCTTGAAAGGAACCCCTGTACCCAATTTCAAGTTTCTAGGTACAGTAGTTTCGGATGTGCGTTGATATATAAGTCAGTCAGGTTTGCCTTTTATATATATAGATATACATGGTATAAAACAAAGTTGATTCCCGCCGTGTCGTCTTTTCCTTTGCATGTACCTACGCTTAGATCCTTCAAACTACGCAACGGATTTTAATGCGGTTTTCATCAATAGATAGAGTGATTCAAGAGGAAGGTTTTATGTATAGGTATAATTCTTACAGAAAACTCCCATAACACGAAACAAACCGAGGGTGGGTCGCTACTTTATTCTATTAGTAATATTGCTTATATGAATTGTTAAGATACTGAATCCCAATACATTTTAAAAACTTATTTTATTAGCGAAATCGTTTTACCGATTAGAATAGAGCCCGAGGACAAAGATGCGTTTAGTCTAGTTGTTAGTGCTTTTGAGTTCGATTACTGGGTAGTGATTTTTTCAAAAGCAAAGGTGAGCGAACGCAGGAGTGAATGTCCAAGCGGCGAGTTTAAGTAGTCCCGTCAAAGCGAACAAAACACATTTCAGCGCGTGTATTCAATTTGGCAGCATGGCTTCTCGAACGTATAAGGCTGCCTAATTGAGAATGCACGCGCTAAAATGTGTTTTGCTCGCTCTGAAGGGACTACTTAAACTCGCCGCTTGGACATTCACTCCTGCATTCGCTCACCTTTGCTTTTGAGAGAATCACTACCCTGATATTAGGGAATTTCCGGGTCCTAAGGAGAAAGGGACTTAACTCATACTAAAAAAGGGTATATACATAAACGGAGTACACTAGACTTAAACCATTTTTCAGTTGGACCCCATTTTGAGATGATCGTTGACACTTGTTCATGACTCATGAATGCTTCTTTGTGTAATAAGACTTAGAATTATAGTTTCATACAGCTAACGCGTCAAACTTGAAGCCACAAATGGAAGTGTAGGTGTAATCTTCTCGAACGTGCGCGCTACGTCGCCTATGCACACAAGTGCACATAATGCCGTACAGAGGCCCTAAAAAATATGCATTCGGCGTTCTTTATCGTTATAAAAAATGTGATTGACGTAAGGGTCTGCCCAAACCTATCGACGCAACGAAATTTGGTCTAGTGTGGTATCACATAAATAAATAAATAAATATCAGAGACATTTGACCTAGTCCCAAACTAAGCTCTAGGCTTGTACTATGGGTACTAGACAACGATATAAATACTTATATAGAGAAATATATACTTAAACACATAGAAAATATCCATGACTCAGGAACTAATATTCGCGCTCATCACCCAAATATCTGCCCTTACTGAGATTTGAACCCAGGACCGCTAGCTTCGTAGGTAGGGTCACTATCAACTAGGCCAGTGCGTCGTCAAACACATTATTCCATGGACTAGGTTTTGATGTATTATTCTAAGATTCCATATTGAATGTGACAGGTAACGATGCGCGCTCTTATACTGGTGGGCGCCCTGCTAGTCGGGTGTCCTGCGCAGGACCCGAACGCCGACGCACAATACCTCCAGCAGCGGAAGGGGGGAGGGGGGCAGTTCCAATACAGGGGGGCTGAGAACTTTTCCAGGCAAGTATAACAATACTGTTACAGTATGTCAATAATGAAGTCATATGGAGGTGTTTGAAATAAGATGAAGTTTAGGATTCGTCTGACAACCCGCACCGTGATTGCTTCACGTAGAGTTGGGCCCTTTTTCAACATTATGTTTTTGTTTTTTTTACTTTTAGTATGTATTTTTGATTTAATGTAATTTTAACCAATTTTAATCATATCTATACGCCACAATGGAACTGTGACAAAAATGACGTAATTTAATTAAACTGACGTATATGAAAATTATGAAATCAAATAGTTAGAGACTTCTATAACATTACTTAGACAGAGTTTGAGTGTACTTGCAATATGGAATATATTATTATGTTGATTCTAATACAACAAGTAACAAGTAGCAAGAAAAAAAGTTTTTAAAGTTGTTGTTTTGTAGCTCTGCTTACCCCACTCTGCGAAAGAAGGCGTGAGTGTAGGTTTGTTTGTAACCCCTTGGTGTAGTTAAACCGTGCTTTGTCCTTATCTGTCATTGTCACATTTGAATTTGACAGATAAGGACAAAGCATGGTTTAGCTACACCACCGTTACTCAACGTTTATTAGTAAGGGGGTAAGTATGTATTTACGTTGATTCTAATCCACAATCAACAACAATGAAGAACAAGGCATGCCGGAATATATTCTTAAATCTACCCATGTTATGTCACCATTTGTAACTCATTGATTTAACTGTTTTCTAGAGATATGGCATACAGATTCTGAATCATCAAACAAAAAATCCTATTTAATATTCCAAAAGCGAACCACAATTCGTTATACGTTCGCCAAAAAAAGCAAAACCACTTACGCCATTGTTATTTCTGAAACAAAGAATTTACCACAGCTGTATATTTAGGGTTCAATCGAACATTAATAAAGTGATATGGAAGACCAAATCAAAAATGTCTGTGATAAATAATCTAGCCATCATGGTTACGTTTTACGAGTCTCTTATCTGACATCAATCCCCAGATTTTTCCACTTTACCAAGATGAAAGTGTTTGTTTGCCGTCACAATAATCTATTTTGCGTTCTCTTTATTAACCTTGTTTTTTTTTAGATTCTTCAACAATACGCAAGGATCCAGTAATTTCGCAGCTTCGGTCAACTCCAGGGTCGGCATTTGCGAGGTGGAAGTACCGTGAGTGTCTCCACCTTCTATCTTCTCCATTATCTTCTTTATTCCTTCACTCTATATCAAACAAGCTGTCCCAAGCAACCCACCTGGCTCCCATGAAAACCAGCCTGGTTGACATCCTCATGCCAACCAATTTGCTGAGTGGAGATGTTGTAATTTTTCAAACTTATAGTGTCGCTTGTTAGTAGATAAGAACTAGTTGTATTATGTCATTGTACCTTTTCTATTATGTACCCTTGTGTTGATGTGTTAGTCGAATTAACGTTTTTCTATTCTATTCTATTCTATTCTATTCTATTCTATACAGTGAATTTAAATTTTGGTCTATTATAGAACTCTCAATTCTGTCGCAGAAAGCCAATGTTAAGTTACGACGTATTTGTTTCACGTGAATAGACGCTGTGATTGTGACAGGGTTCTATGGTAGCTAAAGAAACCCATAAAGTCCAAGGTTAGATACTTGACTGAAAGTTCAAAAAATACCTAACATGATAAATTAAACAAAATCAGTGTTTTAATGGGAATACTACAGGTATAGTAAAACCTCATACAGGGGCACTGGGGCACTTTTCTTCTCTGATCTTTTTATTGCTTTTTATCATTATAATTCTTAACTCAGTCGCCATTAATGTCAAGTAAATAAGAGTGAACATATCATTAACAAAACAATAATAAATCAAAAGCAATATGGTTTAAATAAATATTAGGGGACAATGTCACACCAATTGACTTAGCCCCAAAAACTAAGCTCTAGGCTTGTACTATGGGTATTAAAGATGACGATACAAATACGTATACAGAGAAATATATACTTAAATACATAGAAAACGTCCATGACTCAGGAAAAAAATCGCGCTCGTCACACAAATATCTACCCTTACCGGGATTTGAACCCAGGACCGCTAGCTTCGTAGGCAGGGTCACTACCGACTTGGCCAACGCGTCGTCGCGTCGTGGTTTTAACCGACTTCAAAAAAAGGAGGAGGTTCTCAATTCGTCGGAATATTTTTTTTTTTTTTTATGTATGTTCCCCGATTACTCGAAGACTACTGGACCGATTTGAAATTTTTTTTCGGTGTTCGAATGGGTATACTTTCTAGTTGGTCCCATTGTCAGCACGTCACGATCTGATGATGGGATCTTGGAGAAATCAAGGGAACTCCTCGAATATTGTAGGCAAACATATAGCGATTTTAGTATTTTTAGTAACAAATGTAGCATTTGCATTCAGAAAGTGTCACTTGGTGAAGCGGAACTGATGATGAAGACCACAGATGGCCACCGGAACTCCTCAACGGTACCGATTTCAAGGGTGGCGATAAGATATCTCGATTAAGATAGTTGAGTGACTACAACGAAGCACATTTAATTGTTTTAAAATGACTATGATTTTCCCGCGGCGTTGCTTGCGGCGAGCTTGAAAATGTCTTAAAGTTTCATATATCAACTAAGAAGTGGGACTACATAAGCTTATTATGATCACTAAAAAGTGTAAAATAAAATAAATGTTTAAAAAAACAAAAAACCGCTTTTTGTTGAAAATATTGTGGTCGCCGACTTCAGTTGGACTAACCTAATAGGATAGGTACCTACTACTAAGTACCTAGTAGTAGAAGTTATTTTTCGCGTTTTTGAAGGCGGTTTTTTGTTTTTTTAAACATTTATAACGAATAGAATAGAACCCCTTCCAGTACCAGTATGTAATGTTGCCACAATCTAAGAGGGATGCCACACGAGCGTTGCCAGTGCGTTGCGTCGTCGCTGCATTGCTCTACATGATGCGTTGAAGGGTCATTATTCGGCGTTATAACCGCCGTCATTATTGTCTTCGCATATTACTCAAGATAAACTTTATAAATCCCGAGAACGAGAACCCGTGTGGTTCCCGAGTTAGAATAGTGCCACTCCATGTCTTCCCGTGGATGTCGTAAGAGGCGACTAAGGGAATAAAGGCTTGTAGTACTGTTGGGCGATGGGCTTGCAACCTGTCACGAAGCCGCTGGTAAACATCTTAGATTATTTGTGCAAAACGAGGTTACTGAATTATCAACAAGTTTTTAAAGTTGTAGGTAATTCTGCAGCTCTGCCTACCCCATTCTGGGATTACAGGCGTGAAAGTATGTATTTATGTAAGTTAATAAATTTCTTATTCTTTTTTTAAATGGAATTGATGCCCCCGGGTCTGTCGATTTTGTGGAAGTTATCATTATTTTCGTCGATATATTGAAAACAACAATGACGGCGGTTGAAACGCTCGAATATTTACCCTGAAACATTTGCGTCGCTCTATGTTGAACTCTCAGCGTTGCGACAACGCAACGCACCGGTAACGCTCGTGTAACGCTCGTGTAACGCTCGTGTAACGCTCGTGTAACGCTCGTGTAACGCTCGTGTAACGCTCGTGTAACGCTCGTGTAACGCTCTTACTATTCGTATTAATAACAATAATATTATGTTTTCGTTATACTTGCCTACGCTTATCTAACCACATAACTTAAATTAGCTTTAGGTAGGTATATTCTCGTACCTATGCAAATGTTAATCTCGCACGCATCAGTTTTCCGGTTATGCTTTCAGGAAAATAGTCCTTATAAACACAGGTAACTAATTGTGATGTTATAACTTCCAGAACGGCTTCTCTAGCACGAGATCAGACAAAAATACCCGCAGGAAATGGAGTAAGTATAACATACATACATACATACATACATACATTATTATCGGGGGACAATCTTACACAAATCGGCCTAGAGTCCCAAACTAAGCTCTAGGCTTGTACTATGGGTACTAGACAAAGATAAACTGACTTATATAGAGAAACACATATTTAAATACATAGAAAACATCTAAGACTCAGGAAAAAATACTCGAGCTCATCACACAAATTTTGTCCTTACCGGGGATCGAATCTGGGACCACTAGCTTCATAAGCAGGGTTACATATAAGTCCTCCTCTTGTTGCTGTGCCCGACAGGGTTCATAAATACACATAAAATTAGTGTAAATATTCCAACCTATTAAAGATAAAGATAAAAGATAAAAGACATTTATTTAGTAAGTAGGCCGCACGGGCACTTTTACACGTCAGGAGTCTACCAGCGCTTCCCAAGAGGAGACCACTGCCGAGAAGAAACGCCGCAAGAAACTCAGCAGTCAGTCATTTTTGAACCATATTTCTTATTACAATGATACAACTTAGTCTAGTATTATATAAAGCCATAAATATTAATTTAAATATAATATCAAATATCATGCGTAGTTCAGCAGGAAAACATGGCAAAAATATTAGGAGAGATATAGACGGAGAAAGAGGCAAAAAACGAAAAAATAACAAGACGACCACATAAAAGTTTCGACATGTTTTCCTAAACATATTACATTATGAATTACAATAAAGTATTGAGTATTGAGTAATGAGTACTATCTTGTTTGTTTACTAGTTTTTGTTGGAACAAGCTAACGTTTTTCTTTTATATCGCTCAAAATGTATGGGACAATTGACCACGTGTTTTATCGCAACGCACAAGAATGTCACCCCATACATTTTGAGCGATAGAAAAGAAAAAGGTTAGTAGCGTTTAAATCTTGGTTAGGGCCTCTGAGACCATAGATGCCTTACGTAAACGTAAACGATTTTCGAAAACTGTCAAATGTATGCAATCGACGCGAACGTCCGGCAGCTTACGTCAATGCTATGCCTTTTCGTTAACGATAACTTACTCGCAATACATCATGTCTAACGTCACTAATCTGATGATGTAGTTGAAGGTGGTTAACGGGTCTCTGTATAGTATAGTATGGAACCCTGTCGCGTATCGTTAATCATTGATTTTGGCGTAATTTATTTCATGTGATTTGACGCTGTCAATACGACAGGGTTTCATAATGGCATAACAATTAAAGTCCTTGACTGTACTTTACGAAGACCCATCGAGTTTGGAGTAGGACTGTGAAAAATAAAATAACAGTCGGCGAAAAAAGCTTTTCACAAAAAAAATACTAAAAATATTTTTAATACTATTTTGCACAAAACGTGTGCTTTTAAGAAACGAATAAATATTTTCAATTCGAGTGCCAAACAGCATCAAAGAAAGTGCCACTCAGTTAATTACGGCTGTAAAACGCAGCGTTGTTTTCAGCGCAACTGCAACGCTTTGAAGTGTCACTTTTTACTTAATGTACACTGCATTTTCCCCTTTTGTGTATATACTAATACGCAGTTGCTCTCAAAGAAAGTTTAGTCAAAGGGGTCCTTGTCTCTCAAATCAAAAGATCACTGAGGCAAATAAGAACAAAACATTTTGCTCAAAATGGGGTTATCATTCGTTATCACTAGTTTAATCGTTCGTTTACATTCAACGGTTTATGTAGTTCACCACCAGATTTTATTGGTTAGTTAAGGCCAGACAGAAAAGACACAAATCGACAAATGTAATCTTTCTATACACCTAGAGGCCCTTACGCTTCTAACGTTTCTCTTTTCTATCGCTAAAAATGTATGGGATGACAATCTCGTGCGTTACGCAACCACGTGTTGAACTGTACTTAGTCCCATACATTTTGAGCGATAGAAAAGAAAAACGTTATTGGCGTTTGCGTGTTCGCTAGGGCCCCTGATAGATACAGAGATATGATATTTCAAACTATGGTCAGTTAGGGCTAGGTCTAATTCGAACGACTATTATAGTAAACTAGCGGCCCGCCAGCGGCTTCGCCCCGCTGCAAATTTCTGACTTTCCCGGTGGATTTTTCAATCATTGTCTTTCATAAAAACCTTGTCCTGACAATGAAAAACACAACAAAAAAGAAATCAGCCAAATTGGTTCAGCCGTTCTCGGGCTTTGCGCTTAGCAACACATTTAGCAATTCATTTTTATTATATAGAAGATTTTTATCGTTTAAGTTTGCCAGTCGGGTGTAGTGGTTTTAAGAAATGATAGTAAGGATTATTCTGAACATTTTTGACCATATTTACTATTTTGCAAAGTTGCACAGTTTTTAGAATATTGTAATTTTTTGTCATTTGAAAAAAATGGCTGTGTTCGCCAGTAAAACCATTATTTTACCTTTGAAATACTTTGGTGTCAAAATAAATTCGAATTAACGCCTACTAATGCACTGATTGATCATTGTTTTTCTGGCAAACAAAGAGCTTTTTACAAAAATGGAAAAAATTAAAATATCTTAAAAACCGTACAACTTTGTATAATAGTAAATGTGGTAAAAGATTTTCAGAATGATTCTAACTATCATTCCTTAAAAAACCCTACCTACAAATGACTACCAAACACCCTCCCCCTTACTAATAAACGTTGAGTAACGGTGGTATAGCTAAACAATGTTTTATCCTTATCTGTCAAATCCAAATGTCACAATGACAAAACATTGTATAGCTATACCACCGTTACTCAACGTTTATTAGTAAGGGAGCCTTTGTATTATTATCCTTCCATACTTACACTTCCCCGCTCTCCGATAAAATTTAATAACCATTTTCTTCCAGTCCCGACCGGACCTCAGCCGCATCGAATCCTGCTGTAATGGCTACCTCCGCAACATCCACAACTCCCGCATCTGCGACCCCGTCTGCTCCAACGGCTGCGTGAACGGACTCTGCACGGCTCCAGAAACATGCACATGCTTCCCAGACCACGTCAGGAACTTGGCTGGCTTCTGCATGGCCACCTGCCCAATCGGCTGCCAGAATGGACATTGTGGTGGGAATAGTGGGCGCGAGTGCTTGTGCAAGGAAGGGTTCACATTGGATCGAGGGGGCAGGTTCTGTGTGCCGCGGTGTAGGGAGAATTGTGGTGGGAGTGGTACGTGTGTTTGTATTTTTTATGTATTTTCTGACAGACTGGTATATTTTTGCCTTTATTGAAACAAAAAAAGGGATTGACATTGTATTAATCACTATTAATACCATATCAATCCCTTTATAATTTGATTTGATAGTCGGAGACTATTGTACGCCTACCTACGTAGGCGACTTTTTGTATTAGAGAAAAAACAAAGTCTAATGTTTTGACCAAGATTCGTCATTCCATCCATTAAATAAACAGTCACTTGTTTTAAAATCATTTACTGTAATAGTTTGTGTTGAAAAGTATCATTATTGACAATTTTGTTCAAAATAACTACCTCTAATTTTGATTTTGTTCAATGCAACTTGTTCAATTCAAAATGATATGATTGTCAGGATCGAAAACAATTGAAACGTCGTTTACCAATTATTATAATTATGTGAACTTAGAATATTATTATATTCTCCTCATTAGGTAACTGCACTGCTCCCAATACATGCTCCTGCAATCCGGGATACCACTCGACTCCTGAAGGTTCGTGCAAGTCGGGAATAGCCCCGCCGACCCCTGTCTCATGCACTAAGTGCATCGGTGGAGACTGCATCAACGGCGTGTGCCAATGCCGCACAGGTTACATCCTTTATAAGGGAGAATGCTATCCACTGTGCAATCCGTAAGTCCAAATCATAATAATAATTATTATTATTTTTACTACACAGAGGGATCCATTTTATTAGGGCTTCGTAGTCAAACTAGGAATCATTGCAATTTTACCACGTCCATCAGTCTGTACCTACTTCAGACTAAACATTTTTCAGAAAATATCATATCTTCTTCTGGACATATCTTGCTCTTTTTCATTTTCGACTACAAATAAAGTTGTTATTTCTGATCAAATAGCCAGGCATTTGAGCAAGGTCAAAGTCTGAGTGTGTCAGTTATTTTCCGTGTTAGTCAATAAATTATTTTACCGTTGTACCCAAATAGTGAGTTATGATCAACCGACCAATAAAATCAATACGATCATTTTGTACACAGTCAGTGCGCATAAACTTATTATAAAACTTGATTACAGGCCTTGCGTTCCGGACACATGGTGTGCGGCACCCAACACCTGCTCTTCATCTCCAAGACCTGCTCCGCATCAGCCGCAGATTAATACCAACCAGAATCCACACCCGAACCAAACCTATAATTCGAACCACGGCCAAAATGCCAGCCATCTTCAAAACATGACGACTCTTGTCAACTACCCTTATCCACCCTATAACCAAAACCTCAACGGTCAAAACACTAACAATCAATACCCCAGTCCTTACCCACAATACACAAATGGTCAACCAAATCAGTACCCTCACGGGCAAACAGGTCAATCTTATCCCAACCAGCCAAGCAATAGTAACCAAGGTTACCCGCAACCAGGTCAACAACATTTGTACCCTGTTCTTCCTCAGAATCAATATCCTGCCAATCCTAATCAGCCCAATAACATCAACCGTAATGACGGTCAGGTTTACTACCAGAATGCATTAAATCGTTCAGATAATACTGCGTTTAACATGCAACAAGGGACGCAAGGATATACCCAAGGACAGGGTCAGTTTGCGTACCAAGGGCAAAGCAATGAAGGACAATACTCATCTCAAGGACAAACAACCGGCCAAGTCTTTCATCAGAATCCTTATAATCCTCTAGAGAATACTACATTTAATTTGCAACAAGGTGCGCAGGGTACACATAATCAAGGTCAATATACTTCTCAAGGGCAACGTAATGAAGGTCAATACTCATCTCAAGGGCAATATGGTCTAGGTGTAATCGGCCTTGTAAATAACCGGAATGGATTTAATTCTACCTCTAATCAAGGTGTATACGGAGTCTCCCAAGTACAGGGTCAAGGTGGATCTCAAGGGCAACACAGAGGAGATATAGACTCAACACAAGGGCAAAATAATCAACAACAAAGTACTGGTCAGGTCTATTCCCAGAATACATACAATCCTCTTGCGAACGTAACCTTCAATTCGCAACAAGGTTCACAAGGACAAACCCATGGTCAAGGGCAGTATTCGTCTCAATGGCAACAAAACGCAGATAGACAATATACTTCCCAAGGGCGGCAGTACGGGCAAGGTCAATATGTGTATAGCCAAGGCCAAAATGTACCTCAAGGACAGGTTAATGTTAATGGACAAGCATTTGAGCCTCAAGGTCAGGAACCGACCCTGAACTGGCCTGACCGAGGCACCCAGTGTACACAGCCTTGTCTTAATGGAAACTGTATAGGACCCAACAGCTGTGAATGTTTCCCTGGATACAAACACGACCAGACTGACCTCACAGGTGCCAGGTACGTTTACTTCTATGTCAAATCCTTCTTTATCTACTCTAATCTTTTTATTTTTATATTTGCCTGTTTGTTATATTTTAATTTCCTGTGATATTGATTTAATTACGAATCTTTGTAAAATAAAAAATAGCATTACTATTTATTACGTGTAACGTTTACATTATACGAAACTGAATCAGGTCTTCCTTATCGGCTTACATACGTTTATTATGACCTATATACAAGTATAATCTTAGAGCAAAGTTGAAACGCGATACTGCAGATCGCTCAACAAGTTTGTAAGCGTATGCAAGTTAAGCGATGCCTTAAGTGTATCTTCACTGTTCTTTTATTTCAGATGTCTACCGCACTGTCCAGGAGGCTGCCAAAACGGATACTGTTCGGCCCCTAACACCTGTGAATGTAGAAGTGGTTACTACAGAGACTTTGGTGTCAAGGGACGATTTGCGTGCGTTCTGCGGGAAAGAAGGTCTATCGAAGAGCTAGCTTACAAAATACCTCTCAACTTATAATTATTAACAGCATCTACTACTTAGAAAACTGTTATTATCAATTTTAATGGTGCCATTTAAAAGGTTGACACACGTAAAAAGAGCTCCGAGTGGCTAGTAAATACTGTGTCTCGGGAGCGAACGAAACGTGAACACTGCGTGGGCGCAAAATGTCAACTGATAAACCAATAGCGCGACAGCAAAACGGAGCAGTATGCACTCCCCCCGTCGTGCCTCACCTCTTACCGCCAATTTGGTCCGTAATTATCGCTCAGAGCTATTTTTACTTGTGTCAACTTGTACAGTCACGAGATTTAATTTGGTACCCACCTTAGGTCCAAAGTCAACCTGACATTCTACGACAATAAGGTTGAGTTTCCTAAGAGTTACAAATGACTTGAATACTCTAATGGCATTAACGATTTCAAGCATATTTTTCTTGAAATGGGTCCCAAATTAACGCTCGTGACCGTACACGGAAGATATATTGAACTGAACAGATACATATTCTAGTTACAAATCTAGGTATGTTATGTATTAATTAGTGCAGCTTTTCTGAACAATATTATTGTTACTTATCGATATGTTTGTAGAAAATTATTATAAGTTTTGATAGTATTTTGTCTCAAAAAACATTAACTTTGTTAATTTTATAGTTAGCTTTCTGCTGATACCTGTGATAAGTTTAATGGCAATAAGGCATAAACAAAGGATCGTCCGGTTTAATAAAAAAAATGACACTTATATTATCCGCACCGCGCTAAGGACAAGTCGTACTGAATTTTTACACTACGATTTGTCGTAGTCTTGTTGTAGGTATAGGTACAAACTCACTCTAAGAATCTCAAATATTTTAACAGATAATATTTATTATGAGGAAATTATGCTTTTTATTTATTACCTTTTGTGCCGAATCAGCGTAATTATTGTTTTTCAGATTAATATTAGTTGTAATTATAAGAATCTCTTTAAATACGTGTTTTAATTGTTAATAGTTGGTTCTGGATTCAAGAACCTACATTTTTTAACGGGATTTCAAATTATTTTTAACACGATTACTTACCATTTATAGTAAATTAAACAGAATACTCGATTCTATCTTCTGTTTATGTAATATTATGAAAATATTATGAATATGTGTTAAAATTATGAAAATTAAAATCATATACAAAATTTGCTTGCGATTGAACATTCAGTGAAGTGTTATTATTAAACTTATTAATATCAATGCCGTTGCAAATTGTGTAATGGTACAATTAAAAACATTATAATTTATTTATCTCTTATTTTATTAACATCAGTTTTGTGTCCTTTATATAGAATCAGCTTCTCGTTTCTTTAGTATTGATGATAGTCTCATTTCGTTGTTTTTTTCACTCGGGCCATTGTTTTCTAAAACAGAATTACAAAAAGATTTGACCATTGCATTTAAGATTTGCAGTAGATAAAAACAAACAAAGACACTCATTTCATAGAATTTTCATTTCATAGAAAACTATTTTCTGCTGAACCCGTGTTGATTTCAGTTTATCTAGTGATGGTTACAAGTCTCACCTAACCTAACCTACGTGAATCATATTTAAGATAACCTGAAATGAACACGGATTCAGCAAAAAATAGTTTTCTATGAAATGAAAATTCTGCGAAATGATACGTTCTATGAAATGATTTTCTATAAAACAAGGGGGACCGAAATAAAAACAATTACCTTTGGTTTTATGAAGACGTATTTTTTATGGCAAGGAAAAGAAACACGAGCATACAGGTCAAAGTGGGACCTGAGACCCATAGATATTAGCATGCCTAAGACTACTATCATAAGACTGCAATCCTGAGACTACACATGCGTTGCCAATCCTGAGAACTAAAGGGGAATTCCCATTGCACAGTTATCCCCACACAGGAATACAACAATGCTTGGTGGTAGATTAAAGGATAAGATGGTGGTAGCGATCCGCACGAGCACTAATCACCACTAAAAAAAATATGTACAAAACATTTGTCGTTGGCCGTACTATACATATCAGGCTACTACAGCCTAGGAACAAACTTGTATGACAGTAAAACTTGTATGCGTCGGTGGCAGTGAATGCGTACACAAAGCCGGAGTGTTTTCTAGGTTTTACTTTGTAATTGCAAACCGCGGTACTAAAATAACTTTCTAAGAATTTAGCAGCCGTCGGATGCTGCTAAGAAGCAGCCGTACCACTGTTTGTATGAGTGGTTATCATTGCTATACATAGAAGTCTTTATAACATAATATTTCGGTCAGTACCCAATCGGATGATAGAAAAAAGATATAAGATAAAATTAGTTTATTCAGTCGTTTTTTTTTCTAACTATAAATATATAAAATAAATGTTTTAAAAAACAAAAAACCGCCTTCAAAAATGCAAAAAATAACTTCTACTACTAGGTACTTAGTAGTAGGTACCTATCCTATTAGGTTAGTCCAACTGAAGTCGGCTTTTTGTTGAAAATATTGTGGTCGCCGACTTCAGTTAGACTAACCTAATAGGATAGGTACCTACTACTAAGTACCTAGTAGTAGAAGTTATTTTTTGCATTTTTGAAGGCGGTTTTTTGTTTTTTAAAACATTTATTTTATTTTACACTTTTTAGTGATCATAATAAGCTTATGTAGTCCCACTTCTTAGTTGATATATGAAACTTTAAGACATTTCAAGCTCGCCGCAAGCAACGCCGCGGGAAAATCATAGTCATTTTAAAACAATTAAATGTGCTTCGTTGTAGTCGCTCAACTATCTTAATCGAGATATCTTATCGCCACCCTTGAAATCGGTACCGTTGAGGAGTTCCGGTGGCCATCTGTGGTCTTCATCATCAGTTCCGCTTCACCAAGTGACACTTTCTGAATGCAAATGCTACACTTGTTACTAAAAATACTAAAATCGCTATATGTTTGCATACAATATTTGAGGAGTTCCCTTGATTTCTCTAAGATCCCATCATCAGATCGTGACGTGCTGACAATGGGACCAACTAGAAAGAATACCCATTCGAACACCGAAAAAAAATTTCAAATCGGTCCAGTAGTCTTCGAGTAATCGGGGAACATACATAAAAAAAAAAAAAAAAATTCCGACTAATTGAGAACCTCCTCCTTTTTTTTGAAGTCGGTTAAAAATAAAATAGCATGCGTTGCTAAGAAGGAAAACGTGTCAAAACTCAGAATGATTACAAGAGCCAATATATATACATAAATATAATATAATAAAGAGGAAAGATTTGATTGTTTGCTTGATAGATTGTCCTCGACCGTTGCAAAAGCATCATTTTGTCACTACATTCATTATTGTCATCATATCATATTGTATTTGTTATTAACATCGTACTTATAAGTCAGCTTTGTTAGATGTTTAATTGATTTTATTTTAATTATTGAATGTTATTTTTGTTTTCTTTGATTATTAGTATTTATGTTGACGATCTCAATGTAATTTTGGTATTTTTTGACATACAATGCAATTTATAATGTAACATTACATAGATGAATAAATAAACTAATCTAAACGATTGTTAAAGCGACGCCAAATAAACATACCTCCAATCACATAGCTACCGCCACTGCAACACTTTGCCAATGATCTCCAGAAAACTGCGACGGATACAAGAATTATCAAAACGATTACTACTACTGTGGATATACCTGCGTATGCCCATTTAGATTGGATCCTGAAACATAAGAAATTATTGAACCTTCAATTGACCAATTTATAGAAATTAGTGAAAAAACTGTTGTTTATACTGTTGTATTTAAATAATTCGGTTTTAAATTGTCTCTTACCATTTTTCACTTTCTATAACATCAACAGCTGTACCATTTTCATCTAAAGTTAAGTTTAAATTGTAGTCATAATCATAATCGGAAATTTTCCCTGTCCCATTAACTTTTTTACTTTTATGTATTTTTATCGTAACATTCAGTGCAATATCATCATATCCATAAGTAATGTTTTCATCTGCAGTTCTGGTTGTTGTTTCTACTGTACATACTGTACGTTCACATTTCCTATCAGTAGTACCATCACAATTTTGTCCATCAGCGGTGACAAGTCTAGCTTTCAAAGGTTCTTCGCACTCACAAATGCCAGGCGCAACACATGATCCTTCACACAGTGCACAATACGGTGCGCAAGCTGGCACTTTGGTAACATCGAAGTGGTATCCCACTTCACACGAGCATGTATTTGGTCCTGTACAAGTACCTTTACCACAATTTGTGTCACAACGTGGTACACATAAAGGTATTTGGCTCTGATCAATTTGGTATCCGAGTGCACATATACAAACATTGGGAGCTGTGCAAGTACCGTTACCGCATTTAGGTTCACAAAGTGGAGCACACAATGGTGTTTTGCTTTCGTCAATTTGGTATCCTGATTTACATGTACAAGTATTTGGTGCCGTACAGGTACCATTTCCACAATCAACGCTACATTGTGGTACACACATAGGCACATTATTACTATCAATTTGGTATCCTGGTGCACACTCGCAAACATTAGGTGCCGTACAAGTACCATGCCCACAATCAACGCTACAATGTGGCGCACACAAAGGCACATTATTCCTGTCGATTTGGTATCCTGGTACACACTCGCAAACATTAGGCGCTGTACAAGTACCATGTCCACAATCAACGCTACATTGTGGTACACACATAGGCACATTATTCCTGTCAATTTGGTATCCTGGTGCACACTCGCAAACATTAGGCGCTGTACAAGTACCATGTCCACAATCAACTGTACATTGTGGTACACACATCGGCACATTATTCCTGTCAATTTGGTATCCTGGTGCACACTCGCAAACATTAGGCGCTGTACAAGTGCCATGTCCACAATCAACTGTACATTGTGGTACACACATCGGCACATTATTCCTGTCAATTTGGTATCCTGGTGCACACTCGCAAACATTAGGTGCCGTACAAGTGCCATGCCCACAATCAACGCTACATTGTGGCACACATAAAGGCACATTATTCCTGTCGATTTGGTATCCTGGTACACACTCGCAAACATTAGGCGCTGTACAAGTACCATGTCCACAATCAACGCTACATTGTGGGACACACATAGCCACATTATTCATGTTGATTTGGTATCCTGGTAAACACTCGCAAACATTAGGCGCTGTACAAGTACCATGTCCACAATCAACACTACATTGTGGGACACACATAGGCACATTATTCATGTTGATTTGGTATCCTGGTGCACACTCGCAGACATTAGGTGCCATACAAGTGCCATTACCGCATTCTTTTTCACAATGGGGTACACATCCTTCAGTAAGAGTTTTGCGCCATCCCATGTCGCAAACGCAAGTATCAGGTGCGGTACATGTACCATGCAAGCAGCCTTGCGAGCAGTAAGGGGTACAGATATTACTCTCTGATTTTCTGTAGCCGGGGAGGCATTGACATGTATCAGGAGCGACGCATGTACCGTTTCCGCATGGTTCCGTGCAAATTGCTTGACATGTACCTGTATCAAGGAGCGCAAATTAATCATTCAAATTCAAACAAAATTATCGAAAAAACGTTAATAAAAAAGGTCAAAGGGACAAACGACAAACATACTTAAGGTGGAGTCTTGTCATTGCAACTATCTGGTTATTGCACCTAACTTAAATAACTCCCTCTAGGATCACTGTTTTGAACAAACGACGCGTGATATTAGCGGCCTGCACACGTAAAGTTCGGACCGCGGGAAGCTCCACGCGCCGTTCCAATCTTCGTTCCGAACCGTACGTGTAAATGCAACTGTAATAGTAAAATAGTAAAAAATGTACGGTTCGGAACAAAGATTGGAACGGCGTTTGGCGTTTCCCGCGGTCCGAACTTTTCGTGTTAAGGCCGCTAAGTGTTTCTTAGTAAGTATAGAAGAACAAATACCACGCCTGAAGTTGTTTAAAACAGTGATCCTAGTTATTCAATTCAGTTGCAATTACAAGATATGTAATAGAATATGAAATCTAAAATTATATATACTGAGCATTATTGTAAATGTTTTTATTCATAATCATACTAAATGTAAGTTATAACACAAAATTATTCGAAATGAATGTTATACAAAAGGTTGTTATATTATTTGACCGCTTGCTTTACGATAGGTTTTTTGATTTTATGCTAAACGTTTGTTATACAATTCGTAGCTAGTCAAATTAAATGCAAAAAGTACACCCCTTTTGCAGCAGTGCAACAGAAGTTGCCAGATTAGATAACATAGAACGTACCATTCTGCATAGAGTAGCCAAAGGAACACGTGCACACATTCGGTGCAGTGCATGTTCCGTGGATGCAGTTTACACACGTCGGTACACAGTTGTTGGTGATGATGACGCCAGGTTCTGGGATGTATCCAGGGTTGCAGGCGCAGACTCCTGGGGAGACGCATCTCCCGTTGTTGATGCACGGGGGCCAGCATATAGGGGTACAGGTTATCCTGCAAGGATTAAGCATGTGAAGACCATGTCATACTGGTTTTTAACAATGTGACAGTTTAACGTTTGTACATACCCAAATGGGTATGTGTGAGTCTTTATAATTATGGTGTGTGTGGCGTCTTAAATTCCAAACGTTTAAAAGATATCAGCTCTGATAGAAAATGTAATATAATAAATAAATAAAATTGAATATTTTTTTTAATAGTTATTACATAGTAGGTATTTAAAGCAAAGCTGCTTCCCGCCGTGTATCCCTGTGTAGAGTAGTCACCAGTATTCAACCAGAGCCCTGTAGTCGGCCTCTGCCTATACTTTGTATGAGTGGGAAGAGTACGAAAGATATATTTCCCACTCTTCGAACTCATAGGGTGGTAGAACCAGTAATGGACAAGGCACCAATAATGGACACTTGATTCTTATTTTATAGAAGATAAGGGTTACTCATTTGTTTTGCAACATTCAATTTAGGACTGTATGAAATTTGAATTAAGAGTGAAGTGTCCATTACTGGTGCCTGTCAGCTAAAAGTGTCCATCATTGGTGCCGTCACCATATAAGGTCGACTACTGGTCTCTGGCTGAACACTAGTGACTTTACCTATGTAATGTAAGGGAAATTGATTCCTATACCCTTTTAACCTTATGTCATTGACGTAATCAATCAAAATGTAAGACTTCTTATGATTTTATTTACAGTGTGACTTTGATATAGTCCAAAATATTCTAGGAATCAATTTCCTTGACTCTACGGTAAGATCTTTCAAACTGTGCAACGGAATTTAAGGCAGCTTTTATCAATAGATATAGTGATTCAAGAGGAAGATTTTAATGTAAAATAAATTTTGGATTATGTACGGGTGTTACAGAAAACTCACATAAACCGAAACGAAGCGAGGGCGAATCGCTAATTATAAAAAAAGATAAAAGATATAAGATGTTTATTTAAACGAAAAATCCCCGATGTAATGGCGACCCCTACCTACTTTAACTTCTGAACGACCCAACAGATTTTTTTAAAACTTAGTTAACACCTATCATAATATAATTATCTCGCCTCATTAACTCGATCACGCACTTTTTCCTTCTATCGAGAAACATTAAAGTTACGTCATCGAGGGGTAGGGGTCTACTCGCATACATATTTTACGCATAAAAATCGATTGTCATAAAACGGTTTTTACAATAGAAAGGGTTTTATTTTAATTAGGTATTATTAAAAACTAACCTAACCTAACCTAACCTAACCTAATCTACACAATAGCCGTTTATTAAATTTTGCAATGTCAACCTAAAAGATAAAGATAAAGATAAAGAGACATTTATTCACAACAATACAAGATTACATTAGGTAGACACAAAAAGAACAAGACAGAGAAATTGTTGCGAAACGGTCCCAACTCAGCATTCGCTAGCCGTAAAACCAGTACTGGTTTTCCGATGGAAAAGGGTGTTATGACAATCGATGAATGATGATGATGCATCGACGATTTTTATGCGTAATGATTATTATGCGTAAAAAAATATGCGAGTAGATAGGCCCCGTTATCGAAAAAATGTTTACGTTGATTGAAACTGCGTATTTGGTACTAAAATTTGCTAGCACGTGAGCGTTGTACCGACAAGAAACTTCACACATTATTGTTTCAAGCTACTTATGAGAAATCCTGAGAATACGGTGCTGTTAAATATTTTCGAGAATTTTCCCAGTCTTTCTTTAGCAGACTTAGCATCGGGTGAAGTAAACATAAAATTAATGCATGGAAATATGACTCTAAAGGTTCGTGATACAATAGTACAAGTTTTTAAATAGTATACATGTATGTATGTATGTAAACTCTATAAAAAAATTACAAATTCGTACAGTCAACCAATTTGATTCCCAGGCCACTATTGACTTTGTCAATGTGACGTTGTAAACCAAATCATAAGAAGTCTGTAACGATTGGTTGTCAACGTCACTTTAACATAGTCCAAAGTGGCCTAGAAATCAAATTGGTTGACTGTACATAAACATTACATAGTAAAGGCGATTCTAAAACGTGAAGTACCTATGATTGAAATATTTTGTGTGACCTACCTACTCCGTTATGTACTCCTGGCAGCCTATTGTCGCCGTTTGCCTTCTGCGTGCCAAAAAAATATACTATAAAAATACGATTTCGCGAAACTTTATCAGTAGTAATGCCTAATGAGGTATTTATTTAAATAACAGGAACGGAAAACCGAGTTTATTTAAATTTACCGGCAATTAAGAAATATTTTAGTTTGCTTGCAATATTTCAAGTGTTTTTTTCCCGTTACTATATGAATAACGCAGTCATTTGACTGCAACATATTTCAACATTAATATGTCAATTTGGATTTGAATAAATATAATTAATGTTATAAGGTTGGTATTCTTGCGACATTAACACCCGTATTCACAAACGTCACTATGAGGTCTCACAGTGCTCACGAACGCACAGGATGGTTCAAATTGTCTCATAATCATAAACAAAAGGTCGGTCAAAAAGGACCAATCACAAAGCTGTATTGAACGCAGTGCGTTTACTCAGTGAAGGATCCCTTAAGTATTGTTTGTTAATACGGGTGTGGTGTTAACTTCGATAGCTAACTTAGAATTTATTTTCACTGTTTTCTGTATGATCACTTAATCACAAACTTTTTTTTTACACGGCACGTTAACCTAGTTGGTGAGCGGTCCCGGGTTCGATTCCAGGTACGAGCAAATATTTGTGTGATGAGAGCGAATGTTTGTTCCTGAGTCTTGGATGCAATATCTATTTCTCTACATACACACACATACATACACTCACATACACTGGTAAACTAGTTGGCTTCATTGTGCAAAATGTGGGTACGGATTTTCAACTTTTTAGATTTGTTGGTAATTCTGTAGCTTTGCCTACCCCACTCTGGGAATGAAGGCGTGATTCACGATACCTTCAGAAGGTATGAATGTATGTATATATTTCTCTACATAAGTAATTTATCGCTGTCTAGTACAAGTCCATTCATATTTATTTATTTGTTTACGTCACTTTGTTAACCCGTTTGTGTGTTTCATTTACCTTAAACTGGTTTTCAGATGAGTCAGGCCATTTTTTAAGTTTTCCAATTATATCTCGGTTAGGTTAGGGTTGTATTATAACAACACTAACAAGTTTTAAAATTAAAGCGGAACGGGCTTTAGGATAAACGAAAATTCGGACAGACGATGTATTAGGACAAATGACGATTAGGGATTCCATAGGGGAACTGGCTAGAATACATTGTTCATGTGGTCCTGTGTGCGCGCGAATCGAACTGATAAACACATTACCCTCTTCCTTCGGCAGTCGGCTAAAAAACACACGCTTAACTTATACAGCGTGTGGCCCAAAACCGGGGTGAAAAAATTAAATGGGGATTCTTTAGAACATTTCAATTAACTATCACAAGAATCTAATATTACAAAGTCTATAATTTTGGATAAAATAGCCTACAAAGTTAAAAATCGTAGGTAATGTATTTTCCCGTCGCGATATCGTCGCTTGGTGACTTGGTACGAGGTATGTCTGAGTACAGGGTGCCATTGACAACACGCGGTAGATTGTCAAGTTTCTTGAGCGGTGTTTGCATTACATTGAAATTGCGATTAAGTTTGTTAGAAAAAAACTGAAAGTTAAGTTTTGATTTTAATTAGGTTAGACCATTATAATGTAATTACCGGTGATCTATAGAGCCCCTGTTTTTAATATTCGCCCCGGTTTTGGGCCACACACTGTATACTTAATACCCCTTTGTGTGCATCGGGGGTCAATAATAGGTACTCACGATCCATCTTGCGCGGGAGCATCCTCACTCAAGTATCCGTTGCAGCACACCTTGACCTTTTCGACTACACGCTTCTGTAAACAGAATTATTTTCTATTTATTGGTAATAAACCCCACAAATAATAGTAATAAAGCCTTTTATTTCCTTAATAATTTTACAGAAATCATATCTTAATTTATATTTTCAAATGGGATTCCAAAAAGGGATGTGTGGGTCAAGTATTCTCTTTAAGGTACATAATAGGAAATACGCATGGATTTCTGAACAAAATATAAAATCACCATAAAAGAGATCACCAAAAGTGAACCTAAAATTAAAATCGAACAAGAAATACAGATGATACAAGCATTTAAAACTCATAATTAGACAGCAATTAGACAGAGAGATCCGATATAGGTACACTGTGAGGTCATGTAACAGGTCGGCCATTATAAACTCCATGTCAAATTCTCTTTTACTATAAATAGATAGGAACAAATCTTTCTTGTCTTGTCTTGGTTATTTTTATAGCTATTCAAAAAAAAACTCAACTGTTTGTTACATGAATCAGCTTTTATTGAAGCTGTGAAAAAATGAATATTCCCTATTGAGAAATTGTAGGCCAAACATCAGAAGGTTTTCTGTGGCTTTATGGACTTAGAGAAGGCGTATGACAGGGTAGTGAGGGATGAACTTTGTCAGAATATTGTGCACCCCATACATGGAAACAGTTGTTCTATGTATGGGGTGCAAAATATTCTAACACGGGCTCTCAAAGCAGTGCCTGTAATATAATTAATGAGACGTGCACAAACTGGTTTAGTATAAAACGTGGTGTTCCACAGGGCTGTGTAGCGGCTCCTTGGCTGTTCAACCTATACATGGACAGTTGTATGTCACATCTGAGAGAGTATGATTGTAGAATAAGGATGAATGAGTCAGTTTTTAAAACATTGGTTTATGCTGATGATCAAGTTATCCTTGCATCGTCGGCGGACCACTTACAAAACATGGTTGGTGGAAAAATATGAAAGAGACTATCAAAAAAAGATTTTTTTGTCACCCTTTTGTTATCGATTGTACATTCTATGTACAGTTATCATTTTGCTTATAGAGACCAAACAAACGAATCCCAATTTGGGGAACTAACTTACTTACCGGAACCATTCTGTAGCCCTCCATATAGCGTATCCTACTTTTCTGGCAGCTCCGCCCGAACCAGCACTTGTCCATGTAAGTTTCCCTCATCGTGTAGGAATAGGTCTCTCTTACCATTTTGGTTATTCTATAAATGAAGTAAGACAATATTGGCTTAATCTTGTAGATAGCTAATGAACAGCTAATAGTACGTATTATTATTTTATTAAATTTTATCTTTATTGTAATTAAAAAAGGATTTATTTAATATTCCAAAGGCGAACCTAATGCCGTAAGACATTCTCTACCAGTTAAGATTTTAGTGGCGATGCAATATATATTACATTGATTTAAGTACATGATACTTATAAATAAATACATACATAACATACAGGGTGGCAAGGAGTAAACCAATCGATTGAAACCAACGATTCTAGTGTCTATTTGAACAGAAAAAGTCATACAAATATGGCTCGGTAAAGTTTAATTTTCTAGATATGAAATTATTTAAGTAATTCACAAGTTGAAAAATCTCAAGGGTAACACGCCTTTATCGTATTTTGTCAGAGTCGTTCGTGAAGTGTGATTTTTTCTTTTTCACTCTTTTGACTAAGGCTTCGTTCACAAGGAAGTACCATCGATTTTTTAAAGGCAGTTTTGGACCCATGTTAATAAAACATTATTTACTCGTAACACCTCCAGGAATCCATGGTTAGAATCTGTCGGTATTCTCCTTTTCCACCCTGTATACATAAGTGAAGATAAGCAAAAAACAATACAGATAACGCAAGCAGGAATTCAAGATGATGACAATTTCACATGCAAAGAAGTCCGTGAACATCCTCTAAAAGCAAACTTGTTCAGTGCTTGCTTGTTTTAAAGGGAAGGTCGTTTCAAAGTCGTACTGTCTGGAGCCCGTTTCACGAAGCTACAAGTCACAAATTACAAGCGGAAGTCTCTTTCCAACTCCTTTTGCTAGAGAGAGAGTTCCCCCTGTAATTTGTAACTTGTAGCTTCGTGAAACGGGCCACTGAAGGGTATTAATCTTTTTATGTACATCCATATCATAACTTCCCTACTATATGTTCACAATCGATAAGCAAATGTACATGTGTTTGTATTTTTAAATGTATTGCTTGTCATTAAAGTATCGATGTGATTGCATTTCATTCTTATTATGTGACCGATACCTTAACGCAAACATTAATATGCAGGTTCATTAAGATACAGGGCCACCACAGATATAGGTTTCTCACATATTGTAGAAAACATATGATATGCATATATTATAATGTTATGTATGCGACTGTAGGTACATAGCTACATAGGTACATTAGGCATTAAAACAATCATAAGATCTTATTATGAAACTCGCCTTTGGGCTCGTTTCAAAAAACCACACCCAAGTATTAATGCCTCTCGTTATGCAACAGTCACTTAAACTACTATTATGAATTTTGAGTAAGTACGGTATTAAATTTCTCAAGGAAAGACAATATATGATAGCTCCCTCTCATTCTTTAACATGATATTCTAGGATATCGCTATGGCACTAAGTACACCTTGACAGTAAAAAAACTGCTTTGTCGGTGCAATATTATTTTATTTCTGCACTAAAAATATTTGATACAAACTAAACTTACATTCTGCTCTCCGTACAATACTGGCCCTTGACATTGTAATCCAAATATAAGACAAACACGAGAAATATTTTCAGGATCATTTCGCTTTTTCGTTGACACTGGTGTTATTGGAGATGACGCGGTCGCAATCCAAACAGTGTATAAAATTAGCAACACTCTGTAGGTCCATTTAGATAGGGTGTCCAAACTGTCATGTGAATATCTTCTCTAATATATAAAATTCTCGTGTCACAGTGTTTGTAACAAAACTACTGCGAAACGGCTTGACCGATTCTTATGAAATTTTGTGTGCATAATGAGAAGGTCTGAGAATAAATAAAGAGAGGTCGTAAAGTATAAATTGCATAATGTTTGTATGAATAAACATATACACACGGGCGGCGCCGGGCGCGGACAGCTAACTAGTAATCTAAAATTTTAAACCCCGACGCGAAAAGAGGGGTGTTATAAGTTTGTGTGTGTAAGTCTGTGTGTCTATCTATGGCACTGTAGCTCTTAAACGGGTGAACCGATTTGGATGCAGTTTTTTTATTTCAAAGCAAGTTTTTGGCAAATTTTCATGAAAATCAGTTATGCCGTTTAAGAGATATTAGCTCCGAAAGAAGGGGGTAACCAACTCATTATTATATCGGGGGTTTATATATATATATATATATATATATATATATATATATATATATATATATAGTTATATGTATAGTCACGGCAAGAAAAGGTTCGTCACTTTTCGACTCTATTTCAACATTACACCACACAAATGTTTGAGTTAAAATAATATAGAACTAACACATCTTTAAAATTTAATGTTATTAACAGTAACCTAACTTAGCAGTAGCCGTAACTTAACAGTAATCTTAATATTACTATCTTAATCTTAATATTGCTATCTTTGTTTTTGTTTTCTCTCGTCTCTTATATTTCCATAAATTTGATGTTCTTAACAACTCACTGTACAAGTTAACGGGCAACCACTGGGGGCTGCAACACAGTGAAAACTAACGCAGTCTCCAAGGCTAACATGCATGTATATTTTGAACAATAAAGATTTATATTATTATTATTATTATTATTAAGGTCCAGAAGTAACGAACCTTTTCTTAACGTGACAATAATTCTCCTAAATTTTGTACACTTGCCTACTCTTTTTTTATGGCATGGGGAAGGCGAGCGAGCAGACAAGGCCACCTGATGGTAAGTCGGATCTGTGACCCATAGCCATTTGCATTCTCAAGACTATAGTCTTAAGACCGCAAATGCGTTGCCAACCCTGAAGACTAAGATGGAATGCCTCTATGCTAGTAATTTCACCGGGTGTCTTATCCCCACACTGGAACACAACTAAGGGAACACTGCTGCTTGGCAGGTTAAAGAATAAGATGAGCTTGATGCCTTCAATCAAGAGGGGTGGGAGACTGCTCATGATAGGGATACGTGGAAAGAAGGGAAGGAGGCCTTTGCCCAGCAGTGGGACATTATAGGCTGTTAAATGATAGCAAATAAATAAATAACAGAAATATATCATAATAGATAAAAACAAATGTCCATAGGCGGCGGTGACCACTTCCCATCAGGTGGGCTGTCTGCCTGATTGCCCGTCGACGGCAACAAAAAAAAATAAAAAAAACAAAAGAAAATTGTATAAACTAAGTATACAAAAATAAATAAATGTATACACTCGTACATAAATATAATAATCTCGAGACTATTAATTATTTATTTCGTGATAGACAGTCCCAAAATGTTTCCCGAAATGGCCACAGTACTTGAATGATAAATAAATAAAGAGCACATCCGCTGATGACAAACCGCCATCGATAATTATACAATCTAATATTTGCATTTTAAGTACCATAATAGGTACCGTTACCAAATAGTTTTTTATCCCACACTATAGTTTTTAGGGTTCCGTGCCAAATATAGGGTTAAAGTACCTATGTTTTTTTCGGTGACTGAATTTTTTTCGCTGACTGAATTTTTTTCGCTGCCTTATTTTTTTTTTTATCATGATGCGATGTGCATACCACTTTATACTAGACTATACTTATTCCAAATTTCGTCTTGGTAAAGAAAAAACCGGACAAGGTGAGTCGGACTCGCCCACCGAAGGTTCCGCACATGACACGGTCAACTCAATTCAAAATTTGCACCGCCGCCTTTCCTTGCATAAAGACCCTGTTTTTTTTGTGATTTAACTAAAAATGAACAGATTTCAGATTTTTTCCTATACTTGTAGTAAAAGACGGGGTTACTTGCCAAATTTCATAGTTCTAGGTCAATGGGAAATACCCTATACATTTTGATTCCCATTTTTTGCGACATAAACGGCCGTATCTTTTTTTTACGTAAATACAGAAGTTTGATTTTTTCACAGCCTCAAGGGACTGTAGATTTGAGTACATGGTTTTAATTTCAACTCGATACCACCATGCGTTCCCTAGATAAAGGGTCTTGACACACAGACAGACGGACAGACGGACAACAAAGTGATCCTATAAGGGTTCCGTTTTTTTCCTTTTGAGGTACGGAACCCTAAAAGTATCAAATACAAATGGTCTTGGCAGACATACGGACAGACAGATAACAAAGTCATCCTTAAAAGAGTTCAGTTTCTTAGTATTTTGTATAAAACTCTTAATAAATATTATTTCATTTTTTTCGTAGTATTTGGTCCACTTGTTTAAACACTATCTGACGTAAAGAACATCCGCTTATTCATAAACTTACTATAAACCTATTTTAGTTAAAGTATTTTATGTCCCTTTCTGACAAATTCAAATGTCATAATGACAGAAAAGGATATCAGTATATTTTACTTGAAATATACTTTTGCTATTGCGTGTTTATCAATGAGAAGGTTATAATTTAGGAGACAGGACGGTATTTATTTCATTTTGACGGAAATGTGTCTAAGGATAGGTTAGAATTTATGATAGAATTAATAAACAAGCCAGTTTAATTAAGTTATTTATTACAAATATTTCAATACACAAGAGCCTCACACAAAACAAATCAAATAGGGCAACGATTATTTAAAAAATGCTACCTACATCACTATAATATATAATTTTAATATTGTGCGCAACTCGATTGCACTAATATGAGATTAGTTTTAAATGGAAACCGATAAGCAAACAAATGTATCAATAAATATTTTCCCCAAGATAAGATAAAGCAATGTATTAAAAATAATATAATTACATCGGGTAATTACATTACGCAAGCGAATAAAAAACCAGTGGTTCAAATGAAAGTAATATGCAACACAACTGTGATAATTAATTCACCAGATACCTACTACTTTTAAGGCGTGGAATAACCGTGGAATAGCTATCCTTATCCGTCGAATTCAAATGTCACAACGACAGGTAAGGACAAAACATGGCATAGCTACTCCAAGGATTCCACGTTTATAAGTAAGGGGGTTAGTTCATCTGAGGTCCTACTTTGAAAATCGATTGTCGAAGGTACGCTAGATCCATTCCAACCCTTTCTCTCAATTTAGTTAGACTCAAATGATGAGTGACAGGGACGGAGCTAACGTAACTTCGAACTTTTTCAAAGTAACCTGTGCAGTCCTGACTCTGTCAGGCCGCCTGACATTCCAAAAGTGAAAAAATGTAGAAAACCTTATTTACAATGAACTGACAGGCTAATACTGTCCTCATAAGCCAAAAGGCGATATCTCAAACGCAATAGCGGCCTGCACACGTAAAGTTCGGACCGCGGGAAACGCCACGCGCCGTTCCAATCTTCGTTCCGAACCGTACATTTTTTATTATTATATTATTACAGTTACATTTACACGCACAGTTCGGAACGAAGATTGGAACGGCGCGTGGCGTTTCCCGCGGTCCGAACTTTACGTGTGCAGGCCGCTATTGTCTTTCGCTCACGTGTTGTAATGAACATAACACGCTCGTTCAAGCTCTTTACTCGTATAGTATGTTCCAAATGCATTCATTTTTTTATTTAAACTATTATTAATATCGTAAACTTTGGTGGAAAACAACTTGTTTTTCAACAGATTTTTTACCTGTACCTACCATTTAACAATAACCTTACAAATAAATACATTATTAAAAACATGTCGTGCAGTCAACAGTCAACAAAAGTAAAGTGATACTTTCGTATCTTGTCACTTTAACGCCAAGTTCAACCTTTCTTACGAAATCAAATCAAAAACATAGGCTAGCTACAAATAGACAATTATTCAACACGGGACACCGGCCATGATCCCATGATCATTAACGATCTCTTAGATGCGGTGTGAAAGCCCCCTTTTTACTAAACTGTTAAGTTTCCCACTGCTGGGCATATGATAGGCCTCATGTCTTCCCACTAGTTTTTATGCAGAGCGCGCTCATGCCATCTTCTCATTAAATGCGTCCAGGTCATCCCACCATAAAGACTTAGGTCATAATTGTCTGTGTCCCACCATGCTCTGTTGGGTCTACCTCAAACACAATGTCTATATCGAGAATAAATGTCCATCTAGTAATTTTGGCCCTCTATCATTCAAAGTGCATGCAGATTTTACAATACAATGCAAAATATTTATGAAATAAAAAATAGGTAAATGTTAAAATTTATTACAATGTATGTTTTAATTCTTATTATAGTCTTATCATTTAACAAAATGATTGAACATTCGATAAAAAATCTGTTACGAGAACCAAAATGATGAAAATGGAATGTTAATTGCAGAAGAAACTTCGTTTTCAATTGAACGAAAATTAATTGAGTTTTGATACAAAACCCAAAATCATTATTAATACCCCTTAGCTCGACTGCGTAAAAAGTCTTACATTAACTACTTAACGAGCTCTTTTCGACCCCAAATAAATATACAGGTGAGCAATCTAAATGGTCCGAATGGAGAAATCAGATCATTATTTTGGAAAAGAGCAAAAAACTTAATTAAATTGTAATAACCGGGCCGGGAAGCGAATCAAGTAGTTTTTACCAAGGCCTTGATTTTTGTTGGAAATACTGCATTGAAATATTAGGTATGATTTTTCCTTAAGGATTTAAACCTAGTTTTCCCTTTTCAAAAATCAATGTGTTTGCTAATTCACTTTTTTTTTTAAATGCCGGACCCATTTGTATTTTTCACCCTGTTTATCTTAAAACTAGTTACTTTTATGATTTTACATCTACAATTACACACAAGAGGAACGGCAGCGTAGCAACAGATCATTTTAATGAAAAATACGGTAGCAAATAACCTCAAAAATGTTACGTAAGTTAGAATGTATTTTTTAAATAGTATTGTATATTGAATTAACTACACTACGTCATACTGTTGAGAGGTGTTCCTTCACCGTGACTCGGCAAAACTGAAACAAAAGTTCTCTGTTAGAATACTGACGAATTTTAAATGTTAAATCAATAGAGATCACCAAATATGTAAACATCTAATTCAGGAAGGTTGCGGATATTCGCATCCGCATCCACAACCGCGGAACTTCCGCATCCGCAACCGCGGAACTTCCGCATTAATTTGAAAATCCGTCTATTGAAACAAGAATGTGTCAAAAAAAGAGATATGACGAAAAAGGAATAAATCTATTATTATTAACTCAAAAATCTTTATAATGCAGAAGTTGTAGATGCAGAATGCAGATACGAGAAAGGTACAAACAAGAATAAAAATAAATATCCTGTTAACTTAAATAGTGTGAATGAGGCTGTTTACATCGAATTATATTCGTATTTTGTTACAATAACCAAAAGTACGTGCGAGTGTAGCGACAGTATGTAAAGAAGCGAATGGAAATGTATGTAATTAGTTGTCAATATCGGCCTGCACACGTAAAGTTCGGACCGCGGGAAACGCCACGCGCCGTTCCAATCTTCATTCCGAACCGTACGTGTAAATGTAACTGTAATAGTAAAGTAGTAAAAAATTTACGGTTCGGAACGAAGATTGGAACGGCGCGTGGCGTTTCCCGCGGTCAGAACTTTACGTGTAAAGGCCGCTAATAACAGTTTAACTATTATGGCAATACATAAGGAATATTGTGAAGGTAGATGTTAAAAGCAACATGATAAAACTATCATGAGAAGATTTTGGTAGGTCACTTCCTTTGTAACTAAGTATAGAAGAGAACATGTGGCTTTAGAGGGTAAAGTCGCCGTCAATATAACTTGTGAACAATGTACACAAATTAGTACTGTTGGACACATAACCTCAAATATTCACCAAGCGTGTTTTTATTAAAAATAACGTATTATGAATAGTCATTTCATCTTAAACTTAATATGAAAATAAAAATCTAGTGTATCAATCATTGCAAAGACTTCACTTGATCTTTAAAAGTACGTGATTATCGAGTAATCATGGTGAATTGGTTCTTTGGTTTTGTTTACATCTTTTGCAAGTTCTATTGACGGCGACTTTAGCCTGTTAGTACCTAGTATAATTTACATTCTACGTGTAAGAGTCTTTACTGTGCATTCTGTTGTTGAGAAAAAGTGATTAAAAAATATTGTGACGATTATTATAAAGTGTCATCCCAATTGGGGAAACCAAATGCTAGTATTGTGTGATCGTGAGTATCTGTTTCTGAGTCTTGTATGTTTTTTATGAATTTAGAAATATATTTATCTATATGTATGTTCATCCTTGTCTAGTACCTGTAGTAAAGATCATCTTCATGGAATCCAGTAATTAGTAAGTGAAGGCGAGGAAGTGTATCTAAGGATAAATCGTCAGATGTTGGGAGTGTTGTATGTCCGTATAATAGTGGGTCAGGTAGGTCGAAAAACTTGCACGACGGCTATTGTAACACTGTCGAAACGTCGTGGTTAAATGTTTATTTTATTAGGATTAAGTTCTGTTTCATAGTTTTGTGAATGAAATAGTAAATTACTAAGATTTGTTTAGATTTCCTTACCGTAGCTATTGGACTTGTGTCTTTTATAGACTGTGTAGCTGATGGCTATGATCAGGCCAGCCAATCCCAGAGATCCCACCAGCAGCACCAAAACTGAAGTGCTGTTGTTACTCTGTTTATCCTCAGATGACCTGAAATCAATACTGGGTTAGGATCCCATAGGTACAGTCAGCCTTACAAGCATATGTACACTATTGTACCTGAGACCCTAGCCAGATGCATTACGCTAACTAGTTGTTCTATTCATTTCGTTTTTAAACCAATCGCGTCGCTTGTAGATCACGTGACTCGTATCATCTCATCTACCAGTCTGAATGCCTTTGTCAGCTCAAAACATAACGTTAAAGTGAAATCGTCAGTGATACTGCAATACAACGTAACTAACAAATTCTATAAGTTGAAAAATGTACCTTACCGATATCATCGCTAAGGTGTATTTTGCGTCTTACTTAATTTGTTAGTTACGCGAAATAGTAAGCCAAACCCCGATATTCAAAATTTTGAATTTCTCCACGAATTCTTTACTTCTGCAATTTAATCACGACTGTAATGACCTTGCGGCACACAGCCCGTGAATAGACAAACTGTAGCTCGAGCACAAATATTTACTCATCCGTTAACTTTTCGAATCGCCTTTAACATACGAAAACGTGTTCCGTCCTTCACCTTTACCTACTACTTGATGACGGGACGAAAGGCAATGTCAACTTGATATTACTAAATACATACTAGAGGGCGCTGATATCAAACGCCCTTAATTTTTTTCCATGACTATACTGGTTTATACGACAGAAGTTAAAATTTCGTGCTCGGGCTACTAGATTCCATTCGCGGGTTTGTCGACCGAGTATCAAAAGCCATTGGTCAGTCGTGAGTCACCTACATTATTGCCGTTTAGTACTATTTAAAGAATGGTTTCTGGAAGGTTTAGGTAAGTGTAGATTATACACATTAGCGAAAACAACACACATTATCAAGCAAACACTTACATAAGGCTGCCGGTGTGAGGTGACTCCTTCTTAAGGGGTGACGTTTCGCTGGCCAATGGCGTTGTCAAATCTCCCGACGTACTTGCAGTACCTTCGGACGCGGTTGAAGTGTCGGACGACGTGGTATTCGAATCTAACGACGCGCTTGCAGTACTGGCGGACGCGGTTGAAGTGTCGGTCGACGTGATAGTCGACCCTAAAGACGTGCTTGGAGTACTGGCGGACGCGGTTGAAGTGTCGGACGACGTGGTATTCGAACCTAACGACGTGCTTGCAGTACTGTCGGACGCGGTTGAAGTGTCGGACGACGTGGTATTCGAACCTAACGACGTGCTTACAGTACTGTCGGACGCGGTTGAAGTGTCAGACGACGTGGTATTCGAACCTAACGACGTGCTTACAGTACTGGCGGACGCGGTTGAAGTGTCGGACGACGTGGTATTCGAACCTAACGACGTGCTTACAGTACTGGCGGACGCGGTTGAAGTGTCGGACGACGTGGTATTCGAACCTAACGACGTGCTTACAGTACTGGCGGACGCGGTTGAAGTGTCGGACGACGTGGTATTCGAACCTAACGACGTGCTTACAGTACTGTCGGACGCGGTTGAAGTGTCGGACGACGTGGTATTCGAACCTAACGACGTGCTTACAGTACTGTCGGACGCGGTTGAAGTGTCGGACGACGTGGTATTCGAACCTAACGACGTGCTTACAGTACTGTCGGACGCGGTTGAAGTGTCGGACGACGTGGTATTCGAACCTAACGACGTGCTTGCAGTACTGGCGGACGCGGTTGAAGTGTCGGTCGACGTGATAGTCGACCCTAAAGACGTGCTTGGAGTACTGGCGGACGCGGTTGAAGTGTCGGGCGACGTGGTAGTCGAACCTAACGACGTGCTTGCAGTACTGGCGGACGCGGTTGAAGTGTCGGGCGAAGCCGTAGTCGAATCTACCGACGTGCTTGCAGTACCAGCGGACGTAGTTCCAGTACCGGGCGACGTTGTTATTGTAGGACTCGCTAACGTTGTTGTCTGCAATGTTTCTATCTTCTCGTACCTGTTAAATAATGTCTAAATTAAAAACTGGTAAAGTGAGGATCGAACTCGCACACGAAGGGTTCCGCACAATTCTTGTATGGCGGCCAACCCTGTATTTGTTGTCTTCCTATTACGACTCATGAGATGCAGCCCCTGATAGACAGATGGAAAGCGGATAATAGGGTCCCGTTAGCACCCTATGTTACCGAACCCTAAAAGCCAGAAAATGGGAAGAGAGATGAACATAATCACAAAAAACATTTTAAATTTGAAAACTACACTTTTCTTAACTTAAATGCACGACTGCTTACAGAACTGCCAGTTCCTTGACAGTTATCAGAAATCTTCGTCTCAAAACTGGGGCTCTATTTGACTCGGTTAAACCATATTGCTTTCGACATGTTATCGTATTGTTTTTAACTCGGCCGCCATTACTATCAAGTAAATAAGAGCTGTCGTAACGTTGACAATACGATGACACAATATAGTTTTACGAAGTAGTGTTAATAATTACCAATAATAATAGCGTTAACTTAAAAAATTACCATATGTGGCGTTATCTATGAAAAGGGACCTTATTATCGATGTCGCTTACGCCGCACTGCGTCACGCGACGTTGTATTTATATCGGAGCATCGTTAATAATGGCGGAACCGCCATCGACAATAAAGTCCCTTTTCATAGGTAACGCCACATATCATTTTGCCCTCCCCATCATTTGAGGTTTTCATGCTGATTAAGAAATAGCATTAATTTGTTAAAAGGTGCCTATTACTTTACTGAAACCACTTTTAACAAACCTATAATTATATAAAAGCGAAAAAAAATCGTCGGTCTTAGGCAGGATTCGAACCTACATCTTCTCTGGCAATCCGGGCCAATGCAGGCGCATTACCTAGCATTAGTCTTTTACGGCTAAAATTATATTATTATTATTTTGTTATGTTATTGTGTTGTTATTGTGTTATGTTGTTACATACCCAGCGCAGCGGCAAAACTCGTTGACATCAAGTAATACTTTCCTGGAAAAAAAAACACTTTAATACTTCTGTAATAGAACGACCGCGTCTAAAGCTGGGTCCACACTTGTATCATTTTGCCGTATCGTATCTCCGTCGCGTTGCACCGACGCGTATCATGATTGTTAGTATGGAAGTAAAAAGATCGCGATCATGCTACGCACCGTATTTGATCGCTCGGTTTATAAAATTATTTAACGTAACTTTGGCAAAAATTTCAATTTTTGACTTTATTATTTTCTAAACTATTTAATATTTACTAAAAATGTATAATAACATGTTCATAATACGTTTTTAAAACCTATCCAATGATAACTGATTATTTAAAATGTATAAATATGCCAAATTGCAACTTTGTAGTACTGGGTAGTGATTCTCTCAAAAGCAAAGGTGACGAATGCAGGAGTGAATGTCCAATCGGCGAGTTTAAGTAGTCCCGTCAGAGCGAGCAAAACATATTTTAGCGCGTGCATTCTCAATTAGGCAGCCTTATACGTTCGAGAAGCCATGCTGCCAAATTGAATACACGCGCTGAAATGTGTTTTGTTCGTTTTGACGGGAACTTAAAACTCGCCGCTTGGACATTCACTCCAGGGTAGTGATTCTTTCATAAGCAAAGGTGAGCGAACGCAGGAGTGATGTGCAAGCGGCGAGTTTAAGTAGTCCCGTCAAAGAGAACAAAACACATTTCAGCGCGTGTATTCAATTTGGCAGCATGGCTTCTCGAACGTATAAGGCTGCCTAATTGAGAATGCGCGCGCTAATATGTGTTTTGGTCGTTCTGACGGGACTACTTAAACTCGCCGCTTGGACTTCACTCCTGCCTTCGCTCACCTTTGCTTTTGAGAGAATAAATACCCTGTGTTCGCTCACCTTTGCTTTTGAAAGAATCACTACCTACCCAGTTCGTTTGTTCAAATAGTGTGCCCTACCCTTTGAAGTCGCCGACACCGTTTTTAGCGCGCCGCGGCGGCTTCTTTGTAGCAATTGTAGCGGCACATCAAAGCATGCAAACTATTTGAACGAACGAGACAGACAGACGGATATGGTGAAATTATAAGAGTTCCTAGTTTTCTTCGGAAACCTAAAAACGGATGAAATGTATCTTTTAAAATGCTATTTAAAAATATCAACACGAGTTTTACAAAATAATGGAATTAATTTATTGAAAAATTTGATTTTCTTATTTCTAGAGTTTATCTTACCCCGTATCGGTTGTAGACATCGTCATTTTTAAGTTTTTACATTGTTTGGCGAACGTTATCTGCAACAAACAATTAATAAGTAATAATATAATACGTAGTAATAAACTAAGTACATAGTTAAAAAAAAAAAGAATAAAGTTTTTTTTTACTTTTGTCCATTGTTGGGCCACTGTGTGAAAAAGAAGTTTCATGTATGGGGACCACTTTTATTATGTTAGGTACCTTTTATTTAATTTTATCATTTTTTAGGAAAGCTAGAACTGACGGACAAATAGACCGACGATCGACATCGAAGGCTTAAAATAAAACCATATTACTTTTGACATGCTATCGTATTGTCAACGTTACGATAGCTGTTATCTACTTGACAACAATATCATGTCAAAATGATTTCAAAATGATAGCCAAGTAGAAATAGAGGCACTGTTTTATGATGATTAAGTTATCAACACAACTGTAATCACATTATCAGCTCTAACAAAATGTAACCTTAAAATTAATGTACTCACTTCAACCACAGCCAGGCACAAAACTAGTATTGCACGGTACAACATGTTGGTCTATGAGGGCGTCCGTCCGTCTCCGCGGTCCAGTCCGGAATGCCTGTAACATTGGCCAATGTCACATTTCTGGCCTGAAACCATGTTATATGGGGCTTATCGTTTTCCGTTGCATTTACCCGTAACTTTTCCCTGTACACTGTACAGTTAAAAAAAATATGCGAATAAAGCATGTCTCTATTTAACACGTACATTGGTCATTCTACTTGGTAAAGCCATATTGCTTAATTTTATCGTAATGCCAACTTACGATAGCTTTTATTTAATTGAATAGAATTTAGAATTTAATACAGGGCGAGGCACCGAATCTTGTTACAAAATGAAAGTCGAATAATTCTATTTTCGTTTATATTTATTTATTTCTATTTAACAAAAGAGATTAACACCCGTATTCACAAACGTCACTACACTATGAGGTCTCACAGTGCTATCGAACGCACAGGGTGGTTCAAATCGTCTCATAAACAAAAGGTCGGTCAAAAAGGACCAATCACAAAGCTGTATTGATCGCAGTGCGTTTACTCAGTGAAGGATCCCTTAAGTATTGTTTGTGAATACGGGTGTTACTCTAAAAAGAAATAGCTTAACATTAGTTTAAAATAACTGATTTAAGTGTCCACCACGCCCATTAATGCACGCTTGGCATCGGATTAAAACTCATCGATACGTCGGATAATTGAAGCTTTGACATTTATAACTTTTTGCAATTTTGTTTTTAATTATTTCAGAGTTATTTTTGTATTATTTTATTATTGGTATGAATGTTGACGATATCAATTTAATTTCGTAGTTTTAGACATGCAAATTTATATTGTACGCACTGCTAGATCAAAACAGTATCAACTCAAAAAATCTTGTTACTTTTATTTCAAGTTCTTAGAAGTTGTATTAAAGTTGATTTTAAAATACAGTTTTATTTTGAGTTACTTACTACTGTTTTGATCTAGCAAAGCGATAACATTGATGCATAAATAAACTTAACTTAACTAAACACTAAATAGTTTTGAAGTTCAGGCCGTATTGGCTTTAGGAGAAACGAAAATTATTTCCATTCCTCTCTAGGGGTGCACTAATGAAAGGATTTTTTTACAGGTCAGTAATCAATATTTTTCTAATTAATTAATTTACTTATAGGGGTCTCTTGGTATCACAGACGCTTTTTTATCTCCGACTGTACAGATTTTGTACTAGAGGGCTTCCATTTTGTTAGCCCGAGAGGTAAGTATGATTTATGCAATATTGCTATTGCTAACGCGGTTTGTCAGCTATGGCGAGCGAAAGAGACAGACAAAATGTACCTAAAGAGGAAACACGGAATTCCCCAAACAAATAACACCGATATTTTGCGGCGTTTTTGTGATAACATTTAATATTTGTGGTTTTGTTACAAAAAAATGTCTGAAGGTGACACTGCGACTCAGAGTTTTCTAAAGAGACTAAAGTCACATTCGACCAAACTGGAATAAGTTCTTATAATGTAAACTAAAGGACGCCCGTGACTTCGTACGCGTAGAATTAGTTTCCCGCTACTCCCCCCATTTCTTCCCGTTGGGGGTCGATTTTCGGAAAATCCTTTCTTAGTGCTCACTTACATCATGAAAGGAACCCCTGTACCAAATTTCAAATTTCTAGGTACAGTAGTTTTGGCTGTGCGTTGATATATAAGTTAGTCAGGTTTGCCTTTCATATATATATAGATTAAACGCCGAATTTCTATAGACTAATCTGAGGCTAGGTAAACTACGTAATTTAGGCTGCATTTGTTTGTTTTATTACGGACTAAATTACGAAGTTTAAAGCCTAAAGATTTATTTCCTATATTTAAGATACGAGTAGCTGCGGTACATTGCCCGTGACGGGTGAAAACAAATTTAAATGGTAATTGCTAGTATTCATGGCTTTCCGTTATTTTGATTATGTTTGTTATTTAGAGATAAATGAACCATATCGGTAACCCTTTCGATCTGCATCATAAAATACGTCATGTTATTTTACCGCATTTGACCGGTTCGAGTCCCGGTTGAGACAGACGATTTTTCAAAAATCCATAAATGCGGAGTTTATAGATTTTTTTAAATAAAGGAAAGTCTCCTTTACACAGAATGTGCTATTTCCAATATTTAAGGTAGTTGCCTTCCATGTGGCATTCGAACTTTCCACCCTGTATAAGTATTTATTTCTCTACAGGGTGACTCCTAAGTCGTGAACCCAAAGACTTAGAGCGGTTGCGCACTACGCCGATCCGAATCCGATCCGAACCCGTGAAAATTCGGATCTAGACCGGATATATAATAAAATTGGATGACGGAAGCCGGATCTAATGCGTAAACTACCATAGAAATAGTTCTACGACTACGCCGGACCGTATTTTCACGGGTCATGCTCATCACACAAATATTTTCCCTGACCGGGAATCGAACCCAGGCCCGCTGACTCCGTAGGCAGAGTCGCTACCAAGGCTTACAGCGTCGTCAAAATGGATACATTAAACGTTTAAAATATTTTAAATTTAATTACTTTTGCATTTATTTTAAACTCCACTTATATCCAATGTATTTACTTACAAAGTATAGGTGAGGATAAACCGCGGTGTATATTAATTTCCTCTACGGTACTAAGACTAAAAATAAATATGATTCTCTCACTTCGTTGAAAATTATAATATTTATAAATATGCAATTACAGCGAAGTCATCGCTTATTTAAAAAAATATACAGGGTGTCCGGGATATAGTGGACTACCTTACAGGGCTGGATAGCTTAGCTCAAGAGTGTTGAAAATATCATAATTCATGTTTAGTGAAAGCCGCACGGAAAACGAGATATCTCAACTTTTCAAGGTTTTGGAAATGCGGTACCCTGGTTCACCATTTTCGATGCCACGACCACAGTTATTAGAATTTTTCAGTTTCGTTTGGTGTGAAAGATAGCTGATTAAATTTTCTTTAAGACCCTTCTAACGAAATTAATGAATCTGAGTTTTCTCTACCGCCAAGTTTGACATAACACGTTGTAAAAAAAAGTACAAAAACCTGGAGTTCTGCTGTCTTAAAAATTTGCCTCTTTAATGGAGATTCTAAAATGGTATCACACTTGAGATTACTGATCATAGCAGCGAAGTTATTGACAGATTTTTAAATGTATTAAAAGACAATTTACGTGAATGTTAAATGCAACTGCAACTAATTTCTGCCATAACGATTGTTATCCTAAATTCCATTTCCATAATCGTTTGTTCTATATTGATGATGTGACATATTTTTTATCGACCTAATAGGCTATTATCGTAATATAACCTTTTATCGTAGTATTGTAGCATTTCACAATCAGGCAAACTGTCTTTTAAAATTTTAAAACCAGTTAACTTCATTCTAAACAAAAGCAAAAGTCGTTTTTAAATTCGATAGTTTGATAGAATTTAGTCTTTCTTGGGCAAACTTAATAATAACTTCGCTGCTATAACAATGATGGACGGTTTTCAAAAAAGTGTACATAGTTAAATACTCAAATTAAGAAAGTAATTTTTGTCAGGTGAGTCAGGAAAATTAATTATTCATTTATTATACTGCCCTCATAAGCCAATAGGCGGTATCTCAAATACAATAAACGAAGTAGATTCAATCCTTTCCCGTTAGTAATATGGTCAAACTTTCTACAGGATTTCTTTCTACTACCACCGTTACCGTTTCTTAATTTTAGTCCTTAACTATGTACCTACAGTCGACGTCATAAACATGTTAACACTTTAGTACCTTGTCACTTTCATTCACTGAGACAATTTCATATTACTAATAAACATGTTTATGACGTCGACTGTACACTTTTTTTCAAAACCGCCCTTATCTAGATTGTGATATCATTTTAGAATCTCCATTAAACGGGCAAATTTTTAAGAAAGCAGCTATCAGGTTCTAACTTTAAACGTATTTTTTTTTGTTGTATCGTAAAAACGGTAAAACATATTTCTAAATCAAATTTTGTTTTGTACGAACCCTGAAGAAAAACAAGAAATATTAAAAAATTGACAAATGTGAGTTGGGCTCGCGGCGATCCGATTCGAAATCGGAAGATAATAATAGATACAGTCACCAGAAATATATTATCCAACATTGGGCGCAAAAATATCTGACACGCTCTTATACCTCTAGCAATAAAAACCTGTCAGATAATTTTGCTAACCAACTGTTGGATAATATATTATTGCTGGTGACTACCTACTATTTGGCGGTACTTACCCCTCGGTGCGCGAGTCCGACTTGCACTTGACCGGTTTGATATATTTTACCCGTTAATAATTCGCTACCAAGCTCACATCCTGATGCCATGTTGTTGTTTATAATCCATAGATAAGAGAGGGATAGGTACCTACCTGTTTCCGTTGCAGGATATAACTCAATGGACTTCCCATGAATAGTAGGTACCCGAAAAGATGGGGTTTTTATGTATGACGAAGCGCAACAAACAAAGGGCGAATAACGAAAAACCGGCCAAGTGCGAGTCGGACTCGCGCACGAAGGGTTCCGTACCATTATGTATAAAAAATCACGTTTGTTGTATGAGAGCCCCCTTTAAATATTGTTTTTATTATTTGTTGTTATAGCTGCAACAGAAATACATCTTCTGTGAAAATCTCAACTGTCTAGCTATCACGGTTCATGAGATACAGCCTGGTGACAGACAGACAGACGGACAGCGGAGTCTTAGTAATAGGGTCCCGTTTTTACCCTTTGGGTACGGAACCCTAAAAATTAAAAAAATATAATAATAAAGTGGATGTAAATTTTGCTTGTTTAAATAGTTTTTTTTTTAAATGTGATTCCGAACGAAACTGCACGAACGTAACACAGGGATTCCTAACTTAGGATGCAGGATCGTGATATATCGACTGAAATGTTTCATATTTTATATTCAATAAACATTTATAATTTTGTTTTCATTTATCTTAGTAATGCCAAATAACAGCATTTCAGTAAAGACTCTCAGTTAAGGTTATAGGTGTTTCGATATAGTAATAGGTATAAAATACCGTTCTTAACTATAAGGGGCCTTAATATGGCTGCTTGTATCGCGTGACAAAGTTTGGATAAAGCATCCGTCACTTTCGTTCTTATTTACGTGTCAGAAGGTGACGGATGCCTTATCCAAACTTTGTCACGCGATAAAAGCAGCCATATTAACGCCCCTCAGTTAAGAACGGTATCCTAACCAATATTGAAATGTAAACCCAAATGAGACATTAGCGGCCTGCACACGTAAAGTTCGGACCGCGGGAAACGCCACGCGCCGTTCCAATTTTCGTTCCGAACCGTAAATTTTTTACTATTTTACTATTAGAGTTGCATTTACACGTACGGTTCGGAACGAAGATTGGAACGGCGCGTGGCGTTTCCCGCGGTCCGAACTTTGCGTGTGCAGGCCGCTATTAAATGTTTAATGACTAGTTAGGATAATTAAGGATCAAATAAAGTGATTCGATTAGTGAAATAAAAAAGTTGAGTTTGGTAACATTATACTATATTAAACATATCAATAATATTAAAACTTGATTTTATTTATGTTATGTTTAAGCGTTATAGCATTTTGTCGCGTTCCCATAATACTAAAAAAACGTCTCCACCATGCTTTGAAAACGCTTTATACGTAGTAACCCTAGCACATGGTCACATTATAAATTAACAGTATTTCATCTACAAACAAATGTATATCGCGCTACTTGCATGTGTGCGTACACAAACTCAACAGGACGCACCAAGCCGGTTTAATCCGGTATCCGAAACTCTTTAAAGGGCCGGAGACGAGTTACACTTAGGAGCAAAGAAATAGAGCCACTTAGTACTGAATTTCCATAGAAAGTGGCTCAGTTTCTTTGCTCCCAAGTATAGTTTAATATTAATTATATGCCCTAGCTAAAGCCCTCTACGCACTATCCATCTTGAAGGACAGCAGCGCCCGACTGACAGGCCCGATGGTGATGTACGCACTATCGTGCAAAGTATCCATCATGCTAGACGTTGCTGATGTTGGGGCTCGTTGGACAAAAAATCGGTCGTGCGAGTCCATCACGGTAATAATAATAATTATTGTCGTCCAGCAAGCCCACGCACTATCGTTTTGCGTCGTGCATTGTGCATGCACAGACAGCACGGATGGATAGTGCGTAGAGGGCTTTAGTTACTTTGAAAAAAATACAGATTAACTATAGGTATTCATTAAAACCATCAGTTGAAACTTAACCTACGTGTATTGGATAGAGCGCGCTGGTTTTCCGCAATTGGTTTCCTTCCCTTAATTTATAGGTTTTTTTTACCCACAACTTAATTTAAACTGCATCTAAATTGTTCCAGTACATTTAAAAATTATATAAAACTAGTGATCCTGGCTACGCTTAATTATTACGAGTAATCTTGCGCAATACATCGTCTGTATGATGGTAAAACGTGGATAGACAGAGATACGATAGTGCGATAGCTCTTACTTAGAAGATGCTTCGGGTTTGTACTTGTCTCTCACTCGCTCTCATACGCTTTTATTTAGATCGAGCGAGAGAGAAGTACAAACCCGAAGCACCTTTTAAGTGCTCACAGACTGTACTTTGTTTTAACTACATGTACTAAGAATAATGATATCACTTATAATGAGGAAGGATAAAAAATGGTAATTAAAATAAAATACCTACACAACTCGTGGCAGTAAATGAACGGCTTTTAACGTGTTATGGTATTGTTTTTAACTCGGCTGCCATTTACCTACTGTTAACCCTTAAATGCATAGCATGTCGAAAGTGAACGCGTCTTTAAAGTTCATTTCCAAATTCAAATTTTTACAAAGCTTCAAATCTTAGTGCATTAATTCTAAGTTTGAAATTTGCTTAAAATTTATGTTTGAAATTGAACTTAAAATATACGATGCATATATACATCATTATGCATTTAAGGGTGTAAATATGAGCTATCAAAATGTTGACAACACGAAGACACGTCAAAAGCAATATTGTTTTATCGAGTTGAATCTAGAGGCCCTGGGGCCTAATATGGCTGCGTTTATCGCGTGGCAAAATGTAGATAAATTATCCGTCACTTTTTGACACGTAAGGTACGAGAGTGACGGATGATAAATCACGCGATAAACGCAACCATACTAGACCCGCTGGGCATCTAATCTAAATAGCAAAGCAAGCATTTCTAGATACTTCCATTTAGTCTTCGGTATATAGTTTTAGAACTTAATTTACTATTTAGTTTTTACTTTGACTTGAAAACAAAAACGACTTTCGACAGAAATAAATAAAACATGTTAGATTGGAACAAACACTATGTGCCGCACTCAGAGACGTCAATTAAATTTAACGCTTTTTTAGTGACGTGTTGTCTTATTCTATTGCCAGCACAACACACACACACACACACACACACACACACACACACACACACACACACACACACACACACACACACACACACACACACACACACACACACACACACACACACACACACACATCACAGCAAATTGTGTTGTAAGTGACAGCAGCTACTTTAATACAGCATTAAATTTAATTGCGGCAGTATGTGAAACATACAGTCAAACAGACGGGATTTAATTTATAACGTGTATTCATGCGCTTTCGCCTTGTTGTATAAGAAGTTGCCCAGGAAAACGGTGCTGATAATGCCGACGACGACGCCGAGGACCACCAGGATTATGGTCGATGCTGACATCGACTGCCCCCCAGCCCCCCCAGCCCCCGCGAGAACCCTGTAACAAATAATAGTACATTATTGCCTAGGCAGGGAAGTAGGCAATTGCGGGCCGAGTATTGGTTTAAATGGACGAGCTTGAGAGTCATTATTAAAGATAAAAAATACGTTTAAAAAACTGTAATATCCACTTACAATTCATCAACTTCGCTGCTATTGTTGGGTGGTGAAACTTTTTTGTGGTTTATAGGCACGAAGCTACAAAACAAAATGATAGATTATTTACTTATAATATTTAAGGCTCTAATACACACATCAAAAAAGTCCAAGGATCATAAAAAAAATCTACATTATTTTGATATTTTGCTAGTGACGGCACCAATGTTGGACACTTTTAACTGAAGGCACTACCATAAAACGGGGTAAATAGGAACTAAGGGGTAAATAGGGACACAACCTAAAATGAAGTATATTGTGTTACTAATTACAAGACTAAAATAATTTCCAATAGAACGAAACGTTATTTTCATTTAATACTTGTTGTTATTTGTAACAAGTTATGCTTCATTTTAGGTTGTGTTCCTATTTACCCCGTTTTACGGTACCGTTCTGTTCACTACTGGTTCCATCACCCTACTGCGTTGTGATATATAATTCTGCGTTGGGATATTTTTGATACTTAGACAGTTTTGATGTGTGTAACATCGGTATATTTAACACTGAATTACACATTGATGTATAGTCATAATATTATTATAATACTATTAGTAGGGGATCCGAATAGGAGACGACCTTCACCTTGCTGTTTATTCGATAATAGGTATGTTATATCAAATTTAATATGTAAAGTAATATATTTCGAATAGGTAGGCTGAAAAATTTCAATCCAGTATATTATTAATTAAAAATTAAAAAATGAACTTTGTTTTAAAAAAATGCAATTGCTTGTTTAATAGACAAATTACATACCAATCGAAAGTATGGAGCCTATAGAATATGCAATGCGAGGAAGTAGGTCATCATGCGGAATAATACCTAGAATAATTGATAGAAAAAGTAGGCGTCGAGATCTAACCCGTAGACAAGATGCATAACGCTAACGTAATCGATTGTAGAAAACGGACAAAAATTACATGACAATCTACGCGACCGTCTGACAGCTCAAATCAAGCTTATAAATTTTCGATAACGTTCGACGAATGCATGTTGACCAGCGTTTAAGAATGTCAAAGAGGCTATGGATAGAAAATAACAGGAATTACTACCGACGAGCTCCTAGATTTACGATGACTTTTTTTTCAATAAACTCAGTGCAATCTATATATATAAAAGGCAAAACTGACTGACTGACATATCAACGCACAGCCGAAACTACTGTACAGTCGCCATCAGATATATTGGAGCGGCCGAGGTACTCAAATATTTCTGAGCAGCAATAAATTTCAATAAATTCTTTACGGTAAATAAGGTCAATAACATCTGAACATACAATTCGCCACAAATATATGAGCAGTGGTTTTTCAATTAAATCTGAACACACAACGAGACAATAATATCTGAAAGCACAACTCGTCAAAGTTATCTGCACAGACAGGGTGATCATAAATATCTGAACATTTAAGGAAAATATACCTTAAAGCAATAGGCATACAGTTTAAAGGTAATCGTACAGATGTAATGAATTTTCCTTTTACAAAATAAGTAGGTATACAAAACATAAATCTGCGAAAAGCAACTTCACGGTCTTGTTACAAGAGATACATTTGAATAAAATATTTGGCAATTCACAAAAACGGTAACATAACTGTCATTGCATATAATTCACTGCGTGTCTTTATCAAATGTAAATAATGTAATATTGAAGCTGCCAAATGAAAATAGGTACGAATGCTTTGCAATATTTCATCCACTATTGTGTCAGTTGCCATGGCCTAGCGGTTTAGTAAATAGAAATCATAATTATAATACCGTTGCGTCAGGGTTCAAATCCACAATTGTGCTTTTTTTTTGTATTTTATTAAGAATTAATGTTCTTTTTTTTTCTAGTTTATTATTTTTATTTAATGAAAACTGTAAACAAACTTAACATCAACATTAACCCCCTTACTAATAAACGTTGAGTAACGGTGGTATAGCTATACAATGTTTTGTCCTTATCTGTCATTGTGATATTTGGATTTGACAGATAAGGACAAAACATTGTATAGCTAAACAGCCGTTACTACGGGGGTTACTCGTTAGTTTTCAAAACTACAAAAAAAAAACTAAACATAGTGAGTTCAAGCCTCCGTACCGCTCAATTTTCTTGATAATTCCGAATAGTTTTTTTTTACAAAAAGATGGTCTTTGATTTTGTATAAACGGCCATACATTGCTACTTTAAGGGGTAAAATTGTAATGATCATAGTTCATAGCAAGTAATAAACACTTCATTACACACGTGCAAACTCTTTAGAAGAGTTTCATACTTCAAACTAATACTTACTAGATAATACTCGTACTTTTTTGATTCCGTCGAAGTTGACAACTATCTAGCAATTGTTATATTACTTATTTTGTAAAAGGAAAATTCATTACATCTGTACGATTACCTTTAAACTGTATGCCTATTGCTTTAAGGTATATTTTCCTTAAATGTTCAGATATTTATGATCACCCTGTCTGTGCAGATAACTTTGACGAGTTGTGCTTTCAGATATTATTGTCTCGTTGTGCGTTCAGATTTAATTGAAAAACCACTGCTCATATATTTGTGGCGAATTGGATGTTCAGATGTTATTGACCTTATTTACCGTAAAGAATTTATTGAAATTTATTGCTGCTCAGAAATATTTGAGTACCTCGGCCGCTCCAATATATCTGATGGCGACTGTACCTAGAAACCTTGGGTTCCTTCCATGATGTAAATGAGCACTAAGAAAGGATTTTCCGAAAATCGACCCCCAACGGGAAGAAATGGGGGGGAGTAGCGGGAAACTAATTCTACGCGTACGAAGTCGCGGGCGTCCTCTAGTATATCATAAAGTCTTTCGGGTTTGGATAAAGTTGATTAGACTAGCACAAGCGGGTATGAAGTGAGAGAGAAATATAAACCCGAAGATGAGATGTTTCTTTATATAATAATTATTTAAATAATTTTAAATAATAATTGTACAATTGTACATACCCGGCAGTTCTGCATACCATGTCAGTATCTAAAGCCATAGACCTGTAAAGGAAAGTTATAACATTACTTGGAAATGATAAAGATCATAGAAAGTTGTAACATTATTTGGGAATGATGAAGATTTTAGAAAGTTGAAACATTATTTGGAAATGATAAGGATTTTAGAAAGTTGTAACATTATTTGGAAATGATGGAGATCATAGGAAATAACTAGGTAACAATCCAAGATGTAGATAGCGTAGGGATTAATATAAAACTCTTAGATCTGTGAACATTTGCAATGTCATAACTGCATTTGCATTGCCAGCCTTAAGGACTAACAAAAATACCAGGGGAGACCGTCATTAACTAGACTGTTTGCATTGCTGAAAACAGTTTTTTTATACGAGGAACTCACCCATTTTCATTTGTTACAGGTAATTCATACAACCCAGCTTCCTTGCAAGCAACAGTAGACAACTGAAAATTATAACAATCCTGTTTAAAAGAACCTAAGCATTTCAGTTTAAATTACACGCAAAATCAGGGCAAAGCTACCATGTGTATAATGAATATCGCGTGACAAAATGTGGATAAAGCATCCATCACTCTCGTACCTATGGATGTGTCAAAAAGTGACGGATGTTTAACGACGCGCTGGCCTAGTTGGTAGTGACGCTGCCTACGAAGTTCGCGGCCCTGGGTTCAAATCCCGGTATGGGCAGATATTTGTGTGATGAGCGCGAATATTTGTTCCTGAGTCTTTGATGTTTTCTATGTATTTAAGTATATATTTCTCTATGTAAGTATTTATATCCATATCTAGTTTCCATAATACAAGCCTAGAGCTTAGTTTGGGACTAGGCCAATTGGTGTGATATAGTCCCCTCATATTTATTTATTATTTTATACACATTTTGTCGCGTGATAAACGCAGCCATTATGGCCCCCTGAATCTGATAGGCATTATCCAACCTTACCATTAACCATTTTTTGAGTACTTTGAGTCTTGAAATTCGATTCATTTAGTACAGTTTGCTACAAAGACATGTACCTATCCATTTTTTAGAGTTCCGTATTCAACAAGAATGCATTCCCATCTGTATGCCTGTCCGTCTGTCCGCGGCTTAACCTTAGAAACTCATGGTACAGTCCGCGTCATATATAAGGTAACATTCAAAGTGCTCATATAGTTCGGTACACCATATTATTTGTATGGTGTACTGAACTATTTGAGCAATTTGTAGTTACTACTAGTTACGTCTTCGGAACCCTACACTAAGCGTTTTTTTTTGCATCAATTTTATAGAATAACACGTCTTTGTAATCGACTGTACATATTAAAAAAAACCTCAACCAAACAGTTTACAATAACATGCATTAAAATAATTATTTTTACTAATTAACTGCTGTGCGTTTTTTTTTTCAATCAGTACTAACACTTACCAAAACAGCAACACTGACGATAATCAATTGTCCAAAAATCATGATTGCGTTTATAATTAAAATTATAACGATAAGCAAATCAATATAGAAACTATATTTAATAAGCAACGTCCTCCCGTGGCCTGGGTGTCGCAGTTAATAAATAATTTTCCTGCTGTAATGTATCCAGTGTTCAGGATGACTTCAAACCGGACAAGCGCGTGTCGAGGGCGAATCAATACAGGGTTCCGTACCGCAGACAACATAAGGTGTATGTTTAAAGGAACAACAAACTTATAAGCCTTATAGAGATTCTCTGAAATCAGAGATCAAAATGTTCTGTTTAACTTGTGTCTCAATTTTTTAGTATGTCTTAATCTTGTGCTTAGTGCTAGTAGCGTTTTTCGGTTTTGTTTGCCCTCACCGTTACAAAATAATAGTAACTTCTTTATGCTCCCATTCTTCTAAAATAGTTGTAAACTAACGTGGTTGCCTAACACGTATAAATTTTAAGTGCGAATCGGGTTCGAGTAGGGTTCCGCATCTACTTCTTATTGTGATGAAAAAATAGAAATCAAAGACCACAAAGTGATCGTATTACAAGGGTTCCAATTTTCAGTATTTAGTACTGATCCCTAAAAAGGAACTTCCCATACAAATACATACCTACACTTTCCTTAGTGCTTGGTACGCCAGGTCCATATCGGTCTATAGTACTATCAGATCATTGGAACCTTGACCCACCATAGAACTGTGTCACAGAGACGTTTTTTTTTTTTATTATTGTAAAGGGAAACATACAGCAGAAATATTACAACTAAATTAACAAATGTTCTTAATTCATTAGCCAAAATAGTTTCCACCTATAGTTAATACATTAATTTTGCTCAAAGAGTTAACATTATTATAGGTAATGAGTAAATATAATTAAATAGAAAACATAAACTAATACTAGTACAACTTAAAACTAAATTTTGAATTTTGAGATATTAATTAGAAAAGTAAATTAGTAAACCAATAGTGAAAGAAACAGTAGGTACCAATATACTTTAAAGTTTACAAATTATTCAATTACCTTCTTAATTGCAGAAACAAATTGATGATACTTAAGTCCGAATAAGTCAATATGAGAATATTTCTTATTATAAGTATTGCATGCTCTCACAAGGTATCCATTCTTTACATATTTTTTATGGCTGAACGATGTAGAGAACAACTCTGTGGACCGAGTACGGTAGTTAGGACATCTAAATGATACTTTACTCAAGAGATTTTGAGAGTCAATCATATTGTTTAATAATTTAAATAGAAACGTCACATCCCTCTTCTCTCTTCGCATCTGAAGACTTTCAACGTTTTCGGATATGAAAGACCTGAACTTGTATGTTATGTTTCAAGTCATAAGAAGTGTCAAACAAATTGTTTTATAATGTCACTGTGACACCGTTCTATGGTGGGTCAGGGTTCCATTGGGCTGATTGTACATACAACCTTCGTTTCCTCTACATTCATCACATCAGATGTTCATTATTTTTTATATATATCAAATCATCACAGTTAGGAAACTATGTAGATTAATAAATAGTGTCAGGAAGCAAAATAATACATTTCCTGTAGGGGCATCGTACGGTACAGTCATGTACAGTCAAGGTCTTTAATTGTTATGCTACTATAGAACCCTGACGTATAAAGTTAATCATTAATTTTGGCGTAATTTCTTTCATGTGGTTCGACGCTGTCATTATGACAGGGTTCCATAGCGGCTTAACAATTAAAGTCCTTGACTGTACTTAGTCCGAGTGAAGCAAATAAAGAAGCAAACTCAGTCCGATGAGCTACGACTTAGTGACCTCCAAAAACCGAACTACTGCGAGTTCTCTCCTCGTAGGTCATTCTCTCTTTTCCAGAAATCACCATAACCGCTCAACTTCGGCGGCCTATCGTGCCTGTCAAGGCATCGAAGAAGAGAGCTCCAGCTTCTATAAAGGAGCTCCCTCGTAGCGGTGTGGATAAGGAGGTATTCACATTGGTGCAGCCCAGCAAACCACCCATTTTACCACGTATTACTTCATATGACTCGGTGTGGTACTGCAGTAACGGAGGCGAATTTCGAGCTGCGGGCAGCTATACCGAACACTGGTTTATATTGACGGATCACAATATGGATCTTGCGTGTAGTGTTCGCCTTTTGATACTAATGATACGCAGTTATGATTTGATACGTGATCGCCGCGATCCGTCTTGAGTCGGTTTTCCCCGAACATCAAAAGGGATACGCTGTTATAATACAATACGCTGCTAAGATACGGCTAGTATGGACCATTTTTTCACGCAACGATGCTAGTGATACGGTATGCCCAAATACTTACTTAGGATATGCGTGCTCGATACGATACGTATAGTAGGAGATCCGAATAGGAGACGATTTGCACCGGGCTGCTTATTCGATCAAAAGTATTTTATATCAAATTTGATACGCTAAATAATATGTGGCGAATAAGTTGCCTGAAAAATTTCAGTCCAGTATATAATTAATTAAAAAATTAAAAATAAACTTTACCTTAAAAAAAATGCTATTGCTTGTTTAATAGACAAATTACATACCAATCGAAAGTATGAAGCCTATAGAACTTGCAAACGTTAGGTTGACTATTTTTTTCCCGTCAAACTATTGGATCCAACTAGCAAAGTAGTCATATAAGATTAAGATTATTCAGCTAATAAATCGTATAAAAGTCATATAAACGCGAATTATACAGAAGCTGTCGTATAAAGCCAGCTTATGCAGCATATTAGTTACTCAGCATAACAGTCATATTAAGATGCAGAGTACACGTTTAGTCGACTTCCTTTTATGACTTAAGAGTCATATAAGATATTGCTGAATAAGACACGTTTAATAGACGCTTATATGACTTTTCACTCGAGTAACAGTAACTTATATAGCTGACTTATGACATACCAGGCAAAGTCGAGTACTTAAATGAAATATGGTTGCTATTATATGACTATTGTGATATATAAGTTGCATGAAGTCATATAAACGCGAATTATAGATCATGTTATATAGAAGTATCTTAGTCAGCACTTTGGTATAAGGTGATACTATGATGCTGAGTAAACGTTTACTCGACATCTTTTTATTACTAAAGAGTCATACGAGATAATGCTGAATAATCTACCTCTATACGACGCTCATGTGACTATTCGGTCGAGTAATAACATCTTATATACCCTTTGCTCGAGTAAATGAAATATGGTTGCTATTATACCACTTTTTTGTTTTACATGTTACGTTAATATAACTTTTATAGCACTTAATATATGTCAGTTTTTACAGAATGTCTGAGGAACCCTAAAATATACCCAACATAGGTGTCATGGCGCTTTAACCGCTAAACGTGCTATATAAGAATCAGTTATATGACATATTAGTGGTATAATTGACATATAACTGCATCTTACGTAATAAATCAAAATATTTATTGAAATTAAATTAAAATAAGTATTAATTATTGTGGGGCGTTAAATATTTACAATTAAACATAGTATACTTTATCAATAAAGTGGCCTTTGCAGTACATTTCCACCATTAAGACGAATTTAACAGCATTCATAATACCGTTCGAGTTATAATGTCAACATGGCCATTATATTTCTTAGAAAGATAGAAAGATCAAAATAATACTCACCGACATAAGCAGCAATAATATTATATCAAATTAGTCATAACGTAGTTCCATCGATGATAATTATATAACTAATAAGCAACTAACTCAACGATTATATGTCTCTTATATGATTTAAAGTCATATAAAAGCCATATAATTCGCTCTTATACAGCTTGTGGCGACCTAGCGACATCTAGCGCACACTTGTATCAACCAACTCGCTAACTCGCTAGCGCCACCAACGTCAGACAGCGCAACTAAAAGTTCTACATCGCGCTAACGAAGTTTCTCCGGTCAGTTGACATATATACAACTTCCAACTTCATCCCAATGGACTTCGGTCCCCAGGCATAACACCCGCCTGGAGAGAGATCTCTCTATTAACATCTCTTCCTACAAGCTAATTAGTAATAAGATAGTCACGTTGGTGATTATTATACGATCAATAAGTGGTTGGCGGTTGCAGTTAAATGACTTTTATATGACTGAAACGCTGAGTAAAATGGGCCCAAATCGCGTTCTATAAACATTTTCATTATGTTTATATGACTAATGTCATAAGCTAAAAGTCTGAATATGTTACGTTGCCGCGACCATTATATGATCGAATTTTGCTAGTTGGTAGGCAGGTATAAACCATCGAAATATGTATAAACAGGTAAGTCGGTACTAATAATTTGCACCAAACCTAACGTTTGCATATTCTATAGGCTTCATACTTTCGATTAGTATGTAATTTGACAATTAAACAAGCATTTGCAATTTTAAAAAAAAGTACATTTTTAATTTAAAAAAAAAAGATATAAGTACTGGACTGAAATTTTTCAGCCAACCTATTCGCCACATATTATTTAGCGTATCAAATTTGATATAAAATACTTTTGATCGAATAAGCAGCCCGGTGCAAATCGTCTCCTATTCGGATCTTAGACCAGTATGATCGTGATCACCAACATGATACAAATGAGGCTTTAGATAAGCTCGGCATGGATGACGTCGCGACAGCACGTCGTAACATGACAAAAACCGTCCTCATTACCAGTACTGACAATAATACTGACACGGTCACGGAACCATGTTACGATGAAATATCGCAAAATGCGGACCAACCGTAAATACCCACATCACATTTTTAGCACACTATGACGCATAAATAGCTCCCCGGATATATACATCCACTCATGACTAACCTTTAGATAAACACATCCTCCAAAAACAGGTAAAATGGAAATTAAGATTAAAATAATTTAGAGTTAAAATAAGGCTGAATAATATGTTTTTGTGCTCATAGGAAAAACATAATATTGAGATTAATATCCTGTTGGCCTGTAATAATAATAATAACATCATTATCGGTTTAGTGTTACTATACCTAAACGTGTGCTAAAACGGAAAACTTCATGGAAATACATAATTATTAGTGAATTGTACTAAACCAAGCATTTCAATGTTTAAAAGTTTCTCTTGTAGTTTCAGAAACGTCAAGTATGAAGGGTTTGGTTAATGGTAACGTTGGAAAGGGAAGGCCAGGCGAACCCTCCACGATGGGATCGGGGAAGTATTAAGAAATGGCCAGGGGGGTTATTATGACATAGCAATGCAGTTCAGTTTACGCTGAGAGAAAAGGACAGAGCTATACAACTGCTATAGCTCTGTCCTTTACTCTCGCCGTAAAATGAACTGCATAGCTATGTCATAATAACCCCCCTGGTCAGGATTAACCTGTAATAGAATCTGTAGTACAATATGAATGTTGCATTATCTGTGGTCGGAGGCTATGCGCCCCTTCCTATCTGACAGCCGTAGAGACAACAATAACATCATCTAAGCACATAAAATGTAACTGTATGAAACCTTTAAATTAACCCCTGAAGACCAACAACCTTTTAATTATAATATTAGGTCCTTACCTATGAAATTGGCGTTATTTTTACGTGTTTTTTGTAATTTATTCATTTCAATTTTAACTTCCTAATTACTTTTAAATTTCATTAACACAGTATGTTACAAAGGTTTTAGATACTAATATGTAATATGGTTCAATTTCTTACTTAGTGTTTAAAATTAAAGTGTGAACTCAACTGATTTCATGTGCTGTGAGTTCAACTGTTTCAATTACGCAGAGTTTTATGAAGCTAACTATTTTTAAGTAATTAAGATATGTATAATATAGCTATGAAGTGTCCAATATTCCTGACAGAATTTTGTTTGGTTTGTATTTGACGTTACTAAATAATCCGCAAAATTAAATGTATCAAAAACACCGTTTTCATGAAATTCTCCATATAAAACGCCAATTTCATAGGTAAGGACCTAATAATAATAAACCGGCGCACGAGTAGGTATGAAGAGACTTATGAGTGTGGAGGAAGCGGAGGAGGTTTTCCTGGATGGCGAGTGGAAGGAAGTGGTCTTGGCCTACCCCTACAGGAAAGAAGCGTGAATAGTGAATGTATGTTTTGGTTAAATCATTCCCCTCGTCGTTATTTTTTATTTAATGTTATTGACCTTACATTTATAAAGATTTTATTTGTGCTAGACTTAATTATTATTATAAGGCTATTTATTCGATTTTCTGTAAATTACGTTTTTTATAATAAATATTCATTAATAAAAGTAAAATAACAATACCAATACGAGAAATAAATATCATAAAAAACCCTGTCAGCGATTAGTTCCAAGTTCTTAATTTTCCATGTGTGAAATTGGGTGTACTGCCGTTTGGTCAAAGTATTTTTCGCCAAATTTCACTTCCCAAAAAACTTATCGCAGTAGTTTCATTTCCCAAACGAATCTTTAGCACATTTACATTTCGCATTTTATTCATTTGGTCAAATTATCATTTGGCATCATTTTACTTTGTCAAGTTTTATTAAGACAAACGTTTATTAAGCAAATGTTTCCCTTTGGCAAATATTATATCCCAAAAAAATGTTTGTTCAAATTGTTATTTCGCACACTCAATTTATAGCACGTCCAGTTAGGTTAGTTTAGGTTAAAATTAGGTAAGTAGGTTTAGGTTAGGTTAGATTTCATCAGGCCTGAAGGGCCAACCTACGCAGAATAGAAGCCCCGCGCAGCGGGGCTTCGTCGACTGTGCCACAGAAATAACTCCATCGTACGAGGATCTACTTTCAGTGAAAACAAATGACAAGTTCGCGCAAATACGATGTTTATGCGCCAGCACGCAGTAAGAAAACTACCCACTTAACGAAAGAATCATACCTACCCTAAATTTTATTCTATGCACTACTCAATCAGGATGTAAATCGTATGCCATATAATATTTTGGGAAGAGTATGTTATGCCAAACGATACATTTGACTACATGAAATTTGGTTAAATGAAACTTGACCAAGTAATTATTTGTTAAACAATAATTTGCCAAAACAAAATTTGCTAACTGTTAAATTGCGAAAAGTTGTTTTGCCTTATGATTTTTTGCCAAATGATAATTTGAGTAAAATAGTTTGGGAAGTGATACTTTGGGAAAAGTCTTTTGACCAAACATTAGTAAACCGTGAAATTGATTATTGGGACGAAATTATTCTTAATGAAAAGTCTTATTTTTACCATTTCTTAATTTTCCGAATGCCTCATTTTAATAATTATAAATAGTACCAATTCGGTTTTTTACGGACGATCCTACAGTTAGACATATTGTATTTGAAAAATTTATAATACCTATAAATATATGTATACGTATCTTTTCTCATATATCAACTTTCTGAAAAAAGAAGCAACATATTATGAAAACAAGACTAGACAAAATAAAGCCACGGAAAAGACGGTCAAAATGTATAATATAAGACACGAAAGTTAGCGGAAATATAGAAGACCTGATTAAAGGAAAAGTCACACCCGAGGAATGGCTGAAAAATTATGTCGGTTTGAGTAGGCAATTAAGTATGTGTTTGATCTGTTTCGTTTAAACAATTTTAAGCAATGTAATGTAACGGTTTTATTTGTTTTAAAAATTTAATTAATGTTTGTAGGCAATACTAATTTAAAATTGTTTTCTTTAGTCATTTAAAGTATATGACTGTACTTATTTAAGAAAATCCGAATTGGTACTATTTATAATTAGGAAAATGAGGCATTCGGAAAATTAAGAAATGGTAAAATTAAGACTTCATTAAGAAGAATTCGTCCCACTAATAATTTGCAAAATTTCACACATGGAAAATTAATAATATTAATAATATCGCCGACATCGTTAGGGCTGCAGAGAGAGGAACCTCCTCACAATGCGTGCCGAGACGAGGAGTACTGCCTTCTGTATCTGGCCTTTGATCCAGCCATCTAGCGAGAGTCTCTTGAGGTGTTGGTCTTCGCTATAAGACCGTTAGCCGGAACAACTATCGGGACTATGATCGTCGAGTCAACATCCCACATGGCGGTCACCTCGTGAGCCAAGTCAAGGTACTTACTGAGTTTGTCCTTCTCAGCCTTCTGGAGGTTCTCGTCATGTTGGATGGTGACGTAAAGACGCGGCATACGAGCCCACAGGCCAACAGATGGTACGTAAACTCTCAATGTCAAGATTGCAATTTTACGATGATAGTCTCAAGACTGCAAAAGCGTTGCCAACCCTGAGGACTAAGATGGAATGTCTTTATGGTAGTCGTTATACCAGTTGTCTTACCCCGCACCCGAACACAATAATGCGAACGCTGTTGTTTGGCGGCAGGGTAAAGAGTAAAATGTTGGTAACGACCCGGACGGACCCTGCACGAGGTATTTTTACCATCAAAAATGTTATTTTGTATATTTTTAACCGCACGCATTAACGCAAAAGGTTTAAGCGACTCACTTATTCTCTAATGAATTTATGCACATCTAGCGCCATGTAGCATCCGGACCAATTATTGTTAATGATTTTCAGTTGATGTGTTATTTTTTGTGCCACAAGAGGGAGCTAATAGAATGTCTCCACAAATGCAAGAAAATAAACAAAAATGACAATACATTTTGAGCAACGTCACAAAATTACCTTTAAAATTAACAGCTCATCCCGCCATTTTTTTTTTTGATAAAGCTATTGAGATAACTTGGCATCTTATTTTATAATGCGTTTAAGTAAATTCGGCGATACATTTTGTATATGAACGCTTGATCTTTTAAAAAGAAAAGCTATTTGAGACACTTTTAAAAACGCCGTAAACACGGTTCGAAAAGGTTTAAGTAATATAACTGTGACATATTCACACACTGAAGAACTACAATGCAAATACTGCCGCTTGGATAAGGTTATGGTAGTGAGCCCAACGGACCCTGCACATTCTTATCATTATCAACAATTACGAGCACCATAGATAAAACAACTACTTTTAACATAACATGCTTGAAAATGTGCGAATAATTAACTAGCGATGACGACACGAGATTCAACCTGTATGGTTCGCCCAACTCCTGACAAACCCACAACAAAGCGGGTAAATTTTTGAAAATCGAAAACTCGTACATTTTATTCGAAAATGGAAATAGAAAGGTGAAAATCGTAAAGTTCTTGGATGATTGTGTGAAGTTTCATCGCAAGCGATTTATTTAGACGACTTCTTTCCAGCGCAGGCAGAACTTTGGATGAAAAACTATTAAAGTATTGATTTTGAGTTATCGACATTGGTGACTGTTTGAGAAAAGCACAATACAAACCTCGGCCGGGAGGAGTTCTCGACCTCTACAGTCATGTTAGCATAGAGGCATACATTTTTTGTCGTTGGGGTTGATTAAATGAGATAATTAAAATGGAAACAACCAAATACTCCGAAATATTTTATTCCGAATATTCTTTTTTCCGAATCATCATTTTTCCGAAAGCAATGTATGCTGGAGCTATTTTAGATTAAATTCATAATTCAATTGCTACACGCAGGTTAGGTTTGGTTTGATTAAATTTATAAGCGATATCAAAAAAAAAAATCTTTCAAAACATTGCATTTGGAATTGTGAAAATTCAAAATTTTGGTTAATTCGGAATCATGACTCTTCGGAGGTTATGTAATGTATTCCATAAAAATGAATGTTTGTATTGACAGTCATGTAAATGTCAAGATTTTGTCTCAAACGGCCACCTATAGGTACTAATAATTATAAGTACCTTCAGGTAATAATAAACAACAATGAATAAAACTTGTACAAAGTCTTTTAATTGAGAAATGTGAACAGTATCTCTAGTACATAAATAAAATAATTATCTAAGTTCTTATAATTATTAATTTATAATTTGCTCGTCGGCATGAGTTTCTCAGTGGTCCCGTCGTCCTCGGTCTCGTCTATGTCGTCTTGTCTCCTGTATTCTTCGCGGATGAGGGTGTCAGGGAGAGTGTACACCACGCTGGCAGCATAATGATTATCTGTGGAATACAATGTTATTTTAGCATCCTATTCATCATCACGATCTTCAAACGTAGTAACTGCCGGCTAAACATATTAGGGGGTTCCATATTGACTCTCATAATATTTTTTACTCATAAAGAGTTTTAAGTCATAATCATCGGAATTCATAACGTATTTTTTCAGTAACTGTTATTTTTTCAGGATTTTTATAAATCAGACCTAACCTAACCTAGACTTATCTACCAGTTAAATATTTAAGAACTTCTGAAAAGGTTACAGTTCCAGTGATAATAAAAAGTATGAATAACAATTTTATGAAAACAAAATGATTATGAATAAAAAAATTATATGAAAAAATCATCATCATTATCATCAGCCCGTTGCAGTCTACTGCTGGACATAGGCCTCTCCCAAGGACCGCTACAGAGCTCGTTCTAATGCTTTATGCATCCAGTCGCTGCCGGCCTCTGTGAAAAGATGCGCTCCCATATTAAGCATCATAAAATTATCTAGTGCCAGGCCGGCTTCGTCTCGCAAACCCCCTCAGGCGCTAGGGCAGCACGACAAAAGCGCTAGTGATGCGCCATAAATTCATTCTTTTGAATCTAGATTAAACACTAACAATTCTACATATTTTATCACAGCTAAACTGTATTTCAAGAGCCATGTTACCATGAATTGTAAAATAGACCTATCATTGAAGGACTCCTCCTCAACGGGTGCTCTAATATTTCAGAAAATAGAATGTAACGTGTAACATAGTCAGATCAAAAATAAAACTTTTTTTTTTGAAAAAGTAGTTGTAGTTGTATTCTAGCAGGTTAGTAGCCACAGCTATAACCGCATTTTAATACTAAATCTAGATCCATTTTGCTGCAACTAGCCTTTAGGCCCCGTTCCCAATATGCCGGACCGGCGAATTTGCCGGATGCCGGTAAGGCTAGTGGCTTATGACGCTGTTCACACGGCATAATGTGAACAGCTTCATATAAATTGTACAGCCACTACCCTTACCGGATCCGGCATAGTGGGAACCAGGCCTTAGTCACTCATAATTTAATTAAAGCGAATTCATTGGAGTCATGAATAGACGAGTAACAATATCTATAACAATACTATAGGTAATATTCTGGCAGCAGTGACCACAAACCACTGCTAATTAAGATAGAGTTGGCTGGCAACTGGTTGAAGCCACAGGCAGCGCGGGCTAGTTACCGTTGTAGTTTTGTGGTTGCAACTTGGACACGGCTTTTATTAACATTGTGCAGGCAATATACGTATAGAGTGAGAAATCCAAATGCGTCCGCAGAAGTCTGACTAAAAGAGATAGGATAATTTGTTGTTATGAAGCACGTCGTTGATTTTTAAATAAATAAAAACTGCATTCAACTATTTAAAAACATAAATAAGAATGAATCGAACCTGGTAACATTCATCTTAAAAATATTGAAATGTTGGCTTTTTATTTGTTTTGCGCATAGATTTAACTATAGCAATTAAGGTCGTGTACCTACTGCCTACCCGGTTCAAACTTTCAATTCGCAAAGACGTACTTCCCGCCACATTTATGTTTATTTTTTGTGGACATTAATCTAACCTAACCTAACTTATTTAATAAGACCATGTAACCTATGTTATATGTAATGATTTAAGCACAATTACATTTTTGCGAAATGAAAGTTTGTAAAATGATATAATTTGTCAAATGATGATTTGGTAAAAAGTCAGGATACCGTTCGTTCCCTATCGTGTATGAGAGTTCAGGAAATCTTATAATGCAGTTTTGCTTTATCTTAGTTACTCTCCTAATTTCTTCTAATTATGGACGTTCTGATACTGACCCATCAGCAATATCATCAGGTTGTACTTATAGTAATGGGTCCCGGCTCAATCCTTGAGGAACACCGTAAGCAAATATGATGGTAATTTAAAACTAGGAACATAGGAATCTGTGCATACATTTTAATTGATTCTGTTATAATCGTTTGGTTTGCTCGATATCGCATACGAGTATATGTATGAAAGCTTCTAAATATCGATTTCCGACTGATAAATACCAACTGAAGCTGTTTTAGAGCCATCTCTGGGTGTTAAAATGTTAAGTATCTTTTTGTGCTGGAAAGGGTAACTTAATCATAGATAAATAAAAAATAAAATAAGATTATAAAAAAAAGTAAGTAAGTCAAATCTTTTAAAAACCGAGAAAGGCCGAATCTCAAACTTTAACACAATTATACTAGACTATACACAATTTAAATACTAGAAATAATATTAAAATGGTTATTAGAAAATTTTTAATCACTGGTCAACATTAAAATTAAATTTTAATTATTAAAATTAATTATATTATTTAATTTTTTTATCTAATCGTTCTGTATCTATCAATATTCTTAATGAAATGGTTAAAATTCTAAAATCGAATCAAAAATGTGACTCATTTGGTTTAGATTTAGCAATTGGTTACGATTTTTAATCAATAGTTTAGTTAACTACTGAGCAAACAATCAGCCCTTAATAGCATAATAATTATTATAGAACTGTTATTACCATGGAAATGTTAATTATTATAGAATTGTTTGTAGTGTGGAAAGGTGGTATTCTGATACCGTTAACGATATCAATATCACCGGTTTATAGTACGTGAGAAGAAAAAATATATTAACATAAACAAATTATGCTGTTAAAATTCTTCTTATTCTATTTATTTCTATTCAAATAGTTACCGTTGTCAGCAGCCTCCTTCGGGCCGAAATCCTTCCGCCTGCGCCAGATCCGGTTAATGGAGACGATCACCAGCACCACCAGAAGCAGACACACTGCGCCGCCTACCACCCACGACATCTCCAGACCGGCTAGCCTGTAACCATGGTGACCAGTGATTAACCCCCAACCCAAAAAAAGGGGTGCTGCAAGTTTAATGTGTCTATCTGTGGTATTATATAGTTTCCGAACGGTTGGAACGATGGACGGTTGCGAAAAAAAAATTATTTTACTCACAGATCAAGTAAAGGTTGACTCTAACCCCCTTACTAATAAACGTTAAGTAACGGTGGTATAGCTATACAATGTTTTGTCCTTATCTGTCATTGGGACATTTGAATTTGACAGATAAGGACAAAACATTGTATAGCTATACCACCGTTACTCAACGTTTATTAGTAAGGGGGTGATACACTCCCTAGTAACGTGTAGGATCGATTTTTTGTAGGTTAAATAATATGGAAATTAGTAGGTAAATATCACATTAATTAGCTTATTCCTTAACTAGCTGTTACCCGCGCAGAAAAATAAAACATAGTCTAAGTATGTTACTCCAGAATAATATAGGATTCTGATGAAAGAATTTTTCAAATCGGTCCAGTAGTTTTGGAGCCTATTCAGTGTAAAAAACAAACAAACAAACAAATATTTCCTCTTTATAATATAAGTGTAGACTAAGCCTCAGGCTTGTACGGTCGGCCTAATAAGTAGCTGCACAAGCTGTACTTTGTCACTTTGAACTCATGTTTGAACTGGCGCACTATTTTATCAAAAGCGTTAAAGCGACTAGGTACAAAAGTGTGCAGTTTACTTTTATGGCTGAATGTACTATGGATATTAGATCACAAAGAACATTACGTTATTGGGTTCTGCTTAGAATGGTAGACCGTGAGGCTGTGAAGTTCTTTGTTCCAGAATGTAATAACCGTCTTTTTAATTAAGAACCTATCATAACTATTATTTCAGATCAACAGATATCGTAAATTTTGCTGTAGGTACTTGTTGTTATTGTTGAAAATAACAGAATAAGTTTTTTTGGGGGGCAGAAATCGATCTGTCAAGTTGTCATCTTCGCGAAAACTTACCCCATTGTAGTAGATGGTGCATGCTCTCTGAAAAAAAAGGAATCATTCATTTAGTTTACCACAACAACCATTTCTATTAAAATACAAAATGTTCAGTAAAAAAAGAGAATGAAGGAAGAAAGAAAAACATTTATTCGTGACAAACGACAAACAACAGATAACCAAGCACAAGAAGAATGTAGTCAAGAACAATGCTTTGTTCCATAACTTGTTGGTTGTAAAACTCATGAAGGCTATGGAAATGCCAAACCAAATATACTTACGGTATCAATAAAATGCAGGTACCGTTGACCAATTCGGATTCTTCTTCACAAATACACTCTCCTTCCAGGTTGCATGTGCCATCGATACAAACACTGCAGGGTTTAAAGCAGATCGAAGAATTCAGTTCATTGAGCATGTATCCATCGTTGCAAGTACATACACTTGGAGCAGAACAGTAGCCATTAACACACGTATGACTACATACAGGTGAGCAATCTTCATCTATTAAAGCATAGTTCTCAGAACAGGAACATACGTTTGGTGATACGCATTTTCCATTAGCACATGAAGCGCATTTAGGTTCACAAACTTTGTCATTTCCTTCTTGTGGTTTATAACCGTCTAAACATTCACAGACACCGGGAGCCACGCAAGTTGCGTTAACACAAGCATCATTACAATCCGGTTTGCATATACCATCTATAGATTTGTATCCAACATTACAGGTGCATTCATCAGGCGCAGTACATGTACCGTTGACGCAGTCATTGCATACAGGAGTGCATTGGCCTTCATTCTTTGTATAACCTGTGTGGCACACGCATGTGTCTGGTGCTGTGCAATCGCCATGGTTGCAGTCGGTACAATGGGGAACGCAGTGGAAGGTATCTTGGCGAGTGTAGCCGTCGTTGCATGTACATATGTTCGGGGCTGTACATTCGCCGTTTGTGCAAGGTTCGTCGCATACAGGGGTGATGCATGTACGGTTGACAAGTACAAGCGGCTTGTCACAGATGCATTCACCTGGTTTTATGCAGTGGCCGCCTACGCAGTCACGACACTGGGGGATGCAAACCTCGGTATCGTCTTCTCTGGCTTTCCAGTCGTAACCCGGGCAGCAAACTTCTTTTGGTACCTGCACGTACTCAACCTAGAAAAGAGATTTACGCTGACTTAGCAAATGGTTTTTTAGATCTAGGACTACATAATCTTGAGGACATACCAGTCCTAACAGTTAAATAATAAATAAGTATCGAGGGACAATCTCACACCTAACAGTGGTTGGTTAACACCAAGTTCCAAACTATAGGCATACAACTTAATTGAGAGCCGGGGTATGCATGAGGTGCGGGGGTGAGGCATGTTAAAGTTAAACTCGAAACTTAGTCAATAATAATTTGTTCAAATGTAAAACCTTTATCTTGTCTAGGGGACCCTGTTGATGTAGGAAAACATGTCGAAACTTTGTTTATTATTTATTTTTTTGTTTTTGCCTTTTTCTCCGTCTATATCTCTCCTAATATTTTTGCCATGTTTTCCTGCTGAACTACGCATGATATTTGATATTATATTTAAATTAATATTTATAGCTTTATATAATACTAGACTAAGTTGTATCATTGTAATAAGAAAATAATATGGTTAAAAAAATGACTGACTGCTGAGTTTCTTGCGGCGTTTCTTCTCGGCAGTGGTCTCCTCTTGGGAAGCGCTGGTAGACTCCTGACGTGTAAAAGTGCCCGTGCGGCCTACTTACTAAATAAATGTCTTTTATCTTTTTTTATCTTATCTTTAAAGCCTCGACTAGTCACCATTGCCAGAGAGAGAGCCCCACACCTTATGCTTCTTTTGTACTGTATTTCTTTACGGTCACGGATTTTAATTCATGAACCGCTATAGAACCTTGTCGCATAAAACCAACGATTAATTCCTACGTAATTTCTATCTCGTCACTTGACGCTGCCATTATGACAAGCTTCTATGGTGGATCAACATTTAATGTCCTTGATGTGAGGGACACCAGTAGTTGCCGGCCACATATTACAGTGAAAATATGGCCCGTTTAGAAGCCCCTTTAGGAAAATGGTTGCAGTGTACAACATAGGTAATATTGTATTCAAAAACCGTGGGATTCGAACTTCATTTAGTCGTAACTCGAAGCTAAACTCGTATGGACTATTTTCGATAGCTACGCGATTTTACCGTCGCAACCCAATCCTCATAAAATTCCGGTATATTAATATGACTTTATCAAAGTCAGGAAAATAATTTAAATTACCGTTTCCCTATTAGTTTGTTTACTGAACTGCCGGCACGTTTTAATGAAGTTAGCGATAGGCTATCGAAAATACAGCGTTAATTAACATCGAAACGATGGAAACTGCCATCGAATTGTTTCAAGCTCACCGACCCTTATCGTCCATGTTAACAGTAACGTTTAAGTAATCATTTAGATTTTTGGCATTTTTAAAACCCATTATCAGTTCTGAGATTTGAGCAATTATTGTACATTGTGATATAAATATTTATACAGATTATAATCCAGTGCGTTTAGTTAAAGCTTTAGTTGCGGCGTTTTATTTTTTGCAATCCACTACGTTTAGCCATTTTTAGACAGAATGTATAACGTTAATTTTATTAAATTAAATAGATTTAAACACCCGATAGAAACATAATAATAGTAATGAAGACTATTGTAGACACCACTGGACGCTTGGGTGTAGTCTAAATCAACCTGCCTAATAGGGATGCGTCCTAGATGAAAAAAACTAATTAGTTCGTCAGTAAGATTATCAAAAAATATTGAAGACGTATTTTTTGCTTTTTCAAATCCATCAAAATTGACAAATATAACGTGCATCAAAGTTCGCGAGTGGGGGCTCGTGACGTCACTACGTGCAACGGGGTGACGTCACGCGAAACTTCAACGCACTTTATCTTCGTCATTTTTTGTTTAATTGACAAAAGAAAAAATATGTGTTCAATAATTTTTGAAAATTTAAATGATGGACTAATTAGATTTTTTTAGACCACTAGCCTATTCTAAGTGTTTTTGGATTAGTTCATTTTGGATTTAAGGCAATTTGGGATAAAGGTGTTACATGTTAGTCAAATTAGGAATCAAGTTTTTTTTACATGTATTTTGGTATGTAGGCAATATGAGACTAAGTCTTTTTTAAGACGTATTGGTTTTTCACGGAATTTTACCTTAACGTCAATAAATATGACTAATCTTTCCGATAGATATACAACTTTCTATGATAAACGATATAAATGCACCTTTTAACGTTTGACTTCTACATGAAAAACGCATGGGTGCTCAGCTCCTATGGCCAAGGCTGTATTATGAAATTGAGTCATAATGGAACCTACTCAACTGGGATTGTTAATATTTTTACAATTACTCTAATTTGAAAACCATTTCCAGGAATAGGGTTTTTAACCCGTTCTGTATTATTAAGTTTTTGAAATATTTATCTATTTCGGATATTTCGACAAAAGTATGTTTATCCTTTATTTGACTTTCGTTTTCGGCTTGAAGCCCCTCCTAGGTGTATCTTACGGGTTAGGCGAAAACCGCTTGAAATATTATGTTTTAATACACTATTACAATCACTTATTATCATTAGATATCATTTAATTGTTGTAGTTTATTAAAATATGCCATCCCAATTTTAAAATAATCATGTCATCCATAAAATATCTGCTAAATAAATAAAGATAATATTAAAACAAAACTATCTGGTCAAATACAAAATTAATGTAATTGGTCTCTTAAAATTACCTATTCTTTCGAATTAGAATGTAAAAACCTTCAGTCATTTTTTTTGGTCTATTCTAATTAGTTGTATATTATGTGCCTCCGTGTCTATTTTTGGCGTCGTATCTTCCAAACAGATAAACCAATTCGGACGCGGTTTTTTAAAATAGAAAGCTAGTTTAATCAGGCTACTTACTTCTTAGCTAGTTTGAACGAAAATCGGTTCAGCCTTTTAAGAATTACTGGCTCTGAAAGTGGGTCAACTTTATTTCAGAGAAATATATTTATCTTATTTTGCTGTCTTACCACATTTCTAGTGACGTTCACGGGACACATCTGTGAGGATCCCCGGACGCATGGGTGGTAAACCAGGTCTACCACCACTCTTACCACCCTTTCCCTGGAAAAAAAACGGTAAAAATCTTTAGGCAACACAAAAACTGACTGAAAAGAGGACTCCTCTATACCGTTGTTCATTCTTACTTGTTAATATAGTAAACAACTAACCTAACCTCAAAATTTTTTTTGGCTAAAACAACTCTTTTATCGTTAATAAAGTAAACCGAGTAAATATTTAGGACATTGCTTGTCCAATGTTTTGTCTGTGATTGCTTTATTTTATTTAAAATTGTTGTTTTAGCCAAAAGACGTTAATTTTGAGGTTAGAAAGTTGTTTACTATATTAGTCAAGTTAAAATAAACACGGTACCACCACGGTACACAGATGGTCTAAAATCCGAATAGGAGATGACCTTTACCCAGCTGTTTATTCGATAACAAGTATTTTATATCAAATTTAATATGGTTATATGGCGAATAGGGTGACTGAAAAATTTCAGTCCAGTTTATAATCAATAATAAAAAAAAATACCTTTTTTTTAAATTGCTATTTCTTGTTTAATAGACCAATTACATACTAATCGAAAGTATGAGGCCTATAGAATATGCAAAAGTCCCAAGTTTTTGGTATTTTACACAAGTAGTTGAGGCAAATATATTTTTCATTCCAAAAGTTTGTGTCAGTAGGTTATGGAGTTAGGGGAAAAAATACTAAGTAATCATAATTATTAATTAGGACACAGGATATATAATTATGGTTTGTACTGGGTTTTTCACGAATTCGTACTTAAATATATTCCTTCTGAAAAATAGTCAGATTTCATAAGACAAAAATAAACTTTTCCCTTTCTACGACATTTGGACTGCTTGCTTGTATGTCAAAAATTAAGTTGGCTTATTTAAGTAGTATATTATACCTATTTAATTGATAAAACCCTCCGATATACTACACAGCCTTGGCCAAAGATGTTAAGCACCCCATATTTTCCTTTGTAACTTACAAATAAAGTTAAAAAATTCAATTTCAAAAATCAAAAAAGTGTTTGAACATTTGCAAATCATTATTAGATATTGTTTCGAAGTCGCTATTTGCGTCTGAAAACTGAAGCTAGAAAAAATCGGATTTTACAATTCAATGATTAATTCCTTGTACCTATTTTTTTTCACGGAAGTACCCTTAAACTCAATAAATATGACTAATCATTCCGATAAATATACAATTTTCTATAATAAAACATATAAATGCACGTTTTACAGTTTGACTTTTATTTGAAAAACGAATGGCATGGGTACTCAATACCTTTGGCCAAGGCTGTAGCTACATACTGGGTGTTAGGCAGAAGGTTGGACAAACTTCAGGGACTAACTCTGTAGGTCATACTCATCAACTTTTATTATGGGACCAACAAGCAAAACGCGAAAAAAAACAGCTGTTCCATACATTTCTTCTGTTTAGCTCTCAAAGTTTGTATGGAACAGCTTTTTTTTCGCTATTTTGATGTTGGTCCCATAATAAAAATTGATGAGTATGACCTGAAAAGTTAGACCCTGAAGTTTGTCCAACCTTCTGCCTATCACCCTGTATATACTTTGACGACACGTTAGCCTAGTTGGTTATTTAAGTATGTAGTTCTCTGTAGGATTGCAGACTTAAGATTGTAGTCTTGAGATTGCATGTTTCTATGGGTCAGATCCCACTTACTATATGCCTGTGTGCTCGTTTGCCTTCTACATGCCATTTTTAAACATCCCTCTTTTTGCGTCACGGGTTAAAAAGAAGGACAAAACAATAAAATAGTTATTTATGTAACTGGTACATAATGAAGCCTCTTAAGGTACGAGAGCCGAGGTTAGAGCGCGAGCTTGCGAGCGCTCTAATTACAGGCACGAGTACCTTAAGAGTTAATTATGAACCGTTGCATACATAACTTTTTCTACAAGCTTAAAATGATAATGATAAAAATACACAATCGCTAACTTTTCTCGTATACTTTACTCGATTTTTCTGCTCACAAATTACTTGTCATCGAAGACATTTTCACTATTCCGATGCGCGATAATAGTTTGTGAATTTTATTGATAAATGTAAACAAATTTCATGCGAATTTTAATCTATATATATAAAAGGCTAAACTGACTGACTGACATATCAACGCACAGCCGAAATTACTGTACCTAGAAACTTGAAATTTGTTACATGGGTTCCTTTCATGATGTAAGTGAGCACTAAGAAAGGATTTTCCGAAAATCTACCCCCAACGGGAAGAAATGGGGGGGAGTAGCGGGAAACTAATTCTACGCGTACGAAGTCGCGGGCGTCCTCTAGTAGATACTAAAAACAGTTCTATCAAATTATCATTAACAAGTTGGAATGCCAAACGAAACGCCATTTTGTTGATATCCATATTGAACGTAACCATGGTAACCAAATAACAAATCGATGGATATTAACCATCTATTTTTAGTAATTGAATAAAAATGTTATTTTAAACACATAATTACTCATAAAATTAATTTTGTTTTTAATATACGTAATTGTTATTGGTGTTAAATGTTTTTAACGGTTTATTATACAAATTATTAGGATGTCAAGTGTTAACTAAACGCCAAGACTGATATCCGGAATGACCGTTACCATGGTAATAACAATGCTATAATAAATTATAGAACTGTTATTACCATGGCAACGCTCATTATAGAATTGTTTTTACGCTTCGGTTACGCTATAGGTGGTATTCTGACACCATTAACGATATCAATATTAGCGGTTTATAGTACGCGAGTAGAAAAAGATTATTTTATTACGTTAGAATAACATCGTGCAATTTTGTTCTATGTCATGCAACTATGATAAAGGCTCTGACTCATAATAATAATGAGCAGTATTTTAATGGAAAATTTTATGTGTTTCGTTTAATATTTTTATTATTATTATTAGTATTAATATAGTGCTGGTGTAAAATCTATTTTTGACGTGTATTAGTGTCCGTGCGGCCTACTTACTGGATTAACATATTTTACCTTTTTATTGGGCTCAATACAAAACGTACATACATAAATACATTAAGTCACGCCTGTTTTCCAGGAGGGTAGGCAGAAACCACTTCGTTCCACCTGCTACGATCTTGACAAATCTTTTTCGCTTCTTCCACATTCATACATCGAGTAATGCACGCACATCGGTTTCAGGTACTTAAAATTCGCCCCTTTTCCAGTATTACAAAACACAAAACAACAAAAGGTTAATACAAAACGTGTTACAAAAATACCAAAAAATTAAAAAAAAATATCAAAGCCGACGACCTTTTTCTTTAAAAGGATCTATTCTTTGATTTTGAATTTCGAATTATGAAAGATATTTACAGCAGCTGCCAAAACTATCTCTGCCCTCACTAGTGACCTCTAGTGTTGATACGTCCTCATTAAGATGTTGAAAGCCGACGGGTGATTGATCGATGGTTAGTATAAAACTGTTGAATAATTCTAACGACCGTCGCTTGTTTTTACTACGTGGACACTGTTTGAATTTAAAATGGCGCCGCTGCCAAATCTGCGACGAAGTATTTTATCGGTGGAGCGAATAAAACTTGATAGTTATATAAAAAGCGGTCAAGTGCTAGTCTGACTCGCAATTGGCCGGTTTTTATTATTTAACCTTTATTGCACATAAAAAACACATATGGCGGGCATAATGCCTAATGGCATTCTATACCAGTCAACCAAATAATCATACAGAAACGAATGAAAGTGGTGGACAGAAAAAGAAAGACAAGAAAAAACAAAGTACATACAATATAATAATACGTTACGCAAAAATTACTAACAAATCAATAAATTTAATGTACATTGTATATATGCTTATATAAATATAAATATACACACATAAATAAATACAATAATATAGCAGACACTAAAACATATTCCATGATGGGTCTAGCTAGCCTAAAATTTTATGCAACATCTTGTTCCAGCAAGACATTCAGCTGCATCAGCAGCATCCAGCATTCGCTTCAAGGAAAGCCTGCTAGGGGCTCGTCTAATGAAGAGCGAAAGAGTTTGACATAAAACCAGTGTGGTGAAAAGGAAGTGCTTTCAAGAGCTACGGCTTTTCTAAACAAATCCTTATAAAAATCCATTCGAAACCGCTTGAATGATCTTTGTTTGTACTTTACTGGTGGCAATAAATACTTCTTATTAATTTATTTATTATTCATAGAAAAATCATTTGTTTTTTACTCTTATTTATTACAGAATGTGCAATTTTAGCACAAAATCAACCGGCAATCTAACACGGTTCAAAAGAACCGCTCTTTAAAGGACGGACAACAAAGGCCCTAACCCTTGGGTACGGAACCCTAAAAACATAATTTCCTGTGACTATAGTTATTTAAAGTACCTACTTTATTTGTGGGTTGCGGTTTATGAATAAAACCAACCCATCGATCATTTAGAACAAATCTGATATATACACGTCACTTGTGTAGAATATAAAGTAATCTATTCGTGGCCACGTAATTAGGAACGCTTGGGTTTTTTATTTACAACTAGAGGACGCCCGCGACTTCGTACGCGTAGAATTAGTTTCCCGCTACTCCCCCCATTTCTTCCCGTTGGGGGTCGATTTTTGGAAAATCCTTTCTTAGTGCTCACTTACATCACGAAAGGAACCCCTGTACCAAATTTCAAGTGTCTAGGTACAGTAGTTTCGGCTGTGCGTTGATATTATAAGTCAGTCAGGTTTGCCTTTTTATATATATAGATTGCTTACACGTGTCATGATTTCACATTTTTTTAATTATAATATTGATGTTTATCTGTTTTCGGTTACAAAATGCAGGCAACTGACAAGGTAAAAAAACGTCAAAAATGAAAACAAAAGAAAAATAAAAGAAAAACGTGGATGTTTGCTCTCTTTGATTCAGCTAACCAGCGCCTCTATTCTAGGCCTGCTCTATATTTGACTGTTGAATGAAACAGCGTTTAGATGAAATCCAGGTTTTATATATTTTCAAGCACATGGAAATTCAGGTTTTCGACAATAAAACTTAGTAATATACTCCGTCACTTTTTTAAAAGCCGCAACGTAAAATCGTGTCGTCATTCGTCCAATCCTCTGAGCAATATCCACAGACAAGCCTCTACGTCATCTTGTCTATGCATAGGGCTGTTCGAGCAACGCCTTGAACAGACCGTTTGCTTCACATATGGATTTTACAGTAACCGAAACAAATTAATGAATTTAATATGTAATAAACGTTGTACCTCAATAATATATAAGAAAAACAGTAAATAATGCTAACAGCTCGGTTATGGTATTGTTTTTAACTCGGCCGCCATTACGGTCAAATAAGTAAGAGCTATCAAAACGTTGACAATACGGTAAAGTAATAGGAAAATTAAGCAACTGAATAAAAACGTCTTAACTGATGTACAAACTTTCACAGAAATTACCAAATAAAGGGTGTGAACAAATTATATGCAGACATTTAAATGATTGTATAGGGTGTATACTCGTGCAGGGTGATACCTGCGACAGCCGTACTTCGTAATTTATAAAACACCTAAAATACTCGCAAAAAAAGCAAACAAACTATTTAAATTACGGAACGTCATGACCAGGGTAGTGATTCTCTCAAAAGCAAAGGTGAGCTAATGCAGGAGTGAATGTCCAAGCGGCGAGTTTAAGTAGTCCCGTCAGAGCGAACAAAACACATTTTAGCGCGTGCATTCTCAATTAGGCAGCCTTATACGTTCGAGAAGCCATGCTGCCAAATTTAATACACTCTAAGCTACTCTAAGCTACGACCAAGGCAATGTCTAGCAGCTTCGTTTTTCTTCGGATTTCTGTATTTCTAACACGGTCGTATCCTAGTAGGTACAGCTCGCTCCATAGCTCTCAATACTCAATACTCAATCATTTATTGCATTCCACAGTCTTAGTTTTCAGCTCTTTTCAGTTCTTTGGGTGACTTGAAGCCTACTTATCGTCTGCTTAGTGAGCGTCCAGGTCTCGGCTCCATATACCGTGACGGGAAGAATGCACTGCTCAAATGGGATCGTATCATAATATATAAAGTTCAAAATATATGTATAATGGGTCATAATACATAATGGTCATAATATACAGGGTGGTACTCGATAAACTGTACATATTAAAAGGATTGAAAGGATTCCTCATTTAATTAGGAATAATAATAAGCAAAAAATAAGTGGTAAAATATCCGAAAAATATTGAGAAAATCGTGTTTTTATGAAAACAAAATGACATTTTTGCAGTAATTTTTAATTCAAAAAGCAGTTACTCAGCAATTTTTTTGAATTGGTCTAATATTGTTATCAATTATTATAAACTTAACTTATGTCAATACCTACTATGCATTTTGTTTTATCGTTTTTGGGCTGTTAGATCAAAAGTTACACCGTCACAAGTGTACTGCCCAAACTTTACTAAAAAGTTTAAAAATCTGTAAAATAATGTTTTACCGATAAATTAACCTAAAATTCAATCCCTATCAATTTGTACAGTTTATCGAGTACCACCCTGTATAATGGTTTTCTTTCTGAAATCGTAAACTTTTCAGGATTTTTTAAAAGCCCATTCTATAGAACCCATTAGGTTAGGTTAGGTTTGTTTTATAACAATCCTGAAAAGTTTACGGTTTCAGAAAAAAAAACATTATATATTATGACCATTATGTATTATGATCCATCATATACCTATTTTGAACTTTATTATAATATTATGATACGTACCCGTTCAAACACTTATTTTAATAGGTTCAAACAAATTATGATTTACAGAAATAATTGTTTTGATGTAATAGGAAGCAGGACAATTAAGAGGCAAATCATTAAGTTCTATATTACCATTAATACCTAAAGCATTTTATAATAGAAAACGCAGATTCTTTTATAACCATTAACTTGTTTCAGGCGACAGTCGGATATACTTAATAAGACATTTTCGTTTTCGTTCCTAATTTAAAAAATAATAATTCTCAAGCGCCGTACGATAGTTATTAGGGAAAACAACAAAACGTTATTTCAATATATTAAGCATTTAAGGAAAGAGAGAGACAACACAAATAAGACAAAACAAAGCATGGCAACAAAGTCTCCGTACTTATCCTTATAGAGGAGAATCTCCAATTTAAAAAAATATTAATTATTGTATAAAGGTTGTACTTATTTTGACATTCTACAAAGAATTGGAACTTTATTCGTTTAGAAATAAGAAAAATAAATAATCACGATTTGATTCCCATAGCAAGTACAACAATTGTAAGTATGGTATGGTGACCAATGTCAAATGATCTTTAATAATGACACCTTAGAAGTTATTACTAAGTATACTTACTTACTTAATAAGTTCTCCCCTTTTTTAAAATCTCTCTTAATGCAATAAATAACAATACATACTATAAAAACGACAATATCAAAATATACAGTCGGGATTTTAAAGCTTGCTAAAGCTTCCGTATTATTATTAATTAAACTCTTTTTATAAAGCAGCTGCGTAATAAAAGCTTTATTTCTAATTGTCATCGCATTTTTCTCCTTGAACCTTATGAACTGGTTTTAATAATAACAGCTTGTAAAAAAATGCAACTAATTAATTTTATTACCTTTTCGGTTTCGTACAAGGTGCGTGCGGTTCTCCAATATACAATAACGCTTCACACAAACAAATGACAAACAAGCCACAAAACACTTGCCAACCTTTAGGACACATCGTAAGTATAACCGTTTAACTGAATTAAAAAAAAGTTCAATAAATTACTGGCCATAAATCACTGCATTGTTCTGAATTCAAATTGATAATGACTGAATCGACCTCGCCAATGCCTCGATAGGCGTTATCGCATCCTCCCTCTGCCCACAAACATGAAACACCTAAGAATTCGAAATTCAAATGGTTTAAAATAAAATTCGAAATGAAACCTTATTTTTGTGACACAATTTGTTTTCCTTTAGTACTGGCAGGCGGGAGGGAACGCAGTGGAATACCGAACGTGCGGCGATCGCTTGAATTAATAGGATGCAGGCTAACTACAGGATGTGCGGATATAAAATTTATATGAACAATGGTGCCGATTTTGATCTGTTTGGCTACGAGTGTAGGACTATTCCCAACTCGACGTTGGATAAAAAAAAATCTAAGAGCATTTTTGCTGTTAGGTGTTTTTTTTTAAATAACTCACTTTTGAATTCGTTGTCGAGTTATTAAACGGCCAGCTAAAGTTGTCCTGTCAGAGCATTATTAACAAGTTAGAGCGTGTATTTTTAATTTGGTCGCAGGTCTCGATGACAAAGGTCATCTAAAGCGGAATGCGGAGTGCGCGGAGCACATTAGTTTGCTAGTTAATACTTTAAGAGAATGACACCTTTGTGTTAAATAACAAGAGTTATTTTTGGAAAATTAGTTAAATTACCATTTTAGAAACATATTTAATTTAATGTTTTTATTTCATATTTTGGTTCGTCGATCTTTCGATTCAAAACTAAAACGTCAAACAAACATTAAAGCCCATAAGAGTACTTACCTTACTTGTAGAAAATAAGTTTTTCAGAATGTGAGATTCAATTAAAGAGGATGAGATAATTTTCTGCAAAAATATGGTAAATCACATTTAATAAACAAGAATTGAAATGACGTAATTTCAGCTTTTTGGTATGCCCGTTTTATTTCCAACCATTAAAATGTGTATCAAAGTGTTTACGAACGAGGTAAGTATTTAAAACATTTTGTGATAAAAAAACCCAAAACAACCAAATCCGCCGGAAGTACGTCCGGATAAATGTTTGCAGATTCATGTTAGTAACAATTAATTAATTAATACTGTTTTATACTTTACACTTTTCTCATTAGATTTTGAATTATCAACTGGCTTTTTTAGAAAATATTGGTTTAGTTTTCGGAAATATTTTTTTTATTAATGTTTTTTTTGCTTAGCGCACTTCTGTGTAGGTAAATTAGTCATGAGTTCATGCCACTACTATTTAGTACAATTAATTTTGTTTTATTTGGTAATTTTCTTCCTCCGTAACCTATAAACTTAAATTAGTTTTCACCAGAATCAAATTTCTTACTTAAATCGAGATTTAAAAAAAAAGCGCTAGTCAAGTAGTGAATTATTAATAAATTATCTGACATTTATAAAAAATATGAATGATAGAGTGCGGAATAGCCTATTCTTACATTTCGTCTTTTGCATTCAGAAGCGTGGTGGTCACAGTAAAGTCCAACGCAGTAAACTGCAGGTACGGTTGCTTTTCGATGTATTTAATTATTTAGATATGTTAGCACCCTACAATGTAAAGAGGAGGGACGAAGGAAACATAAATAAAAGATTGATGAGTATTATTGTGGATGGATATAGGGGTAGAGGAAGACCAAAAAAGGTTTGGATGGGTTTTGTGAAGCATGGCATGTATAATGTATGATAGGTGTGAGTGCAGAGTTAACAGTGGATAGAGGAGAATGGAAGAAGAAAACATGTGCCGATGGGGGGCAAGTGTGGGGCAAGGGTAGAAAGATGATGAGTACGCTACGATAAAGGAAAGTGCAATTGGTAAAAGATAGCTAATTAAAGTATCAATATTTCATTTGCATGAACCGTACGTAATGTACGCCATTAAAAAAAAGATAAACGAACATACATTATTTGAGGCATCCCAATGCATTTGTACAACATATTCCTCGTATTAGATTAGTAATGTTTGTTGTTAATTCTTTATTATTATCTTTTGCCAAATTTTTCATGTTTGACAGCATTACAATGATCATGTTCAAGTTACTTTAAAAATACTTTTCAATAACGTGGAAAGGCTTACGCCGTTTATATATTACCTTGCAAGCTTAAGCGAACAACTGTAGTAGATACAGTACAATACAAATACGCTTTATTGAATATCACACAAAGAAAATTAAACTAAGAAACACAATAACATGAAATTCTTTTACGTTACTCTAATATGACGTAGAGCTCATCAACTAATTCAACAGTCATCGTCGTATTGGAAAACAACAGGGTGTTAAATTCTTATCTACGATTTATTTAATCTTTAAACAATACCAGTAGCAGGTTTTATGTTATGGATATCCGTAGCGACACAGCGTGTGAACGAGATATGAATGGTATTCGTAACAAATTGTTATTTCTAGCGAATCCAGGACGGGGGCAATGCCCTCTAAAACCACAATCAATAATGTAACATAACCATTTTAAGGTATTTTTCAGCATCAGGTTTGCCAAGAAAAGTACTAATAATTAGAATAATAGTAACGTCTAATGATAAAAATCGATCAGTAGTAGGTAAAACAATATTATTAATTTACTTAGATTTAGTTTTAGTTCTTAGTTTCGTGTGTTTTATTGTTATTTTTTGTGGCAATATAGATATGTATTTACTTTTTGTTATTTTCTTTATTATGAACTTACTTTTACTTTCAGTTTTCTACTTACCGGAAGTCATGCAACAGCGCCTGTTGGTAAATATTTTTGGACTCCTTTTAGTCAAGTTGTCATTATTAAAGCGATCTTGGTGAAAAATTGTAAAGCGGCAAATGGTTTTATTCATATTTATTAAGAAACAATGAATTGACCATTTACTTAACCGTATTATATTTCATGTTTGTCGTCGCTGTTGGACGTTGTAAAATACGACCAAGACCCACGCACGTCGAATTTAAATTATTTAGTAAGTAGTTTGTTTAGCGTGAGTATTTACCGACCGAATGACATAATTTATTAGTTAACCTAAGATATTGTTGTTTTTTCCCGTCGTTAGTATAAGTAGTTGAAATGTTCAGAAAAAGTTTTTATGCTAATAAATTAAAGTTCGAGTACTTACATACTTCTACGTGTACGGAACCAAGGGTAAGAGTTGTATCATAATTTATAATAATTAGGTTTTCTTCAAAGTTAAAATAAATTTGTGACAAGATTTATATTTGAGAACACTCTGTATATAAAGCAGTGCGGTGCAGCTTTATCAAAACATTTAATTACCGTTAGAAATAATTATAACAATTTAAAATGAATTATTCCTACATAATTAAATACACATTAGATTTATATGTTTAAAATGAAAGTTTTTTTCAGATATTAATAGGTGTTTGGGTAAGGTCCAAAAAGTTGGGCATGCTCACGCAATTAAATTTTCTATGAAACTTTTCCGTTGTGACACGAAAATTAACCATACGGCATACAAATGTAGGAATTACTTTTGATCGCAAAACGGTACTTTTTTCACCTTTGTTGTTAATATGGTTAACTACGCTTAACTATGGTCCAACTTTTTGGTCCTTACCCGTTTATAGATTATAAAGTTTTTTAATATAAAACTATTTTTAATAAGCCAAAAGGCTTATCAAATCCCGTAAAAAATAAACATAAAGTACCTATGTCCAATTTTAATTAACAATTACTCTGCATCTTGCAGAACAGCGACATGTAACTTTTTTAAGTAGTAACATAGTAGTAACTATTTCGATATTTTTAAAACATGTCTATTAGTCATTCCTAAAGTAAAACAGCAATACTGATACAAAAAATGAAAATTATAAAACAGCAGAGCGTCGGTGGCCTAGTGGCTTAGGGGGTCGAATCGTGATCGTAAGGTACCGAGTTCGAACCCCCGCGGTCACCATGCACGAATCAGTTGTTCTAACTTAAGTGCATTACCCGATGCTCTTACGGTGAAGGGAAAAACATCGTGAGGAAACCTGCATATTCGAAGAGCTGAGTGTGTAAGAGGGTAATTGCACAAAACATCCTAAAGGGTCCAAGTGTATCCGAAAAGGCCCATCTGTAAGATAAGATAAAGTAAAACAGTAATACTGATACAAAAAATAAACATTATAAAAACCTAACCTAAACGGGTGCAGCTGGCGGCAGAGGGGCAGGGCTCAAGCTACCGGTGGTTAGGACCTCTTCACAATGCGTGCCGTGTCGAGGAGTAATGCTCTTTATATCTGGCCCGTGATCCAGCCATCAAGCGACTCTCTTAAAAGTAGGTTGGTCGAGACTATTCGCTATAAGACCCTTCGCTGAAATTTGATCGTCGAGTCAACATCCCACATGGCGGTCACCTCGTGAGCCAAGTCAAGGTACTTGCTGAGCTTGTCCTTCTCTGTATAAGGACTGGATAATATCATGATTATCATCATCATCATCATCAACATCATCATCGTCATCGTCATCGTCATCGTCGTCGTCGTCGTCGTCGTCGTCGTCGTCGTCATCGTCATCGTCACCATCATCATCACCATCATCATCATCATCATCATCATCATCATCATCATCATCATCATCATCATCATCATCATCATCATCATCATCATCATCATCATCATCATCATCATCATCATCATCATCATCATCATCAATCAATTTACTTTTATTTACTTATGCTTAGTTTTAGTTTTAATTTTCAGTTATTGTGTATACATACACCGTGTGTTATTTTATGTTTGACAAATAAATAATTTTATTAGTAAATATTGTTGAACGAAATGTCACTGTGATACAGTTCTATGGTGGTTCAGGGTTCCACTTTGCCGATAGTAACATGTTATTTTAACTGTTATAAAACATGTAACTTCCCTACAGTAACTTTTTTAAACCTAAATGTATCACGCCCTCATTACGCGCTTTGCATAAATAACGTTTCTCTGAAAAACCACAATATAAATATAAACAAAGCACATCCTCGATAAGAAAACACTTTTTTATTTACCTCATCGTCTTTACATAGTATTTACATAGTATAAATCATGCTTTTCGCGTCTGTCTGTCTATCTGCTATCTCCTCCTAAACCACGCAACTGATTTTAGTGTAGTTTTCTCCATCAGTTAAATATTTTTTCACGGAAGGTTTTTTGGCGACTTCGTACGGCGTAGAATTAGTTTCCCGCTACTCCCCCCATTTCTTCCCGTTGGGGGTCGATTTTCGGAAAATCCTTTCTTAGTGCTCACTTACATCATGAAAGGAACCCCTGTACCAAATTTCAAGTTTCTAGGTAGGTACAGTAGTTTCGGCTGTGCGTTGATATGTTAGTCAGTCAGTTTTGCCTTTTATATATATAGAAGATAGATAAACTCCGGTTTATGCACGGGTTGGATCGAGTAACATACAAATTTAAAAACATAGACGATTTGAAAACCTCCTTTTTTCACGTCAGTTGATGAAGGCGGAAAATTTGTATCACAACGCACAATAAAAAGCATTATTCATAGACAATAACAATCATATTCTTTTGTCACGTTTCCTGTTCACGTGTAAACAGGAACACAGGATAAAATAAACGACTATAATTACTATTACATAGGCGAAGATTAATAATATATATTTCCATATATGATTATGTTTCATGTCATTCAAAACACAGCCTTATAGAGTAGAATAAAAGCTTAAATTACTCGTTTATAATTGTTATTATTTATTGTGCATTATTGTGAAACTTCCGTTTGTAGTTTGAACTAGGAACTGTAGAATGATCGTCATGGAAAATTCTCAGCTAGTTGCAATGTTTACGTTTAAGTATAGAAAAATAAAAGGCAATCCTGACTCTTTTCTTCTTTATCTGATTCGTATCGCAAACGTAAGTTATATCAGGGCCTCTATTCTACAAACTTTGACCAAAGGGGCTATTGCCTAACGCACTCGCAATCGCAATAGTTTTAATTTTGAAAATCGAAGGCTTGTCAGCATACAAAATGAAAACAATAGCTCCGCTTTGAAGTAGATTGCGATTGCGAGTGCGTTAGGCAATACGCCAGCTGTTATGGTATTGTTTTTAACTCGGCCGTCATTACTGTTAAGTAAATAAGAGCTACTGTTACAAAGACAATACGATAACACATCAAAAACAATAAGGTTTTACCGTGTAGAATGTCAGCCCTGAGACCGTGGCCAAGATGCAAACGCTACTGACGTTTTTCTTTTCTATCACTCAAAACGTATGGGATGACAGTTGACCACGAGGTTTATCGCTACGCACGAGAATTTCATCCCATACATTTTGAGTGATAGAAAAGAAAAACGTTAGGTAGCAATTACATCTTGGCTAGGGCCTCAGGGTCACTATCCTAGGCGGCTGGCGGCGGCCGACTAAATATATATTATAACACGTCAAAGACAATTGGTTTTGACCACTTAGAATAGAGGTTCTAGGAGCCTAGATCATAAAATAATACGATGACAGATGCATAACAAGTAAACCATGGACGTTTTATTGATCAAAAAACTTTAGCCAAAAGAACCATTGGCATTTTTTAAGTCTAAGTTTTAAGTGTTCAAAATCTAAAATGGCGGTGCTGAAAGCCGAGAGGGTTCTGAATCAAGGGGTGCTTTGTTTATCTGTCTGTCTGTAACGGACGCTGTATGTCGTAAACGTAATGCCAATACCCTGGCACAAGGACTCGACATTGATTGGTGCAAGCGATAAGAGGAAGAGAAACGCTAACGCCTGTTTTTAGAAGCGACAGCGTTTTTGTTGATCGGTCGGAAATATCTAAACATGAAAGTTTGTGTGTTCGTTAATTTTCCCTTCTCGATTTAACGCCTCAACTGATCAGCGCGAAATTTATGTTAAAGTATTCTTTGTCTATTTCTGTCAAATTCAAATTTCACAATGAAGGATAAGGACAAAACGTATTTTATGCGCACTTTAGTTATCATAAGCTTATAATTAAGAGGGTTAGTTTATAGGCATATAGCCCAAAGATGGATAGGTATATGCCACACGAGCACTGCCAATGCGTTGCGTTGTGTAATGATGAAATATTTTGTTACTTATTTCGTCATTGGTTTTAGTGCGCGGTATAAAAATCTAATTATATGTGACAAAATTTCAGTTTTGAAACTTTGATAGTTTCTGAAACAGTGAAGTGACATATAGACAGACAGACAAACATGGTGAAACAATAAGTTTGACTTCAGAACTTGAGGGTTCTTAGGAAGTGCCCGGTAAATTAAAATGCATGGTGGAAAAAACTCCATTTTAGAATTTGGACTTTCTACGGGGCCGGTACGATGGTGGTTTCCGATTAAATTGCATGCAATTATCTCCTTAAATCTAAACCAAATCATCAACAGTTTTCCAAAAACAAATTAGGTCGTTGTAGATACAAATCTAAATCTAAACCAAATCATCAACAGTTTTCCAAAAACAAATTAGGTCGTTGTATAAGGACTTAAGATTTCTTTTCAAATAGTCCGCACCAAGGTGTTCAGGAAATATGATTTGGCCGTCTGTTATCTACTTTGCGATCTTATTTTCTGCTTTAAGACTTACCAGACCTAAACTTAGCCTTAACCTTAACCTTTCAGCCCACTGTGCTGTTTTGAAGAACGAGGGCAGTTTTACGATTACCTTTTGTTTGATATTAACAAGAAGATTTTAGTGAAGATTACAGACGGCCAATTCATATTTCCTGAACTATAATGTTTTTCAACCGCTTTTATCTCCTGACTTGTGTCCATCGCGATACATTGACATCGGGTCATATCGGCGATGACGTCACGGGTGCAGATTACCAACGTTAACACTGGCACCAAGTGTCGGTTAATTATTATTTTAGTATCGATAAATTAACTTGGCCTCTATTTTACACGACAAATCCATATTGCGAATACAGCTTAACATTTCCGCCTTGAACATGTCATGACATGGGTGGTTTTTGGGTTCCATGCCCAAAGGTTGTCATTGGCACCCTATTATGAAGCCTCCACTGTCTGTCTGTGGGCTTTGCCTCATGAGCCGTAATAGGTACAATAGTACATTGTTGTTGAGGTTAGAAAGTTAGCAAAAGATGGACGAGTCCATCTATTGCACTTTCGGCCGAGGCTTAACAGACAGTGCTTTTCACGACTACTGCGAGGAAATAAAAATCCATTCTTATAATAAACTTCACGCTCTCCCGCCAAATTTAACTTTTTTTTTGAACGATACCGATAGTGGCCAGTCATTCAAAGGCGTTTTTTAAACTGACGACTCTGACCGTGACAGAACTATATTTCAGATGATTAAAAACAGACATATATGGCTGTATGGAATCTGATCCCTTTGCCTATCCGTGAAGGGATGAATATTATTAAAAAATAAAATAAATGTTTTAAAAAACAAAAAACCGCCTTCAAAAACGCAAAAAATAACTTCTACTACTAGGTACTTAGTAGTAGGTACCTATCCTATTAGGTTAGTCCAACTGAAGTCGGCTTTTTGTTGAAAATATTGTGGTCGCCGACTTCAGTTAGACTAACCTAATAGGATAGGTACCTACTACTAAGTACCTAGTAGTAGAAGTTATTTTTTGCGTTTTTGAAGGCGGTTTTTTGTTTTTTAAAACATTTATTTTATTTTACACTTTTTAGTGATCATAATAAGCTTATGTAGTCCCACTTCTTAGTTGATATATGAAACTTTAAGACATTTCAAGCTCGCCGCAAGCAACGCCGCGGGAAAATCATAGTCATTTTAAAACAATTAAATGTGCTTCGTTGTAGTCGCTCAACTATCTTAATCGAGATATCTTATCGCCACCCTTGAAATCGGTACCGTTGAGGAGTTCCGGTGGCCATCTGTGGTCTTCATCATCAGTTCCGCTTCACCAAGTGACACTTTCTGAATGCAAATGCTACACTTGTTACTAAAAATACTAAAATCGCGATATGTTTGCATACAATATTTGAGGAGGTCCCTCAATTCCTCACTGATCCCTTCATCAAATTCAGATTTGCTGACAATGGGACCACCTCGGAAGTATACTCTATCAAATCAAAAAAGAATTTTTAAAATCGGTCCACAATTGACGGAGTAATCGGTGAACATACATAAAAAAAAAAAAAAAAAAAAAAAAGATACATACAGTGGAACGTATAACCTCCTCCTTTTTTGAAGTCGGTTAAAAAATAAAACGACTTCTCATTGGCCAATTTAATTTCATATGCAGCACAAGTCGTGTTCTGATTGGTCTAATCAGTGATCAGCTACCGATGTGATTGGTCAACAGAACAGGGCAACTATGTTTTAGTAACCCAGGATAAATTCATAGAAGGCCTGCTCATTCAATGTACAACTATTGGTTGTTTTGGGGACTATGAACAGACCATCTTTCGCCACATTTCCGAGCAGGTGGCGTGAAAAGTTATTTTTTTTACAAAGTGCGTACGAGTAATTCTATTGCCCCTATAACAACAAATAATGAATATAAAATTAATTTTAAAAATTACAGGGAGCCCATACATAAAACATGATTTTCAGCTGTTTTTTTCTCGACCGTAACAATCGCTGTATCGCTGTGTTTTTACAAAGATTACTATAGTATATGTACATCTGTTATATGTATATGGCCACTATAGCAAAACATGGTAAAAATTAAATACAGTTGAAAATGAAAGAGGAAAATACCCCATACGAGAACGTGTTTTTGCTCCACTAAACATAGGGTGGAACAGACCCCTTTGTGTCGAGTCCAACCCGCACTCCGTCGGATTTTCAACTCTATCTGTCCCTAGTAACCTAGTACCTCCAACCATCTTTAAATGACGAAAGCCTACTTCAATCCAATTAGAAGAATGTAAAATAAATTAACATTTTAGACATCACATTAGCATTGTCTTTAATAAGGACAACGCACAATGCCACATGCGAATGAGTTCCAATGGCCTGCGTAATATAGCATACTAGCTTTTCCTCCTATACTCATAACATATGAAGAGAGTAAATCCAAATCGACGTCATAGCATAAACAGTTTTATTTGTAGACGCATATAGTTGGAATCATAAAAGGTTGGTCACACGCCTTAAGCTTTTTGCGTCCCAATTGTTTGTTTTGTTTGATTGATCACTTGCGTAAGGAACTTTTATTTTATGGACGCCTGGTACCTCAACGCTTTATGTATTACAAAGCTGGTTGAAAAACTAATGTATAAACTAAGTCAAAGAGTTTATTTTGTTTTAAACCGTATCGTAATCATATTGTTAACTTTATGATAGGTCTTATGTACTTCACAGTAAAGACAACCGTGTCGTAAAAGTGACATGGTTTTATAAATCCCGATGTAAAATTGAATACACTCATAAGAATTTCCTTTTTTACACCCTTTAAAACAATAGTACATTATTGCCTAGGCAGGGATGTAGGCAATTGCGGGCCGAGTATTGGTTTAAACGGACTCGCAAGTAAAATCTTGATCGCTTGAACTGATTTTTTTAATTGCATACAAACAGAAACATCACGTGAATCAAAAACGCAAAAAATAACTTCTACTACTAGGTACTTAGTAGTAGGTACCTATCCTATTAGGTTAGTCCAACTGAAGTCGGCTTTTTGTTGAAAATATTGTGGTCGCCGACTTCAGTCAGACTAACCTAATAGGATAGGTACCTACTACTAAGTACCTAGTAGTAGAAGTTATTTTTTGCGTTTTTGAAGGCGGTTTTTTTGTTTTTTAAAACATTTATTTTATTTTACACTTTTTAGTGATCATAATAAGCTTATGTAGTCCCACTTCTTAGTTGATATATGAAACTTTAAGACATTTCAAGCTCGCCGCAAGCAACGCCGCGGGAAAATCATAGTCATTTTAAAACAATTAAATGTGCTTCGTTGTAGTCGCTCAACTATCTTAATCGAGATATCTTATCGCCACCCTTGAAATCGGTACCGTTGAGGAGTTCCGGTGGCCATCTGTGGTCTTCATCATCAGTTCCGCTTCACCAAGTGACACTTTCTGAATGCAAATGCTACACTTGTTACTAAAAATACTAAAATCGCTATATGTTTGCATACAATATTTGAGGAGTTCCCTCAATTCCTCACTGATCCCTTCATCAGATTCAGATTTGCTGACAATGGGACCACCTCGGAAGTATACTCTATCAAACCAAAAAAGAATTTTTAAAATCGGTCCACAATTGGCGGAGTAATCGGTGAACATACATAAAAAAAAAAAAAAAAAAAAAAAAATACATACAGTGGAACGTATAACCTCCTCCTTTTTTGAAGTCGGTTAAAAAATCATCACTCTTTACCGCCTTTTTGTTTATGACAAGGAGAACGCAAGCTTTGTTTTAAAAAAACACAAGCTATTTCAGACACAGATAATAAAGTTATGTTTCGAATAAAATATGGATGTATAAGACTTGTGCCCTCATTTTTAACCGACTTCAAAAAAGGAGGAGGTTATACGTTCCACTGTACGTATTTTTTTTTTTTTTTTTTTTTTTTATGTATGTTCACCGATTACTCCGTCAATTGTGGACCGATTTTAAAAATTCTTTTTTGGTTTGATAGAGTATACTTCCGAGGTGGTCCCATTGTCAGCAAATCTGAATCTGATGAAGGGATCAGTGAGGAATTGAGGGAACTCCTCAAATATTGTATGCAAACATATAGCGATTTTAGTATTTTTAGTAACAAGTGTAGCATTTGTATTCAGAAAGTGTCACTTGGTGAAGCGGAACTGATGATGAAGACCACAGATGGCCACCGGATCTCCTCAACGGTACCGATTTCAAGGGTGGCGATAAGATATCTCGATTAAGATAGTTGAGCGACTACAACGAAGCACATTTAATTGTTTTAAAATGACTATGATTTTCCCGCGGCGTTGCTTGCGGCGAGCTTGAAATGTCTTAAAGTTTCATATATCAACTAAGAAGTGGGACTACATAAGCTTATTATGATCACTAAAAAGTGTAAAATAAAATAAATGTTTTAAAAAACAAAAAAACCGCCTTCAAAAACGCAAAAAATAACTTCTACTACTAGGTACTTAGTAGTAGGTACCTATCCTATTAGGTTAGTCTAACTGAAGTCGGCTACCACAATATTTTCAACAAAAAGCCGACTTCAGTTGGACTAACCTAATAGGATAGGTACCTACTACTAAGTACCTAGTAGTAGAAGTTATTTTTTGCGTTTTTGAAGGCGGTTTTTTTGTTTTTTTGTTATTGCCCTTTTCACTTTTTTTTTTTTTTTTTTTTTATTTATGTTCACCGATTACTCCGTCAATTGTGGACCGATTTTAAAAATTCTTTTTTGGTTTGATAGAGTATACTTCCGAGGTGGTCCCATTGTCAGCAAATCTGAATCTGATGAAGGGATCAGTGAGGAATTGAGGGAACTCCTCAAATATTGTATGCAAGCATATAGCGATTTTAGTATTTTTAGTAACAAGTGTAGCATTTGCATTCAGAAAGTGTCACTTGGTGAAGCGGAACTGATGATGAAGACCACAGATGGCCACCGGAACTCCTCAACGGTACCGATTTCAAGGGTGGCAATAAGATATCTAGATTAAGATAGTTGAGCGACTACAACGAAGCACATTTAATTGTTTTAAAATGACTAAAATTTTCCCGCGGCGTTGCTTGCGGCGAGCTTGAAATGTCTTAAAGTTTCATATATCAACTAAGAAGTGGGACTACATAAGCTTATTATGATCACTAAAAAGTGTAAAATAAAATAAATGTTTTAAAAAACAAAAAACCGCCTTCAAAAACGCAAAAAATAACTTCTACTACTAGGTACTTAGTAGTAGGTACCTATCCTATTAGGTTAGTCTAACTGAAGTCGGCGACCACAATATTTTCAACAAAAAGCCGACTTTAGTTGGACTAACCTAATAGGATAGGTACCTACTACTAAGTACCTAGTAGTAGAAGTTATTTTTTGCGTTTTTGAAGGCGGTTTTTAAAAAGTGTAAAGCTAGATTGTAATGGAATTTGTATGCAACATTGCGGGCTTGTGTAGCGAGCACGCAATTTTTTTTTTATTTGAGAACTGTCAATAAACTATGTACTTCGCGTCTCAATATGTAGATAGTAATGTCAACATTTCCGGACATTTTTGAGAAATAAAACTTACAGTACACGGCGTTTAGTTAAAAATATGGTGGGATACCGACTTCAGGTTGACTGCATGTTGACTGACCTACCATTTTAAAAGAAGTTATTTCTTGCGTTTTTGAAGGCGGTTTTTTGTTTTTTAAGTTTATTTTATTTTATACTTTTAAGTGATCTGTCCCACATCTCTATAACCAACTATAGGACATATCACGCTCGCCGCAAGCCACGCCGCGGGAAAGTCATAGTCATATAAGTATTAGAACATTTAAATACGCTTCGTCTTAGTCGCTTAACTATCTTAATCGAGATATCTTGTCACCACCCTTGAAATAAGTACAGTTAAGGTGCTCCGGTAATCATTTGTGGTCTTCATCATCAGTTCCACTTTACGAAACGATTCTTTCCAAATGCATATACTGAAGTTACTGAAAATACTAAAAACGCTATATGTATGCCCATAATATTTCAGAAGTTACTTATTTATATGCCTATGATATTTGTGGAGTCCCATCAATACTTCACGGATACCCTATCAAAGAAAAATATATATTTTTTAATCTGTCCACAATTGAAGTAGAAATTGGTAAACATATATTAAAAAAATACATACTAAAAAACATTCCTGGCTATAAATTTAGAGCAATGTTTACATCCTGAAACACATTGCAATACGCGGTCAATTAAAGCAAAAAAATAAAGCTCAATCCAAAGCTATGGTTACTGGGCTGGCTTTCGAAAACCTAACCTAAGCCACGTCGAAGTCGTCGAGCTTTCTAGAAAGTAATTTAACCCTTTTAGACCGAACTTGGCATTAAACCAAGAATGATATTGAATGTTATTAACCCCTCGGACGTCGGTGGCAACGGCGTCATTGCCACACGTTCCATACTAAATGTGTGAAAGTCTAAAATTGCTTACGCTCTGGGGATTAAATGTTCAAAACCAGATAATAATGACTCATTTAATTTTTTTTTGAAGGTTTATACTAATTTATTTTGGCTCCTTTTTAAGTCACAGAATAAAGGTTCATTTTCAATGACATTTAACCACGATCGTATCATTTTGTACGGTTAGGGTTAAAAAAATAACACTGCTTACGTCGTAGTTTTCTAGCCATTAAATCGACCAGTCGCACATTTTTTAATGACATTGACATATTTGCCACCTCATGGTAAGTAAGATCCGAGACATACCCCCTTACTTATAAACGTGGAATAAGCTTAGAATAGTTTATGTCATCTTTGTCCTTATCTGTAATTGTGACATTTGCATCTGACAGAAAGTGACAAAGTATGGCATAAACTATTCCAAATTTATTCCACGTTTGTAGGGAAGGGGGACAGAGTTCTGCAAATGCGCTGTCAACCCTGAGCACCATGATACTCGTAGAATGCGCCTCAAGTAATTTCAACAATTGTTTTTTTCCCAACACAGTCACAAAACTATGCGAATACTTACTTATTTAATTTATGCTTAACGGTAAGTTAAAGGATAAGAATGACAGAAGCGATCCGGACGAACCTTGCACAAGGTCCTACTACCACTATCAATAGAATAACATTATAAATATTTTCTAAATAGATTGTACAACCAGTTAGGTTATCAGCTATCGGTGCAGGACGCTGCCCAGTGCAGTGATTGATGCATCGGAACAATACAAGCGTTATCGGACCATAATTCAAAGTCAGTTGGCGCCGTTGTCAGTGTATAAGGACACCCGCGTCGGATTCAAAGTTGTGATGAATCATCTCCCACTTTGATTTGACAGTTGCAATTCTTGATGATAATCAAGGGCTCTATTTGTTTTGGTTGAAGTCTATCTTGCTTCTGTGTCTAAATTATTTGAGTTTTGAAGCTCCCATAACATAAACAATATGATTAGGTACGCAAGGTGGACTAAAGAGTTGGTAAAATGTGAAAAATCAAATAGATTGATTTTACTTTTAAGGGGTAGATACTTATTTTATAGCAAGGGTCTATATCGGAATCCCATATCGTCATTTGCCCTAATGGCTTCGGACAAACGATTGTCCGAATTTTCGTTTATCCTAAAGCCATTTCCGCATGGACTTTGTTTTTTTTTTGTGTTGCTGTAATACAACCCAAACCTAAAATAACCGCGGGTATTTTCGGGAAACTCAAAAAGGTATCTCACCCAGCTGAAAATTAGTTTATGCCCAATTATTGGCCAAATTATTGGCGTCCGTCGCGACCGTCCGGTTTACGCCAATGTTATATACATTTTCAATAACGATAAAGTTCGCGGAATGCATCTTGTCTAAAGCCACTTATCTTTTTCGTACAAGAGCTCTTCATCGAGATGTCATCTTGGACTCTTACAAATACAGGTCTAGTCATTTAGTAACGTAAAACTTTATAAGTAAAGTACTTACGCTTTCATCAACACGCAGCTTCCGTTGGCTCTGCACTCTCCACACGTCGGCCGGTAGCAGACTGTAGCGTTCTTCTTCAAAAAGCCCTCGTCACACGAACACTCGTCCGGCGCAGAACAACGTCCGTTCACACAATTGTCTCTACACATCGGTTCACAAGTCCCGTTCACTTTAGTGTAGCCTTCCTTACACTCACAAATGCCTGGAGCAATACACACACCGATATCGTTGTCACAAGCATCACACTTGGGGATGCAATCGTTTTCTCCATTAGATACATATCCGCTTAAGCATATACATGAATTAGGAGATATACATTCTCCGTTCGTACATGAATCACACTCAGGTATACACGTGCCGTTTAATTTGTAACCAGGATCGCATGAGCATGAGTTAGGTGCGACGCAACGCCCGTTGACACAGTTGTCACATTTTGCAACACATAGCAGCTCTTCGTTGAGCTCATACCCTGGTACATTGCAGTTGGGAGCGCAGTGTGTTGCGTTGAATTGAGTAAAATTATCCAAGCAAGCACATGTGTTGTTGATTGCACACAGGCCATTGATACATGGGTGGTCGCAAGTTGGTGTAATGCATTTGTTTTTGGTGGTAGGGTCAAGGTATGCTGGTGGGTCGCAATGGCATACGTCAGGGTCAGTGCATGTACCGTTCAAGCAGCCAGTGCTGCAGACCGGATCACAAGATTCTCCTTCGCTGTTGTACATAAAACCTCTGCAGCACATTAAGCGGATGTTTTCTACGGTGTATTTCTGGAAGGAAAAAAATGACACTATTAGAATAAGTACAATTGAAATAGTATTTATCCCTGATTTTTTTTTTGCCAATATACCGTTTTAGTATATTGGCTATAAATAAAATTTAACCTGAGGTCCTTGTGAAAAAGATTTTATTTTTGAGTTCAATGTTGGATCATAATTATATTATTGCTGGTGTCTGTTTCGAACCTCCACGGTCACCATATACCAATGAGTTTTTCTTACTTAAGTATACCCGATGCTCTTAGGGTGAAGGAAAAACATCGTGAGGAAACCTACACAGGAATTGCACAAAAGAGCCTAAAGGGGTCGAAATGTATTCAAAAAAGGGCCCATCTGTAATAACCGGTCCACACAGCACCAACTTATGCTTGCGCAACGTGTTTGCAAAACGGAACGTATAGACGTCAAGTTTGCATAAACAAAATAAACACAAACTTTCGCGCCAACTGCAAACTTGACTTCTAGCGTCTACACGTTCCGTTTTGCATAAACTTCGTTTGTGCAACGTGTGGACCGGCTATAACATAACATAAGATGTTTATCGCTGTCTAGTACAAACCTAAAGCATAGTTTGGGACTAGTTAATTTCTTTTTTTTTTCCAGATTACATAGATGATGCAATTTACCTCTTGCCTCGTCTTCCTAGCAGTGCATCTCTTTTTGCCACACCACTTGTTCAAAGTCACCACCACTGTCTTTGGTCTCGTTTTAACTGTTCTGAAAAAATAAAGAAAATCACATATAAAGATTATGTTACTAGTGTTACTGCCGGTATGGGAAAATAATTTGGTTGATGAATGAGAGTTTTGTTTCTGAGTCTTGGATGTTTTCTATGTATTTATTTAAGTATATCGTTGTCTAGTACCCATAGCACAAGCCTAGAGCTTAGTATGGGACTAGGTCAATTTATGTGAAATTGTCCCCTGGTCATTTATTTATTTATTTCATCAGGCACTTTTTTTTTCTTTGACTTTAAATATGTATAAGATTACCATTCAATGGCCTACCGTTACATTGAAATTTTTGTCTGTGACATGTCTGAACTAAGAAAATGCACGGAAAAAATCATAACTGCAAAATTGACAAGATTACTTGAAATGGACTGTATTTTAGTAACTGGAGCTATTTTTAACTTCAGGTTCAAAATTCACACTTTCTTTTTAAAATTGTTGTATTAGCGAAAAAAAAACTTGAATAATTTTGGATTCTTTAATGACCAAATCGCAGCGCAATCCATCCTCTGATAATGCCTGGTTTACACGGACTTAGTACTCCTACGGACTTGTACTTGATACTCACTTGAATATAAAAAAACCATCAAACTTATAGGGTTAGTTACTCTATTTAGTATGTTTACCGATATCTAGTACCCATAGTACAAGCCTAGAGTTTAAAGACGCGAGTATATCTGTGTATCTGTGTCTGTCTCAACAGTCAGTCATTTTTTTAAATAGGTACCTATTGCTTATAGCAATGACAATACTTAACCTAAGGTCTGATTATTATTCTCACAGAAAAAATGTAAACAAAGTTACGTCACTGTCAAAGTGACATTTCAGGGGATCTCAAAGTTAGGGCCAGCAAGAAATATAATATTAAGTTATCATTTCGCTCGAACCGAGATATAAAAATGAATTTGAGAAATAATTGAATTTGAAATCGCACAAATGAGTCACTGGATAGCGATTACGACACGGGAGCACGAATTGTGAAGCGAAGTGATTGAAGTGACGTCTCACATCAATCAAGCGGCCTTCAACTTGTTGACACGGGTGTATCGATTCAATGATACCATTGCAATAAATAAATTTTGCATAAAAACAGTTTTCTCGTTTTAAATTAAAACGACAAAGAGTTTATATCAAACTATAGTTTGCCATCAAGAAATTAAATTCTTTAATCTTGATTGCAATAATTATAGTTTTTTTATACAAAGTCGATTTCTTATAAATGTGGAAAGTATAAATATTTTGAACACTGCAAATGTTTTTCGTTAACGGCAACACTTTTGTTTACATTTATTCTGTGGGAATTAAAATCCGACTTAGCATTGTATAAAACAATGAATATAAGATAAAAATATCATGCGTAACCAGAGCAGGAAAACGTGTAAATATCTACTAATGGCTATGATTAGCGCTTAGTCCGTGTAAACTGGGCATCAAAATGTCCCTCTATTGATGGAAGGAACGTGCAAAATGTAGATGGTATGTTCAATTTGAAACAGCATTTCTAAACGTAATAAGTCTCGGCGCGGACGAACGCAGCGTCGAGCACATTTCTTTTAAATTAAACACGTTCTCTCACTTTATAACATGTCTTTGCAAGGACTGAAATACAAAATAGAATAAGTAAGCTTTAGGGTTTGTCACTTGTGTTTGTGTTTCTATTTACCGAATAGTATAATAATACGGTAAATTACCAATATGTGTCCCATGCACACAACTTGATCGACCGTATCAAAAAACTGTAACTCGAAAAACTAAATATCCGGTTATAAACAAAAGTGTACCTGGTTAAAATGACGGGTATGGCAACGTCTTTTCATACATACTTTGCGCAGGTTTTTCATTTTAGGGTCCCGTACTAAAATAATAAAAAAGGAACCCTTATGGACTTCGGTGTCTGCCTGTATGTAAGCAGCAGCTATCAACTTGAAATTTACATCTCAAAAGCATAGTTGTACAACGTACTTGTCTGCGTCTGTTTTTAGTAAATAATACAATAAAAACAACATACATACCCTTTTTATTACGAGTTAAGTCGACTTGTCCCCTTTTGCACTAAGGCCCCAGTGCACCTGTTTTATATCATTGTGTAAAAGCGGCTAATTTATGTAGGTCTAGTCGAAGTGGTAGAATGTGTGTGGGCGGATTTATTTACTAAAGTTCCAATAACTGTTTCGTAATTTATCTTAATTGTAATTTAAAATTACACTATCAGTACGACCTGTATTACCTTTATTATGATTTCGGTGAAGCAAAGGGTGTAATTAAATAAATAAAATTAAATATCCGGGAACAATGTCACACCAATTGAACTAGTCCCAAACTAATCTCTAAGCTTGTACTATGGGTACTAGACAACAATACAAATACTAATATACTTAGAGAAATATAAACTTAAGTAGATAGAAAACATCCAAGACTCAGGAACAAATATTCGCGCTCATCACACAAATATCTGCGCTTACCGGGATTTCAACCCAGGACCGCTAGCTTCGTAGGCAGGGTCACTCCAAACAAGGCCAACTAGGGTAGAAATTAATTAAAGGGACTGAAAGCTAAATAATTTAAATTTGTACCTTATATTATTTCTATAAGAAACAATTAGTAACACTTAAACTTTAATTACACCTATTAAGTAAGTATCATTCACAGTTTTTATTAAATAGGTATGATCATGACTATAATTTTATACGATTACCCAATAGGGAGAGTTTTTTCGTTGTTTTCGTTGTATTTCGTTTGTACATGACATGAAATAGCAGACACGTTTTTAAACCTTGCCACTTTTACAAATATTTTAACAAATAAATCCATTACAATTAATTTTCTTAAAGCATAAAGTGTTTTTACTAACGTGTAAAATATTTTTTCATTTCGAGCTGCGAGCTGCGAGCTTCATATCATTTAAGTCATACGAATGCAAATATAAGAATACGATTCTATTGTAAAATTTAAATGCAGACATTACGCTGCGACACTTCCGGTCACGTGACCTGTTTGTATATTTCGGACCGGATGTAAGGCTTTGGATTTAACTGGTTGGTTGGTTGCCCTGGCAACGGATAGATTTAAGCGCTTTAAAAAGCAGGCATTACAAATACTCTAACGATTGGAATTAAAAAAATCGAGCTGTTTAAGTAGTCAAAGTTTTTACAATAAGTTTAAGTATTTATTTATTTACTATAAAGTTTATTACAATAGGTTTTATAAGGTTGGTACACAACACCTTGTTAGGACATGTTGAGATTATAACGTCCCTTTAAGTAAAACAGTGTTGTTTTGGCAGCCTTTAGACGCCTCCTACAAAATGCGAACTGACAACGTTGCATCTAGGTACTTCTTCGTGTGTGGTCTTATTCTCAACTAATGCTCTGGCTAGATTTTTTAAAGTTATCTCGAATGATTTCATATTTATTGATTAGGGAACCGTTCACAGGTATTATTTAAATAAAACATTACATTTGGGACTCCGTTGGAAAAAGATGAATGACCGTAGCACAAGACTGCGCGGAATATTGTTGACCATATTTTTTATAAATTCGAAAATGATTGTTAGTTCCGTTTGTTCCGATAAACTGACCCATTTCTAAAGAAACAACAAACTATGAAATTTACTAGTCACTTAAGAGTGTAATAAAAATAGCATAAAAATACTTACGTGGTTTTGGTAGAACAAACTCCTTTATTCTCTTTTTTGAGTCCTTCCACATATTGAGAAAACGAGACACACACTAGCAGAAAACAAAACACTGAACACCGCATTTTTATTAAATTTACAAAACAAACAAAAACGCATCAATTCGAAAATTCTTTCAAACTCATATTTCGAACGCGAAATTCAAAATTGTTCTAATTTAAACCATTTGAATCAATTTGAGCGTTTTAAATTCACGTTCCAAATTCAAAAATATGTTTTTAATTTACTTTTTTAATTAAGGTCCGTTTCACACCCCGTTTGTAAACCGACTGATGCCAATCTGTCAAGTCCCGTAGGCTCAAGCAACACCCACGATGGGCCACTATCTCCTAAAGCATTAAATATGTGCAACTGGAGCCCTCATTATGTATTGCTTCTACACCATTATGGCTTCTGCGCGTATAATGTTAAAGGTTGTATATGTGTGAAGCATCATTAGCATTATCGTGGAATCGAGTGTTTTGCCCTTTTCCGGTCGGTAAGGCGATGTCAAGTGAATAGTTTTGCGTATTTAGATCGATAAGTTATTAAATATTTAGTTAATCGTTTTTTGCCATAATTTGGATATTTTAACCTTATTTTCCCCAACTTCATACTACCTATATTTTTTTAAATATATTTGTGGCTATAATTTTGTCTTGAATTTAAAAGTTCATTAGCACCACCACCTCTACTTTGGCCTAGCCATTTCGACGACACGTTACAATACACGCACATAATGTAATTAATACGCTTTATCGAAACAACACTCGTTTCGTCCGCCGTTGACTAATCGTTTAACGTATCCCTATTCAAACCGTAGATAGATTAAATAACTTCGAATAAAAAAAAAAGACACTGGAATGAATACAACAGGGGCTCTACTCTATCGTATTGTTTTTAACTCGGCCGCCATTACTGTCAAGTAAATAAGAGCTATCATAACGTTGACAATACGATAACATGTCAAAGGCAATATGGTTTTACCGAGTGGAATAATTAAGTGGAATAATTCAACTTGTACAAATATTAGAGAACTGAAACACCGTTGCAAAGAGTTACGTGTCGCTCTCACAACAAAGCGGTCGAATATCAAAATATTTAACTTTGCATGCGTTTGTCTCAGACTAGCGTGGTTCGGTCGCGAATAATCATTCGCAAAGTTAGAAGAATATAACAACATACATACAACATAAACTCACGCCTTCATTCCCAGAGTGGGGTAGGCAGAGCCACAGACTCACCAACAACTCCAAAAACTTGTTGATAATTCTGTGACCACATTTTGCACAACCAGGCTAAGATGTTATCCAGTGTATCAGTGACAGGTTGCAAACCCATCGCCTAACAGCACTACACCGCCTTTAGTCCCTTAGTCGTCTCTTACGACATCCACGGGAAGACATGGAGTGGCAACATTCTAAACCCGGCACCACACGGCAAGAATATAACTATTAGATAAATAAAAACCCCCGATATGGTGACCTCTTCTTACAGAGCTGATATCTCTTAAACGGATAAACCGATATTCATGAAACATAGCTAAAAACTACCGCTACAAAACCTGCTTTTAAATGAATAAATCCGCATCCAAATCGGTTCACCATTTTAACAGCTACGGTGCCTCAGACATACACACAATACAACACCGCTCTTATTGCTTCGGGGGTTAAAAATATACGGCCGCAGTAGAGTCAACTTTTTTTAATCCTAGTGGCCCTCAGTCTCCCTTTTATTACAAGTAATTAGTAATTAGTAGGTAGGTAACTTAACCCTGTCGGGAATCGAACTGACCACGTTGCGACTACCGGTCAATTACTAGATATTAATTAATGATGATATTTACTAAGCTAATTAGCTCATGTGGAATTTAAAAAAAAAACAGATTTATATTGGCCTAATTAGGAATTGGCTTCCTTTGTTAGTTATTTAATAATTACTCGTACAACATTATCTTAAGTAAAAATCTAATTACTCGTGTATTACGTGATTACGCATACATATTATTAACCAATCTCAAGATTGAAATTTTGTTACCACCCTAAAGGACTAAAACTAAACATTATTTTTCACTTCTTCTGCTGCTGCTGTCTTGCCCTCACTACAAGGCAACAGTGCGAATACTGCTGCTTGGCATGGCTAGGTACCTAATAAGCTGGTTTTAGCGTTCAAAAGGGATAGCAAAATCCATTTTAATCTTAGAGTACAGCAATAGCTCTTAAAAAATATTTCAGGTTCAGACACAGAGTAAGTAATAGTTTAAGTAACCGAAGGTAATTTTCAAAAGTATTGTACGACATTGTACAGTCGCGAACTTTAATTTGGTACCCACCTTAGGTCCAAAGTCAATCTGACATTCTACAACAATAAGGTTGAGTTCCCTAAAAGTTACAAATGACTTGACATCTCTAATGACATTGACGACTTCAAGCATATTTTTCTTTTTGGGAGGCTTATCAGAGGTTTTCAATTTGGGAGGCGCGCCCGACGACATATATAGAGGAGGCTATAGATATTTTTCAACGGCACAAAGGAGGCGTTATAAAAAGAAGTGTACCCTGTATTTTATTTTTAATCAAGCCATTTACCGGGAAAGGAAGAGGAAGGGACAAAAATTAATGAATGTAAAACTTTGTTATTTATAACATTGATTAAAAATAATGTCCAACGCCAAACTATATCGCAGAAAAAACATACAACAGAGTATTCTGCCTTTCTAAGCCATTAAGCATTATCCCAGATTCGATTGCCAAAGTAGATTCAGTCTTCTGCTATTAGTAATAAGGTTGTGATTGTTACAGGAGTTTTATTCGAGATGATGCTTTTTAGGTTAGCAGGGCCGTACAACAGCCCTTTGTCTGCGCGTGCGGCGATAACGCACTCTATTTTGGTATAAAAATCCGGTCAAGTGCGCCTCGAGAGCACCGACCGAGGGTTCCGTATCTGTCTTATATTTCTATAAATCTTCATCCTGCGGACCTAGTATGGTTGTGTTTATCGCGTGGCAAAATGTGGATAAAACATCCGTCACTCTTGTACTTATATACGTGTCAAAAAGTGACTGATGTTTTATCCACGTTTTGTCACGCGATCAATTAAAAGCTTATGATTACTTAGTTCCAACTTCCAAATAGCTTCGTGATTCCCAAATAACCATGTTTTAAGGTATATATTTCTCTATATAAGTAAGTATTTGTATCGTTGTCCAGTACCCAGAGTACAAGACTAGAGCTTAGTTTGGGACTAGGTCAATTGGCCTGACATTGTCCCCTGATATATATATATGTATATCCCATATTAACAATAAGGTTTGTGTTTACATATGTGTGACGCGATAAGTGTATACTTATATATTAGTGCTTTTGACTGTACGGTCTACTACAAAGAGATATATCCACTTTTTCACTTTATTTCATTGTAAAAAGGTCCAAAAGTGGTTATATCATTGCAGTCGACTGTACCAAACACAAAATAAATGTGTTCTGAATACCCACTTGGCCGGTTTATTTATATAAACAAATTCAATTATTTTATCAGATTGTAATGCGTAACTTTTATCAAATAATAAGATTTTTTCCAGGGATGTCGTCATTTATCGTATCGTTACGTTATTTCCTCGGAAAAATAACATTTTGGGGACGCAAAATATTCAACGTCGTAAACCAGGATATGTTTTAACTGCTAGATCACAGTATCAACTCAAAATCCTCGCTAGTTTTGTTTTAAGTTCATAGAAGTTGTACTAAAGTTGACTTTTAAATACGGTTGTATTTTGAGTTACTACTGTTTTAATCAAGCAGTGCGTTATATTAAAATTAATTAAGCCGGAAACTAAACATCTAATCACAACACTCTAATTATAACGGTTAAATTGTTAGATAGGTAATAAAAAAACAGGGTTCCGACGCCGTTACTACAAAGACACAAAACCGGTCAAGTGCGAGTCGGACTAGCGCACCGAGGGTTCCGTGCCACTGCAAAATAGATATTATTATATTCCAATTCTAATTTGATTTCGAATCGAATCATCTCGAGCCCAACTAACACTTGACCATTTTCTTGTAATTCTTTTTTCTGGGTTTAATATTATCATATCAAATTTGACGCTTGTGTATGTTCTACCGTTTTTACAATACGACAAAAATAAAAAAGTTGTAGTTCAATAGTTTCTTGTATCTTGTAACCCCTTTTACAAGGTACAAAATTAGTGGACGTGGTCAGATCGATCTAACAATGCAATCTGAACACAGATACAGAAGGAATTTTCTTACATGGTACCCTAAATCTATAAAAATATAATAACATGTTACGTCAAACTTATAACACTCTCCTTTTTGCGCACGTTGGACAAAAAATACTCTAATAATAGTAACAATCTAGTTATAAATTGCATATTTCCGTGTTCATTAAAATAGAACATGGCAGTAGCAGTAGGTACTGTGCTGAAAATGGTTTAATGAATCATTAGAATAACTGACGTAAATCAGTAACCTGTCAATTTCCCGCTATGACACCATGGATATTATTAATTATTGTTTAAACAGTTTCCACCAGTTGTGATCTGTGGGCAGACGAGTGAAGTAGTGCCAGTATGAAAAACGTCGTATATTACTTAGCTATGCACGTGGTACGTAGTACTTTAATTCTAAAATTGAGTATAGAGGCATAGACATAATATGGCAATTTGCCGGGTTATACATTTCCCTCGTGTCATTAGTCGTATTATACGCGGGGAAATGTATAATACGGCTAATTGTCGTTTTATGTCAAACTGCTAAACAGTCAATTTCCTTGGCTATACGCGGTGTGAGGGACGAAGGTCTCCCAAAAACTGAAACTTACTTAACGGAAATTCAGTGGATTTTTTCTGGAAACGTTACGTTGAAAAGTTGTGTTATTTCAAATATTTTCACCGCGTAGTTACTTACCGTTGCGTACTTAACATAAAAACGCATTAAAATATATGTCACACCGTTCGATGCCACTGACCGACAGACAGACAGACAAAGTCGGGGATTTAAACAGGACAGATCTAAAGGAATTATCTGAAATATTCCTTTTTCAGCTACAAATTTACGGTTCTAACCACTTACCGTGTTCGGAACCACAACTAATAGTGAAAGAGACTTACTGTAATTCCAGCAATACCACCGAGAGGACCATGTGAGTACTAAACCCTGCACAACCTATAACCTATAAACCTATAAACTATATAAACTATATAAACCTATAAATTATCGTTGTGTAGTACCCATAGTACGTACAGTCAGCTGCAGAGAAAAGTAACCACCCCTGCATACGAGTTTCCTAGCAAAGTGGTTACATTTCTCTGCATCTGACTGTACAAGCCTAAAGCTTAATTTGGGAATACGTTAATTTGTGTGTAGTTATGCCCTGTTTTTTTTAATCAGTCAAACTAAACTCTAGGCATGTACTAAATATGGGTGCTAGGCAACGATATACATACTTATATATTTATATACTTACATAAACAACACCCAAGATTCAGAAACGAATACTCGCGCTCATCACACAACTATTTACCCAAACCGGGAATCGAACCCAGCTTCGTAGGCAGGGTCACTACCAACTATTCTACCTGCATCTTCGTGTGAAATTCAAATGGCAACGTGGATTGGCAACAAATCTGGGGATCTAGTGAAAAAGGGCGTAAGTAGACTCACTCTCATAATAAAAACGGTGTAGGTACACATAAAAGGAATATATTTAGACTTAAACCCTTTTTCACTTGATCTTCAGGAGACTTACACCCTTCTTCACTAAGACTCCAGAAATATAGTTTTAATTAAACCAACTAAAAGCTTGTTTTAGTGGTGACAGGACCTTGTGTAGGGGCTCTACCACCATCTTATCCTTTAACTTAGCCAAGCAGTGTTACCGTGTGTAAAAATCGATATTGGTTTGTCTTCACATGCTCCTTACAGAAAATAACACATAGCGATTTTTGCACGCACACTGAAAGCATTGTGTTCCGAGTTGGGGATAAGACAAACGGTGAAATGGCTAGCATAGAGGCATTACATCTTACTCCAAAACACATTTTCAGTCTTAATATTGTCTTTAGAATGCAAATGTCTATGGGTCTCAGGTCCCACCTATGTACAGTCAACAGCATAAATAAGTGATCATTCATGTACCTTGTCACTTAAACGTCATGTTTGAAATGTTATACAAAATTGTGAAACGATTGTAAGCGACAAGGTACATAAATGATCACTTGCTGTCAATTGTACCATCAGGTGGCCTGTGTGCTAGGTTACCTTCTCTATGCCATAAAAAAAGAATAAAACAAGTAATGACGTATTATAATGTACTCCCATACTGGATACCGGTATGTTATATCCGTAATATTATGACATCAGTAAACAGGACACTGTTTTCCTTCCGCAAAGATCTGGTAGATAAAAATGCAACCAACCAACCAACTAACCAACCCGCTTCGCTTTACAGCTCGACGGACGTATTATTAAACTAGTCAGTTTAAGTTGTCCCGTCGTAGCATACAAACAACATATAGGGCGTGCGTTCTTAATTAGGTAGGTTAAAACTAGGATTTTAATAATAGGCATCTGCTATAAACTTTCACATTGCAACCACCTATAATGCACCCAATATACAAGATACGGTTCACTCATTCTAGTTGGTACTTCTAAGCGGTCCCGCATACTGCCCTCCAACGGAGAAAAAGCACATTTGCTATATGAGTTGTATTGCACATCCAACCTTATTATACCTTTGAGAAATTAATTGCTTCTATGAATTAATTGCACATGTGCCTTTTCTTTGTAGGCAGTATACGATTCCTGGAAAAGCAAAATATTTGTGTAATATTCATTCCTGAGTCTTGGATTTTCTAAGTATTTAAGTATGTTTTCCTCCTTTAGTTTAGGTTTAGGTTAAATGTGTTAGACTGTCCTTAACTTGAAATTTTATCTATTTATTAGTATGATTATCGTTGTGTAGTACCCATAGTAGAGTACAAGCCAATTTGTGTGAGACTGTCCCCTAAAATTCCTTATTATTATTTCAGGCAAGTAATAACAGATGAATTATTAAGCGCAACAAACTTCACAGAAGCTGTTTTAATTAATGACGACTGTTCACTAACCGAATTTAACACGCACTTTGAAATTACTGACAAATTTTACATTGACTGTGAAGTTGAAAATATCGACTGCGAAGAAGATATGACAATAGGCAAAAATAACACTTTTATAGTTGAATGTGAAGCACCTGAAACAAGAACCTATGTACTACAAGATATTTTAGCAAAGCAATTGGTGAATACAGATAATACAGACGAAATTGGACCGTCGAAATTATTTATACTAGCTTCATCGCTAGCTGTAGGAGGAGCTGCCGTGGCTACAGGATTGTTACTTTACAAAGTTAAAACCATTCTTCAATCAGGAACTTACAGTGAGTATCAGTAATTTCGTTTTAGTATTAGTGTTTTGTGTTATAAGGAGCCAGACAAGTTATCAGTGATCATCCATTCTTCCTTCCAACCTCCTTTCATTTTTTTGCTGACAATGCAAAGTTTCTTTGACTGGATTCGTAAGGGTAGCGATATCTATGACTTCACGATTACGATCCAAGATCCAAGATTTAAGCGCTTAAGATCCGACATTACTCTAAATACAAATGTTTCTTTTGAAGATTTAAAATTTAAAAATTATTTCTCTACTTAATGAATATAAAAAAATGTAATAAGCGGATTCTATGGATTGGACAAAGTGATAAAATCATCAATATATGTATAGAAAATCTGAGTCCTGGGGGGTTATTACGACATGGCAATGCAGTTCATTTTACTTCGAGCGAAAAGGACGGAGCTATAGCAGTTATATAGCTCTGTCCCTTTCTCGTAGCGTAATCTAAACTGCATAGCAATGTCATAAAAACCCCCCTGGGGTGTTATTCTTTTAAAAACGGCGTTCGGTCGGTCGAACGAGTAAAGTTACGCCCACACCGGTGCTTAAAATACGGTGACGGTACGGAATCGCAGTGACGCGTCGTATCAGCACCGTTTTTGACGCAAGCTCCACACACCAATGCTTAAAAAACGGTGACGGCACGGAATCGCAGTGACGCGTCGTATCAGCACCGTTTTTGACGCACGCCCACACCGCTGCTAAACGGTGCGTATATTACGGTACGTCAAAAACGGCGCCATGTTGTTACTATGACCCCGTCTTTTGTTTAAGCAACGACACCGTTTTTTAAGCAGCAGTGTGGGGAGCGTGCGTCAAAAACGGTGCTAATACGACGCGTCACTGCGATTCCGTACCATCACCGTATTTTAAGCACCGGTGTGGTCGCAACTTAAACAAGTGAACGCGGCGCAGCTTATATAAACTGACTGACTGGATATTTTAGCGCGTGCATTCTCAATTAGGCAGCTTTATACGTTCGATCGTTCGACAGAACCCCAGCTGCCTGTAAATTGCGATGATTCCATACAAACATGAGTCCCGCTTGCGAATTCTTTCTTCGATCAAGGACATAATTAAAATAGTCTTACAGCCGCACCCAGGGTCAGTAAATGACGATTAAGTGGTTCCTTAGTGACGATGTTTCATACATAAGTTTGAAAAAGGAGTTGCGAAACGGTCCCAACTCAGCATGTAGCAGGATGTTGTTGTGTACAGCACTTGTTTGTATAATTCCGTGTCTGACGCTTTGGCATCAAGCTGCAGGCAATAAATAAATAAATGTGCTGGCTGTGAAACCAGCGCTGGTCATCCATTTTATTTATTATTTATTGTAGTTCCTGTAACTTTATATCTGGTTTCTATCACAATTTCCTCTTTTTCAGTATTACCGGAACCGGAAATGGCATGAGCTGAAGAAATTATTAATGTGTGAAAACATGATAACTGTGATTTGTAAAGTTAAAGATGGCTAGTCATAGTGAAATAGAAAGGAGTTGCTAGAAAAATGGGAAGAAAGAAAGACTCCCAAAGTGCCTGCATTTCAAGAGCCAGTCTTCTTAATAGAGCTCGCATTATTAATGATGTGCAGACAGATACTAACGTTACTAACTCATATACATATAGATTTGTATGGGTTGCGCAAAGGGTAGTTGGCTCTTTATTTTCACCGTACGAGGGAAAAAGTGCTTAGTGAAACGCACGGTGGAAGAACGCCATGCATCAAGGTGATGATCTGATGTTGATGGAATTTTGACTTCCGACGGGTAGTGCGATGGAACTTTGCTGTTAGTATTAATAAATAATAAAATTTATGTGTATAAATACATATAATCAAGAAATTGGGTTCATATTGGCTCACATAAAATTCTCATTCCAATTTTTCGTTTTCCTACCGATTTGTATTCATAATAATCACTTTTCATAATTTTTTCCCTCATACTTTTTTTGTTCAAACTTTTTAAGCCATAATTAAAAATTTAAATACATAATGCATTTTTTTAAGAAACTGTTACTTCTTGAGGATTTTTATAAATCTAACCTAACCTAACCTAACCTTATCAATACGTAAGATATTTAAGAAACTTTTAAAAGTGTACTGTTCCATGAATATTTGCGTTATGAAGTATTAAAAATATATATAAGGAGTATGAAGAAGATCACTATGGTGTCAAATGGTATGAGAAAGATTTTCGGACTTCCGATAATAGGACTTAAAAAGTTATGTGACAAAATGCACTCCCCAAGAAATTAAGTCCGTTTTTTCTGGCATTTAACTTAACGAAAGCGTGAGGTGTCTAGCCTCATAACTCCTTTTGATGTCGTATACCTGTGCTCTCGATGTCATTATGGGCGCATTTTGTATGGAAATGAGGAGAGCTGGCGGGAATGTGCAAACACGATGTCTGGCTTTAGATATATGTTCTAGATTTAAAGAATCCAACGATCTGTCGCGTGCAATGACCTTTATTGTGTGTTGCACTGCGTTGCACAGCGATATTTTAGAAACATTCAGTTGCAGCAAGCCTGACACTAATCGACCAAACTAAGTGAGGTTTTAGAGTCTATATGTCGTTCGACGACGAGCTCCACTATTGTTCATATGTATCGATATAAACGACACTTTGTAACGTAAACGAAGTTTAGGTACAGTAACAGCTCGCTAGTGAGTACCCGGTTTAGTATAATAATGTAAATGTAGGGGACAACGTTTGTGTAAACCACAACGTTTGGGACACGGTTTATGTAGACAAGATTTTTTATGTTGTTGTCCTGCACCGTCATATTTATATAGGTATATGCATAGGTACCTCTAAAAATTTATTTAAGTATTTGCTTTTGTATAGGTAGGTACCTCTAAGTTTTGTCATTTTTTCCTGCTCAACTACGCATGATATTTTATTCTATATTCATAGTTTTGTATAATGCTAGATTAAGTATTATCATTGTAATCAGTAATTTGTTAAATAATGACTGACTTGAGTTTGTAGCAGTGTCTCTTTTCAGCAGTGGTCTCTTGAGAAGCGTTGGTAGATTTTTTACGTGTATAAGTGCCCGTGCGACCTAATAAACATATTTTATTTATCTTTTAACTTATTTTCTGGCTATCACTGCACCAAAACCTACTAAGACAAAGGCTATTACAATAAATACTTTGGTCCATCAATATACACAGTAGGGAATGCAATTTAACCGGTTATTAACCGTTTTTGTATGAAAATAACCGGTTAAAACCGGTTATAACCGGTTATTTGTATTCCCTATTACACAGGCAAGCCTACACGTTCAATATTTATCACGTCAGTACTGTCACGTGTTTCGTAGAGTTCTGACGTGTAATAGCTATGGAGGCTAAAACTATACTGACATATCGCAGTATTTACTGACCGTGTAATTTAGTATATTGACAAAAAGAAAAGGAAGGAATAAAGAAATTCATTTTCGTGACCAACATAACCAAGAACAGATAAAAACGTACAAGAAGAAAGTAGGTAGCCACGAAAGTCTATGTTTATCACAAACTGCCATTAAGGAATCCAAAAATGTAAATTTCTGTGATAAATACTAACTTCCTTCAATAAACTAGATTACACGAACAGTAAATACTACGATTTTTGATAAATATCACATTTAGATTATAGTATTAATTTTACTTACGTGTAGCCTTCGCCTACCTAGCTAATTTTCTAATAACTTAAACCTTCGCAAGTTTAACATTATTCGAAAATTAGGTCAAATTAACCTTGGTGTGGACAGAACAAGTCAAATCATTACCTGTCAGGTTAAGAACCAAAAACAGGTACAAAACCAAATCTAGGTTACCCTACAGTATCGTTAATTTTGTAAACCACTTGACACTGTCCGTATTCCATCAAATTGCTACCAAAAACTGCAAAGAAAATTCACCATCCTGCTTTAAAAACTAGAGAGTGGTAGAATCATCAGTACGTTACGGTAAAGTTTGTTTCAGAATAGGTCTTCGACAAGCGGTTTTTCTTGCGCATGCTCTATCAAAGAACCATCATAGCAAGGACCCTTTATTCCTTAGCATAACGGAACGCCGCGCTCTATTACGGGTTTGGGTATTACGAGGATGGGTCCAAATTAAATGGTTGACGCTGGAACTTCAACGTTTTATGCTTCGGGCAGGTTCGGGAGCGCTCGGAATAGTTCGTATCGGTAGCGTGGTTAGACAAGGGTGCTACGTTTTGACAGGTCTTATCGAAGTTTTTATTTTCTCTATGAGAAACCAATACAATCGAATTTATAGCCTGATTTTTACGTTGCAAGATACTAGTATATTTTAGTAAACGGATCAATAAAAATGATGTTACATTCTAAAAACCGTTGTACACTATGATGTTAAAAGATTACAAATCTACATATTTACAAAAGAAATATTTTACATTTTACATTTTTACCCAAATAGTTACAGACACAACCAAAACATGACTTGCAATTTAAATTTGTCATTGTTAGGCAACGTCAATCAAAAATCGAATAACTACCCCATAAAAATTAAAATATGACTGGCCGCAAATAACACGTTCGAATTAAAGAAACAAAATGACAGTCTACAATTGCCAGCCCTAGAGTAAAAAGTAAATAATAATTGTACACCTTTGCATTTTTATTATTAAAAAAAACGCACCTGTAGGGCAATAGTCTAGAAACTGAGTCCCATGTCGATAGGGGTGGCACCACCGCGGCTGCGCGGCCCGCGACACCCGCCCCGAGCGCTCGACGCGCGTCGCACCTCTCCACGAAAACAATTTCCGAAAATTCAAAATCGGAACGCAAAAAAGAACGATAAGTATAAAAATAACGTGCCAGTGCGTGCTACGGAATGTGTGATTGTCATTTTGATTTTTTAAATTTTATATTTTATAACGATGTGCTTTTGATTTAAGGTTATTGTTGATTGATTGATGATAGTGATTTGTGTGATGTGATGATTGTGATTGCGTAACGCGTCGTTATAATAGGTAAGTGATATGATTAATTATATACTTACTTACTGGTGACTACCATTAGAAACCGAACCACTTTTCTGTGAACGTGTTTGTTGTCTATTATTTAAAAAATACCCATTGTGTAGGTAAAATCACAAAGATTTTAAAATCCAAATACAAATTTTATTATTGTTGTTTTAACTCAAATCGGTATACATAAATATTAATAAAATTGTTAAGAATATTTTTGGTTAAACTTTATAATTAGTTATTTAGTACAGTAATCCTAGTTGATTTTGTTATTAAAAAAAATATAGTCCCCTTACAAAGCCAAACCTTCCCCATGCTTTGTTAAAAATACCGTATTAGATAGAAAGCCTCCTACGGCTTATGTAAGCGCTTTCAGGTTTTTTCGAAATTATTTAACTTTGAGCGGTTTAATTTAGAGTATTTTATCGATCAATAGTACTTTTTCTTTATTGAAATATAAATGAAAACCTCAAATTGTTACAACGGTAAGATAATAAAAAAACGCAGTGGCATAACATTTCTATCACAACCTAGCCGTTCGTTAGTCTTAAATTCGCTGTATTATTATTTTAAATCTCATTTTAAATCGTTTGACACTGACAATTGCAAAAAACTTAAAATTGCTATAAAATCTCTTTAGCCGATTTTATTCTATCACCTCGTAGAGCCGCTCCATTGGCTCTATTCTAAAAGCTTAAACCAAATTGCTTGATGACATGTTAACTAAAGTAGTTTTTTAACTCGGCCGCCAATACTGTCAAGTAAATAAGAGCTATCATAACGCTGACAATGTCATGTCAAAAGCAATTCGATTTTTCCGAGTGGAATAGAAACTTAGGGCTAGCCATGTTGCAAAACTAACTATAGTAAATGTCTGTCAAAATGTTAAGCATAAAATAAATATAGGTCACCTAGGTGGACGACCGCGCGACCACTTTTTTTTTTAAGGCGTAATGTTACACAGTTTATCTATTTGCAAACTAAGCTCTAGGCTTGCAATATGGGCACTGGGAAACGAAAAACTGATAATGTATAGAGAAATAAATACGTATGACTACACTACATAGAAGAAATCAAATACTCACGCTCACACCAGTCACACTCAGTTATTAGACAAATGGCAGGGAATTCTATAGACACATTGTATTTTTTAATTTTCGAGTTTGTTTTTTTTTATTGACTTCTATAGCAGAACCTTTTACGGAGTTACTCGTAGGCTCCGACAAGATGTAATATTCATGTCGTAATTTGCAATTTGCATAAACAATTTGGGGATCGATCATTTTAATGTCTTAAGGAGCTCGACGCTGTACAGTGCCACTGAAGTTCAGTTCACCAGTGCCAGCCAAGTCTGCAGGCCGCCTGACCGTCCAAAATTTGTATATAAATGAAACCTTGGGAGGAACTGATAGCCTAATGATAAGGAATTCTAATACCGATCATTGCAGCACGAGGTATAACGTCATAACCCAAGAATATTTATATATTGGGTTCTGGAACCAGTAAAGACAAGGCACCAATGATGGACACCTGATTCTTATTTTACAGAAGATAAGGGTAATTCATTTGTTTTTCATCAATCAATTTAGGACCGTATGAAATTTGAATTAAGAGTAAAGTGTCCATTACTGGTGCCTGGCAGGGTTCGAAATTGACTCTCATATTTATTTTTTCTCAAAAAGTATTTTCAGTCATAATCTTCGGTATTCATAACGTATTTTTTTCAGTAACTGTTACTTTTTCAGGATTTTTATAAATCAAACCTTTTTTTTTTTTTTTTTTTTTTTTCGGAGTGGAAATTATATATCAAACCTAACCCAACCTAGCCTTATCTACACGTTTAAGAACTAAAATATTTAAGAACTTCTGAAAAGTTTACGGTTGCAGCAATAATAAAAATTATGAATAACAATTTTATGAAAACAAAATGATTATCAGCAAAAAAGTTGTGTGAAAAATGCTGAAAAAATGCTCTCCCGCCTGTCAGATAAATCCACCATCCATCCATCATTAGTGCCGTCACCCTTATATTATATTATTTATTAAAAAGTGGAAAAACGCTTTCCGCGTCTGTTCGTCTTTCTCTCTGTCTGTGTATCTGCTAGCTCCTCCTACACCACGCCTCGGATTTTGATGCGGTTTTCACCATCAGTTAGATAATCTTTCACGGAAGGTTTTGATGTATAGTAATAAGTTCTGTTTTATGTACGGGAGTTACATAAATTCACAAAAACAGAAGCGGCGAAGGGCGGAACGCTAGTAGGTTGTATATTCTGCCCACCTTAGACGAAAGAGCGCATGTCTCATAGAACCACGAATGTATAAGTGACCTTATTTCTTAAAATAGGGGGTTAAATTTGCTTTGACTATCAAATTGCACATGCGTCCTTTTTATTTACAACGGCAGTATTGTATTCTGATGGTATGTGTTAGGATGTACTTCTTATCTTGGTCTTGACAAAAGCACGTGGAGCTGACGCCATGTGCTTCTGGTTAGTCCACAAGAGAAAATACTCTTTTACCGAATAATTGTCGTCACGTGTGATATCCATAGCCTTATTTCTGTAAACATAGGAGTGGAAGCCATTAATTAAAATTAAAATTACTCTTCTTTAACCGTCAAATCAATGTGTCAAAGATGTATGAGATGGACGGAAAATACAGATTTATAATTCGGTGATTTATATCAATTTGTGTCAACGGTCTTCATATTCTTTACGAGTATATTTTTGGGCCAAATAAGTGCCAACTTTGGAGCTCGAGCGCGTCAAAGTTTTGCCTGCCCTGAAGTTGTAGAAATACCGTGAAAATTAAATGAAAATTACGTCACTAACAAAATTTAAGAGGCTTTCTGACCATGTCTGATAATAGATGCTAAGAAAACAAAAGAAACCCTATTGTTCATAATCGAGTTTTGCAATCGGTTTGACATAAGTAAACGAAAAAGTAATAAAACTTAAAATGCTGTTAGAAAACTAATCTTAACAATCACCCTTTGGTAGTGTATCTATATTTCAATACTTATTATATTAGTATAACAGTGGTAAAATTTATTCTATCCGCATTAACCTTAGCGTAATAACTTTCTAAATCCCTAGGGGATTAAAGTTAACGGCTTCGCTGACGTCCAAAAGAGAAAGGCAGTAACAGTATGAAATACAAATGCGTATACTGTCTTTTCATTTTGGTCGGCAATTTAATCATGTTTCCTCCTTATAGTGTTATATTTTATAGTAGTTCTATTTATATAAATTCTATCATACTGCTGCGAGCCTGGTGTTAAATATTAAAGGACGGCAACGGCATTTTAACCCCTGACGCAAAAAGAGGGGTGGTATTGGTATTAATGTGTATCTATGTATTATGTGTGTGGCTGTCTGTGACTCCCATAAAGATGAACCGATTTGGACATTGTTTTTTTTTAAAGTCAGCTTTATTGGGATAGTTTTCTAGCTAGTTTTTATGAAAGCTAGTCCTGATATGATGATCTGAAAGTAGGGTTCGCCATTACATTGGAGTTTTTTTTTGTTTTGCTTCCTCCTTATAGTGTAGTTCTATTTATAGTTGAGCTCCATTATGTCGTTGCGAGCCTGGTATCAAATGTTAAAGGGCGGCAGCGTCATTCCTTTATTAATTCTAGTCGGAGTCGGCACGTAAGTTTCCTTTTACCTTTATTTGTTTTCATATTATTATGATATTAAATAAGGTTCTATCTAAGTAAAATTATTAATGTACTGTCACATCGAATGTAGATTATTATGTTGTCACTTTTTATGGTTCCGAAGTCAAACAAGGCACCCTTATTTATTTATTTCAATTTCACACACAAGCATAGGAGCCAAGACGCTCGCATGGTAATGGTATTTCAAATTCATGTAATGTTAAATTTTCAAATTTAACATTACTTACACAATAATTAATACTAAAATTATAGTATTACACATTATATATTGTATCATCGTTTACAGAACTATAAGAAATAATTATTATTTAAAAATAACATAGTAGTAGTTATAGTTTCGCCTTGTCTGTCTGTCTGCGATCTAGCTCAGAGACTCCTGGTACTACAAAGCTGTAATTTGGCATAGTTATACGGTTAAATTACGCTGACAAAGTAGTTAAAAATAATGAAAAATATTATTCTTCGTACAAATGAAGAAAAGGTTTTTTTTTTAAATATTGATGTCGAGAGAGGTGTCATTAAATACCTGTTGAAAATTAATATGTGTATGTCATTATCAAAATAAATTTGGTCCCGTGTGACACATACAACTTTTTACCTCAGCAGCGAGAACCTGTAACCTAAAGGTAAAAAATACAATATGGTAAAAATTAAACTTCATGTATAATTGCCACCTAGCCACCCACAACCACTACCACCATCCATTTATGTTGTGAAAAATAATTAAAAAGTTACTTTGCCTCACGCTCGGAGCTAAATCGAATTTTGATCACTGTTTTTAAACAGCAAAACCTGTCTTTTTGAGGTGCTGAGGTGAAAAGGTACTTTTACGTTTTCCACATGCGTGGCGAGAGGAGAGGAGAATTTAAATTTGTATTCAAAAAAACCATTCCTCGCGCATCTTCGGTGGAAATGTTTTTAATACAATTTTAATCTTCGCGTCACCTCGTGTAGCCTCGCCCGGACGGTGTAAAAGAACCTTTACACCTGGAATCAAATTTCCAATTAATAATCGCTGAATTATAGTTCAGCTCCATCATGGTGCTGCGCGCCTGGTATCAAATGTCAAAGGGCGGTACCGTCATTCTTCATTTATTAATGTCAATGACAATTGTCAGATGATCCTTTTACTTTTATTTGCTTTCGGTTATTTAGTAAGTTTCGGTTCATAGTAAAATTATTGTAATATATCACCCAGAATATGATAACTTGTTTTCAGAGACCGTATTATACCTGAAACCTGCCAGGTTCTTGTTCAAGTCAAGATAAGGCTAGTTATTCAAGTCATCTACTTCTAGGCACTCTATTCTACTCCGTAAAAATTTACCTTACTTACCTTATTACCTTTGACGTGCTATTGTATCGTTTTTAACTCAGCCGCCATTACTGTCAAGTTAATAAGAGCTAACGTAACGTTGACAATACGATAACAGGGCAAAGGCAATATCGTACAGTCGAGTTCATAAATATGTGTACACTTTAGTACCTTGTCTATTTAATGTCATGTTTAAACTGCTAGATATGAATTGGCACAGTGATTAAAGTGACAAGGTATTAAAGTGTACATATATTTATGAACTCGACTGTACCAAGAAGAATAGAGGTCCCGTGCGTGGAACTTTTCAGGTTTTGACAAGTCGCTTTATAAATACTTACACATACATACGCACTGTTAGATCAAAACAGCAACCACTGAATATGCAACTGTATTTTAAAATCAACTTAAATACAACTTCTATGAACCTAAAACATAACTAGCAAGTTTGTTGAGTTGTTACTGTTTTGATACATATACCTATGTTAGTCGTGCCTGCTTGTCAAATAAAATACTATGCAGAACCTTATGCCTTCCTTCCTAACCTTCAGGTTATCGTCGCGTGACGACGCGATGGCCTAGTTGGTAGTGAGACTGCCTATACGAAGCTAGTGGTCCTGGGTTCAAACATAGTATAAACTATGGTTCAAATCCCGGTAAGGGCAGATATTTATGAGATGAACGCGAATATTTGTTCCTGTATCATGGATGTTATCTAGTTATTTAAGTATTTATTTCTCTATATAAGTATATATATCGTTATCTAGTACCCATAGTACAAGCCTAGAGCTTAGTTTGGGACTAGCTCAATTTGTGTGACATTGGCCCGTGATACTTATACAGGGTGAAATCTTGGCCGTGGTACAACTGATCACCTCTGTGTTCTACCCACGAATATGAACAACTTTTACTATGGGACCAAATGTGAAATCACGAAAAAAAAACAGCTGTTTCATAGAAAAGTCCAATACCTACGTATTCGACCAAAATGTATGAAACAGCTGTTTTTTTTTCGTGATTTCACAGTTGGTCCCATAGTGAAAGTTGTTCATATTCGTGGGTAGAACAGAGAGGTGATCAGTTGTACCACGGCCAAGATTTCAACCTGTAAATTTTTGATTGATTTTAATTAAATATTTGGAAGCTAATCCAAAGGTTAAATTTCTACACGTTCCCGTAGATTTCGCTCCGGACGTGAATTAACGTTACGTAACGGACCACGTTATTCCGGATCCCGCAAAACACGTGTGTTTGACACTCGATCTAAAATAATAATTACACTGCAAGTTTAATGGAATTTGTGCTCGTTAATATTTCGAGCTGACCCGCTTGTTTGTGCTGTCACGGACTTTTACCGCAGAAAGCCAATTAATAATATAATATTTCCTCCCCCCCCCCAACCACCCACTAAAAAAGAGGGGTGTTATACGTAAGTTTAAAGTTTGTATCTGAGTATCTGTTTTTGTATGGCTGATGGCAAGGAGGCACAGGAGCACTCAGGTGGGATCCGAGTTCTGAGACAGAAACTCAATTCTCAAGACTGCAATCCTCAGACTTCAAATGTGTTGCCAACCCTGAGGACTAATATGGAATGCCTCTATGCTAGTAATTTCACCGAACAGAAACGCAGAAGTAATTTTTTCTAGTCCCTCAAACCATCTAACAAATACACTTTCGGTTTTGAAGCTGTGCGTTGTATCTGTCACACCCGTATTCACAAACGTCACTATGAGGTCTCACAGTGCTCACGAACTCACAGGGTGGTTCAAGTCATCTCATAAACAAAAGGTCGGTCAAAAAGCACCAATCACAAAGCTGTATTGAACGCAGTGCGTTTACTCAGTGAAGGAAGTCACGGAACAGTTTATGTACTTACTTGTATTATAAAATGCAGTCACTCGTATTGAGGAAAAGTATTTTTAAACCAACGAGTATTACGAGAATAGCTGTGATGTTTATTGATGGCTTATGTGGTATTCCGTCCTTGTTGCATAAAATATATTCATGAACAGTAACAAAGAGTTACATGGTTTACGCTTAATCCCTTCAATTGCATACATAACATACCCTCACGCCTGTCTGACAGCACTTCGCTCAATGCGTCTCTATCGTTACAGACTGGATAGAAACAAGTCACAGACAACATGTGCTAGCAGCCGTGCAGAGACTATGGAACGCCAGGAGCTCCAGTCTAACCCCCTTACTAATAAAAGTTGAGTAACGGTGGTATAGCTATATAATGTTTTGTCCTTATCTGTCATTGTGACATTGAATTTGACAGATAAGGACAAAACATTGTATAGCTATACCACCGTTACTCAACTTTAATAGTAAGGGGGTTAACATACAACTCTCGCTTCCTCTACATCCCTTTATTTCAACTGCTTCAAGCAATATATATCGATAAGTCTTTACCATACACCATCATCATAAGTCTTTAACGGTATCCTTTCATTTGGCACAAAAACTTTTTCCAAACTGATTCATTTCCCAAACACAACAAATGAGCAAACGCTTTTTTTTTTTTTATTATTGTTTCAGGATTTATTTTCAGGACCATCTTATAGAATCCTATAGGTTTTTTATTTGTAATCGCCTGAAGGGCCAAAGACGAAAGTCCTTGCTTTTGTTTACTGTTGTTAATTAATTACTTTTAGAAAAAGAAAAAGGGGCAGTGGTGAAAATCCCTTCCGGAGACCTGAGAGGGAATGGAGGGCCCAGGTACTGCCGGGCTTGCACCGGCTAAAAAGACCAATTCCCCTATTTCCTATAGGTTAGGTTAGGTTAGTTTTATAAAAATACAAGCAAGCAACGCCGCGGGAAAGTCATAGTCATATTTAAACAATTAAGTGTTCTTCGTTGTAGTCGCTCGACTATCTTAATCGAGATATCTTATCGCCACCCTTGCAAAAGGTACCGTTGAGGAGTTCCGGTAGCCATGTGTGGACTTCATCATTAGTTCCACTTCACCAAATGATACTTTTTTAAATGCAAATGCCAGACTTGTTACTAAACATACTAAAATCGCTATATGTTCGCCTACAATATTTAAGGAGTTCCCTCAATTCCTCACTGATCCCCTCATCAGATTCAGATTTGGTGACAATGGGACCACCTCGAAAGTATACTCTATCATACCAATTTTTTTTTTAAATCGGTCCACAATCGACGGAGAAATTGGTGAACATATGAAAAAAATATACATACAGTGGTAGTCCTCCTTTTTTGAAGTGGGCTAAAAATGCGATAACGTTTTTAACCCCTTACACCTAGTCAGATTTTTACGATTTCTAAAATGTTTTTTGAATAGAAACAAGTAATACAAAAAAATGTAAACGTATAAACCAGGTTTTTCATAGTAACTACAACTCGATTTAGGGGGTGAAAAACGTTAGCGCCCGGAGCTGGATTTGTATGGATTTTTAGACTGCTACGCTATTAGAGCTATGCTCCACAATTCTCTTAATTGTTGATCCACGATACGAGTAATACGATTGGTTGTTGTCATAATAAGGGAAAAAAAATCCAGATGAAAAAAACGAAGCAACTAAACATTGGTTTACTGTGACAGGGTCCTATAGCATTTCATCAATAAAACCCAAGACTGCTCGCGCTCATGAATACGTAACCGCAGAAACTCTCGTCACCAAATGTAATTAGGTATAGGTACTAGGTAAACATGACTAAAACTTCCACATTTACTCTTAAAGAAGGATAAATAATTTTGTTATGCGTAAACATTCTTGGGCAATCCCCTGGCTCTTTATTTCCCAGTACCTAAACATACTATTTTCGACCGTTTTCTCGAGGGTCTTTGATTGACATCATCATCATCCCTTAAAGCCTTTAGTCCACTGCTGTGCATGGTCTCCCAATAGCGGCCTTTACACGTAAAGTTCGGACCGCGGGAAACGCCACGCGCCGTTCCAATCTTCATTCCGAACCGTACGTACGTGCAAATGCAACTGTAGTACCTAGTAAAATAGTAAAAAATGTACGGTTCGGAACGAAGAGTGGAACGGCACGTGGCGTTTCCCGCGGTCCGAACTTTACGTGTAAAGGCCGGTAATAAGCGCCACTATTTTATCTTCTACACCTTTTTTTTATTTTTTTTTATTAATTGTTTATTGTGTTGTTGAATGTAAGTAGGTAACTAGAAATTATATTAAATAATAACTTGACATGTAATATTTCATACTATAAATAAACGAGTATGAGAATTATACCTAGTGTTCCATTGGACCATCCTCTGTCAAATTTCCTTCTAATTCGACAGGATAAAACGTGACAGTATCTACCTACGCTATGTCGAACGTTTGCGCTCGTGGGCATAACTTGATACATCCCACTTCCTTCTCATCTTAGAGTAATGCAAAGTTCCTAAATAAAAGGCGATAAACCTTTTTAATCGTTTTTAAATCTTCTTATAAGCCAAAGCGTCCATTGAAAATTGGCTTAATTCTAGCTCACATTTCCGCGGCAAAACTCCCATTCAGGCTCACTATACCTGCATGATGCATTGCGAATACCGCAGCGCGCTCCTACCCGCCCTTAACCACCTTAGCTACTTCACGTAATGTCCAAAATCGCTTGATGCTAGATCATTTTGTTAGTGATGAATATAGGTTATGTCGTGCGGTAGGTTATTACAATGTAAGTGTTGCCGGAGTTGAACACGCCTCGGGTTTCGGAGGCTTGATTACATGTTGTATTTATGGCATACTAATAATGCAGTGGTTTGAAATAAGCCGCAGTAGGCTTAACCGCTTAACTAAAGTAACCCGCAGTTTTGGTTGCGCAGACAAGCCAGATTGTTAATAGTACTCCGCCGAGTACTGTTAATACTCTGGTTTTACTATAAGGTGAGGCGGGGCTATTGTATCTGCGGGGCTAACTTTTCATACTAAAACGTGTTCTACTTTTAAAATTAGTATGAAAAGTTACAATAGGGGCGCAGATGCAATAGCCCCGCCTCACCTTACATGTGTATGAATGTAAATACTTTATTGTAAAACCATACAATTCTACTAATGTTAGGTATAAATGTGAATGTGTGTGTTAGTTTGTTACTCCTTCGCGGTGCAACGGCTGGACGGATTTGTATGAAATTTGTAATGGAGATAGCTTATAACCCAGTTATTAACACATAGGCTAATTCTCATCCCGGAAAATTTACCAATTTATTTAAACCATACAACTATGGTCCTAGCGTGCAACAATAGTCCAATTTTCCTCATTACATTATTCTAAAAAATATGATAGCTATAGCTATAGCTACAGTTTAGAGCAAACGATTTAGGCCAAACCATAATACAAGTATAGAGTAGCTATCTTAATTTAGAAAATTGGAATGAGGAAAATTGGACTATTGTTGCGGGCTAGGGCCATAGTTGTATCGTGAAGGTGGGAGAAGGTAAATGACTTTATGCTGTAGTTTAGCATAAAAGGTCATTTGCCTTCTTCTAGCTATAAATTTTTATCTTTAAATAGTATAAAACAAAGACGGTGTCTGTCTGTCTGTATGTTCGCTAGATGCTTCTAAACCACGCAACCAATTTTGAGAGGTTTTCATCATCAGTAACATAATTTTTCTGGTTTATGTACGAGTGTTATAGAAAACTGACATAAACCAAAGCGGAGCGAGGGCGCCGCTAGTAACTATTAAATTGACAAAAATTGCGAAGTGATATTTTTTTTTGAGCTTATCGTATTGTTTTTTACTGGGCCTCCATTATTGTCAAGTAAATAAGAACTATCGTAACGTTAAAAATACATTTAACATGTCAAAAGCTAATGATTTTACACAGCAGAATAAAACCCCTTTACACTTCAAAATCGTAACCAATTATGTAACGTTTAACTGTTAGTTTAATTGTTAGTAACTTCCTCACAAAGCAAAACGTTAATCAAGTAATATTAATAAAGTTATGCGTGTAACATGGGCAACGGTAAAATATTAATAAAATTACAGCGTCAGGTCGCGTGCGCACAATCGTACAAGATCTATAATTAAACTAACCAGTAATTAAATTAACTAAAGCGGTTGTAAATCGTGTGTGTTTGAGTGTCACGATTTTATAAATAACTAGTGAACTGGGCCTCTATTCTAGGCGGTAAAAACCATATCGTCTTTGACCTGTTATGGTATTGTTTCTGACTATCAAAACGTAAGAGCTATCAAAACGTTGACAATACGATAACAGGTCAAAGACAATATAGTTTTTACCGCGTAGAATCTCGGCCCAGGGCCTCTATTCTAATGGGTAAAAACTAAATTGTTTTTGACGTGTTTTCGTATTGTCAACGTTACGACTCTTATTTACTTGACAGTAATGGCAGCCGAGTTAAAAACAATATGAAAACACGTCAAATACAATATGGTTTTACATCGTAGAATAAAGGCCCTGCTCGCTTGGCTCCGGTTTAACGCAACTAAATATAGCCTTTGTTAGTCAGGGATACTGTAGCTTTCCATTAGTGTTTTTTTTATTGGTTCTGTATTTCCAGAACATACAAAACAAACAACGACTGAATTGATACGTTTTCCTGTTCAACTACGTATGTTATGTTATATCTATATCTATATATATAAAAGGCAAACCTGACTGACTTATATATTAACGCACAGCCGAAACTATTGTACCTAGAAACTTGAAATTTGGTACAGGGGTTCCTTTCATGATGTAAGTGAGCACTAAGAAAGGATTTTCCGAAAATCGACCCCCAACGGGAAGAAATAGCGGAAAATAGAAAGGAGTAGCGGGAAACTAATTCTACGCGTACGAAGTCGCGGGCGTCCTCTAGTGTATTATATTTATATAATGCTATAAGTATTATTGATGTCTTAAGAGCATTGTGAAGGGACGCCGAAAAAATCGCGAGGCTGTCAAAAAAATTCCATACAAATTTAGCTCCGGGCGATTACATTTCTCACCCCCTAAATCAAGTGCGATTTCCACGATTTTTGAATATGTTGTATTTATTATAAAGAACTAGGTCTGTACGTTTCTGTTTTTTGTTTTTTTAATTTGTTTCATTCTAAGAAATATTTTCTTGGAAAGGAAAACGTACAGACATACTATAGTTTTTCATGATATATAAGTATACAACATATTCAAAAATCGTAAAAATCGGACAAGATTTAAGGGGAGAGAAACGTTATCGCATTTTGCATGGAAATTTTTAGCTTCACAATTCTCTTGAGTAACTTTAATAGAAAAATATTGGGTATCCCTTTGAAACGAATAAAATTGTTTGTCCTAAGTCCTAACGTATTGTTTAGTCTGAAATCACTTCACCTAACATCCTTTAGGCTTAAATAAGAGAATAGAAACACCAATTGTGTAGCTTAGTTAGGTATTTTTTTTAAATCATGAAAAAATCCGTTTCAATCGTAAAAACCGTTTTCAAACAAATTATATTCGGCCAAAGAATAAATTAGGACAAACAATGATCATGCCACTCAATAAAGATCAACGATTATTCCCTCGATCCAAGGTTTGTGCTGTTTCCTTTAATCTTAAACCATACACTTTTTATATTCAATAATAATAATAATAATAATAATAAATTTATTTGGTGATAAGAAGCAGTTTACAAACAAAAGCAGTGCTATAGTCGCCACGCTAGGATTCCCTGTGTTGTGGCAAACAACGACTAATCTAACAATTTCACAAATTAACACAAAACAAGAAAAACAAGGTATCTAAGTACCTATACATAAGTCAAGACTTATTATGTAAATCTCCCAGATTGACGTCTGTGCGACAAACAGAATAATTAAGAAACTTAAATCTGAATTAATTTCGTTTAACGCTGTCGCAGCTCTGTAATTAAGTCGCGAATGAGAAAACAAGTAATTATAGTCTAAATAAACTGGAAGCCAGGCCCGAAAGCGTTTAAAACTTTAAAAAGTTTGGTAACGATCGTGTGATGGTTGTGTTCGGACGATGAAAGCGCTTGAAACAACTTTGGTGGGCGCTTAGTGCGGCTAGACTAGTTGATTATAAAGTTAAAGACTTAACAGATTATAAAAGACTAGCATTTCCTTTTTTTTTTACTTTCGCTGTTTGTGATTTCACTGTTACAGCTTCACAAGGGTGTACAAGTTGTTTTTGCTCGTCCCTCAAACCATCAAACAAAATAAATGAACGTTCGGTTTTTATAATTAAGATGATTGTAAAGCAAAAAATGTATGTATGCATGTGTCGAAAAAACCATACAAATTTAGCTCCGAGCGAAAACGTTTCTCACCCCCTAAATAAATTTCCACGATTTTAGAATATATTGTAGTTATTACGAAAAACTATATAGGATCGTACGATTTCGTTTTTTCTTTTTGAATTGGTTTCTTTCCAAGAAATATTTTCTAGAAACGCACAGACCTAGTTTTTCATAGTATTAGGAACAACATATTCGAAAACCGTAAAAATCAGACTAGGTTTAAGGGAGCGAAACGTTATCGCTTTTTATATGGATTTTTAGCTTAAAAATCCTCTTAAAGATGTTTAGAATTGACGTAGAAAACCCCGTCCTACCTTAAAATCGGGTTGCTGATGATAATTAAACGCTTTCCTTTAGATTTTAAGTCCGATAAAAAAATCGACTCGGGGCGAACTCGCGGACCGAAGGTTCCGTGCCGACTCACATTTGGCCAGTATGTATTATTTATTTCCTGCTTTAAGGTTTGCACTATAATCACACCAAAGGCGATTGTATGTATTACCGTTTTGACAATGGAACAAAAACAAAAAACCGGTTAGATAAGAATGTTTCTTATTATTATACTTTCTTTTTGGTGCTAGGAAATCTGCCGTGATATACGTTTGATTTTATTTTCACATTATTATTCTATTTCAAAAAACCGGCTATCTATCGACTCTCTTTAAAGTAAGGTTGGGACGCACGAACTGAAGGACAGGCGGACAACAAAGTTTTAATTTTAGGGTCCTGTTTGTAACCCTTTGGGTATGTAACTTTAAAAAGAATACCCTAGACACTACATTATCCAAATATCAACCGCTTTCCAACAGCCTAAGCTGGATTTAAAATAACTGAGCCGCTTAAGAAAGTGCCTGAAAGAATGCTCGAGGTAATCTTATTACCGCTCAGGTTTCTTCAGTTTACGAAGGTCGCTGGAAGCCTTTAAAGGTCAGTTGAATAAACATCAACATAGATACATTAATCTAAGATCTTATTTATTTATTGATCTATTTAATCTTAGTACTTTGAATTGGTTATTTAACATTAACGTAATTATGAGACATCTAGTCCCTTTCACTGTTGTACGTTTGGCTATTTGTTAACATTTCCCAACCGCTCAAAGGTTAACTGGAAGAAATCCCTTGACCCTACCTACGAAGCTTGCGGTCCCTTTTTCGATCCCCGGTATAGACTAATAAACCGGTAACGGTAACCTTGTCCTTGGTATGGTCCTCCAGTTAAAACGTTATATAACGGCATAAATCATACAATATAAATGACAATGTCCTAAAAATTACAAGAATATTACATCCATACATACAAGCCTTCACGCCTGTTATCCCAAAGTAGGGTAGGCACATGGTAGGCAGAGCTACAGAATTATCTACATCTTTAAAAACTTGTTGATTATTCAATAACCATATTTTCCACAAATAGGCTAAGATGTATGATGTATGCGTGTGATTTGATTTTTGATTGATTGATTGAAAAAATGACCTTCTGCTGGAGTTTCTTGCGGCGCTTCTTCTCCGCAATGATGGTCTTGTCCGAAGCGCTGGTAGATTCACTCATATTACCGACGTGTAAAAGAGCCCTCATGTGGCCAATTTACTGAATAAATATTTTGAATTTTGAATTTTGATGTATTACAACAATATTGTCGTTTTCGTCGTTATAAAAATGTTTCATAACGTTATGTAACGTTACATGTATTTATGAGCGCAGTGTGGAAGCACCATAATGGGGTAACTTGCGTCAGATCCGGTAGTTGTAAATTGTTGCTGAGTTGCTTCGGATGTTACTTAAAATGAAAAAATTGAAGTAATAACTATTTAAGTGATAAGCACGAATAGGTATTTGTTTGCGAATCGTAGAAGTGTCCAATGTATTACAGTATTTATTTTTGTATATTTAAGTATATTTATCGTTTTCTAGTGCCCATAGTACAAGCTTAGAAATGACAATTTGTATAAATTGTCCCGTGACATTTATTTAAAATTGTACTGATGCATTATTCGCAAAATTCGTGACTAAATGGCTATATTTTACCTTATTTACATGATAAACGTCATTCGACCAGCAGGTAAATCCAGGAAGTTATTTGTCATAGATACCTTTATTTTGTATTAATTGAGAATTATTACACCTATGTAAATCTGAGTAACTCCTGTTTTTGGACTTTGTACTCAGATACATGATAATGTCCTCGTACGAGATGTTTGCAAATGTTTTCAAGAAATTACTGAATACATTATTAGAAACAATCGAGAATAGGTATTAAGAATGTGTTTCCATACAAAAATTAAGAACATCCTTGGTAATTCCCGAGAGTTTCTAATGAGAAGCATTCACAACTTGAGAAGTTTCTCGTCGGCACAATGCTACACTGAGAAAAATTCCCGTAGCCGCGCGCGCTACGTAAAATACGTACAAAAATCGACCACTATTACGCGTATGCCGCACACTGCCAAATACTGCAAATGAAATGAAATGAATATTTTATTTGTTAATTGTGGGTTTACATAAAGGTCTTAAAATGATACAGTCATAAGGTCGCCACATTATGCCAACAAACCGGCGTACAAATTTATAATTAAGTGCATTCATTTTAATTTTATTAAATTTTATTATAATATCCAATAAACATTAACTAATTATCAAAGAACTCACGTACACTATAAAAACATTTTTCTGTTAACCATTGCATCACCAGTTTTTTAAATGCCTTTAAATGGTAATCGTTAAAATCATCCGGCAGTTTATTATATATATTAATACACATAACATAGGTATTTTTGGATGTCAAAGCCAGCTTTACGGCTGGTTTATACAGTCTATATTTATATTGCGGTCTAACCTTACGTGAGTACATGGCTTGTGTTTCCGTGAACTGGTTCTTATACTTATGAACGAACATACAGATCTCTAATATATATAGGCAAGGAACTGTCATAATATTGTGATCAGCGAAGTAAGGTCGACATGATCCTTTTCGCCCGATTCTAAAAATAGCTCTGATGCAGCGTTTTTGAGCAATAAAAAGTTGGTTAATTTTTGTACAGTTACCCCATATTACTATCCCGTATCGTATGGTAGAACTAACGTAACCGTGGTATGCTATTATTGCAGCTTGTAAAGAGACAGTCTGCCTAATTCGTCTTAAGGCAAAAACGAAACTGTTCACTTTGGAACAGACTTTCTCCACATGCTCTTTCCATTTACAGTGACAGTCAATAATGATTCCTAGAAATTTCGTATGTCTTACTTCTTCAATTGGATCGTTATTGTATCGGACATCTAAAGTTTGTGATTTATGGAGTTCTGTATGAAATTGAATATAATTCGTTTTCTTAATGTTAACCTTGAGGTTGTTTAATTCTAACCAATTAATTGTTAAAGCTAATGTCAAATTTATATCATTATTGTATGTCAGTAAATCTTTACATTTTATTATAATTGACGTGTCATCTGCAAATAAAATACATTTGTGGGGTAAGTGGCATGGTAAATGCATGCCGCTTAATTATAAGTATGCCCACGTATAAGTAAGCACGTGGTAAGTATCTGGCGCGAGTACATTACAAATTTGGTCACCGTAAGTAGCCCGTTTTTCTCAGTGTAGACTGTAGTAGGTTACCTACATGACCTTTAAACACAACCCCTCGTCTTATATAACAGTTGCGAAGCCTGAAAATTCACCCATTTACGAGGAAGTATAAGTTTATCCATGCCCCAGGAGTAGAAACAACTTTCATGTTGAAGTATCCCTCAACTAGGCCACATCTTCAAAGTAACGCGAGTTCGCTAAAAACATGACAATTGGACTCTTTCCGTGACAACTACAAATTAATAAGGGACCTTCCACTTTCGTAAACTTTATATATTAGGAAGAGAAATAACTTAGACAATTCATTCCCTTCGCAATTCCCAGAACTTTCCTTATATTTTGGTGTGTTAAAAACGTTGTTTTCTCACGCCAACCTGTTGATTCGGGTTCATTCTGAATTATAAATGCTCATAAATGTTAGATCGTATCTTTATTTGTGAACTAATACGATAAAGAATTATTTAGTGGGTAATGTAGTTGATCGTTGGAATTTTGTTTACAGTTACGATTAGTTGTTTAGTTGTAGTTAGTTGATTACTCAGTTTCTATTCCAAACTCAATTCATAGAATGTTTTATTTCGCCGAATTTTCATTTGCTGCATGAGTATAATTTCTTTGATTGTCACAGGTCTAAACTTTTTTATTTGACCTGGGGGAAATGCCTTTGCGTACCCGCCCCGACGGGGGCCAGGACACGTTATGTCCGACTTGCACGGACTAAAACCCCCGGGGCGTTGCACCAATCGCTTTAGGAGGGGGCTACGGGACCGCTATAGCGCCAAAACGAAGCCCCCCAATAGCGGATGCCCTTTGGGCTCGCCTTCCGGCGGGGGCCGGAAGGCCCCTCGCCTACTCCGCAGAGGCCTAACCTAACCTACGTAACCCATGCTTGAGTAACCTAAAAACAATAAGTTTTCTGCAGAAATTAAGTTTCGATGAAATGATACATTCGATCAAATGAGTTTCGATGTTTCAAGGGTATCCATTACCCAAAAATTTATCCCAACCTCATCAGCTTCCATCCTTCTCACGCAATTCAATATCAACTTTAATAATACGACCACAAGATTGACGACGCCATGGACGATATAAGAGCCATTGGACATCTATATTATGGCCGGGTACAAGACATCTTATTACCCGGGAGTGAGATATAACGTCCCGGGATATTCGGAAAAAGGTTGGCAACCCCGGCCGTTCAGAGGATATTACCCGCACACTTATAGAAGTTTTAGCGTGTTATAGTTTGTGAATACATGCTCAGGGGCACTACTTTGAAATTCGACGCTCGCAACGAAGCCCGCAACGCAGATCGATCGAACGAAGAAGGTGAAGGCTACCATGAAGTAACTTCGAATTGTTCACTTACGTTTCGGAGCCATAGACCAACTTCGATTCTAGAGGAATTGAGCAACTTGAACGGAAAGAACGAATGAATAAAAAGTATGGGTTACACTCATAGCGTTTAAAAACCGGTAATCAGATTTTTGTCCTAAATCGCCAATTAACAATTTATATCTTACTTGTACAATAACAAACAAAGTAACAAGGATAGTTTAATAAAATAAAATCTCCAAATAACGCTTGTTTTTTAATATTTATAAATATTCTGACGTATCATTAAGTATAAAAAATAATCTATCTGTCAAATCCATGTGTCAAGCAACGAAATTTGTTTTGTAAGTTTTCTTTTTATTTTTTAATTATTTTCCAATAACATCCCTATATTATATTATAAAACAGTTAAACTCGAGTCAAGACTTAGTGGTTTTAAATTTGTATTGTATCTATTATTGTTTAGGTTAACTGATATATTTTTTGGTTCTCTTGCTTACTTACTTTAGTACTAGTTTACCGAAAGATTTGAATGAAAACATTGTACTTATGGATTGCAGCACCCATCATCTTCTTCCCCTGTTACCTACGAATGATTTGAAATGCTGATTATGCTCGTGGTTTTGTCAGGAGCGTGTAAGGAGGAGTACGCTCCCGCACCCTGTGGGAGCAAATTACTGTTACGCTAAACAGTCTCGGTGGTGCGGTCCAGTCGCCAAGACAACGGCAGAAGGTAAAACATCACGACATGGTTTTATTTTTTATTTTCCTGTGCTGGTGCATTCTCACTTAATAAATGTGAATTCAAAATACAATACAACATTGTATCATTTCCAGGGTGATGATGCGGATCCCAATCGGGTAAAACTTGCCCTATATTAATGGATGAGGAAGTGTCAGTTCCACTCTTGGACTGTGACCAATCGTCCTTACAGCTCCTGTCATTTCAGCACCCATCATGTAAGCATACCTTTTTACGACTTGGCAGAAGTGCATGGGGCTAGCTCTTGTGCTTCTGTTTAAATTTGATTTTTAAATTGGTTTGAATATACTATAACTAAATAAAATTTTATGCTACAAAATAAAAAAAGTATTGTTATATATAATAAAGAAAGAAAAATGCTGAAAAATATTATTATTCTAATGTGGTAGCATAAAATTTCATTTAGTTACAGTATGTAGTAGAGTATGAACTAATTGCAGAAATCAAAGTGCCCATTATCTTTGCAAGGGGGTTTATATATAATTTTAGGTATTTCATGGATTAACTGACTGTCATTATGTGTTGTTTATTTCTAGGTAAATATATTGATCCCATTACATTTTTTATAATATTGTAATTATCTGTTCACATGAGGCACCAGACGGTGTTGGTCTTGGCGGCTCAAACAGGCCAGTCAACAAGGGCGGCTGCTGGAGATGGAAGATTCCAAAATCACCAAGTTAACCATTTGCGCAGAACTAACAAAATCAAGACAAGCAGTGCTCATTGACTCCAACACAAGGAAAATAAAATTAAAATCGAAAAATAATTAAAGTTATTTTATTACATAACACAAAATTTTATTTCCCTCCTGCTAGGTACTGCTCGTTATTCAGTACTTGCTGAAAATCATTACAACTTCCTATAAGGTCTAGCATTATCTATGTGCAATCAACTAGCATCAGGCCCTAGCTTTGTTTAGGTTTCAACATAAATAAAAAAATAGCCTATATCCATCTGGAATAATGTACTGTACAAATAGTGAAAGAATGTTACAAATAGATGCAGTAGTTACCTTCCACTTATTAACAAAATATCAGAACCACTCTTGAAAATATAACTATAGATGAATGGCCCTTTAATACAAATACAGAAGAAAAAAGTATGACAAAAACTATGAAAAATAACTACAACAAATTGTATGAGGACTATTCCAATATGTTGTCTATAGTTAAGCCTAAAAAAGTACCTTAGTATAAGATTATTTGTATATATTTCATAACTAACATTATTTTTTGGCAGACATTATGATGGCCATGATTAGATTTCTCATCATTAAGTCAATAAATAACTGACTATCTAGTGCCCTGAGAAAGAGACAGGAACGACAATCAATGGAGATTGAAACAATTGTAATAATTTCTCTACATCCCTATCCCTAACCCCTATCCCTAGGTTAGGCTTGTGAGGACTAGATTGCAAAACGACAATAAAAACAAAAAGACTTACTTTCATAAGATTTTGGTTTGAGAAACTATGTCTCTCTTTGCCAAGTTCTTACTCAGCAAACATACCTAGCCACAGTTATCTATATATATAAAAGTTTAAACTGACTAACTGATGTATCAATGCACAGCCGAAACTACTGTACCTAGAAACTTGAAATTTGGTTCAGGGGTTCCTTTTATGATGTAAGTGAGCACTAAGAAAGGATTTTCCGAAAATCGACCCCCAACGGGAAGAAATGGGGGGAGTAGCGGGAAACTAATTCTACGCGTACGAAGTCGCGGGCGTCCTCTAGTAACCTATAACAGTGATATTTATTTAAATTTCGATAGTATATTATGTAAAATAAAATGCCTTGACTGTCACAAAGGTGCCGGCCCTGACGGTATTCCTCCATCATTTATAGTCAAATGTAAAGAACTCAGCTTGCCCCTCTATCTCATAATTTAACGATTTCATCAGTTCGGGAGTATTTCCTACGTTCTGGAAAACAGCGCACGTCGTTCCTATCCACAAAGATGGAGACAGAAATCAATGTACGAACTATAGACCTATAAGTAAATTGTCGGGTTTGCTAAATTATTTGAATGATGTTTATAATCGTTTTTATTCATGACATTGAATGTGGACAAATGCTGTGTTATTTCCTTTTCATCATCCAAAACTATATTCGACTACTCGTTGACCAGTTGCAACCTCAACCGTGAGACAGTTATTCGTGATCTCGGTATATACTTTGTTTGATGATCGAGGTGTACAAGGCTTCTCGGTTTTATTTCTCGTTCCACTAAAGACTCACAATCCTGACACACAAGTATTTATATTATTATTCTTATGAAGCGGTTATTTGGTCCCCACATTACAAAGTTCATAGTGATCGCATAAATCGAGTGCATTTTTTTTTATAAATGTTCTGTGCTTCGACTTGGACGCAAATTCAGCTCATATGCTAGCCGACTAGAGCACTTTCAACTGCTGACATTGGCAGCACGTCGTAAATGCAGTGAGCTAATATACCTGCATAGAATCCTCCAGTCACATATCGACTGTTCTTCCTTGCTAGCCTTACTTAACTTTACCACACGCTACAAAGCGCGAAACCCGACCCACAAAGTATTCCAACTACAAATATTTAAAGATAATACATCTATTTACAATCCTATTATTAGAATGTGCCGAACTTACAATGAAATCGCAGCCAAGCATTCTTCTTTGGATATATTTAACTAGGTATAAGCTTCTCACTTTCAAAAGAATTATACTTATACTAGAGGACGCGCCCGCGACTTCGTAGGCGTAGAATTAGTTTCCCGCTACTCCCCCCATTTCATACATAAGCAGCAGTTTTAAAATAAAGTTAGTATAATTTTTTTCAAAGGATAAACATGTTGAAAAATTCGCTTCATATGGTCGGAGGTCTCGGACGACATACTATTATTATCTATTTATTAAAACTAAGATTAATCTATTTCGCACCCCCCGTGCAACGCCTCTGTGGTGGAGGAGACGCGGACGTCGGCGACAGCACCGGGCTGCATGTTGCTCTCGCTCGTGACGTCGTCGGCTACAGCTCGCATGCAGATATTGTACAGCATACTGCATTCAATGGTGATCCTGCAGATCGTACTAGCCATCTCGGAGCGTAGTGAAGAATGCTTGCGGCCAAAAGGCATCTCCAGCGCCCTGTGACAAATAAAATATATAATTAATTATAATTTCTGATTATGCTGTGACTTTGAACACATTGGTGTTTTAGTGGTGGTAGGGCTTTTGTGCAGGATTCATCCAGATCGCTACCACCATCTTATCCATCAACCCACCAGTGCAGGAGCAGTGTTCGCATTGTTGTGTTCCGGAAAGAGGATAAGAAAAACGGGTGAAATTACTAGCATTAAGGCATTCCTTATTCCCCGTTAGTCCTAAGGGTTGGCAACGAATTTGAAGTCTTAGGATTGCAGTCTTAAAATTGTAGTCTTGGGAATTCAAATGTCTATAGTTCTCAGATGCCATTTACCATCAGGGGGCTTAAGTGCTTGTGTGCCTTCTCCTTGCTATAAAAAAGTATGTTTATTTATATGCATTTAAATCTTTAAAATGCTGAACGCTTTTTCAATAGTTACCTCTTTTGTAGGTATGGCATTATAGTAACCCATGTCATCATGTACTCCCGCAAGGGGTCATGAATTATACTCAGTATTTCATGTATTCAAATTTTAGGAAAAAATATTTAATCCTGATTCCTTACCCAGCAAGTGCAAGACGGCAGGCTCTCATGTGGCACTGAGGCTTTCAAAATGTTCTCAGATATTGCCACACAAAAGATTCATGAGTTGCTACACCATGTGAAGCATCAACATTTAAAATGGCATATTTATCATCTGAAACAACAACATAAGTTTTTATTTTTTTTATTTTACAATATCAATACAAAAATTTAACCTAAAGCGATAGAAAGGGCATATTATAAAAAAAAACACTGAGAAAGCTATCAGATTATCAGCTTTACACAGTAACTGTTTACTTAAAGTGAAATGAGTTAAATGTAATAAATATTTGACTCAGCATATTATGCTTGTTACTAAACTGCCTAACTTCATCAATATCAAATAAAAAAAATAACTAAATAATGATGCCAATAATACAAGATATAATAGCATCATATAACTTGTGGTAACTTCGCTGGTTAATGTTAAATTAATGTTCTTTTTTATCTTTAAGTTATATTGTACCGTTTGTGCCCAAATAAAACATTAAAACATTTAAAACTTAATTGATAAAGAAATAAAATAAGCATAAAAGACCGAACTTAAGTGTTAATTGTCCTCTAACATATTTTATATTGGGCAACTAGAAATGATTCCGGTTTAAAAACTTCTCTCATACTTACTCTTTGGGTCGAAGATTTTAATATGGGTGCATTTGATTGGCCCACAAATTCTTAGGCTGCAACTCAAACCTTTTTGACTTAACTAGGTATAATGTAAAGAAAAGTCATAAAAACATAATATCTTTTAGGATGACATTATGATGAGTGCAAATGATAATTAGAAAAAGAAATAACCATAGTATGTACTTGCCCAGTTTTAATAATGCAGCGCTTGTTTGGGGAACCTCACATCACATGGGGCAGAAAAATGGCCGCCTTATGAAACATCACACAGGCAACAAGTCTCAGACCCAGCATCATCTCTTCGAACCCTGCCCTGGTAATCTACAATACCATAAAACTTTAAGGCAACTCCAATCTGTAATAAATTAAATGAAAGAGTAAAACTCACTTGATTGGTCTGCATATTTGAACAAAAATAGGTATACCTCATAAATAAGGCAAAAGTAAACATATTTTCTTAAAGGATAAACGTCTCTAAAACACTTTAGATACGTACCTAAGGGTTTTTTTTTGATTGAATAGGTAGGGTTGATGCCTCGGCTATTAAGTTTGGCTAGTAATAGCCTCTAACACCACTCGATTTAATCCGAAAGTGTTGACGAATTCCCCAAAAAGCCTCGCGTGTCTCCCGCCGCCAAACTCGTCATGTACGCGCATCACTTTGCGGAGTACTTCGTTGTGCAAAAAACGTGACATCGTTCAATCTAAAATATGAAACTCGAAACAAAAAAGCTTTGGAAATAATATTTTACAGTATTAAAACCAAAAATCACTCACACTCACGCAATGAAAACAATGGATCGAAGGTCAAACGATAACACTTTAGTTAACGTGAGATTTGACGTTTCTCCCCGAAGAACTTTGTGTCAAAATCCGAAACCGCCGCCGAAGTTCGATTTTCATAGTAGGTCAATAGAAGCAACAAACGTCAAACGACGAACTTCGAATCCGAAGACGGGCCCGAAGGTGTTCATAGTAGCAAATGGTGAAATCGAAGAACGGAACTTCGAACTTCGAATTTCAAAGTAGTGCCCCAGGGGTCGGCAATACAAGTAGTTTTCGTAGTTTTTTTAGATTGACAACGTTTTTATTTAATTAACTGTTGTAATGTAATGGGAGAAATTAGTTGGCTTAGTCGTTTGAGGTTTCGACTCGTGAACTCAAAGTACCGAGTTCGATGCCTAGTGTGTCAACATACATACATACAGTCAACCAATTTGATTCCTAGGCCACAATTGACTTTGTCAACGTGACGTTGTAAACCAAATAATAGGAAGTCTGTTACATTTTGGTTGTCAACGTCACTTTAACATAAAAGTGGCCTACAAATCAAATTGGTTGACTGTACGTATTTGAAATTACAGCCTATTTCAATAGGGAACTGGTTCAAATTTTTACTTACAAGATTTGAACTACATTTGCCGACAATAAAGTAAGAAACAAATATAACATAGCACCAAGTTGTGCTATGGTATTAGGATAAGACAATCGGTGAAATAATGAAATGAAAAGGGTTGGTAATGCGTTTGCGCACTTAGGGCTGGCTGAGATGCCCGTCTAGAAATAATTCAACTCATAGAAAACTGTTATTTCCGATGTGTCTTGAGACAAGTGTCTCAGCGATATATTTACATTCATATGGTACTTAGAATTACAGTCCAGAGATTGCCAACAGGGCTCGGAACCGGTTAATACCGGTTTATTTCGGTTTTGCTCTGAACTTTTGTAGGGAACGCGAACGTTTTGAGAACTTTATTGTAACTTTAATTATCCGGTTTATTAATCCACGTGCGGCAAATTGAAAAATCAACGCTTTCGATGCAACTTGTTTTTTTTACTTCTGATGTGAAGAAGCACGCGGTATGCGTCTGGATTTACCGTATTTTTTGGCTCAAAACCAGTTAATTCCAACAGAACTGTATATAAAGGTTCCTCCAAGAACCGGTTAAAACCGGTTTATGTGAACGGAACCGAAATGAAAAGGTTTTGCGTCAAGTACATAACAGTTTTAAAATTTAACCGGTATCCTAGCCCTGCACGGGTAGCACAAGTTGTAATCTCTCGCTTGTCGCTCAGTCTATCGTTACAGACTAGAAATAAAGGGAGGTCCGAGCGACAAACAAGTCGCGGACAACATGTGCTAGCCGTGCTGGGTGCCTAATATGGCTGCGTTTATCACGTGACAAAATATTGATAAAACATCCGTCGCTTTCTGGCACGTATATAAGTGCGAGAGTGACGGATGCTTTATCCACATTCTGTCACGCTATAAACGCAACCATACTAGGCCCGCTGATTGCAAATGTTGTTGGTCTCAGATCCCACATACCATCATGCAGCCTGTATGCTAGTACCTATGCCTTCTGCCTGCCATAAAGGCAAGTTAATAAACCTTATAGGAACTCTACGTCGACGTTGTATCGTAACAGAAGATACGTTATCAACCTCAGATGCCATTAGTAAAAGTCAGGGCGGAAAGCCAAGGGTGGCCATACCAAGGTCAGGTACAACTGATTGTCTGGCCCGCCCTCGTCACAGTATAAGCAAACCAGTAAAGAGTCTTTCAAGAAATACCCATAGCACAAGCTTAGAACTTGAGTGTGATATTCCCTGATTTTTTACCCAACGCTGACAACGCTGATTAACGCTGAATATGTCGTGGCTGCTTGCATAACCCGCATGCTTGTAGCAATCCATTGATGAGTTCTGTAAATATTGTTGAGCCAGGAGCTATTGCAGCGATGCAATGTACAGTCACCCAATAAAAATGTTGAGCATACTTAGAACCTTGTCATTGTAAATGTCATTGTCATTGTCATGTGTGTCATTTGATATTCTGTTTGAAGTTTACTATGACAACGCACTAAAGTGCTTAACATTTTCGTTGGGGTACTGTACCACTAAAAGCAAGCATGCGGAAACTGAACTCGAAAAGGGCCGGAGTTGAATTACTTTTCTGTTTATACTTTACCCAGTGGATTCGATTGGCTTCCTCGAAGCCGTTTCTATGCCGAATGGTTAGGCTATTGTGTTCGCATTGTTGTAATTCCATGCCAATAAAGTACAGAGTTTATTATTGGAATATGGCTCGGTGATTTGTTCTGATCGTCAATATAGACTTATTATTTTTTACCCACCCATTTTTAAAACTGTCGGTGGTCTAGGGGCGTAGAGGGTCGACTCGTAAATCTCGTAATATTAAGGTACCGAGTTCGAACCCCCGCGGTCACCATGTACCAATAAGTTTTTCTAACTATACTATACACGGTGTTTTTTTAACCGTCTTAGAGCCGAAGCCCACTTAACGTATCCAAAACGTACTTATCATTCGCGAAAAAATAAAATGTAAAATCGAAATAAAAATACCTATAAGTTCTTTATAATGGATACATTGAATGGGCTTCGGCTCTAAGACGGTTAAAAAAACACCGTGTATACTACATTACCCGATGCTCTTACGGTAAAACATCGTGAGGAAACCTGCACATTCGAACAGCTGATTGTGTAATTGATTTGTGTATGATTGTGTGCCCATCTGTAAGATAAGATAATCTACCCATAAAAAGTAGGGGAATTATATAGGTATATATAAAATCATAGTTTTATTAACCAAACCAAAAGTAATTTCCACCTGAATTATGTAACTATAACTCTTATCAGTATTTTACAGCAATAATATAATCATAACAGCTATAATTACAGACGGTCTGCATTTAAACTGCCTGCCAGCTGCATAATTGCAGTTTGGATGCAGTTTTGTGCGGTTGGCGTAGCTGCATCGAAACTGCACAACTATTATGCAGTCCACTTAAAGTCGGCGTGCGTTCTAAGAAACGACTGCATGGCTGCACGCTAGTTGTCTGTCTGTCTACATCATTGACTAGAGCTCAATCGGGTAATTTGATATAAATGCCTCAGGTAGGGTTCCGTACCTAAAAGGCGATAACGGGACGGGACCCTATTACTAAGACTCCGCTGTCCCCCCGTCCCTCCATCTGTCTGTCAGCAGACTGTATCTCATGAACCGTAAGAGGGATGCCACGAGCGTTGTCTGTGCATTCACCGCAGCGTTGTTCTACATATAAATTAGGACGACATACCACACGATGCACTGAAACACTTGCGTCGCTGTATGTTGAAATCACAGCGTTTCGACGATGCAACGCACCGGCAACGCTCGGGTGGCATCGCTCTAACAGGTAGACAGTAAAAAAAAATCCTAAGTGTGTATTTCAATGGCCGCTATAAAAACAAATGAAAATAATAAAAAAAGTTTAAAATTAAATCGTGTGCGAGTCTGACTCGCACTTGGCCGGTTTTTGACTTAAAAGCTTGCTTGGTTCGTAGGTAAGTTTCACGAAAGTCCTTTGGACTAATCAAGACTAATCAAGGGTCATTAACTCTGAAACGATCTCTTTAATGTTCAATTGTCTAATTGTTACTTAATTGAAAAATTACGACCCCTTCTATAAGAGTTGATGTCTATTAAACGTTCTTGAAATTTTCGTTAAACTTAATTTTGAATTATAGCGAATAAACAACCATTCTTCTAAAAAAAACCGTAACCAAATTCGTTCATCTGTTTTACTGACAGACTGACCCCACACGAGTCAACCTATCTAATTAATCTAATTATACAGTGCGATAGCTCTTAGAAGGTGTTTCGGTTTTGTACTTGTCTCTCACTTGCTCTCTTACGCTCTTATTAAGAGGAAGTGAGAGAGAAGTACAAACCCGAAGCATCTTCTAAGTGCTCACAGGCTGTACTTCCGTCGCAAATAACGAGGCGTTATACAAACTACCTAAATAAGAGAACAGTTATCATAACGTTGACGATACGATTACATGTCAAAAGCAACATTGTTTTACCGCGTAGAATAGAGACCCTAGTATTAGGAGTGCACAGAAAAAGAAGACAGACAGAGATCAAAACATAAAACACAATTATCCTTCTTCTTTTCTCTTCTTTACTCTTCTTTTCAGCATATCGTCCAATTCTGAACATACTCGTGTGTCTTTTCCATGGATTTCCATGACGTATTTACAGCTAATACTAAACTTACGTAAATATGTATATTGTATTGTAATACTGCCCTCCTTAGAAAAAACAGCGCATGTCTCATAGAACCTCGTATGTATAAGTGACCTTATTTCTTAAAATAGGGGGTTAAATTTGCTTTGACTGTCAAATTACTCATGTGTCCTTTTTATTTTGAAGGACAGAATAGTTATTAAACATTGAGGTCAATAAAGCTTTATACGTCCCATTTGACGACCTTTAAATCGCCGTTGCGAATTATTCGCAGTAGTACCTTTTTACCCGACTGCGTTAGAATTATTAGTTATTGCAGTATTCTTTGAAGGAAATATGACCACTATTTTCATACTACTAAAGGAACTAATGAGAATAAGCACGCGGTGGCACTTACGAGTATTATTATGTAGACGGGTCATCGATTTTACCTCCCATTGTGAAATAAAACGCGGCGAGCTAGAAAGGCGTTATCGTGACAGTGACAGGTGCAGGAAACTGACAGGGCGGGAAATAGCTCTTTTATGACCTGAATTCCACATGTGTAATTTGATTATTCAATAATTTCTGTTTTCTTGGGTGCTTTTGGTCGAAACTGTTCACAGTAAGCGCATGAGACTTTATTTAAAGCTATGGTTACTTGTAGTTTACCTATCTGATATGCAACAAAAAGCAGTCCTACCCTCAAAAAAAGGTTTTTAACCGATTGTGTTCACAGTGGTAGTTATGTCTAAAATCTTAAACTGTACATAGTCTACATATCGCACCTTCGGTAAAACAAGGGTACAATGTACCATATGACATATGACAAAAAGGGGAATTGTGCCCTTGTTCTACTGAAGGTGCGATATACTTTAATAAACTGTTTCAGATAGTTTGTGGAGTGCCTTCTACCCTAATTCTAATATCTTTCGACCATTCAAGAGCTCTTCACCTCCACCATCTTTACTCGGTTTCCTTTTATATTTATAATCATTATTTAATACGTCAACCCTGTAGCGCGAGCTATACAGGGTGTAACATTTCCAAGCACCGCTTAATGATCCATCATTTACCCACGATGACTATACATTTTGTTCGAAAGTTCCTAATGAGTTGACAAAAGACGGATAATACTTTCAAGGTTTTTCGGTACTTTGAAATATAATGATAGGCCCCAACTTTCGGTAACTCTGGAGTACGGTTACAGTTAAGAACTTGAGTTAAAATCTTAAATTCGTTAAAAAAATATTAATAGTGGGGGATCTTAGGTCCCGATTTCTAAGGGGACCTTGCATTTTTGAGACAAAGCAAATCGCTTGGAACAGGTGTTCCTGGGGGTGATCTGAGCTGATTTCGCCCGGTTGCCCAGAGGTCCCCCCCCGCAGGTGGGCAGGGGAGGGGGGGGAAGAGCGCATCCGGCGCGCCTCACTCTAAATTTAATATCTCCATATATCTAGCAACTATATCAAGTTTGGTGTCATTTTCTTATAATTCGAGGACGAGGAATTCATTTCTGGAATAAAAAAAATACACACCCATACAAAAAAAATGAGAAATTCAAAAATCAAAATTCTTCATTACATTTTTTTTTCGAAAATCCTCTCCTTGCTTAAAACTATGATGATTTGCTCCAGAAAAAAAATACTAGTAAATGGCCCAGTTATCCTACTATATATAAAAAATAAACTAGTCATACATTTTTGTCTAACAAATGGGTTAAAAAAATTGTTTTGTGCCGCGCGGCGGACCGCGCCGAAGTAGGTACACGCGGTCAGATTTAGTATTAGGGACGCGCGTTCACTTTAAAACTTTCTTCTACATAAACAAGTAAGTATAGACAGTAATAATGAAATAAAATAAGGGAAAATACAAATTAAAATTATTATATCTATATATATAAAAGGCTAAACTGACTGACTGATGTATCAACGCACAGCCGAAACTACTGTACCTAGAAACTTGAAATTTGGTATAGGGGTTCCTTCCATGATGTAAGTGAGCACTAAGAAAGGATTTTCCGAAAATCGACCCCCAATGGGAAAAAATGGGGGGAGTAGCGGGAAACTAATTCTACGTGTACGAAGTCGCGGGCGTCCTCTAGTGTAATATAATAACTGAATATGGAATGATCCTATGCTATAGGTAGGATCTTTTACTTTACAAGCGATCCAAATGGGTCAGTCAGTATGGGCAAATTGGAAACTAAAGGTTATTGGGTTATGTTGTTAGAAACTAAGGACTTGATTTTGAAAAAAACAGTCACCTGCTAGTCGGACTCGCGCATCGAGGGTTCCGTACTGCCGCACAGTAGGTATTAATTATATTCCAATTTGAATTCGATTTCGAATCGAATCCACGCGACCCAACTCACAATTGACCATATTTTAGTATTTGTTGTTTTTCTTTAGGGTTTGTAATATAATCATACAAAATTTGTATATGTTTTACCGTTGTAACGACACAGCAAAAATAAAAATACGTTGAAACAAAAACGTTTCTTGTATGGGGACCCCTCTTTTTTGTCTTCTTTTTGTAAATCCACCGTAATAATACATATTATAACTGTCCTGTTGGTCTCCGTTCGAAAACGGGCAAAATCTACATTTTAGGATTTAAAAATTAACGGGGAAACAAAGCCAGCGGCTGACCTTCTTTGCATAATTTCTGGTTTTTGTATATTTTGGAAACAGCTGCTCCAATGTTAATCGTTGCTTACCACGTTACGCTTTCAAAGACAGCAATAAAACGATGTGAGCTTATTCGGTAAAAAGTAATTGGTTCGATTCCCTTTTCCAAAACCAAGGCGAAACCTTTAAATGCAGCTCCTCTTTTCCAAAATCAAGGTCTTGGTTCCTAAAAACTGATTATCTTACTTTTAGTTTTCGGATTCCCCGTACTGACTTATTTGGTTTGATCGCCTTGTATACTTAAGCGTTATGGCCGAGACGGCGCTGCCTACGAAAAGTTGTCTCAACATGGTGTTGCTGACCGTACCGCTGCTGCAATACACATAATACCTCGCCATAGACGCATGCGCGAGGTTGGCTTACTTGAGAGCTGCTTTGTAACAGCTGGTAGGTCACTGCCTGGTAATATGATTCTGTTCTGCGGTACGTGAAAGTTCCACCATGCATGCACCATGAATAGAAAACTCGTGCGTTAAAAAAGTAAAGTGTTTATTCACTAAGTTGGCCGCACGGGCACTTTTACTCGTTAAAAATCTACCAGCGCTTCTCAAGAGGTGACCACTGCTGAGAAGAAACTCCACAAAAAAACTCAACAACAGTCCGTAATTTTTTTTAAATATTGCTTATGGCAATGATACTACTTAACCTAGCATTATAATAGAACATTGAATATAAAATAAAAATTATCATGCGTAGTTCAGCAGGAAAAAGTTTGTTTAAAGAATGACTGACTGTTAAGTTTCTTGCGGCGCTTCTCCTCAGCAGTGTGGTCTCTTGAAAATCGCTGGTAATTTTTTGACGTGCCACAGATAACCGCTGTAGTTTGCCCTCGATCGGCAAACGCAGTGTAGGATGCCCTCAGACTAGGTGGATCGACAATCTTCTCTGGCAAGAGCTGGATGAGAGTGGCCGCAGATCGTGCTCGGTGGTGTGCAATGGGAGAGGCCTACGTCCAGCAGTGGACTAATAGGCTGATGATGATGAACTTTTTTTAACGGACGCATTTTCTGTGCATGGTGCGTGCATTGTGGCACTTGCACGTACCGCAGAACAGAAGCCTGTTACCAGGCAGTAACCTACCAGCTGTTGACAACTTTTCGTAGGCAGCGTTCTGTCGGCCATAACGCTTAAGTAGACAGGGCGATCAATACAAATAAGTCAGTACGGAGAATTCGAAAACTAAAAGTGAGATAATCAGTTTTTAGGAACCAAGACCTTGATTTTGGAAAAGAGGAGCTGCATTTAAAGGTTTCGCCTTGGTTTTGGAAAAGGGAATCGAACCAAGTACTTTTTCCCGAATAAGCTCACATCGTATTATTGCTGTCTTTGAAAGCGTAACATGGTAAGCAACGATTAATTGGAGCAGCTGTTTTCAAAATGAACAAAACCCAGAAATTACGCAAAAAGTCAACCGCTGGGTGTTTCCCGATTAATTATGCGTATGTTTTTTAAAATCACTAAATGCATTTTTTGCCTTTTTAGGGTTCCGTTTCCGAAAAGCCTTAACAATATGCCTACGCTTGAAAGAGCTGTATCTTATGAACCGTAATAGATAGCGGGTTTTTTTAGAATTTTCTAATTATGAAAGCGGATTTACAAGAAAAAAAGATAAAAAGTAAAATAATAAACTAATAAATAATTTTATTTAAGCGTATTTTTATTTTTGCTGTATTGTAGGAACGGTAAACCATATACAAACGCTAAATTTGGAATGGTTATACTACAAACCCCTGAAGAAAAATAACAAATATTAAAATATGGTTAATTGTGAGTTGGATCGCGTGGATTCGATTCGAAATCGAATTCAAATTGGAATATAATTAATACCTACTGTGCGGCGGTACGGAACCCTCGGTGCGCGAGTCCGACAAGCACTTGACCGATTTTTTCAAAATTAAGGCCTTAGTTTGTAACAACATAACCTATTACCTTTATTTTCCAATTTCCCCACACTGACTGACCCATTTGGATCGCTTGTAAAGTAAAAGATTCTACCTATAGCATAGGATCATCCCATATTCAGTTATTACATTACATATCATATTTTTAATTTATATTTTCCCTTATTTTATTTTATTATTACTGTCTATACTTACTTGTGTATGTAGAAGAAAGTTTTAAAGTGAACGCGCGTCCCTAATACTAAATCTGACCGCGTGTACCTACTTCGGCGCGGTCCGCCGCGCGGCACAAAACAATTTTTTTAACCCATTTGTTAGACAAAAATGTATGACTAGTTTATTTTTTATATATAGTAGGATAACTGGGCCATTTACTAGTATTTTTTTTCTGGAGCAAATCATCATAGTTTTAAGCAAGGAGAGGATTTTCGAAAAAAAAATGTAATGAAAAATTTGGATTTTTGAATTTCTCATTTTTTTTGTATGGGTGTGTAATTTTTTTATTCCAGAAATGAATTCCTCGTCCTCGAATTATAAGAAAATGACACCAAACTTGATATAGTTGCTAGATATATGGAGATATTAAATTTAGAGTGAGGCGCGCCGGATGCGCTCTTCCCCCCCCTCCCCTGCCCACCTGCGGGGGGGGACCTCCGGGCAACCGGGCGAAATCAGCTCAGATCACCCCCAGGAACACCTGTTCCAAGCGATTTGCTTTGTCTCAAAAATGCAAGGTGCCGGACCTAAGATCCCCCACTATAAGGTCTGAGGCCGCTAGAGAATGTTCAAAGTACATTGTGTATTAAAGTGTAATAAAAATACAAATATTTACGCAAGCTGGATTCTTATAGCATTTCACAGCGGGGTTTTCACACTTCCATTGTTGTTTTTCCTGAGCCTTCATGATTTGATTTTTGTAATTCCACACAATGTTTTTCTTAAGTAATATTTTATAAACAAAATCTTCACTCACTGTACCTACTTTTTTCCACAGTCATTCTGCATATCGTGAAAAATTAACAACCCACCTTACCCTAATAAGGTTGACATTATTTTTATAATTTCTTTTTATTAGGTATTTTTGTAGCACTCTGTATAAAAGTCCCTATAAGTACGTGCTTCGCGCCTAAAGTTCTAAGTATCTGGCCTGTCCTAACCTGATGCATTTGTCTACTCCAGCGCTTTGGGCGTGTCGCGCGGTGATGTCGGCATGGAGGTGGTGCTGCCGCTGGCGGTGGTGTGCGTGCTGGCCGTGAGCGGCGCCCCCAACGGGACCCGCCGCCGCGAGCTGCCCGAGGAGGAGGACCGCCTCGACTACTATGATGAGGAGAAGATCAACATATCAGGTCAGTGCAGCCTTCTTCTTCTCGCGTCGATGGTACTGTGGTATGCCTGGGGTGCCGGCTTCCTTTTCTTCTATTGGTTAACTTTATAATTACTGAAGTTTTCCCTAATTTTAGAAATACTGCACAACCTAACTCATTTACTTATACTTTTCCCTAATTTTAAATAATACTTCACACGTTGACTTCACTTCTTTTATTTTCTTGAACTTTCATATAAAATACATTTCTTGAAGGGCTCAGACTACTTCAGTAAAACATAAGCGACTGACGTCGTTCCTAGAACCTAAGGAATTCACACAAATTTCAAATATTAAAGAATTATTACTGACGTAAATAATCAGCCAGTATCATTTAGATGTAGCCAGCACGCTACAAGTAGCGAACCTTCACAGTACCTTCATCCATCAGTCTGTGCAGGAGCAGAAACATGCGTCTAACGCTCTGTCTGTCGCGTCTCGGAGATCATGCTCGGAGCAGGTGTACGGGCACGCCGGACAAGACATCATGTACGCAATAGTTTGGAGAGCGGTCCCGCATGCACACCGAGCGTCTGGGTCGCTTAGTGTACCTACCCCATTTTTCCTTAACCTGGGAGTGCAGTCTTTAATCAGGTGTCTCATCTGTTATGCCGCAAGGAACCGAGTGCCGTCAGTCCACCATCTCAAGCATGGTCAGCGAGAATATGTTTCTCTCATCCGCGGATCCGGGGCGAGAATGCTTTTAGACCAAGGCTAACCCTAATAAAGGAAACGAGACCTGACTTGAGCAGAGTCTGATTTCACCCTCCCCTGTCCCCGACAGAAATGTGTCCGCCTAGGATTTCTCTAATTGATCCGAACAGGACAGAGAACCAAAGTTGTTGAAAAAAATGGGCTAGTGTAGCGGCTCTTGGCACGGGACAGCTAAGCGCTCTTTCCTTTAAGCTTATACGGTCTCAAGTCCATCGCTGTTCGTCATCAGAGCATCCTACGAACGATATCAAGGTCTCAAGGTAATTCAGATATGAAGAAAACCACGTGTGCGAGAAAATCAAAAACGGAGTAATTCAAAAATATCCACGATTTAAGTGGGAGTGTTTATGGTCTCCTCTCTTCAAAACTGGCTGAATATAAACGATATGTTCATGTATCACCACGTAGACCAGCCTTATTTGAATGAACATAGGCCATATAATGCAGCAATAACCGCATGCCAAAGCGCAGCCGGTTGGGTCGATCAAGGTCTTGGCTCCATGCCACCACCCCGCAAACAGTGCGCAATCATCTCTAATGAAACAGCCAGATTGAAAACTCTTGCCAGCGACAGGGTGTGTCTAAGTTCATTGTTTGTCACATCGATCGGGTTTCTATTTTTAGAATGGAAGGTTTTTTAAGGTTCCTTATTCAACAAGGGATTAATTATGTAGTTTCCCCATGACTGTCTATCTGTCTGTCCGTGGTTTAATTCAGAGACTCCCGACAATAAAAAACTGTAATTTGGCATCATGCGGACAAAGTTGCAAAATAAAATCTACAAAAAATATTTTGTTTGGGTATTTTCCATACACGTAAAGCAGGGATGATTGTTGGTGGGTTTTTAGTTATTGACTGAAATACATTTTTTCTACTCGCGTACTATAAACCGCTAATATTGATATCGTTAACGGTATCAGAATACCACCTATAGCGTAACCGGAGAGTAAAAACAATTCTAAAATGAGCGTTGCCATGGTAATAACAGTTCTATAATTTATTATAGCATTGTTATTAACATGGTAACGGTCATTCAGGATATCAGTCTTGGCGTTTAGTTAACACTTGACATCCTAATAATTTGTATAATAAACCGTTAAAAACGTTTTAACACCAATTAAAATTAGGTTTAAAAATAAAATAAATTTTGAGACTAAATATGTGTTTAGAATTTCATTTTTAATAAGTTACTAAAAATAGATAAGTAATATCCATCGATTTGTTATTTGGTTACCATGGTTACGTTCAATATGGATATCAACAAAATGGCGTTTTGTTTGGCATTCCAACTTTTATGATAAATTTGTCAGAACTGTTTTAATACCTAACTATTAAAAACTGCATGAAATTTGTAAACATTTAGCAATAAAATTTACAAACTATTACCGCCAATCGGAATAATGAAAAAGACTGCTAACAAGTAATTTGTTAGCAGAAAAATCGAGTGAAGTATACGAGAAAAGTTAGCGATTGTTTATTTTTGTCATTATCATTCTAAGCTTGTAGAAAAAGTTATGTATGCAACGATACATAATTAGTTCTTAAGGTACTCGTGCCTATAATTAGAGCGCTCGCAAGCTCGCGCTCTAACCTCGGCGCTCGTACCTTAAGAAGCTTCATTATGTACCAGTTACTTAAATAACTATTAAAATCCTATAGCAAATTTATAACTTACATTATTGTTCATTTGGAAATAACCAAATCAAAATAAGATTGATAAATTTAATCCGTATAAAGATCTGCAAAACACTGTCAATTAAGCTAGATTAATTAAGTTTCTCAATCGACTTATTTTTTCCTCATATACAGGGTGTACGCTAAAGATAAACTTTTTATCACCTTTTTATTTTCAAACATTTCCTAACAACTGTTATTTTTTTGTATACCTACTTTAAAAAACGCGTTTTCTGTAAAAAAAAATATCCTTTAACGGATCCTCCGCCCTCTAGAGTAAAAAACAGACGTCAAAACTTTCCTTTTACATTGTTTCTCACAAGTTAGAAGCAAGTTAGCCCGTGGGCGAGAAGTGTCGCGACATATTTTTTGTAAAACATGCGAGAACCTTCACAACTTGGCAACTAGGAGTACTCTGTTGTAGATTTTCAACCTTACTCATTAGAAATTAATCAAGGAACTGTGAAAGTATTAAACTTTATTCTGCAGATATATGTGCTGGCTGTCTCAATTTCCCAGCGGTTCTTAAATAGAAGCGCCGCAATTATTTTTATACAATTATAACAATATTTTCGCAGTATCTACCTACGTAAATAAAAAACAAAAAGTAGAGCGACATAGATACCCATAGATTAAGTGAGCGGAAAATAACTAAAATTGATAAGTGTAGATCTAGGGTGTTTTATAAGGTTAAAATAATAACAGTTACAAATTACTCCCGACATACCTTTTTCAGACGAGTTCCAAGATATTATAATAAGCATCTGTGTAACATTGATCCTTTCCATGTTTCTCTTACTAGCCTTAAAAGGTTATTAAAATGTAAATTGTTTTAGTATCCTAAGTATACATATATAATTTAATGATTAAACGAACTTACCTTAAGTGAAGTTCTATCATAATTTTACGAAGGTTCGTTGTCAGAGATTTACGGTGTAGTTTACGTTGTTTGCAACTAAACGTCATCACAATATATTCAAAGTCCAAGCAGAAACAAAACGCAGCGTCTGTCTTCTGTTGGCAGCATTGCTTGTTCTTCATTACGTTCGAAGTGGTTCATGAGCAACCCTGTATACTGGGGGACAAGTTATTAGAGGTACGGGCGGGACATTGGTCTCTGACAACGAACCTTCGTAAAATTATGATAGAACTTCACTTAAGGTAAGTTCGTTTAATCATTAAATTTTACTCCAGTTCGTTGTCAGAGATTTACGGTGTAGCTGTTCAAAGTTGGGTTGCGAATGACAAGATAACAATAGAAATAATAACAAAGGATTTATTTACTTCCATAACAAAAAATAAAATAAAAATACTTCTCGTATAAAAAACAAGTTATTTTCTTATTAATCATAAGGCTAATTAACAACTTATAAAAATGTCTAGTAATATCTACTAACTTATAGTATTACAAATAGTCGAGCTAAAGGATGTGGGGTCTTCTTGTAAGGGTCTATTGTAAAATCTTGCAAATGTAGCTGAACTATTTGTCCAGCCTGCTGTCTTGCGAATGAGATCTATACTAACGCCACATCTTTTAGCGGCTGAAGTGGAAGCATGCCTTGTACTGTGGGCTGTGAAAATATTAGTATCTATACCCGCAGTTCCCAGTGTTTGTTTTATCCAACGGCTGATTGTTTGTGTGGAGGCCCACTGGAACGGTTTCTTAAAGGTTAGTATCAACTTTTCTTGATTACCCCTTAAGGGCTTTGTTAAAGTTAAATAAGACTGAATGGTTAGTACAGGGCATATTTCAATTCTTTCAGCATAAGCTGGAAGGTGTAACGTTGGTTGTAGAGAGCCTGGTTTGGAGGTTTTTATGAGATCTGGTATATGTATCCTTACTCCACTATTGAGAAAATGTATATTTCTTATGGTGATTAGTGATAGAGTTTGAACTCTATGTCCAGACGTTAGGGCCAGCAACATGACTAATTTTTTGGTTAAAGCTTCTATTCCTATGGATTCATTAGGAAAGTGTGTCGCGAGATAATTTAGCACTATAGCGGGATCCCACGTCATATTGTACTTAGGCTCCGGAGGTTTTGCCCTAAATACACCTTTAACAAATCTTTTAACACATTCATTAGCTCCTATTCCGGGTCCAAGCAGTAAGGAAAGAGCTGACCTAGCAGAATTAATTGTTCCATATGAAGCTCCACCTTTGAAACGTTCAGTTAAAAAATTAAGTACAGAAGCGATTGAAGCTTCGTATGGATTTATGGAACATCTTGCACAAAATGGCCACCACAACTTTAATGTTGTGTCATACTGTTTATATGTGTTTGTTGCTAGGGAGTTCAACATAATGGTAAGTGAGGATGTTGGGATGCCACGTCTTAAGTATGCCTCGCCGATAGCAGTCCTGCAGCCAGGGTAAGCTGCCGATGGAGTGGGTGATTGTGTCTGAAAGGTGATGATAGTAAGTTTTTATTAGGTTCAAATATTATTAATTCTGATACGTTTAGTAATTCAATAAGAGGAAACCATGGTTGTGAGGGCCAGTAGGGAAACACAAGTATTCCCGTGGCTCTATCATTTCTGATTTTTTGTAGTGTTTTTAACAATAATGAAAAAGGAGGAAAGGCATAGAAAAAATGTTTTTTCCAATTGATAGTGAAGGCATCTATCGCCACAGCCTCTGGATCTCGTTTCCATGATACAAATATTCTGCATTTTGTATTATTTCTTGACGCAAAAAGGTCAATTGAAGGGGTCCCGAAAGATTTTATTATCTTTTGATAAGCAACGTTAGACAATTCCCACTCTATATTTACCCTCCTTGATTCTACATCTGCAATATTATCTTTAGTGTTGACATATGATGCAAAAATCCAAATATTTCTCATCTCGCACCACTGCCATATTTCCCTTGTGATTTCATTAAGGTGGGGAAACTGAACCCCCCCTGATTTATTGATGTAGGCGATAGCAGTGGTGTTATCAACTCGAAGTAAGACTTCACAATCTCTTAAATCTTTAGTAAAACATTTCAAGGCCAAAAAGGTTGCTTTTAATTCTAGGTAATTTATATGGAAGTTCTTTTCTTGAGCGGACCAAGATCCAGAGGCTGTTTCAGTACCACATACTGCACCCCAGCCTGAATTTGACGCATCTGAATGTATTTCAATTTTAAATTGGTATTGTTTTATAAGATTATTTTTATGAATGTTATTAAGCCACCAGTCAAATTCTTGTAACACTTCTAATGAAAGTGGCATCCCAGCATCATAATTATCATTTGAATTTTTTAAGGCCAAGTATTTCTCCCGTTCCAATATTTTAGTGTAGAGCTGCCCATATGCTATAGCTGGGCATATAGAATTAAGAAGGCCCAAGATTTGTGCAAAATCTCTAATTTTACATTGACTTTTATTTCTAAAGGAATTAAGTTTTTCTACAATTGTAACTTGCTTTTCTTTTGGCACAGCTAATGATAAGGTTTTTGAATTAATCATGACGCCAAGGTATTTACAAGTCTGGTTTGGAATGAGAATACTTTTCTCATAGTTAATAATGAACCCTAGGTCACATAATAGACAGCATATTTCTTTTAATTTTGCCTTACAATCATGTTGTGTTTTACCAAAACAGATCCAGTCATCTAGATAAATTGCTAATAAAGTACCTTTGTTTCTCAAGTATGTAACTACAGGTTTAAGTAATTTTGTGAAAACAAAGGGAGCTGTGCACAGACCATAAGGTAAAGCATTAAATTGGTACAGTTTTTCATTAAAATAGAATCTTAAGTACTTTTTTGACTCATCTGCAACTGGTAATGAGAAGTAAGCCTCTTTTAGATCAATAGTACCCATGAAACAGTTCTTGTAGGTTAATTTACAAACAGTTCTGATATCTTCGAGCTTAAAATGCTCGGTATCTATTGACTTATTTAATCTCTTAAGATTTAAAATAAATCTAAATGTGCCATTTGATTTTGGTGTAAGAAAGATTGGTGATGTAAACTGTCCATCGCAAAATGAGCATTCTGAAATAGCGCCTAGGTCAAGTAATTTTTTAATTTCATTTTCGATGTAGAACTGTTCCCTTGTAGACCACTTTTGTTTCATATGACATTCAGGTGGTAGTGGTCTATTGAAAGGAATTTTATATCCCTGTAACCACTCCAGTAGAATTGGGTCATCTGTTAGCATTAACCAGTTGTGGAAAAAATGTCTAACTCTGCCTGCGTGTACCTGGATTAATATCGGCGATGGTGAAGTCTCCGTGGCGCAGTCGCGTGTCTCGGAGTCCCCCGTGATGGTGGCGGCCGACGAGGTGGCTGGTATGTAGGCTGGTGTCTTGTCGGTTGATGCCCGCCGCGGCCCCGCTGGTTCGGTTGGTACTGCGACGGGCTCCGCCAGTTTACCGGCTTGCTCGGAGTTTTCTTGTTTTCTGGCACTTTTATTTGCTGTGCAGTCCGTTTGGCTGTCTCAATTGCTTTTAGCTGCTCCTGCAGATTGTCGCCAAACAGGAACTTGCCTGATTTTGTCTCCCTGCATGTCTGTTGAACAGTCTTTGTTGCATTAGATAGAGAAAAAAATTTTCGTGACCCAGAATCCGTGTTGTACATTCCTGCTGCTATTTTGGCAGCATCATTAATTTCTTCTATCAGTTTTTTACTGTTAATGTTCCCTTTAAGAATGTCTGTAAGGGACTTCGCTAGACATATCATTAATTTCCCTGTAATGTTTTGTCGGGTAGCGATTCTCTTGTCCCTGTTTAGGCACAGGTCAGACAGTGAAGCTAAAATTTCTTTGTTCATAATGGGTGCCACAGCAGCTTCAAAATTTGATGGTGTCGGATATTTGGATAACAAGGCTTCTTTTTGCTCCTTCTTAAGACCATCAGCCATAATCTTAGTCCATCGGAGGGCCAATTCGCTGTTAATGGGCTCTCCATGTACCTCCTTGTCTTCTCCTTCGTGACCCAGTGCCAGAAGAAATTCTTCCGGTAAAGCCCCTTCTGCACTCTCTGAAATTATATTATTTGTTTTATCAAATAACTAATCAACATTGTTCATATGCAGACAGTTTGCATGAGCCTCATGTGCTTGTTATCAAGTAAAGACTAGTTGTCTATCTGCAGTGTGATAGCGCGTCAGTTAATTGTATATTTTTGATCCGTACAGTGTGTATGAACATCATGTACTGTTAAAATCAAGTAAAGACTAGTTGTCTATCCGCAACGTGATAGCGCGTCAGTCAGTATAAATTTTGTATTATTTAGCCTGGTCGTCTATCCGCAATGTGATAGCGCGTTAGACAATATGACAGTTTCTTACTATATTATGAAACTCCTTTAGTCATGCACATACCTGTGGGGGTTTCTTGTTCAAGATCTGGTTCAGATTCTGCAGGTAGACCATGTGGTTCCAATGGAGTTGATGTTTCTTCAGGTGACGCCGATTCTTCTTCTATTTGTTTTAACTTCTTTTCTAGTCTCCTAATTTTGTTTTTAATATATTCTGGTTCGTCTCTCTTCCTTTTTCCCATCTTGATCGTTACGCACCACTTTATTAGAAACTACTAAATTAAATTCGCGAAATTTCAAGGACCCAAGAAAACAATTAGGTAAGTCTGTGTGACTGAAAAAAAGTTCGTTAGCTCTTCAAGAAAGTCAAGCAAAAAACGAACGACCGTAGTGCCAACATAACAAATAGTCTAATACGAAAGCTGTTCGAGTCAAACGTAAAAACGATCGTTTGACGCGACGCCGTATTAAGAAAATTTTAAATTTCGACAACTTGACTTTTGACCTAACCTAACCCAAAAAACTAGGTACAATTTTGTATTGATACCGCTATCCGTGTTGTGTTAGAACGATAAATGGATAGGGAGAAAAGGTCATATAATGCACTGCACGTTGAATTAAGAAGAAACTTATTAATAGGTACTCACTTTTTGTAAGAGGTGAACTTTGTTTACATTTTGTAAACTGATTTACGTACCGTTTTTCGTTGAGTTTTTACCTTCTTTCCCATTATATACGATGCACTTGACTTACTGCACGTATATAGCACTTGTAACATATGTATTTCATCTTGAAATAAGAGTTTTGATTTAGAAAAAATAACACGATAAGTGACAACGTTCGCACAAAACATCGTAATGAAGAACAAGCAATGCTGCCAACAGAAGACAGACGCTGCGTTTTGTTTCTGCTTGGACTTTGAATATATTGTGATGACGTTTAGTTGCAAACAACGTAAACTACACCGTAAATCTCTGACAACGAACTGAGGCTCGTTTCACGAAGCTACAAGTTACAAATTACAAGCGGAAGTCCCTTTCTAACTCCTTTTGCTAGAAAGAGAGTTCCGCTTGTAATTTGTAACTTGTAGCTTCGTGAAACGGGCCTCTGGAGTAAAATTTGTATACCTGTATGTTATACATATTGTGATCTTTAGTGATTCTTCACACCTTTTCTTTTGTTACTTTCAACTTGCGCACTTCTTATTATGTGTATTCATTAATGAACCTCCAGGTCTTTTAGATACTTATATTGTTTAGTACAATGTACTTCTATATCGCATTCGAATGTGACTGTATGTGTTCTAAATAAATTAAAAAATAAAAAAAAAAACAGTTTGAAACGTGAACACTAAATTATTAACGAGTGTATGATTAAATGATGTTTCTACTGCACGGGCAATTTAATTTAATATACATTTGGTTGAAGTGCGGGGTATTATTAAATTATCTGTCATTATCAGGAGTGTTCCTATTTTCAAAATCGGTTCATAGAGCCAACGTGCGGGTCTTCAACCTTAACAATATCTAAATTTACATAAAGTTAACATTCGTAGTTCTCCATAAAAAAAAAACAAAATCATGTCATAGTGATAAAAAATGAAATCAGCGTTTCGGGGCCGGATTTGGCAACCCTATCTAGAACATTTTTTTCATAACAAACTAACAGACGAAGTTACTTCGTGTAAAAAAGTAGCAGACAATTTTCACCATTAGTTAGACTAAATTGTTTCAAAGATTGCAGTAGTCTGCACCACATTAAAACAAAGCAACGTTGACCCCAAATAGATAGAATCCCCGAATTCCATAAATAAACTAACAAAATGGGTTCCAGTAACGCAAGGGAAGCACTGACCCGCCGATAAGATACGGCGGCCCTAATGGACAGCTTATCTGACTTGTGTAAAAATTGCAAGCGACATGACCTATAAAAAACAGTCGAAAAGTGTCCCTGCTACTCTAAAGTAGCCGAGCATTTGCGTGAAAGAGATGGTCGTGTCTCAGAGGTCCGAGGCAATTTGGTCAAAGGATTATGTGTGGGATCTTGGATGAAAATTGCATTGTTACGATACAGCGTGTAACATTTTTATTAAAAAACTTAATGATGTACAGGGTGCTTGAAAATTTATTATATATGTGGATATTTACGGGGTGGTTTATTTATGTTTAAGTTATCCATCTAGATACTAATGATTAGCTAGATTAATTACTCTTAATATGTATTCTGTTTATTTATACAAATAAACAGAATACATAACTTCTAAATACAATCCTGTTAGGATATCGCAAAGTATAATTTTAAGCATTAAAACATTTCTCCTTAGTAATTTTATCCATATACGAGTATACTAGGTAATTATTATACATATTTTATTAATAGGATTTCCTACTACTCTTCTTGTATTTGGGAAACCTTGCCGATCTCATTTTCGTTTGCATAACCACCAAAAAAGATATCTTTGACATCCCACAGACGCTCCAGTAAAACATTAATCATAGACGGTTACGGCCGTGTATGCATAACCAATAGGTACTACTTTAACCTTTTGACCGAGATCCTTAATGCATGACAACCTGTATTTATTTGTAAATCAATACTGTAATCTATAAATCTCTTTATGTCTAACGACGCACTTTGTCCGTTCGTTTATTCATCAGTACTTCACATATTTTTGGAGGCAATTATTAAACTTTCATCAATTAAAAAATACTATCATTTAGTTGAACATACGCACAGAGATAAATATTTGGGCTTTCGCCGTGTGGGGCTATTGCCGTTGAGCGGCGTAGGCCTAAGTTGCGTGATCACGTCTTCTACGGAGTCGTCGAGTTGATGAGATGAATGATACAACACATTTGGAACAACGAACTTAGATGTTTATTTATTTAAGTATTAAGTAATACAGCAGGAGAACAATATAAAGTTGTATTTGTCTCAAGTGAAAACGTCAAGTCAGAGAGCACAGATAATTTATCTATCTATACATAGACATGACATAAGATGCCACAGTGTTGCCACACCACCCCCCTACGGAGAAATAAAAATCAAATTAAAGGAAAATAAAGTAAGTCTAATCAAATCTCTTAAATTTAACATGTCTACCCGATCGGGTAATGTATGAGGGAGTTTTAGATACAGGGGGTGTCGGATTGGGACACGCAGGGGCGACTGCTGTTCCAGGTGCCAGGTGAGCTGCGGGTGTGGGTACAGATGCAGGGGCCGACTGGTCATCAGGTGCAGTAGTAGGCTGAGCTGTGGAAGGAAAAAACGAGAACGATCTCGATTCTGCAGTGCCGGAGTTATCTACGAATGCCGGTTTGATTCGGTCGACACTTACTGTAACCTGGCGTCCTTTGACGAGGATGGTAAAAGTTTTACCGTCGCTAGCCCGTTCGATAACTTGGTATGGACCACTGTAGGGTGGTTGTAAAACGCGTCGAACACAATCCTCACGAAGGAATACGTGAGTAGCTTTGGCTAATTCCTTAAAAATAAATGTTGAAGTTTCGCAATGACGTGACGCTGGCACTGGACGTATGTTCGCCATGAGCCGGCGTAAACGGGAAACAAAGTCAACAGGATCTTTGTAGGAATTAGAGGTCTGCGTAGAAATCAGGAGTTCGCCTGGCAGACGCAGAGTTTCGCCATACAGCATTTCCGCAACCGTGCCTTGAATATCCTCCTTGAAAGAAGAACGCATGCCTAAAAGGACAAGAGGTAAAGCAATTAACCAAGTGTCATCATGACACATCAAGGAAGCCTTGAGCTGCCGATGAACGCGTTCAATCATCCCATTCGCTTGGGGGTGATATGACGTCGTTCTGATTCGCTTAGTGGCAAACGTTCTCATTAATCGGCGAAAAAGCTCTGACTCAAACTGGGCTCCTTGATCAGTCGTAATAACTGTTGGAATGCCAAAACGAGAAATCCATTCCCTGGTTAAGGTTTCTGCAACTTCCTCAGCAGTGATCGTCTGCATGGGCCAAACTTCTGGCCACCTGGTAACCCTGTCTATTGCTGTCAAGCAATAACGGTATCCTTTACAAGGAGACAGGGGTCCAATTATATCAATATGGATATGCATAAAACGACCGCTGGGAGTGTTGAAATTCCCTAAAGAAGCAGTGTTGTGTCTCGTAATCTTACTACGCTGGCATGAATTGCAAGAACGAGACCAGTCCCTGCAATCTTTGTTAATAGATGGCCAAACATAGCGCTCGGTAACTAAACGAGTAGTTGCCCGAACACCTGGATGACTTAGGCCATGGAGCTTATTGAAAATGGCGCGACGCATATCGTGAGGAACATAAGGACGAGCTCTTCCGGTAGAAACGTCGCAGTACAAAGAGATGCCAGTACTAGGAACGTTTACTTTGGAAAGCTCAAGTCCGGAAGTACCTAGCAAAAGTTGAGCTAGGTCCGCGTCTGTTCCTTGGGCTTGGGCGAGAGATTCATACTCCTGTTCCAGCGAGATTGCCTCAACCCGTGACATAGCGTCGGCCACGACATTATCTTCTCCTCTGATGTATTGGATGTCTGTGGTGAACTGGCTAATGAAAGACAGCTGATTGAGCTGCGGTGGCGGAAGTTTTTCTCGGCGTTGTACGAAAGCGTACAACAGCGGCTTATGGTCTGTGAAAATTGTGGCATGCTGTACCTCTAGGATGTAACGAAAATGTTGTACGCTTTCGTACACCGCTAAGAGCTCGCGGTAATAAGCAGGCCATTCAGACTGGCGTGGAGTCAGCTTTTTACTAAAAAATGCTAGTGGACACCACAGATCGTTCACCTCCTGCTGCAAACAGGCGCCAACGTGAACGCTAGACGCGTCCGTGAAAAGAGCCAAACGGGCGCCACTCACAGGATGGTGCAGGAGCGTAGCATCGGAGAGGCTCCGCCTACACTCGTTGAATGCCGTATGCAGCTCGGGAGTCCATGGAAATGGTTTGTTACCCTTGCTGTTGGTAGCCACCACCGCGTTGATTAAGGGGGCTTGAAACTTAGCCGCCTGAGGGATGAAACGGCGATAATAATTCAGGACGCCTAGAAAACGCCTCATACCTTGTACTGTTTCGGGTGGCGAGTACTCCAGCAACGCCTTGACTCGTTCTTGTGGAGGTTGAATTCCGTCGGCAGTGATGAGATGTCCAAGAAATATCACTTGCTCTACACCAAGGACACATTTAGAAGGATTCACCACCACCCCATAATCCTGAAAACGTTTAAATATTTCGCGAAGGTGCTCCTTATGGGAGGCTTCGTCAGGCGAAAAAACGAGAATGTCATCTATATAGGGAAAACAATAATCGAGTCCCCGTGTGACCTCATCGATAAAACGCTGGAAGGTTTGACCAGCATTTCGCAAACCGAAGGTCATGAATGGAAATTCGAAGAGGCCAAACGGGGTAACGATGGCTGTCTTCGGAATATCGTCCACGAAAACGGGGATTTGATGGTAAGCCTTAACTAAATCCAAAGTACTAAATACTCTAGATCCTTGGAGATTATGTGTAAAATCATTAATGTGCCGAACAGGATACTTATCAGGGATTGTCCTGGCGTTCAAGGCGCGATAATCGCCGCAAGGACGCCAGGAGGAATCCTTCTTAGGAGTCATGTGCAATGGCGAGGACCAAGCACTCTTCGATGGCCTTGCAGTGCCGCAAAGGACCATGTCCTCAAACTCTTTTTGAGCAGCGACAAGTTTCTGTGGAGCTAGTCTACGTGGACGGCAAGACACAGGTGGACCATCGGAGGTTTTGATGTGATGCACAGTGTTGTGCTTGACGAGTCTAGGCAGACCTGGCGGTCGAGTGATCTCGGGGAACTCAGCTAGCACATCTGAATAGGTGGAGCTACCTACATTAACAGCTTTGACACTAGGTTGTGACGTTCCGGAAAAAGATACTGGTACGCATAGTTTAGTACTACCGTCCACCAGACGCTGCTGACGACAATCAGGTAACAAGTTGTAAAAACTAAGGAAATCGGATCCTATAATAGGAGTCGCAACATCAGCGATCACGAAATTCCAATGAAAATCCCGGCGTAACCCTAAATCCAGGTGCATGGAAATGTTGCCGTATGTCCCAATTGAGCTGCCGTTAGCAGCGCTTAGTTTATAATCGCTAGCTGTGTAGCAACCTCTAAGAAGACGACGAGGGAAACAACAGAGGTCTGACCCAGTATCGACTAAGTACTGGTGTTTAGACTTCTGATCTGTTACAAAAATTCGGCGGCTGGGAGGAATACAATCAGTAGCCGCCTCTACTAATTGTCGGCATCGTTTCCCTGCTCACTGGGTTTCCAGCTACATGGGGTTATGCACCTGTTTGCTTTGTCATTGTATTTTTTATGGTACCAACATACCTTGGTACCATTCCTCGGCGTGGAAGCACGTGAGCGTGAGCGATTGGACGACACAGAGCGATGGCGTGTGCGGCTGGGTTGCTCACTGACAGATAAAGCAGCAATTTGTTTTTCTAATCTGTCCATCCGCTGAAACAGAGCGTCCTGGTTGACAGTTGGAGCGACAGGAAGTGCACAAGAGAACACTTGCTTGGGGCCTGAAATCTCCATAACTTTATCCCCAAGTTCAGCTAGTTTATCTAGGCTAAGTTCAGCCTGAGAAGCTAGAATGGCCTGTACATGTTGTGGAAGTCGACGCAACCACAATTGGCGCAGCATATCGTCCGATAGAGCGCCTCCAGCAAGTGAGCACAGATGTCGGAGAAACTGGGATGATCGTCTATCTCCAAGCTCTTCCTCACTGATCAGCTGACGAACCCGTTGCTCTTCGGACATGGACAGACGTCTGATAAGTTCCTCTTTCAGTTTCAAATATTGTTGGCCTTTGACTGGCGGCTTTGTGATGAGGTCTTCCACTTCACCAGCTAATTTCTGATCTAACTGAGCGATGACATAATTGAACATTGTATTGTCAGCGGTGATACCTGCTATCTGAAACTGAGCCTCCACCTGTGCAAACCACACTGCAGGCTTATCAGGCCAAAAAGTTGGCAATTTGAGAGAAACTCTGCATACTTCTGGACTCTGAATCAGCTGTTGCTGAAGGACAGCATTTTCAGCTTGTAAGCGCTGAACCAAGGCTTGTAATTCCTCTCCCATAGTTAGTTAATTTAAAAAAAAAAATCACACACACAAAACCCGCATGCAAATAATATCAAAACAGTTTAAAAAAAAAGGTTAGAAAGAGCTATTGTGGGGTGGTTCTAGTGGTATGGTAATACTGATGCATCATAAACAAGGAAATAAAATTATGACACCACAAGTATCGAAACTATAACAACAAAATGCAATATATGAACCAAAACATAAATTTTAGTAATTAGTTATTTAACATTATCAAAATTTAAAATAAAGAAAATAACAACACAGTTATATATATAGATTCGCTTTTATGCACCACAGTTCCAATGAACAATTTAAACATACACAAGCAGTTAAAAATACCCAACAACAACAGCTTGTGTTAATAATGTATTTTCCAGGTTAAATTCGTAATCAAGTAGCAAAATTAGTATTTAACATGCTTTTTACTTTCATTAGGATGCTTTGTATTCACAAATATTAGTTTTAAACTACCTGAACCAAAGTTAAAAATCGCCAAAGTTCAACAGTTATGTCAGAAGTTATTTGTAAAAGGTTTACGAAATATTTGTTCAAAAACTTACCAAGAAAGGTGACATATCAGTAGCAAAACTAAAAACAACACTAAAGCTAAACATTAATTAACTCAAATTACGTTAATACTTAAAAGAAATTACGAAAAACTTAACCATAAAAGTATTTTGTTTACATTCACCGTTTGACGTTTAGAGATGTAGCCGAAACGTTGAAAGACCAAACGAAAGTTTAAGCGAATGTAGTGTCATAAGTCACTACACGATCACACTACACAATCTATGCGATTCGTTTCCGATTTCGATCTCACTAAGCACAGCACTATCGATAGTTCCGCAAGTTACCACGAGCGAAGAATGTCACTGGCGCTAGTTGTCTCAACAGATAGACAAAGATGACAGAAATGAAACCTAAAATAAAAAAGAAACCTAGGTTATGTCCCGCCAAAATTTTAACTGACCGCAATCACGGAAAATTGTCACGATTAATGTGGATCGGCACTGAAAATCCCAATATAAGTAGCATCTTGGTCTTGTAGAATGCGTAGGAATAAACAATCCAACGGAATTTTCTGAAACGGCGCCGGCGTCAACTGGTAGAAACAGGTTTTCTTAAGGACGCGATGTTGGAAATATTCCTTGATGACTGGTTTCCAAGTTTCTAGTATCCTTTGAAGTAGATTCAGGTCCAACTCAGCGAGAAATCGATGATCCAAAAGTCCGAAGGCACCACTTTAGTGGTAGATCACGTCGGGGTCACCAATTTGGGCTTTCGCCGTGTGGGGCTATTGCCGTTGAGCGGCGTAGGCCTAAGTTGCGTGATCACGTCTTCTACGGAGTCGTCGAGTTGATGAGATGAATGATACAACACATTTGGAACAACGAACTTAGATGTTTATTTATTTAAGTATTAAGTAATACAGCAGGAGAACAATATAAAGTTGTATTTGTCTCAAGTGAAAACGTCAAGTCAGAGAGCACAGATAATTTATCTATCTATACATAGACATGACATAAGATGCCACAGTGTTGCCACAAATACTCCCCAAACAAAACTACACCCTTTAGTTAACACTATTGAAGTCGTTTGAATATAAATGCCAAAGGGCAAATGAAGGAACTTTGAGTTCTTTGAGGACCTTAATTAGTTCAAAGTGGACAAAGTGCATAATGAGATGTTACATCATAGAATATCCGATATCAACAGTGACATCTTGGAAGCGTTCGGTTTCCTGTGTCACTTAGATAAGTTTTAAAACCTTTTTTGAACTTTGAACTTCTTATGACAAGTACCTACGTATGTTCCAATTTCGAAAAAAATATTAAAATGTCGAGGGACAATCTCACACGAATTGACCTACCAAACTTAGCTCTAGGCTATCGGTACTAGGCGATAATAAACATACTTATAAACATGTATATAGATAGAAAACACCCAAGACTCAGAAACAAATACTCACGCTCATCCCACATTTTTCGCCCGTACCGGGAATCGAACCCGGGACCGCAGGCAGAGTGAACCTGGATGGTTTTAACTACACTAACTGCATCGTCAGTAGTGGGCGTTACGACGTTAAGTAACTAACTATACGGAAAACCAACCTATACCTACTATAAATATCCCAAAAAAACATCCTATATTCACCACACGGAACTGAAAAAAAAAATAAAGCTAAAAAAAAAACAAGTCATAAATCCGTGACAAGCAAGCCTTAAAAAAAGGCTGTAACTTTCGTGCTTTACGTACAATTTAAATGCACACACAGAATAGTTTATTTGTCATTTGAATAAAGCTGCAGAATTGCGAGTCAACAAAAGGGTGTGACAACTGGAGCTTCGCACTTTAAAGCGGCATTCAAAAACTTTCAGCGCTTGACTTTGCAGAATATAAAGCACAATGCAAAACGCCGCTTGCGCTACTTTCGTCCATTGTTGGTCACGCAGGTTATGCTCAACATCGTTAAAATAATAAACAGGAACACAATATTATGGCTGATTTACATTGGTCCAACAGTAGCATGCCAGTAGCAGTACATTGCGTCGTTACAATAGCCCTCGCCTCGAACGTGAAAACCAACTCATCAATGTACTTCTACTGGCATGCTTTTGCTGGATCAATGTAAATCAGCCATTATTGCCAGGTTTTGGCGGGATTTTGTCTGCAATTCTACGATGTAACGTCGTAAATCCCCGCGCGCTTCATAACGTGCATATTACCGAAGATAAAACCGTAGGTATATGTAGTTTATTTAACGAGGTTGTCATTACAAAGGTATTTAAATAGATGATGGTCTTACAAGGATAAAATGTAAGGGTCGTAATTGAGATTCTTCATTAAGCAGTCTGAAATGTATCTTTAGTCCAGTCGCATTCAAATTAAATGCAGGTGGGAGAAATTAGGAGGGAGGAAAAAATACTGACTTAGATAAAAATCTGCTTGATCTAAATAATTATTCGTTTTTGCTCAGGGGAAATAAAGGTGTAACTGACCATGTTGACAGTTCCGTCTAATCTATACATCTATACATATAATAAAGTTGTAGAAGGGAAAAAATCTGTACATTCGAGATATTTACTCAAAAATACTATAGGGGCCATCAGAATGAGCAGCAGAACACGTTTCTAAAATTTTTAGAGTTGGTGTCTGTTTGTCTGTTTGTCTGTTTGTCTGTTTGTCTGTTTGTCTGTTTGTCTGTTTGTCTGTTTGTCTGCTTAAATTTGTTTCTCCTCGCATCAATTGAAAACCACTGAACCAATTTTAATGCGGTTTTCACTAAAACATTTCAGTAAACGGTGACCAGGTTTATATATAATAAAAAATTAAGATATGACAATCAAAGTGGGGGAAAAGAGGGGTTAAAGTTAGTATGGAAAAAAGTTACCGGATTGAGCTGGTTACTTGAAACTTTGTATAATTACTCTTTGTAACAAATTAAACAATACCTGTTTCAGGATTTCTCGATTAAAGTTAAAATAACTAGGAAATTATCAAATTAGGCCAATTACATGTATTTCTTTAAAACCCTATTCGAGGGCCGTCGATCACTTTACGTGATTACAAATATCAACATTTTATTCTCCGTTTATTACATAGAAACTAAATTCAAGGATTTTTTATAATTCAATGTACAAAATGTTATAAAAAGACAAAATAAATTATTCCAATACGTTGTTGTAACAAATGAGACGCCATGATGACGTGCATCAAAGAAAAGGACAACCATATCCCTCCCATAACTGGAGAGATCAAGACAGAAAAGCACACGATCATAGATAAACGTTATAGAAGCGAAGAGGTGATTGAAATTTACATTGTCGCGTTGGTACTTGAAAACATTGTTTTAATGCGTAATAACGAAAGATCAAGTTCGAATACGTATTTAAGACAATATTTGGACAACCAAACTCCTATTTTTAACCGCCGGAAAAAAAGGAGGAGATTATACGTTCCACTGTATGTAATTTTTTTTATGTATGTTCAACGATTTCTCCGTCAATTATGGTCCGATTTCAAAAATTCTTTTTTGTTTATAGAATATACTTCCGAAGTGGTCTCATTGTCACCAAATTGTAATCTGATGAGGGGATCCATGAGGAATTGAGGGAACTCCTCAAATATTATAGGTAGTATTTTTACTAACAAGTCCAGCATTTGCATTCAGATAATATCATTTGGTGAACTGAAACTGATGGTCAACGGAACTCCTCAATGGTACCTATTTCAAGGGTGGCGATAGTTAAGATATTTCGATTAAGATAGTTGAGCGACTATAACGTAGAACATTTAATTGTTGAAATATGACTATGACTTTCCCGTGGACTTGCGGTGAACTTGAAATGTCTAAAAGTTTCATATCAACTAAAAAGTGGGACTACATGACAGCTTACTATGATCACTAAAAAGTATAAAATAAAATAAACGTTTTAAAAAACACAAAACCACGTTCAAAAACGCATAAAACATAGGTATTTTTTAGGTAACTTATATGTCAGTGACTTACAATATTTTTAACCAAAAGCCGACTTCAGTTTGACTGACCTATTATAAAAGAAGGTATTTTTTGCGTTTTTGAAGGTGGTTTTTTTATTAACTTAGCTTGGGTTTAACAATTTCTATCATTAATTATTCTCTTCTTTGGGTTCCGCAGCATTATAGCGAAAAGAGAAACCGTACAATTTCGTCCTGTTCATGTTTATCTAAAACATATAATATGTCACATATACCTACATTTTTTTTGTTATAAACATTAGTAATACTACTATCTAATCAATCAGATTATGAAATAAAAAAATAATTTCGTTAGTAGTAAAAAAACAGTACCTGTCTACTGAATAAACTAACTTTAATAGCGCAAACTTGCAATGCATTTATTTCAGGATCATAGAGTTCCATAGATTATTAGTAACATTAAATCTTATTCTCTATTAGTAATTATTTGTCAAAAATTTACAATTGATTAACTTATTTTCTCCTATGGCTTCTGCCACCCAGTGTGACAACCCATGTTGTACATTCTGTTTTGTTAGTCTATGTCAAAATGAGCGATGTCAGATTGACGTTGACATATCCGGATTTTATAATTTTTTCCGCCATTTTCAATACTTCGTCTCCTGACATTGGTGGAATCATCGATAGTATCGATGGAGCTACAAACGAAAAATTTAATTGAAAATTGTCCGGACTTCGTCAAGGCTTCTCAATATTACCATTTTTACAGTACTCCTTATTCTTAGTAGCTCTGGGCCGGTTATGGCTATCACACTTGCACTCGCATCTGACAATATGTTTGTCACTTTTTTTTATAGAAAAACGAAGATTGCCGAGTGCTATTAAGAAACTGGTCGTACTGTACAGTTGTTATTTAAATATTAGGGCGGTTAATATGATCATTTGATTTTTTTACGGGTAGTCACATAATTTTTGGCGGTTGATTAACTACTGTGCTACTATGAAAAATATGAGGGTAGTTTTGCGTGCGGAAAATAGCGTTAAGGGCCGTACAGACTACGTTAGTAATTTAGTCGAGTAGCGAGTATTTTAGTTGTGTTTTAGTCGAGAAGAATACCACTCGACTAAATTTTCGTTGTTCAGACAGATTTAGTTCCTAAAATACTCGCTACTCGAGTAAATTACTAACGTAGTCTGTACGGGCCTTTAGTTTTAGTTATAGATTTAAACGATTACACGTTGTAAAATCAAGTTTTAAGGAAACGAGCCGGGGGGTGCGGGGCCAAAGTGATAAATAGGGGGCTCGGAGGCGCAGCCCCCGCCTTAAAGAAAGGACCTTACCGACATCCTTAATAAGATAGATAGGTAAGTTTTTTAGTTTTCATGTTTCCTCTAGAGCAGATAATAGGAGCTCTGATGATTTTTCGTTCATTTCGTTTTGCGTGCGGAAATCAGCGTTAATTTGAGTTAAGTATTCGAGTCTAAACGATTAGATATTACATTAGGCATTGTGAATATTAGGTAAAGTCAAGGCAAAGGTTTACACAGGAGGGGCTCGAGGCCGTAGCCCCCTCCTTTAGAAATACACCGTACCGACATATTTATATGTTACTAGAGGACGCCCGCGACTTCGTATGCGTAGAATTAGTTTCCCACTACTCCCCCCATTTATTCCCGTTGGGGGTCGATTTTCGGGAAATCCTTTCTTAGTGCTCACTTAAATCATGAAAGGAACCCCTGTACCAAATTTCAAGTTTCTAGGTACAGTAGTTTCGGCTGTGCGTTGATATATAAGTCAGTCAGGTTTGCCTTATATATATATAGATATAAGATAGATAAGATAGGTAGATTTGAGCTTTCTTTTGTCTTTCAAAGTAGAAAATAGGAGTTCCGTTGAGTTGTCTTTAAAACACTTAATTGGGCCCGGTTTGACGGATCTTACCATAATATTATAAACTGGCCAGAACCACGACTTCGTCTGCGTTGATTTCGATTATCGTTATTCCCTCGGGAACTTTTAAATTTTCCGGGATAAAAAGTAGCCTATGTTTTAATCCATTGTATAAGCCATCTCCATTCCAAATTTCATCCAAATCGGTCTAGCTGTTGCAAGAGTGCATAATGTACACATACTTACTATGAATTTTGCGCTTATAATTATTAGTAAGGATGAGAAAGTTTGGAAGTTTGTTAATTACGCTTCAACCACTGAACGTATCCAGATTAAACTTGGCACACATATAGGTTAGGTTCTGGAATAGGACTTAGGATAGTTTTTATCCAATAAAACGTCTCATTCCTACGGGAAATCAAATTAATCGTTAAAAGATGTGAATTTGCTCACAAAGTTTACATGGACGAGTATAAAAATTAAAAAGGTGAAATCTCAGGTAGCCATGTGTGAGTAGTGTGTTTTTATTTCTGTTTACGTTTGTCATCCTGTAATCCTTTCAGTTGTATCCACTGATGTGTGCGTACACGGAAGTTATTAAAGAAACACACTTTTAGTGTATAGATACGAACTAGATGGCGCTAGCTGGGTATCGAATTGTTGCTCTGCATGGTGTCGTCAAAGTCGCTGCCCGGGGTGGTTGAGCGATTTTCCCTATACTTACAGCGCAATTATAAGCTTTATGGTTAGGCTAAATTTATATTATTCATCCTGGTAACATCAAATTCTGAAGTCCACGCAGACGAAGTCGCGGGCAGAAGCTAGTTATAAATATAAATACTAAATCGAGTACATAAGGGCCCTTACACACTAGAAATTTGTCCCGCGATTTTTCAGCTATTTAACGTGCACCAAGCTCGCCATGTGCACACTGCGATCTCGTGGCGAGCGTGGTGCACGTTAAATCGCTGAAAAATCGCCGGACAAATCGATAGTGTGTAAGGGCCCTAATATCTATACAAATTATTGAATCCTCCTCTATCCTGCTTGTATTTAGTACAAATGTATTTACTTGTTCCTCAGTTTCTCGAATCCTGTTGACGCTAACTTATCAGCCTTCCAACTCTATCGTCGTTGCATGTTGCATGACATATCCACATAAAAGCAGTTATTAATAAAGTAAAGTATATGTAAGTAACATAAAATGAACACTTAAATGTAAACATTGATAAGTGATTGGGTCTTACAACCTGTAACACAGGGTGTCCTAAATCAACAACCTAATTGAGAATACACGCCGGTAAATAATTCATACGTCGAGTTGAAAAATGAGTAGATAGCTACATGGCACAATTCATACAGCTTATTCTTAATCATTTCACTGTACCTTTGGTTTAATTTTTACCCAATTACGGCAAAGCAAAAAGAAGGATAATCATTTTCTTTTACTGTCTACCCCACTCTGGGAATGAAGGCGTGAGTTTTTGCATGTATGTATTCATTTTCTTTTACTTTGTGCTTGTTTGAATACCTACTTAGATGTTTTTTTAAGTTTGTTTGGCTTCCCCAATATTTGCTTCTAATTTATACGTAATAAGGTTCAAATCCAAACGGCAGTTTGCTGTGCAGAGCATGCTTGAAATTTATTTGCAAGATCCAAGCGTGGGAAAAATCGCAGAGGAATCACGACCCAAATAAATGCGGATTTTTGGCGCATGATTGCGTAAAAGTTATCGGACCAGGCATCCAGGCATTTGGTTTAGATTTAGATGCCAAGGGTTAAGTACCTAAATCTTCGATTACGGACCACTGTTCTTTTTTCGTTGATTCACAAAAAGGTGGTTTAATTCGGAATTGGCTAATAAATATTAAAGTAAAAAACTGCCGGATAATTGTCATACTCGTAGTATTGAAGATATTGCCCCTTTACTACATGTTTCTTGATCTGTAAAAATGTCAAGTCAATATCTCGAAAACAATGGCGTTTTAAATGGCCAAAATTTGATTCCGACTTGTGAAAATTTTGTTCTTTTTAGAACAGCCTGTATATCCTTAGCGTGTTCTGTAAAAAAACAGCAGCATAAATTTCAAAACATTCCCAGTTTTAAAAATGGTTGAAAAACCCTCACCTTACCTTTACTTTATCTCGTAATTTTTCTCCTTTAATCGCCTCCGAGCACAAACTAGGTTATAACGGTTGCCTTAATATTCTAGCAGGCACTCTAAATTCTTCATGGACGTATAAAATAAACTGGAGTCACGACACAACTACGAAGTGTGCCAAGGCTCCATTGGCCCCTAGCCAAGCAGTTGTCATATTGCTAATACTCACAGTTTATTGTGACAATGTAGCTTTTAAAGCCTATTTATTGCTGGCAATAAAAATGTATGAGATTATAGTTCTACTAAGTTCTGGTAAAACCTACGCTATCCCCATTTTTGGGTCACTACATAAGGCAATTTGGTCAACTTTAATCGCACAGAGAGATTGTTAATTTTGATGTTTTTTTTCTTTTCATTTGACGTTGTCATTGTGACCAAGGTTCTATGGTGGCTCAGCAATTAAAGTTAATTGTACTTAATTTGTGCAGTTAAGTCCCAGCCTCTGTTTTACTAAACAATAATAATAATAATAATAATAGTTTATTTCAGATAAAAGAATCCATAATTTGTTAGTAAATTCTAAAAACTATGTTAGTACCTAAAATTAAAAACTAAAGATCGGTGTGGAGCTGTATCCATCTCCGAGTGGGGAGTCCCACCGGTCCGCGAACACGCGGAGGACACTGTCGGTGCTGCCGCGCAGGCGCCGCAGCGCGGACGCGCCCCGCTTGCGCATGACGGCCGCGAAGCCGTCGACGCGCGCGGCCGCGAACATGCCCGACGCGCTGCAGCGCCACGGCATCCCCAGCAGCGCCCTCAGCGCGTTATTATATTGGACGCGAAGGTCGCTGTATGTCCGCTGCGTAAACGAGACCCACAGACTGCACGTGTAAAACGCTTGACAGTAACTTTTAAAAAGCGTTATAAAATGAATGCCTTTAAGAAGGGAGTCGACAATAGACTGACGACTTCTCTGGCGTTGCTGGTTAGGTTATACTTAGTTACCATCAGGGGCCTGTTTTATAAAGCTACAAATTACAATTTACAGGTTACAAGTTTCCATTTGACACAACATCGACCAATGACGACCGGCCATTTGAGCAGTGTTGTCAGTTTAGACCTGGCCCCTATTTCACCAAGTTACAATTGTCAATGACATATGTCTGCTGATAATTCGACAAATGTCATATGACAGTTGTCATGTGACAGGTGACAAGTAGACAAATTCTCAATTTTATTTCTATGGACGTACATAATTTTCTACAATTACAGTGTAACCATGATAGGCAACTCGTGACAATTGTCCATAATTTAATTTAAGGACAATTATGTTGTGAATCAATGTAAATTTTTCCAAGTCGACATATTTGCAAATTTGTCGGTAATTATTGACATGAGATTAGAGCTGTGTCAGGCTTGCGTTACAATTGTAGTGTTTTCATTACAATGTTTTTAATCAAGGCACTTTAAAAAATGGTGCACGAAAGGAATTGCTTGTTCGCGAAATGATTTACTTATATGTAGCTATAATCGCGGGAAATAGTTCAATAGTTTTTAGTAAGTTTCATGCAAAGTGATCAAAGGTATTCGTACTCAGCCAGTGATTTAATATACCTATCTATTTAAAATTAAAGCGGTTCTTGAGCGTACGTTCAAAAATAAATAACCAATTTATAATAAACCATCAGTGTACTTAATTAAGTATTAATTTTTGTAATTGGTAATTATGTTTACTTGGATATACTCGAAAACGCTCGCTTCAAAAACACACGTACTTTGAAATTAAAAAAATAAACAATGGCTAGTATCAATAAAAATACATTTTCTCAAACAGGGTCGGAAAGGCATAAAAACCGGACAAGGCGAGTCGGACTCGCCCACCGAGGGTTCCGCACATGACACGGTTAACTCAATTCAAAATTTGCACAGCCGCCGTTCCTTGCATAAAGACCCTGTTTTTTTTGTGATTTAACTAAAAATGTACAGATTTCAGATTTTTTCCTATACTTGTAGTAAAAAACTGGTTAGTTGCCAAATTTCATAGTTCTAGGTCAATGGGAAATACTCCATATATTTCCCTCGAGAGTGTCGAAATACACGTTTTTTGCGACATAAACGGCCGTATCTTTTTTTTACGTAACTGTAGAAGAATGATTTTTTTCACAGCTTCAAGGGACTGTAGACCGAAGTATATGGTTTTAATTTCAACTCGATACCTTCACGCGTTTTCGCGATAAAGGGTCTTGACAGACGGACAGACGGACAACAAAGTGATCCTATAAGGGTTCCGTTTTTTCCTTTTGAGATACGGAACCCTAAAAATTAATAAAAAAACTTTCAACCTAGGAGAAAAACAAGCGTAGAAAAAAACCTACCTAAAACCTATAAAAAAACTTTTTTCTTTCTACAGTTTTTTTTAAGTGAGAATAACTGCATATAGTCGACAAGACTGAGGAAACTATCCATACAGCCAAGCTAACCGCTCTCGATTATTGAAAAAAAGTGTGTATAATCATAAAAATATTAAATAAATATTAAGGGACGATCTCACACATAGTGTGTTGCATTTGTTGAGCGATTGATTAAAATAAATAAAAATTAGTTTGGCCACTCCAAAGTAATATAATAATTGTTGTTGTATAATTGTGGACTAACTAGGCGGAAATGGTGGACGCCTGTCATCAATCAACATACGGTTGATTTAAACGTTTAATAATGTAATGACAACGCGACAATTGTATCAGGATTTTTACAATTTCCAATTCACTATATAAAAATGTCATCTTTTTTTCATTATTGTCGCACCTGTCAGCGTGGTTTAATAATGTAGAGTTTTGTGAAACAACACTTATCGTGACTACTCGACAATTATCACCTGATTATTACAATTGCCGTTTCATGAAATACAATTGTCACATCATTTAGACAATTGTCGCACTTGTCAAGCTTGGTGAAATAGGGGCCTGTTAAATTGTAATTTGTAGCTTTATAAAACAGGCCACAGATGGTCCTCACCTCTGTATTATTGCCCGTGGCTTTGTCCGCGTAGAAATAATTAATCGCTTTCCTTCTAGAACTATAAAAAAATCCTACATTGAAAGTAGGTAGGTACCTGTATATTCCAGGATAAGAACTATCTCCATTCCAAATTTTATCCAAATCCGTCGAACTGTTAACACAGAAACTTTTTTATTTTTAATAGTGAAGAAACGCTTATTGTGTTGTGTGGGCTTGTGGTCACAAAGTTTTGGTAATATAGGATGATTCAATAGCGTAAAAATTGCGCAAACTAGTTAAAGGCGTACTGAGGTGCGGGGAGAGGGCAACGGTAACTATATGACCTTTATCATAACTCACCCCCGCACCTCATACCTACCCCGGCTCAGGAGCAATGAAAACGGGTTACTTTCTATGGTAATTAAATACAAAGTGACCCGTTTTCATTTCTCCGTTACAGGACTACTACAAAAATCTTGCTCGTGTTAAATACAGGCTGACATTATTTTAAACCACACTGTCTGAGTAAATTTCAGCAGTTTACAAAGTGCCTGTTTAAATACTGTTCTTCATAATTAAGGCGTGATTGCCGTTGCATTTAAAGTAGGTGCTTAACGCGGTACGTAGAAACCTTTTGTGATAAAATAAAGTTGGTGATACACGTTTACTGAGGTTAGATACAGGATGGTTTGTAAATAGGGAAAATCCAGTAAAATTTATTTTTGTGTTACTAAAGTGATAATGAGTAAGGGTTTTGTAATTCTGCTAGAATGTTTACGTTTTCGATAGCGATGCGTAGCCAACGGCTATTAAATAATTGGAAAGAAACCTTAAAAGGTTTGGGTACATAAAGATAAGTAGGTTAAGTAAGACTTAGGGCACCCTCGTTAGGTAATTAAAAGACACGCAATAGACACATTTGGTCTGTCTGTTCATTCAGGTTAGATCAAAATAGACAAACTGTAGGTACTTGTATGGTAAATTAAGTAATTAATTAAAACGAAGACAGTGCAGATACGTATTTTATCCCGTTTACTTTCAACGACTTGTGCACAAGACCGGTCTCAAAGTAACCTTTCTTTTAGAATGTTTTTTTTTCTCTGTAATAAAAAAGTCCTTACGAACAAGAATGTAGACCATAACATCCAGACTGCCGTTATTCCACAGAACTCGAAAGAATTACCTAAACGCCTTGAAACATGTTCCTAACATTTAACGCGCCGTGTCTAATGTGAAACACGAGTAACATAAAGTACAATGTATACCACTCGATAAAATAAATTCGCGCTTGAAGTCTTACATACAAAGTCATATTTATCTTAACTGACAACGTCTCTTTCGACTTTATGGTTCTCAGTACTGAAGCCGTCAAGCCTTTTTCAGTTCACAAACAAAGGCCTCTCGTCACTCTCGTTCAAATGAAAGCCTACCTTCAAAGAAATTTATAACGTAATATCAATGTGTCACGGTTCAAAATTAAGCAAACTGGGAGCTATACAGGGTGTTGTAATTAATTTCCTCCTGTCGTCTTGGAGATAAACTCTGATATTACTTGAGACGTGACGTCTTGTTACCTCATGTATGTAGGGAATTTTTCATCTGAGCATCTGACTTGAAATTTGTGTAGACGATAATTAAAGCTTTTTTTTTAGCTAATTAAATTGCGCTTCTTATACTCACGTAAACAGAAAAGTAAATGTTGAACGTTCTACGACGTGACTTCTTTCATAGTTAGCATTTATGTATTTTAAATGTTGTGAATGGTTTGTCGACCAAGAAACTATTTAGCTTATTGCAGGCTTCTTTTGAAGAATAATTTCTGTTACTAAGGGAAGTAGTTTACAACTTTAATACGCAATTCACTAATTGGTATAAATTTATAATTGCTTGTTACACATATAAGGGGAACACAAACTTCTCGGAAACAATAAATCCTGAGTCACTTTAACCATAACTAAATTTGAAGCGATATCGGCACCAATATTGAAGGCGCCATTCTACTTTTCGATGCCTAAAATGTAAATTAAAATTTAATATCCATTTTAAAAATTCGTAGGTGTCTTGAGATAATTTTACAGCATTTCCACATTAATTCGCAACCAGATCTCACGTTTAATTGTAAATTTACCCACTATTTTGGTTCTTTTTGTATATAAAACACGAAATTGATGCTTAAATTAACCACTTCGTTACCAGTCTTCGCGTTCCTTGGCGAATAACGACCACTGCGTTACTACATATTATAGCTTTTTTTTACCCAGCCCCGCTCAATTTGGGATAAAACATTATTCAGTTAGGTATGTCGGTCGAACAGAATCTGAAAATTGTGTGCATTTCTAAGATTATCCAGTTTTGTTGAAAATTATGACTCTAAATTGACGTTCACGTTAGGGGACGTTTTATTAGGCATCGAAAAGTAGAATGGCCCCTTTAACCAAAGTGAGTAGTCAAGTCCGAACTACTATCATTAATGGGATAGAAGCTTTCTGTCCACATACGAATACGACCAGATCGCTTGGTGACTACATCTCGATCTGACTACATCGCTGTGTGCCTCGATCGCAAACGACCATCGCTTTACGACTACATCTCAAAAAGTCCGAGTCGCTAAATGACCGCATTGTTTTTTTCATCTTATTTCTGTCATTAGCAATGTCGACGGGGCCCAGCATGGAAGAGCTCCTATTCCAAGGCATTGCCCTTCGAGCATTTGAAGTTACCTAACGAACCTAACCTACCTAGTAACGCAAAACGACTTTTTGAGATGTAGCCACAAAGCGATCTGGTCGTATTTGCTACCTAGTCCTAACGAGATGTGAACCTAAAGCTTCTATGTATACTTACCTCATTAATTTGTACTCGGGGACTTACGAGGTTAAGACGCTTAAATTATACCGGCTGACTCCTAAGTCGTGAACCCAAACATGTTTTTCTGGCTCTTTACCGTTAGTTAAAGTACTAGGTATGCAAAAAACTGTAAATGTATATTGTAATAGTAAATAAAATTATTAATTTAAAATTTACCGAGTCTCATGGTTACCCTACTTCTTACGTTGAACTGACAGATTCATATATGACTCGTCTCGTAGAATAGGGTGAACACAAAGTTGGTAACTTTTACTCGTTAAAGAAATTGAGTTTTAATTCAACATAGTTGTTGGTTTTTGGAGTTAATGCATTGAATTCGCTTTGAAATGCTGCGTTGGAAACCATACTTGATTCACGACTTAGGAGTCACCCTGTCTGTACCATTACCATAAGTTGCAATTAACGTACTCGCTAGCGAGTCGAATGCTCTGTCCCTCGCAGACCTCGCAGTATTCTTATAGAGTGCGAGGGACAGACAATTTGACTCGCTAGCGAGTATGGTAATTGTAACTCATGGTAAGGGTACTGTATGCCTAGTTGTATTACATACCTATAAAGAATAACACCCATTTCCCCTTCCATTTGGCCTACATCTTACTCCAAAAATATCATCATTCTTTGATCGCTACAAGTTATCCACTCCAACGTATAAATGGGCTACTTTAATTTCCTCCTCGAGTTGGCGTTTGCAGCGGAAGCGGATGCATCGAAGGCCTTCCAAGTTCCCGCTAATGGAGTTGCATTGTTGCTGCGTTTTATTTGTTCTGAGATAAAACTGGGCTGCATAGACGTGTGGTTACGACTGGACGGTTTTTTAGGTTTCGTTTTAAAACGGTGCTAAAAAGACTGACTACTTTTGTAGGTGGTTAATTTAACTAGATCTATGAAATTTGGCAAGTAACACCGTCTTTTACTACAAGTATAGGGAAAAATCTGAAATCTGTACATTTTTAGTTAAATCACAAAAAAACAGGGTCTTTATGCAAGGAACGGCGGTGCAAATTTTGAATTGAGTTGACCGTGTCACGTGCGGAACCCTCGGTGGGCGAGTCCGACTCGCCTTGTTCGGTTTTTTTCTTAACTGACAGATGCTAATATTTATAGCTACTTCTGAATTTGACTATATTATCCTTGTATTACCTGTTAAAGCGAATTGAATGACTATACTTTTGTATGAGTGATGTGTGCGTATTGTACTATCGGCCCAATGGAACCCTGACCCACCATAGAACTGTGTCACAGTGACGTTATGATTCAAGTTGTATAAGAAGTGTCAAGCAAATGTTTTATAAGGTCACTGTGACACCGTTCTAACGTGGATCAGGGTTCCATTGGGCTGATAGTACCTATATGTATCAGGAATTTATGTCAGTTATCATTTAAAAACAATAATGCCCAAATAATGCCCAAATAAACATTAAAACATTAAAACATTTAATAACAATAATGCCAGCGCCTATGGCCCAAAAATAATTCTAATAATATCGTTGTTAATGAGGTGTTATAGGTGTTAAACATACAGATTTAACAACAAGGTCTCACTTCAAAAGCTACTGAGCCATCAAAAATGGGAAGGTCCAGATATCCTAACTACAATTTGCTGACGACGTTACCAAACTAGAACTAACTCAAATAACCCTGGAATTGTTTGAAACTAAGCCACGGAACCAGTTCCTAGGTATAATAATCTGCCGAAGTTATCGAGGCGTGAATTTGTGTCTACCGAAAGCTAGAACGGTAATTAGCAGAAATATTGATGCGGAAGCTGTGACCAATAACTGGGTTAGGCTCGGACTACAGCATCAGGAATTTCCCCGGTCCGAGAAAAATCGGAGTGCGAATTCAAAATTCACATTCAAATAGTTTATTACAAGAAAATGAGTACAAAAGGTATAAGTGCATAAAATGTATTGATCCGTTATAATCTGCTAGTATCTAGCATGCAATACAAAATAGTATTCTTAATACTAAATACCTATTAATGGCTAGGTAAACTAAACTTGTAAGGTAAACTTAATGTATACATGAAGACTAATATTACTGTTAATGGCACAATATCATCTGATTAACATTATCATTAATATATTCACCTATCGAATAGAATACTTTATGAATTAAGTATCTGTTTAATAATCTTGAAAACTCAAGCTGAGATTCTAGGCTTAAAAACCATATCATTTTTGACCCTGTCATTGTTTTGTCAACGTTTCGATAGGGCTTATTTAATTGACAGTACCTACCTAATGTCGACTGAGTTAAAAATAATACCATAAGGCCCCCTTACACGTAAATATTAACGCTAGGTTAACACCAGGTTAACAGGTTTTTTCGGCATGCTAACTTAACCAAATTAAACGAGAGAAACTTACTCAGCCTGGTGGCGAAAAAATAACGGACCGGGTGGTCGAAGCCAAGCAAAATCGGGATCGGATGGTCTCCTATTGTTTGGGCGATTGTGCACTACAAAGAATTTTACTGTCGGGCAGTCCGATTTTGCACAAACTAGTGCTTAAATGGCTTAGTATTTAAGGCGTAACCGTAAAAAATCGGACGACCGTATAATAAAACTCCGTGTAGTGCACAATCGCCTTTTGTCGACAAAGGCACAGCAGGACATACGATCGCTGAAGCAACGGATTGAATCCAGTTCCGTTTAAAGCGGGTCTGTGGATTCCGGATGCTTGTATTCCGAGCCTTAGAGAGTAATGACGTAGGTCTATGTTACCTACATAACGTTGTTAGTTCACGTAGTACGACCTTCCATGATTGTATGAAGGATTCACTAGAGTAGAGTTATATGACATAGCGTGGCGTGTCATGGTGGCAAAGGTTTTTCTGAAATAGCACGAGTACAAAGAAGTGTATAAAAACTAAAGAATTATGCTGGCTCTGGATACCAAAATCAAATTACACAATAATGCCACAGATAGCAGTCTAGTAGAGAATAGAAAAACATGGTCATATAGTACATGCGACATAAGTACTAAAATGACATGTCAATGTAACATAATTAACGTTTTACCGTTTATGGCAATGAATAAAAAAAACATGCTCCAATTCCTAAATTAAAAATAAACAAAATTTTGTTGATTTTATTTACTAACAACAGCAACGGTCCTTTTTTACGGACGCCATTTTTTTATTTGCTAAAGTAATTTCCGAAAGGTCTTTATAGGTCGGAAGGGACGAATCAAACCCGCAGGGGACTACTTCAAAGTGAAATATATTGAACTAGCTTTCCGCCCGCGACTTCGTCTGCGGAGAGTCAGAACTTCTGTTGAAAGTACAGTTATAGTTAACATCACCTTATAAGGGTTTTAAAAAAAAAGTCTAGAGCGTGAATTTTAAGTAAGCAGTCCACATAAACAACTTTAATTTTATGGCGCTACATACAAAATAAATTCACTGCCTCTCTTTCACCATTACGTTTTTTTATACGAGTCTAGATAAATTTGCCACATTTCTATACAAACAATTAACCCACTTAGCAGAAGATTTTCGATTAACACCGAAGCTGAATATTTTCTGTATGTAATAATAATACCCATTTTCATATCTTGAAGGTATGTAACTTTGAATATTACATAATTTCGGTACAAACTTTACAGTCAGTAGTCTTAGATCCCAAGTTTTTTTGGATTTGCTCTTAACTAACTATTAGGTACCACCTTTTATCCACGTTTCTCACTTATAAATATACCATACAATTTTCTACCCCCTGTTTTACCTACTTAGAGGTAGTTTTTCCTGAATCGAGCATTTCTACCAAGTTTCAAGTAAGTAAATCAGAACATAAAAGTATTCGTTCCTGTAGAAGCTTTGCAACCCCCTTTCATCCCCCAAGGATTTGAATTTTAGTTATCACGTGACTCATTGTTTTCATTGCAGAGCAAGCATTTCTACCAAGTTTAAAGTAAATTTAAACATACCAAATATTTTTTCCTAAACGAACTTTGCAACCCCCTTTTATCCCTAGGGGTTGAATTTTAGTAATCGCTGAAATACGTGTCACATTATTTGCATTGAAGAGCATTTCTACCAATTTTCAAGTAAATTTGACCACAAAAGTATTTTTTCCATTTAAATTTTGCAATCCCCTTTCATCTCTCTAGGGGTTGAATTTTAGTTATCACTGATATACGTGACTCATTATTTTAATTTCAGAGCATTTCTACTAAGTTTAAAGTAAATTTGAGCATACCAAATATTTTTTCCTAAACAAACTTTGCAACCGCCTTTTATCCCAGGGGTTGAAATTTAGAAATCGCTGAAATGCGTGTCTCATTACCAGTGATCGGAAATAGGTGAGCTAATCTACCTAAACTTGATGCTTATTCATTCATGCGTGAGTGAGATGGGAATACATTATTGAATGAACATGCATCAAGTTTAGGTAAATTAGCTCACCTATTTCCGATTACTGCTCATTACTTGCATTGAACAGCATTTCTCCCGAGTTTCAAGTAAATTTGACCATAAAAGTACCTATTTTTTCCCATACAAACATTGCAACCCCCTTTCATCCCTCTAGGGGTTGAGTTTTAGTAATCGCTGAAATACGTGTCTCCTTATTTGCATTTAAGAGTATTCCTACCAAGTTTCAAGTAAATTTGACCATAAAAATATTTTATCTTTAAACACTTTGCAACCCCCTTTCATCCCTCTACGGGTTGAATTTTAGTAATCGCCGAAATACGTGTCTCATTATTTGCATTGAAGAGCATTCCTACCAAGTTTCAAATAAATTTGATCATAAAAATATTTTATCTGTAAACACTTTGCAACCCGCTTTCATCCCTCTAGGGGTTGAATTTTAGTAATCGCTGAAATACGTGTCTCATTATTTGCATTGAAGAGCATTCCTACCAAGTTTCAAGTAAATTTGATCATAAAAAATATTTTATTTATACACACTTTGCAACTCCTTTTCATCCCTCTAGGGGTTGAATTTTAGTAATCGCTGAAATACGTGTCTCATTATTTGCATTGAAGAGCATTCCTACCAAGTTTCAAATAAATTTGATCATGAAAATATTTTATCTGTAAACACTTTGCAACCCCCTTTCATCCCTCTAGGGGTTGAATTTTAGTAATCGCCGAAATACGTGTCTCATTATTTGCATTTAAGAGAATCCCTACCAAGTTTCAAGTAATTTGATCATAAATATATTTTATCTTACACACTTTGCAACCCCTTTTCATCCCTCTAGGGGTTGAATTTTAGTAATCGCTGAAATACGTGTCTCATTATTTGCATTTAAGAGAATTCCTACCAAGTTTCAAGTAATTTGATCATAAAAATATTTTATCTTACACACTTTGCAACCCCTTTTCATCCCTCTAGGGGTTGAATTTTAGTAATCGCCGAAATACGTGTCTCATTATTTGCATTGAAGAGCATTCCTACCAAGTTTCAAATAAATTTGATCATAAAAATATTTTAACTGTAAACACTTTGCAACCCCCTTTCATCCCTCTAGGGGTTGAATTTTAGTAATCGCCGAAATACGTGTCTCATTATTTGCATTTAAGAGAATTCCTACCAAGTTTCAAGTAATTTGATCATAAAAATATTTTATCTTACACACTTTGCAACCCCTTTTCATCCCTCTAGGGGTTGAATTTTAGTAATCGCTGAAATACGTGTCTCATTATTTGCATTGAAGAGCATTTCTACCGAGTTTCAAGTAAATTTGACCATAAAAGTATTTTTTCCCATACAAATTTTGCAACCCCCTTTCATCCCTCTAGGGGTTGAATTTTAGTAATCGCCGAAATACGTGTCTCATTATTTGCATTGAAGAGCATTCCTACCAAGTTTCAAGTAAATTAGACAATAAAAATATTTTTTCCCATACAAACTTTGCAACCCCCTTTCACACCTTTAGGGGTTGAATTTCGAAAAATCCCTTCTTAAACGACGCCTCCAATACAAAACCAACTTCCCCTCAAAATTCCAACTTTGTATCTTTATCGGTTTCGGCTGGGCGTTGATATGTCACCCGGGACATTGCCTTTTATATATATAGATAGATGTCTTCAAACACCGAGCTATTTAAAGGTCCAATTGAATTGGTTTGAAGTTGTCAAATAATTTACAAGTTGGCTTCAAAGTGTTGGAAAGTCAATTAAGTTCACGGATAAATAGTACGAATCGAATGAAATTGGTTATTTAAATGTCAGCCGTTGCAGACTTTATTAGTATTGTATACATGTCTATTAAAGTTTAGGGTTAACTTGAGGTATTTAAATACGGTTGTCATTATATAGCCATTACATAAAGGCCCCAAAACTGAAAAAAAAAACAATAGAAGACCTAAGGGCCCTTTCCCACGGCAACATCCCGTTTTTTGCAGGATCCCGTTTAGTAGTGTACGTGTTTTAATACGTGCAGTCACACGAGAATCCTGTAAGCCGGATACTGTAAACAGGATGCTCGTGTGACTGCTAGTATTAAAACACGTACACTACTAAACGGGATCCTGCAAAAAACTATACCTGCAAAAAAACGGGATGTTGCCGTAGAAAGGGCCCTTACAACATCATCCTCATTTTTATCCTTCACAGTGCACGCCAAGATTCCACGCTTGTTTCATCAGCTGTATTTTTTTCCACAGCTTAAGCTGGGTCCACATTTGTATCATTTCGTCGTATCGTATCTCCGTCGCGTTGCACCGACGCGTATCAAGATCGCTAGTGTGGGCGCAAAGACAGTTTACTAATAAGAGCATAAGATGGTAGTGATCTGGACGGACCCTGCACAAGATCCTACCCTACCACCACAAACACTTCCTTATTAACTTTAGAGAGAGTGACCCTTCCTAATATCTTCACCACTTGTTCTGTTGCAGAGCCGGGCATGTACCTGGGGTCGCCGTGCACCCTCAGCTGCAACCCGCGCCTGCTGCACGTGTTCTGTGACCCCACCAGCGCTTCATGTCAGTGCGACCCCAAGCACCCCGTGTCGCTCGGCGTCGCCCACGGCTGCGCTAAAGGTAAGCCTGACGAAAGGTGCTTGAAGTTAGGGTGACCGGAAAAAAAAATCGTCTTTACGATGTTAAAGATGTAGTTAAAGAAAGAAAAAAACCGGTTGAGTGCGAGTCGGACTGGTGTACCGAGAGTTGTGTGCCGCCGCACCGTTGGTATTATTTTATTCCAATTTTAATTCGATTTCGAATCGAATTTGCGCAAGCCAAACTCACACTTGACCACTTTTTAGTATTTTATGTTTTTTTTTGGGCTTTGTACTACTTATAATCATACCAAATGTATGTTTTACCGTTTGAAATACCACTCCCCCCGACCTCGTCCAAGAACACCTCAGGGGTTTTAGTCGGTGTGAGTCCGACATAACCGCTCGGCCCACCTGGGTTGCTTGGCATCCATAATGGATTTACCCCGAGAAAAAAAAATTACAGGTTAGATTAGGTTAGTTATCGTACAAAATAATTTACCTATTAAGTATTTTGTATGAACCTAATCGAAAATTAGGCAATGAAACTTAATAAAAGGGATTTTGTTATTAGATAGATGTTTAAGATTAAAGTCCTTGTTATTGCTAAACTAGAACAAAAAATCTAATATTTTACAGTTATTTCGGTATATTTGAAAAGTGTTATTAATATCTTATGAAATCGAAACTTCGAAACACAGATTTTAACAAACCTACCATAACACCACAGCCGTTGATAATTTGTGACCTACGAGTATTCGTTTCTGCAATTAAATTAATAGAAACAGTTATTGTATCTGTACACAAAACATGAATACCTACTTACACACAGAGAATCCTAATAACAGTAATAACGCAAGATCAATATCCGCTTCAGTTCTAATGAAGCATCTCGATTGGCCTTTTGCATCATTAGAAGTTTGAGCGGAAGAGCGCTCTCGGCTGAGAGATTATCAAGAGTTAAGTAGCACTCACTCACCGATGAAGAGCTAGTTCTTAAATTAATAGGACGGATAACATGTTGAGCAGTAATTGCTTGTCAACAAAAGCTGTCTTAATGTGGTGTAATAGAATGAGACGCCCATATTGTTTTTGAAACTAGAAATTAGTTTAAACGAGGTGTTTCTTAGCTAGGTTTCATGAGAATTTGTTAAGAACTTTCAGAGTCATGAGCTCTGAAGGCTGGAGTCACCATTATATTAGTGTATCTATATATAGCAATATCTTCTCGCCCAATATACCGCGTCTCAACACTGAAAAAAATAATTGGTCGCTTCTAACAAGATTGTAATTGTTGTGCATAAGCGTTAAGCGTCTTGATTCCAAACGAGCCTGACAAGAGGTTAGATACATCAATTAAGACGTTAGATACATCAACTAAGATGTTAGTTGAATCACTAAAAAACTTGCTGTTGCTACTATCAGCTTTGGTTGATATAACTAATATCTTAACTATTTTATTCATTTTTTGTCAACTAAGAGAAAATTTCTCTTTATTGGCTCCCATTTTTTTGAGTGAAAGTCTTCGACCAATTTTAGTTACCAGTAGTGATGACATACGGTACTGAGACGTGGGCACTAACGATGGGCTTCATAAGAAAGCGCAAGGTCACTCAAAGGGCAATGGAGAGGGCTATGGGAATTTTGCGCGCATCAGAAATGAGAAGGTCCGCGCGAGAACCAAAGACACCGACATAGCCCTAAGAATTTCAGGGCTTAAGTGGCAGTGGGCGGGGCAAATCGCTCGCAGAACAGATGGCCGACGGAGCGTCGAAAAATTCTCGAGTGGCGTCCGCGTAATGGAAGACGCAGCGTAGGTAGGCCTCCAACAAGGTGGACCAACGAGAAGGCTAAGGTTGTGGGAAATTGATGCAAGCGGCGCAGGACCGGTCCTTGTGGAAAACTTAGGGGAAGCCAATGTCCAGCAGTGGACTTCGCTGAAATGATGATGATGATCTATCTATTACTTCGGTTTTATGTTTGTGACAATCTCTCTGACCATCTGGTGTGTAGTGTGCGCCATATGTGCTCTTTAAATAAAAACTCCGATAACGGCAGTTAATGGTTTTGTTCTGGCAATGAAATTGTTATTACCCTGATATGAATCTCGGTGGTCCATTGACTGTCATAGTAAAACACCAGTTATTATTTTTACAATGCACCACGTACTGTATAATTCGACTGTTATCTATCTTGTAACCATTTCCTACCTAACCTAACCTAACCTTTCGAACCATTTATGGTTTCTATATTTACTAACGATTATTTGTTTGAATCACTTTACACACTACGCACACTACGCGATTTAAGCGTCGCCAAACAATCCTCTTAAGACATCCGTCTCAAGATTAGTCAAAGTAATCATCAAGTCATAGAAAACTTAAATTTTTGACGTGGTTTGAGATAGGTATCTCCACAAAGATCATTCGTCGATCGTTTATTAATACGTCCCTAAAGTGGCTGTCTTATCAGATTTCCAATTACCATACCTATAACTCCTTGATATTCTTGTGATTCCAGCGAAGAAGCTCGGCGAGCAATGCTTCTACCTGCAAACGTGCCGCGCCTTCGACCCGCACGCGTCCTGCGTTCAGGTCAACCACAACGCGTTCTGCCAGTGTGATCCTGGGTTCCACAGCACCAGCCACACTAGACCCACACAGCGGGTGTTCTGCACCGAAGGTGAGGTCCTACTTGTTCTGGTTGGTACTCTTAGGCTGCTTCCTCATTGGTCAATAGACAGCGGAACAATACGACATCTACCCTGAGCACACTGAGCACGAGTATAAGTACCGTTAGCGAGAAAATGTTTATGTCGATTGATATCAGCGCCCTCTAGTATGTAAATTTGATAGCAAGTTTACATTTATGTTGACTGTCGTATAATACGTAAATTAGCCTTGTTATACATTTCCTAACGTGACACGTCTAACGATACATAATAACTGTATAATTCAGTAAATTTACGTGTGGTATCAACCTGCTAAACATTTAAATTCCTCTATAGTACCTACCTACATCATATACAAAATTGAATGGATAAAACGTGGATAAAACTCTGAGAGATATCTCCCCAGCCTCAAAGTTTTCCCGTCTTCCCAGACCTGGTGCTGCTGACGGCCGACTTGCCGACGCTGCTCGGCGTGGCGACGGGCATCTTCGTGCTGGCGGGGCTGCTGTGCATGGTGCTGCACCTGTACACGCGCGCGCGCCTCTTCCCCGCGCACCTCGCCGACGCGCGCCTCACGCCGCCGCTCTACTCGCTCAACGACACCGGTATCATGCTGACAGCCTATTTTTGGCCACAACTTGGCGTGGCGACTAGTATTTTTATAGCATTGAGAAGGAAGCACGCAGGCCACCTGATGATAAGTGTGATCTGAAATGCATACCTATCTCAGACTGCAATCTCAAAATTGCGATTGCGTTGCCAACCCTGAGTACTAATATGAAATGCCTTGCTAGTCATTTCCGGATTAACAATGCGAACACTGCTAGTAGTAATTAAAAGGATAAGAACCTAAAAATGGCCAGTTTTGTTTGGTGCCGATCAGGGCTGTACTCAGCATAACAGCCGAGAGGCCCCAAAGATGTGTATTGCTGAACATAGGCCTTCTTGACGAGCTTCTTCATAGAGCTTGACGACGGACGGTCGACTTAAATCCAGTTCGTGCGTTGGTGGACCAATTCTTCACAAGATCGTCCGCCCTCATCGGATTATTAAGCTTATGATCTACCCAAAGATACCAACCCCCTCTCTTGTCCCCAGGTGGCACACTAAGCGCGACACGCGCCTCGTCCCGCGCGTCGTCGCGCAGCGGCGGCACGGGCGCCACGCTGGACTCGGGCAGCTCGCGGCGCGCGTCGCGGCGCGGCGTGCCGGTGTCGGCGTCCCGCGCAGGTGCCGCCCGCACCGCGGCCATCTTGCTAATCTCGCGCCACCTCAAGGCCGTAAGGCGGGACGGCGGCGCGCACCCGCCCAAGTGCGCCGCCAAAGGTGATATGGATAATGTATGCAGCCCGCCATTCCATAATGCACGTGGTGGCAGGTCGGTCGCGGGGGTCGGGCGCCTGGCTGGTGCGACGGCATTTTGCAACGGATTCTCGTGTCTTTTGTAGCTGGGAATACACAAGAGCAGCAACATACTCAACGGCTTTCATTGTTTGTTGATGGGTTTCCAGTGGTGGACTAAGGGAGGCATGGCGGCCGCCCTTGGCCTCTGATCATGCGCAGCCTCCAAACCTATGGCAGTTCCTTATCAATTGCCTAACAAGGCCAACATATGTTTAGTAAGTAGAAGGCAGTATGAAACTTTGAAGTTAGACGCCTCTTATATTTGCCGCCCCGGGCTGCGGACGGCCTTAGTCCGTCACTGTGAGTGTCATCAATCCGACGAAGGTTACTAGGTTAACTTGATGTTTTTCTGTTAGTATTTTCAATGATCTGCCATGAAATATACCAACAGTATATTTTTAAGAGGTTTAGCTGTTTAATACTTGATTTAAACATTGGATGCAATGCAACAGACCCGGGTTTTTGTAATCGACGTATTTGTAGACAAACACCAATATTCCAGAAAACTGGTATCTTCAAATGCTTCGATTACAATTCTGCCAGCTATGGTTACACTCTTGCACCATTAATATCTCGCAGATTAAAAATACTGGACAATGGGCCAGTTAATCAGCTCTCAAAGACGAAGAAACAATTTGAAAATTCAGCAATTCTAAAATCGTCTTTGCGTTAATAGATTCAGCTATATTCCAAGAATTTTCACAAAAATCTGCCAAACGTTATTCCTGTCCGTTGTGAAATGTCGTCGTTAATAGGACTATGAACGGTTACAACTACATCGCAGCGACTCTCGAATTTCCAGACAATGCCATCGCACTGTAACTTTCTGTGTATAAGGATCATAGACTCATATTCATTAGTTGTGTAGCCTAGCATGAAGTTGTTGTATACTGTGAAACACACAAATAAATCAACTCAACGAAATACAGCGAATACTACTAAAACATAATATGCAGTAAGAATATGACCCCATACCCCATACCCCATATAATGCAAATGGCAGTCCAAAATTGCTAGCAGTTACTATAGACAACTGAAGTTAATCATCTGTCATTCGAATGTGGACACATCTCGATTTTTGGTAACGTCTACCAATTATTGGACTCCAATGTATACCTCATCGAAAACTATAAATAAAAATAAGGTGGGCTCATAGGCAGTCATTGTTTTTTGTCATTAAGTATTAGGAATTTAATTGACTTGAGGCGCAGTCAAAATAGTGGGAATACAATTTGTGATGGTCATGTGCTTGCGGCATAGTAAAACAGGACATCCGATTTATTACTTCTGAGATTTGCAGTTCAAAACTTTAAACGCCCCATGCCTCTTAGTACTTCGTTGGTGACTTCTTCTTCTTTATTTTTTTAATAAAATCCTGACTAGAAGGCTAACTACACCAAGAACCCTCTTATCCTTTAAAATATTTGAAAGATTAATGTCTTGCCTTCGTCCGGCCAAACGTTCCTTGTTATCAATATTACCTTCATCTTCATCTTCATCTCCATCATCATCATTAAATGAAGTAGCATTATCATTAAGAAGGAAACCTCGAGAGTCCAGTCAGGCGTCCGGCTCGCCGCGGGATTCGCATGGACCGGCGACCCTGTTAGTTGTTGCGTTGGTGTTAGCCGACGGCGCAGTCTCGATTGACCGTACCGACGATGCTCCAAATATACTGATCGTTTCTCTTACCCTTTATATCTCACATTCCACTGCTGGTTTATAAAGCCTTCTCTAAAATTCCTTCCCTTTTTCCCGTAATCAAACAAATCCTTCTTATTGTTGCAAATCTGCCCTTGTGTCATTTTTATCATGAAATGATGAAACTTCTTTAATTTGAATGTCTCCCACATCTTTCTACGTCTACTTCTGATTGCTGAGTTTATTAAATTTGATAAAGTAGTCTTGTATAATAATGATTTTGACAGAAATAGCATATTTACCGCGTATTCTGAAGATGGGTGATAGTAAATTCTTAGCACGGCACGGGTCTTTTTCAACAGTATAACAGTCCTTCCCATCTTTCTCAATATCCTAAAGGGACAATACCGCAGGGGCCTTTTTAAGATTAAACTTTTAAGTATTATCTTAGTTGTACTTTTGGTTTTAACGTTAATTCATAAGTTTTTCAATTTCAATTATCTTAAAATATCGTTGCTCACTGTTTAATCGGAAACTGTAATTTCCATTTTCTTCCCATTTCGATAGCAATAAGACCAATTTTAATTCGGCCCTTGAACTAGCGGTCTACTAGACTAAGTATATACTCACTCTAATTACTTCCTTTTCCCATTTCCTCCAGACTTCATCAGGTTATTTGGACTCATCTTTAAAAAAATAAAAAAGGTCCCTTACATGTGCTTTATTTGTAAGTGTGACGCCATTATTGAAGCTTTCCTCGTTAGACTTAATACTCAGGGGGCAGACATATCTTCAGATCTCTCATGGTGTCAGTCGCGAGACCTTCGCGCCTCTCCGTGGCGCGAGCAAGATGGCCTTGGTCCTTCCTTCTATCTTTTTCTTACACTCTGTATTTGTTATAAACAACATATTTACCTGATCTTTTTTATACCTAGCGTCATTAGAGTCAACAGATTAAACATGAAAATTTACTTTCTTCGGCAAAATTTGGTCATTAGATCAGATAGATTTGTAGTTATAACGAAACTGAAGGTAACGTTGACCTTACACAAGAACACATAATCGGTTCATCTGATTGGATTAATTTGGAATTAGAGCACATAAAGGTTACAAAATTCAACACAAATCACACATGCGAAACAAAAGTTCTCCCTTTGGAATCACCTGTGTGCACAACTGCACACCCCGCTAATTTACCCTATAAGGTCCCTAGCGTTTTGTTTTAATCTTCAAAATCATTGTGATCATAATTTCTAAACACGGGCAATTCCAAAGGGGAAATATTGAAGGTGAGCTAAGCTTCAGTTTCACGAGCACCCAGCTTGATGCTTGACGTCTCTACACTAAATGTTGGCTGCATGTCGGATGGCTTTCGTTGCCATGTATGTGTCTCACTGTTTACTGTGTTTTACATCTCATAATGTATTTAGACTTGTTCTTAATTAAGACTGGATTTATATTTATAAACCCCAAAACATTGCTCAAGATTTCGAAAATTCAATCAAATTCAATAGACTTTAGCATGTAAGTCACACTAACCACAGTAACCACACATCTTTCTTTAACTTGGAAATTCAATCTGTATATTAAGTCACTAATCTTCAAGATACTTCAAAAAGCTTTTACGGCAGAGGCCTTATTATAAACTGTTACAACTTTTTAAGTTTCAGGCAGAGTACAGGGACATAGTTTTACGACTGCAATGACTTTCTCCTTATGCAGCCAGGAACTAGACAAGTTTTGAGTTAATAATACGGCATCTGATCATTCTGCTCAATTGCAACAAAGTAAAACTCGCTTCACACTTATAACATATGTAACATCAAGCTATGCATTCAAACACTGCAGCGCATAGCACGCATCATTAAATCTTTATAACTCCTCAAATTGTGACTATATTATGTTTATAACAGGTTCACGACGTCCAAGTATAAGTTCAGTCCAAAGCAGCTCATCTTCTGTAAGGAGCTACAGCGCTAAGCTGTGGGAGAGGGAAAGAGAGCAAAAGGAGAGGCGGCAGATGAGCATGCGTCTCGCTCAGTTGCACGACAAAATGGCAACAGGGAGAGATATGCCTAAGCACGCGCCGACTCCGTCTCCGCGCTCTCCTAACAACTCTACGGATGGGCTGCTGCCTTCTGTATGTGAAATAAGAGAAGTATGGATGTTGTTCCTGATCCTTTCAATGACGTCAACTTTTGAAAACCAACTCTTGCTAAGTCTATGCGAAAGGAGTATCTACTTCAATACATAGATTTGGCAAGTTGGTTGGCTGCAAAAGAAATTAAGTTGGGTATAACAGTTGATTTCATTTTGCCTTCTGTTTGTATATTGCGTTGGTGCATGCTCTGTGACCATGTCGTACTGCCACTTTTGGTCCAACTCACGTGATTCTGCAAACGTTATCTTAAAAAACAATCTTGCAGTCAAAAGTGATGTGTATTACTTACATCTAGGTACTCTCACATACAGGCCTGGCAACCTGACAAATTATTGAGTCCTGCCTTTGATCCCATGATATAAGAGTTCCAAGTATGCGAAGAAACAGACAATTTTGTAAGAACCCTTAGCTGCATCGCGTGAATTTGACCATTTCTGAAATCCCATCAAACTCCTTCCCATATTTATGCTACGATGACTCTAATATAAACTCCATTAAGTTTATATGCGACTATTTTCCAGCTCTCCACAAACCCAGACCAGCAACTCCAGGGAGTGGATGGACCCTGTTCCAGCTCCTCGCTTTACTGACAGCAGCGTTCCAATGCGGCGCGCCGGTCCCTCGACTCGCTGTCGTCTGACGGTTCGCCGGCTTATGCTTGGATGTAGATTATATACAATTAGAACGCACCCGAGACGTTCAAATTTGAAAAAGGAATTGAGAACCCTCAGTGACATGGCTGAATTGTGAAGTTTTTTGACAAGTGACGGGATCGTATAAGATTTTGAAAAGAAATTTACCAAGCATAGGATAAGTCAGACTACTGACATGTGTTATTGTCTATGGAATGTGTAAAAAGACATAGTGTGTAAAGTGTATCCTACGTGTATCCGAGTTTACAATCAATGTTAAATGATTGCTTTCAAGTTGCTATTGCAGTGTTAGTGTTAACTGGCTCAAAAAGTGGTTTATACATAGATGACGTAATCCTCATGGCACCGAGGCAACTTTCATCTGCACTAATTAACCAGTGGTTGTCTCATTTATCGCATAAGAGTATCATTTGCTAGAGCGAGAGTATCTTCTACTGACAAATAGTGCGGGCATATACGTACCTTGCACATCGTAATAGCAATCAGAAAGGAGTGTTATATACTGCGAAGCCTATGTTATTTCCAACTGGAAAGATTTAAATATAAGCACAACCCCGTACTAACGAGTAATGTATAACAATAGTTAAGTAATAGGCAGTTGAAACGAATTTTAGATAAATAACAAATCTGAATAGATTCTCTCTACTCGACAAGCAGTGCGGTGGGGAGTCATAGAAGATGACGAAGAACCATGCAATTAATTTTAAATATTGTTAGGTTATGCAGCGGGCATTCACCAAATTTTAGGGCGGCATTAAAAGTGTGTGGCAGGGTAATTAGTAAATCGATTTATGGAAGATAGGGCAGACTTACAAATGTTATTTACTCTACGTTACAGTTAAAAAATATATTGTAATTCGAAACACAAAACGTCGAGAAATTATGTACTTAACCGTGACGGTTAAAACTTTAGATGTTTTGAAAGTTAAAAAAACGAAAATACATTTGTACCTCAAAATATTGATATTTTGAGTGAGAGTCAATCGTTGGAAATTCGATCGAAACAAGGCAAGAGCTTAAGAAGCTTTGAGATAAAGAAACAATACGGTGGCCTATATATATATTTCGACGCACAAGAGCAAAGCTCTTTTGATTTGGTCGTGTGTGATTGCCCGTTTCTGTTATCGCTTGTCTTCATAAGTGACCACCTGTCCGTTTGATAGTAAACTGCAACTTGAAATTTATACGTTAGAAATATTCAATTGATTCTCCATCGCACTGACAATTTTCCACTGCAACTTCAAAATTGTTTGAAATAGACTTCTTTCTAGAGTAAATTCTAGAATCTATAGCACACTAATTTAGATCTTAATCCAGTACAAATACCTTAATCTTCCTTCCCTCCCCCACATTTTACAGCAAAAAGCCTAAGGACATTTTTCACGGTAACCCATAATTTTATCGAATTTCACTTCATCGATTGTATCATTTCATCGAATTTCATTTCATAGGACGCTATTTTCTGCTGAAACCATAATGTTTTCAGGATATCATAAACATTAATTACGTAGGTTAGGTTTGATTAGACATCATTAGACATGTGACTACCAAAACGAAATTTACTCTTGCGGTAAGAAATGCCATTCGATGAAGTGAAAATTCTGCGCAATGTTACGTTCGTTGAAAGGTGTTTCGATCAAATAATAGGAATGTACCCCGTTTTTATACTGTGTTCGAACAGAATCCGAAATAACCGTGGTACCTACTTACTAGTTCTATTTGAATTTGAGTTTACGCACTTATTTAATACAATAATCGAACCACTTTTCAAAAATCCTACGAATCGCAAGTTCGTCCTAACCTTTTGGGGTTAATTCGAAGAATGTTCTCCAATTTTAAATATTTTTATAAACTTCATACTTGATTCTTGTCTAACAAGCGTAGAAATTGAAGTTTATAAATTTAAGTTTACACTTACATTAAATTTGAAAACACGAAGCCGAATTGGCCCCTTCATATAAATTTGTTCTTTAGTAACCGATACCAATAATTATTTATCCTTTTACCAGTTCGATACACAGCCAATGATTTGTTATTTTAGTATTAAAATCATACCTCCTGCCTTTACCTGTAGCGACCACTTAAAATATAAGCGATCTAGAGCCCTTAATAGTCTAGACTTCCGCAAACCTTCGACCATCTCGGCTTTACAATTTTAAAAATGGCTTTAGTATATCTGTAAAAGCTTTGCCTAAGTATAACTATAAATATAATTTAAGAAAACTGAAGGTCTTGTTCAGAATGATTCAGCCAGACAATTCGTAATTAATCCATGCTTTAGATCTCTAACACCACAAGAAGCACATTATTCAATTTCTTCAAATCAAGAAGACAATTCTAGCGGCTGGGGAGAAGTGACATGGCTAAACATTCTTTTATAACCGATATTGGAAAGCATTTCTTATAGAAGAGAACTTGTTTTTTTTTTACTTAATCCTTTAATCTTGCGCCTTAGTTTGTTAAAGAGCCCTTTTCTCTTTAATAAATAAATGTGAATATGATATGGCTTGGCGTAAACCAGAATTACAATTATCAGTGATGTTATTAAGTTTAGTGAGTGAAATTAATCTTAGACATTTAAGTGAAAGAAAGGCCCTCTATCGTCATACCATGCAAAAAGGGTTTACATTATTTTTCAAAGATCCTATACTCAGATCATAATGAACAACCTGAATTAGTAAACATTCTGAATAAGCCTCCACGCATTCAGGAGAGTCCTGCTGCAACCAATGAGCTTAAAAGACTGAATTCGGGGCTATAATGTACCAAATAATTATAATAGTTGTGCTGACAACCAACCAACGACTCGGCATGGCGGGACTCTTCTGACAGTCTCAGTATATCCCGTATTAAATAATGTATGTAAGGTTTTAGGGGAATGGTTTATGGACTAAATGTACCTCAAAAGCATAACACTGAACACCGTTATTCCTAACTCAAGACTCTGCACTTATGACATCATGGATCGAGACAACTCTTAGGGCCAGAGTAAATTTCGACGTAGTAATGAAATCATCTACGTAATGTGACCTTCTCCTCAAATTATAAGAACGATTTAAGTCAAAGTTATTTAGAAACTTAAACCAGTGACATAGATTCTGATGATCCATATTGGATTCTCATACTACTCCTGTTTAATACCCTTCTTGGATATTTTGGCGACTACGTTTCCATTATGTTGTATCATTTAACTTTGCTAGTCCTTAACTATTCCCCTATATATATAGTAAGTAAAATAACAAGTTGCATGACTGTCCATTGCCTTGATGGATCGATCTACGGTCACGGAATGACTATAACCATCACAAAACCTTGTTAAAGCATAACGGGAATTGACCTAACTAGAATCACCAAAGGACACTTCTGTATAAAGTAGTCTCATAGTTAAGAATACTGATTTTTACTTAGTAAAAAAGGTTTTGGAAAATTGAGAGCGTTTTTCAAAGCATATTGGCAGCATTGCCGTATCGTTAAGTGCTAAATGCAGTGTTGCAATTGAAAATATTATTGTTCCTGTTACCGCTGAAAATATTTTAATTTGAAAAGGCATCTTTATTGGAAGCAACCATGAAATGGCTAGCATAAAGGCATTCCATCAGTCCTTGGGGATGGCACCGCATTCATAATCCTGATATTGCAAGTGTCAATGTGGCTCTGAGCCCATGACGAAAATGTTTACTTCCACATTTCGTAGTATTATAGTTACTTTATTTCATTAATGCAGGTAAATAATTGTTATCACCCGACTTTAAAAAGGAGGCTCAATTTATCTGTGTTTTTTGTGTGTGTATTTTAATGGTAATTTTTTCATGGGTAGGGTATTCCAGGGGTGGTGCCATTCAAACATGGGATCCTTGAAAAGCCAACGGAACTCCTTAATCATTTCGAGTCGGTCCACTGTTTTTTTTTAAATAACCATAGATTTTCACTATTCTCGCAAACGCCTTTGTGAGATATAAATAGGTGGGTATCTAACTTGTACGAGTATTACAAAGTTTTGTGGCGGTCTAACAAAACACCTTGATTGACCAGATGGTCGTGTATGTATGGATGTAACTGCTTGGGTACAACATAAGGTTAGATGTAATATTTATAGAATCAGTAAGCAACGAGGTTAAATATTTATCACCTTTGCTTTTCCATTTAGTATTTCCATAAGTGATATATTTAACTTGGTTGTCTATGATCTAAATGGACTTTCATGAAACTGACCCTTTACTATAAGATGATATGCAACATTTTTTAAAACGTGTTAATTAAATAAATAAAAACAAGACGAAATACTATGCTAACATGAAAATCTCAAGGATTCTTAAAATGTTTTTTAAAGAAATACTGGCGGATGCAGAAATAGAAATACTTTTGTTGTATGTAGAAAATTGTATTTATCTGAAGATATCACTCGTGTCATGTACAAATTAGATACAATGCGGCCAAGACGTGTCCTTAAACTAGATTCCCGGCAAACTGTCAGGGTTGATTAACATATTTCTTAAAATATCACATCACATCTTTTTACATGTTGTTTTTTCGGCTCCCTTGTAAAAGAAGATACCCACGTGTGCTTGTTACGTCGCGTACCAGTTACGTGAGCATAGGCACCGGTTTACAGAACAGTGGCACAATGCATAGTTAGGAAAGTTCTGTCCTGGACAATATAGTTAGTACCTAACCCCAGGTAACAATCTCGAACGTTTCAACAATGTTGTATATCGTCTTCATTATTATTTAAAATCATATAAGTCGGTTGCAAAAGTGGCTTAGGCCAGGCCTTATAGTTCGGGGGTGACCTGGGCAAACGAGCAGAATAGAAGTATAGAGCATTAACTCATTTTGTACTCTAGTAAATAGTTAAAGTTAGGTAGGGGAGCTGAGGGGGGGTTTGGTGACGTCTTGACGAAATTATCTTACAAATTGACAATGAAATAGAAACTTTATACCTATTGGCTTACAGTATAGTATTTAACATGACGTTGTCTGACTATAAATCCAACAGTGACACTAAATTTCCAAGAAAACTATTTGAATAGTGCCATTATTGCGGTTGAATAGAATTTACTTTTGGATGAATTCCTTTTTTGCATAGTGTCACTGTTGTATTTAACGTGCTGATGTTGTCAGATAAGTTCGTTTTCGTCTTGCTTCCTTATTAGCTTATGGGTATATTGAAGCTGATTGAGAAAGCAAGATAAATAGATACTAACTTATCTACCCAAATACTATGTTGTAACATTATTCACTACATTTTTACAAAAGGAAAGGTGTCCCTTAATAGTCATACAGAATTTTATCCTTATAAAACAGCAGGAAGTTACATTGTCAAGCCATAAACTCATATCAATGTTAAAAAATATTTGCACTTCCTTAACCTCACAGCGCACAGCGTAAAATGAAGATTGATAGCGACACTATCGCAATTTGTGATGATGTGGCTTGAAATATTTAACATGAGCTGATTTTTAAATGAGCTATTTTCGCAGTAGTGACGTCATCGAATCCCTGCACCAAAACGCTTGCTGAAAACGGGTTAGTTTAATTATCTTTAGTTATTGATTAAAAATCGATTTATGTAATCGTGATATTTTGTAGTACGTTCGAGATGTCCCGTTGGTTTGTTATAGCACAAATTATGTATGAATAAAATGTTTAAATTATTATGGTCTTTTTCTACCAACCTACCCTTATCCTTATACCAACAAGTTTTTAGAGTTGTGGCTATTTCCGTAGCTCTGCCTACTCCACTCTGGGAACAAAGGCTTAAGTTTATGTATGTATGTATGTAAGGAAAAATAATCAAGCTTAATGTATCCAAGGGACAGACGTTATGGTTATTGAGATCCAGATCTCTAAACACTACCGACGTTAGCATATATGGCTTCTTCAAATGACGTTAAGCTCAAGACTGCTTTCGAATAACCACAGCCAGAAATACTCGTAAAACGATAAATATTCTGGAAGATTCTGTGAAGATATAAACGATACATTAATTTAATAAGCGGGGTAAATGCCATGAACTCCTGAAGGGGTTTAGTTTTTTGAGTATATCAGAGATCGTGGCACTGAGTTGTATACTGGAAATAGAACGTTCTAAACAAGAATTCCAGCTGTTTTCCACTAATTCTATCTTGTTATTTAAAGTTTCTGAAATAAAATGGTATTTTAACATCACGTTGATATGCTAGTGGTAGCTGGTATGCTTAAAATAGAGTCACGGTTGAATATTTTTAACGTGAACTTGTAGAGATCAGAATAATAATGAGCAAATATTTATTGTAAACTGTGTAAAAATGGATGGTTAACAAGATATACTTTAGGTAGTTCCAACAGTTTCCCGTTCCTGGCCTGTATTATGGCCGCCTGTATCGCGGTGGATAAAACATATTTTGTCCCTCTCGCATTTACATACTGGTCTGAAAGTGACAGATGTTTTATCCACGTTTATCCACATCGATTAAGGCCATCATTTTGGTTTACAGTTAAAACGTTATAATTATGAATCAGCACATACTTAAGTAGAGTGCTGCCCTCCTATGGAAAAAGGCACATTATAGTAGATTGTTCAACAAGGGACTAAAACAAGCCATTATGACACGAAATGTTTAGCCACGCGAGCGGAGCGAGACAAATGTTTAAGTGATGCTGATGAGCATGAGTATTTGTTGCTAAGTTTTGGATGTTTTCCATGCATTTAAGTGTGTATTTCTCTATATAAGTATGTTTATCGTTGTCTAGTACCTTCACATATTACTAGCCTGTTTGAAACTAGGTCAATTTGTGTGAGATTGACCCTGACCGTGACATATTGATTTATACCTTCTTGATGTGTGCCGATCTCACATATGTAAAGTATTCCAATACTAAGCAAAAATTACATTTTTACTCAAACTAGCACGAGACATGACATATTATTATCTAACCTTGGTAAACGCCTGCCGTGTAAGGCGAACTCCCACTTTGGCAGAACTATTCTCAGCCTGCAGTAAATGGGGTATTGTCTGCCTTGCCGGAACATATCTATTCTAGGTCTCGGCCATGTACCATAAGCAGGCATGACGCTTACGGATACAACCTTACAGACAGCAATTAAAAGTTTTTTTAGAAACATATTTTTAAGGCAAGATTTTGTGTTAACCCTAGTCCAAGTAGTGCGTAGTTTATCCGGCTGATACTTACAATATAATACAAATATTATTTATTGAATACCACATACAATAACAAAATGGAAAGAAAATATAAAAAAATAAAGTTACAAAGTGAGCCAAGCGGTTTTATCGCTAAATAGCGAACTCTTCCAGACAACCTTACAAAGAAGAGAAGTTAAAGAAAAAAAATTAAAACCCAAACAAACAAATATCTAGGAAATAGTAGACGCGCAGCTTTAAAGACAGGTAATTTATAGTTTACTAGAGGACGCCCGCGACTTCGTACGCGTAGAATGAAGAATGTCAGTAGGTACGCCAAATCGCTTGAAACTTTGTAAGAGTAAAGCTTATAAATAAACAAACATACTACTTTTTGTTTCATTCAAATAGACCCAGTAGTTTTGATTCTACGAACGTATGAAATTACGGTCAAAAATATTAAAGGGTGCGGGCGCCATCTTACTGGAGTGACGTCATGGTTTCGTTGCGGTACGGCCCCTTATATGATTGAGTAAGTTTACAGGGCTATATTTTTTTAACCGTTATAAGTAACCAGTTGAAATTTTCACAGATTACGTGTTATTATAAACTCTATTGTTTAAAATTACAAAATGAACAATAAATCAAATCCCAAGAGGGGTCCCCATACAAGAAACATGACAAATAACCAGTTGTTTTAGCATTTTTATACGGATTATATTTTTATAATGGCTTACTATTTTGATGCTATTTTAAGCTTAAATCGCAGTCGAACTTTCATAGTTTACGACTAAATAACAATCTCAAGTAAAACTGCTAAAAATATTTGACCAAACTGATTTTATCAACACGATGTTTTAAGCGGTCACTCATCCTGTTTTAGAATACGCTTGTAAGTAGGTAGTTGCTTAACTTTGGAAGCCGAAGTACGGGTTGTATTTGTATTAGCTTTTTATTTCGGTGTCACACAATAATCTAAACTCCATACTTACGACCAAACAGTAATCTGTAGTAAAACAACAAACAACAAAATCTTACACGATGTTTAAGCGGTGTTTACTTAACTTTGGTAATAGCCCTTTCTTTACAAATGTCGTATCTAATGTAGAATTCATATCGCTAGGTACCGTATAAAATAATGAACTATAAAACATGAGTTTTTGATTGACCTAGGTAGTAGTTCTGATATTTTGTGTACTTATTCATTTCATCGATTTCAAATTTCGCGGGCGGGCGCTGCCAAGTGGCTCACTCGCCATAAGTTAGGTACCTAGACCGCCTCTCTCTCTCTCTCTCTCTCTCGCTAGTTGTTGGTATTAGCGGCCGCTGTAGTAAGTAGGTAGTTTTTGAACTGTTTTTGAGCATTATTACTGTTATTTCGTGTATGCAAGATAGCTTAGATAGCGTGCGTGCGTGTGTGTGTGTGTGTGTGTGTCCGTCTATCCGCAGCCTAGCTCAGAGACTCTTAGTACTAGAAACGTGTAATTTGGCATGAATATACATATTAGTCACGCCAACATAGTTAAATAAAAGTAAAATCATGAATTTTTTTTTTTACGTAACGTGGGGAAGTTTTTTTTTCTCGTCTACCCCATAGTGTGGGGTGTCGTTGTATAGGTCTTTCCAAAATATTGCGGATTTGTGAAAACAATATTTTAATTAAGGTATCCGTTTATGAAAAGCTTTAAAGCGCAAATTTTTGTTAGAGTCAAGTGTCGTCGTCCCCTCCCCACTACAGCCAAAACTACAAATAAAAAATATGAAAAATATCTTCAAAGGAAAACTATCACGACTAAGTAGACTTCATTGGCTCTTGAGTTAAACGGTTTAAATGTTTATACCTGCCGAAAACTTATTTGCGGTGTTGGTAAACTGACCGCGACCTATATCGATGTATGGGGATAACAGTTTTCCAACGGCAAAGTTAAGTTTGTCGCGAGGTCTAATTTGTTTGTAGTAACGGCTTCGGAACCCTACACTGAGCATGGTTCGAAAGGCTGTTGCCCGGTTTTTTGCATTCATGTTTTGGTATTTTTATGTAGAATACGGTGAACCCTAAATTAAAAGTGCTTGATTATTATTCTATTTTTATTTAACCAACTTATTCGACAAACATTACAAACAGAAAAGCCGGTCAGCAACGGACAGTTAGTTTGGTTAAACAGGTTAAACTGTATGTAAAACAAAACAATGGATAACCATAACTATCATAGTCACATCAAAACGAATTCGTAAAAAATTACGACTTCCAAAGTTAAGCAACTACGAGCGTAGTCTAAAACAGGATGGGTGACCGCTTAAAACATCGTGTTGATAAAATCAGCTTTGTCACCTATTTGTAGCAGTTTTACTTGAGATTTCTATTTAGTCGTAAAGTATGAAAATTAGACTAGAACTTAAGCTTAAAATCGCATCAAAATAAGAAGCCATTATTGAAATACAATCCATATAAAAAAGCAAAAAAAAAATGGTTTTTTTCATGGTTTTTGTACGGGGACCCCTCTTGGGATTTGATTTATTGTTCATTTTAAAAATTTAATCGATAGAATCTATAATAACACGTATTCTGTGAAAATTTCAACTGTCTATTTATTACGGTTAAAAAGATAGAAGCCCTGTAAACTCACTCATTCAGATAAGGGCGCGTACCGCAACCAAACGATGACGTCATCATCCGTGAGCGCTAGCCGCCGGGTTTCGAGCGCCGCATACGAAGTTTAAAATTCAATATCTCGGAAACTATTAGACGTATCGAAATGATTTTTTTACAGCATTTTTTTGTTTTTAATGAAGAATACGATAAGCCAAAAATCTAAATTGGTTGACATTCTCTATTGGTTCCCCGCTACTGGGACCGCCCCCCATTTCTTCCCGTTCGGGGTCGATTTTCGGAAAATCCTGTTTTAGTGCTCACTTACATCATGAAAGTAACCCCTCTGTACCAAGTTTCAAGTTTCTAGGTACAGTAGTTTCGACTGTGCGTTGATATAGTCAGTAAGTCAGGTTTGCCTTTTATATGTATACCTACATGTATAGATAGATAAATCGGCAAGTTTCTTAGTTTCATGAACATCTTAGTTCTGAACGAAGGGTTCATATACCTATCAGTGGTATTTGATATCTATTACATTAACATGTAACACTCACCTTGGTACTGGCTAGTATTAAGAACTTCGTAACCATGTTTTGAAGCAAATAAATAAATTATTATTTATATTTCAGAAAATGAACGCAAATTATAGACGTGTTACTTAATTGAGAGCCGGGGTATGCATGAGGCTTGGGGAGAAAGCCATGGTGACCTTTAAGAACTTTATTGTAGTTATCTACCTTACATCACATCATGCCTATCAAGTTGTACTCCTAAAACTAGTAACAGTGCTAGTACCTACCGTCAAGATAACGTATAAGTAGAATGGGTATTAAGTAACCTAACCACTTATATTAGATATACCTAGTAGGGTGACGGAACCAGTAATGGACAAGGACCAATGATGGACACACAATTCTTATTTTACAGAAGATAAAGGTTTGTTTTGCAGCAATCAATTTAGGACCATATGAAATTTGAAAAAAGAGTGAAGTGTCCATTACTGGTGCCTGTCAGTCAGCTAAAAGTGTCCATGTTGGTGCCGTCACCCTACCTACCTATGCACTTTTCCGTGTAACAAACGGGCAACGGTTTTTCCCCATAAATTGATTAGTGAATGATTACCTACTCCTTTTCCGTAAATAGAATAATTAATACCTCACTTTGATTTTCCTGTTATTACGAGTATATTATATTACACTTGTTAGCTTGTTGCGAAAATGATATAGTGACAAAGGATACCTACATACATTACTTAGGTACTTACTGTGTAAAATGTTTTATTTTAACATCATTTCCCTTCTAAGGTTGTCTGGAAGAGATCGCTAATCAAACAGCGATAGGACCGCCGCCAGTTGCTAACCTGTTTTATTAATAATAGAGGACGCCCGCGACTTCGTACGCGTAGAATTAGTGTCCCGCTACTCCCCCCATTTCTTCCAGTTGGGGGTCGATTTTCGGAAAATCCTTTCTTAGTGCTCACTTACATCATGAAAGGAACCCCTGTACCAAATTTCAAGTTTCTAGGTACAGTAGTTTGGGCTGTGCGTTGATATGTCAGTCAGTCAGTTTTGTTTTGCCTTTTATATATATAGACTAGAGGACGCCCGCGACTTCGTACGCGTAGAATTAGTTTCCCGCTACTCCCCCCCATTTCTTCCCGTTGGGGGTCGATTTTCGGAAAATCCTTTCTTAGTGCTCACTTACATCATGAAAGGAACCCATGTACCAAATTTCAAGTTTCTAGGTACAGTAAGTAGTTTCGGCTGTGCGTTGATATGTCAGTCAGTCAGTTTAGCCTATTATATATACCTATATAGATAGATAGATTATGCGGTTTCTCTGTGTTTATATTTGGTGTACAAATTGTACAATAAAGGGTTTCGTACTGGGCCTCATTCTTGGCGGCGGTTAAATTCAAATCGTATCTGACCTGTTATGGACGTTATGGTACTGTTTTTAACCTGTGTTTTTAACTCGGCCGCCATTTTCTGTCAAGTAAATAAGAGCTATCAAAATTTTGAAAATCGAAGGCTTGTCTGCACACAAAATGAAAACAATTGCTCCACTTTGAAGCCGGTTGCGATTGCGAGTGCGTTAGACAATAGCCCCTCTCGTCTACAACGATGTGGTTTTTACAGTGTTGAATAGAGGCCCTGGAACCATACACTTGTCGTTGTCGCTCTTGTACGAAGTAGGTTATCAAAAGCAAGCTTTAGAAACCTGACTGACCCTGCATCATCAGGTCTGAGATCTTTAACTAGGATAATGATACTCGTTCTCCTGCGGGCCTAGAATGGTTGCGTTTATCGTGACAAAATGTGGCTAAAACATCCGTCACTTTTTGACACGTATTAAGTAAGAGAGTGACGGATTCTTTAATCACATTTTGTCGCGCGATATACACCACAATACTTGGCTCGCTGTGTACATTTACTACCTATATCGATGCAAATAAGCCTCATTTGTTGGTACCTACTGAAGAGTTTGGTTACACACACACTCCTTGTGGGTGAACACCAATCCAACAATACCCCGCTTGAATATTCAAGTTTAGCCTACAGGTCATGAAGATGAAGATGGGTTATTTATTCCCTCTGTTCCACTCGACAAATCCATGAACGGATCAGTCTCTCTAGCATTATGTTCCACTATAATCCACTGATGGACTAAATAATTTCAAAAACAAACTTTACAGCTATTTCCCCTTCTTCTTCGTCGTGCCACCAACTCGTTTCACCAGTGGAATTGTCATTCCTCGTCGCACCACTGAATGATTGTTGCTCCACTAGTAATAAAATTGTGTTAAAGACATCAATTATTTACAGAGTGATATCTAAAGGGAAATTGGGGACTGCCGACCGTCCTACTGCCCTACTAAACCGCGCTACTGACCAAAACTAGTATCATAAATATGAGGTAGGTATAGGTTATGTAAGTTATGTTAGTTGCTCCAGCAGGCCCGAAGGGCCAAACCACCCAAAAAAAGGAGCTCCGCCATAGCGGAACTCCGTTGACTCGCGATCAATTAGGATTAGAAATATAAATCATTCGTCAGTAGTGCGACTTAGGCTGGGTTTTATAAAGATCCGTTAGATCAAATTTCGGTCAGGAATGTCAAAACTTGTATGAAGTTACTAAAATTTGATCTGACATATTTACTAACAGACCTTTATAAAACCGGGCCTTAGCTGTGCCGTGGGAAAGGAGAGGTTATCCCCCCCTTAAGAGTATGACCAAATTTTTTACTTGTGGTAACACAGTAACAATAGCTGGGAATTTTACGGGTTCAATTTAAAACAAAGCAGTAAATTTCAATTATTTATTTGAGTTTCACGCTGCATTACGCATATGGGTAGTCGTTTGTGGAATGTCTTTAGTCGACCTCTTCGATGGTGGGTCCGGCGCCGCCACCGGGGGCGGCTCCGCCGGCGCCGGGGGCTCCGCCGGGGAACCCGGGCATGCCGCCGGGCATGCCTCCGGGCGCGCCGCCGGCTCCCTGGTACAGCTTGGTGATGATCGGGTTGCACACGCCCTCGAGTTCCTTCTGCTTGTGCTCATATTCCTCCTTATCAGCGAGCTGGTTGGAGTCGAGCCACTTGATGGTGTCATTGCACTTGTCGAGGATGATGGTCTTGTCGGAGTCAGCCAGTTTGTCCTTCAGCTTCTCGTCTTCCATGGTGGACTTCATGTTGAAGCAGTAAGACTCGAGAGCGTTCTTGGCCTGGATGGTCTCCTTCTGCTTGTCGTCCTCGTTGCGGTAACGCTCGGCCTCGTTGACCATGCGCTCGATCTCCTCCTTGGACAGACGGCCCTTGTCGTTGGTGATGGTGATCTTGTTTTCCTTGTTGGTGGTCTTCTCAATGGCTGAGACGTTGAGGATGCCGTTGGCGTCGATGTCGAAGGTGACCTCGATCTGGGGGACGCCGCGGGGCGCGGGTGGGATGCCGGTCAGCTCGAACTTACCGAGCAGGTTGTTGTCCTTGGTCATGGCGCGCTCGCCCTCGAACACTTGGATGAGTACTCCAGGTTGGTTGTCAGAGTAAGTGGTGAAGGTCTGAGTCTGCTTGGTAGGGATGGTGGTGTTGCGCTTGATCAGGGTGGTCATGACTCCGCCGGCGGTTTCAATACCGAGAGACAGCGGGGTCACGTCGAGCAGAAGCAGATCCTGGACCTCCTCGGACTTGTCTCCGTGCAGGATGGCAGCCTGCACGGCAGCGCCGTACGCGACAGCCTCGTCGGGGTTGATGGACTTGTTCAGCTCCTTGCCGTTGAAGAAGTCTTGCAACAGCTTCTGTACCTTAGGGATACGGGTGGAGCCTCCGACGAGGACGATGTCGTGGATCTGAGACTTGTCCATCTTGGCGTCGCGCAGAGACTTCTCCACGGGCTCCATGGTGGAACGGAACAGGTCCGCGTTGAGCTCCTCAAAGCGCGCGCGGGTGATGGAAGTATAGAAGTCGATACCCTCGAAGAGAGAATCGATTTCAATGCTAGCCTGGGTGGAAGATGACAGGGTTCTCTTCGCGCGCTCGCAGGCTGTACGCAGCCGTCTGAGCGCCCTCTTGTTGGTCGTGAGATCCTTCTTGTATTTCCTCTTGAACTCCTGAACAAAGTGTGTGACCATGCGGTTGTCAAAGTCTTCGCCTCCCAAGTGAGTATCTCCAGCAGTGGACTTCACCTCAAAGATGCCGTCCTCGATGGTAAGGATGGACACGTCAAAGGTGCCGCCGCCCAGATCGAAAATGAGGACGTTGCGTTCGCCACCGCCCTTCTTGTCAAGTCCATACGCAATCGCAGCAGCAGTCGGTTCGTTGATGATTCGGAGTACGTTCAGGCCAGAGATGGTACCCGCATCTTTTGTGGCCTGTCTTTGGGAGTCATTGAAGTATGCCGGAACCGTGATTACTGCATTTTGCACCGTTTTGCCAAGGTATGCCTCGGCTGTTTCCTTCATTTTGGTGAGCACCATCGAGCTCACCTCTTCAGGGAAGAAAGTCTTATTTTCGCCCTTGTAGGCTACTTGAATCTTTGGCTTGCCACCATCACTGACAACCTCGAAAGGCCAGTGCTTCATGTCTGATTGTACAGTAGCATCTTCGAATTTACGGCCGATAAGACGTTTTGCATCTGTAACAAGTAGAAAAACTGTTAGACTGTTCCTAAATGCTAACTAATAAAACTCTTTAGTTAAATCCTCAGAATACAATTATCATTCACTATGTTCAGAGACTCTAGTCTAGTATATTGGGTATCATCATGAAATTCGTAATTAATATTATAGGTTCTATGGTAAACTATGCCAGAAGCAGCTGCCAATAACGGTAAACCCTTGTTTGACCTAAAATCAAATGCTATAATTTCGTAATCTCTATTTCATTTGCTATAACCATCACATGATCTAAAATCATAATAGGTATCTGCCAAAATCTATAATCCTCATTTAACACTTCACTACTTTATTATTATTATTATTATTATTATTTTATTTTAGACAGGCAGTTGACACTGATATGCCTAAATCTTTGTTCACTACACTGAATAACACACTAATTTAGAATGTTTGTCAAAAGTATTTTTGAACTGGTTAATACTTTTAGAGTTCACAACATTTGAGGGTAATTTGTTCCACATTTTTATTATTCTATTACTTATAAAGTTTTTGCCAATATTTGTGTTGTGTTTTTTGAGAGCAAGTTTGAAGTTATGTCCTCTTGTGCGTGTGTTGATGTTACGAATAAACAGGTCGCTAAGTTCAGGACAGTCGTAAAAGCCATTTAAAATTTTAAAAGTTTCTATCATGTCGCCGCGCTCTCGTCTCTTTTGAAGTGATGTCACGTTCAGTTTCTTTAACCTTTCCTCATATGGCAATGATTTTAGGTTTTCATAGCAGATTTTCTCTAGATAGAAGAAAAAACACTGCAACAGGCTACATCGTAGCATTGCTGGCACCGAATGTAAATTTTCTCATATACAAAATCAAAATCTAGCTAGATATAACATTAATTTGCTCTAATGATTATGTAGCAGAACCCTCAAAAATTGGTTTATGGCATTTTAAAACACCATTTTTCTTTCTATGAAGCTTTATAATTTATTTATTTATTTATAATTTAAAATAACAGGTTTACAGTAAATACCAAGTATAAAACCTAATATGTTAATTTACATTACATAATTGGCAAACAAAAAAAAACAACTATCACAAACGCAAATAAATATATAGATATTTTTAAGCAGCGACTGCCAACTGTCAGCAAATACGTCAGTATCTTGGACCCCAGACGAGAGAGCTTATAACATTGTTACAAATTTGCACTTCATAGGGTTTTAAGACCTCTGGTTTTGCATGACCAACTATATTTATTGATTTTGATAATTATAGATAAATATGAGGTTCAATAATGTTAATGAAAGTGAGATTTTCATCTAACTAGCAACCTGCCTTCGCTTCAGTAAGAGTTAATAAAAACCTTCAGTGAAAATTTATGTAACTGATGGTGAAAACTGCATTAAAATCCTTTGCATGCTTTAGGAGCAGACATACAGACAGACATGCTAGTAGCAACTGTTTCATATTATACTATGTGGAGAGGGTTTTAGACATTTTAAAATTATTCTATATTTATTATAGAATATAATATGATAGTTATATGAAGTTATGTAAATTAAGAGCAATGATTTTAAACCAAACAAGAAAGACCCCCTAGAAACATAACTGGTGCTTAAACTAGCAGGAAATATAACATCAAAATGGCAAAAAAATTGCATCATCCGATTAGTCATACCATAATGAAACAAAATTCAAGGTTACCTTGAATCACAAGTAGGTATAATATCTTATGAATCATGAGATCACGATTAATATTTCTCAAACAAAAGTAAGGCCCACCTAGTTTAAAGTGAACTATATTTGATTACTCACAATAGCTGGTAGGTAATTACACCTGAGAGAACATCATGTCATAGCTTGTATTGTACGATTGGGAAGCGTCACTCTACTGGCTTGCATACAGTAAATTTTGAACTAGATTTCATTGCTCTTAATAGCTGGTAACTACATCCGAGAGTGATCAATGTGATCATGTCCATGCTTGTACAATTGAGTTCAAGTGTGGCTAGACTGGCATGCGTAGAGTAAATTTTATTCATGTGCGTTTAACATGTTACTGATAGCATTATCATATGCAAATAGTATAGCTGCGGTTCGCGGTCGCGGTTAATAAAGGAAGTAGGTACCTACTAAGTTATCATGATAGTACTCATGGTAGATAAAGTTCTTTAAAGAAGATAAAAGCCGTTGTAGCATATGCGTGAAACCCACGTGTTTATTCGTGTTACAAGTTTCCTTCGAGAGTTTTAACCTGGTTTTAACCACGTGCTTGACCCTGCTTGATTTTGAGCAACACTCATTCCCTAACATCTTAAATAAAACCGAAGGTGTATTTCCTGCTAGTTAAATATTACTAAGACTGATTAATGGCAGCATACTATACAAAATTAGAAAGCGTTAATTGAAGTTTTTCACATGGTTCAACAATATCACATTGAGCCAAGCTGACCCCGTGTGGGATAACCGGTTAGAACGCCGCACACTTAACCTAAAACGGCCATTTAAAAAACTTACCGAAAATGGTGTTGTTGGGGTTCATCGCCACCTGGTTCTTTGCGGCATCTCCGATGAGACGCTCCGTGTCGGTGAACGCGACATAAGAGGGCGTAGTTCTGTTGCCCTGGTCGTTTGCGATGATCTCCACTTTCCCGTGTTGGAACACACCCACGCAAGAATACGTGGTCCCCAAGTCAATACCTACTGCTGGTGCCTTGGCCGCCATCTGAGAATTAGAATAAACTATAATTAGTCACCACGCTTCCAGAATAAACTTTTATCTATGGAGGACGATGGAAATAGAAAACGCCCCACGCGCGCGCAGCCGCCATGCGAAAATCGATCGCCCGTGTGAGAACGTTCTCGAAGTTTTCACGTGGAAAAACTATTTTGAATAACGTTTAGCAACTAGATATCGCGAATAGATTGATGCATTTAATTAATATTGGACCGTTCTAAGCTCTAAGCTGAAAGAGGAACCACGTGCTTAGTCGGAGCGCAGATGGCGTCCCCTCTTGACAAAGGAAATCTTCAATCTTAAATTACTTACACATTATTATTAAATTCAAACAAATTATTACACGGACGTTGCACGAGTCCAAGGAAAATTAAGACATATTACGAGATAAAACAGCAATGATTCATAAAGACAAGAACTCTCGGCAACACGGATAGGTAACGAAAATCGTGTATATTCCAAAAATATCAATAACTCGAATAATTATACATTAAAACAGTAGAAATAACACGTAAAAAGCAAAAAGAAATACTCACTTTGTGTAAATTGAACTAATTGACTTATCTCTATATTTTGAACAGCTTAGCAAAGCGTGCGCGATTGTTGAGAACTTCTCGCGTATTAATAAAATGGCGTCGTGTGCGACGCGACAATATATATGCGAGCACCACTCCACCGAACGTCACTAGGATATTCTGGAATATTCTGCGTTAAGAACCAATAGGAACAACTCCCTTCTGACGCGCTGCTCTCCTATTGGTTAAAACTTTACGTCAATTATGAGTCAACCGAAAATTTGCCGCATGCCGGTGAATTCAATAGTGTTGCAAGTTGCACATCGTGTCGCTATGTCGATACTGTCTCGTTAAATAAAGGAAACTGCTTTGAACAGGATGACAGGAAGGTCGATACAATCCTTTTAAGGAGGATAATAGAGCTCATTTGGAACAAATTAGGTCATGTAGTACCCTGGCTACTAGGTTTACTAGGTGTTCCTGTGTTTGTTTTTTACTTGATATGGAGAAACAAACTTTATGTGATTACTTAAAAACTTGATTATAAAAAACGGGCAAATCCATTTAAAAACTGCACTGATTTGTAATGATTCTAATAATGTAAAATACCACTAAAAACTTCTAAAATAAAACATGGCATTAAGCATTTTTCGTGACATGGACATAAGGGAAAATCACCAAAATTCAGATTAAAATTATGAATATCTCAGAAACTAATAATTTTAGGCCAGGGTACTACATGACCTAATTTGATCCAAATGAGCTCTACTATGCCTCCTTAAAAGGATTGTATCGACCTTCCTGTCACCCTGTATGATTGTTGTTATAATTATGATTCATGTGATCTTCGCTAGTTTTTCATAATGATTTCGCAGAAGATCCAGCTATATTATAATTGAAATGACTTATAACATTGTTTTGTCTTAAATTGTAGTTCAAAATCGAGAAATATAAAACAGTACATCAGTTTATTAGTAGCTCCTTAGATAAAGGTCACAAGATACAAAAATATTACTATCAGACAATATAAACTAAAAAGCTACTGGGTAAATTTTTTTGACCATACTTTAGCTAGAGGTTAAGCTCCCCGTAGCAAATTTTATAATAATTGTTCATTGGTTTAGCTGTAATAAGGTAACAAATAGACCACTTTTTCAAATAAGGAGAAAAAGGGATAGTTACAATTGTTACAAATCCATTTAAATATTAAAAAAAGCTAATAATTATTTGAGAAATCGTTAACATCCACTATTTATCGACTTGCCATGCAACCGCGTATGAACTTCACTATTGACCTGTTTCAAACTCATGAATGACGAACGTTCCGGATGGTTCCGGTATGGGGCGTGACTGGAAAATATTTTGTTGCCAGTTGATGAATTTACCCACATTTCATTAAAAATGGTGTTTATAACGGAGTAAACGAAAATCGCAATGATAATCACTAAATCATACAAACAATCTAGGTTAGAGTTTATCATACTTATATGTTTTAATACATATCTTTTGTTAAAGCTGCAGCTTTAAATAAAAATAAATGAGAAAAGAAGGCAAATGTTTAACAAAAATAATTTAAACTGAAAGTGCTTATCTCTCATTATCATAATCTTCTCATTACTTCAAACTTGGCGTGCTTATGCGAGCGAGATGAAACTTTACAGCTTACTCCTGCCTCCAACTCTAGATATAGTGCTCCTACTCAGTTCTGACAGCAGACAACTACAAAAAATTATAAATATAACAGTTCTGATCCCTGGGCTGGGGCACCCCCCCCCAAAACATTTTTCCATTTGACCGAGTCCAGCGGTAGCTAATACGGCTTGAATCATAAGATAAGCGACATTTAAATGATTTATTATGAGGACTTTTCTTTGCTGAACGGATTTTTAAAATACTACTCTGGCCACTGAAAACTCGACTATTTATGTAAATAAGTTTCACACATTAATTCAAAAATACGACGTTAAAGTTATCTAGTCTGACAAGTCAAGGCAAATGCGATCTAGTAAATTTGCTTTATCAACTTTGATTATTTACTCTCATAATCAAAGTTTATCAAATATCAAAGTGTAGAAGAGCATTTTTGATTAGGAATGTAAAACCGTTATGAGCAACAATAGCAACATCTGCTCCCTTTTGTACAAAAGCTACCGCATAAAAAAACTACAATAGGTGACACAGACATAGTAGGTTCCCTTTTTTTTCCCCTTATCGTTCATAGATACATTACAAACTTCGTTTTTATAAACATTAAAATAATAACGGTTAAATTTGAAAACGTTTCAATAAAATAATACTTATGTATTTACTATATTCCAATTCATGTTTTTCATTAATAAATAGAAGATACCTACAATTTTACTTTCTAATTATTATTGTCTCAAGACTGCACCAATCGTGAGCAAAATAACGGTCATTTTTTTAAATAACGACAGAGTAATATTTCTGTCAAGTCCGATTTCCTTCTGGCACCTTATTTTGGTCAAGAGACATAAAGTTTACTGAATTACAATTTGAAAACTAAAATAGTTCCAGAAATTCAATCACTAAGTTTTATTTCTAGCGTATTTCATTGTTTTATCGATCTTCAGGGTAAAAGTTAATAATTTATGGCAACACACGATACAACGTCTAACGCAGGAAGCGCGTCACAAAGGTTCAAATTAATTCATTCGTTCGGGTCATAGCCGGAAGATGGCACTTTGATGGGTATAGGACAAAGTTCAATGTTTTTATAACATAACACGGTAATTCATTTTCTTTTCATTTGGCTTGGCTCTACAAATAAACACACTGATAAACTTCAATATTTCTACTCGTCCCCGATTAATCATTCATGCCTGAAAAGAGAAAATACACATAGGTACTTGAAATGGAGATTGCGAATAAAACAAAGTAAAAACTCAATTATTTATTCAAAACAGTCCAGTATAAATAAATAAATACAAATGCTTATAGCTATAAGATCTAATGCGTCATGACATGATACATTACATGGAAGGCAGTTGACCGCAACCGGGTAACTTTACAACATTATTGTGCAATCAAAGAGGTATAAAAGGTGACATTGTATTCACTGTCTTAGATGAGTATGATACGGTTGATCCTGAGATAAAAGCGACATGGTACAAATATCGCTTATGACGACACTGTGCAAAGATGAGAAACGTTCTAGAGCTCTTTTCTCCTCGGTAAAACTATTGCTTTGCCTAGTTATCGTAGCTACAATACAAGTCCAGTGTGGTTGCCGGGTTAGAATAGTGCCACTCCATGTCTTCCCATGGATGCCGTAAGAGGTGGCTAAGGAAATAAAGGGATGTGGTAGGTACTAAATACCCTGGTAAACATCTTAGCCTAGTTGCAAGATGTGGTTACAGAATTATCAACAAGTTTTTTAGAGCTGTTGCTAATTCTGTAGCTCTGCCTACCCCAATCTGGGAATGAAGGCGTGAGTTTATGTATGTATTGTAGCTACAACGCCATAATAGCTCTTATTTACTTGACAATACGATAACATGTCAAAAGGAACATGGTTTTGCAGAGTAGAATAGAGCCGATAGAGATGTGCAAAACATGACCAATTTAGGTTTACACATATAATTATTTATAATTATTTATTGCACATTAAAATGTTAGGATTTTTTATAAGGATTTAGAAATATGTTATCGCAGATAGGATCGAATTTATGATCCTAATTAGGTTCATATAAATTGGTAGTGTAATAAGTAACCACATAATACTAAAATGATTCGAGTAACATTGAATTTTTACCAAATCAACTCTCTCACTTTTGGGCAAATACCGTTCCGGCTACTCCTACTTCTTTTAACAACTTTTACAAGAATAGGGAAATAAATGTTACATGGTCAAATCAAAAATCTAGATACCGTTTACAATTGCAGAAAATCCTGCTGATATAACTATAAAGCAAGGTCTAAGTTGTGTTGTCTGTCATACAACAGAAGAAGCAGTAGAAACCATACAACTTGTCTGTGAGACGCAGTAACGTAATGGAAGACAGATTGTATGAAATAAGTATATATATACGCCTATGACGTGCTAGATTGAAATAAATTAAACCTTCACCAAATTAAATTACAAAACATTCCAAAAAACACCAACAATTTGGAAAAAAAATATATTCTCCCGTCGCTCAAAACAAGGCAAGGCACTGTCAAAAATATAACCGCAAACAAATTTCTTGTACTTCTTGACAGCTGTCAAATCAAGCCTTTTAGCACGACGGGAATTTAATTAAATATGTTTAATTACATAGTAAACTTTTGTTTCAAGTTGCATCTGTAAGATCATGGACTATTAAATATTGAGCCTCCTTTAAACCTTGTCACAATAAAATAAGGTTTACAGAAATAAAATCATATCAAAATTTGTTCACGGACTTTCTGCAACAAGGTTCTATAATGGCTTACATTTCGAATTCGTCACTTACATGTTATGATTTTACGACCTCTAAAACCGACCCTATACTTTGAAAGTTATGGCATTTTTTATCATAAATTATACACCTGCAAACAAATTATAAATTAAGCCACAACTTTCTCTTATATATTTTTTTAATTTTGGCATAAATTTGTGGGTGATTTTATACCTCAAAACTCAACACATTCACAAATTGTACTTAAAATTATCAATACAATGAAACTATCTACAAACATTACACTATGACTAGAGATACTACGGCATAAGCATTTTGTAAACCTGCCAAAATTTCCTGTGTTCCTATTGGCTGAAATGTATCCTGATTGGCTGATAGGTCAAGAACAAAGAATATATTTATAAAACAACCAATCATAAGACGTTTCACTCACTTAATGTAGTGTAGAATAGAACAGTTGACACGTTTAGCCTTTTCTATAGAACTGTCAATCATGGCACCCAATCATTGTAAATGAAATAGGCTGGTCGACTGTATAAAAAATAACAACGTCATAACCAATATTATTTTTCTATCTAAGATGCGATCCTGACTGCCTGTTTCACAATCAACAATTAAAGCACATTTGACAAATAAATAAAGTCCTTTCTCTTTTTTACACTTGAAAATAGTCAAGGAGAGATCCAACTTTGAATGGCAGATAAATTTACTCGTCGATTTTGAAACAGGCTCTGAGTAGAATTGAATAATAACAAATAATAACTAAAGACAAACCATAAGGTGTTGTTTTATTAAATAGTAACTAAAATGTTCTGCTTTATTTGGCTGACAAAGTAAATTTTGTAGTTTTTTTATTAATTACAGAGTAGGTACAGTTTATTTATTTTAAATTTCATTCTGCCCACTATCTTGGACAGTAGGTGATAATTTGTTCACTTTGGTCACAAACAATTGCATAATAGTCCTTGTGGAAACTTTAAACGACTCTGACAAAATATTTCACCAATTTATTGCAAGTAAGATCTTTTTTGATTAACCTTATCATTTCAAAACAGTCGACAACCCTATTCTAAATTCGCAGGCGCACCATTATCAACGTCGTTCCAAAGACAGTACAGCTTACTCTAGCGTGTGACCGGAGTGCTGGTGGGTATCACGATATCCTGAAGTAGGTCTGGTACGCCATGCCGAGCGAGGTGGTGATGAACCAGGAGAACAGGCACCACCAGGTCGCGAAGCCGAACACACCGCGGTACACTTCTTCGGTGAATACCTGTGGGGGGGAAAAAGTTTTTAAGCTGCTGTAGGGAGAAAGCTTAAAATTTCCACCAATAACGCTCATTCGCAATAAACCAGAATTTTAAATAACTAGACCTGTATACCTGCCTTCTATTGCACTATACTGCAAATGTTAGGTGACTGAAATTTTTAAGTGTACATGGCATAACATATATGAATTCCAGTAATGTATGAGCGTGATAACTTAGCAATGTATACTGAGTTGTCACCAGTCACTTGTCATTGTCAAGATGGTGGAATAGGGGCCAGATTCCCAAGACACCCGATTGGAAATATAAGGTAAAAAAAATACCAAAGAATAACATCTGAATTTAGAGTTTTGCGTTTTCATTATATTAAGAATATTGTGTATCAGGAATGAGCGAAAAAGAGAAGTAGCAGACAAGGACGGATAAGGTAGGACGAACTATTGGCACGAGGGAAAATGTTCCCCTTTAGTGGGATAAATTACTATAAATTGATACATTTTAAAATGATGTTAATTTTCATCTAATAATATTTTTTTCTTAATTGATTATTATATTATGTTATGACTGTAATGTTTTGGAATATTTTTATGGGTCCATCAAGAAACATACTCTATCAACAGGCCAAGAAAAAGAAACAGCAAGACCAAAAGTAACGTACGTAACAAACGAAAGGGACAGGTCTCTGACCAAAAATAGCTTGTCTCTATGCAGTAATGGAGTATCTCACCATCTTCAGGTTCTCCCAAGCCATCTGGAACTGTTCCACCTCATCCGCCGCGTCCCTGGGTGCCACCTGCTCCCGCGGCAAGCATATCTCCTCTCGCTCGTACACCAGGTCAGCCCAGGAGTATCCTCCCAGGGTCTTGTACATCAGCGCGAAGTACAGGCACATGATGATAGGACAGAGGTACTGGAGGGCTACCACGCAGAGGTAGTAGAATACTGATGCGACCTGGAAGGGAGGTAGTTAGGTAACTGAATGTGGAGCAGAATTAAAGGAAGCTTTAAAATTGTTACGTCAGGAACTCAGAATTTATTCTAAACCGCAATAAGAACGTCGAACGTTTTGTCTGTTATGTCAGAAACATATTCTTTTAGAACAAAGTTAACACTTGTTACATCGACACAAAATTTATTATAGTCATTCAATTTATTTAATTGTAGTATTTTCTTTTCATCTATATACTTCATTTTCGTCACGTCTATCCTAATCTTCACTAATAAATCTTCAGGATTTCCTGGTAACAAAAAGACTTCATTCACTTCAACAAGATGCACAAAATAGTAACAATAAAAATAAAAAATTGAAACATCTGTTGGTAGTCTCCTCAGAATAAAGTGTATGCTGAAATATTTTTACAAGACTTTCGCTAGTTTCCTGCTGCATGTTCCCTCCTACTTCACTATCTCCCATAGTACTTTAGAACATAAAATCCCTGTCTGTGCAACTCTTGTGCATTCATCTATCCAGCTTCTTTCCTTTACATAGCTAGTTAATTATGGTGCTTTTTCTATCAATGTTAAAAGAGGTTCTGTTCTACTTTCTTCTGCAGATCAATGTTAGAGATCCGGCCAGCCTCCTTCCTCTGCACGTATAGCCGAGGCTGCTTTATCTTCCAGTATACATAGAGAAGAGTTATATACTATGATAAGATCTAGATGGTTATCTATGGAGGTCCTACCTTCTTCTGCAGATCGATGTTAGTGATCCGACCAGCCTCCTTCTTCTGGACGTCGAGCCGGCGCTGTGCCATGTCGAGGTATGCCTGCAGCTGCCGCGGCATCAGCGCCAGGCGCAGCGCAATGGTGACCACCACCAGCGCCAGCCGGAGCGAATCGTACGCGTGGGAAGACATGCTGCAAATGGATAGGATTCGGCTGTCTGAAGTTTCTTAAGAGTCATTGAGGAAGTCTGTTCAGCAGTGGTCAGTATAGGCTGATTGAGGAAGTGAGATTCCTAGCGATAAAAACCTGTCTGTCTACAACTGATGTGGTTGTGCTTTCTTGGAAACTAAAGAGACTTGTGAACAATGGAATCCTATTTAAGTGAGCAATTCTTGTATAATGTCAAGATATAGTTCTATAAGGGAAAGTAGCAACGATACCGAAGTCCGTTTGGTGTATCAGTCTGTCTTATAAAAATCAATAGAAATTGGTGATTAGATAGCACCTCAATTTACATTTTAACCCGACATTACGAATGAACACAAATGGTAAAAGGTAATCAAAGTTTACAATACGTAAAATTAAAGCAGTATTAAGGTGTTACTCATACACAAAGAAACTATTGATCACCAGCAGAGTTTCAGTAACAATTAATTACCTACTTCATCTCCCTCAATCAGAGCAAACTAATCGGATACTTTAAAAAAAAAGTTATTAATGTTTGTCCCTAAGACCCGGGGCCCGTGGCCTTTTGCCCGCTCCGCCACCCTACAGTTATGCCACTGCCCTGGGGCTTGTTTTATAAAGCTACAAATTACAATTTACAAGTTTCCATTTAACACAACCTCGACCAATGATGACCAGCCATTTGAGCAGTGTTGCCAGTTTAGACCCGTAAAATGGTAACTTGTAGCTTTATAAAACAGGCCCCTGGTTGTCTACTCACATGGGCTTCTCCATCCCGCTGAACACGCGCACGGTGAGGTAGTGCCGGGTGACGGGCCGGATCCAGAGAAGCGCCAGGACAAACGGCATCGCGAAGTTGGCGTTCAGCAGGAAACCCTTCGCTTTGCTGTCACCATAGTATCTGGAAATAGGAACAGTTAAGCATTCATTACAATGACGCGTTTGGCCTAGTTGGTAGTGACGTTGAATACGAAGCTAGCGATCCTGGGTTTGTAGTATTTGATGTTTTCTTTGTATTTAAGAATTCATTTCTCTTGTATAAGGAAAGTATTTATATCCAAAGAGTATAATAATATACATTGCCTAGGACCCATAGTATAAGCCTAGTTTGGGACTAGATCAATTTGTGTGAGGTTGTCTCTGATATTTATTTATTTATTTATTAGTTTAAGACCCTGTTTCACAATGAACAAGTAAATTTATGTCATTTAAAGTTGGCTTTCTCCTTGTCTATTTTCAAGTGTAAGACTGAGAAAGGGCAAAATGTATCTGTCAAATATGCCTTACTTGACGATTGTGAAACAGGCCCTAAAGCCCTGTTTCACAATAAACAAGTAAATTTATCTGTCATTTAAAGTTGGCTTTCTCCTTGTCTATTTTCAAGTGTAAGACTGAGGACGGGCTAAATTTATCTGTCAAATATGCTTTACTTGTCGATTGTGAAACAGGCGGTAAATAAAATAAACTGCATAAGAAGTCTAATAGAAAGTTAATAAAATTATCCTGATTTTCGCATTTAGCAATATAGTCTTGAACACTGCTGGTAGCAATTTGCTGCATTAATCTTTATTCCAGTTGTGTACTAAGGCTAAATTTTGCTGCCAGCAATATACTACAAAAGTGTGAAGTAAATCAAAGGTTACCTAAGGGAATCCCAGTGCATTCTCGCGACCCTGAGTCCAGGGAAAGTGAACAGTGTACCAATAATAGCAGCCCAAACAGCCATGAAGAACTTCAATATCAACTTCGATGCCGGACCTCTAGAAAAGAAGAGCTCAATTAAATTAAAAACTTAGAAAAATAGAGAATAAAAATGTTGTCACATATGTTGTTTTGTCACATTTATTAGTTTATTTCTTTTTTTTTTATTATTATTTATTTAATAAGTACAATTTTAATTATAACTAACAATTAGGCATTTCCCCACAAAACTGGAGTAACAGTTTGACTGTGGGAACGACATTGTCTAAGATAGGCATTCACTAACCTAAAATAAAATTAAAAATAATTAACAGAATTATGCTGTCCAAAAAATCAGTGAAGTACACTAAACATATATTTATAATATTATATAAGCAGATCTAAATAATGATTTTTTAATAGCCTCTTGAATTGAAAAGCATTAGAAATTGCAATGGGCCAATGACAAGTTTTCAGTGTCAGTTTTGGTGGGCTAGTTGTGATTTCAGTCACCTCATAATGACTCTCTTTTGTCACACTACATCCCACATATTCAACCTCCTTTCGCTATAATTTACCAATGATTCCTAGAGTTTATAACAAAACTTTTACCACAAGTCAACTTACACAGAAGACAGTCCCTGATTTTCCAGAAATTTAGAAGCATTCTCATAAAAACTATCATAAGCTGGATCCACTCCAACCTCCAGGTTACTCTCATCGACGATGAGCACCATCATGGCAATGAGGAGGAACACGCAGAAGGCTACGATGCATGTGGAACGTTCGCCGATGGACTCTTCACTGGTGAAGTATTGCTTGGTGAGGCTGATCAGGATATTACTGGTGCAGAGTCAAGGATTAGTTAGAAGTGCATGTAGTGCAATGCCTATAAATTGCAGAGAAAATTAACCCAATACAACCAGGGCTCAGAACTAGTTTCAAAATAATTTTTAATAACATTCTTAAATAGATAATAAAAAACTTATTCAGGTTTGGGGTCAATGACAGAAACCGCTTTAAATATTAACCGGTTTCGGAGCCCTGCATACCACTGCACTCTAACACATACCAAGGTTTATTTATTTCATATTCAAAAAGGATACAATGAGAATAAAACAACCAAGAAGCACCACACCATACTTAAGTTGAACTCATCTTTTAGAGGAAAGAATGAAGAATATATCTGAAAACACACAACGAGTTTACATAAATATATTTTGAACCCGATCTTATTACTTAATACATTCAATGCCAAGTACTTTTATACAAAATGGACATAGTCGGGTCATTGGAGCCGATCATGTGTTAACCTCTCACATGCCTAACATTAAAGGATTTTTTTTTAGGATGGACCTGTACCAATTTTTTATAGAAACACTAGCTGTCCGCGCCCGGCGTCACCCCGGTGTATTTTTTTTTTCATACAAACCTTATGAAAAATAGTTTACGACCTATTCTCAGACCTACTGAATATACACACAAAATTTCATAAGAAAGATTTCGAGCCGTTTCGGAGGAGTTTGGTTGCAAACACTGTGACACGAGAATTTTATATATTAGATTTTGTAGTTTTGTAATCTGGCATACTAAAGGTAAACTTTTTAACAGTTCACAAAAATTTACACAAATAGGTAAATGCTGCAGTGAATGCTGCTGAGATTATTAGACAATTTAAAAAGTAATATGCTCACCTCTGATAAAATATACACTAAACTAGTGTAAAGTGAGAAGTCAACTATCCATTGGTACTCTGTATAATATCTCAAATGTATCACGTCAAGGGGAGACACCGGGGCTGTCTCAAGCTGTATATCCAAGCTGCGAGGGACATGGAACGTCTCAACTTTACCATTATTGTCATGTTTTCCCCCTTTCTTATTCTTTGGCTTATCTTTGGGCACTCCAGCTAAAGCCTTCAATTCATTATTGTCAGGGTACAAGTATCGATATATCCCTCGGGAACATAGTAACCATCTTGCGAAAGAGTAGTTACCAAGTTTCTGGATCACTGATACCATGATCAGAGTTATAACCAGTTGAGCGCCGAGGAGGGCCTAAAAATATACGTTAAACATTGTTATATCGTAAGAGCTAAGTAACGCGATGCAATTAATCATTTATACTGACCATTTTGAGTGGATTTTCATTGAGTAGAAATTTACAGGGGCTATATTTAATAAATTATTTTTGATTCAATTCGCTATAACCTCAATTTCATACTCCCACTCATGTAATGCCACCAAGTGAAACAGTTTCAGAAAGTTTCTTGAAGGAGAAGCAAGCTATATACGTATCTCTATAGTAAAAAAGAGACAGACAACCAGTCCAATTGACGTTAATGTGTCTTCTTAATTCAGTACCATTAGATTTAAAAGTTTTTACAAATATAGCTATATTTTTTAAGTATTCCACCTAAAACATGGATAATATAAATAATATGAGGTTGATAGCAAAAACCAAAAAGTTTCCAGAATATTCTTATTTAAATATAATGTATATTTAAATAAATGAAATTGTTAATTGGTTAATATTTTTGTAGATAGCATACTTTCTAAACCCCACCAAATTTAAATGTGCGAGCGAGAGAGAATAATAAAGAATGAGGTGGCAAATATAATGTTACTAGGTTAAAATCTTTCCCCGTAACTTTAGAAAAATGGGTTTCATCAAAAGTTGTTTTTTATGTAATTTCGATGAATGGAATGTAAAAAATACAAGTACTTTTCCAAATAAAGTTAAAGACTTGATACGCAGAAGATTTTTTTTTATCATAAATAATTGTATAGAATTTTGTTTAATATGTTGTTTGAGTATTTTAATTCATGTAGGTTTAGTTTTATTTTTTACGTTTTAAACCAGTTAAGTTTTAGTGTGGTTTTTGTTAGCTATTCATGATTTGAAGTGTTTATTTATGTTATTTATTTTATTTCCTTCATGATAACCTAAATAACAGTTTAAATTCAATTATAATCCCATTCATGTCAAGATGTTTGCAAAGACATTTTTATTTTTATTTTGTTTTAGGGTTTATTATCATAATAATGCAAGGGCAACTTGTAAATACTCAGAGCACAACGGAAAACAAACATTTAGGCTGGCATTCCAAAACAGCTGTCGCATAGCGCATGGATGACGTGCGTGCTGGAAACGTATCGATTGATTTTTGTTCACGTTAATTTCGTCGCCGCAGAAGTCAGTCGCGGACTGATGCGACGGAGCCCTTCGTATAGTTAATTAGTTTAGTTTTCGTGTGTGGTGACAACCGTGCAAGATGGGGTCGTTGTTTAGGAGTGAAGAGATGACATTATGTCAGCTCTTCCTACAAAGTGAAGCTGCGTATGCTTGCGTGTCCGAATTGGGGGAGTTGGGCCTGGTGCAATTCCGCGACGTGAGTATTATGGATTTGTCATTGATTACCAACGCCCCCTTCAGTACGCGTTAAAAAAAAACAAAGACTTGCTAATCTTTGACCCACTTTCACGAGTTTCACACTTACTATGCATAGATATGTCCACCTTATCTGATATGTATTCGGCTTTTCGTGTTTCCCATGCCATGGACCTGGGATATGCCTTGTTTTTTTTTTTAGTGCATGGTTATATTATATAAGAACAATGAAAGTTTTTTGCATACTATCATGTTTTTGCAATTCAAATAAAGTTAGATTTCTAATTAGACGACGCGTTTAGTCTAGTTGGTAGGGACCCTGCCTACAAAGCCAGCGGACTCGGGTTCATTTTCAATATGGGATTTTTTTTTTAATAATGAGCGGTATGAGCGTGAGATATAAGTATGCATTTCTCTATTGGTTATCTTTGTCTAGTACTCAAAGCATAATCTTAGAGCTTTGTTTGTGACTAGTTCAGTTTGAGTGAGATTGTCCCATGAGATTTATTAATTAATTGAAAAAAAGAACTTCATTGTATTAATTTTCTCTTGGGTTTAATGATTAACATACAAACAACTTACACTGCTTGGCATAAACATATTCATTTTATAATTATCCGGGATAAATTCCATCCATTCTACATGTTTTGCCCCTCAGTTGGTTCGGGAAAAATGTCCATGCCGCATATTTTCTACATTGGTTGCCTAAAATCACTGATGTTATAGGAGTTCAGGATGGTTTTGTACAGTTATTGATTACTGTTAACACATTCAGTGCTAGCAGAACTACGAGTGCTATGCTCTAGCCTGCATCGGCATCTTTCCGTTGTGTAGTGTAAATCTACGAACATTGGACATGCCTATCTAACTGATGGCACAGATTTAAAAAAAAAACATCCAATATAATACTAGTAGGATATGTGTAAATCCGTCCATATCTTGTACCAACCTCACAAACAACCATACCTACCTTTTGTCTAAACTCTGAACATAAATGGAATGAGTTATCACTGCTACCATGTAAAGAATGTTCAAATTATGTCCTCCCTTAAATAGATTTCAGTAATGGATATGGTGATGACATACCTTTAAAAGAGTACTCCATTTGTGCATATTTTAATATGTATAAGGACAAATTATCATAGCTGCTGTTGTTTTTTTTTTTATTGTTTAAACAACCTTACATGTACCAGTTAAGGTTATAGAATAATATAACAAATAAGATCTTATTAACTTGCTTGTTTAACAAGTTGCAATTTATTTTGAGACCATCATTTCTGTTTTATCTCCAATAAAGTAAATAAATAAATAAACAAAAATCAGATTTAATTGCATATTTAAATATTCATTAGTTAGGTATATCAACTCTGCTGTTTTAATAATCATCTGTAGTATTTATAGATAATCCCTGTGGAATTATAATTTATGGATTATACTCAAATACTCAAATGTTTATTGCATTACACAATGTGGTGGGAGTTGACAGGCTAACTTAAGCTATTACAGTAATTAATATAACTTAATTGTGAACCCTAGGAACGTAGGAGGGATGCCTTAGGTTTTAACCAAACTTCATACAACTTTCGACAGTTTCAACAAAATTGATTCTTTAGTGAAGACATGAAAACATAAGAAAAGACAACATTTCTTGATTGTTTATAAAATTAAAAAAAAGATATACAAATTATATTCCTGTGTCTTACCTATTACTTATAGTATTTGAACAGAATTTTATTTCTACTTATTTTAAATATTTTTTAAGCTGCACCCTAATTTCATCATTGGGATTTGATTGATTTTCCGAGTTATCTTTAGTGGATTACTAACTTTGTCTTATCAAAAATAAAATGATATAATTAATCAATATTTGATAAGATTAAATACTTAGTGTAGAAAGCATGTGACTTATTGCCAACCTAATTTTATTTATAAATTAATCATGTGATTTTCGAAACATGCCATATTTTCTTTCATTTGATATAATTGTTTATTATTTTGTTTACTTAGACCATTTTGCATCTTGGTTGATTCTCTTCATTTTTTAGGGGTTCCATATGCAATGGGCAAAAACGGGACCCTATTACTAAGACTCCACTGTCCGTCTGTCTATAGCTAAACAGGTGAAATTTTCACAGATGTTGTATTTCTGTTGCCGCTATAACAACAAATACTAAAAACAGAATAAAATAAATATTGAAGTGGGGCTCCCATATAACAAACGTGTTTTTGCTTTCACCCATTCATTTCAATATTTATTCTCAAATATGAATACCTAGGGTACATTTAAAAATGAATAAACAAATTTATTCAACTTCTTGTAACATCATGACAAATCCCTAAATATTGGCACGCAATTGACAATATTATTTTTATATCACAACATATTTTATGCCACAAAGGAAATGGGTGATAAATGCTTCAATAATAATGTTGTATTTCCAGTATGTAAATAATAAATGACTATGTGTATGTGTGATTGATTATACCTAATATCAAAATGCCTAATGGTATGTCTACTAATAACTAAATTATTTATATCTCCAAAACTTCACTATATCACAATTATAAGATGCTTACTTACACGCAATTCCAAGAACCCACTCTTTCTGAAGTTACCCCAATATTTTCTAGTTATTTAGGCTAATCTAAATCTAAAAAGGCTATCTTCCAAAAGGTACCCATTGTTTAGCAATGACAACAGGATTAGATTCGGCTTTTGTCTTTGCTATAATATCCTTATGATGAGGCATCCAAATCTCAAAACTTAGCTTAGCGTCAAGTTAATTACTATAAAATAGATAAAAAGGCCCAATGTAATGGCAGCTACTTATTACTTGTGGTGATTACTTCACATCAGGTCAGGAATTTCATGAAACCTATCTAGGAACCATCACAATTTAACTAGCTGTATTTTAAAGTAAACCACATCCGAATCGGTTTATTCTTTTTGGAGCTACGATGCCACAGACAGACACATGATGTTGCGAAAAGTTTTATAGATAAAATACAATCTGTAAACAAATAGAGATAGTACTAGACTGAGATCATTTTGAGATAATCTCTTATCATTGCCCTACATATTTTTGGTGAAAGAAGTCAAGTGTCAAGTATTTTACACTTCAGATTAAGAAAACTTTTTGATATTTGAGGTATTGAGACATTTGAGACACTTGATGCTTTAAGTGCTATTGGCTAAGAAAGTGATCTTTTTGACACAACTTCCTAGTACTAGCGAATGAAAATGTCGCAAAAGTCTACCTTTAAATATACATACGTCTCGATCTAAGCTCGCCTTTTGTACTATTTTTTTAATAAAGTTTAAATAACTAAATAGATCAGCCCTATAGTCCGATCAGTCAGATTTGTATGTTGGTCATCTACATACATTCAAAATTCAAAATACTGACAGTCCATATACACACACAATGCCAATTGGTCGTGTTGAATGAATGAATGTGTGGACGATCTCACACAAATACCTAAGCCTAGTCGCAAACTAAGCTCTAGGCTTGTAAGTATTATGCGTACGAGACAATGAAGCCCTTCTATCATGAAGTTGTATACAAAACTAATATTGAATTTACGACAAATTTCAAATATAGAATATCGAACGGTCTATCTATGCAGTGAGGCTAGATAAGGATCTTAACGCTAACGTTAACGATTTTCGAAAAGTGACAAAATGTATGGAATTGACGTAGGTGCTCGACGAGCTTACGTCAATCCTATACATTTTGTATAACGATAACGAACGCCAAATGCATCTTGTCTATGGCCTCATATGGGTTACAACTATAGGAATAGGGGCTTTACTTAAGTTTTTACATATAATTAAGTACAATGAATGAAACAAATTCTAACTCCACAATTGTTTCTCAGTTGAACCCAGACGTGAACGCCTTCCAACGCAAGTTCGTGAATGAGGTCCGCCGCTGCGATGAGATGGAACGCAAGCTGCGGTACCTGGAGAAGGAGATCCGGAAGGACGGCATCCCCATGCTGGAGATACCCGGGGAGTGCCCGGAGGCGCCTCAGCCCAGGGAGATGATTGACCTTGAGGTGAGGAACTGCTAGTTCGTTTATCAAAATAACAGCTTATCAATTGCCCTTATTAACAGGGGTTGGAATAGGTAGTGCTTATAAACCTCAACTTGACGCATGGAAATTCATGCGTGAGTCAGATGTTATTGAATGAAGATGCGTCAAGTTTTGATTAATAAACGCTACCTATTCCGATCCCTGTGGAAACGTGGAGCAACCGTGGAGTAACTAAGCCTTAATGTGCTCTTATCTGTCGAATTCAAATGTCACAATGACAGATAAGTCCTCCACGGCTACTACACGTTTATTAATAAGCCTGAATGGGTTTTACCAGGGTGGGGTAGTTGCCTATACTATTAGACATATCCCTTCCCCACCGTGATCGGTCCTGAGCATCTGGCATCCTGCAGTTTCCCGAAATCCTTATCAGATCTTCGAGTCGACTCGTTGAAGGCCTTTTAACGTTGCTCCTTCTACAAAATTTCGGCATGACCGTCGGTTCTGCGGTCGGTTCAAACACGGAAACTGTGGGAGTTGCTTTTCAACCATAAACCAATTGCATCGTTCATTGCAATTCCTTATTGACTATATGCATACCAACTTAAACTTGATGTCTGATTCTCTAGAACGTTTTGGCATTACTCAGGTAAATTCTGGATTTCTGGCATTCATAGAATGCGTTTGCTTACTTCACAGTGCCGTGTTTGTTTAGACAATGAATGCGCTGAAAATACTATAACATCCGTGTTTACAAATGACATTGAGCTCTGACAGTGTTGGCGGACGAACTGTCTGTTACTTTAACAATGTTGCAACAATTGCATCAGTCGTGGATGTGGCAGGTTTAAACATTTTGAGACCTCACATTATTAAAATGTTTATTTTTACTATTTTAAGACTTCATGAAAGAGCTTCTTTACAACAAACTAATGTAAGAAATTAAGGGCTATAGACAAAGATGACTGATTTAAGTAAATGTCAAATCGTCTCCTCTAACGATTTAGAGAAGACTGTTAACTTACGAGTAGTGCAGTTACAGTATGGTGTTCTGTCTTTTAGTATTTCTTCTGTCTACTGTCTGACTTTTTATTTCGTTTTGATACGTTTATTAAACCGATTTCTTGCTGTACCTAGTTTCAAAAATAAAGCTATTTTTAAACTAGAGAATAGCACATTAACTCAGATAAACTCGAGTGGGACATTTAAATTATTTTTAAACAGTCGCGTTGGTTCCACTCAACAACTTAATAACTCTGATACAGCACACAAGTATCAATTTGCCCACGAAAACACATAACGACATTAATTACTCTGTAATTACCGCAATTACGTGGCGTCCTTAAGTGTTGTGACGTCACCCAACAATGGCATTCTTAGTATTGTCCCTGTTGGATGTTCTCTGTAAACAGCTGCTTTATTCCTTTATAATTTTGTTAGTTTGTATGCCTGAATGACATAAAAGCAGTAGTCGGTTTCAGAAGTAAGTAGGCCTACTAAATTGACGCTTGATGAAGAGTACATGGAAATAACATAACACACATAACATATAACACGAGACTAGAGTCTCTTTAGGAACTTTGAGATATAGCGATTTTAAAGTTAGGAATTATGTTATTGCGTAGCTACGTAATTTTCGTGTACCTAGACGTTTTTTGAACGCACGCTAAATATGTTTGCTATGCTATGCAAATTATACCTAACTTAATTGATAAGAAGCAGTCTCTATTAATCTTGAAATTTTGAAAACTGTAGGAGTTGGCGGCAGTGGCACGACTTTCAGTTGAAGGCCAGAGCCGTCCGTAGCTTTCAAAAGGTTAAAGATGAAAAAATTAAGTTATATTACGATTTTGATACCTGAAATTGTTTGGTAGGTAAATATTTTTTAAAGTGATTAGACATTTTCTTTCTGAACCCTTCTTGGGTATGTAGTTTTTGGCTCTGGTGGTGCATAATTACGATATGAGAGTTCTCCCCAAAATCACCAATAACTAGCCATTCATTTAGGTTACTAGCGGAAAATTTTACGTTTTAATCCTCATAAATTTGTCACAAAAGTTGTCTGAAAGGTTGTCGTTGACCAGGCCGGTGTATTTAAGTCAAAATGCCATAAATTAATGTCTCCGTTCTTTGATAAGCTCGTGTCTACCAGGCAATGTTAGTCAGGTAACAAATTTAAAGACTTCCTTACAAACTTTGGCCATAAATCATTGATAATGTATGAAATATTGCATCTTTGTTGTTGTGCGTGTAATTTATGTACGTACTCATAATCTCTTCGACCCACCCGATTTTATGCTTCCTGAGCTCTTAAATTCTTGATGATGAACTTATACTTAAACTAAGTTAAGTAGTAAAATTTTGAAATGTTAAATACGAAGTGTTTCAACATGTTACAAAAAAATGGAAAGAAATGAAAAGAATAAGTGAATGGCATAAGTTTACTGTTGATTGAAATGTTTAGTTCACAAAACGAAAGTTTGTCTCCTCCGAAACAAAATCCCACAGAACTTAATCGATATAGTTCTGTGCAATACCTATCGGTCAAATAAATTGGGAAAAGACTTCAAGTCTTTTTATGAAGCCGATAGCAATGTCTGCGATCCTTCAGCAGAGAACTATATGTAGGTGTCTTTTACTAGAGTCTTTATTTTGCCAACAACTAACGTGTCCCTCTTCATCCCAGGCAACCTTCGAGAAGTTGGAAAACGAACTCCGGGAAGTCAACCAGAACGCTGAAGCTCTTAAGAGGAACTATCTCGAACTGACTGAGCTCAAGCACATTCTCAGAAAAACCCAAGTCTTCTTCGACGAGGTAAGATCACGCTATGCTATGAAGCTATGATAGTGGCAGCAATCATGTTTTTTCTAAATCACATGATACGTACAAAAACATCCATTAACTACGTAGCTGACGGTTTTTTCATCGATTACGAAACTCAACACGCCAGCTGATTTCAGTGCGACAACGAATTTATTAGGTTTTGATAAGATACACACACTCTGATATGATGCCGGCGATGAGTCCACACAACTAATTACCCTATAAATAGTGTTTGTCGTAAGTTTAATATGATCTTATGGCATTATCGTCCTTGGATACGACTTTTTTCTAACCTTAAATTACATACTTCAATGTCAGTTTGTTACTAATGCAGATTTCACGGCATCTAAACAATCAGGAGATGAGCTCATGATCGTCAAGAGAACGGCAAAAGGGAACCTTTAGAAGCCAAGGTCGGCTTGCTGTTGTAGAAAAAAACTAGCTCCACGTACAGCTTAACAGTTTTATGTATTATTTTGTTCACCATTGTTTATTTTTTGTTTTATTTTTGTTGGTCAGTGTCTCATGAATCCTTTTTAAACTTGCGCGTAGGTGTAACGAGCACTTCAAGCAGTTTTTTTGTACTAATTAATTATTAAACACTTTTTACACGCTATGTCTAATAAATACTAACTAGCGAAGTATTTTTTGTTCGCAAAGATGTCCACGCAAGTTTTCAATACAGAGATTCGCCCTAATCGCAGTCGTTGTTATATCTGACAAACAAAATGTAAACTTTATTATCACTCTTACACTTTTATATTCTGATAATTCCTAACATACCTATTCCTTCCAATAAAGGTTGTGGGTTTAACAATTATTCCGCCCTTCGAGATCGGTGTCTGTTAGGAACACCAAAATTGGGCTTCAAAAAGTAAAAAAACCATTCCAATTTATTATGTTAAGGTGAATTGTACTCTACAATTTACGGTTACTTACCGACATCACGCAGTCAATGTCACATTCTTGTGTATCCATTTTCGTCAGGCAATTGATAACGCCACCGTTTCTATTGTTGTTGATTTGTCAAACAACACGCTGAGAAAAGGCATGAAATCAATTTCAAAACGAAGGCCGTGCGCTAAGACTTGTACTAATATACGTGATCAGTTTAGGCGTCTCTTAAACGATCAATCAGATTTCACGCGCTTAATGTGACATTGATTGTTTGGATGCCATTGACCTTGACGCCATTTTGGCGTTTGTGTGCACAAGATGGCGGACCCGTCGCGCGAGGAAGAACAAGTGACCCTACTGGGGGAGGAAGGGCTCATGGCGGGCGGGCAAGCGCTCAAACTAGGGTATGCCAAATTAACTTTGTCCGCTCTCAAGTGCGCGTTGACTTCCACCTCTCACACTGTCATTTGCTCCTAGTACTTTCCACTATCTTCAAGCAATTAATTCTACAAACGTTGGTCAATCATAAAAGCAATTATGGTGTCATTGTGTACGGAAGATTGCGGAGGTCAAGGCATATGAAAGAGCGATGTTATTTTTGCAGCGCTTGTACTGTGACGCTGATACGGGAGTCTACCAATCACCACTCAGGCAAGCATTGGAGTCGGCGCGTTTATAGTACCTATATCATCAACATAACACTCTCTTTGATCTTGTGTGATGGAATGAGCTTAGTAGCGCAGGAACCTGCTCGAGTCCTAACGGCGAGCTTACGATAGTGATACGAACCCCTAGAGACTTGCTAACCAACTGCTGCCTGAGTGAGTTTTTTACTAACAACTTGACGAACATAATTTATTTTTGAAGTCCATCGGTGTTCGTGGAAGGTCCAAAATCGCGTACGATACTTTTTATTACTTTATTTTCATACCGTCATGCTTTCTGTATTGTTATTTGTGCATGTCATTTATTTTATTCATGTCGTAGAATAGTCACAGAGAATACGAGGAAGCAATTACGTTTAGTTTAGTTACTTCACGCTGTATTTATCACGATTGTACGAAGTAGACACAAATTAACAAAGCTTTAGGTACCGCACCGCGGATCTTGCAGACGAGGCGCTACTTTTTTTACTACAACAGATTTGGAGAACACCGGGCAGTGTTCAGGCAATTGTGAGCGTTTCGCATTGTTGGGGCCATGTTGTCCGTTTGTATATGTTTATGTTTGTCCGCTAGCACGAGGGTGGGGCGAGTACCACTGAGTCGATGACGCGCGCGCTGATTTCCGATGACCAGAGCAGGCATGCTGGGCATGTCCAGCTAGGGTACGTATGCGTGTGTACATACGGCACCTGTGCACTCACTGATCTAATTCCACTCAAATACCAACCAACGTGGCTTTCAAGACTTCTACCGCCTTCAGAATCAGTTAATGACGATTAGGTCGTTCTTTAGTGACGATTTTGATACACAAGTTTTAAAAAGGAACGAGTTAATTGTCTAAAATGTCTGAGTACGGCGGGAAATGATCCATTTATAACCAGGCAGAATGGCAAAAAATAGTTTGACTTGGTTGAGGAAGTATAGACGTAGTCAATGATTGAACGACAACGTATTTTGTCGAATACGTCCGTATATATCTTGCTATCTCGGTTAAAATATCGATCGATACTGAAGCTAATTGAGACAGCAAGATTAATAAGAACTTATGCGACAAAATATGCTGTCATTTGTTTATCACCAACGTCTGTACAATATTTTGAGGTAAATTACACGGCCACTAACGCTCCGAACAGCGACCTCAATATTTCCAAATTGTTTTGCCAAGTTACTCTCGAAATCGATGAATTTTCATTCCAAGGTGGTTTCTTTCTTGGCGAACTACCAAATATAAGTTACTTAATAGTCTTGAAAGTTGCGATGGTTTGTGGTTAGGAACGCCTCGTGAAGTTGATTGTGGTTTGCGCGTCAATGCTGCATCAGTATCCCTGGCGTCAGTAAACCTATCCATCACGCTACTTCAAATAGACGTATGCATGTTGAAAAATCAATGTACATACGACGTTTTTGACAGTGGTGGATTGTCTGACGTGTAGATCGCCAATCAATCAAAACGTTCACATAAACTTGACGCTTTGATTATTTCTTGAGGTCGTACACACGTCCTGTGCTAATATTTGGTGTTTACTTAACTGAACCACGTGTGCAAATTTGTGTGAACCACGAGGCGTCGTCGGTAGAAAGTTCTTTGTGTTTTAATAAAAGAATTAAGACCCTAGAGTTTGAAAGACTAAGAAAATAATTGCATGATTAATGTCCCCCCCGTAAATTTTGCTGTAAATAAAGAATCAACTAGTTATTCGGATACTTTCAAATAAATCGTGTAGATAATAACGTGTTGCTACGAAGCTTGCTAAAATTGTATTCTGCTTGATCTCTAGTTTACGGGATAAACAGGAGTCATTGGAATTCCTGCCTTGGTTAGTAACAAACATTTTATAGTAGTTGGGTAATGTATGAAGGTCACGTTTATTTGGGTAATGGCATAATTGAGAAACATATCATCCATGTAGATGGGTCAATAGTAAAAAGTTGTAACGGACTGAACTAAAATGTTACTTACGACATTTTACTATTGTTTTTAGAAAAAAAACTCAATATTGTCACAGGTATCGTATCATTAGACGTGTTAACTCACTTCGCTTACTAACATTTCACTTCACTATATGTATATACGTTTATATGTGCGGAAGGTTACTTGGACTTCAAGAATAGATGTGGATCATAGGTGCGATAATGTAAATGCTGTAAATTTCGATAAAACTCATTATTTCATGGCATATATTATTTTATATGTTATTTATGTCACGAGATATGAGCGCAAACGGTTCTAACAGCGTCTTGGTACGAGTGCCTTAGATATTAATATGTTTTTGTATACATTTTTGTGTATTTTGTTTTCAGTTTATTCGTGTTATTTATTCATGCAATCCCACTTCTGATTTGATTTTAACGAGGGTACTTTAAGGCTGATGTTGGTTACCTTGGGGTTTTGAAGTATGGGCTCTAAGTGGTACGTTTTTATACACATTGGTATCGTAAGAGTAATTAATCTTACATCTTTGTGCGTATTTGTCGGTATTACAATGAATAGCATGGCGTTGCTATGCACGTCTTTTATTGAAACGTTCTACATGACAATAGGTCCGGATACGTCGCAGTGATGTGTGTCATGACATTCGAAACGTCGAAACAGGTTTTTCAAACAACATTTTTGTTCAGGCATTTTATGGTTTTAATGAAAATATTTTCAAGAATTTTGCCGTTGAATTTTACTCTTGACTTTTCTATCTTAATCTTCCTGTAATTATGAGGCCTGAAAACACATGAAACCTCTGGGATAAAATATTACACATGGTATGATGTATAATAGAATATTGTACGACAAGGGCATGAAACAAACCATTTCATCCAAGACTTATGGTATCCATCCGAGCCGCGAGGCGAGGGTGGATAATTAAGTCGAGGATAAAATGGGTTTTAAGACCGAGTTATACACTCTGCTGTTCACTTCCATTACGTGGAAATAAAACAATGATAATGTCAATTTCGTAACACAAGTTTCGCAAAGAAAACAACTAATTAATAGTCCAAAACGAGACAAAAACCTCTTTCCCGCCACTGTCCATATCGAGCAGTGGACGTCTTTCGGTTGAAGATGATGATGATCATAATCGCGACACATATACATACAGTTGCAACATGAAATCGTTTTCACGTTTACAAAAACAAAAGTTATCCGTTTTTGGAATAGTAATCGTACTTTACCCGTTCATTACTGATGCGTTTGTTTTTTATACTTAAGCGACCCCTTATGTAGTTTTTGGCACTGGAAAGTAGTAATCACAGCAATTTATACGAAACAGGTAGTGATTTCACAACGTTTGGTAAGTTGAACGTTCGTCTTTGACCTTAAACGCACACATATAACTATTATATGTCCGTATATATTTATTATGACGTCAAAATCTCGTGACTGCGTTGTAACAAACGCATGGAATTCCCCCTTTGGAAATAAATCTGATTCACATGCGGTTCGGGTAGCTCCAATGGATTAAATTGAAAACTTCGGATACTCTGTCTCTTTTAGTCGTCGTTCGTAGCTAAATCGAAAGAGGGAGACGTAGGAAGACGAAACTAAAAGCAATATAAGACAAAATTCTATCACTCGATTGTGAATTTTAAACATGGTTAGGAAGGTTTATTTTTGTAAAAGGATGAAATGAAGGAAAACGACTGGGTTTTATGCGTCATTAATTCCAACAGAGTACCTAAGTATAATATTCTCTTAAGGTTTGCTGTGGAAAAGTGATTTTATATTTGCAAAATGCAAAAACAATTGCCACATTATTATTCAATAATAATAAAATAAATCCAAGCGCGCAACTGCTAAGGAAAACAGCTTAATTAAACTTATTAATACTTACTTTGTCAATTAAAATTTACATGTGCAATAAAATAGTACTTAAATTGAACGTACAAATGTACAAACAAACACAGTGACCCGTTTTCATTGGTCGCTTAAATAAACTAATTTGGACTTTTAAGGATTAATTTTTTAGGGGTGAGGAAGCAAATAGCAAAAAATACATGAAATGAAGGGCTTGTTTTGAAAAATAATATATGAAGTAAAAATAAACGAAATTATAGTCGTTTTCTTATTTTTGCAACTCCTTAACTTACCACTTATCTAACCATCGAATACTGATCGTAAAAGATTACACAGAAACAAATTTATCGTTTAACTCATATCGTTTTTAAGTTCGCAGAAATACACAGCAACTAAATCCTCATGCGTTATAAACAAATAAACAAAAGAGTCATCTTCATTTCTGAGTATCGATCAGATGATTGATTTCGTTGGGCGATAAAAGATCGAAGCAGTTGTCTAGACGCGAATTTATCTATATCGGTCGAATGCTGTGGCGGCGCTCTTCTCGTTAACAAGTGCAAATATGTATAACTACTAATACAAAAGCGAAAGAGTTTGTCTGTACGACTACTACATCTTTTTTTATAGTCTAAAGAGATAGGGGGATTATTGAATGACAAACAAGTTATGGACAAGTCATGCCTTTAGGCATTAATAGTAGGTAACACGATGAAAGTGCAAAATACTTGACCTAATTCTGAGAACTCTCCTTGAAAGACAAACTTTTACGTCTTAAGAAATGGATCCCAAGGGTACCTTTAACAAAACGTAAGTACACGAAAGACTGAGAACGAAACTAAAAGAGAGACAGAGTTACGTATGTGACCAAAGAAGAAAGTGACTACACGGGACAAACAAACAGTACTACACTGACCACCAAAGAATGTGCCAAATGAAGGGACAGAAAACGAATAACATGAGCAAAGATGATTCCTGCGAAAGTATTTACGGAGTTCGTAGTAGTCATTGTATACATGTGAAACAAACGTGAACAGTTTCAAGCTGTAATGACATCACACGTCATTCTTATCTCGAAAATGAAGTAACGTAGTTTTCAGAAGGTTACGTGTAACGCGAACGCATACGTAATCGTCCAGGGTCTGTTCGAACTACTTAGAGTTAAGTATGATGGCGGGATTCTGTTACACATAACGGTAACCGTCCATTCAACTTGAGCTCGTGACTCGCGCGTTACGAATATAGTCCTAATTGTAAAAGTGATGAAAATATTTACTGATTGTATTTGGTCAAGTGTTTAGCATAATTTGATGGGTAATGATCTGAATGCCCCAGTTCCAAATAAATTGCTTGTTGAGAAAGGTTTCTCCTGCTAAAGAAAAATATAAGGAAGAAGTTTTGCCTTGTCTTGGATTAGCCCAAGAAATATGAACTTTTACGACACGTTGTACCTGCAACAGCAACACATTGAGAGCCCTGTGTTCCAAGAAATTGATCAGATCTGCAGTTTCTTTGAAATACTGTTCACAATGACTTCGCCAAAGTGCTATACAGATGTTTACTGTGACGAAGTGACTTGATACCCGTAATAGGTTAGTTCTTGTTTTGAGCACGTTTGCTTTATATTTTTACGATCAATATTACCATCATAATTTTCCTAGTGTTCTAAGTGAAGAGATAAAACTTGTACTTATTGTATTTTACTGCCATTATGAGTTTAAATACCTTAGTTTAGTTCGTGAGGGATTTTAGGGCACATGGGATTATTTTTCTTAACCATGTAGTCCAGATGGGTTTTACTATTTATACCACAAACCCTCCTGCTTAGCAGCTCCCAATGTTATGTTGTAGTATTAAGGGATTAGGGTTAAGAGAAACCACAAGCGATGAGACTTTGGAAGAATTGAAAGAATTGCCGTTGCTCTGAAAAATGTTACACTAGGCCTCTGTTGACTGTACAGTCAATGAAATTGATTCCCAGGCCACTTTGAACTATGTGTAAATAAAATCATATGAAGTCTCTTGCGTTTTGATTGATTACGTCACTTTGACACAGTCTAAAGTCGTCAAGGAAACATTTTCCGTTACTGTACATGGTCTAAATAAGTAATTTTGGGCATATTTTTTTTTACGCTTTTGTATTTTTTTTGTTATTGCTCTATAGTATGTGTCAATTGAAATTGCCAAAGATGTAAATGTCTATACTAATTGTACTAATTGTACTGTTTGACACTTAACCTAAAATTTTCGTCAAGCGTGTTTTTTTAAATAACGCATAATTAAGGGTATCAATTAACCGGTCAGCAAAATATTTTCATTTTGGTGAACAGAAATATGTATTTGGTCAGCCAAAATAGCTAGTTGGTAAGCAACTTATGGTTAGCAAACATTTATAAATCTGTCAGCAATTAATGACATATTGGGCTGCTCTAAATTATTTTGGTCAGCAAATTAAATATTTGAGCTGCATTGAACGACCCACAGATAATTAAATTTTGGTAAGCAATCAGAAGGTAAGCAAAATAATTCATTTTGTCCAGCAGAAAAAAGGAAGCAATAAAATCAAATTGGTCATCAACAAAATGGGCGCAACTATTACAAAGTTCATTCAAATATACTCTCTTTTTTGTAAATTATTCAATTTATATAGAACTAGAGGACGCCCGCGACTTCGTATACGTAGAATTAGTTTCCCGCTACTCCCCCCCACTTCTTCCCGTTGGGGGTGGATTTTCAGAAAATCCTTTCTTAGTGCTCACTTACATCATGAAAGGAACCCATGTACCAAATTTCAAGTTTCTAGGTACAGTAGTTTCGGCTGTGCGTTGATATGTCAGTCAGTCAGTTTAGCCTTTTATATATATAGATTATTCCTCTAGGGCACACTTTCCTCGCAGATACACCCTTGAAAAAAGTTCGCCTTTATTCCTTATAGATCCCCTTTTTAAATACCAATGCAGTGTTTCCTAATAGATACACTTTTGGGTACAGTTGTGTTCACAAAGGTGTAATTAATCCCAAACCCACCATCAAATTTACAAATTTAACAGAGTCGACGGAGCTCCGCTCACGCGGATCTCCTATTTCTGGGTTGTTCTGGCCCTCCGGGCCTGATATAAAAACGAACCTAACCTAACCTACCTCATATTTATGATACAAATTTTGGTTAATCTAGGGTGTGATTGTGATAGAAAATTGTGTGACAAAACTTAACTTGTAAACACTGCTGACTTTTCAAAGTAAACGCAATCCACTTCTATATTATAGATGACCATTATTTTAATATGCAAACCTCTTAATTAAACTGCTTACAGACATGTTTTCTCTGCTGACCAATTGTAAAATCTTGCTGCCCAAATAATTATTTTGCAGCTCGACTGTTTATTAGGCAGACAAATGACAAAAAAAGCTGATCGAAATTGTTTAAAATGTTACCCGTTTATAAATTGTTTGCTGAACAAAGAGTTGTAGCCCGATTTTTATTTATTGCCACCCAAATCTTTTTATGCTGCCCAAATGAATTAATTGCTGATTTTTTTTGCTGATCAATTTTAATAACGGCTGACCATTTAATTACTTCCCCATAATTAATAGTCATTTAATCTTAAACTTAATGTGAAAGTAAAGTGCAAGTGTATAAATCATTGCTAAGACCCCACTTGATCTTAAAAAGCACTTGATTATCGAGTAATAATGGTAAATTGGTTCGTTTGCTTGTTTACATCTTTGCCAATTTCCATTGGCACAGACTGTAAATGGAATCATTATTTGGCAATTTCCATTGGCACAGACTGTAAATGGAATCATTATAAACCGGAAAACAAACGGGGAAAGAGAAAAGGCCATCGGGTATCCTTCATAAAAAAGTCGGCGAGATGACTAAACTATCCGTGTCATAAAAAATCCAGTCAATCCATCTGCTATCGGACCTATATTAGCTATACGAAATCTCCGACCCCTTTAGTACAGTCAAGGACTCTAATTGATGAGCCACTGTGGAACCCTGTCGCATAATGTTAGTAATTCATTTTGGCGTATTTTTTTTCATGTGGTTTGTCGTTGTCATTATGACAGGGTTCCATGGTGGCTCAACATTTAAAGTCCTTGACTGTACCTGGAACTTGGCAGGATTTAACACCTCGTAATACAGTCTCTGAATTTTCATATCACTCGTTTACTACTTACTTCACTTACCTTATAACACTATTTATATATTTAAAGCTTTTCTTATCGAGTTTTTTACAATCGTTGTGCAATTACTCTGCTATCAGATTCTATAAGTTAGTTATCTAAAATATTTTTCCGTTACAACTACCTGGTGTTATCTTTGATGACCTTTCCTGCTATTTAATTTGCATAGTTTTAATCACTTTGACAACATTTGATTCTGACATCAACTTATCTGCAGTTGATTTTGCGTCATAATTCTGCCGTAGAACGCTGAAACTTCCCGAGGTTTTAAAAATCGTCAATTGCCGTGTGACTATGACTCTCCTAAAATGTAGTTAAGAAACCAGGAGCCTTCGAATTTTTCAATTTAATTATACTGTAAGAAAATGAGATTTTTTGCTAATACTAAGTGAATAAAGGTTTTTTTTATGAAGAGTTATGACAAGTGCTTGTTAAATTGAAGAACGTTTTAATAAAGGAAAATAAATAGAATATAACGAAACACTTTTTGTATTCCATACCCAAGGATACATCAGCCTTGATACTTATTTTAATCTATATATTTCAGCAGTGCCTTTTGTTAAGGCTTTGAAAACCACAGCAAAACAGGAACGAAGAGTACTTTTTGTTCTTATGCATTTTAAATACGAAGTGGTACATGCCTTGCAATATTTTATTATTTTATGGGTCATTTGAATAAATAACACGAACATGTTTGTATATTTTATATGTCTGTGAAAAGGAGGCGTTGCTTTATTGGCTCTTAAAGATAATTCCTTATTGTTGGACGCGATATGAAGTAAGTGTCGCATTGTCCGTTATGTACGGATGGAAACGCATTGTTTTTATATACGTGTGCATTCACAATACCTTGGTATATATGATATATGCGTCCGAAATGGAATCTATGCCATGTAAAGTTAGAAGTGTACTTATTTCTTCCTGAGTAGCATAGATTTTATATTTTTATGGATTGAGCCATGTGTCCATGAATAGCAGCTTTCAGTACCGTCAACTCTCTTCACCTTGCAAGTGCTATCTTTACCCGTGATTATTTAGAAAAAAATATCTTGGATTTTTTGGAAGGTCTGTCAAGAAGCCTAAAAATCATTGATGTCTCTCTCTGAATGTGAAGGCTTACACAGACAGGCGAAGTTATAGAAGTTTATGGGCTGATATTATTATATGCTGAACAACAAAAAACATCAATGGAAGCGATAATAATACTTTTTTAATCTGCGTTACATGGTTGCAATGGGAAACATGTTTCCGCAACATTTAAAGGTTTTATAGATATATTCCTGGTACACATTTAATTATATCAATATGAGCTTAAGACTGGTTTAGTATTGTGGAACTGGCTGTGGTAAAAAAACAAAGAGTTGCGGTTTATTAAATAGGTATATTATTGTAGTTGAGAAGTCGGATCAGGTTTTTAAATGGCGGTTTTTCCCGTTGCAGTACCGTCTTGCTTGAACTCTGTTTTTCGATATCTTGCGAAAAACAATGATTTTCCTTGTATTAGTTTCCTTGGCTGGATGTGCATTGGCTCTGTCAGTTTCATTCGTTATGAAACTGACAACTTTCTTCATGGTGGGAGACAAGACAACATACGAATGCAAACTAGTTTATGAAAGCATTCTAGTGAATCGATCTTGTTCCGGACCTAACCTACAGTGCTTTAGGTGCATTTCTCATTGCAGTCAATGTGAAAGTCGTGCTAAATATCCTGTCTTATGAAGTAAAATCAATAGATTGTCCACCTTATGTCTTGGGCAATGGGGCCGAAAACGCATGATCGAAGTTTTCAACACACGTGAGTCCGTAGGACGAGTGACAGTATATGTTCATGATAGGTGACGGATAAAAAAAAGCTAATCAAACAAAATGGCTAACAATTTAAACCCCCCTAAAATCCTAGCTTTAAAACTCCTTTTATACAGCTGGTTTCAGAGTTCTATAAAAGGAATCTTGATGGACCCTAAAGATTTTTATGATTATACCCACGAACTATCCAAAGAAAACCTTTTAATAAAAAAAACCCATTGAAATCCTTTCATCGGTTCAAGTCCTGGGTTCAAGTTCAACAGACACACCTGACAATGGTTTCAAACACAATTTGTGTAGAGGATAAAAAAAAAACTATTCAGGCTCCCTACGCTCTTGATTGGGATAATGTCGTTGTGGGATTGGAACTTGCACAGGATGTGAAAGTAAGACAAGAAGGCCGGCCTAAGAGACTCATCGGCCACGATTACCTCCAAAAGGCTAGGCTTCACAGTCTAGCTCATCGTCGAAAAGTTGCCTATTTTCGGTATTCTACAGACTACTTCGAGGAGTGTGCACAAGAGCTCCACGAACTAATACCGCCGTCGCCTTTCTACTTCCAGACACACCACGGGATACCATCCGTACCTGGTTGAAATTCCGCCTTTTTGAACGAAGCGGTATGCAACATCCTTCATAATGCGTAATGCAAAAGAGTAGAATGCGCTTCCGGCGTCTATCTGTGTTAACGAGTGCATACAATCTGAACCTATTTAAAGCTAGGGTGAATAGGCATCTTCTAAGTGAGCTCGTTTTATCGTCGATAAAATCTTCGTCTTCGAAGGGCAAGAGTTAGTCAAGAGCTAACCCATTATCAATTTAAAAAGTTACCATCAGGTGACCTGTGGATTATTTGCCTTCTCCAAGCCATTAAAAAAATCCAGACACGTTCCAGCCGCAATCCAAAAATTTACATCTTTACGTTACGATCACTTGGTGCGATGCCAAGGTGAGCATCACGGTCTAACGTCACGAAGGGCACAGCCACACCAAAACGATGCTATATACTTGGGAATTGGGTTTAAATCAGTGCGACTGAGTTCTATTTCTCCACCAGACGGTCACAAGACTAATACAATTTTTAGACCGACAACTCAAGGTGTGGGATTATTTTGGTCTCGAGATTTGGATTTCTCGTAATGTTTTTTTATTCCGCGACATCTATATTATATAATCTTTGGACACACCACGTCTAATTAATAAGAAACTCTTCATTGATTTATAGGTTACTTTTCTTCATGTGACTGACATGTCTAGTCATTGATTTACTTTTGTGTCCCAACACTCCCAACTGACATCTAATGTTGATTTCATGACAGAAACAGAAGTCGCTAATAATAATATTAACCGCAATTTAGTATCTAAATACGATTACTTTATGCAAGCAGACAATGAAACACTTTGACAAATCCTTTCTTCTAAATGATTTTCACCAGGGCATATTTCTTCAGCACTATTATGATAGCACGAGTAAGCCTATCTACACGAAATGCACCATGCAATTGGATATGGGGTTGTTGGTTCTAAATGTGTCAAATTATCATGTTCACATGACTGCTGAAGAGTCAGTATGTAAGCACAACCGATATTGTTGTCAAGAATACTTCAATATTTACAAGGCGCCATAGTTTTGATAACAGCGTCGCCGTGGGTAGTTCTCACAACCATTTATGTGAATCACAAGTTTAGGTGTGAATTCCGGTATATTATGTGGTAATTGTTTATATCAACACCTTACTCATGCATGGCGATGATGCCAATTTCGGCTGCGAGAATTGGTTTGTTCAATTCAAATTGGGAAAGAGCTTGCGTTACTTAACTTCTGCGGATCTTGAGTTCTTAGGAATTGGTTGTTTGCTTACGAGTCACGACATATATTATTGACATGTATTTTTGTACAAGACTGCATTAGGCATGTACAGTCGAGTTCATAAATATGTGTACACTTTAGTACCTTGTCACTTTAAACGCTGTGTCAATTAATTCAGGTACAGTCAACCAATTTGATTGGCATATCTGTCCTTGAACTTGACTTTTAATTCTTTCCACCGTGTCGTGTCGCAACTATTACTACCTACTCGGTCGACCTTGAATTGATTTGTTTTTGTTGGTTGGTCTGATTTAAACACATATGGCTATATTTATTTTTATTGTTTATAATGAATAACTACCCTTTGCCCGTGACTTCACTGTTACTCCTAGAATGGGCAAATATTTGTATGAAGACTAGTGATGAGCGCGAGTATTTGTCCCTTACTCGAAAATCTAATTCAAGACCAAAATCTGACAGTTCCCATCTTGACTATTTAGTTATTTTAACATTATTTCATAAAAACATGAATGAGAACTCGTGTAACCAGTAATATTAGGGTAAGTTTTATTGATAAAAATACCTTATTGTCTTAGGTCTATAATATAAGTATTACAAGTGGATAGACTTGATATAGGTTTAATCTTTGATCTTGAGTTACAAGTGAGCCTACATGGCAATGAGGCTTGTTTCAAGAGCACCTTAAATAACCTGATAAGTGATAAACACACTCACCTTTGTGATTTTCTCGAATAGTGCTGATTGTTGTAAAAGTCACTAAACTGAAGTATGATAATGGAAGTTGTTAGCTGTTTCTTGTGAATCCCCTCTAATAATCCATGATCTTGGCCATCGGCTTCGACTTGATGTGTAATTTCATTGAAGCGATCGATTTATTTACAGTTACTCCGTGTTCTAAAAAGGTGTTAATTTAAAGCCGTATCCACATGCTTGGTGTTTGCCGCAAGCACTGCGGGACGCAAGTATACATTAGAGTGAGCATGAAGTATTTTCATCTCACTCTAACGTATAGTTGCGTCCCGCAGTGTTTGTGGCAAACACCAAGCATGTGGATACGGCATAATATCAGGAGACAATCTCACACAAATTGACCTAGTCCCTGACCTAAACCTAGACCCAAGCTCTAGGCTTGTACAGAATAACGAAAAAATTACTTATACAGATAAATACTTAAAAAACATAGAAGACGCGGAAACTCATGCTCATCACAAATATTTGCCCTTCCGGGATATAAACCCGTGTCTGTTAGCTTAGTAAGTAGGGTCATTACCAGCTGGGCTAACGCCTCCTGATTGTATTGAAAAGGGGATTTTGTCCTTTTATCCACGGAATAGAAAAAACAGTGGAAGTGGCATGAGCTTCGCTTAGTATCAGACCTGTTGTCGCCAATACTCAAACTATCATAAAAACAACACGCCACCATGGAAAATGTTTTTGGTGCGGCTATCGTTTTTACATTCCAAAATAGCACAATAAGGCATGCTTCTGGATTTATTTCCTATTTTAGAAATATCGAAATATTGAAATATCGAAATAAGCGATCGCGGCAAAAGTATGGTAGGTTATGCGGAACTCCGCATAACCGTGCCACACGTTACAAGCCCACTTGACACTTCTACAGTTTTTTCTGTTCTGTGCTTTTATCAGTTGATTGAGTCGGTGTCTCACTGCCTGTCATATTTGTATAGTTGCTCTAATACTGGCACAAACATTTTTGGGCGACCGACGGCAGTTTAAAGTTTTGGAGCCGCTTTTGTGCTATCGACGATGACTTGCAAAAATCTTCAGTTGAAGGCGTTTTCAGAAATTGAGGGTGTTGTCTAACAGGATTAAACGGTGGTAATGTTGTATAATAATTTTTATGCGTGGCCTTGTTATCTCTTTCTTGTTACAGCGATTACCGCCACATCAATGGTAGTTGTGGCCGCTATTACCTTTTGATTATAGGGGCTATAACAATAAATCTAATCTATAACTTGATGCGGGTAGTGACAGGATTTCTAATGGTCTCTCGTAGTTTATGAAGTCTTAGTTCAAAGGTTACCTAGTAACATAAACATAGGTTTTATTCATAAATAGAAATAGGTTCGGAATCTGTCTTGTAAAGATTAGTCTATCAGTAGATCTGGTAGGGTATTTAGGTAGTATTAATTCTATACAACTTTTCCATTCGCTAAAAAAATAATGGAATTCCACAGAACTTGTCAGTCCTACGATGATTTGATTTCACGGTATTGTATAATTTTGAATTATGATTGCGTGAAACCGTACGAACTGATAACCGTTATCAATTACAATAAGATAGAAATTAGAGTTATATTATGTATGGTTTGAATTTACTTTGGAAACATTGTGATAATATGGAATTAAGTCGCGACCGTGCAGAGGCGGAAGTTTAATACGATCTAGAAAAACTACCAAGAGGGTTTATGATAGAGATTAAACGAGTTTTATTATACAATTCCAACTGCCGCGGTTATTTTTCGTGACACTAATGATAACAATACCCTGTCATCCCGTCATCATGACAATTGCAAAAACTCTCCAATTAACTCTCACTGCGGTAGAGTGAGAGTTTTATTGTGTTATTTAGAGAAATATGTAGCTAAAGAAAGCCTTTATTACTTGGAAGTTATAACTTATGTACAATGTGCTACCACGCTTCATATCCCTTAATACTTACTAGTACTAAGTTAAGACTATCCTAATAGGATACATGCCAAAATGCGTGGGCTACCACTGAAAGTGGAAAGCTATTCTAACTCACATGTTATGTTGAAGCTGATTTTGAATATAAACATAGTGAAATTGACGTCTTTTTGTGCTTTCTGTACCAATATACAACGCCTTCTTTTCACACAGACCTAAAACATTCTTCTACAGACGTGAATTATTGAAGAATGTTTTGCGTTTGGTTTTAGTAGATATCGCCATTTATTTGACCATTATATGGGAATGGCTGCGTTTTTTTTACGATTGTTTTTATAGAATAGTATATTTTTTTGTTTCTTATCATATCATGTATGTATCAACATATATGGATATAAAGCACCACATTTGTTACTTACACCCGTATTCACAAACAATACTTAAGGGATCTTTCGATGAGTAAACGCACTGCGTTCAATACAGCTTTGTGATTGGTACTTTTTGACCGACCTTTTATTTATGAGACGATTTAAACCACCCTGTGCGTTCGTGAGTACTGTGAGACCTCATAGTGACGTTTGTGAATACGGGTGTTATTGAAGCATGAATGGTATCGTTTATTTGGCTTTCTCATGGACCTACCAAGGATGAAGAATCTATAGTCAATGACAAATAAATGGTAGCGGACAACAATCTCAAAAATATGCATACTTACTTTCCTTAGTTATTGAGAAAAGAATTGTGAGATCATAGTTTGGACGCTACTATATTTTTGGCCTTGTCAAAAATCCAGGCAACATTGAAATGAATTGGTACGGTATTTGTATGCCATTATGCGTACTGAAGTAATTTACTTTTGTCTTGAAATAATATGCATACTCACGGATTATTATTCAATGCGTAATATGCGTTCAGAAAACGCAACACTTTTGTTCTATTGTATTCTGACAAGAAGAATGCGGGTGAATAATTATTGGAAATGAAGATAAATTGCACAAGACATTATCAAAGACGTGGTCTCTGCCTACCCCTTTGGGAAACAGGCGTGATTTAATGTATGTATATATTATCAAAGACGGAACGGTATATTTTTAAACTCTATCTCAGACAATTGATCCTACAAAAAACTTATATAACTTTGGTATGTCCATGTTGATAGTTATTGTATCTATTTCACCGTCATGTCGCCCTATACTGGTGTAACTAGGCGATTTAGTCGCTGGACTTTACTTTGTGCTTTAAAATCGGAATGGCGAATTCCTTGACGAGTTTAACGTTATCTCAGCGTAACTTGACTCCTGGACGCGTAACGACATATATCTAAAATACTAGTTCTACAGTCGTAACACCATGTTCATCCTTCGCGTCCCTAATAGTCAAGTTAGCATTGTACAATTCGTTCTTGAATCCGCCAAGCCTCTAGCAACCAAGTTTCACTATTAAATCACCAACTGCAGCGTTTCCATTGCAATATACTAAAACTGTGTAACCCGTATAGCTTCGTCGCGGGAGTGATCCTGCGCGAGCGCATCCCCGCCTTTGAGCGGATGCTGTGGCGCGCGTGCCGAGGCAATGTGTTCCTACGACAGGCCGAGATCGACACGCCGCTCGAGGACCCCGCCTCTGTAAGTAGTGACCTTGAACTTGCTGACCTTGATTTTGATGACCTTGAACTTAAACTAGTCCGACAGGTCCGTTTGTCTCATTGGCATAATTGTCCTTGAACTTGGCTTTGAATTATTACGACTGTGTGTGTGTTTTATTTGATTGACTGATTTGCACATGCTGCAGGTTTATTACAACTTGTTGTAGCCTATTTTCCATGTCTGAATTACATTATATTGTTGATGTTATTGATAGCTCTTACTGTCAAGTGAATTAATGCTATTATGTCGTCGACAATTACAATATAGAAGGAAAATGAGTTCAAAGGAAGTAGCATAATGACGCTGATAGAATAAACAGAACCGAAAATCCGTCGATTATAGTAGGATAAACGCGACGCTAGGTAAAGTACTTAATTGGTTTACTAGTAACAATTTGCTTCTTAATGCTAAGAAAACTAAATGTGTTAGGTTCGCTTTGCCGAATGTTAGACCGGTAGAATCTAGTATTTTTCTAAATGATGAGTGTTTGGAAATGGTGGATAAGGCGCTTTTCTTAGGAATAACTATAGACAAAAACTTGCAATGGAGTCCCCATATAGCAGTTCTAGCAGGCAAATTAAGTTCGGCAGCTTATGCTGTTAGGAAAATCAGACAACTTACCAATGTTGAGACAGCTCGCTTAGTTTATTATAGTTATTTTCATAGTGTTATGTCGTACGGTATACTTGTTTGGGGAAAAGCTGCTGACATACAGACTATTTTCGTGTTACAAAAAAGAGCCATTCGTTCTATATATAACCTAAACTCCCGTGATTCCTTAAGATTACTATTTAAAGAAATTAATATTTTGACAGTAGCATCACAATTTATTTATGAGAATATTATTTATGTCATTAAAAATCAAGACTCTTTTATTAAGAATTGTGACATACATAATTTGAATACAAGAAATAAAAATAAAATAGCTATAAAAAAAATTCGTGTCCGTAAGGTATATAAATCATTTGTAGGTCAATGCATTCATTTCTATAATAAATTACCTGACGAAGTTTTAAAGTTACCATTTCCAGTACTTAAAAATTATTTGAAAAAGTCGTTGACGTCTAAAGCTTACTATAGGGTCGAAGACTATTTAACAGATAAAAATGCTTGGCCTAAATTAAAATTAAACACCTAAATATCTCAATAATAACTTAATCATACAAATATGTAAAACATTGTGTATTGTCTAGGGGACACGGTTTCTGTAGGAAAATGTATCGAAACTATTTATGTGTTGTTTTGCCCCGTCTAAGTATAATTTTTATTTATTTTTATATTTACTTTTTTTTTTTTAGAATTTTGAGTTTAGACACATTTTCCTGCTCAACTACGCATGATATATATATTCATATTGTTTGTTACATTCATTGTTTTATATAATGCTAGGTTAAGTTTTTTCTTTTCGTTGTATAATATCATTTATCATAAGCAATATTTAAAAAACGACTGACTGTTGAGTTTCTTGCGGCGTTTCTTCTCAGCAGTGGTCTCTTGCGAAGCGCTGGTAGATTTTTGACGTGTAAAAGTGCCCGTGCGGCCTACTTACTGAATAAACATCTTTTATCTTTTTTTATCTTTTTTAACAATTTGCACTGGCATATATGAGCGTAATTTATGAATAGTAAAACATCTTTTGATAGCACTTTTGATCAATTTAGCTCTACAATATCTACCATTACCCAAGTTCTATTTATTTTCCGTACTTCTTGGATAGCACTAACCCTCGGTTTCCTCCCGCAGTCCGACCAGGTCTACAAGTCGGTGTTCATCATCTTCTTCCAAGGAGACCAGCTCAAGACCCGCGTGAAGAAGATCTGCGAGGGTTTCCGCGCCACCCTGTACCCCTGCCCTGAGGCGCCGGCCGACCGACGCGAGATGGCTATGGGAGTCATGACCCGTATTGAGGATCTGAACACGGTTAGTGCTAGCACTAAATATCTTTTTTTCAACCAAACCGTAATGTACAAATTGCCAGAAACGTCCATAAGTTCTGACTAAAGAGGCCCGAAAACAGGCTTGACAGTCATTTGACGTTACTGTAATAATATGACATAAAAAAACAACTCCTGCTAAGTGACGACGTGTGACGTTGTTATGGATATTCATTATTATTGGTATCGGATCAGGGACATTTTAGGTCCATATTTGCATCTAAAAACATTGAAATCTTCTCAACTAGGGCATTTAAATATCTTCCTCTCCTTACAAGATAGAGGCGGTCTAGCAAGATAACACGATGAATATTAATATTGTAAAATCTACACCTGACATACTTTAAAGCCATACTTCATCATTAAAATGACTACCTCCCTATTGGGGTCGTGTCATAATGCTCGTAAACAAATGATATGCGACAAGAAGCCTTGTCCAACGATATTATAAAATAGACGTGACTTTGACATGATTGCCGCTGATTATACGCGAGCCGTGGGCCATTATACACACCGGTTTTGGGTTCTGTTAGTAATTTGTATAGTAATTTTGTATGAGTTACAGTCATGGTAGAGAATAATAATAATATGCTAGGTACTTTGACTGATGTTCATATTTATTTAATGATTAATGGAATTAAGGGTGTTAGACGATGCCGGCATTGTTATTCGAACTTTCACCATCTTTTGTTTTAAACGTAGCTCGCACGCACATATGCGTTCATGGCAATGGATGAAAGCCAGGGTGGGCAGTGAATGCGTTAACCCTTAATTAGGGTCTCCCCACACTTATCGACGCGGAATCGGCGTTAGCTGATCAAAAAACTCTTTATGTCTACGCAATAAGAGCAAAACAATCGGCTCGGCTCGCTTCGGCGTTTCGAACGTAACGACGTCGTTTTCGCTCTTATGCATGCATCAGCAGCTAACGCTTGCTTTGTGCATGGCCATAAAACTTTTTTTACCGGCTCAAGCCGATTCCATGTCGATATGTTTGGGGAGACCTTAAGGCAGATTCTATATTGACCACATTAGAATAAGTTGAAAATGAACTTTACTACCTTTCATATTATGATACTATTTTAATTGTATTTTCCTGAAATATAACATGATCTATTATTGTCTTTAGAGACTGTATTTCATTTTGGTCTAGTATTTTTACTTTAACGGGGCCTTATTAAGGGTTAAAGAAGCCTTAAGAGATGCGCGGTATTTGTCTGGTAAATATCAATATGCTTTGCACACTCAGTGTAATTAGTAGAAACTTTTCTTACTTTTATAAACTGTTTGCGAGTATACGCTAACCAGACCTGCCTAAAGGGTATACTGTATAAAGGGATCAGAATTGGGGATTGTTTCTTGTTATTACAGTTGAATTTCAAAACAGAGTTCATACAATCTTGCCCTTCAGTGTACAAGTACATGAATCGCTAGATTAATAACATTGTTTTCATATAATGTATCATTTCACCAAGAGCCATTTCCTGTTGATGTTATGTTATTTTCAGGAAATCCTGAACGTTGATTACTTAGGATAGGTAGGTTGGGTTAGATTAAGATTTGACTACCACAAATTTTGAACTCCTGCGCTGGAAAATGCCTTTTACATTCTATGAAATAATTGTCGACGTAACAACGGTACGGTGAACCACATTTAAACAACGTTAGCGATCTGAGGCTATCCACAGAAGCATAGACGAGCAGAGCGAAGATGTCAAAAGTGGCAGGTCCGCTCCACTCGTCAACGCGGCTGGGTTTCGCCTCAGTGGAAAGGCATCCTTATCTTCGACCTCAAACAACTACTCCATAAGTTGCTAACTATATATTCGTACATACATTAAATAAATAAATATCAGGGGACAATGTCACACCAATTGACCTAGTCCCAAACTAAGCTCTAGGCTTGTACTATGGGTACTAGACAACGGTATAAATACTTAAATAGATAAATATATGTATACTTAAATGCATAGAAAACATTCATGACTCAGGAACAAACATTCGAGCTCATCACACTAATATCTGCCCTTACCGGGATTTGAACCCAGGACCGCAAACTTCGTAGGCAGGGTCACTACCAACTAGGCCAGCGCGTCGTCAATACAAAACATTAAGACTGCGCCGAGCAAACGTCGACCGTCCAGTGGCGCCCTCATCACTATTATTGTGTTTTCTAATTAACTAAAGAATTTCCTTACAATCGGACGATGCTTCTTTGTAGCGCAAGTAAAAACACAATTTATGGGATACGTAACAAACGTTGATAATAATTACCCTATGAGTAGTCAGCTTAACGGGAAAAGGTGGCCACTTTTTTCCGTTAAGTTGATGATAACTCAAAGGTCAATTGTTATTAAACTATGTGATATGTCCTATAAGTTGTGTTTTCATTTGTAGTACAAAAATGCACCGTCCGATTTCAAGAAAAATACTTTATTTTATTAGAAAACACAATAATAGTGATGAGGGCGCCACTGTACATCCGGCGTACGCTCGGCGTAGTCTTAAATCACGCCTGTTTCCCAGAGGGGTAAATAGAGACCACTTCTTTAAACCTGCTACGATCCTGACAATTCACAGATTTGTCAGTTGCTTACTTATTTCACCAATTTCAATCTTCCCCAGGTCCTCGGCCAAACCCAAGACCACCGCCACCGCGTGCTGGTCGCCGCGGCCAAAAACATCAAGAACTGGTTCGTGAAGGTGCGCAAGATCAAGGCGATCTACCACACCCTGAACCTGTTCAACCTGGACGTCACGCAGAAGTGCCTCATCGCCGAGTGCTGGGTGCCGGCGCTGGATATGGAGACCATTCAGCTGGCGCTGCGGAGGGGCACGGTGAGCTTACCTGTAGTTTGTTTAATGGTGGTATGACCTTGTGTTAAGTCCGTGCGGATCGATTCCACCATCTTATGTTTAAACCTACCGCCAAGCATCATTCGCATTGTTGTGTTCCAGAGTGTGGATAAGACAACCGGTGGAATTACTAGCATAGAGGCAATCTTAGTAAACTGGTTAAATATAATATTGAAATAAGTATTTGCGATGAAAACTGCAAACAGTCGTAAGTGATAGCAAATATAGAAAATTTCAGACGAGTTATTGTTTTATTTTTTTGTTATTATTATAATCAAGAAATCGTAAGTTAATAGAACTTATAAGTTTGATTTAATTATTAAAAAGGAATTTACATATCACATACCTATATATAAACGAACGAACTTACAAGCTTACGTAAAACTACACCAATCTAACAAACCGCTACCAGTGGGCATTGTTCCCAAAATGCTGGCAGCATTGCCGCGTTGAATGGCAATGCTTAATCTTTGTGCCAAGTACAGGCCAGCATTTTGGACACGGGTTGCGTCGATCAGGCGCTTTGACACATCTTTAAACATACGGTGTGCTTCTGGTCCCCACGGTCCTAAAGTTTCGATCCCAAAAGGCTCAAATATGTAAATTGTATCAAGTTGACTGTATTTGCGCCTTTTGAGGGTCTCCGCTGATTCTGCCGCGAAACCAGCCCTAGTACTTGTACTAATAATGTTTTATCTAAGCTAAACTTTAATTCAGTTAAGATTTATTGTTATTTTAAATAGGAAATGAATTTTATAACCGAATGAACGTCAGTTACATACCACTTTTATTGCTCATGAGTCTCGTGACACATTGTTTACGTAAACGTTATACACATGTTATTTGTTAGAAAGACTGACTCTATTCGTAAAGTTTTAAAAAACCCTGCTTTTCCAATTTATAAGCTTGAGTAAATTGGTTGCGTGAATAAGAACATAGATATTTTCGTAAAAACGCACCCAGTCAGTATGGATTGATACAATTAGAGTTTGAGAGAGTTACTTATGGTGTGCCGCAAGGAAGTGTTCTAGGCCCAAGATTCTTTTTACATGTTTAATGATAGCTTATATTTTTTCTAAAATCTAAGAAGGTAATAAGAGTCCAGTCTTGTGTGTTTTATATAAAAAAATCAAACAAAATAAACATTTCGTCACGACCGTCAACGATAAATTTAAATAGAGAACTAAATACTTTAATAGAAACATCCAAGATTCATCTATGAAACCGATACCGAAGTTTACATCTATCTACATTATTGTTCCCACTAGAAACCCTTCCAAAGTTGTTTGAGCACTGTTGTAAAGCCAGTGGTATGATGTGCAGGAGCGCAGCGGCAGCAGCGTGCCGCCGATCCTGAACCGCATGGAGACGCTGGAGGATCCGCCCACCTACAACCGCACCAACAAGTTCACGTCCGCCTTCCAACACCTCATCTACGCGTACGGCGTCGCCACCTACCGGGAGGTCAACCCTGGTAAATCGACGCTTCCCTATCGCTTTTTCTTTAGATAGCCGATGACTTATTGTTACCTGGGGCTGATTCCAATAAGCCACTCTGCAACTCAGCACTCCACGACTCCCACTCTTCAAACGTATTTCTGTTCCACAAAGCTATTGCAGGGTTGAAGAGGCCCTTAAACTTATTTGAGAACTTGTAACAAAATGAATAATTTTATATTACAGCTCCATACACAATCATCACGTTCCCGTTCCTGTTCGCGGTGATGTTCGGAGATCTGGGGCACGGCGCGCTGATGGCCGCGTTCGGCTTCTGGATGTGCTACAAGGAGAAGCCGCTGCAGGCCAAGAAGATCGACAGCGAGGTGGGTTACGTTAGGTTAGGTTTGGAGTGCGACCGCTATCGTGTGCGAAATGAGCGAGTTTAATGCGAAAGTACGAATAGTACTGTGACGTACAATATGAATATTGGTAAAAAGTCGCCAAAGATGTAAACAATTTAGTACTGTTTGCCACAGCCTCAAATATTCACCAAGTGTTGTTTTTATATAAAATGTACGTATTATTCATACTTATTTAATCTTAAACTTCATGTGAAAGTAAAGATCAAGTGAATAAATCATTGCTAAGACCTCACTTGATCTTTAGAAGCATGTGATTATCGAGTAATAATGGTAAATTGGTTCGTTTGGTTGTGTTTACATCTTTGCCAATTTCAATTGGCACAGACTATACAACTCACTTGAACTGTATCAAACCTTAAATAACCTCTTTTATTCCAGATCTGGACAATCTTCTTCGGCGGGCGCTACATCATCCTCCTGATGGGGCTGTTCTCGATGTATACGGGGCTGATCTACAACGACATCTTCTCCAAGTCACTGAACATCTTCGGCTCCGCGTGGCGGAGCAACTATGACCAGTCTACGCTGCAGTCCAACGCGGCGTTGCAGCTTAACCCGGACTCCAATGACTACACGCAGGAGCCCTATCCGTTTGGCATCGACCCAGTGTGGCAGGTCAGTCATACTAATAAATTTTGATGTGAAATTGCTGCCGCTGTTCTGGAACCCGTTTCATAAATGCTTGTAACTTGTAATGTAAGTAGACGTCTGTTTTTAATACATGTTGGAAAAGAGATAAGCTATTATTTTATATGCAATAGGCCCCTGGGTATAGAACCTGAAAAATACTTGTTTAATACGACTTATTTACAACTAGTAGCTCTATTCGTGTTACGAAACATGATTAATGAGTTAGATTAAAATAAAACCACTGTTTATTTTTTTTAACTGATTAGAGGAGCCCAACGGGACCCTATTTAATATGTTTCTGCTGTCCGTCCGTCCTACCTTTAAACAGCTGTATCCTTTGAACCGGAATAGATTGCGGGTTTTTTTTTTTTTTCAGAATGTGTTATTTATTACGGCGGATTTATTAACCACATGCATATACATAATCCCTTCACTCCTGTCATCCCAGGGTGGTGTAGGCAGAGATACTACACCTACAACTCTACAAACTTGTCGATAATTCTGTAACCACATTTTCTGTAACAAATATATAAAAAATTGAGAAAGGGAAGTTGTTTTCAACATATTTATATTTTTGTTTTACCGCAAAAAAGGTAAAATATACAAGCGTCAAATTTGATATGATTATATTACGAATTCTGAATAATACTAAAAAATGGTCAACTGTGAGTTGGGCTCGCGCTGATTCAATTTGAAATCGATTTCAAATTGGAATATAATAATACCTAAGGAACCCTCGGTGCGCGAGTCCGACTCGCACTTGATCGGGTCTTCTAACGGCCGGACCCTATATTCAAACCACGGACAACAGATAAGGCTTGCTTGGGGTTAAAATTTTACATTTTTGCCCACACAAAATGTGTCAAATTTGAATCCGAAGTAAGCCTATCTATCCGCGGTTTGAATATAGGGTTCGGTTAAAGTTTATTGACCTTACATTTGTAATAATTTTATTTTTGCTAGTTTTAAGAATTTATTGTTTATTACTTTATTACCTTATTATTACTTAATGTAACTTTTAAGTATTATTTTGATATTATGATTGAAAAAATGACCTGCTGGAGTTTCTTGCGGCGCTTCTTCTCCGTAATGATGGTCTTGTCCGAAGCGCTGGTAGATTCACTCATGTTACCGACGTGTAAAATAGCCCTCATGTGGCCTATTTACTGAATAAATATTATGAATTTTGAATTTCGGCCATAAAAGGAACACCAAGCCAAGATGTGCAGTAATTGTAATGTGGATTGTCCTCAGCTCGCGAACGCTAACAAGATTATCTTCATGAACGGGTACAAGATGAAGATCTCCATCATCATCGGCGTGTTCCACATGTTGTTCGGCGTCTGCATGTCCCTCTGGAACTACATGTAAGTACCGCACTCTTAACCCTTAACCAGGCAAGGGATCCATGTGGACTACATAAAATCTACTCAATAGTACCTTGAATGTTAGTACCTAAGGCTGAATCTCTTCTGTGACGTGTGATCAGCCCCATGAGCGTGAGCGCGCATCGAATTATGAATCTTGTTTCAGTCAGCTAAGGTTTGAAATCACTTTTCCCAATGTCATTACATGTCATAAGGTCCACTGAGAGGATCACCCAGGTATAGTCTAGTACAAATGTATACATTTTTGCATCTTATTCAAGTAATTGGTGCAAGTGTATACCTACTATAGATTACGCGTTAGCCAAGTTGGTAGTGACGTGCCTACGAAACTAGCGGTCCCGGGTTCTATTCCCAGTATGGATAAATACTAAAAAGACTGACTGCTGAGTTTCTTGCGGCGTTTCTTCTCAGCAGTGGTCTCCTCTTACGAAGCGCTGGTAGAGTCTTGACGTATAAAAGTGCCCGAGCGGCCTACTTACTGAATAAATGTCTTTTATCTTTTATAGTATCCTTTATTTTTGTGAAGTGCGCGAGTATTTGTTAGTCTTGGATGTTTTCTATGTATTGAAGTATTTATTTCTCTACATTAGTTTATTGTTGTCTATTACCCGTAGTACAAGCCTAAAGCTTAGTTTTGGACTAGGTCAATTTGTGTAAGAATGTCGAGAGTTATTAATGTTATTATTATTACTATCTTCTGCCTGCGACTTCGTCCGTGTAGAATTACTTATTTCGATTATCGTTGCTCCCTCGAGAACTTTAAAAATTTCCAGGATAAAAAGTAGCCTATGTGTTAATCCAGATTATAAGCTGTCTACATTCATAATTTCATCCAAATCTAGCCGTTGCAGCGTGAAGGAGTAACAAACAAACATACACACGCGAACTTTCGCGTTTATAATATTAGTATTATATATTATTGTGTGTGTAGGGTCGGAAGGAGCCGCCCTAGGCGTACTTTTTCGAATCAAATCGGAGACATACTGGAAATGTGCCGAATTTTAAGTACCCGAAACCGACTTGCGTGCATGACTCGATGTATGAATGTGGAAGAAGCGAAAGAGATTTGTCAAGATCGTAGCAGGTGGAAAGAAGTGGTCTCTGCCTACCCCTCTGGGAAACAGGCGTGATTTAATGTATGTATATTATTGTGCCTGTTTTGTCGCGCAGCTACTTCAAGCGCCGCATCAGCATCTACGTGGAGTTCATCCCTCAGATCGCGTTCCTCCTCCTGCTGTTCTTCTACATGGTGCTGCTGATGTTCATCAAGTGGACTCACTACGGGCCCAACCCGGGACACTTCGACAGCCAGCTGCCTGGTAACATATTTTTATGGAATAACTAATAAATAGATAAATACTTCCGAAATAATGGCGATTTATTTCAGAGCCGATAGCTCTCGTACAGTTACGAGATTTAATTTGGTACCCACCTTAGGTCCAAAGTCAATCTGACATTCTACAACAATAAGGTTGAGTTTCCTTAAAGTTACAAATCTCTTGACATCTCTAATGACATTGACGGCTTCAAGCATATTTTTCTTGAAATGGGTCTCAAATTAACGCTCGTGACCGTACGGCCAATTAAACTTATATCTATAGAGTTTTGGCCCAGGGGTTCAAGAGGTGCTTTTTTGTAAAAAAAATGGCTGGTTTTACAAAAATCATAGCTTGAGATCCCTAAGGGACGCATTTACGCCTTAGAGTGAGCAACATATTCTTGCATATCACTCTTACGTATTGCTCCGTGCCTTACGCACGCCCATGGCGCGCCGTCGTGTAGAGGGGCCTTTACTTCGCTTCTATATTGCGGTGTAAAAGCCAGATGAACGTGACTACAAAAAAATCAAAAATCTTTTTTTTTTGCGTAAAAAGGTTCAGAAAGTGCTCCTGCATGAAATGCCAAAACGACGTAACGGTAAATAAAATGAAGATAAGGTGAGGCGCGGCTATTGCATCTGCGTCGCTATGGTAACTTAACAAACTAAATCATGTTCTACTTTTAAAATTAGTATGAAAAGTTACAATAGCCCCGCAGATGCAATAGCCCTGCCTCACTGCTGGTCTATTCCGACTAGTTCCATTATTAGTTCCATTGATGGAACTAGTTGGACTTTTTTTCCTAGTAGTTACATTCAACGATGAGGGTTTCCTTAATGGAACTACCTGGACTTTTTCCAAGTAAGTAAGCAAGCAAGTAATTAAGTAAGTCCAACTAGTTCTATCAATGGAACTAATAATGAAACTATTCGGAATAGACCCCTCACCTTATGTTCATCTGGTTTTTACACCGCGATATAATTGACAAGATTTCATATTTTCAAGACTTTAATTTTATTCGTTCTATAGATACTGTTTGGAAGGAAGAAGACACTAATAGTTTCAATTTTTCCCTAGGATGAATAATTATTTTATTATTAATTTATTAAGATGTACTTATTCTAAAAGGGCGTAACTTCATTTCTACGACACAAGGACGTATTACGTTAGGCCAGTCAGTATTAAAAAAAAGTTCTTTTTTTTTATTAATGGCGGTCCACCGATATTTATTTAAGTATCTATCTGTCTGTCAATAGTGTCAATGTCAAATTTAGAATTATGACAGCTTTTTTTCTCGTGAAAAAGGCAATGGTATTATATCTATTCGGGCGTAGTATTGGTAAAATTCGATATTTTTTTTAACATTCTTATAATTTTTTAAATAAATTAAAATAAATATTTTGCCGTATTCAGGAGGCAAAATCCTTTCGATTCCTATAGTAATTTGCAGGTGTCACCAAAATGAAATGTTGTCAATTCGCGCCTTAGACAATATTTCCCTACCGGCCTAACCATCAAATGTCCGGCAGAGTACGTGCAGCAGAGCGCGTACTGCGCGCCGTCCATCCTGATCACGTTCATCAACATGATGCTGTTCAAGACCGACGAGAACCCGCGGCCCGAGTGCGCGCCCAGCATGTACCCCGGCCAGGAGGGGCTGCAGAAGGTACCCACATTACTAGACCCCGTTATCTTGTCGCGTTGACGTCGCTCTGTTGTAGGGATTGAATGTTTATTTTATCGACCCTCTCTATATCGATGTTTGTAGTTTACATTATAATGCAACAATGCGACTGAATTTTTGCCTTTTATATCTCTGCTAAATCTCAATATGGCGTAGGTATTAAAACTTCTTGATTAAAAATTAGAAAATAACCTCATTATTCTAACAAGATGCGATAAACTTAGATAAATCATTTACCTATTTGCAACTATTTACCTATTATTTATTTATTATTGATCCCATCCTTTTTATCACATTTTTAGTAGTGATTGTCTTTGACTCATTGTCAGTGACATGACATATACCTCTAAGTTCAATACCATCGACATTTAAATAGTCGATAAAGTAAACATTCAACCCCTATGAAAAAGTGACGCCCTTGCGACAAGATAACGGGGTCTACACATTACCATTAACCCTTCGTCTGTGTTTGTTTAGGATCCTTATCATTACTACTTCGGCCTATTTTCGCGGTTCTATGCCGTATGTTTTAAAGATAGTCTCTCTAATTTGCTTGTAGAAGAATCTTAAAAATTCAATCTTTTATATAGATAACATTCAGTAGTTCCAAACATGGAACCAATTGAGAGCTAGGAGCGTTTAAACTCGGTCACGTGACAGCGATGACGCCATAGCCACACAGACGAGGGGTACAAAATTATGCGAGGCGACACAGACGAAGGGTTAAACGTTACGGAATTTACAATCCGGTTCCGATAAGTCAGAACTTCCGATGGATATTACGGTATCCAAGCTCTTGCTCGTTCGTTTCACAAACATATCATTTTACAAAACGCTTTTTTCCGGAATTGTAAATATTTCCGGATTTGTTTCAAGAACATCTTGGAGAACCCTTGGTTAGGTTAGGTTAGGTGAGTTTTATGAAAATCCTGAAATATTTATATTTTCGGAAAAAAGCATTTTGCTCAATGATTCAGTTTGTAAAATGGTGTACACGTATGGATATATACGTGTACAAAATGTTAGCTTTGTTTTGATAGTCTGAGAAAATGTGAGTGTGACATACAGACAGACAGACAGATGGGACATGGCGAAACTATAAGGATACCTGGTTTGACTACGAAACCCTGAGGAACGCTGTTAAGTTGTCAAGCCCCCTTTCCCTTTAACTCTTTTTCTTTACTCGGTCTTATACGCTCTTCTCTCGTCTAACCAACCAACCCGAACCCAAATAGTAGATTGTACAACAAGTGCATAAAACGTACCATTTTACCCGAGACGTGCATATAGCCTATGGATGGTCACGTCGAGGGTAAAATGGGTTTTATGCTCGAGTTTTACACTCTGCTTTTCACTTCGATTGCTAGGGAATAAAAAAACGATTAAGTATACACAAGAAAAAATAAATTATAAGTTATTTCATGAAGTTTTATTGTGTACTTTGGCTGTTGGTATCCTTGCCTTGGTCTTAGAATACTAACAAAACGAAATAAAGTAAAGAGGTTATTCTATGAAGTTAAAGTTGTTCGTGTGGCTGTTGGACCGATTGCCTTGGTCTTCGACGAAGATTTTACTTTATGCGCTAGTGCATAAAATGCGATTTTATGCAACCTATACCCAGCATAAAGAAGGACTTTACGAGCATGAGAAGTGAAAATACTTTTTTTACCTGAGCATCTCAAAAAGGCAGGTATTTAATGACAGTGTACAAAATTTGATTTTGTTGCGAGCGTGAGGAAAAGTAACTTTCTGATAAAAAAAAAAATGCCGAGAAAAGTGCTGGGTCAGTATTAACGGGGGGTGGATGGCTGGGTAAGCCTCACTTTTAATTTTTTTATTATCAAGTTTCGTCAAAAGTAGAGTGTTTAACTCTGGTCAAAGTCACCATTTATGTGAAAAGTCACCATTCATCCCTTGGTTAACAATCTACTATTTAAGACCTCTAGCCGTTTACGCCGTAACGATATTTAAACGAATTGTTTGTTCACAGACATTCGTGATCCTGGCTCTCATGTGCGTGCCGGTGATGCTGCTGGGCAAGCCCTACTACATCAGGAAGGAGCAGCAGAAACGCGCCGTGAGTACCTTCATTTATTTCAGATTTTTTATCTTTGTACCGTGGTGGATAGCTAGTATGAAATACTCAACCGTGATGTCACGTTTTGGTACTGTTAAATCTCCTTCTCTTTATAGTCTTGTTGATTTAAAAATAGTAATATTTGCTATAATGTGCCTTAGGTTTTTAGTGTATTTACGAGAACTTTATTTTGTGACTTGTGCAGTGTAATTTATCTTGACAATAGTCATCATTTCTATTGAGTCAGGCGTTCTGATCTTTTGGAATAGTTATTGTCTCTAGATCGTGTTGTGGAAAATGGTTGCTTTTTATTGTGTAAAGTCTGTTCCTATTCGGACTGCCAATGACAATAACGAGTATACCTGACTGTAATTGTCTTTAGATAGAGGATGAAATAGCGATGAGAATAATGTTAACTCTAATTAGTTTACTAAAAAGGTTGAATATATATTCATCATCATCATCGTATTATTATGCTGAGTGCGACAGAGACGAAAACCTAGCTTATCAATCAAATCTATCAAAACTTCTTCTATATTCTCATGTCAAATATATTTCGAAAAAATGAAATGTATGTGTCAAGCACCAGTCAGTGTCATCGTCTTTTACCAAAAGCACTATTCATCAAAAAATACAAGGTGAAATAGAGATTACTACCTCAAAATAAACATGAAGACATGATTAAGTGTATAAATAAATAATATGACTATGTTCAACCTTCAAAAGTACGCGAATATGGAGTTAAAATGGTAAATTGATTTGTATACAAGAGTGACGGAACGAATAGGAACAGACTTTAGTTCCAACTTGAGTGATTGCTCGCATGTAATGCAAACTTTTAGGAAGTGTTTCTCTTTGTTCCTTACATAATATTATATTTCTAGGTAAAAAGCATATCACCTTTGACCTGTTATGTTATTGTTTTATAACTTGGCCGCCATTACTGTCAAGTAAATTAAAGCTATCAAAGTGTTGACGATACGATAACAGGTCAAAGACGAGATTATGGTTTTTACCGACTAGAATCTTGGCCCTGTACAGATGTAGTGAACAGTCCAAATTATCCTTTCTCATCGTTTTTTGTCGGATAAGTTCGTATTTATCTTGCTTTCTCAATTAACTTCAGTACCCATCAATAAGCCAACTGAGAAAGCAATATAAATACGAACTTATTCGTCAAAAAACGGTGGGAAAGGATAATTCACGACATCTGTAATTGGTTTTATGTGTCTTATGTTTATGTAATTTATCAGCTGTTGGTTTTCCCTATAGTAAATAAATACATCTCTATTATTCTGATAAGGGTTAAAAACTTTGTTAACACAGGCCCTAGGCTGCGGCTCTACTGAGGCGGAGATGAGCGGAGTGGAGCGGAGCTGTGCCAATAGTAACCAATAGAATCTAAACTAACGTGCGGAAGGGCCGCTCGACGTGACCGCATGCGCCTTCTGTTGGTTAATATTGGCACAGCTCTGCTCCGCTCCGCTCCGCTCGTCTCCGCCTCAGTGGAGCCGCACCCTAAGACAAATATAGTGATTTTCAGTATTGTATTAGATTTACGATGTTGTGAATTGTGTTGTAATCGCTTTTGTTGTTTTCTTCTTTGCCTTCTGATAGTTGGAGGTAAGTTGCATCAGATCTGTGTATTGTTATTCATTGTAATATTACATTTTAAGTAGCTTTCGGGGTTTTCCACGCACGTCAAAAAGCGTAAAATAATTTCGTGGATTGAAAATACATATAATAATTTAAATTAAAAGAAATATTATTTATTTTAGAATGTATCCATAGGCGTTAGTAACAATAATAATTAATTAAGGTGCGTTGGGGTAAGTTGGAAAACGGTGTAAGATGAAAAACCGTTCGTAACTCCCTATTCCGTGCACATTTTTGGTTCCTGGGCACTTAATTGAGAACGCCATTTTGTTGCTCCTCGCCCCTCAGTCAGTGCCGTTCGCTCAGTTATTGTGTTTGTGTGTTATCGTCAATTTTCGACAAGGTGAATTTTTTACGTTCAAATCATGTTTTTTAATCTTACCCCATGTTTTGTAACTCCTTTTGCAGTGACGCTAGAGAGATGTTGTATTGGTACGTTTGCTTGTAATTGTTATTTTAATTACCTGTCAATGTGAATTTTAATTATCTTTCTTAGTTTCCGAGTTTTTATATATTTCAATCTTGCACCGCCTACTTTTAAAGGGGTAAGACGGTAATATTTTTGTTTTCATGTTACCCCGGTTTCAAACCCCATAGTAACAGTCACTGGTTCTCAAAGTGTGGAGGAATAACTACTTTCATTAAATATACTTAGGTAGGTAGGTAGTTTATAGAGGTTTGTTATACAACCTATACAGTACCTACATTATTTTAATTAGACGGGACTTTATCGTGAACTTGCATTTAATTATTTATTTCTGTGTTTGTGTGCGTTGCGTTAATAAAATTGAATAGAGAATGTCAGCCAGTTTAGATCTTCAGCTTATTTACCGTATTTGTAATTAAAACAAAAATTACCTGTGAAATAATCATTCGATAGGTACGTCAAATCGTTTCTGAGATATTGAACTTTAAACTTCGTATGATTCGTACGGATGATGATGACATCGCTGCACAGCGATTATATGATTGAGTAAGTTTACAGGGCTAATGACCGCTTAAAACATCATGTTGACAAAATCAATTTTGTCACATATTTGTAGCAGTTTTACTTGAGATTGCTATTTAGTCGTAAACTTTGAAAGTTAGACTACGATTTAAGCTTAACATAGCATCAAAATCAGAAGCCATTATAAAAATACAATCCGTATAAAAATGCACAAAAAAAAGGTTTTTCTTTATATTTCTGGTATAGGGGGGTCTTGGGATTTGATTCAAGCTAAGTCGTATTCTATAAAGAACAGTTTGAGAACCCTTGTCTACCTATCCTCAAAGTGGGGTAAGACTGAAATATCATTTTATAGAAAGCCGAATTTTAGCTGTAAATAACGGTTTTTTTTTAATATGAAATAATGTTTTAAACTGCTACGGTGCTATACCGTTGGAATTTATGCATCACATTCACCTACGGCGCATATTAACGATTTTAAAAACTATATCAATCTTACCCCGTCACCATTCCATCTTACCCCATGGATTTTTTAGTAATGAGTGTAACTTTATTTCAACTTTTTCAATAGTAAAAGTATTAGTAACTTCCTTTTTTAAGTTTTAATATAAAGGTTCATATGTGCTCTTTACCAAAAGCGTAGCTTCCTGTAACTAGTCCTCATATTCTTGGTATAATATCACTTTTAAAAAAACACCTCTCATCTCGTGTAAAATCCGTTCAATCTTACCCCAACGCACCTTATAGTTTAATTTATAACGCCTTACTGCCGTTCGTAAAACTTGGGGTAAAAGGGGCAGCGAAATTAAATGCATAATTTAATTGTCATATGTAGGTTAGGTTAGATTTGATTTATAAGAGATAACAAAAAGTTAAGTCTTGTATCAAAAAATTGCGTTCGGAAATATGAAAATTCGGAATTTTGATTCATTCGAAATTATGACTCTTCGGAATTATGTATGTAGTATACCCATAAAAATAACCAAGATATTAAGCCAACAAAGATTTGTTCCTCTCTCTTTCTAGCAAATCAGAATTTAACATGGAGCTGAAATGGGCGAAAAAACACAAAACTGGTAAAAAAAAATTGGCGACCGGTTAAATGACGTCACAGCGGATCGCTCTGTCTGATTAGCAGTTTAAAATGCTTGTATCATCCGTATTTCTTGGCCGATTTTAATTTTATTTTCACTTTTGGTGATCTCTTTTACGGTATTTTCATATTTTGTTGAGAAATGCGATTTAAAAAAATCTATGCATATTCCCTATTGTATGCGTATGGAAAAAAACGCAAATGTGTCATAACCACAGAACAGAAAAAACAGTAGAAGTGTCAAGTGGGCGTGTAACGTGTGGCATAGTTATGCGGAGTTCCGCATAACCTACCATACATTTGCCGCGATCGCTTATTTCAATATTTCGATATTTCGATGTTTCTAAAATAGGAAATAAATCCAGAAGCATGCCTTATTGTGCTATTTTGGAGTGTAAAAACGATAGCCGCACCAAAAACATTTTCCATGGTGGCGTGTTGTTTTTATGATAGTTTGAGTATTGGCGACAACAGGTCTGATACTAAGCGAAGCTCATGCCACTTCCACTGTTTTTTCTATTCCGTGGTCATAACTATGTGTGTTGATGTCTTAATGCGTGTCCCCCAGCGCGCGGGCCACGTGAGCATCGAGGGCGCGGCCGAGAACGGCGCGGCGGGCGGCGCGCCGCTGGCCGCCGCGCACCACGACGAGGACATCACCGAAGTCTTCATCCACCAGGTAACACACTGCTTATTTTTCTCCCAGCGTTTCAGTGTTTTCAGCGGTTCCCCTATGGAATCCCTAATCGTCATCTGTCTTAATGCATCGTTTGTCCGAATTTTTATCCTAAAGCCATTTCCGATTATTATTATTTTTTAGTGTTGTTTTAATACAACCTTAACCTAACCGAACCGCAGATATGATTGGAAAACTTAAAAAGTTTCCGGACTCATCTGAAAACCAGTTTAGGACAAACGATGTGTTAGAACAAACGTTGTTATGGATTCTGAGGAACATCAGTTTTCAGCGTATTTAATAGTAGGGTAAATTTTGCAATAATATGTGTAAAGCAAAAGATATGCTGATATTTGTGTGATTAAACTGGAAAACCTAGATCCAGAGTTCCATCCTGTCAAGTGGCCAGTTATTGACGATTTTACCCTACATTACTGCAGAGTTCGGTAAAAAGGCTGTTGCGGAATGAGTATGAGGATTTATTATGTTTAAATTAGTGATTTTATTTAATTGTATATTCAGTTTCATTCAAGACGTACCTGTTTCGAATGTATATGGAATTATGAATTTTATCGACGATGATAGCGATAATATATATTTTTTTAAGCAATTTTATGACTGTTAACAATCGTGTTATATTTTCTCGCGTTGTTGGAGAAAAGCACTATACAAGCCTCGGCTGGGAAGGGTGGTTGCTGGACTCGTATATAGCGCGGCTTTGACTGCATCTCGACCGCGCTAACTCATACTCGTCCCGCAACGACCTTTTTCCCGGTCTCTGCAGTAATGTACATTATCAAACTCTGTCACTTCTACTAGTTGTCAATAATAGATTACAGATGGCAGTAACTGTCGTAATGTTATTGAATATTTTACAAGCTTTTATTTAACTCGCCATATATGTATGTAAGTATGTATGTACTATCACAAACGTTAATTTGTGACCCATTTCAAGAAAAATATGCTTGAAGTCATCAATGTCATTAGAGATGTCAAGTCATTTGTAACTTTTAGGAAACTCAACCTTATTGTTGTAGAATGTCAGATTGACTTTGGACCTAAGGTGGGTACCAAATTAAAGTTCGCGACTGTACGTACAGGTCAAATCTTGCAAATTAAATTTGACCCACTTCCCGCGAACGGAATGGGCTGAAATTTGGACCACATATGTAAACCCGATGACAATGCAATATTATGGTATCTAAGAGGTGATCTGATGATGGAGTCGGAAGGTGGTGCCTGGATCTCCGCTATTCCAAAAGTAGACCTACTGTGTTAGAACTCAAAAGTTTGGTCTTGATAAGCAGATTAAGATTTTGCAAATAAACTACAGACGGCAACAAAAGCTCATCTCAAAAATGATTGTTTTGGTAGAAACTTATTTTGATTTTGTTAAGTTATTGAATGAGTGGTTGTGCAGGCGATCCACACGATCGAGTACGTGCTGGGCAGCATCTCGCACACGGCGTCGTACCTGCGGCTGTGGGCGCTGTCGCTGGCGCACGCGCAGCTCGCCGAGGTCGCCTGGAACATGCTGCTGCGGAAGGGTAAGAACTACCGAACATACATACACTAATCGACCAAGCCCAAGAAATAGGCTCTAGACTTGTAATATAAAGTAGTAAAAAACATGAGGACAATCCATCCCCTGGATCCGGCACGCAGTTTTGCGGCGAATTTTTAGGCTTCCGTAATACTAAGCCGCTATGCGTCCGTCTCTGTCAGCAGGCTGTATCTCATGAACCGTAATTGGTAGACAGTTGTCATTTTTATAGAGTTTGTATATCTATTCCGCTAACACATAAAATGGGCTGTACAGAACTATTTGTGTGCAAGTCCAACTCGCACTTGACAGGCTTTTTAATCTAACCGCATTTGCTACTGGTTTTGTGACAAACTAACGGCCAAGCCCTATATTCAAACCGCGGCAGATAAGGCTTACTTCAGGTTAAAATTTGATATTTGCCCATACAAAATGTGCCGAAAATCCGAATAAGATTCCTCCTTACGATTATAGTGAGGTTTCTGTGTCTATCTGTATTTTATACTTTAAAATAATCAAAAATGTATTAACAAAAGTTTAAAATGACACCAATTATTTATTGCCATAAATACCTAGCAGTTGTAGGTACAATTCTCCTAGGAAGTGAACCATCTGTGCACGTCTAACCCTTGATGCTTGCAGGGCTGATGTCGACCGGCTTCTCGGGCGGCATCTTCCTGTACGTGGTGTTCGCGGGCTGGGCCGGCATCTCCGTCTCCATCCTGGTGCTCATGGAGGGGCTCTCGGCCTTCCTGCATACGCTGCGTTTGCACTGGTGAGTCTTGGCCTTTTTAGGGTTCCGTACCTCAAAAGGGAAAAAACGGAACCCTTATAGGATCAATTTGTTGTCCGTATGTCCGTCTGTCTGTATGTCAAGACCCTTTATCTCGGGAACGCGTGAAGGTATCGAGTTGAAATTAAAACCATATACTCCGGTCTACAGTCCCTTGAAGCTGTGAAAAAATCAAACTTCTACATTTACGTAAAAAAAAGATACGGCTGTTTATGTTGCCAAAAACGTGTATTTCGACACTCGAGGGAATCAAAATGTATAGGGTATTTCCCACTGACCTAGAACTATGAAATTTGGCAAGTAGCACTGTCTTTTACTACAAGTATAGGAAAAAATCTGAAATCTGTACATTTTTTATTAAATCACAAAAAACAGGGTCTTTATACAACCGTTAACCGTCATGTGCGGAACCCTCGGTGGGCGAGTCCGACTCGCCTTGTCCGGTTTTTTAAGGATCAATCAAGTTTTGGTTGTAACTATTGAGTCAGTTTTTAAAACTATGATTTTACAAATACAACAGATACAAATCTAACAAACATGAGTTTTGTGGCAGTTACAAGTTAGTTATAATTGGTTTTCGGAAGCCAGATAGTAAATTTAGTTCGAAAGTCCTTCAATCTCGTTGGTATTCATTGACCACTGGGGATCGAACTCGGTACCTTGCTAGTCGAAACCTCAAGCAGCTAGGCCAATGACGCTCTTTAACTTTAGCTTGTATCTATAACATTATAACCTGTATCCCCTTACTCCGAAAGCAGTCCATCTCAATATTCAACCGATACCCCCGTGTGGTGCCGGGTTTAGAATGTTGCCACTCCATGTCTTCCATTGGATGTCGTAAGAGACGACTAAGGGACTTAAGGATGTGTAGTGCTGTTTGGCGATGGGTTTGCAACCTGTCACTAATACACTGGATAACATCTTAGCCTGGTTGTGCAAAATGTGGTCACAGAATTATCAACAAGTTTTTGGAGTTGTTGGTGAGTTTGTGGCTCTGCCTACCCCACTCTGGGAATGAAGGCGTGAGTTTATGTATGTATGTATGTGTGTGTATTCAGAATAAGTTACCATCAGTTAGTAGTTAATGACTAAAAATATTTCGTTCAATCAGCAGTGACCCATTTTTCCATTTCAAAATGCATTTACCCAAGATCTACCACCAATTCCTGGCAGCTGGAAATATTTACTGACATGTTCATTCTGTTCCAGGGTGGAGTTCCAGAGCAAGTTCTACGGCGGCGAGGGCTACCTGTTCCAGCCCTTCTCCTTCGAGGTCATCCTGGACTCCGCAAGCCAGGGAGACGAGTAAACCCAACTCCATACGTGGCACCGATAGAGACCATAGCGCTGATCAGGACAGCTGGCTTCAAACCTTGGTACTTATTCTAAATAGAACACGACCCATACGCTATAGGCACTAGATGTTTTTGAGTTACGTTTGCAAATTATTGGATTTTTAATTTGGAGTTTTAAATATTGTTAAAAAATCGAGGATTCATGGGTTAATTTTATCACAAGATTTGTCATAATTTTCATAATTTTGTTAAGTATCTTGATGGGTCAGAGTATAGGCATGAAAATATTGTTTAAAAAAAAAAGGCGGTTAGTTCTGATTTTTTTTTGGTCCGGTGTCTAAAGATGCGAAGTATATCGCGTATGGATTATAATGTATCCTTCATTCGATTGTAGACGTGGTAAGTACATATTTTAAAACTTAAATCTACTTATTGTCTATGAATAGGTCTTATTTTATTTAACTTGCGACTAATTGTTGCTCATTTATATTTAATAATTTATAAAATATTTATTAAAACTTTATTTCTCTTAACTGTGCTTAGTGAAATTTAGTAAACTTTAGTGAAATTAAATGAAGATCAATAATTCAAAGATGTTAGCAACAATTTTGAAATAATTTTGTATTTGCCCATAATTTACTCGACTGAAGGTACAAAATGCAACAGTTTTTTTATGGTGTACATGTGTTTTTTATTTGAGTTTTTTTAATAGGCAATAAATGTGTGAATTTATCATTTTGTATTCTTGCAACCCCTTCGTGTGTACTTAATTTTTTTATAATTGGTTTATTTAAGAGGCTCTCTCGTTTTATTTTATAGAATTTGATGCACTTAGGCGATGTTGTCATTCCAATACTTCCAAAAGTTACACATGTTGAGTAGTTAGATGATGTTCATGAATAAACGTTTGTGTAGTATGCAGAATATCGTTTTATTGTTCCTTTACTCTGTAAATAATGTTAAAGAAAAGTAAGAAAACAAGTTGATCAACAATAAAAATAAGTAATTTAGTAGAGTAAATTACCACCCAACTAAATATTCATTGTTTAGACACATTGTTTAACTACTAAAATACTCGCTACTCGACTAAATTACTAATGCGGTCTGTACCGTAAAACGGGGTAAATAGGAACACAACCTAAAATGAAGCATATGTTACCAATTATAAGACTGAAATAATTTCCAATAGAACGTAACGTTGTTTTCATTTTAATACTTGTTCTTATTTGTAACAACTTATGCTTCATTTTAGGTTGTGTTCCTATTTACCCCGTTTTACGGTACAAGCCTTTAGGGCTCGTTGTTTGATTTGATGCGTATTTAACGCATTCACTGGGAGTACTGTTTTTCGAACTTTCGCCAGGTGCCACATCTTTTGTTTTATATGGAGCTTGCCTACTATAAGAACGCACATATGCGTAGAGTGCTGGGTGAAAGTCAGGAGAACGCATATATGCGATGCTGGCAGTGAATGCGTTAACCGAAGTAATGGTTAACTAATTGTCAAATATGAACCAAATGTGTCAGATTTTAGATTCGAATTTAAAATTTTAACCATTAGTTCAGTTAACTACTGATCAAAAATTGACCCTAAACTTAACTTTCAAGTTATGTTCAGTTCAGTTAACTTGTTCATAACGAGTCGAGTCGCTCGCGGAGAGCGGAGGGTAGTGCATTTTCAATTTTCTCCCCAAAAAAAACAAAACTAACTATGATTATATATTTTATTGACGATTTTTAATATTTTATTTCTGTATTTTTCCGCAACGATAGAAAATCTATCTCTAGTGTATAAAATTCTCGTGTCACAGTGTTTGTAACAAAACTCCTCCGAAACGGCTTGACCGGATTCTTATGAAATTTTGTGTGTGTATTCAGTAGGTCTGAGAATAGGACGTAAACTATTTTTCATAAGGTTTGTATGAAAAAAAAAATACACTTGAGCGGCGCCGGGCGCGGACTGCTAGTATATATATAAAAATTAACCCCTATTTCTCCTGGTCACGCTATAACTCGAGAACGGTTTGATTTCATTCAACTTTTTTTAACTTAAATCCGTAGATGTAGTATTCCTACCTCTATGCTTAAAGCAAGTGTCAACCTTTCACTAGTGTTGCCTAATTCAATACTTACCCAATATTCGGGAAATTAATAAGGAAAAAAAATGGCGTTAGGTGTAATTTCAATTTTGGCTTGAGGATTAAAGTAAGTAATTGGTTTAAATCGTATATTATTTAAATACTTTTTTGCAAAGCTACAAGTTGCACATTTAAAAAAACCGAACGAGATACGTTCCAAATTTAATCGTATTCCGCTCCTATAGTGATGCTTATGTCCCCCGGCAGCACGGTCGTGCGGTGGTACCAACGATTTGTGTCCACCACCACTGGAAAATAAAGAAATATCTTATTTACATGAACGCTTACACTTCTAAAAGAAGACACTCGTTTATCACCATAATTTTATTTGTAATAGGTATTTACTTTAAGTAGCACCGCGTCTTCATAAATGAGCCCTTAATATTTTAAACGCCCTCAGACGGCGCTGGCCGTCAACTGAAGTCGTACCAATGACGTCACGACACGGCTATAGCCGTTCACAAGTTCAAGATTAGAACAGACTTTGTTTCGTATCAATTAAGTTGTGAGACGCATAGCGTAACAAACAAGTTCGGCGTGTGAGTTACACCATTTGTATTCCACGTAAGGCGTTCAAAAGGTTCACTTTAACACCGCTGATTGACGCTCACGTATCTCAGCGGGCGCGACCGTAAAGCTGATCCAGCGGCAGTAGTAGAGGCACTCGGGCGGCGGCGCCAGCTGCCAGCGCTTGCGCCCGCGCACCTGCGCCTGCCACGACACGTGCCGCACCGAGTCCACCTGCCATATTACACGTATAGTTAGACAAATTAATAAAATATATAGCTTGGCAAAAATAAAAAGGGCGTTGGTTCTTCTGTTTTAAACTGTTTATTGTGGTGGTTATAACGTGATAGTATTGTCGTTCAACCTATCATTAGGTAACTTTTTTGGCAGCGCTTTATTAAAGCTCGGTTAGAGGGTAGGTTTTATAAAGCTCAAGTTACAATTTTACAGGTCTAAATTGGCAACACTGCTCGAATGGGTGGTCGTCATTGGTCGAGGTTGTGTCAAAAGGAAACTTGTAACCTATAAATATTAATTTGTGGTTTTATTAAACAGGCCACTGGAAGCGAGTAGCACAGGACCGATTACGGAGTGGAAATCTTCAGGAGCCTTTGGCCTTTGATCGGTTAATATTATAATGGTATATATAGTTTAGGAATAGTAGAGTAGTCTCCCGATAAATATTTACTTATCAAAAATAAAGTATAGACGCTGTACACACATGCATGTGCGCGCCCTGGCCGGGCCCGCCCATGAACAGCCAGTCCACCGCGTCGCTCTCGGCGGCGGCGGGCAGGAAGTACGGCCGGGAGTAGTAGCCGCGCAGCGCGGCCGTCTCTGCCTCGAAGCAGGTGCTCCATCCCACGTACCTTACAAGGAGTTACAGGTCAAGGTGATAGTGTCATTGTTAAATTCGCATTTTTTTGTATAATTCGAAGAAGTAGCATTTCGGACATATAAAAATCAAAGATTGAAGATACTATGTTATCTGCAACTCTCTTCTAATTGGGTATACTTAACAGAAATAGCATAAGGCACCGTAAGTATAAACTATAGATAGATGACAATAAGTTTGAGAAGTATCAACTCTTTATCTCAAACTACCTTTGGCCTGTAGATAAAGGTTTGTTTTTTAGAGAAGAAATGGGTGAAAATTCGGATGCCCCGTCAACACATAGGGACAATTACAACTCAAACTTAGATATTTATAGCAGAGCCCCTGGAAACTACTGTACCAAGGGTCTCCAGACAGGTTTGCCCGCTGCTCGTCCATGGAGAACACCTCGCTAAGGGAGCGCAGGCCGGAGTTGTACGCGAAGAAGGAGCATTCGTTGGTCTGCCGGCCCAGCGACCGCGACTGGTAGAACTTGCGGAAGAAGTTGAAGTCAAACTCCTGGAAAAAACATGTACAATACGAGTTTTGAATGATTTTCTATTAAACACATTCGGATGTTAATCGCGATTACCTTTTGATTCAATGATAAGCTCGCCCATTGCTATCCCTTAATAATCTGTTTAATGTATGCAATGTATGGGTCTGATACAGAAGGAAATAAAGAGAGGTTTCCTAAATGTCAAGCATTGGACGTCTTTACACAGATATGATGATGAGGTGTAAGCGATTTTATATGTACGATTGTATGTGTACCTATTTGTTTAAAAATTAACAGCGAACACAAAAAAAAAACAGGACTTGAGCCTGCCCTTCCACTTAGAATCTGTACTCTAACAATGCCTTATTTTACTAGTTTGGGACAGAAATTCAAAATTTTCAAAAAATTATGATGTTTTTGCTGGACATTTCCAAAATTTCGTAGATGGATGGTAAATTTATTCAGAACTCTCCTACCTCTCTCTCTCTAATATATCTTGGATACCTTAATAGCCTTCCAATCCACTGTGGCATCAGTAACTATGACGGGTACGGTGTTGTACGCGTACAACTGTTCGAACTCTTGCGCAGTGATGTTTGAGACGCGCGTCACGCTCTCGATTCCTGCGCACATGGAGCAGTCTTCCGGCGGGCGGAAAAGAGTCTTGGAGCTCGATGGCAAGGATAGCAGGCAACTCTGACGAATAGAAATTGTGTAGCGGACACCGCAATAGTTATATATGAATACGTTACGTATACCGTATCTTCTAGCAACTCTCTTTAAGAGTTCTAAATAGAGAGAAAAAGAGGGAAATAATATTTAAAGGAAAATGCACTGAGGAATGAATTGACCTGTATAATTTTATTATTGTCTCTTTTGCTCGGACTCTAGCAGCTCTATTGTTACAGAAGCAGGTTTTGTCACAAACAGAACACAGACCGAACTTTGAAAATCGAAGTTCAAACTTACGTTAAGTACCTATCATCCATTTTTCTTGACATAGTCGCGAATGACGAGTGACAGGATTGGAGGTAACTTCGAACTTCGATTTTCAAAGTAGGGTCTCAGTACCTACTTACAGGTTTATTGCTTTAGAATGTTGTTGTAGAAACTAATTGAACAACTTCAATGTTATTTTGTATTTGTGACTTGAGAGTAAGCTTGAGAGCGTTATTATGACACGATTCAACTTACGGTAGGTAGTCATAAGTCTGCAATGCTACCAAGTAACAAAAAGAAGGCTTAAGCTCCAGACGACAAAATAGGAAGAATAACACCTTTTATATTACTGACAAACAGACCGTACCTAGGCGTAAAATAAATGGAATAGACATTACGCAAAGGCGAATCAAAAAGAAACTCCGTTTTGTTCACTCCTTACGTTTTTACAATAAGGAAACAAAATTAGGGCAAATCACTGTACATAAGGACATTTTTCTAACAAATTTAAAATCTTCTTACCTTAGTAGATAACTCAGACCAGACCCACCATACGGCGGAGACGAAAACTAAAATGACCATCGGAAACATGACCCGCCATTTTAAAACTCCCTCTACAATTTTCCCGCCTACTTTTTTCTCACACACATCTAAGCGCGAAATATAAGAATCATTTAATTTCAACGTATTTATTTTGCCAAGAATTCTTATTATTTTTAATTCAGCGGTTTTTATTTTTTTGTCACACGTCTTCGGTCTGGTTTGGCTCATCTTGCGGCACGTTTTTGACTGAAAAGGGTTGGCCGTTGCTCAAAGGTTATATACGAGCGGGAAATGAGTTTAAACGCCACAGTAGACATATTTTCCATCAATTTGCGCATTTGATGAAGCTAGTAGTGAAGCGGAGACTCAGCAGTGTGGATATCAATATCCATACTATCCATACTAATATTATAAATGTGAAAGTGTGTCTGTCTGTCTGTCTGTCTGTTACCTCTTTACGCTTAAACCGCTGAACCGATTTAGATGGAATTTGGTATGGAGATAGCTTGAGTCCCGGGGAAGGACATAGACAGATCCCGCGGGAGCAGCGATAAACGACTTCTACGCGGACGGAATCGCGGGCAAAAGCTAGTAATAAATATAACTTAAACGAACTACCCTTTCCTAAACGATCGACAAAGCACGTCATCCAATTAGTTTCAAATCCTTTACTTTCGTTTTAGAAACGATTAGAAAACTGTTTGACATCCATCCTTTTTTTAAATTAATTTTTCACCCCGTGTCCCAACCCTATCTAAGTACTATTACGTTGCCCCATGCAGCAAATAGACGCGTTGGGTGTGAAATTGGAATGGTTATCGGCTCGCGACACCCACATCTGCGGCCAGCGATAATGCAATAAGCTCAACATGGTACCTACCTAGTAAGATATGTGTATCTAACTTTACATATCAGTGTATCTTCGTAAAGCCCAATCATACAAAGAAATGGGTCTATAGATGTACATAGATGTAAGAAGTACCTTCTTAATAAAGACAGTTACATTTTAAATGGATATATGTGAATCAAAAACAAAAGGAATGTACTCTTATTGCTTGACTGCAGTAAAGCTCAAGGAGAGGATATGTTTTGCAAACTAGTTTCGGGCTACGTATTCAGTAGGCAAAATTGTACTGATTGTAATGACATATGTACAGTCACCGTCAAATATATTGGAAAGTATTGGAACATACAAGATGCTCAAAAAAATTTGAACCCTGTCATCTTGTCATCTAACGCCTTTGTAAATTTAATAGAGTCGAGTTCAGGATATTTTTGAGCATCTTATATGTTCAGATATATTTGATGGCGACTAAATATTCTAAAGCATTGGACTTTCTTTCTTTCTTATCTTACCATAAAGGCCCTATTTTTTCCAAACTTTCTTTGCCCAGCTATTACAATTTATCCCACCGAACACCGTCAACGCACCGAACAATACTAAAATGTCTAATGGCAGTGCACTATCCAACCTCAACATTGGCAGAATTATCAAAATATTGATGGGGCCATTATTTCCCCAAAATTTGAATTCAATTAGGTATTATAATTTATAACCCGCTGAATTTTTTATTAAAATAGGGTAATTAATTTCAAGAGCGAGGCAACATTATAACAAAATCATAATCATCTGTTTGTCAAACCCACGTCAAACCATTGTCAAAATTGACAAATATTGCAAACGAAAATGTGATCGAACAATGCAAACGTAAAGAAAAAGAAAGTAAATTAGTAAGAAAAATATTTTTTGATTGAGCGTTGTGTAAAAATATTGACTGATTATTTCCGCATAAACTTACATTTATTTATTTGCTTCCAAGTTACAAGTATGGCAGCAATTCTCGGGGGCGGCTTAGGAGGCCTTTCCGCTGGTTATTATTTGATTAAAAATAACTTAAAAGTTAACAACAACGTAAAGTTGTATCTTCTAGAAGCCACTAATGACTGTGGTGGCTGGATAAAGACTATTAAGACCAAGGACTACGTTTTCGAGCAGGGGCCGCGAACTATTCGGCCGAAGGGACAAACCGGGCTAAACACGCTAAACATGATTCAAGACCTCGGGCTGAGCGAGCACGTCTCCCCGATAACCCCAGACCACCCCGCCGCTAAAAACAGAATGATCTATGTCAAACAATGCCTATACACGTTACCATCAAATATAACAGGCATGTTTAAAACTAACCAACCATTTTCTAAACCTCTTATCTATTCCGCTTTGAATGACCTAAGACAGCCACAAAAAGAGATGAAGGATGATTCTATTTATAACTTTGTTGAACGGCGGTTTGGAAAAGAGTTAGCAGACTATGCTATTTCTCCGATGATCTGTGGCATATGTGCCGGAGACGCTAAGGAAATATCTGTAAAGTTTTTGATGAGAACTCTTTTCGAATATGAGCAGAGCCATGGGGGAGTTATCAAAGGATTCATGAAATCTATGTTTAGGTCAAAATCTGATGGTTCTTTCCAATTGAGTGACTTGGCCAAAAAGGCTCAAGAGGAAAAATGGAATGTTTACTCATTAAAGGGTGGTCTTGAGATATTCCCAGCGGCTCTCTCCGATCATCTCAAACTTAGTAATGTTGATATAAAAATGAACCATAGAGTAAATGAAATAGAGTTTAAAGATGCTAGTTGTGCAGTCTTAAAAAATGCAACTGGAGAGGATCTTGAGGTGAATCATATCTATGCATCGATACCAGCACATTCCTTAGCCAAGCTTGTTCTGAAACAGCACCCAAAACTAGCAGATTGGTTAAATGAGATTCCGTTTGTCACTGTTGGTATTGTTAACTTGTTTTTTGCTGCTCAGCAAGACATCACTCCGGCATTTGGGTTCCTAGTACCTCCTATTGAGAACTCACCAATTCTAGGGGTTGTGTTTGACTCCTGTTGCATGCCTGATCAGACCGGAACAGTGTTGACTGTGATGCTTGGTGGGAGATGGTTTAAAGAGAAATTTGGGGAAAACGTTAAAAGTCAAAAGCTATTGGATATAGCATTGAAGGAAATAACTGCCATTCTGAAAATTTCCACTGAGCCAACTGCTTCTAATGTGAGAATTTTGGAAAATTGCATTCCACAGTATGTGGTCGGCCACTATGAGAGGGTAGATGATATAAGGAAGTACATTCAGGAGAACAATTTGCCCATCTCCCTGATTGGGAGCAGTTATGATGGTGTTGGCATCAATGACGTTATATTCTCTGCTAAACATCAGGTCGGAGACTGAGTTAAGTAAAAACTGAAGCTAAAAAAATACTAATATTAAAAAAGATAGTGGCATAATTTCAAAGTGTAAGTGTGGGACAGGGGGTGTAAATTTATGCAATTTTTCTCTTCCTAAATGATGTTAGAGTAGTACTACAAAGAATTTTATTGATTATCTGTAATGCAGGCATAAATCCATATAATGTATTCACGCACAATCTAACTAGATTAGCTATGAAATTGGATCATGGGGACACAAATTGCCTGATTAACATTGTCTAAGGCCTAAGGTTTCATATGCCATATATATCATATTATATTCCTATTTGATTTGCCCATAATAAAAGGATATTGGTGATGTGTGTATCAAATTGTGAGCCAATGCTCTTGTCAATCAGATTGTTTTCTGTGAAAAGTTTTACAGTAATAATAATAGATATTTAATGACTAAGTTTTTCATTACTTTTTTAATAAAATGGGATCTAAAGTGTTAACTTTTATTACTTCAACTTGTTTGACATTATAAGGTTTAAAATCGAGTGGGTCGATTTTTTTAGCCCTATATACCAATAGATCATTTTTGTATCTCTTTAAAAATGACCTGTTAATAGATCCTTCGAATTTAGAGTTCTCTTTCACAGCCTCTAGTTTTTTTTACAATAATACAGATTTTTCTCATTTCTAATATCCTAATTGCAGTTGTCTCCATATTTAATGATCTTAAAGCTAAAGAAAATGTCACTTTGTAATTAATTATACCCTACGAACTGTATGGAAAAAGTTTTCTTTGATTTGTGGGTTTTCCAGTACTCTAACCTCAGTTGGTCCCAAAGAGTGTTTTAATCCTTGAAAGAAATGGGACCGATTGGCATTAAAAAAAAAACTCAAATCTGTCGATTTTCTCGCTGACTGTAATTTTTTCAAAAATCTGTCAATGTCGATTTTCATTACTTAAAAAGTTAGTAAAGGTCTTCTAAGAGCATTTTCGCGTAGCAGCAAGCAAGGGATCTAGCTGCCCTTACTGCCCCATCTTAACTTTCCACCCTGTTTAGCCGTGTTTTTTTAAAAGCTATATTAATCGGGATGATTTAACCATGGTTTTATAAACATCCGTTAGATCAAATTTCGGTCAGGAATGTCAAAACTTGTATGAAGTTGCTAAAATTTGATCTGACATTTACTAACGGACCTTTATAAAACCGGCCATTAGAGTATTTATTTATAAACTATACAAATATTGTGTTTGAAATATGTAAGTTCATTAAATACGTTCCAAGCCAGGTTTCATGACAATTAGGGATTACCAAACTATCGGGGGTTGTTATTTTTTTTAAATATTTATTAATAAAACAAAAGACGTAATGAGATGTAAACTTTTATTTGGTGACAGTTGAAACTGTTACAATATTATGCCTGTATTAGGTGCTTATAAAACTTGCAAAATACTACAAACAACGCAATATAAGCAATTTTTGATAACTATCCTAAGTATATTTTATTCAACAAAAATATTTAGTTCTATAGTTTAATGAGCGCATTGACTTTTCGCCCCAAAGCCGAAATACGCTGCTTTTCTCACGTAGAAACTAGAATAACTAGGGCGAACTGCCCTGTTGGCAACTCGGCACCATACCAATTATTGACACCATAGTCTTTAATTCCAAAGTAATAAAAAAAAATCAGGGGACAATGTCGCACCAATTGACCTAGTCCCAAACTAAGCTCTAGGCTTGTACGGTCACGAGCGTTCATTTCAAGAAAAATATGCTTGAAGTCGTCAATGTCATTAACTTTTAGGAAACTCAACCTTATTGTTGTAGAATGTCAGATTGACCTTGGACCTAAGGTGGGTGCCAAATTTAATCTCGTGATTGTACTATGGGTACTAGAGAACGATATAAATACTTATATAGAGAAATATATACTTAAATACATAAAAAACATCCATGACTCAGAAACAAATATTCGCGCTCATCTCACAAATATCTGCCCTTACCGGGATTTGAACCCAGGACCGCTAGCTTCGTAGGCAGGGTAACTCACTATCTACTAGGCCAGCGCGTCGAAGGCAATAATTTTACAATTACTACATATCAATAATTGGTATTTCACCACTGCCTGAAATTTAAGCTTTTGGACTCCATGTCAAATACAAAATTCATCAATCAATGGCCAATAATAGCTGAAAAGCAGCGAGAAATAGAAACTTCACGTTCAGATTGAATCATTACGTGACCGATTAATCCGTCATTGGTGCGGATATATTCGTTTTTGGCATTGAACATGTCAAGCTATTTTTTTTCTTTATATTCTTCATTCTTAGAGAACATATCAACATAGAGCTCTATGTAGAGTTCTTGGTACTAACATTTGTTAACTCTTATACCAACTTGACATCGTTTGTAGGCAGTGAACGTGTTAAATCGACATTTATACTGAAAATCCTTTTCCTTATAATGTTACTTCAGCTAAGTTCTTTAAATAATATGAGACTTATTGGCTTAAACTACCTAATTTCTTAACGGTAATGTTAAAAAGCTATAAAAATAAATAATTTATTAACTAAATTCTCTCGTACACTAAGCTTTAAACAACTTTTACATTTCCACTTTTTACAAGTTTCTATCTATTAATCCGACCGATGTCCGAAAAAAAAAGTACATACAGTTTTTTTCCATAACTATCGGAAGTGAAATCTTTTAAAAATTGAATTTAATCTCTACACGGATGATCACTGTGACAGCTCAAATAAACTCATTTTTTTAACTTTTCATAAATAAGTACAGTCAAAAGCATTAATATCTACGCCATCGCGTCAAATAGTGTCGCCGTCAAGTAACGTCAGTGCCATAGGGGCGTGTAGATATTTTTGGCGTTTTAGGAATGTGTATATAGACTGAGACTGTACCTAACACACTGATACAAATTTTGCAAGGACGTTCAGTATTATTTTTTTTGAATATATGTCACTTGCAAATAAATCAAGTGTCTAAAATTTATACGGCTGTCACATGGATCATCATCAACTCAGGTATAAAGGAGATAAACAATTGAGTTCATACAGTATTCCCTCTGTCAAAAAAATATTATGTAAACAAGTTGCTGTAATTTTTTTATTCAGTCATCTGCTTATCTAGACCAAACTAACGAATCCCAATTCGGTGCGACTGCGTTAAGTACAGTGGAGATCCTGTGCCACCTTCCGACACCATCACCAAATCAGTTCCTAAATATTGCATGCCCTCTGGTTTACTTATGTATTCCAAGTTGCCACACATTATAACGGAAAATGACTTAAAATTGACAGACATACAAACGAAGCAAGCTCCGGAATGACAGACATAAGAACAAAGCAAACAAGCAAGTTAATTATTCTTATTTCATATTGTAGGCACGATTAGTTGCAGTTGAGCTTTATCCGTATTTAAACCTAACCTTAAATTATATCGGATAAAAACATCGAGTATTTATAGATGACTCTGCTCCTAAGTACTTAATGCTTAAAAGCAGCTGCAAGCATATTAGCTATGCCATATTATTATGATAATATAATTAAGTTACATTGTAAAAATAAGCCAGCTATTTTTATATCCACGTTTTTGTTAAGGATTGTTTAATAACAATGCTGAAAATTTAAATTATCACTTTTGGATAGGGCTAAAACTAAGGCTTTTAGTTCAATGACGCGTCCACTAGGTATTTGTCCTTCGTAAATTGAAAATAAACATTCATTATGACATGAAACAAACATTATGACGACAACTTTTACATTGAACATAAACATCTATTTCATTCCATCGTTTACAGTTTAATTAAGTGATAATTAATTTTACCGGTTTTTAACTTTTTCAACACCATGTGAAATACAAATATCATTTTATCGAACCTTACGGCAAAAATATAAAATCAATTATGCAATATTAGCCTTGACGGATTTATCCGTCATTGAGGTGAATATCAGAGGCTCTACTTTGAAATCCGTAATTCGAACTTCGTCTATTGCTATCCCTTTTGCTCTCGACGCGTCACTAATTCGCAAGAAAGTGACGGGGCGATCCGAAGTTCGAATTACTGATATCAAAGTAGAACCCCTGGGGCGGATATTTATTTATTTAATAAATATATCCGACAATGGCGTTGAGAAGGTTAAATAAGTTTCATATCACTTATATAAACTTCACAATAGACTTCTTAAATGAGGTTGCGTGGTTGTGTCAACATAAGTAAAATAAATTAGTGGGGCAAAATAAACACTAATAAAGTTGCAGATTCGAAATTCGAATACAACTCAACTGAAAAATAGACATTTAACTCGACGTTTCGACTGGGTTACAACAACCAAAGTACAGTGTAAACAGTAGTTCGTTTTTAAACATAGTTATATAAACTTGGCTCCCGAGCGGCAATAGATAACAGAGATTTCTAAAGGGTCAGAGAGGAACTACTTTTCTATTTATACTATGGCCGAAGTGGAAGGCGATATACTGTTTATCGTGTGAGTTTTTCAACTTACTCGCACTTGGTCTTGTTTTTTTTTCATTTAAAATGTCATCATACGCACATTATTCACAATAACGTCGAGGTAAACGTTTATTTATCATGCGATTAAGTCTCGATTTATAGTTTTAGTATGTAGTGTGAAAGCATTTTATAAGCAAGTCCGAAGTTTCGTTTCCAAACTGTTTCGTTTGTCTGACGAAAACGCATAACACCGGTAACTTAGTGTCAAAATATACCTTTATTTTTTACTTGCTAAGGCGTATTTTTCACCTTATCTCATTTGTTCGTTTCGCCGTATGATTTTGATGATAAGTTAAAAAATATTTTTTTATCCTATTAACTTTTTAAAATGAAGAGATACCTACCGAACCTGCGGGTTGAGTTAGGTTTGTTTTATTACAATCCAGGAAAATTCGAACCGATCAAACAATTACTAACAGAAATTGGACTTTATACACAATGTAACTCAACACCTATAGACTGATAATCTCTTGTATAAAACTTTGACTTGTTCTAAAGGCCAGCGGAGCCCACAGTCCCGAGGTCCAGGTAGATGGTGGTGTGCAGCGTGTGGTCCCGGGTCTGCGCGGCGGCCAGGGTCTGCGGCACGGTGTTGTGGTAGGAGTACTGCAGCGCCAGCGCCGTCTGCGCCGGGGAGCCTTCCGCGGCTGCAGCATCAGTGCTCAGCTCGAGGCGGAGCGCCAGCTTGTTGGACTTTCGCCAGAGGATTATGCTGGGGAATTATTACGTTGTATTTATAAAGTATATTGCGCTGTGATGATTACTATACTGGGGCTTCTAAACGGGCCATATTTTCACTGCAATATGTGGCCGGCAACTATTGGTGTCCCTCTCTTACTCCTTTGTTAGAGAAAGACACCAATAGTTGCCGGCCACATATTGCAGTGAAAATATGGCCCGTTTAGAAGCCCCTTAAGATTTGTTTAGGAACTTAAAGCTGGGTTTTATAAGGATCCGTTAGATCAAATTTCGTTCAGGAATGTCAAAACTTGTATGAAGTTACTAACATTTGATCTGACATATTTACTAACGGACCTTTATAAAACCGGGCCTAAATAAGGTTAATAAACTACTTAAACCACATCAAAACGATAAGCTTACAAACAATATAACATGGTTTTGTTAGTTTACATTAAATTAAATACCTAAACAAATAATAATAATAAATATCAGGGGAACAACGTCACACAGATTGACCTAGTCCCGACCGAACTAAGCTCTAGGCTTGTACTAAAACAAAAAAGTATAGAAGCTATGTGGTGGTCTGGACCATAGCACCACCAATAATATATAACGTCGTGCGGCTCAAGTTACGGCAAGCCGAGCCTATCGACGTCATTTTCACTCTTATTGCATGGACATAAAGGTTTTTCTGACCGGCTTAAGCCAATTCCGTGTCAATAGTCTCTTAACGTATAATATTTCACCACGCAACAGTGTTAACATTGTTATGTTCCGGTGTGTAGGTAAGCAACAAGGGGTGGAATATAACTAGCAAAGAGGTATTCCGGCTTTGTTCTCAGGGTTGCCAATTAATTTGTAGCCTTGAGATTACAATCTTAAGATTAAAAAATGTTTTTCAAGACCCAAACTTCAATCATAAGCATAAGGTGGCCTATCTGTACCTTTTCCAAGCCATTAAAAACTCATAATGAAAAACTATCGTCAAATATAAACTGTAGGTATCAACGCTACACCTGTCAGTACTGTAGTACACACTGTACTGTACACTGTGTACACGCTAGTAGTACGTACTGGCTGGGCTCGTGGCGCGCGTCCTCGTCGTACTCGGCGGCGTCGTCGCGCGGCGCGAGCGTCAGCGCGACGGACGGCGGCGTCACCTGTGTCAGGACCACTGGGGGCTTCGGAGATGGCCAGGAGGGCTCCTAAGGACAGGAGAACGTTTTTTTTTCTTTACCTTGTAAGTTCGAACCTACAGATGGTTCACATTCCAATAAAATATATTCTAACGAGTGTGGCTCATAATTTCCGAAAATCAAATTTTATTCGTTGTAGTATTTCTATTCCCCTTTTTTCCCGAGCTTAATGTTTCACTGTCGTGTTTTTTCACTGGCTGGTTTTTCCCTGACGCATTTTTTCCATTCTAGGAATTAATTTGATAGTGTCGACGGGGCTCCGCTATCGCGGAGCTCCTATTTCTTTGCGGTTTGGCCCTTCGGGCCTGTTGCAAAACTGATATAACCTAAACCTACCTTCCTTTTTCGACCTAATTATAAGTGGAAAAAATTGCAATTGGAAGAAATTCGGATAGGAAAAAATAAGATCAGGAAAAAATTGGAATGGAAATTCTACAACCAATAAAATATGATTTTCGGAAATTATGAGCAACACTCATTCTAACTAGCTTTTCCCCGCGTGTCCTCCTAAGCAAAAAGATACCTCTTCCTTCAAAACTGATCGATTTTCCGGGTTTAAAAGTACCTAATATTTGTCTCTAGGCTATAAACTACCAATTTACATCATTCACTGATTGCATTGACTCGAAAGGACTTGACTTCACACTTACTACTGCTGATGTACCAACCTTCTCAATCTTCAAGCTCTTATCCAAGCTCTTTTCCAAGCTCTCCTTGGTGTCTTTCTCCTCGACCGGCTCGGGCACTTGAGATGGCTGTATGATCTTGAGCGTCATCTCGTGGCCCGTGGGGTTGGCCAGCTTGAGGAGCAGAGTGGACTTGCCGCCCGGGCGGATCATCTCGCACGAGATTATCTTCACTTCGGGGACGTGGTAGCTGGAGGGGTTAAATAGTACTTTAAACTGTGACGCCATAATTAGATTTATGTGTTAAATATCAGGGGACAATATCATACAAATTGACTTAGTCACAAAGTTTTTTTTATGCTATTACTATGGATATGGGTGGGTTCTGAGCTTAAGGGTGTTACCAGACCAATCGATCGATCGTCGATCGACGGCATCGATCGATGGTAGAATTGATTAGTCGACGTCGATCGATAGTTCCTACCAGACCAATCGATCGATCGTCGATCGATGGCAGAATGGATTAGTCGATCGATAGTTCCTTCATCAATTAAAGCTATCAGACCAGTCGATCAACGTCGACCGGCAATCGATCGATTGGTTAGTCGAACGATATCCTTCGTACCTACCAGACCAATCGATCGACTTCGATCGACGTCAATCGATGCCGTCGATCGGCGATCGATCGATTGGTCTGGTAACACCCTTAGGCTAGTACTATGGATGGGTACAAGATAACGATAAACATACTCATACAGAGAAATACATACTTAAATATATAGAAAACATCTAAGACTCAGGAACAAATACCCGGGCTCGTCACACATATATCTGCTCTTACTTAAATTTGAACCCGGGACCACTAGCATCGTAGGCAGAGTCACTACCAGCTATGCTAACGTGTCATCAATGTATGTGGAATTTAATTTGCACGACACTAACATAGCTAACTCTTGGATCCAGTGTTGCCAGGTCAAGTCCTACAAAAATCGGGACTGTGCTAATAATACACAAAATTAAATGTGGCGTCCCGTTTCTGACCTCAGTTGTTATGTTATTCATGATCGCTCTAGTGATGTGCTGAGAATCTGAATAATTGGCGTCTCGAACAAGCGTAAACCGGGACGTGTCCATAACCCCTGAAATTTCGCTAGTTGACACTCGCTATTGTAGTCAGTACTCACTAGGCGAGCAGCTCGATCTTGAACTTGATGGAGCCGGGGTTGTACTCCGGCTTGGTCAGGTTGTGGTCGCAGGCCCGGCAGCGCTGCGAGCGCTTCACGCTGAGGAGACGGGCCAGCGGGTGCAGGCGCGATACGCTGACCGGCTGCCATTCAGGTGCCGCTAGACGCATCGGCATGCTCGTTACTACAGAAAAAGATACAAGTCTTCAAGAAAAAAATACATCATATTTCGTAGAGCTATCGCTTACTGGAATGACATATCTTTAGTCTGTAAAGTTTTTTTATGGCAAGGACGCACACAAGCACTCAGGCCACTGATAAATGGCATGAGAGACCCATAGACATTTGAATTCTCAAGTCTACAATGTCAAGACTGCAATCCTAAGATTTCAAACGCGTTGCCAACTCTGTCTTAGCCCCACCAAAACCGAAAACCTCTGACGTTTCTAGAAAGCGAACCAATATAAAATCATTAGCTAAGCATCGGGGCTAATCTAATGAGTGGTAACTTGGTGGGTTTTATTAATTTAAGAGCCATTCTATACGTATTATTATTATATTAGTCTCATCATGGTTCCTCGCCATAGCTCCCACAAGCCCCATCTCATCCTAGTGACATGTCTCCACTCACTCTGCTTCAAGTTGACCTCCTTCGTGAAGGCATCTTCCGGCAACTCCTCGACCTCTTCCTTGGCCACGCTGGGCGCGAACCCCGACGGGCTGGCCGCAGTACCCTCGGCGCTCGGCAGACCGGCGAGGTTCCTCGCCATCGCTCCTGTCAGCCCCGTCTTATCCTGTCGAGGAAATAAACTAATCAGGTATAGGATGCGGAGCAAAGAGAAGTAAAAATTACCAATAATAACATTGTTTGAATAATATGAGTGAGTGTCGGTCCTTGTGTCTATTTCATTTCATTAGCAATTAATATACAATAGCAGTAAGAGTATTTATTTACAAAAGACCTTGTGAAAATAGTTACAGCATGACTTGTATCTTAAGTCATAGGCTGTTATCTAATGTAGTTGGTTAGTAGATGTCATTCATTTAGATGAGATTCTTCTTTTGTACACTTAAAAATCATTATAACCATTATTATTTTTCTGAATTTGTCCAAAGTTCCAAACAAACATTTTTATAGACTCAATATTCTAATGTCTTATATATATTTTTTTAACTTTTGCAACAAGTAGCTTACAGTCAAAGTGATGTATTTCCCCCTGATGGTGTACTTCTTCCGTTCCCTCTCCAGTTTCTCCTGCTTCTCCTGCTGCAGGATCCCCTTGTAGTACTCCAGCAGCTGGTTCACGCGCGTCGCGTGAGGGTTGGTTCTCTCCGGCCAGCCGCCTGATGCTGTATAAGGTCCAGGTCAAAAGACGGAAGATGAACAGAAACAATTATAACTACAATAAAATTGTTAATGTTAAGGAAATTAAGGTTATCTCTTTATCTGGCTTGTATGATTACCTGTACATATTTATATTAGGCTTCTAAAGACTCAATAAGTCCTATTCATATTTGCCACACAACAGCGGCATAAGAGGGCTTTTCCCTGCGAGCAGAATGGGCCCCATTATTGACTTCATTTAGCTTACAAGCTAAGCTTCTGCTTAGTGAGCAAGTCTCTTGAAGTCACTGTAGTAAGTAAATGGAGTCCGTAGGGACCCATCTCCACTAGCAGTGGAAAGCTAGATATGAACCTAAGCAAATTAGATTTAAAATACTTACCAACTGGTTGATCCGGTATCCCAACATCTCTAGAAGTCCACCTACAATTAAAGCATGACAAGTAGTACATTTTCTTAGGCTGTTTATTCTCTACTTTGGTATCCCCCCCTCCCGTCTCCGGGGTCTGCCGGGGCTGCGCCAGCGTGGCCCGCGTGGACAGCGTGTGGAAACAGCTGGGGCAGTCAAAACAGCTGCTGCAACGGTTTTTCTTCAGACGGGCCTCAGAAGATGGCATGTTTTCTAGGCAGTTTGCGCAGTAGTGTGAGTCCACCTGTGACAACAAAAATATTGGATTGTATAGATTACCGACTTGTTCAAACAAGAAAAGTGCTGGTAAACATTAACCTTTACTTTTAATGCAGAAGGGTCGTAAAATCTAATGACCCCTTATGGATAGAACAGTAAACTGACTAGTAACTTGTTTCAAGGCACTTATAATGGTGTTTTTAATCTACAGTCTCGCTCCATTACTTAAACTTATGACTAATTTATGTGACCGATGTCAACGTAACTACTTAAGGAAGAGAAGTGCTGGCGGACTAACAATGTGATGGTCTGATGATATTAAAGAGAATGCTGGCCCAAAATGGACCAAGTAACTCATACTAGGGCCAATTGGAAGAAGCTTGGAGAGGCATAAACCCAAAAGCATAATTTAAATAAAATGCTGCAGGAGAAAAAGATAGAACCATGCAAGTTGTACTAGTGCTCTTGTAATAATGCAGCCTGTACACTTGACAAAATCCTATTTTATTCTCACTAGATTTCTACCCTCTTTTAAACAATGCTATTCACCAATATTCTATTACCTAACTTTAAAACATTAAGCACCAATTACCAGAATCAGATCTGTTTTGAAATCAGAGCGCTTGGTGTTGATGAATGTGTTAATCTCAGATTATTTATGTCAACATTTTATGGAATTCAAATGTGTAAAAACTGTCTGGATAAAATGACAAATATAAACTTGATTTTTGCCTATTTTCCCAAGCAGCCATCAACCAGCTAATCAGATCTGTTTTGAAATCAGAGCGCTTGGCGTTGATGAATGTGTTAATCTCAGATTATTTATGTCAACATTTTATGGAATTCAAATGTGTAAAAACTGTCTGGATAAAATTCTAATGACAAATGTAAACTTGATTTTTACCTATTCGCCCAAGCAGCCACCTAAAAAGGAGGGTACCATTTTCGTTTAATCAAATTCCACTATGAGATAAAGTTAACACACCACATAAAAATAAAAAGTTTGAAATTTTACTGAATTAGGTACCTTCTATTCTTTTTTGTAGATATTCCATTGACGATGCTACAAATTCGGCTATACATACAGTAATACCAATCATACTAGTAAATGGCTTGAAAATGGAACGCAATGAGTAGTCACCGCACCATAAAAGCAAAGGTGTGCCCAAGGCTTACCAACAAAAAGGTTGACACAATTAAAACTCGATTCAAATAAGTCCATTCCAACAGGCCTATAATTTTGTCTATAAGGCAAAAGTAAGAAAACATTGTGATATTGAGATACTTTATTCTGTATTTCTAATGTTTGATTACCTTACCTCATGACAAATACAAAATCCGCAGCGAATTTTCAAGCAATGCCGACAGAAGTACAGACTCGTAATCGGCTTGAGTTGACCGCAGGAACACATGTATTTCACATAATCGGGCTGCGTTAAGTAGGCCATGGTTTAACGCGTCGTAATCCTATTAGATTTTCGTTTGTGAAAACTATTAAACGAGATACAAAACCGAAAACCCACACAGTACACACGAAAAACGAAAACGAAACTGTATTAAAGTGACAGCTGTCATAATTTTGACATTGACAGGTGACATCATCAACTGTTTGAGACCTTTGTAAAACTGCTTTCTTCTGGAAATCTGTGCGTCGTAAAAAGGGTTAAGACAAAAAGTTTCAAAAAAAAAATATTACTTGTAAAATCAGAAAATTGCTAGAAAACAAATCTTGGGTATATACCTACCTACTTCCAAGGTAATTCCCCATTCATGCCACAGTGAAGGAATCAGCCTTAATGGCAACAGCAGAACTTTGGTGCCATGCGGGTCAAGATCCCCCTGAGCCTTATTATAGTAAGTATATCGTATCTATGTTAAAAAAACATGTTTTGTTGTTTTGGGGGCCTGTGTGACAGGTTCTTCCCCCTGCACCGAATTCTGGATTTGACTTTATTTAATGTAACATGGAAGCAAATAAATAAATTACCTTTTATTACCTTTAATTACCTTTTATGTAACATGGAAGCAAATAAATAAATGAATGAATGAATAATATGATATTAAGAAAAAGTACCTATCACATTATAAGGAGCATTGATAAATGCAAAGCGCAGGCGATACTTTTGGTATTACAACCATAAGCTTTAGGTCCTCGTAACTTACCGTCGGTACTGACCTAGTAAAAAAATATCTTTTTAGCATTCAGCATAGCACCAGCATTTGCAGCAATCGTATCCACCTAATTTTGCGACAATCATGATTAACGGCGCGATTCTTCTCACGCAGCGCGCCGTGCGCATACTAACGAACCTTTAAGGCATGCCAACAGGAACATGCCGCTTTCTAATGCTGTAATGTATTGCGAAACGGATCGAGGGGTCGTTATGTCACTGTATTAATTACTGCACAATGTTAGGAATCGGTTTTTCGTCTAATTTAGGTTCAGGAATGTTGCGTGGCTAGAGGCTGTAAGAAACTAAGTAGGTACCTACGTATAAGTTTGTTAAGCAGCACATGCTCCGGGCGAATTTTATACGTATTGTTTAACTTACTTATATAAAAACAAAAGGGACTAGGCAAAAATTAAAAACTCAAACCCTATTTTTGACCAGTATGACGTACCCTATTATAATGTTTTAAACCTATTATGAAACTCATATACGTTCCTGAATCATCATTTTGATACACTTATGAAAATTGGCGCAATAGTTCAGGACCTAAAGTGGAACGTCCAATTTCTAGGGTTCCGTACCCGAAAGGAGCCCAACGGAACCCTATTAATATGCCTACGCTGTCCGTCCGTCCTAACTTTAAAGAGCTGTATAATATATATAGATAAATAGATATTCTTGGTAGGTACTCGTACTATGAAGCTGTAATTTGGCATAGTTTTATATTTTAATTACGTCGAAAATCTTGTAAAAACAAGTACTTAAAGAAAATTTTCAAAATCAGCCTTGAAAAAAATGAACTTATACGCGGAGTGAGATAGAAAGTAAAGATGCCGTCTTTTTCACTTATATGTCTTTCCGTATAAATGCTTCTCTTGTAAACTTGTATATATTTTTTGTCTCGTCTAGGTAATAACTACTCTGTCTACGCTATAAACAATACAAAAGCCTAGGCCTACGCTCTTTCCGGTTTCGAGGCGTTTAATCACAACCCATAGAGTGAGATAACCACAGTTTGTGTCACATCCCTAGCCCGAAGCGGTTTCTAACCGGCCCGCATCAACTCACTATTACCAACCTAACCTATATTTGATGCATAATCTAATGCCTGCACAGTAATGCTAAGAAATTATCACAAACTACGGGTTTAAACGATGTTTCCTTATTTGAAAAGCTGCGGAATGTAACTTAGATAACTCGAATGGGTGCGTAGAAGAATTTGGAATAGGTTCTTAAGCCTATTAAACTGCTAGTTTCTAGGTTTCAGTACTTTCAGTACCCAAAGGGTGCATTGGGACCTAAGCTTCCGCTGTCAGTCCGGCCGTCCGTCTTTCCTTCTTTCTGTTAGCGGGCTGTATCTCATCAACCGTAATTGATAGACAGTTGAAATTTTCACAAAGTGTGTATATATTCGTATTTCCGCCTGTAACAAATAATAATAATAATAATAATAAAAGGGGCCTCCCAACAAGAATGGTACGGAACTCTTCGTGTACGAGTCCGACTCGCGCTTGACCGGTTTTTTTTTAATTTAATTTGTATTTGAAAGAATAGCTTTATATCAACCTCTTTTGTGGGAACCTCTCCAATATTTTATTTTATAATTAGGTATCCCAATTGTTCAAAACATTGTTCGTAGCCATACGTGTCGTAGCCGAAAGCCAAACTCCGATGCACGTTCTATAGGAATAATCCTGGCCTTCGACTAAGAACAATATTTTGAATTACCTGCTAGCAGGTGGGATGACGATCACAATTTGATCATAATGGATGGAGCTCCACAGGTGATGCATGCTGTCAATGTTTTGGATTTGTCTGAACTTGACTTCTGCGTCATCAATGTCATCATACGTGGACTAAGGAGAGTTTTGTTTAATTAAAATCCGTAGCCGCAAGTTATAATGAGCTCATTAATAATAAGAGTTCTTTACAAAACTCGCTTTACTTATTTCCTTAAGGAAACTCCAGGTCTAAATTTAGCCATAGTTTTAAGTCACTTTTGTAAATGACTGTTTGTTTCTCAAATAAATAAATAAATAAATAAACTTATCTCGCTGTCTGTAAACATGTAAATAGATGAGCGTTTTTTTAAGCGGCTCTAATCTAATGATGGAAACAAAATTGCTTTATAATTGCAAGATTACCGAGTACTCTGAACGATTTCTTAAACTCGTTATTATACTATTAGAAACTATTTGGAGCGAGCGGATTTTGTAGGGCACCACGTTCTAACAGATTACCTCAGTAGTGGATTCAGGATTTTGGTTTGGCGTGCTTGACCAACCAAGCTGAGGGTAGGTTTTAACAGGGTAAACACTAAAACTTTTTCCTGCTCATCTACGCATGATATTTTTGTTTTATATTCGTTGTTTTATATAATGCTAGGTTAGGTAATATCATTGCCTTCAACAATATTAAAAAAATGGCTGACTGTTGAGTTTCTTGCGGCGTTTCTTCAAAGCTAGTGGTCTCCTCTTCGGAAGCGCTGGTAGACACGTGTAAAAGTGCCCGTGCGGACTAATTACTGAACAAAAATTTTTTTTTTATTGAACTATCAAATTCTCAATGTTAGTTTGCTCTGGTAGGAGAGTAGGTACCTAACAACAATTAACGACCACGACCACTCTCTTAAGAGTGCACCGGCTAAGAAGAAAGAAGAAGGGGGTACTTGATCCCCCTGGGGAGGGGGGCTGGATCTGCTACTAGAATACATGCAGTCCCAAGTCTAGTGAGGCGGCCTGTCAGTCCAAAATCAATGGAGCGCACATATTATACGATTTATGCCTGCCTACGGGCAATATTTGCACGACATGGCTGGGTCTTAAACTATTGCTCCCTTCAACCACACATTACTGCCCTCCTAACGAGAAAAGGCGCATCTACCATATTAATTGTATAGCACATCCAACCTTTGAGAGTTTAATATGATTCTATGAATTAATTGTACATGCGCCTTTTCTGCATAAGGAGGGCAGATTAACAGTTTAACGAGTTTGACAGTTCGAGATCAACGCTACTACGTGACGACAAAGGTGACGACTTTCGTTAGGCCGCGCCGGCCGACCAAAAAAAATGAATGTAGGTATAGCGGATTTAAGACTGCACCAAGCCCTAATTACTATTATTGTGTTTTCTATTAAACCAAACTATTGTCTTGAAATCGAAGAATTGTATTTCGTTTTACAGATGTATACACAATGTGTACCTACTCAACTTAAGGGAAAAAGGTTACCACTTTTTTTCTTATCTAGGTGGCCTAGTGTGCTTGTTAGCCTCCTTCAAACCAAAAAAAAACTAACACTGTTGCGCGTAACACTATATTACGTTATAAACACGGTTAAATATTCCATATTTAAACGGCAACTAGGTTTAGATTAAGGCAATGAAATTCCTTTGTAATTGCTAGTAATTCTACGTCAAAAGATCCATCATTAACTATTATAAGCTGAGCTTTATTGCTCTTTTGTTGGTCTTATTCAACTACAGGCATCATTTCGTCTGCGTATAAGAAAAGATAAAAAAAAGATGTTTATTCAGTAAGTAGGCCGCACGGGCACTTTTACACGTCAAAAATCTACCAGCGCTTCGCAAGAGACCACTGCTGAGAAGAAACTCAACAGTCAGTCGTTTTTTAAACATTGCTTATGATATGATATTATACAACGAAAAAAAAAACTTAACCTAGCATTATATAAAACAATGAATGTAACAAAAATATGTCTATATATATATATCATGCGTAGTTGAGTAGGAAAATGTGTCAAAAATCAAAATTTCTACAAGAACTCGTAAAATAGAAAATATAAAAAATAAATAAAAAATTATACTAACCTACGACGGTGCAAAACAACACATAATAGGTTCGATACATTCTCCTACATAAACCGTGTCCCCTAGACAATACACAATGTTTACATATTTGTATAATTAACTTATTATTAAGATATTTAGGTGTTTAATTTGGTTTTAATTTAGGCCAGGCATTTTTATCTGTTAGATAGTCTTCGACCCTATAGTAAGCTAAGCTTTAATAAGTAATTAGTAATTCGCTGCATCTCCTATTTCGTTGACAATGCCGCAGAAACAGTTTTTTTCCGGGATCAAAGGTAGCCAATTTTTTATTCAGGGTATATAGCTACCTAAATTCCAAATTTTATTTAAAATTCAGCCAGCCGTTTCAGTGTGACATATTTCCTAGGGTTTAAGCTAACTTCATAGGTACTTACGATATTTTGATCAAAATTGCTTTTATCGGTTTAACCGTGGAAGCGTAACAAACAGACAAACAAAGTTAAGTACTGTCATTTGGAATGGAGATAGCTTAAACCCAAGATTAACACATAGGCTACTTTCATCCGGAAAATATTAAAGTTCCCGAGGGAATAACGGTAATAGTTTACGCGGACGAAGTCGCGCGCAGAAGTCAGTGATTTCATAAATCATAGATGTAACTCACGCATGAGTATACGAATGTAGATGCAATTAAAACTGGTTCAAGTTGCATGCAGATTTGCACTGCGAGCACATGATACTTACCTACTGAAAATTATTGTTCCAGTTCAATGTGTATTAATTGCCTACTTAAGTGCGCAGGTAAATTATATAAACTGTTTCAGGTAAGCTGGTGGTTAATCTGGGGGAGGGGGAGGAGGTGTATTTAACAATTTCAAATCTTAATAGCATAAGTAATATTAGCTGCTCGGGATCTGTCTAATTTTCCAGGATAAAAAGTCATAACCGATGTTCTTCTCCCAGGACTCGAGCTATCTTCACACCAAATTTCAAGTCAGTTCAGGGGTTTAGCCGTGAAATTGTAACAAACAAACAGACCGACCGAGTTACTTTTACATTTGTAATAAGTGTATTGATGGAACAAAAAGCTAGCATACCTACAGAATGTTTAGACGCATCATCGTCTATAATATAAGTTAATACCCATGTTTATTCTTTAAAACCTGTCATTTTGGCATAACTATTTTTAGCATAAAGTATCCAGTGATACTCGGGACGCTAAAACGAATCCAACGACGTCGCTTGTCGAAATCGGGTCCTATCAGCCTCTACGAGAGCACAGAGAACCATACATTCATTTAACATATACCTAAGAACTAAAATTTATATTATTTATATCATCATTACCTTAACACACACACACACGCACACGCACACGCACACGCACACGCACACGCACATGCACCGCACACACGCACAATTTTGCATAGGTAGATTTTTACTCTGTATGAAGGCATTGTATCAAACTAATGTTGTTGCCTCACTGGGTCCTGTAACACAGGGAATCTAGCTCAGGACCCAAAGCCATGATTTATTTATAAACGTGTTTTTGTTAAATAAATATTTTTTTTTTTTATAATCTCATTTATTTTACAAGCCATACATCTTATGATTAAGCCGGCTAAATAAATATATTTAATTTAATTTCATTTCGATTGACACCCCGAGGACTAAGATGGAATTATGCCTCTATTTATGCTAGTAATTTAACCGGCGGTGGTCTCATCCCCACACAGTGGTGTAAGTAAAATAAAGCTCTCGTTAAACTGACGAGGATGTGTGTAATTGTGACTAGACACTCGTTACGTCAGCTGGGTGAGTCCGTATTACAAATTAATTATACATCCTACACTATCCGCGGATTCCGGCATTTCGTGTTTTACATACTTTATAATTTACTGTTGTGTAACATGTACAGAGCTGCCTAAGGATCTCAATACAAAGATTTCGCGATTCCGCTTTTTTGACGCTCGTTAGACATTTTTGAAGGTATTTTCATTTTGTTCGTAACTTCTTTGAATCTTAGAGAATGGAAATAAACGCGTAGGTAAATCTATTTTTCATAGCACTGAGTAAGCAAACAATAGGTTTAAGGCCGGAGATTAGAGACCTAGGAACACTTCTTATCCACGGTTTTAATCACCATAAGGTTAAAATGCCGAAACACCGAGAAATAGCCCCATTATATGGCCCACTATGTCACATTCGCAAGTGGCGGGAAAAATAACAAAATAGAGGAAAATAAATAAATAGGGCAACACGCAACTGAAAAACCTTCGAGGTTATCAAGAAATATTGATTTTGGGAATTGATGTCAAACGTCATGGCCGGCGGCCACAGCGAAATCCGCAAAGGAAGTTGACGCACACACATCAGCATTGACATTAAGCAATTCAATGTTCCCAATCTGCCCGCATGAGGAAAATGGCTCAGTTGCTCCAAGTTTTAGTTCTTACCGTTGCAAACTTTAACATCATCATGGAATTAGAAAGAAAGACGTCCACTGCCAGGATATAGGCTTCCGCCAAGGTTCACTAAATCCCCAGACCTCACCTGAAGAAGTCATCAACATACATCCATAAGCATTAGGATGTGTAACTAATTAGCAATTTTATTTCACACTTTAAGCGCTATCAAGCGAAGCCTAGCCCTCTTTTTCACGCTCATTGAACATTTACTACCAATGCTCAACTATCCTAATAATCTACACAATATAAAGGCCAATTTTCTTTCTACAAAGCACACATAAACAGGTAAATTGCTTAGAAAACTATCCTTATTGAAACTAAGTAGAGTTTAAATTTTACGGCAAAGTAAAAGTGATTAGTGAGCTTGCGAAAGTTATCTAGTGGTCGCCTATGCGGGGGCAAAACGGCTAGAGGTCGGGGCACACGTTATTGTGCAATATGGCTGCATGGGCGCAGACACGCATGCGCGGGCATTTTCCCGCCAAACGCCGAGCGCGCCCGGACGCGTTCGAAAATCAAAACATTTTACTTTTTTGATATGGTATTGTAAAAAAATAAAATGTGTTTATAGTGCAGTGTCGTGATGAAGCAACGATGTTGCTCGGAATTTTGTTTCTCCTGAGTGAGGTGTGCGCTGCCTTCAATGTCAGCAGCACAGTGCTTGGCGATGGGGTGAGTGTGAAACACCCTTAAATTTAAAATGTTTTAATCAGTTACAACAAACTTGAATTTATTTTCCTACTAGCTGCCCGTCAGCGGCTTCGCCTCGCTGCAAACTTAGTAGTAGGGTAGTTTTTTTTTCTGTGACACATCCCTTCTCGCGACAATAAAGAACACAATAAAAAAAGTCGTTCAAAAGTTACATACGTTTCGGCGATTTTTATTTATATAGTTTTTTATCTTGAAAATAAATATTGCCCAACTACTCATCCCGGAAAACTAAATTGTCCCCTTACAATAAATGGCGACGAATAAATTTCCCGCGTAACAGAATTAAAGCCGCGGTCACTTAAGAGTGTTTGGATAGTGTGCCGGATATCTTTGCTACAGGTTTAGATCTATTCATAGGACTATTGCGTTATCCCTAGAAATGCATTTGTGTTGTAATGTCGATTATTTAACAGAAAATGGGTGGGAATTCTGTTACTAGTTTCGATTGTCGCAACCGCAGGTGAAATAAACGTCCAAAACGCCTTAATAACAGATAATTTAACTAAATAACGATGGGTAGATATGCAAAAGCTACGACTTTCTACATCTCCCTTGTTTCGTGTTTTTTTTAAAATTATATTTAATTCTTAATTTTAATTTGACATTTGGAGACTGTTTACATCTCCGAAATTGTATTATTTATTTTAATCCGCCATTTTGATATATTTAATTATTATTACTACTGGGACCTGTACATCCCTGTGACATTTAAATTATGTAGCTTAAGTTTAGTATTGTAATAAGTGATTTATTTAGAAAAAACGGCTTACTGTTGAGTTTCTTGCGGCGCTTCTTCTCAACAGTGGTCTCTTTGGAAGCGCTGGTAGACTCAGACTTGTAAAAGTGCCTACAGGGCCTACTTGCTAAATAAATGATTTGAATTTTGATTTGAAAGGACAAAATAGGAAAAAGAAACAACTTTACCTCGTGCTTACCAGAGGTTACTTTTTATGGAACATATTTTTGAAACTTTAAGATGACATTTGCTTGTCACGTTATCAAAGCTAAAATATTATGTTGGAACGTAACGTAAACTACAAATTATGTCTAACAATTTTAACTTGTTTGTTAATCCATTTCAACACTAACCACCTATTTGAAACCCTCGACAATATTTATTTGTATCGCTTAAACGATCGAAATCAAATCAAATAATTTCTCGACACTATAATATTCCCTCTCTAACACAAGAGCTTTGATTTCAACGTCGATTTCACCGTCTAACTTAAACCATTAAATTAAAAACCATAGACTCAAACCAGCCATTCGAAACCGTAGCTCAATTACGCTGGCTTTCCTAACTCCTCGACCACCATATTCCAAGCTCCTATTCCACAAAATTGTTGCCAGGTAGGAGGTCAACACGTTCTGGTGCTGCGTTGAGATTGAGAATAACATCAGTGTCACTGGATTAATAGCATCTCTGCTAGTACCTAACTAGACAAACTAGAAGTGACGTCATAACTGCTACAACTTGGATCTTAGCTACTAGTTACTACACGCCTTGTAAGATGGTGGCCGGTGTATATGGCGGCAGGTAAAGCCTCTGTTTACACACATAACAAGTTTAGTTATGTAAGGATTTATTAAAGGTTTGATAACCTCGTTTTTTTGATGAGAAACCTTTATAAAATACGGATTAGAAGTTTTTCTAATGCAACGATTTTATGGCGAATTTATGGAAATATTGATCTTATTAATTTTATAGGAAATAAATCGAAATCGGCTTTTAAGTCTCAATAATCCTAATTCTGAAGTGATTTTAAGGTCAAGCAATAATTAATAGTCTCTGTTGTCTCCGCTAGTGATTTTGAGTAATTTTACTCGTATCTGTAGGGCAGATAGAGTAAAAATACTTATATCATAAAGTACACTTTCTAGACTTTCTTAAATTATTCCATAAATGAAGACATCCTAAATATCGTTAAGTACCGTAATATGGGGTGAATAGGGTTCGCGGGGTGAATAGAGTTGCAGCCTAAAACCAATCATATTCTACTAATTAAAAGACTGAGATTTTAACGTAATTTTCCAAAAGACTTGTCAATGTAATACTAGTTCTTATTAGTAACAAGTTATGCTTTGTTTTAGGCTGTAACTCTATTCACCCCGCGAACCCTATTCACCCCATTTTACGGTATCTGTTATTTGGATACGTCGTTATTTCTCGCAGAATGTAGTTTATCTAGCCCTACAGACGGGCCTCTATTATTGGGTAAAAATTACATAGCTTTGACGTGTTATCGAGTGTCAACCACTTGATATCTCTTTACTTTGACGGTAACGGTGGGTGGATGTCATCAGACGGCACGCAGGCCGTGACTGGATGCAGAGGGCGCAAAACCGTCAGGAATGGGAGAGAATGGAGGAGAGGATCGCCTACGAGTATGTCCAGCGAGCCTAGTATGACTGCGATTATCGCGTGACAAATTGTGGATAAAGCTTCCGTCACTTTCGTACCTACTTATATACGTGTCAGAAAGTAACGGATGTTTTATCCACATTTTGTCACGCGATAAACGCAGCCATATAAGGACCCCAACGGGCATATTATGGGCTTGCTTATCGATGTGGATAAACGTGGATAAAACAAGTGTCAATTTCTGACCAGTATGTACCTACCTAAGTGCGAGAGTGACGGATGCTTTATCCACCGCGAAAAAGGCGACTATAATACGGGTCCAGGAATGGATAATTAAGGGCTTATATGATGATGATGATGAATGGTGACCGAGTTAAAATCAATACCATAACACGTCAAAAACAATGTTGTTTTACCGTTCTGAATAGAGGCAGAGGCCCAGGTCATCTTTGTTACATTTCATTCAAAAGTCTAATACCTGTACGACGATCGCGCCAAATATATGTAAACTATACCTTAATATGAGTGGCATCTTGTCGTGCAGATATTTTTGACGCTTATTCCATCTTGGTTCTCAGGTTTGGCATTTTTTGGGTTGCAGTCTTGGGATTAGACTTGAGAATAAAAGTGTCAATGGGTCTTAGATTCCACTTGCCATTAGGTGAGCTGTGCGCTCGTTTGCTTTCCCTACGCCATAAAAAAAGAAAAAAAGACCACTAACATGACCAATATAAGGAAAAGATGGAATGCAGCCACTCATACTATAATCATAAACATATGAACATCAAAACTTAGAAGTAATTGGCGTATCGATACGGTTGCAAAGTACAAGCTCAAGACCTTTCTATATTGAATGCTACTTGGCGTTTTACAGCCATCAACCAATAGACTTGTTATATCAGTTATGTCGGCCGGCCTTTACGGTTTTAACAGCTAAACTAAATGGATTCGTGCATCATCGAAGAATCCTGTCGCAATAACTTAATGTCTATTAAACTTTAGTGTACTTAGCTTCACATCATTGTGATAGGGTTCCAGTAGTTTGACCTTGTTATGTTCACTTCATTGGGTCCTTCTCTAATATGATACTATTTTTAACCGACTTCAAAAAAGGAGGAGGTTATACGTTCCACTGTATGTATTTTTTTTTTTTTTTTTTTTTTTATGTATGTTCACCGATTACTCCGTCAATTGTGGACCGATTTTAAAAATTCTTTTTTGGTTTGATAGAGTATACTTCCGAGATGGTCCCATTGTCAGCAAATCTGAATCTGATGAAGGGATCAGTGAGGAATTGAGGGAACTCCTCAAATATTGTATGCAAACATATAGCGATTTTAGTATATTTAGTAACAAGGGTAGCATTTGCATTCAGAAAGTGTCACTTGGTGAAGCGGAACTGATGATGAAGACCACAGATGGCCACCGGAACTCCTCAACGGTACCGATTTCAAGGGTGGCGATAAGATATCTCGATTAAGATAGTTGAGCGACTACAACGAAGCACATTTAATTGTTTTAAAATGACTATGATTTTCCCGCGGCGTTGCTTGCGGCGAGCTTGAAATGTCTTAAAGTTTCATATATCAACTAAGAAGTGGGACTACATAAGCTTATTATGATCACTAAAAAGTGTAAAATAAAATAAATGTTTTAAAAAACAAAAAACCGCCTTCAAAAACGCAAAAAATAACTTCTACTACTAGGTACTTAGTAGTAGGTACCTATCCTATTAGGTTAGTCTAACTGAAGTCGGCGACCACAATATTTTCAACAAAAAGCCGACTTCAGTTGGACTAACCTAATAGGATAGGTACCTACTACTAAGTACCTAGTAGTAGAAGTTATTTTTTGCGTTTTTGAAGGCGGTTTTTTGTTTTTTAATAAGTTGATCAGTTGAAAAGGAATAAGTAGTTAAGATCATTAGCCAGGCTATTTAAGCGGATCTTAACCGCCTGCAATTTTTCTTCATCATTGGGGGTATGGATTAAACTTGCCCACGTATGGTACAAGTCTTTAACAGCATCCTAAACCGCCCCATATCCTACTGGAGCTTTCTATCTCCGACTTGTTTTTGCGGCATAAATCCGGGAATTATGCCTTTTAGTGGGTTGCGGGGTAGTAAGAACTTTGGGTAGTGTCCGATCGGAACACTACTATACCTTAAGGCCTAAGCCAAGATTAGGCTTATGACTCTTCTTTTTTCAGGCGTTAAAAATAAGCCCAAATGCCCTGTCGATTTACTACTTCTGCAATAGGTTCATAAGATATGTCATAACGTCATCATGCGTTATTATACCACTGTCTCATATAAAAACCTTGCGCGTACGCTTCCTACATCGCTATTTGGGTCAGCGGCCGGTCTATGGCTTGAGCTTATGGCCATTCTGCTTACAGCTGTTATATGAACAGGTTGGTGGTCAGTTATGTATGTTCCTGCTAAACCTAGCGAGGCGGTAACAAACCCACACGCATTGATATAAGGCGGGTACCTATAGACATGAACAATGTATTTTCTAATACATTAGGTAAAGATAGATACACGCATGGTATCTAAAGAACGTACCTACCTATATAACAAGTATTTACAGTGGATCGACTTGAAATACTTAACTTTACCTACCAAATTATACTCTTTTCCGACGTTTCTTGTCATCACCCTTTATTCGCCAAAAAACATACGAGTACATCCATAACTGTAAAGAATTATTTTATAATTATAAAAAAAACTACACAGCATTACCTTTTCATAAACGTTTTTTCATCTTAAAACAGTAATTTAGTAATATTTGATGAACAAAACTCCTTGCGGAAAGAAACATAACCATTTCGTCGCAGCGACAATTTTTTCTCACAGTATGACGAATCATATGTAAATTCATAGGCATATTTCAAAAGCACTGACCTAAATAATCGTATGCATAATGATAACGCACTAATAGCCGCCATTTGCGTCCGACAGAGACGTTACGGCTCTACCACATTACCGGCGCACTCGAGAAAGAGAGGTAAACGATCATGTGGATATAGGTTTTCACACAACATTAAGTCATCGATGTCCAAGTTAATGACGAGTGACTGAGATCAACAAAAAAGATTTGGAAAAAAGGTCATGGACTAAAATTCTACTGGGACTGTATTGTATAGGTAAAACTAAATTGATTTTGCCAAGTACATTTTAACACAGAACGATGTGGATTGAAAGAAGAACAAAGATCGAAAAGGGTATGCTCATTTAGAATGGATGGATGAAAGAAGTTCAAAATTCAAAATTCAAAATATTTATTCAGTAATTTGGCCACATGAGGGCTTTTTTATACGTCGGTAATATGTAGTGAATCTACTAGCGCTTCGGACAAGACCATCATTGCGGAGAAGAAGCGCCGCAAGAAACTCCAGAGTTAACTACGAAAGAGGTATGCCGAGCGAGAATGAGTGGAGATGTCGGCAGGGGACGCCCTAGACGCACATACAGTGATCAGATTCAAGATGTACTTAATAAGTGCCAAATCAAAAAGGACCCGAAACCGACGTAAGTGCATGAAGAGGTTGATGAATGCAGAGGAAGCGAAAGTTGTATGTTTAGACCGGTGCACCTGGCGTTCCATAGTCTCTGCCTCCCCCACTGGGAGACGGCGTCAAGGTATGTATGTAACTATGTAAATTTATTTTATAGTATTGTTTTTAACTAGGCTGTCATCGCGGTCAAGTAAATAAGAGCTACTATAGCGTTGATAATATGATAACAAGTCAAAAGCAATGTAGTTTTATTAAGTAGATTACTTAGATAGAGCCCCTGGAGACTAGTATGAAATTTTGAATGACGCACCATTATTATTTAATACAATTTATCTATGACATTTACACCACAGGCGCAGCTCGGGGTGTATTGGTGATTTAAATAACAAAACAAATATAAAATACAAGAATGGCGAGAAACACGACACTACTGCTGAAATATAAGCTGCAAGGGAGCTTATATATCAGCAGTAGTCTCGTCTTGGGGAAGCGCTGGATGCAGCCTAATACTGAATAAACATCTTTTATCCTTAACCTAACCTTCAAGCAATTCAGAATATTGTCTATCATTTATACCATACCATCATTACTTGTCACCACTCGAACTCTATTTTGCCATTTCGCAATATCTTGTTACTCTTGGTACCGGAATGCTGCCCGAGTCCAGACGCATATCATAACTCCCAAATCAAAACAGATACGTAATTATTAAACAATCGTTTAAAATTAATGTTTATTAAATGTTTTCACTGCAATATTTGGAAAAATCTCAAGAGTTAAATGTTTCATGATTTTTAGACTGTTATTTATCTAAACATTAAGAATTTGTATGATTTCACCCATCATTTCTTCATTAGACGTTCCTCATTTTCTAACTTTAAAAGCATTCGTGCTGTGGTAAACAGCACTAACTCTTTCGCAAGCAAATTTTTCCTAACCGTTTCAAGGTTACTTTTACAAGTTTTAACACTAAATGAAGTAAAGTAGTAATGAAGAAACCGCTTTTCATTAGCAGAAGATGAACGAGATCTTGCAAAAATTGCGAGCTAAGTGCCTAAGTAATCGTTTGTAGGTTAAGTAAATTTGTAAATAACGGCAGGTCTCGATAAGTGAGTCAAAACTGAGGCTTGAGGTCAAGGAGCTTCCAACATTTAGGAGTTTTTGGTGTAATTGCTTCTTTACTTATCTATAAAAAGTCCTAAAAAAATCGCAGCGGACCCCATCCTGGCCTGAGCTGGGCTGGGCTTGGGAGTCCAACGAGTGCAGGATGAGATCAAATTGGAAACAACACTTTAATAGGACTTTAGGAATTGTAAGACATACAGTGGTGGTCACATAATTAGAGACACTTGTTTTTTTCCCATACAATTGCCTACAAATATTACTTTTCAATTTTGAAAACCAGCCAAAAAGTTCTTAATAAATTTTATCTTTAGTTACACTTATTGTTTACTAATAAATTAAAGTTTAAATGTATGTACAATTTATCTCTGTTGGAAACGAATCTTTCATTTTATAAGGATTTGAAAAAATAAATATTTGCCGTTCATACAAAGTTGTAAAACTTTGTATGGACGCATTATCAGCACTAAGTTTTTAAATCCTTATAAAATGAAGGTCCATTTTTAACAGCAGTTCACTGTACATCAGTTTAAACCTTAGTTAATTATCTAAAGTAAATAGTATTTAGCAATAAAATTGGTTAAGAATTTTTTGATTGGTGGTCAAAATTGAAAAGTCATATTTGTAGGCAGTTGTATGGGAAAAAAACAAGTGTCTCTAATTATGTCACCACCACTATATGTAGATATTGTGACAAAGTTAATTGATAATGATGTACCAAGATAGAGTTTAAATACATCGAAAACTGAACTAACCACTGTCTTATCGTGAAACAAAACACTTTTATTTTGATACTTAACATACGGTGAGTTTAAACTTACGTAAGACATAATTGCTTATAATGGGGAAAAACGGTTGAAACTCACAATATTCGGGAATATATTTATTGGGTACTAGCGACCCGCCCTCGCTTCGCTTCAGTTCATATGAGTTTTCTGTAACACCCGTTACATAATCCAGAATTTATTATAAATAAAATCCTTCCTCTTGAATCACTCTATCTATTGATGACAACCGCATTAAAATCCGTTGCGTAGCTTGAAATATCTAAGCTTACATACAGAGGTATGGACGACGGGAAGCGACTTTGTTTTATACTATGTAAAGAAGATGCATTTTGGTATTTTTCCTTCCTTATACTTATACTTTAGGTTCGACAGTACTAGTTAAATAACAACAGACTTAATAGTACACAAAATAAGGGCAAATGGCGTAACTAGCGTCTTTCGTCCATCTCACGTTTATCAAACTGGTTGCCATGCAATCGGAAATATTCAAGTAAGTATGTCGTCCATGTAGGTAGGACTGAGAATCAAGTCGAGGTGTAATCGTGTGGGAACTTACTTTATGTTTATTGATTATTTATCCTGTCTATGCACACATGAAAATGGGTTATTTTTCGACTTAGCTTGGTCAAATACTTAAATAGTTATATCTATTGTTTTCTCAGGTTATTACTATTTAATACTTAAATAAATTAAGTTTCTTCTACATAGTTACAGGTTACGTTAAAATTAAAATTGAAAATTAAAAAAAATGCCTCAACTTTTGATGCTGTAATCGTCAGCTGTGAATTTTTACCACATCAGAAATCCTATGACCATCTTCGGGCTACATTATCAAATCAACACCTAGACTTTAGACACCATAACATTGAACTGTCACCGAGTTTATTGAGGTCATTCCGATAATTGGAGATTAACACCCATATTCACAAACGTCACTATGAGGTCTCACAGTGCTCACGAACGCACAGGGTGGTTTAAATCGTCTCATAAACAAAATGTCGGTCAAAAAGGACCAATCGCAAAGCTGTATTGAACGCAGTGCGTTTACTCAGTGAAGGATCCCTTAAGTATTGTTTGTGAATACGGGTGTAAAATTAGCATGGAAGATTTGACCCCACACATGCACGCAATAAAAGTACTGAATAATCTAATATATAAAATTCTCGTGTCACAGTGTTTGTAACCAAACTCCTCCGAAACGGCTCGACCGATTCTTATGAAATTATGTGTGTATATTCAGTAGGTCTGAGAATAGGCGTAAACTATTTTTCATAAGGTTTGTATAAAAAAAAATTACACGCGGGCGACGCCGGGCGCGGACAGCTAGTTAAAGATAAAAAATACCTATGTACTAAGTATAAAGATGGAATTGTGACAAGTGGAAACATAAACGTTTTCTATAAAACAAAAGCCGTGATTATGTTGAATGCTGCGTTTCTCTCCTGAGCCCCGTTTGCCGATAGACACTCAGTTACTAGTGCGACAGAGCTGGCCAAATTAATGATACCGGTTTTATGGGCTGCGTATCTAAAGGGCAAAACTGTTAGATTTACGGGGAGAGTTGCGCTATGGCTATGGAAATGGTGATAGGCAGCATGATAACAATAACAATTAAGTACAAATAAATAATCTAATCTTATTCTAATTTTAATTAATGGCTTTCACTCCTGTGAAGGTGTATTTCGCTAATGTCGAGTTATTTATAGACACTCCCATGGACTTATTAGAGAAATAAGCTGTGCAGCAATGGCTTGACGGAATTGGATGAAATTTGGAGTGCAGATAGCTTATACCCTGGATTAACACAAAGGCTACTTTTTATCCTGTTTTTTTTAAAAGTCCCCGGGGTAATAACGATAATCTAAATCGATGCGGACGAAGTCGCGGGCAGAAGCTAGTTTTAAATATAAGTACTGCGCATTATACAAAACAACCAAGAACTCTGCATTTGAAACGAACCTCAACAAAAACGGACGCCTATTGCTGTCTTTCCATATGTTACGTGTCTCGGTGTTGACTCACCAACTAAATAAGTAAAGAAATAACCTAATTAAACCTATCGTTGGATACTTACCTGTTTTTAGGTTCTTGAGTACCGGTACCGAAAGAAAAGCAATCTCTGACTGGCATTACAGCCTTATAGCTAACTAGCTGTTCCTGTGCCCACGGTTGGCCAATAAGAATATATTTTTTGGGTAAATAAATAGCCTATTACACATGCTATTACACTCACAAATAACGTGGATTCCATAGGTAAAATAATTGTCAAAATCGATTCCGTAGATCCAGAGATTACCCCCTTCGTACAAAACTTTACCTCTTAACACGTTTCCTTCGGCATCGGGTCGAATCAGCCCGATGTAACTATGGTTAATTACAGTTAAATATTTTGCCGTCGTGAAGGTGTTAAGGCCCACTTGCACGTAAATTTAACCCTAGGTTAAATAATTAACGAATGTCAGATTCATATGAGAACTGGCAATTTTAACGAATTAACCTGCTAACCTAGGGTTAACCTGGGGTTAACGTTTACGTGCAAGCGGGCCTTATAAATTACCCCCTTACTAATAAACGTTGAGTAACCGTGGTGTAGTTAAACCATGCTTTGTCCTTATCTGTCATTCTATCATTGTGACATTTGAATTTGACAGATAATGACAAAGCATGGTTTAGCTACACCACCGTTACTCAACGTATATTAGTAAGGGGATTAGTATACATGAATAGTGACTCTTGTGTTTGTAGTAGGGTACGTTACGGAACCCTACTTTGCGCATGGCCCGACATGCTCTTTACCGGTTTTTTAATAACGCTGTGTTATCAAATTATGATGTTGGATTACTCGTGCTCGTGTTTAAACTTTTAATGGCTGACATAACCTACAATTTCACAGGTGGTTAAATGATTTAAAAATCGATACACGCGGAGTTGAAAACTTCCTTAACAATTATTTCTATTCTCGTGTCTATTCTAAGTTTATGAAATATGTATAAAAAAACAATCATAGTTTAAGAACGTACGTTAATTCGTATTTAGCTTTATTAAGGCCCTGTCATCCCGGCTCATAGACACCTCCGGAGATCCTAGAGCTGGTGCTTACCTCTCCCAAAGGATTGGGCTAGCTATCCAGAGAGGTAACGCAGCCAGTGTCATAGGGACCATGCCGCGAGCGGACCTGTTAGAGGGGGTGTTCTTTTTATAGTGGTGATTATTATTTACGTCTTTAATATTTGAGTAGCTTAGTTTTTATTTTAATTTAAATAAGTTTAGTTTTAACTTTTAATTGTATTATATTAAATGTATTACTTTTAATTATATTAAATGTATTACTTTTAATTATATTAAATGTATTTTTAAGAACGTACTATTCGTAGGTTAAAGGCTTGTAGTACGGTTAGGCGATGGGCTTGCAACCAGTCACACTAATACATTGGAATACTATGGATTTTAAAAAATATTTTACTAATAGAGAGCCACATTATTCGTGAGTGTCATAGACTATACATAATAACCCAAAAAAAAATGTTTAGTGCCCAACGAAGTGGGCACGGGAACAGATAGTTGATAAAATAAATTAAGAATGCACGATACAAATATTAAACAGCGTTAAAGAGTGCAAAATAGGCTACAAGTGCAACAACAAATGATGTGATGAATGATAAAACTTTAAATGCAAGTATTTAAATAATTAAAATAAGCAATGCACATAAAACGCATAAAACATACAGACCGTTAACTATTGGGTACAGAATCATCATTGCTAGGTTATTCAACCACTAGTAACTGAGTAATGAACACAACTCATAATTAACGTCTTTTTAGGTCTGCTAAATTGCCGGTGAACTTTGCCCGAAATCTATTTCAAAACGAGTCTCCAATTTCAAATGTTTCCAGCCAGCATCCATTGCCTAATTTTATAATTAGAACCTCATTACATTACCACACCGTCTTATGTTTTGAACAAAACCGTGGCTCGAATAACGTGAGTTCTGTGACCTATAGACGACTACCTATCAATTATTCACGAACAAAGTAAATAAAGCTAACTGTGCAAAATGCAAAATGGCCCGTAACTAGGCTAATTGTTTTTATTTATTACCCGTCCTGAGTAATTGCTAGTTACTTCATTGACATTTTCATTTTTTAAATATTTGCGGTTTTTTGCATCTGTAATCGTTGGCTTGTCACAAAAGGCTGTATAGGTTGTGGTTGTGGCTTGGGTGCGGTAACCACGGATGTACCAATGTTATTTTTAATTATGAGACTGTCGTTAGTCATTGAAGTTAAATGTAAAACAAAATGTTTTGACACTATGGCTCAATATATCCGGTGGTATCAACTGGGTTATGTAAACTTATTTTGTTGTTAGTATGGTGGCGATGCATGGAGCCTTCGAATATAAATATACTACCAAGAAGTCAAGAGCGTTGAATCCGGGTCACTGCACAGTCGAGGGTTCAAATATGAAGCAATCGTGTTAAAAATTGTAAAAAGTCTATCACAAAATTACAATTTGGTAAACTATGTCAAAGTAACGAATTCGCGAGTGAGAGCCATTAATTAAGAAAAAAGCGCACGTCAATCATGATCATAATTTCATATTTGTAGAATGCATCTTGTCTGGGTCCACAGCATACCTACAAGGTTTTCAAAAATATCTCGAGTCGATATGAGATTTTTGAGCACCTTGTATAATGTTCCGTTACATTTGATGGTGACTTTAAACAGATTGAAACAGAATTTATTACTCGCAGTATGTATAAAATTCATAAAAAATATATAATGTACGTAACTTTTGATAATCCGTGGGAAAATAACACTCTTCTCACACGATCATAATATTTCTCTCAATAACACGTTCATAATATTTTGCAAGGTTTATAAAAACACTTTACCTTATCTTCTTAGATATTTTAAGCGCTTAGTTCCCATAGTATGGTGTAACGTCGTATCCCAGAAAATGTTAAAATCTGATTTGCATTGATTGCATACCTATGCATCGGAAATATTCACATTCGAGAAAGGCCAATAAATACCTTATTTCAGAGTACTGAGAACCATTTTAGAATAGTGGGAAATAGGTTAACTTTAATGCGGTATATAATAATAAAACTGATATTTTCCCATAGTACTTATCAACTCCTATTTATGGTCGTGTGAAATATCGCTTGGGAGTATTCCCAAATTACTAATTAATCAATCGAGGTGAAATCACGTTTGTTCTCATTATTCATCGTTGATTTTTAGGGTTCCGTAGCCAAATGGCAAAAAACGGAACCCTTATAGATTCGTCATGTCTGTCCGTCCGTCTGTCCGTCCGTATGTCACAGCCACTTTTTTCCGTAACTATAAGAGCTATACTATGGAAACTTTGTAAGTAGATGTATTCGGTGAACCGCATTAAGATTTTCATATAAAAATAGAAAAAAAACAATAAATTTTTGGGGTTCCCCATACTTAGAACTGAAACTCAATTTTATTTTTTTCATCAAACCCATACGTGTGGGGTACCTATCTATGGATAGGTCTTCAAAAATGATATTGAGGTTTCTAATATATTTTTTTTCTAAACTGAACAGTTTGCGCGAGAGACGCTTCCAAAGTGGAAAAATGTGTGTGTCCCCCCCCCCCCGTAACTTCTAAAATAAGGGAATGATAAATGTAAAAATAATATATGATGTACATTACCGTGCAAACTTCCACCGAAAATTGGTTTTAACGAGATCTAATAATTAGTTTTTTTTTACGGTACGGAACCCTACGTGCGCGAGTCCGACTCGCACTTGGCCTTTTTTTTTTTAACTAAAGAACACGTGAATAAAGTATGTTAAGAGGGCTATGTTGGAAGTTTTTCTAAAGTATCGGATCCGTAATGAGGTGATCCGACAGAGAACTAAGGTTATCGACGTAGCCCGTCGAATTAACAGCTTGAAATGGCAGTGGGCCGGCCACATATGCCGCAGAACGGATAAACGCTGGAGTTATCGTGTTCTTGAGTAGAGACCGAGGATCGGCAAACGCAGTGTAGGACGCCCTCAGACTAGGTGGAGCGACGATCTTCGCAAGGTGGCTGGCAAGAGCTGCATGAGAGTGGCCACTGATCGTGCTCGGTGGCGTGCAATGGGAGAGGCGTACGTCCAGCAGTGGACTTTAAGCTGATGATGATGATGATGATGATGATGATGATGATGATGATGATGATGATGATGATGATGATGATGATGATGATGATGATGATGATGATGATGATGATGATGATGATGGTGATGATGATGATGATGATGATGATGATGATGATGATGATGATGATGATGATGATGATGATGGTGATGGTGATGATGATGATGATGATGATGGTGATGATGATGATGATTATGATGATGATGGTGATGAAGATGATGATGATGATAATGACGACTTGTATTAAATACTGATATTTCCCATATTTTTACAATGTATGATCATAAAATTGTGGCATAAGCTTTCAGACCTACATTTTTACGAATAAACATTATGATTCTACATATAGTGGAAGGGGGAGACCTATGAAGAGATGGATGGAATGTGTGATGAGCGATATATGCAAAACAGGGGAGTGAATACCGACATGACCCGACCCGACACGACCCTATCGGACGTTTGGAAGAAAAAGATGTGCTGCGCCAACCGACCCCAAATTATTGGGATCAGGGCAGGACGAAATATTCTCGTTTTCGACGTTAACAAAACAAAATACCTCAAAATATGAAAAAAAAAAACGCCTAAAAAAGACCACACCACACACAACCAAAAAACGTTACCCATTTTATTGGGCAACAATAGTTCTCATAGTACAATATAGTTCACGTCAATCGCTTGTTTAATCTGGCATCGCATAATCAAGTGAAATTTGTGAAGAGACACGCACGTAGCCTCATTACGAGAGCAGATGCCTCGACTAATTGTTATGTCGCGAGGTGTTGACAGCCGGTGACAGTTGAATGGCGATTGATTACACGTAATGAGTGCTATCACTGTTGGGTAACACGATTGGGATGGTAATTAGATGTGTTGAATATGGATTTCGCCGAATATTCCGTCTGAATTCTTAGGACCTAGTGAAAAAGGATATAAGTCGACTTAACTCGTACTAAAAAAGGGTATAAACCCTTTTTCACTTGATCTTCAAGGAGACTTCTACCCCTTTTCACTGGGACCCAAGAAATTTCGATGGTTAATGGTTGAAGGAACAAATTTGAAACTTTGGATGCTTCTGGAGTGAATGGAGAGAAATTGATGAAAATAACGTAACTTCAAAATTCGATTTGCATAGTATGGATCTTGATCTTGCCAAACACAATCGAGTTAAAACTCAATATGTGTAATTTTAAATAATACAGGGAGCTTCCACGACTTTATAAAACTATTTATTATCCATTAATCGTTCATTTAGGTATTGAAAACGAAGTGTCGGGGCCCTTTAGAGAGGTTGTTGCGGAAGTTTCCTTGTTTGCCCTATCTTCAAGGCAGGAAGGTGCGCGTAGCGTCGCCTCTCAGTTTCGTTTTCGCTTTTCGTCCTCCTTCTGCGAGATCACTCGCAAGGAGGTCATCACGTCTCAGCATCTTTTGCTTTGAGCCATTGCTTGAACAATGATCACCAACCAAGTAATTACCTACGGCAATTAAGTCTTGCCGCTGTTATTAATTTATTTATTGCTGTTGACCCTAGGCCGGAGACTTTTCTATCGCTCCGCGCGCCGTGTTAAACGGCACGCTGCAATGGGCCGGTCGCACACTAACCTTTTTTTTGACCCGGGGATATGCCTGTGCCCGGGGGCCAGAGCGGGCTATGCCCAACTTGCACGGACTTAAACCCCGGCTACGGGACCGCTCTAGCGCCAAAACGTGGTTCCCCAATAGCCGTGACCCTGTGGGCCTTCGTGCGGGGGGCCTACTAGCCCCTTCGCAAACTCCACTGAAGGCACGCTGGAACATACCAGGGGCCTTCCAGCTCAGGAGTCGCACACTAACCTAATCTAACCTTTACCGAACCAACGCCTAACAAGGCCGAATGTTCACTGCCATATCCAATGACAACTTAAGCTATAATAACTCCTATAGCTCGCATTAAAGGGGTGACAGTCGTATAAAGGTGTAATCAAACGTGCTCAGTGTAATGTGTGCATTGCAATCGTGCGCAGCCAAATGCGCGTGCAACGAATGATAATTAAGCTTACATAACTTTTGTTTATTGTATTTCGGTAAAAGGTGAAGATTGATTGTATAAAACGTCGGTGTCTGTGGATGGCGTAAAGTAAATGTGTTGTGTTTAGATGCAAGTTTAGACGCCCAATTATAATACTTATAATTATACGAGTAATTACTTTTAAAGTATTTTTTAATTGTATTACGTGGCCGACCTAACCAAAAGGGGCCTAACAACTTATATTTTTTATTAAACTAATGGTATAATACGATGTATAATCATTTTGACAATTACATGATAGCATGATAAATATAAAATAGTGAAAAAATAGTGAGGTTAGTGGGACTTTACCTATTACATTTCATTTCTTATTACGAAAACGCATTAAACCGCAGTTAATATCATAAATTATTTATTGAGGTTTACAAATGAGTAACGGTTATTTTAAAGGCATAAGTACTTAATTGTATTTATTGACTGACGAAATAAAATATATATTTGCCTTTTGTGTGTACGTTTGGTGGCTAGTCAAATTTTAATTGAAAAAAAAAACAGCAGTAGTAGTAATAGTTGGTTGTTTCATGTTGATACTTGGGTAAGGTCCAAATAATTAAGCATGCTAACTCACGTAATTAAATTTTCTATGAAACTTTTCCATTGTATGACACGAAAATTAGCCATACAATTGTAGGGATACTTTTTGTCGCACAACGGAACTTTTTACCTTCGCGTGATTTCTATGGTTAACTACGCTTAACTATGGTCCCACTTTTTGGTCCTCACCCACTTTCTGTTCTGATCTATAAAAAAAATGCAAATACAAAAGTTTGTTTACCTAGTTATTACTATAACGACGTACGTAAAGATCACGTTTGTGTTAACAGACGTTAAAACTTTACGCAAACAAAATCTCCCAAGTCGTAAGTTATAACCAAAGTTATCTCAGTTACGTGAATAGAACGTTAAACATAAACTTGAAAGAAAACAAAGCTTAAACTTGTGTTAACTTGTTTACGACCGTTTAACTTTACATATTGTTTGTACAGAACCATAGAAACAAAAGTAAAGATAGTTTGCGAAACTCCTTTGCAAAGAGGTTAGAAATACTTGTACAACGGTCACGAGTCATTTGGTGTTTGTTTTGATTGCGCGTGAGATCTTGGCTTGATCGCTTCGATTTCGTACGGTCAGCCTTATAAGAAGCTGCACACTTTAGTGTTTTGTCACTTTAACGTCATGTTTGAACTGCTGCACTAATCTGTCAAAGGCGTTAAAGCGACAAGGTACAAAAGTGTCCAGCTTCTTATAAGGCCGACTGTACCTAGGTCGACGTATTAGGGACAGTAGTAAAAGCCGTAGCAAAGTACCCGAAGTAGAAATCTGGGGTCCTAGTGAAAAAGGGTGTAAGTCTTCTAAGGATCAAGTGAAAAAAGGTGTAAGTCTAGTATACTCCGTTTATGTACATACCCTTTTGTAGAACAAGTTAAGACGACTTATACTCTTTTTCACTAGGTACCCAGAAATGTCTTTGGTCCAATTTCTAGATTTTTTGTTGAGTGTGAACATTAAAACCCGTCAAGTGCGAGTCGGACTCGCGAACGAAGGGTTCCGTACCATTATCTATAAAAAATCACGTTTCAAGCGTCTAACTATCGCCGTTATTAATATAGAGCAAAAAACGGTAAAAAATCACGTTTGTTGTATGGGAAAGTATTTATTTCATTCTGCTTTTAGTATTTGTTGTTATAGCTGCAACAGAAATACATCATCTGTGAAAATTTAAACAGTAGACAGCTGTCTAGCTATCATGGGCACGGTTGACGAGATACAGCCTGGTGACAGACAGACAGACAGACGGACAGCCGAGTCTTAGTAATAATAATTATATTATTCAGATAATAATTGTCAAAAACAAACAGAAATCGGACCAAAAACATACATTTGCAATATTTTCTCAACTGTTTTTTTAAGATTAACTCTTACAAGATCTATAAAATAAGGTTTTTATACTATAGATCGATAATAAAAAAGATTGATCACTAGATCTCTTATAATTTGGCCACATACGGGTGCAAGCCAATGGATGGCAATGGCAGCTGACACTCATTCTATCGTGCTTGAGGTATCACAGTCAACTGGCTTTACCACTTCACACAAACACCGCGTATCTTAATTCATTTACCGATAGCCAAATATTTTACCAAGCTCACTGACTTGAAAATGTGTCAATCTTTTATCAAAATCAACAGATCTGGCACTGATTGTATCAACCGATTTAAGTGCCAAAAACACCTTATCGGGTCAGTGTTGTATGTTAATTAGGAAGACTGGCACCGAATTCGCTACTAGTGGGTTACCGTGTTTCGGCCAGACACCGCGGCGGCCACGCTCGTAACATTAACAGCAATAAAATGGCGGCGTTATGTCATTGCTGACAGGAAGATTTATAAAACGAGTTTGTTAGGTTTGTGATAGAGTATGTTTAGGCATTACGTTTCCTGTGACTTGTCATTTTTAGGGTTCCGTACACAAAGTATGCCAAAGGGACCCTAAGCCTATGTCTCACTACACTATGTCTCAAGAAATGAACAAAAGATATAAATCCCATGTCAATAAAAGAGACACATTATTATAGTTGATCACTGGCTCTACTCGCTTCCCGCTTAACATCGGCGGTGGGACAAGTGCCTAATACTATAGTCGAGCTCTTCTAAGAGGCCCGATTTGACAGCTGTCAACACAGTATAAAATGTAACCTCAAAAACGCCTCAAACATATTTTATACTGACTTGTAAAAACATAAAGTTAAAATGAAAGGAATCCCATACAAGAAACTTTTTTGCGGCGTTTTTTGCTCGATTTTAATATTGTTCTTAGCCTAGGTTCGGAACCCTGCATGTGCGGGTCTGACTCGCACATGGCCAGTTTTTACATTAAGACGTGTTTTAACTGTTTCGAGTTCTTATGCATGCTGGGCATGGTTGAGGTTTGAGGTAGAAAGGTGCAGAAACTGATATGTAATCTACACTACTAGTCTTCTATACTTAACATGTGTCTTTTTATACTAATATTCGCTCGTGACTTCGCCTGCATAAGACTTAATCATTATTCTATCAATAAATTATTGCACATCGTATTCCATATAGTAAATTGCTATCTATTTGAGATATACCTAACAAGTAACAACTATAAACATGACAATTTAAAACCAAAACAAACTAACCTATAAAACTTTAATACCATTGTAAGTTAATGCAGGAACATAACTTCTCCTCCGGCCTTTCAGCACTGGCTGGGGTAGTATCCGCGGGAGTTTATAACTTCATTCACGACAAGGGGCATTGGTGTTTTTAGCCGGTGCGAGCCCGTTCCCAGGTCTCCGGAAGGGATTTTCATCTCTGCCCCTTTTAAATGTAAATTTCAATATCCTGCTAACAAAAGCAAGGACTTAAGTCATTGGCCCTTCAGGCGACAACACAAAAAAAAATGCAGGAACATGTTGGTACAAATTTAACCCTTCCGAGTACGGTACCGTGATTAGAGATCAATTAGCGATACTGCCTGACGTCTATATAGACGTCACCACCCGTCAAAGAGTTAAAGTTGACTTAGGTCGCATTTTATTTGGTAGCTCATTTCGCCTTCATTCCCAGAGTGGGGTAGGCAGAGCCACAGACTCACCAACAACTCCAAAAACTTGTTGATAATTCTGTGACCACATTTTGCACAACCAGGCTAAGATGTTATCCAGTGTATTAGTGACAGGTTGCAAACCCATCGCCTAACAGCACTACACAGCCTTTAGTCCCTTAGTCGTCTCTTACGACATCCACGGGAAGACATGGAGTGGCAACATTCTAAAACCCGGCACCACACGGTAAAGAGCGAGACATATAAAGAGTATTTTCATTTATTACCTACGTTTTAACTACAAAAGTTAAACTGAAACTTATATTAAGATACCTCTTACAATATAAATAAATGTTGTAGGTTGACCCACATTCTGTTAAGCGATTGAGTTAATCGAAAATTTGTCAAGTGAAATTTTGACGGCATTCCGGTTACTATTGATGATATAACTAATAAAATAACCTTGACCTGACGATGTCCGGTTAGTATGTACTTACACACCGTCAAACTTTCGTTTAGGTGTAAGCGGCGTCGACGTCAATAATCTATATATATAAAAGGCAAACCTGACTGACTTATATTATATCAACGCACAGCCGAAACTACTGTAAGAAACTTGAAATTTGGTACAGGGCTTCCTTTCATGATGTAAGATGTAAGTGAGCACTAAGAAAGGATTTTCCGAAAATCGACCCCCAACGGGAAGAAATGGGGGGAGTAGCGGGAAACTAATTCTACGCGTACGAACTCGCGGGCATCCTCTAGTATTATATACTAGCCTCTGCCAGCGACTTCATTCGCGTAGATTTCGTTAGTCGTTATTCCCTCGGGAACTTTTAAATTTTCCGGGATGAAAAGTAGCCTATATGTTAATCCAGGTTATAAACTATCTCCATTCCAAATATCTTCAAATACCTACTTATATATCTGAACACGCTCGCTTGATATATAACATAACGATAGAGTAGCGTCGGGTCTGTGGCCATAGACAAGATACGTAAACGATTTTCGAAAACTGTCAAAATTGATGGAATTGAAATAAGAATAGGGCCTGTTTCACAATCGACGAGTAAACTTATCTGCCATTTAAAGTTGGTTCTCTCCTTGTCTATTTTTAAGTGTAAGAAAGAGAAAGGGCTAAGTTCATCTGTCAAATATGCTTTACTTGTCGATTGTGAAACAGGCGGTTACCTAGTATAAGAGATATAAGTGACCGGGCCCGCATCATTTTCGATAACGAAAACGATTGTCGAATGCAACTTGTCTGAGACTACAGTAGTTATATTTTTGAACACTTTATATTCGATTTATATTGAATAGCGACCATATTAGATGTTAAAAACATTTACATATCTATACCTAAATCATTAGTTAAGTCTATGTAGGTTACGTATACTTGACATTATGGCAGTTACGGCTATTATAGATAATTTTAAACGCCAATGTAAAACCGGCAAAAAGCTTGCGTTAAAAATGACATTTAATTACGATGAATGATTTTTAATTATACATAGATAAGTACCAACCTTCTTGCAACTTATTTTATATGCCTGGTTTTGAAATTGTAAGTCTGAAGATGTTTTGAGAAATACAATTATTAGAAAATATGTTCTAGCTTCAAATCGTCTTCTGTACGGGGAATCGATTGTATTTTTAGGGTTCCGTACCCAAAGGGTAAAAACGGGACCCTATTACTAAGACTCCGCTTTCCGTCTGTCTGTCTGTCACCAGGCTGTATCTCATGAACTGAGATAGCTAGACACTTGAAATTTTCACAGACGATGTATTTCTGTTGCCGCTATAACAACAAAAACAGAATAAAATAAATATTTAAGGGGGACTCCCATACAACAAACGTGATTTTTTGCCGTTCTTTGCTAACGTTGTATAAATAATGGTACGGAACCCTTCGTGCGCGAGTCCGACTCGCACTTGGCCGGTTTTTTTTATCTTAATTATACTATTTATAATATAATGAACTTCATATGGATTTTTTAATTTTTAATGCAAACATTAGTAAATATTGGTCTCTCAAGATACATGCAAGTTAGGGGGCCTCTGTTTGTTGTGCGTCGAATATCGAGTGGTAAGCTTTGTAACGCTCGGCTCAGCGTCCACACGACTCGAATATTCGACGCCGATGCTCTCAGTGGCGACGCTCCTTAACAATAAGTTAAGTCTCATACAAGTATATATATATATAAGGGTGCCGTTCATTCTTTATACCAACTTTTAGCATAATTTTACTTAACTACTCGTAAAATTCATAATAAACAATCTGTATAAAAACAAAATTCTTCATTTGTTAGGTCATAATAATTAAATATAACAGAGTACTCAATGCTCATATAAACGTTATTTATAACGTTCATTAGGAATAATGTTATTTGGTATATCATACGTTTAGTATACTTAATGATTAGAATTTAGAATAACATTTGAACTAATTATTAGATTAGATGACATAATATTATATAATACACAAATCAAAATTATACCAGAACAGTTAACAAAAGCGAACTGCCACAAAACAGTAGCTTAGTAGTTTATTTTCTTTGAGCATTATGAGCTTGGTTTTTATTTAAAAAGAACATTATGAGCAATAAATACTATACAAAGTGGCCATTATACTGATTGTCTGTTATGCAGATTCATTACTATGCTACTAAACTATTATTGCTTTTGAAATTATGCAATTCGTTTATATGCATTTTGTTTTTAAACTATTTAATCATTTCTGCAGATCAAAATTAGGCAATTAGTATTATGCAAAATGAAAATTTGAAAATAGTTGTTATTAGAAACATTACACACCCATAACGCTTCTTTTTTCTTTATTCCAGCTGTCACTCCGCTACCCCCCGCGCAAGTCATACGTCCGTCGCCAGCGCACGCTCCCCCCCTCCACCCCGTTCTTCTGCCAGGACTCCTTGGCCTTCGGCCGCAGCCGGGAGCCGCCCACGTCGGTGCACCGGCTGCGTCCGGGAGACATCGACGTGGTGGCCGCGATAGGGGACTCCTTGGTGGCCGGCAGTGGGGCGCTCGAGGAGTTTGCTTTGGGAGCCTTCGTGGAGTATAGGGGAGTTTCTTGGTGTGCTGGTGAGTTTTTTTTAAATGGGGCAGAAAAAAGGCCATTCACTCTTGCCTTGAGAACACCAAGGTTATAAGATTCCATTCCATGTCCTCATCTTCTCATCTTTTAACTCCTCATTCGTGGTTGGAAAAAATATATGAAAAAGTGTCTGAAAGTTCAAAAAAGTTTAGCTGCAAAACCACTATGGAACTATGTCAAAGTGACGTAACCTCAGACGAGGGGACACCGTGGGTACTTGGGACAGTGTGGATTTAGAAGTTACGATGGCAATACTGAGCACTTTAGTCTATGGTCCATCTGGAATGCGGTGAGGACTAAAGAGCTCAGTGTTACTAGCGTCTAAAAGTAACCGACACTGTCCCAAGTATCTACGTTTTGATGGTAGTCAATGAAATCCTAAGAAAATCATTTGACTATACTATCAGCCCAATGGAACCGTGACCCGCCATAGAACTGTGTCACAGTGACATTATAAACCAATTTGTTTGACATTTCTTACGACTTGAATCATAACATCACCGTGACACAGTTCTATGATGGGTCAGAGTTCCATTGGGCTAATAGTACCTCTCGGTTTGGTTTGAGATACGAATTTCAAGCCTGGGTTGGGTTCATAGAAAGTAATATACAGACAGCCAACAGAAGATTTGTTTGTAATTGACATTTACAATTTTTCATGCGGTCACTTCCTCTTCTTATCTTAGGCCCGCCGACCACTTAAAGCAGTCCGTGTATGGCGGGTCTTAAAGTTACCTCAAAAATGTATACAGGATAACAAAAGCATCTAACTACAGTCTACTTACAAGTTCTACCTTACATCAACACTGGGGTCCTAGTGAAAAAGGGTATAAGTAAGTCTTCAGCAGATAAAATTAGAAAGGGTTTAATAGTAGAAGGTTAGGTTAGGTTAAGTCTAGTATACACCGTTCATGTATATACGTTTTTTATTACGAGTTAAATCGACTTGTACCCTTTTTCACTAGGACCCCAGTGCAATAGCCAATAATATAACTACTCAATACAAAGTAAAAGTTTTCCGCCTTTACAGACCCTGGGGCTACTTTGTCCGTTAGTTTCATGTGTCACGAATGTCACGATACTGACATTCCGAAGGGATGATTATTTAGAGGTTATAGTTCACTTGCCGCCTGTGGCACTATAATGTCGTAAAAATATGACGCAGAATACGAAGCAGGTATTCGCCCCTAATTTATCTTCCTTACAGTTGCTAAAATTGTACCTAAGTATAACAGCAAGCCAACATTACCTATTCATTGAATTATCATACAAAAACTTTTTGTATGAGCGGACGGCGACGCTTGAAAATTGGCTCAAACAAAAAGTCGCGCCTGCGCCGTATCTGTGTAATTCACGCCTAAGGTTCCTCGCCGTCGGCATTCAGCGGATTTCCCTGACCGTCGCCATTTCTTCGGTTAACTTTCAAATTCAAATTCAATAATTTATTGCATATTACATTACAATTCAAGGTGGAACAAACAGGAATAGGCATACACGTGACACCCTATAAAGGCGCAGCAACACACTTTGCGAAGTGTTTTTTTAATTTTAATTCAGTCTCAAACTTTAACTATTTGTGATGTATAATGTACGGCTACTTCCAAGTTCGACCGTACCCGGACGGCATAAGGTACGCTCGAACTTGGAAGTAGCTGTACATTTTTAATCACAACTCAAAAATGTCTAGGTATCAAAAATATCATTGAATTATTTTCATATTTCTGCAATGTACTACGATGTGATATCTACATTTTAGAATATCAAAAGAATGTAATAATATTTTCTAAATACAAAACTTCCGCGAGACTCCGACATATTAAAGAGATAACAACGGGTTACTCTATACATATACTCATAGACATTTTAACCTATTTCTCAGAAAATACACTGATTTTCCTGTTCCAGGCGGAGAGAGCACCTGGCGGGAGTTCCTCACGCTCCCCAACATCCTGAAGGAGTACAACCCTGGGCTGCGGGGCTACTCCACCGGCACCGGCGAGTGGCTCGAGAAGACTGCGCGCTTGAACGTGGCCTTCCCTGTCGCCTCCGACCAGGATGCTCTCAAGCAAGCCAAGGTAATACCTAGAGGACTACTAATTCCATTCCAGGCTGCGAGAGCACCCAGGCGGGGGTTTCTCACGCTGCCCAAGATCCTGAAGGAGTACAACCCCGGGCTGCGGGGCTACTAAAAAGCGTTTGCAAAGCGTGGTAGAGGCGTTTTTCGTATGGGAACGTGCCGCACCGCGTGCTCAGTGGATTTGCGGCTTTAAATTTAGTGTGTCGCAATTGTGATGTGTGTATGATGTATGATACCGATACCGTCTCGACGACTCACGCACGACACAACACGTCAGAAAAATATAAATCTGGCCTCAGGCTGTGGTCATATACGATATAAAGATTAAAAATTCGTTGCTGAGGTTGAGGACCACCATGCCACCAACCATGAAAACCAGCTATCTACCTACGGTTCAAAAGATAGAGCTCTTTAAAGTTAGTACAGACAGGCAGATGGACAAACGGACGGACAGCGCAGACATAGTAATAGGGTCCCGTTGGACGCCCTTTAACCCTAAAAATGATATCCAAACAAAAAATAAGTGCTACTCGTATAACCCGCTAGAATGTGAATCAAGATTTGTAGGTACATTCTGAATCCTTCTAAATCTAATAGCAAATCCGACCTATATTTTGTCTCCAGGTTACCTATCTACTATGTTTTTAAGGGTGCCATAAGAATGGTGTCATTTAATACCTACTTCAAAAGCATCCCACGAAAGTTTGTGGAATAACACTTGCCTAATAAAAACCTCCTCGTATTGTGCCATCTAGGTCGGCCATTACTGCCAAAGAACGCCATTCAATTCTCACGTTCCGTTTATCCACAAAGACTAGCGTTTACCGAAAATAATGAATAGGCGAATATTAATATTGATTGTGTGTACTTTTGGTTAATGGGTCACGGTTATGTGTCGCAAGGAGTCATACAATTACGAGACAATAGTCTTAGTTTATTGAAGAATAGAAATAGTATGTTTGACACTCGTATACGTTTTTCTTCTTACGTTACGAAGACGATTTGTCTTCTTACATTTAATTTTGTGTATTCGATTGAGAACCACTCTGAAGTTTGTTTCATTGCTCTGTCCAAAGTCAGTAGGACAAATATAGTACCTAGGACCACGAGAAAACGGCCATTTCCGCTTACTATAAGGTGCAATTTTATTTTTTCAATATATGCATTAAATGCAGCGTCTGATGAGTCATTCCTTCATAATCAATAAGCACAAGGCCGCAACACTTGGTCGAATGCATTGCAGAAAAACTAGTTACGATTCGTGATGCGCTCGATCACTATCCGATAGCAAATTAGTTCATCAGTTCAATATGAGGAAATCATTTGTAGAACGTTGCGCTTTGATAGATAGATGTATTAGGTAGATAGGTAATTACATGCAGTAGGTTTAAATACATAAGTTTACTCGTAATAGTTCAAAGCTTTAAACTCTGTAACCACATAAGTACATGGTATTTTTATCAAGGCATATAACATTATTTAACGTTGTTGTAGCGGTATTAGAAGTATTGGAACCAATTAGTTGTCTACATTGGAAATCCTAAAATTGACATTTTCACTATTGCAGTTAGTTCACATCATAGTTCCGAGTTTGAACTCCAATTTTGTCTCGATAACCACGACTAGTATAGGCGGTGACTGTGCAAAAAAGGACTATCGGAAACCACCTTGTCGCATTTTACTTTTAAAACGCCTAAGCGTTCTATTTACAAATACCTTCACGTCTGTCTTCCAATGGGGTAGGCAGAGACTACAGCACTCACGTCAGTTTCGGGTGCTATTGATTTGGCCCTTATTCAGTACATCGCGAATCTGATCACTGTATGTGCGTCTAGGGCGTCCCCTACCGACATCTCCACTCGCTCGCCATACCTCTTCCGTAACTCTTCTTTCACCCATCCTTTCTAAATTACCAAACCATCTACTACTACTATTTATTTCTCGTTTCCAGATCCTAGTAGCCCGCATGCGCGCCTCCCCAGACATCGACGTGGCCCGCCACTGGAAAATGGTGACCATCTTCATGGGCGCCAACGACCTGTGCTCGGCGTCCTGCCTCAACCCGGTGGAGTGGTCACCGTTGGCGCACGCGCGCAAGCTGGCGAGGGCCCTCGACTACCTGCACTCGCATCTGCCCAGGACTATTGTTAATCTGGTGCCGGTTTTGGGTAAGACGTAAGAGTAGAGTAGTAGGATACTTCGGCGACGAAGTAACAATAAAATCCATCCAGTCATCCTAAAATAGAATATGTTTTCAAGTTTTTACTAAGAAATAAGGTTGGAACTCCATACGAATAATCTAACGTTCTTTATAAAGCTATGAAAGAATCTGACATTCTCCCTATCGCTCTTCGCTGCTTTTCTGTTTTCTAACCTAACCTAACCTAACCTACAATTCGTGTTCAAACTACTACCTTTCCCACACGTTCCTGACTCACCCCGCTGTCGTGTCGCAGACGTGTCGGTGTCGATCCGGGTCCGGCGGCCGCCGATGTGCCGGCTGATGCACTCGCTGTTCTGCACGTGCTTCCACCGCGGCGGCGGCGAGCTGCGCGCGCTGGTCGCCATGACGCGGCTGTACCAGAAGGCCGAGACCATGCTGGTGAGTACCAGGAATATATAGCTGTTAGGAGGCTAACTTAGAGGAACATCATACCTGGTAACTTTTGCTATAGGAAACAGTAGAACTGCAGTATTTGGCTCATTTGAGTTCAGAGCTCATTGAGCTATTCTATTCGTTAAAACCATATTGCTTTTGATAACGTTATTATACCTATAACTGTTATTTACTTAATAGCAATGGCAAATGTTTTGTAGTAAGTAAATCCGGGTGATGTCCTTCGCACTGGTCGCAAAATGGAAAGATTATGAAACTACTCGTGAATGTTGCAGAGGTCCGCGATAGGCATCGTGACGTGAGCGGACTCTAAAACGTTATAAATGTTATAATACTCGTACGATAGCATGGGGAAACTGGGGATTTAGGACAAGAGGTCCTGACTCGCGTGTTGCGAATTTGAGCTTATTAGGTATTGCGCCGACACGAATTTACCCGTCGATTTATGGTAACCTAGTATGTTTTATTATTTTCTTTATGGTAAAAAATAATGATGACAGAACGGGGTCCGTTTATATGACCAAAGTACGTTTGACAAACGTATGATCTTACAAGCTTTCATTTCGCAAAAACGTGTTTGCGCTTAAACTATTAAATGTAACATGGGTTTATTAAATGGTAAGTTAGGTTAAGTTGAATCATTGACGACCGACTAAGGGAATAAAGGCTTGTACTACTTTTAGGCGATGGGCTTGCAACCTGTCATTAATACACTGTTAAACAATTTAGCCTAAATTTTTAGAGTTCTTGGTAATTCTGTAGGTCTGCCTACCCCACTCTGGGAATGAAGACATGAGTTTATGTATGTGGATCATTGACACCATAAAATTGTAAAATAATGCGGAGGGAAGTAAGTATCTCTTTGCGAAATGAAAGTTGCCAAATGATGGTTTGGTAAAACATTAGTGAAGCTGACCGAACCATAATATGAAGAAACAAATTAAGTAATCTGGTCAACGGATCTGAAATTAATCTTACATGGATCCACGTGTGAATTTCTCGCAATATCAAGAATATCGATACTGTTAGTAGAGGCCACGGAATAGAAAAAACAGTGGAAGTGGCATGAGCCTCGCTAACTATGAGACCGGTTGTCGCCAAAACTCACACTATCATAAAAACAACCACTAAGAAATCTTGAAAATGATTGGTCGAAGGATTTTAAATCATAAAAGAATATGCACCATAATCCGTTAACGTAACGTAAACTTTAATTCCATGCAGCATAGTTTAAATTATAGAACGCATTTTTACGACTTATGACAAACTGATGTAAAACCACAAGTTAGCTTACAAAGTGCTGCCATCTAGTGTTGAGTAGCGGAACGATAACGTTTGTTTTTGTGCGACAGAGACAGACACCTTCTTTGTCGCAACTTAGTGATGCACGTAGCTCATTGCAGTTGTTATGTCGATAAAATAATTAGAATTAAATTTTTCTTCTTAGATGCATAGTATAAATAGAGAAGTAGCTCGTCTTCAAACAAAGGTACATCGCGCGGCTTGCACGTGTGCGTTACGCCGACCGTACGGCTGTGGGTGGGGCGAACCTCGCACACGAAACTACAAGCAGAGGTGCGGGAATGGTGATTAGACGGGGTCGCGGCGTCATCATTGCGTTCGGTCACGTTTATGGTTGTAGGTAGTGCGCGTTAAATTAAAACATCGAGCGACAATGTCTTTGTCGAAAACTAGAAAATATTGTTCAGTTTACGGGTGTTTAAATAATGGTGTAAGAAATCCGGAGCTATCGTTTTTCCACATACCTTTTGAGTAGGAAAGGTGAGTACCTTCATACCTATTTAGAGTCGGTGTTGTGAAGAATGCTGTTTATTTTTTGATATTTACCTATAGCTTACAGCCCACTTGCAGCTTTTGTTAAATCTATTTTATTGTCAGCGTGACATTTTCTTTCGTTTCAAAACGCCTAAACTGTGCCCTAAACCTAGCTTAGGTAGGTACTTACAACTATCTAGATTTAATAAAAGCTGCAAGTGATTAAAGTAAATACCTACTCAATTAATAAGGTATTTCGTACCGGCTTGCCTATACCTATAGAATAGATACCTACTTAGGTGAAATAAATACGTATTAAGTAGGTAGGTAATTTAAGTTATTGAGTGTGACGTGTCAGTTAACATGTGACGACGTTGATGGCCTAGGTAGTTGGTAGTGACCTAGTGACTAAGTACTGCTTACGATAGCGGTAAATATTCGGGTGATGAGTGCGAGTAGGTATTTGTTTCTGAGTCTTAGGTGTTTTATATGTACCTATATAGTAATATTAAGTATGTATTTTTCACTACATAAGTAATTATGTATCGTTGCCTAGAACCCAAAGCCTAAACCACCAATAACAGACAAGTATGTAGTCAAAGTCAAAGGAAGCCGCCTTGCGCGAAAGCGGCATTAAAATAAACATATTATTTAGGGTCAACAGACAAAAAGTAGGTATGTAAGGAAAATAATTTAAATTTGGTACTAGGGTAGGTACCTAACAATATTTATACTTACCTACTTCAGGTTTGTGTAATTTATGAAAACTACTATGATTATAAATCATAGATCAAATTAGGTATGGTCAAGTAGGTGACCAAAATTGAAAAACATGTTCGGACAACCCTGACGCCCGAGCGGCAATAGGTATCAGAATCTCCTAAAGGTCCGGAGTCGAGCTACTTGTCTATTTATACTATGTTAGAAGTCTTATGAATTTTATGATATGAATATGAATTATCGATAACATTATCGACAACACCCTCTCTCTACTCGCGCAGCGCGTTCGGTCCGAGTAGCGTGGAACATTCGAGATTTACCACCTTATTCTATCAAGGTTACAAATCGACCTTACCCTATTGACATAAAGTTCATTTTTGGTTGGTACACAAATCATAATGTCTTGCGGAAAACATAAAATGAGAAATATATTAAAAGTAAATAAAATAATACTTACCTATGATACGACACGCCATCATGGGAGACGTTTTTGGTGCGGCTATCGTTTTTACACTCCAAAATAGCACAGTAAGGCATGCTTTTTGGTTTATTTCCTTTTCTAAAATATTATTCGCACAACTGTCACGCACAAGTGACAGCGGCAAACTGGGCTAGGTTATGCGGAACTCCGCATAACTATGCCACACGTGACACGCCCACTTCCCACTTCTACTGTTTTTTCTGTTCTGTGAGTAGAGGCAGGTCCCAAAATGTAGTTTTAAAGGTTTGATCAAGAAGGAAAATTCAGGTTAAATATATCTTTTTCCTAATTTGATTTGTTGAGAAACTTTCTATAAATAGCTCAACAAAATCAAAAGCAAAAGGCCTATGAATAATTTTGATGTAATTTATTTTTCGTGACTTGACGCTGTCATTACGACAGGGTTTTTATAGTGGCTCAACCATTAAAGTGGTTGACTGTATTTTCATTACTTTGTAGCTTTCGAAGAAGATGTCCAATTTAGTGTTATTATTTATTATCCATCAACCAGCTTATATAGCGGTTCGGACGGCTTAAGAACCTTTGTTAAGAGACGATCATACTCTTTTCTCAGAGGCTAGCAACGCTTTTGCGATTCTTCGTACTGTGGTCTCCATGGGCGGTGTGTATTTTCTATCAGTTGACTAGCTGATTTTGGTCTTCTCTAAACTTTTTTTATGTTATGGATAAGGCAAACGAGTATTCACGCTACCTTTTGGTGAGGGGGATCTGAGACCCGTAGCCATTTATAATCTCAAGATCATCTCAAGACTGCAATTCTAAAACTGCAAAGGGTTACCAACCCTGTTTTGAAAGTTCGAATGCCTCTATGATATTTTTTTATTGTCTTATCCCCACACTGAAACACAACAAGTGAACGAACCCGCTTATCGGTGGTTGAAGGATAAGGTAAAGTGCGACAAGCGAGTGGTGACACAAAAAAAAGGCGGCGAATTCAAAATATCACTAGCTGGTAACACGAAATGCATAGCGACTGGATAGGTACTCATAATGTAACAGCTTGTATCATAGGTAAAATTGTTTCCATATGAAGAATTTGAGAAAAAACTTGTGTCATCACTTGCTGGTCGGACTCTACCAGCACTAAAGTTGCGTTGTGGTACTCCAGGTGGACAGCGGGCGCTACGACTCGCGGCCGGACTTCACGGTGGTGGTGCAGCCCTTCATGCGGCTGTTCAACGCGCCCTGGCCGCCGCCCGCGCCGCCCGCGCCGCTGCCGCTCGTCATCCACCAGTCCTACATCACGCACGACTGCTTCCACTTCTCGCAGAAGGGACACGCGCTGGGTGAGTGGGATAGATCTGGGTGGGCAGACAGGCAAGAATTCATAAAACAGACGGAGAATTCAATGTTCTAACCCTAGGATGTTGTACCCCAGATGAAAAACTTGTAGGATAGGTTAGGTAAATGTCTTTTCGACCAATATAATTAGGGCACTTAGACTTCTGGGATACGTTTCAAAAACTGAACAAGCCACCTTGTCATTTATTCCTGGTTCTTTGAAACGGATTGCGGAACTAGACCAAGTGTTATGGGACAGTCTTTGTACTTACCTAAAAGGTTTATGAGGTCTTCAACTGTCTGTTTCCAGTAAATACTGCACATGAATTGTATTGTACCCATAAGCTGTCGCAGTAATAATAGACAAGTGAGAATCAAAGTCTAAACGTTCCTAGGGTCTCTAATTCTTAAAGCGGACCAGCATAATTAATAGTGCAAAGTTCGTAAACTAAAATATCATACTTAAATGACCATTTAATTCTTGTCGTTTCAGCTGCAAACCTCCTCTGGAACAACCTCCTAGAACCTGTCGGTAACAAGACCGACAACGCCGAGCCGATCCTCCTGCAGAACTTCAAGTGTCCCTCCAAGGAGGCCCCCTTCATCTTCACCAAGAACAACTCCAGAACTTACCTGGAGACTGGCCGGCAAGATGGAGCTGAGGAGTTATGACACACGCCGTCGGATCTAGATTAATGTGGACTAGGCTGTAATAAATAGACAATTCAGTGCAGTGCTGTATTTTGGAACACCTGCTATCTAAAAGGTGGGTTAATCCAAAAAAACGACGGCTGTATTTATTATCCTATGGAGTTGACTGGCTCGGTTGCTGTGGGGATTTACTAGTACCTAAAAATTAGTTAAAGCTAAAGCCCAAGAAAGTATTTAAATGCATCTTTTCTATGAGGACTGTGATGCATGTAAAAGTATAGTCCGCGCGTGAGCTCCGAGGAATCTCAAGAAAAGCTGACGTCAGGATGAAATCAGGGAATGCAAATAACCGGTTATAACCGGTTTTAACCGGTTATTCTCATACAAAACGTCTTATAACCGGTTAAATTGCATTCCCTAGATGAAATACAGTGATTTAGTCAATATTACGATAATGATATAGCCAACTAAGGCGATAAGGTCAATTGTCGTACTGGGAGGCGGGGTACAGTCGGCCTTATAAGAAGCTGAACGCTTTAGTACCTAGTTGCTTTAACGCCTTGGATAGATTAGTGCAGCAGCTCAAACATGACGTTAAAGTGACAAAGCACTAAAGTGTGCAACTACTATAAGGTCGACGACGATTCCTTGGAGCTCGCGCCCGGAGGTACTTAGATCTATTTCATGCTCTCTAAGTGACAAGATTTTTGGTAAAAATAATGTAAAAGAAAATATTTTTGAACACGGATTTTTATAATCATTTAAATTCTCAAGGATTTGTTGTTACCAAATACTTTAACTTAAATTTGATGATGAGAAAGAATCATTAAATAATAAACCGTTACTGGTATACCCACACAAAAAGGCAGTATTTTCTGCCATATTTTTTAAGTGTACTTAGATGTATATATAAGTGTCTAGGCCTACGGACTTATAAATAAATCAGTGAAACTTGTTAAAGTGCCATCGAATATCAAGTTATTGAAGATTATGTACAGAGTGAAAATATTAATATATTAATTGAATTTATTAAGTGTATTTATTTAATAAACACTATGCATCAGCATTGCCGCTGCTTTCTTAGCGCCTAAAATAAATAACTGAGCAAAGTTATTGATAGTGTTTACATCCAAGTAGTACTATTTTTTGTAGGCATTATTACTTAAACCAACCGACCGAAGTGTAAGAATCTATGTATGTCTGAGGCCTTAGACAAGAGCATTCAGCGTTCGCTATCGTTATCCAAAATGTATAGGATTGACGTAAGCTGTCAGACGGTCGCGTCGAGCGCCTACGTCAATTCCATGCATTTTGACAGTTTTCGAAAATAGTTTACGTTAGCGTTAAGAAACTGTGTTGCCATCATATAACATAATGTACAATGGTCCTTATATCTTCCGAATCAAAGCTTAATAGAATTAAAATTAATTGAAAAAGGAGTAGATGTCCAAAATCTGATCAAAGACACCAAAAAACGGTTTTCTTTTCAAGTGCCTATTAACGATAAGAAGCGGAACTAGTGGCGACTTTACAGTGCCCCAGGAAGCCTTGGCCCCTTCCTAAAACCAAAAAAAAAATCGATAACAGACCTAAATTAAGGCATGTTAACAATGCTTAATGCTGTCCGTTGAAATGACTAGCACAGAGGCATTCCATCTTCAGGGTTGGCAACGCATTTGCAGTCTTAGGATTGCAGTCTTGTGAATGCGAATGTCTATGGGTCACAGTTTCCACTTACCATCAGGTGGCCTGTGTGCTCGTTTGCCTTTTCTATGGCATAAAAAAAATGCTGGGTGCCTAGTGAAAAAGGGTATAAGTCTTCTGAAGATCAAATGAAAAAGGGTTTAAGTCTATTATACTCCGTTCATGTATATACCCTTTTTTTGGGTTCCGTAGCCAAATGGCAAAAAACGGAACCCTTATAGATTCGTCATGTCTGTCCGTCCGTCCGTCCGTCTGTCCGTCCGTATGTCACACCCACTTTTTTCCGTAACTATAAGAGCACTATGGAAACTTTGTAAGTAGATGTATTCGGTGAACCGCATTAAGATTTTCATACAAAAATAGAAAAAAAACAATAAATTTTTGGGGTTCCCCATACTTAGAACTGAAACTCAATTATTTTTTTCATCAAACCCATACGTGTGGGGTATCTATGAATAGGTCTTCAAAAATGATATTGAGGTTTCTAATATATATTTTTTCTAAACTGAATAGTTTGCGCGAGAGACTCTTCCAAAGTGGAAAAATTTGTGTCCCCCCCCCGTAACTTCCAAAATAAGGGAATGATAAATGTAAAAATAATATATGATGTACATTACCATGCAAACTTCCACCGAAAATTGGTTTGAACGAGATCTAATAATTAGTATTTTTTTAATACGTTATAAATCGTAAACCGCATTTTACCTTTCATTCAATCAACTCCAATATAATAAAGAATAAAGAAAAACATTTATTTAGATGTATAGTGGTACGGAACCCTACGTGCGCGAGTCCGACTCGCACTTGGCCGGTTTTTTATTACGAGTTAAGTCGACTTGTACCCTTCTTCACTAGGACCCCATTATGTAGGTTGGGTCAAAGGAAATGTCGTTGATTTCTAGATACTATTTCACGGGCTACTGCTAAGGCGCGCCAGACATGCTCGCTCGACTAGATCAATGTTAACCTTGTAATAAATACTGTACGTAGTTAATTTTGCTTAGGCACTGTTACCTGCCTATTTTATTCGGGTCTATATTATTTAACCTGATATAATTTGCTCTAAACTCACATAATGTAATTTAATATGATCTAAAATTACATGCTATGTTCATTCGTTTGCTCTAAACGTATCTCTTACTATCATATTTACGAAATCATTTGGTATAATTGCACCCTTTTTCTGGGTGCAATTTTGGCCCTCCGATTCTACTGCGAAACTAACTTTACCTATAGACCAACAGCATTTTTTATTATTATATTTTGACTATTATACACAAAATAATTTTCAATATGGACTTAGTCATCCTATTTGCAAATTAACCGCCTAAAGTAAAGCATATTTGACAGATAAATTTAGCCCTTTCTCCTTCTTACACTTGTAAATGGACAAGGAGAGAGACAACTTTAAATGGCAGATTTTACTCGTCAATTGTAAAACAGGCCCTTACTGGCGCACTCAGAGACGTCAATTAAATTTAACGCTTGTTTAGTGACGTGTTGTCTTATTCTATTGCTATAGCAATGAAAGTGTCAACAGCTACTTTAATCAAGCATTAAATTTAATTGTGTGGCAGTAAATCATATAAAACACAAACGTTCGTTCTGTATCGGTCAACAAACTAAAGATATTTAGTAATTCGACTAATGTCCACTTTTAGCCCTAACCGAGTCACCCTGGGTCGTTGCCTGTGCGTGACAACCCTAATAAAGTTCTAGACTAGAACAAACGAACCTAAGTGGAAACGCTACCTTATTCAAATTTCAACCTTATACATTTGAAATTGGTGATTTCAAATTGGTTTGAATTACTGTGTGGAGTTTTAGTTCTGGAATACGTACTGTGTTTCTAGCATTTGATGTATGGGGTGTTATTAGTGTATTGTGCTTAATTAAGTGGTTTATAAATGTATGACTTAGTTTCAGGGTATATACTGGACCAGACTAGTAATGTTTATAATCCGAGTGGAGATAAGTCTAAAAAAATACAAAAACCGGCCAAGTGCGAGTCGGAATCGCGCACGAAGGGTTCCGTACCATTAATACAACATTAGCAAAAAAACAGCCAAAAAATCACGTTTGTTGTATGTATGGGAGCCCCCTTAAATATTTATTTTATTCTGTTTTAGTATTTTTGCTATAGCGGCAACAGAAATACATCTTCTGTGAAAATTACAACTGTCTAGCTATCACGGTTCGTGAGATACAGCCTGGTGACAGACAGACGGACAGACACAGACGGACAGAAGGACAGTGGAGTAATAGGGTCCCGTTTTTACCCTTTGGGTACGGAACCCTAAAAAGCTTTTAAACCAATTAACAACTGCCTAATTGTGCAAAATGTGGTTACAGAATTATCAACATTTTTTTTGATCTGATGACTAGGTAGGTACATTGTCATCATATGAACCTAATTTTAGTATCGGTATTATATTAGTCACCTAGTCTAGTCCGTCTAAACTGAAAAGCTCGGTCGGCTACGGCGACGGCATGATTCAGCGGGCTTATTCTGGGAGGTAAGATATCATGCGTATAATAGGTATGGTCGAAGATTTAAAAAAATATTAGCTATAGGGTGAATAATTTTTATTTTGTTGGTAATTTGGCATTGATAGTTTTATGAACTACCATAATTGCTAACCTTTACCATTATGGAAATGTATGTCGGTGGATGATAGCGAAATTAATGTGTAACGTAGACTAATTTAAAAAGGAAATGTACTTATTTTGTATTTTTATTCAAAACTATCCTAACCAAAAACGCTATAAGTACAAGCATGCTGAAACTTAGATTTTTAGTTCTTGATTTGTTATGTATTTTCTGATATTTCTGATATTAGAAGCAAAAAATATCCGAAATTTCCGATCGGAAATTTTATACGAGAAAATAAAAATTACAGAAAATACATCTAACAAACCACAATAGCGGAAGAAGCAAAAAGGAGCTACAAGTATCTATACAAATGAAAGTATGTATCTTTATCCCGTATGATCCATCATATGCCGAGTAACAGTGGGTGGAGAGATGTACAGCACCTGCTGACGAAGGTTTTCGATGGAAGAAAGGGAATCACGCGGACAAAATCGCACGTGCCTACTAGTTTAAGACTTATAACAGTTATAAGTTAGTTTAGATATCGCATACTGGGCCAGAATAAGGCAGCGCGCGGCAATATAAGCGCGCGGGCGCCGCGCCGCGCACAGTCCGGCCCGGTGCGTTGCATAGCGAGCTCGCCACGCCAAACACACCCTTATTACACAGCCGTAGCAGTTATTTGACGACATAATGGTAAGTTTATTTTTTATTCGTTTTTTTATCAGTACTTTAACAATGTTTTTTTGCAAACGCGATGTATTGGCAGGATAATTTAAGCCAGTTTTGGAAAAAAATATATAAAAATAAACAACAAAAAATACAGAAATAAGCTCAATTTAGATTTATTGAATCCTTAAAATGAAGCATAATTTTTTAAATAAGTTTCTAACAGCCAGCACTTCATCCATCCATCTGGTTAAGTTCATTTGGCCATTAATATTTTTTAACTTAATCGCATCTAGATACTTACTACATAATGTTATGAAAGTCAAGTTCTGTAACTTGATAACTTCGTCTTTAAATGTAATCTATGGACTTTTTTAGAAATTAAATAAATAAATATCTTGTACCTAATTCGGAATCGGGTTCTATCTGTGGAATCCTCCTTAAGTTAAGTTGGTCCGATTTAGTTGCAGACTAAGACTATAAGACTGTATTCTAGCAAATAAACTTAATTGATTTGATTTGATTTGATTTAAGAAGAATAACACAAATATTCTGTAAAAAAATAATCATCTATTAGTTTCGGTTCAAAAGATACAGCTCTTTAAAGTTAGGGTGGACGAACGGGCGGACAACAAGACTTAGTAATAGTAATAGGGTAGGTACCTACCGTTGTCACCATTTGGGTAAGTAAGTAAAAAATACCGGTATTACATAGCTAAATAATTATACCTTTGGTTTAAAAACCAGTTTATGTTAGAATTTAGCTAAAACGCTCCAAGTATTTTTTCCAACCCCAAAGTATCCAACGAATTATTCATCACTTTATAATTTGAACGGAAGTTACAGCGGAAAATTGTAGCCATTTCATACCTTTGTACGTAATTTATGTAAATCAACCGTCTGGGGCGAAGGCGACGGCTGAAACGTTGATACTGATCGAGATCGGATCGGATACATTTCCATACCTATTCATATGAGTTCGTTATGGTATTATCAAGTTTAAAGTTCAGTCGAATTATTTCATGTAGTTTATTATGATACGACTAAACGGCATCCAGGGGGCCTAATATGGCTGCGTTCTATTGCGTGACAAAATGTGGATAAAATATCCGCCACTTTCTGAAACGTAATAAGTACGAGTGACAGATACTTTATCCACATTTTGCCACGCGATAAACATAACCATAATAGGTCCGTACGGGGCCTAATATGCCTGCGTTTCATCACGTGACAAAATGCGGATAAAACATCCGTCACTTTCTGACACGTAATAAGTACGAGAGTGACGGACGGTTTATCCACATTTTGCCACGGGATAAACGCAACCATACTAGGTCCGCAGGGGGCCTAATATGGCTGCGTTTTATCGCGTGACAAAATGTGGATAAAATATCCGTCACTTTCTGACACATAATAAGTACGAGAGTGACGGATGCTTTATCCACATTTTGTCACGCGATGAACGCAACCATACTAGGCCCGCTGCTGGGGCTCTATTCTTCTCGGTAAAACCATATTGCTTTTTACCTGTTATCGTATTGTCAACGTTTTGCTAGCTCTTATTTACTTGACAGTAATGGCGGCCGAGTTTAATACAATACGATAGCATGTCGAAAGTAATACCTATGGTTTAACCGAGTGAAATAGGGCCCCTGAAGATGGAAATCAGCGTAGGGGTAGACCTGAGAGAAGATAGTATTTATGGGACAATGAGGAGTGAAAGAAAAGAGAAAAGGTGGGAGTAACACAATTTTAAATAAAATAAAAAAATATATAAGTATATAAAAATTTATAGAATTAAAATTATTTTTTTCTTTCTGAATTAAACGTTTTCTGATTTTCAAGGTTTTTTTTTTTACTTTTATTGTTTATTCAAATTTAAATCATTCATTCATGTTGCCAATTAAACTCTGAACAGCAGCTCCCTATTTTTTCAAACTATCTTCTTCCATTGCATTAATTGGATTAAAGCACATTTCAACACGCCTTAAATATAGAGTAAATCTATCGGCTCCTTTTAAATCATATTACATATGTTCATCAACATACAAAAGCCCTATGTTTATTCATATTGTAATTGCTAGTAGAATGGAATTTAAAATGAAGAAAAAAAAATTTTTCGGGATAAAAAACCTATGTGCTATTCCAGACTGTATTCTATTCCTGTGTCAAATTTCATCCAAATCCATTTAGCCGTTCTGGCGAGATTGAGGGTAACAAACATCCAAACTTTTGCATTTTATAATATTAAGTAATAAATCATATCAGCTAAAAATACAGTCAAATTAAAAACACGCATTCACTACTGAACATCAGCCTGCCTTTAAAAACAATAATTACTTCAAAGAAATTTCTGTATTTTTGGAACTTTTAAACTGTACAAGTAATTAAACAAATCCAGTAAACAAATGCTAATCTATTTTGTGCGTAAATAATTATGGCTTTACCGCGAACATTTACTTCGTCACGCAAACTTTATTAATGTTGTTTCGGTGGCGACCGGCACCATTTTCGCCTCGGAAAAGCTTGAGCTTAGCCAAAAGTTCAAATTTTAGGGTAGCATTATAAGTAAGTTAGGTGTAATTAAGATACAACTCATGCATAAGACTTACATTATGGTATTTAAAAAACTGACACAATTCATTTATTTTTAAGCTTTTGTGAACAGAGCGATTTAAAGCATAAATCCCATAATCATTCTAGTAGTGTCATGATGCTAACTCAGTTTAATCTTATTTAAATCAAAACAAACAAACATACTATCAGTTGCATAATAAATTACGGAGTGAGTGTAGACTTAGCTAAATGATTAATATTTATAGGAGAAGCTTTACACGATAATTCAGATTTAAATAGTTCCGTGAAAAGGACTTAGGAACCAAGAGCCTTTGTATTTCCCGTGGGAATCAACGTTCATATTTGATCATTAAGTTTAGAATCAATTGTTAGAATCAGTTTATACAAACCTATTTACACAATAATATTTAACATTTAAAACTCTTGAAACCCAGGCTCAAATTCAAAAACCAAAAAAATCTATTTAGTACTGACATTTTACTTTTAAATTCGTTTTATATGCTCGTCATTTAAAACTTTTCCCAGATTTTTTGTATTTTTAGTTTTGGGTAGGGGGTAAATAAATATCGGGGGACGCACATCGAAATATAATAAGTATGGAAGAGTAACGTCTAACAAAAACGACTGACAAATCCGCTCCAAAACGCCCACTTTTTGAAATGAAAAGATCTTATGTATCGAGTGGTTTCAATAATCAACTAAATATTAATTGAGTTAAGGTATGAAGTCATTTATGTCAGATGCTGGTATAACGTTTGAGTAGACAGTAATTTCAGTAAGGTTTTATACCGTTTGAAAGACAAAAATCTGCAATTGGTTACAAGCTCTCTGACACAAGATTTCCATTGGTCAATATTTTTATTCATAAGGGTTACTTGAACGCGGCCATGTCTTTCAACATTTGACGTGGATGGTTTAATACAAAAACAACACAGTAATTGAATAACGAATTTTATTAATATTTTTTTATATTATTGAATGATTGTTCCCCTTGAATCATTTAACATACTTACTTATGTTACACTATTATAAAGTTGTAAAATAGTATATCAGAAGATATTATGTTGTAAGAGTAGTCAGCGTCAAATAGTCTTTAGCATCTAAAGTGCCAAATATATTGCAACCCCTTTTTTATTCTTATAGGCATAAAGATACGTGACAGTATAATACCTATATATATATAGGTATATAGTCGCTTTGGATGGTACAGCCTATTTGATGCTGCCGAAAAAACATGACAAAAATTAACTTTATACGAGTAGTAAGACGAAAACATCACAAATAATCCATTTGGCACTGTTTCTATTCTACAGTTAGAGATGTGAAGCCAACTCTTAAGTTAGATCATATACAATAGAGTATAATTTATATTAACCGCCTGTTTCACAATCGACAAGTAAAGCGTATTTGACAGATAAATTTAGCCCTTTCTCTTTCTTACACTTGAAAATAGACAAGGAGAGAGCCAACTTTAAATGGCAGATAAATTTACTTGTCGATTGTGAAACAGGCCCTTACAATCTTAGCTTTACCAACTCAGTTATTGTACAAGTATCAATTAATATTAAGCCTATTGCTTTTTAGGGTTCCGCACTTCGAAAGGAAAAGGTCATATTTCGTTTTTTTTAATTATGTACATAAACTAACGATAGTAAAGATGACATAAAATTTAATTTCCTATTCATTCGAAGTAGTTGCTTGTAATTCACATTTTTCAAAGATATATTGCATAACATCGGCCATGACATTTTGGTATGGAATATTAAAAATTAAATAACTTACTAATGAAAATAAATATCGCTTTGTTTTGCATCTGTGTGGGTACTGCACCAATTTACAATGCAACTTGGCATGGTTGCAGCGTCATTTAAATCCGGTAATCATTAATATCGATTTTTTCTTTTGTGATTGTAAACAACTGTTTGACACTACGTCAGAAAGTCGACTGATAGACAGTTCGGCACTCATTAATAGCTCCACCCCCGCCGGCACTAAGTCAGTGGGGCAGATTTTGAGCGTCGATTACTCTTCCATACTTATTATATTTCGATGGGGACGCATCACACAAACTGTCCCAGTCCCAAACTTACCTCTAGACTTGTACTAGGCTAAACTATATTAAAGCGAAAAAAATTCGTCGGTCTTAGGCAGGATTCGAACCTATATCTCCTCTGGCTCTCCGGGCCGATGCAGGCGCATTACCAATTATGCCACCAAGACCCTACTTAAGATCCACGAAATTAGTAATCTATTAGCACTCTATTAGTAATTAATAGTATATTAATATAGTTTCTGTTAAATTTAAAAATCTTTGTACTAGGTTAGTCTACCAGGCAACGATAAAAACACTTATAGTAGATAAATAAATACTTATATACATAGAAAACACTCAAGACTCAAAAACAAATAGTCGCGCTCATCACACAAATATTTGCCCTGACCGGGAATCGATCCCGGGACCGCTAGCTTCGTAGGCAGGGTCACTACCAACTTGGCTAAATGCATCGTCAATGTAGATATTCCACCCTCGAGCACCACGAGGTGAAGTTGTTCTTATAAGCTCTGTACAACATTAAGTTACGCCCACACCGGTGCTTAAAATACGGTGACGGTACGGAATCGCAGTGACGCGTCGTATCAGCACCGTTTTTGACGCAAGCTCCACACACCAATGCTTAAAAAACGGTGACGGTACGTAATCGCAGTGACGCGTCGTATCAGCACCGTTTTTGACGCACGCTCCCCACACCGCTGATTAAAAACGGTGTCGTTGCTTAAACAAACGACGGGGTCATAGTAACAACATGGTGCCTTTTTTGACGTACCGTAATATACGCACCGTTAAGCATTGGTGTGGAGGGCATGCGTCAAAAACGGTACGGATACGACGCGTCACTGCGATTCCGTACCGTCACCGTTTTTTAAGCATTGGTGTGTGGAGCTTGCGTCAAAAACGGTGCTGTTACGACGCGTCACTGCGATTCCGTACCGTCATCGTATTTTAAGCACCGGTGTGGTCGCAGCTTTATCCGTTATTTTCTTCCGTGTATATTATTGATTCCGGTAGGATACTCCCTAAACTGACCCCATTTTCTTCATTAGAGCATGTCACCATTATCTACCACTTCAGTAGCCCTTCGATCAGTGCCCTCTGAAATGTCAATCTAATCGTTCCACGCGAAATTACTGCATGTTGTTGCTATCACCCAGGTAAACACCTCAATTGCTATCACTACAAACAACCTTTTTACTATTGAAGATATTCATAAACGCGCAGTAGCTAAAGTTTGCTTGAAATATGTCAGTCATAGTCATTATGAAATTTGAATTTGTCAATTTTGACAGAAAGGGACAACTAATACTTTAACTAAAATAGGTTTATTGTGCGTACGTTGACATCGCTTATAAATTAAACTTAATCTAACCTACGGAAAGCATTTGCATTTTATCTTTAGACTTTTAAAAGCTCTAGCAGATAGAACTTTTAAAAGTCTAAAGATAAAATGCTAGAGCGCCGAGCGTAGCATTTATAACATAGCTTTCTAAAATGAAAATTCTGAAAAATTAATATTTTGAAAATCATAACTCAGAACTTTAAGACATCCCCTTATCTACGGAAAGCAATTGCGTTTAATCTTTAAACATTTAAAAGCTCCGGTATTATCAAAGCTTTCTGAAAATTAAAATTCAGACAAATTAATATTTTGAAAAACATAACTCAGAACTTTAAGATGTCCCTTTAATTATATCTTCATAATAATAATAATGCCACAGGGCATCAGTGGCGGCACGACCCTGGCCTCAGCGTGCCACCGAAGCATAACCAATCGGAAGGCTAAGTAAGATATGCTTTCCTATTCACGCCATGATTGCATGTCATTAGCTCACCGTCTGAGTTTCCATGGAGAAATTTAAACGGTTTTGATTATTTCCATTTTGAAAATTAATATTTGGTAATAAAGTCGAATGTTCGAGGTGTGTAAGCGCGCATCATGTTATTTTTAGCATTTAAGCCACGATAGAAAAGCGTTAACTATAGTTTCAATTTGACATTTAACGATAACGAGATATGGAATACATTTGTGTCAAGGAATATTGTTCTGAATATCTATGCGAAAATTCTTATATTTTCAAGTATCTTTAATATAAAAAATATATAATGCTGAGAGGAGTCTTATTCAACACAATGTCTGACTTTTTTTTATTGTTTTTCTTCTGCGTGTGTTGAATAAATATTTTCTATTCTATTCTTATTCTATTCTATAAACGCGTGTTTTCAAAATATCGTGCTCAGGATAATCTGCACCTTGGATAAAAGAAGACAATTGACCAAGTTGTTCACTATTGTCCACTTTGTCGCTAAACACTACGTCGGAAAAACTAACATCGTTAACATTTTGTAATCATTAGCATTACAAAATCAGCGTTTAATTTTGTCCAAGTGTACAACATAATTATTCAATATACCTAGCCAGGGAATAATCGTTAATTCTTAAAGTATACCATGCTTACGATCAAGTGGGCAGAAATGAGATCCCATCGCGGTGATTCATGCTATTCAACACGATGAAAGCTAAAATATAGGCTTGTGAGATCAGACTTATCTTAGATCGTCTGTAATTACGTTTGAGTAGGCTGTACCTACTGCACCACAGTGTTGAGGTTGAGGCTTCACTAAGAAGCTTATATACCTACTAAATATGGAGAACAGAATGCAGATCAAACTTTGAAGTGAAGCTAGGAAATATAACCTCACGTACGTCTTGTATCTGTTTTCTTAGGAATGAAGAAAGGAGATGCAAGATCTTATTGTTTCTTTTCTTCCTTCCGGAGAAATAGATGCAAAAGATACCTGACGCAGGAATTTCATGGTAATTTTTCCTAGCGATTCGATCGTTTGTTATTTCTTAGCTGTGCACTCTCCATAGGTTATAAGCATAGTTATAAGCTTCTTGGGGTTCACTAAGCCGCGACGGGATCGGCACATGTACTTTTTGGCAAAGGGATGGCTATCTTCAGTGGTGGATCCAGGGACCCCTTCACAAAAGTAAAAAAAACGAGAATTTGTCTCGAAAGTTGAGTGGAATACAATCTTGAGGAAAGAATATAGTCATTTATTTCAGGCTATGTAAAGCAGCTGCAACCGAAACTGAAATGAAATGCCTCATGACCTCAAAAACAATTATTATTATTAAATAATCGTCTACGTTATAAAATTTTCCTCTTATTAATAATTTGTACTATTAAGTTTCGTGTAGTTGTTGACAAATTAGTGTCATGAAGGATGAAGGTAATTACTTTAATTCCCAAAGTGTCCGCCAAGCCCGCGTGGCACGATATCGACTGGAATTATTAGGTACACATACAGAGGTGGTTGCACTGCTGTTGATACAAATATCGGTATATCTAGAACTAAGTAAAGCTTTTTTATAACAATTCGTTTGTGTTACACGCGTAGTATCCACGAGTCAAAAAAGATTTGTAAAATCTTTTATCATAGAAGTCTCGATAGTTAGAAAAACATTCATTCCCCCAATCCAACTGAAGATTTTAATAAAATTTAGCAAACACGTTCTTCTATTAGTTGGCAGTGTTGGCACTTAAATTGGTCATTACTTACCTATTTATCAAATATTTTCGTTGCCTCTGCTTTATTCGTTATGTCAAATGTAAGATGTAAGATTAATATTTGGCAAACATTGCCAAGTGAAATGTAACCATGTAAACTTTGGAAATCAACTAAATCAACTTCTATATCGTTGATGAAGTACTGTTGTTATTTACTTTATTTCAACTTGAATTATTATTTGGCTTTGAGCGTAGATAGTTAATACCTAAGCAGTTTAGTCTTTACTCACAAATAATGTTAGCAGGAGACGGCTGCAGTGCAGACACGGCTCCATCAAAAACCTCAAATAAACGTCTAAAAATATTTTAATGATTGTCATTTTCAGAAATGTAGTCAGTGAGCTAGGTTTAAAATAAAAACACGGATAACTCGTCATGTTATTCATTAGGTGAATCATGGTTCAAAGAATCGTGTCTGTTTTTAAATTTTAATTGCATGGCTTTGTAGAATATAGGTATATAGTGTAAAGACGCCTGTATTATGAATGTTATAATACAATACACTTTTTATTTCGATGTCCCACTAAGTTAAATTGTACTTTAGTTGCAAGGAAAAACAGTCCAACTGAGTTTTTAAGGAAAAACGTGTTGCTGACGCATTTATCCAAAAAAGTGCCTAAGAATATTCGCGCTTGAATAAGAAAACTCGGCGCTTAATCTTACAGTCATTCTACGGTATAGTATAGGTACTTACGTACGTACTTTCCAATCTAAGGATCATTGTAAAAATGATGTCCCAAAAGTAGATAAAAGGATCAACGGGCTTATTATGGTCGGGTTTATCGATGCGTATGAACGTGGACAAACATCTGTCACTTTTTGACCAGTACCTATGTAAGTGCGAAAGTGACGGATGCTTTATCCACCGTGATAAAAGCGACCATAGGATGATAACGATATACCTACCCGTTACAAAGTTTTTTAATACTGATCAACGACAAAGATTGAAGGTGAGTGACAATCAAAGTCAATCTAACTAAACACGGTTTTACGAGACTTGGATCAAAAATGTGACGGAAAAGTCCAAAGCACCCATTTTTGTGACTCAGCCTTTTTAAAAGCCTTACGGTTTATCTTTAAGCACAAAAAGTAAAACACGTGTTAGCTTCTTCACGCTTCGTGGCGATTACAACACTGTTTCGGTGCCAGAGACACGTTTTGCCCGTTCGAATTGCATACATTCCCTAGTTAGGGGCAGTGAATGTGTTAATACGGTCAGTTACTAGGTTTTTTAAAATATGTCACGAAAGGGAGTTTTTTGGAATGTGTGATTCGTCGCTGACTTGAATAAGTTAGATAATTCAATCATTGGTTAATTTAATACTTAAATCGGCATTTACTTGTAGTGAAATTATTACGTGCGCTTACGTAAAAGCTCATTTATGTTATTAATGCGAACATTTCACGGAATTGTTTTGTTTTGTTTTGTTTTTTGTTTGAGACAGTGAGATATCAGTGAATCCTATTATTTTTAGTATCCTTACAAACTTTAACTGTTATATTATTATTGTTTGCAAGTAATTTCGGATATTTGTCATTTAATGACGTAGGTATAAACAGCTGAACGAATTTGGATTTAATTTGGCAAACGTCACTTAGTCTATACTCTGAACTAAAGCAGTGAAAACATTTTACGAGTACCTACCTCCTAAAGATAAAATAACTTCTACGTGGACGAAGTCGCGAGCTAAACGCTACTGATTCATAATTGTGACTTAAAACATTGTTTAGTAAAGTCTAACTTAAACTTGAGGAACTTTCGAGGTCTTTTTGCTTCAGTAATTGCGTCTGCGGTTGAGTCATGGCGGGAGGGGCGCATGGCGTCACCGGCGGCGCCTCCCTGGGTCCCGGCCTATTGTTTGTTTGGCCAGGACCGTCTGTCATACCAACTTAATATGATGTTCGTAAAATTCAGCTACGTTTGCGATGACACTCGTTTTTCGTTATCCCAGCATCGCGAACTCGAGCTCTAACCCACTCTCCACTGCATCGAGCGCTGACTCTCCTTAACAATAGCGGCCTGCACACGTACCGTACCGTACATTTTTTACTATTTTACTATTACAGTTGCATTTACACGTACGGTAAGGAACGAAGATTGGAACGGCGCGTGGCGTTTCTGCGGTCCGAACTTTACGTGTAAAGGCCGCTAATATCTTGGACGGCGACAGCGAATTGGATATCTTTCACAGCACTGAACTCAGTTTTTTGGCGCCCAGCTACCTCGGGTGTGATTCAATTAGGCAGCCTTATACGTTCGATCTTATCGACAGAAGCCATGCTGCCAAATTGAAAATGCACGCGCTAAAATGTGTTTTGTTCGCTCTGACATTCACTCGTTCATTCGTCCGACCGCGTTTTTGAGAGAATCACACCCCTGGAGTGTATTGTGCCCCCAAGTACACTTAGGAAAGGCTTAAAATTGGTTCCAAATATGTAATAGTTGTAAATGTAAGAAACCATTAACAATTTAGATTATAAGCAATCCATGTCTCCTTTTAACGGAGTGTAGCTAGCTAGACTGTTCGTATTAAATGATTAGAAGGATTCAGCATGTGTGTGTGGTTTGCCCTTGTTTCTTGGCCACGCATTTCACAGTAGGGAGGCTTACTTCGTAGAATTCTCATTTCGCTAACAGACGTTTTCTACGTTAACATTTTGTTGTAGTTACAAGTCTAAACTTTCCCAAATTACGTGATTAATAAATTTTTAACACATGTATACCTACTGAAAAATAAGAATTTAGCAGACATATATGAGTATAGTTTCCTACATACCTACTTTAGCATTCATTATTAAACCTAACGATTCTTAATACATACAAGTTTATAGTACTGGTATCGTGTCTTTATTATCGTATCAGTGTAAAAAAAACACTTCTGGATTATACACAATCAAAAATTTACAAATAAAAGGAGTTCTTGGACTAGATTTAACTAGGTGATATCACTTTTTGTGACCTAAAATCAGCAATAAAATATAACGTTTCTATTTCTTACTCTTCAAACCTGTCATACATGGCGTCATCGACTGACGAGATCAATCACTATCGACCATCGATGGCTGAAACATTTTAAAGGCGGACAGAAGCACAATGGGCAATCTCCGGCGCAATCTGTCTTCTACAACGGAATCAAAAGATCTATTTGACAGTAACATCGTTGGTGGTGCAAAAAGATTGGTTAAAAAAATCTGTTACCGCGATAGTCATGTAGGTATTCTGTTTGATTTTGCATTTCACTCCATTCCAAAACCTTTTTTTTCGAACTTCAACAATTTGGTGACATGGCAATTGAAAAGTTAGAGCCGGAGTTAGAGGATATGCTAAGCCTTTAATTGGAGTACCTTTTAAAAAAAAATTTTTTTGATAATTCAAAATTAAAGTGGGTTTGATTTTACATTTTATTTTTGCTAATTTAAGGGCTAAACGTATGAAATCATTCAGGAATCAAATCTAACGTCAGAGGTTTCCATCTTAGAGTCCTCAGAGTTGGCAACGCATTTGCTACGCAGTGTCTAGTCATATTAATATTCTAAGGAACTGTCAAGTCATGGAAAACTGGCATATTTAAGCTCAATAATCAATATACTATACGGCCTTTAGGATTGCAGTCTTGAGATTGCAAAATGTCTATGGACCTACTTAACTATCAACCCTGTGTTCGATTGCCTACTCGAAAAAAAATAACGTTACGTTCTGCAATGACTGTCATAGTCCTGTTTTAGTGCTAGAGCCGGCATAAGCAGTAATCTGTGGCGACCGTGACTCTAACAATGCTGGTGCAGCATCATCACTTTTTTTCTTTTATAATTTTAGAGTTCCGCTGCTCATTCAGTCAGGTGTAAGTCGGTGTAACTCTAACAAGCGTTTTTACCGATTCGACTGACACTAAATTATAAGTTCATGATCATGATAAAGATACGAATAATTAGTTAGTAAGATAAAATAAAGTTATTTAAGAATCACAAAACGCGACGAGACCGAGGCGAGACCAAAGCTTCGTTGGCCAGATGAGCTTGATGCCTTCAATCGGGACTAGTGGGAGACTGCCCAAGATAGAGCTACGTGGAAAGAAGGAAGGGAAGCCTATGCCCAGCAATGGGAAATTATAGGTTCTTAAATAATGATAATAAATAATACTTTAGAACATTTTTTTAGACAGGTCTTTAAACACACTGTAATGATATTTGGATTCCCGCAAGCAACTCAGGCTTGATAGTATTCTAATTACGCTTTTACAACCGGTCACCGTTCTTTCTAGTCGGATATACTCACACCAAATCTTAACAATTTCAGTAAGTAGGTAAAGGTAAGTAGGTTCTAGGTAAAGTCATTGATTTCCACGAAACATAGACCAAATGCTGGTTTCGTAAACCCTGACATGAATTGACAGATATACAGGAGGAATGGACGCGGTAAATAAAAAGATATAAATATAATTATCATCACATCATTGTTTCTGATTGCTAGAAATGGTTATACAAAAAATAGAAGTTGCCTCATACCTCATTGTGAGTGCAACTTGACGTCTTATAGGTTATAGGAAATAGAGGGCTAAATTTCACCAACAACTCGACAACTTAATTTATGCGTCTTTTTAAGTGCTGGGTTGTTGGGTTGCTGGCTGCCTAACTTAAGGCCTTTTCATCTCAACTCCTACTGAACCCGCTACCTCTCAACTGCGGGAGGTTTTTACAGCGTTTTTTGTGCGGTGTCGAACAGCGCCGCGGTCGACGACCTCTTGCATGCAATCGCGTAATAAATGGCTGCCGGGTCGTTGTCTGAACTAATTACCACGATTTTTGGGTGTAAATATTACTCTTCTTCTAATATGTCCATTTTTATATACATACATAAACTAACGCCTTCATTCCCAGAGTAGGGAAGGAAGAGCTACTTACAGAACTACAACAAGTCTAAAAAAACAGGGTGAACCCTATTAGTGACAGGTTGCAAGCCCAACTCCTAAAAATACATTCTTGAAGCCTTTTATTTTTCCTGAGTCGCCTCTTACCACATCCACGTACGGGAAGACATGAAGTGCTTTTCGTCATAAGTCCTGACTTCCTCCTCAGTTCTCTGTGCAATTCTCAAATCCAAAACCAGAAAGACACCTTTATAAAAATCGTCGTTTTTAGGTAGGTGCCGTAATGGCCACCGGTAGGAGCTACAGACATAAATCGTAGCCCATTTTTAGGCCAAGTCTGAATATAATGCCATGCCACCCTACATAGAAGGCTAATTAGCGATTCAACCCAGTAACCTAACACTTCGCTACAAAGCGGAAGTCGGCGAAAACCACAATATCACGGAAGCAGGGAAGCAAGGGGTCGAGCAGGAAGGTAATGGAACCATGTGAAGGGCTTGGATTAGAAAAAGGGTATTAAAATCTATCTTTGCAGAAGTGGTTTCATATTTGGAAGCGGTGGTATGGGATTTCTAACATGTGAAAATGCCTTACCTTTCTATTTTACCACCAAGTTCTACAAAATTAAAACTTCGATTTACCAGAAACCTTTTTAAGGCATCTCGTCTCGTTTAGTAAACATACCATAAGGACTAAGGTGGCATAACATTACTGATCCCAAAAAGAACAATTGCCTTGTTAGGAACACGATTTGCGTTGCACGAGAGCCTCCAGTGAATCGAATAAACTACCAAACAGCAGTCACTTCCTTTTTTGTTACGCCAAATTAAGCCTCTAATTACAAAATGACTTCAGTTTAAAGTTAATACGCCCATTTATTTCAATCAGTAAATGCGAAGTCAATAGAGATCGGTTTCAAATAAATTACTCCAATAAAGACGGGCCAATAAATTGTGTCTAAACTTGGGCTGACATTACCCTGACTGTGACTGCGTAGTTGGATGAACCGTGGGTGGATAATTACTATGGACCTACAAACTTTATCGATTCTGTGGAAAAATTAGAACTAAAATTACTACTAACAAGTCTAACAACTGACAACTTTCACCTTTAGTGTAATTAAAACAGTTACAATGAATTGAAAGGTATATCAATAATTATAGAAGCAAAGTTGAAATGAAAATATCTTAGTTGTGACACGGTTGAATAACTTCTGCTTCCACGGGTAACTTAAAGTATGATGCATGCAACATCGCCATGGGTGCATGAATCGCTCCATTTATGTTCGTGGCATTGTTGTTTAAATTGCCTTTACTGCTGGTACTAAAACACCCACGTTTAAAACTATATAGTATTTAACGGTTGTCTCTATGCGTTGGTCAATTGTTTCAAAAATTATCTTACGGTTACGATCTATCTATCTAGATTTCCTGATACTTAGTACAGGTTTTACATTCAAGTGCGATGCATGTAACTTAAGCATCGGTGCGTTATTCGCCCCAAAAGTTTCGGAAGACTGCTTTTAAATTAGATTTGCTGATTGTACTAGAATGTACTCTTACTCGTAAATACAATTTAACTGTCGTCGTCTCCAATTGCCGTCGAGTCAAATGGAAGCTATTATGGAGTGGAAACAGCTGGTCGTTCCAGTCGAGGAGCCATAGACAATGACTCGATTCAGGATATCGGATGAACTAATGATGCGTTGTAAGATAAAGATTTTAGACTGAGTAACTCGAATAAGATTAATGTTACAATGATTCTGACAGCCAGAATGGTAGTTTAATTTAGAAACACTTAATTTGTTATACTTAGTTGAATTAATATATAAAATGGTTTTAAATACCTACATACCTGGATCAAGATAAGGAAAAATAGGCTGGTAGTCGAGTTCATAAATATGTATACACTTTAGTACCTTGTCTATTTAATGTCATGTTTAAACTACCATATATGAATCGTCACAACAATTAAAGTGACAATATCAGCGTGTCAAAGAGAAGGCACGCAATAGGATAGGATGGAAATTATTATTCTTCTCAAGTGAATGATGATAATGCTGAAGTTTTTAAGAATATTTTCATCCAGTATTAAAAAGGAAGAATTTCCAAAGTTTATTTGAAGAGCGGTTTGATATTTGAGACTGAAAAATATTTTTTTTAAGCTTTATTTGCCTAAATGTTTCAAATTGGTTTAAGTACGTTTCCATTTTTTTCCTGCTTCTTTGTCTTTTCAAAGCTAATAAATACAGCTAAAGCCCATATAGCTAACTAATGAAATAGTACGTACGATATGAAAGCACGAAAACTGAAAAACCCGGGGCCTGGCACGGCCTGCCACGCTATACTTAATGAGCCTCGTTTATCAGAACTAGCAGCTATGCATGAAGACTTCAGCCCTGGTTATTCTCCCCCGGCCGTTCAGGGCCGTATCCAAGATGCAAAACGCCTACTAACGTTTTTCTTTTCAATCACTCAAAATGTACATTTTGCCGTCTTGGTAACTTATCCCTTATCCTGTATCTTGTGAGACTGGTGGCCTGCTGACTTAGGGTAGATTCGTGATCGTAAGGTAAGTACAGTGTAAACGTCAAAAATAGATACACACTTTTGTTTTTGTGCTTTTGTATCGCATCTAAATATATTATTTGAAGTTTACACAGTGGTTTACCTGGCTCTAACGTATCTACTTTTGATATTGACTGTACTAAATTCTAACCACAGCGGTCGCTATGTACAAATGATTTTTTTAACTCAAGGTACCTTACCTGAGTGCTATAATATTAGATCGTTTTACTGCGAAGTAGACACCTAATGAGAAAACCCGCACTTTATTCTAGATCATGATTCTTCAAGGTTCTACACGATGGTCCTGAAATGAATACTGAAATATTTACAGTTTTGGAAAAAAGCATTTGCCCAAATGAATCAGTTTGGGAAACGTTGTATGGCGAAATGAAAGGACACCAACAGAAATATCGGTATAATATCGGTATAACGAGAAAGAATACCACCGGGTTCAGTGGGAACTGGGAAATCGGTAGCAATCACCTGGATGGAATAAATAGTCTGATTGATGAGGCTGTTGAAATTAGTTCTTAAACTCGTTAGTTCATACACCATAGTTTTCAACCGACTAAAAAAAGGAGGAGGTTCGCAATTTGTTAATCTTTTGTGTATTTTAATGATTCCTTTTTTCTTGATTATGGTATGCTTTAGGGGTGGTCTCATTAGAAAAATTACAAGTTTTGGCATGGTACCCAAGGAAAGCCGACGAAACTCCTTAATTAATTAGTTAGTCGGTTCATTGTCTTTTAATTACAACGCACGGCCATTCGAACCCATTTGTAGAATAAGGTTTATCCGGGTTATTTAATAGTCAGTTGTTAATGTTTATTTTTGAGATGTTAAGATCGTATCTTGCACATTTATTCGACCTTTAAGCTTTTTCGAACAAAAGAAATCAACTCGTCTGATTTTTGCTCACTTACCTAGTACTTAAAATATTTTTTGTTGTAAAATTCTGTTAGTGTACCTACTTACCTATCTATAAAAGTTCACATAAAAAGACCGTCGTTTTTTCAAGGGTGAAATATCCCCATCGTTTTCCTATTAACATGCCGGCACGGGAGCAACCCCTATCCCGGATTATCGAAGGCTGTATTTTTCTATCATAAAAGTAGAAATAATGGAGGACATACTCGTAAACGAGAATGTCGTGCCTAGAGCCAATCATCCATTTAAAAGTGCGTAAAAATCATTTTTCCTTTATGTATCGTTTTTGAAACAAAGGCCTCTTTGTTTAAATCAAAACTGTCTCGTATTGGAAATAAAAAATTATGAAATAATTATATTAAATAACATATTTCGAAGTAAACCTTCTACTAGGGAAGAAATGGACTTCAACGCGCCTTAATAAGTTACATTCTACAAACGACTGCCAAATGAAAAGAAAAGCTATAGGATTGACATACCTACTTATAGGTACATTTCTACAATCGTTAGCGAATGCAGAATTCACCTTAGGATTTTTAAATGATGTTTGGACACAGAAAACATGGGAAAAACGAAAACAAACTGATATTTTGCCAACCCTCGACCTAGAAAGGGGTGTTAATACTGCAGCCTTATAAGTTTCTCCACAATAAATAAATCATGTAATAGGTTTTAATAATTCTAATAATATGTAATAACCCACTAATATTATAAATGCTACACTGTATGTATATTTTACTATTGTCGTGCAACGGCACGACTAATTTAGACGAAATTTAGAATGGAGATAGCTAGCCGGAAAATTAAAAAGTTTTCCAGGTAATAACGAACATTTAATCCAAACCTATGCGGACGAAGTCGCGGGCAGAAGCTAGCTATTTCTATTATATGAGGCCTAATTTCCTTACAATAGGATTAATGTCGAAGTAGTCTAATCATTCAACTAATCCACTTACAGATCGTAGCTCCTATTTCCACTCGTGCGCAACGAAAACTATTACGATTTATCTAAAGAAGCGCACGATTCTAAATCATTTGTCTTTATTACCGCCATTACAATCTCCTAAGTATAGCTTACTGAATATTATGGGGAGTTAGAAATGGTACAAGTTTTTAATTTAAGTTAGTCTGCAACTTGTGTCAAACTTTATGGAAGGAAATTGAGCTTTAGTTAGGTACGAGTATTAAGGTGAGCTTAAGCTTAAGGTTAAGTTAGATCCAGTTCAATCTTGACTAGTTCTTTTAACATAATCAGCGTCATATACTTACATCGACACGCTTTTTTATTCACGTTTTGTGTTATAGATATACTAGCTTCTGCCAGCGACTTTGTCCGCGTAGAATTTGGTCATCTCACGGGTACAGGTTTTACAAGACTAAACTGGCAACACTGCTCAAATGGCTGGTCGTCATTGGTCGAGGAAACTTGTAGCCTGTAAATTGTAATTTGTAGCTTTATAAAACGTGCCCCAGATGTTCCGGAGACATGAATATTGCGTCTTCGAACTTTTCGCTTTCTGGCTATATTCTCCACCATGTAATATAGATACCTACACACATGGTTATTTATTGGTAGCCGCTTGATATTACGAATATTACGATCGATATATTCGAACTAGCTACTGTAGCAACTACCATATCATTAATTAACAAAAGAAATCAAAATTCCAGTGGTTCCACCTTTTGCCGCTTTGTTCGGCTAAATGCTTTCAGCATGACTCGTGAGATCGCTTTTAGGTTCCGAACTGTTTCTTCCACATTAAAGAGGTAACCGCAAGTCATGTTTAAAGTGTTAAAACTTCATTAGTTTTGAATAGTGGGGTTGTAAATTGCTTTTAACTTGTGCTTTTCGTAAAACTTTTAGAATTTAGTATACAATATGCCGTTTTTGCGCTAAATTTTTAAATAAAAGAGAGGTAAGTAATCAAGTTAGATTGATTCTTTTTATTCGAGAATTGGCGTTAACTGAACGTTGAATATATTGGAATTTCGGTAACAGAGCAAAGTTGCTGTAAAAAAGAAACATAATATGCGGACATTTCAGAACGGCGTTTAATTTTTTTTTAATCATAACATTCATAAATCGTTGCTTATGTACTAAAGCGACACAAATCAAAATATGTTTTACTTTAAGTTTCAAATTAATAGTAGATTGTTCAACAAGGGACTAAAACGAGCCATAATGACACGAGATGTTTAGCCACGCGAGCGAGCCAGCGAGCGAGAGTGGCTATAGTTCGAGTGTCATTATGGTTGTTTAGTCTCGCGTAAAACACTCTACTTTTCACTTTGAATGCGAGGAAAAAAATCAACGTTCAGTGCCGGATTAGCCTAGCAAGAGTAGCAAATGCTACGGGCCCCGCGCATCCACGTCTAACCTCTAAAATGCTAGTACTTACATCAGTATGCGTATGCGTGTATTCATATTCATCAGGGTTGACGATAGGATGAATAATCCAGTCGATATTCTCCAGCAGAATAATCTAAAACAAACACCCACGCAAAATAGGTGCATATCTAAGTCGCTCAGTTGCGGAAAAAAGCCCGCCACAACCTATAACCTAAAACAAACCCAGGGGTCTCAATTTGCTACGGACCCCGTGCTTGCTCAATCCAGCACTGACGAAGTTTCCATACACATTTACAATATTGATTATAAGAAAAGTTTCTTTCAAATTTGTTCCGCGGTTTTTTTCTTTTCTTTTATTATTTTTTTGTGAAGGGCCGGTTTAAATGCTTGCATATTTAGCCAACAGGTTCAAACTTGAAAACTATTTTAAAAGTAATTGGACCAAGCATAATAAAATGAATTCATCCTTAATATATATATTAATTAAATAGATTCATATTCGTAATCATTAATCGTGTTTTACGAAATTAAATCATTTTTATTTATATTTATTCACAGTTGTCATTTTGAGGTTATTTCCAAGCGCTAAAAAATGTCTATACCACAGAATAAAGACTAAAGGCATAGAAACCGTACTAAATTGGCAGAAAATACATTATGGTTGACTTCTTTGTACTTATGGTTTTCATAGTGAGTTGGAAAGAGATCGTCCCAAGGCGTGATTTGGACCTTTAAGTAGGTACCAGTGTGGAAGAAAGTAACGCCAAAGAAGTCCGGTCGTTGATTTGACGTTTCGTTTCGTCATCTTCTGATCATGACAGATTAAAGAAGAAAATACACCTAGTTTTTGTTTCTTTTCCTCTTATCAAAATGTAATTTATAAATTAGAGGCAAGTAGCTGGGCCACGTTCATCTTATTGCACGGCTTCTATGCCTTTAGTCTTTATTCTGTGGTCTATACAAAAACACTGAAAATAGCAATAATCCTCCATTCACAAATAATTGGATAATTGGATGTTTAGGGGATTCCAAAGTAAATTAAAACAATTTTAATTTAATCCCTAGAGATTAAAAAGGAACTTTAGTCCCGATGTGCAAAGACTAAAGTAACATTTTAAGAGCATGAGAAGTGAAAACTGTATTTATTTTTGATTTGTGGCGCTTTTGTTTTTAAGCAGCGAAATGTTTAATTAGTATTACCTATACTTACCATCGAAATATAATAAGTATGGAAGAGTAACGTCTAACAAAAACGACTGACAAATCCGCTCCAAAACGCCCACTTTTTGAAATGAAAAGATCTTATGTATCGAGTGGTTTCAATAATCAACTAAATATTAATTGAGTTAAGGTATGAAGTCATTTATGTCAGATGCTGGTATAACGTTTGAGTAGACAGTAATTTCAGTAAGGTTTTATACCGTTTGAAAGACAAAAATCTGCAATTGGTTACAAGCTCTCTGACACAAGATTTCCATTGGTCAATATTTTTATTCATAAGGGTTACTTGAACGCGGCCATGTCTTTCAACATTTGACGTGGATGGTTTAATACAAAAACAACACAGTAATTGAATAACGAATTTTATTAATATTTTTTTATATTATTGAATGATTGTTCCCCTTGAATCATTTAACATACTTACTTATGTTACACTATTATAAAGTTGTAAAATAGTATATCAGAAGATATTATGTTGTAAGAGTAGTCAGCGTCAAATAGTCTTTAGCATCTAAAGTGCCAAATATATTGCAACCCCTTTTTTATTCTTATAGGCATAAAGATACGTGACAGTATAATACCTATATATATATAGGCATATAGTCGCTTTGGATGGTACAGCCTATTTGATGCTGCCGAAAAAACATGACAAAAATTAACTTTATACGAGTAGTAAGACGAAAACATCACAAATAATCCATTTGGCACTGTTTCTATTCTACAGTTAGAGATGTGAAGCCAACTCTTAAGTTAGATCATATACAATAGAGTATAATTTATATTAACCGCCTGTTTCACAATCGACAAGTAAAGCGTATTTGACAGATAAATTTAGCCCTTTCTCTTTCTTACACTTGAAAATAGACAAGGAGAGAGCCAACTTTAAATGGCAGATAAATTTACTTGTCGATTGTGAAACAGGCCCTTACAATCTTAGCTTTACCAACTCAGTTATTGTACAAGTATCAATTAATATTAAGCCTATTGCTTTTTAGGGTTCCGCACTTCGAAAGGAAAAGGTCATATTTCGTTTTTTTTAATTATGTACATAAACTAACGATAGTAAAGATGACATAAAATTTAATTTCCTATTCATTCGAAGTAGTTGCTTGTAATTCACATTTTTCAAAGATATATTGCATAACATCGGCCATGACATTTTGGTATGGAATATTAAAAATTAAATAACTTACTAATGAAAATAAATATCGCTTTGTTTTGCATCTGTGTGGGTACTGCACCAATTTACAATGCAACTTGGCATGGTTGCAGCGTCATTTAAATCCGGTAATCATTAATATCGATTTTTTCTTTTGTGATTGTAAACAACTGTTTGACACTACGTCAGAAAGTCGACTGATAGACAGTTCGGCACTCATTAATAGCTCCACCCCCGCCGGCACTAAGTCAGTGGGGCAGATTTTGAGCGTCGATTACTCTTCCATACTTATTATATTTCGATGATACTTACCCACCCCTAATTGATAGACGTCAATAAAAAAATTAGAACTTTACTATAATTGGATCAATCAGAAAATGATCTTTGATGATGTCTGCGTTACTGCAAGTATTATTAAATGTTTAAAGAACAATTATTAAGGAGTTCAGTTGACTTTCCATAGATCCTATGACCAGACCTTGAAGAAATTTAAATGGGAAAAGCCGTTAAATATACCGTAGCTAATCATTAAAAACAAACATTCACACAACACAACACACAACGCAAAAAGAATCAACATACGCACAAGAAAAAAGATACACACGAATAGAGAACTTCCTTCTTTTTTGAAGTCGTTTAATTTAATAATACAGAAAGACCGGGAGAAGTATGCGCAGCTGACTGTCAACTTTCACTAGTTGAAGAGGCACAGAAAGAAGAAGAATTAATACAGAGTGGGATTGTAGAATCCATCTTCCTCAAATCCACGTGCCATCTTTTCACAAGCAACACATACTAACTTCTCTCCTCTTTCCAGAGGGAATGCATCTCTGTCCACATCGGCCAAGCGGGAGTGCAGATCGGCAATGCCTGCTGGGAGCTTTACTGCCTCGAGCACGGCATCCAGCCCGATGGGCAGATGCCGTCGGACAAGACCCTGGGCGGAGGAGACGACTCCTTCAACACCTTCTTCAGCGAAACTGGCGCTGGGAAGCATGTGCCGCGAGCGGTGTTCGTGGACCTTGAGCCTACTGTTGTTGGTGAGTACAGTCGAAGACTTTAATTTGTGAGCCACCTTAGGTCCAAACTCAATCTGACATTCTACAACTATATATATAACTATAAATATAACCTAACCTAACCTAACCTTATAAGGTTGAGTTTCCTTAAAGTTACAAATAACTTGGCATCTCCAATGAATGACATTGACGACTTCAAGCACATTTTTTCTGAAATATTAGGTCACAAATTAATGTTTATGACTAACGTTTTATAAGGCATAAAAGCGGTTTTTAAAAAAAGTGTACCTAGTTAAGGACTAAAATTATGAAACCGTAATTTTAGTCAGGTGAGTCAGATTAATTAAATATTCATTTACTTATATACCACCCTCATAAGCCAATAGGCGGTGTCTCAAATACAATAAACGTAGCGATTAGATTCTTGTGTGGGCGTGGCAGTATTGTGACCTCTTAAGGGATAAGGATGGTAAAAGCGATCCAAACGGACCCTGCGCAATGTCCCACCACCCCTCAATAACTTGTAGACTAAAACCCAATTAAATCTCAATCTGAATGCCTAAAACAGTAGCCGGGCATCGAACCCGCTATTATTGCAGCCTGTCATTACAGCTTGAAAAATACCCGTTACCTCGAAACACCTCGTGGTCGCCGCAATTTGTTTGATGGCCATTAAAATTGCAACGTAGTTTTAGCATGGATGTTACAAAGTGCTTGTTTTGGTTTTAATGGCTTAGGAAAGGAAAACGAAGTGCTAAACGGTATCTGAGACCCATTGACATTTTCATTCTCAAGACTAGGAGTTTCTGTTACCTATTGCTACTCAGGCGTTAGGGTTTTTGCATCGATGCGTGTCATTTCGTTCGATACTTAATACGGCAACGGCGCGGCACAGACTGAACCGGCTTGGTGCATCATGTTGAGTTTTGCTTTGGCGTACGGTCGAGGCACGATTACATGTAAGCCATGCCTTGTTTGAAGATGGACTACTGTTTATACCGTGCCTTAGCTGTTTTAACCATGGAGTTGTCTTGGCTTTGGTTGAACTTCAGCGCAGCGACAGGGGCCCAAATATGGCTGCGTTTACAGCGTGACAAAGCTTGGATAAGGCATCCGTCACCTTGTGACACGTAAATAAGTACGAGAGTGACGGATGCTTTATCCACATTTGACACGCGATATAGACGCAGCCATATTTGGCCCGCAGGACATGTGCAGCTCGTTAAAGAACAACGTACTTTACAGCCGAAGTCATAAGCAGCTGCATATTTTAGAACCTTGTCGCAATGAAAGTAGTTTGAATTTTGTGCATCGATAGCTGCGACACGGTACTAAAATGTACAGCTACTTATGTGCGTTTGTCTTGGAGAGACACTAGAAACCTAAGCGTCACGCATCGTCTCGTGTCACACCCGAACGAAGTTGCCACGTCGCGCCTTCGGCTATAAATATGTCTTGTAAGCAACTTTGCATATGTCTTTTTTCCCACCGTTTTGCATGGTTTGCGTCTATAATGATGAAGAAAGCGTATTAATGGCATTTTGATTAACGTCTTAGTCTTCTTTAAAGCTGCGCCAAGTTTTTTGAGTAAGTTTTTTATTTGATGGTAACTATCGATGCAATACTAAATAAGTCTAACAAAAAGCAAGGATAAAAACCTTACTGCCTTTGTTTAGAGTTCCGTAGTCAACATGGAATTCTTAAAGGCTCACCATGTCCGTCGGTCCGTCCGTCCGCAGATTAACTCAAAGTCTCTTGATACTAAAAAAACTAACTTAGCATGGTTCTACATATTAGTTAATCACGTCGATGAAGTTATAAAATAAAATCATGAAAATATTTTTTTTTCGTTTACCTTCCATACACGTAAAGCGAGGATGATTTGTTTTAACTCGTCTATATGATCTATCGTGTGTGGGTATGATTCTTATCCATTTTTATATTAAGCTTAAGTACCAATTTCACCAAACAATGTTAACCACTTAACAGACGATAAGACCGTTAACAGCTGTCAAAATGTATGAAGTGACAGACGATTAACATTGATTAAATTTAACATCTTTTGGTGAAATTGGTCCCTAAAGTACCTAAGTAGGTACTAATTTTTGTTAGAGTCAAGTGTTACTTTACTCCCGAAGTTAAACCGTTGTTTTTGGATATGCGAAAAAATCAAGGTACACCTACTCGTATATAAAAGGAAAGGAAGGTACAGTTGAAAGGAAAACTATAACGACTACGTAGACTTCATGGTTATTGAGTTATAGGCGACTATAACGTTTATGGGTAGGGTCTACGTCTAAATCATCTAAAGCTGGGTCCACATTTGTATCATTTTTCCGATCACGATCACGCGTATCGTATCGAGCTCGCGTATCCTAAGTATGGACGCTCACTTTGGGCACACCGAATCACTACCATCGTCGCGTAAAAAAATGCGTCCATACTAACCGTAGCGAAGCTGCGTATCGTATCATAACGCCGCCGTAGGTATCATTAAGTGTGGACGCTATCCGTATCCCCTTTGATGGTGGGGAAAAACCGCCTCGAGAGCGATCACGGCGTATCGCGTATCAAATCATAACTCCGTATCGTGATACAGCATCAAAACACGTCCATACTTACCGATCTTGATACGCGTATCCGATCGCGAGTGTGCGGGGTATATAATAAACGCGTGTCAACATCGATCCCGAGCGATCAGATACGGCGCCCCGCATGATCGCGCTGTTTTTGCGTCCACACTAGCGATCTTGATACGCGTCGATGCAACGCGACGGAGATACGATACGACGAAATGATACAAATGTGGACCCAGCTTAAGCTTTCGACGACTTTCTATAGAAAAATTGACAATACTTGTGGTTTTGGAGATAGTTCTTTGGGGAGCCCTTTGTTTCCCATGATTTTTTTGGTCATAATGTCACTGTTGACATAATTATTAATAGTCATAATTTTTATAACGCTGAAACTGTAAACTTTTCAGAACATGTGAAATATCTAACGTGTAGACAAGGCTAGGTTAGGTTAGGTTAGGTGATTATGACCTAAAACACATTATGACTAAAAATAATGATGGCAGGCAATATAGACCCAGGTCTTTGTGTTAGTCTTTATATTAACAGCGAAGGAACCCTATACTGAGTATGATCCAAAATGCTCTTGCCCGGTTTTTTTATATTTATGTACCTATGTATGTATGTAAATTTATTGTACAAAAGAAAAACAAAAAAAATACAAGGACGATTTAAAAAAATGTACATTGGCGAACTTATTCCTTATTATTACCTACTCCCAAACTATTAATGTTATTGCAAAAAATAAATAACACTCCTAGTAACATGTAACAACACACTTACTTACTTAATACATATTTTATTTGGTGTACCATTAAAGACTGGGTAGCGGTCTTGATTCAGATAACAATCTAGACATTACTCATAGCTTCCAGCAAAAAATAAGGCAGAGACTGTACGAAACCGTTTCATGGTAACTGGGGAGTGCTGTCATCGCATTTAATTTTGATTGAAAGCTTTTTCGGCTGTGGCAGTACTTAAGCCTAGCGAAGATGCAATCGCTGCTTACGTTCTGTTTTCTATTCGAAATTTAGGAGTTCACATTAGCGGGCGACACGATTGACGTCAAACTAATACATTTTATCGATTAACGAAAATCGCTAACTTAGCGTTAGACCCCAGGGGGCCTAATATAGCTGCGTTTATCGCATGACAAAATTTGGGTAAAATATCCGTCACTTTCTGACACATACAAACGTATATGAACGCAACCATACCTACTAGGCCCGCAGGAGTTGTTTTAATAATTCCCACGAAAATCACACTCCATTTATATTGGATTCCGGGAACCGCTCATTCTTAAAAAACGTTGCATATGTACACCTGACGTAGGATGAAGCGTTTTAAATATTACTAGCGACCCGCCCTCGCTTCGCTTCGGTTTATTTGAGTTTTCTGTAACACCCGCACAATAAACCAGCATTTATTATACATAAAAACCTTCCCCTTGAATCATTATATCTATTAAAAAAACCGCATCAAAATCCGTTGCGTAGTTTTAAAGATCTAAGCATACATAGGGACAGACAGACAGCGATAGTGATTACAGTTTGGATACGTAATTCGTAAAAATGGAGCAACCAATAAGCGTGATTCGATATGGTCAGTGACAGAGGTTAATTTTAACCCTGGAAACGCCCTAGTATCTATATTTTGACAGTCTACTGAGTTTCTTGCGGCCCTTCTTCTCAACATTGATTGGTCTTCTCTTGGGAAGCGCTGACAAATTTCTGACGTGCAAAAGTGCTCGTGCAACCTACTTACTGCAAAAACATCTTTACCTTTATCATACGTGTGATGGCAACGTTCATTTCTAATTAGTGTGACGTCACACCGATGATTAAAAGGGTCAGTTTCGGAAAAAAATCCTTTTACTGGTACCAAGATGGATGAAAAAGGGTTCCTTCAGTTGGATATTAAATTATAAAAATCGCAAAGCCTTGCTAAACGAACCACGATTGGACATTAAGCTGCGCAGACGCTGTAACGTTACTGAATGCGTTTAATCAACTCGTCGACGGTACTCGTGACTGAGTGCTTTCTCTAATAAAGATCTTAATCTCGCGCTTTAATAAACTTAATATCGTATTTCCTCGCCGGATTTAGATGTTGCTTTCAGTTGAAGTACTTAAGGTTTATTGACGTTTTCGAGCTATAAAGTTACTTACGTGAGTCATACTCTCGTCCGCCATTTTGTACTTTACTGGGTAAACTCGTAGTGCAATTAAGTTTAAATTTATATAAGTAAAGTCGTTCAGGTTTGAGTAAAAACGGTTCTCATGGACATTTACAATTTTACGATTGCAAATGTATTTCCAACTAAAATAAAATAGCTCTAAATTCTTTAAAATGAACCAAAATTTAAAGAAAGACAAAATGTCTGATTATCTCTAGTGGTCCACTCTTAGGCTATTCCTGAGGCGTGGTGACTGTTTAGAACTTTAGAATGTAGCACAGTCCCTTGGGTACCTACCTAACTATCCTCATAAATCACAATCTTTGACTAAGGCTCTTCTTTTATCGTTTGATATGACGTGATATTTACCTACATTTATCTTTATTTTGGTCTATATGTTACACTTAGTCATCCCTTTCGACGCTTCTTTATTAAATAAGAGGTTCTACCATTTTGTATCTATTGTCCCCCGTTTCTTCTTCACTCTTCGACCAAGTCCGTAAGTAAGTACCTATAATGAAAACTCCCTTTCTGTTTTCAGATGAGGTCCGCACCGGCACCTACCGGCAGTTGTTTCATCCAGAACAGCTTATCACTGGCAAGGAGGACGCCGCCAACAACTATGCGCGTGGGCACTACACCATCGGCAAAGAGATCGTCGACGTAGTGCTCGACAGGCTGAGGAAGTTGGCTGACCAGTGCACTGGGCTCCAGGTGAGGATGAGAAGAGATGGGAGGGAATCTTTTTAAAAGCTTTTGACGTAGGTAATGAGACCTACTCTCAGAGGTGATGACTTTTGGACGGTTTAACTAGTCTCCATCAAAACTAGCTTCGAACTCAACAAAAATAGTAAAAAAGCAAAAAAAGATGCATTAGAAGCCGTCTATTCGTTCTGGTGCTACGATGTCTAAGGCAGTTAGGCAACTCTCAACCTTAGTTTTAAGAAAAACCCATCCACTTAAATTGGTCAGAAGAAAACTATGGAAAAAACAGCATGTATCTTATCTAATAGGTTTTAATGAAAACTTTAAAATAGCAGTATCTAGGTACTCTTACTAATCATTTTATGGGAACCTATTTTCAACCTAGATCTGGTTCAACACTTAACATTATCAAGGTTTTCTAGAACTACAAAGGTAGCAAGCGGCGTTTCTCAACTTAAGAGAATTATAACCAAGTCATCCAAGTATCTCAATATTAATTTAGTTAGGACGCATGCTTTGGCTTGCTTTTAATTCAGACATCACAGGAAATGACCAGTCCTTTGGAACTTAAAAGATACATTCGTCCAGCACCTCACGTCTCTAGACTCAATATGATGTTTGTTCCAGGGTTTCCTGGTGTTCCACTCGTTCGGCGGCGGCACTGGCTCCGGCTTCACGTCGCTGCTGATGGAGCGCCTCTCCGTTGACTACGGCAAAAAGTCCAAGCTGGAGTTCTCCATCTACCCCGCGCCTCAGGTACAAAGATGTTTAAAACTACTGACTCTGCGAAGCGAGAAAATTATTTACAGGAGAGAACAATCTAACATACATAGGTACTAATAATGGAATAATGTGGAATAGAGATTTAATCTGAAAACAAGCGATATACGAGTATGTTGTCCGTATTTGGTGAGGTTAAGTAGGTACTTTTAACCGGTTACACAGTTTAATAGAACACCTATAAGTACACTAAGTCTTAAAGGCCCCAAATAGCTTAAAAATGAACCTATCGGTACTAATAATCATTTCTCTCTTGCACATCTAAATTCTGTCCGAATGTGTTTCAAATAAACTATCTTTATTTCAATGTTTCCGGAAAGTTTTAAAGTTCCTCTTCTACGTCTACTGCTGGGTTGGGTTGAGCATAGTTCTATTTACCTAAATACTGTTCTCAGGTGTCTACAGCTGTGGTGGAGCCCTACAACTCGATCCTGACGACCCACACGACCCTGGAGCACTCCGACTGTGCTTTCATGGTGGACAATGAAGCCATCTACGATATCTGCCGACGGAACTTGGATATTGAACGCCCAACTTATACCAACCTCAACAGGCTTATTGGACAGGTAGCGTTGTCTGTTGTTTTATGGATTAACAAGTTTTCAAATAATATGTTGACGACATGCAACGCCATATCGCTGAGGCAAGGAATCAGCAAATTAGTCAGGCCACGTGATTATTGGCTCTAAGGCACATGGACCAATACAATCTCAAAATTGCAACTTGCAACTGCGTGGTGTGGCCAGACTAACATGGACTTTATATTAATAATTGTAACATTAAACATTATTGATATACCTATTGCTGATATTAACTACGGATTCACTAGAAGTTGTTATTTTGTGGCCCAGTCCTCGTCATGGAGTGATGGTCATGCGAAGTGCCAAAGTCTCGTACTTTGCGAGGATCTCACTTAAATTCTTGTTTTGGTTTCTCCTTGAAAAAAGAACGATAAAGAATATAATTAAAGTGGTGCTCTTCAGTTTCCTCACTAAATTACCAAACTTGCTTCCAGATCGTGTCCTCGATCACGGCGTCGCTCCGCTTCGACGGCGCGCTGAACGTGGACCTGACGGAGTTCCAGACCAACCTGGTGCCGTACCCTCGCATCCACTTCCCGCTGGCCACGTACGCGCCCGTCATCTCCGCGGAGAAGGCTTACCACGAGCAGCTGACCGTGGCGGAGATCACTAACGCATGTTTCGAGCCCGCGAACCAGGTATAGAACACCGACTGACAGCCCACCGGTGGATATTGACCCGTCAGTTCATACACAACACAGTCAGTTTCTCCTACATTTTCTCACAGATATTGGACTGTAAGGCCTTTGATTGATTCAGGACTGCAGGTAAACTGTAACCCCCTTATTCATAAACGCGCTATGACCCTATTTTAGTTGAAGTATGAGTTTTCATTTTCCATCAGATGCAAATGTCACAATCACGGATAAGGACAAACCATATTTTAGCTATTGTGCGTTTATGAATATGAGGGTTAGTCTGTAGTGCCCTTATGGATGGTATGAGGTGGCAAAACTTGCCTTTCCGGGCTGTCCCTTTCACTGCACGGGACTAGGCAGATTATTTACAGGCATACATCTAATTTACCTATCAATTTGAATCTTACCGATTGCACCAGCTCTGGTGTTTTCGCAAACGCACTTCAGCTAAATAGTTCATAGGTTAAATGGGCGTAACCGGTTACCTACTGTGCGTGTTAGAAAAGAGCAGCAATTGGTGCCGGCTACGCTGGTCTGCGAAAGCGCTCGGATGCGGGTCAAACGTGATAATTAAGAGCACACAAGGTCGTAGATTCGATTCGCTCCTCATCTTATTATGGAATCCTATAGTAGCGACCGTTAAGTATAACATATAAAATATATTTTCAGAAAAAATAAATTATCTTCATTGCGTTCGTCTTCTCGCGCTTGGCCATTTAAACATGGGTAAGACATGATATCATGATATTTAAAATTATAATCTTATTTCAGATGGTTAAATGCGATCCACGTCACGGCAAATACATGGCTTGCTGCATGTTGTACAGGTAAAGTATAGTCACCTCCAAAGATTTCCTTCACGTATCATAAATACGGCTTGAAGGACCATAAATGTCATTTTCTGTTCAGAGGAGACGTGGTCCCGAAAGACGTGAATGCCGCTATCGCCACCATCAAGACTAAGCGGACCATACAGTTCGTGGACTGGTGCCCCACAGGATTCAAGGTAAACGATCAAGATTATCGTGGGTGAAAACCAGAGTAATTTACGCGCGAAATAACAAGGAAATGAATAGCAGAAGGGGTATATCTTTGACATGGAAGAGAGAAAGTCATTAAAATAATATGTCCTGTAAAAGAATAACAAGAAGGGGTATATCTCTGCTCTTATTCTGGTTAGCCTATATTATTTTGATGACATTATCTCTTTGGCATGGAAGAAAGAACGTCATCAAAATAATATATCCTGTAAAGGAATATCTAACTGCTTTAAATTCTGGTAACGGTCTCTCTACCGTGCCATGAAGCCTTTAGGTGGGACTTGTATGAAAGTCGAGTTTCATTAAGTAACCTTTTGAAAAGGAATGATAACTATATGTAGTCACGTCACCGACTTAGGGTTAAGCATCATTACAATGATTTTCTCTCGTATAAATTTAAATTTCCATAGCTTTCGAATGAAGCTTGGCATGAGTGTAGACTGCGTTGAACAGGTCTACTTGGTCTTTGTCTAGTAATTGTACTGGGGAAGGGAAAACAAAAGAGTTAAGTTATAAAAAATATAGCAGATAAAACCATAGTAAGGTAATAAATTAAATGAACCACCCACGGTACTGTACATGTTTCTAGAAAATCCAGTTTCAGGCTAACTGATGTCTGTCCCTCACAGGTGGGCATCAACTACCAGCCGCCGACGGTGGTCCCAGGCGGTGATTTGGCCAAGGTGCAGCGCGCCGTCTGCATGCTGTCCAACACCACCGCCATCGCCGAGGCTTGGGCCAGGTCCGGCATTTTCATTGTTCATTATATCTACATTCACATTACAAGAGACCTCATTTCCCCCCTACCTCTGAATCACCCTGCTTATCTTCGAACTTGTGTATGCTTCGATTACTCTACCAAATTTCGTAAAGATCCGATCAACACTCAATGTATCGTCGAACTTAACATACGGATGTCCACAGAGTTACTTCGTTCGGTCGATTAAAGTCCCCCACTATATGTACGTTACCTACTTCAAATGTGTGAAACTTAGACGGATTTTAATACACTCATTTTGACTATCAACCTATATTAACATTAAAAAAAAAAGTCGATATATCAAGGATTACCCCAACTCGAATTCAACTAAACCTCTTAATCCCCAGACTTGACCACAAGTTCGACCTGATGTACGCCAAGCGCGCGTTCGTGCACTGGTACGTCGGCGAGGGTATGGAGGAGGGGGAGTTCTCGGAGGCTCGTGAGGACCTCGCCGCGCTGGAGAAGGACTACGAAGAAGTGGGGGTGGACTCCACTGAGGGGGAGCTTGACGAGGATAACGAGTATTAGATCTTAGCTCGCTTGCTTAAGTCCAGTATTAATAAACTGATCATATATAAGTAAACTGTCCGACTCGTCTTGAGATGGACACCACATTTAGGATCATTTTCTTAATACGGCTTAAAGAGCCGCCACACATTCGCCATGGCAAAAACCGTTTTTTTTTACAGTAGACCTAAATCTAACCCGGTTTATAATGAAGGTGTATTATCGCTATACTTTCTATATTAAATTGAAAGATGCCACTGTTGGTTGAATGTATCATATAACGACGTTAAGCACTTGCGGCTACTAGGGGCCCAGGAGCTTATAAGTAGTTGTTGTCGCCACCAAGAGCGGACTCTTGTGCGGCAGCTCTCAAAGTGCACAAAAGGTGCATTTACATTAGGAGTGATACTTTTTAAGGATTAACATTAATAATATTTCCGATGCCTTAATAACTATGACGTTTTTTAACAATATTTTTTAAAGTTGTTGTTCGTCAATTCATAGAGTTCAAAGTGAAGTGTTTATTTGGCGTATATAAATTGTTAAATAGGAAAAAATTGAGCTTGAATGAGAGGCAGTACAAACTTAAAAAAAACTACAAATGAAAGTTTGTCTGTATGGGAGATTTAACTGCATTTATTAATTATAATTAAGCCCGTGATAATAAAATAACGTTTTATTGGAATTAATATAGTTTTATGCTTGAGGAGAATTTAATTTAGAGTTCTGTTTCCAATGTGCTTTGTAACGAAGTGATTTTATACTTAGATTTACATATATTTTAATGCACAATAAAATTTTACACATTAATCGTGTTATATTTCATTAAACCAACCTAAATGTACACAATCGGTGGAATAAAGTAGTTGGTAAGTTAAAAAATATTTTAATGATAAACTAAACACTTACAAAAAAGTATTTATTCATATAAATAAATGTACATAACTACTAAATACACTTAGCAATGTAATTCACAATACATTAATTATTTTTTCGATACAAAGTTCTCTTACAAATAGTTAAATAACCTATATAATTAAAAACTGTACCGAGGAATTGGCATTACCTACATATACACATTTTTCAAGTTTTTTATTAAATTATTCGTATTTTGGGTACTTATTTGAATTTTTTTGGATCTTTAAAATTTTAGGTACAAAGAAAATCAACAGGTAAAACGTTACAAAATATTTATTAAACGTAAAAAAAATATATGAAAATAGTTTTCTAAAATATAGACAATTTTAAATAAATAACTTAAATAGTCGAGCAGTTGTAACGAAGTAGAAAACATTGGCCGATTATTTTTGATCTATGAAAATATCGAAGGACAAACTTAGCGTATAAATATACAGAGATCTTACAGTTGATTAATCTCACGAGAGCGGGTGAGCCATACTTGTGTGTGTAGATGCACGTGCACGTTGTCTCTGAGTGCGTAGCTGCAGGGACCGGAAAACCCGTTCGTTTGCTTAAGCCGTTCGAATCGATATCCCCTTCATACGATAACCCAAACGTTTCGGTAAGCCTTTCATCGGCTTAGCCGTTCATTACGATAGCCCGTTCAAGCCGGGTAACCCGATCCGTAACAACCGGTAACCGCTTACCGAATCAGATAGGTTTTCGAACTAACCGCTTATCGTTCGGGGTAAGGTAACCCGTTCCATCCCCTCTTTTCTCGCACCGCACGCGACGTGGTATGTGTAAACACTAAAATATCTTAACAGGTTCAATCAGCGCAACAAGGGGTAACCCGTTCGCGGCTTATTGATACCGGTAAGCGGTAAGCCGAATTTATACAATCGAAGCGATAGCCTTTATAGCGGGTAAGCTGATTAGAGGGTTACCGAAACAGGGGGGTTCTTAAAAACCAGCTTAATAAAAACCCGTTCAAAAACCCAGGTTACGGTAAGCGGGTCCGGTCCCTGCGTAGCTGTCGCCGTAGTGCGCGTGTATATACGTGTTACAACTATAAGTATGGCTCATCCGCTTTTGTAAGATAAAACAGCTGTAACTGTAACAAATTGAGATCGCATCACAATGTATAGCATAACTAATGATCGGCAACCGGTAGCAAATTTTCGAAGAAAGTACAATATGGATATGATTCTATTTAAATTTCGTGCACAATTTATATATTAAAAATGTATAGTTTTACTATAGATGTTTTAACATTTTTAAAACGCTGAAATATCGGTTTACAACTATGCACCTCTCACATCTGTTGTTGTAAAAGGGTCATTTTCGCTATATAAATGGATCCTCAATGTTAAAAGGAATTGATTGAGAAACAAACATAGAAAAAGTTATGATAATTTTCTATAACAAATTAATTTTAATGAGTTTTTAACAATATAATTATGGTTTTATTTTTAACAACACAGACTTGTCCATATTAGTCATTATGTTTGACGTTAAAGTGACATAAAAAAATTGCAAACGGTCGCCGATCATTAATAACATCTAAGCACAAATGTGATTGAATAATCATATGACATCGTTTTTGTCGGTCAAGTTGATATTTATGTTGCTTCCATAGTCAGCTTTAGTACCCATCGATAAGGTAATTATTCGTATGATTATGCACTACATATGTTGTAGAAAGACTGAGTGACTATGACTCCAACTATGCTCCCTAAGTTTTTATTTTATTTTAAGGAACGCTGAGAAACACAGTACGTGATAGTAAATCTTATTAAGAAAACATCTTGAACGTGAAATCTTGTCTCAAGTATGTGTATAGTGTTTGTTACAGACAAAAATAAGCGCCTTTGAAGAACTTACTTTAATTTACTTCCTTGAGATAAATAGGAGGTTAAGTTTGGATTTGCCTGAAGGTCTAGAATTTATACATAAATGTAACTCCATGTAGCTTTGTTGAATGTGTCGTACAGCCATACATTTTTACTATTGACAGAATTTTTCAGTCAATTCTAAATTCAAATAGTAGTTTTGACCTAAAAAGTTATTTAAGTATAGTCTATAACACGTGCGTCAAAAAGATCGTGATGTCGATATAAAATTACTCAAAAAGCAATGGCGAATATATATAAATCATCATCAGTATCATTTATTTTAAAACTTGACATTTGGCGATTGATGGAAGGTAAAACTTTAAAGTACCTACTGCTTCTGTTTACTTAAGATTATTATAAATCACGACAGTAATAATAATAATAAGTCAAATTGTGGCTCAATACCTCAATTTAAAACGCCATGGTGGTGTGTGGCTGATTGACATAAGATGTCAATGCCTGCCATGAGGTAGAAGTTTAAAAAAATCGGTAAATTCAAATACAACATGTGCTTCTTTAAAAAGTCCAAGTAACGAAAATGGAATACGGGTCTCAATCGGATCACATTTTTGGGCATAATGTAACGTTGTGCATAAGTTTTTTGGCATAATAATGATTTTATTCTGAAACCAATTTTTATTTTTCAACAGAATGTTTACCTCGTCGCCGATATAATTATGCGAAGTAGCGAACATTCTTCGCACAGTATCACTTTGTATACCCTTTTAGTTTTTTGCACAAACATAGTACATTTTATTAGAGGTAATTGGGGCTTTTGGAAGGCGTTCTCATTCCAGTTACACTACGTGTGTGTTGGCACTTATTTGGGCGCAACGCAAGTAAATACTCACAAAATTGCCAACCTTGAACTTGACATAGTAAAAATAAAAAAACCTCACTATAGGGCCGTACAGACTACGTTAATAATTTAGTCGAGTAGCGAGTATTTTAGTTGTTTTAGTCGAGAAGAATACCACTCGACTAAATTTTCGTTGTTCAGACAGATTTAATTCCTAAAATACTCGCTACTCGACTAAATTACTAACGTAGTCTGTACGGGCCTTATGAGACCATTATTCTACCGGCAAAAAGAAATCTGGTAAACTCTCCGATTACCGGTAATGGTAGTTTACACTAGCTTTCAGGTAACGTGCAAGTTACCGTCGGATCGTTCTCGCAGAAATATCCTCACATTTGTAAACTTTTATAGGCAATTAGCATTATGCGAAACTCTTGTTAACAACATAAGGCAACTAAGAAGCATGACGTACGTATAAATATAACAGTTCTGGTAGTGATGGTCAGCCGGGCGCGCAATGAACGGTGCCCCGCAGTGCGGGGTCGGCCGGAGCTAGTCGGGCTTGGCGTGCGGCGCGGCGGTGGGCACGGCGGCGGCGCGCGGGAACCAGCCGCGCGGCCCGCGCGCCTCGCCGCCGCCCACCAGCCGCTCGCCGAACAACCAGTGCCTGCAACACAATAATCAATCAATCAATTTATTTATTTATTATATAAAATCACACTGTATAGAAAACATCAGTTTCCGGCGGATTCTAAACGCTAGACTACTACTATGTATAGTCGACCAAAAAACTTCTATCACACCTTTCGACTCTATTTGTACGACGTTAAGGTCCAAAATTGGTAAAAGACTTTTTGAACCTCAACTCAACTCAACTTTACTCCAGTAGAGAACCTGCGCAAAGAGGAACAAGCGACAGGACGGGAAAGAATAAGATGGTGAAAACGATCCGGAGCTTGCCCAATTAGTCTAACTACTGCTAGGCACAAGACTGATGATGAAAATATTTTTGAACCTACACCACAAGGCCACTAACCCTCTGCCTCGGCCTTAGTGACCTTGGTGGGGTTTTAGATCTTAAGCGTTAACTTTGGTTCACTAATGACCGAAACCCTTAATCAAACCCTGGACAGATAGGCTTACTTCGGATTAAAATTTGACATATTTTGGCCAAATGTCAAATTTTAACCCAAAGTAAGCCTTATCTGTCCGCGGTTTGAATATAGAATTCGGCCGTTAATCACAATATAAAGCTGTCTCAGGGAACGTTCCAACACCCCATTTAGTTAATTGTTATTGTACTGACTTCTTCTGCCTGGTGGCCCTCACGACGTCGCCGACCCGCAGCGGCAGGCGGGGCTCGTCGCTGCAGACGTAGTGCGCGGCGGCGCGCGGGTGCGCGGCCAGCGGCAGCCAGCGGCCCGAGTACGGCGCCGTCGCCGTGTACAGCCGCGAGCGCAGCCGCTTGTCCGCCTTCTGCGCCTGCTGCTCGCGCTGACACATATAATGACATAGTTAATTAACAATAAAATGTCAAGCCTCAATGAAATCCAATTAGTTGACATTTTATTGTATAATGATTGTATACCTGTAAGAAAAGCACACCCTAATATTCCAAATTTTTGAGCCATATATGTGTTTGGATAAGATGTAATCCTCTGATATCTCTAAGCGCAGTGTTCACCAACAATTAAACGGACGGTTAGCGGTTTAACGGTTGTCAAATGTATGGACTAACAGCTGATTAAGACTTAACCGTCTGTTAAATTGGTTGGTGAACTCAGCCCTAAATAGAATAAAACAAAGTCGCAGCGGCTCGCTGTTTAAAGGTTGAACACGCCAAAACATGGGCATGTAATAGTATTTACTGCTACGTTAAAATTAAAGATATGGATACTTTTTTGATGCCATATAAATCGCAAAAAAGTAAACTATATGACAATGATAGTTATTTTTATCAAAAGTTTATATCTATCAAGATGTCGATCCGGCAACTCCAACAACGCGAACTTATTTTGCTCGAACTCACACAAAACCCAATGCTCAGCTACAGGGATGTGGCAAAAAGGTTGAAATGTCCACAATCTACTGTTTGTTCCGTATTGAAGAGGTTTCGGGAACGCTTAACTATAGAAAGAAAACGAGGAAGTGGTGGATTGCAGGGTGTTAAGGATAAAAAAAAGGAGGAACGCATCTTAAAGATATTTGCCTCACATTGTAAGTTATCATCTCGCGATGTGGCTAAAAAAGTGAAAATGTCCCAATCCTATGTACAAAAAGTGAAACGTAGAGCAGGTTTAAGAAGTTTTAAAGCTCAGACAGCACCAGATCGGAACGCGAGACAGAATTTATTAGCAAAAACACGATCAAGAAAACTGTATGATGGTTTTTTAACGAAATTTGACTGCGTTGTGATGGACGACGAAACTTACATCAAAGCCGATTTCAAACAAATTCCTGGACAAGAGTTTTATACCAGCAAAAACCGCACAGACGCTCCTGAGGACTGTAAAACAAAAAAACGATCCAAGTTTCCAAAAAAATATCTCCTTTGGCAGGCAATTTGTAGTTGCGGGAAAAGAAGTAGCTCGTTTATAACTACCGGAACAATAAATGGCAGTATCTATCAAAAGGAGTGCTTACAAAAGCGGTTACTTCCATTTATTAAGAAGCACGACTCTCCACCTTTGTTTTGGCCAGATCTGGCCAGTTGCCATTACGCTAAACCCGTGATGGAGTGGTACGAATCACACGGGGTGGCCGTGGTACCGAAAGTCAGCAATCCACCCAACTGCCCAGAACTCCGGCCCGTCGAAGAGTATTGGAGTATAATGAAGGGACTTCTTAAAAAGAGAGGCGGAGAGGTAAAATCCGTGGTTGAGCTGCGAAAAATGTGGACTTGGGCGACCAAGAGGTATCCCGACGTGAAGGTGCAGTCCCTTATGAGTCGTGTTCGAGGAAAAGTACGATCGATGGCTTACTCGTCAAGAAATCTTGGACAAACGTAATTATTATTTAAAATACATTAAATTTACTTATATTTAAAGTAAACTCCTTTTAATTATTTATTGAATATTTTCTATGATTTAATTAATAGTGTGCCCAAGTTTTGGCGTGTTCAACCTTTATGTATTTTGACAGTAAATAATGATCAAAAAAATTATGCTTCTGAGTCTAACCTCTATAAGAATTATATTTTTAGAACACCTTTTGAAAATGTTCCTGTTGTGAATTGTAGCTTGTTTCTAATGGCGGCATTCCACTTTGCTATTATTTGGAAAACATTTATGCCGCTCTTTCATTCGATATGTCAAATGTGAAAGAAATCAAACCATATTTAACAAATACCAATCCTGTCGTTATAATACCATAAAATACTCACAGTAAGATCATACTCATGGCACCCATCTCTGACGGGCCAGCTGAGCCCGTCGTGCCGGCCGCCGCCCAGCACGAGGCGGGCGTTGGCCCTCCAGCCCAGGTCGTACGGGAACACGAAGGGCGGCAGCCCGCACTCGGCGCGCCGCCCCACCGCCTTCTCCACGATCCACTCCTCGATGGTCGTGCAGTTGTGGATGATGCTGCGGATCTAGAAGATTAGGGGTGGTATTAAAATAAATGACCTGCCGGAGTTTATTGCGGCGCTTCTTCTCCGCAATGATGGTGTTGTCCGAAGCGCTAGTAGATTCACTCTATATTCCCCAAGTGTAAAACAACCCTTATGTGGCCAATTTACTGAATAAATATTTGAAATTTTTAATTTTAGAATTTTGATGCTTAATGTAATATAGAACCGAGGCCGTACGATTAGGCAGCTGCAGATGACCGCTGGTAAATTACTGGATGTCGACTTGTAGGATATCCGGTGTTCATTAGTTACCTACAAGCACATGAGGTCGTAACTAACAGGACATTAACTATTAACCTACAGGACATCAGCTTACTGGACGTTAGCTAGTAGAATATCTAATGTCCATCAGCTACCTACAGATTAATAGCCTATGAGCACTTACAGGACATTAGCTATTAACATATTATGACATCAGCTTACTGGACGTTAGCTAGTAGAATATCTAATGTCCATCTATAACCTACAGATTTAGAGCCATCTATATCTGTTCCCACGATTCATTTTGTTTCGACATTGGCCAGTGAATTTCAGGACATGAGCTAGTAATCGACAGAACACGAGTAGAGGTTGTGCGATACATATTCTCAATCGACGCGACCAACCGCTTAATTTTTAATTAAGTAAGTAGTGGAACGTGGGTTGATAACACTTAGGGTCTCCCCAAACCTATCGACGCGGAATCGGCTTGAGCCTTTAAGAAAAAGTTTTATGTTCATGCAATAAGAGCGAAAACGACGTCGTTCCTTTCGCAACGCCGAAGCGAGTCGAGCCGAGCCGATTAACGTTTGTTTCGCTCTTATTGCGTAGACATAAGAGTTTTTTGATCAACTTACGCCGATTCCGCGTCGATAGGTGTGGGGAGACCCTTAGTCACCTAACCTTCCCTAACGTACGTCACACACGACAGATTCGATTCGAAACAAATTCAAATTGGAATATAATAATAATAATACCTACTGTGTGGCGGTACGGAACCCTTGGTGTGCGAGTGTAGAGTTTTTTTAAATTCTAACATGAGTTGGATAGGTGAGGCGGTTATGGAGTAACGTCATCGTTGTCGATCACGAGGTCTATGTAATATGTAAATACGTGTCTCACCTGGAAGGTGAGCAGCGTGCCGACGGCCAGCACGACGCCGATGCAGAGCCCGACGGCCAGCAGCGTGGCCAGCAGACCCGGCAGCGACAGCGCCACGGGCGCGCGCAGCCCCGTCTGCAGGTACCACGAGCGGTGGATCGCGTGGTACATGCAGATCGAGAGCACCTGGGGAAACAGTGAATCACTAGGCTGTATTTTTTACCCGACTGCACGACGCAAAGGAGAGTAATGTGTTTATCAGCCTATATATGTTCGTATGTATGTTTTTTCGTTTGTGGCGCTCTATAAACTAAACGCGTGGACCGATTTTGATGATTCTTATGTCAATCGATTTGTCTTAACTTAATCTTGTGTGTCCCTAAAGATATGACACTAATGAAAATTCAATATAGCGGCAACCGGACGCCATATAGTAAAAAAGAAAAAAAATTGGCGAATTATAACTAGTGGGGTATCGTTGAATAGGTATTTGAAAATCATGTTTAAGTTTCTTTAATGATTTTTCATTTAGAATGATCATTTAAGATTTATAACGATTTAAAGTTGGTTAGCAACAATCGTGTTTAATAAAGCTTGCTCTTTGGTATTTAAGAGTGACAATCATTATCTAAAGCAGTGATTCCCAAAGAGGGTCCACGGAACTTGATGGTTTAAATAACAACGGACCTGAATAGGAGCCCTGAGGGACGCCAGATGAGATAAAAACAGACGTAATAGTATATCCTTCGACTGCCGCTGCTTGGGTTCTACCACGAAGGTAAGAAGTAAGCCACTAAAAAAGAGATCAGCGTCTATACCAAAGGTTTCACGGTTTTTAGCAAGTTTAGAGTGTGAGATTTTGCCGAATGCTCTTGAGGAATCTAAGAAACAATACCTAGTTGTTAGCCCTTATCTATAACTTCGAGATCGTAGTCCATTAGCTAACAAAGATATCAATATCGCTCTGTCATTACAGTGACCACCTGCAATACTAGGCCAAAGTCTACATTAACTCACGACAGCGGCCTGCAGACAACCCAGCACAGCGAAGACGAGGAAGATGGTGAAGTAGCCGTGGTTGGCGTGGCCCACGCAACAGTTGATCCACGGACAGTGATGGTCCATCTTCATCACACAGTGGCCACCTGAACAACAAACCTAAATATTATATCTAGCTGGCTGGAAAGAGTAAAAAGTACAGTGAAAAGTTCATTACAGTTAATAAGAATAAAAAAAAGGGAAATGTTATTTTTTCAGGTGCCGCCGCTAGCTTTATTTTATATGACGCTCGCATACTGTACAGACCCACATACGCGTTCAATAGGTAAGAATCAGTTTACATAATGTTGTGAATTAACACATTTAGCCAATTCGCATAAGAATTGGCTTTAGTGAATGTGTTTATTTATTTGTTGTTAATTTACTTTAACTTATTAAAGAGATCATTTCACGAACATATTTGGCAGTAAAAAGTTTTGGAATGTGCAGATCAAGCCCTTTTATATGACACCCCATTTGATGATTTAAAGTCTCTTTCATTTTCATATCCCCCATTTAATAAAATGGTTTTCATACTTTTTAATCAATAATTTAATTGCAGGCAAGCAAATTTTACAATAATGCCAAATTCCAAGTTGATAGCTTCTGTATTTGGCAAACATACAGATAGACACCAAATTCTTAGCATAAGGGTTTTACATTTTGCTACAGAACCCTAAACAATCTGATTGTTAGATACTTACATTTTTTGCAGTGATGTGATCGTGGTGCTTTGAATCCTTCGCAAATAGTACAAAATTGTAAATGCTCTGTGTCTTCTTTCCTAGGCTGAAACCGAGAGTAGAAAAATGTGAAGTTGTGAAGTGTTTATTTATACAAAAATGGGTTTGCGTTTGACCTCACTCAGTCTCACCTGAAGCCTGACCGCAACTTTAATCTCTAATACTCGCAGTGTTACAGTACACATAGGACCAAGTCAAAACATAGAATAACAAAGTAACCAAACATCACCTATCTATAGGCTGGTTTGTCACTATCAATCTAAATTGTCTATTTTGAGTAAAGGGGAGACAAAGTTTGTCACTAAAAACATTTATCAAGCCTATATTTGATCATAAATTCACTAGTTGGTAAGTCACAATATTCTACATAAACTTTTTTCTTTGTGCAATAGATTGCTTGTTATTTCATTCCTGCAGCATCGGCAATTTTAAACTTAGTATGGAACTATGGAGCGTGCTACAAAGACGCCTTTGTCACCAATGTCCAAGCCACTATAGATCATGCACAATCCTATTTATTAATTTATTTGATGAAAGAGTTTTTTGAAAGTGGGAGTTTGAATCTACCATCAAGGCTATAAAGTTCAATTATGTTTGTTCGATAATGGCATTTTCAGTTTATAAATAGGAAAATAAACCTTATTCTTATAACAACACAGTTCAAATTAAATTGCCTTGATTATCTTATTGCACACTGGGCCTTATGTCAGAAGAAAAAACAGCAGCTGTAGTAAAAATTATAGTTAATTTTGAGCATGCATGCATCATCATTGTCATATAGTTGCATTCGCACTTCGCGATAATGATAATTTTTAATAAACAAAGTAAACTTACAGGTTGCCAACCTAGTGGCACAAAACCCGGTCCTTCCAGCATGGACTGCAAGAAGAAGTACAAGGTACCAGCAGCTAGGAATAGGAACCCTCCTGCATGCACAAACGCCCCCCAGGACATCTGCGGCGGCCACCACATGCCGATAAGGTGCATCATGCACCATGTCACCAGCTTTATTATACCTAGAAAAAAACATTACATTTTTTTTATTTGGCTGTTACATCTGATCTGATAATGATTTCTTAAAAAAAAACAAATGGATCAGCATTGTAGTAAGTGGTAAATAAAAAGTCCAGAAAACATCAGGGACGTAAGTGGAATTAATGACACACATTATGAGTGGATGTGAATAAGATATTTTCGCTGAGTGGTTATTAGGAACCTTGTTTTATCCAAGGTGTGCAAGTTATTCAAGTACAGCTGATAATTTTAAGTTAAAAAAATGAAATTTAAGTACCTAGTACAGAGATGGGACCCCAATGCAGGACTCTTTTTATGGAAGCTATCATCTTAAATATTATTACAGACTTTAAACTCTTAAAAACTCCTTATAGAAAAAATATACACTGCATTAGCATAATTACGACCTCATATAAAAACTAATATAAACGCATTAGATACGAAAACACTACACGAAATACAAAGCTGGGAATGATTGCCGACCCGACCGGTTGACATGACATTGTCACGATGACAGACAGAAGACACCTGGGGCTCTACTTTGAAATCAGTAATTCGATCTTCGGATCGCCCCGTCACTCTCTTGCGAATTAATGACGCGACGGGAGCAAAAAGGATAGCAATAGACGAAGTTCGTATTACGGATTTCAAAGTAGAGCCTCTGACATGACATGTCATGTCAGCCTGACCATCGCCTGACAGCAGTGACGAGTTGCCAAAAAAAGTAAAATTTTACCCCAAACTAAAATCACCATTAAAATTGATTCTTCTAAAAACTTAAATGAGGCTGATAACTTTAATTTTTTTTATGATATAGGTAAAGAGGTACTTATTCAGTGTGGTTACCCATATTTTAATAACTTTAAAGCTTTTACGGAAATGCTCCTCTAAAGTCAGTGCAAAAACTTGGCAACTTTGATATCGCCAGTCGCCACAGATAAAGCATATAAGGCGATATGCGCCTTGAAAAGTCTTACGCTCGAAAGCTCAAATAGATTTCTGAATCGCAATGTCTTTATCAAGTAAATTTTCAATGATGTGATGTTTTCTTTGTATTTCAAGATTTATAAATCGCAACATTCAAAACAAAACTTTGCTCATTATGAAACAATATACAAACGGCAACCCAAATCAAGAACCAAACCAAACTGCCAGTTGACAGCTTGGCATGACAACACCGGTTACCACGTCACGCAGTTGTCTTGTCTGTCACATCGCGATATTTTTGTGGCTCTTTTACGTTTAGGGTGTGTGCATTCTTTATGTGTTGTGCTACTTATGTGGAAAATTAGGTGATATTCTTCCTTTTCCCGGGTAAGTAAAAAATTTCCCCTGCTTAACGTTAATAAGAAAAGCTAGTTTGGAGTTCCACTTAGGTACCCTAGATTCTGATAGTTTTTCTGTGCACATTACACGACCGCCGGTGACTATAATTTTATTGTCATCGCATCAGTGCGAGTATATTCTGAGAAAATGCATAGAATAGATCATATTGCAGCATGTACCGAGTGCCGCGCGCGCTCATAGGCGCTAACTTATTCACAATTTAGCGAGTATATGTCACGCGGTGAGGTACATGTCGACTGCTTAGTTTGCATTATTTGTGGTGCAGTTTAGACGGTTTAGTTTCTCTAACGTGTGTTCTGTGTCGTTGCAGATAGTGATCCTAAACCGCCAAGATGCCGAAATCGGTAAGTGTCGCTTTAAAGTTGATTGTTTTCTAAGTTAGGTTACTAGAGTAGTATAACCGAGCGCTACGCGGTGGCTGCATGTATTCGTGATTTCACCATCGCTATGTGATCGGGCGACAGTACGTCGACGAATACACATAAATTCCGAATGTAAACAAGTTCTAATAACTGTAAATCTTGATGTTTTTAACATGAATTGTAAATGGTTCTCAAGGAGTGTTAAAAGTAAAAGTTTATGGATGATAACAAATTTTGTAACTAGCTATATTCTAGGTTATCTGTCTCTAGACGAGATAAGATCAAGATTATTATGTTGTGCTATGCCAAACATTCTGGTACTTCACTGAGAAATATAAGCAGTTAATAATGTACTTTAATTTGAATTCAAATCATGAGTCACTCAATTACAGCTCTTTATCAGTGCGTCCTGTACGACAGTGACATTGATATTACTCTGGCTGGTTGGAATTACTAATGATGATGAATGAAACGCCAAGATGGTATATAAAATTGTGCCCCACTGATTAGGAAATGTGAAAAAGTACACTTATTGAATTTACTTGGTGTTGAACATTTTTATCAATACTTATTTCCTTATTACTCATAGTTAAAAAGTGATTAATAAGTTTTAGTCATTATTTTGCAGTATATTGTCATATATACAGTGAGTCACCGTTGCAAAATGCAAAATACCTTTATTTGGTTACTATTTTACTGATTATTATAAATGAAATAAGGATTTATTGAAAACATATACATACTTTACTTAGGTTCTGGGAACTTTTCTAATGGAAAAAATGTCAATACACTTTTGGTTTTTTACTTGAGAAAATATGTTATCTCACTCCAAAGTGTAAGTACTTAATTTATCAAGATTTTGCAATATTTAATGACAGATTATAATTCTAAAAGCCTGAATTGTTATGATATTGCATCTGTTTATAGAAAAAAGGTATGAAAGATTTGCATTTTGCTAATGTTGTCATAACCATAATAGTATGGTATTAAAGTCATATAGGCATATCTTTAGTAAAAGAAAGACCTTGTGATATGGTTGTAAGTATACAAGTCAAATTCCTGTCTGTTCTATTCTTTTGTGTTCAAACTTCATACCTCTTTTATCTAACTCATTTTATTACTAACCTTATTCAAAGCTATGCACATTGTCAATGATACTGCAATATGGCATAACTAACAAATTCAATAAGGTGCAAAAATATGAACTTTTTAAGTGAAGTCACATGGTATTGCACCTTAATTGCTTTCGTATTTACCTGGTATTGAATTATCATTGACAATTTATTGTACAAAGCCTAAACTTTACTCTTTAACCCCCTTACTTATAAATGAGGAATAAGCTTGGAATAGTTTATGTTTATGCCATGCTTTATCTGTAATTGTGACATTTGCATCTGACAGAAAGCGACAAAGCATGGCATAAACTATTCCAAGCTTATTCCACGTTTATAAGTAAGGGGGTTAACCTTTTATAAGGCAATGGCAATCATTTTTCCACATCATAATAGACTTTATCAATTTAAAATTATGTTGTAAAGCGACAAAAACAACATGCAATATTGTGCCTTATAAAATAAAAGTTTGACATTATTTTTCACACAGTATTATTTATTAATGTATTTTGCAGATCCTTGATTATATAAGCAACGCACTTGATCTAAGCGGAAATGAAAATGTGTTGGTTAGTCAGTTTGGGATGTGCCAAAGTTTTTTTTTGTTTTGTTTTATTTTAGAGAGTAGCTAGTTTTGATTTTAGCATGAAGTTTGTAAGCTCGTGATTTTAGAGTGAAGTTTGTAGACTTGTAATTTGAGAGTGAAGTTTGCAGACTTGTGATTTTAAATAAGGATGTTTAAGTTCAATCCCATAGTTGGGTATGTGGCTGTGAATAATATCTCTCATGCATTTAGCAATATACCCAATAATAGGCCTGCGGGGATACTTTATGGGTAAAAAGTTATGACAGTAACTCTATGGCAATATGTCAGTCTGATTAATAGAATAGAATAGAAGAATAGAATAACTTTATGTCTACTAAATGCATGGAAACTCAATTATGGCCAATGATTCTGGCAAATGCCATGAAATTTGATCCCTCATTGCCATATGAAATACTCCCTATTTTTTAGTAATTGTGTTTATGCAGTAGAGTGATAATTAGCTTGTTGTTTTTTTTTAAAGTAGTAATTAGGTAATACTAATCATTCCAATTTTGTTCGTATTTTTCTCCTATTTTGGTTTGATTGGCAATTTTACTTCTGCTATTGATTTTGTGTAAGTACCTAGTAGTTTTATTTTATTTGTGACACATTGCTAAGCAAAAATTTTAGTGAACTTGCTGTTTTTTTTTGCATGAGTTTGGTATATTGGCAAAATGCAATTTAATATTCTGCTGTCTGCAAGACCCATATATCTATATTATTAAATGTATTTATGAAGTACAGTCTGGAGTCTAGACTGTACTTCATAAACACATGGTCTAGACTCTAGACTACTGACTCAGTTATCAAAAACACCTGACTATTGAGTCATGTGGACATATGGACGGACATACAATATTCAGTTTTTTACTTTACTAATCTTCATGATTTCGTCCAGTTTATTCAATGAATAAACTGGACGAAATGTATTTATCAGACATGAATAATATTAATGTCTGATAAATACACATACAAACAGTGTATTCCGGAATACATAATTATTATCAACAGTCACATTTATTTCTATTTTTATAACCAGATATAAAATCGGATGTTCTTTCTGTCTCCTAAATTATTGAGCCGATTTTAATAATTTTTGGATGACCATATCATTTGTCAAGAACGTGTCATACATATGCTATGTAAAAATTATAAGGATGGACAAAATTATGTGTGACTAGAGGACGCCCGCGACTTCGTACGCGTACAATTAGTTTCCCGCTACTCCCCCCCCATTTCTTCCCGTTGGGGGTCGATTTTCGGAAAATCCTTTCTTAGTGCTCACTTACATCATGAAAGGAACCCATGTACCAAATTTCAAGTTTCTAGGTTCAGTAGTTTCGGCTGTGCGTTGATATGTCAGTCAGTCAGTTTAGCCTTTTATATATATAGATGACCTGATGACCATGAGTATTTGTTGCTGACCTTTTGATGTTTTCTATTTATTTAAGTATTTATTTCTCTATATAGGTATGTTTATAAGTGTTTGTAAGGGAGACAATCTCACACAGCTTGACATAGTCCCAAACTAAGTTCTGGACTTGTACTATGAGTACAATCGAGTTCATCAATGTGTTCACTTAAGTACCGTGTCACTTTAATCGCTGTGACAATTCATGTATGGCAGTTTAAACATGACATTAAATAGACAAGGTACTAAAGTGTTCACATATTTATACACTCGAGCCTACTAGACAACGGTAAACATACTTATGTACACAAATACATAGAAAACATCTAAGACAAACAAACACTCGCCCTCATCACACATATTTCCCCATACCAGGAATCGAACCCGCGACCGCTAGCTTCATAGGCAGGGTCACCAATTACGCTATACACGTCATGTTAATTAGTGATTTTTTAACGCCAGTGTAACTAATGTGGCTCGGTGTGTCATAGGAAGGAAGTGGGAAAGTGGGACATTTGTTATCTGGTTAGTGGCCGCCCTGTGTAAGTCCATTAACTGGGACACGTACCGTCGGCAAAACGTCTGACCGTCCGACGCGGTCAAACATTCACTAGTACTTCGTCAGATATACTAACAAGTCAAACGGCGATTCCCAAAGTGGGTTTAACGGAACCTAAGGGTTTCTTAGAAACGTCACCAAAGTCCGTATTATGGTCGCCTGAGGCTCTACTTTGAAATCCGTAATTCCAACTTCGTCTATTGCTATCCCTTTTGCTCTCGACGCGTCACTAATTCGCAAGAAAGTGATGGGGCGATCCGAAGTTCGAATTACTGATTACAAAGTAGAGCCCCTGCATGGTGCATGAAGCATCCGTCACTCCCACACTTGCTTACTGGTCAGAAAGTGACAGATGCTTTTTGTCCACGTTACCGAATGTCACATCGGTCGGTTGCGGCGTTGAACCAAACACAGAGCAAACAAACTCTTAGCTTTTACCCGCGACTCCGTCCGCGTTGAAGTCGGTTATTGCTTCTCCCTTACTGTCCAATTTTACGGGAGGAAATAAATAAAAAATAAATAAATATCAAGGGACGATCTCACACAAGTTGACCTAGTCCCAAACTAAGCTCTATGCTTAGGCTGTGGGTACTAGACAACAATCTATATACTTATATAGAGAAATAAATACATAGAAAACATCCAAGAGTCAGAAACAAATACTCGTGCTCATCACACAAATATTTGGCCATACCGGGATCGAGCCCGGAACTGCTAGCTTTGTAGGTACTAGGTAGGGTCACTACCAACTATGCTATCGCGTCGTTAAGCCTACCCTATCTACCCTATGTCCGTTTTTGAGCTTTACACTATTTTCGTCCCAAATTTCACGCTGATCATGAACTGTCTTTCTTAGTATATAATGCTTAAAGTGAAGGTGACAGAGTTCAAATTAAATTAACTATGGAATTGTTTTTTAAATAATAAAAATCTCGGAAATTATGCGATATTGGACTAAATGTTATACCACATTATATACTCCAAATAGGGTCTAGAATCAATGGTTAAAATCCTTCGGCTACGTCCCGGGCACGGTGTATAATATGTGCCAAATTTCATCCAGTCCGTTCAGCCGTTCTGGCGTGACTAGTAACCATGCAAAATTTCGAATTTGTAATAGAAATATAGGGATAGGATTCATACCTAGCACAAGGGCTTAACTTTATCCTATTTTTGTAGTGGGCCTCTATTCTACCTAGTAAATCCATATTGCCTTTGACATGTTAGCTTAATGCCAACGTTACGGTCGAGTTAAAAACAATACGATAACAAGTCCAAGGCAATATGGTTTTAACGAGTAGAATAGAGGCCCTGATTGATCTTTTGTACGATTACCCACCCCTATTGTAAGTCGTTGTTCGAATGTGCAGGTTTTCTCACGATGTTTTTGCTTCACTCAGTGTTTTTAAGAAAAAGTCATGTAATTTGTTCACAATATCAATAAAAGCTGATTCTTGTAAGAAACAGTTAAGAAAAATAATTTTTTGAATAGCTATAAAAATAATCAAGTTATAAGCCAATAAAGATTTGTTTCTATCTCTTTCCAGCAAAACAGAACACGGAGTTTATATGGCCGACCTGTTATATGACGTCACAGTGCATATCGGTTCTCTTTGTCTAATCGTTGTCTAATTAGCAGTTTAAAATGCTTGTACCTATCATCCGTATTTCTTGGCCGATTTTAATTTTAATTTCACTTTTGATGATCTTTTTTACGGTATTTTCATATTATGTTGAGAAATGCGAGACCCTATTTGGGTGGGTTAAGCTATTTATACATCGAAATCGATTTCTAATTAAGACTTTAAAAAAAAAACAATTTTTTTGCTGCTGGCTGTCCCACGAATACCGAACAGTTGTACTTGTAGTAGTACACGCGTTACAAGTATGTACATTATCGGGCCTATCAATTAACATTTTTGTGTTTTGTTTATCTTGCCGTAATTGATTTTATCGATTGACAAAGGTCGGCTTTATCTTTGATTTCGCGAAGTCGTGGTAATATTGGTGAACCGGTTAGTTTAGTGGTTTAAATTTATGAAACTAGAGATCGCGCGTTCGATTCCTACACTATATTTACATTTTCTATAGTGTGTATAGTTAAACGGAAAATTACCAAAAATTTAATTATCTGAACAAATGATCACTGAATATCATTGAATAGTCGGAATATTTTTCTAATATTAATCTGTTACCCTTTAGTAGGAATATATAAATTATGTTACCTTACGTACCTACCTACAGCTTAAAAAAAAAACACCGTTACCAACTAAAAAATTTTTAAATATTGCCAACCTACTGTATTCAAAGAACTCTAGTCAAATAATTTAGCGAAATAAATGATGTATATTTCTATAAATATCATTGTGTTGCCTACGAATAAAAACAGACACGTTAAAGTCATAACTACTTGTGTACACGATTAAAAAAACCAATATAACGTTAACAATAGCTGGCTGTATGAGACAAGTCACAATGCCTCGCGTCACACACTGAGGAAAAAACTGTAAGCGCGCGATTGGATCACGATTCAATTCGGACTGGCTGAATTTGAAAAAACGTCAAAATCGCAGTCGGTGCGTCAGGGTTGCCACATTAGACATTTTGAAAAAGTCCTAATCTATGATCACTGTTATTTGCTATTGTTTTAAATGGTGTAGCTGTAACTATGGATTTTGTTCGGGACCGAAACGAATAGTTTAAATTTAGCAAGCTTATCATTGAATACGAATAAGTAGTTTAAATCATTTGCCTACTGACATACTAGCAAATTACTTCTACTTCACATGCTTATTTACGATTAACTTCCAGTTAGGGATAAGATAGTGTTTCTTGTATTGCGATAAACATACAAAAATCTTAAGAAACTAACACAGTTCAATGTATGTTTACCATAAAGGTGTCTTTTCTTACTCAATCTTCTGATGCTACATCTCTTTCCACTGTCATTAAAAAGTAAATCGGGAGAAAGGGAAACGATAAACTTACTTGAACAGACAAATACTTAAATACATAAAAGAAATTAGAAAGATAGAAAGAAAAAATATTAATTCGTGGCAAACAGACGAATAAAAAGGGACGAAATACTGACATAGACAAAAGGACGGTTCCATCTCAGCTTTATACTGGCACTAGAGGACGCCCGCGACTTCGTACGCGTAGAATTAGTTTGCCGCTACTCCCCCCATTTCTTTCCGTTGGGGGTCGATTTTAGGAAAATCCTTTCTTAGTGCTCACTTACATCATGAAAGGAACCCCTGTACCAAATTTCAAGTTTCTAGGTACAGTAGTTTCGGCTGTGCGTTGATATATAAGTCAGTAAGTCAGGTTTGCCTTTTATAGATATAGATTAAAGCCAGCGCTGGTCTTCCGTTGGAACCATCCAGTGAAACCATGGCAGATTACACACACGTAGTACTCAACTCACAATAAACTAAACTAACACACAACAAAAAGAAAAACCGCAATAAAAGTAAGCAAACCAGTAACAAACCATACGTTGAAAATCGAAACTTCGTTACTTTAACTTCATCTCTTTCTCTCGATTTACTCATGAATGGCTAATGAAAGGGACGGGGCATCAATTACACCACCTTACCTTTAACGGTTATTAAAAAGTTACGTCTGGTTGTTGACAATGTCGACCATTGATGTAAATTGTCACACGCTAAGTTTGCCCGAGACGCGGCCAAGTGTGTAAGCTGAAATGTGCCCAAGTAACCTAACACGTCTGAGAACGTCGTAAGCTGCGCCTGCGTATAGCTTAGATCATCCCTCGTAATCACTTTGAGGTTTGCGTTCGTTCTTTGTAATCTACAATACATTTTTCAATTATTGTATGCGTTTTCTTCATTAATTGGTCAAGTTCCAAATAGTTCGTCCGTCTGGATTGACTTTGTTAGTACATAATTTTGAGATGTTAGTAGGTTAAGGCCCGCTTGCGCGTAAATTGAACCCCAGGTTAACCACAGGTTAAATTATTCATGAATATCAGATTTATACAAGAACTGACAATTTTAACAAATTAACCTGTTGACCTGGCGTTAACCTTGGATCAACATTTACGTGCAAGCGGGCCTTGAACATTTTTTTGGATTAGCTATAGATAGAAACTTGGTCTGTTTGTTACGCTTTCACGGCGAAAGCGCTGAACCGATTTCGATGAAATGTTGGTATGTAGACAGAGTCGCGGGCATCTGCTAGTCTATAGTTAAAATTAATTTGGGTAGGTAAACTTTCAGTATAAATGATCTTAAAAACTGTTTAAAATCAGAATGTACTAAATGAATGATTTTTTTTTATTGGACATTCCATTATAGTATATTTCGTAATATCATTCTCTGCAAAATTAAGTAGGATAATCGCATGCACCCGTGCCTATAAAGCAAAAAACAACAATGGTTCCAGCAATGAGAAATATAAAAACGCCATTTCAAAATTGATCAATGCTTAAATAAAATGTTGTTTATAATTGAAAAAAAAAAACTCATGAGTGAATTTGCGCCAAGCAGCAGAACCGCAGCCACATCAACCAAATTCCCAAAACGAACCATGATTTCTGTCAATGATTTAAGTCGGGTATAGTAAGTTGATAGTGGCACCTGAGGTCCTGTGCCAACCCTGCTCAGGTGCGGCCTTGAGCCAGGCGCCGCAGCGCCTGCGCATCCAAATGGCCGCTCAGTTCAAACTCAACCGCCGCGTCAACCAGACGCGGCTACTGTGCCGTCTCACCCCCTACCCTTCACCTCGTACCTCTGTGTTGTGTGATTCAGACTTGACTCAGTTTCCTAACTTGATTCAGTCCCTGTGCGTGTGACTAAAGCCGACACCATGGTTGCCGGCGGTAAACAGGTAATTACGTAACCTAAGGATAATCAAAACCTTTTTCTGTTTTGGTGCAAAAAAAGATCCGACACTTTCTTTCATGCCTTTCGACTAACTAGAGCGCGCCGCCTGTTACTTTCTGCGATACATGTTTTTTTTGCTCTTCACTCCCTAATTCTAGCTTTTTGTGACGTTAACGATGTGGTCATTTCTCGCATCGGTTGTCCACAAATTGCTTTAGTATCGGCCCCGACCCGCCTCCGCTACCGGCCGTAACCGTGCCGCAGTACTTAGGTACCTTGTCATTGTCCTTGTACGATACCCATCGCACATTACGTGCATGTAATTTCAACTTAGCAACAGGTAACAGCCGTCAGTATCATCGCTAAACGCTCCGTCAACCGAATACATTAGTTGTACAGGTTTCGAGCATCATGTTGACTCAAATCATAAGTTACGGTGATGTCATCAAGACACAAGCTCGCGGATCCAAGATGGGGTCGGTCCGATGTTTTATTATTTACTTTGCATGGTGCAAACGGTCGTAACCGTCTTTTTGTTCCCCGTCCCTGTCGCGCCCGGGCACGGGAGCGGGACGGGAACAGGCCTGGTGATCCGGGCGGTTTCAGTTTCGTATTCTGTCGTGAGTGTACACTGCGGTGTATACTCATTGTGATGTAATGGATTTACATAGAGTTGTTACTTGGCCGTTATCGCCTCGGCCTCTTTTATAGCCGCATTTCTATTACACTTAAATGTCGTTTGAAATTGTAAGTCACGATTTTATCGATTAAAATATGTAGTTTCGGGAATCTAATCTTATCTCGCTCGCAAGGCGACTGTCGCTTAATTTTCAATATTCGTGGACACACTTGATAAGAGACAACAGAATACAGAATACATTAGCACCTGAATGACAGCTGGCAACAGTAGCGACCTTCTGAAAAACCATAACCGTATCTATTGTATCGTTAATAATAATTTACCTCATCATTTAACTTTGATCTCTTGCGTCATTGCCTCAAGGTAATACTGAAGCAAAAACCACTAAACAGTTGAAGATTCCGGTGACTATAGTCAGTTCAGTAAAGAGCATTACTGCTAGAGACCAATTAATACGTGCTTCGACTCTAATTGGAGACACGTCCATTGTCTTCACGTGTCAATAATTACTATAACTCTGCGATTTATGTGCGAGTCAAAGGAAACACGACCTAACACATCCACTACCAGCAACTGGCAATTGTATGAATATTTAGCACGGGGGATGTGTCACCGGCATCGAACATGATGAAGGCAAGGAGCACGTTAATGGCTAGTACCTGGTAATGAAACGGAACGCAATAAACGTTCCAACACCTCGGCGAAATGTAAATATGAAGTTGAAGAAACATCCATCGAACGTAATGCCATTCATCATTACGGTTGCATGATGCGTCTTATCTTGCTTCACACTTCGGACTCTATGGCTTGTACATTAAGATCCTACATCACGTGTCTTTCTGTCCACGACTTGTAAGTGTTTTCTAGTTTTTGCCGTTGTCTAGACGGTCAGATGAAAGGGTCTCATTAGCCGATAACGACTACATGTACCGCTCTACAATTCCTAACAGTTCTAATGGTACCTGTAGTTAATTCACGATAGCTAATGATTTTGTTAGAAATAGCAATGACCTTACCAATTTTTGATTTGGTAGAAATCTATCCGGTTGTCTAATTACACTAAAGTTTGATGTCATTTGTCTTCGAAAGCATCCCTGACAACGATCCTATATAGTCTTGCGAATACTGCTTCGCATAACTACTACTAATACTAGAGGCGATGATTCTATTCCTTTATTATCATTATACAATTCAAAAGAAGTACCTAGTTAACAGTCTGGTATCTTTGTTAAAATGCATAGGTACCTACTAATCTTTACAAAAAACGCTAAACAATGCTGCGGTTTATAGAGGGAACCCCACACTTCGCGGATTTTACGATTTCCTTATGCCATTACAGTCGTCAAATTCCCTGAGCAAAGGTACCTAATCTTGTATCAAATAAGTTTCTCGCGGTAATCTTTACCTGCGTCAAACAACTCTACGCGCTTGTTTCGTAAAAGTGAAAGTATCTTTAGATTATTTTTCATGATCTTCACTTTGGTAAGTGATAAGCCTTGCTGTTGCATATTTGATTATTGTTCTTCCATTTCCACTATTTTTGGCATATTTGGCGTTCCTAACTCTAATCAAGTTTTTAATTTGGATGCAGAAATTAAAAGAACTCTCTCTTTTCGTCTCTCATCTACTCACCGCTTGCTGTGTTTACCAAATGAGAGGACAATAGCCCATTAAGTATGAAATCGATCCAATACCAATGACAGTCCCTTGTGATCTCACTCGCTCGTCGTACACACGTGGTGTACTTGGAGCTAATTTGACGGTCGATATGCTCGGTGACCATGCCGTCTCACTCCGTTTCACTTACACATCGCGATTTCTACGCTCTTTCTCTGCCTTGGCCAAGGTTCCGTTGCCGGCTCTTTCTAATTCTTTGAGAACAACCGTTTTGGGTTTGGAAATTCAATTGACACTTGTCTTGTTACAATTTAACAAGTATTAACTGGCAACTTTAAATGGAAGTCACTTTGGAACGTTTAATCAGTTTTGTACGAGCCCTAAAATCGTAACGTAACGTAATAATCGATTATTAGTAGCATTAATAGGTTTTAAATTTGATCTCTTCTTGGTATAGTCTGTGCCAATTGAAATTGGCAAAGATGTAAACAACACCAAACGCACCAATTTACCATTATTACTAGATAATCATTTGCTTTTAAAGATCAAGTGAGGTCTATGCAATGATTTACATACTTGATCTTTACTTTCACATTAACTTCAAGGTTAAATAACTATTAATTATACGTTATTTTAAATAAAAACACGCTTGATGAATATTTGAGGTTATGTGTCAAATAGTACTAATTTGTTTACAGCTTTGGCAATTTCAATTGACAGACTATAATCGATTGTTATTCTAAAAGGCATACCAATAGCAAAACGAAAATAAACTTGGAGTTGAATATAGATATTCAGTATCTTAAACGCCAAGTTAAAGTGTAGCTATATTCACCTTATCCATCGGGATGATTCACTTTGCAAGGATGGGAGTCAAGGATCGCCGGTTTACCCGCTGTATGTACCTATATGAACGCAAGTTATTTTTAGGGCGGTTCTGAACTTGAATGTAAAATAACTAAAAACGTATTCATAAATTAATATGACATGACTCGCGAGCTGCGACCTTAGTTTTGTTTGAACTCCGACACTCGAGTCTTCCGTTTCCACGAAATCACAATAAGGCGATAAATCCTCGGAATGAAAAAAAAATCAAATATTTGTTGCTAACTAAAGGTTGTAAGGTCCTAAGATTTTTTCTTCTCAACTTATTATTTAAATAAGCACGCTGATGCTGTTGGTTATTTTTAGAAACGACCTTTGAATAAATATCTGTATATCTATATATCTAGTAAGGGTCTTGACGTTTACACTGTGGAGCAAAGGAAAATGCTGAGTCCAGTCCCTTTTCCGGCACTGTCTTCTCAATTTATTCTGTTACCTATTCATTAAGTCGATATTGTATGAGACCAAGCTCAATTGTGTAATATCCAATAAAGATTTAGTCATTTTTCAATTATTTTTTCATTAAACATCTATATTATTATTTGTCAATTCAAGACAGTATACATTACCACGTTTTACTAAATGATATAATGCCCATAAAACTTAATAGTTTTACTATTTTTATGGATATCATTCACAAATCTGTCTACTAGACATAAAAAGATGTTTCTAGTATCTATACTATCTAAACAAGTAATGCATGATTGAATGAATGATTCAAATCACAAAATTCTCGCAAGTACTCTGTAAAACGACGTAGTAAGGCGATTCTCCACGGCTGGTAATAAATGCCTCGGTATGAATCAATACATTCCATATCGAACTTTAATCTACGCCTAACAATAACACTTATGCGTCAGTTAACTGCATTTGCAAGCTCTTTGTTTCTTGATCTCCATTTATTTTGATCCATAAAACGATCTAGACCTGTTACTAATTCCTGTTCTTTGACTCTAAATAACTCCCTAGGTTATTTTTATTAAAATATCCATCCTCATTAACTATCGGATTAGAATCAAGCTTCCTTCCTAAAAAAACATTTCGTCCTATTCCAACCAGATGCATTTCATTTCCTTTGTCCAGCGCGTAGTAGAATCAAAAGGTAGTATGTAATTTGGTATTCCAATAGTCATTAAACCTTTTCGATTAGCAGGTGTCCGTTAGAAGCAGGTACAACCACGCGCTTACCATCTGCCGGTTCGCACCTGTCTCCACCCAACCCCTTGTCTCTGCTAATCCTAAATCCATCTTACATATAGAAAATAGGACGTAAAATTGGAGAGCAAAATCCGTAATTTTAGGTGCAGTGACGACATCTCCGATGCCCCTCTATCCCAAATAAGGTGCATTATATTGTGCGATGGATGAATGACGTCAAAATACAACTAAAATAGTGTTTGCTTCTTCAGTACCTCTTACGTACCTAGATAATAAATTATGTGTATGAGTAGCTTACGTTAGCCTTCACATGCAATAAGGAAATATTATAATTTAACTCGTCTTTTCCAACCAACCTTTAGCATTTACTGCAATTACTGAACAGATTAAAGTACCTTTAGACGTATTGCAAAAGTTGCCTGTAATATTGTTTTACAGTATTACAAGAGTGATGTAATTGTGGTGCTCACCTTGGTTGTAATCTTCAAGTCGCTTCTTAGCAGGATTGTGATCATTATGCCATTAGTTGCTATGTAACACTTCATCGTTATCATGTTAGTAATTTTAGAGGGAACTGTTTTGACAAGCTGGTTGATTGATTTTACCTTTGAAGTTTCCGTTGTTTTATGGCGTAATTGTTTTTGCAACGGTTATGTTTTCAACGCGTAACATGATATATCTCTCAATTGTCTCTTGTGAAAATCTTCGTATAGACTTTGCTCTATTAAGGAAAAACGAGCTTGTTCAGCCATCCATTTCTGGCAACTTGGGATATCGTAATGTACCTATTTGACTTGGCACTCGACACACCACTAACAAAGTCAAGTCCTTGTCCATTGTCATTATTGTCAACGCAACCCCATTTCCGAGTAAACCCGTATCGAATTGTAAGTATCGCGCGCAAGGTCTTTTGCTCTAAACGTTCCACTAGATTTTCATTAATTATCTCTAAACAGTCGTTAAACGGTTTTACTCATTTATTATCGTTTGGTCATTGAGTATTATTAGAATGATGCTATTAATTTAAAGCATCTTCGCATAAACGATTCAGTCGTAGTTCATCTGACATATCTAACAATATCGTTTCCAATATCACTGTCATGACTATAATATTCATACATGTAAGAGATTTCATCTACATTGTGTGAATTGAATCACTTTACACCATCTTATTAATAGAAGCGTGATCAAAAAGCAGTTTCCCTGCCATATCGCTGAACATATAGCAAATGATGTCATGCGTCTCTGTTTGCGGTTGATATTACGAGGTGCAGCGCAGACCTTTTACGTTAATCTTATCAATTTTATCGTCAGCATTTATGTTCTTTAAACGGATTACTTTAAATGGTCAGTAGCTGAAATATCTTAACGCTTTAACTGGCCTCATTACCAACACTTGAACCGAGTCTACAAAGAGAATGATAATGAATTTTTTTATTTATTGGGTATCACAAAAATGAAAACAATACATTGGGTCCTTCCAGTAAGCATAATATACTTGTGGCAGGAAGTTCGCTCTTCCAGCAACAACAAACACCACAAACATAACAAGGATATACAATAAATATATTATATGGTGAGTCCACAGGCAGTAAAAAGAAAAATGAATGTTGAACAATATAACGTAAAATATTGAATACTCCTCAGTCTTCAGTAATTGTTAAAGTTTACTGTAAAAGAAGTTTAAACAAACGACTTCTCAGGGAAAGTAACTAAAGCTCAGGAAATTTTCGTTTCACTAAGTATACCAGTCATTCCAACGTCCTATCCAATATCCAATCATTCCAGTTTTCTGTACTTACTTATTAAACTAAACATTAACCCTCTTGTTCATAAACCCGCAATAACTAAAGTGTACTTGAAATATACTGTCTGTCATTAAGTCATTTGAATTTGACGGAAAGAGACAAAGATTACTCTAACTAAAATAGCTTTATTGTGCGCTTATGATTAAAGGGGTAAGAGTGTTCAAGAACCTTATAACCTTCAGAAAGAGTCAACCACTTTCGAAGTTTTGGAAAGTCCAAGAAGTTCGAGGGAAAATTATCTTGCACAACTGAGATCATAGATTGAATCGTAAATACCAATTTTTCCTCCTCTCAATATAAAAGCCTCGCCTTTGTCGGTACCTTGACACGGTACACTTTAGGCCGCTGTTGACATAATGTTATTAACTCGTCCCCTTGACATGGAGCACGTGCAGCAAATATCATTTCACTTGGAAACAGATCGATATTTGGTCGCCCAGTATAACTGAGATTTTGACTACTTTCATTGTAGGTTGTGTAGCGTTTTGCACGCAATCCGAGCAACAACTGATTTTAACCGTGTTATATTTCAGCATGAACTTTAATTCTTCTTGTTAGGTTACGTAAATTGGAACATTTCTGGTGGTACATTTACAACAATAACTAAAGTGACCATTTCTTTATCATCACCAATCGATCTAGAAAGCCTACATTTGTGAGCATTATCGTTGTTATGACGTTGGCCTGTTTCTTTTACATTTTTCTCAGCGCGACTCCTAGGTGTTACGCAAACATCCGCCGTGTGCTCCGCGATAACAGGTATCGCGCGCTTATCTCCAATTACCGTTTCTCAATATACTGATTCACCGCCATCGTTCAGATTAGGAACAATCTGATTGCTAACTCGCTGTTACGCGATATCATTAACATCGTGTTAGCCACTGCATGTTTAATGCTTGATTAAAATACGAAGATACTCGTTTTGCATTCGGGCGCTTTCTACCAATATTTCTTGAAATTCTTCCACTTAGCTGCTTTGTCCGTCTAAATTAGTACTGAATTTATTAGATAGTTTTGAAGCAGTCACTGACAAATGATAGTGTATGTGAAGCAATTTCAAGGCTAGCACTTCCGCTCTACCGAGTGACTAACACAGTTTCGGGTCCCATAATGACACTAATTCCAAAACTCTTCTCAAAGTTAATTTGCACGCATTTGCATGCAATGTTTACGTGTTTATGTGTAATTGATCATTGAGTATTTTTATACCAAAGGCTGCGACTGATGCGGGCTGTAAGTGGATAGATGTCGAACAATAGGGGAGGAATCAAGGTTGAAACGCGGCCTCGAATTTGGTATGAATGAACGCATCGCTGCAGTGTACAATGGATCATGAGATAAATCACCATTTTAACTTTAAATCTGGAGAGTAAGGCTTATTTTCGAGTGCTTCAATACTGTTAACAGCCTGTTGAATTATGGCCCGTCGTTCACCATTGTTCGTCTTACTGATAAAATCACTAACTAGCGGCTCTTGTTGATAATTGTTGTTATTTTCTGTAATTGTCATTTACTCTCGGTTGCAAAATGAAATTTAGGTATTCATTGAGGACATTATGAGGCATTTATTAAAACAAACGTTGTAATTTAAGGCTTTAATCGTCTTGTCTTGTCTCTTGAATGTAATAAAGAATAGTAATTCTTATGGTAGGTATGTAAGGTGTTTAAGAATACGTCGATACGTCAAAAAGTTACCCAACTTCTCTTAATGTGGTCTTAGCGCAATAATATCAAATACTTCGAGAGTTAGGTCGTCCTTAGCCGTGACTACGATCACCCAGTAGTAAATAACGATGACATAACATCCCCGGAACACAGCATCCGCTTGGCACGGCTTCAACTACTAAAATTAACAACGATTCAGATTTACGCGCGTCTATTTTTAATAATTTCTCCTTTTGTTATTCCCATCTCGCTTTCTATTTGCAGTTGTTTCTTGTTTGGTTTTAGTGTTTATTTTATTGTCTTTGAATAACGCCTCGCAAACCAATATTTTATGTTATTTCGTTTCTTCATACAAAACCAAAGCCATGTTTTACATTTCTAGTAAATGTTTAGTTTAACGAGTTCCTGCATATCAAGGTTTTCTGATATTCCATTTTGACCTTTCTGAAGTCGCTTGGTCGATAAAATCAATTCAGCTGTTTATGTTCGTACGAACCATTCAATGCTATTTCTAGCCTCTACCCACCATATTAGCTGACACTGAGGTCAACGTTGCAGTGTTCTGTAAATTATTTTCTACGTTTATGTGACGGCCCATTAGGCAAACGGGACCACTAACCATCATAAAAGGTTTTATCTCCTAGACCGCAGTGACCGTCCTCTTCGTTCTTCATGTTTGCAAAAGAGACTTCAATCGTCTAAGTATAGCTAGTACTTACGATCAAGTTTATTGGTTGTATTTCCACCTGCATCTTATGCGCGCAGTCGATGTCTCAGCCAAGTCGTATTTCATGTAGTCAATTACCAACTCCTTGACGGCTATCCATCATCAGCTTCAATGTGTTTTTATGTAACGTTGTAAAGTTCAGTAGAGTCTGGTTTATGGTCATCCTTATCATTGGTAGTGGGATGCGCTTTATAAAATTTGATTGATTGAGGATTGGGCAACGTTTTTTCTTGTACTTTCACAATTACTGCACTGAACGATTTATGCTTTTAACTCAATCACGCGATAATTCTATTATGTTAAATATGCGAGATATTTTCATGTTGCATAACGCACATAAATTAGAATGTTCTATCCTGGTTTACGATTATCCCGTAAAATGCGGAAGTTGTCGAGGAAAACCGATAAAGTAATGCGTATCGTTCATTATTTCCAAACGTTTTATGGCATAAAACAATTGAAAAATAATAAAATTAAGCAGCAGGGCGGGAACATAACCAAGATTGTTTTATTCTATCTAAGCATACCTAAAAAAGTCGAAGATCTTACAAGTTTAGTCACGTAGTTGACCACTTTCCGTCAACCTACTAACTTTATCGTGGATTTCTAATCAAGCCCGGCCGAGCCATGCCACTAGTGGCGTCTCAAAAGTGGGGCAAAAGTGATTAAAACCCATAACATTACAACTCATTAGAGTGCATTAACCCCGATTCTCAATTGTGGTAGTATGTCAGTTCATAAAAAATGCGTTTAAATTCATTTATAATCAAATTAACATATTTAGTCTCTCAATTGTATGGATTATATTGAATTTCGATCTTGTGATTCAATGGATAATTTATTCTAAATGAACGTAGTAACATGGCCATGATAGAAGTAGAAAAAACTAAGAATAGATAGATAGACCTTTTTGCTTCCCTAAACTTATAACTGTCTCGATCTTTCCAAGAACCGATTATATGGACGATGTTGATTTTGGTTCTAGTTCAACGTCCACATGACATCAATGAAAATAAAACCAAATTGTTATTACACTGTGTTATTTTATTAATAACAAAAGTAGTCTCAAACAAAACTGATCCTAGCGAACCTAAAATCGATTAGACGGACATTCTCCTTGGTGATGAAAATCGGCGTGACGACAATGCGAGTAGGGAACTGATATATTTTATCCCTTTAATAGTCTATAGTTTCTCGAGTTGATATAACCGAACAAACCACACGCACGCACACACAGACAGATACGAAGAACCGATTACGTGGATGTTCACCGCAGATGAACGTCCGCGTGACGACGATGGAAGTACATAGAAGGAACTGGATAGTTTCAATCATTGTAGTTCTGTATTATAGTGTTTTCTAGTTGATTAAACCAACCATATTTAACCTAGGATCGATTATACGGATGTTCTTGTAGATGAAAGTCCTCGTTTCGACATTGGAAGACAAAAAAGGAATTTTAGATATTTTTCTTCATTGTAATGGTGTATTTTTTAGTATGTACCGTAGATGTAACCAATCATGTCTAATCTAGGACCGATTACATGAATGTTCTCCTTACAGATGAACGTCCGCGTGACGACGATGGACGCGGAGTTGGAGTTCGCGATCCAACAGACGACGACGGGCAAGCAGCTGTTCGACCAGGTGGTCAAGACCATCGGCCTCCGCGAGGTCTGGTTCTTCGGCCTCCAGTACACTGACTCCAAAGGAGACCTTACCTGGATCAAACTGTACAAGAAGGTTAGTCAAAATGTTTGAACCTAAGCTTAGATAACTTTTTGATGATAATCTTTAGAAACACATCGTCTACGTTGGTGGACCTTAGAACGTAAATGAACCTATTGGATTGGAAGCAACGTTAGTATAAGCCAAGGTCATAGACATCTTCTTCCGCATAGTTCCGATGCTCTTTTGGGTCAAATTTGGCTTATAGCAACCGCCCGTGGATGAAAATAACATCACTCCGGAGTCCGGAATATAAAAAACGAAGTTCCCGGATAAGTTTTCGTTATCAAAGTGAAGATGTACAATGCTCACAAATCTCACAATGGTGTTATGTTTCACACAGAATCACCAGTAATACACACTATAGAACGACGTTGTCCACTAACAACAACACCAGGGTACCGCGTCAGCTAGTGAATGAATTATTGACGCGAAATCTCATCGACTGCAGGGATTTCTTAAGTAATACATAACTCATTGGAGCTCAATCAATCTAACTAAAATAATTTGGAGAGTTAATTTTCTACAACGTTATGTTTTGCTCGTAGAAAATATACCCTAAAAATATAGTACTCTGGTTTTTTAACGAAGATTACCGATAACTATTAAAGAACTGGTATTACTGTCGTAATGAAAAACCTAATAGGGTGACCGGTCGGAAACTTCTGAATCATTAGCTTAGACTTAGACCAAAGTATTAGTATTAAACCTGATCCACCTGGTTTTTTGTCAGTGCCAGTGTTGTCGTGACGTACCTAGTAAGTTTAGCGAGTAGTCATTAACATTATGTCATGGATAATTTTCAAGGACCGTGTCATCGGTAAGTGACTGAATGATTTTTATGGTGGTGACCTAATTTGCCGTGTAGAAACAGTTTTATGTCACCATGTTGCAAGTTAAGATGAATCGCAAGATGATGCGAAAATGGCAATTTTTCTAGTTTAAAATCCATGTATAAATGGTAAATGCAGGGCTCAGAACCGGTTTACAAAATATCGGTTTATTTCGGTTTTGCTCCGAACTCTTCTAGGGAACGCGAACGTTTTGAGAACTTTATTTTCACCTTAATTAACCGTTTTAATCCACGAGCGGCGAGTCAAAAAACAAACTTGTTTTTTGACTTGAGAGATGAAGACGCGCAGTATGCGTCTGGATTAACCAGGTTTTTTTTAGCTCGAAACCGGTTAATTCGAAAAGAACTTTATATAAAAAACCGGTTTATGCGAACGGAACCGAAATGAAAAGGTTTTACGTAAAGTACATAATAATGGTTTGAAAATTTAACCGGTATCCGAGCCCTGATTAAATGATGTTGATTCGTGCTAATAGTCATTTGTACATTTAAATGATGAAACCGTGTTTGTTTTACAACTTGATACTAATGATGATTGTGTGAAATTTATCAGCATAATATGATGAAATAAAAAACACGACGATATCGATAAGACCAGCCTTTAAACTAATCCTAAGGCAAGGCCAACAATTAAAGTTAGCTATTTGATTTATCACGTTTCATCAGCGTTATTATGCCTCTCTAGTCCTATCTACTGTCTATCACGCTATTTATTTCTACTTTAACTTGAATAACATGAACAAAAACTCATATTACCTCGCGTAGTCGACCGTACTCAGTGTATTTTAAGCGTGGCCACCGCCCATGAAGTTCAAGTTTGTTTGTACCAATTTGCTCGTTTATGAGCCGAGCAGAGTGCTCGCCTGCTTTACGCGTCGGCTTTTACCAACAAACCGCTCGGTTCCACTCTCACTTCGATCGGCACGATGTAGATTTGTCAATCTGTGAAAGTTATTCCGTAGCATTGCAGTACATACATTTTCGAAATGATTTATAGTCTTTGTGAGGTCGCAAAAAGCCTTCTGTAAGTAGAGCGCTGTTGGCACTTTTACATGTTTGAGACTACCAACATTTCCAAGAGCGCCACTTTAATAAGTAGCGCTGTAAGAAACTTTTTAGGAAGGTTTTTTAAACCAATTGTTACAATAATGGGTAGTATACATAACCTACTGTTACAAGATATTAAGATATGTGAAGAAGTCTTGCCAGTCTAACCGCCTGTTTCACAATCGACAAGTAAACCGTATTTGACAGATAAATTAAGCCCTTTCTCTTTCTTACACTTGAAAATAGTCAAGGAGAGAGCCAACTTTAAATGGCAGATAAATTTACTTGTCAATTGTGAAACAGGCACAACATCTCATCTTGAATCGCTACTATCCTGTTATGTAACTAATAAAGTAAACAAAGTTCATACATGAGATGACACTTGCTCTTGTAAAGATAATCGGTCAGTGATTCGTATTCTACTAGTATTCAGACAGCAATAGTAGCTGGGTTCTTGAACCCGTGGTATGTTTTCATTATTTGAGCTTATCTCGACAATATCAATCGGTTCATTAAGTTTCGGCTCTCGTTACAGTGTTTATATTATTGTATCTGTCGACAAATACAAATTCATGTTCTTGTGTTATTACATCGTATGTTACTTCAGGGTATACACTATCATTGTATCACATTCAGACCGGTAGTGTTTGCGTGATCGTGTGACTAAAAGACAGACCAATATTCCAAAACAATCATAACGTGTTCTGTGGTTAACTTTTAAGCTTATTTTTGTCAGATATATTTAAAGGACAGACTTTTTCTTTTTAACGCTTATGTCATATGTATATTTATTTATATTCAATCTGTATGTATACCTAACAAATGAGATTATCATCAAAAGAAAATTAACTGCGCTCCAAAAAACCTCGTTCTTCAATGACGCATCCTACTCGGATTAACAGTCGCTAGTCGTTCGGTAAAGCGAACCGATATAAATGCATTTCTGACTCACGACAGATATGAGCATCATTTTCCTGAACCCAAAACAATTGACGAGCAGCCAACAAAGTTTGGAGTTTCCCCTGAACAATGTTAATTTTTCCTCCGACATTGACCCAATACATCAATGCCAACGTGTCTGCTGCATGTCATTACATTCTTTAATGTATAACCCGAGCCTTATCAATGAGGACAGCCAGTTTCACGATGCCGAATGTAAAGGCACAGGTGCTGATGGATTTCTTTTTCGGTTTCAAACCTGTTCTGATTTAAGTATACGCCGCCGGTATGCCACCAATCTTCGTGGCATGTTTTAGTTACTTTTTTTATGGTTTCATTCCACATTTTATACGTTCGGACGTAAGCTTTTGGCTCGTTTGTGGCCTTAAGTATCGGTTGAACTCTTCTTTAATAACATGACAAAGGTTTACCTAATCTTCTTAATTCTATAGTTGATATATTGGGTGGTCTTTGCTCTACTTTAGCAAGACAAACTTAAGTCCACATCAAAAGCGGTGTAACCGGATTTAGGAGTGCTAGTTATCAGCCATTAGTTATTAACATGACCGAGATAAGATTCCTGCGCGTTGTATCTTCATTGAATTGTTAAGGTTTTCTATGAACTTTGAATTATTGAACGTCTTGGGTGAACTTTCAAGCTTGCAAATTAGTATAAATAAAACAGCTGATAAAACAAGATGACTCATATTCAACTATAACGAAGGAAAGAGAAGTGTGATGTGTTTTTAGTACTTATTTAGAAGTCCTGACATATCGCGGTTCCTCTGTTGCAGGTGTTTATGTAGCGATGATATACCGTCATGACACATTTTCATTAATGGATGTCTTGCTTTGGTAATTGCTTGTGATTATTAAAAACGAATTTAGTTCAGAAAGTAAGAGCGTGATTAACCCGTACCTGCGCTACTCATTGTTTACGTTAATAATCTGCATCATAAATCTGAAATGTTTGTCTTGGTCGTGCTTCAAGGCCGTACATGATCTCATGCATATCTTGTTGAAATTATGAACATGCAATACTTTTTTATTTATTTTAATGAACTCAACGACTATCGCCACCTATTGTGGCGGGCGAGAAAGCCTATCTTGATTAAGATTACAATAGTCTGATATTTACTTGTCGAAAGATATTGAATGGTATTTAGAAAAAGAATATATAAACGATTGTAGAGCGAGTAAAATGAAATATAATGCTTACAGCAAAAAAAGAACCACTTTTAACACTCATTAACAGAATAATCAAGTGTTGGATTCGGGCATTATTTTGATTCGATTTTAGAACCTTAAATTGTATCAAGTGTTTCAGCATAAAACCACGCACGGGGTGTGGGGCAAGTTTAGGGAATAGAGTGGGCAGTACGGAGAAGCAATCAGTCACGGTTATTAAAATAAAAAGCTGTTAAAGGTCATTGGTGTAATAATGGCCGAATGATTTAACCATTAATTGCACTTGGTCTTTGAATATCATACCAGCTTGTTGATAGCACAACTATGTCCAAATATCGCAATCTTCAAGTGAATAACGCTTGGTCACTCTAATGTGGCTAATTCTCTGTGATCAACCATTCAAAGGGATCAGAGACGTGGAGTATTTACCAATAGCATCACTGGTGGTTGTGAGAGATCGTCGATCGTGTTTACATTCGGGCACGTGGGCACATTTCCTCCTGTATTGTTTGAAAGCCAAGCTTCATTGTGTGGGTTGCAAAGAAGTCTCTTTTATCATGTGTTTTCCGCTTGTTTATTCTACGTTCGGTACCTTGATATCTGATGAATGGATTTATTAGTTTGACACATTAATTTCTGCGTAGACTGGATCCATGTCAAGTCGATCCGTACGAACAAACGGGTCGCCTGGTGGGAAACAATCACCTTAAACACTTGTTGTCAGTTCGTAGATGGCGTTTAAGAAAAACTATAGTCAAAAATATATCCTTAAATGTTTTGCTAGAGTTTTTATCATTAACATGTAGAGGTGTTAGGTAGTAACACACTAATTACCTACTGTTTTTGTATTAGTATAAAACCCAAAACTGCTTTTAAGGTCTACTGAGTAAAGACTCACTTCGAATTCAGACGCTAGCAACAGTTGAGTCAATATGTATAGTTATCCTATTGTATGCTTGTCTATTATTCATGTATAATAATATAAAGCATGTATTAATTAACAATTCGTTACAAATTATTTAATTAATTCAGTTTACTTTCAACCTTCCCCGATGTTATTAAAAACCGGGGAATACAAATGACATCGTCGCCATTCCATTCAAGTGTGTATGTCGGCGACACATTACTACGGAATGGGATTATGAAGCGATTAAGGTGATCGATATTAACCTGCACGATAACATGATTTACTACTGCTCCACTATTCTAGACTAATATGGCTTTGATGGCCTGATAGCAGTCTTCTGCCAGTTGTTAATCTAAATCTAAACGTTTAGTGGTCGCATAGTTTCTACTAGAGGACGCTCGCGTCTTTGTACGCGTAGATTAAGTTTCCTACTAGAGTCCGACCAGCGAGTGGTGATCCAAGCATTTTTCTCAAATTCTTCATATGGCAACGTTACCTATGAAACGAGCTTTCACATTATGAGTACCTATCCAGTCGCTATGCATTTCGTGTAACCAGCTACATAGTGATATTTTGAATCTTCCGCCTTTTTTTGTGTCACCACTCGTTGGTTGGATTTCTTCCCAAGGATTATTCTCTCCAAATTTCAAATTCCTAGATTCTGCCGTTTAGGCAGTGCGTTGTCTATTAGTCAGTCACGCAAGAGTTTTAAATGTATAACCTTTACTGGTATTGCCTTTTTCATATCTTCTCTCGTATAAAATTCAAGTTCATTGGAGTCGAGTACTTCGCGAAACTCTTATCTTATGCTAAGTACGAGTTTCACTTTATCACGCAGGGATACGTTGCGTAGGTGACAACTGACAGGCATGTCGATTGCGTAATCGGCCTCGTGCGCTGTATGATAATTGAATGTATGTAATGATGTGTGCCTTCCGACGTTTCCCTTGATGACTATCGTTTATAGGTCTTCGATAACTAGATAGTTTCTTTATAAATATTCTATGAGGCAACTTCCTACAATCATAGCGTTAATCATTTTACAAGAATGCAACAACTAACACAGACGTCAGTTCTTTATCAGAATTGTGTCTTTCTGAGATCTCGAAGGTAATCTATAGGTCTTTTTGAATATTTTTATTACCCATGATGATTTTAATTACTATCTTTTAGTTGTTTAACTGCCAATGAAATGTACTTTTAAAGACGTTGTAGTGAAAGTGCAGCCTCTGGGATCTGTTGGCTGTTGTGTTAAGTCATAACAATTTCCGGCATGACTAAATAAAGCCGTTGGTTGCCGTTTTACTGAGAATAGTTGCTGATTTAATGAATTCTTGTACTTTGACTCAGTCGGATACTAGTTACCTAATATGCCATATTTTTTATGGTATGAAGAAGGATGATGGTAATTGGGATTGGGACCTAAAGACATTTTGCATTGTCAAGATTACATGCTCAAGACTGTAATCCATCCCGCAAATGCGTTGCCAACCCTGAGGACTAAGGGTGTTACCAGATCAATCGATCGATCGCCGATCGACGGCATCGTCTGACGTCGATCGAAGTCGATCGATTGGTCTGGTAGGAACTATCGATCGACGGATATCGTTCGACTAACCAATCGATCGATTGCCGGTCGACGTTGATCGACTGGTCTGATAGCTTTAATTGATTAAAGAACTATCGATCGACGTCGACTAATCAATTCTACCATCGATCGATGTCGTCGATCGACGATCGATCGATTGGTCTGGTAACACCCTAACATGGGATGTCTCTATGCTAGTAATTCCACCAGTTGTCTTATCCCCATACCGGACCAATGCGAGCACTGCTGCTTGGCGGACCCGGGCGGACCTTGCACAAGGTCCTAACACCACTGAATCGATATTTCACATCTGCAACATTCTAGGAGTGAAACTTGCGTTCTATTTTATGTATAATCGATCCAAAAGTCCCTTTAACACTTTTGGACCTTAAAGTGCAAAAATAGAGACTATGTACCTAACTTATACAATTTAAAGACGAAATATTAACCTGCAGGTAATCAACTGTTGTTTCACCTTCATACTTAATTTATACTTGTAACTTTGATCCGGGCAAGGTGATCTTATGCGCTGTACGTAGTGTTGTGAATTTAAGCTTCGAGGCGTAAACTACAAGACTTGAGTCGCGACTTCTGAGTCTAGAAGCCTCGAACCTTAAAGCCTCGACCATATAAGCCTCAACTTAATAAGTTCGCGTTGTTGCTTACGAGCACAGAAACCTCAGAGTCTTTAAGCCTCAAGCTTTAAAGCCTCCTAAGCTTTGAAGGTTTAAGTCTATAAGGTTTGTAGCATTTAAGTCTTAAAAGCTTTAACAAAGTAGATTAATTTATGTTACCTATGCCATATTTGATAATTATACAGGATGCCCGTGAGGAACCCGAGAGATTTTAACAGCATAATCCTGAGGTCGTTAGAAGTAAAAAAAACATGCAAGTGTGGGTCGGACTCGCCCACTGAGGGTTCCGTACTTGTTGTTGTCATGAGATACAGCCTGGTGACATGACGGACGGACGGACGGACAGCGGAGTCTTAGTAATAGAGTCCCGTTTTTACCCTTTGGATACGGAACCCTAAAAACTAGGTAGACCGAGACCGCCACACCGGACACCGTCAAATTAAGGGTTAAAAATAAATATAGGTACAATCAAGTGTAAAAATATAGGTGCACATAACCAATCAAAAATATGTCCCATAGTACCTTAACGTCAGCGAAATAAGGCCTCGATACATAATTATGAGAGGATGAAATCGATACGTATTTTTGCACTTGACCGTACAATAATACTTTCTTCCTATAACGCTCATTGTTTGAGCTCTTAACGCTTAACTCAGGCCTTCGAGGTTCCGGGCCTTGAGCTTTCAATAAGCCCGAGTTTTTAAAGCTTGAACTGTCTATGAACCCCGAGTCTTAAAGACTTGCTCTTAAGAGCTCATAAAAAGCTTGAGTCGTTAAGGTTCTGAACCGTTTCTGAGCTCAAACCTTTAACGCTCGAGTCTTCAAAGCTTGAACCTTCAAGGTTTGGAAGTCTTTAAGGTTCAAAAGTCTTCAAGACTAGTCTTTTAACAACACTAGCTGTACGGCATTTTTGAATAAATTATTATCAAGTTTCAGTCAGAATTTACCAACTTTATTTTTAAATAAATAACAAATATCAGTGGACAACCTTACATAAATTGAGCTAGGCCAAACTAAGCACTAGGCTTACATTATGGGTACTAGAACACTATAAACATACTTATATAGGTAATAAATACTCATATGAAAAACATCGAAACGCGCTCATCACACAAATATTAGCCCTGACCGGGAATCGAAACCGGGACTACTAGTTTCATAGGCAGCGTCGCTAGTAAAGACTGTATTCACTTCCGACCAGCGCCGTGAAGTTATAGATGATGTCACTGCGGCATCATGTGCTTTAGTTTCCGGTTATTTTTTTCATTTTATTTACTAGGAAATAGAGAACTGAGAATTGATAAGCTTGGTCGTGTTCATTTAATTAACAATTCTATGAAAAGGGCAAATAACAGTTCAACTAATGAGACATTTCTATTTTCTGCGCGTGAATCATAGGTATATCTTATTAATTCTATTGCAACATTTTACTTACTCGTATTTCACATCATCATCATTTACTTAAGAGTAGGAATGCAAATAACCGGTTATAACCGCTTTTAACCGGTTATTTTCATACAAAAACGGTTATTAACCGGTTAAATTGCATTCCCTACTTAAGAGATATGCTCTTGTCGGTGGAGTAATTTCCATTCTTTCCTATTCCGAGCCTTCTTTTTACACACTGATACGGCACGACGACGCCCCCCCTTTTTTTTTTGGTCTTGGTAAGTTCTGCTTAGTCTCCCTCTTTTCCCTTTTCCTTTATTTCACATAACACGTTTTAAACATTTTTAGCATGTTGAATCTAACATTAGTTGTTGGCGTAATAAATTATGTCTTTATAATTCTCATCCCATCGCACCTCAATAGCAGTAAAATGTCATGGTCATGCGCATCGTTCTTGAACAGAATTAACAATATACCTACACTACATATATTTTACATAGATTTATCCAAGTTACAACAATGAACAAGTTAAAGGAAAAAGTGAATAGCTAAATCGAAGTTACATTGTTTCGCTTTAAAATTTACTGGCTCATAATTTAATAATTTGCCAGTGCAAAGTTTCACTCTTTTTCGGATTTCCTCTCAATTCTAACATGATATTGATAGAAGCAGACCGTTCATGTTCTCTCTTGTATGTAAATTATTCATATGATGGACATTTAATCATTTATTATTTTGGAGATATCTCAGAGTGATCTTGCATTAGTCATCGATTTCATTTGCATTATTAACATTACGAAGTCAATTTAATAATGCTATTTTTAAAACTTTGTTATTCCAAGTGCACTTACTTGATTATCTTTGGCAAAGTTCTCATATTTTATAGAGTATTGTGTGCGATAGTCTTAATTATATTATATTAAGTATATTGTACGCGATAGAGCGTGTTATTACTATAATATTTCCTTTATTTTATCAGGTTAAATAGCGTGAAGAATGTTATAGATTATGATGTTTATGTGGAGATTATTACGGAGCTTAAAAACGGTTTTAATTCTTATTTATAAACCGGAAACTCTCCAAATCGTACTTGTAGCTTCGTGGCTTGAGCGTTGGGTTTGAAACTTACGATACTTATTGACTGACACAGCGCACAGCCTTAACCGCAGGACCTAGGGACTTAAAATTTGGAGGGAATATTACTTGGATACCCTAAGCTGCACTAAGAAACGATTCTTCGAGAATCAGCCCCCATCGAGTGGGAAAGAGGAATTCACGGAAAATGAATTCTACGCGTACAAAATTACGGTCTTCCTCTAGTCTTGAAATAAATGTTACATCTTATATAAACTCACTTTGCTATAATTATTACCAAGAACAGTTTTTCATGCAAATTCCAAGTATGGTGATGTTTATTTTAACAAATTGGTTTGCGATGTGTCTCATGCCTGGCCCACATGCCGGTGAGATCATCTCGCCACTTTTTGCCCCACATTGTTACTAACTGATGCTCTGCAATGTCACAGCAATTTTCATTATATGATCTTATTAAATATCGTTGAACTGAAATGCTATTGTAGGAGTTTTTAAACTGACCTTTACAAGTTGCTTTTGCCTTATTTTATTAGGTACTCGTAGATATAATGTGTTTTTGGCTATTGAGTCTAGAAGGGATAGTAAGATTCATGTCGAGTCGATAAAGGTATGTCAGATCAGAAAGTCATTTTAGTAAACGAAAGCGATTTACTTTCCTACCGTTTTACTCTTTCCTTCTCATGATTTAGCGATAAGTCGCTATCGTCAAAACGCGAGTATGATTGAAATATACCATGAGGCTGTGAGACCTCTCTCAAAGAAATCTCAATAAACCATTGGCAAAGAAGAATACTGATTATTTTACTTCGGAAGTTTGTAAATTTCACAAGTTGAACAAGGTGGTTTTAGTTGAAATCACTTTTCTCATGTTATTATTTTAAATGCCCCACGTGTTGCGTGATGGAGCTGTTTCGTCGTCGTCTGGTTTGAGTGAGATGTCGTAACGTTCGACTTTCCACGCCATTCCGATCGCGGGATGCTGGCACTACCTGAATGCTGCCTGTTTACTAGGAAACGCTGCGGTTTCCCTTCCGATCTGACTTTATACCGACCTTGTCAATGATGCTGAATATCCTATATTGAATGAACTGTCGTTCTTGGGTCCTGTGCTTTCTTATTTGCAGCTACGTTTTGATATACAATGATAAGAAAGCAACAAATGAGTCGCTGGCGTTGTGCCAATGTGTGGGCACTTACAATCCTTAAAGTCTTTCTTAAAGTAACACGCAACGCGCTCTACCGATTGCTGGACAGATTTTGCATTTGGGTTGTGTCACTATAGTGTCACTCGTTCTGAATCATTATTTAACTTCAAATCGTTTTGCTTCACTGCAGTTTGGTAAATAACCAACGGTTTTCCTCGTCAATACTCAACCAATTCACATTTACGATCATTTAATTGCACTCTTGCACATTGAACGTTCTTGCTCCGAGCAATCTCAGTTCAACCATCAATCAAATAATTGGTTTTCACATAACCTGTGTCATAACTCCTGCGAATTTGTTTTTATTCCATCTATATCTCCTATGTAACGCACGCGATCTCGTTCTGTTCTATCGGAATGTCGGTTTTTGTCGCGATAATTGCGCCTATCGCGGCACGGCCCCGATACGGTGACGCGACGTTGCGTCACGTACGACTTACGCGTTATCTTCCATTTGGATACTACCTTTACTCGACTATTGAGGGCATTAGCGTGCTTATTCACTAATAGCTGATACTGACCCAGTTATGGACAGCATTCTCGACACATTAAGTCCTGTTGTGGCTCCGTGCCAGCGATGCACTAAGCGACGACCTAGTAGATTGTTCAGACACAACGCCGTAAACTCCGCCCTCAGATAACAATCTACCCTGATTTTACTCTTCAATTCTGGAGAGTTGCTGTTGTGTTTGACAATGCCATAGCTGTTTACAATTGATGTTTTTCGCACTCGTCGGGTCCGGGCATTGGGCAGAGGAAGCGCGAGCAGCGAGCCGCGACGATGCGCCCGCGTGACCCCGTTCCCACGGGCCGCCGCGCCAGGTGCCGCCACGACCTCTGCCCGGCACCCACCACGTCCTTGACAAGCTCCGATCCTCCGACACAGGTGTAATCTACGATCCGATCGATAGTTGAACGTCACTGCACGAGCGCTGCCAAGTCATGACTCAAAAGAGGGTCGCATGACGTCAATCGTGCGTCATCCACGCTCTAAAACAATCGGACGTTACCCCACTAAAGTTTCAATTGTATTGGGTTCCAAGCTTGGCCGTAAGCGTCTAGGAGTGGCTTTGCAGACGCGGGTGAAAGTACCGCGCCGCGCGCCGCCTGGAGACGACCTTGCTGACCTCCTTTCGTATCCGAACCTCGGATATCCCCCACGAATTCCACAAAGCTTAGACTCCGGCCTTGCGAACTGGTTCTTACTAAATTCCTAGCTCGGCTAGCGATCGTATCTCGATCGCTATGCTTGATTAACTCTGAATACTCTGATAGATACGGGAAAATAAGGCATGTTTTCCCCGTGCGCGCTTTAACTGGCGTTAATGATTCACTATCGTAATTTGCGCTGTTAAGAGAAGGGCGCGACTACCAACTAGGTTGCCGAGAGAGAAGGCACCGGTCATCTCTATCGCGCGCGTGTGCGAATGAGCCGAGGAGAAATGTCTCCTCGCTGGCTTCACCTCCAATTGAAACCACGTACTAACATTCCCAGTTCAGCACTTGCTTAAGAAGTGAATCTTAGGCTCGAATGACGTCAGTTCAAATCAAAGAAATGCATCATTTTGAGCATGCACGTGAACAGCTGATTGTGAGCGATCGCGGTCGGGTCGTTGACCGTACTTTCGCCGCTCCCACGGCTGACTGCTGCGTTGCTCAATCTTATGCGGGGCCTCTAAGACGTCGCTAATTATTGTCTCGCATCTAACGCTGGCGAGTGCACGGGTGACGGCGAGGCGAGCATTTTAGCGCTCCCCCGTTTAGCACCTACTCAGTGCTATGCCAATGCCACCTGCACGGGGCCCACACCTGTTCTCGTCGGTTTATCTCGTAATGAATTCTAATAATGCCGTATGATTTACCGACCCTAATTTTCCTACCGAGAGGCTCTGATGTATGCAGCCTGTTTAAATGAGTGAAATGGCGAGACGTTGCACGTTATAAAACTAAATTACCACGTTGTAAATCTCTTTTTAATTATTTAACAGGCTAATTTTGGTAGTACAACAGCTGGTCGTATAAAGCTATTTCTAAGCACTTGGTGGATAAGTACAATTGTTTAGTTTAATTGATAGTAAAATCCGAGATTTGCTTTATATGCTCCTTACGCATATTGATACAGATAAGAACAAAATGCCAAAGAGATTCTGAATAAAGCTAACCATGAAAGTATTTTGCAAGCCGGAATCAGTGGCCGAGAAGACCGCGCGATACATCTCAACAGGCGTGAAGAAACTGGTTTCTCCTGAAGAAGACGATGAAGAGGCGGCTTACGATAGGGCAGACGACCTGGTAAGAACGGGCGAGCCTGGTATCAAGTAGAAACGCTAACCCCTGTACGCTAGTGACCAGCTCTGTTGAAGTATTTGTTAATGTTCTAGATATCGACTAGTGTTGGGAGTGAAAAATACTCGTGTCGAAATCTAGAGGAGGCGTACTTAATACTGAGTACAAGCTATGAATCTCTGTAATGAATGATCTATTCGGTAACCGATACGAGATACAAGTCCAAATATACACACCTTTATTGTCCCTCAATCTGTCCGTGTCGCCAAACAGTTTTGGGGCAACCCAAATTGCAGCCATTTGGAATGTTTCCAGTTACACTTTGCCAAAACGTTGTCGAAGCGCCGGCAACTTATTATTTCATTACTCTAAATACAGAAATTCTGAAGCTGTCCCTTTTACTCTTCAGTTATTTTGCAGCTGCGAGAGGAGCAGGACAATCTTCGATTTTGGGAGTATAACCTTATCTTATCGGATCGGCTGCATTACGCACGGCGCACGGAACAGCGATAGCCGCTATCGCTGCCGCTAACCAAATTTATATCACAACCAGTTAAATAAGTTTAAATTTGAAATGTATTTTAATTTAGGTACGTTGAGAAACTATACCTATTTGTTTTATGACTCGGAATGTAACTCAGTAAAAATGGTAGTCTGTTGTTTGAATACATTATTTACTGAAGCTTATTAGTAACTAACGAGTAGTAGGTAGTAGAACCAGATAACTGCTTGGAACTCTAACTGTTCCAACACAGAATTCTCTCAGAAACTGTAGTAAAGACAAGATTTTTGCTCCATTTATGATATTTTGTTCCAATTTTTGATTATCAGTTGAATAAAACGCAAGGATATATCGAGAAACGGGTATTTGTGTACAAAATAAAAAATAATTCAATCACTTTATCGTGATTTTGATATGCTATTTCTCCGTTGATACCGTCAATACAGATGATATTTAAGCGCCTGCTGAGCGAGAGCCTTCCCGCTGTTCGGCTGAAATATTTTTGGTCGGGTTTCCAAAATGTTCATTACTCAGAAAGCTATTATTATATTTTTTTCTTAGTTTTCGTGATACCCAAGCCTAGGTAGGTAAAGTTAGGAAACAGGTGACAAAATAAAAAAAACACGACGGAAAATAGACAAATAAAAATTTGATAAATGATACTTTCGGCCAAACGGCGGAGATCCTTGTTTCTTATATTATATCATTTCATCGAGTTAATACCGTGTCAACTGATGGAGTGCAAAGATGATTTGTTTTAATGACTCTTTAACAGAGGTTGTTCACCGGGTGACATCACTTGTCCAATGGGTCTTTTGGACAATTAGTTTAAAGAGCAGTAGAGGGGCTACTGAATTTGGTCTAAGTATTTAAGCCAATCTTAACAAGCTATGATCGTGTGACATGTTCTGGTTATGATTTTACTTAATAACTAGATATTGTAGCGTATCAGCGTCGTTAGATAGATGGTGAATTACATGTCAAACGGTAGAATTATTCATTGTTCAGCCGTATTAATAAACTGATCTTGGTTAAAATCGCTATCTGGAGACTGGTCAGAAGTTGGATGGGTCGACTTTTTGTTGTTATTCTGTCCCGTAAGCCAGGAGACAACAGTGATAGAGTTTGAAAATGCTATAATATATGCTCCTAGGACGCTCAGGCGAAAAGCCATAAAATAATGGGTTTGTAATTGGCTTGCCAATAAAACCGTTTTTTTAGTGGACAGTCCATGGAAATCATAGTTTTAAAGAGTGACCCAGGAGACTTCACCATGGCAACGAGGTACAACAAAAAGTTTATTGACCCAATTACAGTTTTCTATGCCGTTTACTATGACGAGTCTTGAGATGAACGTCTTAGGCAAGATGAGTTTAATAGACAACAAGGGACAATTTTGTTCAGCATGAAGTTACTATTCATGCAAGCATTCATTAGAATAAACATGTTAGGTACTCAGTTCTTTTATCAGTTCTCGCAAATGTCAACAATGTTACCACAAAGATGGCTCTCTTAATCCGTATAAACTGCGATAGAATAGAATAGAAAACATTTATTTCGCTTAATTATAAATCAAGATATGATAGCGGTCAAGATATGCCGAAACCTCTTTTGCGGCTCACAGACGCGATGGCACCTGACTCTCGCCGGGTCGCGAATGCCTGACGTAAGCGTTACCCGCTTTCTCTGATAACCCTGTCTGATTGCATCACAACAAAACGGCGCTATTAAAAATTGATGGACGGAAAACAATCGTTGGTATGAGCATAGGCTATTCATCTGGCTGTAAACGGTTATCTCGCTATTACGTAGATGCTAGTGCTTGTCTCAAGTATCCTCGCGTATAATTTAAGTGATTACACAAACACGTCATCTCAAATCATTAGAGACGCATTGAAAACTTAAGCATCGAGCACACTAAAGATTAAAATACGCTGACGCAACGTTTACTCGTGTACTGCGTCACGTTTCTGACGCGTCTTCTACGCCGACCGGTGCGGTCACGTCCAAAAGAATGCCGTGTTACTTTTTACGATTTTGACGCATACCTACCTTAGAGGATTATGAACCTGATATTTTTCATTCAAAATGCGTTAACGTATTTCTACCTTTAAACCTGGTCCGATTTTTGAATATGTCCTCCTGTCCAACAGAATATTTCTTGGAATGACATAAAAACCAACCTAGATTTTCATAGTAAGCCCGGTAGCTGTATGGATTTTTTTTGACAGCTACGCGATCTGAACGTCGTTGCTTCACAATCCACTTAATTTACGCAGCTTCGGAGTATTTTAATCTTCTGTATGGTCGATGGCTAAGACAATATTTTTGGCATGCTAGTTCCTCTTAAATATAATCTTGTACGTACCTATAAGTTATGTGTAGATTTTATTAAGCTATATTTCTTAAGTGTTGTTAAATATGTGCGAATGCTACTGGCGCTGAATTGTAATTAATTGTTGCCTTTTTAACGCTCTCACTGGACTTCTATGGCACGCAACGAAGTCAGGGTCGCTTCCCTTCTCCAGATGGGTAAGCATTATGTACGCTGGTATCACTGCTGCGTTGTAGACTAGTTATGTAAATCTATAAGGGCTGATATTTTCTTCAGATAACACTATCTGCCAAATAAATTGTAGTGTGGTCGTAAAAACCGGCCAGCTTCAAGGACGCAAAAACCGTTGAAGGCGTGATATCAATCGGCCCCATATGCTGTTTGCTAGGCATCTGTAAAGATTTTTTGTGGCGCCTGAAAATAGGTTCTGGTATTATTAATGGAGTATTTTTTGTTTTAGAACATAGTGGCTATGGTTCATTTGTAACCTGTGTGATTGTATGCTTATTTTTTAAAATAAAGTAGCCTTTTTTAGTTTTTTTGATGTTTATATTATTGTAGGCTTTACGAACTTATGTTTTTTTTATTGTATATATATGTATATTTTTATTTTTGTTTGCTGAATGCTAAAAACAGATAATTTGTTTTATACCACAAACGATCGCTAAAGTAGCAATTATGTCAAACTGTTTTCCCAAATATAATAATGAAGGCATAATTACAATATCCATTACGCATTAGCTTTTATAACGGTTTTTCGATACCTGTTGCTGTCCAGCTAATAAAAAGAAAATGACTTAAAGTATAAAAAATACAAGCTTTGCTACAGTCAAGTGCACAAATTTAATATGTATCGAACGAATTCTCTCATAAATGTATTACAAAGTTCTTATTACACTGGAATAAGGAGCATTGGGACATATTTTTGAGATGTTGCGTTTTCCCATAATTTTACATTTGACTGTACAAAACCACTTCAAGAAAAGTAAATATTGGTTTTAGTAAATTATAATTCAATAGCTATTGTTGTTCCCTCTTGTTACACGGTCTTGAGGTCGTGTTATAGTGCTAAAACCTGCCAAGTAAGGCACGGAAAGGGATAGCGCTATAGCAGCTACCTCTGTCCCTAACACACATAATTCGACCTCTGAAAAGGTTAACTTATTATTTGAAACTCCAAGTCAGTAACAGCATTTCTAAATGGTTGCGTGTCTCGTTGCAGGTGATGCAGCAGGACGTCAAGAAGGAGAACCCGCTGCAGTTCAAGTTCCGCGCCAAGTTCTACCCGGAGGATGTCGCCGACGAGCTCATACAGGAGATCACACTGAAACTCTTCTACCTTCAGGTACTTGGCCATGTTTCATCTAAAAATGGCCGCCCCTGCAAATCTCCGAAGTTTCGCTATTTTCTTCGAGAACTACGCTCTTGTCGGTGAAGTAATACTTTTCTCTATTCTCTGCCAGAAGTCGAAAGTTTACGAGCCAATTAATTTTAACTGACATTAAATTTTCGTTTTGCTACTTGTTTATAAAAAAAAACAACGTCTCTTTGGAAAAACATGATACATAATAACAGTACCGTGATGAGTGACTGACAAGAAAGGCACAGCCTAAACTGCAGGACCTAGGGACTTGAAATTTTGAGAAAAGAATTCATGGGCCTTTGCGTCCAGGAATTTCCAGGTGCTTTGGGCAGTGAGGAGTTGTATCTCTAGTGGTGGTGGTGTAGAACGAATAAATCTATTGACTATCGGCCGCACCCTATATTCAAGCCGCAGACAGATACAGATACTTCGGGTTAAAATTTGACATTCGCCCATAAAATTTGTGTCATATTTTAATCCGAAGTAAGCCTATCTATCTGCAGTTTGAATATAGGGTTCGGCCATAAGACTAGTTCCAAATTGACTCACTCGTTTCCTTTAATTCAGGTGAAGAATGCGATCCTGTCAGACGAGATCTACTGCCCGCCGGAGACGTCGGTCCTGCTCGCGTCGTACGCGGTGCAAGCGAGACACGGCGACCACAACCCCGGCCTGCACGGGCCCGGGTTCCTCGTGAACGACCGCCTGCTGCCGCAGCGCGTCACCGACCAGCACAAGGTGGGATAGCATACAAGTTTCCACTATCGAAAAACCCTTTTTAGGGTTCTGTAGCAAAAAATTAACCCTTATGGTGACTTTGGTGTCTGTCTGTCTGTACGTATTTCATAGCTGTTTTTCTTTGAAACTATAGAATGTATCAACTTGTAATTTGGCATTTGGTATAGTTGTATAAAATGCCCGCGTCGGTTTTTAGTAAATAAAATATGAAAATAGTTATTTGAAAAAAGGTCTAGAGGGGGGTTGAAAAATTAAAGTAATTCGATTATAGCGAACGGGGTGACATAATACGAAAGGGCTCAGTCTGCACATTTTTAACTATTTTTTATAATTTTCTAAGACGTACTTTTTGATTTATAGCCAAAAATAATGGCCGTCCCTAGTCCCCCCCTTATCTCCGTAGTTTATAGAACAATAAATCTGAAAAAATACTAAATTAAAGACTTATGTTTTACGCAAAAAATTAAATTATGTCAAATTGTATAGTTTTGGAAAAGTTGGCAATTTTTGCTTTGCCGTACAAAAATAATCATATTCCTAATGAACGTATCCCCCACAGATGTCCCGCGACGAGTGGGAGCAGAGCATAACGAACTGGTGGCAGGAGCACCGCGGCATGCTCCGCGAGGACGCCATGATGGAGTACCTCAAGATCGCGCAGGACCTCGAGATGTACGGCGTCAACTACTTCGAGATCCGGAACAAGAAGACCACCGAGCTCTGGCTGGGAGTGGACGCGCTCGGGCTCAATATATACGAGAAAGACGACAAGTGAGAACGTGTTTTTATTGGAAATTTTGGCTATTTATTTCAGGACCCGTATTATGGACGCGGTGGATAAAGCATCCGTTCCTCTTACATAAAATGTTGCTCTGGGCATATAGATATGATTTTTTCCAAAAAAAAAACAAATACCAAGCCCTGTAGATACAATGAACCCGTATGGGGTCACATTACATTAAAGGATTTCTTAATCAAGCTACCGTTTGAAATGTTGTTAAGATTGATATGGTTTTTTAAATAATGTGTTGGTTACCCATTCAATTAGGCTTAATATAATTATAAGTATAGTTATTCAATTTTACTTGCAATTGGATGCCGCTACGCAGTAACGCATTAACCGATTATTTTTAAGAAATAAATGTCAACCCAGAATAGTAGATACTGAGGTTGTCATTTTATTGCTAATTAATGTTCGCCTGATTCGTTATTGCGTACGGCATCTAATCAACCTGATAAATTTACACATATAAGGATTTTTAATATAAATTTCTTTTGTTCTTGATTGGAGTACGTTCCCCTTCCAGACTGACCCCCAAGATCGGCTTCCCCTGGTCGGAGATCCGCAACATCTCGTTCAACGACCGCAAGTTCATCATCAAGCCGATCGACAAGAAGGCGCCGGACTTCGTGTTCTTCGCGCCGCGCGTGCGCGTCAACAAGCGCATCCTGGCGCTGTGCATGGGCAACCACGAGCTGTACATGCGCCGGCGCAAGCCCGACACCATCGACGTGCAGCAGATGAAGGCGCAGGCCCGGGAGGAGAAGCTCGCCAAGCAGGCGCAGAGGTAATATGAGTATTAGGGGGTCATCATCATCGGGAATCCATTGTTTTCCTCATTTTTTTTGGTCATAATATCATTGTTGGTATAATTATTGTTAGTCGTAATTGTTATATCGCTAGAAATTTACACTTTCTAGAATTTATTAAATATCTAACATGTAGACAAGCCTACCACACAGACGTAAAAACAGATTTATTAAAAAAAGATACTTTGTCACTTTGCTCCGACTTTTTACTACTGGCCCAAGTAATTTTGCCACCGATGATACATACAAGAACAAAAACTGGTATGGTTATCCGACTGGATTTTTGCCACAGTCTTACCTTAGAATTGTTCTGATGGTGGTTAAGGAAGCGGGTGAAATTAGTTACCATAGAGGCATTCCATCACAGTCCTCATTACGACACGGAAAAGGTTTACAATTAATAATGCCAGCGGTACTGTCGCTATGCAAGCGCGACAACAATATAAATGCTCGCGAGTGACAGACAAAAGTAATGGTGGGTTAATGTACGAAATTCTTCGTGTTCTTTAGTAATAGATAATGTCCATGGGCCTTGAGCCTACTTCTTACCATCAGGTGGCATGCCATTGTGTTCGTTTGCTTTCCACATGCCATAAAAAAGCAAATACTAATCCCCGTTCTGGCTCGTGCACTGAGTCACGTTATTCGCTGTTCCTCTTTAGGCAAATATCGCTTCTCTTTACTAATTTAATGTATTTGTTCGCAGAGAGAAGCTGCAACTGGAAATCGCGGCCCGCGAGCGCGCCGAAAAGAAACAGCAAGAGTACGAGGACCGGCTCAAACACATGCAGGAGGAGATGGAGCGCTCGCAGGTACTCCCTCGTCACTGGTGTAGTCACTAGGGATGAAACTTGCGAAAGATACATTTTGTGTTTTTCGAAACTTTGTATCTTTCCTATAAAATACATGTAATTTTCGAAAAAAATAAATTAGAGGTTCGTCTGAAAAATACAATCTACACGGATAATACTTGTTTCATACTGTATTTTTCATATTAACAATCAAAGGGAAATAATCTTGCTTATTAATATTAATAGAACAGTAATGTACTTTATGTAATCGAATAAATGTCTCGGTGTAATATAATAAATAATGCGAAAAATACATCGAAAAATTCAACCGTAGACCCGCAGGGAAAGATTCTGTATTTTATTGGAAAATACAGGGCGTTTGAAAGATACTTGTATTTTACAAGTCATTTTCAACGCTAGTAGTCACGTCAATCGTAAAGTTACTCACGGATACGGCTAAAAAAACACTTACAAAACCGCCAGTATTAAAGGCAAATGTTGTAGATTCTTTTATTGGTCACATTTTCAGTAATAGGTTAACGCATTCGCTAACGTCCTTAAGCTTTTCCCAGTTGCCGTATACTGTTTTATAAGAAGCTCGCCTAACTGTACAAACGCATATGCGCGTTCAAAGCACTGGGGAAAAGTAAGGAAAATGCAAAAATTCATTGCCGGCTGTGAATGCGTTTAAGATTTACCATCTTCTCCATAAACGCACAGTAGCTAAAATATGCATCTGTCCAAAAGTGACAAAACATATTTTAACTAAAATAACTATGTCTTATATGTCCGAGTGACATATCTCTAATGAAGGCCCTGTTGTTTCCAGGCGAACCTGATCGAGGCGCAGGACATGATCCGGCGGCTGGAGGAGCAGCTGCGGCAGCTGCAGGCCGCCAAGGAGGAGCTGGAACAGCGCCAGAACGAGCTGCAGGCCATGATGACGCGCCTCGAGGAGACCAAGGTACACCATACAGGCCCCGGCCTTCTCTGACATGCTAACTGACTAAATATTGGCTTAAACATTTAATCCAATCATATCAATATTTCAAAATCAAATCTTTAAAAAAAAAAAATTAAGGGCCTGTTTCACAATCGTCAAGTAAAGCATATCTGACACATACATTTAGCCCTTTCCTTTTCTTACACTTGAACATAGACAAGGAGAGAGCTAACTTTAACTGGTACATAAATTTACTTGTCGAATTTAATTGTGAATCAGGTCCTCCGATTAAGATTATGTTAGTAGTACACAGGAATTGATTTGTAATATCCGCCTGTAGATACTGATTGATTATGATTGAGCCCTGCAAAATACGAAATCATAGCGCAGAACCTAAAACAATTGTTGTCTTCAATTAAGTTTGTTATTTAAATTATTTGTATATATTTTGTTTACAAGCAAAGTCAGAGTATTAATATTTTTCGGCTGTCTATCCTTGTCGCACTCTCTGGCATCTGTCAGTATATTTTGTTATGCCAGATAGAGTAAGAAAGCCATAGACAGCGGAGAAGGTACTAATACTTTGGTTTTATTGTATGTACCTATGTTTTTCCGTTAATACAAAACTATACATCTGTGCATAATAGTTTACAATATGTGAGAAAGCAATAATCAAAATGTGATTTGTCCCAAAAAAAAATGCCTTCAGTGTCATGTATGTTTAGCCAATTGTTACTGTCAACTCGAGGAAGTAAACCTCTCTTTAGCGTTCTAAATACTACGCTTGTATCGGCCGTTTATAGTATATTCAAATGATAACATTGAATCTGTTTTCAATTTCAGAATATGGAAGCGGTCGAGCGCGCTAAGCTCGAGGAGGAGATTCGCAGCAAACAGGAGGAAGTGTCGCGCATACAGCAGGAGGTCGAGGAGAAGGACACCGAGACGCGCCGTCTGCAGGAGGAGGTGGAGCTGGCGCGCAAGCAGCAGGTGAGGACTGCTCACGCCCGCTTACGTTACAAACGTTTGGTGCAGGCTGATGCAAAATACGTCAAAATAATATTTAACGATGTCCGTAATATGGATATGATTTACAATTGATTTGATTTAAGTTATGTAATTTTATTGTTGAAGTAAATGATCATATTGTTTTCTATATTAGGTATTTTTTGTCTATTCCTTTTATAGTTTACTATCTACTTATATATAGGGAAACTGCGCTCTCTACATTTACAGACGTAAAAGGGGCGTATTCGTAAAGTGATATTTCAGTATTTTTTTAATATTCAAAATATGTAGTGATTTATAATAAAAACTGCATATTTTATACATAAATAGTACTCTAAACGTACGCTCTTTGGTTATTATTAAACCGCAATTAGTACGGGATTGAGCCCGTAATATGTCGTTTTTTAATTAATACATAAAATGACTTTTTCAATGGTAGAGTGGGCAGATACATGGAAATATTTATTTTAGGACGATGAAGTTCTAAAGTTTGAATTATTATTGGCTTAAATAAGGGATGTAGGTTGTTTCGGTTAAAAATGTTATCTCGGGTAAACTTCAACTTGAACTTGGCTTGACACGCCCCCGCGTGTCTAGATTCATCCGTCCGAAAAATCCTTTTTTAAAAGTTTCTTATCATCAACGTCCGCCTGCAGTAACACCGGCAAAGTGTGCGGACTTTCTTGATCAGTTTCTACATGACCTAAAGGTTCGTAAATGTTGTAACGTTCCCCTCCCCCCCCCAGGACGAGGCGGCGGCGCTGCTGGCGGCGGCGACGACGCCGCAGCACCACCACGTGGCGGAGGGCGGGCGCGAGGACGCGGGCTCGGACGGCGGCTCGGACGCGGGCGGCGGCGAGCTGGGCGGCGCGCCCGACGACCTCGTCGACCCCGTCGAGGACCGCCGCACGCTCGCCGAGCGGAACGAGCGCCTGCACAACCAGCTCAAGGTCACAACCACGGGGACACGGGGGGACACACACACACACCACCTGAATTTACATCAAACGCAACAACAGTTTAAAGAGCCACACACGACCAGCGGAATTTTATACACACAGGACAACAATTCACTCCGCACCTTACTAACTCGATCTGACACACTTCAACGACAATTAAAACATACCACACACGACAAGTCAATGTGACACATGCGATCCACCAATACAACCTGATACACACAACAACAACAATTCAACGTGATACTCACTTCACTATCGGCATAACCTTACACACACATAACAATACTTCAAAATGACGGAGACCATTGTTTTCTATAATTTTTTATAATGATAATTTCAAATTACAAAATAACTTACAATCTTATTTTTTATACTGCTGAACCGTAAACTATTCAAAATTTATAAAATAATTACCTGACATGTAAATAAGGCTAAGTTAAGTTAAATTTGATTTATAAAATTCATAAAAAAGTACCTAACACTATTATAAAAATACTTTATGACTTACAATAATTATGACCTGGCTAAAGACCCCAATATGACACACACCAACTCAACCTAAACCACACAAAAGCAGCCCAAAATAACACACAACAACAACAATCAATCTGACACACACCTAACAACAGTTTAATATTACTATGACATTTATGACATGGCACACACAACTAACTCATCAAGTTTTTACTTGAACCTGTCAGGAAATTCCATTCTCAACCTTTTTAACACTACAAATAATGACTTCAGAAAATATTTTGAACACTCCTTGTATTTAATTTTATGTAGATTGAGTAGCAGGACATCTTTGTGTGTATTAAAAACACTATAGCAAATGCTCATTCCCAACATTTCCCCACAGGCCCTCAAGCAAGACCTGGCACAGTCCCGCGACGAGACCAAGGAAACGGCAATGGACAAGATCCACCGCGAGAACGTCCGCCAGGGCCGCGACAAATACAAGACCCTGCGCGAGATCCGCAAGGGCAACACCAAGCGCCGCGTCGACCAGTTCGAGAACATGTAACCGGGGGGGGGGGGTCATGACTCATGCCCAATGTTGTGGGAAATTTCAGGGGTAGTGATTATAGGGAGGTCACTCGTGAGTGGTGAAGAGATTTTATGGTTTTGATGTTAAGTCAAGTTATGTGTAAATTCAAGAAAATATATCGGAGCAGACAAGGTCTTTCGATATCTCAGCACGGCCTAACGTATTTGAGAATAGAGTGGAAATATAGGGTTTGTTTAAATAGCGTTTTTCTTTAGGTGGGTCTATCTGGTTTGCCTGTCTCCGAAAATAAAGAATGTATGTTCAAAAATACCTTGTCTGCTTCGATATATTTCCTAGCAACTGTCCAACGTCATCAAAATATATATATGTTTCCAGAACCCTCTATTTTATAATTTTCAATCGTTTTTTTTTTCGCCACTTTCGATTGAAACTCAAAAAATCACTGCCCATCACGAAAACTTGTATGTACAACTTGCTTTTTATTTACGTAAAAACTATTTCGTGTCCGTCAAAGAAACCCCTTAGCTCAAGTCTGCCGTAGACGTAGAGGTTGTGCTCGGCCTGCCTTATTGCGTATATGACAGGTCGAATACAACCTCATATTAAGATGTTAGTATTGGTATGCTATACTAAGTGACTTGTATATGGATATACATGGATCCGTGAGGCGGCGCAGCGCTGAGTTCCGCTGTTCGTTGGTAGTCGATAATTGTGACGTAGAAAGTGCCTTTACCCTCAAAAGTTAGTAAATGTACCAACGTCGCAGTTGTAACACTTCTCACTGTGAACTTCGGTTTAAAATCCCACCAGACGTCTATTTGGACCAAGTTAATTACTTAAACATATCATAAGAAAGACGTTAATGTTAAGCGCGACCGGCGGAGCGCAGCGCTCCAGTAGTTTCCCTAATGCTGCCAATTTCGAGTAAAATAAAAATACAGTTCCGCTAGACGGAACTCTATAATTTTTTATCGAGGACCAGAAAGGTCCGTATGTATTTTTGGAGAATTTTATTCTCGTATTTCAACGTATTTTTAGACTGGACATAATGTCCGTGTAATCGTTAAAAACGCAATAATAGTGTTTATTGTTTAGTAAACTGCGCGGATTCCGAAGCTGTTGATTGGATCATCGGTTGTTAAGTACACGAGTAATGTTATCGCGCCCGGCCGCGCCCGTCCTGCCGCTCCGCGGCCGGGCCCTGTGTAAATATTGATTATTACTTAATAGTAATGTTATTTTAGACCATAATGTGCTATAACCGAATATGTATACATCGTCCTTGGAGATCACGTTTTAACCATATTTTTAAACGAGGCCGCGGCACACAGGCTCGTTTTTATTAATTAATTATTATTATTAAAATAATTTGGATTTTTATTCTAACTGATAAGTTATATTGGGAAATTATGTGAGTCATAGATAGCTGTGTGCGAGTAGGCCGCGCCCGGTGCGCCGCGTGCGTCCCGCGCGTCGCGTGCGTCGCGTGCGTCGCGTGCGTCGCGTGCGTCCCGCGCGTCGCGTGCGTCGCGTGCGTCGCGTGCGTCCCGCGCGTCGCGTGCGTCACCTGTCGCGCCGGAGCGTGCGCCGCGGTAGTCGGAGATACTTAACGTGGAGTGTTGCTCAAGGGAGCGGGCGGGGCGCGACCCCTTATTTATTTTTATAATCATTTATATTTAGCTGTAGGAGTCGAGTTAGCGGTTCAAGTGTAATTGTCGTCCGTTGAGTTTCTCGCTGCATCCCTGATATTAGCCGGCGCGGCCGGATTCCTAACGAAATTCGAAAAGCTTCATATTTAATTGTATGCTTATAGGAAGCGTATTTTTTTTATAGTGTAAGTGTATAAAAGGCATTCCATAAGTTACATTACGGTTGGCGTGAACATTCTATTTCGAAATTTTATATTTAAAAGCGTTCGTCCGCGTTTTGTTTGTAAGTGCCATCCGTCGCATGTTCCGAGTCTGGCCGGCGACGCTGGTTCCCGCTGCTCGCGCGTCGCTCGGTGCGTCACGCTCGTTTTTCACTAGTTAGAGCGGGACACACCGAGCGACACCCGGCGGGCACGTGCTAGCCAGCGATGCCGGTATCTATTTATATCTTGTCATTATTTTCTAAAATTATACAATACCATGTTGCCTTTCAACTACTGTGAATTTTTTCCAATAAAACGTTTAAGTAAAAATTGTGTTTTATTTCCATAATTATATACAATTCTTTTAAGTGACAATTAAATGTAAATTAATCTTAAGCCAATTTAATTAATAATACATTCTGAATAAATATTGGAACCAAGGTGCCATGACAGCGAATTCATATTATTGACTAGATAAGAACAACATGCTATACAATAGATTTGAAGAAACAAGTCGCAAAATAAACAAAAAACTGATAATTATCTTATTTTTCACAAAACATTACAAAATATCCCTATTAATCATAATTTCTCTAAGAAAAAATAAATACGTGTTAAAGGTAAACCACGTCCGCAAAACACGAAGAATTTCGTACGTTGACCCGCCATTACTTGGTGTCACTCTCGCGCAATGATGTTGCCGGCGCACTCGCACAGCGAAATTGACGCGGCATTATGGATTGTAAACCTCCCTATAGAAATACGGCGCCCTACAGTAAAAGTCAATGTACGAAATTCGTCGTCGGTGTCCATGCTTCAGTAGTCAGCTGTAAAAAAGGTAACTGTCTATGCACGGGGGTTAGTTTTATCTGAACGCAACGCAACGAACGGACGCAGTGAATGAAAATAAACGATCTGAATTATTGTTTATTACTATGTTCTAATAAATAATATAATTACAACCAATTTGCATATAATTTTAATCTAGTTACAATTTTATACAATGGCATGGAATGTTTAAAAGCCACCTTCTTTTAAACACAAGGCCCTTGACGTCGAGACTTCATCAGTAAAATGACAAAGTTTAAAGCCGAAGCACAGTATAAACAGTAGTTAGTCTTCAAAAAAGGTATATCAAGCATCGAGCGACGCACATCAACGCAAAAATGTCGTCACGTAAATGCCATATATGGACAACGCTAGCGCCCGAGCGGTGATAGGTGACAGAAACGCCTAAAGGGCCGGAGATTACTTACTTTTCTATTTACTGTGCCCGAAGTTAGCAAATCTATCTGTTCTGAATATTGGAAACAAAACATTTACGTATCGCTGTAAAAGCTCTCACAGACCGAAAGTCAGACTGACATGCCGGGAGGGACGCTACATGTTAGAATGAGAGATAAATTAAGTAATGAATATCGGGACAATTTCACACAAATTTACCTGATCCCAAACTAAGAGGCTTGTACCATGGGTACTTAGTACTTAGTACCCATAGTACAAGCCCTTACTAGTCTAGTCTTCTTAGTCTAGTGTAGACGTGTACCTATTGATGTTTCGAAAAACTTGTCCGCTATTTCATTTGTCCGAAATTTTCATTTGTTTGCAAATCCATTTTCTCGGAAACCGTTTAACTTTCCTGGATTGTTATAAAACTAACCTAACCAAACCTACAGATTCTGTAGTTATCTCTTTAAACATTTTGAAAAGTTAATGGGTTCAGAGAGAAATGATTTACGGATAAATGAAAATTTCGGACAAGAAACAGCGGACAAAAGTTTTTCGAAACATCGATAGGTTACCGTACTAGATGACGACAATCATACTTAAATAAATAGATCAAATCCAAGAATCGGAATGTATATAACTTTATCATTCTAACAAAGCTGCGTCCCTCTCTAAGGAGACTATAAGTACCTAGTTAAGGAGAAAAAAGTTCGACTGCTGAAACTACAATATTTTAAAATGGGGACCACCACATTAAGTTAATTAAACAAATTGATTAACTAAATACTGTTGCAAATACAATGCAAGCACAATAATTTTTTTCCAAGGTCTTTTTACACGATAGGCCACGACAGAAAAAATAAGCTTATTATAATTTAGCTGCATGAATTATAAATTATTATTATTATTTATTATAATAACACCGCATAACATTTTTGGTGTTAAAAGGACGGATCCGGAACACCACACTGCGCTCCAACACTACGGTAGGTAAAAAGGAACACTAGGTGAAAATAGGACTGGGCTGGCCACATGCGTCCTGCACCCAGATAGATAGTTTGCCCGGTAATGCACAATTTCATCGAGTTTCACTTCATCGATTATATTACTTCATCAAATTTCAAACGCCATTTTTTGCTAAAACGGGGATGTCGTAAACAATAAGTACCTACGTAGATCTGTGGGGTTATTATGACATAACTATTCAGTTCAGTTTACGCTGAGAGAAAAGGATAGAGCTTTATAACTGACTAGAGGACGCCCGCGACTTCGTACGCGTAGAATTAGTTTCCCGCTACTCCCCCCCATTTCTTCCCGTTGGGGGTCGATTTTCGGAAAATCCTTTCTTAGTACCTAAGGAACCCATGTACCAAATTTCAAGTTTCTAGGTACTTACAGTAGTTTCGGCTGTGCGTTGATATGTCAGTCAGTCAGTTTACCTTTTATATATATATAGATAGCTCCGTCCTTCACGCTCACCGTAAAATGAACTGCATAGCTATGTCATAATAACCCCCCTGGTTAGGTTAGACGACTACCAAAAAAAAACGAACGAGGCGTGAAATGCCTTTCGACGAAATGAAAACTCGAAATATTAGGTATCCAGTTTGTCCATAACTATGTGGGTATACACAGCATATGAACGGGTGCCACAGGACAGTTGCTGGCGACGTGGAGGGCCAAGGCGGCGCGTCCTCTAACATGTACAAATGTAATAAATAATGAAAGGTCATCGTATTTCGTCGAACAAGTTCGTATTTACCTTGCTCTCTCAGTCAGTTTATCGATGGGTACAGAAGCTAATTTAAAGACTCGTCATATGCAAGTTGAGCTAAATTTTCATTCATTTCTGAAATGATTCTTAAAACAATAAAAAAAAATTGGGTCCCTAAGAATACAACCTTTCATTGGATACGTCACAAGGTATAGTTTGTAAAAGTTTTTTTTTATTTTCTAATTTACCCCCCAAAAGTAAACCCCATTGTTTTAATCTATTAACTTACGTTACACGTCCGTGTTTGGGTCACAGTAATTCACTTGCGAAGCAAATTTCAACTTAATCGGTCCAGAAGATTCAGAGCAATTCGGCTGTGACAGATGGACAGACGGACACGAGTAATCCTATGAGCTTTCCATTTTTCATTTGGACGTACGGAACCCTAACTTTTTCGACAAAATACGATGCAATTTGATTATTCACTATATCTGTATTTCAAAAAGACTGGTCTAAGATTGTAATTGACAGGCAGACTTGAAAATCTATGGGAGACGCTTTAGCATAGCAGAGGGATACTACTATAGTAGCCTAAAACACAAAATTGGACTTATCTAAGACTAACAGCTGTCATCATTAATTCTAACCTTATTTTATTAACTGCCGCACTCAGAGACGTCAATTAAATTTAATGCTTGTTTAGTGACGTGTTGTCTTATTCTATTGCTCCAGCAAAGAAAGTGACAGCAGCAACTTTAATGAAGCATTAAATTAAACTGACGTCTCTGAGTGTGGCAGTAAGACAATCGCATATATTAATTTATCACTTTACATAGCACATTACTAACGTCGAGACGTCATTTTAGAATATAGTTTCTTGTTTAATATCTCATTGTACATTTTTGTACATACCTACATCTCCACAATTTTAACAAAACTTTGCTGAATACATGAATCATTTTTTCCCCTTCGTTACAAATTACAACATTCCTTAACTATTGTTTTTTTAAGATAGAATTCGAATTTAAGCGGACCAGAGGGCTTATTGTCTAACGCACTCGCAATCATGATCGTTTTCATTTTGAAAATCGAAGGCTTGTCTGCATACAAAATGAAAACAATTGCTCCACTTTGAAACCGGTTGCGATTGCGAGTGCGTTAGACAATAAACCCTCAGGTTGACAGTTCACAGTGCACAAACTACTAAGCTTTAGGCTTGTACTATGGGCACTAGGCAACGATAAACATACTTATGTAGGGAAATTAATACTTATACAAAAAGAAAACATCCAAGACTCAGGAACAAATACCTTATCTCACAAATATTTGCTCTGAACGAAAATCGAACGCGGGAAGTTCGCCAGTTTTTTTTTTAATTTTAGATAGAGTGACCAATCATAAAAAGATATTGACCTAATTTTAAACACAAATATTGCATCTTACAAGATAATAATACCCGTCGAATATTATGTTCAATTGTTTTACAAAAATGGCAGTTAGGAGCAGGCACCATTAAACAGTATTAGTACTGTTAATTTTGTTATTAAAAAGGTGCTGCACGTGCAGTCTGCAATCTACGCTATATACGCTAATAATATTATGCAATGTACCATGAAACTTCTCAAATTCAGAATACCACTGTGCAATTACAATTTTAATTCACTATTATACGATAAATATAAAAATAAATTAATGTTCTACCCGCGGTAAGCGCCTCCTTCGTCGGTATCACAGGGGGGCCCGGGGGCACCGCCTCCCACAACAATACGCTGCAAGACTTATGTTTATAATATTACACTATCCCTGACTTTCTACAGATAGTCGGTGAATCGGACTAGACTTGTAATAGGTAATGGATGTAGACTGGACCATAGACTGGGGTATTGCATCCAACAAATATAATTTTATCATTAACTTACATAATAGGTTAGAAAAGTAACCTCAAAAAAATTATGGTTCCCAGCGTATTAAAAAGTGTAAACGACTTTAAATGGATTTAAGTGTACATTAAAGCCCACTCTACTACATTAATGGTTCAAACGCAGATTTAGGTTAGCGTCTTTCCTGTGGACATACCCAAAGTTAACGTTTTCAAGGCCTAATTTTCTGGCTTTACCCATATCCGCATAAACGGCGTCAGGTCTGCTTTAGTCCTATCAGATAAAAACATAACTTATATGCACACAAGCCCTTAATTATTGACCACAGGAGAGACCACTTTTGTTTTTTCGAGTGCGTATACCTAACCCTAATGGATTTGAATGTACAAAAAGTACACTTGAACCTTTTAATGGATCCTAGTGGACGGAGGGCTTTATAGCCCGCTTACGTCCGAGGCTCGGTGATTAGCCGCTAACGGTGGGTCCATATTTGTGATATTTCATCGTAACTTGGTTGCGTGGCCGTGTCAGTACCGGTCATTGTTACGACGAATGTACGGTCACGAACGTTATTTTGTGACCTAATTAAAAAAAAAATATGCTTGAAGTCGTCAATGTCATTAGAGATGCAAAGTAATTTGTAACTTATAGGAAACTCAACCGTATAGTTGCAGAAAGTCAGATTGTCTTTAGACCTAAGGTGGGTCACAAATTTAAGTCTCTGACTGTATGCTCCGACGTACTGACGCGAGCGACCCATCCCGCGTAAGTTACGCTGTCCACATTTAGTGTAACGAGTCCTGCAGATGTGGCACGCAGTCCGGTCCGATGGAGCCCTACGGTGTGCCCACCTTGAGTGGAGTGGTCGGCCGGCTACCCGACGGCGGCCTCGGGCTCGGCCGGCGGCGCATGGCGGGCCTTGCGCACGTGGCGCAGCACGGAGCTCTTGTCGGCGAACTGCCGGCGGCACGCGCCGCACTCGTACACGCGCCCCGAGTGCGCCATCAGGTGCCGGGACAAACCTAACGTACAACCAAAATTAGGAGACATACATCAAGGCCTCTATTCTAGGCGGTAAAAACGGTTTTGTTAGCTATCTAGTAGTTGCGGCCGAGTTAAAACAATACATTACATACGGTTTTTAACGCCTAGAATACAGGCCCAAGTTAGATGACGAACGTCGCCAGGTTGTTTTTTTATTCTTCATTTAAATATTTATTTATTTATTTTTACACGCAATTAACATGATCAATATTGTGTCAGGATTGACTTTATTCGAATACTGTAAGCTTTTCGTTATTTAACTAGTTCAACATATACGATACACCAAATGTGATGAGGTAATTCATAATGATTTATTCTCAAAAATTTGCTAGCTAAAAAGTCCATACAAAAGTCCCCAAAAGTTTAGTATTAGTTATAACTTCCCGCATTGGATGCACACTTGCACAGGGCCTGAGCCTAGTATGGAAAAACTGGTATCTATTGTCTCTCGAATGTGCAACTAACCTGACGAATAAAGGAACAGCTTGGGGCAGTGCGGGCAGCTGTGCAGCGCCAGCGCCCGCTCGTGCGGCGGCAGGTGCGAGCGCTGGTGCAGCTGCAGTGCATTCCGCTGCGTGAAGCTCTTGGGGCACTGCGAGCATTTGTGCGGTCGTTCTTCTGTGGGGAGATGTTAGAAGAGAAATGTGAAAAGCGGTTTTAAGTAAAATAACGTAGATATAAGTGTTCAGCGCAAAATAATTCTATTACTAAGCCTTCGTTGTCTGTCCGTCCGTTCGTCCTAATATTAAAAAGAAACATATGGTAACGATTTTGTTTTTGCTCTATCCTAACAATGGTTATACATACAATTGTCAATTTCGGTGGGATTAGTGACATGAAAATTAAAAAAAAAAGCGCAGTTTTAACTCACACTTGACCGAATGAGTTTTCTATAACTTACAAATTATTTGGCGTCTATAATGATATTGACGACTTCGAGCCCATTTCGTTTCAACGTCATGTTTGAACTGGTTCACTAACCCGTGAAAGGCTTTAAAGCGACAAGGTACCCCCTGACCTGCGTGCACGAGCATGTGGCGGCGCATGACCTCCTTCTGCGCGAAGGCGCGCGCGCAGGTGGGGCAGGCGAAGGGCCGCTCGCCCGAGTGCACGCGCGCGTGGCGCCGCAGCGCGGAGCGACTAGGTACCCCCTGACCTGCGTGCACGAGCATGTGGCGGCGCATGACCTCCTTCTGCGCGAAGGCGCGCGCGCAGGTGGGGCAGGCGAAGGGCCGCTCGCCCGAGTGCACGCGCGCGTGGCGCCGCAGCGCGGAGCGACTAGGTACCCCCTGACCTGCGTGCACGAGCATGTGGCGGCGCATGACCTCCTTCTGCGCGAAGGCGCGCGCGCAGGTGGGGCAGGCGAAGGGCCGCTCGCCCGAGTGCACGCGCGCGTGGCGCCGCAGCGCGGAGCGACTAGGTACCCCCTGACCTGCGTGCACGAGCATGTGGCGGCGCATGACCTCCTTCTGCGCGAAGGCGCGCGCGCAGGTGGTGCAGGCGAAGGGCCGCTCGCCCGAGTGCACGCGCGCGTGGCGCCGCAGCGCGGAGCGACTAGGTACCCCCTGACCTGCGTGCACGAGCATGTGGCGGCGCATGACCTCCTTCTGCGCGAAGGCGCGCGCGCAGGTGGGGCAGGCGAAGGGCCGCTCGCCCGAGTGCACGCGCGCGTGGCGCCGCAGCGCGGAGCGACTAGGTACCCCCTGACCTGCGTGCACGAGCATGTGGCGGCGCATGACCTCCTTCTGCGCGAAGGCGCGCGCGCAGGTGGGGCAGGCGAAGGGCCGCTCGCCCGAGTGCACGCGCGCGTGGCGCCGCAGCGCGGAGCGACTAGGTACCCCCTGACCTGCGTGCACGAGCATGTGGCGGCGCATGACCTCCTTCTGCGCGAAGGCGCGCGCGCAGGTGGGGCAGGCGAAGGGCCGCTCGCCCGAGTGCACGCGCGCGTGGCGCCGCAGCGCGGAGCGACTAGGTACCCCCTGACCTGCGTGCACGAGCATGTGGCGGCGCATGACCTCCTTCTGCGCGAAGGCGCGCGCGCAGGTGGGGCAGGCGAAGGGCCGCTCGCCCGAGTGCACGCGCGCGTGGCGCCGCAGCGCGGAGCGACTAGGTACCCCCTGACCTGCGTGCACGAGCATGTGGCGGCGCATGACCTCCTTCTGCGCGAAGGCGCGCGCGCAGGTGGGGCAGGCGAAGGGCCGCTCGCCCGAGTGCACGCGCGCGTGGCGCCGCAGCGCGGAGCGACTAGGTACCCCCTGACCTGCGTGCACGAGCATGTGGCGGCGCATGACCTCCTTCTGCGCGAAGGCGCGCGCGCAGGTGGGGCAGGCGAAGGGCCGCTCGCCCGAGTGCACGCGCGCGTGGCGCCGCAGCGCGGAGCGACTAGGTACCCCCTGACCTGCGTGCACGAGCATGTGGCGGCGCATGACCTCCTTCTGCGCGAAGGCGCGCGCGCAGGTGGGGCAGGCGAAGGGCCGCTCGCCCGAGTGCACGCGCGCGTGGCGCCGCAGCGCGGAGCGACTAGGTACCCCCTGACCTGCGTGCACGAGCATGTGGCGGCGCATGACCTCCTTCTGCGCGAAGGCGCGCGCGCAGGTGGGGCAGGCGAAGGGCCGCTCGCCCGAGTGCACGCGCGCGTGGCGCCGCAGCGCGGAGCGACTAGGTACCCCCTGACCTGCGTGCACGAGCATGTGGCGGCGCATGACCTCCTTCTGCGCGAAGGCGCGCGCGCAGGTGGGGCAGGCGAAGGGCCGCTCGCCCGAGTGCACGCGCGCGTGGCGCCGCAGCGCGGAGCGACTAGGTACCCCCTGACCTGCGTGCACGAGCATGTGGCGGCGCATGACCTCCTTCTGCGCGAAGGCGCGCGCGCAGGTGGGGCAGGCGAAGGGCCGCTCGCCCGAGTGCACGCGCGCGTGGCGCCGCAGCGCGGAGCGACTAGGTACCCCCTGACCTGCGTGCACGAGCATGTGGCGGCGCATGACCTCCTTCTGCGCGAAGGCGCGCGCGCAGGTGGGGCAGGCGAAGGGCCGCTCGCCCGAGTGCACGCGCGCGTGGCGCCGCAGCGCCGAGCGCGAGCCCAGCCGCCGCCCGCACGCGCCGCAGCGCCACGCCAACCCGCTGCACATACATTTACGCTCCTACATAAGCGATTCGCCCGCGAACGCGATGCGACAAGAAAAATAAGGGCGCATCACAAGTGTCCTGCGTGATCGATCGCGAATACATGTGATGCGATGCGACGCAAAGATTATTTTTTTCGCGCGAACGTTTTTGCAATTTCTAGAGGATAGAGAAATAAAGACTACCAAAACCGTTTATTAAGTAAGATAATTGCGTACCTACCTACTTCCTAAAGAATCGCATCGCATCGCATCCAGTCTTACTTAAAAGAAAAGGCCTTATTATTGAGTCAGCAGATTAGATTTAGAACTATTAGGTTAACTGCTAGGTATGATGCTATCGAAAAACTTATGTTTGGCAAAAATAAGGCCAAAATAATTTGGCAATTCTGGAATTTGGCAAAAGCTTTCAACAAAGTTTCGATCTTCCTGCTGCTTATTTAACCAGATAAATTAAACTTAAGAGAAACACAACGGTAAATTTTACGTTGTTACTTTTAAATAGAAGTATGTACTTGTTTACTATAAATATAGATATTACATAAATTGTAATAGGTCACGGAATACCACAGGGTACTGCGTTAGGACCAACCCTATTTTTAGCGTTCATAAATGACCTATGCAAATAGAATTTAACGAAAGGCAAAATTATTTCGTGGTTTTTGCATTTAAATAAATATATTAACTTATTTTAATTTTTAAAGCAAATGGCCTTATGACGTAACTACAAAATTGGTTTGTTTGAGACATGCTTTAAAATGTTTGAGAGATTCTTTAAAATGTTATTGATTGTTTTTGCCTGGCAGCACTGTGCGTCTTTGTCACTTCAAATTTGAACAATTTCACCCACAGATTATCCTACGGTTGGAGGGTCCAAAATGGACTTATATTTTGATCATTCAATTTTTTTAAACATCTTACATTGTCATGTTTACATACAGTTAAAAATTGTCTTGATTTTAATAAGCGTTGAACTAAAACAAAAATAAGTAAGACAAAATTCGATATACATAATATTATATGAATAATTAATTAGACACCTATTAATTAGATACAAGAAATGATTTACAGACCGCTTTTAACACAAACTAATATAAAATATCCCGTACCAGGAGTAAATATTACGTATATTTAGCATTACGACTAGTACCAGAAAAATACCGGAAATCCGGAATTCAATAAAATAAATTAATATTTCACCCGGTTGCAACCACTCTATATTATGTTCCTTTGTGAACTTTAGGTAAATATACTCTGCCTATTCAGATCACTGAGTATCACCGACGCTATGATCTTTTAGATGTTATTAATAATCTTACCCTTTACTCGGCTGTTTCTTGGTCTTTGGTTCGCTGAAGGTAGCTTTCGGCGCCGAGCTGGGGGCCGGCGCGAGCGCGGGGGGCGAGGGGGGCGCGGGGGCCTCCTCGGGCTCCGCCGTCACATCCAAGTACTGGGTGTCTTGGCTCTCTGGTGGATGCTACAAAACCAAATAACACTTTTCTCCTCTCTTGTACGGCATTTCCATATATAAATATTATCACGAGTTAAATGACGCTGTTAATTGTATGAAAATATTTATAAGGCAAAACCGTATTTAAATATGCTGCGTGTGACAAATAGGGGACTAAGGATAATCCCTGACAATAAAAATAACATTCTTGTTTTCTTTTCTCTATGTCCAAATTAAAAATAAAGCGATTGAAGTGGTTGGTCAAATGCACTCTCGAAGTACCTATAGGTGCACTTTCTCGAGCTCATGCAGCATAAATATCTCGGCGGCAATTGATCACTTTATCCCTTGGTTCACAATCTACTAGTCCTGCAGCCGCTGTAAATTGTTATTGATAAAGTATTTTTACATGAAGTCCGCAATTTGTACTTATTTTGTGCAATAAAAATTAAATAAATAAATAAACTGTACACGACTTATTTGCCGAATTCATTTATCATCATCGTATAATCGTAACACGGCAACCAGGCCGAGCGATATGCGCCTTCTTTTCTAACATTTATGACCTCGTGAGCCAAGAGAGTTCGCGGCAGTTTGCTTCTATAAGTCTTCCATAAGATCCTGACCTCATCTTCCTCCACCAGCTCCATCCGAAAGACGCAGCCGTCCCCCGTCTCCAGCTGGATCCGGGTCATGTCCTCGTTGATCACGCTGAACTGCCCGTTCTGCTGGCTCAAGATCCCCAGCTTCACCAGCACCGATGATATCAAGGTGGACAGCTCTTCAGGCTCCATGGTATGCCGAATTTCCTGTCGGAGATTGTATAGAAGACGCGGTTTAAGTTTTAAAAACAGGAGCATAAGAAGGATTACTTAAACAATAAACAACTAGCTTTTGCCCGCGACAACGTCCGCGTAGAAGTCATTTATCGTTACTACTACTTATCTATGGAGTGCTACCGTCGAAAATTGCTTCCTTTTCAGTTTTCTTCCCATCTTTACGTTTTAGTGCATTTTTGCCCAAAATTATCAACAAATTAAAATTTTCTATGACACCTAGTAATAGAAATATGAAATGGTCTATTGCTTACATTGTTTAGAGAAGCGTTTTCCAGTTTTGGGCCTAGTCTAAATACATAGTTCCCGTCACGTAAAAAGGCCGCTGGCGATGTACTTGCGCAATCGCGCATTCATCCAATGCGCATTTGATGAATTTGTATTGAAATTGGTGGCATGGAGGGGGATGCTTATGTGCGTATGCTATTGGTTGGCGACTGTACCCATGCGCAAACACATCCCCTCTATTGTGGTTCAGTGGCCTTTTTACTTGATCAGATCTGAGTGACAGACATGATAATTTGTATGATCTTCTAATAGGAATTTTGATAAGGCAGTTTTGGTCCAAGTCTGCCCTACCATCTTTGAATATTGTCTAATCATCTGGCAAGTGTTCCAGCTACACTTCTCAGTTAACTGCGACCCACATGATTGTCAGGGATTTTACCTGTATGGTTTGAAAACTTTCTTACCTCAACAACTTCATTCTGCTCTAATTTAACAGGCGAGGTCTCCTGAATCTGGAATATAAACAAATAGTGAAATTTAATAACTTTATTATAAATGTAAAAATATATCTGGAATTTTAAGTACCTACTTGTCATTGTTATGGCATGAAAGTGATTGCCACAGCACTTGTTCAACTTCTATCTTCTCTAGTTTCTTCTTTTATAGCATAGAAGGCAAACGAGCACACAGGCCACCTGATAGTAAGTGGGATCTGTGACCCGTAGACATTTGCATTCTCAAGACTACAATATTAAGACTGCAATCATAAGACTGCAAATTCGTTGCCAACCCAGACAAATTAAGATGGTCTGCCTCTATGCTAGTAATTTTACTGGTTGTCTTATCCCCACACCGGAATCCAGATGGACTTTGCACAAGGTTCTCCGATAAGCTACCTTTTTAAAAGGAGATTACCAAAAACAAATTCTATGCATTTCAGTTCTTAATGTATTCTAAGGCACTTACAATATCTTCTTCAGGTTCAGGTTCCATCTCCAAAACTTTGCTATAAGTCTCCTCGGTCTCCATAATCAACTCCAGATCGCTGACAATCATGGTTTCCTCCTCGTTTATAATATCCTTTATGACATCATTGTCCGATGAAATTGCTTCCAAGGCTTCTCGGCTCCTTGATGCTTGAAGGTGAGACTTCAACTTCTGGTAAGACACTTCACATTTCTTGCGGAAAGCATAGTATTGTTCCAACTCTCTGTAACAGGCTGCGCAAACTTGGTTTGGAAGTAGCTCTTCCTGTTTAACCTGAAATTTGATCATAAACAACATGCTTTAGGAATTAAGGACATTGTATGGTGTAGGTTTAGTTGAAGGTAGGAGTAAATAAATAAGTAAGGTAAAGGAACCAATAACCGACAAGGGACCAATGATCGACACTGATTCTTATTTTACAGAAGATAAGGGTTTTTCATTTCATTCATTTGTTTTGTAACACTCAATTTATGACCGTATGATCTTTGAATTAAGAGTCAAGTGTCGATCATTGGTGCATGTCAGCTTAAAGTGTCGAACATTGGTGCCACTACCTTATTTGGTATATTTTTGACCTGTAATTGTGCTGTGCTAGGGTATATCAGGTGGATTAGGAGATATCTTTAAACAAATTGACCTACTCCTAAACTAAGCCTCAGGCTCATACCATGGTACTATTATTGGTATCCTACCTTTTAGCCGAAATATGTTTAGCAAAATGTTAAATTTTCCAACCTGCTTTTTTTCTGTAACTGTAAATATTTTAGGATTTATTTCAGTACCATTGTGTACAGCCCTATAGGTAGGTAAGGTTGCTTTTATAAAAATCCTGAAATATTTACAGTTACACAGAAAAAGAGGGTTGGCAAATGAAAGAGTTGGGAAACGATACATTTTGCTAAACATATTTGTGTCAAAAGGCAGAGAACCGTGCCGAAGTACCTACTCACCACAGTTCATTTACCTCTAGACCGACACAGATCATGATCCTCATAGCCAGAGTCGAGCAGATGTCGGCAGGGTCCGTGAAGATGGCCACGGGCTCCTTCGCCTGCCCCAGGCACAGGCGGCACAGAGTTAGTACCCCTTCGATGTACCGGCATGCCTGCGGCTTCCGCGAGTATGTGCGGATCATGACCAAAGTCAGAAAACACGGGAATTAATAACTAATATCTTCTGTAAGTGTACGTTCATCACGCTCGCTTCAAACTTTCGTGTTTAAATGTTGGGTGTGATGCGCTATTTAATAATGACGTAAAGGATGAAGTAATGTTTGTTTTTTGATCAAAGCTTTCGAAAGTTTGTAACATAAATTCGAAATAATAACGGGAAAAGCGCATGAAAATGAAAAGCGTCTGCAATGTTTTGTTTGACAGATTTGACATTTTTGACATTTTCAATTCAATTTTCATTGATGGATGACAGATGTTACAAAAGTTGCCAGGGTTTACGTTTACGTTAGGCCGGCCGTACAATCGTAAGTAAAACTTACGGAAGTAGGAACACGGCTATCTGTTAGAATGAGAAAAAATATTTCTATCTTATTCTAACAAATAGCTACGTCCCTACTTACGTAAGTAAAACTTACGAGTGTACAGCCGGCCTTAGCAATGCGTGTACACTTACCGTAAGGCCGTAAGTTTTTTTTTTAATTCTTATTTTTTATTTGAAACACCTGTTTTTAAACTTCCTTTTTGATTAATTGCATTACTGAATCTATGAAAAATTATATGATGCCATTGATGCCTCATCCATCAATAGAATATTTTAACGTTTCGGGTGACCTGGGGCGTATTGCATAAAAAATAATAGCTTATATTATAAGCGGAACTCTCTTTCCAACAGTATGTATTAAAACGAGACTTCCACTTGTATTACAAGTTAGAAGCTTTTATGAAACGGGCCCCAGAGGCCCGTTTCACGAAGCTACAAGTTACAAATTACAAGCGGAAGTCTCTTTCTAACTCCTTTTGCTAGAAAGGGAGTTCCACTTGTAATTTTGTAACTTGTTGCTTCGTGAAACGAGCCACAGGGGCACGTTTTATAAAGCTACAATTAACAATTTTACAGGTCTAAACTATCAACACTGCTCAAATGGTCGTCATTGGTCGAGGTTGTGTCAAATGGAAAATTGTAATTTGTAGTTTTATAAAACAGGCCCCAGTGGGCAGGAAGCTACTTTGGCCAAAGGATAAGCGCTGCTCACGGCTGTTGTACCTAACACAGCCGGAACGTCGAGGTACATTTTTATTTAATACGTGACTGAGTCTAGAATCAAGGGCGTTACCAAGGGGGGCAGGGGGGCTGCTGCCCCCCCCCCCCCTAGAGAATCCAAAAAATCTTGATTTTTTGTCAATGTTGACATTCAAGTGCCGGCATACTCTCCCATCCTCTATATTTCTAAATAAATTGCGACCTTTTTTTAAAGTTTATAATAGGTTTCATAACCACACGAGTGAAGCCGCGGGGGTAGTATTAACTACATTGATTATGTTACTACCCCCGCGGCTCGGCACGGAAGCCACCGGTTCAGCAATGATCAATTAAAGTAAATTATAGGCTTTCCTCACTAGGCTATAATTATAATTGCTACCCATTATTTCGAGGTACATTCTGTGGCTTCACTCCCAAAATCGAAGATCAAATTGCATTGTAGCGCTGACTGCGTCGCTACAGCTACGGAGTGGAGATATGGAGTAACGCATCTCGATATATGGATTCCGATTCCTCTTCTGCACACTATTCGAGCTTGATTTCATACCTGACCGATTAACGAAATTTGTGTCAAGGAGTTCTCAAACACCTATCAAAACAACGAAATTATTTGCTTGTATCGTAAAATATGCAAAGCTATATAAGCTAATACGTAAAATATTGTCCAGTATAAACTGACACTCACTAAGTACGCGAGTGCATACTTAGTGCGTGTCAGTTTATAAGGGACAATAGTGTCAAGGTCAATTTAAAGATGTTGTTTTTTTTTCCACAATTTAATAAAATGTTCAACTCTTTCAACTTTTGCATCAGTATTGGGTACCTGCTATATTACTGGGGCACGTTTTATAAAGCTACAAGTAAACAATTTTACAGGTCTAAACTGGCAACACTGCTCAAATGGCTAGTCGTCATTGGTCGAGGTTGTGTCAAATGGAAACTACAACATAAAATTGTAATTTGTAGCTTTATAAAACAGGCCACTGGAGTGGTTAGGTAAGTATTCTACTCGTCTTCGAGAGACCACCATTGGCTCAACTGATTCAGCGATATATTGCCTCGTCTATCGTGAATTACTACAGAGACACTACACACTAGTTTATCTACGCGTGCTTCCTTGTCCTCAGTCGAGATTAAAATCTACTGTGTCATTAAAACAGGACTGAAAATATTGAGTACGATGTCTTGACGATCTGAAAACATAAGGATGAACTTGAGTATAGAAATACTTATTAAGTATAGTTGAAGAATCAGATAAAACGTTAACGTTAATGCTAAAAGTGCTCAGCTCTTAAAACGTCTTTCGAGTTCGGGTAGAATCGGTTAAACCTAGCAAAAAGCGAATGGGAGCGAGTGAGAGCGGAACGGACCCGAGGGCCATTTTAAGAGCTATTGCACTACTTATAAAATATTTACCGATAAGTAAGACTGGTAAGACAGCGTTATGACTCCTAAGCATTTAATCACCACTGGTTTCTGCAAGCACAACAGCTCTTTAAAGTTAAGAGAGACGCGCGGACATCGTAGACAAATTTTTGAGTGTTTTACCCTAATACGTAAAGTCGCCGTCAATAGAACTTGCAAAAGATGTAAACAAAACCAAACGAACCAATTCACCAATTCACCATGATTACTCGATAATCACGAAAGTACTTTTAAAGATCAAGTGAGGTCTTTGCAATGATTTATACACTAGATCATTATTTTCATATTAGGTTTAAGATGAAATAACCATTCATTAGGTATAGGTACGTTATTTTTAATAAAAACACGCTTGGTGAATATTTGAGGTTATGTGTCAAACAGTTACTAATTTGTTTACATCGTTCACATGTTCTATTGACGGCGACCTTAACGTAAAAGAAACTTTGTATAACATCAGCAATACGATACCTGGCTTTGAGTGATGGCAATGAGGAGCAGACGCCTGATGCGGTGCGAGGCGTCGTACTGACAGTTCTGCCAGCCCGACAGAAACATGGCCGTCGGCAAATGTGCAGCCTGGATCGTATAAGGTTTATATTATTAGCAGGGATCGGAAATTCGGATCGATATTTACCTAAAGTTGACAAAATCCCGGGAAAAGATAGGCGAACATGGCGTCGGCTTCTGAAAAATATTATTTTAATAATATCAGTTCCGGGATTCCGTGATTCTACAAAACGTTAATAATTATTATTATTTTACATGTAGGATAAAACGTTCCGTTTTGCTCTTATAAATTCGTTAGGTCAATGAGTTACAGGTAAATTAAATAACATTTGGTAAATCTATACATGGAAAATAACTTCAAATAGTTAATATAAATACTTAATTATGAATTCATGCTGGCGTAAATTATTTATTTAGAAATACCGGGAGTTTTATTAATGAATTATATGATTGAGTCCGCCTCCATACAACTGAACAACAACGCCGCCGCGAAAGTTTAGGTAAATATCGATCCGAATTTCCGATCCCTGATTATTAGACATCTCGCCTGATATGGATGTTTCTGACTTGAAATTAATAGCCGTGACAAGGCACTAAAATGAAGGTACAGCTTATGAGTTCGTCAGTACCTCGACGGTGACATCGCCGACGTTCCACATGACGAGCCCGGTGCTGAACAGCATGCTAGTGATGGTCGCGGCGATCGGCAACGTGTTACTGATCGTGCGGTCAGTATTCTGAAACAGTTAATGGTTTAGACACAGTATAAACAGTAGTTCGTCTTCGAATAAAGGTTCGCGTGGCTTGCATGTGTGCGTGCCGCGAGCCACAGGCAAACTCAATAGGGAATATTCATAAATTTAGACAGCTTCCAAGGAGCGAGCGTCGTGTCTAGCAGTGAACTAGTACGGTGATGATGATGTTGACGACGCGCTAGCCTAGTTGGTTGTGACCCTGCCTACGAAGCTAGCGGTCCTGGTTTCAAATCCCGATAAGGGCAGATATTAGTGTGATGAGCGCGAATATTTGTTCATGAGTCATGAATGTTTTCTATGTATTTAAATATATATTTCTCTACGTAAGTATTTATATAGTTGCCTAATACCCATAGTACAAGCCTAGAGCTTAGTTTGGCACTAGGTCATTTGGTTTTTTAATCTGTAGGCTTGTTTGCCTTGTCTTTGCCGTAAAAATCTCTGAAAAGAGTGTCTACTGACCACCATCTGCGACATGAGCAGCACCAGCACGGTGATGTTGACGATGATCTGCCCGCTGAACACCACGCCGCAGGTCTTCTCCACTTGCTGCGTGCACCTGGACATTCAACCATTATCCCAGCGGTTCCAGGAGTTCAAGTAGGGCTATGACACAAATTATAAGTCCGCGCCCGGACTACTCTCAGAGTAGATCTCAATGGAATTTCGGTTAAATATTGAAAGTTAAATTTTTGCTGTTCGTACTCTTATATTAATTATTACTTTATTATTATTTATTACTTTATATATTTATTATATTTTATTTATACGGGCAGCGCCCTTCATCAGATACAGTACCCCCTATTTTTTTCTGAGGGCCCAACGCCCTCCCCCTCCCAATGCATGTTATACCTGAACCTACCATATTGTAATAGCATGCAATTTAATGCCAACTTTGAGAGCCCGTTCGTATCTCGCTTCTTTTATACTCCGGCTAACATTCCGAGGGTGAAAGATGTCATCAAGGCTCTTGAAATACAGCTGCAGGTTGGTGTATTGGTGGCTGAGGCAGATGCTGATGGCCAGGACTAGGAGGTACACCGCCGTGATGCGGGCCATGAAGATCCACCAGAAGATGTAAGTAGCGATGCGAGCGATGTCGGCGGCGATGCGTTTATCGCCCACGTCTGGCCAAAACGGTATTAGTGTGACAAATGTTCCTCCTGAAAAAAAAACTATTTAATCTAACGGCTACCACACTATTGCGGATGTGTGAGGGCTTGCGATATCGTACACCACGCTTATCGTGTCGTATGGGCATCGAAAGAGTATCTTGAACATACCACATGACAGACATTGCCATTAATATTAATTGGGTGACTGCTAGAGATACCTACCAAGAAACATTTCATAGAATCTGAGCATAGAATTTATTATTTTTACCGAAAGCTATATTCTACTGCAGTCTTGTTGTTTCCAGAAAATCCAGAGGCACTACTTACAACGTAACTTCGAACTTCGATTTTCGAAGTAGATAGAGCCTCTGAACTGAAGAAGGTTATATTAGACTTGTCACCACCCTACGATTAAATTTTAACTAATGCTGTAGATGAAATGGAAGTTGATGGTGCCGAAATAGAAAAGTAATCCAGAGAAGGATAGAAAAGAATCAAGAATTGGGCGTCTACAGGACTAAAAACCGATGAAGGGGCTTCTTACATACGTCTTTTTGTCTGAAATGTGTTTTTAAATTACCTTAGTAATGTTTCATGGAATACAGTCAGAAGTTACGAAGTAGACAGGCATTGGCGTCATACTTAACTAACTCTTTTTTGACGGGACTTCGGGAGTTTCAGTTGCATACATACATACACTCTCGCCTTCGTTCCCAGAGTGGGGTAGTACAGAATTATCAACAACTCTTTCAGTGGCATACCTGAATAAAACTGGATGAATCCGTCGATTCCATAAAACACTAAAGCGTTGCCACAGATAATGACGAAAGCGGCCGCATAGAACTTGACTCTCTTCAGCATCAGCCGTTCCACTTCTTCGTCATTGAAGTTTTCCTTGAGCACAACCGACAAGGTGTACAGGAGCTCCCTGACTCTCTCTCTATGGTGGGCAATCACAAAAGTGAATGAGTAAAGAATTGTGTGCGAAAATGACATCAGAAATCGGTCAGCCTTTTGTTTCTGTGACAAATTGTGTTGCGTATAAAACGCTGCCCATTCGAATGATAAGAAAACACACATAGCTACGTTAATAAGATTTGCTAGGATCCTGTATGGTTTCACGAGAAACTTAGGTACGTCGAGATCTTCGACCCAGAAGTTTATAGAGCTGCAGTAAAAGACCACTCGGTTCAGCTTATAAAATAATTCAGTTGTTCTGTTTCTTTGATGCTGTTGAATTTTTAGCATTTTTATAGGAGGGACAATAACGATGTAATATTGACAGGAAAGCAAAGCCCGTATTGAATAGCGTTAGGCTGTAACATGTTGAGGAGTCTTCAAAATTACAAGTCAGAGACGGATTCAATACATAATAAAAAAACCATTTATTGCTCCTTACACTTCTTTAGGGAATCACTAGCATTGAACTCTTAGTTCAAGCATGTTCAAGTCATCCTGATCTGCTGTTTTTAAATACCTACATGGGCAAAACAATTAAACATGGGCGAAGCAGCATAGTATCTATGGAAGCAGCCAATCGGCTAGAAATTATAGGTACCTAAACCATAAGCTAATGTAAAAACGGAATAGAATGTAATGTAGAATTTTAAATACAGCCCTGTTAAAGTCTTTTATAAATTTACTTACGAAAGAGTTAAACCGCTGTATAATTAGAGTTCATAATCACGGATAATTGACAATCCCTGTAAAATTACAGTTACTTAAATCACAATTTTAGTATAATTACTGGGATCGTCAGGTTAACATGAATAACAATGTGTAACAACGACTGACTGTTGAGTTTCTTGCGGCGTTTCTTCTCAGCAGTGGTCTCTTGCGAAGCGCTGGTAGATTATTGACGTGTAAAAGTGCCCGTGCGGCCTACTTACTGAATAAACATCTTTTATCTTTTTTATCTTTTAATGTCCCTAATGACCTAATAAGAATATCAGTTTTGAACTTTGCCTCTTTCACTCGCTTGACGATTTCCTACGGAAGTTTGAAAACTTTAAACTGATATTTAAATCGACAGGGTTGTTGTTAAATGATCACTTACTTATGAATGTCGTAGATAACCGTAGGACTGGCCATTAATCTATGATTATTAAAAACGTCCTCAATTTTCCAATTTTGTATTTAAAATTTATCTGTTGATTATAATATGGCAATTATGTATGATAAATACGAGTAGAAGTGATTCGGTATTACGCAATATAGGTAGGTAGGTAATAGTTAAATCATCATAATTATTCAAATACGTGTAATTACAAAATCGGGGAAAATGTCCCGGTTCGTCTACAGTAACTATTTGTTTCTGTTATTTAAATATTAGTTTAAGCACAATAAAGTAAAGTGTGTTTTTACATTGTCTATAACCACCGGCTAATGCGCGCATTAACTAGTGTCGACGTATCGTCTAAAGGACCGTCCACACTGATATTATTCGCGTGTATTGAGCATTCTCTCCGAACATCGAGTAGTGTACGCTTTGTAACGCTCGGCGCAACGTCCACACCACTCGAATATGCACGCGAATGTTCTCAGTGAGGACGCTGCTTAACATGCGCATTGTCTAATACTCATCAGTACACAGCTGCCGGATAATGTGCGCATCGGCATAACACTGAGTCAACGTCTAACTGCGCATTGTCCTACCCTTAAGCTATTGTGCGTGCCTAGCCTATTAACGACGCACTGACACTGGCAATTAATCGAGTAATAATTGCACGTCAACAGTACGACATCTCATTCTATTACACCAAATTACAGTAAGACAATAATTGCTCAAAAAATTGCCCGTGTAAGTATAGTACATTATTGCCTACGCCCGGAAAGTAGGGAATTACCTGACGAGGTGGTTGGCGGGCCGAGGCTCGGTGAAGCCTGCTAAATATCCGAGTCAGGCAAACCCTTTTCCGCTGAGGAATATAATTACGTAGGTATAATGTTTATTCTCAAACAATGCGAGGATATGATACAAATACTTTGACCAAATCAGACAGAATCTTTTTTTGAAAACTACGAGTAAATATTAAAATAGTTTCACGCACAATGAACGGCCACGTCCTCCGCCGCCGCCGCCGGCCGCCGCCCAACACTGCACGTGTATGTTATTTTTTCATGGTCCTTTCGATTTAATACGCAATGTTCTTAGGTTGATTTAATATAGTTAGCCCTTCTAGATCTATATTGCTTTGCCCTTGCAGGGTGTCACAAGTATACCTACCTACCTGTATTTCCACCTGTGTTTTTGTAATGTGATACGCAATAAACAATTTGAATTTGAATTTGAATTTAGAGAGCATTTTGAAACAAAAAATCACAGAGTACAGGAATGGGTTTTTATACGTTTATTTAACTCATAGGAAGAAAATGAGGCTCTTTCCGGCTCTATTCGTTTTTCACAAGAAAATGTTTGAGAAAACTAAAGTTATAGAAATCGTCACGTCGTCACCGCCGCGGTGACTCATGCATGACATTCTACACAATAAGGAATTTTCACAGCTTCAATAATGTGAGTAACTGAAGCTGATTCATGTAAAAAAATAGTTGAGAAAAATCATTTTTTGAATAGCTATAAAAATAACTAACAAATTTTTTTTCCTATCTCTTTCTAGCAAAACAATTTAACATGGAGTTTATATGGCCGACCTGGGTCTGGGTCTATTACATGACGTCACAGTGCAGTTTCAATTCTCGCCTTGCGTCGCCAGCGCCACTGGAAAAGCAGCTTCATACATCGTCATGCAATTGTTTCTAGCAGTTCGCCACTCAGGCCGCAGCGGCACCCTGCCGTTGTCTCGCGAAGGAAGTGGAAGGACGGTGAATAAATGAATTAAAAACCCTTCTCACAATTTTATTTTTATGTCATTTTATTTTCATTTATATTACTATAGATAGGTAATTACAATCCTACGAGCTGCTACTACTGCTAATTAATGCAATAAAATATTAGATATGGTAAGTGTACAAATTTAAATATGTAATTGTTCAGTAGATGACCGAAAACAAGGAGTAGGACGACTTGACGATCTGAAAATGAAAATGAGACGTCGTCACTATTTAGGTACACCTACAGTCTGTGAGCATTTAAAAATTGCTTCGGGATTGTAATTCTCTCTCCCTCGCTCTTAATAATAGCGTATAAGAGCAAGTGAGAGATAAGTACAAATCCGAAGCACCCTAACAGCTATCGCACTTTACTGTGTGATAGCTCTTAGAATGCTTCGGGTTTGTACTTGTACTTGTACTCGCTCTCTTGCTCGATGTGGATAAAACATCTGTCACTTTCTGACCAGTTAGCAAGTGCGAGAGTGTCGGATGCTTTATCCACCGCGATAAAGGTGACCATAATACGGGCTCTGAAAAATGAGGTCGCCGTTATATGCAGGATTTTATATACTAAAATAGTTGTTTGCAATAAATATTTTTTAATACATTTGCTCAAAAAGTGGTAGTTTTCGTAGCTGTATATCGTGCGGAAAGTTGGTTTTCGCGAACTAGTGCGTTTTACTTTTCCTTTTTTTTTAAATAGACAGCCGTGCATCCAACCAATGGTTTTGCATCTTTAAATAAAGTACCAGGATCGCAGAGGTAATTAGGAGGCTAGCACGGTGCGGCGCAGGCGGGCGGCGGCGGCGGCGGGCGCCCCCGACACAGCGCGGATGACTGTAGATTAGGTAGGTACTTCTAATGTTTATGCACTCCTAGTATTTGACGATTTTTGTTTTAATAATTTTATTAAAATTTAAGTAATTTCGGAATTTTTTTCGCAAATGTTTTAAAAAACGTCGTTCTATACACGTGCGGAAATGTCATTCTTCACTCGTCCCGAGTCTTGCCACTTGCCTACGGCTCGTGGCAAGATATCTCGGTACTCGTGAAGTAATGACATACTTTCCGCACTAGCATCGAAATGTACTATTGCTATGCTGTTACTTTTTAATTTGTAACAAAAGCTAAAACTAATAATACTAACCGAAACGTATGACTGGTATGAAAGTTCGATGACTCCGAGCACTTTTAATACGACCGGCTCCTATAAAAAACGAAATCAGTTTATTAAACGTATTCAAAACAATAGCAAAGTGGAGTTCAATTGGGAAATCCCCATAAGTGGTTTCGAATTAACAAAAAAAAAGTAAGTAGTTAAGATTTATTAATATATTTTAACCGTTTTGTTGCCATTGAATTGAAACATTCCAACATTAGTAAATTTTCTCTTGGCGAAATAATGCACGCAAGTAATTGATTACTTAGTAATTTTAAGACTAACATTTAAATGCTCTGTTTAAAAAATCATTCTTACTTATATAAAATCTCAGTTGTATAATAGTACATTTCGATGCTAGTGCGGAAAGTATGTCTTTACTTCACGAGTACCGAGATATCTTGCCACGAGCCGTAGGCGAGTGGCAAGACTCGGGACGAGTGAAGAATGACATTTCCGCACGTGTATCGAACGACGTTTTTTAATATATTTGCGAAAAAATGTCCGAAATTACTTAAATTTTAATAAAATTATTAAAACAAAAATCGTCAAATACTAGGAGTGCATAAACATTAGAAGTACCTACCTAACCTACAGTCATCCGCGCTGTGACGGGGGCGCCCGCCGCCGCCGCCGCCCGCCTGCGCCGCACCGTGCTAGCCTCCTAATTACCTCTGCGCTCCTGGTACTTTATTTAAATATGCAAACCCTTTGATTGGATGCACGGCTGTCTATTTAAAAAAAATGGAAAAGTAAAACGCACTAGTTCGCGAAAACCAACTTTCCGCACGATATACAGCTACGAAAAGTACCACTTTTTGAGCAACTGTATTAAAAATAAATATTAAATTGAAGCAATTTTATGGTAGAAATATTCATCTTGAACCTCGTATTATTCTTATGCAGAATTTAGCTGACTTGCATAGACTGTGTTAATGTTATAATATTATTTTATCAAAACGCATACCAAATGTTATCGAGACCTGAAGTTTTACCATTGCAAGATGAATATTTCTACCATAAAATTGCTTCAATTTAATATTTATTTATACAACTGAGATTTTATATAAGTAAGAATGATTTTTTAAACAGAGCATTTAAATGTTAGTCTTAAAATTACTAAGTAATCAATTACTTGCGTGCATTAAGTATTTCGCCAAGAGAAAATTTACTAATGTTGGAATGTTTCAATTCAATGGCAACACCGTGGTAGATTTGATGGAATCTAATTATGAATCCGAGTTTAGTAATTTCACCGGTTGTCTACACCGGAATATAATAATGCCAACACTGTTGCTTCATGCCCTCCATGGCTTTTTTCCCCCTCTGCATGTTTATGGTTTGAACTACCCTAATGCTGGTTTCACACGGAGGCAGAACAGTGAAACCTGCATAACGACTACTTTTTAAGTGACCCACCTGCGCCTGCGTCATCGCGACAATGACCAGCTTGCGCACGCGCTTCGACGAGTGCCCGCGGCAGTTGTGCCAGCCGGACTGGAACAGCGCCGTCGGCAGACGAGATGCCTGCCAATCAACAACCATTAAAAAAAAAACATTTATTTTTCACTCATAATTATAACCATAAAACCAAAAAACCAATTAAGGGTGCGGCTCCACTGAGGCGGAGACGAGCGGAGCTGTGCCAATATTAACCAATAGAAGGCGCATGCATTGTGCACGTTAGTTTAGATTCTATTGGTTAATGTTGGCACAGCTCCGCTCCACTCCGCTCATCTCCGCCTCAGTGGAGCCGCACCCAGGAGTAATAATAGAAGGCGGCTAACTGCAATGTAGTGGTCGAAGCAATGTATACTCTATTGGTAACAACATTAAATTTAAAATGCTTGTACTATTACATTGCTGTTTGCCTTGTTTGGTATTATGGCAGAACTATAGTGTGTACTTATTTCTTTTTACCAGACTGTGTCAGAAGGAGGGTTGTAACGAGATGTATTAAAGTATTACACCATGTTAAATAAAAATCTGGCTTTTTTATTCTAAACCCTAAAGAGTTAATTAAAATTTAACGTTCGCCTGCGCAGACGGAGGATAAAAACTTCTAATAGTGGTAAAATTATTAATTTTTGAAGTATACTTTTGATAGTGAAGCACAATATCAAAGATAACCCTTATTTTTTATTCCGAGGCACTATTTGTAAGTTTTATAATATTTTAAGTTAGGCCATTAATTTTATCTCATCTAATTTAGTTATATTCTCAGTTTTCTATCTGCATTGTTCGCAGGTGCTTTATTTTGTACTTATAATTTAAGAAGTGTAACCATTTGCCCCGGTGACTTCTCTTATCCTTATTCTCGTTCCTGTTCCGAGCCCCACGTTGGGCGCCAGTTTCACGGGGTGGAGTCTGGAAGGTCTTCGCGTAATATAATTCGTACCTAATAGAACTTTGTCTGCACAATATTTAAATGAACTGTGTCTTTCGAGTATGTATGCCTATTTCTGTGGCTATGTCTGCAGCCTAAACGGCTTGATAGACTATGAGTAGTATGACAAATGAGGTGTCATTAGCCGTGCAGAGTAAGCTCGTTTGACGTACATAAACAATTTTTTTTTTAGGAAGAGCGCCTTCTGTACTTTTATTGTCATATATTTTGTGACGCTGATGTCGGTAACTTGCCTCGATGGTGATGTCTCCTGCGCTCCACATGAATACGCCGGTGGCGATGAGCACGCTGCCCGCCATCAAGGCGATGGGAGCCACCCCTGCCAGGGTCCGCTCAACATTCTGCAACACATTTCATAATATCTGGCAATAATATCAATTGATTTAAGCAAGGCGTTTGATACTTACTACTGATATATCCCAACGTCTAAAGCACAAACTTCTGTGACTTATAACCAATATTTAAAATAATCCCATGAAAATCAAATAATACGTGTGGCAGAAAACCATGGTGAAAATTCAGAACGACAGTGTAAAGGAAAATCTGTACCCCACGGAGTCAATTCTCGGTCTCATTATCTTAAACCTTTATGTAGATGACCTTCTGAAGACGAAAGCTGGGTAACTGCTACCTCAATATGCGGATGACCTCTGTAACACTAAACACAGGTAGTTACCCGGGCCGTACCGCAACAATTGGATCTACGTAAGTTTAGCCTTCAGTTCATCATCATGAAAAATGAACTTTATTTGTATGTAGGCCGCACGAGTACTTCATGAAAAGATAACTACTGATGAAAAGAAGCGACGCAAGAAACTCATAAGTTAATAATAGACCAAAGCCCTTTAGAGTTTCATAAGGGTTGGGCACCTGGACTGAAGACGCCCTACTCACCATCATCTGGAACATGGTCAGCACGAGCACGCTGATGTTCAGGATGATCTGGGCGCTGTACGCCACGTTGCCGACCACCTGTGCCTGCCTGACGCACCTGCCAACGGTTCAGAAAAACAGAGTAGTTTGCCAGCGCCAGTGGCCACATCAAAATGAAACAGGAAGCCAAAATTACTTAGGCCCGATTATAGAGGCAAATTATAAAAGCTACCAAGTTTAATCACACCGCACTATACTCACCATAAAGTAAGAGCGTGCATCTTTATTCCAACTTTAAAAGCATCTTCATATTTTTTATCTTGAACATCCTGGCCCTCTTCGCCATCAAAGATGTGGTTTAAATCTAAGAAGTACTGATACAGGATGGTGAACTGATGTCCCAGACTGATTGATATAGTCAGGACGATGACGTATACAGAGATGACGCGGACGATGAAGATCCACCAGATGATGTACCAGAGTACTCGAGCGAGTCCGCTGATCACCCGTCGGTCCTCTACATCAGGCCATGTGGGAATCACTGTTGTAAAGGTCGCATCTAAAAAATGTAAGAGATTTGCGGTCATTGGATCTGTTTTCTCCTGATGATTTTGAGCGAAAGTACTATGTTTTAAGTTCAGATTCCTCTCTGACTGCTTTTGTTCCTGGTTCCACACGATCTTAACCTACTTGTTAATTTACACTTTTGGTACGGAGAAGGCACACGAGCACTCAGGTCACCTGATCGTAAATGGGATCTGAGACCCTAGGATCTGAGAAATTTGAATTCTTAAGACTACATACTCAAGAGTGCAATCCTCAGACTTCAAATGCGTTGCCAACCCTGAGGACTAAGATGGTGTAACAATGCAGTTGTTACGTTCCTTACCTGTGTGCATTTTATTGACAAAATAGCCTTAATATCACTTCATTTTCACTTAAATTCACTATAATACCTCAGAGGCCCGTTTCACGAAGCTAAAAGTTACAAATTACAAGCGGAAGTCTCTTTCTAATTCGTACTGCTAGAAAGAGGGTTCCGCTTGTAATTTGTAACTTGTAGCTTCGTGAAACGGGCCACAGATCGTATATTTGTTGTTTACTAATAACTGATAACTGTCAAACAGACAGCCATAGATTGTTAAAGACGTTTTTCATCAATCTCGACGTCTGTCATATGTTAGCGGCAGTAAGCCGACAGATGGCGTTACTAGTCATTCTTTATTAACTTCACTAATATTTCAATCTTTTAATAATTAACAGTCTACTTTAATCTAAATAATCTTCTAATAATTAATTCATTGTAATTATAAATAAATATCGTATTTTATTATTTTCATTAAGCGCATGAGGAAATAATTGAGGGTATGTTGGTGTCTCACGTACACGACTCCAGTTATTTTCCACTCGTGACGCGAGTTGCTATGTGCATTTCTTTGTTCGCCCTACTCAGATTCGAAATTAACAGTAAGGGGTGAAAGCTTATAAATAGGCCACGCACCCTTCATTCGGTCTCTTTGCCGCCTCAACTTCTACTTGTTAACAACTTGACGTGTTGTTTTTAATAGGTACTAAATACCTAAGTTTTATTATATTCGGTGCATTTCCCCAAATCGGGTAAGTTCAGTGCAACGAACTAATTATCTATCCTATTTCTATTTTGCTGTGTACTGTGTTTGTGTTTTATACTTATTGTGTTCTTCTAGATTCTTCTAAATTGTTCTTTTAACCTTTTTATTTCAAATAACCGACCGTTACTTCATAACGGTCGTTAGTAACTATTAATTGTTCTTTTGATTTAGCTTCTTTCTTGTTTTAAATTGTAACTCTGTTCCGGTAGTTCTTGCCACCGCCAATAATTAAACCTTGCACTATTCCCTCGGGGCTTCACCCCTTAACGGCGGCTGGCATGAACTATCCCAATGCTGGACACCAGGCTCACACAGCCAATGCTTGGGTTTTCCAGGGTCCACCGCTTGGAGCTTTCCACGGCTTGGAGCATTCCACCGCTAGGAGCATATCACGGCTTGGAGCATTTCACCGCACCGCTAGGAGCACTACCGCTTGGACAACACTACTCGCTCGTGGGATCGGGCTCTAAACCCTGTCCACCTCTCTTCTTGGCCGGAGTGGCCTCTAACCACGGTGACCAGGATCGTCGAGTGGGTTCCGGTGCTACACACCGGGTGCTGCCCCCGACGCCAGGATCCTGTCACCGCACACCGTCGGGCTGCCGTCGGTTTCTTCACCGCCGCTCCACGTCACCTACTGCGAGGGAAGTGCTAGTTCGCTTCGCAGAACCAGACCACACCCTACGAACCCACCTACCCTGTTCTGTTCACTCTACCGGCGTTCTTTTAATAAACTATTTAAACTTCTCCTGAGTTTTTACTTGCCACCCGGTAGGACGTGACAATGGAATGCCTCTATGCTAGTAATTTCCCCGGTTTCACCTGAACACAACAATGGGAAAAGTGCTGCTTGGGGGTGGGTTAATGGATAAGATGGTGGTGCGAGGGTCCTACTACCACACACAACTTAAATGTTATTAGTAAGGTAAAACTTTATTAACTACTACTTATACCTACTCGATGTCAGAGCTCGAATACATCCATCAATCCCGTATGAAACGAGGTTCCCGCTGCAAATAAAGACCAGCGCCATCATGTATAGCCAGGTCTTTTTAATCATCAGCTTCTCAACAGCCGCGTCATTACACATCTCCTTCAACGTTACTGCCAGAGTAAATACAAGCTTCTTAATCCTGTCTCTGTAGTTCAGAAAACTAGCATATACGACGTAGATAATGACATGCGAAAAGGCGAAAAGAACCATGTCATATCCCTGCTTCTCTGTCAGATTATGTTGCGTAAAGAAAGAGCCCCATTCTAAAGCGATAAAAAGAAGTACAATTACTTCAATAACTTTTGATAATTTGTTGTAGGTTTTAAGAAAAGCCGGGGGCAGGTTCGGGTCTTCGAACCAGAAATTGGTGGCGCAGCTCAGGTATATGATTTTGCATATTTTACGAAAAAGATAGATCGTTTCACTGTTCTTGTAGGTGTCTGATGTATCCATGACAGAAGACATTTTTTTTTATTTCGCTACACAGCGAGGTTTTTGAAGTCAAGGCTTGACGAGTGCAGAAGAGAAATAAAAAATTTTTAGTAAGAGCTTTGCCTATCACTTCATAGGTGCCGCTGAATTGGGCGACCGAGTCAGAGCCCTGCAATTTAAACTTTTATGCTGGGAGTGGAGCCCCGTATGGTACGTCGTAAGGTAACTGCACCTGTAGAGTACTCGAGGTTTTATTTTTAATTAAGGTTTTTCTTTGAGATTTCGTACCACGGTTATAGCTCTTTACCTACTATTGTCGTGGCGAACGTCTTAACATATATATCTATATGTGCCGTTTATTTATTTTTCAGGCAAATAAAATAATTAATTAATAAAATTTTCAACATACTTTTAGATAAAAAAAATCATAGGATACTTTCTATCATATTAAAATCAAAATTTTAGGTTAGTCGTTACAACTATAACGCCAATCGCTAAATATAATGCGAGTTCACTTACATGTGGCGATTGTGGCGTTACTTGTTTGTATGGTATTCATTACCAGCTCCTGCGCTTCGCCGCCGGTACCTACAGGCCTCTGTACAACACAGTAAAACCATATTGCTTTTGACGTGTTATGATATTGTTATTAAATTGGCCGCCATTACTGTCACGTAAATATGAGCTATCGAAAAGTTGACAATACGATTAACACTTCAAAGGCAATATGGTTTTTACCCAGTAGAAAAGAGGCCCTGTTTGCTTGATGCATACTCACGAACGCCAATAAATCCTATAGTCAATAAACAACACTTCGTTCGTCTAAAATTAATTTCGAAGCAGTCAATCGTCTTGCTCATAAAATGTATAATTGAAAGTACCAACGTAGGTAATAAATGACGATTTTGATGAGGTTGTTAATAGATGGCTTTACCTTAGAACTATTACTAATTCAAATCCATAATTCGCAATACTGGGTAATTAAATGACCGACGAAACGATTTTTACTTAACTACCCTATTAGCTTAGTGAGGAAGACCCTATCATTTAGATCAATTAATCATTAGAGAAAATCAGAAAACTAACCAATGGAATTCCTAAATTATGTGAGAATAGGGTATGCTATAAGAATGTATATGCATAAATTATAAAATACGAAAATGTGTCTGAATGTGGAGATGGGTGCTGTGATCTGTTTATTTGGATTTACCCTTGTTTTGTTGACACTCATTTATATACATGACACTCATAAAATGAATCGCTAAATGTGTTGCTAAGCGCAAAACTCGAGAACGGCTGAACCGATTTGGCTGATTTCTTTTTTGTTGTGTTCGTCATTATCAGGACAAGGTTTATATGTAAGAAAAAAAATGAAAAATCCAACGGGAAGGTCGGAAATTTGCAGCAGGGCGAAGCCGCTGGCGGGCAGCTAGTAATAAATAATTGGCGCCAGTGAGCCAGTGGTTTTGATTAGCTAATGTGCCGTCGCGCTTTTTTTTGTGTTATCTGATCTAATCCTAAGCTATTTTCTTAAGAATTGAGACGACAATATAAGGTTAATATCCTTTTTTTTAGAGAAACCAATCGTGATTAAATGCTTCGAAGTCATAACGCTGTCTTGCCAGCCGTACCTATGTCTTCAGATCGTCAACAGATCGTACTCAATATTTTCAGTCCTGTATTAATTCGTAATAGATGATACAAAAATGAAAGAGTTAAGTACTTTATTTTATTGTGGAAATAAATAAAAAACAAAACTATAAGTAAGTATATTAACTAAAACATAAACAAAAAATTGTCCCGTAAAAGCTTTTATCATCATTTAAGCAAACACTCAAGAAATACCTACTTATTTACTCTTGCTTTAAAGGTAAATAGTAACAAAGGTACAATCACCTAAAAATTAATGATTTTACTTTTTATGGCAAGGCATAGGAGCACACAAGCCACCTGGGTGGGGCCTGTTTTACAAAGCTACAAATTACAATTTACAGGTTACAAGTACAAGTTTCCATTTGACACAACCTCGACCAATGAAGACCAGCTATTTGAGCAGTGTTGCCAGTTTAGACCTGTAAAATTGTAACTTGTAGCTTTATACAACGTGCCCCTGACGGTAAGTGAGATCTGCAACCCAAGAAACTGACTGAGCAACCCAAACCGCTGGGTCTAGAGATCCCAAATTTGGCAAGTAGGTTCCTTATGAGGTCTAGGGTGCACTAAGAAAGGATTTTCCGAAAATCGACCCCAAACGGGAAGAATATAGTAGGACGAGTAGCGGCAAACTAATTCAACGCGTACGCAGTCGCGGGCTTCCTCTAGTTTACAATGTGTAAGACTAGAATCTCAAGATTGCAGTTTTAAAACTGTAATGCGTCCCTATACCAACTTAATCCTGAAAAAGAAAGAAATGCCTCTTATATTATTCATTTCGATGAAGCCGTCTAACTTGACACAATCACACTGAATTTCAAGACGGTTAATAACTTTTAATTTTATGGCTGTACTTAAAGTTTAGAAACGATGAATTTCAGTTCCTCGTGTTCTGGTAGCCTCTTCAGGAAACCCTCGACTTGTTCTTCGGTCACCTCGCCAAGCGTCGCCGGCCGCCATTGTGGTTTATTGTCTTTGTCTCTGAGACGGGCTCGGACACCTATTGAAAAAAAAAACTGTATTCAAACATCCAATAACATGACTGGAATGATGAACTGATCTACTTGGGGTTGCCTACTTAGTGCCTGCATCTCACAATACAAGTTGTTCATGTATTATTTTGTTTTCATAATACTATTTACGCTTATGTATCGAAGCCGGTGTCAAGTAAAATGTTTAAAAAAAACGGCCAAGTCCGAGTCCGAGTCGGATTCGCGCACGAAGGGTTCCGTACCATTATCTTTACAACATTAGCAAAAAACGGCAAAAAAATCACGTTGGTTGTATGGGAGCCCCCCTTAAATATTTATTTTATTCTGTTTTTAGTATTTGTTGTTATAGCGGCAACAGAAACACATCTTCTGTGAAAATTTCAACTGTCTAGCTATGACGGTTCTTGAGATACAGCCTGGTGACACACAGACAGACGGATAGCGGAGTCTTAGTAATAGGGTCCCGTTTTTACCCTTTGGGTACGGAACCCTAAAAAGCAATTTTAAAAATTGCTGTCAAAGATGCAGGGACGTTAATCGTCCTACTTCACCACAAGCATTTTGATAATCAAAAGCAGCTTAAAGGAGAAGGTTGTCAACTCAACGGAATCTTACTAAGTATTTCGACGTCAGGAATCAAATGCCTCCGGCAAGAGGCCGGACGGCATGACTTTGGTTCCATGGAAGATGGGCGGGTTCTTGTTTGGGATGCGAGCTGCGTGGGTACGTTTATACCCGTCACATCTTCCTGAGACCATAAAAAGCGCTGGTGCGGCAGTAGAGCATGAGAAGTGTGAACGAAGAGCTGGCAGCTTCCTCGCTAAATGTGTTAGTATTAGCATTGCTATTCAAAGAGGAAACGCTGCCAGCATCTTTTGCACTATGCCACGGGGACCTACTTAGATTAAATTTAGTTTTACTCTACATTCACCGCCGTTGAAAAGAATCGACTGATCGAAGTTACTCCTCACTTCTCTTTATTAAACTATCGTAGGGAATTGTTTAGGTATCGATGAACCATTCGCAAGATACTCAAAAATGCAACAAAATTGTGTTACTTATATTAAAATATAAATTGAGGTCGGGATTCAATAAGCCAGCCTGAATAAATTTAACATGTTTCATTTGGGGAAACCCAGGAGAAATATTAAACATTACACAGCGACTCCAGTGAGTGCTTCGCAGAAACCTACCAGCAGTAACTAGTACTTAGTATGCTTCGTCGAAAAGGACTCGCGCTCGATTTTCTTCTTACTTTTAATTACGTTACTAAAGTTTTATACATTTCTAGCTGTGATAGTGTCGCAAGAATATTTAGGTACTTTAGGTTTGAGATATCCGCTCTTTCGATGCAACTCGAAACCGCTATAACCACTAATACTCTAACACCCTATAGGCGGCGGTAAATATCTCGTTGAAAAACAAAATTGACATGTACTTAATACATGCAAGTATTAGGGCCTGTCCATATCACCACGGCGAAGTGCTATGTGTGCCATGCTACAACGCGGCACTGATCCATGCATCTGCACGAACACGGCAACGTGCCTCTCCAAGCGCACGGCGCCGAGCCACGGTTATTTGGATACCTAGGCCCTAAGCTACCTTCTTTGAAGTTGTAGTTTTCGTTAAAGCGTTTGATGACGCGGTACTCCATCTGCAGACACCGGCCCAGGTCCAGCTGTCGGCCAAGGCGCAGTGCGCGCAGTGTTACCTTCAGGGAGGTTGGGCACATGCGCGATATAATCTGGAACATAATGGCTATTTACACATTTTTAATCAAACAATGTAATTATTCTGTAGGTTCACAATAATAAATAGGTAAATAAACAATATTTTGGAAGGTATGAATATCAATGTACCTAGAGCTGCATTATTTTTGAGAAAACGAGTGCTCGAGAGTAGAAAATAAACCACCACTTAACACCCAACCCTGAACTTTAAAAATTACGAATTAACCGTTTCACGATCATTTTCGAATTAAATAGTCAAGTGTTCGATTCTTAAAATTCAATCTGAGGCTCCTTATTTTATGACAAGTTATGATAAGCGGTCAAAATCAAAATTCAGTCAGTAAAATTCCTAAAGAGGACCCATTTTAAGCGGTACAAGTGATGCGTATTGAGATGAGCTATGCATCATCATCATCATCATAAACTCAGGCCTTCATTCCCAGAGTGGGGTAGGCAGAGCCACAGACTCACCAACAACTCCAAAAACTTGTTGATAATTCTGTTAACAACAGGATGAGATGCTTCTCTGTTTTATAAGTATATCAACAGGTTCCCTGTCCTCATTAAGAGTGCATTTTCATCATCGTACCTATGTCCAATGCTTTCTTCTGCATGTAAAGATTATATCCAAAATTGATCACATTTGATTCATAAATGTATCAGACCAGGGACAAAACTACGTTAATGAATCATAGGTATGTGATGTGAACCACGGAACAGGGAAAAATTGATTACCAGAGGCCCGTTTCACGAAGCTACAAGTTACAAATTACAAGCGGAAGTCTCTTTCTAACTCCTTTTGCTAGAAAGAGACTTCCGCTTGTAATTTGTAACTTGTAGCTTCGTGAAACGGGCCGCAGAAGACCATCTCACTCTCACGCAAATTGACCTAGTCCCAAAACTAGAGCACTATGTTAATCATAATGCTTACCTCCAGAGTATCATTGGCCCACTCATTATTTACTTCTGAGAGCCTTTGTATAATTTCTTCAACAGTGCTACCAGAGAAAGAATAGTTAATATCATCCATATAAGCAGCCAGTGAGAACTTCCCAGGATTTTCACTGAACGAGTCCAAAGTCCGCTGTATTTCAGCTCCGTTGGAACACAGTGCGAGTTGATTTTCGAGGTCATTCAGGCGAGCACTTGGTACATAATGTGTGCCCAGTCCTGATATTACTACGTCCTTGCCTTTTAGCCTTTTTCCTTAAAGAAAATTAAACAAAAACGTTCAGTTGTTAGTATTATATTCTGAAAATGGCATTTGACCCAAATGAAACCTAAGTATACCTATAAAACTCAAATCAATTAAGTATGCGAAATCTCTTATGTGGCCCTATGCTTATAATTTTCACAGAGGAGACACTCGTAATACAGTTTTTAACGTCGAACCGCGCGCCCAGCAAACAGATTTTGTTTTATGTGTCTATATTTACCGCCTAGAATCTCGTCTTGGCCCAGCTGGATTGCTGCGGCACAAACGCTAACTTAATTAAACCTAATACTCCTCGCTTCGGCATACCCAATTTGTCCTAGCTCCAAAATGTTACATTACTATACTGATTTTATTTTCTTACTCACATCTAGATGAATGAAAGAGTTGCAAGTATCATCATCATCATTTACATCATTTGTATGTTGTAAAAACAGCAGTCGTGGAATAAATATGGTAGATGAAAATATAAGCCTCTTAATACGCCAAGCTGCTGCATTCTAAGATACATGAGATTGTTTTGTGTGACGTGGAAGAAAAGATTAGTCACCGTAGAACTTTGTCACAGTCAAACATTACATACATAAACTGACGCGTGGATGGCAGTGCTACAGAATTACTAACAACTCTAAAAACTTGTTGATATTCTAATTCTGTAACCACATTTTGCACAAAAAGGCTAAGATGTTTACCATTATATTAGTGACAGGTTGCAATAATTCATCGCCTAACAGTACTACAAGCCTTTATTCCATTAGTCGCCTCTTACGACATTCACGGGATGACATGAAGTGGCACTACTCTAACCCGGCAGCCACACGGGGTATAGATAGCGGCAGTCAAAGATTAACTTGATATAACTAATTTCTTATTATGATTACTGATAATTAGTGTGATGGTGACACAACAAATAAAACCCAAGATTGTAGAGTTGTGAAAACAACTTACCAGTCAATCCCATGTAGAATCCTATATGGTTTTGCAATCGTGGCAAAAAATATGTGGCTCCGACGTCTGGCAACAGTCCGATAAGTGTTTCCGGCATGGCCACGACTGCTTTCTCAGTGGCCACTCTATATTGGCCGTGGATGGACACGCCAAGGCCCCCACCGAATGCGATACCGTTGATCAGAGCTATGTAAGGAATTTTATAATGTCCTATTAGATAATTCGCGTTGTATTCTATAAACGCAAAAGTAAGCTCCTGGGGCTTGTGTACTTTGTGTTCTGTTAATGCTTTGACATCTCCTCCCGCGCAAAACGCCTTGTCCCCTGCACCTTTAATGATCACGCAGGTCTTGGTCCTTTCCCACTCTTTTAATTTTGATAAAAGTTCGGTGATCATAGAGTAACTCAAGGCGTTTAAAGATTTTGGCCGGTTCAGTGTGGCAACACCGGCATTGTTCACACTTTCGAAGAGCACGCCGTTTTCCTCCGTCATGATTGTTCTGAGTAAATAAAAAAAAACATCGTTAAATACATCGAATTATTTGTGAGCTTGAAAACGTAAATAAACAATCAAGAAATTTATAAACAGGAAACGTGACCGGAAAGCCGATATTCCCGATAGATGCTGACGCTTTTTCGCGTGACTCTGTATGAACTTGTATTTCGTCGTTCCCAAAAATGTTACTGTGAAATTTGTCTCTTTGTTTGGTGTCTTATTTAGGTAGGCCTACATGTTTAGGTATGTATACCAATCGTCATAGCTTTAGACATGAGCGTAGCGAAAACACGTAGGCATTTTCCCAGTTTCAATCATCAACAGCAATATGAATAATGTTATAAAAATACAGGATGTTCTTAATCTCCGAAGGCTCACCGTACAACGGAATTTGTCAATGGAATATGAATCTTCTGCGAATAAAATAAAGTCAATTGTCCAATTTCATCATTAGTCATAAAAACAAAGGAAATTCCACTTTACTTCCTTTGCACTAGATCTTTATTTCAATGGATACGTATTATGTACAATTTTTAGGTAGTACAAGGGCTATTAATAATAGTTACTTATAATATGATGACTTAACGCAGATAACGTAACTTAATCGTAACATAATAAAGAGTTAACTCCTTTATTGACTTTTTGGAGAAGTCGCTATCTTAGAGTAAAATTCTAATACACGAATAAATACAATAATTTGTTACTAGGTAAAAAACCTAAGTGCTTTACTATAGTCGCCGTCAATAGGACTTGCAAAAGATGTAAACAAAACCAAACGAACCAATCCACCATGATTACTAGATAATGACGTAGGTACTTTTAAAGATCAAGTGAGGTCTTTACAATGATTTACACACTAGATCATTATTTTCATATTGAGTTTAAGATGAAATAACTATTATACGTTATTTTTAATAAAAACACGCTTGGTGAATATTTGAGGTTATGTGTCAAACAGTACTAATTTGTTTACATCGTTCACAAGTTCTATTGACGGCGACTTTAGCTGCATTAAATCAAGTCAAAAGTAGCGCCACAATTGAAACCATGTCAGATAGTAGGTACGGTCAGCCTTATAACTTATAAAAGTAGCTGCACACTTTAGACTTTTGTCACTTTAATGTCATGTTTGAACTGCTGAAATAATCTGTCAAAGGCGTTAAAGCGACAAGGTATAAAATAAACATATCTATTTACTAGATATTACCTTATCTTATCTAGTCACTTCGGAAGGTTCACGCCACGCCACCGAAATATCTCGTTGATAACGATATGTGTGTTAGGTACTTATAGTAGGTACAAACCGGAACAAAACTCGTTTACTAAGCGAGCGAAGTCCGTGTGGCTGCGCACGCGACTAATGTAGAGCTAAGTATACGAATACTTGTATAAGTGGTTAAGTACCGTTATGAGCAGCGATATGACTTATCTCAACAGCTGTGTATACGCTCAGCGCCTCTATTCAACACGGTAAAAACAATATCGTGTTTGTCCTGTTATCGTATTGTCAACGTTTTGATAGCTCTTATTTTCTTGACAGTAATGGTGTCTGACGTCATAACAATACCTTAACAGGTAAACTACGATATCGTTTATACCGTCTAGAATAGAGGCGCAGGGCCTCTATTCAACACGGTAAAAACAATATCGTTTTTGATCTGTTATCGTATTGTCACCGTTTTGATAGCTCTTATTTACTTGACAGTAATGGCGTCTGACATCATAACAATACCATAACAGGTCAACTACGATATAGTTTTTACCGTCGAGAATAGAGGCGCAGTTGTTATTCTTTTAAAAACAACCGGGCAACGTGTGTGTAATGTAATGAATTGCTTAATGGGAATATGCATGGATTTTTTAAGTCGCATTTGTCAACAAAACATAATAATACCGTACAAGACATCACTTAAAGTGAAATTTAAATTAAAATCGGTCAAGAAATACGGATGATACAAGCATTTTAAGCTGCTAATTAGACAGAGATCTGAAGTGCACCGGTGACGTCATTGTGCAGTTCGGCCATATAAACTCCACGTAAAATTCTGTTTTGCTAGAAAGAGATAGGAACAAATCTTTGTTGCTTATATCTTGGTTATTTTTATGGCTATTCCAAAAATGTTTTTTCTCACCTGTTTGTTACATGAATCAGCGTTTAAAGAAGCTGTAAAAAAACATGCATATTCACTATTAAAGAATGTAGGGTAGAAGTACCCTTTGTGGCCATTGTACCCTTTAACCTTTTTGGCCACTTTAGGTCGAAATGAGTATCAAAAATACTGTAAAATTAAAAATAGTTATTTTGATTCCAATAAAATAAAATCCAAATTTAAACTTTTATTCATATATTTTGACAGTCTCAACATATGCGTGGATGCATCATACAAGTAGAATAGATACAAATGCGTTTACAGTCCGCAGTGACCTTCGGAATATGGAGCTTATATTATTTAAAAAATATCAAACCGTACTTTGTATATAAGCACTGTATACCTACTTAAAATTAGTAAGTGGCACTTTAATGAAAATTCAGTGTCAATTGAAACGGGCTATGTAAACAAATAAGTACTTTTAGATTAGACACAAAAGGTAGACACAATAGTAATTTAAACTTAAACATAAGAAGGTTGTGAACCGACGCTTAAATCGCGTAGCTATCAGTTTTTTTCCAACGTTAGCTCCGGGCGATAGTTTCTCACCCCCTAAATCAAGTCCGATTTCTACGAATTTTAAATACGTATGTTGTAGTTATAATGAAAACCTAGGTTTGAACGGAGTTTATTTTCTTTTTTTCAAGAAATATTTTCTTGAAAAGGAAAACAAACAGACCTATTTTTCATAATATCTACAACGTATTAAAAAATCGTAAAAATCGGGCTAGGTTTAAAGGGAGCTATGGCATTCTGTTTGCAAATTTTCAACCCCGCAATCCCCTAACTATCAAAGTAGTTATAAAGACCCCACTTGATCATGAAAAGTACGTGATTATGAAGCATAATAGTAAATTGGTTACTTCGGTTTTGTTTACATCTTTTTCCCATTTCAATTGACAACGACTTTAGTTACTCGATATCTCTGTTATGTCAAACCTTTATAGTAGGGACAAAGAGACGAAGTAAAAAGAATACAAAACAATTTCTTATAATAAAATAATAAGATTAATTTTCACTTGCTGCAGTCGGGGGTCTAACACGCTGTTGCTCAAACGTTCATTAGCGCTAAATTTCCCATTAGGACATTGCCACTTTCTAGTTCACCAAGTTATACAGTGGCAGCACGCGACTTAAAACATTCACTGCTAGGAGGCGTGGCCTAGAAACAAACTTGTATGACAGTGAACGCATATATGCGTCGGTGGCAGTGAATGTGTTACGAGGCTACATATGCTGCCTGCCTGCCTGCTGCCACGTCCACACAAGAATCAAAAGGGATGGCTTCATGTGCTTCCGCGCTTAGAACGTGAAATGGAGATAGTTTGCGCGCGTCTTGATTGTAGTGTCAAATTCAAATAATAGCTGTTTACTGTAAAACAACAACATTTGTTTAAAAATAGTTTACGAGGATTATGAATTTATGAGTACACAAATATTAAATCAAAAATCATGGTTAAAGATCGGTTTCGAAGATTCAACCAAAAAAAGGCGAAAAAGATGTCGTGTATGAAAAATACGATACAAATGCAAACATTTAACAGTTACAACAGACCATATAGATGTTATGGTTATTGAGATCTAGATTCCAGACCACTATCTATTTCAGCATATGTGGCCTCCCAAGGTGTCATTAAATTTAATGAACGTTTGCGCAACTGGGCGTGTAAATCATCCCTCTCGTTTTCAAGGGAGCGTTGGTCGATATTGTTAAGTCTTGTTTCGATTTAATAACATGAAAGAGACCCTAGGAGCTACGAGAGTTTCCTTTGTTTAACAATATTTTTATGACACCATGTATAATGAAACAAATAAATTCTTATCAAAACCCTGCTTCATAACAAAATATTATTTCAACATAGACGTTGAATATACTCGTATGTAGTGAATATTCATACGACATCTTATTTGGTCGGAAAGGTTCGTATTTATCTTGCTCTCTCAGTCAGATTCAGTGCCCATCGATAAGCTAATTGAGACAGCAAGGGGCCTTATATGGCTGCGTATATCGCGTGAATAAATGTGGATAAAACATCTGTCACTTTCTGACACTATACGATGAACGATGTTGTTAAATTGCACATTTTGTACTTACATTTATAAATCGAAAAAAAAAAACAATTTATAGTAAAGTAAGTAAAAGTAAAAACGAAACCATTGGTACATAGATAAAATTACAAAAATGCTGATTGAGGGGCTCATACAAATTAAAGTTGTGAGCGTTTTGGATCCGTCTTCAACTTCCTTTGAAAGCCGAAGTCTACAGCGGCAGTGGGGCGGTGGCGGCGAGCGGGAAAAGCAAATACATCGACATGTACAAAGCATGCCACATATGGCGATTTCTATGTGGTTATTACCACTCGCATTCTACGATTGCTAATGAATGTATTTAATTAACTCTCATTGCGGTATTTTTTTACGCCCGTTCACTCATTAGCTAATCAGGGCTTCTTCTATTAGCGCATTATTTTTTTATAGTTTGGAATCAAAGAATTTGAGCTCCCTATCTTCAGGCAGCTTGGTGAAAAAACTCTCGACATAGTCGTCGGTGACCTCCGCGAGCGTCGCGGGCTTCCATTTTGGACTGTTGTCTTTGTCGACGAGCAGGGCGCGAACACCTGGACAAATAAAGATAGTTGTTCTAGAAATGACATTGTATTTTTAACCTTGTAACCACAGAAGAGAAAAAACAGTAGAAGTGTCAAGTGGGCGTGTAACGTGTGGCATAGTTATGCGGAGTTCCGCATAACCCACCATACTTTTGCCGCGATCGTTTGTTTCGATATTTCGATATTTTGATATTTCTAAAAAATATTCCGACGAATTGAGAACCTCCTCCTTTTTTTTGAAGTCGGTTAAAAATAGGAAATAAATCCAGAAGCATGCCTTATTGTGCTATTTTGGAATGTAAAAACGATAGCCGCACCAAAAACCTTTTCCATGGTGGCGTGTTGTTTTTATGATAGTTTGATTATTGGCGACTACAGGTTTGATACTAAGCGAAGCTCATGCCACTTCCACTGTTTTTTATATTTCGTGCTTGTAACGGCCATTGTGCAATAAGATAAACTAGGCAATTTTATTTGAACTGTGTTGCAATAAGAGTAAAGTTTATTTTGCTATCTTTATAAACTGAAAATGGCATTATCGAACAAACCTAATTGAACTTTATTGCCTTGTTGGTAGATTGAAAGTCCCACTTACAAAAAACTCCCTGTTTGTCGTATGGTGACCCTTCGGGTAATAACTTCATGTTGGCAATGGGTATGTATTAATTCACTAATTAGTCAAGGGTCTTACGAAATTTATTTGACATTGATTAAGGTTCTTACACAATTAGTTACTAACAATGTCGCATTTTGTTTTGTACGTTTTTCTTGATCATTGTAATTGAGTTTTCAAATATATTTTATTAATTCTGAGCATGTACAATTAAATATCTTGTAATGTATATTAACGCGATATAATAAACAAATGTTAAAGTTTAAAGTTTTTTCATTGGAATATTTTATAGAAAAGGCATTTTGAGTCATGGTAGTACAGTACCCCAACGAAAATGTTAAGCACTTTAGTGCACTGTCATAATAAACTTCAAACTGAACATCAAATGACAAGTATGACAATAAAAATGGCAGTCACAATGACAAGGTTCTAAGTATGCTTAACATTTTTATTGGGTGACTGTACATGAGCTTATTTACTGCAAATGAGTCCTCCATTCATGCACTGCACGCACTTCAAGCGACAATGACATTTTTCGAGATTAATAGTTCTCTTATTTATCGCCGAAAATTTAATTGCCGATTATCACTTCGCAACCAATTATTCTTAGAATTTCATTTCGTTTCGCTTGTGTTTTATTTCCCAACCTCACGATTAGCAACTGTTTGTTTGGGTTTTTTTATAAAGCCACTTTTTAAAATGCCACCTTTCGAGTAGTAGAACGGTTAACTTATAGACTCTTTATTATACTGTGCTTATAGTCTGTCTGCTAGGCTTCCAGGTGGAACTGCGTTGGCGGGAGTAATGCCACCAACCCCTCACGCAAAATAGGCGCATATTTGAGTCGAGTCACGGAAAAGAGCCCGCCACAATCTATAACCTATACAGGGTGGAAAAAACGAACGCCACATGGACGGCAACTACCTACCTTAAATATTTAAAATATCAAGTTCTACGCAATGGAGACTTAACTTTAATTTTTGAAAACAAAAAATACTGTATTATTGGATTTAAAAAAAAAAACCTTTTTCTTAACCGGGAATAGAACTCGTTGAATATGACAGAACAATAAAGTCGTGTTACAGATCGAAAGGGTCATTGATAGGGATCTTTTACGTCTAACACATACACCTTTAAATTAAATAAAGAAAGACCATAAAAAAACCCTTCTTTATTATTTTGACATATTCGACCAGTTCGATTCCCGGTAAAGGCAGGCAATTTTTAAAACTCCATAAATGTAGTAATAATAGTTTTTAAAAATAAAAGTAAGTCTTCTTTGCGTCGAATTTGCTATTTCCAATATTGAAGGTAGTTGCCGTCCATGTGGCGTTATTTTTTCCACCCTGTATAACCCGGGCTTACCTTCAGGGAAGTCGTGCGCCTCGGTGCTACGGCAGGCTACGCGGTACTCCATGCGCAGGCACTGCGCCAGCTCCAGCTGCGCGCCGCGCTGCAGCGCGCGCAGCGTGATCTTCAGCGAGCCCGGGCACATAGCGTGCAGCGTCTAACACATTTAACAAGCGTTAGAACAGAATCATTTCTAGAATAAATACAGGGTGATTTTATCGAATTTTACTTCATCGATTGTATCATTTCAATGATGAAATGAATCAAAAGCTATTTTCTCATGAAATCATGATGTTTTCAGCACATCTTAAACATTAGACTTGTGACTACCAAAAAACTCTTGTGGCAAGATATGCCTTGCAATAAAATTAAAATTCTACATAAGCAGCAAAAGGAGTTAGAAAAGAGACTTCTGCTTGCAATTTGTAACTTGTAGCTTCCTGAAACGGGCCTTAGGTGGCCTGTCTGTTTGCTTGCCTTCTCAATGCTATAAAAAATCTATGAATATACCTCCAGCGTCTTAATTGACCATTCATTCTTCACTTTCAGCAGTCTTTCAATTATCTCCTCAATGGTGCCAGCAGCGAAGCAGTAGTTTATGTGTTTAATGTTATCAGCCAGCGTGAACTCCTCCGCTGGTTCATTGAATTTGTTCAGGAGCCCTTGTATCTCTATTTCGTTGGAGCACCGAGATAGAAGGGTCTCTAGTTCATAGAGGCGTGAACTTGGGACAAAGTGTGTGGCAATACCAGACTTCACTACATCTTTGCCCTTCAGTCTGTCACCTGAAAACATGTTAGTAATGTTAAACTGTGTTGGTGAAACTATAAGCAAAAAAATGTTCACCTCAACTCATTTATTCAAAAAAAATTGTCAGTAGTATCAGTAGGTACCAAGAATACAACCTTGTTTCAAATAGTTTACTTTGCAAATATTTATGCACATCCCAATTGATTGTTACAGAAAATCCCCGTATTTTAAGTATAATAGAATTTGTGTATAATATTTAATAAAATTCTTACCAGTCAATCCTAAATACAATCCTAAGTTGACCTGCAGCCGCGGCAGAAAATATGAGCCTCCTACATCCGGGAACAAACCAATTTTAGTTTCGGGCATAGCTATCATAGTCTTCTCAGTTGCTACCCTGTACCGACCATGCACCGACAGCCCTAGGCCTCCTCCCATGGTGATACCGTTGATAATAGCTATGTACGGAATCTTGTATTTCCCAATTAAATAGTTTACGTTGTACTCTGTGTGAAAGAAAATCGGTCCTTCAATTTTGTCCGTAGCTGCTTTTACATCTCCTCCAGCACAAAATGCTTTATCTCCAGCACCCTTCACAATTACACAGGTCTTATTGGTCTCCCATTCTTGAAGTTGCGGAAGAAGTTTTGTCACCATTGAGGTGTTTAAGGCGTTCAGGGCTTTGGGCCGGTTCAGGGTGACTATGCCTGCATTATTTAATGTTTCAAACAACACATCTGGCTCTTGTGTTGACATCATGCGCTTAAAAGCTAATGCGTTTGTAAGTTTGACTCTTAATTTTAACATCTGCAATATATACACTTATATTAACACAAAAATATCACAATAACAAATAACAAGAAAGGTTAACTAAACTTGATTGCGTTAAGCAAGCGTTGCGTTGCGTTGCGTTATACTCAATTATTTATTGCATTCCATAAAGTCTACCACCAGTAACCACTTATTTTGTTACAAGTTTTGGTGATGATATATTTGTCTATCCAAAGTTCGTAACCATCTATTTCATTGTTCTAAGCTCATAAATATGAATTGGGAAAAGTTAATATTCATTTCCTTTATTTGGGGTGTTGGTCCCACGGCAACAAACAATAGGTAATCAAATCGCACAAGGGGGCTGGGCATAGTTGGTGAAAGATAAATAATTACGTAAGACTTGCCTTGAACTTTGCCAACAATGCCTTATCAGGTGTTAACACAAATTAAAAGTTTGTTGGTATGGCGAGGCTACGGAGTTTCGAAGTCCAAAACAACACAAACAAATAGTATAGCTGTATAGCAAATAAGGTAGACCGCCCCTCCCTATGACGATTAAGATATTTACAATGTAAAATAAAAATAAAAACTTGATTAAATTATTTAAATTGACCTTCAAAAATTATCTCGCCGCACAGTAGTTTCATTCAGCAAGTCGGCATGGAATTGACATAACATGACATTTACATTTACTTATTACGCTTACAAAATTAGAAACCCAAAATCATGCGTATTTTATTGGAGCTATAAGAATTTATAATTCGGTAGGGTTGTAATAAAATGTGCTCCAATTTGCACAAAAGTCATTTACAATAATTTGGCTCAATAAAACAGAATCTACGTCCTCGTTTCTGTCAAATTTATTTCACGAAAGACGCTCCGTTGTGCGCATATTAATATATTTTTAAATCATTTTTTTTTATTTACTAAAATACCATCAATTTAAATAATAATTTTGTAATTGATTATATTATGAGTATATATCTATCTGAAGTTTTAAATTTCATATTTGTTTACCTATGTTTATAGTCAATATTATTAACAATTTGGATTGTAAACTAAGAGTGAGACGGGACGCAACTGTCACAACAGTTAAGAATTTGGGGACTAGGTTATTTATGTTATATCATTTATTTTTTTACGCAAAACCGCCGAGTTAGGCCTAAAATTGAAATGACCGTATCAAGGAAAGTACTTAACTGGTACGCCAGATTATCTCCTAGCCGTGGTCATGTCACGCCGCCTTACAGTCACGTCGTGCAGATAGGAGACCCTAGGTTACGTAAAGTCTCCGAACCTGTACCTTTAGAAGCGATAAAAACTGAGCGAATCCAATCAATACTAAAAAAACTAGAATATGTCATAAATAAGTATGGAAGTTTAGGTATGTCGGCGCCGCAAATCGGCGTGAACTTGAGGATATTTGCTATGCAATTGACAGCTAGTCAGTTGAAGTCAATTGGCCCAGAAATAATCAAATCTCGTGGTATGGCTGTAGTACCGTTCACTGTGAGTAAGTAAACAATGCCTCTGTCGACAGGACTTTAAGAAAAAGCTGAGAAGTGCAACTGATTCATATACCTAATGATTCGTTTCAGGTGTTCATCAACCCTAATTTAAAAGTAGTTGATTATCAGAAGGTGTCCCACGCTGAGGGCTGCGAGAGCGTACGAGGGTTCGCTGCTGATGTTCCGCGATTCAAAGAGGTCGAAATCAATGGTAAAATCATCAAAATATTTTATTGATGACATTATCACTTTCCATGCTCCTTTTTGATTTATATTTATCTTTAACCTATTAATGCCCAAAAGAAATTTCTCTTTGTCAGTTTTTTGTGTAATTGTTATTTATGGCAACAATACAGCCTAAATTTACCATTGTATGAAGATGCATACATACATACATACATACCGCACCTTCAGAAAAATAGTGACCCAATTCAGAATTTTTAAATTTTTAGTTAGAGGTCTCTATAATAATAAATTTATGACTTGAAGTTTGAAAGCTGAAATTTAGAATTAGGTCACTACTTTTCTGAAGGTGCGTACATTAAATCACAGACTTCGCAGACTTTCTGTCCAATGATCTTTTCTATTACTCATCCAGTTGGCCAAACTGAAAGGAACCATTGTCTCTTGTAAAGTAAATTAGAGAATGAAACTATTTTTATTGGTATACATTTTTGGTTGCAGAGTATTTTTCCAGTTTAAACACTTTAAACCTTATTTAGGTATTGCTCATCTATACCCCACTTATAAGGGTCATCCCCACCTGTCACTACCTGCAAATTGTCGCTGCCTTTTGATAAATAAAGTTAATATAGCAGCAAGTGTGCAAAATGGTGTAGCTAGCATGAGTGGCACCCGGTGCGGATATTGTAGGTGTCACCCCAAAACCAAAACTCAATTACATTATTTTATTGTTGGTGGTTATGCAATCTGCCACAGCTTTATAAATTTTTATAGATGGCACTCACTACTGATGTCCACGGTTGGGTCAGGTGTCGCCCCTGCCGCCCCCCCCTAGCTACACCACTGAGTGTGCATGGTGTTAACAGAATGGAGCATCTCATTTATAACAACTGGTTGATTCCTTCAGGTCTTGATGCAGAAGGCTTGCCACAGTCACAGACGTTCAAAGGCTGGGCAGCCAGGATAGCTCAACATGAGCTGGACCACTTGGAGGGCAAGATGTACACAGATCTCATGGATCGGAAGACCCTGGGCTGTACGTGTTGGGAGGAAGTCAACCTCTCACAGGGCAAGGTTACCATTCCATTTAGTCCTGAATAAATATTACTCATACAGATGTTATTTAATTATCCTTTACATTACCTACTAAAATTTTAGATGCAAGTATGTTTCTTTCTTTTGTCTTTTTGATTCAATGCCTCACTTTACAGTACAGTACAGTGATTGACTGACTGACACACAATGCACATCCTAAACCATTGGACCTTGCAATTTAGAGGGGGTATTCCTTGGGTACCCTAGGGGTGCACTAAAAAGGATTTTTCTAAAATCGACCCCCAACAGGAAGAAATAGGGGGAGTATAAAGGGTATGAAGTCGCGGGCGTCCTCTAGTTAGGGATATTGCAATACAGCGTAACTAAAATATTCAAAAAAAAAAAGGTTATCGCGTACAATACGTAGCCGCTGCGCGCCCATTCGCAAGTTCCTTTGGCGCCAGAGCCGCTACGTTCATGTTACTTTGTACGCTATTATGTTTACTAACGGTTCAATGTTGCGTACAGACATGTGGCCATTCTCGCAGTATTTCTTCGTTATTTTCTGCGTTCGATACGCAGCGCCGGAGCGCGCGCCTCGGACACTTGCGATAATTGTCCCTTGGATGAAATCTATAGCAGACAATGTCTTTCTCAATGTCATCGAAATAAAACATAGTAAAATGTTAATAATTTATTTTATACAATCAACTGTTAAAGCGTAATACAAGTACCTGCTTCTAGAAAATATTACATCTAAACTTGAGTTGTCTTTTAGTAAACATTTTGATAAACATCACTATATTATTCTAAAACTAAACATACTGATAATATGAAACAAGTGTCATTCCGGCTTTTAGGCCCAAATAGGAAAATCATAAAACTACTTTAATTAGTAAGAAGTATACTTTTAATGTAAATATCTATGCCTTAAAAGGCCTGGATTTTAATGACTAAGCGGAAGGCATTAAAATGGAAAATAATAACTTAAATGCATCTCGCTTATATTTAAAAAGCAAATTATGTACAACATTGCACCAATAAACAATTCAAGATTATCACATTGTAAGCTATTTAAAAATATTTTATGCGTTTCTAAGTTCATAGTTCCAAATATATAGTTTAAATGTACTTAGCTGCAAAATAATACGTGTACAAGGCCTAGTCTACAAGATATGGGTAGAACATTTATAGACTTCAACGGGTATTTGACTGTTCCTAATTATAATATTCCTTTACGCAACGACAGGCTTATTCCATTCCGTATTCAAAATAATCTATCAGTCCTTTCCTATCGATTGATGTTCATGTTGCGTTAGAATTTTCCAACCATTGAGAAAATATTTAAACCAACATTACACTGAGTTCTCAAAAGCTTGCCGACTTTTTTTTTATAGCTTGATTTTTGACTACGACTTTGCGTTTCGTTGGTGAGCGGTGAAAACCGCTTCATTGCCTCCGCACGGAGTCTTGTATGCTTCATACATCACTATGCGAGCTCACCCAGAAGATGGCTATTCACCCTAGCTATACTCCATCTGTTTAGGTACTAAAATAAATGTAAACAAACCAAACCACGTGGCTGCGTTAAACAGCCAATCAAAACTGTTTAGTCGAGCTTTGACGTATCAGTGTTCTGCTTCTATTGGCTGACCAACTGTCACGTGGTTTGTTTACATTTAGTTAAGTACCTAAACAAATAGAGTATAGGTGTCGAGACTGAGTACGTATCTTCCGTTTGTTATAGTTAGTAGGTGCATTAGGTTATCGCAGCGGGTTGCTGGCCAGGCTGGTGAGGCTGGTGAGCGAGGGCGGGCCGCTGGCCAGGCTGAGCCGGTCGCACTCCTCGTCGGCCTGGTTGTTGCGCAGCTCCTGCAGCGTGTACACGAACTTGCTCCACTCGTCGTGCCGGGGCTGGTACTCGCTCTGGAACAATATAATGCGAGTTGATATAAATTCAGACATCATTCATATTCAGGGATTGTAACCGGTTACAAATCACGGAATAGAAAAAACAGTGGAAGTGGCATGAGCTTCGCTTAGTATCAGACCTGTTTGTCGCCAATACTTAAACTATCATAAAAACAACACGCCGCCATGGAAAATGTTTTTGGTGCGGCTATCATTTTTACACTCCAAAATAGCACAATAAGGCATGCTTCTGGATTTATTTCCTATTTTAGAAATATCGAAATATTGAAATAAGCGATCGCGGCAAATGTATGGTAGGTTATGCAGAACTCCGCATAACGATGCCAAGAGTAACAACCGTACGAACCTCATCAGTCTGGAGTTTTAATATTGGGTCTATTTTTAATAATTTTAGTCTCAATACACTTGTCACTCTTATTAAAGCTATTCGCTGAGGATCAAGGACAGCTATATACGAGTGTATATATATATATATATGTGGCAGTCGAGCTCACCTCGGCGAGCTCGTAGACGCTGATCTTGCCGGCGTCGTCGCCGGCGGTGAGGTGCGCGCCGCTCGGCGTCCACGACACGCGGTTGAAGGCGCCGCCCTCCGATTGTACCGACGCGACCGGCACCTGGGGAGGAGTGTACATACGTCATTTTACCCGAAACCCGAATTTTTAGGTGGACATTCACTTGACTATTTTTATCAACCAGTCTTAATAATATGGACGTCAGTAACGTCTCCAAAAATTAAGTAAAAGGCATGAGAGCGTTACACTTACCGCTTGAAGAATGAAATTTAGAATCTCAAAATTAGAAACTCGTTGACAACTCTAAAGATGAAATCGTCTACATAGAGGAAAAACTCACTATAGTCACGCCGTTCTTAAAGATCAGGTTTGACACCTGTCATCTCAGTACAAAATGTGTTAGAGGTTATATTTTGTACTGATTTGACAGCTGTCAAAACGGACCTCTTAGAACGGCGCGAGTATTTCCTCATGTAGATGAAATAGTGACATTCTAGACTAAATGGCTGTATTACTTCAAGCTGAAGGGTGGATCAACTATTTGTTGTTGTTATTCTGTCCCGTAAGCCAGGAGACTACAGTTATGGAGTATCATAGAAAAAAAAAAAAAATTTGAATGTTAATGTATGAGTGTAAAAACCGATGTAAACTTGAATGCACGTATTTATGAGTTTGAGTCTTTGTCTAACTTGTCATTTTAAATCATTGGGGAAATTGTGCTTGTCATTCGTCATGATAAGGCACTAAAGTTTTTTGCTCCTTAAGTAAGCAAATGTGTAGTTATATAGGCATGAGTCAGTTTGCGAGTAAATAAGATCAGTGTAAAAATAAATGCAAGTATGAGTATGCACGAAATAGTACGTGAATATGAGTATGCAGGTGAGTATAAGTGGGTTTAAATGAGTGTGAGTATGAGTGCGAGTGTGTGTGTGAGCGCGCGTGTACCTCGGTGTCCCGGTTGAGGTTCCAGAGGTCGAGGCGCGCGGCGTCGGCGGCCGCGAACAGCGCGGGGTGCACGGGCGACCAGCGCACGTCCACCACGTAGTCGCCGCTGTTCTCGAACGAGTACAGCGCCTTGTTCTCCTGGGGGGGGGGGACACATTCACAACAATCGCCGAGTAATAGGGTTATATAGCCATATCCGATATCTGGGCTATACAAAGTTCCTCGCCTGAGATGGCAATAAACCGATGCGGCAACCACGCAGATCTGCGCGAGCTCCGAACCTGCCTACTGGGGGACTGCGCAGGCCAAGGTCAGTAGCAGAAGGTCAAATTACCCGGAGTCCTTCGCCAGGGACGCCACAGAAATAAGGAGCGTCATCATCATTATCATCATACTATCAGCCTGTTGCAGTCCACTCCTGGACATAGGCCTCCCCCAAGGAGCGCCACAGCGCGCGATTTCCCGCCTTTTGCATCCAGTCACTGCCAGCTGCCTTCTTCAGGTCATCGGTCCATCTAGCCGGAGGGCGTCCTACACTACGTTTGCCTAAGCGTGGTCTCCATTCGAGAACTTTCCTGCTCCACCTCTCGTCGTCGTCTCGTCAGGAGCGTCATCACCCACCATAAAATACATCCTATTCAGCACTAGAAAATTAGGCAACTTTTCGCCTTTCCCACATATTACAATGTAATGTAGTGTTGAACCCTCTTGTGGCGGGCACTGACCTTGAGGCTCCACAGCTTGACGCTCCAGTCCATGCTGGAGGTGAGGAACAGGTGCGACAGGTCCACGGCGCCGCCCACGGCGTGGCACGCCACGCCCGTGATGGGCCCCGCGTGCCCTTCTATGCATTCCGCCACTCCAGCTCGGTTGCCGTGACGACAACCTGCAAACAAAACACAATGTCATGCCAGGTAACCGGGGCCGCTGTATAAGAAACCAATTGGATATGTGTAGTGAACGCAGATTCGGTGAAAAGACCGGAAGGCTGACGCGAAACGTTTAAATACATCACGCCTTTCCTCAGCGCAATACTTGTCCTCCATTAAATGCAGCTTAAAAAGAGTTTTAACAAAGGCAGTGACTTAGGTTTACCTCTGGATTTGCTGAAAAGCTACTAAATAAACCATAGAACCTCAGGAGCGGACCCTAATTGTACATCTTTTCTAAAACAAACGTACAAGAACTTTTTATTTGTTTGAAAAGAAATGGTAAATTGGGGGAGGGGAGATATAGGTTGTTTATGCTGCACATCCCTGCCTCCTACTTGACAACCCTAACAATGACAGGTGAAAATTTACAATACATTTTGTAGCTTATGACTGCTGACTTCATGTCCAGTGCTAGGAAGTCGTTTGTTTACCTATATTTATCAAATTGTCACTTGTCACCAATCCCTGTCAAGAATACCCTTTCCAATAAGCTTCCTGTCTACCAGGAGCACATAAATAGCCAGCAGCACACTGACCAGTATAAATATTCCCATCCTCCCCCCCCAGCACGAAGTTGTTGACGTCCGCGTGGGGGAACGCCATCGCCGTGACGGCCACCGCCTTGCTCTGCCGGTGCTGCAGCTCCAGCGTCTCCTGCGGCTGGGACAGCATGTCCAGCGACCAGGAGCACATGCGCCCGTCGGAGGACACCGAGATGAGATTGTGCGCGTTCTGGCTACCCACCACTGAGAGGCAGTATACTGGATGCTGTGAGAAAATAACTTGAATAAATGGATGAATACTCATGGCCTAACCGATTTCCATCGTAAGGCCCAGTATCCAATGGGATGTACATAATCAAGGCAATGTAATTTGAACTGTATTGCAATGGAAATAAAGTTTATATTCCCATCTTCATAAACTGAAAATGGCATTATCTAACAAACGTAATTGAACTTTATTGCCTTGTTAGTAGATTCAAAGTCCCACTCACAAACAACTCCGTTCGTAGTATGGTGGACCTTACGAGGTTCATTGGAGCGCGCTATGAAATTAAGATGTCATGCGCGTAACCATGGTATAATAACACAATGCTATAATAATTATAAAAGAATTGAGATTACCCTGGCAACGCTCATTATAGAACTGTTTTCACGCTTCCGTTATGTTATAGGTGATATTCTGATACCATTAACGATATCGATATATCCTGTATCCTTTATGTGAAAGCAAACACGCGTAGTAACGATTTTATATGGTGTCTAAGAGCTGATCTGATGATGGAGTGGCAAGATGCCAACTACGCTGTACTTAATGAAGATTCACTTAGTCTGGACTCGCTAAGCAAAAGATTAGTGTAAAAAAAAGTTAAGACAGTAACATAAGCTTGTCTAATATATTTTTTGTTAGAAATTTTCAGGTATAAACTGGCTACCCCTGGAATGAATGTGTTGATAATTCGTTCACGTGAATCTTACCGTATGGGCGACAGATGACAGAGGCGTGCGTTGTATGGGCGTCCGCTTTGGTACGCGGTTGTCCCATAGCACTATCTGGCCTGAGTACGTCCCTCCGAGGATCAGGTTTGGATGGAATCTGAGACAAATGATAGAACAATTTAGATGACACAAAAAACCATACATTACATCAGCCAGAATGAAGACCAAATTCTCGTGACTTTGACTTCTAGATGATTTTTCATGCGAGATCAACTGTCAACTGCATACATTTTTTCGACATAATTATCTCGCATGAATATCATCTCGAAGTCACGAGAATTGGGTCCAAGATCTTAAAATTTTAAAAGTTTAGGTTAGGTCGAGAAGCCTATTGTCTAGAAGCCTGTAAAACTCACTTACCTGGCGAAGGTAGCGCTCATCACTGGACTCTGGCAATGGAACACATCCTCCGGCGTGCTCTTCTTGAACTTGGTGTTCCACACCAGGCAGACCCCATCAGGGTCGTGTGGCGCGTCATCGCTGTTGTGGTAGGAAGCCAGGAGCAGTTCAGGGTGTGCGGCAGACCAGTCCAGGCAGGTGACGCAGCGGCCACGGGACCAGCGCTCGTCGTAGAATGTTCGGACGAGTGAAAGCCGCGCGTCGGATTTGTCGTCACTGGCAAGGGAAAATTTAGGTTAGGTACAGTCAACCAATTTGATTTCTAGGCCACTTTGGACTATGTTAAAGTGACGTTGACAACCAAACGTTACAGACTTCTTATGATTTGGTTTACAACGTCACATTGACAAAGTCCATAGTGGCCTAGGAATCAAATTGGTTGACTGTACACACATTTGCGGTTCTATCATCTATATGGACACTTCTATCAAGATGGATCATGTCATGCTCCCTGGAAATCCCACTGTCTGTTTTGTTATTTATCAAAAAATAAGGCTGATGTACAAAAAATATGTACAATATGTACTGAATTAATACCTCAATAGATCGAGAGTACAGTTAACTGTGTACATTAGCGTTATGTTTGAATAAATAACAAAACAGACAGTGGGGTTTCCTGGGAGCATGATGGGCTCTTCCATCTATTGAAATTTATTTCCTTTCTTAGTGCACTAAGGTACTGAAGGAAAATCCCCTCCAAATTGCAAGTTGCTAGGTGTAGGCTGTGCGTTGTCTGTCAGTCAGATAGTCATGTCATGAAAGTTAAGTATGTATAGAAGATTGGTTTGTCCACCTATTGTTGGTCTCTCTGACTGTTTTATCTGTGTGTATGTTTGTGTTTGTAGTGGCTCACAGCGCGTTCTCGCCGTCGCCGCCGCCGGTGTAGTCGGTGTAGATGTCGACGGCCTCGCCGAGCGCGCGCTCGATGACGCGCCCCGCCTTCGTCACGAACCGCTGGAACTCCGCCGACAGCATGATCGTGTGCTTCTCGTCGGCGCTCAGCTCGCGGACTACGAAACAATGACCACTTAGAACACCAAAAACGAAAAGGGAACTACAAACTAACAGTCCATCAGTTTATATTGGTATGTCAGTTTATGGCATAACAACACAGACTATAGGCGTACAACTTAACTGAGAGCCGGGATATGCATGAGGCGCGTGGAGAGGGCAACGGTGATTAGTAGAGCTTTATCGTAAGGTCAACCAATTTGATTTCTAGGCCACTATGGACTGTGTCAACGTGACGTTGTCAACCAAATCTTAAGAAGTCTCTTATGTGTGGTTTACAACCGTCACTTTAACATGGACTCAAATTGGTTGACTGTACCTCACCCCCGCACATCATGGCTACCCCGGCTCTCAGTTAAGTTGTAAGTCTACATCAGTTTATCTTAAGGTTTCATACATGTCTCTACAGACTTCGGACTGAAGGTAAACTGTCTACGGGAGCCTTAAAGTTCAGTTGACTAAATGAAGCTTATAGATCAAAATCTTAATTCATACGAAACAAAGTATCTTTTAACCTTCAACTTTCGTCGACTGTGGCCGACGGTGGCGTCAGCGGCACGACTATCAGTGGCGTTCAAAAGATTAAACTTTGATGTTAACCTAGATGACCTTCACCAACTCACCCTTCTTCTCCTTCTCCTCCTCCTTCTTGTCGGGCGGCGCGGCGGTGACGGCGGGCTGCACCTCCTTGACGGTGGGCAGGCCGTGCGGCAGGATGCCCGGCGGGAGCTTCCCGTGGAAGGCGTCGTCGTCGTCGCCTTGTCGAGCGCCGTCGCCGTCGAATGTAAGCACTGGACGGTGAATAAGAATGGCCCTTGCCGGGTGGGAGGCGTGTGCGTCACGGCTGATTTATACGCGTGTTATGCCTTATACACATGTAATGTAGATTAACGCGAACACGTAGTTTTTAGCGATGATAATTTAAGAGACAAGTCAGCTAGGTTTTAATCGATTTTTTTTGGTTATAAATCAGCCGTTGGTTCAATAATTTCGTGAAGTTTTCATATATAAACATTGATCACGCTTGTGCTGTTTTCGGCTTCAGTTGTCACACAGAAATTGTTGCGAAACTTCACGAAAATATATCTGTTTAGTGTGTTTTGTAATTTATGAATGTAATGGATGAATCAACTCTACTGTGAACTGAAGGAACTACTCTTGGAAAAGTGTTGCAGAAATATGTAAGCAGAAGTCTCGTGAATATGTAACAAATTGGCATAACATGGTACATGACGAATCGAATGTTAAAATTACTTTATTTGGAGATATTTTTGATGGATCAACTTTATTCAGTGGAGGAACAAGACCTAATTTTCATGTGGGCAAGGTACATTTCGCGAGGCCTTCTAGTGGCAGAAAAGACAAATTTAATAAAAAAACTATTTAGTCGTAACTTTTTTAGATAGAGCTGGATTTGATACTCTTAGATATTTTTTTTCTGCTGACAAATTTCTCACTACCATAGGCATTAGCTTGTACCTACCTAAATGATTCTAGTAAAATGTGTTTCTAACTGAATTAAACGTACGTGATGAGTGTTAGCACAAATGAAACTTGGTAAAAATGACATCTTTCATTAAAAAAATTATAAAATTTATTGTAACACTATTTTTGTTCAAAACATACTTTTGGCGTTTTATGCATGCTCCCATTTTTAAACCAGAATCTTCCGCCTCTTTTTAAAACCAGTAGTATCAGCTTTTTGAAAGATGTTATTTCCACGAGTCCCAATCCTTCATGTCTTTTATGATAATGATAACTAATGATTACAGTTCCAGCAATTTGTAAATAAATCAATTCATCATTACCTAGAATGTAAGTCAAATTATATTAATAATCAAGGCTAGTTGCATTCTCAGCAGAGCACTTTAAAGTGCCTTAAGTATACAAATTACTGTAGCTATACTTTAGTTGTTTCCAGTTTGTCAAAAGCTGAGTTACTTTACCATACCTACAGTAAAAGGAGGATGAGAAACCAATTCTGACACCTGTCATTTCAGCACAGATTATAAACTCAAATCCAAGAATAGGTTATAAATTGTACTACGATGACAGATGTCAGGATTTACTTATCCTCCTTTCACTGTACTTTTTAAACTTTTACATGCAGCATGTTTACGATTTGACAAACTAGACTTATTTCTAAAATGTCGAGGAACTCTAAAGCAGGAAGGATACTAGCTATATTTCCACTTTCTCAACTGATAAACCTTGTACATAACACAGTTTAAGAGCAAAAAAAACTGGATCATGTGCAACGGCATTAGAGCACAAATCGTAAAAGCAACACTGTGACAGATAGCTCAAATTAACTATAATGCGAAAACAAACTTCCCGAGCTCTCCACTAGAGAGATACATGGTTTTATATATAAAAATATAAATATCATTATATCTTATCTAGATATAAATATGACTTAAGTCATGCAGCACAGAATATACGTTCTGTCACATGCAAAATATATACCCCCTTACTAATAAACTTTGAGTAATGGTGGTATAGCTATACAATGTTTTCTCCTTATCTGTCATTGTGACATTTGGATTTGAGAGATAAGGACAAAACATTGTATAGCTAAACCACCGTTACTCAACGTTTATTAGTAAGAGGGATAATCTCTGCCTTTGTTTTAAAAAATATAACTGGCTGACAAGATCATGAAACAAAAAGATCTTGCCAAAATAAACTTGCATGCATACAGGGTGTTCACTCATTAAATGTACTTATTTTTATTAAAACAATTCAAAAAGCTCACAAAATCAAATGTAACTAAAAAGCCACCTGTATCGTATGCCAAAATATATCCAGTATACAACCTACATGTATCATTGTGCCAAGTTAAATGTTTTGGTTAGCGACTAGAGTAATACAGCGTTAAATATATAAATAATGTAGGTTACAACACAAACATGCGAGTGTGACAGCACAGGCACTACCAAGGGCAAGATTAGTATCACAAAGACTTTTTATGATCCGATTTGAAACCTACCTGTGAACTCGTCCTCCCACTCTAAACCCGGGTTTAGATTGTACTCATCTTGAAAAAGGGAGGAAAAACAAAAAAATGTCAGTATCTTTCGACCATTATAAAAAAACACTATACATAGATTAGCAAACAGTGCTTTATTTTACAGCATGACCTAACAGTTAGACCTGTGCAAGTTAGTGGAGTGAGCGTGGCATGATACGGCGTCCCATACTACCACCATACGAGATACACATATACGTTTGCGGCCGTGATATATACTGGTGTCCTGGGACACGTGGAGAACTCTGGAAGGCCACATTGCGACATGAAGGCTCACACGACGCTCCGACCGGCGCTCGAACCCCGCCCTTAGACTATTTCAGATTCCTTGATCCAAACAACTATTTCGTGCATATTATATCTAGATGTTTTTTATAAATTATCGAGTAATCTGAAACGATCGCACCTAAACCATGTTAGTAGGAAATAACTAGAAGCGTGGTAAAGACTCTATTTACAATAAACTATCGAGATGAAACTATTAGATAAATTACAACCGACACCAAGTTATTGGACAGAGGTAGAGGTAAAAAGTTAACGGCAAACGGGAGGAATAATGACTTACCGTAGTAGTCGGTTGCGTGTGCTAGAACGAGACAAAAAATAAAAACAATTCGTCAGTCAATACGGCGTGTTTCGATACGCAATATTTAAAACAAATATAAATTGCAATTCCCCAAAGATATTTACATAAATATAAACTTGTTTTGCAAAATGAGGTGATATTCACAATGATTTCATAACGACTCCCTAAAATAATATTAGATTATTTTTTTCCTGAAAAACACCAAACAATCCAGCAACAGATAATGCAAAATTCGATATATTTTTTTAAAGAGCCGTAAACTTTCGATCTTTGTGTTAATTAATTGGTTAATTCCATGTTATGAGCCCATGCAGTGAGACATGCGTAGTGACACATGTTTTATCCCAAATATTAAACCCATTAATTCACAAATCGCGTCAATTATCACAAAATCATGCAGCATTATTTTCTTTACACACTGCTCATTTTTTTTAATATTTTTCTTTGGTGTAAAAGAAAATCAAGAATTTTATCATTATTTTTTTCTTAAAAAAATACAAATTTTGTTATACAATTTTCCATAAACACGTTTATAAAAAACGAATAACAATTAACGTGGGCGATTTAAATTTCCTTTATAGAACAAACAATCTTATACTTGAACATAAACGAACGTAACGTCATAGGTCAATAAAAACAAAAACACTACTTAATTTTACATCACCCTCTACCTTAACTTCATGTTGACGGAAAATTGTTTTCTATTCCAATGTTATAAAGTTGTGTTTACCTTTGCGCGGCCGCCACCAGTCCTCCATGTATCCTGCAAGCGGTGACGCATTGGAAGAGCCTTGTTTTACGGTAGCACGAACACAAACATGGCAAACACTCATACAGTATTTACTTTTATTGACGTAGAATAACGTCAAAAAGCAGAGACAAAGTAATTTTTTATAAATTGCTGTCATAGTTGTATTAATTTATTTTAATGAGTAATTTGATCACAAAATTTTATCTACAGGGTGTAGCCAAAAAATACTACATGATTAAACATGTTAAAAACAACTGAAGACTCTTTACAAGTTTCAGACAGCAAGAGATAACCAAAACAGTAAAGGGTGAGTGGAAATGAAAAGTAAATACTGTCGAATTACAGATGTCATTGGTTATGAAGGTGGCGTCATTTGCAAATACTATGAGAGGAATTAATGGGGTTAAGTTGACAACACACTTGCAACACAAATCAAGACTTTTTACATGTTATAACTATTAAAAAAACGCAAATAAAAACTACCGACAAACACTAGTGTAGTAGTCGCTTACACATAGATGGAATGTCCATGTCCACAAATGAAAATATTATACTTACTACATTTAAAATCTTGATGAATCATGCAGTGTGAAGTGTATGGGTTAATAAAACACAAAAAAGGTAAAATTAATCAATAATTAATAAAAATTAAAGTTTATAAGAATATTTGCAAATGGCCTAGTTAATACCAACACCCAGACATCACAGTTAATCATTAAGTAAATGCAGGTTTGTAAATAAAGAGTAAAAAAAATGAAGTCACAAAAATTCAATGCTTATTAAGTGACGTTAATGTTTAAGTTTAAAAATGCAAGAATTTTGTACAATAAGACCCCTTAAAATACATTCTCATCAAATAACAACAATTTGGTAAAACAACCAATCTAAACAACAAGACCAAAATATAACTTTTGTCTTAAAAAAGGACTATTCAATGGCAATTGCAAAGATAAAATAATTTGCATATATTTTACGTCCAACTTTATCACGCCATAAAAATTTCTAAACTGGTAACATTAAAAATGTCACTGGTCTTGACCTTATACCCCGAATAAAGAATCAACCCGTAGTTGTGAACAGACACTTACCATCTCTGATCTCAGTGATACCACCGGTGGTGGTTTGAGTTTGCTTGGCGTAGGTCACGTTCTCCTTGGGGGGGATATCAGTGGACTGTACTGATATGATCTGGAGTTGGGGCGGTTTCTTCGTTACCCTGGGAATTTTAGAGGGCAAATATAATGGGCATTGTTTGTGACTTACACAATAAAATGGACGAGAACATGTTTCAAGTATTTTACGTCCAAGCATTAAGTAGTGATTCACAATTCACTATGCTAGCAGCTAATGTAAAATAAATAAAATAATTAATGTATATCCTGCTGAACAGGGTGGCATATAGATGGCTACCAACATCTTACCCTTCAACCTGCCACGAAGGTGTAAGGCAACTGGTGAAATGACTACCATAGAGATATTCCATCTTAAAGTAAAGTAAAGTAATTACTTACTATCTTATTATCTGTATAATTTACTTAGACTACTTTCAAACACATTAAGGGAACTCAATGTCTAAACCTAAGCCCTAGTTTCATCTGATCTATGTTTGTAAACGACTGTTTGCTTCTTAAAAAAATAAAAAAAACTTAGTCCAAAAACAGGGTAACATGTTAAATTAAACTAAACTAAACTTCACTTTTTGGTTGATGCAAGTAGCACCAATCAGGTTGCCTGTGTGCTGTTAGGAGAACGCATCTCTAAGCCCTGAATTTTAAGACCTAAAATAAAACCAAGCGGTACCAACCCCTGTGCTGGGAGACTTCCTCTGTCATGCGGGAGACTGGCGTCCGGCGAAGCCGTTTGTGGCGGCGTCAACGACTGCATGGAGGACAGCGAAGAGAGCACATCCTTGACCGGAGCTACTCCAAGGGATGAGAGCATCTCGTCCAGGTCGCGCCGGCTATCGATGCTGGACGCGGTGGACGCTCTTTGCTAAAAAGATTATATAAGATAAAATATTCAGTAAGTAGGCCGCACAAGCACTTACACGTCAAAAGTCTAGCAGCGCTTCATAAAAGGAGACCACTGATGGGAGGAAGCAGTCAGACATTTCTGTTGATGTTTATTATTATTATTATTATGTATGTGTTGTTTGCTAATAGAAAAGCAGAAGCTACAACATATGGGCTGGGACTAATAGGTTTGGGATTTTATTTAGGGAAGTTACGGAGGCGGCTTTACCGGAGCCGGAGCCGGATCCGGAGTATATTTTTTATTTAACGGAGTCGGATCCGGAGCCGGAGGCTAAGTTTGAGCCGTATCCGAAACCGGATCCGGAGCCGGATCCGCAGGTTTACCAGAGGCGGAGGCGGAGCCGAGTACCTTTTATTTAAGACAAAATGCGGATGATCGTGAGCGATAGGAAATTAATTCCTGGAGAAGTCAAAATTTGTAGGCGTGCGACGCGCTGCCGCGGCAAATGCAATACCTTTAGCTCCGGTTTAACTTCGGTTAAAAAATAACGGAGGCGGAGGTGGAGGTGTAAAATAAAACGGAAGTTCCGTCTTAACAGATGCGGAGGCTGACAGCTGAAGCTCCGTAACATCCCTAATTTTATTATGTTAAACAACAATGATTCCTCATCAAATAATTAACCAAACCAAAGTCACATCACATGCACAAATAGATGTTATTACTATGCATTAACGGGACAACTTTCGCCAGGTATTCGGATTTTGGGACACCCTGTATGCCTGAGAAGGTATTAATGATTTTACGTGCAAAAGAAATGTTACAGATTCCTTTCATGAACAAGTACAACTTTTCTAAATTACCTACATTACTAAGAGAGCAAGATTAAGACTCACGAAAAATAATCTATTTCCTAGTTAAATAATGTTGTTGTTGTTGTAATGTTGTACTTTCTATTACCATAGCCTCATCAGCATCCTTCTGCTCTTTCTCGCGGCGGCGGCGGTCCTTTTCGTCGCGTAGCGCTTGAAGCTTCGCCTTCTTCCGCTCCAGTTCCGCCTTGCGGTCTGACATGCTCGACATGATGGCAGTCTGGAATAGAATATAAAATTATTGACTTAATAAATAAAAAATAAAAAAGTTGTGAAGTGTCAACCAAATTGTTTTATAATGTTACTGTGACACCGTTCTATGGTGGGTCGGGTTCATTGGGCTGGTAGTACTGGCAACTCTGCCTCGGCAGAAGGTCTTTATCTCCACAAATAAAACAGTCTGCCAAAAATTATACACAGAATACCCTATGTCTGTTTCCCAGCTATAAATTATTTTCACATCTAGTACTAAACATGTGAACAAACAAATAAGCATTTTCACATTTATCATGTCTAGAATATTTTAAACTTCTTTAAATAGAGCAGAAGAAATAAATCAGCATAAGGCGGGCATTACACCTGTAAGTTACTGCTGTAAGTTTTGAGACGCAACTATGGGTAAAAGTGAGTGGCAAATATCTGCATATCTCTCTTGCATATAAGTAGTGTTGTTTCAAAACTTACAGTAATAACTTACAGGTGTAATGCCGGCCTAATGTTCAAACTATTTACCCTGTTCCTAATTATTTTCAGGTGCACATTATACAATCTGTATTTCTCCCAATCACAATTTTTCCAATTGTAATTAGGGTGAAATAGAGACGGATTCCTTATTTGACATATTCCTAAGATGCATTCTTGTTTTAACACATTCTCATTTAAGGCTTCGGCACACCAAACGCGTGGCAGCAGCAGCGCGTAGCGTCGCGTGGCGTCAGGGAGTTGTAAAACAACAAAACAAATGGAACCCCGGCACACCGAGACGCGCGTGTGCGGCGCGTCTGCAGCGCGCGAGACGCGCGTCTCGGTGTGCCGGGGTTCCATTTGTTTTGTTGTTTTACAACTCCCTGACGCCACGCGACGCTACGCGCTGCTGCTGCCACGCGTTTGGTTTGCCGGAGCCTTTAGACACATTTCGTTTTCATCATAATGTTAAAGTTATATTAACCAGTATGTACTTTAAATAATTCAAAGAGTGGGAGAGAGAGAAATTGATTAAATTAATTTATGTCGTATGTTGATGATATTGCTACTTACAACTAGAGCATCTAATATCGGAGCTTTTTTCCGATACTGAAATTTTAAATACCGGTTTCCGGTATTTCGATATTTTTTCGATATTCATACAAAAAAGTTTAAAATGTTAACAATATTAAAAATCTAATGATTTCTTAACTGACCTAGATTGCCTTTTTAGGTGGGCGAAGTTTGAGGCCCTAAATAGTACATTACTTAACAAGGGCTGTAAAAGAAAGAAAGCTCGAAATCGCAGGTATTTGAGACCCGAGCCGTAGGCGAGGGTCGTAAATATGCGATAGAGGGCTTTCTTTTTTACTGCCCGTGATGAGTACACAATTTTACGTATTCACCTGGCCACAATGCGAGTTTTACCGTGCGCGCAGCGTGCGATAAAACTCACATTATGGCCAGGTGTGACGTAAAATAATAAATCAGCTCGTGCGAATCACATTCATTCAAAATATCTTGAATGTAAACTTCAAATTGTTTTTGCACATGCGAGCATCTTAATTTACCCAATAGGTAATCAAAAATATCAAAATAATCTCCATAAAAACACCCAAAACAGAACAAAAGAAATTAAATTTCTTCTATGATTTTAACTGTAAAGTTTAAACCAGGGTTTTTTTCTTGTTGGTAACCATAATCCGTTATAATATAAGAAATACTTAGTGATCATTTCAAATAAGTTCAACGTTTCATCCCCGATATTTAGAATCTCGTCTACTATTATTATTATACGTTAAATTTTATGCAACAAATATGGTCGGGAACTCGGGAATAATAATGCATCCTATAGCTAGTTAAAAACGGCATGCTTGTATGGGGCTATAAAAATTAAACGTGTTATTGGAATTTAATCATTATATTCAATTAATGGAATATCGAAAAAATATCGAAATACCGGTATTTTGTAAGCTCGAATATCACTTTTATAATATCGGAATTTTAGTCCGATATTCCGGTTTATCGATAGTATCGAATACCGGTATTCATGCTCTACTTACAACATGAATCTTTCTTAGTAAATAATGCCTTAGGTTACGGTGACAGAGTTCAAACTAAATTAACTATGGAATTGTTTATTAAATAATAAAAAACTCAGAAATTATGTGTTATTGGACTACATGTTATACCACATTATATACTCCAAATAGAGTCTAGAATCGATGGTTAAAATCCTTCGGGTACCTTCTGGGCATGGTGTATAAAAATAACATTAAATAGACAAGGTACTAAAGAGTACACATTTATGAACTTGACTGTACAGGGTGATAACGACACTGCCAGTTTCAGCACAAAAAATAATTAAAGAATTTTTATAACTAAAATAAATGTATATTGGCTATTACTATTAACCCATTACCCATCTCTATCATGTAACACACAGTATTCCAAATGCATTCATTTGTAGTTAACAGCTCTTAAGAACAACAGACATTTGTAACAAAAATATTAGTTGCTACAGTATGTAGTAACGGATTGCTTGAAATATCAATAACATTTTCTAGCGATTACATACTTGGAATACAGCTAGAGAATAAGATAGGACTGTTTTCTGCAAAATTAAAAGGTATTGGTTAAATTGTCAAGGTATATTACAGAGTTAGGTAGAAATTCATTTGAGGTGAGTTTCTACAAATTTATTTGGGATTTTTGTGGTTCTTGCAGCTTAGAATAGCAGTTTAAAAATCAGTCTACACAAACTTTCACATTTCATACTACCGAGCATCAGTATCACCACAAACAAAACGAGAAATTTTCACACGGCCATTTGGATTACCAAGAGAATATGAAATCTTTGTGGAGCCCTAGTAGGCAGGCAGGGACCGATGGACACTAATGCCAATACGAACCAATAAGATATGTTGTTATAAACATAATTACTTAGCGGCGTAGCTCGACGAAAAATATCAATACTATTTGACAGCTACTCTGATGTCACCTTTTACCTGCATTAACTTATTGGACCGTGACTCACTTATTAGAATACAACGTACATGAGTACGTGTCTTACCTTATTAGTAATCCGTAGCTTAAACCATGCACATCATTTTAAATTAATCTAAATAATCATAAAGCCTCAAAAACGTGGCACAGAAGAAATAACGGGAACCATACAAAAACTTGAAGCAGCGTTTCTAGTGTTTGAAATTGGAAACTCACAATAGTATAAGAGTGTGAATTACTTCAATTACAAAGCTTTTCGACTTATTATTTTGATAACGACGATAAAAATATGCGGAAAATCAATCGACACCTATTCGTTTTCACATTTGGGAGAATACTAAATAAATGTTGCTACTACAATTAATAATTTCCGCATTATAACCAGTAAAGTCACACTTTCTGAGTAAAATTCAAGAGTCGTAACGTTCAAGCGTGTAATGGTTCAAGTAATTTAAACGAAATAAAGCCCTTACTTAATAGTAATCCTAATGGAAACAAACTTTACAACTTGTTGAGTTTATGTTATGTACCTTATTTTGAAACCATTTTTAATTTACTGGTAATACTATTGCATACTTAACGTTCTGAAATCATTAACTTTCTAACGTTAGCATTTCTATATTTTCCATTGATGTTATTAAGGTAAGCTGTTTATGATAAGAATAAGAAATAAGGACAGAGTAAACAATGAAATAATAATCTAAAACTAAATATAACTGTATGTCAGTAAAATATCAAAGGAAAAACGAGTACTTAAACGGAAGATTAAACATGCAAGTGTGGTATTTGAACTACCTGAAACGGTAAGTTTTCATATACGAACCAATTGGACTTCAGCAAATTTGCTGCAACACTATTGGCTTAAATTATGTCCAAAGTTAAATTAGAAACATAAGAGCCAATTACAGCGCACATTTAAAGTGAAGTTTCGAGTGTAACGTGCTTGAACGCACGTAAAACACGCTTGCGAAGGGTGTTGTCCGGCTTGACTTGATTTGCTTGATTTGATGTGATGATCTTGACAACGCTAGCGTAATGATCAAACGAATTCATCAACTTTTCTGACTAACAAAGTGCACTAAAATCGCCGAATCTTAGTTTAAGTATAAATTGCAACGCAGTATGAAATTATGATGAGTAATTTGGTATATTATTTCGTTGTGTTGCTTTGCATTACAAAGTCAGAAGCAGGTAAGTCTTATTATCCAACGGATTTTTGTATTAATTTCCAGTTTTTGTCGTTTGATTTGAAAACCGCGACATTCTGTTGTAAGGGCTGATATTACTGTAGATATTGTTTGAAACATGCTAGCATAAGTATAACTTATACTTCAATACAGTTCTGATTGGAGGAGTCTTTAAGGCTGAATAGAACACCGTATAAAACTGTATTCGAAACGTTCTCACTTAAATCTTGTCTTAAAAATCTTAAAATTACTAACGAAAACAAAGACGCAAATTTGGGTGATTTAACGCTAACCTCAAAATAATCGTGTTAATTCAAAAAAAATATTTTTAATTAATATTTTTATTTCAGAATACGCTAGATATTACTTTGACTACGAATGCAACGAACCTCTCGTTGCTAATGCTAAGTTGACTGCCACCTCTAGTCTGAGGGAACGGGGACCTGATAATGCTAAATTATATGGTAAGTTTATGCAACACATCACTCACTATAAAGTTGCCTAATTTAAATACAATAGTATTATATTGTTACTTTTGATAGTTGCCATTTGCTTCTCCAGTGTAGTGGAGAATTTTGTTGCAGTGTTTTTTGTTGAAGATTTCCTGGTTCAATTCTGTTTGTATTTTGATTTTAGTTTTGTTTTGAAATATTGCCAGATTATCTTAAAAGAAATCAGTTATTGCATTTATATACATGCGGTTTATTTAGTGTGACACCAATATTTATTTTGGGTGCAGCAGTTTTGGCTTGTTTTAGTAACCTTATTTATGTGTGACCAAAAATAGAACTGTGTTTTCGTTCTTTCCACCACAAGAAAGTCTCAAACAATTCACTTGAAGAGAAAATCTAAAGTAACAGTTCTTCATCTGCAGGTCCGCAATTTCACTAAGTTCAATATAAGGACCAAAGTTAATATCGTTCAGGAATTAAACCCTATTTCACTCAAGCTAAAGATGGCAAATCTTAACGTAAGATGGGCATTCAATATAAAAGCCTGGTCTCCTAATTATGAAGAAATATTCTCGGCTACCAGCTACATTCAGAAAGAAGAGAAGGAAAGAATAGACAGGTTTGTCTACCAAGATGATGCTAAATCTTCTCTGGTAGGACGTTTGTTGATGAGAAAATTTGCTCACTTATCTACTGGAATTCCTTATAATGAAATCAAATTTGGGAGAGATGAACGAGGAAAACCTTATTTAATAGGAATTGGAGATGTTCCAATAAATTTCAATGTTTCCCATCAAGGCGATTTTGTGGTGTTAGCTGGCAACAAAGAGAGGTATATAGGGATTGATGTGATGAAGATTGAGCCTCCAGTGAAAAAGAATGTTGTGGAGTACTTCAGGCTCATGAAGAGACAGTTCTCAACTCATGAATGGGAGACCATTGGCAAATTCAAGAACGAGTCTCAGCAAATGGCATGTTTTTACCGATTCTGGTGTTTAAAGGAGGCTTACGTTAAGAATGTTGGTGTTGGAATTACAATTGCGCTGGATAAAATAAGTTTTTCCATTCACACTTTTGATTTGAAAGTGGGTGAAATTGTGAATGATACACAATTGTATGTAGATGGTGCTTTGATACATGATTGGGTGTTTGAAGAAACACTACTGGATGCAAAGCACTCTGTGGCTGTGGCTATCCGAGATGCAAAAAAGATAGCACCTGCCCCTTTTTCCTATTTGGATTTTGAAGAACTTGTTAAAGATGCTAAGCCCATGTTTTCTCCGGATGCAGCATTCACAAATAACTTTATGAAAAAAGATATGAAACCTTTTTAAAATTTAAGCTTTATTATAACTTTATAGAATAGGCATAAGGTGCAAAAGTACATAGTTTGTTAAATTGTTTTTGCAAAAAACATTTATAGTTATATAATTAATTAGGTCTACCATATGAGGTTGATCATTGTGCATCATTAGTAAAGTGTAGGGGCATAAGTTGAATTATTTAGAGGTTTAAGGTTCTGATTGTTTTTAAATTTGAATGTATTCAGGGATTATGTGTTAAGCTTTACATGTTTGATGTTAGCAATAAATAAATATTCTCATTAAGTTTTATTTAATTACCATACCAGTCTATGAGACATGGCTGCCGTAGAAACTCATTATTATTATCACATCTACAATTGTAAAATCCATTTTATGGCCAAAAACACATGCGTGCCAGCATAATAGTAAAAATCTACCGTTCATTGCTTGCCAGCCTTAAAATTAAAATTGTCCACCGTCAAGGTGTCAACGCTTGGACTGCCTCGGAGAATGATTTCGATCAGCAGCTCTTGATCGACCTGGGTTCCGTGAAGAATATTACCCGCGTGGCGACCCAGGGCCGTGCCCACTCCCGCGAATACGTTCAGGAGTACCACATCAGCTATGGCACCAATGGACTTGATTACGTCCGCTATAAGGCTGCAGGAGGAGAGGTCAAGGTAAAGTGGGCAGGCTGACTGATTCACTAACGAAAGACTAAATCATCGACTAACCATTATAACTAGAATGTTAGGGGAGGAATATCTACTTTGTTAACAATTTTGAAGGTGCCATTCTGTTAGAAAGCCAGGTAGCTAGAAATGTAATAGGCGGAGGTTGGTGAAACACATAATATGTAATATGCAAAACAGTCATTTGATAAAAAAAGTAAATAAAAAATAATAAAATGGCATTTTGCATCTGGCACCTTCATATTATTTCATGTTGCATGGCGTTTTGCATGTGGTTATTTAGTTTGCATGGTTGCTTCAGCACACATTTATTTACAGCACTATTTCTATTTGTTGAAAATTAATATAAGTTACTTTTGGTGAAAATTAATATACAGTTTGGTCAGATGTCTGGGTTATAAAAGATTTGTATTATTATTACACCATCTATATCTCTAAAAGGTCTTTTTTTGGTTCTAAACCACTATATTCTATGAGATCTCTTAAACAGAAAAAGCTTTTAAACTACATCATCAATATAAATTGAATAGTGGTCTGACTGTCCACAATGTGTAAACGCCCTATCATGACATAATTTCAAAGACCAATCTTCTTTTTTTGTCATTGAAACCTCCACAAACCTCTGGCCACTGTACATTACTCCTCGCATACTAACGGGCACGTTGATTGGGAAGGCACGGGGGCATGGACAGCCACGGAAAGCTCGTACAACCAGCACTTGACGATCAATCTTCGGGCGCGGAAGGAACTGCGAGCCATCGCCACTAGAGGACGCTACGCGACCGATGAATACGTGTCGGAGTACATTCTGCAGTACTCTGATGATGGGGAGAGCTGGCGGACGGTCGCCGCCGCCGATGCGCTTACGCAGGTAATCTGGATCAGCAGGGAAACGCTGTTGGTAGGTAGGTATAAGTAGGTAGAGGAAATGGATTTGTTACAATCTAAAATACTAACAGTTAGCAAATAACATGCTTTTACTAAATTAATACCTTGAATTCAGTACCTTTCTTGGTTCTACTCTAAATACCTTGAACATTGTTTTTTGTCCGGAATTCCCAATGGGTCCTTGCAATATTTAAAAGTTTAATTCCCATTTGCTTGTGGTTGTGTTCCCTAAAAAAAAGTGTTGGCTATTTTATAGTTATTAAGGGGCTTCTAAACGGGCCATATTTTCACTGCAATATGTGGCCGGCAACTATTGGTGTCTTTCTCTAACATACGAATAAGAGAGGGACACCAATAGTTGCCGGCCACATATTGCAGTGAAAATATGGCCAGTTTAGAAGCCCCTTAGAACATTAACAGATTTTTTGTAAACGAAAATCCTCAAGTTAATCTGCGTTAACTATTTTACAGACGTTCGAAGGCAACCATGACGGGAATAACGTCAAAAAGAACGAGTTCGAAGTTCCTATCATAGCACAGTTCATCCGCATCAACCCCATGCGATGGAGAGACAAGATATCCATGCGAGTGGAGCTCTTTGGATGCGATTACGGTACGTATGTCTTCCTTATTACGATAGCGAGTTGAATGCATTCGGAGCCTGAGGTGAACAGCCCTCCGCCATTCCCTAGTGCTGCCCTTGATCACGTCACAGCACTATAGCATTCCTGAGCTCGGCATTCAACTCGGACGCTGACTGTACTTACTTAGCGACTCGAAGTGAGTCTTGGTCTACCACAAGTAAGCATCAATGCCCGTTTTAAGCGATCTTCTTCTAGTTTTCTGTATGCAGGGTGCGCAAAGAATTAAGCCTACAAACAAAGACCGAATTATTGATTCGTGAGGGTTTGAGCCTGGTTCAAAATTAAGAAGACATGTTTGAATTGAATGTCAGTCTATAATAGATTTCATTTAAAACTATTTTGGATGCATCGTCATTGAATGTAAAACAATAAGCTCTTGTAATACTTGTGTGCCTTTAATTGTATTTTATGTAAATAGCGACCCGGTTTCGCTTCGAAATTTAGCTTCCTTAGGTTACAAAAAAATCGTTCATTCGTTTTAGAATTTATCCCCAACCTACAAACAACCAAACAAACACTAGTTTACCTCTTTATAATATTAGTGTAGATCAAACGCGAGTCTTCCATTTCGATGTTTAACCTCATGCCATTTTCCTCCCTACAGAGGCGAACACCATGTCCTTCAACGGCTCTTCCCTCATCAACATGGACCTGCTCCGGGACCCGGTCTCCGCGTCCCGGGAGACCATGCGGTTCCGGTTCAAGACCAGCACGGCGTCCGGGGCGCTGCTGTACTCGCGCGGCACCCAGGGGGACTATATCGCGCTGCAGCTGAGGGATAATCGGCTGGTGTACAACATTGACCTGGGTAAGTTGGGATGCGGTTGCTATGGTGACGGGTAACAATCGGTATACCTACTTAGGGCTGATTTTACAATGTCTATCAGATCAGATGAATGTGGAGAGGAATTCGAAGAAGAAGAAGAATGAAATTGCAGGAAGGCGTTTTTTATCATTCATTGTATAGATGAAAATGTAATTGAATATCGTTTTGTAGCAATACTAACCAATGTTTCGAAAATGTACGTACACAACGTTAATTATAAATGTTTCTGCAAGCGTGATCCGGCGGCAAGCATACATACTGATGCCGCTACCTCTGGCATTGGCGTCGTCGTGAGCAGAATACCATAAATTGAATATGTCCCGTCTATTTCCCTGTCAGGATCTGGCACAGCCACGTCCCTGTCGGTGGGCAGCCTGCTGGACGACAACATGTGGCACGACGTGCTGGTGTCGCGCACGCGGCGCGACCTGCTCATCAGCGTGGACCGCGTGCTGGTGCAGGGCCGCATCAAGGGGGAGTTCTCGCGGCTCAACCTCAACCGAGCAGTGAGTCATTTCTTTTAGTCAGTCTCTTGGTCTGCCTGTCACAATATGTATGTATGTATGTATGTAAACACTTTATTGTACAAAAGAAAAACCATTTAACAATACAATTAATATAAAAAATATGTACAGAGGCGAACTTATCCCTTTAAGGGATCTCTTCCAGCTAACCCTTGAGAGATTGAGAAAAGTGAAAGGTTGTGCATCGAGTAAGAAAATGTACAAATTTATTTAGAAGAACATAACACATTAAACTAATCTAATAAAGCCTATATAAATAAAATAAAAATAAAATTACATTCAAATACCTACATAAATAGATACAGAAGTATATATTAATACTTAAATATACATACATAAACTACATTTTATGTACCTAGAGGATAGTTGATATTTAGGAGATAGAGTCAAGCCAGAACTTCTTTAATTTGCCTTTTAGGGAATGTACCGTTTGTGATTGCCTAATGCCAGTTGGTAGCCGATTCCACAACCTGACAGAATGCACCGAGAAGGATTTGGAATAGGATTTGGATTTGTGAGACGGGAAAGCGAGGGTGAGATTGGCCTTTGAGCGTAACCGGTTTTGGGAATATTTCGTTGTCCGAAACGAATTCTTATGGTTTGGAGAAGGCAAACGTCGTTCGATGTTAAGTTAGGTTATTAGAACGAGCATTTTTTTTCAGTTATACATCGGCGGCGTGCCCAACTTCCAAGAGGGTCTGGTGGTGAGCCAGAACTTCACGGGCTGCATCGAGAACCTCTACCTGAACTCCACCAACGTCATCTACGAGCTGAAGCAGGGCTACGAGACGGGGGAGCCGTTCAAGTACCAGAAAGTCAACACGCTCTATGATTGCCCTGTAAGTATTATTGTTTAGTCTTGTTTTAATATTTTATTAAGCCTAAACCTAGCGACTTGAAATTTGTTTTTCTGTTATTTATTATATTTTTTAGGCTATAAAAAAACGCTCTTGTTAAAACGCAGTTGTCTGCCGGGCGGTGTGCCAGCTCGCATTATCATGGTATTCTTGGTGCAGTACTATATGACGTCTCGGGTTATTTTTTCGGAAGTCGCCGATAACTTCTGGTAAACAGACAGTGGTATACCAGTTAGTACCAGTTTTACGATCCGTGGCCACGATCGTGCCCAACGTGGCCCAACGAAAAATTCAGCATGTAGTCACTACGGCCCGTAGTCCTACCAGTAGTACTATTGTCTTATACTCATTCAGACCCGAGTACTTAGAAGACAAAGGTTATAGGTTATGGCGGGCTCTTTTCCGCAACTCGACGACTTAAATCTGCGCCTATTTTGCGTGAAGGGTCGGCGGCACTACTCCTGCCAACCCAGTTCCACCAGGAAGCCTAGCAAACCCTTTATGTTGCCGACGGCATCTGGTAGCGACCTCGGTGTTCCGAGGTGACGTGCCCGGTATGTTGCCACCCCAGGGCATTCCATGATGACGTGGGCTGCGGTTTCCTCCGCTGTCATGCAGGCTCTGCACAGGGGGCTGTCTGTAACACCTAATGTGAACAAGTGTTTGTTAAAAGACAAAATGGCGGGTCCGTGGTAACTACGCTATTGGCGGGTTTTCTATTAAGTCCTACTAGTAGGACCGTGGTACGCTATGACTACACAACTGTCGAAGGAAGGAGCTGGGTCTGAATGACAAAGTCAATAAGTACTATGTGTAGGACCTTGGGCTTTAGGAGGTTACATAAATACTACATCGGTACAAACCTAGCGATGCCGTTCAGGAATATAAATAACTAATCGCCTATTTTTGTGAGTGATTGAAATGACGAAATATGACTGTCACAGGCATCATCTTAGAATAATCAGAGTATAATGTTTCCTTGTTCAGGAACCGGAGGTGGTCCCGATCACATTCCTGAAGGAAGGCTCGTACGCGAAGCTGCGCGGCTACTCCGGGGGGAACACCCTCAACATCTCGCTGGACTTCCGCACCTACGAGAACCACGGTCTACTCATCTACCACAAGTTCAAGACCGAAGGCTGGGTGAAGGTAATTTAGTGGATAACTATACTCCATCTGTTGAGGTAGTTAAATAAATGTAAATAAAAGAACCACTATCGTTCGTCAGCCAATAGCAGCAAAATACTGACACGTCAAAGCTCGACAGAACTGTTCTGGTTGGCTGTTCAACTGGGCCACGTGGTTTGGTTTGTTTACATTTATTTAGGTACGTAAACAAATTAAGTATAGTGAAAAGTACATTGTTCCGTCGATTGTGTTAGTAAATCGAGATTTTATACAATAGTTTATTCCGTTGTATAAATAAGTTGGTAGGTACGGAGATTGTTGTCATCATATTGTTTAGAAATTAACATGAACATTAATGTATTGGTTCGAGAAAATACTTCAATGGAAAAATGGCATTATTATAGTAGGAATTTTATAAAATGTCGTAATCCACTTGAGAGCTCATCTTTCAAACAATGGTATTGTTTCCATTGTTAACTCAAACCGCAAATGATCTGTGCAAAATTAAAGGAAATAAATAACAAAATAAATCATTTGAATAGCGCCTTTGTTGCCTAAGTTTGAAGGTACAAATTGAAATGACAGCACTTTCGCTACAATACTGTTTGAAATTGAGAACGGTACCCACGTAGTCTGGTGTCGTTCCATTTTGCACGGATCATTTGCGGTTTGAGTTTAAAATTGAAACAATACCATTGTTTGAAAGATTAGCTATCAAGTGGATTACGAAATTTTATTGACGTGTAAGTGCCCCTGCGGCCTACTTATAATGAAACATCTTTTATCTATAATCTTTTTATAAAATTCCTACTATACTAAACAGCTAAACGTATTTTCTCGTCTCGTAATCTTGTTGCATTGGTCTTTATTAATGAAGTGTTAGTTAAGTGAAGGGCTACAATTTTACCTTCGACTCTCAAATTATGATACAGTTAATACACTGCCTACTTAATCCGCGGAGATTAACCTTCTGTGGCCCATTATTCTAAGAAAACAACATTTTTTATTATTTGAATTTGAATCTATAGGCCATGCAATTAAGTTCACCTTCTGTTGTTCTAAAATGCTTTATTCTAAACTTTTTCCATATTGCCTTGATTATGTATATTTTTGTGTAGTCACAGGAGGCTTTTGGTTCTTTAATTCTTATTTCTTGTTAAAATATCAACCACAGACTTTTTCACTAAATATCCAACTTAGTCCTGATGCTGCCCAGGTCATATTATTCGTATTCAAAAGCAGTCGTTTTTTCAAAGCTTGCTTTCCCTTCCCAGGTGTACCTCGACGAAGGCAAGGTGCGAGTGGAGCTGTACACGGAGGGCTCCCCGAAGGTGAAGCTGGACAACTACGCGGAGCAGTTCAACGACGGGCGCTGGCACGCGCTCATGCTGACCATGGCCACCGACAGCCTGACGCTGGCCGTGGACTACCGCCCCGTCAAGACCACCAAGAAGCTGAGGTTCCTCACGGGCAGCACTTATTATATCGCGGGTGAGTTATGCTGTGAAGCGCTGAGGAGTTCAGAAATACCAGAATTATAAAATACTGGATTCGAAATATCCTGGAATCCCAAAATTTTACATTTTAATAGGTATATAAACAATACCTGCCTAATATTTCGAAGCTGGTGTTTTGGGAACTTGGTATAGATTTTCTAGCTAGTATTTTGTAGTTCTGGTATTTTGGGAGTGAGCATTCGCATCGTTGTTCGGATGTGGGGATAAGATAACCAGTGAAAACACTAGCATAGAGGCATTCTATCTTAGTACTCAGGGTTTGCAACGCATTTGCAGTCTTCAGAGTTCAAATCCTCGGTGATACTGTAATACTGCGTAACTAACAAATTAAATAAGGTGCATAATACACCTTAGCTGGTAAGTCAGTAAGGCACATTTTGCAACTTATTGAATTTTATAGTTACACGGTTGCAGTATCGCCGGCGGTCTATTCTATAGGTCTCAGGTCCCACTTACTATCAGATGGACTGTTTACTCGTTTGCTTTCATTTTTCGTTAAAAAAATAACGAAATACGACATATATAACAATTCGTATATCTCTCACATTAGACATACTGAAAAAAAGATATGCAATCAAAACATTTAAAGCAAAGATATGTTCCCCAGGAGGCAAGGGCCCGCCGCGCGGGTTCGTGGGCTGCATGCGGCGCGTGGCCGTGGACGGCAGCTACCAGCGGCCCTCCGACTGGCGCAAGGAGGACTACTGCTGCCCCAACGACGTCGTCTTCGACGCCTGCCAGATGATCGACAGGTACCACTCGGAACGTCCACTGCTGGACTTTGGCCTTAGGAAAATATCTTCTTCGTCTATTCCTTAGAACTGATTATAGCGATGACCAGCAGCACTGTCATGCATGTCAGCAGCCATCGTGTAATAGTTATTTGTTATACAAGGGGGGAAAGTTGTATTTTACCTGCGAGTGTTCATTTGAAACACGAGCTAGTGAAAGGATTCTATGATTGACCACGAGCGTAGCGAGTGGTTCAAAAATAGAATCCTGAGCGTAGCGAGTGTTTCAACACACGAGACGTAAAATAACTTTTCACCCGTGTATAACACAAAACTTTTCATCTCACTACAGCGAGGAAAATATAAAAAAGGGTTTTTAATATCAATTATTATTTATTTACCTCTTTAATACATTTTTTTTTGTGTTTTTTACTTGATGCAATTCATTAATTGTGATGTTGAAAATTCAGCACTTAACGTTTTACGTTTTGTTAGCTGTCAAATATCACTTAAGCTGCCTTCACTAGGCTGTATGGATCAATGTCCTTTGCCTTTCCCTCAGGAATAAAACACAAGAAAAAAAAATTAAGCTGCCTTCAAATGTCAAAACTCTTTCTTCACATGTGGATAAAAAGCGATTTTCTCAATAGATATCAAACAAACAAAAAGGGCTTTCCGAGCTAGTGAGATGAAAAATAACTTACGATGTTCACGCGACCTCGCAAAACTTTTCTGGCAACGTTGTTGGTTAGTGTTTATACGAAGGGTTGTAAATCGTGACATAATGATTCGCCGACAATTATTACGCAAACGTATCGTTTCGCAGAATTTTCATTTCGTAGAAAGCTAATTTCTGCTTAAACCTTATTGTTTTCAGATTATTTTAAGCATGGGTTAGACCTGTGACCATCAAAAAATTTTCTGAAAACTGAATTATCGGCGAATCATTAGGTAACCGTTGTAAATGTAAGTTTATTCTACCGTTTGTGTTCAAATAATATAAAATAAAATAATAAAATACAACGATTCGACGCCCCGAAAAAAATGGTTGGCAGCCTATCAGCTGTTCTAATGTCTTAGGCCCATATTAATAAACTCGTCTTGGCCTGTCACAAGATACGTCAAAGTAAACTTCAACCCATAGAAATCTGTCATTATTGACGCATCTTGAGATAGGCATTCGAGTTGAGATCAGTTTATTAATCCGGCACTGTACGTGTCCAGGTGCAACCCCAACCCGTGCGAGCACGGCGGCGAGTGCTCGCAGAGCTCGGAGGAGTTCAACTGCAACTGCCAGACCACCGGGTACGCCGGCGCCGTCTGCCACACTTGTGAGTACTAATGTTCATATGTACAACTCGACTCAACCTCGTGAGACCTGGTGTGCCATGAAGGTACAAAATCGAAAAAATAAATAATGATACGATACGATAAAGTTATTTTTTCTATGTTTCTAGATTGATTTCATTCTAGACTAAAAGGTAATTGAACTTTATTTCGTTGCTGGTAGATTCAAATTGCCATTCAACAAAATTTCACTGTTTGTAGAATGGTGAGACACAGGAGGTTAAAAAAAATCATTTCCAACCGATTTACCCTCGTATATCTCGGTGTTCCATAGGAGATACATAATCAAGGCAATTTAGTTTTAACTTTATTTTCACCTGTATACAGCTCATTTTAATGTGTTTCAAAATTGAAAATGGAATTTAAGAGCAAAGTTAATTGAACTCTATTGTCTTGCTGGTAGATTCAGATTCCCACGTACAAATATCCTTGTTTGTTGTATGGTGGGCCTTACGAAAACACAAAATTAACTAAATATATTTTTAGTTTTGTTTATCCATAACTATTAATATTTGTTAGTTGGTAAAGCTATCACAGTGGAGATATCTTCCATACCAAAATTCATTTAAACTGGTTTAGCGATTTAACGAATGAATGAATTTTGAAACAAGATAATATGGAAGGTCAAAATCAAGTTCGTATATTGTAAATAATAATTAAGAAATAGCGACTCCATGGATTCATCTCAAGTCGCGTTTGATATGACAGTTTTCTTTGACTTAATTGACATTGTGTGGTTGCCGGGTTAGAATAGAGCCACTCCATGTCTTCCCGTGGATGTCGTAAGAGGCGACTTAGGGAATAAAGGCTTGTTGTACTGTTAGGCGATGGGCTTGCAACCTGTCACTAATACACTGGTAAACATTGTGCAAAATGTGGTTGTGGTGGAGTTGTATGTACCCCACTCTGGGAACGAAGGCTTTAGTTTATGTATGTAATTGACGTGTATTTTGACGTCTGTATTTTTTTTTATTGCAGCGGTGCACCCGTTGTCGTGCCAAGCGTACAAGAACGTGCAAGCCGTGTCGCGCGAGGCCGACATCCACATCGACGTGGACGGCTCCGGGCCGCTGCCTCCGTTCCCTGTCACCTGCCAGTTCTACTGTAAGTAATAGTGCCGGTGACACGCTTTGTTGGTTCAAATTGCATTCAAATTGCATCCGATCGTAAGAAATTCATGACTGTCCCGTGGGACAGACGTTATGCAGGTTTCACACGGAGGCAGAACAGAAAGGCAGAACAGTGGACAGCAGATTACTGCTACTGTGTGAACGCACAAAACAGTATTGTTCTGTTCAGGCGTTTGCGTTCATGTAGTAGCAATACTCTGCTGCCCACTGTTCTGCCTCATGCCTCATTGTTCTGCTTCTGTGTAAAATCAGCAATAGCGGAGACGAGACAGTCATTGAAAACTGCCAAGAACGAAAGAAAGAAAGTAAATAACTTTTTAGTCAGGCAATTCAAGATGCACATACGTCACGGTGACAGCGTGTTGCCAACATCGTAGTTATCTATTCGTAGTTTGTACCTCGGCATTATAAATGAAATTACGCATACAGGCATTCTATCTTAGTTTTCAGGGTCGGCAACGCATTTGGAGTCTTAAGATTGCAGTCTTGAGATTGTTGTCTTTAGAATACAAATGGGTCTGAGATCCCACTTACCATCAGGTGTATGCTCGTGTGACTTCTGCTTATCACAATAAAAAAAATGCCATTAACTAAATCGTACTTGTCATTCTAGTTGAAAGATCATTATGACAAAGCATTAAAGTGCTCAACGATTTCTTTGTAGTACAGTACATGATCACAAACTGTTATGTAAATGCGCAGCTGGATGTAACTGTGAATGTGTGTATGTGGGCAGCGGACGGGCGCGTGCTGACCACGGTGCAGCACTCGGCCGCGGGGCCGCAGAGCACCGTCGTCGACGGGTACCAGGAGCCGGGCAGCTTCCGACAGGTACTCGCTTAATAAATATGGGTTTAGTTCATAACGCTTACAGTCTGTTTGAAGCTCGCATATTTGTAAAGCCAGCTACGAAAAATATGGTACCATGCGTCTTTTTAACCGACTTCAAAAAAAAGGAGGAGGTTCTCAATTCGTCGGAATATATATTTTTTTTTATGTATGTTCCCCGATTACTCGAAGACTACTGGACCGATTTGAAATTTTTTTTCGGTGTTCGAATGGGTATACTTTCTAGTTGGTCCCATTGTCAGCACGTCACGATCTGATGATGGGATCTTGGAGAAATCAAGGGAACTCCTCGAATATTGTATGCAAATATATAGCGATTTTAGTATTTTTAGTAACAAATGTAGCATTTGCATTCAGAAAGTGTCACTTGGTGAAGCGGAACTGATGATGAAGACCACAGATGGCCACCGGAACTCCTCAACGGTACCGATTTCAAGGGTGGCGATAAGATATCTCGATTAAGATAGTTGAGCGACTACAACGAAGCACATTTAATTGTTTTAAAATGACTATGATTTTCCCGCGGCGTTGCTTGCGGCGAGCTTGAAATGTCTTAAAGTTTCATATATCAACTAAGAAGTGGGACTACATAAGCTTATTATGATCACTAAAAAGTGTAAAATAAAATAAATATTTTAAAAAACAAAAAACCGCCTTCACAAACGTAAAAGATAACTTCTACTACTAGGTACTTAGTAGTAGGTACCTATCATATTAGGTTAGTCTAACTGAAGTCGGCGACCACAATATTTTCAACAAAAAGCCGACTGAAGTCGGCGACCACAATATTTTCAACAAAAAGCCGACTTCAGTTGGACTAACCTAATATGATAGGTACCTACTACTAAGTACCTAGTAGTAGAAGTTATTTTTTACGTTTTTGAAGGCGGTTTTTTGTTTTTTAAAATATTTATTTTATTTTTAGCTAAAAGACGTCGACTGCTGGACATAGGCCATCCGCGTGGATCTTCACAGCGGTCGGTTTTGCGCTACTCGCATCCAGCTGTTTCCACTGACCTTTACAATATTGTCTGTCTTTGGTTAAGATGCTACCATATTTTTTAAATGAATTTAATGAAGTAATTTATTCAGTAAATTGGCTTCAGTAAGTCGTTAATATGGAGTGAATTTACCAGCGCTTTGGAAAAGACCATCATTGAAGACAGGAAGCGCTGCGGAGTAACTCTAGAAGGAAATTTTTGTAAACCATAAAATACAATTATACTTGAAAGTAAGTAACATCACAAGATAATATTAATTACATTGACTAAAATTAATTAATAAAACAAATAAAAGGTCTATACACACACATAATAAAAGGACGAAACTTCTCATCTCTCAAAAATTGGTAGTAGGATCGCTAGCACCATCTTATCCTTTAAGCTTTAAGTAAGCAACGCATTTGCTGTCATAAGATTGCAGTCTTTTTTATCACTTCACAGTTATTTGCTCATTTGCTTTCTGAATGCTAAACAAATCTCTTGGTTCCCAGGACATCACGTACGACGCGTCGCGCGGCCAGCTCGAGGCTCTGCTGAACCGCTCCGAGTCCTGCAGCCAGCGGCTTGAGTACATGTGCCGGCACTCGCGGCTGCTCAACTCGCCAAGTAAGTGACCTTCATTTCCATTTTAGATGTGTCCAAAATTTGGCTTAACGCAAAACGAATGATGAAGAAATAATGAACGAACGTTGTACATTGCATATTGAATATTGAAAATTGAATAACGAACATTGAATATTGCATATCGAACATTGAATATTGAACAACATACGAATTGATAATTGAATAACGAATATTAAACGTTGAATATTGAACCTTGCATATCGAACATTGAATATTGAACATTATACACATTTAACATTTAACATTGCTTACCGAACATTGAATATTGAACATTATACTCATTGAACATTGAATAATGAACATTGTATTTTGAAAATTATACTCATTGAACATTGAATAGCGAACACTGAATGTTGAACATTATACTCATTGAATATTGAATAACGAACGAATATTGAATATTATACTCATTGAACATTGAATAACGAACATTGAATATTTAACATTATAAACATTGACCATTGAATATCGAACATTGAAGATTGAATATTGAACATTATACACTTTGAACATTGGATAACGAACATTGAACATTGAATATTGAACATTGAACATTGCATATTGAACATTGTACGCATTGAACATTGAATAACGACCATAGAACATTGAACATTGCATTTTGAACAATGAAAAATGAACTATGACTACTGAGTAATGAATGTATTGTTTCAGGCGACGAGGCGAACTTCCACCCTTTCGCCTGGTGGGTGTCCCGCTCCGGGCAGCGCATGGACTACTGGGCCGGCGCCTCGCCCGGGAGCCGCATGTGCGCGTGCGGCGTGCTCGGCTCCTGCCAGGACCCCACCAAGTGGTGCAACTGCGACGCCGAGTACTCGCAGCCAAGGGCCAACGGTGAGTCGCGCTATACACACACTACTGGTGGGTCACGCTGTACACACACTACTGGTGGGTCACGCTGTACACACACTACTGGTGGGTCACGCTGTACACACACTACTGGTGGGTCACGCTGTACACACACTACTGGTGGGTCACGCTGTACACACACTACTGGTGGGTCACGCTGTACACACACTACTGGTGGGTCACGCTGTACACACACTACTGGTGGGTCACGCTGTACACACACTACTGGTGGGTCACGCTGTACACACACTACTGGTGGGTCACGCTGTACACACACTACTGGTGGGTCACGCTGTACACACACTACTGGTGGGTCACGCTGTACACACACTACTGGTGGGTCACGCTGTACACACACTACTGGTGGGTCACGCTGTACACACACTACTGGTGGGTCACGCTGTACACACACTACTGGTGGGTCACGCTGTACACGCACTACTGGTGGGTCACGCTGTACACGCACTACTGGTGGGTCACGCTGTACACGCACTACTGGTGGGTCACGCTGTACACGCACTACTGGTGGGTCACGCTGTACACGCACTACTGGTGGGTCACGCTGTACACACACTACTGGTGGGTCACGCTGTACACACACTACTGGTGGGTCACGCTGTACACACACTACTGGTGGGTCACGCTGTACACACACTACTGGTGGGTCACGCTGTACACACACTACTGGTGGGTCACGCTGTACACGCACTACTGTGGGTCACGCTGTACACGCACTACTGTGGGTCACGCTGTACACACACTACTGTGGGTCACGCTGTACACACACTACTGGTGGGTCACGCTGTACACACACTACTGGTGGGTCACGCTGTACACGCACTACTGGTGGGTCACGCTATACACACACTTCTGGGCCGGCGACTTGCACGGGAGCCGCATGTGCGCGTGCGGCGTGCTTGGCTCCTGCCAGGACCCCACCAAGGGAGATTTGGACGCGGTTTTTTTTAAATAGAAAGCTAGTTTCATCTTGGTGTTTCTTAGCTAGGTTTTTTGATAATTGGTTGTCTCGTTGAAGAGATATCAGCTCTGAAAGAAGGGGTCACCATTATGTCGGCGGTTTTTTACCTATTTAACCTCGTAAGGCCCAGTGTGACACAATGGAAATAAGGTTTATTTTCGTATCTTCATAAACTGAAAATGGCATTATCGTTCAAACTTAATTGAACTTTATTGCCTTGATAGTAGATTCAAAGTACCACTCACAAAAAACTCCGTGTTTGTAGTACAGTCGGCAGTAGAAGTAGCTACGCAACCGAAGAGGTCAAAATGATTTGGACTCGACTCTATTGTCAAGAGAATACGTCGTGTCTAGATCATTTTGAGCATGTTATTCTGCTTAGCTACTTTTGATGCTGACTGTACCTATGATGGGCCTTACGAGTTTAATAGTAATTGCGTATTTCATAGTAATTATTTACATTATCGTTTTTTTCCTATAGAGTTCCAAACGGACGGAGGCGATATAACCGAGATAGATTATCTGCCAGTAAAGGCGCTACACTTCGGTGACACGGGCAGCCATCTTGACGAGAAACAAGGACGGTACACGCTCGGCCCGCTGCTGTGCGAGGGAGACGGTGAGTACCACTTGTTAAACCAACCTTTTAAATGTGCCGCTTACTGTCTTCCACTGTCACGGAGTAGTTATTACTACTACAAATGTAGCCCACTAAAACAACTGTACAGAGTTGTGTGTTTCGCACGGCACCAAAACTATTTGCCTCTAGAGTCTTTAATTCCTGTCATGCTCAGAAGGCCTTTTTTTTGACCCGGGGGAAATGCGTATGCCCCGCCCCGACGGGGGCCAGGACGGGTTATGTCCGACTTGCACGGACTAAATCCCCCGGGGTGTTGCGCCAATCACTTTAGGAGGGGGCTACAGGACAGCTATAGCGCCAAAACGTAGCCCTCCAATGCTCAGGAGGCCTAGCCCAAGTTGTCCGCGACTTATCTGTCGCTCTCCCTTTCTATCTAGTCTGTAATTACAGAGTCGCACTGAGCGGCAAGTGAGAAAATATAACTTGTGCTAGCCGTACAGAAAGTACTGTTTTATTATTTAACACCTACTTACTTTGTATACTTACCCATTTTTAGCAAATAAATATATTGATTTTGATTTTGAATGTTTCCCGAAAGACCTGTTCAGCAACGCGGTGACGTTCCGCATCGCGGACGCGGTGATCGCGCTGCCCACCTTCGACCTGGGCCACAGCGGGGACATCTACTTCGAGTTCCGCACCACGCGGGAGAACGCCGTGCTGCTGCACTCCAAGGTAACCAGCATTTACAGGTTACCGGGATACCCAGTGATAGTAACTAGATTCTGCTTGCAACTTCGTCCGCGTTGACCATCCTACGGAAACAGTGATAAGTCGAAATAGAAGGTAGCCTATGTGTCAATTCAGGGCATATGTATGCTCAGTACAATCCAAATTTCATATAATTTCGTCTAGAAGTTGTAGCGTGAAGGAATAAAAAACATACTTACTTACATACACAAGCGTCGTAATTGAAGAAAACTAGGTTAAACAATAATATTAACAGTATTGTGATAACTCTATTGACGTTAACAGAGGCGGGCATTTCCAACTACATAAAGTTTGCCGCAAGAATCGCCGCGACGTCCGCATCTAAGAGTAATGATAACTAAGGGTTTCCTTGAATCGGTTTTAGACTATCTTGCTTTTATATCGTAGCGAATAAGGGCTTTCATAAAGTCAACAATATCATTCAATACCATATAAAAACAAGATTTAAGCTAAAACAAAGTACAAATCCGCACAACTTTTACATCCCCTTTTTAATCATCCACTTTATCACCAGGGTCCCCAAGACTACATCAAGCTGTCAATTATTGGTGGGGACCAGCTCCAGTTCCAGTTCCAAGTGGGCGACACGCCGCTCGGCGTCTCAGTCGAGACCAGCAACCGGCTAGCAGATAATAATTGGCACTCGGTCTCCGTCGAGAGGAACAGGTAACATTGTCACCAGGGTCAGAACTACATCCAGTTGTTCATCATCAGGGACGTACATTTCCAGCTCCAAGAGGTTGACACGCCGCTGATGAGCAACAAAAACAAAACAAAACAAAATAGAACTCCGTCGAGCACTCCATCGAGAGAAATAAGTTCAGTAGTTTTATCTAAGTAACTTAATCCGTATTATAGTTTTTATGTAGAGCTGGCGGCGCTAGAGAATTTGGATACTTAACAAAAACATATTTTCATCTTGAGCAGTATCGCTTGAAAGTGTAGTGAGGGCACTACTGAAGAATTTCGCTTTTGATTCGCTCTGGAATCATTATACCGCCTCTCCGGAAATATATTTTACGTAACACCTGGCCATAATGTGAGTTTTATCGCACGCTGCGCGCACGGTAAAACTCGCATTGTGGCCAGGTGAAGACGTAAAATTGTGTACTCATCACGGGCAGTAAAAAAGAAAGCCCTCTATCGCATATTTACAACCCTCGCCTACGGCTCGGGTCTCAAATACCTGCGATTTCGGGCTTTCTTTCTTTTACAGCCCTTGTTAAGTAATGTACTATTGCTCCCTTGTGACACAATCTTTTTGCGAGCTTACAGCATAGGTGGAAACCTAAGCAATCCAATCACAAGCTACCACAGAACGTGCTATATTACCAATCCATTTCTTTTCACAGGAAAGAAGCGAGAGTAGTTGTAGACGGTGCTCTTAAGAACGAGATCCGAACAGCCAAGGAGCCGGTGCGCGCCCTGCAGCTGACGACGCCGCTCATCATCGGGGCCGCCTTGGACAGGAAGGACGGCTTCGTGGGCTGCGTCAGAGCCCTGCTGCTGAACGGAAGACCGGTGGACCTGGTGTCGCATGCGAGACGAGGTACGTCACAACTTATTGTAGTCATAGGCAAACAAGCAGACGAACCATTGATTGATTCAAAGCTTTCACAAAGTTGACAGGTGTATTTGGTTTGCATTGGATTTTCGACACAATTTTTTCTGGGGCTCTATTCTACTCTGCAAAACAATAAGTTTATTTCTTCTATTCTAGTGCTATAAAAGCGTCAATATCCCACTCCTATGCAACCGCACTCACCTTTAACTAACCACTATTACATCTCCCCAGGGCTATACGGCGTGTCGGAAGGCTGCATAGGCAAGTGCCTGTCTTCCCCCTGCCTCAACAACGGCACGTGCCTGGAGGGATATGATTCTTACTCGTGCGACTGCCGCTGGACTGCCTTCAAGGGACCTATCTGCGCTGATGGTGAGTCCAGGCTAAGTGTAGCTTAAGCTAATAGTAGGTTAACCTTAGTGTAGCTTAAGCGATGTGTAAATCAAGTTTACGCTATATGCATCTTAAGCTAAGAGTAGTTCAAGCTATGCTTAGCTTAAGCTACTCGTAAGTGTAGCTTAAGCCAATAGTAGCTTAATCGATTAAGCGAAGTATATATACAATTAACTCAAGTTTACGCTATATGCATATTAAGCTAAAAGTAGTTCAAGATGAAGCTTAACTTAGCGCGGTCTAAAGTATTAATTTAAAGATAAGTCGTTTTGAGCTAAGTTTAGTTTAAGTTGAGTGGGGCTCAATCTAAATCGGATCTAGGGAAATCTAGCCTTTGCTTTAGCCAGTTTAGTGAGAGTAGGTAAGCCTGGCCTTAGCGCCGATTAGAGTTAGCTAACTGATTCGAGTTTAGACCGTTTCTACCTGAGTAGTGTTCTCTTCTTACGGAGACGTGCCCCATTAACTACTTTTACGTACATTTACGCTATCGCGCTTCGTTATATTAAGTGGTGGGTGCGTCTTCGTGAATAATGAGAACACTCATTTGCACTTTGATAAGGGCCGATTGTATGGTCAGTAGTTAACTGAATGAATCATAACCAATTCTTAAATCTTATCCAAGTTTGTCACATATTTTCGATTTTTAACCATTACTTCAGTCAACTACTGATCAAAAGTCTGCCTTTTTTAAAATCTAATATTTTACAGGTTTTAGTACAAATACGTGACTGTGTCAGCCTCATTTAAAAAAAGTCTGCCTTAAATCAAGCCTTTAGCAACTTTAGCTAACTCTGAACATTCATAGTGAACCGAAATGTCCCCCAGAAATCGGCGTGAACCTGCGCCCCAACTCGATGGTGAAGTACGACTTCTTCGGCTCGTGGCGCTCCACCATCGCCGAGAGCATCCGCGTGGGCTTCACCACCACCAACCCCAAGGGCTTCCTGCTCGGGTTCCACTCCAACATCTCTTCGGAGTACCTCACGCTTATGGTCTCGAATTCTGGTGAGTGTATAAACTAATATTTGCACGTTAAATCCAACAGTAACACTAAATTACTACATAGATTAAGATTACATTTTCAAGAATTTATTAGCAGCATCACTCAATTTGCCAAATGACTTCTCTCACAAGCCCATATAAGAAGTCAATCCTGACACATTGCACAACCATGAAGTTTCTGAATATTGATAATGTTGACAGCAGTCAAATAATGTTATTAATGTTCCTTCACGCGCAACTAGCATTTGTTTTACTACCGTCAACATTATCAATATTCGGAAACTTCATGTTTGTGCATCGAACGCTTTTTTTCAGCTGTAACTATGATGTTTCCAGGATATCTTAAACATTAATTACTGTGACTACAAAAAAAAATCTCACGCGGCAATAAATGCCTTTTGATGAAATGAAAATTCTGCGTAATGATACGTTCGTTGAAAGATGTTTTGATAGAATAATAGGTACAGTCACCAGCAATAATATGTTATCTAACATTGGGCACAAAAATATCTGACATGTCTTTATTACTAGAGGTATAAGAGCGTGTCAGATATTTTTGCGTCCAATGTTGGATAATATATTATTGCTGGTGACTGTACCCCTGCCCAGTACTATAGTTTGGGAATAGGTCAATTTGTGTGAGATTGTCCCTCAATAATTATTTAACCAGGTCATTTGCGGGTGGTGTTCGACTTCGGCTTCGAGCGGCAGGAGATCATCTTCCAGGGGAAACACTTCGGCCTGGGGCAGTACCACGACGTCAGGCTCTCGAGGAAGAACGGAGGCGCTACCATGGTGCTGCAGGTAACTACATGCATTGGAGAACTTTAGAAAGGCCAGAAAACGATTGAAGAACATAAGGTTCTCTATCCAAGGTTGTCAGGAAGAGATCGCTATTTAGCGGTATGCTCGCCTGTTGTCTACCTTTCCTATGACGCATTTTTCCTGTTTCATTTTAATAGTGTCGACGGAGATCCTCGTTGGCGGAGCTCCTATTTGTGGGTGCTTTAGCCTTCCGAGCATGTTGAAATACGAACATAACCTAACCTACATACCTATTTCGATCTAGTTATAAGTGGAAAAAATTGCGGCTGGGAGAATTCCGTATCTGAAAATATGAGAAAATGGAAAAATTTAAGGTTGGGAAAATCAAAAATGACAGTGCCTATGGCTTGAAGTTAATTTTGACCTATCTCAGCCCAGATGAGTTTATTAATGCGGCCCTAAGTATCGACTCTACCTAAATCGAATCTAATCCGATTATTGATTACGTTTTATTCTCTTGAAATCTCCAACAGGTGGACAACTACGAGACGCAAGAGTACAACTTCAACATAAAGCAATCGGCGGACGCGCAGTTCAACAACATCCAGTACATGTACATCGGGCGCAACGAGTCCATGTCGGAGGGGTTCGTGGGCTGCGTGAGCCGCGTCGAGTTCGACGACATCTACCCGCTCAAGCTCATGTTCCAGCAGGACCCGCCGCCCAACGTGCGCAGCTTAGGTGAGACAGTGGCGATGCTTACGGTACATGTACTATCAGCCCAATGGAACCCTGACCCACCATAGAACGGTGTCACAGTGACATTATAAAACAATTTGTTTGACACTTCTTATAACTTGAATCATAACGTCTCTGTGACACAGTTCTATGGTGGGTCAAGGTTCCAATGGTCTGATAGTACATCGGGGCAACGAGTCCATGTCGGAGGGGTTCGATAAATTATCCATTTAATAACTCTTATTTAATACGAAGCCATGTACAGTTTGATGCATATATTAAGTTTAAATGAGCATAGTTGCGCCATTTTTAGAGGACCGATTTGACAGTTGTAAATGCAATTCAAAATATAACCTCAAACTTATATTTAATACTGAGTTGACAGCTGTCAAATCGGACCATTTAGAACGGCGTGACTATTATAGTGTGAATTATTTTTGAATCTACATCTTCATTCAGTTTAACATTTTTTTATTACATTTGATTTTTTCATTAAATTTTTGACTTGTTACTTTAATGCATAATTTAATGTTTAATGTAAGTAGCATTTATATTTACTATCCTTATAAAACTATCCGTCAGTTAAATGTATTACTATCCTTTTCTGAAGTCGTATGAAAGAAAGAGACAGCTAAAATTTACTTTCTGGATAGCTTTATCTGGGGATTGAAAAATCAGCCCTTAGTAAATCAGTTATTTTTTTACATTAAAATAGTTTTTTTTTTCAACTACGACTTTGTTTAGTTGTATATCTATTCTTTGATAGTTTATGACTACGATAATTGTGGAGTGTAAACACAAAACCGTCTGTTAACTTTCCTTGTCACTCTCCGCAGGCGGCGTGCTGCACGAGGACTTCTGCGGCGTCGAACCTGTGACCCACCCGCCCGAGCCGCTGGAGACGCGGCCGCCGCCGCCGCGGGACCCCGGGTTCATCGACACGCACACTGCTGACGAGGCCATCCTCGGCAGTCAGTATACTACTATCATACTAATCATTTAATACTTAATCGGTTATACCACTTGCTAAGGGTGGTATTCCACCTTTCCAAATCTTTGTCCAATTTCTATATCCAATATTAGATCAAATTTCTTTGATGGAGGCCCATTCCACTTATCCAATATCTTGGTCCAAGTTTGTATACTATTTGCGTAGCCATTTTGAATTAAATGTCATTCGTAATTTTTGATAAAATGTAGGCGTTTCTAGAAAATTTGATGAAGTCATCCAATTTCTTTTATCAAATGCACATTGGACAAAGAATTGGATAGGTGGACTACCACCCTAAGTAGCACCGCAAAAAACTGCAGCAGTTTTTTTTAAATTTTATAATGTAACTTTCACATTACAAATATAGGCATTCCATGTTATCCCTCAGGATGGGCGACACATTTGGAGGCTTAGGATTTAGAATTTAAATGTCTATTAATCTCAGTTCCCGCTTACTATCAAGTGGTCGGTGCCTTCTACTTGAGCTTAACTGAGCATCTTATAAAAATCCAATAATGTTTAGTCTCTTATTCTTTGTTTTCTATCCCCGGCTTTATTGTTGTATTGTAAGTAGGCGCGTTAGCCTATTTGCTAGTGACCCTGCATACGAACCTAACGGACTCGGGTTCGATTGCCGGTATGGGGAAATAGTTGTGTAATGATCGCGATTCTTGGATGTTTTCTTTTCATTCGTATTTAGGTATGTATTTCTCTATTTATGTAGGTGTCTGGTTGTCTAATACCTATAGTATAGTACAAGCCTAGAGCTTAGTTTGGGACTAGGTCAACTTGTGTGAGAATGTCCCTGATATTTATTAAGTATTTTACAGTATCAATCTGTTTCCCCGCAGCTGTGCTGGTGTTCATCTTCCTGCTGCTGATCGTCGTGGCGGTCATCCTGGTCCGCGCGCTCTCGAGACACAAGGGAGAGTACCTCACGCAGGTAATTTAGTATTTCATACTCTATGCTATCAAACTTAAGTAATATTAACCTTTGGAGCGCTTGAGAGACAGACATTTGCTATCGTCGAGCGAGCGTATGACGTCATCGGGGTCACGTGACCGCGTAAACGCTCCAAGCTCTTTCAAGTCATTGAGAAGATTCGAAGTTTGGATTTTTTCATCCATTTTCTTCCTGCTGTTTTACGGATGTCGTCTACCCATCGAGCAGATGGTCTAACCACGTATCTTTTGTAATTCCTTGACCACAATTCAGTAATTAACAGGGGTCGGAATAGGTAGGGCTTATTAACCTAAACTTGACGCAGTTCATTCATGCGTGAGTGAGATGTTTAGGTCAAAAAGCACTACCTATTCCAACCCTGGTAATTAACCTGTAGTGTACCAGACAGATTTTAATTGAAGCATTAAAATTCGAATTTTTAATCTTTTGTCAATAAAATTTAAATTCAAAATCTTAATTAGAATGGCTGACGCATAGGTAGATCAGCGGTAAACGACAGGTTAAGTTCGTCCATCTGGCATGATAGTGTGGTTGAACGTGATCCCCCCCCCCAGGAGGAGCGCGGCGCGGACGGCGCGGCGGACCCGGACGCGGCGGCGCTGGCGGCCGCCACCGGCCCGCGCGTCACCAAGCGCCGCGAGTTCTTCATCTAGCGACACACACGGTATACGGACCCGTACTCAGCGCCGTGGGACGTCCACGTGATCATCTCCAGCGATCATCCTGAAATATCCGGAACTGTTATATTTCTACCCCTAAAGTAAGTTTCTGCGTTACCACACGAGCGTTGCCTGTGCATTGCGTCGTGGTCGCTGCGTTCTTCTACATGTAAATTAGAACGACACACTTGCATCGCTCTATGTTGAAATCACAGCGTTGCAACAACGCGACGCACCGGTATCGCTTGTGAGGCATCACTGTTAAACGCGAAGCTCCAAGTTTGTAAGCAGAATTTAAGCCTGATCCACCATAGGACCGTGTCACAGTGGCGTTATAAATCAAAACATAAACGTATCAAACTAAATATCACCGTGACATAGTTCTATAAAGGTCAAATTTTAATTTTGCGATCTTACGATTCGACTTGCCGAGGACTTCTCAGTGAGGTTACGTTGTAAATCGATACGAATTACGCGATAGAAACGAAAGATATTTTCGACCTACCGAAACGCCTTCTATAATTATAATTAATTATAATCAGTGATGAAGTCTCGATTGATTTTGCAAATGTCTTAATTTGTACCGAATTGTCAAATTTGCTGAAGGTACCGCATTCGTATACTTAACGTTAGGCTTACACTAGGGGAATTGGACTTGAAAATATAATCTACGACTTATAAACCTTTTTTGGCTCGATTTAGCTTTAATATTGCTTTCGGTCGCATGAACAGTTTTGTTTTCGCTTGACCAGTTCATTAAAAAAAAAGATTTTTTATGCCATAATTTACCCAATTCTCAAGCACATTTCTACTATATTTTTTTTTATAAAAGAACCTTATTTCACTCATTTATCACACCCTCTTTTTTAACTCAAGTAAGTAATGTATAACATCAACTCTACGGTAGCTATCTCTACTTTATACGGCGCTATATGGTGCCAACTTATCAGTATTTCTCGACTGTCTTCCTTAAATACTATCTTCAATAACTGCTATTATCTTAGTCCTTTGCAGTAAACCAGTGTCTTAATCTTTTAAACCCTAAATTACAATCATATTTGCTTGCCAAACAAGTAATTTTAATGTTCGTATGTAAGAAAGGCCTACTGGTGTGTAGACCTATCGCTGGATTTATATAAAAAACATTTCATCATAATGTAACTCATGAATCATAAATTAAATACCGAATCACCCATCAATCATTTCTCCTAGTAAACTTGCTACATGACTTACGAACCTGGCTCTAAGGTACTTTATCATGACCATTTTAATAATAATGTCCTACGCACTTAAAACGCAATATTTGCTTTCTGTACAACTGCCAGAGTACACAAATATTTTATCTTAACTTCTTCTTGTACTTTCATGTTTTACTCTAAACTTAACTCTCCCAGTGTGCCATTCGGCTTTTATATAATTTATTTTATAAAATCATACTTCTATAAATAAAGTCCAATAATTATACCATCCAACAAATATTGGCTATCGTAAATGCAATTCATGAATCTCTCATCATCATTGGCTAGAAAAAACTACATGAATTAAATAAAGCCAATACATTAGAATGTAAAAAGTCTTCTTGACTTTACTAACATGTAAGGTAATCTAATAAAAAAACCGTTCACAACATATCCGCCACGTCCAAGATAGGATAATGACTATTTACTCCCTTAAACTTGTAAAATAAGCTTTTGAAAAGGTCAAGATTGATATATAGGTACTGCGGTTAAATAAGGTATTGCCTAAACAATAGTTTTCGATTACATGGCGATTATAGAAAACTAACGCAAGCAATATAATTTAGGCTATATTAAAGGAGCTGACTGCTAACCATTAGTAAATGAAGAGGCACCATAAGAAGAATAATATCGAAATTTTCACACTAGGTCTGTAATCATAATGCCAAGGGATAAGCTCGTGCCAGTTAGAAGTCAATCCTGGCTCGTATCAATGCGGTAGATTTCTTTAAATATGCTTGTATTTGAGGTTATAATTTGTACGTGTGATGACATCTGTCAGGATTCTCTGGATATCTCGCGAGAAGTATTTTTCAGATCTTTGGTATGAAAATATTTACCTATTCGTAGGTTACTACGTTTTATGGAGTCGTTGCATCAATCATAAAACGTATTTTGTAATCACCGCTTTTGCTATACTATAGGTACAATCATCATAAAAAAAATGAGATTGAATCTGTTACCTAAATTATGATATGACAATATTTTGTATGAAACTCCACTCCATTTGTGTGAAGATCTTAAATTGTGACAAAATACAAATTAGTTGTAAGATTTAGTTGCATAAGTTGTATTTGGAATCTCTTTTATAGTTCTATATTTTAACGATTTTTGGAGCTTGTAATTAGTTTTACAGATTTTTGAATTGTTTTCCGTCCAGATTTTATTATTATTTTCGTGTGTTTTTTACTATATCCTCTTGAAGTTGGAATTTTATTTTATAATTCGCTCATAGAACAGGCATCTTTAATAGTAATGAATTATTAAAATGTATTGATTTAATTTCTACACATTTCTATTATAATAAGTATCAGAAAGTAGCACCTTGAACTTACAAGTAATATATTTTACTTAATTAAGTGAAGCAAAGTTTGTATTGTAACATGTATTGTACATTTTGTATGTCATATAGAGCGGGCTCGGTACACTTTACGATAAAATAATAATTTGGAACCTTATCGCCATAAAACACCTTAGTATGGACTAACATTAAAATTAAAATTATAGTGATTATTTTCTTCACCTTTACGATACGATATTCACCATCAACGTCACGTGCTAGGAATTCCGACTACTATATACAGACACGGGACACTGATTCCAATCACCATACTATTGTTTTCGATGGCGATACTTTAACGTTGCCTACTTGATAGAAGGAGAAAGTTCTTTTACGGTCGACTACAAAAAGTATCCATTTTTGGACCTTATTACAATGCAATAAGGGTAAAAAGAGGATACATCTTTGTAGTCTACTACATAACTTGGTTTTAGAATATAATGAAGTAAGCTTTTAACTTCCCCACTGCTCAACTGATCTGTTATGTTAGATCTTCAGCTTGCACGAAGGGCCAAAACACTCACAAATAGGAGCTCCGCGAAGCTGTTAAAGATTTGATATAGATATCATTGGTCAGTTGTGCATACTAGTTGGTCGGTGGGGAAGAAGTACGATTTATAAACGATTGTTTGTTGGAAGTGTGGCCGAGCCGTCACGGGTGTCGTGCCTTAAGCCGCAGGCGCGTAGTATAACACGTCACGTAGTGTTTGGTAGAGTTTTTATTTTAGTACTTTATTCGCAATAAAGTCTCCACGAATACTTGACGTTTTATTTATTTCGTCTGCCTCTGATGTAACACCAGCACCGGATCAGCAGCAACACCTGAATTAATCAAACGCATCCATGGGGACGCACTTTATCCTGGTCAGTCCCTTGTCGTATTTCGTCAGTAATATATCCTGTTAATCGACTAAAGTTGAGTCACTTTAACAAACAATATTTTTTATGGCAAGGAGAAGGCACTGGAGCACTCGGGGCCACCTGATGGTAAGTCGCATGTCAAACCCATATACATTTGAATTCTAGAGACTAAAATCTCAAGACTGCAATCCTAAGATTTCAAATGCCTTGCCAACCTTGATAACTATAGGTAAGATGCAATGCCTCTATGCTAGTGGTAGTTTAACTTCCAGTTAAATTAAAGTTTTCACAAATTGAACTAGTCCCAAACTAAGGCTTGCACTGTGGGTACTAGACAACGATAAGAAAACTTATAAAGAGAAATAAACACTTAATACTTACATAGAAAACATTCGAGACTCGGAAACAAATAGGTACCTACTCGCGTTCACCACACAAATATTTGCCCATGCCGGGAATCTAACCCGGGACCGCTAGCTTCATAGGCAGGGCTACCTACTAACTAGGCTTACGCGTCGTAATGTCAGTTTGTTTTAACTAGGAGTGATTGTAGCCGCTAAAAAAAAGATAAAAAGATAAAAGACATTTATTCAGTAAGTAGGCCGCACGGGCACATTTACCCGTCAGGAGTCTACCAGCGCTTCCCAAGAGGAGACCACTGCTGAGAAGAAACGCCGCAAGAAACTCAGCAGTCAGCCATTTTTTTTAACCATATTTCTTACTACAATGATACTACTTAGTCTAGTATTATATAAAGTTATAAATATTAAATTAAATTTAATATAATATCAAATATGCGTAGTTCAGCAGGAAAACATGACAAAATAATAGGAGAGAGAGATAGAGGGAGAAAAAGGGAAAAAAAAACAACAAGATGACCACATAAAAGTGTCGACATGTTTTCCTACATCAACGGTGTCCCCTAGACAAAATACTACTTTTGCATTTGCTTCTTTTAAATATTATCTTCCTTTCTCAAGTCCCATCCTCCATTAGCTTATCGCGTAAGCCTGAGACAAGGTTCAGCACCTGCTCCAGTAACCTAGAGCGGAACGTGCTCGATGGCCGATGTGTCGACGTTTTAGGTCAACCGGCCTCTCCGCACACGATGGGCGAGGGGTGGACTAGCCTCGATGCTTATCGTGTCGATAGTTAATCGACGTGACAGTTTTTTTAAATGGCATAATAATAAAGTACAAAATTAAATGGCGCATTTAATGCCTCAAGGAATTCACTACGAGTCAATCAACAGGGTTAACAGAAACAATTGAAGTGCCAATTTTTAAAGTAACTGGTAAACATAAAAAAATATAGGGATTTTATGCAAATATCTGTAATGTTATTGTTATTCATGTGATGGCTTGCATAGGAATTACATTAAGTATATTAAAGAAAATATGTTGGTAAGTAATTCCGCCGAGAACCAAGAAACAACTCAAAGTAGGCGCAGTCGAGTTCATAATATGTATACACTTTAGTACCTTATCTATTTAATGTCATGTATTGTATGCATTCTCAAAGCTACAATCAAAAGATCGCAGTCCTAAGACCGCAAATGCGTTGCCAATCCTGAGGACATTGATGGACTACCTCTATGCCAGTAATTCCACCGGTTGCCTTTTTCCACGCCGGAACACAACAAATTGAACACTGCTAGGCAAGTTAAACGATAAGATGGTGGGAGCGATCCATACGGACCATGCACACCACTCAAATTAATAGCAATTAAAAGAATGTCATACGAGATCCTGTGCTTTAGTTTTAACAATAAACATTTTTAATTAAAGTGGTTTGTACTTATCACTTCACTTAACCTTCATGATACAAAACACAAAATGTCCGCCAACTTATCGATAAAGTCTTCTAATGGTATCGACAAGCGTTTAGCCCCAACCCTACAGTATCGCACTTACCTTCAAGGGGCAGAGAGTCAGCGATTCAACGGGTTGAGCGCAGGTGCTTACGCCCGACGACTTAACTGCAGCGGGGAGCTTTTAAAAGCCCGCAGTGCTTCAGGTCAAGGTTGGAAGCTTTTACACTGAAGGGTGTACACGTATGTTGATGATAATAACATTAAGTATATTACTATAACAGTAGTAGGTGGGAGTAGTTAGATTTTAGAGTTGTTGGTAATCCTGCAGGTCTGCCTACCCGACTCTGGGAATAAAGGCTTGAGTGTAGGTTTGTATCTATGTACCTATGTGTATATACAAGGTGACACATAAGTCGTGAACAAACTTATCACTAGAGTGTTCTACCCACAAATATGAACAACGTTCACAATGGGACCAATTCTGAAATCTCGAAAAAAAAATCACCTGTTTCATACAAAAGTTCAATACGTCCGCGACCAAAATGTATGAAACAGCTGATTTTTCTATAGTGATTTCAGAGTTGGTCCCATAGTGAAAGTTGTTCATATTTGTGGGTAAAACACCCCGATGATAAGTTTGTTCACGACTTATGAGTCACCTTGTATAACAGTTAGGTATTAGATTTACTTATTCGACGAACCCGTCGTCGAATAAGTAATCGTTTAACCTTGCCTAGTAAGTTGGTAGAAAGTTACCGATTCTACTAACTAATTCTACTCTACTACTAACTAGCGGTTCTGGGTTTGATTCCCGGAAAGGCTAAATATTTGTGTGATGAGCGCGAGCAATATTCCTAAGTCTTGGACGTTTCTAAGATATGCATAGCACGTTTTTTATACCTAGAAACATTCAAGACTGTCTAGTAGGTACCCATAGTACAAGCCTATAGAGCTCAGTTTTGGACTAGGTAAATTTGAGTGAGATTGTCTCGTCATACTTAAGGTCTGATTTTTAATCCCACGGAAAAAATGTAAACAAAGGTGTTGCCGCTAACGAAAAACATTTCCAGCATTCAAAATATTTATACTTCCCACTTTAATAAGAAATCGACTTACTATAATAAAACTATATACCTATTGTAATCAAGATGAAAGAATTTAATTCGTTGATGGCAAACTTTATTTTGAAATATACTCTTTGTTATATTAATTTAAAACGAGAATACTGTTTTCGTATGCATAATTTATTTATTGCACTGGTATCACTGATTCGATACACCCGTCTTAAAAAGTCGAGGGCCGCTTGGCTTGATTCACGTCACTTCACTCGCTTCACAGTTAGTGCTCCCGTCGTATTACCTTTCCAGTTACTCTTGTTAAATTGTTCTGTTAAATTTTCATTGTTGTTACGTTTTTTATTTATTGTTATTACGTTGTTCGTTGTTAAGTTTTCCGTTGTTTTTGTTATTGTTGTGTGGTAGGATGGACATGCGGTAGGTGGATGGTATGTTAATAAATGTAAAAAAAATATTGCTGTTTCATTTCACAGATTTGTGCTATTTTAATTTTAATTATTTCTCGAATTTATTTTTAAAATCACTGTTCCAACGACATCATAATATCTAATATTATTTTTCTTGCTGGCCCGTACTTTGAGATCCCCTGAAATGTCACTTTGACAGTAACGTAACTTTGTTTACATTTTTTCCGTGGGAATAAAAATCAGACCTTAAGTACCGATGTGTTAAGTACTACATGTACCCCCACATGCATTGCAATGCCAGGTACCTAAAGTAAAAAAGTGTTAATTTTCATAGATTTTTTGATCAAGGAAACTTCGTGAGCATACTCAGCAAGTCCCACCATATTTTCATCACAATCGGATCAATGGCTTAAGAAGGAACTCATAGAGGACAGACATATGTGCTAACATAATTTTTATTAGATGATATTTTTCCTTAAATCAAGTCCCTAATTCTATCATATGGAGAGACCATTTTCGATCCATAGTGCGGCGCTTCTTTTCAGCAACTGTGGTCGAAGCGCTACTAGACTAAATTCCGACGTGTAAAAGAGTCCTGTAAGGCTTGTTAAGATGGTTTATGCAACTGATAACGATTGCAATAACCTAACCAACAAAAAGTTGGAAAACCCCCGACATTGACATTTCAAAGTTCAATACTTCAAAAACGGCTGAACCGATTTCGATACAAAATGTCTAAGAACCACCGCTAGAAAACCTGCTTTCAAATAAAAAAAACCGCATCCAAATCGGTTCATCCGTTTAAGAGCTACGATGCCACATTACATTGGGCGACTTTCATCATAAGAATGACCACCCATGAATCAGAAAACTCGTCCTAGGTGCGAATGTAGCTCGAATTTTAGGTTCTTAATGAACATTCAAGTATGCATTTAAAAATTGAAGAAGCATGCCGTGCACCTTTATCGGATTTTCATCACAATATCTACGTATAAATAAGTGCAACGCGAAACCTCATCATCTATTTTAAAGGGTGACATGTCTATCAACTTGTTCTACAATTCCGCCCTTCTGTACAACCATTACAATAAAAACTTTTTGAGCACCGCAGCGTTAACCTCCATTCTGAAACGTCTAAAGTCCATCTACAGGGTGTAAAATTCCGTCGTTTTAGATTGGCCTAGTTGAAACTTTGTCGCAATTATCAAGTTGGCAATCCGCTTTAGGAGTTAAGCGCCGAAATAAGTTGGAATTAAAATGCGCCGTCCACCTGTCTGCGTTGAGCCGATTACCGACGTCGGCGGGCATTTTGTTTTCGAAGGCTTCGGAATTTTGCAATTTGATGCAGTAAGCTGCTTGGAAATTGTTACAGGGTGAGTTATTTTGTCTCCGCGTTTGGAGTTAGAAGTGAGTAATATTGTGGAGTTGCTCGTCGAGGTGTTTAAAGAATTGTGACAGGACTATGTTGTCGCGATATAGGTACCCGCTCGAGGAGGTAGCGCGTAAAATAATTATGTAAGTACTGAATCGTTTCGGGAATGCATTTACAAAGCTTAGGGTGCAAGTAAACTTACTGCTTCAAAAACAAATGAACTGAGAGATTTCATGGCAATCATTAGAGTCGTTTTCGCGAAAGCTATCAGAAACAAATAAGTGCCTAATAAATAAACAGATAGCACTCGTTTATAAGAGGTAGGTACATAATATCTAGTGGACGATGTTTTTTTTAAGTGATGAGAACTTGCTAGGTAAGCTACAAGTAATCTCAATTCTATCGATATATTAATAGCCACTTTCAAGAAATCGATTGCACAAATAAAACATTATTGTAAATTATTAATTGCTGCCGCTAAGAAACTTCCGGTGTCGCAATGAATGAGTTAAGATATACTTACAGATTTTATTATAAATACTCTCAAGGGTTTCAGCAGAAAACCACTTCAAGCCAAAACCCACAGGCGTCTCTATTCCGTTTGATCAATTAAACTTTACGACTCATAAAACCTAACCGCAAAGCAATCGAAGAAAATCTCACCTTTTCCTCAAGCCCTCTTACCGTCATTTTATATTCGCCGCCATTTTGTGTTCTATTGTCCAGCGGTGCACAACCTTTCCCTTTTAAAGCGAGTCAGCACGACGGCACTCCGGAGAGCACTGCAGGTGCAGGTGTCGTAAACAGGCAATCAGGTTTACTACCCCTGCCCCGGGGGCGCGTTGAATAAACAATGAATTGAAATGTTTATTATCACTGCTGTTTTTGATGCGGCACAGAAGAAAATCGGAAAGTTGTTCTTTTGAAAAGTTTTGAATTTGACATACTTAAAGGAAAGATTAGTTTTACATAAGATGTTAGCCACTGTAGTTGTGTGAGACACACTACATTTTATAAATGAGTAAATAAATATACTAGGAAAACATTACACAAATTACTAAGTTGTATACGTACCAAAATTTGGCGAAGAGCGTCCGGAAAAATTGTGTAGGTACTAAAGTAAAAAAATATGAGAAAAAAAAAACTTTTCCCAAACTAAGCTGTAGGCTTATGTTATGGGTACGATAAATAAATATACTTATATCTAGAGAAATATATACTTAAATACATACACAAAACTCCAAGACCAACATATTTTATTACACAGTTTTCTTCTGTTCCTAAACACTAAAATGAGATGTAATTTAAAGTCTAATTACTTGTCAATATAAATAAAGCTTTATACCTAATGACACTTAATCTTTCTTAACTTACTGGTTAAATACTATTTTTTGCCATTAGCAAAAAGGTCTCCATAGGTACTCGTTTCTCCTTACAATAAATAAAAAATATTTCACCTTTCAAATAAAACTTGAGCTCACCTAAGTATAGGGTTGGTAATCCACCCCTTCGTTTCCAAACACCCTATCCAAATACCTAAAGCATCCTTTATCATATAATTACCTCTGTGATCAGTTGATTGCAAATCACAGGGCTCGCGATATAACATTGTGCTACCTAGTCATTTGGGAAATTCGCCTTTTGAGAATAAATTGAAAATTGTTGACGATCGCTTGTTTGTGATATTGACCTTTGAATTATTAATTTGTTGATGTTTGGGTTTGATTTTTATTAAAGCGACGCGACGTAGGTATAAAAAGCTAAATGTTAGTCCAAGGCTAGGTCTTCTTATTCAATTATTCATGTATTTAGTTTGTAGGTATATGAGTTGGCTTTACAATTCTTAGTTTTTTTTTAACGGGATTAAAGCGTTAGGTAACAAAAACGTCACGTGATATACTCGGTACCTTACAAGCCTTACAGCACAGAATGAAATATGTGCGAGTGAAATATCATTGATAATGAACCTTTTTTCCGTGAGTCAAAAATGAGCGAAAGTAATAATTTGAAACTTAATATAACGAAATAGAAAAGATAGATAAGATAGATAAGATAAGATAAGAAAAGGTTAAGATATAGCTAGTTATATGTTATTAGACCCGAAGACGCAAACAGACAAAAGACAGGCAGACAAAATGGATCCTTTAATAACTATTAAATAGATAAAAACTGCCAAAATAATGATAACCCTTTCCTTCTTCGATATATTATCTAAACGGCCCGACCGATTTTCATGAAACCTGGCTAAGAACCAACGGATTAAACTAGCTAACCTACCTATACATAGACACACAGATACCTACACAACTTTAACTAATAACATCTCCCTCTTTAATCGAAAAAATAAAGACTGAATGAAGATCTGTAAATTGTCTGTAAGGAATAGCTTAGCTTTTAACCACAATAACGTCAATACCTTACAACTTTTTAAACTTCAACATAGTACTTATGAAATTAGTTATCTTTTTTTTATAACAGCACATCATCGACTAAATAAAATTAAATACGTATATAAAACCAAAAATAGATAGTGTCTTCTTGCTTCAAAAATATTTTACTAATTAGAAAATGACTATATAATGCCTGGATTCCTATTTGCTACTTTCAAATTGCATTAATTCCAAAATGGCCGGCGGTTATCGGCACAGCACGTAAGAAAACAGCTAGAGCTGCACCTAGCTATCGATGTCGGAGGTGCCCACCTCGGCTAAGACGCGGCGCGCTTGCCGCGGCACGCGCCGCGTATCGACACGACGCAGTGTGATCTTTGCTGCCGTAACATCGGTTTATTGTATCGATAGTTTGTTTTAATTGTGTTCGATTTGATTTGTGATCGAACGATAGGGTATGAGGATCGCTATGGAGTAGTATATTTTTGTGTATTGTGCAATTTAGATTGAATAAATAAAGTATGTTTTGAAATGCAGCATATTTGAATTTTAAGGTTATACTTTTCCTAATAGGTACTGTAATTTTGACTTCAGACGCAGTAAGGTTGAATAACTAAAACGATGATTTGAATACAAACGAGATGGAAAAGTTTAGTAAAGATGCTTTAATAATTCATTATGAAAAATCATGTCCTAATATGGCAGCATTATTTACTATTTCCTGGTGATATATGTACAAATTTTGTTTGAGAATGGTTAAAACAATAAATGGCAAGAGTGTAGTGGCGAAATACCGTTGGAAGTGTTGGAACGTTTAATCGAATATATAAATCAGAATTTTTCAACGAATTCATCATTCCCCTGTTTTGCCGTTTTGTGATAAAACCTGCAATCATTACACTGGTAGATGTTACTTATGTCTAGCAAGTTAAGATTCAATTGCAAAATATACCTACAGCTATTGCAAATGGAATAATATTACTCACGTGGAGCTACGAGGGATCTTACCAAAGGACATAATTCAAGGGAAAAACACTTATACCAAAAAGGCTAAATTATTATTTTTCGATAAATTATGGATATCGATATCTACAAACTATCGACAACACCCCCTCCCTACATGACACCTTAGCGAATATATTACCTAGCTCCGTGCCACTGAATATTATCTCGATCTGACGGATTAATATCTCCTATCTGCCGTGTCTACTCTAATCCGTCGCCATTTTGAACTCCATTACAACACTAACCCAAGTCCTTCGTGACTCTCTTATTAGTAACCAATTAAAGTTTAGATTGGTTTGATTTGCTAGTATGGGTATTATAGTGGGCAGTATTGAGTGGGTAAGTTGGGGCAATTTGGAAGATTTATTATTATACCTGTGTTTAAATTGTTGTTTAATGTAGAGTTATTAGATTAGGTGCAGACGGTTTGATCGGACGGACGGACGGAAGGGTAGATAATAGTAAATACGAGCCATAAACCTTTTAGAGAAGTACTTTAGGTGGCTTCATCATTAAGTAAGTTTGTAGGCGGTTTCTCATTTCAGATTTGGGTTTATATTGACTGTCGTAATTATTTATAGTCATAAAGAGTTTAAGGTCATATTTATCGCAAGTCAACGTATATTTTACAGTAACTTTTTTTTATAAGCTCAATCTAATCTAACTTAACCTAGTATTTCAACATTGCACGTTACATATTTAAGAAACTCTGAAAAACTCACGGTTCCAGCGATATAAAAAATATCACTTTTTTATACTACCTAATGGTATGACATAATGATAAAAAATACAGGTAACAACGGGCTCCCTAAATATTATGTGTGCCCTAGCATTTTTTCGTTCGAGTTACCTGGATAAGGAAAAAACTTTCTTGTAAAAATCTAAACGATCAAAGTCAGTGTTAAGTGTTAAATGTAATTAAATTTCTAAATGATCATACTCCGACCTCGAAGATATATCTGCATCAAGAAGATCGGTCATTATCAGTGATCGGAAATAGGTGAGCTAATTTACCTAAACTTGATGCATGTCCATTCAATAATGTATTCCCATCTCACTCACGCATGAATGAATATGCGTCAAGTTTAGGTAAATTAGCTCACCTATTTCCGATCACTGGTCATTATATCATTATAATAAAAATGCGAACATGACGATTCAATTGACTACTAACTACTATTGTTTAAAAAATGCAACTTAAACAAAATTACAGTCAAAAGAGGCCAATGTAAAAGACCATTAATAATTAAAAATAAAATTAGACCTCACAAATTTTACGTATATTTGTGAGGTCTAATATATATATTATAATATGATGTAAGTTTTTTTAAAAACAAGCAAAGTCTTGAACAAAAGGAAAATTCACGATAAATGATACAGTATTATTTCATGGTACGGAATCGTTTAAATTAAAATCACCAATTAATAAAGAAGTCATTCAATTAGGAATTTGGTTTAAAAACTTGCACGGTCCATCCGAAACTTTTAAACCACGCAGAGACCTCGAATTTAAGTTCCACGTCTATAAATTTATGATACACCCCGCATTGTATCTTTCCAAACTTACCCTCATAAAAAGATCTCCAACTGCCAACAAGAGGTGGAAATTTTTATCCGAAACCGGCACCTGTTCCAAAACTTTGGAGCTTTCGAAGTTTCAAGAAACTTCACCGGATGTTGTTATCGGCCGGAAGCGCTTTAGGCAACTTCCTGTTTTGACGGACGTGAAAAAACGACAGTCTTCGAGCTTTCTTTAAGAGTTTAAGTTTCGCTGTTAATGTTTTTATGAACACCTTTACAGATGGTTGGTGATCGATCTTATTAACGAAATCTTAAATATCGTTCTTATTAACGAAATAATTAATCATTACAACACACAGTGTAAATGTGTCAACTATATCAACGACATGGCCTAGTTGGTAGTGAGCCTGCCTTCGAAGCTAGCGGTCCATAATAGATAATATATAGCGGAAATATTCCTAGAGGGGTACTCAAGAAGTGAATGATTTTTCGAAATCAACGTGCTTCCTAAATAAAGGCGTTGCTTAGTGAAATTGGTAGCTCGTCAAATTTTAATGGCCTTTTGTAAAGGCATACGAGTACTGCTATTGAATTGAAGATGTACCTTTTCGCTAAAAGGGCAGTGTTACCTTCCTGTCCGGTGTGAAAGCACCCCGGGCCAGTACTCAAGTACCAACTCAAGTCCCCCCGACACCCAAGCTCGAAGCCCCGGGGCTCCCGCCGTTGAAAAATGACCGCCGACGTCTGATAAAAAGTTTTTAAGTAATTTTTTACCTCTTAGGTGGCGAAATTATAGAGTGTTAAGATGGAGAGGAAGTTATATTGCTTCGCCAGCGGCTTTTGGGGTTCAGGTTGGGAAGATGAAATATTGTTCTTCTGAGTTGTTAGATGACGTGGAGGATTTCGTCAACGGCTCAATTGATGAGTATTATTGAAAATCATTAATTTTACTTGTTACTAAAATTAAATAGCTACAGTCGGCCTTTTAAGAAGCTGCACACTTTTGTACCTTGTCGCTTTAACGCCTTTGACAGATTAGTGCAGCAGTTCAAACATGACGTCAAAGTGCCAAAACACTAAAGTGTGCAGCTTCTTATAAGGCCGACCGTACGTTATGAATTCGAACTAATTCTCAGAAGTTCGGTTAAATTTGCGACAAGAGGTTCAGACTTACTTTCTCTGATGATTATTAAATACCATTAAAGGCCTGTTTCACAATCGTCAAGTAAAGCATATCTGACACATAAATTTAGCCCTTTCCTTTTCTTACACTTCAACATAGACTAGGAGAGAGCTAACTTTAACTGGCACATACATTTACTTGTCGATTGTGAAACAGGCCCTAAATATGATTAACTACATATAATTACACACATCATGCCAATTTTTACACGATGAATGTTTTCAGTGACCATTTCTTTTCAATATCACAATCGAATCCCCAATTGTACCAATACCTGATTACATAGGTACGTCAAGTTAATGGGAAAACACTCTTCCAAATTTTCCGGAGCCATTCAAGAAATTCACAAAGCAATTCCCACCTCGTAAACAAAATTGAACAGAATTCAAATGAGGCTCACCTTACAACCCAAATCAGTGCCGAGCCATCATTATTTCCATACAAAACAGAGCCAAAACTAGCGTCATTGTTAATTTTAGGGCACTCAATGTTCTAAACGAAAAGTCACTTGAACCTGTCACATTCACACCACTATTATCAACTTACAAAGATATTTTTGCATTCGTATGGATCCTTACGTTTCTAAGTCAAGGTTGGTTTTCGATTGGCGTGCATTGGTGGTAATTATGTGTTAAATTTTTGCTCCGAGTGAATTAGCGGATGCGTCTGACGTCAAGGAAATAGGGGGGGGGGGGAGGGGTACCTGGGAGTTGGCACCTTCGTTATTTCTTTAAACGGTTTTGTTTAGAATTTTTTGAAACCAAATTAATTTTACAACAGGTTTTGGCATGTCTTGAATAGATTGCCAGTTCCTTGACGAGGTATTTTTTTCAGGTGTTGAAATGTTTGCAACAAAAAGCAAGCAAAAGTGACTGTGACAGTTATTATGAATACACGATATGATAAAAATATAATGTGGGTCGGTTTACCGATACATGTCATATAACTACTATAATCTACTTTAAAATATCGCTTACTTATTCTGGTAAACCTGGGTCTTTATTCCATTTTTTCTTAAATCATAAACATCATAATTATTTACTGTTACCGTAAAAATAAATTTGGGCTCGAAATCAAAAAGAGTTCAAAGAAAGTGGAATAAAGCTTACCTTTTAACATTTTATTCAAAAATCAAACCAAAAAACATTTTAATACCCTAAACGAATGAAAAATAAATTACAACATTCAAAAAAATTAAAACAAAATTCATAAAGTTCCGCCACCGGGTAAAGTGCGGTAACCTCATGTTTTCGCAGTTTTCCCCCAAATCTGTGCTCATAAAAAATTCAACAATATCATCAACAAGAGGTCAGTAATTAATGGTTCGCGGAACACCGGCGGCGCTCGGGGGGGCTCGGAAACACTTTAAAAAAGTTTGCCACCCGCAAATTATTAATAGGTTTCTACGTAGACGGCGAGAGATGCGCCGTGTTCGGAGTTTTGAATAATATCGATAGCTTAAAAGATGTGCCAGCCAAGTTTTTTTCAAGTTTTATTTTTTATTAGTGACCATGGACCTATAAAGAGTGGGTCTGAAGCTGAGAACACAAGTTATAAGGGATCCTTAGGTAAAATACCTCGTGCTATACTTGAAGGTAATTTTAAAATCATTGAATGTATATTTACTTAAGATATAAAACTAGATTAGCACGACCTGATATACCTAGCTTTTGCCCGCGACTTCACCGCGTAGATCGTTTGTTTATAGTGATGCTCTTACTATTGCACTTAAACTACTCCTATCTCCTTCCACATTTATAGTATAATTGGTTGGAGATTAGATTTAGCATTTGACGTACACTTCAAATCTGGAATTTTATTTGTTAATTTAACTATTTAGTATTTACTATAAAAAATCCAAAATGCAATTATTTAAATATTAAAAATAAACGTTTTACATCTAGATACAACTTTTATTATTTTCGCGTAAAAACAAAAAGGTTTCTTTCTCATTAAAGCATCGATGTTTCAGTTTCAAGCACTACCCAGCAAACACCTTGCAAAGATGTAAAAATTAAGAAAGAGATTTTTAAAGTGTCAGCCGGCGAGCCGGTTTGTGACGCCACATTAATTTCTTTCTGTCGATTACTTCAGATAAAAAACGCACCTGAAACTTGGCTCGGAAGGAATAAAAGCTGAATAATGAATGGATTTTGTAGAATCGGGGTTACGCGTTTTTACAACTCGGATGTTTGGGGAAAATTACAAGGTTTAAATACGTTGTAACATGTTGTACGAGTAGTTAATATGTTTTTGATCTAGTATTTGTGTTTTTTAGTGTGGGGAAAAAATGATGGGTTTATTTAGGTTACGACTTTTCTTTGCTCTTGGCCCGGGAAAAAAATATGGGAAAGCCTGCACATCAGTGCACGTTGGGAAATTTGATGTATAAATAGAATTAATAAATAAATATCAGGGGAGAATCAGGATCGCTTTTCGCAGACTAAGAAGTCTTATTTTTTTCTTAAAATTAATTAGGTAATTAATTTGTATAGGTTTAAGAGTCGCTACCTAACAAGTATTAATTGATTATTGCGATGCATAATAGAGTCATTGCGATGGGAAAGTTAAACTGCATAGATTCTTAATGGTATGCTGAAATATAAAAAAAACGTTGTTGGTGACCCGCGGTCCACGAACTTTGCGGTCTCGGATTCGATACCTGGTGAGGCCAAATATCTGTGTAGGCCTTCCTAAAACTTTGATGTTGTCTTTGTATTGATATAATTATAGTTTTTTCTTTATACTAATTGTATAACGAAACTTTGCCTGCGACATCGTCCATGTAGATTTCAATTATGGTTATTAATTTAAATTTTTCGGGATGAAATTAGTTTAATCCAGATACGTCAAGCTGTTGCAGCGTGAAAGAGTAACAAACTAGCACTGAAACTTTTGCATTTATAATATTAGTAGGACAGTAGAATACCGTTATCTAGTACTTAGGTACCCATGGCACAAGCCTAGAGCATAATTTAGCAAACTGTAACAATGTCCTTTGAACTTTATCTATAGAATCCGTACAACCTAACCTTTGTACAACATTTTCCCAACGAAAAACTCTCCGTATATCGGAATTCACGTGCTTTTAATATAAAATGTCCGATGCGTCGCAAAATGCAGGCGCACTAATGATAATATATCTCTCTGTCCGTCCGTCCGTGCCGAGGACACTATAACAAATGTGCGCTCATTTGAAATTTACAACTGTACATTATTGTAGACAAAGGATTTTAAATATTTCAAGGAGCTTTCAACGCACATTTTAAGTTGGACGTTGTATTGTATTGTTAAAGCATTTAATAGTAACTAGGGCACTATTCTGCTCGGTAAAGCCTAATTGCTTTTGACATGACATGTTATCGTATTGTCTACGTTATTATAGCTCTTGTTTACTTGACAGTAATAGCGGTCGAGTTATAATATCAATTTCAAACCCTCCATGAGAAAAGTTGACAATAAAAAATAAACATGTCAGTTTTACGTGGCTCTGAAACGGCAATGACGAATTCATTTCCTCCGGCAGAATCGAACTCCATACCCGCTAATAAAGCGCATCGCACACGTGAGTCAGTGGGGGCAGGGTAGGGTTGTCAACATTATTTTAAGGTTAGATTAAGCCCGTGACTTCAATCGCGTAGAACTCGTTTATCGGTATTTAGTATTTTATAGCTGTAAGTGAAGGCTTATCAAAGAGACAGTATGTAAAATATTATTAGAGATACGGAAACCGTACGAACAGACGTAGACGTAGCTAGAAAGTCACACGTAATAAAGGCATGCAATACAATCCAGCAAATGCACAAGGTTTCAAGTAGCTTCATTAAACTTTTGTAATGACCAAAGGTGGCCCGCGATTGTATTGACTAAAATTGAATATTGTACGCATAGAATTACCCCTTTATTCACCAAAATATGCTTTATCTTTATCTATCACTGTGGCATTTCCATGTGACGTGTGAGGGTAGAGTTGGTTTCCATCTACTCCCCCTACCTCTTCACGTTGGTAGTCGATGTATGAAAAATCCTTTCTTAGTGCAGTAATATTTCTTCCATAAGTCCCTTTGTTTTCTGTCATTCCGTCAGTTACGGAGGAGTTCTATGTGTAGAGTTTTTTTGTTTGTTTCTAGTCCGAAGATGTATGTAAACAATTTATTGCATAAAAAGAAAACGTAATGCAAAATCAACAAGGACGAGCAGGTTTTGTATTCTCGTGGTAAACTAAGACGACTCGTTACTTGTGAATGCCCATCTGAACCACCTGATCGCGCGGTGCAGCGCGCATGTCTGTGTGCGTAAACGCATATATCTTACCAATTCACAAAGGCACAAAAAAGTTTAATAAAATTAACATTGTTGGCAACCCTAAGACATCAACCCATGGCCTGAGAATCGGTAATAATAAGATTGTGCGGAGCACGGTGTTTGTGTGAGCCCTGGAACGGCTATTGCTATGCGATATGGAATTACGCGAAGGGCGCAGTACTAAGGTGGGAGTGTATTTTAGGTTACGGAAATAAAATAAACCCTGATTTGTTTGTTATTTTGTATTTCTTTATACAGAGTGTGATTTTGTTACTTTTTTGAGCGACATCGTTCTAAAGTTGATGAAACGGATATTTTATTGAAATCAAAAACAATTTAAATAATATTTTTTTTTTATCCAAAAGGTAGGTGATTATTATTGTTCCAAACAAACCACAAACAATTAGGTACATTTTTCTAAGCTAAATAAAAACTTGGGACATTTTTACTGAGGCTCGTATTGCTGTCGTATTTTACAAATTATTACTAATTAATTAACGGTCATATTTTGTGCGTAATTAAATTATCCAAATAGTTTTTGTTCTTGCAGCAAAAAATAACCATACAATTATATTATAAGACAAATTTCCATCGCACTATGAAACTTTTTCGACTTCGTTGTTTACACGGCTAACTATTGGCTAATTATGTTTAACTTTTTGAACTAACTCCATCCTTGTCCGACTCTCACTTTACCAGTTTTTATATAATTACTAAAACTACAAAGCAATAAAACAATTCATTAGAATCTAACCCTCTTATTCCTAAACGCACAATAGCTAAAATATGCTTTGCCCTTATCTGTCTTTGTGACATTTGCATCTGACAGAAAGTGACAAAGCATTCTTTTCTAAAATAGGTTTATAGTGCGTTTGTGAATAAGAGAGTTATTTTTTTCTTTACAGCGACAATACTTGTGATAGCACAAAACCCTTAGCGTCCGAATCGTACTTGAACTGTATAGCTATAAATATAATTATCTAAATAACAAAGTAATAAAACATTAAACGGCGTAAACGCCGAAATCAGACAACATTGTTCTCAAACTGCCGGCGACACGGCGATGTCGCAGCCATAACCTGCAGAGCGCTTGCTCACAATATCTGTATGTAAAGCAGGAAGCAATCCACTTATGCCGTCTCTGTTACCTGCGTCGTTACATGCAAGGAGCCTGGGGGAGGGGTGGAGACGACAAACATATTTTTTTTAACCCTACGGAAAAACGCTGCAAATATTTTTTAGGATTCAAAACCGTAATAGATAGGCGTTTGTTTTTTATTCACTGGCGGATTTATTTACAAAAAATAAGAAAAGGGATAATAATAAAAGGAGTTCCCATACAAGCAAAGGTTTAATGTAATACATGTAATTGTCGAATGGCAACAATAAAATCATGAAGGAAAATGGCCAAAATAGTTAAAATCAAAAAGTAACTTAAGTACATAAAACTTTTTGTTTTAGTTTAAGCGTCAAAATACTGATAATTAAGTGCGATTAAAGTATAAATCCTAAACAAAAACACCAAAAGACACTCACTTTTTCCTTGCCCGCAATTTGTACGTTTAACATTGTCATTGTATTGTGTATATAAACAAATAAAAATAAAACCACGACTGGCATTTCAGTTCATTTTATTCAAACTTGTTTCTAAAGCGACTCCACAGTATTCGTCGCCAACAATTTGCCAAAGACTTACCTCTTCATAAAGAGGGTGGAATTTTTCTTTATTGTCCGGATTATTCGGCGCACGAGTTTACGAGATCGCAAGATGGCTCTTTACGACATGATCAAACTTCACCTTTGGATATTAAGTTATTGGCGTATCGGCTTAGCGAACCTTTCGAAAGGTTTAATAATAGAGGGTATCGAACTTTTATAATGGAAGATATGAGCAAATATTTTGCGTTTGTTGGTATCAGGCGTATCTACTCGGGAAAACGCAAAAAGGTTGTGATAATGGCGATGAATGTATTTGAAGAGATTCTACCATCAAGGTAATAAATCTGGGTGTGTAATATTTAGTATAAAAGCAAATGGTCTAATTTTCTTTTTAACATAAAACAAATTGCATAATTTCGATCTATATAATAAACCAACGATATAATAATTATGATGCATAAAACGAAATGCATAATTTCAAACACTATAATTAAAAAATAAATATTTCTAACGGCTTTCATTACTATTAATGTGGTCACAGTTCTAACCTAACCTTACCTAGTTAGAAGAAATTTACTAAAAATGCATAATAACAAGGAAATGATAGTTATAATAAATGAGTGTTATGTTATTCGATCGTATTCCTGATGAAATTATACAATTGGTTTTTATGCTAAACGTTCATTATGCTTTTCGTGGTTAGTTAAATGAAATTATACAAAATGTTTTTAGACTGATTGAAGCGCACCCAATAAATCTAACTAATTGCATGTTTCTGGGGCCTTATGTTACTCTGTATACACCTTTTGTTATCATAATGTAACGTTACGATAGCTCTTATTATGATGAGGTTAAAAATGGTTAAATGTCCTCAGGGCTCAGGTAGGTAGTCTACATCTACACTAATATTATATATAAAGAGGAAAGATTAGATTTTTTGTTTGTTTGTTTGTTTGTTTGTTTGTTTGAATTGAATAGGCTCTGAAACTACTGGACCGATTTGAAAAATTCTTTCACCATTAGAATGCTGCATTATCCTTGATGAACATAGGCTATGTTTTATTTTTCTGCGCGGACGGAGTCGCGGGCAAACGCTAGTATAAAATAATTAGCTCAATTGTCCGTCTAAAGGTACCTACTGTAATTATGAATTGCGATGTGCTATAATTAAATAAAGTTTTTCGAAATGGTTGCGACCATCAATTATTAAAAAAAGGATGAAGAAATCATCGTGTTAATAACATTTCACAAGTTTAATTTTATTTATTACATAATAATATGAATAATACTAGCGCCTTGCCCTTTTTGAAAAACGCTACAATAAAGCTAAAACGCTATAATTCAAAAATGGACGGTCCATAACTACATATTTTTTCTTAAAACTGATTACATCAAAATCCTTAGAAAATAATCACTTTGCGATCTGTAAGGATATGTCCAAATAGCCCGAGGCTTATGCCCTTTGTCCCCGCCGAACTTTGTTAATACCTATACGTCCCTTTCTGCCCGAGGTAGGTAAGTAATCGATTCCCCTCGGAAGGGGCTATCCATCAGGATTACGTCAGCTATTATGGACAGGTTTACCTAGAGCACAGTATAAACAGTAGTTCATCTTCAAACAAAGGTATATCGCTAACTTGCATGCGTGCGTGCCTCGAACGTACGCGCCGTGAGCCACCACAAGCAAACTCAATAGGACGGACCAAGCCGGTTTGAAGCATTGAGCGACGCGCATCGACGCAACCCTAGCGCCTATTTAATGCTTTGACGTTGTCCAACTTTAAATTGCCAGTTAAAAATTCGAAGCTGAATTTTGAAGAGAGTGGTTTGAGAATCACCTGACAATTGATCTACAGTCGAGTACAAAGGTATGTAAACACTTTTGCTCCTTATCCCATTGTAGTAAGGTGTAAAAGTGCATACATATCTTTGACCTCGACTGTACCTACAATCAACAGAATGGATTTGTGTACAGTCGAGTACAAACATTCGAGTATTGCTGTCTTCATACAGTCATGTTCCAAGGTTAACTGGAAGAGATCCCTTAAAGGGACAACTTCGAATTTGTACATACTTTATGTTGATAATTAGTATATTTTTGGGAAACATTTTTTTGTGCATTAAGGAGTTTACTTACTTACTTACTTACTATATACCTATGTAATATTTATATCGTATAAATTCATAAAATTGATGTCCCTAGAGTATAAGTTCAATGCTCTATTTGAAAGCAAGGTCGTGCGTAAAGTCTAGGTCATGTCTAAGTCGAACGTGTTAGGTATTTAGTATTTAGGGTCCACTTTTAAAGGTTATTTTCAACGCATCGCATTTAAATAATGTATGAATTGGTTCTAAAAGTATATAAGTTTGAAAGTTTTTTACACGTCGCATTTTACATAGTGAGTTGTCAAATAGGACGATATAATTGTACATAGGTACATTAGGTAGGGAGCTATACAGCTCTTTTTGCAACGGATGTTCAAAATAAATGCACTTATCTATTTATTGGCATCATGTGCATTTACATTAAGTTCTTAATTATAGTGTAAGTAGTTACATGAAATCCTGCTAGGGCACTGCAATATAATAATTATTAGACTTATCAACTACCTTACAATAAAACACTTCACAAATTCTATTGTTAATGAATCTTACTTTAACATAATCACAATCAAAGACAAATACACAAAACAACACTCGGTCACCTCCTAACGTCACTCCTAAACCTGGCGTCACAGATAATGCAGGCCACAGATTGTCCACAATGATCCCTTAAACGCTCTTGAGCGTAATAAGATTAGTTAAAGCCTTCCGTCTGGCTCCCGTGCCTGTGCACGAGTGTGGCGGAGCGAACTAGGAATCACAGGATTGTTTAGTTAATTTGGATTAAGATACTACACTTCAAGGGACATGTCTACGGGATAGTATTTAAGCATTTTACAACCTTATTAGGGGGTTCTCTTGATTTTACGAGTTAATTTTAGTGAATTTACAAAATCTTGAATTTAAAGTTACCCACTAAATTGTTTCTAAGTTTCTTTCTAAAGGGGCTTCTAAACGGGCCATATTTCCTCTGCAATATGTTGCCGGCAACTATTGGTGTCTTTCTCTAACATACGAGTAAGAGAGGGACACCAATAGTTGCCGGCCACATATTGTAGTGAAAATATGGCCCGTTTAGAAGCCCCTTTATGCAGTTGACTATCACGTGAAAGTTGTCGTGCTTAATATCAAATACAAATATTTACTTTACTTACAACTAAGCAAGCCTTAATAAAAGAGGTGATTAATCATTTAAATTACTGGACGTAGTCGAAAGCTTTGTGTCAGTGTAGTATTTATGAACAGTCAAAGTAACTTGTATAATACTTGTTTAAATGAGCTTTCACAATGATCTTTCTATACTAAACTCAACTACTAGTATTGGTATATTAAAAAAGATTTAAGTATCTTAAAAGTATCCATAACTTAGTAGTGCCGTAACTAAAAGCCTGAAAGCGCAACGTTGTAGTGTTTTTCCCTGTTATAAGCCCGTTATAAACTTGCGGCGGCCATTAAGGTGTATCCTCACGGCGGGAGAGATTAGCCGCGAGTAACGAGACGACTTTATTAGCGCACTTACAGCCGATCTGGGGAGACGAGCGGTTTGCCACTGATGACGACTCGCTGAGAGATATTTAAGCTGTTAAAATTTTAAATGGTAATAATTGCTTGATCCGTTTTCTCGGTTTTACGACTCAAGCGACCAACGTTTTAGTCTAAAGATAGTTTGTAGCCCAGATAGATAGAACATTGATAAGTTCCTGTGGGAATAATGACAAACAACTTCTACACAGACAGAGTCGCGGACAGGAGTTAGTAATGATATAAGTTAGTCAATTAAGAGCAAGCGAGAAAGCATCGCCAACCCGAAGGGGTTATTAAGCTTCGCTTCACAGAGATTAAGATTTGACTGACTCATGAGTTCATGACCTTGTCGTATTTCCTAAACAATTTTTTCAAGTATTAATCATTATGCGAAGCACTATAATATCGGTTTTCGACAAGATTCCATGAATTACTAATTCTTAACCAAGACATACATTTAGAAAACCATTAGGTACGTGATCGCCTCAAATTATGTTTTATCTCAAACCAACACGATAATTCTATGAACAACCACAGATTAAATATGAGTTACTCCGGAACAACCTGAATCAGTACTAAAAACGTGTCGACTCCATTGGAAAACCACCTAGCGGTCTTCGTGCAGAATGGCAGCAAACTTAAGACGCCATTACACTGCCGGACAATTAAATCCACCTCCAATTGAGGTGGCAGTCAGGAGTCACGAGTAGATACTGTGTTTGTGGAGAAATTACGGCCTTCAATAAAGTTTGAGAAACGGCGGCGGGATTTTGAGGGTTTAGCTGGGATTTTTAAAATGAAGCGTTTTTGTTGCGTAAGTTACAGATGTAATTATAATCTATTTTAGATACGATATAGAGTGAAACATAAAATATAATGATTAGAGCAACTAATAAGGGGCATGTTATTTAATATGGTAAGGGATTAGGCATATTGGCGTTAGGATAATATTAGATATTATGTAATACTATCGACCCGCCCTCGCTTCGCTTCGATTTATGTGAGTTTTCTGTATCACCCGTTCATAATCCAGAATTAAGGCTGCCTATCCACTGGAGCGGAGCGAGGCAGCGGAGCGGTGTGCAAGGAACAGGTTAACCAATGGGAATACTTAATTTTCCTAGCTTCACTCAGCACTGCTTCTATTGGTGGATTTTTTTTTCGCTCTCCGCTCCGATTCCTCGCTTCTAGTGGCCAGGCAGCCTTAAAACCATTCTCTTGATCACTCTATCTATTGATGAAAACCGGATTAGAATCCGTTGCGTAGTTTGAAAGATCTAAGCGTACATACAGAGGGACAGACGGCGGGAAGCGACTTTGTTTAATAATTAGTGGTCGCAGGACGTTTGTGCAGAGAGCTTCCGGATCGCTACAACTATTTTAATCCTTTAGCGTACCGCCAAGCAGCAGTGTTTACAATGTTGTACGACATATATACATTGATTGTACGATATTGATTGTTGATATATTATTCAACATCGGGGGTTCTTTATTACTAGAGGTATAAGAGCAGATATTTTTGCGCCCAATGTTGGTTAATATATTGTTGCTGGTGACTGTACTTATAGCGTGGGGATAAGACAACCAGTGAAACGACTAGTGAAGGCATTCCATCTTAGGCCTCAGGGTTAGCAACGCAACTGTAGTCTTACCCCCTTACTAATAAAAATTTAGTAACGGTGGTATAGCTATACAATGTTTTGTCCTTATCCTTCATTGTGACATTTGCATTTGACAGATAAGGACAAACCATTGTATAGCTATACCACCGTTACTCAACGTTTATTAGTTAGGGGGTTAACATTGCAGTCTCAGAGCCGCTTACAATCAGGTAGCCTGTGTGCTTGTTAGCCTTCTCCATCCAAAAAAACCCCATAATTTCTCCACATTCAACCGCATTAAAGATCGTCCCTTGTCAAAGGGTCACAAAAGCCCTCCGTCCGCTTGCCCACCTGTTTGCCCAGAACCAATAACTTAAATACCACTGAATGGACGCCATTGTGCGGAATAGAAAGGAACGCCGTAAGGAGCGGTAAAATGCGGAGTTTTCTCCAAGTATTGTTCGCAGGTATGGGGTATTAACTTCGTCTAGACGGCGTTTTTTCTGTCTTTAGCCTTGTGTTAAGTAATTGAACCTGTGAGGTTAAAGGCTAGGATGGTTAGAAAGGAGAATTGTGTAACTTTCGCTAATCGGGAAAAGGCGTTTTTCATTTTATCTTAATTAGATATGGCTTTTAGTTACTAGCGTTTCCTTGGATTTTTTTCATGTTAAAAGTAACGACGTGATTGGTTCCAAAAAGTATAGTGGGATAGTCGAACAGTGACACTGTTTATCCTGGTAGATCCCGATACCTATTGAATAAGGTTGTAAAAGCAACCTAGCCAAATAAACCAGGTATAGGGTTTTTTTTTGTCTTCGGTAATTCGTACTTTATAAAGTACGTGGGGATCCATGAGGATATTTTACATAAAGGCAAACACAGAACTAACTACTTAAGAAGTAACTTGAGACGAGTTGTAGTGTGACGAGTATCAAGTCCTGGTAAAAAGGTAAGGGAAACAAAATTTGATTAAAATTGCAAGAATAATCAGCCTTTACGAAGAACTCTTATTTAATCTGGGCTTTGGAATACATGTTTAGGCATGTTAAGTTTTGGCGGTGGCTCAGAAAATATCAATACCGTAAATCGGGGTAAATAGGAACTAAGGGGTAAATAGGGACAAAACCTAAAATGAACCGTAACTTGTTAAAAATAAGAACAAGTATTAAATGAAAATAACGTTACGTTCTATTGGAAATTATTTCAGTCTTATAATTAGTAACTTATGCTTAATTTTGGGTTGTGTCCCTATTTACCCCTTAGTTCCTATTTACCCCGTTATACGGTACTGAGTTGTTTTTTTTGGTTTAAAAGGGAGAGTTACTGTAAATTATATAAACTGTATTAAGTAGAGTTTACTATCATGTTATTTAACTTAACCACCATTCACAAGCATAATTTGTGTCGTTCGAACACTGTAAATTATTTGTGCACAGCTTATCCTTCACCTCCGAAACTTTTGTTTTGTTCCTGATAACTTCGATGGTAACTTCTGATCCTCAAAGTCACCACAACAATAAAATGGTCCTAAACTCTGGCTTATGATAATTTTATTGTTTTCGTCTTGAAACGTAATAAAAATATTTAAATGAATGCGTAGAAGTGTGTTTTGACATAGGGTGCCCCTTGAATCACCGACACTCATTTCATCGAATGCGTTGTTTCATCGAATTTTCATTTCACCGCAACCTAATTTCTGCTGAAACCTTATTGATTTTAGGTTATCTTAAGCATGGGTTACGTAGACTAGGTTAGTTTATACCTGTGAACGCCAAAAAATTATAACTCCTGCACGTGGAAATGCCTGTTCGATGAAATGAAAATTCGGTGAAATGAGTGTCGGTGATTCAATGGTAAACCTTTGACATAACATGCCAAATCAAGGATGTGTAACAAAATGACTAGATTTTCAAGGAGATTCCTATAAATAAAGTTTCCAATAAAATGGACATAATAGCGCTTTGTATTTATTTATTATTAAAAAAACATGTCCGATTTACTACCTGAAAACTGCTTGCTATAATATTTTAAACTTAGACCAAATAAAGACACCAAGACAAATTTAGTACCTAAGCGGGCGGTGGAGGGAAAGAAGGTACGGACCACAAATATTGATCCTTTTTTTTTGTTCTGGGAGTATTTTCCTTTACGTTAAAGGTGTGGGCATTATAATTTAAGTTACGGCGACAAGATATAAATCTACAAGACTTATGAAGTTGACTATACAATCCTAGATCTTAAAAGAGTAAGTAATGAGTCAGTACAAGGTGCTAACTCAACTGAAACAATTTACGATCGTTAAAAGAAGCAAGACGTACGGAATTAAAAGAAAAACAGGTATGCTCGGTGAAGCGGGCTTGGCGTCGCGCCAGACGTGTAAAAGGCAGGCGTATAAGTTAAACCTTGTATTTTTAAACTTCTCTGTGACTTCAACTTTGGTTTGGCTTTTTGGTTGAGTGATGGGAATACCAGTGGAGATTTAATTATTATATTGGTGCCTTTCTGTTTGTTAAACAACTAGCTATTGCCCGCTCGGCCCGGTTTAAATAGCGCTTTATACTTAAAAGCGTAACAAATAGACAAATAAAGATACTTTCACATCAATAACATTAAGGGCCTGTTTCACAATTGACAAGTAAATTTATGTGCCAGTTAAAGTTAGCTCTCTCCTTGTCTATGTTCAAGTGCAAGAAAAGGAAAGGGCTAAAATTATGTGCCAGATATGCTTATATCATATTACTTGACGATTGTGAAACAGGCCCTAATATGAATGCCCTAATTAGCAGCAGCCTGTATTAAATGAATTGCCCCTTTAAAAAAAACGTAAGCTAAATATTACTTTTAAATGGCTTAAAAACAAAGTACGGAAAGCTCAAAAAACAAATGGATCTCAAAGCTCCTCGGCTGGTCAAGGATCGGGGCGGAAGTCGGCGAGGCGACAGGTGGGGGGGATGGCGGCGCTTCCGGTCGCACGAGACGCGCTGCTTCCGGTCTGCGCACGAGTAGAGGGCCGCGAAACCAGCGGACTAAGAGAAGCTTTACTTTCATTTTTTGGCAATTAATAAGCATAAAACCATCACCGTCTGCGAATTAGACAATATACAGGATGTCCGGGATACGTAGGAAACTTGTCACGGCTGGATTAACGTACAGTTTCAGTTTTCCGACCTTCCCTTTCACCATACAGCGCTGAAAACTCAATATCGGCTCCATTTTAATGGGAAATCAGTTTGCTGGCACAGAATGCGTTAAATGCCGTGATTTCGTGGCCACGCGGTTATTTAGGGCGAGTGGGCTGGAGATCTCACACGTTTGGGACTTCGCCTCGGAAGGTACTCGATGTATACAGTGTGTGCTCTTGCTAAGACATAAATTATTCCATCTATCGCTCTCTACTATCGTTTGGGCAATAAAATGCGACATGTCTTGGGTATTCGTCTATTCGACGGTTAATGATCGGATTTTAAGCGGCTAACTACGTTATTGGTTTATTATAAGTATTTCGTCGGGAGGGAAAGAATGCTTATCCTTTTCTGACTAACATTATATATACAAAACCGATGTAGGTAATGAAATTTGGCAGCCCGGAGACGGACATTGTTATTTCTATATTTGGGAAAAGTTACTGATATTTAGAGAAATTTTACAATTACCGGGAAAACCGATCTTTTACGCAATAATGGGTTAGGGTCGGGTTGCATAAAGTTTAAAGTCATATTTTTGATAGGCATACGTGGATTCGTCATACTCGTACTCATCATTACGCATAACTGACAAAAGTCATAAATTAGTTCGCATATATTTTTTAACCATAATGTTTGAGAGCATAAATAACAATTGTCATACATTTATTGTGCATAAAAACTTAACGCACAATTATCAATCGGCGTAACAATTTTGACTGAATTATTGACGATCAATAACAAACGTAGCAGTTAGTTTTTGATAAGATCACAATTCTAACCTAACCTAACCTACTTTTCTGGAAGCAGTTCGTTTTTATTATAGTGGTAATTCTAACCTAACCTTCTTTTCTGTTAGCAGTATGACTAAAAATAATTATGATGTACAATACAACGACTAAAAAAATTATGATATTCAACATTATGGTTTAAAAATATATGACATAGTATGACAAACGTTTTATAATGTACCATTTCAATCCAATTTATTTTACTGAAAACTAATTTCTGGTGAGCTCTTGTTGTTTGAGTAGGTTAAACTTGTAATTTTAATAAAACTTTAACGTTTTCGATTGCAAATGGCTCTCAATAAAATTGATACATTGTACGAAATAAATTACAACAAGAATATCACATTATCACAGAAACCATTAACAATATCGCTCCTTCAATCTCAAATTAGACCCATTCATTGTGAACTTAATAGCGAATCTATAATCTAAGAATATAGCAAAATTAACAAGCAATAAAACCTCGACAAAATGCCATTAAAGGTGCTCATCAGTAAAATAATGGAGTCGTGAGTGCGAGGTCGTGGGATCGCTCCCGGCCGGTCCACTAAAGGGCACGGATCATCTTCAAAGGACAATAGAAGCGAGTGCGGCCTTGGCATAGAATCCTGGACTGGTATGTCACATATCCATATAGCTAAAACAAGTATTATATACTCGTTCTTACCGCCGTTTGAAGTATTTGCCAAGTTCATTAATTCAGAGGCGTAGTTAGTTAACCAAAAGCCGTCTGTTGCAAAATATATCTGGAAACTACTTGCAACCTTTTACATTCTGAAGGTGGGATAAAGATTCACAATGGTAAAAAAAAAACAAAATTACATTAAGAGGACAATGTTGATTCGAGTCCAAATTTTAAGATAAATAATAAATAAAATATCCAAACTATTTTACACAAATTGACCGTATCTTAAATTAAGTTTTAGGCTAATACTACTAGACAACGTTAAACATACCTATTTAGATAGAGAAATACATACTTAATAAATACATAGGCAATATCCGAGAATCAGGAACAAATATGTATGTAAACTGTATATTGCACAAAAAAAAATCAATTACAGATTCGTACTATTCGGCGAACTTAAACCTATAAGGGATCTCTTCCAGCCGCACAAAAATTCGCGCTCATGACACAAATATTTGCTCATTCCGGGAATCAAACCCGGGATTAGCTACTTTCACTACAAACTAAGCGAACCGCATCATCAAAAGTCAAAAGAGATCTTATTTTTGTTTAAGCGTATATTTATACTAAACGAATACATCCTTTTATAAAATGTCTTTACCTTTTAAAAGCATCTATAAACAACAGAATTTTATACTCTTTCTAATCAGATTCGTCTAGCAATAAATTGCCGAATTGCAAGTGTACAATCAAAATAAATCTCACAGTACAGGGGGATGTATTGTCTTAGCTTTCAGGTCAAGGAGCAAGACCTAGGCATGAGTCAGGTACCTAAATTACCAGTCTAGACCAAAGCGATCGAGGTGATTTACTGCGTGCATGTACACGTGTTTTCAATTTAGACTTGGCCGTTTTTTGGTGTGCACTCCAAATATATTGTTTTACCGGAGATAGGTGATAAATTTTTGGAGGTGCTTTTTCGCGTAAAATTTTTAGTGGAGTCGTTAAGTAAGATTTATTTTAAGTTTTAACATGGCTTTTAAAATTGTGCCAAAAATGTTCGGTTATTTTTTGGTCTGATTTTTCAAAGATTTTGTTTTTTGTTGATTTTGATCGTTGTTGCTTTTTTTTGTTCGTAACGATGCAAAATTTTGGATTTTTCAAGGAATACAATTCATAAAGTAAATATGTCGTTAACTGTTTTTTAATGTTACGCTGTATATGTTTTTACGTAGATATAGTCAAAAAGCTTTTACTTTTATTCAATTATTAGGAAGACAGAGAGTTCTCGAGTTAAGACGTTAGGTTAGTTAAGAAGGTTAAACGAATTTCATACAAACTCAATTTTACGAAGTGTTAATATTGCAACACTACAACAAAACAATTTTCAAATACTCGACACTAAGATGGAATGGTGTTAGATTAAAGCAGCGCAGCAGTCAGGTTCTACAATCTAATAGAGATGTCAAGACAATTCACACAAGTAATTTCATTAACCTGTGTTCATTAAATCGTGAGTACAAATTTATCTCTCTCTCTTTATTTAAGAGCCATGCTCTTGTCGGTGGAGTTGTTGCCAATCGGCCCGGAGCGGTCCTCCGTCAACTGCTGGGTATTGATTCTCTCAAAAGCAAACGTGAGCGAATGCAGGAGTGAAGTCCAAGCGGCGAGTTTAAGTAGTCCCGTCAGAGCCAGCAAAACACATTTTAGCGCGTGCATTCTCAATTAGGCAGCCTTATACGTTCGAGAAGCCATGCTGCCAAATTGAATACACACGCTGAAATGTGTTTTGATCGCTATGACGGGACTACTTAAACTCACCGCTTGGACATCACTCCTGCGTTCGCTCACCTTTGCTTTTGAAAGAATCACTACCCTGGACTTTCTGGTACGACCCAACCACAACCATCTCTCTTATTTGCTCAAAGTAATTACTTCTCGGTCTTCCTCTGAATCTCTTTCCTTCTATATTTCCTTCTATGATGTTTTTAAGTAAATATATAAAGATATAAAAACCCTGTGACTGAGATAAACAAAGACATTGAATTGCCTATAAAGTTATTTCGAATTATATCAACAAACGAACCGAGCGCCATATTCACTCCGCTAGAAGCAACAGGAACCACGGCTGGATTATTTTAAAAAGTCAATTCTAAATTGCGACACTTGGAAACCTTTTCACACCTGACCGGGCACAGATTGCGGGCCGGTAGGATCCTGGCGAACGTGGCGAACGTGGCGAACATGGCGAACGTGGCGAACGTGGCGAATGTGGCGTATTTGGCGAATGTGGCGAATGTGGCTGGGACGTCGCGCCGCGCCATGCCAAATGACGCCGCGTTTCCGGTACAGACTAGCGCTTTAGATAAGTTTAATGTTTCTTGAAGAGGTAGGGTTTGGTATGTTTCTTTCATTTGGTGTAGTAAAAATGTTTATAATTAGCAATTATAATTTTGTAAATTAAAAAAAAACCTGTCATTAGTATACAGGGGAACACCCTGTATGTTGAATGGAACTTCAAAAGGAGAAAGTGATTTATCTGTCCTACCAATAAATGGACGACGACTTGACAAGAGTTTTTTTGCAACATATTTTACTTATTATTTTAAATCTCTTTTTTGTAAAGTCTTCACGAAACATATTATTAAAGGCATGGTTTTTCCCGTAAATTAGTTTTAGAATTTAATAAATGTATTCAAATTCAACCTTGATCTTCTGACACAAAGCTACAATAAACCCATGTTCTCTCAATCTCTACGTGTCCTGCGAGCCCTATGACAGCTGTCATTATTTTTAATAGCAAAAAGAGCACCATTACGGCTGCGGAACCCTTTGAGCGAGTCACGCGCGCCCTTTGATCACGCCGACGCGGATAATTGAGATTGTTGCTTCTTAGGAATGAATCTGAGGGTGTTCGTAGGTAGTGGAGGAAGCTGGTACACATTATATTGGATCAAATACAGTGGGATGTGTAAAATGCTTATGTTTAAGTGTAGCTGTATAAGGAACGATTTTGAGTTATAAATAGGTTTGATATCTTTATTGTTTTCATCCGCACGAGTCAAAGGCAATGATTTTAACACGTTTTGTTTGTAAGTGGATGTGCGCATGTTAAATACAGTCTATAAAAAATAAAAGAGAGATTTGTATTGTGTTTTTAAAACGTTGTTTTATGTGGTAGATTTGATTTAGTGTTTGCCCGCGCATTTATCGCTTTTCCCTCAAGAACTATAAAATTTTGTAGATATAAGTATTAAGTTTATGTGTCAATAAAGGATAAAGACTATCTGTCAGGCAAATTTTATCAAAAAATGGTCTGTCGTTTAGGCGTGATTGAAACACAAACACAATCCATACAAACTTCTCATTTTTGTAATGTTACTTAGGTGTATGAGTGAGCTAGATAATTACTGAAAAAATCTAAAATTATAGCAAAATATTAATTTACTAAATATGTTGCTTTATTAATTATTAATTATAATTAATTAAACAAAGCGTATGTGACAAAAACCACCCTGTACCTACACACTGGCTGTAATTTGGGTTTGCCCCGAGTTTTTGCCCGAGCAGGTGTATCTTATTAGACGGAAGTTCCGGACAAAAACTACCCGTCCGGGGAAGTTGGGAGCGACGTGGCCGGACGTTATGAAATGTTTTTACCAAAGGTGGGTAAGTCCTGATGTGGGCTTTTTACTGGGAAAGTTTGGGAACTTTAGGTATTAATTAATAGTTTTATTTGTAAATATATGAGGGTGTAATTTGTTAATAACAAATAAAAATGTACACAAAGTGGTATTGTTTTTTGTCGCTATGATTTGATAGAATAACGTACTATGATTAAATCGTAACCTTTAAAAAAATACGCAAATACTTAAATTTTATATTTTGATAAGACTTGGACACAAATACTTAATATGATTTTGTATTCAAAAAGGTAGGTGTACAGTCGAGTAAAAAGACAATAAATGCAAACGCCTCTTTTTAATTTTATTGGGTGATTTATTGAGAAGGTTTAATACAAAGTAACTTATTTACACAAAACTGAACAAAATTCTTTGTCTAATAGTAGGTACTTCACATGTATAGCACACGATAAACATATCCTTTGCTAAGATAGAAGGGACGAAAGCGACAAATAAATCGACCTGAAACTATATCGCTTAAACGGATTAGGCCCGTAAGAAAAATATATCAGAAACCGATAAAAAATACCTATCAAATAGATTGCAATACATCGTTCAAATCCCGTTACATCACCTGTCCCCTTCTTAAGCGTCATAATCGGCCCCCAGGGGACTGCGGGGGGGGGGGGGATGAGGGGCCTCCACGACATCGGACTCGTAAAACTTATGAATTTATGGGGAAAAAACACGTAAGCCATTGATTGTCTATGATGGGAGTTTTTTGCGACGTGACAATGAGGTTTTGCTCGGTGAAAATACAAAATTGAGTTTACGTTGTAGTAAATGAATGCGCAAAATGAATCTTGAAGTTTGTAATTAGGTATTAAGTTTTTTGTTGTTACTGAGCTAAATAAAAAATAAAAAAAATATTGTTTTATTTAATAATCTAGGAATACAAAAATAACACTCAATAATTAATAATTAATCAATCAACCGTTTCAATTTTAAATGGACCATAACCCTTCGAGTGGCAAGCAGCCGTAAAACGGCTGCTGTCAAAAAATAATTAATACTTTATGACATTAACTCAAAATTCAATTTTAAACTAAGTGTAGTTTACTTGCCGCTTGAAGGGTTAAATATATTTTATTTATACATTCATAATCTTGTTCGAGATTAATTGAACCTCTGAAAAAGAATCTCAAACAGAGCCTCTATTTAACACTGTTAAACCATATTGTCTTTGATGTGTTATTGTATTGTTTTTAATCGGCCGCTAGTACTGTCAAGTAAATAAGATCTATCACGACGTTGACAATACGGAAACACGTAAATAAAAAAAAGTGTAGAATCCCAGTTCAACCTTTTTTATAAACCTTTTAAATTTTAAAATTGCATACTCTCCACTTTGGACCCATTTGGTTTATAATAAATTTATTCAAACATAGCTGCGTGAAAAGCTATTGCTCCAAACATAATTCGTTTAGTGAGTTCATTTATCAACCTTTATGGAGCGTCCCAACTAATAAATGTGAGTTTGCACGGGGATCTAGTTATTCTCATCGCTTTCGAGTCCTAACATTAAATACGAGTATTGAAGGGTACAGCAAAGGTAGGTAGACCGTCGAAGTGTTCAAAATTATCGACACACGCTTTTATTATTTTGACAATAGACTCGTGTATAGATAAGTTTGAACTATGCGACTGTCTGTTAAAAAAAGAGTTCATAATTTCAAAATATAAAAAAGAAGAAAGAAAGAAAATAAATTTATTGTTACAAAAACGAAACGGTATACAATAAACAAAAATTAAAACAGATAACATAATTTCATCAGTGCCGTACGTTGCGTCGATAAGGGACCGTACTATGCCGATATAGAGTTTGCAATCAATATTACTTACATCAGTTACAGATGTAAATCGGGTCCATATAGGCTTATATAAAAAAATTAGTCCGAATGTATTGTTAAATACTCATAATCATCGCAAGTCATAAAGTGTTTTTTACTGAAACAGTTTTTTTTTCAGGGTTTTTATAAAACATACTATCCTAACCTAACCTCATTTACCAGCTAGATGTTTCAAAAATCCTGAAATAAAAACCGTTTCAGTAAAAAACAGTTTATGACTTGTGATGATTATGAATAACAATACATTCGGCCTACAATTTTTAATATGAAACAAAGCGCTCCTGTGTACATCTCAACAAAACTTTCATTATTTATCTATTAAAATAACTTTACCTTTCAAATCGCGATATCTCAAAGAGCTACTAAGGCAGGCGACTAGACGTTTATTATCCGTGTACCCTTTATATTTACGGTATAGTACTTACTTGCAAAACGATTAGTTATTTAATGTTCATGAGTTAAAAGCAATAACCATTAAAAAAACTAAAGCGCTAACTATTGTACATTAATTATAAGGCTTGCTGCACACGGCGCTACAAATCTCCCGCTACAAGTCGGTAATAAGTGTCAAAATACAGCAGTTAATTCTTTCGCGAGGTGCTCTGACTAACGAGCTGCTCTATAAAACATGCCGCGGGCTGTGAAGTACTGGGAGCTAAGCGAAGCTATAATTGTACTAAAATGTTATATTAAAGTTATAAACTTGAGACTTTGGTATTTTTATTACAGCTGAACTTACCTATAACTATAAATGAAATAACAAAGATTTTTCTTTTTAATCTTAAAGAGTTATTAGAATAACTTAATGTGAAAGTGTTAATACTCTGGTTAAAAGCTTTTATGAGCGTATACACATAAAATAATGCAAAATGAAGCACATAATGCTATATTTTTAACGTCATAAAATAAAGATCACCACCGCGGGGTTCACTAAATTATTTTTACCTTTTTTTTCCTCATAATTATCACGGTCAAGCTCAAGCTGCAAAAAAAATAGTTATAGCTTACACTGCATCCCGAGCTTTACCTCACTGTGAAAGCAATAAATAAGGCAAGAGACAACACCTTGTTAACTGGAAATAATTAACGACGGAAAAATAAACCCTCTCCTGACCGCCTTGCGAACTAAGTAAATAAAAATAAATGCTTCCTGGTCACGGCACCGAAATGTTGTTTTGTCTGCATTAGCAAATATTTATATTTATAAGTCAACAAAGTATGATTATTACATATTCGTTTGTATCAATCAATCCTCTTGACTTCAAACTTCACTTCACTATTATTTTAATAACCAGGGGGCGGAATTTTCATGGTAAAAATCAAACGTCAACAGAGTTGGAACGTTGAATTTCATAGACTTTTCCAGCTATCGATAAATTTAATCTCCTTCTATATTACTGACTTTTAACATTAACCTCTTTGATTAGCGAGTGGCATCGCCGTTAAAAGTAAAACGCATGACAGTTAATAACAATCCCAATTCAGGTTTAGGATTTAAAAAAACGCATGTAACTTTTAAATACTTGTTTATTATCCCACGAGCAAAAGGTTACATTGATTTGGAACTTGAAAGTTAGGTATTTGGCATGGCAGCGAGAGTTTGTTTTATTTTATTTTTGTCCTTTCGTTTTTTTATTTGAACCTTTTTAACAAATTTGACAACGCTGTTAGACTAGTTGGTTAGCATTAATGTATTAAGGTAATTAAAAAAAAAAAAGAAACTACGAAAGTCTACGTAATCGCCATCGTAAAAATTAGATCGGCACACTGTTTAACGTCTAACATTACTATAAAAGTATCAACATGAATAATATCCACAGCAAAAAGTAGCAAGTCAGAGTAATCTTCAACCCAACATTGATTTATAAAGGTGTCCTATTTAACATTTCCCTGGCTTGTTAACGTAACGGCCTACGCCGTAGCGGCTCTACGGCGTAGGGGTTGTTTACAAAAACAAGATGACTGGCTTAAAGCGCCCCGCCGTGTCTTTATTGGGCGCAGTGGGCTTGTTTGTTGCGAGGACGGCGGTATGCAACAGTTATTACTTATTATATTTTTGGATTGAAAAAAACCTAGTTAAAACATAGAAGCTAAAGCGAAATAATATTACATTATTGGCTCAAACCTATACTTAAGTCATGATATCCTTAATTTTGTAATTATATGCATACTCAGTTAAAATTAAAATTTCGAGTATCATCGCATTGCTTCCAAATTGAACCGCATGAGATTAAATACAAATAGAATTATATTTTGCCATATTCGGAGTTTTTGTTTCCAAGGGTTTCCTATCAAAAATAATCATTGAATGATCTCACAAGCATTCACCTCTGCTCGAGTCTTGGATGTTTTCTATGTATTTAAGTATTTATTTCTCTATATAAGTATGTTTATCGTTTTTGTCTAGTACCCATAGTACAAGCCAAGACCTTAGTTTGGGACTCCATCAATTTATGAGAGATTGTCTCTATACCCCGACATTTATTATTTATTATATCATGGGGTAATCAGGGGGCAATGTCACACAAATTGACCTAGTCTACCGGGATTTGAAATTGAACCCAGGACCGGCTAGCTTCGTAGGCAGGGTCACTACCAACTAGGACGGCTCATCGTCGTGTATTATTATATAACTTGATGGATTAGGTACACACACAGAAGTTTGCTCATATATTTCACTCATTAAACTGTTTTTTACACAAACATTCTGTTGGTTACATGTTGCAGACAGCGCTCCTCGTTGGAATAACACCGTGGGCGGCGGGAGCGGCGGTCAACAGCGGCTAACAGGTGACTGGGCACTTGCGAACTGTTATCGTACAGTCAAATGTATTCACTCACCGGAGGACCATGTCGCAATGGAGTGACGCAATAGTATATTAAGGGCTGATTTTTCAATCCCCAGATAAAACTATCCGTTAGTTAAATGTATTACTATCCTTTTCTGAAGTCATATGAAAGAAAAGGACAGAGCTAAAATTTACCTTCCGAATAGCTTTATCTGGGGATTGAAAAATCAGCCCTTAGTGACGTGGTCCATAATTGCGTCATCAGTTTTATTTTACATTTTTTGAACTTGAATTTCTTGTCATTTAGTTTAAATATATTAAAAATCTCAATGCAAGTGTTACCTCTACTTATAGACTTAATATATCTTGAATGCTTCTAATGATTTCTATCAATTCAAACTTAGCTAAGACTTACCTTGGTTAAACTAGCATTCAATCAAAACAGATTATATTGTAGTCATTTGAGTACCTACTACTCTTTGCGGTGCCCATCAGGGTTTATAATGAGCTATTCTAGAGTTAAATTCTAAGCTAGCAAGTGCCCAGTCATATGTAAAAAAATATGATTGAAATAAATTATTTAGTATTTTAAGTACTATAAAATCACAGATATACCTACATATAGCTTTCAAAAGACATACTTGTCTCAAGCAATATTCACACATATTTGTAGTACGGGACTTAATTGCGTAAAATAATCAGCCAAATTTAAGATAACTTGGTGTAATGAGGAAGGACTATAAATACCTGCGAGCTCATAGAGGATCATATACAACATAATAGTCAAGATGAAAACGCTTGCTAAAGTTTCTGTTTTCTACCGAATTGAAATGTATGGAGTTGACATAAGCTTTTCTCTCATCAGCTTAAGTCTATCATACATTTTTCCGATTTTTGAAAATTGCTATCTTAACATTTTGCATCTTAGCTAGGCTGGCTCTCTGATGGTTAGTGGTTTCTGAAGCCTGTAGAACTCTTCTATCTCAAGCAAAAATGATTAAAACCACAACACACAAAATTGTGAGAACCGCGACCAACGTCGAAATAAAAAACGTTCAAGTCCGAGTCGGACTCACCCACATTTTTGATAACCGCAAAAGAAAATACTTAGAATTAGATTTTTTGAATAGTAACTTTGGAAATAAGGGGGGGGGGGTTAATTTTTTGTACATTTTTGGCAATAAATCAAAAATTACATCACAGAAAACGAAAAGACATACAGACAGATAGACAACGAAGTCTCACCATAAGGGTTCCTTTTTTACCATTTTGGTACGGAACCTTAAAAACGACGATAAGCAATCTATTTCTTTAAAATTTACAACGTACCCGCCAGACCCCATAAAATTTAAGACTAGATCGTAAATAACAGACGCGCGATTTTAAAAAGAAAATCAGTGAAAAATATGCGAAACCTCTGTATCGCTTAAGCCATTATGGGGTTGAAATACGAGAGCGAGGTGAAATCTTGCCATCGCTGGCGGCCGGCCAAACTACCTGCAGCGTAAATAATACAATCTGAGCCCGGGAGCGCAGACCGGCGACTTTCGTGCGACTAAATAATCGCATCATGTCGAAAGACCCGCGAGGGCGTGAGGTTAGTTTGGGAGTGCTCCAGAAGATGTTTATCCAGAAGTTGCTGCGTTGGGTAAATAGAAGCTTATTATTGGACTTCTTGGTAGTTGATCCAAACTCATATTTACATAAGTATTCGTATATATGTCGTTTTTATTCATGTTTTGTCTTTTTAAGCTTTGTGTATGTAAACACTATATTACACTAAAACAATTACATTGCACAAATATTAAAATTACACAAATACAAGTAGCACAAAGGCGAACTTATCCCGCCCACTGTATATACCTGTCTGACGAGTATAAAATAAAAGTATTTCCAAATAAAACAAGTATTTTTCAAATTTATTTGTTTGAAAACATACTTTTTATGCTCTTAGCACACAGTGTACTGTAATGAAACTTCACGCGCGTTCAGAAATTTCGCAGAAGTCTTGATTCTGCGTTCCGGTCATCAATTTCGATCCATTCCACGCATAAGTCAGAAATAAAGTATTTTCGATTTTTTATTTATTTAAAGGTATAAAGTATAATGAAGCAAAATAACGTAGGATACGTTTTTATAAAATATGGTTGGTAACCCTAGCCCCGACCTCCTCACAGGAGAAAAGTGAGGAGAAAGAGAGAAAACTTAAAGTATTGAGTCTGCGCGCGCCCACATTGCGCCGCGGGCGCCGCGATACGGTTGCGTAATGGCCGCCGAATATTTTTGCCCTTCACAGGAAATTAGCCGCCAGGGCTGCGGTGGTTTTGTGGGATAGCGCGGCAATTAGTTTGGACAAGACAATTATCATTTAATAAAGATACAAGTTGAAAAAAGCAAGGTAAACACCCGACTGCTTTGATGCTGTCATCTATATAGTCTAAGGGCCACTTGCACCAAAAATTTAACACTGGGTTAAGACGCTAACTCGAGTTAAAATGACAGTTTTCGTATAAATCTGACATTTAAAAACTCGGGTTAGTGTCACCCTAGCGTTTAATTTTTGGTGCAAGTGGTCCTAATATTTATATTTCATTTATTTTTAAAACCGCCGATATTGTGTTTTTTTCTCTCTTTTTGAATGTAGAGATATATCTTTTATCAAAATCGGGCCATCCATTTAGCCTCTACGTACAAGTTTTTTAAGGATGTTTCTTGTATGAGGACCCAATTTATTTATTAATCTTTGGTTTTGTTAGAAAATCTACTATAATAACACATTTTCAAAAAATTGCAATTCGCTATCTCCTACAGTTCAAAAGATACCTCTTTATAGGCAGGACACACGAGCGGATGGCTGGACGGATGGACGGACAGCGTAAGCTTAGTAATAGAGTCCCGTTTGTCATCCTTCGGGTAGGGAAACTAAAAAGTCTTCAACCTTCCTCTTACTACAGAGTAGTAAACCTTGGGTTTAGAAAGTAGAAAGCACCTCAATAATAAATGAGTTTTGACAATGACTATCTCAGTGTCATTTTGGTTTTAGATAACTTTAACACTCGTCTTCAAAGCCACCTACGAATGCTAGTCTACAAAAACCCCTACCTCCTAAACCTTCGAGAAAATTAAAAGTGCTTTTAACCTTTTTCTTAAAGCGAGTTGAAAAATTAATTAGTTCGCGCTAGACGCAAGAATTAATGAAAAATCGGGAAAAGTTGTCAACTTACTTTCTCATTCCGAGTTTTAAGTGGAGGATAAAAAATAGGGGTTCTTATTGGAAAGGTGTTTGGAGTGGTCGTAGTAAATAACTAATTATTGCCAGTGGCTCTAAGCTTTATTTTATACTCGCGCCGTTCTAAGAATATGAAAGCTTTCAAGTCAGTACAAAATGTGTATGACAGGTATGTTTGAGGTTATATTTTGTACTGTGTTCACTTGAACGCTGTCAAAATCAAGCTTCTTAGAATGACACGGTTATAGGAAAGTTATTTTTGTTAATTTTAGTTTGGTGGCTTTTACTGAGAATTTCATCGTCTCATTTTTCGAATATTAAAACAATCATATTTAAAAAAAAATGTAAGGGTGGATAAAATATCTGTTACTGTTTAACCAGCATGTAAGTGCGAAAGTATCAGATGCTTTATTCGCCGCGACCATAATACGGGCCGTAGTCATAAAAAATAATTATAGCCTTATTATGAAACTCACTTCCCGCAACATTCTTAGCGGTCGATCAATCTTAAATTGCAGAAATATTTAAATGACATCAAGTCTCCGGTTACTCCATAAATAATGAAGTGAATTTAGGCACAGGCAATTTGTAAAATACCTTACGTCTCCTCTGTAAACCGAAATGTACCTTATTCTATTGAATTTTGGTTGAATTCCGTTTAGCATGCGCAAGCGCATGTGGGCCGAGATTTATTTGACGTGTTAACTTGCGCAAGACCAACAATGCTGGTTTATTTGGCGATTATGATAGGAGATGGTGTCGTCGCGATTGACATTTCGTTCTTTAAAATAATATTACTTAAAATTATGTAACATGCATATTGAAATCAGAATAGCGCGTTAAAGTTTAAATCGTGCGGAGGTAGTATTCAAACCGAAAAAGGTGGATTTTATAGTTTTTGTCTACCTGCTAACTAGTCCTAAGCCACGCAATGGATTTTGATGCGGTTTTGACCATTAGTAACTATTTACTGAAGGATTTAATGTATAATAAATTCTAGTTTATATACGTGTGGGCACATAAACCGAAGTGAAGCGAGGGTGGGCCGCTAGTCGCTCTAATTATGAAGTTAATCGTTGCCTAGGAATAGTGCCCATTATCAGTACTTACCTTACCTTTAGTTTAGTTTGGGACTTGGTTATTTCGTGTGAGGTTTTCCCCTGACATTTATTTATTTATTGTTTACTAGTGGCCCTCCCGACTATGGCCGGGTTGTATAATATACGTCATAATCTACAACCGGTGTCCATTTGAAATAATGGACATTTGAGTTCTTAAATATGTATACACTTTAGTACCTTGTCTATTTAATGTCATGTTTAAACTGCCATTATGAATTGTCACAACGATTAAAGTGACAAGGTACTAAAGTGTATACATATTTATGAACTCGACTGAACCTAGGGTTTCCTCTACCTTTGCACGTTTATCGCGTGACAAAATTTTAATAAAACATCCGTCTCTCTCTTACAGTCACCAGCAATAATTTATGATAATTATGATCCAGCATTGGACTCAAAAATATCTGAAATGCAAGAGCATAAGAATGCCTCGAGTAATAAGGACGTGTCAGATATTTTTGAGTCCCATGTTGGATCATATATTATTGCTGGTGACTGTACGTGTCAGAAAGTCACGGATTTTTTATCTAAAATTTTGTCACGCGATTATCGCAGCCATATAGAGCCCCTTGGTTACAAATAGGTAAATAGAAAACACCCAAGACTCAGGAACAAATCGCGCTCATCACAAATACTAGCCAATACCAGGGATCGAACCTAGGACCACTAGCTTCGTAGGCAGGGCCACTACCAACTAAGCTTACCACGTCGTCAGCAAAAGGGGTCCGAGACGTCAACCTCAAGACTACGTACTCTATCCTAAGACTGAAAACGTGACAACGCAATCATCCACATAAACTACAGAGCCACCGATGCTTTAATGAATGATCTATCTCTAATTAAATCACGTTAGTTGTTAAGCGTCCATAACGACATTAAAATGCCACCGAACTCTGCGCGGCGCGTGAGTTGAGTGGTGTCGCAACTGGACCGGGCATATCGCACCAATGTCAAACAAGGTGCGCGTGCGCATTGCACGCACGATATTTTATCTTGACCACGAGAGCTTGTACTGTATTGTAAGATTAATTGTAGAGTTCCTATAGAATCCTTTCGCAGAAAGCTAGTGATGATTTTTGACGTAGTTAATTCATTTCTTGACATTTATTTATTTATTTACTGAAGCAAAACCAATAGCCGATAAATTACACATAACATTAACATAAGAATAACACTGACCATTATCATAAGATAGGTACGTAAAGCCAATTACAGATTTTCACAGATAGAAGTAGAATATTATGTAAGGAATAAAGAAAAAACTTCCTATAAGAATTTGTATGTCACTCCACTCCATGTCTTCCTGTGGGTGGATGTCGTAAGAGACGACTAAGGGATTAAAGACTGTGTAGTGCTGTTAGGCGATGGGTTTGCAACCTGTCACTAATACACTGGATAAGATCTTGGCCTAGTTGTGCAAAATGTGGTCACAGAATTATCAACAAGTTTTTGGAGTTGTTGGTGAGTCTGTGGCTCTGCCTACCCCACTCTGGGAATGAAGGCGTGAGTTTATGATTGATGATTGATTGATGAAGAATTTGCATTACATGCGAGAAATCACTCAAGTTGGAATTATAGGTACACGAAAAAAATCTAACTTAAATGACAGGTTTCTATGGTGGTACAACATAATCTCGTTTGGTCATCTTTATTAACTGAAAAATTCAGGACAACAAAAGATAATGATTATATACTTTAGTTGAGCTTTCATGACGACGATTCGATTTTTTTAAACTGTGGAACAGTGTACTCGTAATGTTGTACAGAATCCTTGTGTCAGTTTTCGACAAATAATATAGAAATATAGATGAGACTTGATATTATAATTTATAATATGATATTTACTCATAATGTACATGAGTACCTATAGCTTACAAATAAAAGGATTCTATGATGCAAAAAAGTACGCACAAAACTTTGTTGATTGGCCTTTTAAATTTTTATTGAGTTAATTTAAAAGTAACATTACAACAACAACAACTAAACTCACGCCTTCATTCCCAGAGTGGGGTAGGCAGAGCCACAGACTCACCAACAACTCCAAAAACTTGTTGATAATTCTGTGACCACATTTTGCACAACCAGGCTAAGATGTTATCCAGTGTATTAGTGACAGGTTGCAAACCCATCGCCTAACAGCACTACACAGCCTTTAGTCCCTTAAATACAATCATATGTAAAACTTCACTACGTCTCGTGTTACAATGGAAACGGTTCTCGTCACACAAAGACGAGCCACTTCATGGATTTGCTTTTTATATTAATTATTAATTTATGCGCATCCCAGGTCAAGGGTGTGCGCAGGTGTGTGTGTGTTTGTCACTCGACTAATCGGAGGCCTTTTGATGATTCGGGGTGGAAAATGTCAAGTTATTTTTTGATAAGAGGTCCTTGATGATATGGTCTCTTTATTTGGTTGTTATTTGTGACTGCGATAGTGTTCTATATCGCTCAACACTTACAGTTAAAATGTGATGTGATTCTCTTAGGCGTATCACTTTCAGAATTAGACACAGACTTCATCACTGGAAATTAACATGATCAAACATTTTGAAAGAAAAACTAAAAGCAGAGGCAGCTGATATTAACCGGCGAGTTTAATTAGGCCCGTGGGAGCGTACAAAACACATATTAGCGCGTATATTCTCAATTAGGCAGCTTTATACGACAGAGCTTGATTCACCTTTCACACCCCGCTATTCAAACTGTACACGTACTGCGCCTCTATTCCCGACGGTAAAAACGATATCGTAGTTGACCTGTTATGGTATTGTTATGACGTCAGACGCCATTACTGTCAAGTAAATAAGAGCTATCAAAACGGTGACAATACGATAACAGATCAAAAACGATATTGTTTTTACCGTGTTGAATAGAGGCCCTGTTTCCACAACTAACGTTATCAATATGCTTACGAGAAGGTTTGTAACAAAGGCCTTCATCAATTGCAACATTGACGATATCTATGACTTTCTTACGATATTTAATATGTTTGCAAAAAACTTTTGCATGGTGGATCGAATATTGATTAAATTATTGATACGGCGACCTGACCTCTGACTTTAACCAAAGGTTAATTAAAAATGTTAATCCGAAGTAAATGTCATCATCGGATCATCGCTAATGGATGATATCTCTAATAAGTTACATGTGTCGATGAAAATAAGATAAAGAGGTGTTTTAATTATTGGTTTTGATGACATTAATTTTAGTGTTAAGTAAAGTAAGTGATGACTCTATTGAGAAAGCGTGTACACGTAATATGTTAATTTGGCTGTAGGTACTTTAATGTTTTTGTTACTTTATTAACCAATGTACAACATACAATAAAATAAAAAGAAAAAGTATGCATATAAAACAATCAAGGTTCAAAATGATAGGGTGTTATTCCGAAAGAAAGAAAGAGAAAAGTTTTTTCAAATATATCTGACACACGACAAAAAACGTATTAAGTTTGCTGTTTTAAGATTCTCCATGTCATATTTTTTTTTAGCGTGATGGTCTAATATAAGTTGGAATAGAGCCAAAAGTTCCAAAGTTTGACAAGCGGTGATATTTGACCCCTGGCCTCAAAGCAAATGCTAGAATTCGGAGATTCTGATTGCCGGTTTGCCTTATTACGACGTATTGTGCATGTTTAGTTAAGTCATCGTACGTATTTTTTTCTAGACTGCCTCTGATAGAGGGTTAAGTGTTTGGGGTGTAAGTATGCATCAAAGACCGATTTTTTGTGATCACCTGTGGTTTACTAGATTTTAAAGTGTGGAGTAACGTTGAATTGGTTTTTGCTCCAAGGGTGACATAGTCCCATAGGCTGTAGTTTTCGTTATTAACAGTCGGAATTTGAAAGCACTCTATTTTCACACAATTATGAATATTAATAATAAGCTTAATAAATGATTAAGCCTACTTTGGATAATCTTTAGCTAAATCTATTTCTAAGCTAATAAAATGTTTACGGGCCTTAAGCGACGCGATAAAATTAATGTTAATTCATAACCTTGATCGAATAAGGTCGTTTAACTCAACTATATGGCTTTACCGTGATTGGTGTTATTTTGAAGCTCCACAAAACGAGTCTTTTGATTTAGTTTTATGGCAACGAGAAGCGAACACAGTGATGGTAGGTGGGATCTTAGATCCATAGACATAAGCATGCTCAAGACTACAATCTTAAGACTGCAATCCTAAATATATAAAATAAATAAATATCGGGGGACAGTGTCACACCAATTGAACTAGTCCTAATCTAAGCTCTAGGCTTGTACTGTGGGTACTAGACAACGATATAAATACTTACATAGAAAAATATATACTAAAATACATAGAAAACACCCGAGACTCAGAAACAAATACTCGTGCTCATCACACAAATATTTCTCCTTACCGGGAATCGAACCCGGGACTGCTAGCTTCGTAGGCAAATTTGACGTTTTTACATTTTACCGTTTTTACGATACAACCAAAACAATAATACGTAGAAAAAAACGTTTCTTGTATGGACCTTTATTATGTCACATAAAAAAAAAAAAAACCGCCGTGAAAAAAACAACCCGCTATCTATTACGGTTCAAAAGATACAGCTCTTTAAAGTTAGAGTGGACGGACGGACGGACGGAGAGCGTAAGCATGTTAATAGGGTCCCGTTGGGCTTCATTCGGGTACGGAACCCTAAGAAGCATTTGTTCGGTTATAAAGCTTTTTCTTAATCTTGTTTGCTTGGTTATTATAAACGAGATATTATATTCCACTTAGCACCAAGATGCTAAAGGTTACTTTATTTTATAAACGCTTTCAAAGAAATCAATAAAGCTTTTGTTCGGGTTATTTTTTTGTGCAACATAAATGCAATTGTTGAGTAGATTTTCAAGGTCCATTATTATATTTTAATTTGTATATTTGAATTCCATGACTTTGACCAGAAACGTAGATACTTATATATTAATATGTATTTGAAAAGATTAAGAACCTTCTTAATGCTTTAAATTAAAAAAATCTTTTACTACGTATTACTACGTACTAAACGACTTTAAAATTGGGATTTTGCATCAACTACAGTATCCTACTAATATTATAAATGCAAAAGTTTGTGTGTGTGTGTGTTAGTTTGTTACTCCTTCACGCTGCAAAGGCTGGACGGATTTGGATGAAATTTGGAGTGGAGTTTATATACTGGATTAACACATAGGTAACTTTTATCCCGGAAAATTTAAAAGTTCCCACAGGAATAACGATAATTAAAATCTACGCAGACGAAGTCGCGGGCAGAAGCTAGTATTGATATATAATAGAGCTAGCGAACGTGAAAGCGTTCGTTAAAGAGAGTACAGTAAAATTTTACAATTAAAGTTATATTTCGCGAAAATTTGTAAACATCTGGCAATTTCAACTACACTTTACCTATTATAAAACTACTAATTAGAGGGTTTTGTGACGTTTACATTGTATTAAATATGACAAACAAATTATTAATTTGCATGAGTATATTATTATTACGAAAATTAGTTTCTGACTAATCGCGAAACTAATCCTTAATTATGCACTTAGCCTTATTTGAAGAAGTGAAATACCAACAGGTGCTTTACGACATATGAGCAAAACTATTACTATTCTCTGACCAATCTCAAATAGACTTTATCAAACAGTGAGTACGTTTCAAATTGCACTGCAATCTGCTTTTAGTATTAGTCAGATGCATGGCAATAAGACGTTCAAATTTGGACCATGATTATAAAGTTCAACGGGTAATATTTGTATATGTGATGTCTATTCTACCATTCAAAAGAAAAAGGTGATATTAAACTATAACTCCATATGCGCTTACTACCTTTTAGCTTTGCTCGGCCGTATTGGCAGAATATTTAATGGTAGTCAATGGAAATAGGTCTCTAATTGCGTGTTGTTACGGTTGTTTTGTTAATGTTGATGGTATCCACGTGTTATACTGTTGTAACGTGCCAGTTGCGCGTGCGCCGGCTAGAGTAAATGTCAAGCTTTCATGTGGTAAGGCTGCGTCCAGCCTTACTAATACTATATTAGTTTAAACTACGCATGCATTTACGTATCATAGATGCTCAATTATTTGTTTGTTTATTTTATCCTTACGGGTCAACGCCTTAACCAATCAACGAGATATACCGAGATATTTAATAGCTTGTTAAAGTTCAAAGGGTACTTTTTTATCCTAGCTAGACGATCGGATAGTTCCCGAGGGAACGGCGATGATTTCGACTTTATACGTTTCCCTTTATTCTGCCGTGTCGTCACTTTAAGACTACTTCTTTTTTATTAAATACTTTTTAAAAACGTTTGTAATTTATTTCTAAGTATCAAATTCTTCATGGCAATCTGGGGTGTGATTCTCTCAAAAACGGCGGTCGGTCGGACGAACGATCGAAATCGCAGCGGCGAGTTTAAGTAGTCCCGTCCGAGCGAACAAAACACATTAGCGCGTGCATTTTCAATTTGGCAGCATGGCTTCTGTCGATAGGGTCGAACGTATAAGGCTGCCTACAGCTGACCGACCGCCGTTGTTAAGAGAATTACACCCCTGCAATCGGTTATTCTACGAATGACAAATACACTGTCAGTTTCGAGTGTAAGTGATATTAAGAATCAGAATGTAAAGGGCCTCTATTCTACTGGGTAAAAACCATATTGTCTTTGACTTGTTATCATATTGTCAACGTTAACATAGCTCCTATTTAATTGACAGTAATGGTGGCCGAGTTAAAATCAATACCATAACACGTTTAGGTGATCCAAAACCAAGAATAAGATGTCGACATTCTTAACTTTTGTTTCTATATTGTGTGATTTTTTCTCCGTATTGCAATTTTTAATACACCGTTCCAATTAAATATAATGACACACACTTGAAAAGCCGCAAACGGCCTTTACTTCATTCAGGATGAGCAAATGATTGTCAATCAAGATTGATTGTGTCCGTATGCGAAATAGTTTTGTTGCAAAATATGGTTATGGCCAAATGATAGCTCGACCTTTTCCGATTGACCGTTTGACCGTTTAAGTCAGTTTAACAGGTTGCACGCAGTGGATGTATGCTTAAATTGATTATTAAAGTAACTTTACGCTTTACGAGTAATAAACTAATGCTAAACATAATTTGGTACTAAAATATAAGCCACCATTTTGGAATTAAAGCCTGTACAGTCGGCCTTATAGCTGTAGCTGTACAGTCTGCAGACTATGTCAAAGTGACATTGTGAATAAAATCATAAGAAGTGTCTTACGTTTTGATTGATTACGTCATTATGACATAGTCCAAAATGATCAAGGAATCAATTTCCTTTACTGTACCTTGTCACTTTAACGCCTTTGACAGATAAATGCAGCATTCAAACATGGCGTAAGGCTGCCTGTCCACCGGAGCGGAGCGAGGTAGCGGAGCGGTGAGCGAGGAACAAATCCACCAATAGGAGAGCTGCGCTGAACGAGTCTAGGGAAATAAAGTATTCCTATTGGTGAATCATTTCCTCGCTTAGGATTTAGCATTGCAGTCTTTAGATTGTAATCTTGGAAATTAAAATGTTAATAGGTCGCAGATCCCACTTACCATTCCGTCGCCTGTGTGCTCAATTGCCTTCTCCAAAAAACACAGGAACATAACAATACGAACACTACTGCTACACAGTAGTTACACCCAAAATTATAATGATCGTGTGAACGGCTCAACCTTGGCACTTAGTGAACTCGAAGAGAATTATGTAGGAAATAACCTTTTGACAAATATATTACGCTCATCCTAATTGACCCGACACAAATATCATTCGGAGGGTTAGGACACATTAGCTTGTTTCGGAAATTTAAATATTGTTCGACTGGTTTCTATGTATAATGAGAAACTTCGGAAGGGAAATGAACCCCGTGTAGTTGGGTGCAGAAGGAATTAACAATAGGTATAGTGGTCAGAATACCGTGATTATATTTTCGACATGTTAGAACTATATCCAATAGTTTCCTGTTTTATGATTATATATTTTTTATGTTAACAAATAAATCAATGGAAAGGAAATCTTTTACGTAAAAAAAAGGTGACAGTTTTTTTAATGCATTTCCAAGAGTCAATAACTTAGTGCTAGTAACTTTTATTAAATTATATTTCTCTGTAGACACACTATGCAAATCAAAAATGACATGTTACCAGATATAACATTAGCGAATTTTTTAAAAAAACCTGGGTAAACCAGCTACAGTAAAAGCGAAACAGTAATAAGATACAGCGAGTTGTAAATATAAACTGACCCTAAAGGCCGTTTTTCGATTCTCGTTCACCTTAAACGTTTAGGTATTTGGATCAAATTATAGCGCAGCCTGATCACCGCGAGGTGATTTATGGCCACAAATTATGTATAATGCGATGCATCTGCTCATTTAACGATTGTAGAATTAACAGTTGATAATGGTGCAGAAGTCTTGTTTATACAGCTATTGGGACACCGCCATTATGGGGCTCTATTCATTTAACTCGGTAAAAAAATATCTTTTGACGTGTTATGGTATCGACGCTTGAAAGGTGAAATGGGATAAGCGACACAAAAGTCGTCATGGGCGAGACCTAGCTCATGCGACGCAGGAAAATCTGCTGATTTGAACGATATCTATCTATCTATCTATCTATCTATCTATCTATTCTATCTATCTATATAAATAAAAATGAATCTCTAAATGTGTTGCTAAGCGCAAAACTCGAGAACGGCTAAACCGATTTGGCTGATTTCTTTTTTTTTGTGTTCGATATTGTCAGGAGAAGGTTTATATGTAAGAAAAAAATGTAAAATCCAACGGGACGATCGGAAATTTGCAGCGGGACGAAGCCGCTGGCGGGCAGCTAGTATTATATAAAAAATGACACAAAAAATGTCGCTTATCCCATTTCGCCTTTCAAGCGTTGACTGTTCTTAATTCGGCCGCCATTACTGCCAAGTAAATAAGAGCTATTATCGTAAGCGTTAATGGTACGATAACATGTCAAAAGCAATATTGTTTTATTGTGTTGAATAGAGGCCCTGGAACTGTATTTAAAAAGATTTTACCGTGATAAGGAAGAATTACAAGTATATAAGATTAGGTATTCTCTTGGACACGTTTTCTTCTCGATTGGGATGTATATTTCTAGTCATTTTTAATTTGTGTGTTAGTCCTTGACATTTACGAGTATTTGACCCTATTCTAGGTATTTTTATATAATCATTGCATCCGAAACTCCCATATTTAGTCTAACCAGGAAAACAAAAATGATTTTGAAATGCAATATTAATAAAATTAGTTACCTACATAAAATGCTTTTTTTTTCAACATTTTTGAAACTGGGATGATTGTTTTATCATATTCTTATTCAAAAGTAACTCTTATTAGTATTCCATTAATTATCACACGGAAATAGAATTGATACACGTGTGAAAAAAACAATATTTTACACTACGACGACGCGTAAAATATGTTTAATGGAAATATTAGTTTTAATTTAAAGATTAAGCCGATATTTATCTTGTTTTCGGTAGTTAAGGACCGGTTAGAATGTCCGTTGGATTTGCTGTAATGTATGCGGGCCTTAATGTCGCTTGCTCGTCTTTAAAATCCATTTTTTTAAAGGTTGTTTAAGTTTTAGAAATCTATTTATAACTTACTGTTGGAATGGACACGTAAAAAATAAAACTTTATATATTTTTACGATTTTAACACACTAGGTATTTTACAAGTCTATGTTTATAGAAAATACGGTCAGCAGTAGAATTAGGTGGACAGTTGAAGAGCTTAACCCTTAAATGCATAGCATGTCGAAAGTGAAACGCGTCTTTATAGTCCATTTCCAAATTTGAATTTGACAAAACTACAAACTTTACTGCTTAAATTCTAAGTCTGAAATTTACTTAAAATGTATGTTTGAAATTGAACTTTAATATATATTATGAATATCTACATCATCATGCATTTAAGGGTTAAAATTATCTAATTTATTATCCACCAAGTAGCAGTGTTCGCATTTTTGTGTTCCGGTGTGGGCATAAGGCAACTGGTGAAATTATTAGCATAGAGGCATTTGATCTTAGTCTTCAGAGTAAGGATCGCATTTGCGGTCTTAGGATTGCAGTCTTATGATTGAAGTCTTCTTGAGAATAAAAATATCAGTGGGTCACACATAGTGAGATGTGGGCTACGTGCTGGTTTGCCTTCCCCATGCCTTAAAAAACTACGCACGCTCTTAATTATGGTGGTGAAAACCATAATTATCGTCTTTGACCTGTTACGGTATTGTTTTTAACCCGGCGGCCATTACTATCAAGTAAATAAGAGCTATCCAAACGTTGACAATACGATAACTGGTTAAAGACGATATGGTTTTTACCGTGTTGCATAGAGGCCCAGGTCAAAGACGATATGGTTTTTACCGTGTTGCATAGAGGCCCAGGTCAAAGACGATATGGTTTTTACCGTGTTGCATAGAGGCCCATTTCAAAGACGATATGGTTTATACCGTGTTGCATAGAGGCCCAGGTCAAGGACGATATGGTTTATACCGTGTTGCATAGAGGCCCAGGTCAAGGACGATATGGTTTATACCGTGTTGCATAGAGGCCCATGTCAAGGACGATATGGTTTATACCGTGTTGCATAGAGGCCCAGGTCAAGGACGATATGGTTTATACCGTGTTGCATAGAGGCCCATGTCAAGGACGATATGGTTTATACCGTGTTGCATAGAGGCTCAGGTCAAGGACGATATGGTTTATACCGTGTTGCATAGAGGCCCATGTCAAGGACGATATGGTTTATACCGTGTTGCATAGAGGCCCATGTCAAGGACGATATGGTTTATACCGTGTTGCATAGAGGCCCAGGTCAAGGACGATATGGTTTATACCGTGTTGCATAGAGGCCCAGGTCAAGGACGATATGGTTTATACCGTGTTGCATAGAGGCCCATGTCAAGGACGATATGGTTTATACCGTGTTGCATAGAGGCCCAGGTCAAGGACGATATGGTTTATACCGTGTTGCATAGAGGCCCATGTCAAGGACGATATGGTTTATACCGTGTTGCATAGAGGCCCATGTCAAGGACGATATGGTTTATACCGTGTTGCATAGAGGCCCAGGTCAAAGACGATATGGTTTTTACCGTGTTGCATAGAGGCCCATTTCAAAGACGATATGGTTTATACCGTGTTGCATAGAGGCCCAGGTCAAGGACGATATGGTTTATACCGTGTTGCATAGAGGCCCATGTCAAGGACGATATGGTTTATACCGTGTTGCATAGAGGCCCAGGTCAAAGACGATATGGTTTATACCGTGTTGCATAGAGGCCCATTTCAAAGACGATATGGTTTATACCGTGTTGCATAGAGGCCCAGGTCAAGGACGATATGGTTTATACCGTGTTGCATAGAGGCCCATGTCAAGGACGATATGGTTTATACCGTGTTGCATAGAGGCCCAGGTCAAAGACGATATGGTTTATACCGTGTTGCATAGAGGCCCAGGTCAAAGACGATATGGTTTTTACCGTGTTGCATAGAGGCCCAGGCCCAAGACGATATGGTTTTTAACGCCTAGAATCTCGACCCCGATGTTTTGACGTAATACCTGACATTATCCGCAACGGAATTCCAAAAACCCATTCTTGATGATGACTTTCAATTTCACGAACCGGCCGAGCGGCCTTGACCGCGCATCGCGATGACGGATCACTTTCTCGGTGACGCTGCGCCGGCGCAATCCGGATGCGCATGCGGTTTGATCAAGCTGCAGATTGGTTCATTCTTAGATATAATCAGGTGTATTGTTAAATACGACTACTCCTTATTCATAAACACACAATAAACCTATTTTAGTTACAATATTCTTTGTCAATTTCTTTCAAATTCAAATGTCACAATGACAAATGAGGATAAATCATGTTTGAAGCAGCAAAATTTTAGCAGTTTAGATTTATTTTGATTATGAAAGGGATTGCATATATTATTTTATTTATATATTATTTATTAATTAATTTATTAAACCAACAACGAAAATTACAAATAAAACAAAAGCCCTTCAAAACTGTTTTAGAACAGTTTGACTGCAGGAAGACTTTAAAAGGACATTACTATAATGTTAGTATTATACAATGTTTAGTTCGACACAATGGGTAGTCACCAGCAATCCAACCAACGTTGGGCGAATAATTATCTGACACGTCTTTATTACTAGAGGTATAAGAGCGTGTCAGATATTTTTGCGCCCAATCTTGGATAATATATTATTGCTGGTGACTGTACCAATTACACAATTCTAAGGCAGTGTATATATATACGTTACCGACCTTTGAGAAAGGATCTTTTGAAGGTCCCTTAGTCATAGCGGTCTCTACAAAACAGTACATTTAAAAAATATATATAAATTAAATAAATTTCGAGGCACAATCTCACACAAATTGAATTAATGCTAAACTAAGCTCTAGGTTTTTACTATAGGTTTTTACTTTAATATAAAACGATAAACTTACTAATTTAGAGAAATGCATATTCATAGAAAACCTTTAGGCTCAGGAATAAATATACTCGCGCTCATCACACAAATATTTGCCCTGACCGGGAATCGAACCCAGGACCGTTAGCTTTGTCAAAACTACTCGTACCTATGCCATTCTTCGCATGTTTTTTTGGAGTCACGATAACAAGATAAAGTCTTTCGCAAAAACATTATAACTTTCAAGGAAACTAATTCAAAGTCTAAGAACCAACGCTAAATAAACATTCGATATATCTATTTCGACATCTAAGTCGTGAACAAAGTGTTGAATAAATCTGTTATTGATTGTTTTGCGAAAATTATTGACGAAACTCCGAAGGCTCCGAAACTGAGCCAGCTTGTGAAACGAACGCTATAATTATACGCGTCGGTTATTATCGAGAGAGAAACATTGATTTAAATGATTTAATTATATCCTTCAGTGTATTTTATTCATTGCAATAACTGTGGTTTTTATGGTGTGATCGATATTATTTAGGTTTTCTCACGAGTAATAATAAATTATGCGTTAACAAGTACCGATCCGCGGAACAATCTCATGTGTTGTAATATTTTCGTAAAAGTATTCACATTAAAATATATTATGTTCATGTTGTATATTGTATATGTATATTTATGAAATTTTCGCTTCTTTCAATTTTGTTTTTAAACCGCACACGATAAGGATTGACAGTTTTGTTTTTAGTTTAGGTTAGGTTTTATACAGTACTATTGTTTTTTTCTAGTAAAGTTGCTAAGACAATTTTACTTTTTTTGACAAACATACAGGCCAAAACCAGCCCAAATCGGTTGTTTCTTTTTTGGATCTTGTCCTCTTCTATTTAATACCAATCTGAAATCGCGATCTTGTGCGCAATCAGTATCCTACCTTTTTTTTCTGTAACGGTTAATATTTCAGGATTTATTTCAGTACCATCGTGTAGAACCCTACAGGTTAGGTTAGGTTAGTTTTTGTAAAAATCCTAAAATATTTACAGTTACAAAAAAAAGCGGGTTGGCAAATGAAACGGTTGGGAAACGATAAATTTTGCCAAACATAACCACGCAAGCGCTTGTATCACGGCCATGTGGGATCCAATGTGGACCAGGGATGAAAAAAAAAGTTGTTGCTGGATAGACTGCGGCCTTAGAACTAGCTTTCCCTAAAGTTTTCAATAGATTTTTTTTTCTTTACGTGCATAACAATTTAAGTGCGGTCTCGCTAACAAACTGCACTGTCAGTTTGGCGAGGTAGTAGTTTAAATAAAAGTTATGTTTATTATTTGAAAAATAAATTAAATATATTATAAAATATGTGTGTATCGACGTCAGTCTGGGGCATTGTAGATCCCAAACAAATGGACCGATCGGACGTAGTTGTTTTTAAATGCTTGTATAATCGGGGTGGTCCTTAGCTTGGTTTGATAAAAATCGCTTTTACCCTAAGATCTATCTAAGGTCTTCAAGTGGCCATTTTTTACTTTGTTTTGTCAGATGTGAAACAATACCGCCCTTATTGACAGGCGGATATTAACCAAGATCGCGATCCGAGTGGACGCGTGGCGTGACTCAAGAGCTATGCGCATGCGACCCTTGGGCTGCAACGCAGCGTTAGCAAAACAAGTGACAATATCAAGATAAATCAACGAGTGAAGATTATTAGGAACCTAACTCTTGAGGAGTCTTATAAGTTTAATGTGTGGAAGTATCTATGTAACTTAGTGTCTGTGAACCTGTGTATCTATGTACTTGTGTGTCTGTGTATCTGTATTATGTATGTAGCATCGTATCCATCAAACAGATGACGGACGTTTTGGACGGTAAATTTTTGCACATTTTTGGGAAAAACAAATCGTGTTGAAATTTGCAGATTACTTTCATATGACACCCCGTTTGCTATAATCAAATCACTTTAATCTTTTTAACCCCCATACTAGACTCCTTTTCAAATATTTAGAAAAATAATTTTGTATTGTTCTTACTAAAAACAGATCCGGGCAAGTAAGTTATACAACTATCCCAAATTGCAAGTTGATAGCTTCTATAAGTAGTTTTAGAGAAAGAACTGCTGTGACATCCGGACAGACACCTAAGTCTCACCATAAGGGTTCCTTTTTTATCATTTTGGTACGGAGCCCTAAAAAATACAGTTTTCTATGGCCTGACGTTTACTTTGACGTATCTTGAAACGGAGTTCTCGGTCAAGATGATCCGGAATCGACGGCGGAAGATCCACTCCCTGAAGACTACCGCCAACCACGATCATCAGACATGAACTGATAGATGCCACTAATTAGGAGGATAATTTATCTGAGCCTAAATAAAGTAATTAGTAGAGTAGATGGAAGGCTAAATGCTTCGTTTTGCGGTGCGTACGTGTTACGTGTGCTTTGATCGGCGCGCGCGCCGCTGCAGTGTCAAAGAGTCATCGCTTGCGCCGCGTTGCGCCACCGAGCGTCCCGCTGCGTTGTTGCTTACACCTTAAGGTGCGCTTACACGGGCAACTTTTGGGCAATTCTTGCCCGGCATCAGTACGGACGTGACGTCTCATTTTATTACTCAAAATTAAATTGTTGCCAGCTATAAATTGTCGTTTAAAGTTCAGGGATGTAAAAACACCAGGGGCAAGTTTTATAAAGCTACAAGTTACAGGTCAAAACTGACAACTCGTCGTTGGTCGAGATTGTGTTAAATGGAAACTTGTAACCTGTAAATTGTAATTTGTAGCTTTATAAAACAGGCCACAGCTGTTATATGATCACATATATGTATACACATAAATATAAAAACACCAGCGGTTATATGGTCTGGCAACCGAGTCGTGTACCATTAAAAAGGCAAATTAGAAGTCTTATAGGTGTCAACACTGATAAACTTATGTTTGATACTAGAAAAGTAGATATTTTTTTCATTTGTGTTTGTTGAAATAATGTGTTTAATGATGATGATGATGTATTAGTTAGCCTGAAGCTTATATGTAAAACACCGACAAACAGTTTATTATCCGTTTGACAGATAATAGTGTTGCCATTTTAACAGATCAGCTAAATGGTCGTGGTCACCACTTGCTTGAATTGTTAACTGAACAGGGGTGCCTATTAATATGATAACATAACTCCGTGTTGAAACACTTTTACTCAGCCAGTTTTGTTTAAAAAGTAGTACTTATAGAAAAGTCGAAACACAATTTTTCTTAGACGGTTTGATTTCGTTTGATTGTCTAAGATTTTCAACCGTGAATATGCTATTGCAAAAACAGGTTTCTTTAGCCAATTTGGCAACATGTGCAGTAATCCACTGGATTGATGATGTGCGCTCAAAACTGGACCTGGTTTCGGTAATAATGCGGCTCATCCCAAACCCACGCTTTTAAGCTGACCGCAAAATTTCAATTCATATGCGAATACATATCATCGAGGTTATATTATGTACTCTTGTACCATTGTAGAACTGTGTTGCCATGACAGGCCACATTCTCATGCTGAAGAATTTACAACAGGTTCTTGTTTATTTATTTATTATTATATTATTATTATTATATTATTATATTATTGTCATCTCAAGTCAAAGCAGGGATCGGGTGACGTGACGTCACACGGTAGTTTTTTAGGATTCAATTTTCAGTACTTTATCATAAAAGGCGAAGAAGTTTATGCAACTCTCCAGCATGAGACGAATCCAACGACATATCATTTATCAAGTGCGTAATATATATATATATATATATATATAGATATTATAGTATTATTATCTTAGCCTAATTGTGCAAAATGTGGTTACAGAATTATCAACAAGTTTTTAGAGTTGGAGGGTAATTCTGTAGCTCTGCCCCACTCTGGGATAAGAGTACGTAGTCACGAGATTTAATTTGGTACCCACCTTAGGTCCAAAGTCAATCTGACATTCTACAACAATAAGGTTGAGTTTCCTAAAAGTTACAAATGACTTGACATCTCTAATGACATTGACGACTTCAAGCAAATTTTTCTTTAAATGGGTCCCAAATTAACGCTCGTGACCGTATGTGTAATTATATAATATTGGATATGTTAATTTTAAATATCTTCATTAAGGTGCACATAGATGCTAGAAGGCTTTATTTAAATATAGATAAGGTATTTACGTCTTTATTAATGCTAAAATATTCTTATGACACCGTTTTACGGGACCTGAGGAGTACTTTACACTACAAACTTAGTATTAAATTTACACTTAATCCCTAAACAAGCTGCTCATATATTTATATTTATTTGTGTTGAATTTAGTCAAGATATAAACGACTTCTACGCGGAATCGCGTGCAACCGCTGGTTAAAATATTTATTTTATTTTAATGTGGTTCTCATATAATTTGCTCAAATTTGAGACTACAAATTACGTATTGTTACGGCATCTAATATTTTACCATAATAATAAGTAAATAAAAATATCAGGGGCGTATTGCATAAAAAATAATAGCTTATATTATAAGCGGAACTCTCTTTCCAACAGTATGTATTAAAAAGAGACTTCCACTTGTATTACAAGTTAGAAGCTTTTATGAAACGGGCCCCAGGACGACAATCTCACAACAATTTGACCTAGTCCCAAACTAAGCTCTAGGCATTTCGATGTTCTAGGCTTGTACTATGGGTACTACACAAATAAATACTTATATAGAGAAATAAATATTTAAATACATAGAAAACATCCAAGACTCAGAAACAAATACTCACGCGCATCTCATAAATATTTGCCAATACCGGGAACCGAACAGCGGTCCTGTCCCTAGCGGTGTACTGCCGTTTGGCCAAATATTTTTTCGTCAAATGTATCATTTCGTCAAATGTTTCTTTTGTACAAATGATACATTTGACGAAATGATAAATTTGACGAAAAATAATTTGGGCAAACGGCAGAGATCTGCCGCTAGCTTCTTGGGCACGGTCACTTCCCACTAAGCCAACGAGTCGTCATTGTATAAAAAAATATTGTACAGTCGGCCTTATAAGAAGCTGCACACTTTTGTACCTTGTCGCTTTAACGCCTTCGACAGATTAGTGCAGCAGTTCAAACATGACGTTAAAGTGACAAAACACTAAAGTGTGCAGCTTCTTATAAGGCTGACCGAACAAACCCTTGATAGCCCTTGTTTTTTTTATGCGAAAACCAATTGATCATATTCTTTATTTGTTTTGTCGGCAGCTCAACGACATTAAGACATTGTTTATTGACTTGAATTGGCCGATGATAATTCTTAATTGCAAAAAAGGGTAACCAAATCGTTAATTTCAACTTATAAAAAGTTCACCTAAGATATAAATGGGACATACCTGAGAAGCGGTGATAAACAGGTATTCAATATTTGATTGGCTTATAAAATACGCAGTAACTAAGTTACTATGTAATAAACCCGGTCATTTTAAGTTCGATGGACCTTTTTTTATAGTCTGACATTCGCTTCAATTCCGCGGCTCCCAATTAAAAATAATAAGAGGAAAATTGCCTCTAAGCAGCGGTCGTTAGAGAAACCGACCAAGTGCGAGTCGGACTCGAAAAATAGCAAAAAACGGCAAAAATCACGTTTGTTGTATGGGAGCCTTAATTTTTATTTTATTTTAATTTAGTTATTGATTTTTAAAGTAAAAAGATATACAACTAAATATTCTGTGAATATTTCAAGCTTCTACCTGTTTCCGTTATTAATATCGAGCAAAATACGGCAAAAAAAAAACACATTTGTTGTATGGCAGCGCCCTTAAATATTAATTTTATTCTGTTAAGTATTTGTTATTATAGTGGCAACATAAATACATCATCTGTGAAAATTTCAACTGGCTAGCTATCACGGTGACAGACAGACAGACAGACGGACGGACGGAGAGCGGAGTCTTAGTAATAGGGTCCCGTTTTACCCTTTGGGTACGGAACCCTAAAAAGGCACAAAAGCCGCTCGATGGCAAGTGGGCTCTGAGACCTTTAGATATTGCATTCTTAAGACTGCAATCCTGAGACTGAAAACGCGTTACCAACTCAGAGGACTCAGGGTAGGTTTAGACCAAACGAGCGAAAGCTCTAGCACATGTTTTGTCTTTACTTTTACAAAGTAAACGTAAGAGATAATGCCATAGAATTCTTGTTCGTTCGCTTGGTCTAAACCCACCCTTAAGCTGGGTCCACATTTGTATCATTTCGTCGTATCGTACCTCCGTCGCGTTGCACCGACGCGTATCAAGATCGCTAGTGTGGACGCACAAACAGCGCGATCATGCGGCGCGCCGTATCTGATCGCTCGGCATCGATGTTGATACGCGTTTATTATATACCCCGCACACTCGCGATCAGATACACGTATCAAGATCGGTAAGTATGGACGTGTTTTGATACTGTATCACGATACGAAGTTATGATTTGATACGCGATACGCCGTGATCACTCTCGAGGCGATTTCTCCCCGATCATCAAAGGGGATACGGATAGCGTCCACACTTAATGATACGGCGTTATGGTACGATACGCTGCTACGCTACGGTTAGTATGGACGTATTTTTTCACATGACTATTGTAGTGATACGGTGTGCCCAAAGTGAGCGTCCATACTTAGGATACGCGAGCTCGATACGATACGCGTGATCGTGATCGGCCAAATGACACAAATGTGGACCCAGCTTAAGACAGAATGCCTCTATGCTTGTGTTCTAGTGGGGGAATGACGGCAGATCAAATGACTGGCACAGATGCATTCCATTTCAGTTCTCAGGTTGGCTACGCATTTGGTTTAGTATCCTCTTACCGTTACGTGATATGCAGGAATTACATTATTATAAGTAGTGTAAGGTCAAGCGGGGCTATTGTGACAGAGAGTATATGCATCTTTTAATTTTTTCAAAGGATACAATGTTTTAAAACTATTTGTGCTTCCTTTTATAGAAATTAAGGTACTTAAACTACTATAAAAGGACGCAAAAATAGTTTTAAAACATTGAATTCCCTTGAAAAAAAATTAAGAGATCCATTTACCCCTTTGTCACAATAGCCCCGCTTGACCTTACCCGATTTTTAATAACCAGATATATTTTTTATAAACCACTGAATTGGATTTTTATTATTCTCAACTAGCTTTTGCCCTCGATCCGTCCGAGTAGAAGTCGTTTATTGCTGCTTTTGCCGGGGTAAAAACTATCCATGTCCTTTTCTAGGAACTAACCTATATGTGTGCCAAATTTCATCCCGATCCGTTCAGCGGTTGAAGAGTGATTGAGTAACAAACATCCAAACATCCAAACTTTATAATTTTTATAATAGTACTAGCTGTCCGCGCCCGGCGTCGCCCGGGTGTAATTATTTTTTTCATACAAACCTTATGAAAAATAGTTTACGACCTATTCTCAGACCTACTGAATATACACACAAAATTTCATAAAAATCGGTCGAGCCGTTTCGGAGGAGTTTGGTTACAAACACTGTGACACGAGAATTTTATATATTAGAAAGAAGAAAGAAAGAAAGATTATACTAAAATGTAACCGGTACTCGTATTTCAAAACTGGTTTAAATTAAAGGTACAGGGTAGTTAAATTTAAAAAGGCGGTTCAACGCCGGTAACCGCAACTATTCCGGTTTAGGGTCAATGACCAAACCCATCAGTTTCCTAACTCATACAGTGCCAACGACACAATAATCGGATCCACTGTTTAAAGCAGATTTTCGCTAATTAGTAGGGAAATGCTGATACAGGTTACAAGGAAGCACTCGCAGAATTGCTGTCATAAGAGTGCTAAGTATAACTGATTTAACATAGCTTGTACTTAATTAGGTTAATTATACATGTAGAATAGGTTAATATTGGTTTTGTCAATTAAAATAAAGAGAAATTGATAGCCAAACACGGTTGGAGATGAATGGGGTCCCCTAGTTTGTGTAAAAGTGCTTCTCACTCCGCCGGGTCCCGGCAGAATATCAGCGCTGCCGCTGCTGCAATGCGCGCAGCAAATGTTGAGTCGGCGCACTTTCATGACTATGCCGTCACTTTTGAATCAAGTATCGTAATTTTAGTTGTAGTTTAGTTTTAATTACAAGCTTTTATTTAATTTTCTTTGTTCGTATGTAAGTTATCCGCTTCAAAGTTTGCAAGTGAATTTTGAACCACTTCAAGTTAATGAAATGAGCTGTTTGAAGCACATATGTGAATCCGATGACAACGCAATACAATATTATATATAAGAGCTGGTCTGATAATGCAGTCGGAAGGTGGTGACAGGATCTCCGCTATACTAAACGTAGACCCACCGTGTTGGGACTCATTTGTTTGATCTTAATAAGCAGATAAAGACTTAGCAAAAAAAAAAACAGTTGGCAGCACAAGCTTGTCCCCAAAATGAAATTTTTGACAGAATCTTATTATAATTTTAAGCTTTTAATGTTTTATTTTTATTTTAACTTCATCATAATTAATTATGCAAACGTGTTTCACTAATGTCATGGCCTAATATCTGAATATTTTTTTAACTAGGTATCTATTTCCAACTTTCCAAGAGCTACTCAGGACTAACCTTGTGTACCTACATTTTATACGTTTAGATGTCGAATTAGTTTGGACGTTACGTACTCCTGGATAATCAGCCTCAATATATCCCATTTCTGGCCACTGCCGATGTTTATTTTTGTCTTAATAATCATAATATCGAGCTTTAGTAAACTTTTTTTAAGTAATAGCACTTATTTATTTCACGTATTCAATTTAATATAAAAATATATTTGTATTAAAATCAAGAAAACATTAATCCATCAATTAATCAATTGAGTATCAATTATCATTGATTATCGATTAATTCCAATGTTTTCTTTTGATCGTAAAGCAGGTGCCACACCGTTCTCGACTCATCGCTGGCCTTGACTGGTGTGATGCAACACTTACCGGCGGCCGTCTGTTATTTATGGCTCGCTCATTAATATAGATATGCTGGTTTGGGCGTTTATCTTGTTTTGTCAAAATTAAGGTTGTAAAGTGGGGTGTGAGGATTATGTTCATTAGTATGTCTGGGGAACTCAATGACATTACACTTATAGATTTAGTTTTAACACACTTACGAGTAGGTATATTAACTTGACTTGTAACAGCTGTAACTGTCTAACGGTCTCACTCAGAGTTAAGGCCCGTACAGACTAAGTTAGTAATTTAGTCGAGTAGTGAGTATTTTAGGAACTAAATGTGTCTGAACAACGAAAATTTAGTCGAGTGGTATTCTTCTCGACTAAATCACAACTAAATTACTCGCTACTCGACTAAATTACTAACGTAGTCTGTACGGGCCTTAAGTAACGATAAAGTCGTTCATAAGTGTTCCTTTTTTAAAAACCGGGCAAGAGGATGATGTCGGACCATGGTTGATGTACAGTCGGGCTTATAAGACGCTGAACACTTTTGTACCTTGTCGCTTTAACGCCTTTGACAGATTAGTGCAGAAGTTCAAACATGGCGTTAAAGTGACAAAACACTAAAGTGTGCAGCTTCTTATTAGGCTGACCGTACGTCACAAAGCCTTGTTAGTTACTAGGTACAAACACAAAAAAATAATCTCAAAAGACCACAAGTGTGAACTATTTTTTTATTTAAAGTTATTTTGGCGCTGTCTTAGATGATTTTTAACCCAGACACAAAAAGAGGGGTCTTATATATTTGACCGCTATGTGTGTGTGTGAGTGTGTGTCTGTCTGTGGCATCGTAGCTCTTAAACGGGTCAACCGATTTGGATGCGTTTTTAATTTTAAAGCAGGATTTCTAGCCATGGTTTTAGGATTCCTCAATGTTAACTATAAGGGTTCCTTGTTGACTACGGATCCCTAAAAACGGGCAAGCGCGATTTCAACAGTCACTAGAATAAAACAATAGTCAATCAATTACATTAGCGAATTTATTAATAAAACACCGGTGAATGATGACCATTATCAATAAGTTTATTGAATCGACTTTTTTGTAGCTACCTATATACCGTATAACAGTATAAATACAACTAGATTCGACGACTAGACTTAAACGTCTAACCGAGATTCACTTGCGTAGGGGCAAAAGTTAGAGCGTCAGTGGCCTAGTGGCTTAGGGGGCGACTCGTGATCGTAAGGGTGGGTTTAGACCAAACGAGCGAATGCTCTAGAACATGTTTTGTCTTTATTTTAACAGAAAACTTAAGAGATAATGTCGTTGAATTCTTGTTCGTTCGCTTGGTCTAAACCCACCCTAGGGTACTGAGTTCGAACCCCCGCGGTCGCAATGTTCTAAGAATTAGAATCAGAATCGAATTTCACAATCAGAATTTCTTTATTTGTATAACAAGAGTAAAGAGTTCTTCTTCTTCCTCTTCTTATTTGGCGTAACACTCTTGTCAGAGTGGTCGTGGTTGTGATTTCGTGACCTGCTTCAATATGCGACGCCACTCTTCGCGAACTGCCGCCCTCCTGGTACATTCGTGTAGAGGACCGTCGATGGCGGTTTTTAATGTTCTTCTAATTTAAGTTCATTATTTGATGCTCTTACGGTGAAGGAAAACTATCGACACTTGCACATTCGAATAACTGAATGTGTAAGAGGGTAATTACACCAAAGATCCTAAAGAGGCGCAATACGGAGCAGTTAATTCGTAAAGGTTCCATAGCATTCTTGTATATGGGGCCTGCGGCGGCCCCTCTTATTTTTAATTTAACACTGTTTTTATTATGTGTTGTTATATTAGCGGCAAATATTGTCAATAAAATTATTTTTATTCTTCTATTCAATAGAAACAATTTGTGCAATTGTGTTTTTGTGTCCATCTATTATGGTTAATGAGATACACTCCGCTGACAGACGGACGGATAGCGGAGGCTTAGTAATAGGGTTCTGTTTGCAATTTTTAGGTACGGAACCCCAAAAATTATATAAAAAAAATAAGCTTTGTTTTTTATTCTTTTCGTGCATAAATTACAAAATAGATCCATTTAAGTTGATGACATCCTCTAAACCAGTTGTACACTCCTCGAGATCATTAAAAAGAACCTTCGAATTTATAATGATTTCTCGCTCGCTCTCATATTAGCCTAACCACATTAACACGAAATAGAAGATCCTTTTTAGATCCTTGGTAGATTTATATAGCCAGGTAATAAAATTACCAAAAACATAAAAAAAACTAGAATAAAAGAGCCAAATAGAAAAAAACCATGAAAGAGTATATCTGAGCATGCTCCGTGTAAGATTTTCGTAACTATACAAACAAAAACTATCTCCAAAAACCAAATCGAATAAGTTAAAATAGATAAAACCCCCGAAATAATTTGGTCTATTATAAATATTTAATTTATTTCAGAATATATTTCATATAAATATTAGTAATTATGAGCCTCAAGACTATCTTCACTATTCTAGAAAAAACTCGTATCTGATAATTCGAGATGTATGAGTTTGAACTTAATTCTCTTCACGTTTAAGTTTAAAATCGTACGTCGCGAAATATGAGTTACGAGCTTTTTGGCGGTGCAACCGTGTTTCTGTGTGTCAGTTTGTGGCTTCGTAACTCCCAAACGTATGAACCGATGCGGTTTTAAAAAAAAGAAAGTTAATCGAATCGGGATGCTTCTTAGCCAGATTTCATTAAAAACGGTTGAGGCGTTTAAAAGATATTGGGAGTTTTTATCTCTTTAATAGGTAGGTAGGGCCTAGTATGGCTGCGTCTATATCGCGCGTCAAATGTGTATAAAGCATCCGTCACTCTCGTACTTATATTACGTGTTAGAAAGTGACGGATGCCTTATCCAAACTTTGTCACGCAATAAACGCAGCCATATTAGGGCCCCTGGTTTTCATTGCCTCTTCTCGACTGCGGTGCTGACATTTCTATTGATTGTAATCTACACTAGTAACATTAAACCCTAGTTTATCATGCGCCTGTCAGATCTGCGTGTAAAGATCATCGCAAATGGCTCGCATATTCGCATAATTTATAAAGAGACCTAGGTTTCTCAGCGGTGTAAAGTTCCATAATGTACAGTCGACTACAAAAAGACATTGAAAATATTGAAATAAGATCCAAAAGCGGATACTAACATGTCGCACTGCTAGATCAAAACAGTAGTAACTCAACATACAACTGTATTTTAAAATCAACTTTAATACAACTTCTATGAAGTTGAAAAAAAAACTAGTTAGCAAGGATTTTGAGTTGATATTGTTTTGATTTAGCAGTGCGTATGTTTGTAGTTGACTGTACCTACTAGAGGACGAGGGTGACTTCGTACGCATTTAATTCTTTTCCGCTACTCACACTATTTCTTCCCGTTGGGAGTCGATGTAGGTATAAAAAATTCGTTCTTAGTGCATCCCTCGGGTACCCAAGGAATATTCTTTCTAGATTTCAAGTCCCTACGTTCAGCGGTTTAGGCTATGCGTTGTCTCCACGGAAGAGAAAAAACAGTGGAAGTGGCACGAGCTTCGCTTAGTATCAGACCTGTTGTCGCCAATACTCAAACTATCATAAAAACAACACGCCACCATGGAAAATGGTTTTGGTGCGGCTATCGTTTTTACACTCCAAAATAGCAAAATAAGGTATGCTTCTGGATTTATTTCCTATTTTAGAAATATCGAAATAACGAAATATCGAGATAAGTGATCGCGGCAAAAGTATGGTAGTTAGTTGGTATAGGTAGTTGTTAACTAACCCCATTACAATTTTCATCCAAATCCGTCAGCCGTCGTTGCAGCGTGAAGGAGTAACAAACTAACCCACAAACTTTCACATTTAAGTACTCGTAGGATTAGCAAGAAGTAAGAAGTAAGATTATCTATAGCAAGGATTTGACTGCCCAAGAAGAAGGGTTATGTTTTTCGGGTGTACATACGAGTATTATCTATATATAAAAAAGGCAAAACTGACTTATATATCAACGCACAGCCGAAACTACTGTACCTAGAAACTTGAAATTTGGTACAGGGGTTCGTTTCATGATGTAAGTGAGCACTAAGAAAGGATTTTCCGAAAATCGACCCCCCAACGGGAAGAAATCGGGGGAGTAGCGGGAAACTAATTCTACGCGTACGAAGTCGCGGGCGCCCTCTAGTGTATAATATGTACTTACGTTGGAATTTATGTGTGTTTCTTTGTGATCCCCTGTAGACGAAACGGCAAAACAGATTTTGAAATGCCAGAGACCCTAGCCAAGATGCAAAGCTGCTAACGTTTTTCTTTTCTTATAACTCAAAATGTATGAGATTACAAAATTGACCTAGTGGTTTATCGCTCGCTACGAACGAGAATGACATCTCATACATATTAAAAGAACTTTCTTGAAACTTGACCATTCGAACCAAGTCAAATCAAGACCATAATGGTTTTTCTGCTGAGAACAAGGGTTAAAGTAACCTTTACCAGGTTTCCTTGAACCAATTTCACGTGTTATGCGTGTGCACATATATCACTGATTTTGGGCTAACGCGTCCAGAGCCGGCGACGCCCAGGAGTGTCCAAGTTACATACATTTGTGAGACCACGGCACCGAATGTTGTGGGTCCTTGACAAGTATTGCGCAAGTAAATCGGCTTAGCACCAAAAATATTAAGATTAAAGTCAGGAGTTATGGGTATTGTTGAATTGGTGTGTAAGATCATTCGAGATTGTAATGTAGGTAGCGTGTTTTTACCCAACTACCAAAGGAAGAGGGTAATAGCGGCCTGCACACGTAAAGTTCGGACCGCGGGAAACGCCACGCGCCGTTCCAATCTTCGTTCCGAACCGTACGTGTAAATGCAACTGTAATAGTAGAATAGTAAAAAATGTACGGTTCGGAACGAAGATTGGAACGGCGCGTGGCGTTTCCCGCGGTCCGAACTTTACGTATAAAGGCCGCTAATGAGTTTATTAGCCTATATATGTATGTTTGTTCCTTTGTGGCGCTCTAGAAACTAAACGCGTGGACTGATTTTGATGATTCTTATGACAATCGATTTGTCTTAATCTTGTGAGTGTCACATAAGATATGATAGACTTCAAAATTCAATATGGCGGCACCCAGACGCCATATTGTAAAAAATAATAAATATAAAGTCGACGAACTATGACAAGTGGGGTATCATTGAATAGGTATATAAAAAACATCTTTAGGTTTCATTCATCATTTTTCATTTTGAATGATCATTTAGGATTACAACGATTTAAGTTGGTTAGCAACGGTCGGGAAAAGCTAGCTTTTTTTTAGACAGGTTAAAATTATTTTATTAACTTTCAATATTTACGTATGTCAGTTTAGGTCAAATCTTGCAAGTTAATTTTGAACCAGTTCCCGTTAATGAAGAAAGACCACATTGTGTAAACCTGATGACAATGCAATATATGCCTAGAGCTGATCTGATGATGGAGTCGGGTGACGACAGGATCTCCGGTGTACGTAACGTAAGGTAGACCCATTGTGTTCGATCAGAGATACCCATAGACTAGCTTTTCGTCATAAATAAAGAGGTACATTTTCGAGCAATATAGATAATAGAGGACGCCCGCGACTTCATACGCGTAGAATTAGTTTCCCGCTACTCCCCCCATTTCTTCCCGTTGGGGGTCGATTTTCGGAAAATCCTTTCTTAGTGCTCACTTACATCATGAAAGGAACCCCTGTACCAAATTTCATGTTTCTAGGTACTATCAGCCCAATGGAACCCTGACCCACCATAGAACGGTGTCACAGTGACATTATAAAACAATTTGTTTGACACTTCTTATGACTTGAATCATAACGTCTCTGTGACACAGTTCTATGGTGGGTCAAGGTTCCAATGGTCTGATAGTACAGTACTGTAGTTTGGGCTGTGCGTTGATATGTCAGTCAGTCAGTTTAGCCTTTTATATATATAGATTACTATGCTTGTATCAAATCATTGTAATCAAATATATTTAGAAATTAATTAACTCTTTGTAATTTCATGAGAGTTCGTTTTTCCACAAACTGAATTAATCCGTGTGTAGGTACGGTCAAGGAAATGTATTCACGTACCTTTTTCACTCTTGTCACAATGACAAGAGTCAAAAAGGTACGCGAATACATTTCCTTACTGTACAACTGCAATGATAGGATTCGGTCAACCTATTTCAATATATGAAACATGTACATATTACCAGAAATTAGGTAGGTACTTAAATAACACACAATCAAATTTTACCCTTTTAGGCTCATGGACATAAAGAAAAATAACGTTTGAATAAATCAGATAAAAACGTTTATTCAGTAAGTAGGCCGCAAGGCCTCTTTTATATGTTAAAAATCTACCAGCGCTTCCCAAGAGAAGACCACTGTTGCTGAGAAGAAATGCTACAAGAAACTCAACAGTCAGACATCTTTTACCCGACTGCGTCAGAAGGAGGGTTATGTTTTTAATATAATACTTATGTCAAGGATATTACTTAATCTAATATTATATAAAACAAATAATAAATAAAAATGACATCCGTGGTTCAGCAGACAAACGTAAGCTTAGAAAATTATATAATTAATTATAATTGTTAATTTGATATGTACGAAGTACGAAGATTATGTATATCGTATTTGTTTGTTATAATTTCTAAAATTTAACCATTCAACATTTTTAAATACCAGAAGTTATCTTAAAAATGTTAGAATAATGAAGATCCATAAACATTGTAGGTTAGTAGGTATGAAGAAGTCATTTTATCGATCAGATAAAAGGTCAGTACATAAGTTGAGGCCCTTGATCGGCTCACCTCTGAGATATGATCAATGTTCTCAATTTAACATTTTTAAAGTTCACCAATTTAGACTATTACATCCCAAGTAGAAACGTCTTTCTCGTTTTCAATTCATTTCCATAGTAGGTTTTTTATTGAGTCTATTGATTTAGTGTTATCTTTACATAGTAAAAAAAAGCAAGATTTTTAGACATATTATGTTAAAAACATAAAAGATTTTATAGGAATTTAATGTACCCAGTGACACTTGCGCCATCAGGGGGCAAAATATGGCTGTGTTTATGGCGTGTCAAAATGTGGATAAAACATCCGTCACTTTTCGACACGTACATAAGTAGGAAAGTGACGGATGCTTTATACACATTTTATCACGCGATGAACACAACCAACTAGGCCCGCAGGACGAAACTAATGATGTAGGTATCACGTATCAAAATCGGTTGAACCATTGAGTAGTTACGAGCGGACATAGGAACGGACATAATACATACATACAGGGCCTCTATTCTAGACGGGAAAATCCATAATATCGTCTTTGACGTGTTACGGTATTGTTTTTAATCGTAAGCTCTGCTACAGATTTCTCATCATGTCTGTAACTAAAGCTAAAGATGAAGCTTCAAAAAAGGTTACGTTACGAGCGAAGAGCGCCGCTTAAAATCGAAGTACTTTTCCCATTTTTCCCATTGAAAGTATATGGGAACAGATTTTCGGTGATTATTCCTCCAAGGTATGTACGATTTTTAATTTTATTTTTTCTAACCCATCTATGGCTAGGTGCCGTATTACGGGCTAAATTTGATCCTGATATCTCTAATAGTTTGGGAGGAGTATGCGGACAAACGAAAATCGGGGAAGTATGGAGCTTCGCTCTAATGATTGGTGGATATCAAACACATCCATAGTAACTTAGCGCAGCGCATCTTTGGTGGAAAGACACCCTTAAGTCCAAAGTCAATCTGACATTCTACAGCAATAAGGTTGAATTTCCTATCAGTTACAAATGACTTGGCATCTCTAATGACATTGACTACTTCAAGCATTTTTTTTGAAATGTGACACAAATTAAAGCCTAGTTTTGGATTAGGTCAATTTGTGGCCCCCGACATATTACCCATCATCATCGTCGTCATCGTCAATTTTATCCTAATGAGATCATCATACTTCATTAAAAAAATCAAGCCTGTTTGGCTTACGGCTACGTAAAGCCTTTTGAGACTATTTAAAAATATTTAAGATATACCAATTACCTCATCACGTTCTTTGTTTCCCCATTTTTGAAATAAAATTTGATGTTATCACATGACATCAGCCATTAAAAATATTTTAAAGCACAAGGTCTTGACAAAAGAAATTACGATTCTCTGAAACATCGGAGACTGTGTCGCAAAGCACCTGTCCCATAACTCGGGGGAACTGTGTCAGCGCCCACATTCTGTCCAACGATGGGCTGTGACGCAACCCCGTGACTAATGGGTGACGGAGAAATGATGGGGAATTCATTTTTTGTCACATTTTGCAATAAAATGCTGTCATTTTGTCTTTGCCATTATTTTTTTTAATTCTGTTAGGACCTTGTGCAGGGTCTGTCTGGATCGCTACTACCATCTTAGCCTTTAACCTACCAAGCAGTAGTGTTCGCATTGCTGTGTTCCGGTGTGGAGAAAAGACAGCCGGTAAAATTACTAGCATAGAGCCGTTCCATCTTAGTCCCCAGGGTTGGCAACGCGTTGGCAGCCTTGGGATTGTAGTGTTAAGATTGTAGATCCCACTTACCATCAGGTAACCTGTGTGCACAAAAATCCCACACCCAAAAAAAAAGCATAGAAAAACGGTTATGAGCTTGCACACTTTTAGGGTAAAATATCAAAGTGGTAAAATGGCAAGAGCGGGTCAACCAAAATTAAAAAGACGACAATGTTTTTTTTGAAAACATAACATCCCGAAGGTATTGTCGGATATTTCAAAAAAACTTATATTTGCAACTTAAGTATCAATTATTATCGTTGCATACTTCGTAATACTTATAATTATAACTTAAAGAAAAAAATAACTAAAACAGTTTCCACGTATTAATTTTTTAATAACTTGATAATTATTGTGTAAAAAAAAATCAAAATAATAACGCTGGACTTTAACAAGGTCTAGTTAATCACCAATTAAAACAAACCAGTAATTTTCCACAGGGTAAATAAAGCTGCGGCCACACAACCGGACATGTGTCGCAGAACCTTTAAAGCAGAGGATCTAAGTTCAAATGTCAACACGCGTCCTTGCGCCGGCGCACACGCGTATAAATACCGCGTCCCGCCGAGACACAGCATCAGTCTCACTTGCCTCCACGACAAGACCACACAAACCAATCCAAAATGAAATCGGTACGTTTCCCATCGATCAATATCGATTAGTGTTCAATCATTAATTTGCCGAATAAATCATAAATCACATTCAGCTTGTAAATTGGGTTCAATTTGTTTGTTTGTGGATCATTGAAGTGTTTCACAAGTCATTAGTTTAGTGACTTTGTTCTTAACTGTGCTAAGTTTTCCAAATATCGCGTCGTAAAAAAAACTTTCGATATTGCCGTGTTGGAAATTTTATCAATTCACTATATCTATAAATTACTATAAATCGATGTTGCATCGTGTTTCAAAATGTGCATTTTTATCGGGATAGGTCCATTAAACATATTATTTTGCCAGTGACGTATTGTGTAGTTGGTTAACATAAAATTACATAACAGTACGGGCACGCAAATCTAGAGACTCTAGCAACCACACATGGCCTATAATCGGCATTGCCTTAACAATTTCTTCCCATCATCTTTTGTATCGCGTCGCTACAAAGCAGCATAAAATACGATAAACATAGTACACCTTATCAACACCTCTTGTATTAAGTGTTAGTATTATCTAAAATATTATTTGTAACTTAAGCCGTTGTAAGTGGCAGCTTGACCACCGTGGCACTTGTTTGCACCGCATTGTTTTGGAAGTTCCATCTCTTGCATGCGCCATGCGTGACAGGAATGGGAGAACGGGATAAAGCATAAGGATGCTGCTTTGGAGTACGAATCTCGAAACGACGGATATCTCGTTTCTTTCATTGGTCATTCATGGTTAAATCGAGAGAAAGAGATGAATGATGGTTCCAAAGGGAGACCAGCGCTGGCTTTAATGCCAGCATAACGCTGAGATGGAACCAATTCGTGACAACAGGCCTTTTTTCTATAACAGTATTTTGTTCCTTTTTGGATGTCTATTGGTCTCGAATAAAAGGTTTTCTTCATTCTAACAAGTTTTTTTCCTTCAGTTCATCGTACTCGCTCTGCTCGTCGCGGCCGTCGCCGCCGCTCCCCAGTCGCGGGCTGTAGGCGGCCCTGACGGGGATGCCCAGATCGTTAAGTTCGTCGCCGACAACATCGGAGTAGACCAATACCAATATGGGTGAGTTAAGAGGACAATCTTTCATCTCCCAAATAATTATTCTGAAAATTAGGACTGTTGTAATGTACTCATCTTGGCCGAGATCCGCGTCAGATAATACGTCAAATGTCAAGCCATAGAAAACTGTACTTTCTGACGCGTCTTGAGATGAGCATTACAGCAGAGATCAGGACTTGAAAAGTCAGAAACATAAAGTCTAAATGCAAAAATACCTTGAGTAGGTAACTACTGGATTACTTAATTAAGATGTTATTACGTAATGAGCTAGAAAAACAAGCACTTGTCATACAGGAGTAGCGGTGAAGCCTGGTGCTGATTTTACTGAAGGCTCTATCAGCCAGCCGTCAGCGTAGAACAGTAGTATCATCAAAAAATCTCACTCACCCACCGCCCTCTCTCTGAACAGCCTTTTATCAGACTGAATGTTTCTTCTTCTCAACAGGTACGAGACATCCAACGGTATCTCCGCACAAGAAGAGGGTAATCTGAAGAACGCTGGCAGCGAGAACGAGGCTATCGAAGTCCGTGGACAGTTCTCCTACACCGGCCCAGATGGAGTCGTCTACACCGTCACCTATATCGCCAACGAGGACGGCTTCCAGCCCTCAGGCGCCCACCTCCCCAAGGCCCAATAAACTAGTCCCCCTCCGTCCGTTCAAGCAATGCTGTGATACCAATCCGGTTGTTAATAAAGTTTTAGTTTTTGTTCTCACGTTATGTTTTTTTTAAGTAGTCAAATAAGTTCTAGCACTACGCTTTTATGTTGAACTCAAACATATGATAAAGAATGAGTAAAGGACAATTGTTAGCACATTTATGAAAGTTAAAATAATCAGGGAACAAATAAAATAGCTGCGGTAGCTAATTCAACGATTAATGATCCTAGAAATAACACTCTCAAAAGAAAGAAAGAAACGAAAAGAAAGAAAAAGTTAAAAGGCATTATTATAAAATGTGTCGCAAACACACCGAAACCATTAAAATATAGATCACAGGGCTTATTGTCTAACGCACTCGCAATCACGATCGTTTTCATTTTTAAAATCGAAGGCTTGTCTGCATACAAAATGAAAACAATTGCTACACTTTGAAGTCGATTGCGATTGCGAGTGCGTAAGGCCAGCTGATCATTCATCAGGTAAGGCCAAAAAAGGCCAAAAAGGGCCACTGTTGGAAAGAAATATGCCTACCATTGGATTGCCATTATTTATATTTATAACTATAAAAATATTTATTCTCAATAATACGATACACGATGAAATTTCAATCATTAAACAACCAACTACAATGGTCTCGCTTTAAAGGGTCAACCTCATTAAAATACCTCGATGTCAAAATGACGTAAACTTTAAAATTGATGACCAATTAAGGCCAAAAACAGGATCTCAATTATATTTGAAAACCAGGCTAAAGCCCACATTGTAATAAACATGTTAATATATTATTAGCCTTCATAGGCAGACGCTACATTAACATAATGTAATTCTATCCTTGAAATTATAATATGACATTTGACAATTTTAGACAAACAAAATCGTTTATGTTACAAACTTAGCACGTGGATATTTAAATTAATACTAGGGTGTTCGTGTTTACAAAGTATTAGCTTCTGCGCGCGACTTCGTCTGCGTTGAAGTCTGGGAACATTTTCAATTTTTCGCGATAAAAAGTAGCCTGTGTTCAATTCCATGTGATAATCTGTTTCTGTGCCAAATTTCATCCAACGTTTAGCCTTTCTAGCGTGATTGAGTAACAAACATCGAAACTTTTGGATTTATAATATTACTAAGAAATAAGAAGTAAGAATATCTGTAACAAGAATTAAATAACTATAGTCCCTTGCCGATAAGAAAACACTGACAGCTGTCATCGCAGTACAATTTATAACCTATTTTTGGGTTTGAGGTTTTAATTTGGGATCTTATTCCGTTTGGTCAAAATACTTTTGGTCAAATGTATCATTTCTCAAATTTTCATTTCCAAAAAAGGTCATTCCCGTCGCAGGCGTCGGAGGCACGGAACCCTAAAAGACACTTATATGAGCATAAACACTTGAACATGTTATCTTATTGTCAACGTTACAATAGCTCTTATTAACCTGACAGAAATGGCAGCTGAGTTAGTAACAGTACTATAACATGCCCAAAGCAATATAGTTTTACCGACTAGAATAGATCCCCTATGTGCTGGTTTGCCTTCTATATGACTTTTTTTTAAATATAATGTAGAAAATAGAGAAGTTAACCTAAAACGTTGATTCATCTATTAGCGGTGCATCAGTATCGTGCGCGTCGTGGGAAGTGAGTTGAACTTTCGATAGCATATGAAGAATTGAAGATGCGCCTGCGCCGGCCGGTCGGCTTACGTAACAAGGTGAATGTCACCGGGTTAGCGCGTAAAGGTTACGTCGCTTTTCAAAAGACGAATTGTTTTAACATATTTCATGTTAAACGAATGATCATGGCGTGCTGGCAAGATTATTAATTATTGAAAAATAAGCATATTGACAAACAATGACGGTTAAATAAAAATGAGTTAGAAGATAAAGTGCGTTATTGAATTATAAATAATAAATATTTAATTGCGCGGCAAAAAATTTAATCCGCAACACGAAAAAACTCTGAACTGCACAAAAAAAACGACCATGCAAACTACGCTTTTGATGAAAATTTAGTTTTTTTGCTGTGCAGTTCGTTTTGTTTAGGTTACAGGTTTATTTTTATGCGCATTTAAATATCACCCTTTATCAATGTACATTAAGTTACAATAGATAGCAAAACGAAATTACGTTAGGTGTGCATATAATTATATATTTAAAGTCCAACAATACCTACGTTGGTATCTAACAAATGTTGATGATTAAATTTGATGTTTTTGTGTGTCAAACCTTCCGTAAATATTTTTTTGTCTATTTAACATTCGCATAATTTCAGTTCGTCTAAAAAAGAAAATGAAAAAGGAATATTTTTGCACTGTATTAGTTCTGTATCAGGCTTTTCAAAAGGAGAACAAAAGGCCGTAATAAACTAAACAGTCTGTCTTTTTTTAATAAATCTATTATACATCTAATTGGGTAAATACATTAAGATTAAATAAACATTATACGAAACAAGAATTAAGTACTAACATAATTTTATTCGGTATAAGAAGACAAACAAAAATCTTGCAGAACGTCAATTGGACTAAATAAGTTTTTATCAAAATATTTATGATACTAAATAAAAAAATATGATTAATTGGATTCGAAAAAGGGTTAATTATAAGTAAGGTTTATTCAAATTATTTTTAAGCTGCAGCCCGCGACTCCGTTCGCGTAGCAATCCGTTATCTTTATTCCATCGGGAACTATTAATTTTCCGGAATAAAACTCACCAATGTGCTATTCCAGACTATTAATCTATCTCTCTGCCAAACTTCACCTAGATCTGTTCAGCCGTTTTGGTACGATTGAGTAACAAACATCCATCCAAACTTTCGCATTTATAATAGTAGTAAGAAGTAAGATAGTAAGATTTAAACTTTATTTCTATACTTACTCAAAGTAAGAAAACATGTCAGGCTTAATGCCTTCGGGCATTCTCTACCAGGCAACCGTTATTTATTTGATGGGTTCCTGTTAAGGTGTTTTTAACCAATGTCGTGGTATTTATAGACACTCCCATCGACTTATTAGAGAAATAAGAGACTTTACGAAAAAGAGTATTTTCTCTCATCGTCTAAACAGACTACCCTGAGCCGAGCCACGCCTTTTCACTTTTACTGCACGGAAATGAAACTTTTTCTTACCGGCTCAAGCCGATCCCGCGTCGATAGGTCTCGGGAGACCCTAATAGACATAGCAAGCGGTTTCAATATTCCGGATATAAAACAAAAGTAATATACCTAAATTGTTTTTTAGGAAATGAAAATTTGGGAAATGATACATTTGACCAAAAATATTTTGGCCAAATAGCAGGCTCCCAATAATTTGTATTGGAATGACAGGTGACACGCAGGATTGACTTCTTATGCGGCGGTACGAACCCTCGGTACACGAGTCCGACTCGCACTTGACCGGTTTTTGTGTAATAAAGAGTTTATTTACTTACATGTCAAAAGCAGTGTGGTTTTACCAATTAGAATAATGTAATGGTGAGTCATTACTGTTTTTTCTCTCTCTTTCTTTCTTTCTTTCTTAGTAAAAAGGCAGTAATTAGTTTACTTACAAAATTATTTGTTTTCCTTGATCCGAGCTGCACCTAAACGATGACGTAAGTGACATTTCGGCGGACTCGCCCAGTCCAGGTGACATCTCGACGAGTATGCAAATGACCAGAGGATGGCCATCCAAGGCATCCATTTTAAATTAAAACAATAAATTTAACACGTGGCAGTTTAGAATATTATCTATATTGATAGGGGTTGATCATGATTAATAATTAGGTATCGTTTTTATTATTCACCTACACAACAAAAAAAAAAGTAAATTTCACTGCAACAGGTATACAGGTAAAAAAAACTAGTCTCTATCATTAGAGACTAGTTTTTTTTCCTGTATACCTGTTGCAGTGACATTTACTTTCTTTTTTTTTCCACATCATGGCTTTGTTTGGACCACTACATACTAAAACATTACAAATGTCAGCCCGATAACTTTAGCCAATTCAGAGAAAAAGGATCTTGACAGGCAGACACGCAACAAAGTCATCTTATAAGGATTCTGTTTTTTAGTACTTGGTACGGAACCCTATAAATATAAAATGATTAGGGGTTTCTACATACAAGAAATGTTGTTTAAACGCTTTTTTTATTGAAAACAGTAACACATAATATAAAAGCTCCTATTATAGACAGTTCTCCAGTTATGAACAATCCCATAAATAAGCTTCCGGGATTAATATGCTTTTATCGTAACAATTAGATTATATTTAAGTTATTCGGGATTACCACTATTAGAATGAAATGTTCGGTATTGCAATGCTTTCATTAAAAAAATGGAAATGTTCATCACTGGAGTATTGTCCATAATAGGTGCTTTTACCTTACCTACAGTGAAGGGCCTTATTATGTTAACACCACATAGTGGTCAAAATATGTACACAGACCTTATTACTATGGCAATAAGGTCTATGTGTACATATTTTAGCAACTTTGTGCGTATAGTTATTCGACTGTACAAGCGTCAAACTTGGTGTGTTTTTAGTGCAAACCCTTAAGAAAACCCGGCGGTACGGAGCCGTCAGGACGCCAGTCCGTCTCGCACTTGACCGGTTTTATTCCGCTCCGGTCTGTCACCGCATAGTCCGCGAATACCTACTCGTGCGCATCTCACTCGACAAGTCTCTCGAATGTCAAGGACGGTTACGGAGAATGATCAACCGTCGAACGATCGCGACAGGTTAGGCGCCGTTTACAAGAGATAAGTAAAGACCATAAAAAAATATCGGGGGACAAATTCACATTTCAGATTCAGATTCAGATATTAATTATAGGTAAAAACACATTTTTACAAGTAATTTTTTGAATAGGTACAATATAAGGAAGTCTGTCTGGGCGAGATGTTTGCCAAATTGTATCGTTTCCCAACCGTTTCATTTTTTCCTTTAACTGTAAATATTTCAGGATTTATTTCAGTACCACCGTGTAGAACCCTATAGGTTAGGTTAGCAAAATCCTGAAATATTTACGGTTACAGAAAACAAAGCGGGTTGGCAAAAAAACGGTTGGGAACCGATACAATTGGGTAGACATATTTCGCCGAAACAAAAGGTAACCCACAAAAAAAAAAATTGGTATGGAAATAGCTTGTACCGCGAGAAAGGACATCGGGTACTTTTTACTCCCGAGTCGCGATAAACGACTTCTACGCGGACGGAGTCACGGGTAACACCTCGTATCCCTTTGTAACTTCTTCTATATCCGAGTTCAGTAATTTAAAATACGTTGCACCCTAAAAGTGAAGCTTGGTTTTTTAATGGTTTTCACTCCTGGCTAGAGAGCTTATATTTGCGTGAGGTTGTTTCGAGGTTATTAATATTTATTTGTTTTTAATTTTAAAGGAAGGGTATTATATGCTTAACGTTAGTTTCTATATGTCCGTATGTCTGTTTATCTGTATCATCTGTGTGTATGTCTGTCGTATCCTATATAGCTCCCAAACAAATAGACCTATATGGACGCGTTTTTTTTTGAGTGATGTACACACATCAAAAAAGTCTTGGGATACTCAGTATCCCTAGAAAAATTTGATGTTTTGACTCAGTAGTAATATGCCTATATTTAAATGTTCAATACTGTCTAGGGATAAAAAATATCCGTGGGCACTTCTGATGTGTGTACTAAAGCAGATAGTTATAACAACAAATTATTAAAAAAAAGGTAGCCGCCATAAAACAATGGTACAAAGCCCTTTGTGAACGCGTCCGACTCGCACTTGGCCGATTTTTTTATTTGTTCATGCGTTGGCAAATTACAACATTACTTACGACTTTTTTAACAGCCACAAATAAAATTAGAGTCTAGGCCAATAATTCCGAAATGGAATGCAAAAAGAACGTCTGGCTTGTTTAATGGAGTAGTCTATAAGTCTTTAGACTTTTATTTTCGTTTCAACCTGTTGCGAGTCCTTGAGAAGGTGACATCATTAATTAGCACAAAATAGGTTAGTTGCAGATTCATATTTAGAACAGGATTTTTAATACTGTAGCTAAACACTACGGATTTAAATATCCCTAACTAGAGAACGCCACAACTTTTTCCACGTAGAATTAAGTAGGTAATTGCTACTTAATGCTAGAGAGGTAATGAAATAGTTAATTGGTAACCAAGAGATGAAAGAGACCAATTGCATCCCGAGATATATTATGCTGCACAAGCGCTACCGAATGCGTCTATAGTTCGAGCGTGCAATTGATACTTGCACCCGAGTGGAAAACTCTACTTTGCATTTCGACTCGGAGGACTTTCTGTCTAGGTTTTGTCTTACAAAAATTAAAAGTGTTTTGATTCAATTTCAATACCACTTTGTAAAAGAAGTCGGAGTTACTTCAACATGGCGGTTTAAAATACTTCCATGGTCTAGAAAACAGTCAAAAATGGCTGAGTGTTTGACCAATTCTATTTTCAAAATCACTTTTTACCCTGGGGATGGTAATGCTATTTTTTTCCACTTTTAATTAAGAACTATTTGTGCGCTTAAATTTTGAGTGTTTTTAGACTTATTTTACTGATAAATGACGTAGTTCTTTGTCTCCTTCAATCCAAGACGTGGGTGTTCAACATTTGCACCGTCCCTTTTTGTCTTAAAAACTTCTTGTTAAATGGTATCACTTCACTTAGCCATGTTAGCTAAATCATGATCTTACATCTCTTACATTATTACATTAGACATGAATGTTAGAGAGGCAACGAAGATATTTGGCAAATAACAACCAAATGAAGTGCCACTTAAACGGTCGATCAAGCGAGCGAAATCATGCGAGTTTGTTAAAACGTAATCAAGAATTCACAACCTAAAATGTTTTTTATATGCTCTGACGGACCACTTAAACTCGGTGGATGAATTACTAAAATAAACGCGAACATTAATAACGGTATATGAAAAACGCTACATTAGGAAAAGCGAATAAGAGAATTCGCTACTATGAAAAAATGCTATGTGATAATTTGCTATTATGAAAAAATGCTTATTGTTAAAATGATCTAAAAAAATCGCGAGTTGGTTAAAAGAATCACTTACCTTGTGAACTTCACCCTTATAATAACTACAGATAAATAAATATCAGGGGACAATATCACGTTTTTTTAATTAACCTTGTCCCAAACTAAGACAAGTCTTAAAAAAAGTGAATAAGAGGTTAGCTATAAGACATTATTCCTCTTCTATATCGATATCTACTGAAAATTGTATAGTTTGTAAGTAGGTACACTATCTTTAGGTTTATTACGAGTTATTACAATATTAGCTACGAGATACAACAAAAATTTTATTTTATTTATTATCATGTTCAAAAAATAAGAATAAGAATCTTTACTAACCAAAATAAGTGTAATAAAATCGTGCACATATCTTTTGAACCCAAACTAGGGTGAATGCAGGTTACATAAATTCAAGGTAACAGTTAGCATGCGATGGACGAATGGGTTAAAAAAATATAGTATGGTACTATGGTATTACAAGTGTGTGTGTATGGATGAGGAGTGTATGTGTGTGAGTGTGTGTGTATGTTGCTCCAAAACATTATTAGTTGTAAAAAAAAGTGGGCTATTATACCCAACAAAGATGCATCGCACATTTTAGTTTAATATCTAAAGAATATCATTAAAATTAATAAATGTGTTCTAATTAATGTTCGCAAATTATCGAAAAAATATGAACTATATTGATTACTCATTGGTTATTACCACAGAACAGAAAAAACAGTAGAAGTGTCAAGTGGGCGTGTATTCGTGGACGTGCGGCATAGTTATGCGGAGTTCCGCATAACCTACCATACTTTTGCCGCGAACGCTTATTTCGATATTTCTAAAATAGGAAATAAATCCAGAAGCATGCCTTATTGTGCCATTTTGGAGTGTAAAAACGATAGCCGCACCAAAAACATTTTCCATGGTGGCGTGTTGTTTTTATGATAGTTCGAGTATTGGCGACAACAGGCCTGATACTAAGCGAAGCTCATGCCACTTCCACTGTTTTTTTGTATTCCGTGGTTATTACACTATTTTACTAGGAATAAAATGTAAAAAAAACTAGAATAAATATTTTCAAGATGTCTAAATCGATAATTCATATTAATTCACTATATAGATTAGACTTTACATTCACCAAAAACAAGATATATAGTCAAAAATTAAATAATAAGATAATATTTAAATAATCATTATATTATGCAAAGTAGTGACCGGATGGGTATATAAGTTGTGCGAATTAATGTACCTAGCACAGTCTCCGATCGCCCCCAGACACCGTCCCACCTCAAAATGAAATCCGTAAGTGCTTCTTGATTATGTCATAGGTCATTTATTAGCGGTGACGGCCAGTGCCGGGAACTCGATTCGGGGTCAATTTTATAACGAATCCGCGTCGTCGAACGCTTAACGTGGTTAACTTAATTTAAAGGCTACTTCAAATATTTTAACCACGATTGGAGTCAATGTTATTAATACTTATAAGTAATTAACTTAAATTGTGATTCGTTTAACACAATAACCGTTATAATTACCGTGTACCGCGTTAGCGCACAGGATAACCTAAGCTGGTTTTTGTTGCGCTTCTCAATTGTAAAATGTAGGTATTATGTTTCTTTTGTTAATAAATAAATAAATAAATAAAAAAAATTGAGGTCTATATTGGAACCCCTAATCGTCATTTGTCCTAATACATCGTTTGTCCGAATTTTCATTTATCCTAAAGCCATTTCCGACTGTTTTTTTTGTTTCACATTTCCTAAGACACTAGAAGAGTTTTATTATTATGATATTTCCATTTTATTTATTTTTTCACATTTATAATATTAGTGGGATAGGAAGGTCACGATCACGTAGAAATAATCTGTCGGCGGCGTGAGCGTTCAGTCACCAGCAATAAATATTATTTAACGTTGGGCCAAATATATCTGACACGTCTTTATTACTAGAGGTATAAGAGCGTTTCAGATATTTTTGCGCCCAATGTTGGATAATATATTATTGCTAGTGACTGTACCACCCGGTCCTAAGGGTCAGATTCTTATTTCTTATAATGATCTATAATGATTAATGAATCAAATAAATGGTTTATAAATTAAATATGTTATACTAGCTGTAGCGCGTGATTCCGTCCGCGAAGAAGTCGTTTACTTTTACATTTATAATATTAGGATGGATTAGTACAGATTCTATTCAGTGTATTTACAGCTTTAAGTTTTAGTTTTAATGAGATAAAATATCTAAACGTGTACAAAATGTTAGCTTTAAAAGCTTAATTGGTGTTGATTTAGCGACTTTATTACATGCAGACCAGGCACACAAAATATTAGGGTTCCGAGTTTAAATACGGAACCCTTAGAGTACACTTGTCGAGTCTTTAGAGATTTGTTTGAACTTTGACTTGAGTTAATCCGTGATCTTCAGTATCGTGGCGATCACATCGCACCAACGTCGAAATATCGGAAACTCGCCAAAATGTACGTTTATTTTAACCGCGTTACCATAAGGGTGTTACCAGACCAATCGATCAATCGCCGATCGACGGCATCGATTGACGTCGATCGAAGTCGATCGATCGGTCTGGTAGGAACTATCGATCGACGGATATCGTTCGACTAACCAATCGATCGATTGCCGGTCGACGTTGATCGACTGGTCTGATAGCTTTAATTGATGAAGGAACTATCGATCGACTAATCCATTCTAACATCGGTCGACGATCGATCGATTGATCTGGTAGGAATTAACGATCGACGTCGACTAATCAATTCTACCATCGATCGATTGGTCTGGTAACACCCTAAGTCATCACTGGCAACACACTGGTCGAAGACTTATCATTAGTGCCAGGACCTTATGTTTGTATGTCTTGCAGTTCGTCGTATTCGCCCTGCTCTTCGCCGCCGCGGTCGCCGCCCCCCCCCAGGCGTACGCCGGTGACGAGAAACACGCTGAGGTGGTAGAGTCCGTCAACGAGAACATCGGGGTCGGAGACTATAAAAAAGTGTAAGTAACATTTTTTTATGGCACAAACAGGGTAACATGACACAAAGATCATTGAACTCAAGGCCTATAGTTTTCAAAAATCAAAAATTCAAAATTCAAAGTTCAAAATATCAAGATTTGCAATGTCAAGACCAGCCTATATTTCGACTGCATATTTGTTTCCAACCTTTATGACTAGGAAGAAAGAAATGTCTCTATACTGGTCATTTCACCGGTTGTCTTCTTATACCAAAAAACCGGCCAAGTGCGGGTCGGACTCGCGCACGAAGGGTTCCGTACCATTATCAATAAAAAATTGCCAAAAACGGCAAAAAAATCACGTTTGTTATATGGGACCCCCTTAAATATTTATTTAATTCTGTTTTAAGTATTTGTTGTTGTAGCGGCAACAGAAATACATCATCTGTGAAAATTTCAACTGTCTAGCTATCACGGTTCATGAGATACAGCTTGGTCATTTTGGGGGACAAAACTAGGAAATTTAAATAAAAGAGTTTTGCAAACCTTACTGTGTCATAATGTCAAATGAAAGGGCTCGTTATGAGGATCTCAAATATATTTTTTGTTATTATTGTAAAATAAATCGTTTTGATTTTATTCATGAAAGAAGACGAAAATTGACCATCCCTCATCTCCGATACTACTGAGCCTAAAATTTTGAAAAAAATATCAAAATGTAGTTCATTGCTTGTAGATTACAGGAAAACCTATAAGAACGGTAGTGGCTGTACAATTTATATGAAGCTGTTCACATTATGCCGTGTGAACAGCGTCATAAGCCACTAGCCTTACCAGCATCCGGCAAATTCGCCGGTCCGGCATAGTGGGAACGGGACCTTAGGCCGGTTTTTTTATGCGCTTGAAGTAATTAATGTATTCTCTGGTATTTATCATGTTTTACAAGTAAACCCGTTTATTAATTCTACTATATTCTAATTATTACAATATAGGTTTCAAATGATACCTATATTGTAATAATTGGAAGTTTTTTTTTGACATAAATAATTTACATTTTGCCATTGTTCTTATTTAATTTTAACAGGGTAGGTATCCGATATTACCCGGGAAGATAAAAGGATTCTAATCATACCACACACATCTAAATTGGCTCGGGCGTTTAGAAGTTATGGTGGAATAAAGAATCATACATACTTACATACATACATGAACCCTGAAAACATTACACTCCCTTTTTGGGCGGTCGTGTAAAAATAGAGGCCCTGCAACTCTTATTTCAATTTCTGATTATTTTCTTGTAAATAGATGGAGTACTTCCAATGGCATAAAGCAAGAAGAACAAGGCACGCTGGAAAAAGTTAACAACGAAGGCGATGTCGCGCAGGTCGTCCGAGGCTCGTACTCGTACACCGCTCCCGACGGCCAGGTCATCCTCGTCAACTACGTCGCCGACCAGAACGGCTTCCACCCCGAGGGCGCTCACATCCCCAAATAGATCTAATTCACGACCAACGGCTGAATAAATGTTACTGATTGCAATATTGTCATTTTCGTTAAAACCCACATACATAACATAACATAAACTCACGCCTTCATTCCCAGAGTGGGGTAGGCAGAGCCACAGACTCACCAACAAGTCCAAAAACTTGTTGATAATTCTGTGACCACATTTTGCACAACCAGGCTAAGATGTTATGCAGTGTATTAGTGACGGGTTGCAAACCCATCGTCTAACAGCACTACACAGCCTTTAGTCCCTTAGTCGTCTCTTACGACATCCACGGGAAGACATGGAGTGGCAACATTCTAAACCCGGCACCATACGGTTATTAAAACCCCGATACCAACAATAATTTCTTGTGCAGAATTGGGTTTGAGAATATCTGGTTGACCTCTATTACAGGCAACAATGAATAGTTTACACAGAATTATAAAGACACAGGCAGTTTAGTTCTACAGCTTCCTTTCTTAACACTTTGCTTATGGACAGACATTTTTACTTAATCACACAGCAGTTACAACGTAAACCTCAGCAGAGCAGCTAATTTTGATATAGTTGGCTTCACTTGAATGCAGAATAAGGTATAATGATTAGACAGTGTTAATGTGTGCTGCTAAAGAGCTTAAAACACTGTTAATGAACATAGAAAGTAAAGCACATGGCACACTGCTCAACATCGGCAAGGGCATTATATAAAGTACTAGCGACCCGGCCTCGCTTCGCTTCGGTTTATTTGAGTTTTCTGTAACACCCGTTCAAATAACCAGCATTTATACATAGAAACCTTCCTCTTGAATCACTCTATCTATTAAAAAAACCGCATTAAAATCCGTTGCGTATTTAAAGATCTAAGCATACATAGGGACAGACAGACAGACAGCGGGAAGCGACTTTGTTTTATATTATGTAGTGATGGACAGTAGTTCGTCTTCAAACATCGCGAGCATTTTACGTGTGGTTTTTTTGTCTTGATTGAGTTACCCGTAATATTAGGCATGATGAAAGTAGTAGGTACAACCGAATGATTATTTAATTATAACGAAATTAAAATCGAAAATATCAATATTGCATTCTAGTCTACAAATAACTAAACCACAAAGCTACTTCAAAAACTGAAAAAAATTGCTTCTTTTAGCTTAAACAGCATCGCCCGTACGTGTAAAGATACACCCCACAAAAAGCCATTTCCCGGATAAGTTTCAGGTATCCTTACAATCCATTAGCGGTATCAGCGGCACCTAGGCGAGATCAAAGGTAATCAGAGGGAGCCACGAAAGAACGGGAAAGGAGTTCTATTGTGGCGGCGGAGGCGGTGGTGTGGGAATATGCTCTACTAAATTTGAGACTATTATATTATTATTATATTATATGGTTACGTATCAGAACGCCTAAAATTAATAAGCCTAATGTATCATAATCCCTAAAAGTTCATAATACCTAATGGCTTTTTGTTCTGAAACTGTAAACAGTAAACAGTTTTTGTTCAGGATTTTTCAAACGCCATTGTATACAACGCATTAGTAGTGTTTCCATTACTCACCTACGGAATCATTTATTGGGGGAATTCCGTAAACGTTGAAACTACATTTGTCCTTCAGAAAAGATGTTTACGTACAGTATATCGCATGCGTAATGATCAATCTCTTCGTAATGTGTTTAAGGATAAAGGTTTCCTAACGCTTACTGGGATTTATATTTTGGAACTCTGTCTTTTTGAAAAGAACAATGCTGATTACTTCACTAAAAAGTCTACACTTAAAAAAAATTTGAGGGAAAAAGTACAAATTTAATCTATTATGTCCAAAAGCCAACAACTTAATGTACTATAAAAGCACGTTCATTACGGCGATAACGTTTTTAATGCCTTGCCCAATGATTTAAAAATGTTAGAGGGCAATTACTTTAAGTTTAAGTTAAAAAAATGGCTTATTCATAATGTATTTTATAATCTAGATGAATTCTTTGGCCATGATATGTGTATAAATTATTAAGTTCATTTGTGTTTAGATATAAGTCACAATTATTGTATGCTCACAATGGGCAACTGTTGATGCTATTGTCATTTATTGTCCATCTTTTGTACACAGTTAACAATAAATAAATACTTACTTACTTACTTAGGTTAGGTTAGGTTTGTTTTGTAACAAACCTGAAAAGTTTACGGTTTCAGAATAAACAACCATTAGGTATTATGAACTTTTAGGGATTATGATACATTAGGCTTATTAATTTTAGGCATTCTGATACGTACCCTATTATTATACCAGGGCTAACTTCTGAGCAATTAAATCACTAGTAATTTACTAACGTGAAGTGAGGAATATGTAGTCAAAGTTGTTTCACGGATTATGTTTTCAACTTTAGAATGTTGAAGTTATGGTTAAAATGTCGGGAACAGACCTTAATAACGTTACAAAAACATATTTATCATAACGCTATTTATCGTTAGTATTAAAAAACGTTTAAAAATATCGATTTTTTTATAACGTTATGCTACATAACAACGAAATCAACATCCAAAAAATTGTGCCGCCGACGACTCTTATGATATGATTCATAAATTATTAGATGGGCGGTATTAACGGCCTTCGCGGTATTGTACAAATCAGCGAAATACAGTGCCGTAACATATGTATAACGTAATTATATCGTTACTATATGGATATAATGTTAATATATGGATATTGTTATAATGTGTGGTGGGATTCATTAATGAAAGATCATAACAGATGTAGTTTATATCGTTATGATTAATACTGCTATGGGTTCAAGTTTTAGAACGAGAATAACGATATAATTATAACGTTATTGTAAAATAGTCCTATTTTACGGTTATGATCGGGAAAGGCCATTACCAAAGCAAGTAGAGTAACTGTGGTGCTCGACTACAGTTAACCAGCGCAGAGATTACATCGCGGTACAAAGACGCTTTGACGCTCTCAAAGGTGTTAATGCACTGCTATATGTGTTTCAAAAGAAACTAGAGTCGATTACGTTGTTTTTTATCCTGATAATAAATGAATATATATATATATATCACGGCACAATCTCAAACAAATTGACCTAGCCTAAACTAAGCTCTAGGCATGTACTTTGGGTACTATAAACGATTAACATACTGATTTAGAGAAATTCATACCTAAGTACTTAAATACAAAATGGGAATGGAACCTGGAATCACTTGCTTGTTAAAGACACTTAAAGAAAACTGCATTAATTTAAAACTGACGACGGACTTAAACTACAAGCAAGACACACGGAGTGGAATGGCCTCTTGGCTTTAGGTGTTGAATCGTTGTCGTAATGTACCAAATTTGGATCCCAGCGATTTCCATGCATCAACGGTCATACGGTAACGGAAAACATCGTGAGGAAACCTGCACAATAAATCCTAAGGAGTCACGTACATGTAAAGGTTTTTTAAAGTTCCTTTTTTTGTGTTGGGGGTAAATAAGTGCTAATCGGGAGATGTATTAACTTTCCTCCTTATAGCATTGTAATAAGGACTAAAAGTGGATACATCTCTTTGAAGTTGACTATAGTTACTTTCTTTATTTGATCTCCTGATTGTTACTACTCCTAAACTAAATAAATCCGGCAGAACAAGGTGTAAACATTAGGCTCTCCTTTCATTTTTGACAAATACTTTTTGTTTCCGTGTACCGTGGCGCCATCTGCGGGCGATGGTCGGCGTTAATATTACAGGTGTCGGTGATCTATCGCCCGTACGTGCATGCGCGCAGGGTGTAAGCGGATAGCGGAAAACTTGATCACCTATATTTAGGTCGAATTTCAGTGACTAACTCTTTCGTCAGTCCGAATTTTCATAAGTTAGGAAATCAGTTTTTTTCCTAAAGCGTTTAACTTTCCTTGATTGTTTTAGCCAACCCGATAAACTAATATTTATATACAATGAAACAGAAAATAGAGATGAGGTGATCAACGACAACTATTTTTGCGGGGTAGGGGTCTACTCGCATACATATTTTTACGCATAATAATCATTAGGTACGCATAAAAATCGATTGTCATAAAACGGTTTTTACAATAGAAAGGGTTTTATATTAATTATTATTAAAAACTAACCTAACCTAACCTAACCTAATCAACACAATAGACGTTTATTAAATGTTGCAATGCCAGCCTAAAAGGGTATTATGACAATCGATTTTTATGCATAAAACAAGTATGCGAGTAGATAGGTCCCCATTTTTGCGACATTGTTGTTGTATATTGTAAACAATATATGCAGAAACTATGCAGAGGATTCCATAATTTAAATAATATGGTTAATTAAGAGAAAAAATATGTTTTTGCGAATTAAAAACATTGTATAATTATAAAGTAAAGTATTATTATTATTTAACTTGTTTAGGTGACAGATGTCAGCATGGATCAATAATGACTCCGATTTAAAATACTAAAATAACGATTTTTATTACTTATATCGCCATCGCCTTTGCCTTACGCCACGCACACACACGTGTTAGAAAGAACAGGCGAAAGATTTGTAAAACAACTCGCTCGAACGCGTTATGTCCTGTTATTGCGCCGAGTGATTTACGAGTTCCAATATCGTAGTAACACTGCAGGTGACAATCTATTCAAATGTGAGTTGGCTGATACTGTTTAGGGGCCATTCTCGTTGGTTAGGTGACGTAGAAGATCGAACTGAAGCGAGATGTCAAGACGAGATTTAAATCTCAGGATGCACTGGACCGGTGAAATTATGCTAGAGGTGGCCAATGAGCTTGTGGGTCATTAAAGGACTTGTTTAATCGGTAGTTAAGCAAACTAATAGTTAAAAATCTGAACCAAATGACGTGTCACATTTTCAATTCGATTTTTGAATTTTAACCATTACTTCAGGGTGGTTATTATGACATGGCTATGCAGTTCATTTTACGGTGAGCGTAAAGGACGGAGCTATAGCTGTTATATAACTCTGTCCTTTTCTCTCAGCGTAAAATGAATTGCATAGGTACGTCGTAATAACCCCACTGATCAAACAACTCGCCCTAATTGTAACGTAATGTACTCAGGCAACGCATTTGCAATCTTTAGATTGAGATCTAGAGAATGCAAAGCCCAAATTTTTGGTTTTAATTGTTTTATTTATCTGAATTTTCATAAGTTTAAAATGTTTTTTTTCTAAAACTTTTTCAGGATTGTTTGATATAAAACACCGAACTTTACCAATAGGTTCTTTGATTATATCTCTGTACAATTTTTTAAAAGTTAATATGGATTTAGAATTATTTGCATTTGTAACTTATTGACTTTCTGCCTAATGCAACGATTGAGAAACAAAACTTCGGAATTGCAATTAGGTTACCAATTTTTAGACATCGTAATCTTAGCCCACTTAAATCCTATTATATTCTATTCGCCCCATTTTACTGATCTTGCTCTAAAACACTTCAAACTCCAGCGTTTAAAACTGGCAACATTAAAAAAATCGTCCCCAAAATCACCCCTCAATCAAGAGAAACGTATTTTTGATTGTCCCCGTTCTGCCACACGTTTAGACGTTCTAATGACAGGAAAATTGAAAGTTAACGTCGGGAAAAACTTCGCGGGGGGCGTGATGAGGGAAAAACAGCTTTAATGACAGTTAAAGTGAAAGGTAGGCGTTAAAGAATCATTACAGCACAAGCATATTTATGGCATTGATATTTTTTATAGCATTGAATAGACAAACGAGCAAGGCTGTAAGTACCTGGAGCGCGAACGTTTTCCTTCTATGGAGTAATTTAAGTAACGTTAACGTAAAGTCATAGAAAATGGTGTATTTGTTGATGATGTTGAGTTTCATATTGTCATCATCGAGTATAAGTAGTTATATAATAGAGATGATTTGCACCGGGCTGTTTATTCGATAAAAAGTATTTTATATCAAATTTAATATGCTAAGTAATATATGGCGAAAAGGTAGGCTGAAAAATTTCAGTCCAGTATATAATTAATTAAAAATTTAAAAATTAACTTCATTTAAAAAAAATGCAATTGCTTGTTTAATATACAAATTACATACCAATCGAAAGTATGAAGCCTATATAATATGCAAACGTTAGGTTGCAATTTTTTTTCCCGTCTAACTAACGGGTACGTCTGTTCTAATAATTTGCACCAAACCTAACGTTTGTATATTCTATAGGCTTCATACTTTCAATTAGTATGTAATTTGTCTATTAAACAAGCATTTACAATTTTTTTGTGATATAAGTACTGGACTGAAAATTTTCAAGCTACCTATTCGTCACATATTAATTAGCGTATTAAATTTGATATAAAATACTTTTCATCGAATAAACAGCCCGGTACAAATCGTCTCCTATTCGGATCTTAGACCATAATAACATAACGGCGTACCTAGTATTATACCGTTAACTCAGGCTACGAGTACTTTAGCCCGGGGTAACATTGCCCACCCTTAAACCTATAGTTATTTTTGTGGTATCTAATGATCTTAAATTGTTCAAATATTTTTGAACTATAATAGTAGCTTAGTCCTGATGTAACATTTAATTGAATAATTAAATATTAAATATAGTTTTTGGGTGGGTAATTTCCCCCAAGGGCTAAAGTAAGCCGAGTTTCCGAAACCGAAACGAAAATATTACGCCTTACTTTTTAGTACATTGTCAACTGAAGAGTTTGCATATTCTATAGGCTTCATACTTTCGATTAGTATGTAATTGGTCAATTAAACAAGCAATAGAAAGTAAATAAAAAAAGTTCATTTTTATTTATTTTTTAATTATGGACTGTACTGGACTGAAATTTTACAGTCAACCTATTCGCCATTTATTACTTACTATATAAAATTTCATATAAAATACTTTTTAACGAATAAACAGCTGGGTAAAGGTCGTCTCCTATTCGGATCTTAGACCATAGCTAAAGTTTTTTTACCAACACGTAATTTATGATAAATCTTATCGGCCGTCGTAAGACTTTATCGTATCCAACGATTAGATTTACTTAGTTTATCCCAAAACGATTGGAGCCAATAAAAATAAACAAGTTAAGGAGAACGGCGAAAGACAAATAAAAACAGGTAAAAAACTCGTTTCCAACAAATTGAATAAGAAAATTTTTACCTTCAGGAAATAAAAGGAGGAAAAATAGAGAGGACCCTTTTATTACGCCTCTATTAGGCACGGGCCGGGCATCGAACTGCTGGAATTGGCTAATAACTGAGCTATCAGGTGAAAGAAATTCACTTCGCTTCCCTTATCGCTAGGGGCGAGCGGTGTTTATTGGTACCAGATTGTCGATACCATAAAATTTTACTGAGTTAAAAACAAATCGATAACTTGTCAAAAGTAATAAGATTTTACTGAGTAGAATAGAGTTCCATTTCCAATTATCTAGTAGTACGTTCTGGACTATATCAACAACAAATTCTATATGTGTAGCGGTCTTAGGAATATTTTTTTTTTTTTTTTTTTTGAGATGGTCTTTAGTTGTATATTTTGCATAGTCCCGTCAGAGCGCATATATTTCATGGCGTGCAATTTCAATTATGTAGCTTGATACCACATAGAACTCGACTCGCTACACACCGCACGTTATTCAAATTTAAGGAAATCTAGGCACAAAATCCTACCATATTATTATATTACAAATGCGAAAGTTTGTGTGTTAGTTTGTCACGCTGCAACGGCTAGTCGGATTTAGATGAAATTTGGAATGTCATAGCTTAAACTGTGAATTAACACATACGTTACTTTTCATCCCGAAAAATTTAAAAGTTCCCGAGAGAATAACGATAATCGAAATCTACACTGACGAAACCGAGGGCAGAAGCTAGTAAAAATATTAACTGAACAAAGATGTTTAATGTTTATAGTATTAACAGAAACCTTAAAACAGGTATCTCGATAGAACCATCCCACCCGTATCCCGGCATGCCGTTATCGCTTCCTCGCACTAAGTCCACCTTGGCGGCAGTTCGCGCGTTCGCAGCGCGTTACTCCGGCGATGCCGATCCCGAACAAATTCCCTATTTATCGCCGTGTTACGTGACAATGGACTTTATATTGCTGTCTCTTTTGAATTTAATGATATTTTCATGTCTTTGCCTGTAGATAGGTGTGTTGAACTCTTTATTATATTAACTTGTTACTTAGACAGGTGTTTGTGGAAAGTAAGTTGGTTGGTTACGCTTTCGCCACTAAAACGCTGAACCGATTTAAATGAAATTCGGTTTGAGCCCGAGGGAAGATGATATAAACTTTTAATTCCAGAAAAAAAATACGAAGGTACATAAGGCGATAAACAAGTACTGCTTAGAAGAAGACGCAGGCAAAAGCAAGTCTGCACAAATAAAATTTGTTTATAATTATCCTATAGCATGATATGAGACTTTAATTCAGCATTCAAAGGCTACAGGTTACACTTAATTGCAAAAACAAATTTTACCGTTGACGTTGATTGGTAACAATCAATAACATACCTTCCGAAAGAAAACTTGTCAAAAATGACACGTTAAATAAACTAGGTATGGATTTAGCCCAGCTTTATCTCGATAGTGGCCCTGTGGGCCCAGACTAGTTGACAGGCATCCTTTACAACTGCAAAAATCAAAGAGTTTGTCTTTGGATTGAATTCGTTGATTCAATGCATTTACACAGATTTACAGTCGCTAGCTTTCGTAAAAAACATTTTTAATAATTAGAAAAACCAGTTACATAAATGTTAACACAATATGGGATATACGTATCGATATTTAAAAAAGTTTGTGACCCTAGTAAGCAAATATTTATCATAACTTAACATAATCTGAAATTTCCAATAGTAGTACTCTTAGTATTAGACAGTACGATTACGACACCTTTATCTGTCAAACTAAATCACCTACATAAAAAAAACTACAGCATTCCTGGAATGTTGGCTAACCCCTGAGCGACTGAGCAGTGGCCTGCCGGCGCTCCCGGTTCGATCCATCAGCAATAACAACTAATTCCCCACGCAGTTACCCGCGCAATTGTCAAGCGAGCTATAAAGCGGCCATTATCTCGTGTACATGTTGTGTGCACGAGCCTTATTCAGGGGATAGTTCGAGTATCTAGTTTGATAATAGTAGATTATTGCCTAAGCAGGGAAGTAGGCAATTGTGCTTTTCTCAAAAATCGCAAGAAAAAAATAGTGGTGGAGTAAAATCTTGAACGCTTGAACTAATTTTTTGAATCGAATTGAAATTGCAAACAGAAACTTCACGTGAAAAAACCATCACTCTTTACCGCCTTTTTGTTTATAATATGGAGAAACGCAAGATTTTTTTAAAAAGTATACACAGAAAAAAAAAATGTTTCGAATAAAATATGGTATAAGACTTGTGCCCTCATTTTATTATGACCCTTTTCACTTTTAAAAAAGCTACAAGCTAGATAGTAATGGAATTTGTATGCAACATTTCGGGCTTGTGTGTGTAGTAGCGAGCACGCAATGTTATTTTTTTGTACCCTAACTCTAACTTTAAATTGAGAAAAAAACTGCAAAATTGTTCTTTTTGCTCTAGAACTGAAGTTAAAGTAAGACAACAATCAAATTCTGTATTTTTATTGCTAATTAATTTTGTGCATTACTTACACAGAGAAGCATAGCTTTACAAAAAAATTGCAAGTAAGTAAATTACCTATACAGCTCAAGATAGATCTACTTGAATTTTGCAACGGTGGAAATGGGAGAGAAAATGACGCATGAGTCGCGCTTTTGACCTGTCTACTAGTTATTGCGAGTGGGTGATGCGTCATTGTAGCAAGTGACGTTTTAAGTAGAACACGGTACTGAGTCACGCACGTCTATGTTTTATTTCAATAGTGGGAGTATTTTGACGGCGTAGTTAGTGTAGTTGGTGCCTGGTAGGTGTTTCTCGTAACCAACTCGCTTTACAACTTGTACTTTATCCGGTGAGTTTAAAGTGTCCCGTTATCGCGTACAAACGACATTTTAACGCGTATTTTTAATTAGGCAGCTTAACCGTGACCCGTATTAGCTCCGCCGCTCGATCGAAAAGAAGCTGTTTTTAGAAGAATTACACCTCTGTGCCCCTTGAGAATACATTGCGAGAACGTGATTTTTATCGAAAACGTATAGGATTGACACTAAACTGCCGCATATCGGTCGCGTCGAGTACTTATATCTGTTCCATACATTTGGACAGTTTTCGATTATCGTTATACGTTAGCTTAATGAGTCTTATCTGACTGCCGAACTCAGAGACGTCAATTTAATTTAATGCTTGATTAAAGTTGCTGCTGTCATTTTATTTGCTACAGCAATAGAATAAGACAACACGTCACTAAACAAGCATTAAATTTAATTAACGTCTCTGAGTGCGGCAGTCAGACCTCTGACCCTAGGATACCAAGTTAAGAACTAGTACAGTCGACCTTATAAGTATTTTAGTACCTTGTAATAACGTATTAAATTGAGAGTGGTTTGAATTAAGTATATCAATAGTTGCGAGGTACTTACTAAAATGTTATGAGTTCTACCGTACAAGACATAGATCATATAAGGGGTAGCAACAAATGACATAAAAATAGCACCTCTAAACAATTTACGTGAATCTCTCGGAATAGGCGCCGTGCGTCGGCCATGCGTCACGCAGGTGAGTGACGCACGGCGCGCTGAAATACGGTAATGGCCGCCGCGGTCGCCGTCCGTTAGCCGCGCGGTGAACGCTGCAGTCCAATAGTTTTTGTTAGGATAATCCTTCATTAGTTTAATTTTAAATGTAGTTAGGTATCACAGTGAATTTGGATAAAGACGTAAATTTATGGTACGGTATGAAGACATACAAAATTATTGATATACAGGACGTATTGTTTAACTTTGTAGGTATAGGATGATTAAAAACAGAATAAAATATAACTCACCCTTTAATCTGTTTGAGTGCAAAGTTTTTGAAACTACACATGGGTGCGTTTTTTAAACTGACAAGTTACTCTTAACAAAATTATAATGATTGACTTTGAAACAATCAGGTAAAAAATGAAAGTCAAAGAAATGAACCAATCAATGCAAACTTGACTCTCCACTTCCATCAAAGAGCTCAAGCAAAGTAAGCTAGTTTGAGCCCTGAAGTGCAGTTAAGTCTTATCTGTCTGGAGGTAATTTATTCGGGCAACATCTCGTCGGAGATTAAAAATGTTAATTCCGGAATTATTTGGAGTAATTTATTCGCTCCCTGTACCTCCGAGGTGAACAGGGTGATTCAGTTTGCACACTCGATGAAATTTTCTGTCAACATATTTAGTTGTCCGGTTTTGCTATTATGCATTTTTTTTTTTGTTTCATTTTAATTTTAAGAACCTATTCTACAACTAGCTTTTCTCGCTGCTCTGTTTGCGTAGAAATCATTTAATAGCTATTTCTTTCGGGAAATGTCAATTCTCACGAAATAAAAAGTATCCTATGCTATATACGTCGCCTAAGATGTAAAATATCTCTTCTAACTTCGATCGGTTGAAGCGTCGAATAATGTGGATGGAACAAGCAAACAAACAAACACGCTTTCAAATTTATAATATTAGTAAGGATTACCTTTACTCATATTGAGTTGATATGTAAATCAAAACAGTGTTTTCAACACCATTCTACGCTTGCCATGCGTATTATTGCGAACACCAAAATGTACTTATCAGTAGGTACGTATGTTTAACAACGTCTTAAATTAAATCACTTAAGTAGTAAGTAGTCAATAAGCACCTTTAACGCAATCACCCTGTAGCGGAAGGAAGAGTGCAGAGATATCTTCATTAATCTGCTATCTTAATTCATGCTAACTAATGCCAACCCTTCGGCACCTGAGTGCAGCGTCTTGCGCTTATCTCGTGCCGATATTAGCATACTGTAGGTAGATATTGACCTTAAACTTGTTAGATATTAACCCATCACGTGTGTATTTTAAAATGTAACCCCCTGTAAAGTACTTTGCTACAGTTAAGCACAGGGTGTTTATTTTTATAAGTTATTTTCAGTTTTTAAGTATCGAAACAAAAAAAGAGAAGTGAAGTCAAATATAATTTGATTGACACAACACAATTTAAGTAGGTATATTTGAACAAAAATTAGGGTCATGATTAAGATCAGGCAAAATACGTTTACTGCTCAAAGAAGAATAAGTTATGCAGTTTTTCAATAGTTATACATAATGTAATATAGCGAGTTAAGAAGAAAGGATTTAAAATATAGCTTAAAAAATTAAGATTATGTTACGTTTTAGTATTGGAGAGTTAAAAAAAAACCATCACGGAAGCCCTATCCAATATTTCACAACTACCAATATGTCACCGGTCGTATATCACGGCGCCATTATAAACTGGACGCGCGCGTTTTCGCCGTTAAATCACTCGACAATATATCGCGGAATCAGAATAAACCCCTACATCAGGTGCGGGCAGCGATCCCCAACCTTTGGGAATATTTTAATACACCGAACCCTTCGCAATCATTTTATTTTCATACCGGGCCCAGAGGCCCAGAAGGTTCTGTGATTTGCCATTCAAAGTGCGACGTGACGCCACATCAGGTACGGGGATGAGTCGACCCGTAAGTATACGGGTTAATATAATGCTGTTGACAGATAGTGTGGGATTCGATTGTGGAAATCAATTTATTAGGTTTTGTTTGGGATTTGTGGACGTGTTTGTGGTAAGTACGTTGCGTGGATATAAGAAATTTGGTCGGTTGTCTTTGTTTCTTTATAAGGTAATATTAACAGCTTTGAGCAGGAACTTTGTCCTCCGGAGCGGCGAAACCTATGACATACCCTTGCTTGACAGAGTACTTAAAAACAAAAGAACATAATTCAAAGTTTAAATTGTAAGTTAGAATGTAGTTAAAAAATGGTAGGTAGTTACCTACTGGCCATGCACGAGCCACGAAAACAAATATTTTGTTCAACAGCGGGTCCTAAATATTTTTTTCCACTTACACCAATATCATAATTTCCCACCCCAGCTCAATATCTCAACCGGACTCTCATTTCACCGGACAAACGCAATAAAAACGAATACCATCCAAATCACATGCTCAATAGTTTCCCCGATTTCAATATAGAAAGAAAGGCATAGAAAAAGTTTATATCAAAGGAGCTAGTGGCGTACCTTTGCAGGGACTCAAATCTGGCCGGACGTACGTGACCGGGGCACGAATCGGGACACCCTTTAATAAATCGCGCTTTATTTTTATAAAGCACACCTTGTGACGTCCGCCATGTTTATGCCGGCCGTGTGTTCTGAATTTGAGAATGGAAATGAGAAAAAGGTTCGCGACGCCTGCCTTTTGTTTTGGCTATTCGCGGGGTTTTATGAATAAAAAATTGCGGTGAGTTTCATGCGCTTTGGTTGCGTGAGCGTTTTGCTGATGGAATTTGATGATGTGGAATTATGGCTGGTTGGGAAGGTGTAAGGGTTCTCGTTGTATATTTATGTAAAGTAAGGTTACGATGGCAATTTATTTAACTGATTTATAGACGACTAGCTTCCGCCCGCGACTTTGTCCGCGTAGATTTCGATTATCGTTGTTCCCTCGGTGACTTTTAAATTTTCCGGGATAAAAACTACCCTATGTGCTATTCCAGGACCTAACCTATTATGTGTGCCAAGTTTCATTTCGATCCGTTCAGTGGTTGAAGCGTGATTGAGTAACAAACATCCAAACATCGAAACAACCAAAGTTTCTCATTTATAATGTTAGTAAGATAGGCGAACTTAGATATTATTTGAGTTAGAAGATATATAAACTGATGGTATAATAAATAAATAAATATCAGGGGTTAATGTCACACCAATTTAACCTAGTCCCAAACTAAGCTCTAGGCTTGTACTATGGGTGCTAGACAACGATATAAATACTTATATGCATAGAGAAATATATACTTAAATACATAGAAAACATCCATGACTCAGAAACAAATATTCGCGCTCATCACACAAATATCTGCCCTTACCGGGATTTGAACCCAAGACCGCTAGCTTCGTAGGCAGGATAATCAATAATAATAATCCAGATGTAGAAATCAGGCCACATAATAATATCGAGATCTAACTCAGAAACAATCTATTAGATTGCTTTGAGTAATTCTAAAAATATCGATTCAAATCGTTATAGAGTTAGGTTTTATTTTTAGCATTTGCTTGGTAAAATTTAAGCTTAAATCTAATTTAACTCTAATAACCGGAATAAATTCCAACCGTCATAAAACATAAACCAGACCGTAAACTAGATCGAAAATTTGATCCAGCATTCTTGGAGCCATACAACAGCTGTATAAATACGCAATATGATGCGTAGAGGCCGTAAAGTCGTCTAGACAAGTGATTTACGTTCACCTGTATTGGGGGAGATTGCGTGGATTTTTGGACGCGAGCGTACCGGTGATGGCAAATAGTTTGGACGCAATAAAGAAATAAAGACCACCAAATAATATACTACTAGGTACGTTATAGTTATTATTATAATTGCAATTTTTCAAATTCAAAATCATAATCAAAATATTTATTCAGTAAAGCAGCAGCCACACGAGGGCTCTTTTACACGTCGGTAATATGGAGTGAATCTACCAGCGCTTCGGACAAGACCATCATTGCGGAGAAGAAGCGCCGCAAGAAACTCCAGCAGAAGGTCATTTTTTCAATCATAAAAAGTACCTAATAAACAATAAATTCTTAAAACTAGCAAAAATAAAATGTTTACTAATGTAAGGTCAATAAACCTTAAACTAATAATAAAGACTATGAGAACAACACGACGAGGTCTCTACAATTCACAACTCATTCGTTTCGTAGTTGGCATAAATATTTAGTTACTTAAAAATAATTAATCTGACTGGTCTAATCTAATTTATAACAATGATTATTATTATGCAATAAACTCAGACTCATGTACGTTTTATAAACCGTTAAAAAAGCCGCTCTCCTGTGCTGATTTTTTTGTGTTGGTTTTGGGACAACCTGTATATTTTTAAGTAATAAATAACTCGCGAGCTTTTACCCGACTACATAAAAAGCCGGGTAATAAGTTGTAAGGTTTGTATTTGTATGTGTTTTTTTGTGACTTCCTGTCGTCTAAACGGGTGGAAGGATTTGAAATTCGAAGTGCTTGATTAGTTTTAACCCAATAAGTGTCAAAGGCATATAAAACTTTGATGCTCTTATTCTGATTTTGTAGAGGTTTTGCTTATCTAAACCTAAAGGTGGAATTGATTGTTAATTTTTATTTAGTGTAAGATAATAAGCAAAGACTTTTCATTTAATTTCAAGCTCTCATTCCTGAGTCCAAATATGACAGAAGTTTGCTTTTGTATTTCAGAATGCAGTCAGGTTTACACAAGATTACGTTTTGTAAAAATAAGGTTTATTTTTAAATATAGGTCTAGGTATTAGGTCTTGTAAGTTCATGAATAATTACATTACAGTACCCAACCAACCCTGATTCCTCCCCCGTTCAAACTTATTTTTTGGGTTTTAGGTTATAACTTGTTTTATAGTCTGTGTCATTTCAAATTGCCAAAGATGTAAATAAATTTTCATCAAACGTCGGTTTATTTAAAATAACGTATAATTAATAGTAATTTGATCTTGAACTTAGACTAAGCTAGCTAAAACCTCACCTTGATCTTTAAAATCACGTGATTATCGAGTAATAATGTTGAATTGTTTCGTTTCGTTGTGTTTACATCTTTGCCAATTTCAATTGGCACAGACTATAGATTGACTTCATTACCCTCTTACTTAAACGTATTATTATATCAAAGTACCTACCAGACCCCCGCATATCCCCATATTTCCTATCCCCGTCTAAGTGCCAGAACAAAGCCTACATTAGCCAGTACACTCGTAATGCACCTGACCATTATTCGCGTGAGTGCGGCAAGTCCCGAGCCGGAGGGACGTGGAATCAATCCTACATCCCTCCGTCTCTTAAGATAGTGCAAATGCTTGAGAGCGGGCCATGAAAACGGCGGGTTACAAAAGTATTGAGGAAACATAACAGCGTCTTGTACAGTCGACTACAAAGAGACGTATCCACTTTTGGACCTTATTGCAATCGAAATATTTGTTCAAAGCTGTTTCGATTAAGTAAGAGGTACCCATTTCTAGATTATTGCGGCGGTATTTACGGACTGCTACGACTTAAGCACCTTAAAAGAGCCTTTTCTTTTCCTAAATGTAGCCAAAGTATCTGCGATTCCTCTTCTGGTAATGTTCAAATGGGCAGCGGTGACCACTTGTCATTCTTGCAGGCTCGTTTGCCTACTGTGACTTCATCTTTTATAAACATCACAAAATAATATACTTAAATAATTTATAAAAATAGCAACTTTATTTTAGCCGCTTGTTGCTGGAGTTGCCTTTTGCAAATCGAACGGATAGTGGATAATTTTTATGCTTTAATCACATTTTAATTGGCATGACGTTAGGCGACAAACGAATCTTAGGACCGGGCCCAAATAAATCATAGGTGAAATGTCTGTTTCAAACACGCTTAAGAGTTTACAGTGGTCACTGACTTGACGTTTACTTGGGTGTATTGTATCTTAAGACGGCTATTATATAACTTACTTTATTTATTAATAGTTAACGATTTGGTACGATATAGCCAAGAAAACAAAGAACTTTTTAGTTAAAAACTACGGCATTTATTGTCATTATAAAGGTTCATTAACTTCCACAGCGGTTCTAGTGGCCGCACAGAGGTGCACAGCCGAGATTAGCCCGAGGCAGAATTCACAGCACCACTGTTGCCGAGCGTTTGCCACTCGGGTCGACACAGTTGTATTCTGCCGTAGCTATATGGTCAGAATCAAAGGCAGCGAAGTGTATAAATTAAACCGACTTCTTTGACGTCTTCTTGTCGATACGTCATCTGTTTCAATTCATTGTATGCAAGACATAAAATGTAAGACTAACCGCCTGTTTCACAATCGACAAGTAAAAGCTTATTTGACAGATTAATTTAGCCCTTTCTCTTTCTTACACTTGAAAATAGACAAGGAGAAGTCCAACTTTAAATGACATAAATTTACTCCTTGATTGTGAAACAGGCCCTTAGTATCTATAGCATAAAATGCCATTACAATGTCTGTCGCTTATCAGATTACAGTAGTTTTTGTGATAGGTAGAGTAGGTTACACCAATCTGCACGCGCCTCATACTTACAAGGTGTTATTATTTTAAAAACGGCTTCTTATCGATCAAGCGAGCGTTCTGATACAAGCGAGCTTTAAGCTACCAAATTAAGACTGCACGCCGTCTAATGTTATTTATACGCTTTGACAAGACAGACTTAAACACGCGAACGTCGAGTTGATGACATGCGTAGACAATTTGTTTGCCTAGGAAATGTTATGAAATCAAATAAAAGAAAAATAACTGAATGTATACTTCTGGCACATTACGAGACGACGCGACACGCTTCTTTATTTTCGACTTTTACCAATGTACTTAGCTTCAGGATAGTTTGTTCTGCTTGTGTCTGCAGTAAACGTCGGCATCAGTGGAGAACGCCCGCGATGAATCTCGGGGCAATCTTCGGACCGCCATTACGCCGCGATTGACTCGCTCCCGAAGTTTCCCGCGTTAACGTATCGTATTGATTTTACAATTAAACTGATTCCTCGGTGAGCTAAACGTAGGGGCAGAGTGTACTGTTAAGGAAATCTTCACTTACCTACCACAGTTAACACTGTCTCCATGACAGAGCGAAATCTAATATGTATAAGTAATATAGCATTTAAATATCAGCTCATTACGATGATATACAGTTACGAGCAATAATATATTATACTACATCGGGCGCGAAAATATCTGACACGCTCTTATATCTCTAGTAATAGAGACGTGTCAGATATTTTTGCGCCCAATGTTGGATAATATATTATTGCTGGTGACTGTACATACATCAAAACAGTCCAAGGATCAAACACATCCATTTTCTTTTCATTTTTTTTACCACAGTTGGCCAGGTGTTGACCAAAATGTTGCTTGGAACCTTGTCATTGTGATTCTCATTGTCAGTATTGTCTTTCTATTTTGCTGATGTTATACAAAGTTTCTTTTACGTTAATGTCGTTGTCAATAGAACTTGTGAACGATGTAAACAAATTAGTACTGTTTGACACATAACCTCAAATATTCATCAAGCGTGTTTTTATTAAAAATAACGTATAAGGAATAGTTATTTCATCTTAAACTTAATATAAATATAATGATTTAGTGTATAAATCGTTGCATAGACCTCACTTGACCCTTAAAAGTACGTGATTATCGAGTAATCATGGTGAATTGGTTCCTTTGGTTTTGTTTACATAGTTCGCAAGTTCTATTGACAGCGACCTTATACATTTTGACTTCTAGATAGCGTTTTCTTTTGTATGCAATGAAAAAATGAAATTTCAAGACCGCCCAATTTAAGCACCTTAAAGTTACCCTGCCATGAAGCCCCTATCTCCTCATTTCCACGGGTCCGGCGCCGTATAAGGAAAGTGATGCCGGACCGGCCGCCCGGAACGAGATATCGTCCGGATTATTTCAACTGGAGGTACACTGGGGACGAAAAGGTAAGTTGTTTTTAAATCATTCTATTAATATTTAAATATTCCACCCGAATACGGCCGTTTACAACAATAACATAATAATCTACTAAATAATAGTATTTTTCACAATCGTGTTATAATAGAGAGCTTTTTAGTCGAGTACCGTGTTTAGGCCACGAAGCTTGCTGAGTGGCCTAAGTAAGGTACGAGATTAAAAAGCTTGATTATGACACTATTGTGAACAATACTTTTTGTAGTAGGAGTTCATTAAAATTAATAATTTAAGTCATTAATAACAGTACATGTATAAGAAAACTAAATATCGTAAGTACTATCACACCACCGGCGTCCGTAATGTTGCAGTACTGTGCTGTGATTGGCTAAATACTGCCCAATCACAAAGCGTAGTTTTTTTTTTATGCCCTGGATACAGCAGCAAGTTTAAGTAGATTTTTGACAGATGACACGACGCTGCTACGTTCCGAAACGCCATAGATTGGCAATTTTGTATCGGATCGAGTCTCCTTAAACAAGGACACATGTCATATGAAATACGAAGTTCCATTTTCAATTTTTTTTCGGTTGTCTAGAGGGTATCCAAAAAGTTATTTCGGTTGTTTCGGAAGTAACATAGACTATGCAACGATGAAAAAAGTGACGTTGTAGTATTCTCTATGAAATCTTAATACACAGATTATAATCGACGAGTACAAAAAAGTATTTTCATGAAATCAAAGATTGGTTATTTGTCGTACAAATTAATACATAATGATAGTATTTAATGCAGGCGTTGGAGTTTTCTCGGAGAAGTCTTAACACATACATACTCGTCCGTACCTTCGCGCTGATGCCTGTCTCCCAATGGGGTAGGCATAGACCATGGATTCAGGTGTTGCAATTTGGCTCTTATTCAGCAGCAGACCTGAAAAGAATAACCGATTAAAGGTAGCGACTTGGCTGGGCCTTTTAGCATTGCTGAAGCTCTCTGGTCAGGTGACTCGTCTACTCGTTTGTGTTTTAAAGCTATTAAACAAAATAAAAATAGATCATACCATTACATTTGATAAAACACACTTAGAAACATTTTTTTACTTCACATCTGTTTATTTCAATAACAACTAGACGTTTACACTGTTTCAATTTTGCTCCCGTTGTGCCCCGTTTTTCTTTCGCTACCTTATTTTATGAGGATTATACGATCTGCCTCCACCTTGTCAACCTACACCGGTCAGCCAAAGTCACTCACAAACTTGCTCTTGCGTCTAACACCATCCTTAAACCTGAAATACTAAGATCTCAATTCCCTTGAATAAGAAACGTCGTAAGATTGCTTACGAGTAAGTCGTATGATACCTGTCAACGTCACTATAACTATGACGTTAAGTTTCATTTTGGCTTACCCAAGGGTTCTCACCCAATGTTATTTGAAGGTAGTGGGGAAAATTGACTTACCCTAAATAAGCATGGTAATGGGCAGTGTTTTTTCTGGGAATTGTTCGTGTAAAGAGGTTCGTTGTTTACCTCGTGGGCTTTTATTATCAACATGAATATTGTCGCCTATATGAATAGTGTAACGCTTTTAGGCAAAAGTGCTGGTGTTAAGTCATACATAGGAATAAGTTTACCATACTCATAAAAAACAAATAAATAAAATAAAGGAGTATACTTAACTAAAGTATACTTTAACGTACCAATTTTTAGGTACCAATTTTACCAAACGATGTTAATGATAATCAATGTTAATCAACTGTTAGTTCATACATTTTGAATGCAGTTAACACTCTAATCGTCTGTTAAGTGGTTGGTGAAAACAACAGATAAAATAAGAATTACTTTGTTTCACAATTTTTGTAGAGGCTTTAAAAGTGTTGCTCATGTCAAAGTTACTTTACACAAACATGTTGTTAATAACCCTTTGTTAATAAACTAGTATTTTACTGCAATACTCAAACTATTACTTCTATATAAATGTGTACCTACAGTCGACTACGAAGAGATGTGTCCACTATTATGTAGTTTTTTTTTTAAATTCTATCAGTGTTTTTGTAAATTGTTCTTTAGATTGATGCGTGTGCGATCGTGGCGTCATTGCGCCGTGTCTTCACCAAATTGTCGCAACGGAAGACCAGCGCTGGCTCTGCCAGCATCACGCTGAGTTGTGACCATTTGGTGACAAATTATGCATTTGTGTTCAAAATTCTGTGTGTTAATTAATGTTTGTCACGAATAAATGATTTCTTTTCTTTTCTTTATAACAATGCAATAAGGTAAAAAGGGGGTTCATCTCTTTGTAGTTGACTGTAAGTATGTGAGGAAGATTGTAAGATTTTTTTAACGCATAATCATTTTCTGTCCATTTTAAAACGGAAATCGGTTTAGAATTGTTTTACAAGATTAAAACCAAACAAAATCAAACAAACAAGCTTATGCTTATGAAGTAAAATTAAAACATGTACAAATATAACTCGCTTTTACAGTTGCTACCTTGTTTCCCGTTTCTAAAGCAAAAATAAATGATAAAATATAAAATATATTTATTCTTATTTTATCTAAAGTCACTTAAAGTTCCAGGCTTCTACTGTCTTTAAGTTATCTCGATGTGTAAATAGATCATTACGGAAACACCGGACACATAACTAAATACTAAACAATCTTACCCCCCATTAACATTCTACCGCCCCCCCCACTGGGTAGCTAGTGTGGCAACACTCAGGTGCTAATCGAAAAACTTTCGGCGGTTATTGACTCGAGAAGTTTTCTAATCGCCCATATCTATTCTATTTGCTGGCGAATAGGAAAGTTTAGGGTTGAATCGATAGGTAAACTGTTTAGAGGATGGGGGGAGGTTGGGTTATTTTTAGATTGTTTAAATCTATTTTTTTTAATTTAAGTGATGTAAGCAGAATTGTGCATTACTGAGCTGTTTTCAAAAAATATGCACATAGTTTAAGGAGTAAAATTAACCACGGATTTTTTTCCATTACTTCACGAAAATAAGTTTTGTCTGAGAAACTACCATGTGTCTTATACAGCTGTATAAATATAATGTTCGTAATGCAATGGAAAAGTTACCGTTGCTAATTTTAGTCCTTAAATATGTGAACTTTTCTTAAAAACCGCCTACTTACAGTCTAATAAGCCAATCAGTAATTTGAGAAGTATCACAAGGAAAAGTTTTAAATATAAGTAACTAATTAGAAAATGAATTGACTGGGCAAATATTATTTGTTTACTATAATTTAGAACATACCAACTATTTGAACTTCAACTATTTTACTAATTTAAATCTAAAACTTAGAATTTTTCTTCTATACCCTCTTCTTAATAACAACATTCAAGCGTCTTAAACTTTTCCTCCTTTTAAAAAAAGTCACTAAACGATCTTTCTCAGCGCTATAATCTTTTTCAGGTCATGAAGCTTTCTCGAGCGTACGGTGGCGTAACGTACAGTCGGCGACGCGAGTACGCAGCGTATCAACGTGGCAGGTTACTTTGGCGCTGTGCCACGTGTGATAGGTGCGCCGTTCCAGGCGCAGCTTACAGAGAAACAGACCAGTTACAGTCAGATAAAACGCTGCTAAATTCATCATTGAAGTATTAACCGGTGAAATTAAGTTGCCCGGCGCGCTAGTAGCGTGTAAGGTAGAGAGATACCAACCGATTTGAGTGAGCTGCTTCGTTAACAAAACCAAAGATCAAATGAAATATATAGCATTTAAAGTTTTATAATGCTCTGACGGGATAACTTAGGGTCACCAGTTAACGATTTGACATCGAATTTTACAGTGAGCAATCAACAGGGGGCCATGAAGATGTTCATGAAATCTGTCTAAGGCCCGATTAAACTTATTTCTATCTTTAAAAAAAGTCCAAATGACTTCATCCTTTTGGGAGCTACTATGCCTCACACCAACACACAGATACACAGAACACGGATACACAAATACACACGTAAAACATTTTTTATTTATTTATAGCTTGGAGAAGGCGAACGAGCACACATTCCACCTTATGGTAAGTGGGATCTGTTACCCATAGATATTTCCACTCTCAAGACTACAATCTAAAGACCGCAAATGAGTTGCCAACCCTGAGGACTAAGATGAAATGCGTCTATGCTAGTAATTTCACCGTTTGTCTCATCCCCACACCGGAACACCATGCGATTGCTGCTTGGCGGTAGGTAGGATGGTAGCGATCCGGACGGACCTTACACAAGGTCCTACCACCACTTAACATAACACCTCTTTTTGGGTCGGGGGTTAAAAGAGGCGAGTGGACTCGCTGTGTCCTGTTACAGTACAGCGCCGCGCCGTCGGACCGTCTTGCGACCAAATAAAGAAATTTCCCTGGAATTTATCTCTCCCGGAATTGTCCCGTAATGTTCGCTAGTGAAGAAAATTTGGATTGTTTGTAAAGCTTTTATTACAGTGTTCCCGGTTGATTTATGCGGCGCTACAGTAGGTGCGAAACATTTTGGACGTCACGAGAAACACAAAATTGAATAAGACAGAAGAATCACGAGTAACTTCTATGTATTATTCAAATTTGGTTTTCTGAGAGACTTGGTGATAAAAGATAAGATAAGATAAAATACATTATTCAGTAAGTAGGCCGCACGGGCACTTTTACACGTCAAGAGTCTACCAGCGCTTCCCAAGAGGAGACCACTGCCGAGAAGAAACGCCGCAAGAAACTCAGCAGTCAGTCAGGTGTGGCAAGAGAATAGGTGGATGGTTAATGATGAAAAACGAATACTAAAGATGTACATAGAGGTACGTGCGGGTAAAATAACGTGATTAAATTAGTGGTGGAAGGACCTTTTGTACTGCCAGCCCAAACGAAACACTTACATCTTATCCACTAACCTGCCACCAAGCAGTAACAATTAGATATTTGACAAAGTTAGTGTACATTGTAAGACTGCAGCGCCTACGTCAGTTAAATGAAAATGTACGCTACTAAAGGTACTGACAGACGTGCTCATAAGGCACTTGTCCCACCGCCGACGATGAGCGAGAAGCGAGTAGAATCAGCGATCAACTATTAATATATGCGTCTCTTTTATTAACACGGGATCTATATCTTTTGTAGGAGAGAGAGTTCTCGCCGGCAGTGTGAACAGCCAGCGATCAACTATTAATATGTCCGTCTCTTTTATTGACAGGGGATCTATATCTTTTGTTCGTTTCTTGAGCGACAAAAATAGTCGATAGCTTATCGCTTCCTCGCCGGCGGTGGGACAAGTGCCTTACTAGCACGAAAGCATGCTTTTATTGAGCAAGTGCTCATTAGTAGCACGTGTGTCTGCTCAATAAAAGCATGCTTTCGTGCTAGTAATGAGCACGTCTGTTAGTACCTTAATGCTTCTTTATTAAATTTATGGCTTTATTTTTGTCAAGTAAGTGAGAGTACAATCCGTAAATAAAATATATCATACACAAAAACCGGTAATTTCTTAAGTAGCCATTTTCCCTCCCTGATGGTCTTTGACTCCTACCAAACATGCTTAAAATAATTTTAATTGCATTGTCTTACCAAGCAATCATAAATTAATAATCACCTCATTAATAATAATTACAAAATCAATAACATCGCCTTTCAAAATACCAAAATAAGTCTGAGAAGCGAATTGTGACATCGAAAATTAACGACATAAAAATGAAATTTATTTGAATTAATTGCGTGTTGAAGGTAGCAATCGGCTCTTTCCTTTAAAAGGCGCATCTTTCCCTTTAAGGCATGTCCTGTCGACCCACCGTTATACCGCAAGATCAATTACCATACGAGTTCTGCTTGTTAACGATCAACTGATGGTTGGTCAAGGCCACGCGAAAAAAAGACATTGTTAAAATTTCAATGTGGACGTGTGCAATTCTGTCTGTGTATTTAATCATTTGTGTTGCAATTATTTGACAGAAAGTTATTGATAAAAAAAACAATTAATAATGTAGCCCGGACACTTTAAAGTTTTAAAAACCTATTTGGTTTTTCTTCGAAATTGATGACATGAAAGGTCACAGAGCTGAAATTTTGGACGTCCCATCAACTCGTAGGAAGCGTTTTACCCCTACTTAGGTACAGCATGAGCATTGAGCAACAAATTAATACAACTTTTATCTCTTACCTTAATATTTAACCAAATAAACTTTTTTGAGAGTAAAAACGTTACTTTCTGGGCAAGCAGGCTTGATCTTCAACCTTACCCTAACCTTCGTTCGACACATAGCATCTGATATAATAATATGTAGTTGCATATATAATTTCCTACTTTAAACAAATATGATAATTAAGTAACGAGTAGGGGATTTATTGTACTTGGTTGGCTTGTTAACGCATTGTTTTTAACTCGGCCGCCATTACTGTCAAACTGTCAAGTAAATAAGAGTTATCATAAAGTTGATCATACAATATCATGTCAAAAGCCATACTCGTATTGTTTTACCGAGTAGAAACCCCCTGGCATGTCAATCCTTAGATATTTTCATGTACTTTTGACTTAGAACTACCTATAATAAATTCGAAATCCATAGCATTGTACAGTCAACAGCATAAATAAGTGTTCATTTATGTACTTTGTCGCTTTTAATAGTTTCACAATTTTGTATAACATTCAAACACGACGTTAAAGTGACAAGTTAGGTACCTACAAGGTACATAAATGATCACTTATTTATGCTGTTGACTGTACAGCTTTCAGCTGGCTATCGCTATCACGCTTGCACTCGCAACTGACAGTATATTTTTCACTCGCGTGTCATAGAAAAACGAAGATTGCCAATAGCTATTAGGAAAATGGTAGCATTGTATGTCCTATTATGTCTTACAGATCAGATAATGTAAGCATCAAGTCATGCTGAGTGCTCGCGAGGTGCGACGGAGTTATCTGTCGCTTGGCGCCGTGCCGTCTTCGGATTACGGTGGATAGCGTTCGTAATGAGGACAGATTTGTTTTACTAGTGTAAAACAAATTCTTGACTAGCGGCTTTAGATACTAACGCAACCTAACTTAATCCTTGTACTAACAGAGAACTGCGGGGCTATTATGGTCGTGTTATTGCGGGGCTGAATAGGAGGCTGGGCGAAAGACTGCAGGCAGATGCTGGATGCGGCAAGCTGAAGACCGGGCGCTATGGTGCTCATTAGGGGAGGCCTACGTCTAGCAGTGGACTAATATAGGCTGATGCTGATGATGATGAAGGAGGCTGAATGAGAGAATAACCATTGAATACATCAACTCTAACAAAAAGCAAGCCAGCTCGACTACATCTGCATAATCAAATCTAATCTAATGTCAGTTCTTGGGTTCAATTCATTGCTATCACGCGCTATAATATGTCAAGGCATTTATCTTACAGGAGGGCACAAGCAACTATGGATAGGTACATACATACATTTTTAGGTACACCCGAATAACATCACCCTCTTTCTTGGGTTGGTAAAAAACCAACTGCTTGCTTTGATCATGTCGTCTATACATATAAACTCACTAAAAACTAAGCCAATATTATTTCCGCATTTATTTCTGCACATATTTGGATGTCCGTTTTTATATGTTTCATTAGTTATTTTTTGTTCTCCTAATTATATTTGTACACGTGTCTACACAACCGTTCACTTTTCTCAGTTCTCTCAAGGGTTAGCTTCCCTTTTGTACATACTTTTTTTATCTTCATTGTATGGTATTTGTTTTGTACAATAGAGTGTTTTTGGGTACAAATATACATAAACTTACTAATAACTTAGTGAGTTTTGCCTTTCAATAGACGACATCTTAATAAAAACATTTTTTAAACGGCCTACTTGCCGTTGACGCGAATCCAACGGTATCTCTTTGTCAAAACTGGGAAATCATTCGTTCAACCACACGTACATACATACCTTCAAGTAGGGCAAAAAAACTATGGAACTATGCGTTTTTGTCGCTCACGTCCGATTCGAAGTCGAGAAAATGGAGCTTGAAAATTTATTCTTATTATTATTACGAAAAAATTTCGTATCAAACCTAAAGTTGTACTAAGGATTCGCTGTTCCCCTAAGATTCCCTACTGAAATAGGTAAAAAAGGAATCCTTGTGACATGGCTCCGTCCGTTAATCTATCTGTCCGTCTGACACGTCTATATTTCAGCAAACTACTTAATGTTTTCCATTTAAACTCTTCGACACTCATTAGAAACAAAAATCTTTTTTTTACATGAGGAGTCGATTTTTTTCATTATGCCATAAAAATGCCAAAGCATGTTTGTTTAGACAGGAAACTATCATTGTTCCAAGTTACAATAAACGTCTCGCCAATTCTGTATTTCCAAAACATACTCAGCAACACAAGTCCACCTCGTTCCTGTCTGGCAAAACACATAAGATTCCATTACACAGGCTCACATATTAACCTTTACGATCTAATTTGGCAGTGTCCAGGCAGTTTGGCAGGCTGCCGTGACGGCGGGCCACAGGTATGGGGCGCAATGGCTATTTGAAGTAGCCGTTTGTAATGAAATAAATATAGTTGATGGTGAACTTGCTAAATCGGGACTTGAAAAGGTTCAAATCAAAAAGGTATTTGTCACCGTAATGTTGTAAATACATGAGCTAGAAAAAGATAGACTGCCAGCGCGTGTTTATTTTGTCTTTCAATTTTAAGATACAAAATGAGTTGCGAACTGGATAGCGGCTCAAGTGCTCGTGCAAATTTGATCGACCTTATTTTTAAACAAATCACTGATATTTTATATAACTCTGGTAGCACAAAAAGCACGTGAGTGGATAGAAAACATTTATGCTAGTCATTTCTCCAGTTCTCTTATATCTACATAGGAACATAACAACGCAACTGCTTGGTGTTAAGAGTTACTAGGATTCAAATGTGCCCTTATTTTTATCTAAATTAAAGTTGTAAGTATTGGACAAATCTACCAATACATTTTTTTTGAAAATTTGCCGTTCGTGCAGCCTTTAAGGGGGAACGAAGAAACATACAATGGACGATTTTACTTAAGCAGGTCAAAAACAACTTAATATCTATCCAGATAAGATTGATGGAGCACTAAATTGACAAACTCCTTAAAATCTTGTTGACAAAATCCCTCATAAAAACACGGAAATAGACGCAAAAATAGGAAACTAAACAATGTATCCCAGACTTATTACCTAATTTGTTATTGGTGTAGCAGGTAGCGCCCGCGCCGGACCCTCGTCTCAAGTCCCCATCCTCTTCCCGCGTCAGCTCAAACAACGCCGCACCTATCACCGGAATAACCCCATAGCTCAGATGAAAATGCGTCTAGACCGCAAGTACTAAACCTGTTTTCCCTCCTGTATTTCTTCTATGGTCTAGATAGGGTTTAAAATAGCGTGGCTTGGATGCTTGGTCGAAGTATGCGGGTGTGAGAAAACATCATATTTCAACCTTATCCTGCCCTTTGAAGTTTACATACGAGGTGTTTTTAGCAGATGAGACTTTGTGTAATTGATTTGTGTTGAGGTTCATTTTTCCTTGGGAACCTTTTTGCTGGTTGATTAATGGTACTCAGGTTTACACCTGCCCCCTCAAACTAGACAATAACACGTGATACAACTTGCTGTACATTGCGTATTTAATGTTAAGCCCAGTGATGTAGGAACTCGTCGATTTAGCAATGTATACCAAATTATCACATATCAGCTGCTGTCATTGTCAGGTTTGTGAAATTGCAGCTTGAAGTTTGATTGTATGTTTACATATTGCGTTAGTCGTTGTGTTACGTGGGGTTGTGGGGCTCTAATCTTTTCGCTAAAACCATATTGCTGATAAGTTATCGTTATGTTTTTTACTGAGCCGCCATTACTGTCAAGTTATCATGACGTTATGACAACAGTAGAGGAATCGCAAATGCATTGTTTATTCAATCCATTGGCTTAACTTGTACAAGCAGGTGCCACGACCACCTCAACAACATATCAAATGCAACATGTCAACCCAAATCTACACAGTGATGTAACGAAATCTCTGTAAATTCTCTTTTTTATAAATATGCCTTTCATATCTGACAATTGTTAGCAAGGATCCTTTTGACAACGTCAGAGTGGACACCGAAAAATATTAGGTAATATCAAAAAACAAGCTGTAAAAACCCAACTTCTGTTTGGATAATGTCGTCCATATAATGTTAGTATATATTTTTATTTCGCCAATTTGACATTGGAAAAATGTATCTAACAACACAACGTGTTATAAGTTAAGGAATCTAACAACACCTCGCTTGTCAAAATCGGGCTATACACTCAGCTTTTAAAAGGGAACAAAGAACCCTACATACATACATACAGGTCAAAAACGTTACCCTCCTCCTTCGGCAGTGGGGTAAAAATAATTTTGAATGTTTGTGGGACGATCGGACGAGAAACCTACAACAAAAATAATAGTAGATTGTTCAACAAGGGACTAAAACAAGCCATAATGACACGAGATGTTTAGCCACGCGAGCGAGCCAGCGAGCGAGAGTGGCTATAGTTAGAGTGTAATTATGGTTGTTTAGTCTCGCGTTAAACACTCTACTTTTCACTTTGAATGCGAGGAAAAAAAACAACGTTCAGTGCCGGATTAGCCACGTACCTAGCAAGAGTAGCAAATGCTACGGGTCCCGCGCATCCACGTCTAAACTCTAAAATGCTAGTACTTACATCAGTATGCGTATGCGTGTACTCATATTATTATGCATCAGGGTTGACGATAAGATGAATAATCCAGTCGATATTCTCCACCAGAATAACCTAAAACAAACACCCACGCAAAATAGGTGCATATCTAAGTCGCTCAGTTGCGGAATAAGCCCGCCACAACCTGTAACCTAGAACAAGCCCAGGGGTCTCTTTATAGAATTTGCTACGGACCCCGTGCTTGCTCAATCCAGCATTGACGAAGTTCTATACACATTTATAAAATTGATTATAAGAAAGTTTCTTACAAATTTGTTCCGCGGTTTTTTTCTTTTCTTTTGTATTTTTTTTGTGAAGTGCCGCTTTAAATGCTTGCATATTTAGCCAACAGGTTCAAACTTGAAAACTATTTTAAAACTAATTGGACCAAGCATAATAAAATGAATTCATCCTTAATATAATTAAATATGTTTATATTCGTAATCATTAACCGTGTTTCACGAAATTAAATCATTTTTATTTTATATTTTTTCACAGTTGTCATTTTGAGGTTATTTCCACGAGCTAAAAATTGTCTACACCACAGAATAAAAACTAGAGGCATAGAAACCGTACTAAATAGACAGAAAATACATTATGGTTGACTTCTTTTTACTTATGGTTTTCATAGTGAGTTGGAAAGAGATCGTCACAAGGCGTGATTTGGACCTTTAAGCACCAGTGTGGAAGAAAGTAACGCCAAAGAAGACCGGTCGTTGATTTGACGTTTCTTCACCTTCTGATCATGACAGATTAAAGAAGAAAAGACACCTAGGTTTTGTTTCTTTTCCTCTTATCAAAATGTAATCTATAAAGTAGAGACAAGTAGCTAGTGCAACGTTCATCTTATTGCACGGCTTCTATGCCTTTAGTCTTTATTCTGTGGTCTATACAAAAATACTGAAATTAGCAATAAATCCTCCATTCACAAACACCGTGATTGGATGTTTAGGGGATTCCAAAGTAAATTAAAACAATTTTAATTTAATCCCTAGAGATTAAAAAAGGAACTTTAGTCCCGATGTGCAGAGACTAAAGTAACATTTTAAGAGCATGAGAAGTGAAAAAATAGTTCTATGGACATCACAGACGAATCAGGACATTTACAGATAAGTGAAGCGTTTTTTTTTTACCAAAGAATCCACCAAAGGTTCTCAATAACCCGGTCCCACGCCATGCCTCATTGGGCCACTATTCCAGACTACCCTCAGAATTATCTGTTCACAGTCGACCGGGCGCCCTCGCCGTTACCTGCCAGGTATGATTTAACTGCCCACCGGAGTCACCAGCCTGGAGATAATGCAAGACCAGACCTAGGATGATATTGGAAAAGTTCTTATCTCAGATTGAGGAAAATTAGTTGCGAAATCAATTAAGTTGGGCTGTTTTAAAATGTCTTTTTAAAAAGCAAAGTTGACGTTCAATATACTAATTAAGTGATTGCTTTTGTACTTTGTTACTTTGACTTGGTTAAGGCTGTCTTACCAAAAAGAACTAGTGAAATTGACAATACATAAGATCGACTCTATTCTTGAGGTTGACTCTACGAATAAACGTAGACAGGTGTTTAACCCCCTTTTAAAAAATGGCCTCTAACTGTGGCATGACAGAGCTATGTAGAACACGCGGTTGGATTTTATGTGGTTTTAAATAAATAAATAATAGCTTGTTAGCTAATTTGTTGTGGTGGTAATGAAATAAAATAAAAAAACTGCGAAATACTTACAAACATATTCGTTACATAATCTCTAAGACAAAATGGGCTCTAGCCATTTTGTTGTACGCAAAACTTTTCTATCAAACACCCCATTATTTCTCGTATAGGTAATTGGTAAGGAAAACAACTTTAAGATGGATAGGCTCAAACAAACAAGGGATAAGCTTAACTAAGAAAAAACACCTCCGCGTCAGCAGAAAAGTTACCTACGGAGAAAAAAAGTTGTTATTTATGCGATCACAAAAAGGATTAAACACCGTATGGCAAAGTAGCATAAGTACGATAAGCGTTTTATCTGAAATTGCTTAAATGAACGTGGCGGGGGATGGCGTGGCGCACGTGGCGTGGCGCTTAGGCGGAATTTAATTTAAATGTTGCCGCGTTAAAAATTGGCGGAACGACGTTACCTGTCGCGCACGTGACGCGTGACGTGTTGCTTTAAATGGAATTTTTGTAGTGTTTTTCACGCTGTTTTAGGCGCTGTTGGTTTTGGGCATTGGGAAAATAAATTCGTGAAACGGGGAAGGTAAATGTGCTTTTGGTAAATTTTGTAAGTTAAGTGGTGATATCCCTGCGAGTCTTTACTAATATATTTATAAATATAAATTATGTCATAAATATTGGTATATCGATAGTTTTTTGCCGGTAATTTACAGTATTTTATAGTTTTGGAGACGAAATTGATAAAAGAAAAAGCCAGTTTGTATTCGTTTTTTGAGTAAAGTTACTGCGAATTAAGTTACATAGTCTGAAAGTTATATAGTTTTACTTAAGTTTCTAATAGAAACTATACTTAGTATACAGAGTATAGGTTATGAAGAAATAAATAAAGAAAAACAAATACTAGTAAATTAAGTTCGAATTGATAAAAACTAGATTTAAGCAACGTGTATTTAATCTATTCCTGTTACATGGCACGACGAAATCAATTTATAACCTTACATACCATAATAAAGAACCCCGCAAACATTTATCATCGCCGACAGGTTTAAAAATGACAAGTTAAAACGCCTGAAAGTAATTTACGTCGTGTCGATTTACCTCTCAACCCTCGAGTGGCGGTAATTTTTATTATCTACAATTCGTCACGTCACCGCCTGACAGTCGACGGCCGACGCCATGTTTTATTTTGAACAATTCATAAAATTTGAATTTTGTACTTACCTCACTTTAGGTTTATGGGTTTTGTTAGTTTGTTAACACGTCCATTATGTTTGGTATTAACATTCAGAGTGCTGAAAAATTGTTTTTTATACAGTGTATTTTGGTACTGACACGGTTCTTCATTTATTTTCAGGATTTCAGGCATTTTTTTGCTTAATGGAGCTATAAAAAAAAACGCGTACCTTTGTAACCTATTTAAAGAAAATATAAAATACAGATACTGCTTTATACAAGTAGCAAATTAAGCTTTTTATTTCAATGTGTTGATGCTTAGAAACTAGGATTTAGTATTTTCAACTGTACTAGTTTCTGCCTGTGACTTCATCACCCTACGGAAAGAATAAATGGTAGCTCATCTGTAGTTACGGCATTTATGTAAGCAATCTTCATTCCAATTTTTATCAAGATCCTAATAACAGTTTTAGCGCGAAGGAGTGACAAACATACTAACTCACACATACAGATTTTTTCATATTTATAATATTAGCATGAAGTGTCACCAACCAAGCCAAACATCGACCAACACCGCAAACATTTGTCAGCGCTTGGCAACCTTTCATTATTCGTAAGTAACAGACGTCTGCATTATGCAGGTGTTAGCACCGAGCTCACGTAGCGGCTGTAATTAGATGAGGCTCATTACGACCCTCCTCAGACTAATACGGTTATTGGGGACAGGCTGTCTTCGGCATTCTTTGGCTCTTTGCATTTGGGCGGCTGTTTTTATGCGAGGTTATGTTGATGCTCGGGTGAGGTGTCCGGGTGCTAATGTCTGGTGATGCGTTAAGGAATGTTGAAAGGAGACTAGTTTTGTGGAAATAAACATACTGTTGTCTATACTATATTATTACAAATAAAATGGTGTGTTTTGGTTTGTATGATGGAGGTAACCTCTGGAACTAGGTAATTACTTAACTGATTTTAAAAATGATTTTACTGATATGATTCTGATGACGACTTTATTTCACTTGAGTGAAGCGGTCGCTATTATAAATTATTTAGTGTATGCTTAGGTATGAATGTAAACGTGATGATTATTAATTAATTTATGTTTATTATGATAAAATAAAATGTTGTAATAAGATCTTATTCTTATTAAGTCTTGGACCATTGAAAAATAAAACAATAATTATTCATAATGTTCTAGTTTATTATTTGTATCGATTTGAGAATAAAAAAGTATTTTGAAACAAGCAAATCCTGAACATTTTATTGAAAAATTTACTAAAAATCTCAAGATGCGGCTAACCTTAAGCCCCATCTTCCACATCACAGTTGTTTAGCCCCATTACACCCCAATAAAAGGTCGTATATCTGAACCCCGCATCATCAGGCCCAGTAAATCACGCACCTGACCGAAGGCACTTGTCTCGGGCATAAATCTCCCGGTGGCGCCCCCTGCACTCATAAATATTGAACTATTGACTCGGCCTAAGTCCGCTTGTTAATGACGGCGTGATTTAAAGGTTACCGAGACCTGGATTTTGAACGGATGCGATTGGCTGATAGTTAGTTTGCGACAGATTTATTGCGTTTTAAGCAGGGATAAGATAAATAGTTGAAATACTTAGATGATGTCACGTAACTATTTTATTTCAATAAAAAGATTAGAATAAAAAAATACTAGGTATTGTTTTTAGTTCGAATGCCATTACTGATAAGGAAATAAGAGTTATCGTTACGGTGACAAAACGATAACATGTCAAAAGCAAAATAGTTTTACCGCGTAGAATACAGGACCAATTTTTACAATTTACAGTAATGGTTCTCTATTGAATCAATACAAGTTTTCAATAGTTATTGTTTTTGTTTAGGCCTTAGTCAGAAACACTTATTTTGAAAGCTTATTGAAATGATTTTGTGCAAAAAGGGAATTGTTTGATTAAATTTCAAATATGACTGTTAAATTGGAACTTAACATTTGGAATATAAAATTTTAGTTTCTTTCTCTTATCCTCAACCAGACTTTTAGAGTCTCATAGGGTTCCTACGGTTTATTAATAACAACATCCATATTTTATAGAAACAGGAAAGAAGCAGATGACTGTTTCATAGATAAACGTACTGTATAATGCTGAGAGTAATGTAAATACTTGTCTAATACTATTAAGGTACAAATGGTCCTGCCAGACGGTGTCAACCGTTCGGAATGTTAATACTCTTAACACACTCATTACGATTCTATTACTAGTCTAGTCTTTTAGACGACAGATCAATACGTTAGAAAACCTCACCCGTGTTAACGGTGGTTGGACCTTGTGCAGGGTTCCTTCGGATCGCTACCAGCATCTTATCTATCTATCTATATATATAAAAGGCTAAACTGACTGACTGACATATCAACGCACAGCCGAAACTACTGTACCTAGAAACTTGAAATTTGGTACAGGGGTTCCTTTTATGATGTAAGTGAGCACTAAGAAAGGATTTTCCGAAAATCGACCCCCAACGGGAAGAAATGGGGGAGTAGTAGCGGGAAACTAATTCTACGCGTACGAAGTCGCGGGCGTCCTCTAGTCCTTAACATACCACTAACCAGTGCTCACATCGTTACGTTCCAATGTGAGGATAAGTTAATCAGGAAAATCGTTAGCATAGAGGTCATCAGGGCGCATTTGCAGTCTTAGGATATCAGTTTTAAGATTGTAGTTTAGAGATTATTAATTTCCCTGTACCTCGGAGCCAACTGTTGGTACAACGTGGTCTGTATGCTCTTTTACGTTCTCCTAAAGAATTATTGTTATTATTAATAATAAAAATACAGGAAAATCTCATACAAAATGATTTAGGACTTAATTGTAGTAAGGTATGATGTAGTTAATAAATACCAACTCTAAGACCGTATCATTATCTCCTTTTTCATTTTTTAATAATAAATATATGAACAAAAACTAGCAAGCACTTATTTGCTAACAAGACCAAAGTTCAAACACGGTTGAAAAAGAAAATCTCGAATATGAAAACTTTATGAGATTTTGTAGAAAACTTTAGGATACCTAGTCAATTAGGCGTTTACGCTGCTAGAGGGATTTCTTGGCTTCAGCCCCGCCAAGTTTGTCCTATAACTTAACCTGAGGTGAACTGGGAAAAGTTAGTAATGAGTTTTACTTCTGTCTTGTGAGTTACATGTTGAACTTGGTTGTTTGTAGTGTCTTCATCGCTAGTTGAGATGAGTATTATTTAAGCCTTTCTGGTTTAATTTTGTGATTGTTTGATTAATAAAGCGATGAAATAGTCAAATAATTAATTGACTCAAGTAAAATTGATGAAATATGAAAAGCTAAAAGGCTAGGGAAAGATTGAAAGAGATGGAAGGCATACAGTGGACTGTAAAAAGAATCATTTTGAGGAGAAAAAGTGAATATTGATGCGATGGCAGATCTTCGAGTAGAAGAAGAAAAAACCCAATGCTGTGCGGATAGAGATAATAGATAAAATAGATACAACAAACAAAACGAAGATCTGGTAAAGGGCAACGGTATTCTCTAAAGTTGCATAGTTTGATAGCATCATTGTGTTGAATCTTAGGAACAGTAGGTATTTCATTAGACGTGTTTCATAATGACTTGACGATTACCCATATATTGATAAAAATGTTAACCCTGGTGTAGCGTTACTTAAGTAGGCAGGTTGAGTGTGAATACCTGCCTGCTTGGGGGCTGTGGAGTTCTAATCCAAGGGCAAACTTTGCATAATGTTTAATGTCTATTTGAATTTGAATATAGGTATTTGTAGCTATTAAGGTAATGCACCTTTGGTCTTTATATTTTTGGTGTAGTTTCATGTTAGCTTTTAAGTCAGGTTCCTCTGAAAACCAGCACTAGCACAATGTTCAGTGCATGGACATTTGCTTCCTTAAGACTAGGTACGATCTCAAATCTCAAGTCTGTGGAGTAAGATGAAACTATGGACTGAAATGAAATGGCTCTATGTCGCTTCACCGTTTATCTTACCCAATAATAAAACAACTTGGAATAAAACAGTTCTCAGCTAATATTAACTCTAGTGAATCAACCACGGAATAGAAAAAACAGTGGAAGTGGCATGAGCTTCGCTTAAGACCTGTTGTCGCCAATATTCAAACTATCATAAAAACAACACGCTACCATGGAAAATGTTTTTGGTGCGGCTAGTGTAAAAACTATTTAACACTCCAAAATACCACAGTAAGGCATGCTTGTGGATTTATTTCCTATTTTAGAAATATCAAAATATCGAAATAAGCGATCGCGGCAAAAGTATGGTAGGTTATGCGGAACTCCGCATAACTATGCCACACGTTACACGCCCACTTGACACTTCTACTGTTTTTTCTGTTCTGTGGAATCAACCCAGTCGTCCTCGGACCAACAACAGAACTTTTTACCAGCGTCCCGAGGTATCTTCAGATTTGGCAGTGGCCGTGTTTGCTCCGTAAAATGCATGTTTGCTGCACCCTCTTTAACTAAGTGGTCAGGGAGGGACGGATCCCGTTACCCTGCTGGTTATAGTAATATTGGAAAGTGAAGGTTCAAAGGATTTTGTTAATGAGAGTTTGTAGGTATTTGGAGGTAAACTGAGAAAAGTTTTGAGAGAGCTCGGGTGTTGACTCGCGATTGCAACCTTGTCTACGGAATATTTTATGGAAATATCAGTACAATAAAAAAAGATGCTGAGTCTTCGTTTGGGAAGCTCATTCAACTGGTCTTATTTAAAATTTAACGAACACTAAAAAAATGACCTTATCTTTTATTACATAACCGAATTCCACAGTTTAAGTCTCAGTCGCGTGATGGCATGAGCCTAATTGTTAACCGACATTATGGCTATATCACTTACATTTGATGTTATTTATTTATTCGTATTGCAAAGAAACTTTAGCTGCTGCACTGTTATTTCTGATAAGTAACCTCTCAGCGTTGATATAGCTTTTTACAGATATGAATTGGAAATTGAAGATAAACATTGGTAAAACAATATTGAATCTTTAATTTCAATTGACATTTCAGCAAATATATACGTCAGCAGATAGTAAAACAGAAAACTTCAGAACAATAACAAAACAAATGCAGGTTTACACGAGAAGGTAAACCGTGCCCGGGGGAGTGGACAGGACGGGCTCGTTTATGGCCTGCTGTTAACCTGGACCGGATCACGGACCCAGTTCAGATGGGACCCGGGTGTGATTAGTTTACGGTCTAGCCAGCGTTTTGTGCTACAATAGAACTAGATTAACTTTGTGATGTTAGGTTTTGTGAGTTGTGATACGAATCGCAACTAGGAATTGCAGTTTTTCGGTATTTCTCCGGAAATTTTGGTTCTTTTCGGTTCTGGCCATACGATTTCGTTCTAACCGTAACGTCATAAGTATTTTTAAAGTATTTTAATTGTGAAAAATCTAACTTTTTAATTTAAAACGTTCAATTCAAGTTATGATTACCTTTTTCTGGACGTGTCTGTCGACGAGATTTATGTTACTAAAGAAATCATTATTGATATCCTATTCTACTTTGTCATCGTATTCTTTTAACTTGGCTGCCATAACTGTCAAGTAAATAGGAGCTAACATAACGTTGACAATACGATACCATGTCGAAAGCAAAGCAGGCTTTGTCCGAGTAGAATAGAGCCTGTATCTACGTTTTTCATGATTCGCAAACAGTTTTCAAAACGTGTTAACATCTAAACTGCGAATAAAACAGCATTATTGCTGGTTAAACGGTTTCGTATCACCCCGCCCGCACCTGTCACGTTACGTCACGCCGCGTTACGCTGCGTCACGCCGCGTCACGTCGCGGCAGGTGATGTGTTTGCGCTGCGTTAGTACGTCACTAGCGACGCTACCGTATTACAACTAAGTGACATGTACAGTATTGCCATTTGTAACCTCCGACGCAGACAGAAGGGTGTTATAATGGTTACCGTATGTATCTGTGTATCTATCTGTCCGAAGCACCGGAGCTCACAAACAGTCGACTAATAATAATTAGTCCATTTTGATTTGATAAAGCAAAAAATACGTGTTCAATTTTTTTGATAATGTAATTGACGGACAAACTTTTTTTTTAGGACCCATGCCTATTATCGTTATTATACCGTACGATTTTTTGATAATTTACTAGTTGTGTTAGTACCTATCGGATTGTTTTTTGGTTCTATGAAACTCAATTGACAGAATATACAGTCAGATGCGGGGGCGAGTGTGATAGCGATAGCTTTTAAGGCAATAGCAGTGTTGGAAAATCGTTTTCTACAGAACTATTATTTCATTAACATGACTGCGATTTTAATTGACATGCAGAAAGCAAACTGGCAAACAGGCTACCTTATCATAAGGAGGATCTAACACCCATGTAGACATTTGTATACTCAAGACTACAGTCTAAAGACTTCAATCCTAAGAGTACAAATACGTTGCCAACCCCAGGGATTAAGATGGAATGCCTCTATGCTAGTAATTTCACCGGTTATAAATATTATCCTCATACCGGAACACAACAACGTGACTGCTGCTTGGCGGTAGGTTAAAGGATAAGATGGTGGTCACGATCCAGGCGGGCCTTGCATAAAGTCCTCCCACTACCACCACTAAACAACACCAACAATACACCACCACCACTACCGTATTCTGTCAATTGTGTTTCATACATATAGAACCACAAAGAAATCCGATACCTATACCTATACCTATACCTATACCTATACCTATACCTATTGAATTGTATTTTCACCTGACTACGGCAAAGCAAAAAAGAGGTTATGATTTTAAAGAGAGACTGTGAAGTTTAATGTATTTGGTTGCCTTGGTATTTTTTTTAACAAGTTATATCTTTTATTACATAGATTATACATACGGGTTTATCGGGGTAAAATCCTTTATAAGTAGCTGTTTTCTTAGAAGTGGTTAAAGTGCCAAATTTAAAAAAAGCGTCGTTTATTATCCTAGTCACATCTGTGGAAAAAAATGAGTCCATCGTGGTTAATTTCCAAATTCAAAATAAAAACAAAATAACTTTTTCAGTCCCGACAAAAAGTTGTCCTGAAATGTTCGAATAAGTTTGAAAAAGAAAATGCAGTCAATACCTATTGCAAGTAGATACAAAGTGTTCGTACGTGGGAATCGAACCCGTGACGGGTCGGTCGTAAATCATTGTAAGCCTACACCTGAAGGGAATTTATGGACTGATTGTTGTAATAGGTGCCCTGATATGGGGAGGCAATAAGCTTTGGGATTGTGGACGATATAAATATAGCATTGGAGAAAGAGACCAAAATCTTTCATGAACTTCACTAAGAAAAGTTAAATTCTCATGCTTTTTTATCGATATAAACTGTTATTAAAAATTACTTAATTTAAAAGATATTACTAATACCTAAGCGGTTCCTGGCCACATTAATAATAAATTATAATGTTAGGAGCTTAAAATAGTTGAATGTCAACAAAATATAAATGCTCACTAATAAACTTTAAAAGTTGTCATAATTATTATCTGTAATAAATCTATAATATCATTAAAGTAAATGGAGTATTAGTACTATTTTAAAAATATTAAAAATGCTGTATGTAACCTGATTCTTACAGTGATAACTCAGTTGAAATGTTGGAAGACTTGATTTGTCACGTGATAATAACATGTTCATTTGTCATGGTTTCTACCTCAGTAGAAATAATTTGAATAGAATTAAATTAGAATTAAATTGAACCACCCTACAACATTTCGAAATAAAATAAATTACAAACTCGTTAACCCGGTAACATCAATTTAAAAAACAAAGGAGCGAAAATCGCAATGACATTTACAAAATTCGAAAATGGAACGGCCGAAAAGCGGTTGAGGTGTAAACAGCTGGAAAATCGGTTGAAAGCGGCTGAATTTATTGCACCCGCCTCTAGGCTCTATGGTGTGAGTGATTGATTCTATGCATTGATGCCGATGAAGTGTGTGTCAGCCGTTTTATTCAGCCAGTGTGATGTATGCCTTTAATTTATTTGATGTTGATTTTTAAACGGCAGCGAAAAGGTCAGTTTTATTGGTTTAGAATTTAATTTTGGAACGCGAGTGATTTGAACGTGCGTGGAGTTTTGTTATTGCGTTTGCTTCGTTTAGAATATTCGTTATTTAGGTGTAAATTTAATTGGGTTTAAGTTTTAACATTAACTAACTTAAAATATTTATTCAGTAAATTGGCCACATGAGGGCTTTTTTACACGTCGGTAAATTGGAGTGAATCTACCAGCGCTGCGGACAAGACCATCATTAAAGATCAACCAGAAACAACCAAGACCAAGATTAACCAAGTACAACAAAGGTCAACAAAGTACATTCATTCTTAAAGCCTGCTGTTAAAGTGAGCATACGTTTGTATAAAAGATGCCTAAATGGTCATAAAGAGCTTATCTTTAGCAGTTCAGAATTTAAGAGTATTTATCGCAGTAGTTATAATGGACAATAACTAATGTAATAATCTCCGGGTGATATTTAAAAAATATATCAAAAAGAATAAATCTAGTATTTACCAATTCGTCCAAACGTATTTTAAACTCGTGGATCCCGATACCTATTAAGTAAGGTTGTAAAAGCAACCTAGTCAAATAAACTATGGGGTTTCTTTTGTCTCCGGTAATTTGTACTTTATAAAGTACGTGGGGATCCACGAGGCTATACTACTGACCTTTTATGTAGTAACATAGGTGTGGTGATTGACGCATGAGCATAAATCCCAGCACCTCCACCACCCCGTACAAAAACCGTTAAAAAATCACCAAATTACTTAGACAAATGCCAATCGAAGTTGCATCATTAAAAAAGGAATCTGAGAGTGAGTATTGATGATGCGATGAGTTCGAGCCGAGCATTCAATTACGAAGGGTAAGCATCAGCGTTGATTAATAGGAAGAAGAATAGGGGGTAAGGGAGGGGAGGAAGCGGAGACGTTTTCTTAGTATGCTGTTAAACTTTTATATAAATAAGCAAAGAATTTATATTTGATATTAAACACCTTATATTACCGTAATATGACTCTATGTAAATAGTAGAAAATATGACTTATTTTGTTTACTGCATCTGTTCTGAGCGTTATACTAATTTTTATTCTTTATTATTGCTGCGCTCAAAATGTTAACTTAAACGATTTTTCAAGTCCTCTAAAAGCTGTGAGTCCTGGTTTCTCCGGACACGTAATTACTTAATGCAAAACTTATTTGACCATGAACTGACCAGTAATACCTACTTATATCGCCCACTAGTCAATTTTAAAGAATTAATATTATTATCGTTGAAGAAACAAACGCACTCGCCTTTAGCGGTTGCTTCAAACAATATTATAGCATCATCGATACGTATTGAAGGACTAAGACACAGAGAAGATGACTCTGTTTTTAACGCCATTTTATTAGATAAATTGGTTTATTAGTGTGTCTATTACTCTAAATATCCGCTTCCGGCTGTGAGTTGCGGAGTCTGAGCGCGGCGGACGGGCCGAGGCATCCATTCACCTGTCTGGACGGCTCAACGCTTCATGCCAGCTCAGACGCGCCCAGAGGGGGTACAACCCCCCACTTCTAGCAGTTATTATATAGAGGACATTTAAAATAATACATCTGTACGTTGAGCACAAGTTTCTGCTTAGAGCTCATGACTACTCAGCGCTGAGTGGAGTGAGCAAGCCACGGGTGTTACCATAGCATGGTTAAGCAATTCAAATTAGGACGAGTGTAAGGAAGAAATATAGCAGTTACATGCCTCTGTTTCTTTCACTTACCGTAAACTAAACTTCATAACAATGTCATGGTAACCCCTCTTGATATAAGCTGCGGTTTGTGTATTTAAGCAGATGATATTTTTGTTTTTACCAGACTTATCTTATCTTGCCTTTCAAAGATGAGCCCTTTACACACTTTCACCCTATAGGATCGTTTTTGCATTTAACCCTCTAACAAACAAAGCAGTTTGAATTATCCATAACTTCCAGGTCAATGAACTTTTTTCTTCCTTAAAAATATTCGATAATAGTAGTGGTAATATCAGCTCTCAGAAAATATCCAAAGGCGCTCTAACAAAAGCGTTTATCGCGATAACACCGAGCGATTGAAAATAAAAGGAAGCGTCTAAAGGTTTAGAGACGAATGGCTCCAGAGGTGCCGCGCGTAATGGAGCCGACGGCGAGGCTCGCGGAACTTGCATGGCTTGATTGATTTGTTTTTGCATTTTGTTTGTTTAAAAATAGTAAAAGAATAGAATAACTTTATTTCAAGCATCAAAGCAGTTTCTAAATACCTTACAGACAATATACATAACTTAAAATAGATAAAACAACTAAAACACTTTCACGGTGACAGCGAGCTGGCGGCCACAAAATCGACGAAACACAGCCCTCTTTTAGAGCCATTTAGAGCGAATATTCCTAAGGAAGGGGTGCACTAACAAAGGATTTTTCTGAAAAAGAGGGAGTAGTGGGAAAGTAAAAATAATAAAAAAAACTGATTAGTTGGTTATCACACAATTGAAATCAATACAATGATTCTAAATAAAATCTAAGGATGCAAAAGTGTTTTTAATAATTGGTTTCTGACAGCAAACCGTTAAAGTTTTTTTTTTAAATACTCTTAGTTTTACAAATATTCACAATAATAAGTAATTTTCACAGCAAATATAACAATAAACTATATTCCACAAAAACCACTTTACTTACCTTAAACAAACCAAACCGTGGCACTATCTATCAAAGTCCCTGAAAACCGTACCATTAAATCTGCATCAAGTCCATTCCCAACTAGCACGGCATCCCCAAATAGTTCCTCCCATTATTAATCAACGTTTGCGACTCGGGGCAGGTGAGCGGAAGAGACCCAGCCGAGTGAAAGAGATAGCGTTTTTCTTCAACTAAAAGACGGGATTTTTGTTGAAAGTTTTTAAAGATAGTATGACTTAGGTGACTGAGCTGGTTTATGGTGATAGTGTTAGGAAGTTTTTGAAAGTGGCTAGAAGTTACTTAAAGAGTAGATTTAAAAAACGTCGGTACGTGAATTTTTTTCATACCGATAGGGTAGGGAATCAACGATTTGTAAACATGTTTAGTTTGTTCTCTAATTCTAATTTTAATTAATGGCTTTCGCTCCTGTTAAGTTGTATTTCGCCAATGTCAAGTTATTTATATACACTCCCATGGACTTATTAGATAAATAAGTCCTTGGATATCACGCGAGAACAATTGTTCGGTAAAAGAGTGTTTTCTCTAATGGACTAAACAGAAGCACCTGGGGTTAGCTCCACGCGCTTCCGTCAAGTCCTCGTTTAGTCTGTTTTACTAACTTGGATACTTCCGCTGCTGTCAAAGGCCCGATTTTGACAGCTGTCAATGTTATACAAAATATAACCTCAAATATGCCGCAAACATATATTTTGTACCGAGTTCACAACTGGCAAATCGGGGTTTTAAAGAGGCGAGAGCCAACTAAATGGCCACTTCGAAATGACTCCTTAGTTTTGGTGTTTGCTTGTATAATAAAGACTTATAGTAGATTTATCTAATTGATCTAGTTTATTTTTATTTTTATAGGAAATTGTACTCCCTTATTCATAAACGTTCAATATCTAAAGTATACTTAAAGTCTGCTTTGGCCTTCTCTTTCACTTTAACATTTGAATTTGAAAGAAAGTGACAAAACGTATTTTAACTACACACAAGGAATGGTAAAAGGCCTAACAAAAAAGAAAGAAAAATGCTAGTATTTAGTGTCATTGTCATCCTTATAGTTTTTTATCCCTAATTACTGGGCAGATTAAGGCGAATACTTTTAGAAATTTCCACGCGTCGGCAAACTCGTTAAGGCGAAGTGTTTGGGGTTTGTTAATTAAAAACCTGTCTGCGCTGACAAGAGCTGGTAAACACCGGTTTTTTACCGAAAAACAAGATGGCGGAATGCGAGAAAAAACCGTCTTAGTAATTCATTTTTGAAAGAGTTTGCATACCTGCGACGGGTGAAAATTCTGCGGAATGGTTCAGTGGACAGTATGGTTTATTTTTTTATTACTAGGTTAGTGATATTAAAGTTTTTTGTGGGCTGATTTTTCAATCCCCAGATAAAACTATCCGTCAGTTAAATGTATTACTATCCTTTTCTGAAGTCATATCAAAATCATCAATCAGGGATTGAAAAATCAGCCCTGTTACAAATAAACACGTAATTCTACATTATTGATTGTCTATTTGTTTCATCGTCAAAAGTTATACATGTGTTGACCTTCGATCTGGCTTTAAAATAAGCGCCAACCAAAATTCTAAGTAAATAAATTCATCGTGTTTTCATGGTCACATGGAAAGCACATGTCTAGAGGTAGTACGAGTAATTTCTTTTAATTAGATTTTAATCTCAAAATGTATGGTGCGCAAATAACTATTAGAGTTACAGATATAAAAATATTGATACAACTTTTTTTTTCCTTGTCAAAAAAGGTCTACATGAAAATGACGTACGAAATAATATGATTTTTAACTTTCAAATCGCGATAGATGAAATATTTTTACTCTTTGTACGTTTCAAATATTTTCTTTGAACCTATTTAAAAGTTATTTTCATAGCAATACACAAACTGAATTGACCTAAAAGTGATTTGATTAAATTATGCGTTTGAAAACTTTCAGTCTTAAACAAAAATCTAAAAACGTTTGCAAATCAATATTTAGTTAGATAATAGAAAATTCTCGAATTTCTGCAATTTCAGATGTACGAAAGAAACTCTAAAGACAAGTTCCAAAAGCAACAAGTAGCCATGACACTTATCAAAAGATGTTCAAACGCAAACACCTTAAAATCTCGCCATTCCATTCGAACCAATTTAAAACTTCACCTCACTGAAAGAAAACCGATAACGTACCGACAATTACCGGTTTTATGCTGAAACTACGGCCAATAAAAGGGGATTACCGATTCAATAACTTCGCCAGATAAAAGTTGGGAGCACCTGCCCCAATCACCCCTTGCTCACCCCTTCCTGTATTGAAACTTCTGCGCCATTTCGTGCTTCGCTGCTCGTGGGATGTTGATGGATTTAATTTTTATTTCATTGCACTCCCAGGAATTAGTAGGGCTTATGTTTTTTTAGGTCATCATTTAGCGACGTCAATAGGGCGAGACGTTGCATTCTACGTAGACTAACAATTTGATTAAAAAATCGAAGGGAATAAACACTAATTTATTAAAGATAAAGATACATTTATTCACAACAATACAAGATTACATTAAATTGATACAAAAAGAATAAGACACAGAGAAATTGTTGCATTGTTGTTGTTGTATTGGTGGTAGGGCCTTGTGCATGGTCCGTCCGGACTAAATTTGATAATCAAAATTTTACGTCATATAAATTTGGCTGTTCAACACAACAAAACATAGAAAGTTATAAAAAACAAAAAATATTTTTAAAAATTGCCTCTTTGTAGTATGTTAAACACTATGGTTTTCTAAACTTGTCGTATTTCGTTTGCAGTCATCAGGTTAAATGACTGCAGTGCTTTATAAAAAAAATATCTAATGTTCTAAAAATCTAATTTCAAAAGTTCATTAACCCAGACACACCAATACCTTCTTACCTTAATTAAACTGAGTAATTAAAATTCTAGGCGAACCTCTAAGAAGTCCAAGTGCAGTGCAGTCTGCAGTCGTGGCACGCAACTGACTTACTGGTGACAGTGCACTTAGTACACAGGAGGACAAAAAAATGTTATATGTTAATAACAAAATTATTCTGTAAGGACCTTAAAAACTCTAAGTTTGGCATACTCATACTCTCTGTCATACTCCTGTTCTTTTTCTTGTTATCCAAAGCCAGGGTAAATAGTTGTTCAACGGTTTTGATACTGGTTCATTCTCTGTTTTTTTTTAGTTAGGACATCTTCCTTCTACCGGTCCTTCTCTTTCAACAATTACATAGTATGATAACGTAGCACATGAGTCAAGTGCGCAACCTTCAGCGGTTTGATGGTTCAACAAAACCTTTTGTTTGGAATCAAATTGAAGTGATAATAATTTCTATGCCTTAGATATTCATGTTAAAAATCCACAAAAGAAAGAGCCATTTTTGGTTTCCACTCCACAATAAAATTGTGTAAGAAAATAAAACAGCCACGCAACAGCAACAAATCCATGATCGTAAACCGCAAAAACAAAAGTCCTTTACAAATATTTCACGGAACAACGGAAGCGCAAAGCCCACCTGCCCACAATGTTTGGGCACGAGCAAAATAACCGCCCAATCAATCGAGGAAATAAGAAAAAATGATCGCATGCCGCTCACGTGCGGCCGGCGGAAAAAATGTTGCTTTTATTTGCCACTATGTGTATTGCATTTGTCTACCTACGGAATTGGAGGTAGGTAATTGTAATATAAATACATGTATAGCATCTGATGTACTTGCAAAATTAGTGTAGCATTTAAGTAAAATTTATATCACGTATTATAGTTGCTTGAATGACATTTGTTTTAGGTGTCAGGTTCATTTTTTAATCACTCTTAATACAGTCTTGGCTAAGGTCATTTTTTATGGAGTTCAAAGGTATTATTAACATGAGATCTTGAGTACAGTTTCATAAAATTATAAAGATAATGACATAGTTTAAAATTTGTTAATATTGTTGCCTTTTAATTTGGAAGGAAGTGTAGCTTTTGCATTTGTAGCTTACCTGCTTTGTATTTGAAATTAATTAGATGCGTTTTTAGTATTTACTGTCGCTTTGGGGAACGTTTAGTTCGTTTCCGTTTAGTTTCCGACCCTGTAGAAGACAGAATACAAATTTGTCTATTATTATAATTTGTCGTAGCATTTTTTTTATTTCCTTATTTTTCTTGAATACCGATGAAGATAAAAATGAAACTCAATTATTGCAGACACCAAAATAGTGTGCTGTTCTCAAATAGCTTATATCCAGTTGCACAAACGTTAAATTATTTTACTAAGGTCTTTATCTTAGGACACTTTTTGTCACTTAAGGGAACATTCACGCGACTTAAGGGAACATTCGATTACATCATTACATGATAGTTTATGCAACTTAATTATCAACACTGTATGAGAAAGGCCTTGGTCATTAATAATGCTTAACAAGTTAGCATTTTTTCAGTCGTTATACTATTGAGTTTTTTAAAATAAAAAATCAGCCAAAGTTTTAAAGTTGTTCATACAAGAATAGAGGTTTTAGGTGAACGGCCTGACTGGATATTGCAAAGTTCGGGGATTGAAAATGGAAACTTTGATTAGAACCCCGAGAGTCCAGTGAGCGATGCTTCTGGGACAGCTCTCGAGATTCCATTCAGATGATATTTCTTAGAAACTGCAATACTTGTAAAAAAACCTATAACATTCGTAAAGAAAGATTGCGTAGAAATTGAGTTGATTTGGCATAATCTTTAGTATAAATCCTGCAAGAGAATCAATCTCTAGTTTAGTCCTGGGACTGAAATTTGGAATATGTGGGCTATGATTTGAATACATTTGTAAACCTTATTTAAATGCAATATTATGCTGTCTAACAGCTGATCTGATGATGGCGTCAGAAGTTGTCTTTCTTGTGGTGTGTTAAAGGCTTTTGTGAGTAAGTGTATACAGGGTGTCCCAAATTTCAACGATAACCTGGTACCGGGCGAGAAGTCAATTTATACCAGTTCTGGAAAAAATAAGAAAAAAAGTCTACATCACAATATACCTTTTTTTTCCAGAACTGGTACTACTTGGCCTCCCGCCCAGCACCAGGCTATCACTGAGTTTTGGGACACCCTGTATAAACCGGGTAGCAACTTTTTCACTGTATTATGTAGACAGCGTGTTACAGCCCGTTAGTTAAATTTCAATAAAGAGATATTGAGTTGAGAATAAAAATACAGACTAAAGATATAAAAACAAAAAAACTACGCAGCAAACACCAGGGAAAAAACTAGTCAATAATGACAGTAAAAAAACAACATTTTGTAAAACACGCACAGAGGTTTACCTGGATCGGAAGGCATCAGAAACGAATCACACGAATCACCGCTCGCGGGGTTGGAATACACGAAGCTGTTTAAAAAACGCTGTTAGAATAATATGATTAGGTACTAGTCCTGGGCCTCTATTCAACACGGTAAAAACAATATCGTTTTTGACCTGTTATCGTATTGTCACCGTTTTGATAGCTCTTATTTACTTGACAGTAATGGCGTCTGACGTCATAACAATACCATAACAGGTCAAGTACGATATCGTTTTCAGCGTTGGGAATAGAGGCGCTGGAATACTAGGTAAATAAAAAGTCAAGTCAAAGTGACACATTGCATAACCATGAAGATTCTGATATTGATAATGAAGACAACAATAAAACAATGCTGTTAAATTTTCCTGCATACGCATCAAATAAGTTTAGCATTATTTTACTGCTGTCAACATTAATCCATATTCCGATACTTTATTTCAGTAACAACGTTTAAACTGAGATTTTTTAAAATAAAAATTGGTTCATTTAAGTAACAATTTTCATTTCAAACAGCGCCCGGATTTTTAGAGATTCGTGTAATTACGCCATGTTGGTCGGGCTGTCGCATGTCTGTCCGTCTGTCGTCGGTCCGTACATATAACATAGTTACTTTTTCACAGAAATTAAATTCGTTCCAACCCTAAAAAATCCAAGTCTAATACTAGTTCAATGCATAATTTTCTAATAGACTACTATGATAACAAAACGCCGCGTTTAGACCGCTTGCTGTAAACTGACTGAACCGCAAAAATTCTCATCACGTCCCTTTAGAAGGTGGAGCCCAATAAAAATGTATAGAGGGATTTGGAAATAAACTGAGTGTTATTGTGTCCGGCGGCAATTAGCGGGTTAACCAGTCGCATGCCAATGTGGGCGCGGGTGGAGGGATTTTAATTAATATTATTTTATACTTTTATTTGCTAAATAAACTTACTTTTTTGATGAATGCAGCTGTTAACTTTAAACCTAATGTTTTCATGTCAATAGCAAGGTAAATGAGCACAATAGGCCACCTGATGATGACTGCAGATGCGTTGCAAATCCTGAAGACTAAGATAAAATGCCAATAGGTTTAGATATCTCAACGGTTGTGCCAACGCTGGAACAAAACGCGAACTCTTCTAGTAGCTATCCGGATGGACTCTGCACAGTATCCTCTACCACCACTAAACTGCGCCTCTATTCCCGACGGTAAAAACGATATCGTAGTTGACCAGTTATGGTATTGTTTTGACGTCAGACGCCATTACTGTCAAGTAAATAAGAGCTATCAAAAGGCTGACAATACGATAACAGATCAAAAACGATATTGTTTTTACCGTGTTGAATAGAGGCCCTGGAAGATTGTTTTCTCTGTTGGTAATCTAAATATTTTCGGTTTAGAGACTCCTAAAACTTTGAAGGAACGGTAAAAAATGCTATAAAAGCATTAAGTCACTGCGCTTGTAACAATCGCTGTGTTTGTTTTCACATATCGGACTTTGAACTTTGACTTAACTGTCTAAAAATTAAAATGAAGGAGCATTTTAATTTTTAGACAGTAGAAAATAACACATTGAATAGCATAAGTTTGGTTAATAGCATAAGTCTTTTCATGTAATAATTTACGGCGAAAAATCATGTTCGTGTATTTTAATTAGCCCGGGGTGCGCGGCTCAGCCCTGGCTTCGTTAATTAAGGTTTGATCCTGGCAGGTGAGGCTGCACCCTGCTTAGGGGTTTTATTTAATCTTTTTTGTACCAATTTTCCAAAATGGTAGTAGTAAACAGGGATATTTTCATTTTTCGATATTTGTTTTTTTATTATATAATATGAGATATTATATATTTAGACATTTTTCATTTACATTTATTTGTATAAACATGACTAGCGGTTTACCGCAACTTCGTCCGGTTAGAAATCGTTTATTACTGGTCCCTCGGGACTGTCAAAATTTCCGGAATAAAAAGTAACGTGTGTTCCTGTATTATCTACAGGTTATAAACTATCTCTCTATCAAAATTGAAGTCAATAGAAGCGTTGGGTCTTTAAGGCGAAACAAACAAACAAATATTCAACACTGATAAATATATATGCTTATCTTTCTGACGCTATTTTTAATGATAAATGGTATAATTTCCTTTTAACCACACCTTTATCCACTGATATAAATCCATTTCTATCCGGTTCGAAGGACCATTACTTTACACACCTCTCACACTCAACCTTAACTCAAACACACACGGTACATTTAAACTTTTTTAAAGCGTGTGATTGGCGAGGTGTAGAAGACGTCTTAGACGTCTTAGACGCCTCAGACGTCGATACAATTGGACGTGCAGGGCGAAGGTGCATCCATCACTGTCAGGAGTGTATCCCACAATCCTTCATGCCGGGCTCGAGTAATCCGCGTCCTAAGGTACGATAATCGATGCGTGATTAAATTTGAGGGATCGTGTGTTGAGAGAGGGCTTTTTAATGTTTTTTTTTGTGTTTATTCCGAGTGTAAAACAGAGATGTTTTTTTTTTGTGATTGTTTAAAATTGGTTTATTTTGTGGGTAAATGTTGAAAATGGTACTGAAAATTAGTGAAAGATGTGATAGAAATTTAGAGCTATTGGTCTAGCGGTTTCGAGTATGGACTCATTATGCACGTCGTACTTGGTGTTTTTACCTAAGTGCATTTTACTAATACTAAGGGTTAGTGTTGAAGTGTTTTTGTGAAAATTGATCTGTAAATATGTGACTTAGGAAGATGTCGAGTATGTGCAATGTAATTTTTTTTAAATCTTGAATTATCGATTATCGAATAAACGCGCCATTTATCATTGTGATACTACTAAACAGATAAAGCTATTTGTTAAAATATAATAATTTGATAAACATTCAATAACTTCCTCTACAAAATATTAGAAACATACCTTCGCTATTTGTACGTTTATGAATATCGTTTTCACGTAAATGATGATTGCATTCGAATATTTTTCAATATTATCAAAATATCAAATAAAGTTACTGCGTAGTTCAAAAAATAATACTTAGAATTTGTGGAACTGATATTAATTTATGTTGCAGAAGATGTAGAAACCGTAGCAGAGTGCTACGTCGTAGCACGACGCTAAAACATTCCGTAACTAAAATGGTACGTACTGAATCATCTATAAATATACTCTGGTATAAAATCAGTAATCGTATTGAATAACAAATACTTACCTTTTGCTAGACGTTGTTAACGCTATTGTTTTCGTTTCAATTAATCGGATTGTTCGAGTCTCCGGCACTTTCCGCGCTGTTCGAGGTATGAATTATTCAGTGCAGGTAACTTTGGCTAATGAATAAAGATACGTTATGTTGTAAAAGGTTTTAAAATAATTATAACCATTAATAGTAGTTTATCTTAACATGGAAAGCTTTGATTTGAACTTAAATAGAGCAACTAATTGATGTAATTTCAACATTGTTATCGTTTATTTTCGAATAAAACAACAGAGAGTAATTAAATTTATTACGTCAAATAATTATGATATATTTCTTCATCTATATTTCTTTACCAATATTATAAATATAAAAAATAGTGTTCGTTTCTTTGAATGCTTCAGTTTCACAGTACCGACCGCGTTACAAGTATCCGCACACTTTACTACTTTGTCACTTTAACCGTTTATCGTTATGATTGATCTGCTGCACTAATCTGTAAAAGGCTTTTAAACGACAAGGTACTAAAGTTTGCAGCTACTTAGGCCGATTGTACCACGCCTCAACCGATCAATGTGAAATTTGGTACAAATGGACATAGAGTACTGTCGCGGACGAAGTCCAAGAAAAAGCTTGTATATTAAGGTTTTCTATGTTAAAAAGAACAATGTTGAACTACAGAGACGACGTGTTAAAAAAATATCTAATCATTGAATTTACACAAGGTGACCCGTTGACGTTCAAAACTATATTATAAGAGTGGAATAAAAACTTTTTTACTTGTACTCACGTCTAGAAAGTTCCCTTATATGTTTGAACGGTCGAAACATCTGGCCATCGGCTGACAATGGCACTCGATTGAAACGAAGAAAGTTGGCTTGAGGTGCGCAGCCAATATAAATGGAAATGGACCCGCTGGCCACATCGCGCCACAGACTACACGCTTACAGACAGGCAATGTGGTTGAAAACTAGTTTTGAACCTTATTTTAGATTGTGGGACTATTTGTTTATGCCACCTACAACAACCTTTTAATCACAGGTGACGGGTACCTGGTGAACAAATTGTCAAATCGACGAATTCCCACATTGTCCAATTTCCAATTTGACTAATTCCCAAGTTTACCAATTTCTTTTATAACCAATTTCCACATTGTCGTATTCCCAAACTGATTTTCGATATGACTAAAAATTACCAACACAAAACAGTACATCATTAGCTACTAATTACTATTACTACTACTAATTGACTAATTCCCACATTGTCCAATTCGTATATTTGCCCAGTGACCTAAGCAATTGTCAAGTTTGCAACTACTTATGTGGTTAATTGGTCTGCCTTTCCTACCTTTATGACTCCTCTTAAAACATTCCTAGATCCTTACTCTACCCTCACATATCGGCGTCGTGCGTTCGGCATCACAAGAGCCCTCATGCATAAAGAAGTGGCGCCCGCGACCGCACCCGCACCGCGCCCGCACCGCGCGCGCGCCGTCGCCGCACCTGCACGTCAAACTGAATATTTCATCCCGATTGAGGATTTGAACGTGACTTTCAGATAGTCCTTGATATAGGCGTTAGTGGTTTTATCTTATTTTTAAAGATTGTTGGATACGAAAAACTTTTACTTACGGTGTTCTCTCGAGATACATCGCCAACGAGTCCACAGATGAGCTTAGTTAACCTATAAGACTATAAGGATTTGATATGGAGAAGGCAAATAGGGAATGCAATTTAACCGGTTACTTACCGTTTTTGTATGAAAATAACCGATTAAAACCGGTAATAACCGGTTATTTGCAATCCCTTAAGGCAATTGAGCACATAGGTCACCTGATAATTATGTGGCATTTCAATTTCAATATAGCAAATATCTTGCCAACCTGGGGAACTGAACTAGCCTCTAAGAAGTCACCGGTCGTCAACACAACAATTCGAAACCTAGTGCTTGGCGGCAGGGTAGCCAGTAAGATGGTGGTAGTGATTCGGACAAAACATACACCGCACGTCACCATACTGACTTTTTTTGGTAATTTATACATTAATAATAATGCAGCCTTATATCAATAATTTATACATTAATATTGTAGCCTTATATCGATATATTTTTTTTTAATTAGACCAGCAGGTTTATAGATTCAACTTTTATTAAAGTATACAAAAAAACACAGAAATGATTTACCTCAATATAACATTAATATAACAGCAGAATAGCTGTCTGTAATTATGTCTATCCAAACGGTTTAAAACAAAGTTATTCACAGAGCACAAATCTTTTTAATGTTCCTAAAAATTTTATCTTATCTTATCTTACAGATGGCCCTTTCAGAGACACTTCGACCTCTCTAGGATCTTTTGTGCAATAATTTATACGCTAACACACTCAGCTGTTCGAATGTGCAGGTTTCCTCGTGATGTTTTTCCTTAACCGTAAGAGCATCGGGTAGTGTATTTAAGTTAGAAAAACTCATTGGTCCAGTACATGGTGACCGCGGGGGTTCGAACTCGGTACCTTACGATCACGAGTCGACCCCCTAAGCCACAAGGCTACCGAAGCTCTTCCTAATAATGTTAAAGAAATTAAGTCAACAACAAAACCCAACAGATTCAAAATCTCATAAAGTTCCAAATTTAAAAGCATCTCCCACCTGCCCCGTTCCAACTTCGCTCCAATTACAATGAATTCTTTATACACCGCGAAGTTAGTCAGTTTCCATGATTTTTATACAACGAAGTTTCCGCATTACCTATGCATTGTCTGTGGCGATGCTTATTTAATTTTAAAGGGAACAGATGCTTACGAAGTTTGGAGTTGTTCGATGTTTAAAAGAATTGTACGTTTTGGTTGGTTTGAAATTAGAATTTGAGTGCTGGCATTTAATAAAATCAAGTGTATTTTTGTTGCGACCGGTTCTATAAAACAAGATGGGATTGTTTTCTAAAGTTTGATGACAAAGTTTTGGTAAGAGGTACAAGCTTGTAAACTACCTATTCTAACAAATGGCAAAACGAAAATTGATCAAAATTGTCTTTAAGTTGTATCTTAAACATGCTCTTTCAGTTTTATCCCTGAACTATTGTAGAGCTATATATTGAAACAAAAAAAACTGTTACCTACTTAATTTTGCATTCCGTTGGCTCTTTAAACCCCAGTGTGTCATATTACAAAATCTAAAAATGGGAGGCATTGACATTTAAGTATAGATTAAATCTCTGTTAAATGTAACAAATTCAAAGGGGCCCAAGATACAGGCTCAGCCTAGTTGGGCTCCACAGGATATCGTACTCTGTTAGTCAACCATATTTATTTTATTTTATTCTTATTCTTATTAAGATAAAATAATGAAATCAGTTACAAACTTGGACAGGACAGGTGCAACATAAACCCACATGTTAAATACCCAATCTGGATTGAAACATTAACAGTTGCAGAGTTATCGACGCACGCAAGGTGGTTGCATCTGAGATGAATCTTTTAATATCGGCGTATAAGCCCAGCTCAAATATTGGGCGCAGGAACAAAAGGGCTGCCTTTATTGAAATCCCAGTTCGGTGCCGGCCCGATCATACCTAATAACGAGATCTGGTTAGTGGTGTGGAGGAGGCTTTGATTTTGTATTTATTTATTTGTTATTTTTCGCGACGTACAAGTTTACGATGGTACTCTGACTAGGTACCTATTTTTAAGCCGTCTACGTCAGGTATGTCTATTTCTGTGGCACGCTTTGTAGCCTAAGCGGCTTGATGGATTTAAATATAATATGAGGTGCCGTTAGATTCGTATTGCTTATGTGAGTGACATAGGCTAATATGTTTTATATATTTTAATCGAAGTTTAAGTATATATTATATAGACAACAATATAAAAAAATGCAGTCGGGTTTTATAAGATTACTTTTTATTAGACTTGTTAAATTAGGTAAACTCAACTGCTAAAAGGTTGGTAACGTATTTTCAGCATAGATTGCAGTTTGTATTTGTATTTTTTTTATTCATTGTTTTATCCCCACTTGTAACTTTGACTCGGTACCAATTTTTTACCCCACTGCGTTAAGTATATTCTATTTCTGTAACACGCCCTATAGCCTAAACGGTTTGATGAATTTTAACATTATGAATTGCCGTTTGATTTGTCTGGGTTACGAGAGTGAGATAGGCGTAATTGGGTTTCAGCGAATCAGGCTATCATTCGTAGAATAAAGAAGAAATGCCTAAAGTATGTGCTTTATTTCCATCGTAGCCTGTATAGAATCATATTATTAACATTTTTAGAGTCCGACGCCACACAACCAAGCCCATGCAATCGATTGAACCGTTTGAAAAAAGGCGGAGTATCAGGAAATGAAACAAAGGTACGTAGTTGCAAGTGTCGTGATTACTCCCTTGTAGCCATATTAAAAACGCCCAAATGAAGAGTGTGCGCAATCGAACGGTTGTGTATGGGGACGTTATTTGATTTGATTTTGAGTTTGAAAAATGGCTCTATATGTTCGGAAGATTTTTTTGTGTTGGCTTGTTGAGAATTTTAGTCGATGCTTAATTTTAGACATGTTTAATTTTTATATTTCGTATTTAGAATGTCCTAATTAGTAGGTAACTCCTTTTTCTCACCTGGAAAAAAATGGAAAAATGGGGGTTCAGAGTATTTATATCTCTTAAGTGTCGACTGTTAAAGCTATATTTTTTTCATTGGTTTTTTTTTTGATGCCTTTAATTTGTTTTATAAATATTGTCATATTTCATAGATTAAAAGGTAAATCAAATACTTAAGTAGGTACTCACTCAGATTTTCCCTTTTTTTATTTTAGATAATTCCACTTATAATATAATAAATGTCTAATATCCATTTTGTCAGTACAACATACGACACGATAGCCTTGGTGGTGACCCTGCTTATGAAGCCAGCGGTCTTGGGTTCAAATCCCGTTAGGGTTAGATTTGTGTGATGAGCGCAAGTATTTTTTCCTGAGTTTTGGGATGTTTTCTATGTATTTAACACGTTCACGGACAGTACGTCAAGAGACGTAAACTAAGACCCTCGTGACATGGCACTACCTACGGCTGTGGCCGGTGCTTTTAATTACACCAAAAACGGAACTCCGTCCACGGCCGGCTATTTCCCATAGAATTTATAGGAAGCACGGACTCTGTGCCGTTTTAGGTTTTAACACAAGCCTCATGCACTACCCTAAAAGGCGAGCGACGCGTGTTGTGGCACATCACGGCTGTGGACGTAACGGCCGTGGACGTGCTGCCACAGTAGTTAAGATTTTTATTACACGAAATTACATACATCTAGTTTCCGTCATAAAGTGGCACAATGTTTGACACACGTTAAATGTGACAGTTCGTCCATGGCCTTAGAAAAGGTTGTATGAGATTCATTAGTGCCATATCATGCAATTTCAAAGATGGTGCTGTGTCCTTGAACGTGTCTATGCATTTCTCTAGATAAGTAAGTTCATCGTTGTCTAGTTACCATAGCATAAACCTTGAGCTTAGTTAGGGACTAGGTCAATTTGTGTGACTTGCCCCTGATATTTATTGATTTAACATGCTTTGGAAAATTACGATAAAAATCGACATACAAATAGTTAACTTACTCTATATAGTGTACTTTTCACCTACACTAAAAAAAATTGGAGCCAACAAAGAGAGATTTTCTCTTAGTTGACAAAAAAATAATGCAATAGTTAAGATATTAGTTATATCAACCAAAGCTGATAGTATCAACAGCAATTTCTTTAGTGATTCAACTTACATCTTATTTGATGCATCTAACGTCTTAGTTGATGTATCTAACGTCTTATCAGGCTCGTATGGAATCAAGACGGTTGTGCACAACAATCACAATCTTGTCAGAAGAGACCAATTTTTTTTTTCAGTGTATGCGAATAGGCTATTTGACAACATTGAAAATATACTACAAATTGTGGTCATCCTATTTGATAATAGCGTAAAACAACATATTTCACTTTATTTTAAACTAAATTATGTATATTTTTTTGGAAATTACACGATAACAAAATGTAATGTTTTTTGAAATTTTATCTGTGGCAGAAACGCTATGTGATTGCTTTGTAGCTGTGGGTACTCGCTGGTGACGTCACACGCAAGTAACCACAGATCATAAGGGTATTATCTCTTCAAATAATTTTTCATTGTTTACTTGCGTGTGACGTCACACTTGTCATATGGCCAGCGCCATGATAGAAACAGCGCTTTTAGCGCGTATTTGAAAATTTGAACTTTAACATGGATTTTTATTGATAATACAGTAGAATTTCAAGGAAATATCAATGTAGTGTGCTTCTTACGTAATAAATAATCATTTAAAAAGGTTTTCTAAAATTAGTCAAATAGCCTATTACAGCGACGGACTTAGCAGTTGGCTAGTAAAGTTGCCACAGTACCCAAGCAAGCAAAAAAGGGAATTCCATTTATCACACTTCCATTCTTAAACGGGATAAAAGATTCCTTAAGCCCTGTAATCCCTCCGCCCTTCGGCGAGTAAACACCTGTGAGTGCCCTTAATAACTCAAACTCTCTCTAAATTAATTCCGCCCAAATCCGGCTCTTTGTGACAAAGAAAAATTGCGACGAATGGACCAACAACCTGCTTAGGAGCTGTTATAAGGTGCCTGAGAATTGTTGACGTTGTTCTGTGGGTAACAGGATTGAAAGTCCTGTAAATTTGTGTTTGAGCACCTTGATGGTTAAGTTAAAAGCGACAGGCGTTTTACAGGCAGATAATTTTTCTGATTTTTGCTTGACAATGCATGAGAAGAATCAAACATAGCGATTTAAAAAACTATTGTACATACAGGCGATGCCAAACTAAGAGTAAGAAAATTAAGATCTTACCAACGCATGCTTCCCATTTAGGTTTAGTCCAACTAGATTTAAACATTTATTTACTCTGAATCGTTTTGTAAAAGTCATATGTTAGCCACTTACGTCATTTTAATCAATCAGTTTAAATAACTAAGTTTTCGTGCATCCAATTCAACAGAAAGTTGCCTTTTGATGGTATGAGAAGCGCAACAAATACAGGGTTATTGGTAATTCGACGTATTCCCGTTAGGAGGTGATAGGGGTGACTATTTGCAATAATTTTAACCCCTATATGAATTATGCAAAAGTGAACCATTTTTGAGTTATCATGTTTTTTAACTTTTTTCAAAATAAGTCGAAAATGCAACATCAAAAATTTATTAAAAAAAAAGTATCAATTTAAATCTCATTTTTTCTTCTGGTTTATAAAAAAGGTTAAACACTGGTTATTTATCAATATTAAAATAAACATTATCGCTCCAAATTTAAAAATGCGAGATGAAAAACGATATTATTTCAATATTTTTTGAGATTTTTTCCACTAAAAAGCCTTAAAAACAAAAAAAAACATTATGAAACTGGGCTTGCAGATTATTTCAAAAACATAACCGTTTTCTTAGCTATCCAACAATGCATAATAACTAGGAACTTATTTAAAAAAAACTAGGAATAAAATGATCACAAAGGAAACAGGCGGAAATTTAATTAAAATCGTTATTTGAATATCTTGCAAATAGGTTAAATGCGTACTTAAGCCAACGCAGGAATCAAACTGGCAGGTTAAGAAAAAAAAACAAAGTTTTCAAAGAGTTCTTTTTTCAAAAACTTTTCACGCGTGCATTGGTTTGATTTTACAAATTGGCGGCGTGATTTTTGAAGTAAACACACTCACGATTGTAGTAAAAATTTGAATTTGAATTTAAATAATTATGGAAGACCTTGATCATAATCAGCGTTTGTTTCAAAATTACACAAATGAAGAATACGCCGATATTGTGTTTTGTTACGGCTTTTGCAACGGTAACAGTGAAGCTGCTCGTCAAGATTATTCGCGTCGGTTTCCTAATCGCCGGTTACCCCATGTATCAGTTTTTAATGGAGTGTATAGGCGAATCCGAGAAACTGGTAGTGTTCAGAGACGACAAATTAATGCCGGAAGACCCCCAGTCCATGTTGTTAATTACGAAGAGGATATTCTGCAAGAATTTATCGATGAACCAACAATTTCGACAAACACCGTCGCCGCACGACTCTCTGTAACACAATGGAAAGCGTGGTCTACGGTGCATAATGCAGGATTCTATCCTTATCATTATACTCCTGTGCAAGTTATTCACGAAGAGGACCCTGAAAGGAGAGTTGCTTTCTGTAGATTCATGCTAAATGCGGATTTAGAAGACGCGTCTTTTTTGAAGAAAATCCTGTGGACCGACGAATCCAAATTCGATCAAGATGGGATTACTAACTACCACAATGAACATTATTGGAGTGAGAAAATGCACAAAAATCCTAATAAAAAGAGGCCAAAAGGGTCGCAACGCCGTTTTTCGGTCAATGTGTGGATGGGAATAATTGACGACAATTTAATCGGACCACATTTTTTACCGAGCAATCTAAATGCTGCAGCTTACGAAAATTTTTTGACAAATGAAATGTTTGACCTCCTCGAAGACGTGCCTTTGGCTACAAGGCAAAACATGATATACCAGCAAGACGGATGTCCTGCACATTTTGGTGTCAATGTAAGGCGATGGCTCGATAGCCATTTTCCTAATCGTTGGATAGGGCGAGGAGGACCCATTCCGTGGCCCGCGAGAAGTCCGGACTTAACGCCGGTTGATTTCTATGTCTGGGGTCACATGAAATCCCTAGTTTACGACGTCTCGCCTGTGTCATCCGCGGAAGAACTCAAAATAAGAATTATAAACGCAGCGAATACGATGCGGAATAATTTGACTACTTCGGTAGTTAAGTCACAACTTAGAAAAAGAATGCGACTTTGCGTACGCAATAGGGGAAGTCACTTCGAACAAGAACTTTAATTACCTAGGCTAAATTACAAAATGTATGTGTTAATTATTACTTATTATTAATTGTAAATTTTTATTACTACTAAACTGTTGCTGATTCTAAATTTGATTTTAAATTTGTATTTTTTATTTCATTTCTATTGGGTATTGTTTTTAATTAATTTTATGGAAATCTTAAAGAACGACCTTAAGTTTACTTCGAATATAAATTTCCGCCTGTTTCCTTTGTGTTCATTTTTTTCCTAGTTTTTTTTTAATAAGTTCCTAGTTATTATGCATTGTTGGATAGCTAAGAAAACGGTTATTTTTTTGAAATAATCTGCAAGCCCAGTTTCATAATGTTTTTTTTTTGTTTTTAAGGCTTTTTAGTGGAAAAAATCTCAAAAAATATTGAAATAATATCGTTTTTCATCTCGCATTTTTAAATTTGGAGCGATAATGTTTATTTTAATATTGATAAATAACCAGTGTTTAACCTTTTTTATAAACCAGAAGAAAAAATGAGATTTAAATTGATACTTTTTTTTTAATAAATTTTTGATGTTGCATTTTCGACTTATTTTGAAAAAAGTTAAAAAACATGATAACTCAAAAATGGTTCACTTTTGCATAATTCATATAGGGGTTAAAATTATTGCAAATAGTCACCCCTATCACCTCCTAACGGGAATACGTCGAATTACCAATAACCCTGTATACACACGCACACAACAGCGTAACACTCAGGTAATCAAATTAACTTTCTACGGCTATGACTAAAAACATGATATTTTAAATACCCAACCATGTCATACATTACATCCACGATACAATACCCCGAACTCACCACCGTACTCAGAGAAATGTTTAGAGACAATTAACTCGTTCCTTTTTCAAAGGAGAATAAGCAAATTGGCCTATCGGCGGCCACTGATGAAATTAGTGTCTTATGAAAGCTCTGATATTAAGGAATACTTTTTGTAAAGAACTTTTATTTGTATCTCTTTTAAATAAGGAATTACTTAAACTTAAGTCTGAATTCGATCAAGACATGTCAGATCTAGAACTTATTATTCGTACCTTGTGATTGACGACCAAAGAAACGGTCGAGAGGCTATCGTTCATTATTATTGCATATTTATTGCCTAATAGTAAATAAATAACATATTGATAGTTGCTAGATACTTCAGTCTGAGATGTTAGATCATCTATATATGTTAGGATTTCCCTTCTTTTCTAAACATTTCATATATTGATAATCTAACATCTAATTGGAAAGACTACGCAAAGTATTCTAAAAGAAAAACATATTTTATTCGGGTTACAATTAAGTCACGGTAGTGAAACTTTCACCAAATAAAAGTAGGACTATACTACATCGTCAGATATTAAAATTATCCTTGGCCGCTCATAGGCCAAGTTCCATACGAATTTGCCCATTCTCCTTTGTGTATGATGAATCGTCACTAAGGAACGACTAACCCATCACAAACTGACCCGTTAGTCACAGAGTGACTACTCACCACTCGCTCCCCGCTCCGCCTATCGCCTCGCTGCCGCCCATCCCTTAACACAAGGTAAGTCAGGCAAGATGTCCGTCATTAATACAACAGGATGACTAATGGCGGTTGTCGTCGCAAACGCGGGAATAATGCCGCTGTTAACTCGCCTCAACGACTGGTTCATTTCGTTGAGTACGGGATATAATTTTTTACAGGCCAGCATTGATGGATTGCTATTGGACCATCGATTTGGATTTAAATGGTTGGGAAATTTATTGGAGCGTAAGCGGGAGCGTTTAGCCAAGGATGAATACGGTGTTATGATTTTAACAGTTTGATAATAAATAAGTGTATGTGTGCGACTGAGATTTTTGACAAAATTTTAAGCAGGTAATTAAATAAAGCTTACGTACTTCCTAATCAGATCAGCGGGCCTAAGTATGGTTGCGTTTATCGCGTGAAAAAATGTGTATAACATCCGTCACTCTCGTACGTATTATGTCGTGTGAAAGTGACAGATGTTTTATCCACAATTTGTCACGCGATAAACGCAGCCATATTAGGCCTCCAGATCAGAAGTCGCGGGTGTCCTCTAGTATTATTATGAACATAGATACTTATAAAGAAGAGCAGTAACATGCAACAACGTGCAACCATAGTGCAACAGCCCAAATGCAACGCGTCCGGCGGAAATGCACTATTTATGTACCGGTGCACTCGGAAATTATTCTCGCCATATCATTTGCATTTCTCGCTTCTGTTCTTTGCTTGTTTACATTTCGGGTATTTGTAGTAAATCACGTGGAGTATACTTTATGAATTTTGGTAAAGTTTAGTAGTGGTACCTATTTTAGCCTTCAATTTTATTGTTTATTTATAATGATTTTTAGTGTCGTTATTGCTGAAATGTGTTAAGTGACACATTCTTCATTCATTTGTATTTACAACCCCCGAAGCAAACAGAAGAGTGTTATAAGTTTTTAGTAACTTTATTGCACCAATTAATAATGTCAATTTCATTATGCATCTTAATTAACTACGAATTAATTTGGAACGCACTGTATTTACTGATTGCTAGACTAACCCCCTTATTAATAAACGTTGAGTAACGGTGGTATAGCTATACAATGTTTTGTCCTTATCTGTCATTGTGACATTTGGATTTGACAGATAAGGACAAAACATTGTATAGCTATACCACCGTTACTCAACGTTTATTAGTACATAAGGGTGTGTGAGTGTGTGTGTGTATGTATGTGTTTGTCTGTGTGAGTTACGCTTCGTCTTATGCATAAATCATACCAAGTTTTTCTTATCATGCAGATCTAAAATCCAATACAATATTGTTGGAGGCTGAATGTATTAGTTAGTTAATACTGGCATAATCCTTTTACATGTTTTGAATAAGGACCTAGCAACGGTATTGTTTGGTTTATCATTGTGTTTTTATGCTGTCACTTGTGAATTGCTTTTGCAGAATATAACATTGTACACACCTGCATCCACTCTGTTTATTTACCATTAACATCTGGTTATGGGCATTAGTCAACGTCGTGTGTATTATTTAGTAATGTTATTGGATCTGTAAATGTGATAAATTGTGATTTTGAAACTTGTGAAAACGGTAGGTATGTCGGACGTAAGTTCATCTGGTATAAGTGGAATAAAGAAGCTAAAGGGTTCGTCTGATTATCCAAGTTGGAAGTTTTTGGTAAGAAATTACCTTGAAAACAAAAACTGGTGGAAAGTCATTTCTGAAAATGCTGTTGACGATGACGCAGATAGGCAAGCAAGAACAACGATTTGCTTATTGTTGGAGCCAGAGTGCTTCACTCACGTTTATAATACAAAAACAGCTAAAGAGACTTGGTTCAGTCTTCAGAATGCTTTCGAAGATAAGGGTTGGGGACGACGTATAAACATACAACGAGAGCTTTTCAATTGTAAGTTAGAACACTTCGATTCGATGGAAAGCTACATATCAAAAATTACATACCTTACTCAGCAATTAACCGACATTGATGCCGTGATACCTAATGACTGGATTGTGTCAATATTACTAGGTGGGCTGACCTCTGAATACAGTCCCTTAATTATGGCTGTTGATAATAGCGGACAGGAAATCACCTTAGAACAAATAAAGACCAAGTTATTACAAGAAGGTAGTCGTCAGAACAAGTTGAGCACAAATCACGAGCAAGCCCTACTTACACGGAAAACAAATGCAGCGGGATCAAATGATAAAAATCGTGATCGTAAGTTTGTTTTCAAGTGCTTTAAGTGTCATAAACTAGGACACAAAGCTTCAGAGTGTAAGGAGCACAATAAGATCGCAAATGTTTGCTTGAACGCAAAAGAAGCGATTAACAAAGATAAATGTTATTTAGATAGTGGGTGTTCAAACCATATGACCCACGATAAGAGCAAGTTGTTACACTATACAACTGAAAACAACATGCGAATTTCAGTAGCGAACGGGGAAAAGCTACGAGTACAAGGACGAGGGGATGCTGAACCACAAGTCGGAGGAAGTGAAAAACTCATTTTGAATAATGTTCTACATGTTCCTGATTTATCGATGAATTTAATTTCAGTGAGCGATTTGACCAAGAAAAATCTTTTAGTCAATTTCAACGAAAAAGGTTGTACAATTCAAAATAAGAACGGAATTGTGGCGAAATGTACGGAGGTTGATGGCATTTACGAATTAAAAGTAAAAGAAAATAATGTCGTAAATTTGACAATGTCAAACTCAAATGAGCACATTTCAGATATTTGGCATAAAAGATTAGGTCATTTGAGCAAAAACTATATGGATAAATTAAAAGTAATGGTCAGCGGATTAAAATATACATCGAAAGATGTGTATAACCCTTGTGTGTCATGTATAAACGGCAAGACGTGTAAGACTCCATTCCGTAATAAAGGAACTAGAGCAAAAGAACTTTTAAAGATTGTACACACGGATCTCTGCGGCCCTATGGAGGAACAGTCGTTTGGCGGTTCGAGGTATTTTTTATTATTTATTGACGATTTTACAAGAAAAACTCATGTTTACTTTTTGAGAAATAAATTTGAAACTTTTGATAAATTTATTGAATACAAGAAGGAGGTTGAGCTTGAGACGAGTAAGTCAATAAAATGCCTGAGGTCTGACAATGGAACTGAATATTGTAATGCTCGATTTAAACAATTTTTAAAGTCCGCAGGTATAAAGCACCAAACAACTGTGCCCTACACACCCGAGCAAAATGGGGTAGCGGAAAGGGCGAACCGGACCATTGTCGAGAAAGCTAGAGCTTTGCTTTCGGAGGCGAATCTAAAAAAAAAGTACTGGGCAGAAGCTGTGAATACTGTGGTGTACTTAAAGAACAGATGCCCTACAAAGGCTTTAAGCGATGCTGTTCCGGAGAAACTTTGGACAGGAAAAGATGTAGATGTAAGTCATCTTAAGATCTTTGGCTGTTTAGCTTATAAATTGACACCAAAACAAAAAAGATGTAAATTTGACATGAAAACTGAAGCTTTGATTTTTATCGGATATCCGGATAACCAAAAAGGGTATCGTTTAATAAATCCAGAGACAGGGAAAGTGAGTACAGCACGAGATGTGAAGTTTTTAGAAAATGTTTTCTTCAAAAACAATGAAGGTGATAATTCAGTCGTAACTTTGAACCTGAATGAAGCTTCAAGTTTACCAAACGAAATACGTATTAACGAGGTGCGATCAGAGCAATGCGATAGTTCATTTCACGATGCTGAGTGTGAAACAGAAGAGCATGTGAGGTTAGTACCGAATGAATTAGTGCCTGAAGCTGAACAAGAAGAAATTGTTCGTGAGGAGAGGAGATATCCATTGAGAGAGCGTAAACCAGTTGAACACTATGGTTGCAACGTCATATATGCTGTTGAAAATATTGATGGGGAACCAGTGACTGTGGAGGAGGCTTTATCAAGACCTGACAGCGAGCTTTGGCGGCAGGCGATGAATGATGAGCTGCATTCACTAAAGGAGAACCAAACTTGGACATTGGTGGATCTCCCAGCAGACAAAAAGGCCATCCAATGTAAATGGGTCTTTAAAATTAAAAAAGACAGCGACGGAAAGGTATCAAAGTATAAAGCTAGATTAGTGGCAAAAGGCTTTACGCAGGTATGTGGAATAGACTATTCAGAGACATATTCTCCTGTAGTTAGAAGTTCAGTGCTGCGTTTATTGTTTTCATTAGCGGTTGAGTGCGATTGGTCTATTGACCAGTGGGATGTCACTACAGCGTTTTTATATGGTCGTATTAAAGAAGACATTTATATGCTTCAACCGAAAGGTGCAGTAGTGAAAGGTCATGAAACCAAAGTATGTAAACTTCAACGATCTTTATACGGGTTGAAACAAGCATCAAATGCTTGGTTCAACGAATTAGATAAAGAGATGTTAGGTTTGGGATTTTTACAATCAAAAATAGAGCCGTGTTTATATCAAAGGCAGTTGGATGATAACAAGAAGCTGATAGTTCTAATTTATGTCGATGACATTTTTGTATTTAGTAACTGTGAGCAAGAAAAACAAAAGTTGAAGGCAGGTTTATTGAAAAGATTTAAATTGAAAGATTTAGGTGCAGCCAGGCATGTTTTAGGGATGCGATTGAGGCGAGATGCGGGAACAATATACCTAGATCAGGAACAGTTCATTCTTAAATCTTTAAATGATTTTAATATGGCTGATGCCAAGCCAGCCAGTACTCCTATTGAAGTGGGAATCAAACTAGAGACAGTGATACGAATAAAATGAATATTGAAATTTTAATTTTTTTTTTTGGATACTATATGTATTCAATGTGTTTCTTGTAATATAATAATTTGTTGTCTTTGTTAATATTTCTGTTGTGCATGGTTAAAAACTGGGTTAGTTTGATCTTTTGTACAGCTCTTGTATTGAGCACTAAAGCATTTAGGTCCCTATTTATTATGAAGTTAGTTTAGCTAACGTTACGTACATGTAATAGATTAAGGGGGCGTGTTGGAGGCTGAATGTATTAGTTAGTTAATACTGGCATAATCCTTTTACATGTTTTGAATAAGGACCTAGCAACGGTATTGTTTGGTTTTATCATTGTGTTTTTATGCTGTCACTTGTGAATTGCTTTTGCAGAATATAACATTGTACACACCTGCATCCACTCTGTTTATTTACCATTAACATCTAATATAGACAGTTAGCCCAGTTGGTAGTGACCCTGCCTACGAAGATAGTGGTCCCGGGTTCAATTCCCGGTCAGGGCAAATATTTGTGTGATGAGCGGGAGTATTTTATTTCTGAGTTTTGGGTGTCTTCTATGTATCTCCCTCTCTCTCCGTATAAATATGTTTTATTGTTGCCTGGTACCCATAGTACAAGCCTAAGTTTAGGTCAAATTCGTGTGAGACTGTCCCCCAATATTTATTTATTATTTAATAATATTAAGCTGTTGCCAAATAAAAATAAAACAATTTCCACATACTTAGTCCGATTGTATTCGAACATAAATATTATTTTTGGACGAACTTTGAAATGATGATAAAAAATATAATTTTAACAGTATTTACCAGCTGTCCGCGCCCGGCGCCGCCTGGGTGTAATTTTTTTTTCATACAAACCTTATGAAATATTCATTACGTCCTATTCTCGCTCCAGCTCTTTCGGAGGAGTTTTGTTACAAACGCTGTGACACGAGAATTTAATATAATAGATGAAGTTATTTACCTTAATAAAATAGCGACAAAAACGTTTTAGGCAAGTCGAGACCACAACGAGACAGTCGAACTCAAATGAAGAATTTTAACAGTCTATTTGCGATTCCCTCCGACACTTGAAACAAGTAGCGTCCGCAGAAAAATGGTTTTATTATTTCTTCTTTGTTTCGGAAACTATGTACATTAGTTGAAATGATTTAAATGAGAAGTAAATTAATAAATAAAATCAGGTTTTCGGTAAAATGTACCTAGTTAATTAACGCCACTGTAAACAGCAAGTTCTAACACTATATACGAGTATTACTATCATTAATTGTTGCCTGAAAAAGGGGATTATTTTTACTTGTATGTAGTTATTAGCTTCTTATACTATTCTATACTATTCGGAACTGGGGGGGTTATTATGACCTAGCTTTGCAGCTCAGTTTACGCTGAGAGAAAAGGACACAGCTATATAACTGCTATAGCTCTGTCCTTAACGCTCGCCGTAAATTGAACTCCATAGCCATGTCATAATAACCTAATAACCCCCCTGGTCATTTTCTGAACTTATGTCCACCTATGCTATTAACTAAGTATGTCTGTAAAATTTCACGTCGTCGATTGAGCAAACAAACAAACAAATATACTTTTGCATTTATTGTATTGAGTAAAGATGTTAGGTTTATGTCTTTTTCTCACATCGGATCACAACAATGCTAACACTGCTGATTAGCGGTAGGTTAAAGTGTAAAATGGTGATAGAGATTCGTATATACCCTGTTAAAGGTCTTACCACCACCTTAAAGTCAATTAGTGACCATTTTATTTTACTGTGAAATTCTAATGCTTTTTCTGCGGTCGGTAGAACGGAGCAAATAAAATTAATTGTATATTCACAGCCTTACCTGTCCCGCCGTAACGAACGCGCCTTATTTACAAAGAAACTCCAACTTAATTACGGTCCACAAATATAAGTACAACGGTCTTGCTTAACTCGGGTGGATCTTACTATGTCTGTGGGTAATGGCAATACTTAAATGAGAATCGCATTTCCACATGAAATGAACCCTATGAGTTTTTTTTTTCATTTTAGAAGTAACGCTTATATCATATCATTATCATCATCATCACCAGCATCACATCAGCAGAAAACATTCCACTGCTGGACATAAGCCTTCAACGGCGCGTTGGCCATGTTGGTAGTGACCCTACCTACGAGGCTTGCGGTCCCGGGTTCAATCCCGGTATATGGGTAAATATTTGTGTAATGAGCGCGAGTATTTGTTTCTGAGTCCTGTATGTTTTCTTAGTGTATTTTTTTCTCGACATAAGTACCTGTATCGTTGTCTAGGACCCATAGTACAAGCCTAGGAGCTTAATTTGGGACTAGGTCAATTTGTGTGAGAATGTCTCCAGATATTTATTTATTAAATTTTAGGTGACATTTTTAAACAAATTGGCCACGTCATAAATTAAGCTTTAGGTTTAAATACTTTGGTCTTTGCCGAGAATAGAATCCGGAACCATTAGCTTCGTAGGCAAGGTTACTACGAACCAGGCTAATCACGTCACCAAATAATAAGATAAGATAAGAACCTAATAAGTACCTTTATTAACATTTTATTAATAAACGCACAATAGCTAAAGTGTGCTTAAAAGGAGCTTTGTCTTTATCTGTCAGTATGACATTTCCATTAAACGGATAGTGACAACGTATACTTTAACTAAAATGCCTTTTTAGTGCGTTTATAAATAAGGAGCTATTTATTAAACTAGGTACTCCGTATTTATCTCCCTGTCTATATCCCTCTATATCAATAATCCGTAATTCCCGATATCAAACGTCCCGTCCCAGATTGTCGCGGCCAGGTGAGGGATTACCGGCGGCCATGTTGTTGCGACGGCCATCTTGATGTATTATGGACTCGGGTGCCTTCGACATGTGTCGGGCCGCGTCGGCCGGATTAGGGCGGTCGTGCGTGAAGATTGCTGTTTTAAGTAAGTACTGGAGTTAGGGAAAATGAGAGGTATAGGTAAAACAACTTCACTGTTGTTTTAAATGTGTAATAAAAAAAAACAAAAATGCGACACTGTTGATGTCACTAACTAACAAATTTATTGTATATCTCAAAGATCTATTTTGCAGCTCGAGTAAATATTGACCTAATATTATTTACTAGAGGACGCCCGCCACTTCGTACGCGTAGAATTAGTTTCCCGCTACTCCGCCCATTTCTTCCCGTCGGGGGTCGATTTTCGGAAAATCCTTTCTTAGTGCTCACTTACATCATGAAAGGAACCCCTGTACCAAATTTCAAGTTTCTAGGTACAGTAGTTTCGGCTGTGCGTTGATATATAAGTCAGTCAGTTTTGCCTTTTATACTTATATATAGATTATCATTGATTTAAATTTATAAATAGAGTATCTATGCTATCTATGCGAATTGAGGTCGTCATATTTTACAGTCTTTAGCCAGATAAATATGTATTTTTATATATTGGCTTCTGCCCCCGACTTCATCCGCGTAGATTTCGATTATCGTTTGTCCCACGGGAGGATAAAAAGTAGCTTATGTGTTAATCCAGGGTTTAAGCTAAGTATTTCATTCAAATCTGTCCAGCCGTTGCAGCGTAAACGAGTAACAAACAAACACACAACCTTTTGCATTTATCATAATATTAGCATTTATAAATTTAATTTTATAGCATTCATTCTCTTCCGATCATTCTCTTACACTCATTCATCAGTCTTGCCATTCCTGAGGCGAACACGTCGCAGTTTGGCGCCTCGCTGAACATGAAGTTTATACATTATACAAGTTATATTATTATCATAATGTTCGACAAAACATTAAGAAAAATCTTCATGACCCTCTGTGACACTTTTCTATGATGTCTCAACAATTAATGTCCGTGTATAAAAACGAATCCAACTTTTTCCAAGAACATATTCCCGGGACATCTCCCCGTCTACATCGTCTACATAACTAAATTCTATCCACAAAACCCCGCCATCCATCTTTTAAAAAGTTAAACTAAACCGCAAAACTTCACCTGAAAACTCCAAGTTCGCAGTTTTAATGAAAAAATAATTTCAATTTGAGACTTCGGGGGGGTTCGGCAGAAGTCGGGGGGACTCGGCCCCTTAAGATCATTACCTTCGCATATTTGAGCAAACGGCACTTCTAAACATTCTCCTTTGTACTTCGCTCGGCGCTTCTGTAATTTTCCGGGCGAAGTTCTTATCGTGGTGATGAATAAATTTTTATGATGGTGACAGCCCTGAATGCTTAGTGTGTTTTTAATATTGCAGTGCCACAGGGTGTTACAATATTAGACTGGATAACAGGGTGTTCTTAACTATTCTTTGAAGCAGTGGACCTTAATAGCTTACGACTATATTACTTACTTACGCACATAAAATTTTTTGCGATCAACGCGATGTACACATAGAAAAATCTACCATTACAATACATTGTATTGAATTCTTACTTCAAAATGAAAATGTTTTACATACTTAGTTATTGCCAGATCTCTTATATTGATGGTGATATCAATTACAAGATGCATGTGATAAGACATAATTATCCCTAGCAATTATTTCTCTGTGCTCTCTTTTGTCTCCATCAATGAGGTGAATCTCAATGTTATTAAATTAAGCAGAAATGCTGCAAAATTAAATAATCTTTCAAGTTAAAAAACGGTCGTTCCGGCAAAAGTCGACGAGTACTTTTTCATTTTAAATGTTTTAATAAAACACCTTAATCTTTAAAGATCTAATTGTGGAAGCGCTTTGTAAAATTAATTATTCTAATAAGAGTCAGACCACACGTCTCAAACGCAGTAAATCCGCTACAAAAAAGTTTAGAATAATAATGTTTAGTTTTCTGCTCCGTAGTTCTTAACTAGAGATTTGCTGTTCTTGGGATTGTTGAGAATTCTCGAAAATTCCCATGCCAGAGATGTGCGGTCTGTCCGTTTCTATGACATCCTTATATACAGGATGTAAGGGACGGTCCACCGAAAACTGAAACTGTAGTTTCAGACATACTGAACTTAAACTCATAGTTTTTTTTTTCGGAAGCGTGCGATTAAAATTTCGCTGTTTTCTTAGCAAAAATCCCTACGCAATGTATATAGTTTAAAACAGTAATAGTATTCGTAACACAATAACCTTCCTTCTCCTTGGCAACTTTGGATTGATTTTGGGAATGAAGAAGGTATTAAGTAAGTAGCTAATTATAGAGAATTACAATAAACCAAAATTAGAAGTGTTGACCTTATTCGGACTCAACAACTATCTCTTATCCATATATTTTTTCCTTTTCCACTGCAAATACTCAAAAATAAGCCTAGAGCTTTTTTTGAATCTTTTGAAGTAATAAATCCAAAAACGCACCGCGAGTCTTGTGTCGAGGCCTTTCCCCGGTCTGACGGCGGCAGATTTGAGCGCAGTCTCTAATTAATTGGCTTGCATTCGTTTGCATGAATTACTCAGGTACGCACCCTTCCTCGATCCGCTGACGAAAGGGCTAACTTGGCAGATGCCGCGCAGTAGCGATACCATTAAGCTATTGTTTTTTGTATTTTTTTGAAACCTGACATGATAATGTATTTAAAAGTTATCGGTGTTTATCTTTTAGTGTATCAAGATAACAAGAAGGAAAGCCTACACTGAAAGTTTTCCACAGAAGCTACTCTCAAGTGAATAAGAGTTACTGTAATGTAACATCAACAATTTGATTACAATGCATAAGCAATATGGGCTAAAGCCAAGTGAAATAGAGTGAATTGACGTAGAATGTTCAAAATATAAATTAATTGAGATTTATTAAAAATAACTGTTTTGTTCACAATTATAGTATTAAAAAATTAAAACACTAATCAAATCAAGAAGATGCTTCGTTTCTTATAACAAATAGGTTTACATTGATGATTGTGTGTCTTCTATTATCAAGCTACATTTTTAATTATATTCGTCTGGTTCTTCCCAGATAGAAAGAATTATTAAAAAATCATTTCTTCGATATCGCGCTAAATAAATATTATAAATGTGAAGCGTTTTAGTTTTTTATGATTTTTTTATGTCGCTAATACTAATACTGTTTATTTTCCAAACAATGTCGAAACAAAAAAATGTTGAATCATTGACATAACTAGGCTAGTTTTCTCTTGGAATAGACTCAGTATGTTTAATCCATTGGAGCTTACAGCCAAGCGAAACTAAGATTATCAATTACCTACATCCCTGAAGGCGTAAGGCAATTGCCCCATACCTGTCGCATGGGTATTAAAACTTTGCACATCGAAATAGATCACCCTAAGCACACATCGCTATAAATCTCGCTGCTTAACCTGCGCTCCGGACGCCACCGGACGGGCCCGGATCAGGTGGACCGGACTAATCCGGATCGCAGCCGCCGTAACCGGATCAAACACGGTTTCAGACTTACGGAGAACTTTGAGGGGGATCAAATGTTGAGATATTTGGGGAATTAGATCTTATTGATTGGCTGGCAAGGGGCAAGTAATTACAGCGTTTAAGGTGAATACCTTATTCAAACTTTGCTATAAAGATGTTTTTTAATTTGAACGTCTAATCCCCCCGTACTTAGAGACATTTTAGAGTGAGTTAACTCAATCATTCCTTTTGAAAGTTGTGTATAAAAAATCGCCATTAACTGACTTTGATGCAGCCGTAAGTGTAAAAAAACCGGACAAGTGCGAGTCGGACGGAGATTTTTCCCTATAATTGTAGTAAAAGACTTGTTACTTGCCAAATTTCATAGTTCTAGGCCAACGGGAAATACTCTATACATTTTGATTCCCTCGAGAGTGTCGAAATACACGTTTTTTTTCGGCATAAATGGCCGTATCTTTCTTTTACTTTAATGTAGAAGTTTGAATTTTTCACAGCTTCAAGGAACTGTAGACCGGAGTATATTGTTTTAATTTCAAATCGATACCTTCATGCGTTCCAGAGATAAAGGGTCTTGACAGACAGACAGACGGACAGACGGACAACAAAGTGATCCTATAAGGGTCACGTTTTTTCCTTTTGAGGTACGGAACCCAAAAAAGTTCAGTGGTTGTTGTTTGAAGAAAGTTACCTAACAAAATGTCAGACTAAAAATGACTACAAAGGTTATGATTCATTCAATCGGTTATTTGACTAACTATTAAATGAGTTATATTTCCGGTGTCAAACGATAAGTACTTTGTATTGAATTTTGCATGAGCTTTTGATCGAAATTTCCTAAGAAGCTAGAAAAAAAGAAAAAACGAATAGAAAAGAAAGTTAAAACACAAAGGCAGTCTCGATACAAGTAACGTTTTTGCAGGTATTTTTATTTTTTTTGTATCGTAAAAATAATAAAACATACTAGCGTCGAATTTGATATGACTAATAATGGTAAAAACCCCTTAAAAAACGACAAATATTTTTTTGGTATACACAACATTCAAACTCGAAATACTATAATACCCATGACGTGCGCAAGTCAGACTCGCACTTTTAAAATTCTGAATTGGGAAAATTAATTAACGTTTGGATTGGAACACTATAACTTATAACTTAGGCACTTATAACGCCAAAAAGACAAAATTCCCAAATTTATTTACCTACACGACCCTCAAACGACATGTTAATATACTTTCCAACAATTTCCATCATATCTCTCTGTTTACCAAAGTTCACCTGAGTTATCCCGGACACCATCCATCAGCCCGGGGCGACTGCAACTTGTTCCGCGGATTAACACCTGTTCCGGAACTCTCCGAAACTTTCCGGAACTTCGAGATTAAAACATTGCTATGAATATTTTAGGACACCCCGTTGTTTGTTTTGAATACGTGTCTTTTAAGACTGATTTCGAGAAGTTTGAATTGTAATTTGCTTCTTTGTGACGTCGTACATTGTTGATAAGAAGTAGATACTTAGTGATAACTAAACTTATATTTCTTATTTTTATTTATTAAATTTTTTGATTATACAAATTCAAGCACTATAAGCATTTTTTTGTTGATTAAAAAAAATCAGATAGAGCAACTTCATGTCACACTCATATTCATTTATTTCAACTTGTAACAAAACACTGTCGAGTTTGTCAAAAAAACCGATTTAGTGTTAAATGAAGCATTGCTCGGCTTGGCAAAACGTTTTTTGTCTTATGTTAAGCAATTGCTTATTGATTCGCTTAATTTTAGCATTTTTTTAGTTAATCAATGCGAAAGGTCATAATTATCATGGCCGTATTTGAAACAATTCCAATCGAAAATGCAGAAATCAAACCAAACGCGGTGCACTTGTAAATACATTAAAGACTGATAAAATATCTTCAAAAGATATTATCAATAAAATTGCAAAATGCTCTAATAACTTAGAAGCTCAGTTTTACGTAAAAATAGCTGCAGTCAGAGCAGCAGTTCGTGAAATAAGAGTGAAATTGTGTGTTTAGACGAGCGAGTCACTCGGGGCATTTGTCACATTCCGTAGGGATGGGATTGTCGATACGGGACATCGAAAATCGTAATTTTCATTTGTGGTACAGTAAAAACAGTCAAGTACAAAAAGATGTATCCACTATTTCGCTTTATTGCATTGTAATGCAGAAGTTGTTTATTTATGTGAATGTTGTTTTCTCAAATTAATTATCAAAAACGTACCCTATGTTCGTCTCCAGAGGGCTTATTGTCTAACGCACTCGCAATCACGATCGTTTTCATTTTGAAAATCGAAGGCTTGTCTGCATACGAAATGAAAACAATTGCTTCACTTTGAAGCCGGTTGCGATTGCGAGTGCGTTAGACAATAAGCCCTCTGGTAATAATCTATCACGGTACCAAATGTCACATGGATTGGTCAAGACGATAAACCGTAAACACGCAAAAAAGATCCAACTCACGTTTACAATATACGTAGGAATAACACCTTATCTTATGGGATTTTATCGGTAGTTAAGGTATTTTATCGACCTTTATCCAGCACTAGCGACACGTTGAGTTATGCAGTCTGCCGTCTGGCGAATATCGATGAATTATTGGGCTATTTACATTACATCACTAGCTTTGCCGGGAGCCTGAAATATGCGGGTTTTCCCGTGATCACCTGAGCGAAACATTTATTTCCAAAGCATTATGATCGGTTTTGAAATGGGAATAGAATATGATTCAGTGTTCATGCAATATTGACTGAGAATGCAGTTAATATAAAAGACACAATTACAATAGGTATCACATAATTAGACCAACTCGATTGAAAGTTAAAGTGTTTCCAGATGTATATGAAATTTAATGGTGATGTGGAAATATCGATGATTTAGTATCGAGTTGACGTACATGGTCTTTCAAGTCAAAGACAAATCATTCACGTTGTCTGATTCACCATTACTATTTAATTCATTTACAATATTAACAATGCTAAACACTTTTCAATTTACTGTCAAGACAGTCAAATTTGGCCTCAAGTTTTAACTGTTTTTGGACCAGTAACAATTTCCGTTTGGAGGCTTAGGTATAATAGTACGTAATAGTGCAAAGCGGTGTATGTACAAGTTTATCCGGTTAAACATAATGCTTTTTTTCAGTGTATCCCAAATTTCCAACTATCAATATAAACAGAATCCGTAAATGTGGCATCATCCCGTGCATTTGAGTTGTCAAACTGGTTCCTCTTATTATGAATTATATCATAGACACTTTATAAAAATGCATCTGAGGCTGGGTTTTATAAAGATCCGTTAGATTAAATTTCGGTCAGGAATGTCAAAACTTGTATAAAGTTACTAAAATTTGATCTGACATACTCGTATTTTACTAACGGACCTTTATAAAACCGGGCCTGAGTATATCAACGTGAATGTGTCTGAGTTAGGTACATAATTAGTGCTGAAATAAAGTTGTATACCTATTACACATATAAATAATAAATAAAAAATAAAAATAAATAAAAAGGCAACCTCAAGAAAATTCCAAAAAATATTTTCTATCTTGAATTCATGACAATAAAATCAATACCATTATTAACTTTCAACCACCTCAATCCAACCCAATATCCACTCGTAACAAAAAACTTCAAAGTGTCCAATTTCCGTAAAACCTTAAAAGAAAGCATCAAGGTGGACCGACGGAGACGGATGGACGATGGCAGATACCGTTATCTGATGAAGGAGCCCGTAATGGAATCGCTGATGCTGCCGCGATGGGGCTTGTTTTGACGGGAGGTGGGATGATAGATGTTGCAAAAATGAGATTAGGAGATTGGAGAATATTGGTGTAAGTTTAGTCAGCTGTGACGAATGTAAGTTAATAGTGTTGATACACTGTTGTCATATCGATATAGTTTGAAATCTTTAATATCTAAACGATTAATCAAAAATATGTAATTAAAGATTATTGACCTATTTTTGTAATTAACGGTATTAGATGTATTTTTAAGTAAGGGCCCTAGATTTGCATAGATCGTATGAAATTTATGATCATATAAAGTTTTAGTGTGTACCTATCTCCTTTAAAACAATTTTCGTTAAAAGTTTTCGAAAAGCATGATTTTCGAAAAAAAAAAAACTTCCTTCCTTCGTTTATTCAGATCCGCAAAAAGTAAAAGAGAAACATTAAAGACCATAATTTGTTCCTGAAAGAACCAACGGGAGGTAAATTCTTCGAGAAATAAATTCAATTAACAATAACAATTACAGACAAGAAATTACCTCCGAGTCTTTAAAAATTACAGGCGATGTCATAAGTCGTTCGCTGCGGGTGACTTCTTACGTACCAATATCAATTGCATCTATTCCAAACAAATACAAACCTTACTACTTTGAAATAACAACCAGTGTAAGTGCTCGATGCATTCACTGCCTTCTATTAGAAATAGTAAGAAATTTGAACACGCCAAGCGTGTCGTTGGCGCTGAAAGTATTAAGTGACTTTGACGTACCCGTTGACTTCTTCCTTTAAGATAAACGACTTTGAACTTTAGTGTTTTGTGATAAGGGACGTCTAAGTGCATAGGTAAGGTGGTATTTTAGTTCCCTGGTAGAAATATCCGAAGGTTTGTGACGTTTAATCTTGCGTACAACGCGTCGGCCGCGGGTATCACTTGCCGCCTGGCGCTAGTGATGGGCAGTTGTATCGATAACTAGTTAATTACGTTGGACGTTATCGATAAATACCACGTTGAATATTAAATAATTAAGATTTTATATGCATCAGACTCCAGTGTCCAATTTTTTTACTTCACAAGGTCAAGTCTACTATGAAGTTTCACATCACAATTTTGTTTCGAGAATCGATCTGTAACTTCTAGCTTAATAGCATAAAAGTTGAAACGCAGTACCTACTAACTTACTAATGTAACACTTCAGTTCAGTTAATTTGATAACCAAATAAAAAAATACAAACTAACTTTCATTTCCTAATTTTTAACTATTTTTACTCTTCACCCGTGCGCTGTAATCTAAACATATTTTTAGAAGGTTACTTATTACATTTATACCCGATGACCCGTTCGAAGCCTGATAGGTTTGCTAGTCACAAAAAAAAACTTATATTCCTTACATTTTCAATATTTTTATACTCTAAAAAAAAACTGCTGCTACACAGCAGCGCGACATCCCTAACCACAAGCGTCTGCAGAAATTCAATTAACATTACCTCCAGTCGCATGCACCTTTATTTCCGTTCGGAGTCACTTACCCCCCGGCAGGGGGGGTGGTAAGGGGCAAGTGTTGGGGGTAAGACGGTAATGAGGTCCGGCTATCGTTTAGTTTGGAGGTAATGGTATACGTGAGTTTTAGGGCAGTTTCCCGGACGATAAAAGTGAGCTGGTTATATATTGGTACGTTTATGCGGCCGGGTGGGGCTTATATGGTTTTAATAACACTTATTGACTTAAGGAGGTAGTGTTGTAAGTGTTTTATTAAATGTTAAGAAGTTTTGTAGTAGAAGTAAAATTGTAGGCTATGGGCTTGACGCGATACACGTCAGTCTTAACATTACCGTAGTTTTTTTTAAATCTCACTCAAATTTTTCAGTAGATTTTATGATTGTTTGGAATAAATGACTTTCTTTTGTTTACTTATTGACTTTTTTTACTGATTTATTCAAGTTGTAAAATCACAATGCTAATTTTAGTACGGTCACGGACTTTAATTGATGAACCACTATAGAACCTTGTCGCATAAAACCAACGATTAATTCCCATGTAATTTCTATCTAGTCACTTGACGCTGTCATTATAGTAAGGTTCTATGGTGGATCAACAATTAAAGTCCGTGACGGTAGCTCCTTAGGCCTTTAAAGTCATCTATATAATATGATTTCTCACACGAATTTATTAAAGACTAGAGGACGCCCGCGACTTCGTACGCGTAGAATTAGTTTCCCGCTACTCCCCCCCATTTCTTCCCGTTGGGGGTCGATTTTCGGAAAATCCTTTCTTAGTGCTCACTTACATCATGAAAGAAACCCATGTATCAAATTTCAAGTTTCTAGGTACAGTAGTTTCGGCTGTGCGTTGATATGTCAGTCAGTCAGTTTTGCCTTTTATATATATAGATGGTAAAACTAATCGTACCTTGCCATATCATGCACCTCAGTCTTACCCTGATCTTTATATTCACGTCGTCAAGGACCACTGGCGTCTAACGAAATCAGCGTGGACAGACAAACAGTTCGATCAACGTCGCGGTGATCGATGACTTTAATTATTAAATCTCTCATTATCTTTCCTACGGGAATTGTGAGAAAAAAACAACGCCTTGATATCATTTATTTGGCGTGGTGAAAGGTATTTTGTTTATCGAAAATTCTTTTTTTTAAAGCACTTCAAAACCCTCTGGGAGGGTTATATTCAAATTCAAATTTCGACCAACTGGGATCATAGTTAAGTTTGTTACAAATTCAATGCAATTTGCAATCTTTTTGTTTGCAATTTCTTAGCGTTGCTTTTTCTGTCTTCATATTGTTTCAATCGTTTTTGTTATTGCATTGTCCCGAGTATGTCTCTTGTTAAATGTCCCTTTCTTTGTGAAGTACTAGTAAGCCTGAGGGCTTATTGTCTAACGCACTCGCAATCGCAACCGGGTTAAAAGTGGAGCAATTATTTTCATTTCGTATGTAGGCAAGCGTTCGATTTTCAATGAAAACGATCGTGATTGCGAGTGCGTTAGACAATAAGGCTGCCGGTTCCATCAACATCACCTTGATGAATGGCATTCTTCCACCGTGCGTTTCACTAGGCACTTTTTATACTGAAACTGTGGAACAAGCTCTGCTCGGCCGTATTTCCAACTAGTTATGACACACTTACACTCCCAACCCCGCACAAACACACATACACTAAACACACTCACATTAAATTGCATGCCTTATAATATTTATATGTAAATTACTTTAAGCAAACTTAGGATTTATCTTAATTTTTTACATTTACTACATGTTTACTTCTCAAGCAGCAGCTACAAATGAAATCATAGATAACCGTTTCTCACTTACCCACACATACTCTGTTATAATTTTGATGTTTCTTATATTTTTAAATGTCGATTACTGAGGACGGTGAATCCTGTCCCACCGTGATACAGTTTTTACTAGTACGGGGGACAGATGAAACTTACATCATAATTGGATGTTTAGAACTAGACGAAAACTAAAAATCATGTAATTACCTACCCACTAATAATCCGTTATGTTAGTAGTACCTTTATAGGATAAGATTTTGATGTAAGTAAAAAACCACAATGTTTTTGTTAAATAAAACTTTTTTAATTTTTTAATTTTAATGACATGGGTTCCTTCAAGACAATATCTTTCGTTTTCCTAATAGGCCGGAAAAGGACCGAGAACTCTTTTTGAGTGGCTGGCGTTTATGGGCGGTGATGATTACTTCCCATCAGGTAACCTGAGGGCCCTGCCAAGATGCACTACGCTAACTAGCTTTTCTATTCGTTCCATTTTTAAACCAATTGCGCCACTGGTAGATCACGTGACTTTTCGTATAACGTGATCTATCATTGACGCGATTGGTTTAAAAATGAAACGAATAGAAATGCTAGTTAGCGTAGTGCATCTTGGCAGGGCCCTCAGCTCCTTCTCTTATAAAAAAAAGTGAATTGTAGACAAAATGTAGCGATGAAAATTAACGTCAAATAATATCACACCACAAACTCTCACATTAACAAGACTAGGTATAACCTCTTTAGAATGACTTACTCCCTTTTGCGGCCATTATTTCCAAAAGACATCAACATACATTTTCTAACATTTGAATCATAACGTGTTTATAAAAATCTTCATAAGTCATCCATATTGATTGACAGCTGGATCGGGTGCATCCTGCGTACTCCGGTGCGTGACGTAATTGATTCCTACATTTGCGTCTATTGTCACAACGATTGGACTACTCCCATTGTAACCCTGTATTTGTATTCTGAGCTTTTACCTATAGTCGCGCCGTTTTAAAAGCCCCTATTTGACAGCTGTCAATTAGTATAAAATATGTTTTTGAGGTTATATTTTGTACTTCGGTGATAGGGACTCGATTAAAAAATATGTGAAGAGGCATTACTACTACAGTATAGCCAATTATAAGAGGTCCAAAGGTATCTAGGTATATATATAAAAGGCTAAACTGACTGACTGATGTATCAACGCACATCCGAAACTACTGTACCTAGAAACTTGAAATTTGGTACAGGGGTTCCTTTCATGATGTAAGTGAGCACTAAGAAAGGATTTTCCAAAATTCGACCCTCAACGGGAAGAAATGGGGGGAGTAGCGGGAAACTAATTCTACGCGTACGAAGTCGCGGGCGTCCTCTAGTAATTATATAATAATAATAAGATAAGCACCGTCTGTAGCCCAGTGATAAAGAAACTCGTCGGCTTTTGCAATGTATACATTCTGAATTGTCACATGTTACCTGTCACTTTCAGGATCGTGACATAAAACCCGGGTTACTTGATTAGTATGAAAATTTACCTTAATAGCAACAGCCGAAGACACTGGCTTTCGGGCCCACGCACTTGGGTTTTCATTTTTCAAAAATATGATTTTTATTTCACTGTTAGCATACTCGTAACTATATCTAAGTATGATATTATATTTTTAACTAATACAAAAAGAAAATTTTAGCTTGGTGATTTCTCAAAAAGTTACAGAGCCATATCAAGTTTAAAAAATAAGCATTAATGTCGCGTTGAAACATTTCTGTAAGGCGCATAACCGCATGGATATTTTATCAAAATTTAAAATTGTTGGTAAATCTTGCTGGTTGGCACTCTGGTATAGAAGCTGTAAAATCTACGCTTATTTGATGAAGCAGTTAGCCTAGTTGGTAGTGACCCTGCATATGAAGCTAGCTGTCCCGGGTTCGATTCCTGGTCAGGGCAAATATTTGTGTGATGAGCACTAGTATTTTTGTCTGACTCCTGGGTGTTTTCTATGTATGCAAGTGTTTATCGTTGCCTAGTACCCACAATACAAGCCTAGAGCTTTGCTTGGAACTAGGTCTTGTGTGAGATTGTCCGATATTTATTTATTTCATTCATTGGTTGTCTTTTTGACAATACCTTTGTGTTTTTTAATAGAAATGAACAAGCCCCAACAGGAGCATAGCAGCGTTTAACAGTAAGTCGAGAAGGGAACCGGATAGCACCTTTTACCGCCGGCAAATACGAGCTCAGGTGTTCGGGGGATGGGGGCAGGTCGGATTTGGAATATCAACTTTCTGTATCTGGGGCTGTTTTGAGTGAGCGGTTCCTAGAGTTGAGTGGAATGATTTATTTATTTAAACAAACTTACAGATAAACTAAAATGTCCAACAAATACATAAAATTGTAAAGATAATTTAAATAAAAATCAAGAAAAGTTTAGAAAACACCATGATAAAATGCATGATTGTTTTTCTGTATTTTGGAATTTGAAGCGATCCTAGGAGATAAATAATTACAGTCTACGAATTATCTTACACAAATTCCATCGTTACGCAAGCCCCAACTAAGATTTTAAGTCTTGTATTGTAAATGTCTATTCCATAGGCCTTAAATCCCACTCACAATAACGTGGCCTGTGTATTTTTTTGCCTTCTACTAAGTATATTTATATCGACGCAATGATCTTCATGTTACTAGCTACCAATTTCATTTTGTATCTTTTTCATTGGCCTTAAGTCCAATCCATCTCATCCTTATATTCCTCATCGTCATCATCATAACAACCGAAAAATATCTACTGCTGGACATAGGCCCCCAAGGTTTGCCATAAAGAGTTCCTCACGCATCTGTAGTAAAACTTGCTGTGTACAAAAATCCTCTCACTGAATCCGTCTCCGTTTGCTAAAGAAGATTTTAACATCTACAAAGTTTCTCTCGTAAGAAAATCAAACCATTTTTCCAGAAACAGTTAACTGGACTGCGGCCGCGGTCGATGCGCACCTCGCTCACCTCTTTACGAGCGAGGGCTGCTGATAGCTCCAATTACTGCCCAGCCGGGACAGAGGCTTGGAGATACCCCAGCATACAACACTAAAGAACTTGATTCCTTCTTAAAGAAACTTGCTTGGTGGATGTAGGTACATACCTATATGTTACAAAGTAAGATGGTTATTTTATTCAATTTATAACAACTACAAGTAAACGTTTAGAAAGCCTTTATGATTTCTCATTTTGTTAAGTGTAAAGGAAATCGATTAAATCTTTGACAAACATTCCACAGACTACTCCAACGTAAAAGTTCATAATGTTCTAGAGTTATACATGTTTTAAGATGAATTAGCTCTAAGTACTTTTGGATGAACAGCCTGGGGTCGGAAAACTAGATGCATGTTCATTGAATAACCTATTCCTATCTCAATCAAGCATGAATGAACATACTTATATATATTTTAACTCCTCCGTTGGGATATACCAGTTAGAAAGGAAAGGTAAGGTTAGGTAGGTAAGGTTAGGTAAGGTAAGTAAGGTAGGGTAGGGTGGTAGGTAAGGTATATTATGTACCTACTAGTTAAATTGTACTAATCTAAACACTAATTTTAATTTTAAGAAATTTTGATACTAACTAAATAACTGTAATATGGATGTCGTAATGGTCCGAAATAAATGTTTTTTTTTTTAAATATTCTGACAAATGGTATGATCTATTCAATAGGGTTATGTAAACATTTTAACAGTCACGATAATGAATGATTTTGGAACAATTTTATGTCCAGTTAAGAGAAATAAAAACGGGTCACCATTTTACTTTACGAATAACATCATAATAACATCGAATAACATCAAATGTTGATTTTGTTTTACGACTTTATCTTACAGTTGGAATACTTACTCATAAAAATTCTCCTTTCTCTTCGCAAAAAAATAAATAATGATACTAGTCGTATCCTCAACAGTCTTTCGTTAAGCTTCGATATATCGAGGGCGGTCACTCCCTTAGACTTTGTTACCTCGCCGGGAAATTGCTCGGAACCCGCACTATACGTTCTTTAGGCTATTACTCTTACACTCTTTAGGTATACGCGTTCTGCTGGAGCGTGAAGTCTTCATCGGTTGCGGAGAGGTAACGTATTCGAAAGAAAGAAGGGAAAACTTTTATTTACAATACATCCAAAAAGCCAAATAACAAAAATCAAGATTTTAAAAACGCAACTGCTGTTTGGATATAGAATGCCAGTTATCATGTACCTATATAATTTTAAATTTCGCCATTTTGACAAAAAAGTACCCAGTGACACCCGCGACGCTAAAGGCTTCGGCACACCAAACGCGTGGCAGCAGCAACGCGTAGCGTCGCGTGGCGTCAGGGAGTTGTAAAACAACAACACAAATGGAACCCCGGCACACCGAGACGCGCGTGTGCGGCGCGTCTGCAGCGCGCGAGACGCGCGTCTCGGTGTGCCGGGGTTCCATTTGTTTTGTGGTTTTACAACTCCCTGACGCAACGCGACGCTACGCGCTGCTGCTGCCACGCGTTTGGTTTGCCGGAGCCTTAAGAAGAATCAGGCCATCATTTTTTTTTAATTATATAAGTACTGGACTGAAATTTTTCAGCCAACCTATTCGCCATACCACCATACTTACCATATTAAATTTGATATAAAATACTTTTTATCGAATAAACAGCTGGGTGAAGGTCGTCTCCTATTCGGATCCCCTACTAATACAGATACTATCCTTACTGGAATTTGAACCCAGGACCGTAAGCTTCATAGGCACAATCATTACCAACTAAGCTAACGTGTCGCAAATCTATATCAAAATCTTAGTCAAATTGATACAAGAATCTACTTGGAATCATCGAATATTTTTTTTTACTATCTTGTGTCGTGTTTGATTGTGTGATTTTTATGTGTTTTTTTTATCGTGTCGTAAAGTATATTTCATAAGGTTTGTATGATTATTTTTTACAACTACCTAGTTTTTTTTATAAAAATATTCCAAACACTTTTCTACGTCTTACTTTTCCACCCTTGGCTTTTCAATTCTGTAACTGTAACTATACCCCAAATGGCTCTCAATATTTCTCTGCCCTAAGTGCGCCGGATTACCTGCCATAATCCGCCATTAGGGTTCCGTACGTGCCTGCGGAACCACACCTTAACTTAACGATGAAAAGAGGTCCAATCGTGTTGGACGACGAAATGGCTTTTACTTATGATTTTATAGACACTTGTTAAAATTGATAGGGTTTTTAAAAACTAGCTTTTGATTTATAGGTGACGGAACCAGTAATGGACAACGACCAATGATGGACACTTGATTCTTATTTTACAGAAGATAAGGGTTATTTATTTGTTTTTCAACAATCAATTTAGTACCGTATGACTATGAATTAAGAGTGATGTGTCCATTACTCGTACCTGTCAGCTGAAAGTGGCCATCAATGGTGCCGTCACCCTAGCTTCGGTTGTCTGATTTGCGGAGTGAATGGATTTTTAAAATCTGATTTGACGGGTTATTCCACATATGGGTCACAGATCCCGCTTACCATCAGGAGGCTTGTGTGCTCGTCTGTCTTCTCAATGACATAAAAAACAAGATTACTTACGTCGTTTATCTTCTAATTAGGATGATGATGATGATTATTAAACTTTACTTTATACTCTAGTAGTCTAGTAGTAGTCTAGTAGTTTGAAAAACTGAAAATGACTGTACAAAGTGAAAACTGATTTATAGTCATGCGAGAGACCTCAAATTTTTGAATATTGCGTTGGGTTTAGGGTTCCGTACCCAAAGGGTAAAAAGGGGACTCTATTAGTAAGACTTCACTGTACGTCTGTCTGTCTGTCACAAGGCTGTATCTCATAAATCATGATGGCAAGACAGTTGAATTTTTTTTTACCCAATAGTAAATTAAATGGAAATTATATGCTTTAACGCTAATCGTATGCCTTTTTCATGTCATAAAAAAAGTTTTTTTTATTTTACCTTCAGTTTAATTACCGTAACATATACGAGTTTTCACTACCTACGCGTTTACGTATAGTCCAGGAGCCAGTGTGACGTAAATGTAGCGTAAAAGTAATGTGTACGGCCATCGGTATCAACCTCGTTCCTGTCCAACCGGTGAGTTGCTGCGGGCACGTGGGACATTTACGTCCCTCGCCGCACTTTACGACCAGCGGCGGCAGGGTTGACTGTTCATACTTAAATATAAGTAATAGTGTATTTCTAATAACTGTGCACCACCAAATTTTTTGGACGTCTCTTCTCTTAGTTAATACGGTTCTCTGGAATTATTATTAAAATGTATTATTTTGTATAAATTAATAGAGCTGTTTCAATTGTGTTCCGATATACTTAAAGTTATGCGAATTGTAACCGATTTCTTTTAGTATTGATGTGGCCCGATAAGCTTGTGGGGAAAGCCTTTCACTATAGAATTTGTTTGAATTTAAGTATTAAAAAAATAATTAGGTAGCAGTACAATACAATACACAATACAAAACCAATAAAGGGTTACAAAAACGTTACATAGAAACAATAAATTTAAAAATAACACAGGTAAACATCAGGCGGTCTTGTCGCTAATTAGCGATCTCTTTCAGACATCCTTAGTAGGGATATGTTATCAAATTAAAATATTTTATACAGTTGGTAGTGCAGACTTAACGCGAGCAATAACAAGATAATATGTTAGTAATATATTATTATGTATAGGTATTACATTTTTATTTTATCCGTCTGTCATATAATAAACACCGCCGAGTATATTTTTTTTCAAAGTACCAAATCGCATAACATATCTTCACTCCAGTATACTAAATTAAAAAAAAAAGTATGTGCCAACCCTACGCGGCTAAAAGCCGTTTAAGGGCAGGCCGGCGATTTGTAAGCCCAATTGACTATCGATGAATTTACCTTGCGGAGCTTTTTGTGCGGGATTAAGGGGCATTCGCTGCACGGGATCTTTCGCCACCTCATTGACTACGACGACGAATTTGGAGCTATTTCTTCAACAAAAAAAAGTTAAAATAACGTTACTTATCTTGGTTATTTTACAGTTGATTCAAACAGCGCCTTTATTTTTAGAATACCTGGCTAAAAGGGCCAATGCGATTGTGACATGGTATTTGAGATTATACTTAATCATTTTTTATTATTAATATATTAACAATCTTTTGTCTTCAACAATAGATAAAGTGACCCGGAGTGTATTGCTTTACGAGGTGAGTGCATTATAAAATGTTACATTATAGAGCGAACAGCGAAATTATCGTGCTCTACAAGTCTAAAAACAATGCAAATAACCGCTGCGACTTAAACAAAACAAGTGAAGAAGATTTATTTCACCTTTATTCAAGTTCCTAAAAGTGCGAAGTCTGTCGCCGATTACTGAGACAAAAACCACAAACAAAAAACCAATCGACTACTAAGAGTTGTATGGCTGGGAAACACAGAAAATCAATATTATTTTTTTATGTCACGGAGAAAGCAAACGACCACATGAGCCACCTGATGGTAAGTGAGATCTGAACACTACAAATGCATTGCCAACCCAGCGGACTACAGGGTACCACTGACAAACCAAGGCTATCGACCGATAGTGTCATGCATGTGTGCATGATATTGAAAACAAAGAAAAAATATTTTTTTTTGAAGTTTCATACGTGTCTATACAGATTTTGGCGGCCTGATCAACCTGGGAATGTAGGTAAACTGTTAGTCCCTGACTTTAACGTAGATTGCTACAGTTATCTTGCCGGTGGCTTGACTAAACCATACACAATAATGTATAATAGCATGCCAGCTCCCTAGATTTGTACACAAGCAACGTTCCTTACAACCCGCTCCAGCCAATAGCCATACCCGCAACATTATAAAGCTTTAAACAAACCGGTGTGATTGTGTCCGCTCCCGCGGGCCCTGGGCTCCGCTTAATAATATTTTTCACCTTGTTTCGCTTTCCAATTTTCCGCAAGTCACTCTCCTGGGTAACGGGCCGTGCTTTGATTTAGAAATGCTCCGAGAAACTGCGGTGCGGAGTGCGGGAAAATGCGATTATGTTGACGTTATTGTCTTTAACTGGAAGTATCTTTAATAATAAAACGTTGTTGAATTCTTATTTGTTAACAAAAACATTAATATCTAAATATAGCTTTGGTGGTCGTTGTCTTGATGTTACACGTCATTATGACATTTATGACAGGGTTTGATAATGGTTTAAATTGATAATTTCTACGCCAAAAACATGATAAATTACAATTAAAATGTTTCAAAATCTTAGCTTATGTGAACAATTAGAAAGATAGGTGAGAAACGTTAAAAAAAATCAAAAAGTTTCATAATCATTATTAAAAAAGAACTTGACCCTAGGTAAGTTTATGGTTCTGTATTTGGAGGTATTCTGGGGTACGTTGTTGGTGACCATTAGCGTGTATTAGGAAATGTATCTATCTGCTATGATGTCAGTGGTATTAACATCATAGCAGATAGATACATTTCCTAATACACGCTAATGGTCACCAACAACGTACCCCAGAATACCTCCAAATACAGAACCATAAACTTAACAATGTCTCCATAATCCCCATCCATAAGCACCACGGCGGAGTTCTTTGTCCATCATCATACATTTCATACAATAACACGTCAAGAGGCGGCCGGCAAGAAATATATCCGGGAGTTAGTGGACAGTGTAATTCAATTTAGTAAATTAGATTTTCCGACGAGTTACCTGCGTCTTCGCCCCTCCAAATATCATGTGATGTTAGGATGAAAGATATTACGCGCCAATGTTTGGACAAATGTTCGGGAGTGTGACGTGTATTGGAATTAGTGTCTGTGTTATACTGTCCAGTAATTAATTGTTTTTTTTTGTAATATATCTTAGGAATGTTTATGAGTCAAATTATCAACATGTCAACAGATTTTTTTTAAAGCAAAATATTCTTAAATTTTATAGTTGTTTTATATATTGCTTACATAAAAAAAAAACAATCTGTTGATTAAATAGGTATGACAAGCTCAATAAGGAACACTATAGAAAAAAATATAGAAAATAAAGGATGGAATGAAAATGGTAGACCAAGGAAAACTTATATATCTAATTAAAATCTAATTAATTTTTTTTTTCGTTGTATAATATCATTTATCATAAGCAATATTTAAAAAACGACTGACTGTTGAGTTTCTTGCGGCGTTTCTTCTCAGCAGTGGTCTCTTGCGAAGCGCTGGTAGATTTTTGACGTGTAAAAGTGCCCGTGCGGCCTACTTACTGAATAAACATCTTTTATCTTTTTTTTATCTTTTTTAAAAAGGAAGTGCATGTTTAACGATAAAACGATATTTAAGAGCTGGTAGAAAGAAAAAGATAGCTCGTCGGTTCAATTTAAATGTAAAAAAATATACTTACACATGGACCTAGTCATCTGAATAAGAACATTTATTATTAAAAGTCCCCGTATAATAATAATACATGTTTGTCAAGGGTAATATTTGGCAATATTTGGCCAACGTGGAGACGGCGGGGCCAAATTAGATTGCTACAAGTGGGGTCAAGCGACGACGTCTCTTGGCGGACAATGGGGAAATATGAAATTATGGCCTGTCTAAAGATAGCCAGGGTGGCAGGTTTTAAGGCTTTGGTCGCCATTTGGGAAATTCTTGGAATGAAGGTAAGTATAACAATAAATAAATAGTTTTTTGTTAGATTTGAAAGTGATAGAGCGTCGCAAGCCTCTTAAAAATTTATTGTATTATGAATAGTAATAGGATTTGAAGTTATATCTGAATTTGATAGAGCCTTTATGTGGGTAGGTACAGTCACCACCAATAGTATTATCCAACATTGGGCGCAAAAATATCTGACATATCTTTATTACTAGAGGTATTCTTGCACTTGCGTGTCAGCTATTTTTGCGCTCAATGTAAGATAATATATTATTGCTGGTGACTGTGTACACACCAAAGTGTCTAACGATCAAAGATATCTCTACGCTATGGTGCTCTATTTTAATATGTTTGAATGTATCGCAATACACTATACATAGCAAAATATCAAAATGATTTAGGGGTGTTTTTGATTTTTTGACATTTTTAATGTGAGAGTTTTAGTACACAAAAGCAAAAGGATTTAAAATAATACCATGTAGGTTTTTACATGTCTGTGACAGAAACGTCTGTTTTAATAGTCTTAATAACAAATGATCTTACAATACATTGGTAGTAGGTACTTAATCTAATAAAGATACAAGTTTGTGAGAATGTTTGTCTTACAATAATGCACGAACGGATTTGGATGAAATACTTATAGCAGATATTTTGCTCATTTTTATCGAGGCGAAACTTATGATTTTCTGGGGAAAATAAAAAACGCGGACGAACTCGTAGGCAAAAACGTTATTAATATTCAGTAAATAAAAGCTTTGAAAAAATAATCAATATAGCCCTTTGTATTACATTAAATAACAACGATTTTATCATGTAAAGATATGTAGAAATGGCAGTTTTCACAAAAGCACCAGTAACCAAACACTTAAAAATAATTGCATCTAATTTCCATTTTAAAAGTACAGTCAGCCGTAGATTGGTTCGGAGAGGTCGCGGCAGTGCGGTTAGGGCAGTTAAAAGACGTCACGTGAGTTAGCTACAATTTATATGTAAATCTGCTAGGGTAGAAATAGGCGAAGAGCTAGCTGCACAAAAATAGGGAAGTTAAATTAAATTGTAAGTACGTACCTTTATACAGATTGTAGTAGCCGTTGGAATTAATGTATTTATTTATATTTTTACGTTTTTATAATACAATTGTAGGTGCTTATTAAATCAAATCAGATTGCACGCGGTAGATTCCGAGAAATCTTAATAAAGTGAATTTTCACCGCCGATAACCACTGCAGCTGCGGCGCTTCAATACAGTCTATGGCACATCTCTTGCACACTGTCTCGCGTACCTACCCCGAAACCTGCACGCGGCAGGACCTATATGATTCCACTAGCAAACCTGTTAGCTCACATCTAACTTGTCTATCTAACACGCCGCCGACACGCTAAGAAAAAGAATTAGAATTAATGTGTAAAATGAATGTAAAATGGGTATTTCGTACAAATTAGGTAAATCCACAATCACACATTCTTCATTTTCTTTACAATTTAATAATACAACGTTCTTTCTGAACTTCGGAAGATTGATTGTGGTTTTAATTTGTATGAAATATGTTACATTCATTTTACACGTTCAAGGTGTTTAAGTCACATTACAAATTAAAGTACTACCGCAACACCAATCCAATTTTCATATTTTTTGGCAACTAAAGAGGCACCTAGCTCCTAGTCTATGCCTGCTCGCGTCAGTCTCCCGAGACGTATCTAATTGCGTTTCGCTGAGGTGTGCAACTGTGCACGCGCAGTTTTTACCGCCCGGCGCCCCGGCGGACCGATACCTCGCCAAAACAATAGATATTTAAATCGCCTGCATAATACTTGCTGGCAGCTTTGTCGCGGAGTTGTTTTTGCTCTTTATGTTTTTGCAGGCGCAAAAATTATAAGATTCACGGAAAATGTAACTAGAGTTTATTCATAAGATGTGGTGTAATCTGGTGTTAGAACATGTTTTGTCTTTATTTTTACAAAGTAAACGTAAGAGATAATGCCATAGAATTCTTGTTCGTTCGCTTGGTCTAAACCTACCCTAAGATATTTGAAAATGGAAAATTCCATGTTTTCGTTGTTGACGGGTACGACGCGTACGGTAAGCAATGCAAGTACATTTTACATTTATGTGAACCCGATTTCTGATTTTGAGTCATATCAGGAAACCAGCATTTTGAAAAAAAATTACAAATGTGTAATCCGTCTTAAATTGTTGATGGTTTGCATTTACAAGAGCATTCTAGCTCAAGTCTATCAGCACCATTAGAAAAAATAAGTCGAATCGGTGCATATTATAATACCTATATTTTGTAAACCTATAAAAAAATCTTTTTTTTCTCAAAATACAGGATTGGGTAATCCCTAATCGTCATTTGTCCTAATGCATCGTTTGACCGAATTTTCGTTTATCCTAAAGCCATATCCGCCTAAATTTTAAAACTTTTTAGTGTTTTTATAATACAACCCTAACCTAACCGAACCGCAGATATAATTGGAAAACTTAAAAAGTTGCATGACTCATTTGAAAACCAGTTTAGAGCAAATGAAAATTCGAACTAACGATGTGTTAGGACAAACGTTGTTAGGAATTCCTAGGGACATTCGAAACCTACTCATCTATACAATTAGTTAATGCTTTGCAATGACGGTCTAAATAGCTCAGCGATTGTCTTACAGATATTTGCATAACACAGTTTAACAACACTGGTGAACTGTCGGTTGTTTTATTATAGAACGCCTTTAATACGCGCATATCCAGCCATTCATTCATTAATTTTCATTGTTCCACTGTGAGGATAAGACAATAAATGAAATTACTAGCATAGAGGCATTCCATCTTAGATCTCGGGCTGGCAACGCATTTGTTTACACTAGCAATAAAAATTGCAGAAGTTGACCGCTGTTTTTTTTTTAATTGTAATCTTGCTGTCGACTACACAGGGTGGAAAAAACGAACGCCACATGGACGGCAACTGGTGCCGTTCCTTTTTTCCACCCTGTACCTACATACATACATACATTAAATCACGCCTGTTTCCCAGAGGGGTAGGCAGAGACCTCTAACCACCTGCTACGATCTTGACAAATCTCTTTCGCTTCTGCCACATCCATACCCTGTACCTCTTTAATCAAAATACTAAATAGCTAATACACGACAGTATTCTACCGTGTTTACGTCATGTTCGAGCAACTTGGTACTAAAATATATTTTCTCTTAATATCTCTTAATATTTTGTTTAAACTACAAACTATTTTCGTTCTCTGATAGCGTAAACGTAGCTAGCGCTCCTCTGTAAACTAGTGTTAATATGTATAGCTATTTATAGTACAACATTACTACTAGGTAACGTAACATGTAAATTAATACGAGTGTGTATGTGTTAGTTCCTCGATCACGGGATTATGAACGAACAGACATTTTAATACTATGTGCAGTTAGACTGGCAGGTGGCGTGTCGCACTATCCTCGTCAGTCTTAATCCAGGGTTAGGACAGGGTAGTTTTTGTGCGTTATTATTTTAAGGGCAAATAATAAAACAAGTGATTCTAACTTTACTAATAAGAGAGAGATTTATTAAAGTAATATTGCAGCTTTCGTTTTCATGTTTCAATAAGTGAAGTACGGCGATTAGCTACTTTTAATGTTACACAATAGTTTACTGCTATTTAGACGCATAATATGAAATAATGGTTTTCATATAATGTATAGCTATAATTATGCGTTTGACCCTCCATCCACGACCCTCATTTATTTATTTATTGTGTTCATTTATTTATTTCTTTATTGATAAAAACGTTTACATGACATTACAGTATAAATAATGCATCACTAAACTTAAATTAACAATTAAAGATTAAATTTCACAATAATAGGTAACAAATTATATTGGAACAGTTGAGCACCTAGCATCCATTGGCTCACAGAATCATAATATGTGGCGTTATCTATGAAAAGGGACCTTATTGTCGATGGCGCTTCCGCCTTTATTAACGATGCTCCGATATAAATACAACGTCGCGTGACGCAGTGCGGCGTAGGCGCCATCGACAATAAGGTCCCTTTTCACTATGAAAAATTTATCTATGATAACGCCACAGATTCATAATAATATTACATTAGAATGCGCGTTTTAGGGTCCTAATTCAAAAACACTTTATGCTTTTCCGAATGAATTCTTCTTATCCAAGAGTTGGATGCTCAAATGGGTCGAAAGTGGCCCATCCTTCGACTCAGTGAAGGCTCGTACCCTGACCTCATAGATGGAGTTCAACTTGATATTGGGGACATTAACCTGGGAGATCAGGGGATCTGACACAACGATCGTCATGGCATCTTCTTCAGAAAGGGTTCCAGTGTCGCTAAGCTGCAAGGGAAGATTCGTTGATGAAGGCAGTCAGGGTCTGTATTCTACTATTGCATTTGACATGTTTTTATATGGTTTTACTGATATAAATAAGAGTCATCAGGACGTTGACAATACAATACCATGTCAAAAGCGATGTTGTTTTACCGAGAAGCATTAAGCCCCAGAGCGATTGAGTGGTAAAAGAACTTGTTCGATAAAGTAATAAACGACGATATTTTTGTCTCTAGGTGTGCTTGCATAATAGCAATAAGTAATGTTGATAAAACAAAATCTAATTTTCGTCAAGCTCAAGCTAAACCTTACCCTGGCTGGTAGTGACCCTACCTACGAACGATGCTAGCGGCCCGAGGTTCGATTCCCGGGCAGGGTAAATATTTGTGTGATGAGCGCCAGTTCTTTCTCAGTCTCGAATGTTTTTTACATATATAAGTAAGTATTCATAATTATGTTTATCGTTGCCTAGTACCCATGGTATGTACAAGCATATTGGTCAATTTGTGCATGATTGTCCCACGATTTTTTTTCAACTTTGAATAGGTACTCTAAAATCACATGTTTTCTAATATTATAAAGACGGAAAACGAGCCTACCCGCCACCAGATGATAAGTAAGGTTTAAAGGCCATAAGCACTTGCAATTTCAAGATAGCAAATAAAGATAAAGTGCCTCTATGATAGTAATAGGGAATTAAAGGCTGATTCATGTAACAAACAGTTGACAAGAGACATTTTTTGAATAGCTATAAAAATAACCAAGATATAAGCCAACCAAAATTTGTTCTTATCTCCAAGCAAAACCGAATTTAACATTTAATTTATTCGGCGGATGAGTTGCAAGACGTCACAGTGCATATCGGATCTCTCTGTCTAATCGTTGTCTAATTAGCAGTTGCAAATGCTTGTATAATCCGTATTTCTTGGCCGATTTTAACTTCAAATTATGATTGTTAAGTGTACCTATAATATCAGTGATCGTAATTACTTGAATGATATAATTTCGTTAGGTATAATTTTTATGATGCATAAGATATATACATACACATACAAACAAAAACATACCTTCACGCCTGTCCCCCAAAGGGGTAGGCAGAGACTATACATACAACTTTCGCTTGCTCTACATTCATCAACCTCTTCAAACAATTACATCGGTTTCGGGTGCATAATATAACTAATTATAATAAAAGTTAACATACTCATATTGCCTAATCGTCAAAAAGTAACGCCGGAACCTGTCTATTGTCTAGTTATTTATAAAAATGCAAGAAATTCGGTTTTGGCATTTTGTATGGTCACAAGTGAAAATAACGCTTCTTCTCGCTGCGCTCGTCTTCCCTTTTACTCAGACTACACTTAAAACACGATAATTTGATGAATTTTGGTATTTACACATTCTTATATCAAATAAACATTATACTAAACAAGAATTAAGGCAACATGATCATTCGGTATAACAAAATACAGGGTGTTAAGCAGAAGGTTGTCCAAACTTCAGGGACTAACTTTGTAGGTCATACTCATAAACTTTTATTATGGGACCAACATCCAAATCGCGAAAAAAAAAACAGCTGTTCCATACAAACTTTGAGAGCTAAACAGCCGAAATGAATGGAACAGCTGGTTTTTTTTTCACGATTTGGATGTTGGTCCCATAATAAAAGTTGATGAGTATGACCTACAGAGTTAGTTCCTGAAGTTTGGACAACCTTCTGCCTAACACCCTGTATAATACGAATATTATGCAAAACTTGGATGAGATTAAACGAATTTCTATTAAATAATACAAAAGATTATTAGTTAAATATACAAATAGTAACTTAGTTTGGCAAAGTTAAATTACGCAAAAAGTTTTTATAGCTACTTACTTTAGGTGGTCTATATCCTTTCATTAATGTGTCGAAGCCTTCTACTATTTCATAACCTTTAACCTTCACTGGACGCAATTCCCACACCAAGACCTGAAATATACAAAGAACTCTAAAAATATAACTCACATTTGCTCTAATCTTGCTTTTTAGGGTTCCGTACCTCAAAAGAAAAAAAGGCACCCTTATAGGATCACTTTGTTGTCCGTCTGTTTGTCCGTCTGTCTGTCAAGACCTTTTATCTCGGGAACGCGTGGAGGTATCGAGTTGAAATCAAAATCATATACTCAGGTCTGCAGTCCCTTGAAGCTGTGAAAAAATCAAACTACAATAATATAAAAACTCAAAGCTCATTATTATTTATTTGACAGACAACACAACAGACATAATAATATTAGGTATAAAAAACCGGACAAGTGCGAGTCGGACTCGACCGCCATTCCTTGCATAAAGAAAGACCCTGTTATTTTGTGATTTAATTAAAAAATGTATAGTTTCAGATTTTTCGTATACTGGTAATATAAGACAGTATTACTTGCCCAATTTCATAGTTCTAGGTCAATGGAAAATTCCCTATACATTTAGATTCCCTTGAGAGTGTCCAAATATACGTTTTTTGCGGCATAAACGGCCGTATCTGTTATTTACGTTGTAAGGAACAATAGAAGAGATTGAATTATTAGATGACTCATTCATTGTTTGCCTAAATCGTATACTGCGAACTGTTTTAATTATTCCACTTAAGTAGGTACTTCAATCTACAATAAGTAATATCTGTACATAGCGGAAAGGTTTGTTTTTTTGTATGTTTGTAATGAATAAACTCAAAAACAACGAGTCGAAGACGGAGTCGCGAGCAAAAGCTAGTAATTTGTATATTTATTGCACAATACACAAAGTACCTAGTTACAAATGGCAGACGTTATGCGTCCTTCTCAGTCAGGCCAACAGAAAAAAATATGGTTGGTGCTGAGAAGGATATAATAACAAAAAAAAACCAGTCCCTATTGACGATGTGTTTAGCCTACTTGAACTTAGGTGAACCGAGGTGAACCTGCCTGCGAAGCTAGCGGTCCTGGGTTCGATTCCCGGTACGGGTGAACATTTTTGTGATACCGCGAGTATTTTGTGTCTGGGTCTTGGATGTTTTCTATGTATTATGTAAATATTAGTAGGTATGTAATTGCCCCTATGCCCCACTGGTGGGTGCACAGGTATTTTTTTCCCCCTAGACCCACTGCACTAGAGTATTAACTTATCCTTTTCAATCCAGCAGTGCCTCTTAGACCACGGGTAATTCCTCAGGTAATATCTTTCCCCGTAGACCCATTGATCTGTTACATGGTTGGCAACTTTCTCAATTTGCTTACATATGCCCCACTTGACAAAAAAACATGACCGCGGAGGGGCTGACTCGTGGTCACACCAGGTTGTCACACTATTCGCTTTCATCGGATATTCGTCAGAAGTCATTTTTATTCCGCAAAAGTAGGTACGTTAGGTTCGTTAGGTATCTTTAGATGGTCGAAATGCAAATCGCCCAGGCATAGGGCAAGGCTCCGTCAAATAGCAGTGGTGTGACAACCTGGTGTGACGACGAGTCTGCACCCAGCGGTGGGACCATGGGTAAAAGCCAGTTTTGTTTCAATTACCCGTAGTCCCACTCTAGTGTAGTGGCTCTAAGGGGAAAAAAATACCTGTCCATCCACCAGTGGGGCAAAGCGGTGGGGCCACGGTTAAAAGGGGGTAAATATTTGTCTTGTACCCATAGTACAAGCCTAGAGCTTAATTTGGGACAAAGTCAATTTGTGTGAGATTGTTACCTGAAAGTGTGCTATTATTTATTCAATTAAACTAATAATAAATAATGAAATAATAAAATAAAGATTTAAAAAACAAACACCCGAATGCACGAGTTACTATGAAAAATACCCAAATCGCTATAGGTGTGCCTAAAATATTTAAGGAGTTCCCACAATTTCTCCAAGAACCCATCTTCAGATCCTGACGTGTTGACAATGAGACTAAATAGAAAGTATATCCTTCAAAGCAAAAAAATATTTTTTCAAATCAGACCTGCGGTGTTTGAGTAATCGTGGAACATACATTTAAAAAAAACGCGGCGAATTAAGAACTTCCTCTTTTTTAAGTCGGTTAAAATCTAAATGTTACAAGGTAGGTATTTAAAAAAATAAAACAGAATAAAGTTAAAATTACCTTATATCCCTTAATAGGGCCTAAGCCAGGTACATCATTCACTCGCTTCCATTGCACCTGCAACCCTGGTGGGTCCAGGGCAGTAAGGCCCAGTAGAACAGGTTGGGGCAGCAAAGGTTTCACGCGCAAAGGTCTCGCGCGCACCTCGTAAACTGACAGGCCTTGGCACATGGCCACGAGAAGTAGAAAGTAGAGGTACTGCATCGGGATCTGGTGCGTTGAGAAGTCACTGACTGGGGCCGTTGAGGTATTTGGTTTATAAGTGCACTCACAGACCAATTCAACGGCACGCAGAGCAGTAACAATATTTTTATTATTGTTTAATAGCATTGTTTGGCTCATTCAAAAGAATTAGTTATCGTTTGAGCGAGAAAACAAATGACTACGACTACTCCCTTGAAACACGCTGTAGGTTTTTTTATTTGCTTGTTTACTTTCTTTATCTAGTTTTTAAGCATTATAACAAAATCAATCGTAAATAAAATAAACGATACTCATAACTAAATATTCTCTCTTTGTGATTAATTTTTTGATTTTTTATCGGTAATCACCATTATCACCTCTGTGTTCTACCCACGAATATGAACAACATTCACTATGGGATAAACTCTGAAATCACGAAAAAAAAAACAGCTGTTTCATAGAAAAGTTCGATAGGTACTCGACCAAAATGTATGAAGTTGCTGATTTTTTTTTCGTGATTTCCGAGTTGGTCCCATAGTGAATGTTGTTCATATTCGTGGGTAGAACACAGAGGTGATAATGGTGATTACCGATAAAAAATCACCGTGTATGGGAAAAACCATGGTCTCTTTGATTTGTTATAGTATTGTCAACGCCATAGCTCGTATTTGCTTGACAGTAATGCTAGCCGAGTTCAAAACAATACGATAACAAAATGTGTAATAACCATGTTTAATAATTAATAAAAGTATCCAGAGGATTGAATTAATATAAATATATTTCATCACCAAAAGAAAACATTTTTTAAATAATTGATTGCCTATTTAGCAAACGTAGAGAAGAAGGAAATAAGCAATGTAGAAAATGTAAAAAACTATCAAGAATCATTTCTTGGTCAATGAAGAAGAATAAGAGGAATTTTACGAGTATGTAGCAACCGTGAATAAAATCAAAGTAGTCAGTGCATTCCTAATAATAAAACATAGATAGTGTTACCTAAATCTCAATCCAGCTGAAAATCTAACAAAAACAATAAAACAAAAGACCTTGTCACTAAAGCAACTAATTCAACAGCAGAACACTTAGCACAAAGCTAATTCCAACATAAATCCTGGGGACAAATTAAACATTATTCTTTTCCCATCCGAATTCCGTGAGGAGATAGCACTTTTATTGGAATTTTTCCCTATCGTGTACGTGCCAATAAATACTGGAGCCCCAGCATTTAGCGTCAATCGGCACGCACACATGCAAATTGCAATACGGTAGCCGTGTTTCTATTTACTGTATGTGTGGAGGGATCGGTCTTGATAGTTGCAAGTCAAGGTCGTTATAATTTATGGTTAAAGGGAGGTTCATTTTAGAAAGAAAGATTTGGAGGGAAGAACTGTTATGAGCACGAGCTGTTGTATAGCAATTTTAATCAAAAATGGAGAGTATTTCCTAAAAAATCATAAGTTATGTGTTATAGGAAAATAATACATTATAGTGTAAAATTTATATTAAGTATTATTTATTTCATAACAAAATTCTAATATACATTATAATGTGTGTTGCTGGTGTGCCTATTTAATTAAATATAATAATAGCTAATATCCTAAAAAAATGGACTACTTAAATTAACACAATCGGTTTTAAATATGCTGATGCAAGTAATAATTACTTAAGTCGTAAATTAAATTTCGTAATTAATTGTCAGTTTATTTACTTGATGAATCAGTAAGCACAGAGTATCATAACACAAGCAACCTACTTTCAATAACATAAATCATTATATTGCAATCAAATGAGTTATTTGAAATTTATATAGTTTAGTCATTGTAATAACTATCAGTTAAAAAAACAAATTCAATAAAAATAAAAGATAAATGTTGTACAACAGCTCATTTATAAAATAAAGCCCTCCATTGCACCCACTTGGTTTAGTTGTTTAATTATGTAACGTTTGTAAAAAAAAATACTTAATTTTGCAGCCGCCAGTAGTTTACAGCGTGTTCTAATATAAAAATGAGTTAGGAATCGCAGTTTGCATTATGAACCGTGATTAAAATTTACCATTTTAAATTAATGGTCAAGTAATTTGTTAAAAGTGTTACAACGCAAGATGTTTTAAATTTGTAATTAGGGGTTATAGGGGGGTATTTATAAATGCATAGATAATTTTCCATGACTCAGGCACAAATAGGTACGTGCCCTCATCTTCGTAAGCAGCATCACTAAAAACTAACCGAGTCTTCATAAAGAAACAATAACATTGTTTAAAAAAAATACATTTCGTTAGCGAGGTACTTTTATTATATTTGGGCTATGAACTGAGACACTTAAACTTGAATATCCTGAACAACGATCAATATTGTCCAACCGTGCTATGTATTCACGACGATCCAGAATTGTCCCTTTAATACGAAAGCGTACGGCAAAATAAAATACAATACGGAAGGCGTAAAAAACCTATTGATTTGCAGGAATTTTTATTAGGAGGTGTTACATCCAGGAGGCAATTTGCTGCGTTTTATTCGTTCGTGTGTCAACGCCTTAGAGGGACGGGCTTAAGTTAACACCGAATTATTTTTAAAGAATGTGTTTTTATTTGAATTTTCTTACTGGCCAGTTATTTGGAACCTTTTTTCAAATGTTTTTATAATAACTATAGTGAAAGGAAGTTGAAAAGTCAGTTTTGTCACGTGTCATCGCAGTATAATTTATTACCAATTCTTGGGACTTGACAGCAGCGCATGGAGCTACCCCATTTGCTTCTGATTATTCCACCAGACTATTCTTTAACCGAACCATTAGTCCTCGCGAATGATATCCATGGACTTGTTTCTCTAATAAGTCCATGGTGATTGCCTAAAACTCAATATTGGCGAAGTACACCTTGTTAAAACAATAAATGGAAAAAAAAATACAAAACTTACTTGGGTTTTAGGAAATAATTTGTACTAGAATGATAGGTGTCAGGATTGACTTCTTAATTCGTATCTTCCTTTTACTATGATTAAAACATATTCTTAAGATAATGATAATTAATCTTTACGTTAGTATTATTAAAATAATAATTAAGACTATTTTAATATAGGTACCTTTAAGCCTTTAGTACAAAACCAAACAACGTAAAACAACCTCAGCAAACACGCCCGACGAAGAAAATTATACTGAAAATTCAGAATTCAAATTGCTTAGTAGCGAATAAAGCTGGTAAGGGCGTGTTTACACTAAACAAGCGCAAAAGGTACGGATTTGTTCGGATGTTAATCAAACGAGATGTTTTATTAAACATTCGGATGTTCAAATTAAGTGGCGGTGTTGAGGGTAGCTGGGGGTGGAGAGAGCGTTTGGTTTTTATTATATTCGCCGTTTGAATTAGGCTACTTTTTTATAAGCTATCGTAATTGATTGATTTATATTGCCATAATCTATTGTCTGTTTTTCAACAATTATCTTCTCTACCGTTGTGATTCGGTATGGGGTCGGGGTAGCCGGTTAATGAACTATCATACAGGATATCCGGTTTTATTTTTCAGGGTTATTAGGGCACGATATTGGTCAGGCGGCTTTGTTACTCAAAAGATTTTTACATGGCGTAAAAAATACGACTAAAAACATTGACGTAATTTTTTGTAGGTGCCGTGTTTCGAATTTTGTGTAACTTTATGGAATCGGACGGCGTTTATTAAGGTACATTTAATGACTGCTAACGAAGACACTGGTTAGAATAATGCAAATATGTAGGTATCAATACATACATACATACATTAAATCACGCCTGTTTCCCAGAGGGGTAGGCAGAGACCACTTCTTTCCACCTGCTACGATCTTGACAAATCTCTTTCGCTTCTTCCACATTCATACATCGAGTCATGCACGCACGCCGGTTTCGGGTACTTAAAATTCGGCCCTATCAATAAATTTATGAAATATGCTAAACTGAACAATATTTTTTGTTTCATGTATAATTTATTATATTAAAATACAGTGCTGCCGGAGGTCTTAAAAAGTGTTTCGGGTGTTAGAGAGAAGTAGGTACAAATTTGAAAGTGGTTGTACGTGTTAAAAAGTCCTCTGCCACGTTAGCCAGCGCCCAAGATTCACCTCTTCTCGCTGTTTGCGCGGACTTTCCGTGACGTCTCGAATTATGCCTGTTCTCAGCCCTTTGGTTAATTGGGTGCCGTGTGCTGAATTAATTATTATCATGTTTTATATGTTCTTTATATGGTGAATATTCATTTATGCTTTACTAGAGGTTTGCTGCGACTTCGTTCGCGTAAAACTCGATTTTGTCCAAATTTTCAGAATTAACGACTCCTTCCCTTGCTTCTGTCAATGAGACATTAAAATTTTACTAATGAGGATAAAACATGGCTTTGCTACTTCACGGTTACTCGACGTTTATTAATAAGGGAACTTATGTATTTATTGGACTATCTGTGTGGCAAATTAAATTAAAACTAGTTTAATTTTTTTATAAGAAAATATAAAAATATACATCTTCTTTAAGTTAAATTTCTTAAATAAAACCCATTTACCTCTTTAAAGGCAAGTATAAATGGAAGCTCGTCCAATTCTTTTAAGATGCTAATGAATTGCATGCTGTCCTGTTCGCGCTTAGAGCGGTTATATAAGCGCCTCTCTGTCATCGCGTCTGTCACCGGCGCTTCTGACGTGAAATTAATTAGGGGAGCCCCGGGAATAATGAAGCGTTGTGATTTTTTAGGGTTCCGTTTAAACAAAAACTCTTACCGAAATTTATAAAAAAATAAGTTTATTGTATTAAAAAAATCTGAGGCCCAAATTAAAGATATGTTAAGTATTTAAGTAAGAAAAAAATGTTTTAACTTAGCAGTATCAATTAAATCTTCAATTGAAATTAAATATAAATGTCAAATCGGTATTTCCATCAACTGACTCAATAAAAAAGTTTTATCCAAATACACGTTTGAGAAAAACCGAATAATGAAAAGATAGGGTCAAGAAGCTTACTAGAGAAAACTGTTAAAAATGTTTTAATTCTCTAAACTTTATCTTATTTCTTGATTAGTGGGTCTCGCTTTACATATTAATTAAAGTTCAAAAATCAAAAGTGATTTCAATGTATGAGTGTAGTATGGTATACAATCAACAGTACTTTCCCTAGACTTTTGGCACAATACAATACAAACTGGGGTTATAATTACTTGTAGTGTATGCGTCATTCGCCAGTGTTAAACGACTAAATTCTTCAACCTTATTTTAACCTCCGGGTAAATGCTACAAGAGGGCTAAATCTTTTTATCATAAATGTTTTAACGGAACCCTCAACTTTTTTACAAGACGAAACCCGCTCTTAATGGAATTTATTTTGCTCAGTTCATTTGTTTCGCAGCGACATGACACTTCGGAAATTATCACGCCGGAGGTGTATCGTGTTTACCTAGCTTCCTCTCGCTTTAGGGTTTGCTGGTCAGATTTTGCTTGGTTTTTATTTTAGGCAATTAGAAGCTTTAAGTGGCGAATATTTGAATAAAGAAGTTTATTATGCTTAGTCTTTATCAGATTACAATCAATGAACAATATTTAACATGATTTATATGGTTTAAACGCAGACAAAGTGTTCAAAAATATTTGACTTTAACTGTATTGCTTGAGTCGTACCATTCTTACAATTTTGTAACCCCTGTTCCCTCCAATAATAATATTATTATGTTTGATGACGCCATTACAAAGAATAAATCCTACTTGACCTATCAAATTATTGTCATGACGTTAATAGTTGTTTTCTATGTATTTCTCTATTCCCATAGTACTACAAGCCTAGTTTAGTTTGGGACTAAGTCAATTTGTGTGAATGTGTCCCATCCCATCTTAATATATTAAACTAGAGGACGCCCGCGACTTCGTACGCGTAGAATTAGTTTCCCGCTACTCCCCCCATTTTTTCCCGTTGGGGGTCGATTTTCGGAAAATCCATTATTAGTGCTCACTTACATCATGAAAGGAACCCCTATACCAAATTTCAAGTTTCTAGGTACAGTAGTTTCGGCTGTGCGTTGATAAAATTATAAGTCAGTAAGTCAGGTTTGCCTTTTATATATATATAGATAATTCCTCTAAGTCATGAGTCATGGTTTGACTTTTCCATCATTATCATCAATACCTATATTGTAGTCGTACTCCATAGACCTAGAACTCCATCTCTTAACTATTATTTGCTGCTTAAGCTTCACGTGTCCACCTGTCACCACATCCTTAAATCCTTTTGCCGCGCTACTAGTATAACTCTTTCGCACCAAATCATTTATTTCCTTAACACTGAAGATCTAAAGCGTCAGCGTCAGTTCAGGAACCATTAATCATCAGCTAACCCGTGTTTAAACGTGTCTCAACTACGAATTTATTAAACGGAACTTTGTTGGTGCACCGTCAACGCGATGACGTGAGGTGATTTTTCTAAAAACATTTTACAAAAAAAAATACACTTTACTAATCCTTTATTACAATGGTTTAAAGTTCACTTTTCTTTCCACGAGCGATGAGTTAAAATTCTAGTCGTTTTTTTTAAGCGAAAGTGATTCTGATCGCTTCTGTCATAATGCCTATTAATTTTGTTTGTTGAACATCTTTCACGGAAAATGCTCCTGTACATACATAATTTTTCTATTTTGATCAGGAAATATTGGGAATGTTTATTGACTAAGGCGTTTTAAGTGCATAGTGTCAATGTCAAATTGTTCTTCTACATTTATAGCGCGAACTATAGAACTTTAAAGTGTTTTTTAAAAAGATTTTATCATGTAACGGGCTAAGGGTATGTCATGAAAATTATAGTCAAAATTATGTTGCGTCTATGGTGTTTTATATTCCAGTTTGTTTGTAGAGTTTTTTCCTGAATTTAGTAGTAAGTAATAACATATTTAATCATGTGCCTGATACATGTATAAAAAAAGCATAACAGAAGCAAGAATTGCACAGTTAAAGAAGTAAGCAAGAATTGCACAGTTAAATAATTATTAATTATTTGCTGTGTATAACATTTCCTGTATGAACAATTATTGATCTTAACACAGAACTAACTATATTATCTAATAACGTTTGTGTGAAATTGCTCCTCTTACTGTGAAGGCACTTTTTCAACGTGTACAAAGTAAAGGTTATGCTTTATTCGGATATATTCATTAATTTATTTTTTACAATAATTAAAGTAGAATGTTTTTACTAATTTTTGATTTGCGTTTCTTCCGCGGTGAAAATAATTTGACTCGTTTTTTTTCCTCTAGTAATAGAGATTTGTCTAATGTACATGTATGTATGTATTAAGTTTTAACATCTCTTTCAACGTATTTATATTTTTGTTATATCGAAAGCGGTAAAACATACGCGCGTCTAATTTGGTATAATTTTATAATTATTACAAACACTGAAGAGAAACCACAAATACTAAAAAATGGTCAAGGGTGACTCGGGCTCGCGCTTATTCGAAATCAAATTCAAATTGGAACCTAGTGTATGGCGTTACGGAACCCTCGGTGCGCGACTCCAACTCGCACTTCAACGGTTTTTTTTTAAATTTATTACACAGTTAAAACAACAGGAGTTTTATGTTTTATGAGGTCATGTTGTAATGGGAATGCTATCTACAGGGTTAGTCGCCAGTAATTACACAAAATTATATAATTACGCGATTTCACGTGTCGTGTCAAACGCAATCACGACAGAACGGATAACATCACCGGAGTGGAAACTCATTAATATTAACTGTATAATTGTCCATTCATTAACCCATTCAATACCAGACACGCTTATTTCATTCAAATTGAACCACATATTGAGTTTTTGGTAGTCAATGTATGAAGTGACATTATCTGATTGGGTAATGAATGGTAGTCACGGTTTGTAACTTTTGTGATTATATTTCTGAGAATAGTAACAGTGTGACAGTTTAGTCTTAGTTCCTCTATTCAGCCTGTCATATTGTGGTATTTGGATCGTTCATAGCGTCCATTTTCATTGAAGCTCATGAATTTAATAAAAAGCTTATGAATTTAACAATTTATTATGACGATATAAAAATTATGTTTATCTATTCTATCAACGTATAATCGCTTGAACATTTAATTAAATACATTAAGCAGTGTTTTTACGTTTTCCATCAATCGTACAAACGAAAAGCAACTGAAAAACACACAAAAAGTATTCCGTAAATTAAATTTCTACGTAATATCAAAACGCCATGTTTTTCGAACGCACCATACAATCCCGTATAATTCAGGATGAACTAAGCCGATCAGGGAAACCAATCCTCGATGAACGTAAGCCCAACGGTGTTCTCCACACCCTGAGGAGGAAGGCCACAGCATACCTGGTCGTATTCTTGGAGACTTCTTCTATACACGGCTTAAATCATTTGGTTGCTTCCGGGAGACACGTCTTTGAAATGTAAGTTAGCATATTTCTTTGTACTTGTTATTTTTTTCAAGTTATTGATAAAAATAACGAATCTATGCCAGAATGGTAACAAAAAGATTTGAAAGTAAAATTTCAAAATTATCAAAAGTAAACATTTTGCTGAACTTGACATGAGAATTGTTTCAAATAGAATTAATGGACTTTTCAAGATATTTGCGGTTAATATTTCTTTCCACACTAATGTAAGGTTTTTCCTTTGGACTCTTTACCTTATTTCTTATTAGTAAATCGTTCTCTAGTTACGTTTATTTCCGTTTGTTTGATTTTGTGACTTCTAATTTCATCTTTATTTTCATTAACGTCCAAAATGCCAATTCTCAATCTTTTCTTCTAACATTTCAATTGTACCTTGATTAACACGTGAAGCATCATCTAATTCCTCTCCAGCCTCCTCTGGTTGACCATGGTCATCCTCTCCGTCTACGGGTCTGTGTCCCTCTCTCGCACCACCTGGCTCCGCTACCAGTCCTCGCCCACCGTGGTCTCCATGGACCGAGACATGTTCGCGTGGAACACCACCTTCCCTTGCGTCACCATCTGCCCGCACACCAGGCTTGATGAGAAGAAACTGGAGTTGTATGTGCAGTAAGTAAATATGTAAATGTCGGTAACAATCTCACACAAATGGACTTAGTTCCAAACTAAGCTCTAGGCTCACTTATTTTGAAGTGGAGATGTATTTAAAATGATGAATTCATACGAAGTTGTGCTGATTTTTGCATGTGTTGATGACGTTACATGAAAGATCCTAAGTATGATATTAGAGTTTAGATTGATTAACTGGTAGTCCGAAGTTGTATTGCGTCTTTAGCCATGTCACCAAATATAAGTATTTGCAACCGTGTTTGTTTTAGTTTTTGATATAAGTACCCATGTAGATTACGTAAAAAATGCGAGAAAATAACGACTACAATTATTTTCCTTTACATAAAACCCAAAATTTCCAGGACATCACCAGTTGAGGACAAAAATGCCCTGAAATCTTTCATAAAGACCCTGGCCAACTCTACATACAAAACCTTCGAAAATATAACAGAGTCATTCGATCCGATTTCTCCTGATGAGTATCTGCCACTGCTAGTGAAACTTGCTGCTCCTTTTGGCCCCACTCTGACCATTGGAGCTTCAGGAATCAACCTGAAGGTCCAGCCCACCATCACGGAGATGGGGCTGTGTTATACCATAAACTCAAAAGTCGCAGAGTATAATTCACCTAAGTAAGTAAAATATAGCAAATTTGCTAGTCTTCCATGTACACATACATACATCCATACCTTCTCGCCGGTCTCCCATGAAATCAAGCTGTTGACAATTGTAAACAGTGTAAGGTACTATTGTCGACAATTTGAAGGGTTAGAGGAACAATTACAATGAAGGGCCGTCATCAATATTCTTTTATTTGACAAAAAGAATGATGTTTTTTTTGCAATACTGACGGATGATGGTCATGATTCTTTTACAAATACTCTTGAGTAATTTGTTGGTGTCTATAATGATAATTAAGTTTTTTCTGTTTCTAGATACAGAGATGCTAATCGATGGGATGTGATAAAAACTCCAAGCGATACATTATTCGTCCATCCGTTGGATGGTGAAGTTTTTGCGCAAGTTATAAACTTATCTACTGCTTATGATGTAAGTTTCTTGTATGTAGATTATCATTAAAAAAAAGTTTAAATAATCAGTCTAATTTTAATGGACCTTAGTGGCGTGTGTGTGCATACTTAATGATAAACAACCATCTCTTCATCGACATGAACAAAATGTTAGTATCAGATAAGTCTTGTCTTTAATGAATTATCTTTTAGGTGTACATACATGGACCCCTGGAAGTCCCCGACATTTCGACCAAGTTCCAGCATTCGGGGCAGGACTTCTACATGAAGATGTACGTGACTGCCCTCACCGTCTACACATCCCCTGAGGCGGCCAAGTAAGTAGTTGAAGAAGTTCACTTATTAATAATATCTATTTTGATAGTTGAGTAAGTTTTTTTTTTTTATATTGCACGTTTAGGTTTTGTTTTATTGTTTTTTTTCGATTGTTGACATAATTTTGGGATACATTTTAATTTTATTAAAACGCCAATAATTACTTTGACGTGACTTAACGGTGTTATTTCTAGATTCTAGTCTCAATCTACAGTGGTTTAACAATTACAATCTATTATGGTACGTCAAATTATGTGACGAAGCGATTTTTATGAATTGCAAACACAACATTATAAATTAATAACTGCCTAAGATAATTTTTCACATAATAATATACTTGTGATTTACGTGAGTGTATTGTATATTTTCATAATGATGTTTGTAACTATTATTTTAAGGTTGAAAGTAGCTCAACGCCGCTGCCGGTTCCAATATGAGAACATATTGAAGCACAACGCCATCTATACATACACGATGTGCCGCATGGAGTGTCGGATCCGACTGTGCCTGAAATACTGCGGGTGTATACCGTACTTCTACAGGAGGATAGGTAAGACTTATCAAAATAGCAATACATTTAAAAGACTGATATTGAAATAATTTTATAATCAGTTTACTTTATTAAATGTTTGACAAAGTATTATTATAACCCATAAACAGTAAAATTATATTTCTTCAATTGGGATTGTTCATATTTTTACAATTACTCTAATTCGAAAACCATTTAGAGGAATAAGGTTTTAAAGCCTTGCTAGCTTGAAATATTAAGTTTTAATACACTGTTACAATCACTTTTTATCATAAGATTTCATTTAATTGTTGTTATTTATTAGAAAATTCCAATCCAAATTTAAAATAAGCTATAGCAGTTGTATAAGGTCTGATTTTTATTCCCACGGAAAAAATGTAAACAAAGGTGTTGCCGCTAACGAAAAACATTTCCAGCATTCAAAATATTTATAGTTCCCACTTTTATAAGCAATCGACTTACTATAAAAAAAACTTTATATTGTAATCAAGATGAAATAATTTAATTTGTTGCTGGCAAACTTTATTTTGAAATATTCTCTTTGTTATATTAATTTAAAACGAGAATACTGTTTTCGTATGCATAATTTATTTATTGCACTGGTATCACTGATTCGATACACCCGTCTTAAAAAGTCGAGGGCCGCTTGGCTTGATTCACGTCACTTCACTCGCTTCACAGTTAGGTAGTGCTCCCGTCGTCTTTCAAGTTATTCTTGTTAAATTTTCATTGTTCGTTGTTACGTTTTCCGTCGTGTTTTTGTTAATATTGTGTGGTAGGATGGACATGCGGTAGGTGGATGGTCTGTAATAAATGTAAAAAAATTATTGCTGTTTCATTTCACAGATTTGTGCGATTTTAATTTTAATTATTTCTCAAATTTATTTTTAATATCACTGTTCCAACGACATGATAATATCTAATATTATTTTTCTTGCTGGCCCGTACTTTGAGATCCCCTGAAATGTCACTTTGACAGTGACGTAACTTTGTTTAAATTTTTTCCGTGGGAATAAAAATCAGACCTTAGCTCTGTCCTTTTCTCTCAGCGTAAACTGAACTGCATTGCTATGTCATAATAACCCCCGATCTTCAAATGCTTTGAAGTTTTACCTTTACAAGACTGATTGTTACATTACATTGCTATTCATTTGTTTCAGGCGATGAGAAAATATGCAACGTCACGGGAATGCGATGTCTCGCTAACCATACTGGTATTTACAGCTGCTGTCAAATAAAATTTTGACCATTCTAAGTAATTTAAGTAATAAAAAAGTTAATTGTAATTCAGTGCAGCCGAGTTAATCCCACACAGGTCCTCGTAAGACACCATACCTATTGTAGTAACATTGTCATTGAAACCTTGTTGAAATAATATTAAAAGAAGTCTTATTTTTGATTTAATCATACGGACGGTAGTTACCTTACAGCCAAATTTTTGTGATGTTATTGATTATGTATTGTTTTTACACTTCGTAAAAATCAGGGCACCTAATTGTACTGGGTGCAACCATTTCGCCTTTGACGTGTTATCGTGTTGTTTTTAACTCGGCTGCCATCACTGTCAAGTAAATAGCTATCGTAACGTTGACACGGTCGAAGGCAACATGGTTTTACCCAAAATAATAGAGACCCTGATGTAACCTGTCAGTTACATCCTTATTTCGACGCTATTCTCCTTCAGATATCAAAATTATTTCATTTTTTCGAGATGAAAAGTAGCCTATGTCCTATTCCAGGACCTAACCTAAATATGTGTGACAAGTAACGTTGACACGGTCGGCAATATGGTTTTACCCAATATAATAGAGACCCTGATGTAACCTGTCAGTTACATCCTTATTTCGACGCTATTTTGCTTCAGATATCAAAATTATTTCATTTTTTCGAGATAAAAAGTGGAATATGTCCTATTCCAGGATCTAACCTATTTATGTGTGCCAAGTTTCATCCCGATCCGTTCAGTGGTTGAAGCGTGATTGAGTAACAAATATTCAAACATTCAAACTTTCTCATTTACGAGTAGGTATATTATTTTATTAGGTCCTTACCTATGAAATTGGCGTTTTATATGGAGAATTTTATGAAAACGGTGGTTTTCATACATTTAATTTTCCGGATTATTAAGTAACGTCAAATGCAAACCAAACAAAATTCTGTCAGGAATATTGGACACTTCTTCTAAGCTAAGTATATTATACATATCTTAATTACTTAAAAATAGTTAGCTTCATAAAACTTAGCGTAGGTACCTAATTGAAACACTTGAACTCACAGCACATGAAAAGAGTTGAGTTCACACTTTAATTTTAAACACTAAGTAAGAAATTGAAAAATATTATTTGTATCTAAAACCTTTGTAACATATTGTACTAATGAAATTTAAAAAAACTTTGGAAGTTAAAATTGAAATTAATAAATTCCGTACGAAATAAAACACGTAAAAATAACGCCAATTTCATAGGTAAGGACCCAATATTAGTAAGATAAGATTTCACGAGAAAAAATACAGATATTTGTGTGACGTCTTTTTTCAGATGAACTGTATAAGTTAGAGATAGGGAAGGACAAGAAGATCAACTGCGGCTGCTTCCCGATCTGCGACGACGTGAACTACGTCATTCAGTCTTCGGTTAGTATTAAACATGAAATATAAAAAAAACATTTCTGTTTAACGATTTTCCTTAATACCTAAAGCTTAATTTATGTAAAACCTTTATTTTACAGTACATAAATATGTACAAGACATGTTTGCATCAATATAGAAAAGGTACTCGTACGGTCACGAAAGTTAATTTGAGACCCATTTCAAAAAATAGGTTTGACGTCGTCAATGTCATTAGAGATGCCAAATCATTTGTAACTTATAGGAAACTCAACCTTATTGTTGTTGATTGTCAAATCGACTTTGACCTAAGAGGGTCCCAAATTTAAGTTCTTGACTGTACATAGGTGAACTTAACATCTTGATTTTAAGGAAAAGTGCTCAACAAAATTCTTCGACATTAAAAATGCTCTGTTTAAGTCTTGGTAGTATTCAGAATTCACCAAAAATGTAGGTATAAGGAGTTAGCAAGACATTAAAAGCTAAATTAAAAATATGTTGGTCTGCCTGCAAGAAGATAAATTCGTCATGAGATATACCAACGTTGCATCTTTGTCTTTGTCCCTATAGTTAATGTGTATTGCCTCCTTACAATCAAGTATGATTTATTGACCGTATTTTCTCATGGTTCTATGTCTTAGCTTAGCTGTATATGTGTATATCTTTAAGCTTAACATTTTTGAATTTTGCTAACCGAGATTTGTTCATATTTTAATACTTTTAGTTGTGATATGACCTTGTGCAAGGTCCGTCTGAATCGATACCACCATCTTATACTTTAACCTATCGCCAAATAGCAGTGTTCGCTTTGTTTTGTTCCGGTTTGGGGATAAGACTACCGGTGAACTAGCATAGAGGCATTTTACTTTAATCGTCTGGGTAGGCAACGCATTTGTGGTCTTAGGATGGCCGTTTTAAGATTGGTCTTAAAACCACCCACATCTATAGCTCACACCTTACCATCAGGTGGTCTGTATGCTTTTTTTGCCTTCTCCATGTGTTTATAGGGTTCCGTAGCCAAATGGCAAAAAACGGAACCCTTATAGATTCGTCATGTCTGTCCGTCCGTCCGTCCGTATGTCACAGCCACTTTTTTCCGTAACTACAAGAGCTATACTATGGAAACTTTGTAAGTAGATGTATTCGGTGAACCGCATTAAGATTTTCATACAAAAATAGAAAAAAAACAATAAATTTTTGGGGTTCCCCATACTTAGAACTGAAACTCAAATATATTTTTTTCATCAAACCCATACGTGTGGGGTATTTATGGATAGGTCTTCAAAAATGATATTGAGGTTTCTAATATATTTTTTTTCTAAACTGAATAGTTTGCGCGAGAGACGCTTCCAAAGTGGAAAAATGTGTGTCCCCCCCCCCGTAACTTCTAAAATAAGGGAATGATAAATGTAAAAAAAAATATATGATGTACATTACCATGCAAACTTCCACCGAAAATTGGTTTGAACGAGATCTAGTAAGTAGTTTTTTTTAATACGTCATAAATCGTAAACCGCAATTTACCTTTCACGGAACCCTTCATGGGCGAGTCCGACTCGCACTTGGCCGCTTTTTTTTCATAGGATTTATACAAAACAGTAAGCTCAGTACCTAGATCGAAATTGATAAATCATTGAAATTGTTTTAGGTGTTGCAACCGTGGTTCCTCGGGACGAATCTGCAGTGGGGCATCGTGACTTACCCCAGGATGAGGTACAGAAGGGACATCATTTTCGGCTTCACTGACGTGCTAGGTAAGTATTATATTAAGTACTAGAGGACGCCCGCGACTTCATACGCGTAGAATTAGTTTCCCGCTAGTCCCCCGATTTCCTCCCGTTGGGAGTCGATTTTCGGAAAATCTTTTCTTAGTGCCCACTTACATCATGGAACGAACCACTGTAGCAAATTTCAAGTTACTAGGTACAGTAGTTTCGGCTGTGCGTTGATATATAAGTCAGTCAGTTTTGCCTTTTATATTATACTAGTGGACGCCCGCGACTTCGTACGCGTAGAATTAGTTTCCCGCTACTCCCCCCCATTTCTTCCCGTTGGGGGTCGATTTTCGGAAAATCCTTTCTTAGTGCTCACTTACATCATGAAAGGAACCCATGTACCAAATTTCAAGTTTCTAGGTACAGTAGTTTCGACTGTGCTTTGATATATAAGTCAGTCAGGTTTGCCTTTTATATTATACTAGAGGACGCCCGCGACTTCGTACGCGTAGAATTAGTTTCCCGCTACTCCCCCCCATTTCTTCCAGTTGGGGGTCGATTTTCGGAAAATCCTTTCTTAGTGCTCACTTACATCATGAAAGGAACCCATGTACCAAATTTCAAGTTTCTAGGTACAGTAGTTTCGGCTGTGCGTTGATATGTCAGTCAGTCAGTTTAGCCTTTTATATATATAGATAGAAGATTGAGTAGGTATTTGTTTACACAATCTCTGCCGCCAAGTTGTAAATTTTCAACCTTATTGAATTATTTAATGACCAAATAAAAACGTCATCTTAAGTGATATACTGCCGTAAAGAACGGCTAACTGCGTAGTAATACAGTTTAAATCTAATATGGTTACGTAACATTATCTATACAACATTATCAAAAAACTGCAAAAAAACACGTTTATTCTATGGTAGCCCCCTAAAATATTTATTTTATTCTGTTTTTAGTATTTGTTGTTATAGCGGCAACAGAAATACATCTACTGTGAAAATTTCAACTGTGTAGCTATCATGGTACATGAGAAACAGCCTGGTGACTGACAGACGGACAGCGGAGTCTTAGTAATAGGGTCCCGTTTTTACCCTTTGGGTACAGAACCCTATAAAGTACAGTTAGCTACGAAAGCTTGACCCAAAAATTTAATTTTTGATAGAAACTTATTCGTTTCCAGTGGCGGTCGGCAGCATGGCGGGGCTGTTCCTGGGCTGCAGCGTGCTCAGCTTCATGGAGATCGTCTACTTCCTCACGCTGCGACTGGTCTTCTACACGCACGATGCTATCACCAAGACCTAGACCTGGCCCTTGTTTGTCACTCAATAAAATTCGTTTTTGAAAATCTGGTCCGTTTTTAATGACAGATGGTTACACGTCCCCTTTGATGGATAGTGGTATTATGAGACCTATTACTATTTGCAATCTCAAGAAAGTAATCTCAATCTCAAATGTCGTTGATTTTTTTCTCAATAAAGAAATAACTATACTGCATACCTGTTTTAGAATAACGACTAATGTTTTAGCATTCTTAATTACGATTTTACTGTATCAGCACTATAATCACTAAGTATAACAATTTTAGGGCAACCCTAAACTAAACGCATATTAAATAAACAAGATACCTTAACCCACCGGCTGCGACAGCCTAAACGATAATAGTTTCAGGTAAATTTAATTCTGGGTCGTAATTGGCAACGTCGGGCGCATTAGCACGTCGTAAGTCAACCTTAACCTCCGATAATTGAGAGCCGGGTCGCTAGGGCCAATTAAACAGCGCCTTATAATGTTTGGGCTGTGGACGGGTTAATATGGGTCATTTTGGATGGTGTTGTTAACGAGGTTGTAAGTGAGGCGGGTTGTTATGATGTTGGTTCTGGGGATCTATTCTACTCGGAAAAACCTAATTGCTTTTGACATGTTATCGTGTGATCGTTATGATAGCTCTTGTTTATTTGACAGTAGTGTCAGCCGAGTCAAAAACAATTCAAATTTCATATTATAAACAATTAAGTTTTACCGAATACGCACAAAGAAAAAAAACAAGACTCAGAAATAAATACTCACGCTAATCACGTAAATATTTTCCTATGCCGTGAATCGTACAAAAAACTTGAAAAAGAACTGTTTCTATGCTGGCTAGCAGACAACCCACCTCTCAGAATTCATGTGTGTCCATATAGTAAAAACCTTTTATGATGTAGAACCGAACTAAGAAACAATAATTTATAAAATCCAGCCTTAACTGGATGCAATAAAGACGTGGGCATTCTGAAATATATCACTTGAGTAATTCAAATAATTTCACCTTACCTGACGACATATAAAAGATAAAAATAAAAATAAAAGACGTTTATTTAGTAAGTATGCCACACGGGCACTTTTACACGTCTACCAGCGCTTCTCAAGCGGACACGGACGACACCACTGCTGAGAAGAAACGCCACAAGAAACTCAGCAGTATAATTTTTTTAAATGTATTTCTTATTTTACATTATATAAAGCTACAAATATTACGAGTAAATTATATATCACGCGTACTTCAGCAGGAAACTACAAAGCCACTAATTTGAAATAGTTTATAAAGTAACAGTAGACGGAATGGCCGTCAACACATAACCGACTTATCTGCAGTCGGCAAGGCAACACGCCGATATCAAGGTCTTAGAGGATTTGACTGAGTATGGGGGCGGCGAGGTTAGTCCTGAAAAACACCTAAATCGGTACTACTTTCATTAGTATACAATTAGATTTTGGATGACATTCGTCTTGAAATGTAGGTACAACCTGTCCTCTCCCACCGGCTCAAATGTGCGCCCATCCCTTTTTCACCCATTTTAAAAAACTGAAAAATCCTAATTTTTTTTGTCTTCCCTGAAAATTTAATTAAAATTAAGGATAAATTATCTCAAACTTAGTTTCTTATCTTTTTCTAAAAAATATTTCAAAAAATATTTTCCAAACTCCGCGGGACAGCACAGGTTAAACTAGATAAGGTTGAATAAAATAAATTAAGTTAACAAAAACCAATGGTGATTTTCAAATGCTAACCAAAAACCATAGTGTTAAAATTAGCTGTACTATCACAGAAAAGGAACAAAATGATGAACTTGAAAATTACAGTTTCTTATATAATTATCTTTATTTTGCAATTAAATACAGATTGGCAAAAAATCATTTGAAAAAAATTAAGGCACTTTCAGGAATTAAATTGGCCACAATTATTGTAATTATCTGTCAGCACGTATTTTTTTGCCAATCTAAGTGAGAAAAAGTCAAGATATCGCTTAATATATTCCCTACCACGTAGCAGATTTCAGTTTTTTCGCTTTGTAGCGAAAACTGCCCACGAGCAGAGAACCTGCCGAACGCCCACTGAACATGTTAAAATATTAACTGAATTAAAAATTCAAAAAAAAATCAATTTCAAAACTGAGATGAAACTTGAAGGTTTGCCGCGGAACAACCCTTGAGATGGTGGAGGGCAACGCTAAAGATTATTGTCGGGCGTTAGTCGCAATGCCGAGGTAATTTAATTCTGCTCTACCTCTCCGAGTGTGGGGAAAAGTCGATTAATATGCACGATGTGCGGTACAACAATGCCTTTTAAAAGGTACAACTAATTTGGTTTTTAGGCCACTATGGACTTTGTAAACGTGACGTTGTAAACCCAATCATAGGAAGTCTCTTACGTTTTGGTTGTCAACGTCACTTTAACATAGTCCAAAGTGGCCTAGAAATCAAATTGGTTGACTGTACTGTCAAGGAAATTGATTCCTAGACCACTTTGGACTACGTAAAAGTGACACTATCAATTAAATCATAAAATGTCGCTTACGTTTTAATTGATTACGTTACTTTGACATAATCCAAATTGGTCAAGGAATTATTTTCCTTTACTGTACCTGCAAGCGTGTTATTTAGGTAAATTAAACTTAGTATAATTTAGTATGTGAACCATATAGGTTTTGATGACTGAGTGGCGAGTTTTTTCGCTTTAATATAGTTTAGAATTTCGTAAACAGACGTTTCTGTTAAATTTAAAAATCTTACTATGTAGTTTCCAAATAATAAAAGCAATACAGCTTTTACGTCGATGTTTGTCTATTTCCCATCTCTTTTAAGGTGTTTATTAACCTTATACGTTAAGATTTTAATTGCGGGCATCAAGTGGCTTGCGTGAGGCAGCCCTACCATAGGGGTGGCACTAATCTCACCCAAGGTGAGTTTGTATTGTTAATTTCGGGAGCCATTTGAATTTCAATGACGTGACAAATCTTCTTTTGTTTATTTCACGTACCTTGCTACATGATGCGTAGATTGTAGAAGTAAATCGACCAAATAAATAAAGGTTAATGCGTAAGCCAAGTCCTCCTTGACTAATTATCGGACCAGTTAAATTAATTAAATTAAGCTCGATGCCAAAAGTACTTTATTTAAATATAATTATGAATTTAATATAAAAAATATGTTCATTTTAATTTGAAAAAAATCCGCTGAAAATAAAAATCATGATTTGACATTTTATCTACGTAGGACTTTTTATAATCCGTTATCAGAAGAGAAAAATAAGTAATCATAAGAGCCGGATTTTGTCTTGTATTAGGTATACCTATTATGTTGGATTACGAACCCTTACGATAGTATTTGCTCGAGTGTACACTGTACATGGATAAAGTAAAAAAAAATATGCGCGTATTAAGTGGCTCATGTACAGTGTGTAGCCAGCCCTGTGCTAGGGGTGGTGGTTATCTCTCACACGCGGCTTTAATGTACAAGGTGAGTTTGTTTTGTTAATTTCAGGAGTCATTTAATTTTGAATGGCGTCTTTGATCTTCTGCTGTTTCATGTTGCGGGGGCTAGAGGAAGTCGAAATAATGTTAAATCTTCAAGCAGTTAATAAAAGGTGGAATGTTGATCAAAAGCTTTCCTTATTACTTTTGTATAGTGTTCAAGAATGTATTTAATATGTGATGATATGTAATAATATATAGGTAGGTACAAAAATATATTAAAAGTTATCACATAAAAGGTTAGAAATTAAAATGCTGTAATGAAAATTTTACTGTTAACCTCAATACAGTAATGCTAACGAAAAATGAAAGTAAAATAAAATGGATAAAAAAAATTAGTAAATACCTTGGTTTAATTGTTAGTGGTACTTACCATTTTATTCTAACCTCCGTTAAAGTATTAGGCTTCTAGCTCATCGGGAAGTTCGATTGCAAATTTCGATCCACACTACAGCACAAAAAGACAGACATAAAAAACGAGATAATAAAAACGCGGTAAAAATTACACTGTATGCCAATCACAAATCAGAACACCTTAGTTACAGGAACCATGACATAGATAATAAATAACTCAAAATATTGTATCGATTTAATAATCCACATAACGTCATCATACTCATCATCATAATCAACCACCCCCTAAATAAATTAGGACGACGTCAGCGCCCATGACTCCGCTTCGGGTCGTTATAGCATGTAATTCATAGGGGCCGGCACCGAAACTACAGATAAACCTACCACAAAGCCAATTGCCTCTTCACCTACAAATACCGCGGAGTTGGTAACGCGAACACTCGTTATAAAGTTGCAGACAATAGGTAAAATATACAGGCTGTTTGAATAGAAAATTATATGTTAAGGCATTTTTTTGTTAAATAATAAGGGATTATAACAAAGCCTTTATGAAAAGTAATTTACGGTTAATATAAAAAATTGGCCAAGTGCGAGTCGAACTCGAGCACCGAAGGTTACGTACAAACCAGTAGGTATTTAAATAGTTCTTCGATCACGGAAATCGAGACTCGAAGATTATTCTCGCTTTAAGATCAGTCGGAAGATAAATCGAAAAATTGGATTTTTAATTTAATTGTGATAAATATAACTACAAATTTAGGGTTTTAAGATTTTTCCCTCTATTTACTTGCTTCTTACATTTTATAATATTCTAGGTCTAGGTTTTAATTCTCTTGCTTGTGTCAAAATATGCGACACAGGAGGCCGTATCTTATGATTGCATTGTCTTAGAAGTTTGTTTTTTTACTGCAGTTCCAAAGGATTTCAGGCTTAAACGTAAACTTACTTGTAGATTTAAATTCAACATGATACGTCCACGAGTCCGACAGACAGACATACGAATAATGAACGGATCCCATTAGGGTTCCTTTTTTCTTTTGAAGTTCGGTACCCTATCAAAGAAGCTTAACTGCGTACTGGTTGTAGTGGTGGGTATATGTAGACATACTACATAACCTACCAGTCCTACCATGGTTTGATATAAGTTAACATCCAACAGCAATGAACGCAATGAATCATCAGTACAAAAAGATAGTAACTAACATGTTTATACTACGATCTACCTCAAAAAGTGTAGTAAGTACCGAACGCATTCAAAATAAAACTTCAAAACCCGTGAACTGAAACGCTTTTAAGTGCCTGTGATAGCATGACATGAAAATTAAACCACCCTGTATCTAACGAGGTAACGACGTTAAGTAAGCATGTTTTGTCTCGTAGTTAAATCTTGTCTCCCCTTCAACATCAAACGCCAGAGAGTGACAGGAAGCTCCCATTGTCAAGTTTCGGAATGGCTTTAACAACGATTTTCTGAAGTGTAACGATGTCGCTATTGATTTTAAGCTGAAATGAATAAGATAAAGGTATGTATTAAGTGTGTAGCAGGCACTTCTAACTGAAAAATCTATCAGGGGTAACGCAGAGGAGGTCACGGTTGAAATGAAGCGCTACTAGTACTTTTACTAATATGAAATGGAATGCAATTTATAATTACCAATAGACACATTGCGATATATTCAACGGTCCCCCTAGGCCTATCTCGTGGGAAGCAAACAACGGTTTTACTTAATCTAGCATAACTTAAAACTATATTTTTTTTACACGCTGTATATGAAATTGTTTTGTATGATTCGACAATTTATGGTTTTGGATTGTTGAGTTTATGAATGAGAAAAAAACTGACGAAAGGTTTTTTTTAATTTATTGAAATTTTTATCAAAGCGCAATTAGAAAAAACCGGCCAAGTGCGAGTCGGAATCGCACACGAAACGCTTGCTTTGTATAGGATTTCGATAAACTTAATAGTAGTTAGGTACAGTCGGCCTTATAAGTAACTGCACTCTTTAGTACCTTGTCGCTTTAACGCCTTTGAAAGATTAAAAATTTAAAAAAAATAAACATAAAATAAATAAATAAAAAAGTTAATCAGATTTAAAAAATGTTTAAAAATATATTACAATGTTACTTTTAACATTAAATTGGCTTTCAAGATTTCTCTTAAAATAGCTACTAGAAAAAAAAAATAACTGGCTATATTTTAACATTCAACAATAAAAATTGGGTTGTTTAAGGAAATGTAGGTACACCATTTTACATAAAAAATTCCGATTGTAAATCGATAATACTTGCACCTATATTACATTTTTTTTTTCCTTTTTTGATCCCTCTAAAACCAAAATGTTTTTCTTCTATAAGACAAATGAAAGGTAAAATAATAAAATTCGAAAACCTAAAAACCGTAAATACCAACACTCAGGTTAAATAAAATAAAAAATAAACTTTCGCAATAACACCCTTATATACGTTATCATAAATCTACCGCTTCCATAAAACAGGTCATCCACCTTCACATCCGTCATTTCTTTATCACAAAAAGGGCAATATCCACCTTCAGAAAAATGAGGTACGCACGCCCTCCGGCCTAGAACAACTATTTATCGGGAAATTTCCCATAAATCAGGGAGTTTTTATCTGGCAATCTCCAAGGTGGGGTAAATAACAAGGTGGCATCATCGGTAAGCGTTTTATGGGGTTGTTATATTCCAAGTTCCCTCTATTATGATGTAATTTATTATTTTTTGAACAATGTTATTCTTGATAGCGGTGTAATTGCGTCGAACAGGCTGAACTTGGTCTCTATAATGCTCTAATAACCTAACCAACAAAAAGTTAGAAAACCCCCGACATTGACATTTCAAAGTTCAATACTTCAAAAACGGCTGAACCGATTTCGATATAAAATGTCTAAGAACCACCGCTAGAAAACCTGCTTTCAAATAAAAAAAACCGCATCCAATTCGGTTCATCCGTTTAAGAGCTACGGTGCCACAGACAGACACACACACACACACACACACACACAAACACTTACACGTCAAACTTATAACACCCCTCTTTTTTGCGTCGGGGGTTAAAAATGCGTTGCGATTCGTACCGTCTACCCTAGTCCGCTATTAGGCTTGGGCAGAGGCACTCACTGCCAAGAATTAGAGAGTTTACAATTTGAGTTTTTTTTGGCATTGAGATGTCCAACCGCGCACACACGCCATCTGCGCCTCTATTGTAAGCGGGAAAATCCAAATCGTATTTGACCTGAGGGGCTATTGTCTAACGCACTTGCAATCGCAACCGGCTTCAAAGTGGAGCAATTGTTTTCATTTTGTATGCACAAGCCTTCGATTTTCAAAATTAAAACGATCATGATTGCGAGTGCGTTAGACAATAAGCCCTCAAAGGGACCACCGAGGGCAAAAAAAAATTAGGAAACAAACCGATACGATTCAAAATAAACAAGAAAGGTTTAAAATGTACAATTATCCGTGCCCCAATAAGACCTAATGCACGGCCGGTTAAGCCAGAAAGCATTGATTTAGATAAGTAGGACTAAAATGTCGTACCAAATTTAGTTTAGTAATCTCTATTTTTTCAGCGGGGCAAGTTGTATCTTATTAAAGTTAACGACTTTCAAGACCCTTCAAAAACGTTAACGTACGGCCTCAACCGCTGGACCTCGAGACTGACATTTAGAGGAAATAGTGCTTAGGTACCACAGGGGTAGGTACACTAACGCCGCATTTACAAAAGCTATATGCAAGACAGAGATGCACATATTTGCCACTCACTTTTACCCATGGTTGCATCTCAAACCTTACAGTAATAACTTGCATGTGTAAATGCGGCCAAGAAAAGGGTTTTTTAAAAATCGACTCGCAGCTGGAATACGAAGGGGAGTAACGGTAAACTTATTCTACGCGTACGAATTCGCAGGCTTTCTATAGTCCTTTATTTGCTTTGATTTCGGTGTTTGTTAACACAAAATGCTGTTATAATCCCCCAGCAAACAACCACGCCGTGAACAAACTAAAGCCGAACATTATCAACACCTCTTTAAAAAGCAATTCCGCGTGCACACCGCAAACACGCGTCATACCGAAATCCGCGACAATCCGGCGAAATCCGCGAAAATCCGCGGACGTCCGCCGCACGGTCGGAAGGTTCAGAACAAACGCATGGATGATTCGATCCAGACGCCAGTCGGGAGCGGAAAAACGATTGGTAATGTTTTAATCGCGTGTAAAAAAGGATGAATGTTACTGGAAACTTCATCATCATTTAATTTACGAGCTAGGCTCTTGTTGGTGGAATCAAGCAGCAGTTAACTACAAGAACTAGTTGTAAAGATGGAAGAAATCTTAATTAGTTTGGTCATAAAATTTATATCAGTAAAACTAAAACACTTGCAACATCTAAATGTACCTACAGTAGGACACTACCCGATCATTCTTAACAATAGATCTATAGAACAGATATCCGAATTTAAATATTTAGGAAGTCTACTTGCCAATAACTCCAGATGTTATACAAAGAAAACTTAAGTAATAAAATTGAACTCAAGGATAAATATAATACTTATGTGCTTGAATTATAAGAGAGTCTCTCACAGATTATAACTATACCTGCAGTTCCAAGTCTTTCAGCCCGCCCCGCAGTCAAAAAATGTGTAAAGACATTTCATCAAACCTTAAAAGAAAAAGAGGCATCTTCTACGAAGCATCAATAGCATAAGTAACCATAGTACTAACGAAAGATGATGAACTGCTTAATGCCCGCCTTCCACTGCGAGTGGAGGTGACTCGGTTAAAAAAGGTTCGGTGGATTTTGGTTAAAAATGTTGTGAGTCGCCTACTTCAATTGGACTGACCTTATTACAAGCCCTGTTAAAAGAAGTATTTTTTTGAGTTTTTGAAGGCGGTTCTTTGTTTTTATTTTATACTTTTTAATGTACGTTCATAATAAACTGCTATGTGGTTCCACTTCTTAATTGATATGAAACTTACGCTGGATTTTATAAAGATCCGTTAGATCAAATTTCGGCCAGGAATGTCAAAACTTGTATGAAGTTAAATTTGATTTGATATATTTACTAACGGACCTTCAAAAAACCGGCCATAAGACATTTCAAGCTTCGCCGCAAGCAACGGCGCGGCAAAGTCATAGTCATATTTAAACAAGTAAATGTTCTTCGTTATAGTCTCTCAACTATATTATTATTATTCGAGATAGTTTTCATCATCAGTTCAACTTCAGCAAATGTGTACAAAAAAATGTTGTATACCAAAACCGTCTCCAGAATGTAACAAATAATTTTCTGAAAACTGCATCAATATAGGTTATGCCAAATGCGAGATAATCGCGTACAAACATACAACCATACAACCATACGGGTGAAACTAAGAACCTCCTTCTTTAAAGTCGCTTAAAAAATGATTATACTTCTATGTGAGATGTTCTAAGTGATTTATTTGGAAAAAACGGCTTACTGTTGAGTTTCTTGCGGCGCTTCTTCTCAACAGTGGTCTCTTTGGAAGCGCTGGTAGACTCAGACATGTAAAAGTGCCTGCAGGGCCTACTTGCTAAATAAATTATTTGAATTTGAATATGCCTTTAACCGCCTTCGTTACGTATGACACTATTCATATTAACGAAAAGATCGGCCCAATCCAATCACTGCTTTTAATGACTAACTAATTGACTGCGTATTTGAAACAGCTTTACACAGTGACGACAGAATCCCCATTTGTTTGTCTCTACTTAACCCCCCCTCTGCAAAATTCAATACCTATTAACCGTTTACCGCTGCACTGACGAAATGACCGCCGTATTTGCTCGCAATGAGCGCGTGAAATTAACTGGGAATCGAACCCCGGACCAATCAAACCAATGGTGCGAGGTTTAATTTGTAAACAAACAAGCATGTAGGCAATGGCTAGGGCTGGTTAAAATTAGTAGTGTTGGTCGACAACAGTAATACGAGTAGTTATCGATTTATACATTGTAAGGCCGCGTTGGGATTTTTTGGATGGTATGGCCATTGCCTGAATCTATAGCTATTATCATCAATCATCCATCAATCATAAACTCACGCCTTCATTCCCAGAGTGGGGTAGGCAGAGCCACGGACTCACCAACAACTCCAAAAACTTGTTGATAATTCTGTGACCACATTTTGCACAACCAGGCTAAGATGTAATCCAGTGTATTAGTGACAGGTTGCAAACCCATCGCCTAACAGCACTACACAGCCTTTAGTCCCTTAGTCGTATCTTACGACATCCACGGGAAGACATGGAATGGCAACATTCTAAACCCGGCACCACACGGCACATAGCTAGCTATTATAAATACATAAATGTCAGGGGACAATGTCACACCAATTGACCTAGTCCCAAACTAAGCTCTAGGCTTGTTCTATGGGTACTAGACAACGGTATAAATACTTACATAGAGAAATACATACTTAAAAACATAGAAAACATCCATGACTAAGGAACAAATATTCGCGCTCATCACATTCATAAATATCTGCCCTTACCGGGATTTGAACCCAGGACAGCTAGCTTCGTAGACAAGGTCACCACCAACTAGGCCAGCGCACCGTCGAGATATTAATGGCCGATATTAATGGTGACCCCTTCTTTTAGAGCTTATATCTCTTTAACGGCCCAATCGATTTACATGAAACCTGCATAAGAACCACCGCTAGAACCACCACCTGCTTTCAACATCCGCATCCTAATCGGTTCACCCGTTTAAGAGTTACGGTGCCACAGACAGACACATACACATATACACGACAAACTAATAACACACTCAAAAAAATGTGAGCTAACCAAGAGAGGTTTTGTCTTAGTTGACATAAAATGAATACACTATTCATGATATTAGTATTATCAAACAAAACTTATAGTAAAAACAGCAAGTTCTTTAGCGATTCAACTAACATCTAAGTTGATGCGTCTAATGTCGTGTTAGGCTCGTATGGATTCAAGACGCCTATGCACAACAATCACAATCTTGTTATTATTGTTATAGAAGCAACCATTTTTTTTTCAGTGCACCCCTCTTTTTGCGTCGGGGGTTAACATTTGAGTACTCAAGAATTCAATCGTAAGACTCCAAACGTGTTGCCAACCTGACTAAGATGGCTAGTAATTTCGCCGGTTGCCGTATTCCCGCACCGGAACATAACAATGCGAACACTGTTGCTTGGTACTAGGTTAAATGATGAAAATAGCGATCCAGACGGACCCTGCACAGGGCTGACATACTACACGGTAAAACCTTATTGTTTTTGACTTGTTATCGTATTGTCACCGTTTTAATTGCTCTTATTAAAATTTACTTGACATTCATGGCGGCCGAGTTGAAAACAATACCATAAAAGGTCAAAAGCAATATGGTTTTACCGATTTGAATAGAACCCCAGGTCTTACAAACAAAAACATGTTCGCATGTTTGTTTTATACTGACCTATTTGACCGGCAATCATTTCTTGAGCCGCGTGGGCAGAGCTACGTCAAATAATCAAGGTATCAGGAAAATGCACAATTCAGTAACAGTTATTTAAAAGTTTATTACTCAATGAAAATAAAATGCTTAAGTTTATTCAAAAAAGTAAAAGTATTTGACCAAATTAGTCTTACTAAAATAAATAATAATGCGTGTGTGGCCATAAAGCGTGCGAGTTATGGCCCCTGCTTGTGCGTCAGCGTTTAATGCGCGAGTTATTTAAATACCTGGAGGGAGGTAAAGTGCAGTTTTAACTAACACTCGACATTGAACTTTATAAAGTATAATTTTATGGAGAATGGACTTACACACATCACATGTTTACATCTTCATAATCCAAAATCAATCAATTTTAATAATAGATTATAAATAGACGGGGAAACATGTTTGGTCACCTGTTACGTTCGTAGAGTTAGGTCCCGTCGCAAATGTTAGCTGTCGAATCAGCTCAACTTAAAACGATTTTTTTCATCTTTGTTCGGACATGTGGCATCCCTCTTAAAAAAACCGGACAAGGCGAGTCGGACTCGCCCATCGAGGGTTCCGCACATGACACGGTTAACTCAATTCAAAATTTGCACCGCCACCGTTCCTTGCATAAAGACCGTGATTTTTTTGTGATTTAATTAAAAATGTTGGGCATTCAGATTTTTTCCTATATTTGTAGTATGACACGATATTACTTGCCAAATTTCATAGTTCTAGGTCAGTGGGAAATACCCAATACATTTTCATTCCCTCGAGAGTGTCGAAATACACGTTTTTGGCGACATAAACAGCCGTGTCTTTTTTTACGTAAATGTAGAAGTTTGATTTTTTCACAGCTTCAAGGGACTGTAGACCGGAGTATATGGTTTTAATTTCAACTTGATACCTTCACGCGTTCTCGAGATAAAGGGTCTTGACATACAGACAGACGGACAGACGGACAGACGGACAACAAAGTGATCCTATAAAGATTCAATTTTTTTCCCTTTTGAGGTACGGAACCCTAAAAATGAACTTATAATTACAAAAATACATGTATGTGATTGCCAAAATGATCAATGAGATTAGCTTTCATGAATCATTGAGTCAATTTAGATCTGTGTTCCTGGTAGAATGTTTTAATTTTTAAATTATATTTTGTATGTACGATTCCTAACCGTCTGACGTATTGTTACAAAACGGTACAATGTACTCCTCCCCCTTAATTGGCATCCAGTGTACGAACCGAGGACACAGCGACAAAATATAAGCTTTTTAGTAAACAAAATAAGAAGCAAGGTGACATGTTTATATCTGTGAGCTCCAATAATTAGGACAATGATTATTATGTGAACACCTTTCGGTCGTGACAGGCGGCGAGGGAGATATCCGGCGAGAGGAATTTATGTGAATAAAATATTAGTAATACTTATGCGAATAACGGAAACGTGTTGAGTGGGATGCGAAGTGAAAAAATAATTCTAAGTGTTATTTCAAGCATGATCAAATTTGCTGTTTTTTTACAGGGTCATTGATTAATTACCATTTTCTTTTAAGAGGGTATAAAATAGTTCCTCAAGCAATGTGCATAACCCTGTCCATTACGACAATTTAGAGATTTAATTCATATTTTTTTTTAAAGTTTAATTATAATTTGTCGCGATAAATAGTTACTAAAACAATGTATTCGATTTTTCAGCTATTATACCTTTATATGAATCTATAAGAGTTACATAGTATGGTATTGATTTATTTCACTATAATAATATAATAACGATACTGCTTTAAAAAAAAGTAGGTATGTATATTACCTTGTATGAGAAGAGGCAAATGGGAAAACTGCTAATCAATCCTCTGATAAACACCGAAAACAAATGTATAAAAAAAATTATGTGGCAAAAATCATAATGCATAAAGTACGTTTTCATAAGTGGCATTTAATCGAATATTTTTAATAAATAAGTATGTACCACACATATTTTCTTCACTTTCCACTTTTTTATAAAATCCCCTACTTTTAAAAGTGCCATTTTACCACTATTCTTCACATGTTATACGGCAGTTTAAAAAGCCTGCGCAGCGTGTAGCTAATGGCAACCACTGAGTGGTTTCACGTGTACACCCACCTTAACTCTCTGGGTGTCGCTTAATCCCTACTTTTAGTTTTTTACGCCAACTTCTATGAGTACATTGTATTGCTTTCCCATTTTAAGAGGCTTTTCTGTTAACTGTGGGGATTAGAAACGATGTGTAAATTTGTGTTTGGGATCGCGGTGTGCTTTGTTTTGTCCCATTTGTTAATAAGTTATTTATAATTTATATAAGTAAGAAACGGGATTGTATAAAAATAATGACTGTGAAGAATAACGAATGTGAACGAATGCAATTGTGTGGAATTTATATTGTGCAGAATCGCGACTAGGAAGAAACAGGGTTGCATAAAAATAATGACTGTGAAAAATAGCGAATGTGGTCAATGGCAGATGCGTAGAATTCACATTGTGCACAATTACGAATAGGAAGAAACAATAATGGCATAAACGTCGAATAATCCCAGAGGTTGCAGGTAGAAACTTCTTAATTTTTATATAGGTGACCGAAACATATTCGCACTCATTTTAAATAAATTCAAATTTATAAAAGTAATGGCACCTCGTCTAGTTATGAAACGTTAGAACGCTACAAATCACCCGGAGGAAGTCGTAATAAATGTTAGTTTTGTCAAGAAACTAGCATATTTACCATTTTTCATTCAAAATAGAGGACACTATAAATTTGTTATGAGCTTTATGACGCGTGACGTGTTTATTTTGAGGAACGGTATAATTGGGATATTGTCTCAATGTTGCTGCTAATAAATAATCCGTTTACGACCACTGCACTACATCAGTGTCGTGGTTCTGCTGCAGCAAACCAGTGTAGCAGACACGAGTCGCCACGCTTTTTTAGATCAATCAGATGTCAAGTTAGGTCAGTTCGATACAGATTTCGTTTGCAAACTCGCTTTTGGTAAGTGAGAATATAGTTTTATGTTACTAATTGCCATAATACTTGTTTTATGCCATAGCATACAAAATATTATATTATTAGTTTTCTCGAAGATGACAAAATGCAGGCCGATTCCTTGACCCGAAAATTATTTCACAATATATATCAAAGTCGTTATAGCTATTTTCGACAAGGAATTAAAAAAACAATAAACGGTAAATATTATAAATATTACCTGTATAATAATAAAAAGTATTGGCAAAAAAAAAACATTGCTCATCTTACATCGTTACAAAAGTAACTAGTTCCAGTTGTCATAACTATACATCTTCCCGGATTTTTAGAAAGTAGCCAAGTGCCTATCGTTTGTGTTTTCAAATTATTGATGGGTAATAAAAATATTTAATGAAATCGTTTATTTATTTATCGTTTCTATATCGTGCTCAGTAAAACCACGCGATATTTTAGTCGCGCGTCAATACGTCGCGTGAAATCGTCTAATTATGATGTACTCCGTCCTTGCCGCAGCGCGACGCGGCGACGCGCGACGAATCGCGTCTGCCGCAACTGGGGCAGTGGACTAAACTGGTGAGGTGGTTGCGAAATATTTATAAGAAAAATCTTACAACTTATGTATTAAGTCGATTTTAATATATCAAATTAAACGTACTTAGTAGCTGGCGTTTTTAATCGTTTGAAATTTTAAATACACTCGCAACAATTTTTGCAAACCAATTTTTTTGTTACACTTCATTTTTGTCTAGTATTATTTTACCACACCATTTTTGTAGTCATTTTGCAACGTTTATTTTTGTCTTCTCTTATTTGAGTTGTCTAGGACTGTAGTGGACACTTGACTCTTAATTCAAAGATAATAATAATGGTTGTAAATTGCTTGTTACAAAATTAATAACCCTTATCGTCTTTTAAACAGGAACCAAATGTCTAACACTGAATATTTTCTTCTGCTGCTACCATTACCTTACCTAACTGCACACATAAAGAAACTAACCAAACCATTTTTTTATGTAACGCTGTTATTCTACCGAACATCTGATAAAGATCGCAGGAAGCGGATATAGAAAGAAGATGAAGAAGATAAACATTCATTCGTAACAAACAAGAACAAAAGACAGAGATATATGCACAAAAAGAAAGCAGGTATGCGAGTAGCCGACAACCGAACGTCGTGGAGATCTTTGAAGAAAGCCTATGTCAAACAGTGAACGTCTCTCAGCTGATATGATAATGATGATGATAAATACCCTTACCCATTTTTTTTATGTTACTGCCATTTTCCAACAACTAAAATTTTCAATATTTCAACTATCGCCGCTCCTTGCGCGATATAATTTAGACCGCTTAATGACGACCAGCGCCCATTCATCACGCCGCTGCAAGGGACTGTGTTTAACGCGTGCAAGCGATTTATTAAGCATACTTTATGGCCACACACGATTTATTGTAGGCGCCTAAGATTGTATAGTTTAAGGTTTTTGCAATTTCAGCGCTGAATTATATTTTTCATAAAATACCAGGAAGTTTTTTTTGAAATAAACAAATTAACTCACTATAATTAACTTTTATAATTCGTCGGTATGTCCGTTTGTATATTCTCAAATAAAAAAAAAATTTGGGGTATCATATCATCAAGAGCTATATGGGAACATCGTTAAGAAAGTTTGCACACATTTGTTTATACCATTCTATTACGGTTGTAACTCCCTGTTCTGCGAAGGGCCTGACAGGCCATCGTGTTATAAGAAGAAGCATGTATCCACCAGTTGAATAATTATAAAGGGTAACTGTGTCATTATGTCATGAGATATAAAGTTTGGATTTATAAGTACAGGGTCAGAAAAATGTAAGTTGACGTCGTCATTTGATTTGATCAGTACAGATTGAATATTTAAGTTTTGAAACACTCTGTAAATATTTTAATTCAAATTAAAACTCAAGAAATTTGAAAGGGTAGATTTAATCGTTGAAACAACTCTATCTCTGATGGTTTTAAACCCACGTTTAGTTAATAGGCGTTTAAGAGCAAAGCTAAATAGCAAATTATCATAAACAACTTCGTATGTGGGTATGAAGCAAACAGTTTTACTGGTGACATGAATATTGTAGTTTATAAGCGGACAGGAACATTTAGCTTCTCGGACATTGTATGGGTGATTTACAAAACAAATAAAATATATTTTTTAAACTAGATTTTTATTTTCTAATCATCATGCACGAGATACTGAAAACTAGAATTTTACCTCGGGGGGTTAAAATAATTTGTGTCAAAAATGACAGTTTTTGGGACCACTTTAGCTGTCGACTGTACTTTATTTTTTTGTAAAGTTGTTATCTGCTTATCAAGACCAAACTATTGAGTCCCAACACGATGGGTCTACGTCAAGCATAGCGGAGATCCTGTCGCCACCTTCCGACTGCATCATCAGACAAGCTCTTATATACCATAATATTGCATTGTCATCGGGTACGTGGTCCGAATTTCAGTCCATTCCATTAACGGGGTTCAAAATTGACTTGTAAATTTTGACGAACAACTTACAAACATAGGTTACAATAGTGGAAGTTAAATAAAAACTATACATTTAATATAAGTAATACAATTAAAAGTTAAAACTAAACTTATTTAAATTAAAATAAAAACTAAGCTACTCAAATATTAAAGACGTAAATAATAATCACCACTATAATAAAAAGAACACCCCCTCTAGCAGGTCCGCTCGCGGCATGGTCCCTATGACACTAGCTGCGTTACATCTCTGGATAGCTAGCTAAAATAAAAACTTGTAAAAACAAGATAACTCAGAGTAACAAATATCCATCCATCCAAACTTCGGCATTAATAATATTAATAAGATAATCTTTATTGAGGATGGATGAACACGAAAGAGATATACAGAGCGAAAGTGAGTGAGAGGGTCGGGAGGGGCCGCCCTAGGCGTACCTTTCGAATCAAATCGGAGAAATACTGGAAAAGGGTCGAATCTTAAGTACCCGAAACCGACGTGCGTGCATGACTCGATGTATGAATGTGGAAGAAGCGAAAGAGATTTTTCAGGATTGTAGCAGGTAGAAAGAAGTGGCCTCTGCCCACCCCTCTGGGAAACAGGCGTGATTTAATGTATGTTTGTATTCTTTATAAGGCATAAAACAAAATTGCTTTCCGCGACTGTCTGTCTGTACATCAGCTAGCTCCTAAACCAGGCAACGTATTTTGATGCGGTTTTCACCATCAGTTAGATCAATTTTCAAAGAACGTTTTTATATATAATAAATGTTGGTTTATGTACGTTTGTTACAGAAAACTTACATAAACCGAAGCGAAGCGAGGGCGAGTCGCGAGTGTAATTATAGTATGTATTACTCAAACAGATATTTTATTTATAAATTATGATAGCCTTTTAGCGGATTTCTGTGAATAATCTTTAATTCAGCGGGTTTTGCCGATGATTCATAATGTTTATAAACATTAAAACTACAAGTAGCTGTTATCTAAGAATGACGTAAAATTCATTCAACGTGTTTATTTTTTATTGATTAAAAATAGTCAGTACCAAAATACATACAACTTAAAAGAGAACAATTCTAAAAAGACCTTAAAGCCGTAATATATCGTGAGGAATCGTTTGAAGCAAGTTAACACAAAACGCTGTAACTCGAGTTGCAGCGTTCTGCCGTTGGACGGCAGATATAAGGCATGGTCTATTTGACTAGTTATGCTTTGGGAAAGCAGATAATAATATTGTTGCGGTGGTGCAACAGAACGCATAATATATACCTACTTTGATAAGAATTTATGATGAAGGGTATTTTAACATTGATAAAACTCGCTACAAATATATAAACACATATATTATGTCGATTAATTTTGCTTTAAATTATCGTTGTCCCTTAAAGACCGCACCCCTGTTGATGAATTAGGTTGTAACCAATTGGTTGTGGGATCGATCATCGATTGATCAGCTGAAATTAGCAGTGGTCGACGTCAATCGACGACTGATCAACGTCGATGCATGCTGTTGAACGACGAGCGACCGATTAGTGTGTAACATCTTTATCAAAACAAACAAATCTTTATGGTAGAGTTAGTAATTACTAACATCGTACAACGAGTGAAACAACGTAAAGTAAACTCAGTTATTTTAATAGTAATTGTTATTATAAACCTTTACGCTGCGTATTTATTTATTTTACGTTTTGTATACACATTGAAGAATGAAATTACACACAACCATGCAGCGACAATTTAAATGGAGGGGCGCGCTGTCGTGGATTGTAGAAAATTGTATTTGTCTAACCTAAGCTTATCTCATAGGCAAAAACATACATACATATATACATACACTCACGCCTTCATTACTAGCTAGAATGGGGTAGGCAGAGCTACAGATTATCAACAATTCTAAAAACTTGGTATCAATTCTGTAATCACATTTTGCACAATCAGGCTAAGTAAACATCAATTGTGTTTGACAGGTTGCAAGCACATTGCCTAAAAATATTACAAGCCTTTATTCACATAAAAAAAAAGTTAAAAATAACCAGATGAAATACTTTCCCTGCACTCATACTTGCGTAACTTACTAAGATTTATATTCAGTGGTTCAACATTAAATTTCCACACTTTCCGCTAAATGCAGTCGTTCGTATAAAATTATTAGGTCTAATTAGCTCTTGCCATAACCATAAAACCCTTAACACACGAGTGCTAAGTCGGCGCTGCTTATAGCCGCACCTGTCGCGACGTGTGGCTATGGCTTTAGTTATAATGTTAGATAAACGTAAAGGAAATTTTAAGGATTTGGTTTTGTCTGTTCAAGTCTCTTGGCCAAGCAAAGGTGGGCGAATATTTTTTGGTTTCCAAACAGACGCCATTCAATAAAATAAGAAGAGTTAAACGATTTATGTGATACTAGAGGACGCCCGCGACTTCGTACGCGTAGAATTAGTTTCCCGCTACTCCCCCGATTTCTTCCCGTTGGGGGTCGATTTTCGGAAGATCCTTTCTTAGTGCTCACTTACATCATGAAAGGAACCCCTGTAACAAATTTCAAGTTTCTATGTACAGTGGTTTCGGCTGTGCGTTGATGTAATATAAGTCAGTAAGTCAGGTTTGCCTTTTATATATATAGATAACATTTTAAAGGCAATATTGGTTTAACCAAAACCATGGTTTATGGTTTAAATCAAATGCACCCGAAACTGACGTACGTGCATGAAGAGATTGATGAATGTTAGAGGAAGCGAAAGTTGTATGTTTAGACCGGGGCACCTGGCGTTCCATAGTCTCTGCCTACCCCATTGGGAGACAGGCGTGAAGGTATCTATGTGTATGTATGGTTTCACCCAGTAGATAGAATATAGAACCAGCATCTGTGCCGAAGTAAATTGTGTTTCTGTCACTAAGTTCAAAAGTTCTCCAGTTTATGAGAATCTTACATGACATGCTATTTTTGAAGTACCAATGTAACTTCTCGTACATTGGTTTTCTTGTAAATCAATATTTAAATAATATTATATATAATTATTTTTATACGGGGCGTTCTTAAGCTAACAAAAAGTTCAGCTATATGACCCTGCAAGCACCGCAGTATTTTTACTTACGTACAATCGACTACAAAAAGATTTATCCACATTTTTAACTTTTTGCATTGTAATAAGGGCTAAAAGTGGATAAATCTCTTTGTAGTCGACTGTACTAAACATTAATTAAACAATAAACAAGCTAAAAGCCACCCACAAAAGATAAATTAGTTAAAAATTAAATTTAAAGAAATCTAGGTTAGTTATACAATAAATATCTTAAATAATATTCGTCTTTTCTTTGGAAAAATACTTCAGCGATTTTAAATACTTTTCGTGAAAAATCTTCTTTATAGGACTCTGCCGATGGCTAAAGGATTTGCTATATTATACAGGTTGATTGGAAAATCGACTTATAGCTTTTAACAGAGTAATCGACACATTTTATAACAAAACATTTTACTATAACATGATATGGAGCGTTATACAATGTTTAACTATATCCCGATCTATCTACTGTTTTGTTTTTGGATTATATCGAACCAATAACAAAGCACAACCGCACCTGCAGGGCTTTCGCACCATGTAGCAATTACTATCAGTTGACAACCCTAATCCAGCTGTTGTCGCCTAGGCACTACATCAGTTACGCGTTAGCTCCTCATTTACTATTAAATCAAGCCAATTTAAACCTAATCTTTGTAGTGTGAAGGTACATGTCAATGGTACTTAGGTAGAGCCTGGTAGAACTACGCTATTAGTAACTATTAGTTAGCGAAAGCCGCGTAATGAAGACTAATCGACGATTAATTCAACAGGTTAACGCTCTGCAGATTTACTTAGGATTTGGTGTTAAAAGGAAGGATTTCGTAAGTGAAGAATTGCAGTTAATTTGATTTCTTAGTTCAATTAGGGTTGGCGACGCAAGAGAAAACAGCGTCTGTAAGTTTTAAATTCGGAGTTTTTTTTTTGGTACCTGCTAAATTTTCAGTGCGTGCATTTATAAGTTACCTAGCTTAACTTTAATCAGTAAAATTGTAGAAAAAAGGTTAGGAATTATTTTCAATAGTTTCACTTTAATTTTTGCAGTTAAAATATCGCATCAATTTTTGTCTAATAACTTCTGTATTATTAAATATATTTTTTGATGCCATCTAAATAAGTCCTGTCAAAACATTTAGTCCAAACTTTTTTGCTTTATTTTAATTTATAGTAATTCAAATGTGTTGCTGATAAAACTGTTGCTTCTATAAGTGAACCGTTTCCAAGAAATATTCGCGTAAGTCATCGCCTGGCTGTGTTCATTGTCTCGGGATTTATTTAGACATAATTAATATAACTCGTGTCCGTACGGACATGTAAATGTAGTCACGTGAAATTAATCTCAAGATGTTCTTTTTGAGACCAAAATAGACTATTTCGTAACAAGAGTGTTTTTTTATACAATTTTCGTGGTCTAGTCTGAAAAGTGTCTATGCAGCATACTTATAAAAATTAAGTTAATTATTTATTATCTTCAAGAAAACCTCTTGTTTTTCAACAATATGCTGGGTGATAGACAAGAGCGGGTTAGTTAATATGCGCTGTAAGATAAATTCAATATTAGGTACTTTAATGCATATTTGCGATACAATATATTAAAATATAAAAGGTGATAAAAAAAACTGAATTCAACTCTATTGTAAAAGGTGATACAGCATGTCAGATACGTACCTATGTATGTATATGTACCTAGATTTAATCGTTAATCTATGACTTACGCATGCATAGTCGCATACGCATTGCGCACTATTAATAACATCACTATTAATAATTATGATCTTTAGCCAATGATGCATGAGTTTTGTCAGGACGCGGAACGAATTAACGGTAAAGACTAATGACAGTAAGACCGACCATAGAGTAATTTATTACTGGAATGCGAACTCGACTGTTAATTACATGGCTAAATATTATGATTCGAATCCATCTTAATAAATTATCTGTTAATTATTTAAGTAGTCTTCGTTAACTGTAAGTTTCATCCTTGGGTTGCTGTCCCTTAGCCTTTTTACTACCCGACCACATAATGTTCTTATACATTGACGACTTTATTATACGAACTAAATCTGCAGGATAACTCGATAATACCCTCTGGGTCTGAATGATTATTGTAATTACAGTCTACCTTATACGACTATTTTAATCCAAACAACCACACGCATAGCTTTAGCACGTCTTTGTCCAAATAAACCAAACAATTTCGCGTATCTAAGTTTACCAGCGCTCATATCTCAGTAGAAATAATAAACCGCACTGTGTCACCTTGAGATAAAAGGGCTTACTCACCCGCGAAACAGGTTGTCTTGAGTTTAGCAAAACAATCATCCTGTACATGTCATATACCCTTAACGGTGTAGGATAGAGTTGGGTATGCTTTGAGGGAGGGACTCGGGACAAAGAATAAACAGTTGAGTGTATTGCAAGAGTGTGTTTGCGGATCGTTGTATAATTTCATTTTGTGACAACCCTGATGGTTTGTAGGGATGTGGTTTTAGTGGTCGATGATTGGTAATTGGTATCGATGTAAAATTGTGTTACGTATATTTGTTTTAAGTGGTTGTTATGGAAAAATATTCTTTCTATTACAGTGTTTACGTTGATGAATGTGTTACAAACTGTGTATCAACTTTCATTCATGCTGTTTTATTTCTCATAAAATTTGCTAAATTAAAATAAATCAGAAAAATGAATAATTTACAGGTTTGGTACCTAAATAAAGTATTTACCTAACTAAGAATAAAGTTGCCCCAATATAATTAAAACAAGTGCTTCTTAAGTTTGAAATAGTGTCCAGTTTTATTAAAGTAAGAAACGTCTCGTAGTTGTATCTCTTTTGATTGTTTTTTTAAGTAATCGTCATTTTATGTTACACTAATGTTTAATGAATTTTGTGTCTAATGGCCAAATTCAACGCAAAGAAACATGTTATCAACGAATTGTTCATTACTTTTCAACAAGTCTACCCAAGTACCTACCAACATAGCCCTAGGAATTGCTAAACTTAAGTGGCAGTCAGTGGGTGGGGCACATCGTTCGCAGAACAGTGGGCCGATTGGGTCAAACAGTTCTCGAGTTGCGTCCGTGTACCGCGTGGGTACACCACCAATAAGGTGGACCGACAACGTGGCTATGGTTGTGGCAAACCTTGAGGAATAATATTGACGTATCGATATCCACGTTTCTATCGATAAACATGCCCACCTCACTATGCACAGTTCATGAACGGCAAATGCTGGGGCTCCGAGTGGCTCACATTACTCTTGGCTTGTTTCTTACATCTGCAGGTAAACGTTATTGTAAGACTTGCCGACTTATACCAAGTTGAGATAACACTTACAAGTAACTTCAGATTCAAGTTAGCAAAAGAGCTCTTGGCTTTCATGTTTATTATGCTGCAGATCTTGTTAAAATCTCGAAAATGTTTCGGAATTTGCTATAAGTCTTGTAAGGATCTTTGAAAAGCAATTATAATGCTTTTACCTAACTGCCGTTAGTTAATATAGGTTGTTATGCCAAACAATAATGAAGCGCAGGGGTTACGGATATGACAAAAAAATAATTAGGATTTAATGCTGAATTGAACGTCAAGCAGGAAGCTGGCACAAAAATAAATGTATAAACTCCCCTACATTCTCCAGCTAATATATCTAAATGGCCTAATCAATTTTCTTGAAACATAAGTAACTTTCCGATTAAATTAACTTTATTTTTAAAACCGCGTCAGTTACGGTACAGATCTGATTGGGAGCTACAATACCCAAAACACAAATACACAAAACACACGTAAAACTAAAAACGCCCCTCTCTATGTTTTAGGGGTTAATACAGGATAAGCTTATCGTGGTTAAGTACTTATACGTATAAATATAGTATATTTGTACAGCTTTCCGTGAGCCACTGCCGGTACTGGCTGAAAATCAGCGCTGTAGGCGACACCTCAGCATTTTGCTGAACCAGTGTCTGTTCACTGCCGCGAGGCCACACATAGCGTACTATCCCCTGTTACCTTTACTGTTTTCTTTAATTATTTGTTTATGTGTGTCTTATGGTTGGCGAATAAATGTATTTCTTCTTCTTTTCTTCTTCTATACTTACAGGAAAAGTAGAACGACTTCATATAAGCTGCAAACAGGGACTTTAATGTTACTTAAAAAATAGTTTCTTTGTTATTACTTTAATACAGACTAACCATATGTTGTTATCTGCTCAAATAAGGGGTGTATAAAAATATATTCTACAACTTTTGTTTTCAACAGCAGTTTCTGTCGCTTGGCATTTCCTGAGCAGGTTATTTTAGAAAAATAATTGAATATCCACTTTTTTCCTGATTGCTCATTATTTTGTTGATATGACCTGCTATTATACTTACCGCCTGTTTCACAAACGACAAGTAAAGCATATTTGACAGATAAATTTTGCCCTTTCTCTTTCTTACACTTGTAAATAGACAAGGAGAGAGCCAACAAACGTCGATTGTGAAACAGGCCCTTAGTCCAGTAAATTGTATACAATTTATACATACGAGTATCAATAACTGACGGAAATGGCTATCAAAAGTTTTCATTCCGTTATGAGTATTTGTGATTTTAAATCCTTGCCCATAAATCTAAAAAAAATTGAAGTTTTCTTCTGAATACCTAGGCAAGGAATTACAAAAATACAAGAGTTAAAAGTATTCATAGATATAACTGATACCCTTACAAGTCTCTTCGGTTATAAAAAGGTTTCACTTTAAAATTGCCCAATATTTTCATAATGCCATAAACGCGATGCGCAATAAAATCTAATCAGCATCGCTGCTAGAGAAATAAATAGCGTTCGAAAATAAACAGCCGCCGGCTGTAAATTACCTGTTGGTTTTACTGATGCTCGGTGATCGACAGATGTGGGTGCAACGGTTTGATACTTGACAGAAAAAAACATTTACCTAATAAAATTGTCTTGAATATGACAGAGCAAACCTAAGTATATAAATCTTATAGGTTTTCTCCAGACATAATTGAGACCGAAGAGTAACAACAAGGTTGATGATGAAGTCAGCTTAAAAATACTTTAAAAAAATCACAAAATGTTATAAGTTTTTTTACAGGATTCATGTGATGAATCACAGCGGGTAGGTACTAGTTTTTTTGAAATACTATAAATAACAAAAAAAAATGGACACTGACGGCGGACTCAAATGACAATGCACAGTGCGTGAAACAGAAATGTTTAATATGAATCAACATTAAAAACGTACTACATTATCTTTACATAGTATGAAAAGTCGCTTTCCTCCGTCTGTATAATAAAATCCGGTTTATTTTACAGAAAACTCGTTAGTATTCTATATTTTATTAACCCGCGACGCAAAAAGATGCCTGTGGCACCATGACTCTTAAACGGGTGAACCGATTTGGGTGCGGTCTTTTTATTTGAAAGCAGATTTTCCATCGGTGATTTTAAGTTAGGTTAAATGATTGGTTGTGCGGTTTACGACATATCGGCTCTGAAAGAACAGTCACATTATATCGTGGGTTTTATCTATCTTATAGTTATCTAAGTATCAAAACCATGTGGTCCGGCGGCGGGCCATGTGTTTCTCGTCGCGTGCGCATCCCGCAATCACCATTACCTGCCCGGATATTTTTACGCGCTATTCGTACGCCTGCGCTCTCGATATCGTTTAATGCTGTTTAAATTGTCCCGGATCAAAAAAATTTTTTATAAAAGGTGTACTGACCGGGGCCGTAAAACTGAGTGCTAAAATGTGAATTTAGATGCTCGAATTTATATAAAAATACTAGCTGTCCGCGCCCGGCGTCGCCCGGGAGTAATTTTTTTTTTCATACAAACCTTATGAAAATTGTTTACGACCTATTCTCAGACCTACTGAATATACACACAAAATTTCATAAGAATCGGAGGAGTTTGGTTTGGAACAATGTGACACGAGAATTTTATATATTAGAAGAAGAAAGATATATATTGCCATAGAGTCCACGGTTTATCACTATGTGAGAGCGTCGGTGCCGTAGTGGCTTAGTAATATACCGAGTTCTAACCCCCGTGGTCACAATCTACCAATGGTTTTTTCTATCTTAAGTACATTACCCGAAATTCTTACGGTGAAGAAACATCGTGATGAAACCTGCACATTCGAACAGCTCAGTGTGTAAGAGGGTAATTGCACAAAATATTCTAAAGGGTCAAAGTGTATCCCAAAGGATTCAAATAATTCTGATCAACTTTTATGATGTTAAGTCTTGTTTTAACCAATGGTTAATGAAGCAAAGATAACAACTTTACAACAACAATGGTAAAACAAATTAACTTCCGGAAAAGGAAGTGAAAATAATTAAAACGTGTTAATTTTTAGAGAGAATTGTAACCATGCTCGGTTTCTTTATTTTTAGTTTAGAAGGAATTGTAGTTATCAATTTTATTGTGCTTATTTCCAATAAATATAATTATATTCTATTATTTTATTCCTTTCGGGTAGTATGATCCATTGGCAGGATCCATCAAAGGGGTCAAGTGAACCTTTAGTGCATTAAGATCCATGAATGGATTTTATCAAAATACCATTCAACGAACGTATCATTTCATTACTCAGAATTTTCATTTCATCGAAAGGCATTTCTCGCCGCATGAGTTCATTTTCATCGGTACCTAATCATCAGTAGGTACAATGTGATGAGTGCGGGTATTGTTTGTAAGCCTTGGGTATTTTCTATGAATTATGAGATGTGCTTCTCTTATAATTATAAGTTTGGGACTAGATCAATCTGCGTGAGGTCTTATGATATTTATTGATTTAATATGCATTGGATCTTGTGAATGAAACCTGTATAAATATAGATCATTTCCCGATACCATGTCCAAATGGCTCACCTTTATCGCGCCATAATTGCGCGTGATTCGACACCGATCACTCACGCCCCGGCGTTTACTGGCGGCGCGGGCGCACCTCGCAGGGTTGCCAACCGCTGAATATTTTGGCTCAGGATGCTGAATTGTTCACATTAAAATGTTTAAAATGAGGTTGTTTAACTCTGTATCTATACATCTGTGCGTGGCGTTATAACAGATTTAGAAGCGTTTTTTTAAAAATAATTTCTAGTTTAATTTTTTAGTATAATACTCGTAAATAACTGAACTAAGGCATAAAATTCGAAAATTGAATGAAGAAATTTTCAAGTTATCCAGCAAGCAAGCAAGCTTTAATCTTTTTAACGGTTCAAATACTACAATACGGAGCCAGGTAGCCATGGGTTTTCTTCCAAGATAGTTTGAAGGCTGGAAAGTAAGTGATATTGGGTGACACATAGTGAGCACTTGATGTTAAGCAAGTTCTGATGCCGATGGAAATGTTCTGTTTTTAAAATGGGTTACTAACCTTGATTATTTTGCAACACAACAGTGCGCACGCTGTTGGTTAGCTGCAGTATAGGAACATCAATCTAGATGGATCTTGCTGGATCATGCCACCTGCAACCACTTTTCTCTATGTTTTAATATGATTTGTGGGGGAGCAGCCCCTAAAGAAAATTTGTTATTATGATTTAACTCCTGTTACAGTTGTTTTATCTCACAAAATCACGGTTGCCATACTTGTAGTTGTAACACCTATAGACACGCATTCTACGGCGTCACTTAGCGACGATAGCTACGCACTAAGAGACAACGTGCACGTGCATCTACGCACACAAGTATGGCAATCCCACTTTCGTGAGATAAAACAAACTGTTTGAGATAAAAGTACTTCATATTTAGAACTCGTCGTGCTGAACTCTAAAACTCCCAACGAGCTAACCCTGTAGCATTTCCAATGACACCACAACAAAATCGACCACCCCTAGCAACACTCCGGCACGCTACGCGCACAAAGCACGCGCTTGGCACGCAGCCGGCACGCCGCGGGCACGCTGCGGGTGCGCGCCGTGCGCGCGCGCCGACGACAGCGCGAGGTGATAGGGATTTATCGATCACATTGTTTTGTAAAGGTGAGTCTCTAAATTAGCTGGAGAATTGGAGCTAGGTGGTCAGGACGATTGATTTACCGTTGCAGAACGAATTAATGGACAGGTTAGGAATGCTAACGCCCCGAAGGTGTAGCTCACTCGCTCCGGCCAGCCTCGCGTTTACATACGTGAGTGTAACGACAAATAGATAACAATTGGAACGTTCCAAGTTCTAATTTTATTCAAGTCTGTGTGCGTGTCGTCCAAGTAGTTTATGTACAACTAGCTGTTGCCCTCGACTCTATCCGTGTAGTGTAGAAGTCGTTTATCGCTCCAGGTGATAAAAATACTCTATGTGCTTACTCAACTTACGACGACGATGCGCTGGCCTAGTTGGTAGTGACCCTGCCTACAAAGCTAGTGGTCCTGGGTTGAAATCCCGGTAAGGGCAGATATTTGTGTGATGAGCGCGAATATTTATTCCTGAGTCATGGATGTTTTCTATGTATTTAAGTATTTATATCGTTGTCTAGTACCCATAGCACAAGCCTAGAGCTTAGTTTGGGACTAGGTCAATTGGTGTGACGTTGTCCCCTGATAACTGATAACTTTTAGGCCCCCATACCAAATTTCATCGAAATAGATTCAGCAGTTTCGTCGTGAAAGCGTTACAAAAAAAGTTACATTCACATTTATAAAAACAGAAGCTAGAAAACATAATCTTGAATTACGTCACGTATATCTAGCTTCAATTCATTGTATACATCGCATTCTCCATAAAATTTAAGCTTCTTGGCGTTGTCAAATACGTTTATTTTACTAACTTTATGTCTGGATTCACAAGGGTCATACGAACGTACCAGAACCTCTTGGATCCTGCAAAAATCTTATGTTCCTCTTTGTGGGTTACTATTTGTGTTATAGCATACAGGCATGCCATCATTGTTTCACGACGTCAGCGCACGTGTTGATGGTTGGCAACGCAATCTTCAGCTTATATCATGTTCAAGGGCCTTAGAGCCCTCTCACACCTCTAGATGGTCACCTGTTTGTAATTGTTTACTAACCTTATTATTGCTCCAGCGGCAGATAAACTGTGTTCGAACTGTCATGTAATATTAAAATGTTTTTCCAATAAAAAATAAAAAAACTTAGCATCGACAAACAGATACCTATTAGGTACTTTATTTAAGTTTATCATAATAATGATAATTTAGGTAAGTTTTTCAGTGGATTACATCTTCATCCAGTCCTTAACTTTGTTTCCTTAAACCAAAGTAACTTAATTAAGCAGTTTCAGTTTACACAATCATAATTTCGTATACAAATATCCCGCTGCATTTTAATTGTTTTTATTCGTTCCCTGGCAGGTGGGAGCTATTTCCATCCAGATTCCGCTCACCGCGGCGCAGGCACGTTTGTAATGTTATGCTGCTTTTAGTCCCCATGGGGTTGTATTTAGAACCTTCATTGGGCACGGTAATAACTACTCTAGCATCTGCGGATACGGTTACCGAAAATTTTGTTTGGAGTTTTTAAGAGAATTTATTTTAGAATGTTATTGTTTGTTATTTGGGCCAAATTAAAGAGGGTTTTAAAATTCAATATGTTTGTGGCTTTAACTATGTTTTTTTTAATTAATTAAGGCTCTAAAGTGGAGTCAGTGATCTATTCTAGAAGATTGATTAATAAATTTAAATCTCTCGTTATATCCATCAAAAAATCGTCATGCAATTTATATGCTCAAGTAGAGCAAGCCCGCAGGCATATTTCGCGTGTAATTTGTTTTTCGTTTCTCCCCCTTTTTTCCGTTGGGGGTAGATTTTCAAAAAAACTTTTCGAGTCGCCCCCCTAGTTTATGTAAAGAATAATCCCACCAAATATCAAGCCCGTGCTGATGTACTGTCAACCAATTAGATTCCTAGGCCACTATGGACCTTGTCAATGTGACGTTGTAAACCAAATCATAAGAAGTCTGTAACGTTTGGTTGTCAACGTCACTTTAACATAGTCCAAAGTGGCCTAGAAATCAAATTGTTTGACTGTACAGTAAAGGAAAATGATTCCTTGACCACTTTGGACCGTGTCAAAGTGACGTAATCAATCAAAACGTAGAGACTTCTTATGATTTTAGTTATTACAGTGTCATTTTCCTCGACTGTACAGCGTTTTAGACTGTGCGTTGTATTGTCTGTCCGTCATTCAGCCACTTACGGAAGGGTTTTATATTGTACGGATTTTCGTAATAATAACTTAACATTTTTCAAATTCAGCCAAAATAGGTTATTTTTATTTCTAATATATAAAATTCTCGTATTACAGTGTTTGTAACAAAACTGCTCCGAAACTGCTTGCCCGATTATTATACAATTTTGTGTGTATATTCAATAGGTCTGAGAATAGGACGTTTAGAATATTTCATAAGGTTTGTATGATAAAAAAATACACCCGGGCGACGCCGCGCGCGGACCGCTAGTATCTCTATAGTTTTACTTTTTGGTATTCAAATAACCCAAAACTGCTAAAAAACACAATCACATAACAAAGGTTTAAGCTAATTACGTACCTTTCTAAAAGATACCGTAACTTTGCAAATTAACCGCGTCCACCATCTTGATAAAAGTTAAACCACCCGCGGAAAATTCACTTACAACATTGTAATTGGGGACCCCCGGCTAGATTGCCTTATCTTTGAAATTGCTAACTCGAAACAGGTAAAACTTGGCAAATTGAAAATTCAGAAGGTTCAGAATTAATTGCGTTATCAGATATTAATGGGTTTTGATTACCGTGTCGGAAATTGTGAGTTTTCAAAGTGATATTTAAAGTTAGGGGATTTGTTATTCGCGGATCGATAGATCTTCGAAGGTAGTAATAATATAAATACATAAATATACTAAGCTCTAGGCTTGTACTGTAGGTACTAGACAACAATAAACATACTTATATGGAGAAATAAATTCTTACATACATAGAAACCACCCAAGACTCAGAAACAAATACTCGCGCTCATCACACAAATATTTGCCCTGACCGGGAATCGAACCCGGGACCGCTAGCTTCGTAGGCAGGGTCACTACCAACTAGAATAACTGCGTCGTCTATATATTGATACCTAATAGGAAATATGCATGGATTTTTTAAATCGCATTTCTTAACAAATTACAAAAATACCGTAAAAAAGATTACCAGAAGTGAAATTTAAATTAAAATCGGCTAAGAAATACGGACAACACAAGCATTTTAAATTGCTAATTAGACAGAGATTTCTTAGACAGTGAGATCCGATATGCACTGTGACGAAATGTAACAGGTCGGCCATATAAACTCCAAGTTAAATTCTGTTTTGCTAGAAAGTTGTTATCGTATTGTCAACGTTTTGATAGCTCTTATTTACTTGACAGTAATAGCGGCTGACGTCATAACAATACCATAACAGGTCAACTACGATATCGTTTTTACCGTCGAGAATAGAGGCGCAGCATAGAGGCATTCCATCTTAGTCCTCAGGGTTGGCAACATGCATTTGCAGTCTTGAGATTGCCAAATGTCTATCGGTGTCAGATCACACTTACTATCTGGGGCCTGTTTTACAAAGCTACAAGTTACATTTTTACAGGTCTATACCGGCAACACTGCTCAAATGGCTGGTCGTCATTGGTCGAGGTTGTGTCAAATGGAAAAATATAACCTGTAAATTGTAATTCGTAGCATTATAAAACAGGGTATTGATTATCTCAAAAGCAAAGGTGAGTGAATGCAGGAGTGAAGTCCAAGCGGCGAGTTTAAGTAGTCCCGTCAGAGCGAGCAAACCACATTTTAGCGCGTGCATTCTCAATTAGGCAGCCTTATACGTTCGAGAAGCCATGCTGCCAAATTGAATAACCGCGCTGAAATGTGTTTTGTTTGCTTTGACGGGACTACTTAAACTCGCCGCTTGAACATCACTCCTGCGTTCGCTCACCTTTGCTTTTGAAAGAATCACTACCCAGGGCCCTGGCGGTCTGTGTGTATGTTTTCCTTGAGCACAATAAAATATGCTTCTCAGACGTTTTATAAAGTAAGGATTGTCTATTGTTCATAGTTTAAAAAACCTAGAGCTCAGCTTGTGAATTGGTGAACCTGTTTTTTTTTAAACAATATCTTGTGGACTTACAGCATCAGCCAAAACGCCCAGCAAGATAACTTAAAGGCTACAAATTTAAGACAAGAACTAGAAAAAACATTTACACATCTTACTTAAAAAATATAAAACATAAAAGGGGTCCACTATGCACAAATCAATCAGGGTACATCACAGCTAGACATAACTCTGCAGCTTATAAAAATTTAGGAAGTGGCTTAAGGCCACTATAAGGACAGATTATTATCTCTCTAATTATCATTGGCCCGGTAATTTCAACGTAAATATCAACTTCCCTTTTTAAATCAACAATGGAATACGTTTATAAAACGTTCAGTGGGTGTTGTGAACTTTTTATTCCTTTCGTATTTTAAACCCACATCCTGCCAAACATACATTAAAAATAAAAGTAACTATTTAAATCCAAAATAGCCAGGTGTGATTCATACTCTCACAAAATGTAGCAGTACACAAACACAGTTAAAAATCAGTTCCCAATAACACCAGTTGAAACTAAAAAGTCGTAAGTGTGTACAGAGTTTCTGTAAATGTAATGTCTTTTAGTTTTGAGTGGGTTTGCAGCGGGAAGGTACAGTCAGCAAATAAAGACGATAAATTTAGCTCGTGGTTTGAACACCTGGCGCCGGCCCGCTTCGCTCGTGCTTGACTGTACTTACATCATATTTATCTAGAGATGTTACAACACCATGAAGATAAAAGGTTGAAGTTTTTTGTTCTATGCATTCTTTAATTTGCCTTTTTGTAAATAAAGCCTACTCACTTGATGTTGTCTACTTGTCTCACTTATATGTTCTATATGTGTGAAGCTTTGTAAAAATGTTTGTCTTGCAATCGCGAAAAAACTGATGAACAGATTCGCATATAAATACTCTTACTATCTTTCTGAACCCATAACCACTGCTGTGCTAAGTGCTCCTTAAAAGCGCTCCATTTTTCCCTGTCCTGACCTAATGTCCTCCTCAACCATCCATCTTCCGTCATCATCAATGGTGATGCCATTAGCCCGTCTTACCACTGGTTAGACAACGTTTCTGTGTCTGGTTCTGAAAAGCCACTCCGACAATCTTTCTAATCTAGCTGTCCACTTCCAGTGCCGTAAGTACTCATGAAAGTGTCTTTAAAAAAATGGATGGTGCAAAAAAATTAAATGGCATCAAAAGTGATGATAAGAGTTTGTTTTCAATTGATATTTTGGTAAATTTCTTATACATAAGCTGGTAAATAGGTAAGCCATCAGGTAACCATACGTGAAATCGCAGCTGTACTGCCAGCGTTTCAGAAAAGAGTATGTTGTATGAGTAAAAACAGCTCTATATAATCCAATCGAAACATTCCTAAACTGTATTTATTCTGGTGCTCTTACCGAGAAACTGCTCGCTAACTTCTTTCTCGCCAGTGTAAAATTCGCCCGGTGTACCAACATTATTAGCCCGCCCGTTTTTATTGGCCAAGTGTATATTTGGACGTTTAATGGCATTTTTATTTGGCCAGAGTTATTGTGGCGTTTAACGGTTTAGATTATAAGGAAATGGATGAGGTTACTTAAGCTTGGCCACTTTTTGGAGTAATTAATTTAAAATAATTTTCTTAATTACATTAAGGTACACAGCTCTGCGAATTAGCAAGCTGAAATGGCAATGGGCTGGTCATATTTGCCGAAGAACTGATGGCCGTTGGGGAAGACGAGTTCTAGAGTGGAGACCACGAATTGGCAAACGTGGAGTAGAGCGCCCTCAGACTAGGTGGAGCGATGATAATCGCAAGGTAGCTGGTGGCAACTGGAGAAGAAGAGCTGAAGACCGAGCTCAGTGGCGTGCTTTGGAAGAGGCCTATGTCCAGCAGCGGACTGATGTGCGCTGATGATGATGATGATGATGATGATGATGATGATGATGATGATGATGATGATGATGATGATGCGTGCATTCAAAATTAGGCAGCCTTATACGTTCGATCATTCGACAGAAGCCCTGTTGCTGAGCTGCTCCGCATTCACTCGTTCACTCGTTCGACCGACTGAACCTAATACCCCTGATAAAATAATACTTTTCGAACGTTGTTAAATGAAATCATGTTTAACGTTTTTATGCAAATGAAACGGCATCCATAATTAATACCAATATTATAACTTATATATTTTAAAAAAAAATATGTTAATAGAGTTCCACGAAAACACTTATTTATAGAACTATGCAAGAAGAAACTAATACACATTAATATTAACTGAACCAAGTACTTAAATCATAACTTATATTCAATAAATTTGAGTATCACCATTGATTTCCTGCTAAATTACTAGTTTCATGCATGCTACGATTTTACGGCTTACACTAATTCAGGCTTTCAACGAACATTTCGAAATGTAAACACTAAACAGCTTAATAGAAATAGACAATTTTACGCTCCGCTATTAGGACAGCAATACGTACTTTTCGCACTACTATTACTTACCTAGTTTATGGGACCAGTAAAAAGCGTCAGAAGATTATAGCGTATAATTTATATAATTGATTTACGAATTAAATTTATTGGAAGCATTAATTCAGTAGTTAATTATGGATAAGTGTGGTTTATTTGCAAATGAAGCTGGAGATATTTTTAGTACTGTCGCGAATTAAATAAATATTATTGCTTATTAATTATATTCATTAATTCGGCAGTCACGTCATAATACAATTTGTATTTTTTTTCTATAGGTGAAACTAGTTTGGAGCCTATATAATGCTAAAAAATTGTAAAAAGTATTGTTTTCAACTCTGCATAACTATGCCACACGTTACACGCCCACTTTAAACTTCTACTGTTTTTTCTGTTCTGTGGTCAAATGTATGAAAACACATTAATGCGCATCTCTAATGGAAACGCACCCTTAGCGGTTAATATTTTACGTACAAAAAATTCACTCTTATGTGCGTATGCTTTGACATGTAAATTTATCGTTAGTAGAGTTTACCTAATTCATATTTAAAAAGAAAGATAAATTATTGAAAAACATGTATTCTTAGTTACAAATAAGTTCCTCTAAAACTTTATCGTTAACCAAGTCAACTAGGTTATCAGCCCAAGCCTTCCACCGCGATTTAAAATAAAATGAAAAACTATGTGTTCTTTTTGATTTTTGTGTTCACCTTACAACCTTTCAAGTTGACATTTTGTAATGTCATCGGGTAGTACAGATATAATATAATGTATGGATCATGTTTTAGAGGTTTTGTGCTACGGATAAACATAGAGCTATCAAAGTGAAACAGACAACTAACGTTCAAGCTAACTAGTAACATCAATCATTCGTCGATAAGCGCCATTTTTTCACAACTGCGGGGTATTCTACGCTGTTATTATCGAGTGTGCCACGTGGCGCTGGCCGGCCGCCAAAATTCGGTGTTCCGACAGTAGCCAGGTAGTGCGGTGACCGTGCCGTGCTTTGTTTAGTCTAATGTAAGTCATACACTAAAAGTTTCAGTGGGGAATTCGTGAACTCTTGGTTGAAAGTTTCAGCCTTAAGCCCGATATTGGTCAAGGACAATGTCAAGTACAGTGCCAAGGACAGTGGAGTGAAAAAAAAAAGCGATTTTATTTGGATCCACTGGCAAGGCCACTTGACTCGCTACTGTCCGATTGGTTTACACTACTGTTCTATACAGGGTGCCCCATAATTGACACGTAACCCTGACACCGGAGATAGCCCACCCCTAGACCTACCAAAGCAGCCTAACATGACCTCAGTAAAAGTTGCACGGTTTTCGAGATATTTCCAATAATGATAATTAGTTTCCTATGAAAATTATTATCGAAACAAAAAATAATTAGAAAAAAAAATACGCTGGTTTGGTAGGTCTAGGGGTGGGCTATCCCCGGTGTCAGGGTTACGTGTCAATTATGGTACATCCTTTATATTCACTGTCACTGTCTACTGTCCACTGTCATTGACCAATGTAAATTGGGGTTTAGACATAAACTTTCAAATAAGAGATCATGTCAACGCAGTACAAAATATAACTTTAAACATTTTGTACTGAATTGACAGCTGTCAAATTGGGTCTTTTAAAGAATACAAAATGAAAGTAGCACAGTAAATGGTACGAGCCAGTGGAACAATAACTGCAACAGGAGCAGTACTCGCTCCAGTACTAAACGTAGCCCAACGTGCGCTAGTGAAGTGCGATAAAACGCAGGTATTTACGAGCTGCGGCCCTTGTCGCGTCGATGCCGCCCTAACTGTGGGTTTAGCATTAACCAAGTTTAACTAGCGGTAACTAGTGCTAGTAAAGCTAGTGTTCATTAGGGGTTTGTGACAGGACTAGGTTTGGATGAATCATAAAGCAATGATATCTTATCGTGCTTAAATTGAGCGGAGTTGTTACAATAATAAAAAAATGGTTAACAACAATATTGGCTGATCGCTAATACATACATGTAAATTGACTGACTGGCTGCTTTACTTACTGACAGACAACGCACTGCTTACTTAACGCATTCACTGCTACCGACGCATATAATAATATGCGTTCACTGTCATATAAGTTTGTTCCTAGGCCACGCTCCCTGGCAGTGAATGCGTTAAACTGCTGGACCTCGGGACTTGAAATATTGAAGGAAAATTCCTTGGGTACTTAGTAAGGTGCGCTTTTCAAGAATCAGCCCGAAGAAAAAGGGAAATAACATCGAATTCTATGCGTAAGTACAAGGTCGCAGGCGTCCTCTATTTATTAAGTGATATTTTCCGGATGTTTACCCTTAAATTGACAAAAATAAATTTACCCACTTCCCCTTTTGATATTGAAACAAAAAAAAAGTACATCACCAATTTAAGGGTTAAAATTGCATTGATGATGATCTGGTTGCTCTCATTCTTGTGAGATGAAGAGCTACTAACGTCAACAATATGATTATGATATCAAAGGAAAAAGGCCTACAGAAAATTGGAATAAAGTGCCTTGTAATATTTGTAAATTCATGGTAACGTTAAAAAACCTTGAACATTTTTGAGCACACAATTAAATTCTAACACATGTGCGTGTAATTTGAAACAAAAAACCCATTAGTACCCCGTGTGTGCACTGTTAATTTATTCCGCTCATGTCGCGGAAATCCAATCAGCATATCGACTGATTATTCACAAGATGCCGCGCCCCACGACGATACCAACCCTAGCACCGACACACAAAGTCCAATTCAACATACCTACTGATAATTTACAAGACGTCAACACGACAAGGCAATACCAACCTTAGAACTTATAGTTAAAGTCTATTCTTGGGATGTAAATTTTCCCCGCCGGCGGGTGAAGCTGTTCAGGGTTGCCAGATGCCACGTAATTGTTCCTGCGACAATTTTTTCGCTGCCCACCCCTAATGTATGATCGAATATGTTAAAAGGTGCGAGTTAGTATGGAGGAAGGTTTTTTTAAAAGGGTTTTTTGATGCGTGAAATCATGGATTAATAGTAATCTGATCAGCTGTTGATTGAGCACAAAGGAACACAAATTGCTTTTTTTATGCGAAGAGGTACGATAAACTTTGAATTAAAATTATACAAATTAAGAAGCTTGCCTGTTTTTGTTTTTTAAGAAGATGGGTTATGGAATTAGAATCAATTGCTGTCTCCGAAGAGAGAGTATACATTTAATCAAAATACAATTCAAATAATAAAATAAGTAAGTTGGAAAGAAATAAAGTGGATCTACTAAAATGGATTTAAGTTCCTTTAACGTAAATTGATTTAAATATACGCAAAGACATGTTAATCGATACAATGCACTGTGTTTCGAATGTTTCAATTCAAGAGCCACCCTTTTCTTTTTAAAGACAGTCTAAATAGGTATTATTAAATTTAGTCAATGACAAGTGTAATAAACCCTGGGTCTCTCACTATACTACTATTCCCAATATTTAATTTTGTTTTTTAGTATATCGTAATCATTTTACTTATGTAATAGTAGCGTCAGTCAACTGTTGTAAAAAAATTACAATATAATTGCAATCCAGAAGAAAACTATCCTGAAAAAAGCAAACAGAGGCCTCAGTATACTCTCAAATTGACTGTAACAAAAGTAGATAACCTTTTTATTAACATTGTTGCAGAAGCCGTCTCCACACCCGCCACCAGCTCCCCCACAGCGACGCAGGGGTGCAGTGTACTCAGGTGTCGTATCGGGAATCTGCGTGCATCGGACTGCGTACACTGCATGCGCGGAAAGAGATTGCGCCGTTTTAGAGGGGCTTTTAGTTAAAATCAATAATAATAATTAAAGGTCCGATATAGAAACAGTATATACTTCTCGACACGATTCATCTCTCTGCAGCTCAAAGCAATGGTAGCTTGTCAAGGTTATAATAATGCTATCTCTTCAATGTGAGGTGTAATAGGAACATTCTCCAACTTCACAAGTTGCCCCCGGACTCCTCACGATGATGGCCTGGCACTTAGCAGGATTAACAAAAATACCAAATCGGCGAGACCAGAAGGCTTATTGTCTAACGCACTCGCAATCACGATCGTTTTCATTTTGAAAATCGAAGGCTTATCTGCATACAAAATGAAAACAATTGCTCCACTTTGAAGCCGGTGGCGATTGCGAGTGTGTTAGACAATTGCCCCTCTGTCTGCAATGTGATCCGGAGGGCTTATTGTCTAACGCACTCGCAATCACGATCGTTTTCATTTTGAAAATCGAAGGCTTGTCTCAATACAAAATGAAAACATTTGCTCCACTTTGAAGCCAGTTGGGATTGCGAGTGCGTTAGACAATAGCCCTTCAGGTCACCATTGATAAGAGCAATTGCAGTAGAAAGGTTAGAAATGTCAGCTTTGGCATACAAATGTTGGTCGTCTGCATATAAATGATTATGAATAAATATGTATCGTATAAACTGCACTCTTAGTCACATAGCTTCATAGGATTATGCCTAAAAATTATATTTTTTCCTTTGTTGAAATGTATTGTCATTAGATCCATTTTGCATCCTTATTTTTTTATTCTTAATACCCTGTGGGGACGCAGGGTCTTGAGCTCACTCCTACAGTGTTTCTAATCCACCAAGGCACGCCTTATTACTTTAATTAACGTAGTAACGTTACATATTTCTGCAGTTATGAAACGTGACATTTAATTGGTGTTTGTGCGATTTAAAATACAGTCACGAGATTTAATTTGGTACCCACCTTAGGTCGAAAGTCAATCTGACATTCCACAACAATAAGGTTGAGTTTCCTAATAGTTACAAATGACTTGACATCTCTAATGACATTGACGACTTCAAGCATATTTTTCTTGAAATGGGTCCCAAATTAATGCTCGTGACCGTACCATAACAGAACGGTGATGTCAATGAACTTAACAGTGGAGCGTTACAGACTCATTATGTTATAAAGATTTAACAAGTAGTTTTGCAGCTATAAGTCTTTAAACTATATACTAACAAATTTTTGTAGTTATTCACGACTGAATATGAATACGCGCACTCTAATTTTGCGAACATACTTCAACCAATAAACAAGGGTGGACAGTCCAGAGGGTCCCTGCGCCCTCTGGCGTTAATACACAGCATCACCTACACTCTCACCTTTAATCACTACACCTGAATCGATTACCACCCTTACGTCTTACCAAATAGGGACTAAATTTGTACAAAATAAATATTGGTACAGGTAATGGATTTTGTTGAGGGTTGTACGTAGGAACTCTTTGATCTAACCTCGACCGTGAAAATGTTAAAGCGATTTATTTCATTGCAATTAGAAGGCTTTTGAAACGTTTGTTGTGCGGTTGCGTCGGTATTTAGGATGATGGGCGTTGAGAAGTGAAATAATAATAATGAAAGAGTATAATCTATAGTGTTTTGTCGCCGTCGTGGCAGCGAATTTACCTTTGTCAAGTTAGTTTAAGTTTTAGTTATAATTCCTGAGTTTAAGTTTTAGTTATAAGACTGAAAACCTGCAGTGTTGCTGAGTCTCATGTCCATTTTGCCGCACTTACAATGTACATTTTTTTTTGGAAAACCAAATTTTTATCTTGTGTAACCATGTACTGTTTTGTGTTGGTAAATAAAAAAATCATTTATTTTTATTAATTATTTATTTAATCTAGGTACACTTATATTATAAAAAGGAAATATTTGATTGTTTGTTTGTTTGCATTGAATAGGCTCCAAAGCTATTGGGCCGTTTGAAAAATTCTTTCACCAATAGGAGTCCTACATTATCCCTGATGAACATAGGCTATGTTTTTTCTACGCAGACGTAGTCGCGGTCAATACCTAGTGGTAAATAAATATCATTCGATTCAGCAGGGTTTTCTATACAATACACAGATTTTTTATCACACTTGTTAAAATAACAATAAATTGGGAAGGTTTGTAAGCGTGTTTGTTAGTATTTTTGTTACTTACTTCATCACGCCGTAACGGTTAGACGGATTTGAATTTTTGGAATGGAGATAGCTTATATCCTGAATTAACCATAGGGTTTTAATTCTGAAACAAAAAACCTGGGATGGTAACGCGAACAAAGTCGCGGGCAGAAGCTAGTTAACTCGTAATTACTCCACGTTAAAAATTCGAATGTGTGTTTGTTGGTTTCGTCTTTAGGACTAAACGCCTCTGATCGACGATCGACGTGGAACTTGGTACAAATATTGTTTGTGCGAATGTTTTGTCATTTACTGTTTTTCAAGCACTTGATGATAATTTTCATGATCAGTAGTTACCCTTAGTGTCATTTGCTGTACTTTGTGTAGTATTTTTTTTTCTGTGTGTTTATAAATTTAATGTACACCGTCACCAGTTCTCGTTGTCTTTCAGTGTAAAAAAACCGTAAAAACTTTAAAATTAACCATAGACAAAGTTAACTGCCAAAAAATGATTTTGTTCCCTATCTATGCTACACTATCGTAGCACAGCCTTCATTTGGCGTAGCACGACGCTACGAAACAATATCTACGAGATTCTTAGCCATGTACAATATAAGGCAAAATACGCATCAACAGATAAGTCCGGCCGCACACGCTGCAGTAATTAGGCCGCCGGCACACTTGCGGCTTGATTAATGCCCGCTCTAATTACTGGACACCCGGTACCATCCGCACGTGTGCGATGCACCTATGTTTATGATCAGTAATGCCGTTTTGGGATAAACAGACGTAACTGCAGTTTTAAGGTAAATTAGTCCTTCCCGTTTGGTAAATATTTGCTTTAAAATGTTATGTGAAAGTAATAGTGACATGTTAGTAGGTATATATTATGATTCAGTTGACTTTAGGATAGGTTCTAATTTGTCTAAATGAATTTGATGTCAAAGAAAACACAGCACTTATTTAGATCGATCTTATTCAAAATGAAATAAAATATATTTTGAACTATACAGGTATTTTTATTTATTTATTTATTCAGGTTACTAACAGTCACATCACAATTATAGAATGGATTGGTAATCCATTGGGTATGAGCACAAAAAGACCTAGAGAACCATAAAATAAAGGTATTTAAACGTTAATATTAATAATTTGTCAGTTTTCGGAAATCGTTCGTCGCTTTTAATGAGTCTTATTGAAGCCCCGAGGATGACAATATAATAATTTAATTATAAACAAATTAATTCAATAAATCTGTTTTAAAAATGTGGTTTTAAAAATATAACATCTTAAAACATAAATATCTAAGTTACTTTTGGCTTCGAAAAAGTAAAAAGTTTTGATACTTACAAAACCGTGGTTGCCACATTATAACTTAAAAAATCGTGATATACCTATAAAGTAATATTTTGTTTGTTGTAATATGTTTACAAAATGACTGACTGCTGAGTTTCTTGCGGCGTTTTTTTCTCAACAGAGGTCTCCTCTTGGTTGGGAAGCATCGGTAGATTCTTGTGTAAAAGTGCCCGTGCGACCTACTTACTGAATAAATGTCTTTTGTCTTATATCATTTTTTGGATCAATTTTACAGTTATACAGATTTTTTAGACTTGTTGGTAATTTTGTAGCTCTGCCTACCCCAATCTGGGAACGAAGGCATGAGCGTGAATGTATGTTACAGCACTTTGTCATCGTTTTCTTCTCGCGCTAAATATCAAACACCACTTGTTTCACGATGCGCACACGCAGCGCCGCGATCGCTAATTAAGGAGACAAATCGTCGGCGCGCGATTAATCGCCGACGAAATGCCGCGACCACGCGACAACCGTCGCGCGTTCAAGGAAAACAGACCTAAGTTCATACCATTCGCAAGATTTTAATACTAGAGTGTAATTTGTTAATGCCTTTACTATTTTACTTAACTTCCCAAGTTTTTTTTCGGTTATATATAAAACTAGTTGTTGCCCGTAACTTTGTCCAAGTAGAAGTCGTTTATCCCGATTCGCTTGGGAACTGTCTGTAAATCTGGTTTAAGAAGAAGGTAATATTCCAGGCTAAATAGAATCTATCAACATGTTAAATTTTATCCATATCCGTTCAGCGGCTTTGGCATGATTGATTAACTAACATCCATACAAGCTTTCGCGTCTATAATTAAAAAAAGAGAAATCTCGAAAATCGATTATAATTTTAAAAATAAAATCCATCCAAGCTTTTTTGGCAGGAGCTTCATAAATATTCTTATAAATTTCTTCTTAATCTTCTAAGATAAATGAAACATACACGAAATCGTAATTAAAAATTCTGGGCCTCTATTCAACACGGTAAAAACAATATCGTTTTTGATCTGTTATCGTATTGTCACCGTTTTGATAGCTCTTATTTACTTGACAGTAATGGCGTCTCACGTCATAACAATACCATAACAGGTCAACTAGAATATCGTTTTTACCGTCGGGAATAGAGGCGCTGTTTGATCCCCTGAAATTTACATTGAAATCTGCTGAGCCGTTTCGGAGCCTATTCAAGACAAACTTTCAGGTCAGGCAGCGTATAAATATCAGTTTTTACTTGAAGTTTGACATAAAAAGTCTATTTGTTTTCTTAAGTAATTGCTTTCTCTCCTTGATTTAACAAGATGTATTTCGCTAATAATAATATAGAGTTTTAGACAATCATCATGAACTTATTAAAGAACAAGCACACATACCACCTGATGGTAAGTGGGATCTGTAACCCATAGACGTTTGCATTCTCAAGACTACAATCTTAAGACTGCAGTCCTCAGGCCGCAAATGCGTTGCCAACCCTGAGGACTTCTTAAATAGTATAGATATAGATAAATGTAAGAAAGATTCGGCGGATCGGAAGACGAGCTTTAGGTAGGCCTCCAACAAGATGGAGTGACGACCTTGTAAAAATCGCGGGAACGCGGTGGATGCGTAAAGCACAAGACCGGTCTGAGTGGAGAGCCTTGGGGGAGGCCTATGTCCAGCAGTAGACGTCTTTCGGCTGACATGATGAAGAAAGATTAAAAAAAGGGAATATGGATCTGAGTGTGAACGAGGTCTTAGTATAAGGTTCCAATTAGAACTATTGTCTAACCTCGCCGAAGACGAATGGCGCCGCGTCGGCTGAGCTGCGCGGGCGCAAGCACTGTATATATCACATCCATTATTGTATTTGTAAGTGTCATTCAACAATGTTTTATATTTTTTTGTGGCACTAAGAGGCGAGCGAGCATATTTATATATTTTTTTACTATTTACTAGATTACGTAATAATAAGAGTTTTTAATCTGTGATTACGTCCGCAACTTCGTATGTATGAGTATTTTCAAAGATCCTTTTTAATACGCTTTTCTAGGGTATCCCAGGAATTACTCGTAGGCTGTGTATTGTCTGTAATTTATTAGCCAGTCATGAAAGAACTTTATGTTTAGATGTCAACCCAAGTAAACTCTGATGGTAGCACAGTCTACGACATTTCTAAAGCTAAAATTGCGTAGCCAGCTTTGCTGAAAAAGGCAGAATGCCTCAATACTATAAATTTAACCGGCTGTCATTCCCACACCGGAACACAACAATGCAAAGACTGGGCGGCAGGTTAAAGGTTAAGATGATGGAGGCATCAGGGGCCTGTTTTATAAAGCTACAAATTACAATTTACAGGTTACAAGTTTCCATTTGACACAACCTAGACCAATGACGACCAGCCATTTGAGCAGTGTTGCCAGTTTAGATCTGTTAAATTGTAACTTGTAGCTTTATAAAACGTGCCCCTGGATGGATTCTACAATTGCAAAAGGTGTAACAAAAAAGCTTTCCTCTTACCATAGTTATTTTCGCGCGTCATCCGGGTGGTTGATTGCCTGCCAAGCTAAGGAACAAAAGTTCAGCTTTCATCACAGTCCAATAAGGTATTGTATTTTTTTCTACTAACAGTCTGCTTAAGATACAGGTCGCAAAATTACGAACCACTAAATAAATCTGACTTTTTCTGGATGCGCGTGCAAAGTAAATATTTGTGATTACATATTTATATTTTAGAAAATGTATAACGTAGCATAGCGTATAATAAAGCGAAACTGAATTGTACTTGGTCTTAGTAACGGTCAATTTATTTATCTTACCCAAGCTGTGGATTTTAATTAATATAAGTTATAAAAGTCGATTCAAGTACAATAACAGTACAACAACTGTTTTATCAATGTCCATCGATTCGTACAAAGCAATAAAAACCAAAACACCCCGTAAGTAATACATTTATGTCGCACATACATACGGGCAATATAATATTTATGAAACACACCCTAACTTCGATTTTATCAGGAACCAAATCGTTTTTCGCCAAAAGTATCGTTTTTACAACGACCTAAACTACCAACTTACCACAACCCTCATCGAAACCACAAAAAAACCTTACGCTAACTTAAACAAAGTTTATAATTGCTCGTTTTTGGTTTTGTAAATGGCAGATTTAAGTTTGTTTTTGTGTGTAATTGTCTAATGCCCCTACTGTCGTCCTATTACCATTTTAACGCAGTTATAGGAGTAATCGCGATATAAAAGGTTGTTTAGATGCGTCTAGACGTCACGCTGTAGCTACTGAGGTAACATAATGACTTCTCGAAGAATTAACTGAAAGCATTTAGTTTTATTATGGTTTGGGGAAGTTTTCTTTTTTTCAGATCAAACTAGTCACGTTTTTAAAGACTTGCTCCTTGTATCTCTAAGGAATTAAAACTTAACAATGGAGTTTAGTGAAGTTTTAATGTAACTCATAATTAAATAAAATAGAACATATTTTTCATTGCACAATTTCAAAATAATTGAGTAATTATGAAAAAGCAAATAAATATATAAATAATAAATATCACGGAGAATCTTACACAATTAACCTAGTCCTTAACTAAACTCTTCTTTTGGTTACGTATCAGAAAGCCTAAAATTAATAAGCTTAATGTATCATAATCCCTACAAGTTCATAATACCTAATGGCTTTTTTTTCTGAAACTGTAAACATTTCAGGATTTTTTTAAATGCCATTGTATAGAACTCTGTAGGTTAGGTTAGGTTTGTTTTGTAACAATCCTGAAAAGTTTACGGTTTCAGAAAAAAACAACCATTAGGTATTATGAACTTTTAGGGATTATGATACATTAGGCTTATTATTTTAGGCTTTCTGATACGTACCCCTCCTTTTACTATGGGCAGGTACTGAAAAAATGTTAACATTGAGACAACGTTAACAGGGCCCTCTATTCAACACTGTAAAAAAGATATCGTTATTGACCGGGTATTTGTCAACATTTTGATAGCTCTTATTGTAAAACGATACATAACAGGTCAAATACGATGTAGATTTTACCGCTTAAAATAGAGGCGCAGGTCTAGTCTAGTCTAACAAAAATTCCAATCAATCCATAATTTTGCCTATATTTGTAAAATGTGGTTTATAAAATATGTAAGTATCTAAGGTTGTTTACACTGAAAACCATTTAAGTATTGCAATTGTAACAACCTTAGATAAATTGAACGTTAGGTAAAGTTTACTTCGTATCATAAAAATGAAAAATCGAAAATCGCAAACCCTAACACTATTTTTTTTATAACTACACTTTGTTAAACATGGACATAAAGTAAATTAATGCCCAGTTCCACAATCATTCATAAAACTAAATTTCGCTTTCTACCTGGGCGAATAAGAAAGCGACACGTGTGTCTAATATCACAAAAATGCTAAAAACACGTCTGTGAAACTAGCCAAAAAAGTTTACATTTCCACTAGCCCTTTTTGGATTCAATTTGTAAACTTTTCAGCAGGACCCTTCTAAAAGGCACCTGCTCAAAATAACATCAGGAGGTGTTTACCGAGGTACAGACAGCAAACTAGATTACACGCCTTCATCACTGTCCGGCGAGATTGATGGTCTCCCTGGTCAAATGAGACCAACCTCCCCACCACCTGACCAGCACAAAACCAACTTTAACCCCTCGCAGGAATCAGTAAGTGACTGCACAATATATCTTTGACATTGTTCTTACTTTTCTAATCTGTCATTACACTTGTGAATAGCCTGTTGGAATGATTTTCGGCTTTAAACCGGCGAGATATGGCTGAGGATGGATTCGAGGAAGCAGCTTTGATGTTTTGCACCTATCGATGATCCGTCATTGCAGATAGAATCGATTTGTTGGCTGGATCTAGCGGGAGATTAAAGTGCATGCTTTAATCACTAGTAACGTAAATAGGTTAAAAGCTATGTTAATAAAATGAATAAAACTGAAATATTAATGAAATATAGTATTGATGACGGGATTAGCTAAGACAGTAAGTGACCCTGATTACGAAGCTTGCGGTCCCGAGTTCAATTCCTGGTATGGGCTAATTAATTTGTGTGATAAGAGGAAGAATTTTTTCCTAAGTCTTAAATGTTTTCTATAAATAAGGTATACATTTCTCTATACCTACATATAATTTTGTTTATAGTTACCTAGTTACTCACAGTACAAGCCTAAGCAAGTTTGAGACTAATGCCCTTACTTATGAACGTGGAGTAACCATGGAGTAGCTAAGCCATGCTTTGTCCTTATCCGGCGAATTCAAATGTCACAACGACAGGCAAGGACAAAACATGGCATAGCTACTCCATGGTTATTCCACGTTTATTAAGTAAGGGCATAAGTCAACCTGTGTGAAATAACTGTCCCCTGATATATAAAATTCAGCCTAGCTAAGTAGAATGCTGTTTAACACGCAAAAAAGCTCTACCTCAAAAAGATTTCATAAAAGGTTTTTACCATTTCTCAGCCAAAAGCTAAAATCGAGCTATCAACACCTCGACTGCCGCGTACAAGCCCAATCAACCCCTGCGCCGCTACGAGCGTTTACCCGCGGGCAATCATATCGAGTGCCATTGTTGGAGATAAAAAGGTAAAAAATGACGAGGAAGTGGGGAACGTGGATGAGGCATCTGTCGAATTGTAGTTCAATGTCAATAACAAATATAAAGGGTTGTAGAGGAAACAACGTTAAGATAAGTTATTAGTGTACGTCATCGCTGCAAAATGTCATTTCATTTTTTTTTTATCGTTTATAAGGCACTACAGCATCAAAGTCCGTAAGCGTTTTGATAAGGCTGGATGTATTGAAAAACATAACTCTTATTATTTACTTAACATTCCAAAGCAATCAATCTATAAAAGCTTCAAAATCAGATCTTTGATCTTTTTGGTAAAGTACTATAAAAAAACCTGGCTTTAATCACCTTTAATTCAACATTAATAATTACCTAAATATATTTTTTATTAGTTGTGTTGTCTGTAAAACAAAATTGTGATATAGAGGAAAATCGGGAATAAAATAAATAATTCAATGTCAAATTTAGGAATATTGGTCAGCTGACACGCCGTTACAATATGATTTTCTTAAACAGATTTTCATTTTCTTAAACTGCTGCATAAATCCTTTTTTTATCTGGGAGAAATCCCTTATAAATCCCATAGCCTAGGAGGAGAAGCAACAAACAAATGTCTGACATGCTTACATTCAAACTCTTAGAGTGTTTACCTTCGCTTTGGACTAAGTTTTGACGAACACAAAATGCCTCATCCAACCCTCACACATCCCAACCACCGTTCAATGCATTACCCCACAAGGACCGTCCTTAAGTCTTGCCGTACTTTATACCCACGCCACGCCACGCCGCACCACGCCACGCCACGCGCCATGCCGGCCCTCGGGCCAGGTTATTGTACCAGTAACCCCCTGTATAATGAAAGTGGACAAAGGTGTATTCAGAATCCACTCCAGTTTGAAGAGGACCATCTGTCCTGAGGTGTACTAGGGCATGGGCGAATTTAAATTAAAACATTTTATTTTTTATAATTTAACATTATTTTTATGGCATTGTGTTTACTACTAAACCAATAGCTGTTGGTCATTACTAGTATTAAAACTCGTTTCCAACAATTTAATGAGTCAACACATCGTTGTAAACCACTTCGACAGGTCGCAGGCAAAAGCTAGTTTAAAATAAAACAGGCCGATATTTACTAGTATGATGCTGATATTAAAAGAAGGAATATTTTGTTTCGAATTTCAAACCAAAAATACTGTTTAAAATAACAAACGCTTACTGATTGATCTAAGATAAAAATAATGCCTATTATTTTAAATATTTTAGTTCTCACAGACATTTATTTTTCTTTATTCCAAGTCAGAGACGACCTAAATGCCCCTGGAATTGTCTATAAAACAATTGAAAAGTGAAATCCCATTTTTGCTGAAGGTGTCCTTGTCAATGCGAATCGCAAACGGATTCCGCGCCCGATGAACCGACGTTACTGTAATTTTAAATTAATTCCATCCTCTTTTTGAATGTAATTCGTCCAACTTTTTCGCATTTGACCGCGTGGAAAATCTCCAATCGGTTATAAAAAGGTTTTTTCGTGTAAAATCGGCTGTTTCGTGCGGTTCGGGCCGTTTAATTAAAACCGCTTAGGAAATTAAAATAAAGTTTAAATTTAATTTTGATTTGTGATTTAAAAATCGACGTCGTTCAAAAGGTTGGTACGACGTTTAGATACTGAACTTACTTATATTGTTAGACTAGTCATGAAGTAAAAAAAACAATAGAGAGACAGTCATGAATAGTTATGTGATGTGAATATTGTAACAACGCTTTTTCATATTAGAAATATAAACATGTAATTTTTTTTATTATTTAAAGATAAGTTTTCTTTTGATGGTTTATTTAGATAGGTACGTAGGTAGACATCTTCTTTCTAAGGTCCGAAAGACATTTTAAAAAATAAAACCGCAAGTTGTGTACTTTAAAAAAAAACACGTCTTGTTGTCGTGTGGTGTTCAACAGTGTATTTTTAGTGCATTGTGCTGCACATCTAAATTTGCTCTCTTTCAAAATGCATCGAAACTACAAAAAGGTAGCATATTTTTACTTCTACAGTGTTGGGTTGTTCCTATTTCATATAAAACGTACGTACGCGTAATTCAATCTAAAATTAATTCCCAGTTAACAGCTCTTAATTATTAAAGTTAATTTTTCATCCCAACTTGATACATTAATTACCGAGCACCTTATCTCTTCCCCGCAAGTCCAAGTGCATTTAAATTTAAATCTAGGACTACCTTCGCAGTAAGTTTTCAAGTAATTTACGAGTGAATATTAAGCATCACCTACCAGGGGGACAGAACACGGCCAGGGTGGAGTTTTGTGTGTTTTACTAATTGCCAAAAGATGTTAATCAGGTAACGGAGACATACAACCGTCTTGCTCCAACAAGGGTCTCCCCATATTCTCTGTCTCGCCAAATCTTCTGTCACTGAAGATATAACTCAGACGCTGAAGCAAAAACCATGACAAGGAATTAATTAGAGCTCAAGGTAAATAATGAAGATTGTCGCTTCTTCTAATGAGTTTTAGGTAAAAGTCTGTTTGGTAAAATAATTACTGTTCAGGTAATTAAGAAGTTTGGGCGATGCAAATGAGGGAGAGTTAATTTTGTGGAAAAGATTTCTGGGTTGTTTTTAATTTTTATTGCAAATTTGATTAAGTGGATTGTTTTATGGGTTAGTGATTTGTGTTTTAACATTTTATCTGTGATTTAAAATTTAAATTCTTTAAGTTTTATAAATCTGAATTTGAATTCGAGGTATGACTGTATAGGATGAGTATGTAATAAAAAAGTATAAAGTGTGTACTCACATCACACTTTTGATTGATACTTAGTCAACGTTTAATAAAGTCTGATTTAATTCATAACATAGAAGAAAACGAATACAAAAAAAAGGCAAGGATTTTCAATCCTAATGTCTTTTACCCTATTTATCAAAATTTTAATAAACCCCACACATTACACCACACCAACAAAAACAGCACTTCGTTCTTCCTTTGAAATCCGTTCTTTTGCGGCAGACCTTTGCAAAAAGCGCATCAAAAAAGCATGTTTGAATACGTGCGTGATTGCTTTCATTCCGAGGTGAAGGTTTTCACGGAGTATCTTCTAATGTATTTTCAACCCTTACTCATTTGAAGAAGAGTTTAGAATAATTTGCATGTAAGAAAAACTTATGACGTAACGCTTTTGGAGTTTTTTCACTCGTATAAAACTCTGCAGTACTTTAAATCATTTATTTTGGGTGTGTTATAATGACAGGTTATTTTGTAGGATATGGCATTGAAACTGCGTTAGGCAAAGGAAGGGATCTAATTGATGTATTTAACGTTGTGTGTGTTAAAATGGATATGCAAGCATTTTCATTTACCGCGTGTTATGTCCACAACTTGGTCAAATAAAGTTACACACATTCCCAAGATGAAAAAATATATATATAGTAGGTATACTTATTTGACGCGATGTCTAAATGGATATTAATGCATTCGACTGCTTGGCCCACATGTGGACTACGTCAATACTAGTTGTTGCCCGCGTTTCCGTCTGCGTAGAAGTCGTTTGTAGCTACTTGCCGAAAAAAAATCCCCTTTGTCCATACCACATTACATTAAAATCGGTTCAGCAGTTTACCCGTAAAAGCGTAACACACAGGACAAAGTTACTTCCACGTTTTATAATGTTACATAGTATATAATAATATTCTTATCAGTGTTTCTTTATTTGCATTAACAAGAGATTTACGTAATATGATTATGATAATAATGAAATGGGTTTTTTGCCATAGTCAACCAGGCTTGTAACCAGTAGTGGAACGGCGTTTTTTCCATTTCAAAGTGGAATTTCATGAATATAAATATTTGGAAATACCTACTTTTTTAAAACCACTTCAAATCTTCTTGGGAGGTTTACATTCCTTTTTCCAGCCCAACCTCATTATTTTCTTTCCAATTGGCCTCTTTTAAATTATAACGGTTGAATAAAGAACTGGCTGTCAACAACTATGTTGTTCGAATTTTGAATTCAACGGTCGAACTACTAGATGCGTCTCGCGCGCAATGACGCATGCACGACGTGTGTGGCAACCTTTATACTGATTGATAAACTATTTTGAACTTTATTGTAGTTGAATAGGGTGGTGGGAAGCTGTATACCTGTGTAGTAAGCTAATTTAGTATTGGCAACATAATTAGATTTGTGTCAGGTGCGCTTGTTCGTGGAAATCTGATTCCGATTTAGGTTTGGATAGAACTTTGTTTACTAAAAATGAACACATAGGGCTCCAGACCTTTGGATTCTCGAGATTACAACCTTAAGACTACTAGGACTGCAAATGCGTTACCTACCCTTAGGACTAAAAGTAGCTAAATCCAGCGTCGTACTTCCAATAGGTCGTACGACACATAGCTGGGTGGATACCATTTTCGCAGCACTACTATTCATACACTGTAAGGCTATGCGTGCACGAGCAACTTAGTTGCCTAGCGACAGTACATCTGTCTCTTTTGCACTTCGAACGTGCAAAAGAAACAGATATACTATCGCTAGGCAACTAAGTTGCTCGTGGGCGCATAGCCTAAAAATATGTAAAAATTAAGCGAAATAAATCTTTTCTAAATTATTATTTTCTATTCTAAGCCATGTTTTGTCCTGATCTGTGGCATTGCATTACTCTACGTTTATTAATAAGACATAGTTTACGCCCTATTACCGACATGTCACATGTCAAAGGCCGCGGCCGCACTGGTCGGGCGATTGGCGACGCGACAGCTACGCGAATTGTTAGTGTCCGCACTCCGCATTAACACAGACACGTTACTGCATTACTAAACATTTGAATACTATGAGAGACTTAATCAAAATCTTGTCTCAAGTCACTTGCGATCAATGCAGCCGCCAATTTAGCTTGAAAGGTGTTTGTTTAATCAACTTCGCTGTCGCGTCGCCATCGCCAAACCAGTGCGGCCGCGGCCAAAGAGCCGATAATATGTGACCAATTTACTAAATAAATAAAGAAAATTAAAACTTGCTTGCCTGTTTATCTGTTAGCTAGTTTAATCTCAGCATCTCAGCATTCTCAGCTATTTGAGATTTAAATAAGTGAGTTATATTTCAGAGAGGTCACTCTGGTCGGCGGGCAGGGGCCGCGAGCCGCGCGTTATGACGCGTGTCGGGTAGTTTGTCCCGCTGCCCGTTTCCGACTCGGGGGCTGTGGACTGTCTTATGTTATTGCAATATTTGGTCACTCTTGTGCACGCGACTTCGGCTGCGAAGAAAACTGTAATTTCACAGAATAATTTGATTCTATGCTGCAGCTGCATGAATGAAAGAATGTCTGATTGGTTTAGTTGTAGTCAAATCGGGTTGTGCGTTTAGTTTTTTAGAGCATGGATAAGGCAAACAAGCACGTAAGCCACCAATGCGATGGTAAGTGGGCTGTGAAGATGCTTTTCCATCGGCGAGGCAAGGTGAGGCGAGACGAGTCAGTGCGAGAATTTTCATTTATGTACCATTTCCACCAAGGAAGCAAGAGGAGAGGATTAGATTTTTTCAATACAAATTTTAAAACTCGTCTCACCTCGTTTCGCCTCGCCTTGCCAGTGGAAAAACATCTTGAGGCCCGCGAATATTTGCAATCAATGTGTGGCCATCTCTGGGGCTAAAAAGAAACCCACTCATTAAAATGAAATGTATCTAATAGTATCTATATTAATGCATTTACATAAACCTTTTTTCTTAATAATATACATAAATGAAACGATAAATAAGTTACAAAGGAATCATGACTACAAAAGCAAAACACTATACCATTCCAACCTTAACAATCACATTCTCAAACCCTCAATTTTCCATGGCAAACTGAGTTGAACTGTGGCAACATTTTCTATAGCTCATAATGCCACATAACCCTGTCGCTGCCGCCGGGGGAATATTTCAAGAATATGATTATGTAAGAACATGCGCAGGGTTTACGATCACCTCGCCGGTGACCGCTGCGTAGGGTTGACACTGAAAAAAAAGACGAGACATGAGAAGTCTCTAGAAAAGTGTTGGTTAGTTATTTTCCTATGCGTTCCTATGACCTTCAAAAATATAAAATTTTAAATTATCAACAGGATCGTCCTGTAATAGAAAAATAAATATTACGATGGGGTACAAGTTGCTGATAAAGTAATTTCTTCACTGGATAAAATGGTCAACAATGATTTGTTGACATGGTCGTGGAAGTTATTCGTAAAATGAATAATAATTACACACCACAAGTAATCTTACTTGTATCTTAATTGGTAGTTATCAATATTTCTATCATGTTGCCTTTTTATTAACAACTCTAAATAAATAATGACTTTTCGTTTCACAACACTTCCAACTGACCTAAAATGTCAAGGTTCATTTCATTAATACGTTAGGCTACCAAAAATATAAACAGAATTAATTCAGCAAAACGAGTGTCCTTTATCAGGACTTTCTTTAAATATGTTACAAGGGGGCAACCCTAGAAATGTCCGGAAGTTTGTCCGCGGATTCTTTATATTTATATTCACCTTGTCGCGGCAGATTTATTCACTTCTTTAGAGCGCGCGCACCGACCGTGTCCACGGCTCGCCTCTCCCTTGGCCACCCTAGGTTTGTATACGCACTGTGTTTTTGTTAAACATGTGTATTAATAATCTTAGATTTTATTCCTTACCAGTATTTCAAGTAATTAGTTTCATAATTCCATCTTGGTTGATACAATGATAAGATGAAAGAATGAAAACTTTTTAGAGCCTATAGATTTACAAGCAGAGTGCAAACAATATTACAGTATATTTCATTAGGTTGCGATGGTATAAAAATACAAAAATATTTTCGTTATTCTTTTTTATTGAAGACTTAGGAATAATGACAAATAACTTTTTTTTAAATAAATTTAGAATAAAACAAATTTAACGTGAAAAGTAGGTCACAAAATGAATAACGCTAAAAACAATAAAAATATAACATGACATAAAAATCTCTCACACAAAAAACAACCAACAAAATATTATTTGAAGAAAGGGCCGCGCAGTGCGTACCCCAATACCCCTGTCCACTATGATATGTGTTGCGTAAAATTTTGTTTTTCAGAAGTCGGGAAGGCAAAGGTATCGCTGACAAATGCCGGACAGTTTATTACGGGACTGTCCCGACATGAAAGGAGGGTCACCCTACCCGTGTTTTGATAGTTCTCGTCGGATTAACTTGCGAGTATGTATGTTTTTTAGGATAAGTATTATTTATGCAGATTTATGGGGTATAGCTTGGAAAGGTTGTGGTACGGTTGTATAAGCCTAATATAATAAGAATGGGTTTGCGCAATTTTTAACTTTAGAAAAAAAATGTTTTGACTCTTTTGTGCATCTTACGGTGTATAATTTTGGTGTCACCTCAAAAAAAACAATGATAAAAATCCGGCGTGAGCTTCTTACAGTACGGTACGGGGCATACTTAATCTTGAGACACTGGCAGTATGCAGCGTGGCACTGGCAGTGTGGCAGGTAGCTGGTATACGTGCAATTGTAAATAAGTAGAGTAGAATGGACAATCAGTCGGACAGACAGTCAGACAGACAGTCTGACAGACAACGAAATCTCACCATGAGGGTTCTTTTTCTGTATTTTTCCTAAAGAATCCTAAAAACATCGTTTAGGTACAGGCTGATGTTAAATTATGTTTGTCATTTATTGCATTTTAAAAACACAATTAAAAAAGTGGTGTGCTACGAACTTGGTACCTATGACTAGCCTGCCTGTTTGTCTATCGCTTTGTTACTCTCAAATTAAATTAATGATCAAATTTTATTAAAACATTTACAATATTTTGACATACTTTTTATTCATAAAAAGCCAGCTTCAGATTACATACGTTTATGTTTTTAATTATACTTATTAGGTTAATTCATGCGAATTTGTTCATTGTTTATCAAAACATTTTTCGGTCGTTTCTTTTTAGTTAGGTATTCTGATTTTTTCCATTCTATTGCGACCGTATTTTCCTTTTGTTACAAAGAATAAAAACAACTTTGTCCATGTCTTTTAAATGAGTATTGTATTATCAAACATCTTTAATCTACATTTAATATTAAACTCTCTCAGTATTTTTTCGCGACAAATTCTTATAAAAAAATTCAGTTTTCACCCATTTGTAAATATTTTAATTGTAAAAATGATGCTAGTAAGTGACAAAAAAATTGCATTTTTCAGCTCCTCTGTAATGTTTTACTTTACAAGCAAATAACACAACACTTTTTTAAACCCAAATGCGTGAGTTTAATTCGCTCCGTGTTATTTAAAATTAAGCTGCAACGTAGGGACGTGAGCAATTTATGGGTTGCATGGCTGCAGTGCGAAAAGCGAGAGGCAACCTACAAAGTAACTGGAGCGGCGCTGGTGCAGTTAAATCATCTTAGAACAAAGCTATTATAATAAAAATACGTAGAAATAGTTTTAAGCACTACCTATTGTGAACTATTGTTTACGATACTCATTTTGTTTTAGCTAATGTTGAATAATTGATATTTTTATCACTGGAAGACTCAATTTTAAGATATGGGTAATGTTAGATGTCCTATAATGTTTATAAGGTTATCTTTGATCAGTGTATCATATTTTTTTAGGTTTTGAATGATCAGTTGATCAAGTATCAAATAAATTCAAATACAAAATATTAACATGGTAATATGGCACACCGTTACATACACGAGTAAAGATTGTTCGTACCTACCTATCTAGATTATTTTTACAAATTATTTTGTTAAACATCAAAACTAAAATCCTACAGTTGATTATTCCACTAATGGCCTAAGGTTTTTTATTCGCCTAACTCCTACTCTGGCCCAGTCTTTGTTTTTGGCACGCTTTATCTTTTCTAACGAAAAGCGTCTGCATACCACTGTATTAGAACCTCCTGTAAAAACAAACGATTATTAAAAATATTCACCTCCCAAGCTAACAATCCGATATTGGATAAACAATACAAAGATTATGAAAAAATATTAAAGAAAACCGTTACAACATCAAAAAGATTGCAAAATATCAAACGAATGAAAAACTCTGATAACAAAATAAAAACAATGTGGTACTTGGTAAAACAACAAACAAATAAATTACGTATAAGAAACCGCAATATTACACTGAAATGTCAAAATAATCTTACGGAGGACCCTCTGCTCATCGCAAATACATTCAATGAGTTCTTTGTGTCAGTGGGTGCCAGCTCGACCGACGGCAGCGTTACCTCGCCGGCCGGCCGGCCAGTAATTGCCCCAACAGAGAATTCTATGTACCTACTTACGCCCTGTCACTACTAATGAAGTTTTGAAAATAATCCGGAACCTAAAAAACAAGAAAAGTTTTGGATATGATGAAATACCACCTACCTTAATCAAAACATGTGCGGAAGAACTAGCGGGCCCTTTAACATTTCTCATAAATCAATCTTTCGCTGAAGGTATTGTCCCGGATCTATTAAAACTTACTATTATCAAACCCATTTATAAAAAAAGCGATAAGAGCGACATCAATAATTATAGGCCCATAGCACTATTATCAGCGTTCTCTAAAATATTTGAAGCAGCTATGTCCAGTCGGCTTTATTCGTATTGCGAAACTTTTAATGTATTTAGTGACTCTCAACACGGTTTCAGAAAATCTCGATCTACCACACTTGCTGTATATAAATACATACAAGCGGTGTTAGACATTATAAACCACAAAAAATATGCAGTGGGCATTTTACTGGACATGAGTAAAGCCTACGACAGAGTTTTGCACGATATCCTATTGAATAAATTATACGGCGTAGGTGTAAGAGGCTTCACACACGATTGGTTTGTTTCCTACCTTAAAAACCGCACTCAGTGCGTCGAAATAGAGCACTTCAATCAGGACACAGGCGAAACCCAACTAATTCGATCACAGGTAACTAAAGTTGTTCGTTCGATTCCGCAGGGGAGTGTTCTTGGATGTATCCTTTTTCTCATTTATGTAAATGATTTACCAAAAATTATAGATGGCCCGTGTTCTCTCTTTGCCGATGACATTTCACTAGTATTACCCTGTAAAAACGAGTCGAACCTTAATAACCAATTAGACAATGCCTTATCTAAAGTAGTTACTTGGCTGCAGGACCATAACCTTCAAATAAATTTCCTCAAAACTAAACTAATCCAATTTAAACCAACCCAAAAGCAGTCCTTAAATATAAATTACCATTTTCAAAACATTCAATTAGAATGCGTAAGCACTTTTCCTCTTCTAGGCATAAACATTGATTCCGCTCTAAATTGGAAAGATAATATAAATAAAATAAAATCAAAGCTCAGCAGTTTTACATACGCGCTGTTTGAACTTAAAAAATGTACAGACGTTAAAACAGCCACCTGCGCCTACTATGCGTACGCGCACTCCTGGTTGCACTACGGGATAGTCTTGTGGGGCAATAGTTCAGACGCTGTACACTTGTTTAGGTTACAAAAACGTTGCATTAGGATAATAGTCAATATAGGGCAAATGGAAAGCTGCAGATCACATTTCGTCCAACAGGAAATACTGACCCTAACGTCTATTTATATATTAGAAGTTTGTAGTTTTGTTAAAAATAATATGTATCTTTTCCCTCAATATTCTCGCCCACAAAATTTACGACCAAGAAATAGATTAGCTACTCCCTTTTCAACTCTACAAATGATCCATTCTGGCCCATTCGCAATGTCAATAAAAATTTATAATAATATTCCTAGCTCACTTAAAAACATAGAAAACCCCAATAAGTTTAAATTACAGCTCAAAAAATTTTTGTTAGTTAAGGCATACTACTCACTTCAAGAGTTTTTTAATTAGTAATAATATTTTTATTTAGTTTTATTAATTTGTGCCATGCATGTAAAATATTAGAATAAAATTATAAAATTTAGAATGTAAGATATTATACTTATAAGTTTATTACAGTATTTTTAAGATTGCTGTGCCCTAGCAGGGTTCATGTTGAACATATTTAATATTTTTAACATAAGACCTTTGTATACAACATGATCGCAATAAACATTTTTGATTTGATTTGATTTGATTTGATTTGGTTTTCATCCCATTTAGAGCCTTTATTACTGTCAAAAAAATTGTTGATATTTTTTACATTATTATGTTTTGTTTATGGTCAAAACATAACACTGAAAATTGGAACGGTAAATAACATAAAACTAGCTCAACCCAGCCAAAATTTACTGTGGCTCAAAAGTGTTTTGAAAATATAAATAGGCCTATTATTAATGTAGAACTGTGTCAAAACTTTAGTTCAATTGATCAACTACTCGAGTTATGCAAGCACAAACATACAGAGACGGAATTGTTTCAAATAACATTATCAATGAACGTATTACCTATTCTATACAGAAACAAATGGCTTCGCCCAGAATAGCTTTTAACGAATGCGCCTGCGTTTCGGAGGACACAGTAACGAGTGTGCGCGCGCGCTGGTATACATCACCGATGAAGCGCGACGTCGATATAAAGTGCGCGGATTGGGTAGGGATGGGCGCGATATCGATGTCGATAGTTTCACATCTTTGAAAACTGGAGGGAAGTAGTTTGCTCATTTTAGGCTTATATTTAGACATCGCTAAAGGATGTTTTTTTATGGCATGCACACCTGAGGCCTAAGATTAAAATAATGTCTGTAAAAGAATTTTCATACTGACGCATTTGCAACCGCATCAAACTTTGCTAGAAATAATATTTCATTTTCAAAATAATTTAACCTGAGTCAGGGAATATTTTAAGAAATCATGTTAGTAATCAGGCTGCTTGATACATCAAAAAAAAAAAAATCTTTAAAAAATAAATGATTCGATTAATTAATTAATTGGTGTTTTCTTTAGCAACGCAATAGCTCGAATTTACTTTACATTACTTTATTCCTAGTTTCACAAATAAGTAGAGCCGCTACGTGAGATTACTTATAATAGACTTAGTAGACCTCTTATCAGGGCAAATCAAGACATTTCACAAAAATAATACATACTGAATAAAATTCCGTCATAACGACTAGCGCCGTAAGGAGGGTTACCCATGTTAAAATTGGCAAATCGTGACAGCTATGCACTTCATTTTATGGCGAGCGTAATGGACAGAGCTATATCAGTTATATAGTTCTGTCCTATTCTCTCAGCGTAAATTGAATTGCATTGCTATGTCATAATAACCCCCCTGATAACCTAAAACTGTCAATATATCCTAGATAGATCGATATTATAATCGATACACTGCCCCGCCCTACTCGGTGTCAATGGGTTCGTTTTGCGCGTGCGCCGGCCCTGATCCATCATTAGCCACCTTTATTGCCGCTAATAATACCTGTTTGATGATAGCGTCGCCGCCGTTTGATTTGTGGAGCCGCAGATCAGATCTGGATACAGGGGGTAGCATTATGTCGGGCGGCTCGGAGACTTCCTTGACTAATTTTATACAACAATAAGAAGAGTACATTTTAGTACTGACACTGTATTAGAAATAGGATAGAACAGAAAACATTTGTTTCGCTTAATTTTTACATAATTTTTCATTGTGTGTATAGTAGTAGGTACTGCAACAAATGATATCCACTCAGTTGTGCGTCGCACCACCTGACGACGCTGGTTTTCTGTGGACCCACGAACTGGTTTTGCTATTATTAAATTCAGTTTTTTGTAGCATAATTTACACAGTATAATTAAAAAAGCTAAACATACTTTAAACATAGTTTTAGAAGAGGCTTATCCTTTAAACTAACATGAATTTAGATTTATTTTCTTACCGAATAAATTATAATATTACTTACATTAAAGCAACCGTGCAACGTTAATAGAGTGACGGGGCGCATCATCATGTATGAGAAAATACTATAGTTGTAAGTAATTTGTCTTTGTTTTACGCCAATATCTACAGTATGATACAGTTTTGATACACAATAAGCTTACACAGATAATCGCGTCGGCTCAATCAGTCCGCGGCAAGCGCGCGTGAAGCCAAATCCTGTTACCGACCAGGTACGGGATTATGGGGAGGCTGATTCTAGGATTGCTGCAGTTTGTTTTGGTCACTATGCGGTATGTGGTGTATTTTTTTTGGTAGTAACACTATGGTTTGATTAAAAGCCAATAGTGACTTTAGTTTTTTACTGCACCCTGTACATTAGTAGGTTTACTACCATTTTGTCGACAAATAATACCGAGTAAGTAATATATTTGTATAATATTGAAGTATATAATTTATACAAAAACATTGTTGTAATATCAGAAATAGGATGAATATAACAAAAAAATCCTGTGAGAAAGCAGACATCATACTCTATTTATTTAACGGTGATTTCAATGTATACTTGATAGTTTGAACGAACAAAATATCGAACTATTTTAATAGGAAAAGTATCGCGTCCGGAATACGGCAGTTGGTGCTTTAGTACCTACAATGCGTTTGCAAGGGGACTCAGAGATTAGAGATAATAGAACCGATCGATGGAACGCATTGTGGAGATTGACTCTAGGGCCCGGTGGGCGAGGGACTACGGGCACGTGCTATTTTAATTGAGATCCAATGAAGCATCATCATCACAAATGGATAAAGCAAACATGTGATCTAGCAACACCTACGATCAAACTTCTAAAGGATATGAGTACAGAGTGACCCGTTAATTTATTTTTTATATGTATATGATTGTATTTTTGAATATTATACGTTAATATTGTCGCGAAAAACTCAAACACCCCGTACCTATTGTAAAACTTTGTTTTAAACAAAACACAAATGATGTAGATTTTAAAATAACTTTAAAAATGCTTGTATGTAGGTACGGTATAAGTTTCATGTCCTACATTTTGTGTAGAATCTTAAAGATTCAAATGTTTTTTGAGTTACGTACCTCTATAAAATTATAAAATTACTTATCTATTTACAAAACCAAAACGTCTAAAATTCTGTTAAAAATTCCACAAAGTTTCAAAAATTACAGACAGTTCTCTACAACAAGTTTCCTACGATATATGTTTTTCACCCGACTTTAACCGATAATTTATTAGAACATGCGTCTATCACTCACGCCGTAGGTGAGCAAGGGTGGGCTAAATATTATTAATGGCGAGGGGTGAATAATTACAACCCCCTATGTCCAGCTGTAAGTACTTCGGAAGGGTTGAGACAAAGAATTTTGCACATGAGGTAGTCTTATTGTAAGATATTAATAACATGACTTCTGATTATAAAACCATTTGAGTTATAAAAAATAATTTAATATTAATATTTAAAAGATCTTATTACTGGAACGTAATAGTTTAACTCGAAAAGACCTTTTTCATTAATCTTTTTTATTCTCAACATTTTTTTAATGTTAGGTATGTTTGAATTACCCAAAATATATTTTGTTAAGACACTTTAAACAAGCATTCATCATTTTAATACATTGCATTCTAATAACAAAGAAAAAAAAACTCACGTATCCATTTAAAAAAATATATACGCCATTAACTTCAAATATCGAACAATTAAACATCTTGTATCTCAAACGGCTTCACTCGTAATTACCAACTTGAAGCCAAAATCGATCTCCATTCACTCAATCGCTCCCTCCATTCATTCACTCTTATTATTACGGCTCGCGGCCATAGGGGCCCAACTATAACACAAACCACTAAACTTTACACCCTTTAACCATCTTAATTACGCGGCAATAAGGTTGAGTTTCATTAAAATGAACTGCATAAGCCTCATAAGGTATAGTTCCCTCTTGAACCTTTTAATTTGAACCTACCTACATGCGGTTTATTTATTTTATTCGACAAATAAAACATCGCCCGCGGCGTAACGGCCAGTTATGAGATTTTTTTATTTATTTCATTTGAGGGATTACAGAGTAATAAAGGTGAATGTAAATAATATCGGTGGCAGATGTGGATTATCAAAACGATTTTATTTCATGTTTTAATGGCGGATTTATTTTTTGTGTTTATTTACTACGATTGTAAGTAGTAAAAGAGTAGTTAGATATATTTAAATGTGCAACAGTCCCACGAAGTAGGTAGCTTTTAAATTCAAAATTAAACATTTAGTTTTGCATTGTATTGTAAAATCCATTGTCGGCATTGGCCTAATCAATATGTTACTCTTTCACTAAACTTTTTCCAGAGTTAAATTTATCCAACCATCCTGTATAAGTGATTTTGTATTTTATATTGAGATAAGTCTGCAAATTAGTTGTCTGATATCCCGCGAGCCAGGTTTGGGTTGCTCGTAAATCAAATAGGTTATATTTATGTCAATACGACTCTTAAATTCCAGAAGCGATAGACAATGATGAAACTAACCATTTGGTTGTCAACATTAAAAAGCAATATTTATTAATTAAACGACACGAATGCATAGTTTGAAATTAAATCTGATTTAATTGAGCATTACAAGTATCCCCAACAGTTTCAACGCTCTTAACGCTCTCGCACGGCGCGCTTTACTCCGAATCAAACCCAAAAGTGCCGCTACTCACCGCTAGGGGCGCTGGCGTATACAAATACAACACAGATCGCGGCAAATTAAGACGGAATCTTTTTTGTTTTCTAACGTAAATGCTTTTGGATTAGAGTTTTTGTGTAACGTTATGGTTACTTTTACATTTAATGTATCTTATTTGGTTACAGAATATTATTTTATAGCGTTCGTTGCGTTTGCGCGCGTATAATTATTAACTTATAGCTAGATAACATAGCAATTATTATTTTATCTTAACATTGAATCAGTTGCTTTAACCCCTTTTAAGTGCTTAATTTAAGTGAACTCTTTTTGAAAAAATCCAAGTGTAAAAGAGGTTAGTTCAAATTAATTTTCTAGTATTAAGATGTCAATACGTTATTGTAAATGCAAATGAAAAAAAGTAAGAAATACACGTTTTAATTTTCTAGCTAAGTTAAAAGTGTTCGTATCTTATATACGTGTAAGTAAATATACCTACAGGTACCTGCCTTCTGCCTAGTAACATCGTAAGTAGTTAAGTACTTAATGAAGCATGCATCGTTGTTAACTAATAAGTATTGTATTAAGGGAGGCAGCGGAGCTAATTAGTAACGGTTTGATTAAGATAGATCGACCGGGTTTACGGGACCCAGTCGTCAATCTTAATACTTACCTTGAGTTATTGAAACTTTATAAGATAACTGATTTATTTTAAATATGACAAGGGGGTTTCCAGGTTATAATAATGGATTCAAGGATAATAAGTAATGGCCTCGCCTACTTAAGCGGATATCTCTAACGGCCGAACCGATTTTTATAAAACCTAAATTAGAACCATCCTGATTCTGAGCATTCTTTTAAAAATCAGTGTTTTAACCAGTCTATCGATTTGGGACCTACGAGGGCCTAAAGAGACACACAGATATAGTTCAAGAAATATGAATTGGCCGTCTGTAATCTTCACTAAGATCTTTTTGTTAATATCAAACAAAAGGTATTCGTAAAACTGCCCTCGTTCTTCAAACTGCACAGTGGGCTGAAAGGTTAAGGTTAAGGTTAGCTCTGGTAAGTCTTAACGCAGAAAAAAAAGATCGCAAAGTAGGTAATAGATGGCCAAATCATATTTCCTGAACTATACACACGGTAATCTTATAACACTGCTCTTTTTTGTTGGCGGTTAAAAGGTTAAAAATCACTGTCTCATTATCCTTATCTGATTTCACGGTAACAGTATTGTGACAATTATAAATGTGTTCTTAAAAATCATTTGGCTCTCAATCTCGTTTCGCCACAAAGGTTATCTGAAATTTTAGTATTCCATCATGTTTTTCTTGTGGTATTTTTTACTAAATTGTTGTCTTTGCTTTTTTGGTTGCTTTAATAAACAGAGATTTTGGAGAATCAGGCGTGGTTTGATTTTTGATGGGAACAGACGAATAACAAAGTAACTTCATATTATTATTGACTGTAAGTAAAAGCCGTATTTCAATGGAACAATAAATTGAGTTCAGAGTTGAACCTTGAAACTAATGCATTAATTATATTTAATGCTATACGTCCAAAATAATAAAAAGGGAACAATTTTACACAAATAGACCTAATCCCTAACTAAGCTCTAGCCTTAAACTACAGGTATAGTTCAGGAAATATGATTTGGACGTCTGTTATCTACTACTTTGCGATCTTTATTTCTGCGTTAAGACTTACCGGACCTAACCTTAACCTTAACCTTTTAACCCACAGTGCTGTTTAGCAAAAAGATCTTCGTGAAGATTACATACGGCCAATTCATATTTTATAATGAAAACACAATACTTAAATACATACAAAACATCTAAGGCTCTGGAACAAATACCTCGTCACACAATACAGTTCTTACCTATGCTAAAAATCTTTCAGCCGAAGTATTTGCATGAATATTAAAAAAACAAAGCAAATGAGGTAAGAGGGAGACACCGCCGCGCCTCCGCGACTCGACGATTGTTATCGTTCGGAGCACGGAGGCTTGTTCACCTCTAATTAGTATGCCTGCGCGCACAGGGGCATGCTTAGAGAATAATTTGGATTTTTTTTTGACAAAATAATAGAATATGCTATAAATAAGATCCACGGGAAAAGAGGTAACTTTACAACCTTAGGAACAAACTTTTATCCATGAATCAGTCTGAGAAAAAAAAATAGCACTAGTTATTCCCTCTGGATCTGTTGGATCTTCCAGAGTTTAAAGTAGGTACATATCTTTATCATTTACTAGTCCTGTAGCAATTTATACAGTAAAAACTAAAAATTTAACACTAATTTTAAAGCCTCTTTTTCTTAACATGTGAAAATTTAATGATTGGAAACAACTTAAGTGATGATTTATGTTTTTCACGGTTCAATATTCACACAATAGTATCCAGATACACAATAGTAGTAGTAGATGATTGTTAACAAGAGCACGTGCTTTCTCGGAGTGACACGAACCGCGTGACTCAATGGCTCCTGTAGACCGATCATATGACTTGGATCATCTTTACACGACACGATCACTTCGCAATATTTCGTGCATACACCGTACTCTAATATTTCTTAACCAACTTGACCCCCGCGACTCTACAGCTCCCGTAGGCCGTAGTGACATCAACCCATTAGCGACATCGCGGCCGCCCCCGTGTCTTGGATCTTCTTTACACGATACGATTACTTAACCTTATTTTATAATCAGCACCTGGGAGCCCGAGCATTGCTCGAGTTTGAATCGAGTTTTCCTGAAGATATCAGATTGGTTTCTTGCCCCAAAAAATCCTTATTTCGTTATTTTCATATTATTTAAATCACTAGATACACAATTTTTGTTAACTTGAAAAATATGCGACACCGGTATACAGTGTGTAAATGGTATACGGGCGTTTATTAAAAATGGACATAGATTAAGACTCCAATAATCACAAACAGAAATAATTATTTTGATTACGCTAACGTATACACCGTTGCAATGCAATGTACATCTAATTCCATCTGTCATAACTTTGAAACATCATTAATTAATTGCATTATTTGTTAGACATTGCGTGTTAAATTATTTTGTATGGTTAATTTTTTTTAATTTAATTTTAACAAAAGCTGCCTAAATGTGCTCATTAGGGTCTATACTAACCACAGTTAAAAGGAACGCCCGTATACCATTTACACACTGTATATTGAGAATTAATTTATTTATAACAATTTAAATGACTCGGCAATTGTTGCAATTTAAAGCAAATAACAGAAACGTATCTTAGGCTCAGCTAAACATTTAGGAGTTTGGCAGTAGAATGACAATATATTTTCAAAAGTCAAGCAACAATAAGGCGCATTTAAAGAGTAAATATTGGTTCATGTTATCAATTGCACTCCACATAGCGCTCACATGTTTCCCAAAATATTTTTCACCAAGATATAAAATCCACTCCGTGTCGTGTGTTGTAAACGGCCCATTCCCCCACGTATCCAGGTTCTTCGTAATAAGGTCCTCAAGGGGGATCGATTAATGAATATTTCACGCGGATCTTAATAAACCCCAGATTTTTGGATTTGGGGTAGGCTTGATTTGATTGTGATTTAATTAGATGAATTTTGGAGTTCCTTTTTCTCGACTACGGTGAATTTAAACGGGGTTTTGTATTTTCTTCGTCTGGTTCAGGAGTATACGCTGTTTAAGCGGCAAACCGTCTCAAACGCGTTGGCGTCCATGTTGGGTTATTTCCTTATACGAGGAAAAATCATTCACGACGTTTTTTTTGCATTAGCAACTTAGACTAAGGGCTCTGAACCTATTCGTAGCACAAACCCCTTAAGGTAAAAGCACCTATTATGGACAATGCTCTAGTGATGAACATTTACATTTTTTTACCTTTTTTTTGTACCATGTTTTTAGCAAATAAATGATTATTATTATTATTATTATTTAATTAAAGCATTGCAATACCGAACATTTCATTCTAAAAGTGGTAATCCCGAATAATTTAAATATAATCGAATTTTTACGCTAAAAGCATACCAATCGCGGAAGATTATATTTATGGGATTTTTCATAACTAGAGCACTGTCCAAATAGGAGCTTTTACCTTACCTAAACAGTTTCACGTTTTCAAATATCATTACAGATGGCGCTCTTCCTAACAAAATAGAGTACCTAATTAACTAGGTAAATAATAAATAAACGTTTGGTAGAACGTGTCTACTCTCGTCGCATAATTTGTATTCATTTGCACGCAACTCAGTCCATACAAAAGTCATTCCATACACCAAGAGATGCAAGCCGATATTATTACCCGACTGCGTCAGAAGGAGGGTTATGTTTTTAGCTTTGCTCTTCGTCTTTTCTGTGTGAACACTAGGGTAAGTACAAAGTTAAACGGTAAAAATTAAAAAAATACATGTTACTCTTTCGAGCGTGCAATCTTTTTCAAGTCACTTTATTCTGTGTCGTTTCACGTCTCACGTATTAATAACCTACCTATATCCACCTGCTGGCTGTGAAACTAATGGACGGCTCAAACTAATGACGAGGTGTCTTCAAAAACTAATAGTTGATTTTTCTTCAAATTATTCAGTTTATTTAAACGACCGTGAGGAAATGAGGTGAAAAATTTATAATGATGTTTGCTGAGGCAATGAGATGCCTAATATATTTCAAAAATATGTTTAATCATTATAAAAAGTACAAATATTATTTTATTTACGAAATACAGGTATTGTGATGTAAATCTAAAGAGCATAATGAATTAAAAGGTTTTGGCTATAGGTATAGTCACCAGCAATAATGCACTGAAATATATCTAATAGGTAATGATAAATAAATATATCAGGGGGACAAATCTCACACTAATTGACCTAGTCCCAAGCTCTAAGCTTGTACAATGGGTACGAGACAACGATTAACTTACTGATATAGATACATACATTCATAAATATATAGAATATATTCAAGACTCAGGAACAAGTATTCACGCTCTTCACACATATATCTGCCCTTACCGGGACTTGATCCCGGGACCGCTAGCTTCATAGACAGGGTCTCTACCAACTAGGCTAACGTGTAGTCTTTTGACTCTAATAAATAAAGAAGTGTTGATATTATTACCAGTGACTGAACTTCATCATCATCATCATCATATCAACCAAAAGACGTCCTTCCAAAGAGGTCTTCCCGAAGTTTCTTCACAACTAAGTATCGGTTTTGTGCTACCTACTCTCTTACATTGGCTTTCCGCGATTTTCAGCAGATCGTCGTTCTTACCTTGCTAATATATTGCTATGAATGTTTCAATTAACTTTCGGTTTGAAAGTATTTATTTTTAGACGTGTCGCTGGTTTTATTAATAAACCAAACACACCTCAGCATTAATCTAAACTTTTCTAACGAATGATACACCTCTAATTCTGACTGAACCACGTTACAAACTACCATCAAAAATCCTAACCAATTTGCAAAGCATACCCTAAATCCACTACATAAGAGCTCTAGCTATTTTTGATAACTGTAAATAAAATATTGGTCATCACGATGTGATATAAAAGCATGCGTCACAAAATAGTCACCTGAGACTTATATTCTTTTTGAAATCGGAACGCGGCGGTTTGACAGCGCGTAAAATATAACGTTCTTAATTTAAACACTTTGATCATGGTATTTTATTTATTCTGCCACGTTTCCTGCGGCGCTGCCGGTGGTGACAGCAGGAGTGTTACAGGTGTGTTTCTCTACACGTAAACAGGAATTTTGATTATTTATTATTTTTGAACTGGATAAATGAATTAATGATTTCCTGTGACATGGGAACTGTCGCTGAGAGCTACTGAAGAAGTGGGCCTGAGCCTGTATTCCCGGCGGTAAAAGCAATATCGTATTTGACCTGTTACGGTATTGTTTTGACGTCAGCCGCCATTACTGTCAAGGAAATAAGAGTTATCATAACTTTGACAATACGATAACAGATTAAAAACGATATGGTTTTTAGTGCCTAGAATAGGTACCGGCCCTGCGCCTCTATTCCCGACGGTAAAAACGATATCGTAGTTGACCTGTTATGGTATTGTTATGACATCAGACGCCTTATGTCAAGTAAATAAGAGCTATCAAAACGGTGACAACACGATAAAAGATCAAAAACGATATTGTTTTTACCTTGTTGAATAGAGGCCGTTTAGTTGCTCGCTGCAAACGTTAATGACTGAAGAAAAATTGATCGTGCGTGCGTCTTTGTAAATTAATACACAGTCGTAAGTTTTTGTAGAATGCAACTTTCCCTACAGATGCTATTACAAAAAAAACTTTAATAGTAGCTGGTGTTGGCACTTTTTTTTAAATGTGGACATCTAAGGTTTGCCACTACATACATTTACAGGTCATGCATGATTAAGACTATTATTTTGTCGTAACTGGAGAGCCTTTCGATTGACTACAAACTTCAACATCGGTATTTTTAATATATTGCGCTAAATTTGCTTTATCGGTATTTCAAATATGTTGCCTCATAACGGCACAATAATGCAAAAAGTAAATTATTTTACACTTTTATTTACCTACCACTTTTAGTTATCAACGTTAAAAAACAATTAATACTTGACGCTTGCTTCCTCCCAAAATAAATTAGTGAACAAAATAGAAAATAAATCTTCTGATTACTCCGTGTTCAGATAAGTACCTTTAAGATACAATTTCAAAAACATGGGCCGGTTCCTCAAGTCCCAGTTAAGGCGGAATTAAACTGGGCTTAACTGAATTTATAGCGCGACCGCGAGATTTAACTTCCAGTTAGTCTTATCTTGTTCTTTTCCCCGTTCGGGGCTCGGTGAGTTGGGGCCGGTGGTACCTACTTAGATTAGTTAATTATGTTTTTAAAGGTGTAAATTTCAATTAAGGCGATTCTATTCTACTGTACTGTATTTTAGTCACATAAGAACTGACAGTTACTTTTATTGAATGCAAAATGTATTATTTAAAAAAACTTGCAAATGTCTGTAGTGATAAATCTGCATTGTTCAGATTTTGTCCAATATAAAGGTAAAATTTCAATGAAATATTGAAGATATTTTCTAAAATAACTTCATTTACTTCTAAATAAATCTTAAAGAAGAAACAACCGAAGCCAGCTAACATAACGTAAGCACCTACGGTGTTTTTCAGGTTTCTTGAAACATCCTGTTACCTCGTCGAAACTATTTTATCTTTTTACGGTTTTCATTACCATTATGCAATTTCCCTTTATTTCTTTTGGAAACACTTTAACTATTAGTTAACCCTCAGTTAACTGTTCATCTTATCCCGTTAAAGTTAAACATCGTTGTACAAACATTCAATTAAAACCCCCGGTTTCTTAAGGTGGTTCTACCAGCTCAAATCGAAAACATCTCAAGTCTTCCAAATTTCATAGTCTTTTACAACGCTTCCTGTTTTAGAAATTTCTGCAATTTAAGTTTAAAAAGGCGTATGTTATTGAAGTTTGGAAGGAGATTAAAGCTTTTTGGAGGCAAGTTTTTCTTTACTTACTGATTCAAAGACGAAACGGTAAATATTGCCTCAGTAGGTAAAAGAGGTTCGTAAATTAACATTCTGTTGAATAAATGTTTTAATAGAATTAAGGCGGTTTTTACAAGACAAGTCTTTTATTTATGGCGGTAAAAATGCATTTGGTTTTGGTATTAGTGCTCTTAATCTTTCTTTCTCACTCTTTGTTCAAAATTCACCTGAAAGAATAATGTCAGTTAGAACTTACAAAATTTGTTAATTAGATTATTTTGTAAGAATAGTCTATCGTTACTCATAACATTTTTAATATCAAAGTGGTTCTCCAAAATTACGTGACAAATAATTTAAATTAACTAAACCGAAAAAGAGGTGGCTAAAAAGTAACTCTTATTTTCAAGATTTGTTTTAGTTAAAAGTGTAATTTTAGTGTCCAATTTTCTTTAAATCGGCCATTAAAAGTACATCGACGTAAAGTCGCGCGAATAGCAGCCATTAGTAAAGATTACGCGAAGCTCTAATACCTCAATTTTAATAGCGCTGTTTATAAAATGGCGTCTTTATTCTAAAATTTAACTAGAAACTCTAAATGAAATGCTTTATTTATGCCTTGCGTTAAGCGACAGTAACATTATCTCTCAATAAAAGAAAGAAAGAAGAAAGATGAGAAGGGGTAGGAGCTATTTATGGCTCAGTACCGAATCGTCTATGTAGCAAAATGTCCAGTGATGCAAATTGACCAAGAAGCGAAATGTCAGGCGTCATGTTAGCATTTTGCCATGCAGCAAATAGTCTGTGTAGCATAATGTCCAAAAAACATAATGTCAAAATAGCTGATACCAAGAAATAGCTTTGTGGTCGACATTGGTGCGTTTTAGACTTTTTAAATTATGTGTCATTTTACATACTTAGACTTGTTGTTATCTAGCCGTGTTGTTTTATGGTCTATAATGCTAATTGTGTATTTTACGATTTAGGCATCTTCACAAAATGGTCAATTTGCATAATGGACATTTCATTTCTTGGTCAATTTGCGTCACTGGACATTTTGCTACATAGACGATTCGGTACTGAGCCGGATCTATTTCCTTAAAAAGTTTATGACTATCATAACTGACAACTAAACTGTTTATGAAATGCTTTTTTTATGCCTTCCGTTAAATGACAATAACATTATCTCTCAATAAAGAAAGAAAGAACGTTTGCATATTCTATAAGCTTTATACTTTCGATTAGTATGTAATTTGTCTAATAAACAAGCAATTGCAATTTGAAAAAACAAAAAAAAAATTCAGCCTACCTATTCGCCACATATTAAATTTGATCTAAAATACTTTTTATCGAATAAACAGCTGGGTGAAGGTCGTCTCCTATTCGGATCTTAGACCATTTGCAAGTCGGGTAAAAAGAAAAGTTCTTCATTATGTAGAGATGATTATTGTAATTTTTCGCAGTTAAATCTCACACAAACACATTGTCATGTGCATATGCAACTCAGGTATGCTTCAAATAAGTTTAAGGTGAAGTCTTGTAATTGCAACTATCTGGTTATTGCAACTAACTTAAATAACTCCTTCTAGGATAACTGTTTAGAAGAACGACAGGCGTGATATTGTATTTCTTAGTAAGGAAGAACGATATCACGCCTGTCGTTGTTCAAAACAGTGATCCTAGAAGGAGTTATTTAAGTTAGTTGCAATAACCAGATAGTTGCAATTACAAGACTTCACAATAAGTTTCTGTCAAAAAATTCAATTTTGGGACAAGCTTTTGTTGCCACATGCACTTTTTTTACACAGTCGTCATCTACTCGTCAAGACGATTCTAACGAGCCCTAACACGACGGGTTTATCATGTCTAATTTAGGAGTTCCTACGGCCACCCTACATCTCCATCATCAGACCAGCTCGATGGTGCTATATTATATTGTCATCAGAACTAAAGGTGTACCCAATTTTCAGCTTCATCGAAGACCGAGAAGTGAGTCAAATTTAACTTGCAAGATTTGACCCGTACCTACATACATACTTACATACATACATACATACCTACATACATACATACATACATTGCAAGTTAGTTAAAAGCTTGTAAAAACGTGATGACGTTACCATCACGTCCATCACATTTAAAATCCGAAGCCCTTTAATAATTAACCTATACTATACACAATAATAGGTCATTATTAATTCCTCTTTCAATCAATACGTCTCGCTCCATTTTTAATAAATTAAATTGGCCCTCTTTAAATCAATTTACATCACTTACGGAACACACAATGGCGCTCAGGATCGAACCCCCGCCGCGCGGCGAGCGCGCGCCCGCTGCGCCGCTGCGCCACTGGTCACCCGGGGCACTAATGTACCTTTTGTTTTCCACATAATTATAAAGCTCGATTAAATTAATGGACAATCGGATAAAGAACTAAGAAAAGTCTGTGCAACAGATTGAAGTTGATGAAATTCTAAAAAGCTGAATAAATAGTTGTAGAATTCCCGCTAGTATTTTTTTAGCTTAAGCGCCATTGGGTACAATTCTAACATTAATTTATCCGGGCCAAATGCAGTTCTATTTTTTTTAAATTTATTACGTAAGTAATTAATTAAAATATGACATGTACTCGTAGCTTCTTAATAGCGTTTGGTTGACTATCGGCTGTTACTGGAGTTTCATAGAAAACGAAGATTTTCAATAATAACATTATTAAGAAACTGGCGGTACTGTTATTATTTTTCGTAAGGTTCATTGTGAAATAATTCTCCAACATTTAAGAAAGGTTGAAATTGAAAATATTTTTCATGTGTTTTGCAGACAGTTATAATACATAATGTAATATTCTGGGGCATGTTTATTAAAAGCTTGTAACTTGTAATAATAAGTGGAAGTCTTTTTTTAATACATTTTGTTGAAAAGAGATTTCCGCCTGTAATACCAGTTACAAGCATTTGATAAACGGGCCCTTGGTGCAATTTTTCGTCTCCGAACGGATCAGCGCGAGCGGGTTGAAAAAATAATAATTTCTTACAAGGTGGTATATATATTTAGCATAATTTACATTCCAAACGTCAGTCCACTTCCTAACCCCCCATTTTTCACGCATTCTATCGAACATAAACCCGCATTACAAAACTTATGGTTGCAACCAAAAATAAATTACAAAAATGGCGTTCCAAATGCAAAATGTGTTGCGGTACATAAACAAATTCGGTCATTTCATAAAACGTCTGTGTTCCGTTTGATAGGTTTCATATTTCTGACCACAGGGGGCGCTCGTAAAGGCTTGGCTTGCTGCCCTGCTGCTATTTATTAACGATGCGACTAAGGTACTGCGTGTTGAGAGCGGTTTAATAAAAACTCAGGGATATTGCTTGGTAAAAATGGCGGATTTGGGTTACGGTTGTGGATTGTATAAAGGGTAAATCATGTTTTGTGATGTCTTGAACAACATAACATGGTGGAGGTAGTGAAAGGGTTTTTTTTTTGCAAAATTTTAATTAAGTTAATTGGTGAACCAACGATCTGGTAAAAATCGCGGAAAACCAATGGATGCGAGTAGTACAAAACCTACCGTCGAGGAGATCCTTTGAAAAGCTTTTGCAGCAGCGGATGTGTCTTAGCTGATGATGATGATGATGATGATGATGTCGGCACAACAATTGGAATGTGATCATACTTGAATCCAACTGAAACGGGGGCCTATCTACTCGCATTTTTTTTTACGCATAAAAATCGATTGTCATAACACCCTTTTAGGCTGAAATTGTTAAATTTAATAAACGTGTATTGTGTAGATTAGGTAAGGTTAGGTTAGGTTAGTTTTTAATAATAATGAAAATAAAACCCTTTCTATTGTAAAAACCGTTTTATGACAATCGATTTTTATGCGTAATGATTATTATGCGTAAAAATATGTATGCGAGTAGACCCCTACCCAACTGAAACATTATGAACGCCGACGTGTATTTATAAGTTTGATCTGCTTTTTGTACTAACATAGTAAAGCATTTTTTTAATATATATCTATTTGCAAATCAAGGCAGTCCCAAGGGCATATCAATGGGCAATAGAAGTGAAAATTAAACCTAATTTAGTATCCCGCCTATATTGTGATAAATGTTGAAGTTTGTGAAGATGGTTGTTTATCAATAAAGTATTATAAAAGCATGGTACGCAAGCATTATCTTGATAACTTTAATAATTCGTTTATGAATTCTGTTGAAACAGTTGGCATGTAGGTATATGTTATATTTGTATTACATGCTGTTTATTTATGATTATATAATTATCTAAATTACCTTGTGTCATTAAGTTTTTTTCGTTTTTAGTTTAACTGAGACTAAATTTTTATTTTTATTATATCTTTCTCAGCACCAGCCTTAAATACCTTAGGGAATAAGGTCCGCCATTTGTACGTACTGTTAGTATTGTGCAATAAATATTAATTAAATAAATAAATAAATAACTAAACCGCAGAATGGATTAAATTTAACATACAGATATTCACATCACGGATTATTACATACAATACATTTTGTCCCGGAAATTATAATACCTAGTTCGCAAAGGAAATACTATAAACGCGACTGAAGTCCAGAGCAAAGCAGGTATTATTATAGTTCTCTCGTTTCATTAACCTATCAACAGTTTATATAAATTAAACATTAATATAGAACCGTCCTCGTCCTTCTTTCAATCGATGTCACCAATTTTCTTACGATCTGTAAACAAATAACAAGCTCTAACTACGTTCGTTACAGTCAAATGGTCGCCGTTTGGCACTTCGGTGTATCGTAAAACACTCGCTTTGATATTTTATAGCGTCATTTTAACATATATTACAGTAAAAGCGCGTATATTTTCTCGGAATGTGGGCACTTTGTTGTTCAGGTAATAGATTTTTTATTTATGATTGTTTGCCGTATTGGAATTTACTGACGTAGCCAATACATAATAATATCTACTTTTCCTTTTAACTTTTCTGTGATAATAAAAACGTAAACTGTCATTCGATTGTGACACCTTTCCTTGTAAAGGCTGTAATGATATTAAGTGCATTGGATAATTGACTTCTTTTACTTCGCCCTCAAACCATCATGCCGTTAGAATAATTCAATGGTTATGTTCTGTCGGACAAGAAAGGCTACTTTTTTGTTTGATTCCTGTCGGAGTTTAAAAATAATGTCAGAATTAAGTATCAACTTGTATTTATCGTGGAGTTTGCGTCATTGAGCATTTTAACGGATCCAACATTTAGCAAATTGTCCTTATCTAGGGTTCTTTTACAAGATAGTACTATGGAAAATTAATAGTACTTACGCTTCTGGCAAAAACTATTTATGCTAAAAAAAGTGGGCAGTTCTAGCAAAAGCTTTGGAATATTAGAGCTAACATAACAAATAATTTACAGTTGTTAATCAACAAAATAATGGAAGTAAAATAAAAGAAAATGTCTGTATGACAGAGACATTTAAGGTTTAACAATGTTAAACAATATTTAAAATATTAATTACAAAAACATTACGACGTTTTCTGTGTTTACCATACATAGGTAATATGTTTGAAAGAATCGTAAAAAAAATGTACCTACATGATTCAGTTATGAATATCCTAACAAACTCTCACATTAACATGTCCAATGGAATTCCTGAGATACTACCGGTAGTCAAAATAACCACAGGAACAGTGAAATACAGTTATGTAAGTATTACCGTTTATATTACCCTAATGAAACAAAGATAATCGGCCAAACAACGTTTCACTTAGACAAACAATTTACACTATAATACTCTATAACGGCCGTTTGTAAACATTGCATTTATAAACCCAATAAATTTAGCGTGCGACTTCAAAAGGCGAAGAGACTTCCATCATCGCTAACAAGCAAAAGTGCATAAGTTAGTTTTCTACACCTTCGCTCCACTGGCGCCATGGTAGACAAAACAACCTCGTCAACACTTAAAATAAAACACTTAAAGCGCCATCTATCAGTGCGCAGTTTTCTACGTACTGGCCAAAACTAACAACATTATGGAAAAAAGAAAACATCGCGGGATTACGGGTCACGGCTGGAAATAGTTGGACGTTTCGAATTTAGAAGTGTTTGTTGGTTGTTTTGTAACATTGTTGGATGATGTATTTCGATGATGTTCGTGTAAAAATAAAGTTTTAATTTTAGGTTTGTTTAAAAATGTTTTAAGGTTTGTTTAATAATAAGATTTTAAACTGACTTATGACATTTTGAATTTTGCAAACGCTCCTGAATTAATAGATTAAATACTTTTCGCCCCGGAAAAATCGTGATTTCCAGGGACAACTGTTTTATCAAAACGAGTAAGTACCTAACGATGTTTTTGAAAACTCTCTCTTGCTTATTTTTTTGCTTATCCAGAAAAAATATAAAAAGCTCACCCCATATATTTAGTTATTTTTTGTATTTATCTGTGTAACTGCGCCCATTATAGCAAAAGTGTCGTTTCTTTTCTTACTAGTCTTTGATATTCTTTGACGCTACCTACGTTTTTTGGGCAACGACACTTTACCTATACAGTCCCTGATTCAGGACCTATTTCCACGTTTGTTTAAATGTACGCGCGCCGGTTGCGCCGAGGTAAACAGCCGTCACGTCACTCATCTGTCGGCGTTTTTAACGCCACCGGATATACGTGGACTAAACGTAAAGGTGGGCGGGTTACAGTGGGCGCAAGTCTTTATAAAATGATGTGAAACTAGTCAATTTTGTGACAACTTTTTAATGAGTTTTCTCCAACTAATATTTATAAGTGTAACCCTAGTTCTTTGTTTTAATGACGTTAGTGGAGCTTTTAAAATTTCAAGACACCGCTTTTAGTTAATTGTAAGTTGATATTTTGGTTAAAAACATTCTACTAAAGCATTTTACAGCACAGCAAATATTTGTGGCAATTCCTTGAGTTATGGTATTTTCTAAATTTATCAATAAATGCTTACTTTATTATTTATTTATTTATTGATTTAATTCAACATAATGTCCATTAGATCGTTAGTCACAGATTAATTCTAAAATTATATTAGTAAGTTTGATAAATAATTAATTAGGATTATTGCCCCACTGGACTCCACGTGAATAGAGTTTTAATGTTAAACGAGAGTACGGTCAAACCAGTCAAGAATCGTGTTTAGGAGGCTGCTGAAACTGCTTCGCACTTGCCGCATCAGAGAGGTAACTCTTTTCCACACGCCAGTATGCTTAAACAAAATACCAACTTTTGCCGTCAAAAAAAAGGCGGCCTGTATTATCTACAAATTCAAGCGTTTCATAGTTTATATTTTTATTTTCTTTATTTATACATTGTAAAAAATTCATTGCAACATGACCATGATGATAAACAAAAACATAAAGAGGATTAATTTATGTTTTTTTCCAGAATCCATGAATAAATCCAAACCTCACCCACTGTAGACCGAACGCGTCAGTAATCACAGTGTGTTTATGAATCCGATTCGCGCGTTTTAATTCACCTCACAAATGCACCTTTCATATTCGGCTGTTTGGTTTACACAGATACCTACCTACCGACTTCCGACTCTATTTCAGAAAGTTGCGTAAGTCTGTGGAACTGTGCAATGGGATTGTACTTGTATAATAATATTCTAGGAAGATTACTTAGTTTAAAGATTTTTTGCCATTGAGAAGGGGAAAGTAGCACTATCTGAAGCCCAAAGAAATTTGCCATCTTAAGAATGTAATCTTACGATTACAATCTCGAGACTGCAAGCAAATGCGTTGGTAACCCTGAGACTTAAACGGAAGGTCATAAAACTTCATACTACTTATTTTTTTACCTAACTGTAGCAAACCCAATGGGAAATTTATGATTTTGACCTAGTATGTAACAAAGTAATTTTGTTTTTGGTTTCATTACTAAGTAGAAAAAATATAGCTATCCATAGCGCTCGATACCATCGCTAAAAACACAAAATCGAATAAAGTTATCAACGGAAACAATATGTCGTCGTTGTGATTATGTAACAGTATTTACCTAAACGTTGTTTAAAACAGCTTCTATAAAACCAATAAACCCAAATTACCATCACACGCGAATTCCACGAACGCCGGTATACGACCATTAAAACACCTCAATAGCACCTGGCGCGTAAAGCTGGATAAACGCGATAAACACGCTTCTAGCACCGCGATAAATTTAATGAGCCTTATTTATGGTGTAAATAAAGGTGTTAATGTAACGGCAGGAATGTTGGTGTAAAGGAAATTAGGTTGTTTGACATTATTATTATTAAAATAAAAAAGAGAAACATTACCTTGATACAGTATTTAAAATACTATAGGTTATTTAGGTACCATATATAAAAAAATAGATTTATTCGATTTTTTTAAATGCACTCAAGAATATAAAAATAAATGGCATGCAGAAGGCAAACGAGCTCACTGGCCACCTGATATTAAGTAGAATTTAAGACCTTTTAAATATATTACAAACATAAACAGTTGTACAAATTAAAATAAAGTTTTTATAGTTTTCTAGATATTTTTTTAGCTTTTGAATGGAATACTCGAAATAAATTAAAGTAACTATAACTTTAAACAAACAATCACTGCTTACTCACGACTTCTGTGTAAAGAAAAAAGTTCCAAATGTTTCGTGTATCGGCCATTGTTCTTTAATTTGAATACAATTTCTAATTTTAAATCATTAACAAGCGAACTTTGTTGCCTTATGGCTCTAAAGACGCACAAACAAGGTGCAACTAAAACACTGCAACATAATGAACAAAGCCGTTTTTAAATTTGGAACGCGGTTAAATTTAGACGGGAATGTGGGTAACGGCTCCCGCGATTTATGCCTTATACCTGACTTCTATTCGTGGCCATGCATTCCTAATTTGAACGAATAGCGTTCGTTTTTATTCCCTTTTTTAAACTCCCAGTAATGGCCGCGAGCTATGGATTTACGTAAATAAGTTTTTTTTATGCCAATATCAGTTTCCATATACGGGGACCAAATCAGTTATATTATAATATTTTTCATATCTTAATGTGCGTGTGAAAGATGTCACGTGACTCATGTGGCAAATTTAGTGATGCTGCTAATTAAATCGCATGCATTTTTTTCGATTATCGATAAGGTTATAATATTCGAATTTATGGAATCGATTTAGTATTCTGGTATATATTTTTTAACTTAATTTAAATTACCTACCTGTTAAAAATAAGGTACATCATAAATTGTCTTGCATCACGCTAAGACTAATTGCCATCGTATGGGAATGTCTAAATAGGTGTTTTTATTGTGGTAAAATAAAACGCCATGACACTAAATGATTAAAATCTTGTCGGTGGATCGATTTGGCCGAAGAACGAGGTTATTGTTCAACACTATTACCGGGCCGCTTCGCATATAGGAAACGAAAAGTAATTTAATTATTTTGTTCTTATTTCCATGACAAAATAAAATGTGCATTGTTTTTCATAATTTGTTTTTAAAAATGAATAAAACAGTAATTATTTATCTATTAAATATTTTTTAGGTTAGTTGAATGCTCAAATTGGTTGGATCACAACGTCCGCGTGAAATGTTAAATTTCAATGTGTCGCAGGCACAATATAATGAAAAACATTTTAAATTCATCTAAATTATAAACTCGCTTCTACATTGTAAAATGTGACCAAATAGCATGTTAATCAATTGTCACAAATAGTCATTATACATACGGCGGGGAAACGAGAGGATAATGAATCGTGCATTTAACAAACATTTTAATTGACCCAAAGCAGATAAAGTAAATAAATAATCCCTAGACAGTTGGATGGTTTGTTGGCCCGGCATAAAGATGTTGAAACAGTCAAGCTTGCCTTAACTAGTTTTTTTTAAATATCAAAAATGTCTAAATATTAAAAATAGGTCATTAGCCTGTGGCGGGCTCCTTTCCGAAACTCGACGACTAAAATATGCGTCTATTGTACGTATAATTTAAAATATCTCTACATTATTTTGATCGTTACATATTTTTGATGAGTGTATAAGATGCAACGCGATTTTGATTTTTGTAAAAAATGATACACATGTTTTATAGATTTAAATACTCACTCGTGAGTAGCCAGCATTTCTTTAGTATCGTTGGCAGTTTAGTTACCCAAAATAATACCAGGGTCAAAGTAAATGGGACTCCCATTCCATAAACCCGGACAACAAACTTATTTGACGTTAATACCGCCATTTTAAAAAGTTCAAAGAGGATCAATTTAAATATTTGCTTCCATCCCGTCGTCAATAAAAACCGAACTCCAATTACCACTTTAAAATATATAAACTAGATGGCGCTGTTTTCAAGATTCAATTTAGAGTGACGGTTATTTTCGAGTTAGGTTATTTTGTTTGTAGTTTTATATAGTGAAATGATCGTTAAAACGCCGGTACATTATGTAGTCTCCCGCGCAGGTGTGCCGCATGATTTAGTGCGCGCGCGCGTTTATTGCTTGCCACTCTAATCGTAGGTACTCTAAATCATTTAACCAATGTGTCTAAGGATATGAGTTATTATTTAGAGTATTAAATCACCGGTCACCAGTTAAAGATGAGAATAGATTTAGAGGTGATAGTCTAATACAAAACAGGGTTGCTAGCCTTAAAAAATTGAAATGATTAATAATTTCTGCATAATAAATGTTGTTGGTGAAAACTACAGTGTAAAAAAAACTTCGTAAACTGATGTTACCAGTAACAAAAATACTAAAAGCATTTTAAAATTCAGGTACTACTAATTCAAAATATAGTAAGCTTCATACTGAAGTTTAAGATAGATGCAACAAATTATAGAAAAATTTTTCCTGTAACAAAAATATCCCCCGTCAGGTGGAATAACCACGTAGTTAAGACGCTAGCAGGTTGACGGACAAGCGATCTCGTTTAGATGTCGCAGTGCGCGCGACGTCGCCAGATTACGAGATTATTGCGTTCCAGGTTTAGGGGTCCGCAGGGAGCTGGGTTCTATCTAATTTGTTTTTTTATCTATAAGTGCAACATATTATGAACTTATTGTGAAATGAATTAAATTTACAACACACCAAAAAACAAGAAAATTGCTAATGATGCCCATCGAATTTAACTCAAATGTTTGTTTTAACCATAACAGACGTGTTTAGGTTAACGATATTTAGAAATATTTATTTGTTTTTTATCTACAATTTATACTACTTTTCGAATCCAATTTGAAAATTTTGATATCTGACAACACAATACTAAATTACGTTGTTTAAAACTGGCAACAAAACGAATTAAAAATAAACACACCGGTAAGTTTCACTATCCAATCATTTCCGGTGCCATAAGCGTTCCGAACGGATTCGAAATTGAAAATAGAACGACGCATAACGAATGGCCGTGGAGCAACGGACATTTACCTACGTCTATTCGAATTAAAAACAAAAAAATGTAAACATCTCGCCAGCACATGATTTCAAAATTCTAACGTGGAAAAATGACTACAATCAAAAACTTTAGTGTTCACCGTCACTTTTCCTTCACATTTAATTTTGCAAGCACCAACAAACACAGTTGTGGATGGGTGGCACATTTTATTTTTCTTACTAATGTAATTTTTGTAGCAAAGGTAATACTTGATTCAGCCCACGTATCCAACTCTTTTGACTTGTTAGTCTGTTTGACAGTCCGCGAAATTGGGTGAAAAGTAATTAATATGACGACGTTGCGTGAATTTTAAATTTAAAACGACCGCTGAGGTATCGGTGGGATTATACTTTATGACGGTTAAATAAATCGTTGGAAATTGCAATATTTTGTGAGTTAATTTTAAATTATTTCGTCGTGTACGTCTTATAATTATACCAGATCAACCGACGCAAATTAGGAAAAAAGAGTTTTTTTTTCCAAAAATTGTGTTTTACAGGTTTTTATATATACTTTTTGAACGTAAACCTTCTATGGGTCGTTACATGCACAAATAAAATAAAACATTACTAAAGATTACTAAAGATTTTTGTTCTAATCAGAATTAAAACTTTCGTAAGACATCACAAATAAAAATAAAAATAATGATCTTGTAGACAGGAAATGGGAGATTACAGTTGTATTAAAGCGGTTTCCTTTACAATGTTTTGAATTCTTTTTAAATACGGTCAGTATATTGTTATTGTAATAAAAAGGCAATGAATATCTTGTAGAAGTTTTCATTTTAGGGGTTTGAGAATTTTAGAGATACAACATTGTGCTTTCTCGTTTAACAAACAAAAGTAAGTACTTATTTTATTTTACCTTACAAAATTCTCTGGCACACTTAGATACGTGAAAGTCCAGCTTTTTTCGCAACGTGCAACGAGTTTAAACTGTATTAAAATCTCTTTCATCTTTAACCCTATTACCTATTTACTAAGTATAATAAGCTACAGTATTTCAAAACTCCAGGCCAGAGGGGCTAGACAAGATGCACTACGCTAACTATCGTTTCTAATCGCTTCGTTTTTAAACCAATCACGTCACTGGTAGATCACGTGACTTTTCGTATCACGTCATCTACAAGTGATGCGATTGGTTTAAAAACGTAACGAATAGAAACGCTGGTTAGCGTAATGCATCTTGTCTAGCCCCTCAGGGCCTCTCAGTTATCGATTTGTTTTTAAATCGTATCGTTACGTTGGCGATACGATAACATGTCAAAAGCAATATGGTTTTACCGTGAAGAATAAAGGCCTAGCCATGTTGCAGTGCGCTGTTACGTGTATGAAAAATTAAGTAGCGGAGCGCGTCGCCGTGTATTGAAAAAACTATAATGTGTAAAAATATCGTCGGTGTAAAGGTAAAACTCACTAAGTCATTAGTAATTTATATGTAATTGATGCGTTTTACCTTTACACTGACGAATGCCAAACTAAAAGTACCTACGAAAAATAAATCGTTTTAACCTGCATTTACAAAAAATATCATCATAATCATTAAATCCAAAGGTTGACGCATCGCCAAAAATATCTAAATAGTTGATTAAAATAAAAAATAAACTATAACACAGCGTTCACCACTAATACCGGAGCAACGCCCTCCTAACCACTTTATCGGTATTATTTCTGAATATTCGTAGTTGAGTCCCGCGGAGTTTTTTAGCGATCCATTCCGCCCACGCGCACCGATAGATCCCTAATCTTTTGGCACGCTCTCAATTGATCTGCGCGGGAGTCTTTACACGTTACGATTGTGATCGTGTCGGATACGATTGTTGCGGTGAATAGCCGTGGTATTAGTTGTGGATCGTGGTTGGGATTTCAACGTCCAATCTAAATCCTGAAAACAAGAGCAAACACATTGAGGTTATGTTGCAATTTGTGTTTTTGCGAAAAAGAGGTTTGCCTGAATAAAAATAGATTCAAGCAGGTGCCCTAATCATCAAGTGATCACCGCGTCCTAACATCTGTAACACACCAGAGAAATGGCAAGTGTGCTGCCGCCTAATACACTTCTCGCGTACAAGGCTCGTTCTTGATTGTTTAAATCCAATTTATTCTTGACTTTTTTATTTTATAATAATTGAAACGTAAAATGCAGTTAAACTTACATAATATTATCTACATATTTCAACTAGTACATATCTAATTCAAAAATGTGTTTTTTAAAACGTCGTACCGTCCCCTATAAACAAGGTGGTCCGCAGTTTCCGTCCGTTTGTTGCAAGTTTTTCAGCATTGTTGTAGTATTTAGAACAAGGTTTATTGCCTCCGCTAGATTACCGTGTTGTGATTGTACGTGTATATACATGTATGTATTTACCTATCTGTCTGAGATTATTTTGATAGAATATTGGAATAACCAATGGTTGGGTGCATTCATTAATACCGTACCACTGCACTGTTGGAAAACACATTTATTTATTTACATCTAATTTATAAGTATCAACCGACACTTACGCGTTGGGAAGCCATATGCAAGAAAGCGATTGAATTAAATAAGGGTAGTATGGATTGTTCTACTGTTTATGCAAATTAAGTCGAAATTATACGACTTAACCGCAAGCTTTTTCTCTAGTCTAGGCTTTTTTCGATGATAAATTAATTAAAATTAAAATTACGATTCTGAAACTAGACCCTTCCACATGTTTGAGTCTACCAGTAGTCATAGTGTTAATACATAACTATGGTCTATTCAAAGATTCAAGCATTTTAATACTGTAATAAAAACGCGTTTATTTACGATCTTGACAATTCATTTTTTCAAAAGCCAGTATAGAACCGATGACATGTTTGGAAGTTGCTGGTGTGTGCCAGCAAAGATTATTCGTACATTGGTTATTTGCATTTACATAATAACGAAATAAGCAAAGTTGAATATAACGAAAGCTTAAAGATTCACTTAACATACATTTTCCCTTTCCTGGAAAATTTTAACACTATCTATAGACACCGAATTATTTTGAAATGAAACTCTCTTCACTGTTTTTAAATAGCTCCAGGATAATCAATGCCTTGCTCCCCAAAAGCTATACAAAGTGGAGGTAATAGGGAGTTCTTGGCATCTAACACAATGCAGCTAACAATACAAAATACTCACGGGCAATCTCGCCGCGACAGGTGTGACGAGCCGGGAATAGAACCCGCTCTATCGGAACCATTATTTCGTCATTTGGCTCTCTGAAGTCAATTTGCGCCGTAGCAGTAACTTGTACACGAAATCTCAGTTGATCTCATGAAACTCGTTTGTTGTTATTACCTCAGCAACTATCCTTTACATATTACTAAACTTGAATATATCTCTCCGTCTTTCAAAAGATCTCCAAACTCTATCGACCAAACAAAGTGAGATCGAAGACTCAACAGTCAGTATCACATAACAGAAAAAACAGTAGAAGTGTCAAGTGGCATGTAACGTGTGGCATAGTTATGCGGAGTTCCGCATAACCTACCATACTTTTGCCGCGATCGCTTATTTCTATATTTCGATATTTCTAAAATAGGAAATAAATCCAGAAGCATGCCTTATTGTGGTATTTGGAGTGTAAAAACGATAGCCGCAACAAAAACATTTTCCATGGTGGCGTGTTGTTTTTATGATAGTTTGAGTATTGGCGACAACAGGTCTGATACTAAGCGAAGCTCATGCCACTTCCACTGTTTTTTCTATTCCGTGGTCAGTATGTTTGTATGTTTTTCGACAATAACTTGAGAAATTGTTGACCTGATCTTCATAAAATTTGGTTTTAACCGACCACCAAATGAAAAATTTAAGTTAGCAATAAATGATATTGGTCTAGGGGTTACGGCAGTAGGGAGCGAAATGGCGAGGCCTCTGCTCAGCGGGCCTATTATGGTCTTGCTTATCGATGTAGATAAAACATCTGTCACTCCCTGACCAGTATGTACTAAGTGCGAGAGCGACAGATGCTTTATCCACCGCGTGAAAGGTGACCATAATACGAGCACTAGAAAACTACTTATCGCTATTTACCACACCTACTTTTGTAAAAAAAAATATAAATATAGGAAATCGAAATATTCTCAAGAAATCGTCAGTCGTTAAAATCTATTTCCTCAGGTGTGATCATAGTATACGGTATGAAAGTGAAACGGTGACCACTACTGTAGCGCCTGTAAGCAGTTGACATTCAATGATTGCTGTAACAGGGAACTGCAACTATGTAAGCCAACGTTAGACACAACAAACTATGAACGAAGTGTACTTGTTGACGTTTTAACAGAATAATGCATTTTAAACAAATACATTTTGTACGGTTCAACGATCTCTTCGTTCAATTATAAACCGGCAAGGATTGAATGCCCTGCGACAAGTCAGAATTATCAGGTCTTCTATCATGGTAAGTTAATGCTGGTAGGCCTTCCGCAAGATTGAAAAATGTAATAAAATTCGCCGGAAACTGATGGAATTGCATCCATGGCACGAAATCGAACTTCGTGAAGATCCTTTCTTGGCGAGGAGGTCTTTCGGCTGATAAGGTATTTTATACTAGACATAATCAGGTTTTAACGTGTTGGAAACTCACGGTCTTTTCTACCACTTTGGCCAATAGGTACTCAGGGGACTACTTATTCTCAAATATTAATAATTCCTTGACGAGTATGGCAGTTAATTGGTTTAATGAACACATGCACAATAATTTTTTAAAGATTTATTTCTAAAGACAAAGATTTGGCTTGCAAAGACTGCCAAACAGGCAGACGGTAAGTGGTTACCATCACCTATGAACATAAAGCAACGCAAAAACAACAACAAGGAACAGGGAAGATGGGTATAATAGGCTATCGACTACGTGGAATACAGTCATCAGTAAGTGTGAGCGAGAAAGTCTTTCACACGAACGCCCTCCACTTCAGTCTTCGCGTGACCGCGGCTGCTGTAACACAGTCGAGGTAAATGTTTATTTTACTACGCGATTAAGACCCGAATAATAGTTTTGGCCACCAGGCGGCATCGGTCTGGCTTTAGCCTTATGTCACGCACGAAAAGCCCTTGTGCCGTCCACTGGCGCATTCGAGCTGAATTAGAGTCGTGATTACAGCGTTTAGCGCTAAATAGCGTACGCACGTGTGCTGGCATATTGATTCCGAATTATAAGCAAATATCGGGCAGCTTGGCGGAGCGCCAGGGGACGTGCCAATGTGTCGGGTGGCCATCTCCACAAGCTGTAATAAAAAAGGAGACCACATTTAAAAATCTACTTCTGTTTTATGCTAAAGGAGACAAAAGACCTAGAGGATCACCTAGTGGAAATACGGCAACATCAGGAGATGATTAGAGAGGCCTTGCTAACCTTTGAGAAAAGAGTTCAAGTATGTAGGTGTGCTAGCATCGAAGACGATCGAATGCTAAAATGAAAAAAAAACCGTGTCCAAAATCAAAATAAACTTGAATTTTGAATCATAAACCAACGAATATTTTTTATGTCACTCTAATCGGTATTATAAGTGTGTAAGAGTCAGTCTGTTACCCCGACGCGTTATACCGCTTGATGAATTCGAATGAAATTTAAAAAGGAAGTAACTTACATCCTTTACAAGCATACATAGACTACCTCTATCCTGAAAAATGTATCTTCTCGTCAGATTGTCAATGCGACGAAATTAGTATCTATAATAGGTAATAAACGACTTGCGAAAATTAAATAAACTATTAACTGTAAATTTATTGTTCTGTAGTTCCTTCAAAGATGGTCACCCTAAGGCCACGAAAATTGTGGTCCGGCCATAGATTCCCAGGTGATGTTGGGTACAGTCACGGTACAAAAAGGCTCATTACTTTTGCGACTCTATTTCAATGCTGATATGGACCAAAAGCGACGAAACTTTTCGTACCGGACTGTACACCGGCTCGGAACAGGGGCTCTACTTTGAAATCAGTAATTCGAACTTCGGATCGCCCGTCACTTTCTTGCAAATTAGTGACACTTCGAGAGCAAAAGGGATAGCAATAGACGAAGTTCGAATTACTGATTTCAAAGTAGAGCCCCAGAGTCGCCGCCGCCCGCTCCCGTGAGTATTGCTCTTAACGACACGCTTACAGTTATTACTTCACTGTGTGTCGATGATTTAAATGTTTGTTTGCAACATTTGCACTAGATCTTGGCAGAAAATTTAGTCCATTTACTCAAATCTCGAAACAGTTTACAGTTGTAATTAAAAATAGTAGATTTTTAACCAAGGGATGAAAGTGATCAATTGCATGCCCAGATATTTAGGGAGCACTCACATATTATTTAGTAAAATAAATCTTTTTTTTAGGGACATCGACACAAATTGACCTAGGCTTGTCCGAAACAAAGCTCTAGACTTGTATTTGCCCTACCGGGAATCGAAACCAGAACCGCTCGTATTGTATGCAAGGCCGAAAACTTGAGTTAAAACTCTACTTTTCATTTTAGTGACAGGGGAGTAAATTAGCTGAGTACCGTCATACAAAATTACAAGTGTTAATTTTATCTCGACATAATTTAAACAAGACTTCCGATACCCGATATTCGATATCTTTTGATATCCGTGTTATTTCGCAATTTGACTGTTTAAGATTCTTCCTTGGATGGTCTAGTAGAGTCAAAAGTAGCCAAATGTTTGACCAAATCTTTTGTCAAAAACATCCTCCGCCTTATGGGTGGAAATGACATTTTCTGTTACTGAGATATATTAAACCATACTTTCCGAATAGTTTTTTTATTGTGTTCATTTATTCAGAGTGGATTCGGATATTTCAACGCACCTTGTATTTAACGCCAGCATAACGCCAAGTTGGAACCATTTCGTGACAACAGATATATTTTTGTCTAGATGTCAGTATTTTGTTGTCTGTTCGTCACGAATAAATGTTTTTTACTTTTTTTACTTTTATTTTATATACGTACAGTCAAACTCAGGAGTAGCTATAGGTACATTTTAGTACCTTATCGCAGTTATTGATATACTAAGTTCAAACCATTCTCACATCAATACGTTACTGCGACAACGTACTAAAATTTACAACTAGTCAGATATTTTTAAAGCGACTTTAAACACTTATCTGAAGACTATGTTGATAATGTTACAAATTAAGGTATACTAGCAAATATTTGACTGTATTTAACGAATGTGGTGGTCCCGTCATTAAATCACCCAACGCACGTGGCAATTAGTACCACGGCGGTTTAATGGAGCACTAATTATTGGCACTCCAGCTGCACTTGCCACGAACTGCAGGTATTGCGCTATGCCAGCCAACTTGGCATTTTCATTGATATTACTATTAGAGTATTTTGGGGGAGGGATCTTGAAAGTTACATTTTGAAATATAAATTGATAAATAAATATCAGGGGACAATCTCGCAAAAACTGACCTATTTAGTCCCAAACTAAGCTCAAGGCTTGTACTATCACGAACGTTAAATTGTGACCCATTTCAAGAAAAATATGCTTGAAGTCGTCAATGTCATTAGAGATGTCAAGTCATTTTGTAACTTTTAGGAAACTCAACCTTATTGTTGTAAAATGTCAGATTGACTTTGGACCTAAGGTGGGTACCAAATTAAAGTTCGCGACTGTACTATGGGTACTAGACAATGATATAATACTTACATAATAGAAATAAATACTTATATACATAGAAACCATCCAAGAGTCAGAAACAGAAACTCACGCTTATCACACAAAAAAAAGGGACCGCTTGCTTTGTAGGCAGGGCCACTACCAACTAGGCCAGCGCGCCGTCGTCATCAGAATCGGTGATCAGAATCTGTAGTTATTACATCTCACTTAACATATCAAGTTAATTTTCAACGTGGCTCATGACCATACTGAACGTCTTTGAATTAAAAATTAAACGAAAAATCTTAGAAAATCTATCCAGAATTGTTGGTCACGGTCAGTATATGAATTGAGGTACACACATCAAAAAAGTCTTGGGATACTCAGTATCCCTAGACAAATTTGATGTTTTGACTCAGTAGTAATATGCCTATATTGAAATGTTCAAATCTGTCTAGGTATAAAAAATATCCCTAGGCACTTTTGATGTGTGTAGATTGAAATTATTCATATAAAAAGAAAACGCATACCATGGGATAGGCTCACAAGCTTTCATTATGAAAATATAAAGCAGAATTATTTTGCTTTCGGTTTACATGATTGTATTCCAACTTTGATTTGCAATAATTGAACTAAACACTGACAAACAAACCAGTTTTTGAAACCAGATTTCTATTTATTCTTATATCATGTAAGAACCTCATCATATGTTATCTATTTGAACAAAAGGCTATATTCTTCAACATTTTATTGTAATGCAACATCAAAACACAAAATGTGGGCTAAATGGACAATTTACGAGCGCTGTTCAAAGCGCGTATAAATATAAATAGTCAGATTAATTCAAAAGACGCAATCACGGCGGAATACTTTAATATAACGAACAGGCTGGCCTTATTTCCGCAACCGAGAAATGAGGGAATCAGATTTTAATAAAAGTGTCTTTTTGTGGTTGTAGTAATTGGGAAACATCTCTTTAAACCCTAGTCGTTTTAGGACCTTGTGCAACGTCCGTCCGGATCGTTACCACCGTCTTATTATTTAACCTACCGCTATGCAGCAGTGTTCGCATTGTTGCGTTGCAAGACAACCGGTGAAATTACTATGTGGCAGTTCATCTTAGTCGTAACGGTCGGCAACGCATTTGCGGTCTTAGGATTGCAGTCTTTAGATCGTAGTCTTGAGAATGCAACTGTCTATGGGTTACAGATCCCACTTACCATCAGGTGGCCTGTCTGCTCGTTAATCTTCTCCATGACAAAATAATAAAAAAAAACTTTATCAATTTTAACAAGCGATACAGCTAATAAAAGCTATTTACACTTCTTTCTGAATCTAAGAAAATGCTGCTTTTATTTTATCGCTTACTTGAAAAATAATTAAATCAATTATAAACGACTTGTGCCTCATTTTGTCAAAAACTAAAATATTTATCTTGCAGAATTTTACAAATTCCCATTCGACTACTTTCTTGTTTTTACAAGCTTTTACTGTATTCTAACTTCTAAAAACATCAGAGTAGCCTTTTAATGATCATAGTATTACGATAATTATTATAAAGAAAACATTTTATAAAATATCATAAAGTAAACATTTTATTAAGTTTAATATTTGTGTTTTTTGAATTAGGTCTTTATTTTTAAAAAAAGTATACGAAAATGTCTGTTATAAAATCATATAAATCTTACTCAATAGTAATAAAATAAACCATGATTGTTTAATTTTTCTGCAGTTAATGTTTAGCTCTTTAGACATTTTGTAGGAAGTCCTATCCTCAACACTGCCTGTAACACCAGGAGCTTATTGGAAAATACTCCCGCTGCCGTTTCCTTTGTTCCGCATTATTGGAAAAAAGGTGACTCTTATTATTACATGTGCATATTTACATTAAAAGGTGACTCTTATTATTACATGTGCATATTTACATTAAAAGGTGACTCTTATTATTACATGTGCATATTTACATTAAAAGGTGACTCTTATTATTACATGTGCATATTTACATTAAAAGGTGACTCTTATTATTACATGTGCATATTTACATTAAAAGGTGACTCTTATTATTACATGTGCATATTTACATTAAAAGGTGACTCTTATTATTACATGTGCATATTTACATTAAATTTGTTTCGTCAATTGCCTATTTAAGTAAATAAATTGAGAGTTTTCTAAACCATTTTAAAAACAAAAACGTTACATATCCATAATTTAACTACAATTTTAAAACTTCAAAACTTTAATTGTGGATGGTGCTGTTTGAAATTATTTATATTTTTATTCTAAATTATTTTATAAGCCACATCTTCTCAAGACAACGAAAACTTAGGTCAATCCTTTCCCCAATATCTTATCTCTTTCGTATTAGTATGAGCAGCACAGAACTCATAAGCAGTATTACCTATACATTTAACATTGCCTACCAATTCAGTTTCTTCCCAATCAACAATGTTTACGTAACGGCAATAACTTCTAGCTTGTTGACTAGGTCTTATTTTAAAACCTAATCCCGTTACAGGAACGCCTGTAACCACTTAATCACAACCAGAGTCAACATCACCTCCGAAGTGGAGTCGATTCCGGCTCGGTAAACAAACACACATACGAGTAAACATGTAGTGCGCGTATTGCCAATCTCGTTTTACGACCGATAGGCGTGTGTGTGTTATTGCTGTAGGAAATGCTGTTATGGATGTAAATGCATGGAAATTGAGGATGCCTTATTAACTATGTTTAAAGAATGGAGCAATTACGCACAAAAGGCGAGCTGATAAGTTCTGACATTTTAAATCTGAAGACTTTACGTTGCCAATCCTGAGGACTTAGATAGAGCGCTTCTTTGCAAATCATTTGAAATGAAATGAAATGATATGAAATGATTTATTTCGTTATTATGTACATTTAACAAAAGCAAAGGTTGGGACCTCCTAGTAAGTATTATTGAGGGTATAGGGGATTTTACCGGTTGTAATACCTTCACACGAACGTTCAATGCAAATACTGTGTCAACTTACAAAACATCATAATTGTCGATCGTTAGCTGCTGTATTTTTCGTTTCTTTAATTAAGTATCACAGTCACTTCTAACAAAACTATCTGAAGCTTACATTTTGTACACATAAACAAAATTATTACTTTTATGCGGTAAAGAATGAAAATACTTGGAAAAAAGATTGAATTGTAGTAAGGCGACAAAACTCTAAACGTGTTCTCAGCCACGTCATAGTATAAATGCCGCGTTTTCTCTGAAGATACTGAAACAGTACATATATCATTATTTTTTACAAAAAACAATGTTTTTTTATATTACAGATCTATTCAATATTACGCCTTAATACTGACAGGAATCAAACCCACAACCGCCGGTTTCCTGGGTCCAGTGTTGTAAACAACTAACCGATTGATCCATAAAATCAGTTCGCTATTAAACTTGCGCGGGTGGTCCCATCGATTAAATGATGCGCGTGCGGCGATCGACAGTGCTCGCTGTTCTATTGCAGCTGGAGATTGCACAAATATGGCGACTAATTCTAGTTTTAATGTTAGCATTGATTTGGTTCGAATCGGTATGATACTATCATTTATGAAAATGGCAACGTCTAAAATAATTATCAAATAAATGTTGTGTTCGGAAATGTTTGAAAGAGAACTTTTTAAAGTACATAAATTACGCTCAGTTTAAAAACGGTTTCTTAATTAAATTAAATTTATTTATTCCCAGTCAAAATAACAAAAAAATGCTTCCAGTAAAATGAAAAACCAATTAAGGCTCGATTTCTGCTCACATGTAAATAGCACATAAAAGAGCAGTCGAGCCTATCCACAATCGTGGTCAGGATGCCGTCACCGCTGGCGCACACTCTGCTTAGCATTGACGGCATTATTTTTTCGGGTAATAAACTATCGAGCTCATATTATTATTATTATTATTTTACCAACTCTATCTCCCCAACAAAATTCCAAAACGATGCTCCGTTTTTTCGAAAAAGTAATTTTGAAAGTAATTTTGATTGTGAAACTCTTACCCAACTTTTTCTTGCTACTTTCTAAACAAAGTCATCAATAACAGATTGCACTGTCAATACTCTAAAATAGCGCCGGTTCATTAAGAAGTGTGTCGCCACACAACCGCTCCGTTCAGTCCATTCACAAAGTCAACGTTTCTTAGGAATTGACATTATCTTTGTGGGCGGTTCGCTGTAAATTATAAGTATTTACAGGTCTTGTGACAGAAGTAGGGTGAATGGTGACATGCAGAATGTCACCAGTTACCCAGATGATAGTGTTTATGCAAGAGTTTACCGAGTTTTAACTGTTTTAGTCGTTATTGAACTTAATGTAGTTTTCTTGTCGATTCAAAATTGTCAATAGCGTGAACAAAATACAATAGAAAGGTAGCATTCTCTTAAAAAAAATCTTGGTACGTTCATTCACAAATTGATATAAGCAGGGGTGAATGGTGACGTGCAGAATGTCCCCAGTTACTGGGTGTTGTTTATGCAGGAGTTTACCGGGTTTTAACTGTTTTAATCGTTATTGTACTTAATGACGTGGTTTTCTTTTCGATTCAAAATTGTCAACAACATGTACAAAATACAATAGAATGATGGCATTCTCTTAAATAAATTGCCATTTGTGATTGAAGCTAGCAGCGACCCGGAGTTGATTCCCGGTTTGAGCAAATATTTTTCCTGCGTCTTGGATATTTTCTGCGTTTCTTGTTGTCTAGTACCCAATGGCACAAGCTTATAGCTAAGTTTGGGACTAAGTTCGTGTGTGTAAGATTGTCCTCCGATAATTTATTTATTTATTTAATATTTGAATGTGTATGAACTTGATATGTTTGTCCGTGTAAAAACAATATCGTTTTTGATCTGTTATCGTATTGTCACCGTTTTGATAGCTCTTATTTACTTGACAGTAATGGCGTCTGACGTCATAACAATACCATAACAGATCAACTACGATATCGTTTTTACCGTCGGGAATACAGGCGCTGAATTAACGTTAAGTCCGACCAAGCTTAAAACATACGAACGGATTTATTGTTAGTAGGTTATAAAGTGGTTGCTGTGGTTTCTACACAGATATCAAAACTACGAGGAAAAGCTTTTCAGAAAGCACGACAATAAAGTAAGATTCATTGTCATGTAAAGTATTTATCGTGATTTTTAAATTAAAATTAAAATCGCATAACAGGCTTCAAAACAAAAAAAGTATTGAAAAGTGTATGATCAAAGTAAATAAAAGTCTGATGCTAATCTTAACTTTGCAGCCCATTGCCATCATCGCACCTTAAAAAAACGTAATTTGGAGTTAATTATGTTTCAATTAAAACCCACTGTCTCCTCCATCCAGTCTTAGTCGTGGGGAAGGAAGCCCGCAGTTACAGTCTCACGTAAATTAATGCGCTGGTTAATATTTCCCCGCGCATCCGGCGCAGTTCCTGAACGCCTCCCGAGATTTATGCGCAGCGTGCGCGAGCGCACGTGACCTTGACGAGGTGAGTTTGGAAAGAGTTAATATTTTGATGAAAAAAAGTAATTTTGAAAAAATAACTCACGTGTCTATATTGGACAAAGCCGTTTCCTATTTTTGCAATGTTTTGCTTTGCAAAGAAATACCAAACATGAAAGAGATATATTGTAATGACTAATAACAGTAATTGCACCAATTTACTTTGATTTCTACCCCTATCATGCAAACCAATAAATTCATCACAATTAAACTTATTCTGTTCTGTTAACGTTGAAAACTCAGCGAAAACAAAATAACTCTCAGAACATCACACAAACCCAGCGACAGTCCTCGTTAGTACTCCATTCAAACTAAATACAACAAAACATTTCACACATGCCTGTCCTTACCTTGCATGATTCAGTTTCTTTGTCCCATCCTTTGTGATTATTTCTGATCGCAGGTATGTGTGTATGTGTGTCGCATCGCAACTGTCGACTCATGGGATATTTTGGTCCTTGCCTGTTTAGGTGTTCTTTGTACGGATTTGAACGCGTGCGCAGGTTTTAAAGATCAGTACCGGGAACTCGGTTTTGGGTCGATTTTGTATGATTTTCAGAAAGGTTGGCGCTTAACGGAATAAGTGACTGAAAAATGAAGATGTAAAGGAATGTGACGCATTCCGATTTGGGACAAAGCAGAAGTGGGGTGGTTTTCGACGAAAGATGAAAATCTTTATTTAGAGAACGAAATGTAAGAAATAAAGAAGTCCTTTAATTACAATAAGTTAGGCTTTCTTTGAGGCACGAATCACAACTCAGAAATTCACACAAAGGGTAGGGTAAATTCAGAATTGTTTAAAATAGGATATAACTTGTTAAATTTTGTTTTATAATATCTGTATCCGTATTGTATTATTGCTATCGTAACATTTTTATTTTTTGTAAAAATAGGGACTGAAATGATTACTTGCCTTCAGCACTGTCACGAGCAAATGCCGAGATAAATTAATATTTCAAACATGTTATGTAGGTATGTTACATTTCTGTAACTCCTAATTTACTCATAAACAATTTAGGACAATTAAATTTATTTCTTTGTTTGAAAGTACATGCTTTAATCGACAATACCGTCCTTTGATGCTTGTGGTTATTTTCAGATGTATATCTCAGGACTACACTGCTGTGTGTTTGTGCAGGTTATTTATTGCAGTGCAGTGTTGTTCAACAGTGCACCTGAGTAATGGTTGGAGGTGCAATGAATCTTTTTGATGTTCATTTGTATTTGTTAAGGGATTGTGGTGATGCGTTTTAACGATACTAAAGTGGTAGAAATATTGATGTCAGTGTTGATACGTTTATGATGTTTGTATTGTACTCTTTACTGACATTTTTTTTGCACAAAACAGTTACTTACAAATAAGTGTCAGTATAAACGCGAGCTTATCCCTTTTATTGATGATACAGAAATACAATCCCGGAAGCACCGGGAGACCACCCCAACGATGGGTGTAAACGATGGGTGTAAACGATGGGTGTAAACGATGGGTGTAAACGATGGGTGTAAACGATGGGTGTAAGACATCAAAGGACAAGAAGGCAAAATAGGATGTTAGGAGCACTGGGTCGCCAAACAGGGAAACAAATGAAGGGCGTCCTCATTCAGGAATGCACTAGATACATATGAGCCTAAAATGATGACAGCCAGTCCAGAAATGACCAGAACTAGAGTTAGACTTATCCATAAAGTAAGTTAATGACTCCCTCAAAAAGGAACTTAATGCCACACTAACACTGTTACCGGTTAAAGATCGGTCTTCGTTCTCAGCAATGACAAACACTTTAAAATAACTTTGTAGAATCCAAGATGAAGAACGTGTTAATTTTGAATTTAGGCAGTGTCCAGGGGACAAAAGAAGACCCGAAAACAATGTATTTGGCGTTTACCTCTAATCATTGCTATAAATATTGTTTGCAAAAATCCACACCGGATGTAATCGGATGCTAATGTTGTAAATTGAAAATTAATACAAAACGGTGTTGACATTTTAGTTTGACTTCAACAAATGTCCACCTGTCATTATGTATGTCACACTTACCTACCAAGACATCGTACTATTTGTACAAAATCTGCCTTATATCTAGTTTCACCATCCATTGACTGCATTCCTTCATTAATACTGTTAAAGGTTCATCGTCAACGAGTAGTGGGTATGTGTTTTTATTTCTGGTAGTTTTCCTTAAAAGTTCTTGGTGGTTGCAATGTATTAGTGTTGCATTAGTGTAAGGTGTAAGTTTTCGCACGTCCGTCGGCGATAGTGACGGCGCGCTGATTTCGGTTCCGGATCTTTTGCCACGGTCAATTTATTTTAAAACCTGGAAATCTAGTTTATGTTGTAATTAAGAAGAGTTGTTGATTAATTTTTCTGACTAAATATCATGATTTCAAGATTTTTCAATTATCGATTATTTATGTAAATGTACTGTCGAAGAATGTGATGTGACCAATAAGTTTTAGAAAACAATATTTGAAACTTTAGTGTTTCATTATAACACTTATACTGTTTAGTGTTCAAACTATCATTTATCAACATAATTTTAGTCGAAAGACGTTCTCAGTCCAAGGATCTTCACAATAGTCAGTTTTGCTTTCGGGCCTTCTTACTTTTAATTTCGTCTTGCGTCTTGCCAAATTACAACGATTATCAATCAAATATTTACAACTAAACAGTATTGACAACTTACAAACTTTTTACATTATTCTTGCTGCTATATTGCATGCCATTCCTTGTCGTTTTCATATTCCCCATTCTTTAACCTAATAGGGTTATAAGCTTCAAGTTTCATATCCCAGCTGCATATGTCCAAATGTCCTCACAACTCATGCCTCGCCGATCGCTCGGCATCCGCCCACCTCTTCAGGATGGCTAGCACAACATTTTTGTCGCTCGGATATCCCTTTCTAACTAGTTTATAACGATAGAGGCGCACTGAGAAAATACACGAGCCGCGCAGATGAAAGTGACGGCGCTTGCGGCTATTTTTAGGGCACAGGTAACAAGAATGCCCTTTGAAATGCAACACTTCCGCTCGTAACCGTCGTGGTGGGCAAAGATAGGGGATTTAGGGGGGAGGTTAGCGCCTACGAAGATGATACCCCTCTGAGGGTAAAGGTTCAATTTAATTAAATTTAAAATCTTTACATAGCATAAAACAAAGTCGCTTCCTGCCGTCCGTCCCTCCGTATGTACCTAATACCTACGCTTATATCCTTCTGTATACGCAACGGATAGATTATAAACAGGAATTACAGTTTTCAGTAAATTTAATACAGTTAAAAAAAAAATTTCTTAAGTACTTATTACTCTAAATTCGGTTATATTATTAACTGCAATGGAAGTTACTTGCGTGGAAGTACTTACATTTTAATAGCTGTACCTACTCGTATCATCACTATTATAATTAAACTGATGCGATCTACTGCTAGATTATGATTTCCTCTTATATTCGCCAATAATTTTTACTCTTTACAGAAAAAGAAGAAGAAGCACAAAGAAGTCTTGACGTACCATCAAATGGCTTACCATGTGACCATTGCAGATTTTTCCAAGAGCAACGTTTTACTCTAAACTTTTTTGAAATAAGAAATCAGATTTTTTTTAGAGCCGTTTATCTTGATTTATTTCGTTGTTATTTGGTGCTTGATAGGTGAAAGGATTTTTAACACGAAAAAGCAGTTTTGAAATCTTGTCCTTATTTTCCTATTCAAGATTAAGTTCTAGTTGATCTCTTTTCTTTAGTACCTGGGGCCCAATTCTATTCGGAAAAACCATATTGCTTTTGAAATGATATTTCATTGTTACTGTATTTTTTTACTCGGCCACTTTTACTCTCAAGAGCAATATGTTTTTACCGAGTGGTATAGAGCTCTGGGGGCCTAATATGGCTCCGTTTATCACGTGACAAAATGTGGATAAAACATCCGTCACTTTTTAACACGTATAACTATAAGTACGAGAGTAACGGATGTTTTATCCACGTTTTGTCATGCGATAAACGCAACATATTAGGCTCGCTGAGCATATAGTAATATCCACCTTAAAAAAAATGAAATAATGACTAGCCTGTCCGCGTAATATTCTTTGACGATCCAAAAATACCTCGTAACATCGATATTTTACATATTTTACACTGATGGTGAACTTCTTTGCCGTCGCCACTTGCCTCGATCAATAACCCGGTACGTGACACTTACGACTCATCAAACGGACTTTATCGTACTTTTAATAAATAGGTAACTAAAGGGTATTTACTGATGCAAATAAATAACCACCGGGGAGACTTTTACAGCTCTCTGCTTTGAGTTTTTTTTGTTTAACTCGTACTGTTCTGAGGTGTGCCTGCGAATATTTTTGAATACGCGGATAAATAATGAATATTTGGCATGGTTTCAACATTGACACTTTGTTCCTTGTTGTTTTGTAGTTTTGTACTAGTTTTTCTTTGTAATTTTATTGTTGGTGAGGTTTGTATGTAAATTAATACCTTTTTCGAAAAAATCCAATATTTCAATTAAAATTCATGTTTATATGCTGAATAAAACGAAACATGATTTTTAATAAAGAGAAAAGATTCATCATTCATTTTAAAGTCCTACATAAAGTATATATTTCTTAGAAAATCAATCTCGACCGATGTATTTACTTTTGTATACTAAGAAAACTTTATGTAGGACTTTAAAATGAATGATGAATCTTTTCTCTTTATTAGATTAGTATAGATTACCCATTTATAAACTCATTCGCTGACTCAAAAAATCTTTTAATTTTCAAATATAAAACTGTTTAAGAGTGTTTAATGACCAAACGGCATGGCATATTGTTAGATAAGATCGTATTTATCTTACTCTCCCCGTTAGCTTATCGATGACTGGATACTTTAGCTAACTAGAACTCTATTGCTAGACATGCTATGGTATTGTTAACGTCTAGCTCTTTACTTACTAGACAGTTAATGGCGGCCGAGATAAAAACAATACCATAACATGGCAAAAGCAATATTGTTTTACCGTGTAGAATTTGCCCAGAGAAAGCATAATAATAAGACGATCTGAGGCCTTAGACAAGACACTGAAGTAGGACCCATATTATGGTCGTTTATCGCAGTGGATAAAGGATCCGTCATTCTCGCACGTCAGAAAGTGACAGATGTTTTATCCACGCTTATCGACATCGATAAACTCGACCATAATAGACTTTCTGAACGCTTTCGTGAACGATTTTTCAAAACTGTCAAAGTTTATGGAATTGATCATTCGGCAGCTTACGTCAATCCTTTACAGTACAAGCAGTTTCTTAATATATTTAGATCGGCAATCTTCGTTTATCTATGGAAGATGAGTGACAAATATACTGTCAGTTACGAGTGCAAGGGTGATAGCAATATCTAGCCGAAAGCTATAAAGAAACTGGGAGTACGGGAGTACTGTACATTTTCAATGACGGTAACAAACTCGCAAAGCAACTTGCCTATGGCCACTTATCCGACATAATACGATGTCTTTATATTATTCACTAAATCTATAGGTATTTATCTTGGTAAAACTTTCGAGAACACCCTTGGTTCAATCATACACAGGTCATCCTACTATGTATTTTATAATAAAAAAGGCTACAACTCAGACTAGACGTCCCGACATCCCGTAAACTGCAAATTACCCCTCGAATTCTAATTAAACAGGTAGTAGGCATTAAAAATCCCGCACTCAATCCCGGGGTCCCGCGGGCCGGGATAATGAGCCCGTCTCATCCCGGATCTAGTTTTAATGACATTTAAATTGACTTCTTGTTTACTTGCTTTAGACGGCGTCAGGTGCTAGAGGTGTTTTAAGTGTAGAGCTTTGTTGTTGTGATAATTCATTTATTTCTTATTACATTATTGTAACATTATAATTATAATGCAACTGTACATTAACATACATAGGTAAACTCATGCCTTCGTTCCCAGAGTGGGGTAGGCAGAGCTACAGAATTACCAACAACTCTAAAAATTTGTTGATAAATCAGTAACCACATTTTGCACAAATAGGCTAAGATATAACCGCTCCCATACGCTCATTTTTACTATTATAATCCCTCCCATACGCTCTGGGGCACGTTTTATAAAGCTACAAGTTACAATTTTACAGGTCTAACCAGTTTAGACCATAACAAACACACACACCGCTCAAATGGCTGATCGTCATTGGTCGAGGTTGTGTCATATGGAAACTTGTAACCTGTAAATTGTAATTTGTAGCTTTATAAAACAGGCCCCTGGGATAACAGGCGTGAAGGTATGTATTTATGTGTAACAGTAAAACAAACCGATTTGTCGAAACGTTTTGTGCACTATTATAATATACGTTATTGTTTCTAAATATAAAATATGTTGACATGTAATTGTGTTATAAAATGTTATATGAGTATGATTATGATTTATTAGTAGTTATTAGTGTACGTCTGGCAGGCTTAGAGATAGTTCGTTTTGTAACAAGAACTAAACGAATAATTAAGCCCTTCTGAAAACTGACATTATATTAACATATGTTAGGACGTGGTTAACATTTTGTGGAAAGCCAGCGACCTTTCGCACCTTTTTTGTTTCTAACAGCTCTAAATATAGGCTTAATTAAAATCAAGTTTCATCATAATACCAAATTACCTTTATACCTACCAAAATTAAAACTTTAATTCATTGAATTAAATCACTTACACACGTGACTCAATTAGACGTACCAATTTAATTTCCATCTAATAATAACACCATCAATCCAAGCACTCGCGCGATAGACTTGCTCCGAGTTTACGAGCGGACAGACAGACGGACATACGTAATCGTAAACTGTTTACTATCAACCGGCTTCCGGGGGTTCGCGGAGCTCTTAAAGTTATAATTTTGGCACGCACGGTGCTATTTCATACCGCGTTAATATTAAAGTAAGGTCGATGTCGATTGGGTTATTTTTATCTCGCGGGAGCACAAGAAAATGATAATTAAAAAGTTATAACAACCGGGGAGTTACCATGACTTTAATAAAGCAGTTCAGTTTAATTTGAGAGAAAGAGACAGAGCTTTATAACTGCTATAGCTCTGTCCCTTTCTTTCAATCTAAACTGAACTCCTGTAGTATGTCATTAGTTAGCATGTTTTTATCTAATCGTCGTGCGTTAAATAGGGATAGTTCTTGACTTTCTTAAAAAAAGGCATCTAGTTCGTTATTTTAGTTTGAGAGCTACGAAAACACAGACAAACACACAGAAATACAGATACACACATACACAGATACAAAAAGATACAACTGTTAAACGCCTCTTTTTTGTCGGGGGTTGAAAAGAAAGGTCCAGGCCTAGTCGCATGGTTGCGTCTATATCCGTCACTGTAGTTCTTATTTACGTGTCAAAAGGTGACGCATTGCCTTTTTATCACGCGCTAAACGCAGCCATGCTACGGCCCCAGGGCCTTTACTTGTCGTGACTTTAATGCTCGTCTCAAGATGCATCAATAATGACAGTTTTCTATGGCGTGAAGTTTACTTTGGCGTATCTTCTGATGGTCAACTCGGCTAAGATTAATTTATGAATACGGTTGTAAATGGCTGAATATTTCACAATTTCTGAGAGATGAAGTTAGATTTGGCCTCTGTACCATACTGGATGTCTTCACTCAACTCATTTATTCAGGTCCAGATGGTGAAATAGAACTGTTCGAGGTCCAACTAAGCTGTTATGGGCTCTATTCCAATCGGTAAAACCGTATTGTTTTGGACATGTTATCGTATCATCAACCTTATAGCTCTTATTCACTTGACAGTACTGGTGACCGAGTTCAAAACCATACCATAAAATGATAAAAATAATATGGTTTGGCAAGTAGAATAGAGAACTTGGTAGGGAATAGCAACAGGGCTTGCCCACCCAGGTTATTACTGTATTACAGGTTATGGCTTTATGAAATAGAAGTGTTTACATCAGGGCTTCAATTAGTGCTAACAATATAAGCAAGATCATAATAAAATCTATAGTGTAGGAAGCACATAATCTATAGGTACTGACAGTCATAGATAAATATTTTTTCCTGTCCTATAGTGCGACGCATCATAGGTAGGGTTTGCGGTCCTACTAACGCGCTCAGAACCGGTATTTTCCAGATTTTTTTAGTTTGCTACTTGCAAAGTTTTTTTAAGGCTTGGAGAGCCCGTAGACATTTGAAATCTTAAGACAGCAATTTTGAGACTACAAATTCTGAGGACCAAAATGGATGGCCTTGTACACCGCTGCTTGACGGTAGGTTAATGATTGAGATGGTGGTAGTGATCGGGACGGACCCTGTACAAGGTCCTGCCAACACTAAAAATACAAAATTAGCCCAAAAAATACAAAACTATCCTTCTCATCGCACCTTTGCTGTGTTAAAAAAAGGGGAAAGGAGAAACTAAAAATTAATAAACATCGGGAAAAGATGTTACATAACTAATACAAAATATATTTATTTACAGAAAAACACAGTTAATGCAGGTTTTATAGGATAGCTGCAGTGACTGCCACACTTGGCGTAGCGTAACATAAATTGACCTGTTTCAAACTAAGCTCTTAGCTTGTAGTTACTATGGTTTACTAGGCAACAAAACACATACTAATATAGAGAAATAAATACTTATACATAGGAAACACCCAACAATCAGAAACAATTACTCGCGCCTGCCCCACAAATACTTACCCTGACCGGGAATTGAACCCAGGACTAGCTTCGTCAATAAATAAAAGCCCTTTTTAACGTAAACCTTAAGCTGAATCCTGGAACCCTAATCTCCCTGGTTATCCCGGTGTCGGCAGCAGGAGCGCCCAGGGCATTTCCGCCAGATAAGTGCCCGGCCTGACCTAATTTCCGGTCCAACGTTTCAAAGATGGCGCGAGATAACCCGCCGAAAAACTAAAGGTTTACGTGGATGACATGTTATGGCTTCTACAGAGTGTTGATGAGCTCTGTTGCCTTAGACAAGATGCATTTGGTGATAGTTATCCTTATCAAAAATGTATAGGATTTACTTAAAGGGTTGAACCGCACTAGAGCGGCGCTGCAGCGGAGAGGCGCGTCGCGACAGCGGAGCGGCGCGGCAAGAAAAATATTTTTGCCACTGTTTCTTATGAATTAAAACGCACTATAGCGTTCTGCTGTGAAGCGGCGCGGCGCGACACGACACAGTTGACTCCCGAGAATCTTTTGCCGCGTCGCGCCTCTCCGCTGCAGCGCCGCTCTAGTGCGGTTAAACCTTTAGCCAGACGATCTCATCGAGCGCTTACGATAATTCAATACATTCTGAAAGTTTTCGAAAATCGTTTTCGTTAGCGTTAAATATCTTGTTTAGCCTCACAGGGTCTTTTAATATGAGTACAGTTCACCAATAAATATGGTAAGTCGTTGCCGAAATCACGCTTGGCTTCCTTAGATTTAGTTAGTTAGTTATGAAGTTTGTTTTGACAAAGCCCTTTTGCGTAATGTTAATCAAAGACAAAAAAAATCTTTAATTTCAGTATTTTGTCGTAGTAACTTACTAAAGTGAAGTGTCGTAGGAAATTGAGAAAAGTTTGAATTATCTGCGACAAGGTACTAATCTATTTACTTTTATATTGGAATCTCTTTTGTTCTACCACCTTTAATATAGCTCAATTTCAACTTGTTATACATTTAAAACAGGTACTAATTAAAAATATGTAACCACAAAAGCACAATGACATAATTCCCGTTTCAAAATTTATTATTTTGTACATTTAAGCATGAAGATATAGAGCTTGAAGTAACTTTTCTCTATTTTGACATACATGTTTATGCTTCGGTGATTTAAATGACGCTGACGAAAGCGCTCGCCAAATTTTACCTGACTAGTGTTGCGAAACGTAGTAAGAAGTTCATTAAAATAATGATCGTTTCGATTTATTAATGGCTGAACACTTGCCAACATACAAATAATGACAAATATAAATTAGCCAATGAAGATAAAGCATTAATAACATAATAATTCCCAGAGAAATTTGCCGGTAACTTTAGATCAATACAGTTTATAGCAGAGAAGATCAAACGCTGTTAGGATCTTGTTGGTGTAATATTAGTTTGTATTAACGTTTGAAGTGACCGGATATTGTGACAATAAGATCATGTGTTGGTAAATATTTACACTAGGCATTTTGGAGTTGGGTAAGTGACGTTTTATTCAGGTGGTTAGGAAGGTTAATGTAATGCGAGTGGAATTTCAAGGAATTAACCAAAAGTTTTATTAGGGTTCCGTATTTCGTATGTTTTTGGAAACCGGTCATTTTAACCTCTGATACAAAAAGAGGGGTTTTTCATGATTTTCATATGCTTGAGACCACTGGCTACTTTTCACAATATTTCATGAACATCAGTTGGTTAGTACTAAAAATATAATGTTATACCTACAGTTCTTGTATGAGTTTAATGACCTTACATACATATTAGCTAGCTTATATTTATTTATTTATTTAATCTTAGTAGGTACTTTAAACTGGTTATTTAATATTAACGTAATTATGAAATCTAGCCCCTTTCACTGTTGTACGTTTGGCTATTTGTTATTTCAAACATTTCCCAATCGCTCAAAGGTTTACTGGAACAGATCCTGAACGATAATAGTAGCCGCCTGATCCTGGCGGCTGGGTTGTATTACCGATCTCGTGGTGGTTGATGAAATTGATGAAGGTCTGTCCCCGGAGTCTGGCGCGGGTTCGAATCGTGCAGGCTCCTAGGGATTGTGGTGATGACGTTGAAATGTGAACACTGGTGCTTTCTAACTAGTGTTTAATCCAAGTTAAACAGTAAAATACGAAATACAATTAGACTGAATAAAAGCACGTTATCCGTTGACAGGATTTGAACAGAAGTCGACTACCTAGAAGTGAAAGTGATCTAACCTCTAAGCGTTGACAGCTCTGAGTCTATGACTAACTAGATTAGGTCTATGACTATGGTCATAAGGCGGCTTCACACAGCACAACCTATTTGCATACACAATCATACAAATAAATTTAAAACATGTGAATTTGCATGAACAGATCCCTTAAGCGGATAAGGTCGCCTTTGTACATACCTTTTGTGTCTCTATTTTGTTGTTTGTTTTTTCCTGTTTGTGAAATAAAGTATTTACATACATACATACATACATACTTGACATCAGACGTCACACAAGGGTGTCTTTTTTTCAAAGTAAGTATATGTACTTATGTAATATTAGATGGTTACCTAACAAGAATTCATCAAAAATTGTCACAAGCAGACAGCGGAGTAAGACCGCGACCTCCCATCAAAATTGACTCTTCATTTTAGAATTAGTAGCAAAGTCCCGAAACACCCTATTAATAAGTATTTGCCCTTAATTAAGGCGACAGCCAGGTATTACGGTCAGGCGGGCCCTTTACAACGTCAAATTAGGGTTTTGATGGAAAATAATTCGTTGCAGGATTGGAAGGCTAAAGGGTGCTTCGTCAAAAATATAATTGCCATGTTTAGGTGATGTTTATTTTAATTTGCGGTTCGGTTTCTTTGTTGTTACTTTTTTGATTACCTATGTCACCTATGACGATGAGGATCGTTTAAATCCAACTTTTTATGATGCTGATTATAATATTAAAGTTAGATTATCCAGGTTTATTACTAACTTACTTCCGCGTCAATACCTAACAGTTTTTTTTTCACCATTTAATAATAATACCATTTACCCCGTCTGCGGAGAATATTAAAAAAAAAAAACTACATATAACACTTTACTATGGGATTTTTGCGTGTTTTTTCATATGGAAAGAGACTCTTGGTCAAAGTTGACGATGACGTAAAGTTACCCAGAAGTTAGAAACGAAGGGGTTAATTCATTTTAGAACATATATAATTTCCTATTTAAATTCCTATATAAAAAGAGGGTCCTGCTCAGTCTACAAACAACAACAACAACAAAAACCGAAATCAAACATCAAAAAAAGCGGGAAAAACTCGCGCCATTTCCAAACAAATGCTCATTTAAATAGACAAAGGAAGGTGCGACAATAGCAGCGCCTCAATCTGTCACGGCTGTCGCCTGTCGCTGTCGCGGCGTCGCCTGTCGCGCGTGACGGCGACACCGGCCGCCCGCGGTGATTACACCTGGCTGTTACTTTTTGGAAACGAGTAAAAAGAGTGGCAGGAAACATGGTGGCAAAGTTTAGGTGAGTTTTTTAGAACTCGTTTTTTGTATAGTCAGTAGTTTTCATATTTGGATATATTTTTTTTGCGTACAAGAATATAATTAAAATCAACCTGTATTTTCTGCGTTTCATTTAAATGAAATAAAAGGTTTGTTCATTCCTCGAATCGCATAACCATGCGTGCGTTAGCGTGTACCTATCTCCCTCAACCTTGTCGTCACTACCTTAATAACAGGGGCCGTAACATGGCTGCGTTTATCGTGTGACAAAGTTTAGATAAGGCATCCGTCACCTTCTGACACGTAAATAAGTACGACAGTGACGGATGCTTTATCCACATTTGACACGCGATATAGACGCAACCATACCAGGCCTATAGGTCAGACTGCGGTCAAAAACAAACCCACATTAGATTTAAAAAAAAATGAAACCATAAAAGGGGTTTACCGAAAAAAACATGCTTGTGTTAAGATAATGATAAACAAATACCCCATTACTAAAATCTCGATAATACATACAACGACTGCGTTAACACTTCGTTATTCACTAATGCCCAAAAATACACAAATCCCAAAGGTAATTTTGGCACACGTTGCCGAAGACATAATTACCGACAAAGACCCATTTCTCGACGTTACAAACAATCGCACTGATGCAGGAGGCCATTAAAACAAGAAAAAGGCCGTTCCGTAACTCACTCGCAGTACTTTTGTAATTGTTATGTCCTTAAAACCTTATTTAAGTGTAACTGACGACATACGACCGATAAACAGATGAACACAAAATACGTGGGTTCAGTTCAACAAGTAGTGTGATTAAGATAATCCTTAATTTCAAAGGTTTCTTATACATAAACATAAATGGTAAAGCACTAAAAAAAACTTGGTCGCTTCTAAAGGGGCCCATATACGGTATAATCCGTCGTTACGATCCGTCGGTTCAGACTGAAATCGAGCGATGAATTTTATTGTACGTGTGTGGCAATATCGCATCCAAATTTCAATCGAAATATGAATCGTCACGATATTGATTCAGATCGATCCTAACGGCGGATCGTTCCGTATATAGGGCCCTTATCAAGATTGGGATTATATTAAGGATTGGGCTTGTTGTGCATAAACGTCTTAATTCCATACGAGCCTGACAAGAGGTTACATACACCAACTAAGATTTTAGTTGAATCACTAAAGTACTTGCTGTTGTTACTATCAGTACTATACTATTTGGTTGATATAAATAATATCATAACTATTGTATTCATTATTTTTCAACTAAGAGAAAATCTCTCTTGGCTGTCTCTCATTTTTTTCAGTGCGTGGTACCCTTGAGAATAGCTTACCTAATTTAAAAGTGCTATAAAAACTTGCCTATTTTAATTCGTAACTATCCAATATACGACCCATCCATTTTATTCATACTAATCGTATAAATGCGAAAGTACTTAGTTCTGTTTTTTTTCTGAATTAATTAATTTTGGTATTAAGACAGCTAGAGCCACAGAGAGTTACGGATAAAGTCGTGGACAAAAACTAGTTTGTACGAAATGTTGGGTGGAGAAGCATAGCAAGTAAACAAAGAAATTAATATATTTTTAAATTTTTTGTATAAATGTAAAGATAATTTTTTTAAGTGGTTCTAGTTCATTCCTTACAAAAATGTATTTTGTTCGCCAAAAATAAAGCGATTTATTTTCTGTTACCTACCTAAATATATAGTTACCTGGCAAAAAAATCAGATCCCATTACAAGCATGACACAACATTATCAATAATCTTTGTTACTACAAACATTAGCCTTTAAAATCGTTCGTCTATAATGTGGCCAGCACAATTCTGCCCTGATATGAAAAAGGGCCGTTAAGTGCAAAATGAAACTTCCGAGAAAAGCGGCAAAAACCGTTCGAACATGATTTCTAAAGTTGTATACCAGCTAGAGTAAATATGATAATTGATTCTAAAAGCAAGTTTTATGTAGGACCTATTTATGGAAATGTTTCATTTAAATATGTTATACATACTTTTAAAAACCGGGATTGCTGTTTTATCGTAGCATAATAATTTCACAAGATAAAATAATACTAGGTATAAGGGCCGTATTGTATATGTTAACCCCCTTCTCTCCTATGAATTCCTTAGTAAATTTATTGCTATTTATATTTTGAAGACAATGCTACGAAACATGGCAGTTTCATAACTTAAACGCTTTTATGCGTCCGATAGAACACACACGTAATAAACTAAATTGAACAAAACAAGCCGGTAAGTAACTTAATCGCTTTTGAAGTTAGTATTGGTATCGAATAGTTCGCACGTTATGTGCAAAACTAACATAAAAGACGGTTAAAGTATTTACCTAAAATATAAAACTGCCTTTTTTATTAGTTAAGTTGGTATTAGAGAGTAGCAATTAATTGCAAAATGGTTACAGATGCCTAAATTGAAGTCAATTTAGTCTTTATTTTTTAAGGAAATTACCTACCAAAAAATAAAAACAGTAGTCAGAAATAATCACAATTTAATGCAATAAACAGAAATTAAAGTTTTTTTAATAAAAATATGACTATAAAAATGTATCCATTATGTTCCATAACATAATGTTATACTAAAACAAAAAATACAACTCACGTTAAAAAATATTATAAGAACTTAAATATTGAGATCAAAACATTAGGTAGGTACTCAATTGAGATCAAAATTAATAACTAACATAAAAAAGATGACATGTAAAATGAAAATCTACAAAGGTAGAGCAACGAGCAACAACCAAAAAATACCAACTAGGGACATCTAACATTTATTTTCTTATCATTTAGTCGTCCCTCTCTTCATTGTTGCTAGTTGTAATATCTTCCCAGAATTTCAATTTATGTGGAGGCATTAGCTTGCTTAACTTTTTCAGTATATCAGCCTTTCTGGATTCAGCGATACCTCTTTTGACTGTTCTTGTAGTTGTCACAGTAATTGGTCCATTCTTTGGCTTTATATAAGTATCCTTTATAAAACACAATTCTTTTGATTCGCCTTCCATATCAGTTTTGAATGACATGTTATGACTGCCCCTTTCAAAAGCCGCTTGAACAATGTCTCGAATATACACTCGCGGAGACGAACCTTGAATTCTTCTGCTAGATGTGTGGTCAGAAATATTTATAAAGTCTGAGATTTGCATTTCTTTTACTACGACCTTTCCTGAGTTAGCAGTATTCACTGCTTCCACAAAATCCTGAAAATCATAAAGTTTTCCCCTTTTTTTCATTGCAAGCTCGACCTGGTGGTGGAAATGATCACTGCTCATATATGTGTGCCCCTTTTCGAAATAATTCAAGGTTACCTGCTTTGTGCATGTTTCTTTCGAGTTAACGAAATCAACTAAAAAGAAATAAAGAAGCCAGTTCTTGTTTTGAGCGGAACAATTATCTAACCATAAATCAATTATTTCGCTATCTCGGTAGTGGTTGAAGAATGCTTTAAAGGCACTGATTATGTCTTGCTGTTTTCTACCAGCTGTTGCCTCGTGCCATAAAGCAGCATATGGTTTGTGGATTCCCGTCTTTCCCAAAGGCGTAAAACTTTGATTGTAAGCCACTATTCTTTGGCAAAATAGTACTTCTTTAAAATTTTCCAATCGTGGCAACATTATTACCTTTTGTAGATCCACACTAAAATAAATGTGTGAAACATCATCATTTTTTTGCTCTTTGTGTTTGCTATATAAAGTTCTTGCTTTTACTGATCGAATCTTGTGATTTTGAAAGTCGATACATATCTCACAATCATCTGACACGGTATTTTTGTCATGGCCCTCCTCGCTTTCGCAATGTATGTGATGGGCTTCGCAAATCTCACATTCTTCATGACCCAGACGTGCAAATGAGATGTTTAAAACCTTCAAATGTTTTCTATATAGGTCATATGATATTTTGATTTCCGGGTTCCTTTCAGTAAAGTCTGCATACATTATTTTAACAGTGATGTCAGATGGTAGGTATCTTCTGTTTGGAGCATGCTCCCTACGATAGTGTGAGATAGTTGGATTAAAACTCTCAATATGTTTAGTTATTTCGTTTTTGTTTATTAATGACTCTCTGTTGTATTTTCCTCTCTTATCTTCGAGATCAAAACCTTCAGCGCTTAATGCATTATATAAAACTTTGTCATTGGTACTTTTATACCCTAAGGTTGTGAGAAAAAACGTCTTGCACACCTCAATACTTGTTCCATTGCGTATTTGTAGGCTAAAATTACGTCTAGGATGGCGTTTAGGTGCAGCTGTAATTTTTCGCTTTGGTATTGCAACACACGAACTTTGTTGTAAAAACATACGACGCTCTTTCCAATTCTTTGCCCAGAAACATTCATTTAAATATTTTCTTTCGTCTTCACTAACTTTTGATCTGCAAGCTTTCATGCATTTCTCACCGCAGCCTTCTTTTACCGCAAAAGTTTCGATATATTTGGTTTTTTTAGCTTGTTTTCTATCCTTTAAACTTGTTTCATAACTTTTCCTTTTCCGTAAATTGCCTGATTTTGTATAGAGTTGCATTTCACTGTTTTTTTCTTGGACATTATCTTCATTTATATCGTTACATGTTTTTTCTCCCTCAATTTCTATTCTTATTTCGTCGCAGTATTCTACCATGCTTTCATTTTCTGCTTCTTTAATGCCCTGATTAATTTCGTTTCCTAAGTCCAAATATTCATTTCTTGTTGTGTTTATAGTTTGTTCCTGACAATTTTTTTTAATAACATTTTTGCACAAACTCGCCAAGGATGCTACACTAATAATTGTTGTATTTTCGTTTAATTTTAAGTGAACACTATTTTCGTTTGATTTAGATGGCTTTTCTTTGACCGGCGACGAATTAAGAATTGCGGGTGTTGGAAAATAAATGGCGTCATTTTCGTCACTACTTGAACTATTTTCAGTTCTTTGTGGTTGCACATAATCTTTGTCTTTGACAGAGTCATCAGAGTCGAAAATATCACAGCTGTCATCAGAAGACACTACCGACTCTATCCCCTCATAGCATGTTAAATCAGAATTATATTGTAGATTTTCAGACTCCATTTGCTTTGGTTTACTATAACTGGTCGAGGCTTCATCTTTAAATCTTTCTATGACCTCATTGATGGTTTTCAAATCGCTGATTTCACACTCATTAAATTGTTTAAATATAGGTTCAGTCATTGAATACGGTCGCATCCATATAGTCGGTTCATAGTTCGGTCTTGGTAAGTTTACATTTTTTTCAGGTGTTGGCAGTTTTTTGGTACTCTTTTTGTCTAATGTAGTGCCGATAACATTTTTTGTTATATGTTGGTTAATATTTGTTTTAGGATCGTTCTCTTTATTGCTCTGAGAACACATATTTACTAAATTCCTGCCTCGATGTAGATGGGCCATTTTCATAGCTGAAATAATATTAGCTTTTTTATTGTATATATTTAAAACCTTAACTTAATTTAATGCCTTAACTTTACCTAACAGATCACTATCAAAAGACTAGTCAAATGATTTCTATCTAGACAAACCTAAAACTAGCTATTAGGGTTTTTCGTTGGCCAACTTCTGTCTCTTAGCATGTTTAGTAAAAATAGTAGACATCTTGACAACTTTTTTTTAATTTTATTATAAATACCTATCTCAAAAACTGCTGTAAATAAATAAAATATTACAAGTTATTTGAAGTAATTTGAACTTTTCCATCTTATAAAGCAGAAATTAAGTGCTTGTCTCTTCGTAAGAGAATTAATAATACAGTTATAAATTCCATTACAAGATTTTAAATCAAGTAGGTAAACTTAGAATAATAACACATAAATATAATGGTAGTTTCATATAGCCGATTGGTTGGCCACAATTACAATAAGTACATTATTAATATTAGTGTACCGTATACCATACCTTAGTAGGTACCTTTAAATTGACCAATTTACTCGTAAGTATTAAATTATGAATAAAGGTAGACACACACACACACACACACACACACACAATGTTTATTTCATTTATAATAAGCATTATGGTAACCATTAAATGCAAAAACCGTCATTTTAAATAAAAATCCGGGAGATGTTGACACCATCCCACGAAACGCGCCGATAACAGAGTAATTTTAAAGCACTATAGATTCAGTAGCTTCATGCATATTTGTACGTGAACTTGGTTTCTATGTGTTATTATTCTAAGCAAGCAAACAAATCAATATACTAAACGCTAAAATACATACGTTTCGCGCCAAAAGAAGTCAATGCGCCGCGCGCGTGTCCTTCCACAGCAGTCTCACGAAGCGCTCTGTCTGTTGCGAGCCGTTAAAATATCGTACTAGCGTGTTCCCCGCAACCCCCGCCGCGCGCCCGAAACGTCCCGAATACTCCCGATCGATTTATTACAAACGATCGATGATGAACTTTAGCGGCCTTTTTAAGAAGTATAGCGAGGTAACCGCTTATAAACTTGATTTTGAAGTAAATGTCTTATTAGATGCATACGATAAGAGGCCGTCACGGGCTTTTTCTGTAGCACAAACATTAAATAACTATTATGAAATATTACGCATAAAAGTGATTAAAGGCTTTTTGCGATGTTTTTGGGTAGTTTCTTGAGTTAGCCGCTTTTATGCTTATGATTTAAGCAATCTTACAACTAAAGCTACTACTGAATAAAACAGTTACACAATTATAACCGCCTTATGAGTAAACACAAATTATTTAGCCGCGTTATTCTGTAGTGTAAAATCAAAAATATTTTCGGAGATAATTCGTCTTTCGCCTTTAACATGCTTTAACCTTTTTTTGTTTAAGTATTGTGTCTGAACTGCTTTATTGCTTCTTACAATCCGAAAAAATCTGTATTTAACGGCCATAATGCTTACATTATCTCAGTAACTAAAGAAGATAGAAAAAAATCTCCCAAATGGGTCGGTGCAGAATTCCTTAGCCAATTCAAAAACGTATAATACTGAAAAGGCGGTTATGGTGACTTAGCGGCCCTTTTTCATATCAGGGCAGAATTACTTACAGCAAAGACAAATCTAGTTCAAAGCTAATTTATATTTTGACGTAAATCTCTCCGTCCACCTTGGTGGCGCGCTGCCAAGCATTTTTTGGCACCGAAATTAGTTTTTTTAAGCCACATTGCTCAGGTAATCTCTCGTAAATATAACGGTAGACAACAGCTGTTTTAAACCATTATTATTTAATAATATATTAGAATGCAAGGAATGCTATTAAAAGCTGTTTGTGGAAAGAAAAATGTAAAACAAGTGTCGATGCGCTGCGAAGTGTCAATTATTTCGGTGGTTTTCTGATGGGACGCGAACGTGCTCATTTCGTATTTTGACGGTAATTTGTTATTATAATAGTGCAGTTGGTTCATAATGATTCTGCGGAGCTAGCAACATTCAATAAAAAGACTAGTGACATTTAACGAATGTTGTGCGAATTAAATTTGAAAATGGACGGTGTTGCCAATGTATGAAAATTTTGTTAACCTCACTTTAATGCTTTTTTTTACCAGCAACATTTCACCAAAACAGATTTTTAAATTATTATCAGCAAAGAAGTAAAGTAGCGTAGCTTTTTATCTATAGGGTGGGCCATAAATATTTGCATTTTTACTAGCTTTTACTGTTGCAAATTTTTCGCCCACCCTATATTTTTATTTTAATATTAAAACAAATTAATTTTTTTTCTTCCCATTAAATAAATACAAAGTATAAATGCTAGAAAAATATCTTTGCCCTCTAAAACAATAAGAAACTTTGCAAGATTCCAAGAATCTCAAATTAAAATTAACTTCAAATTGAGTTAACCTTTACTAACATAAAAGTCAATTCAAGATTAATCTACGCATTATTTGAGAATCTCTAATATAATTTTGCAGTCGCCGAACTCATAATGCTTTTATGTTTTCGACGACGGTACATCCATCTGTCTTCGCTATTAAACGCCCATCTCGGAATAACCGTAATACCACGTTTGTTCCCTAGCAAGGTAAAAAAGCAATATCTCTCATAGAAAATTGCTCAATCTCGCCACCCCTAGAACACGTGGGTAATAGCCACTGTTATTGGACCCACGTCAGCTAAAAAAGATATCGAATTATGTCCGCGACGCACGGCCGCGGAGTCCAGAGAGAGTAAAGGACTTGGTTTCTGTACAGGGGGAAGAAAAGGCGTTTAAACTCTACTTAATATTTCAAAAAAAGTATATCATTCATACTTGTTAGTATATACAAAATTTCTATTTAAATATATTGAAAAAAAAATTGTAGCACTCTAATTGCTGGATCAATTGCTAAGCATATTTCAATATAAGTACATAATATTTTGAGATCCAAGCAACTAAAACCGGAGATATTCTCAGAACCTAGAAAGCAAGGTGGTTATGCTTTTTGACATTCATAGATGCATTTTTATGCCTAAATGGGTATTTCTCAGAGCGTTTGAAACGCTGTCACAACCGTGGCTACAATTTTGACGATTTTCTGAGGAAAAGCTAAACAAATTTGATAAGAATTGTAAGCAGAGGTTGAGTTCTACAGAATAGCTGCAAATGGCATTCGAGTCTACAGGGAAGCCGTCAATAATGCGACCACGATTGTGACAGCGTTTCAAACGCTCTGAGAAATAAATACCCAAATTGAAGAATAAATAACTTTGACTTTTTACTTTGACTTTTGACTTTGACTTTTGAGCTGTTAGATATATCCTCTACCTATTGTATAAAGTACGAAAGTGCCGATCTTGCACGCTTCACAACTTTTTAGTGCAACGTTACGTCCGTACTTTTTTTAGGTCCGAGGAGTAGATTGAAAATTTCTATGAGTCTCAGATCCCACTTACAGCTAATTCCAGTGTGTCCTTATCCTTAATAAACAGATTCCCGAGGGAAGTATATTTTTTCCGCGCGCCGGTGCAGCATCAGATAGCAGCAGGTTGCGTCGTGGGCACACCCTAATGAGCTCGCGCCGTGTGGCCGGGGTCTTATTTAATACGATTTTTTATTAACATGTAATATTATCCCGGATCTAACTGGATTGGCTGGACAGTACGTGGCGTACTTTATAATGTATAATTTGTGATTTATGTAGGTTTTGTAATAATATAGAAGATCAAATACCAGAAATCTGCTTTAATGTGTATTTAACGTAAAAAATAAACAAGAAAACATGTTTTTGCATTAACACCTCACTAGCGATGACATGGGCTTTGGTAACGCTTATGGTGGTGGCAAATTTAATTGACAAGGCTTGAAAAATGGCGAAATTAGCAAGCCTATTGATCAAGTTCCTACCTATGTCTTATACAAAATATGAAAGAAAAACAGAAAACATTTGTTGCTCCACAAAAAATATTTCAATAAAAATACATGGAGCTCTTAACTTAGGTAACTAAACAATGGATTTTTCGTTCAGCGCTTGCTATCTGGCAGGATCGCACTCGAACAGCAGCGCTGGATTTAAGTCCGTACAGTGCAAAATTACTTATTTCTATACTTAATCATAAAAACCTGAATAAAACTCGCTGTCATAAACTCAGGAAAAAGTTAGTCTCCTACACAGCGTGCTCTGTTTTTAACAATAAATGCGTCGATGAAAAAGTTAATTTTAAAATGCTATGTCAACCATAATTGAAGTTTTTATTGTCGCTAGATGTCACCGGCGGGCTCACCAAGACACACGACACATTAATTGCGCAGAAACTACTCTAAACATTCTTTATAGCATATTTTAAAGTGAATTATCACGTGTAAAACTCTCGCAAGTGTCCTACATATTTTAGTAATAGTATTTTTTTAAGTAATCTCAATGAAGTATTTTTTTTATCAAACTGAGTGAATTATCATTGTAGGGTAACATTTTCATTTTCCTACTACGCGAGTATCTATTTCTGTCAACTAAAGGAAACTTTCACGTAACTTTTAAGCATGGATGAAAACGAAGTCCTAAAAGTTTTTATTTTTAAATCCGACCATACAGTCAAGGACTTTAATTGTTATGCCACTATGGAACCCTGTCGCATGACGTTAATCATTAATTTTGGCGTAATTTCTTTCATGTGGTTTGACGCTGTCATTATGACAGGGTTCCATAGTGGCATAACATTTTTTTCTTTCATAATTTATTTTCTTTTTCCTGATGGTCTCATTGTCACCAAGACAGTACCTGATGAGGAGATCCATGAGGAATTGAGGGGACTCCTCAAATATTATAGGCATATTATAGCGATTTTGGTATTTTCAGTAACAAGTCCAGGGGGTTACCATGACATTATTCAGTTCAGTTCAGAGTGAGTGAAAAAGACAGTGCGTGGTGATGAGTACTGTGATTGTGTACCTACCTACCAGGTCTCTATTCTAGGTCTTTAAACTATATATTGCTTTTGGTCTGTTTTTGTATTGTCAACGTTAATATAGGTCTTTTTTTTGACAATAATGGCGGCTGAGTTAAAAACTAACCATAAGACATCACAAGCTATATTATTTAACATAGTAGATTAAAGGCTGTACTTTGAAAATTGAAGTTTGATGTTACGTTAGCTCTATGTTAGCTCTATCCCTTTCTCTCGATTTAGCATCGAGTGACGAGTGACAGGGACTCGGCACACGAAGTTTCGCAATTAGTAGTTCGTGTTAACCATTCTGGTGTCTGCTCGACCACGACCGTTGCAACACGATCGAAACGTCGAGGTATACATACTGTATTTACGCGATTAAGTCTCGTTTTATATTTATAACCAGCACGGATATCAATTTATTATTTTCATCATCATTTCATTTAAGCATTTAATAAAAAATGTCCCAAGCGAGAATGTGCCAAGTCTAAAAGTGTAAAAGTAGAAAATGCAACTCTGTTTCCCGCCAAGTTGTCAGAGACACCTTTCAATAGTCGAGTTGTTTTTGATTTGTTTGGGCGGAGTTGGCGCCTACCTACGAACCGGCTAATAGTGTTGGCCGTGTTTCTAGTGTCGATAATAATTTTGTGGTCTATTTTTTCTGTCCTAGTTTTAAATTAAGGTAATAAAAATTGCGGGTTGACGTCTCTGAAGTTTAATTATTACCTACTTAGTAAAAAATGAAATATACGATGAAGTTTCGGTTTATTTTCTATTCATTTGTGGTTTTCTAAATGTTACTTTGAGATCATAAAATGACAACAACTGATTTAGGGCACCAGGTGACATAAATTGGTAGCACTTTATGATATACAGTAACTACTTTATTATTCTTAGGGTGAAGCCAGACAAGAGTAATTTTGTGAGTTGTTAGTCGTGTATATTCGGTCGCGTATTTTCTGCTGCATTGGGTTTCATACAAAAGTACTGTTTGGTTCACACAGCGACGCAAAATCAGCTACCCGCTTTGTATGCAGCATAAATTACGCAAACAAAATTACGTGACCGACATTACGCGACTCACAACTCGCAAAATTACGCTTATTAATTATGTTCAAATTTACATCGTTGACGGTGTAAGCTTGACAAGTAGTTTTTTTTTTTAAATATACCTTGCCGAGTTTCTTATTTTTCGAACCGGTGGTAATGCTTTTTGACATTCATAGGTGCATTATATTATGCCTAAATTGAAGAATAAAGAACTTTTACTTTGACTTTTGACTTTGAGTTGAGTATTGCAACTACCTTCCCAGTTCAGTCATATTGACGTCGCTGAAATTATCCCATTATTGAAAATCCATCCTCCTCCATGTGAGACGTCCACACACCGTCAGCCCCACCATCATATCACCACCAGTTTATCGATATCGACATCATCGATAGCGTCCCAGCTCTCACCACTAATGACCACCGGCGGTCATCCAACCACATCCAGGTGAGACGTCCAAACACCATCACCATCATTACCTACCATGCAGTTTATCGATATCGACATCATCGATAGCGTCCCAGCTCTCACCACTAATGACCACCGGCGGTCATCCAACCACATCCAGGTGAGACGTCCAAACACCATCACCATCATTACCTACCATGCAGTTTATCGATATCGACATCATCGATAGCGTCCCAGCTCTCACCACTAATGACCACCGGCGGTCATCCAGCCGCATCCAGGTGAGACGTCCACACACCGTCACCATCATTACCTACCATGCAGTTTATCGATATCGACATCATCGATAGCGTCCCAGCTCTCACCACTAATGACCACCGGCGGTCATCCAGCCGCATCCAGGTGAGACGTCCACACACCGTCACCATCATTACCTACCATGCAGTTTATCGATATCGACATCATCGATAGCGTCCCAGCTCTCACCACTAATGACCGCCGGCGGTCATCCAGCCACATCCAGGTGAGACGTCCACACATCGTTACCACTCATTACCCCCCGGATTTCCGCCGAAGTTGCCCGCTAAAATACCGTGTAATTTGAAATTAAGATAACGAAACTGTTTTAAAGAGACCGTCTCGCTGTGAATAGTTATTTATAGGTGTTATTCCAAGAGGTGTCATACATATCTTTTTTGAAATGCCATCGACTTTTTTGTTTACCTTCTGTTATTTCGTTGACCGTCATAATTATAAGTTACAAATTACTTATTGAGTCGTACCATAAGTTTTGGTTTAGGTATAATTTGTTTATCATTATGTATTTCTTAACATTAGCCTGAAGACTAACGCAATAGCACAGCACTCTACAGTTTTTGAAAAATACATTATTAACTTCTCTTTAATAGCAGGTAGGTCATAGTAATGATTTTCAAATTTTTCATGTTTGGAACAGAATTTATGTGAGTTTTCTGTTACACTCGTACCTACATAATCTAGAATGTATGCCTGCTGCCTCTTGAATCACTCTATCTGTTGATGAAAACTGCATTAAAATCTGTTGCGTAGTTTGAAAGATCTAAGGGTACATACAGAAGGACATTCGGCGACAAGCGACTTTGTTTTATACCATCTAAAGATGTTTATAATATCTCAAGCAGTCAAGTGCAAAATGATAAAGGTGAACTTGATACCATTTTAAAAGAACCGATCGCTATTCCCACACCGCCTCGTACATCATTTAAGTTTAAAGCACCGGTTTATCGCAGGTGCCGCCTCAACATCGACCCGGCAGGTGCGCCGCGCGCTGATTGGTCGAGAGCCCAGGTAAGACACGTGCCTTGCGGTTATCGACCAATAGGAACACGGTATAGTTTAAAGTATGTAAGGCGGCCATGTAAGTAAGATCTAGAGATAAGATTAAAAGGTTATGCTGATTTGGTTTTCAAGTTCTGAATAGGAGTAAGATTTGTGAGTCTTATTATTAATGTTCCGAAAAATTATGTAATAAATAAATTCCCAAAGCAAAAGTCGCGGACAAAAGCTAGGAACTCTATAAAAACATTACCATTAGGTACGTCAACTACAAAAATATGTACCTATCCACTTTTGAACCTTATTACAGTGCAATAAGGTGCACAAGTGGATACATATTACACTATTTATAATCGATTTATATGGCTAAGTTGCTTCGGCCTTGCGTTATGAGTAGCTTCACACTTTGGTGCCTTGTCGCTTGCACGTCATATTCGAACTGCCTATGCACTTATCTGTGAAAGGCGTTAAAGCGACAAGGTACAAAAGTTTGCAGCTCCTTATAAGCCCTACAACATCTAACATAGGCTTAAATAGGCAGGTTAGGTAAAACTTATAGATATAAAGAAATATTCAGGCGATATTTTTTTAAATTAAGTCAGTTACCCAAAGATAACGATTTCCTAAAACAAGTAAACTGTTCAATTTGTCCCGAATCCTTTTTTTATAGTTTTACCACTAAACACAAATATCACATTCTTAAATACTTACCGACACTAATAAGCCAAATACTTCACGCTGCCTACTCTCCATAATGCATGCACGCCAAAGGTATACCAAGAATCACCTAAGATCTAATATCACCTAGTAAGTGTCGACTATTTAGTAGTTTAGGACACGTCGTAAACCACTTAGAATGCTTTTGAACTGTGTATTTTATTAGTTCTGGGCGATAAATACGTGGTATAAATAATGTCTTCTACCGCATGTAATTATTAAGTATTAAGTTTGCTCGCTTCGCTCGTTATTTATGAGCTGAATATTATTTGTATTTGTTTTATAGGGTATGAAATGAGGAACTGCGCGGGTGTTCTATACATATGTCTTTTTGTTTGGGCGGGGTTAATTGCACATGTTTATGGGGTCCTAAGGTGTGTTATTTTTATTACATTTTTTATTAGATTTCTTACCATTATTAATACACATGACAAAAAAGCATAGGTACAATAATAAGTAAATAACAATAAAATTGGTTGAACAAAATCTCCAATGTACTGGGGACACCTTCTTGTGATCTGATATACTTAAAACGGCTCAACCGATTTTCATGAAATTTAGCTTGAACCATCCCGATTAACCTAGCTTTCTTATAAAAAAAACCGCGTCCAAATTAGTCCATCCGTTTAAAAGCTACGATTTGTATATGTTGTACACAAACACACATACCAAGGTGTTGTACAGATATTCGTACACAGGCCCCGCTTTTAACCGACTTCAAAAAAAACGAGGTTCTTATTTCGTCGGGATATTTTTTTCATGTTCCCCGATTACACAAAGACCGCTGAACCAATTTCTTTTCAAGGTGTATTTTTTTTCTACTTGGTCCCAGTGTCACGTCAGGGTTTGATGATGGGATCTTGGAGAAGTCGAGAGAACTTTTCAAATATTATAGGCACACCTTTATTGATTTGGGGATTTTCCATAGTAACTCGTGCATTTGCTCTTGGCAAGCAAAGTTAGGTGAAATGGAACTGATGATGAAGACCACTGATGGCCACCGGAACTCCTCAACGGTAACTATTTCGAGGGTAGCTATAAGATATCTCGTGTTAGATAGTCAAGTGACTATGACGAAGCACATTGAAATGGTTTAAATATATTGCACTATGACTCTCCCGCGGCGCGGCATTGCTTGCGTCGAGTTTCTCATTCTATAGTTTTTATTAATTGAGAATTGGGACTATAGCATAATAATAATAATATCAAGATCACTACAGATAAAAAACGCAAAAAATAACTTTAAAATAGTAATAGGTAAACCTGAAGTCGTTGTCCCACAAAAACCGACTTTTGACTGACGTAGGTATATACCATTTTAATTGAAGTTTTTTTTTGCTTTTCTTAAGGCAGCTTCTTGTTTTCTTATTTTTCATATCTTTATTTCTTATCATATCATAAATAAAATAATAAAAGTAATATTTTTTTTATATAAAAAAATGTTTCTATTACTTGTTTTGACTTAAAAAAATAACCCGGAAAAGAACTGAAAAACGCAAAAAGAAGTAGTAATAATACTGCAAAAATTCAAGTACCCCTGGTGGGACTCGAACCCACAATCCCCGGCTTAGGAGGCCGATGCCTTATCCATTAGGCCACAGGGGCGGATGATGTACCTGCTCAATTTACGTAACGGATTCTCTAAGTAAACTTATTGTGTTCGCTTACTTTCTTTATGTCAACAATGAGTTCAAGAGGCGTATTATTCTCGTAAACGAATAATAGCTGCCAAGTTCCAGCCAGTAAAAGGGGTAGAGCTGTGCAGTCGGTGAGCACTTACAAAGTGCTTCGGCTTTGTACTTCCCTCTCACTCGCTCTTAATAAGAGCGCATGAGAGCGAGTGAGATAGAAGTACAAACCCGAAGTAATTTCTAAGAGCTAGTATCGCACTAAACCCCGTGCACGAACGTTTTACCTTATATCAAGTAAGTAACGTTATCGAGAAAACGTGTGTGGCAATTGATATCAGCGCCCTCTAGTCTGTATTAAGTACTCAAATGTGACAGCGAATCGATATTGACGTTGACTTTCGTATCGTCATAGACTCTATGCCACTATATGACATAGAGTAAAGGTGAATATGAGGTATACATAAAATAATGTCGGTATAGGACTTGAGATAAGCGTGTGAAGCTAACCAACCTCATGTATTTTTGTTTAGTTCACAAAAGAAAATACTTTTTTACCGAACATTTTGTCTTTTTCCTCTAAAAGGTCTATAAATAACCTGAAATTAGCAAACTGCATATTAACAGGAGTGACAGCCATTAATTACAATTAGAATTAGAAATACCTGTGTGTTTTAAGAGCTCGTGGTACGGATAGTTTCAGACCATGTTTCCTCCATGGAGATACGTCAACTTTACTTATTCGATACAAGTAAATATTTAATTTTGTGCTTGGGGTATTAGCAAGAGTCGTGTGTCCCTGTGACTTTTTTTGTTTAGAACATATTTGTAGCTGTCGGCACTAAATAATTTGCCCTCTAAATTGTCTTGGAAAAATTACGAATTAGATAGTGAACAACTGCAGATTATTTAAAAAATAAACATTTTAGTTGGTAGACAGTTAAATCATCTAATTTATTTGTAATGCTATTTTAGATAAAAATTGTATTTTCATGATACCAAAAAAAGACCGTTTGCAGCGTTTCTCTTTTATGATTTTCTTCTCCGAAGCGCTAGTTTCACTTCATTTAAACCGACGTGTAAAAGAACCTTTATGTGGGAAATTTACTGAACAGGTACTTAATTTGCATTCGAATTTAAATACATAATTCAAAAGCACGAATGATGCGATCATACTTTAACAGTGTAAAATATAAATGCTTCTATGTTTATATTGAAAATAATAACAGCGAACTTCGTCTTTATTATACTTAATAAAAAGCATTAAAAACACCTAAAGTCTCACTCCAAACACCGACTCACTCAAAACACCTCTTATTTTCCCACGTCTTGACAAATGTAATAAAAAAACCCCTCAAATCTTACTCGGTGGGGTAAAGTAAACACGTGTCAATCACCCCGGTCCCCGCGGGGTGATACCGGGCGATACCAGGCGATACCGATTGCCTTTTTATTTACCTATTTGCCACAATACTGCGTTTTATATGGTAATCGGATGGCAACACTCTGAGGACTGGGGTCTTAATGAATTAAAAAGGTTGAGATTAGAAGAGTCTTGGGGTTTTATTGTGTAATTTTAAGGTTTTTTATGGCTTTTAGGGTGTCAGTTTTAGGTTTTTCTAGTTTTGATTAATTTAAAATAAATTTTCTTAATTGTTTAGGTATTCTATTGGTGGATAAAAAAATAAATGACAATGCATAATCTTACACAAATTGGCCAAGTCTCAAACTCAGCTCTAAGCTTGTAGGAACTTATATATTTCTTTATAGAGTAGGTAATAAATAGACACTTAAATATTATTCAAAACCTCCAAGGCTCAGGATCAAATATTCGTGTTCATAACACAAATTTAACATTTACCCATACCGGAAATCGAACCCGGACCGCTAGTATCAAAGGCAGGGTCATTAGATCATTATAGTCATTCATTACCAACAGAACTACGCTAACGTGTCGTCAAATTGTTGTTGTAACCTTTTCATATTTAAGTTTTTTTTTCAAATGTAATAAGAGGATCAAACCTTAATTAATGGATAGGCACCTACTACCTACGTAATAAAAACTATTTATGTGTAAAAAGCAAACAGATGGAGTTAACAATTAAGATATAAAACGTTCAGTACAGAGCTCGTCTTACCTTGTTATTGCGTACGTAGAACACATACACACCAACAATTCGCACTCGGCTTGACATTATCTAAATATTTATGGCGTCCACATGTTTTGTCTAAGACGGTTACAATAATAAAAAACCTATTTCTGTATTGATTTATCCCACCTCACCCGCATTGAATTAATTGTTTATTTTAAATTCTATACACGTGTTGGTGTTTTGAAATTTTTATTACCTTCGTATAAGTCGTTTCACTCGATAAATATTTTTATTTGGGCTATTAATTAGCGAGCTTTAAGCCGAATGGGTATTTTAAGCATTTTCTATGGCTTGCCAAAAGCTTGCATATTTATAAACATTGTTCGATACATTTTAAAGAACACAAGAGACTTTGACTTGCGCCCTTATTTAAGTACTTACGCAGGCAATTTTTTGTGCAATTTTGCCCGTCAACAATAAGGACCTCTCATTCTATTACACAAAATAAGAGCAAGACCGCCAAAGTAAATAAGAGCTATCGTAACGTTGACAATACAATGTCAAAATCAATATTGTTTTACCGTGTAGTATAGAGGACGTATTGTGTTGCAGACTGTATTTATCAAATAAAATGAAATGTTATGAGTTTGAGTAGGTATAAATAAATGCATTTAGCGTTTGGTATTTTGGTACTAACTGATGTTCATTACTTTTCTCATTTTCTGCATCTTTGTTTTTTTGTAATTATTGTTTACTAATTATTGTTTCCTAGACGGACGTACGGTGATCAGATTCACGAGGTACTGCATAAGGGCCAAATCAAAAGCACCCGAAACCGACGTACGTGCATGAAGAGATTGATGAATGTAGAGGAAGCGAAAGTTGTATGTTTGGACCGGTGCACCTGGCGTTCCATAGTCTCTGCCTACCCCATTGGGGGACAGGCGTGAAGGTATGTATGTATGTATGTTTACTTTACTGACTTGACTACTAAGTGACGCGATTCAGATTTTTTATCTTCAACCACATGACCACTTACTTACAGGTGATTTTATGCACTAGTGTTTACATTTTTCACAAAATTGAGGAATAAAGTCATCCCGAAGTCGGTTCCTTTTTAATATTTAACAACTGCATTTGAGTAAGGTCCAAAAAGTTGGTACGATAACTCACGCAATTAAATTTTCTATAAAACTTTTCCGTTGTGACACGAAAATTTGCCATACAATTGTAGGGATAATTTTCGTAGCACATCGGAACTTTTTTCGCTATTGTTGTTTGTATGGTTAACTACGCTTAACTATGGTCCAACTTTTTGGTCCTCACCCATATTTAATTCTGTCCAGTTAATGTGCCTAATTTCACCAAAACTTGCTAGTTTTCTTTTCTCCCAATAAAAAACTAAAGATAAAAGATAAAAAAGATAAAAGTCATTTATTCAGTAAGTAGGCCGCACGGGCACCTTTACACGTCAGGAGTCTACCAGCGCTTCCCAAGAGGAGACCACTGCCGAGAAGAAACGCCGCAAGAAACTCAGCAGTCAGTCATTTTTTTAACCATATTTCCTATTACAATGATACAACTTAGTCTAGTATTATATAAAGCTATAAATATTAATTTAAATATAATATCAAATATCATGTGTAGATCTAAATAATATTCTCATAAATAAATTGAGATGCTACAGTTAAGATATTAATTTCTTTAAATAGTTCTCTTAAGGAGTCACGAGAATTTAAGTTATAAATAGAACGAATGGCCCTTTTTTGTAAAACAAATATAGTTTGTATTTCAGCTGCCTTACCCCAAACCAGAATACCGTACGACATGACACTATGGAAATAACTATAATAAACTAAGCGAGCTGTTTCAACATTAGTTAGCTGTCTAATTTTCCTAACGGCATAAGCTGCCGAACTTAGTTTACCTGCCAGTACAGCTATATGGGGACCCCATTGCAAATTTTTATCTATTGTTATGCCTAGAAAAACTGCCTTATCTACCATTTGCAGACACTCGTCATTTATAAAAATACTAGAATCTACCGGTTTAACATTAGGCAAAGCGAACCTAACACATTTAGTTTTCTTAGCATTTAGTAGTAAATTGTTACTAGTAAACCAATTAAGTACTTTAACTAGTATGGCGTTTATCATACTGTAGTCTACGGACTTTCTATCTACCTTGAAAATTAATGAAGTATCATCAGCAAAAAGCACAATATCACAAAGTTTATCTACTGTTGGTGGTAAGTCATTTATATAAACGAGAAATAGAAAAGGACCTAAAATGGAGCCTTGAGGCACACCTAGTTTCACTGTAGCTCCAATTGATTGCGTTTTGTTTACAACCACTGTTTGAGTTCTGTCACTTAGATAAGAAGACATAAGACTTAAAGCTTTATTGGACAATCCATAGTGTTTTAATTTTAAAATAAGGGTCGAATGATCCACGCAATCAAAAGCTTTGGAAAGATCACAAAATATTCCTACCGCATCACAAGATTTCTCCCAACTGTTATATATGTATTTAATGAGAACAGATGCCGCATCAATTGTTGATCGACCTCTGGTAAACCCAAACTGGTTACTATTAAGTAGTTTATTTCTATTAAAGTGACCTAACATATCATTCAGCATTAGTTTCTCAAAGACTTTACTTAAAACCGGTAGTATGGAAATGGGACGGAAGTTCGTTATATCACTCATGTCGCCCGATTTAAAAAGAGGTATGACTTTACTATATTTCATGAGATCTGGAAAGGTCCCCTCTGATATGCAGTTATTGTAAATTAATGCTAGGTGGGGTGCAATTACATCTATGATATGAAAAACTACTTTAACTGATGTGCCCCACAAATCCTCAGTCTTTTTTAAACTAAGCGATTTAAATACCTTGACTATTGAATCTGAATTTACAGGGCTGAATTCAAAGTTTATATTACATTTACTGACATTAGTGCAAAGTAATGATTTAGCTTCAACCGCGGATGATTTAAGACATTTTGTAGTATTGCTGGCTATGTTGGAAAAATAATCTTCGAATGCTAAGGCAACGTCTTTATTTGATGTGATTTGTTTGTTACCTGTGTTTATGGTGACTTGATTATCACGAGTTTTTGATTTTCCCGTTTCTCTATTTATAATATTCCATACAGTTTTTACTTTATTGTCAGATGATTTGAGTTTAAGACTAAGAAAATTTGCCTTAGCAGTTAAACAAGCTTGCTTAAAGGTCCTTGAATAATTTTTAACATAATTTAGGAAGTCAGCGTTCTTATTGTCTTCCCTCTCTCTATACAGCTCATAAAGCCTATTTCTACTCTTATGAATGCCTGCAGTAGCCCATTCACTAAACTTGGTTTTTGACTTCGAAATAGTTTTCATATTAAAATTATTATTAAATTGATCTAGAATTACGCCAAATAAGTCTTTATAAATACTATTACTCTCATTCTGTAAGAAAGGTAACACAGAAAGGTTACTTTGAACTTTATTTTTAAATAATTCCAAACGTTTACTAGTTATAGGTCGGTATGTTATTGTCTGCGGTTTTTGATAAAAATCATTGACGAAAGATGCCTTCTGACCACTATGGTCCGAATTAAAACAATTGAATATTTCTTTATCCAAACATTCGCAATTACAAAAAATATTATCTAAGCAGGTTGCACTACTAACACCTATCCGTGTTGGTTCAAAGAACAGATTACCTAAATTAAAAGATTTAAATAAACTTAGTAACCTAGTGGTATTATTTGATGTTTCGAGTAAGTTAATATTAAAATCTCCACAAACTATAATATGCTTCTGGCTATTACATGCTAATTTTAACACATGTTCCATTGTAGATTCAAATGTGCTAAAATCAGCCAATGGTGGCCTGTAAACACATATTATTATATAACTTTCTAGTTCTGCACATGAAATTTCTACAATCCTTTCTATCGATAGCTTTACAATATCCTTTCTTTCTTTAGATTTAAGAGTACTTTTAACAATTATAAAAGAGCCACCATGAATGGCACATTTTCTGGCAAAATAACTAACTAATTTAAAATTTAGAAAATCAAAAATTAATTGGTCTTGTCGAAGCCAATGTTCAGTAACGCACATAATTTGTATGTTTTCATTATCTAAGAACAACCCTATTTCTAGTTCTTTGCTGGAAAAACCTTGAATATTTTGGTGGATTAAATTTATACTCAAGGGTGTTTCCGCTGTCCTATACTTTAGTTTAAATCATGAGGCAAGGCATTATTGCCAATATTTGCTTGCTGGGGCTGGGTTCTACTGTATCTATTTGGTTCTATATTAAAAGCTAATAGGTCAACCAAGGTCAAGATATATTTCCTTGGCAAATGAATTTTTCCTGATGTTAGGGTGAGGCGCTTAATAAATTTGTTTAAATCAAAGAAATGATAGTTTTTATTACAGCAAATAGCGTTATACATAATAGAATTAAAGTGTGCTATTCTATTATTATGACTAAATGGCATACTTTCTGAGTATGGTAGCGCACACAGTATAATTTTACCTATGCCACGACCTTCAATAGTGTTTAGTGTTGACATTAATTTATCTACACTTGACTTATCCACACTAAAACTATTTCCTACCAAAATTACTAAAGTGGTGGACCTGTCAAAACTTCCTTTTAAAAGTAAATCACTTAATTGTAAAAGAGTTGCATTGTGGTAACAGTAATTTGTAACCTTTTGTTTCAATTTGTTATTTAACATTAAACCTAGTCCAGATCCAAGTTGGTCAGAATAAACAATAGTTTTATTCCTACTTATAATTTGTCTAGGGGACTCCTTTGAAGTATCAAGAGCCATATCTGGCTGAATCACAACAGTTGGTGAATCTCGTAATCTATCTGAATTACCATAACCACAGTTAATTAAAGAGTTAAAACGCTCTTCATTCAATCTACTTTCTTCTACCAATTGAGTGAAAGCCAGGATATGCTCCTTGACTTCCTTCTGAGCAGTTACATACTTTAAAGAAGTAACTTCAAGCTGGTCCTTTAATTTACTTATCTCCGCATCGAGTTTTTGAATATTTAAATCATATGCTATCCTATTGGAATCTAACTTTTCATTGCAATGGCTCACCCTATCTTTCATTATTGATAATTCTAATTTCATTGTCGAATAGTTTTTTATACATTTTTGGCTTCTGATTAATTTTTGTGTACGCCTAATATAATTATTAATTTTGACATATTTCTTCAATTTATTATTGCTACTAAAAAATACTAACTTCTTACTGTCCTTATCGTTATTCCCTACCAGCTCTTGGTACAGGTTCTGCGTTGTTAAACTATCATAACACTGGCGTTCTTTCCTTAAATAATTTAATTCTTCATTAGCTGCGCCAAGTTCTTCCTCCAGGTTTGTGATGCGCCTTAATGCCACTTCATGGGTAGAAGCGCACTGGTTGAAGGTATCAATCACAGACTGCAACTGAACCAAGTTATCTTGAGCGTCTGATAACTTGTAGTCATACTCCACTAGATCGCTTCTCAACACCGTGTTCTTGTCCATCAGTTTCTTCAGTTCGTCCTCACTGTCATCCCTTTCCCTCATTAACTGGTCATTCAAGGTCCTAGCTTCCTGCAGCTGTTTCAAGGTGGCCTTGAGTTGAATTTCTTGCTGACGTGCAGTGGCCTTGCGAGATTTCATGTTCGAGGCGCTCATTGTCTCACAGTAACTCCACAAACGCACTGAAAGATATAAAACAACTGAGTACAACTGAGTAACTTGAGCAAAGGAAGATTGTTGGTAATTATAACAAGGATGCGAGTGAATAGATGTTAGTGAACAGTGTATCGTGTACGGCAATGTCTGTGGCGAATGTGATATGTCTCAACTTTGCTTCCACTATCCGTCAAGCAAAGAGAGTTCTCACCGTGCCAGTGTTTTGTGTTTGACGTCGCTCACGGCTTCAACAGTGAGCAATGAGAAGTATGAACATGAACAGTGTTACAAATAAACGAAAAAAGTGTAAGTAAGAATTAAAAATAAAATACTCCCCAGGTTTTCTTGATGAATTTGAAAACGTCCGTTGACGGTTGACAGGCGCAGTCGCAAGCGGCCCGATTTACTGTTTAGTAATGTTTATATCGAGACTTCGTTGTTATAATTCCACGAAAAACACTGTTATCTACAGTCTACAATGCTACTGAGGTCAATTACTTAATTTTTGATAAAAAAATCCTTTAATAAAATACGGAGATACAATTTGACGTCTATCAGCTGTCAGTGTTACCACAGATTGTCTAGTCTACCGCTTGTATAAATTGAGTTGTCAACGCGATAATACCGTGTTTCTTTATGTGCCCAGCAATCGGCACGTTTTATTGTGGTGGGAAGAACATCTTTACTGCTCCTAAAATACCTTTGTTTTATTAAAAATTCGCACGTTAATGCGCCGAGAGAACGGTTTGTGTCAACGGGTCTAGCAAGATTGATGCTCGTGTGAGGATAAATTATCACGCACTTTTTACTAAAATCAAACAAAATTTAAGTCATTGCTAATTCCGTAAAATAAACACTGTTCTTTAGCGTTCCGTACCCAAAGGGTGTCAAACGGGACCCTATTACTAAGCTTACGCTGTCCGTCCGTCTGTCCGTCCGTCTTAACTTTAAAGAGCAGTATCTTTTAAACCTTAAGAGACTGATAGGGTCGGGCCGGCTATTCCGTCAGAGGGAGGGAGGGAGGGAAAGATTTTAAAGGAATAAAACGTTCTAAAACTAAGAACTCTAAAAATTTGTTGATAATTCTGTAACCACATTTTGTACAATTAGGCTAAGATGTTTACCAGAGTTCGCAAGGGCTCGTTATGTCTTATTTCCTTTTTATTTCGCTTATTACTATAAAAACAGCATAGGTACATATATAATCAAGACAATACCTCTATCTGTACCATAATTCACTCACCATCGACCACCAAACATCAAAGCATCAAGAAACCTGACCGGAAATGAACCCAGGCCCGCCGGAAGCCGCCCCGGCCTGATCACCTCGGCTCGCGTGCCGCCTGTACTTTAAGACTGACCGCACTTAAAACGGTTCAGCCGTTAGGTCTTAAGCTGTTTTTGATGACGTCATTGGATTTAACAGCACGGTAAATGCGCCTGTCAATTTTGTAAAAGCCTTAGACAAAGTTATTCTTTAAGAAAGTCTTCGTTTATTATTACAAGTGTTGTCATCGTTGAAATTACTAGTAGGTATAGATAGAGGCATTCCATCTTATAATTCAGGGTTGACAACAAATTAGTCTTAAGATTACAGTCCTGAGAATGCAAATGTCCAAGTTCCCATTTAACATCAGGTGGCCTGCCCCCTATTTCACTATCCCGATGATGACATTTGACATTTTAGTGTTCATGGAGCAGCCTATATGAAACCCAGTGATGTATCAGCGTGTTGACTTTGCAATGTATACCGAATTGTCACATGCCACGTGTCATTGTCAAAATGGTGAAATAGGAGGCTGGTGTGCTCATTTGCTTTCTTAATACCATAAAATAAGTTTGTATCAAATTGACTATTAAATAATGTTTTTTTGAACGATTGCTATACTATTTGCTTAGCTTGTTGACATCCAATACTATACATGTTGAAGATAACTAAATGGTTTAATGTTTTAAACCGATCTGCATAATTTATTTAATTTTAAGGTGTTCTCCTTCTTCTTCTTCAGCATATATCTGTCCACTGCTGAACATAATGCTTCTTTCATAGATTTCTTTCTTTTTTTTGAATCAATTTATCATAAATCCAAGAAAAATATTAATCTTTAGTTATTTTATAACTGCAAAAGTATGTTTGTTGGTTTATTTGTTCCGTCTTAATCGTAAAACGTCTTAACGAATTGATGTGAATTGTAATACAAGTATAGTTTATAGCGCAAAAATTAACAAGGAGTATTTTGTTTATATCCTGGAAAATAAAAATATGACAGATAAGTGTACCTGAGGGAGGACGGATAAACGACTTCCACGTGGACAGAGTCTCGGGCAAATGCTAGTTTTATCTATTTAACTAGCTGTCTGCGCCCGGCGTTGCCCGGGTGTGGTTTTTTTTTCATACAAACCTTACTTTACGTCCTATTCTCAGACCTACTGAATATACACACAAAATTTCATAAGAATCGGTCAAGCCGTTTCGGAGGAGTTTTGTTACAAACACTGTGACACGAGAATTTTATTATATTAGAGATAAGATAAGAAGATAAAAAATAAAAACCAAGCTTTGAAAACCCCAAATGTATTTTTTGATATTGTTGTTGACATACATAAAACCCGCCGTTTTGGCTACAAAGCGTGCCCAAAAAATAGACATAAGTATATACAACAACAACAACATAAACTCACGCCTTCATTCCCAGAGTGGGGTAGGCAGAGCCACAGACTCACCAAAAACTCCAAAAACTTGTTGATAATTCTGTGACCACATTTTGCACAACCAGGCTAAGATGTTATTCAGTGTATTAGTGACAGGTTGCAAACCCATCGCCTAACCAGCACTACACAGCCTTTAGTCCCTTAGTCGTCTCTTACGACATCCACGGGAAGACATGGAGTGGCAACATTCTAAACCCGGCACCACACGGTCTACATACATACATACATATACATATATACATACATTCGAATAACATCCTCATTCTGAAGTAGTCGGTTAAAAAAAATTGCCTAATTTTGATCTTATTGCTCTAAAAATACCTGACAGCAAGAATGCAAGGTATGTTTTCAAAATGTCGGACATAAAACCCGAGAAACACCTACCGTTGATCCTTCTGCCCTACTTATGCACTCGTAAAAAGTTATATCAGCATTTAGGTATCTCTAATCCAATCGCCCAATTTACTAAAATAGTTGAGTGCGAATCGGCTCTTTAACTAAAGTTATGACCGGGAAGCGAACCTGCTATAGCCCCGTGCTATGTGTAAACATAATCAACTGAACATGCTTTAAATCTCGGGGGACGTTTTGATGAGGGCTTATGTTTAGTTAATATTTTAAAAAGTTATGTCAAATATTGTGTAATACAAAAATACAAGATTCAGTACAAAATACAAATCGTCGGTAAATACTGCAATACCGCGTAAGGAACAAATTCGATAAGTTGCAAAATGTACCTTACTGATTTACTTGCTAGGGTTTATTTTGCACCTTATTTAATTTGTTAGTTACGCGGTATTGCAGTAGGTATACCCGGGAAAATGAGATTTTTTTGTGACACGGAGAAGGCGGGCGTGCATACAGGCCACCAGATGATAGGTAGGTGGGATCTGTGACTCATTAACATTTGCATTCTCAATAATTACAATCGTAAGACTGCAATCCTAAGGCTGTAAATGCGCTGCCAACCTTGAGGACTAAGATGGAATGCCTCTATGCTAGTAATTTCACCGGTTGTCTAATCCCCACATCGGAACACAACAATAAGAGCACAGCTGCGTGGCGGTAGGTTAAAGGATAAGATGGTGGTAGCGATTCAGACGGAACTTGCATAACCTACCACCACTAAAACAGTTGCGCTTATCTCAGAAAGTACTGAATGGATTTTAAAGCAGTTTTGACCATCATTCAGACTATTTTTAAAGGAAAGTTTGGAACTATAAAACACTGATGTTCTATCCGTTTAAGGTCGGGGTGAGTGGCTAGTAATAGTAATACATAATGAGGTCAAAAATCTTAATATTGGTCAGTTATGCTTATGACACTATTTGCTTGTCGTTCGACAGCAGGAACTCAATTAACCGAAATGTTCTGACCGTGTAGATGAACTTAATAAAATCTTTTTTTTTCGGGTACGCAGCTCATAATGCCTAATACATCGTGATCATAGTGGAACCATCTTGAAAATTAGTTCATCTAAAGGGTGTCTTAAGTTCAGAACTCAGCGTAAATAATACAGTACAAAAAGTTCCTTTTGCGAGGATACCGGTATATTTAACTTTTAACTATAATTACAAGTCTATTAAAGACTTTGCATTCTCTGCATTCGAGACATTTAAATTCAAAAATATATTTTCTTTTCTGGACTAAACCGCTTAAAACCGCAATCGTAATTATATCAAGTTAATATACAGGGCGAAACGAAGGTCGATACAAACCTTTTAAGGAGGCATAGTAAAGCTCATTTGGAACAAATTAGGTCATGTAGTACCCTGGCTGACAATTATTAGTTTCTGAGATATTCATAATTTTAATCTGAATTTTGGTGATTTTCCCTAATATCCATGTCACGAAAAGTCCTTAATGCCATGTTTTGTTTCTCCATACTAGGTGTTCCCGTGTTTGTATTTCACTTGGTATGGAAAAATAAACTTATATATGATTACTTAAAAACTTGATTATAAACAAACGGGCAAATGTATTTAAAACTGCACTGATTTGTAATGATTCTAATAATGTAAAATACCACTAAAAACTTCCAAAATAAAACGTGGCATTAAGGATTTTTCGTGACATGGACATTAAGGGAAAATCACCAAAATTCTAATTAAAAATATAAATATCTCAGAAACTAATAATTTTCGGCCAGGGCACTACATGACCTAATTTGTTCCAAATGAGCTCTACTATGCCTCCTTAAAAGGATTGTATCGACCTTCCTGTCACCCTGTATGTAATTACTAATTAGATACCTCTTAACCGCAAGCACTTTATTAATGTACGATTGCTTAGCTTTGTAATGAATTTTTTATACAGATTGCCTCACGTAGTCGATAAAAACGCTATATTTCTCTCAAAAATGCGCCGTTGCAACACCGGCCCAGTTGACGCAGTTCACTCAACGCACTGTTTACATAAAACTATAAATCAAAGCTCTTCACCATATTACATATAATATTTACCAAGGAAACCACCACGAAATCTTCAAAAACACACTCTGTATCAACGAGATAAGGAGGGTGACACTTGCATGAGTAAGTTGGCGGAGTGTTAGAGACATCAAAGCGACAATAATGACATCTGGTTTATGGCTCGCGTCCGTCTGCTCTTGCACGTAATATGCGACCTGATTATAAAGACATTAAATATGTGCTTAGGTTATTTTTTGTGTGCACTTGATGTTATTCTATTATTTCTAAGGATATGTTTTTATGCGTCTGGTTTTTCTTTTTAAGGATTTGATTATCGAATTAATATTTGTACATTTTGTACATTCTCCCCAAGCATGTTATACAGTTGACCCAAAGAGCGGCTTTTCACTTTAAGGTTATTTATTGAGAAAAGGTGTAAATAGTTAATGAGTACTTTCGTTGCCAGCCGGGGGAATACATGAGCCTTTATAAAGGTGCTTATATTGAATACTTAATAGTATACACTAGTATCAACAACGCTACTTACGTTTTTCTTCTCTATCACTCAAAATGTATGGGATGATATTCTCATAAACCAAGTAGTCAATTGTCATCCCATATATTTTGAGCTTTTTTTTCTAGCCTATATGAGTGTCCCATTGCTGGGCAAACGCCTCTCTCCTTGATCTCCATGAGTCCCTAATAATGTAAGATACCACTGAAAAACATCTGAAATAAACATGAAAAATGAAGGGTTGAGGAGAAAATTTCAAAAATTCAGTTTAAAATGATCAATAGGTATCCCCGAAACTAGTAAAAATCGCTGAACATACATAGGGGTTAAATCGATAGCGTTTTAGCCGCTCTATCAGCCCTAGGCGGGTTGACGTTGGTTTATGGGACACCCTGTATATAATTATGTCTGCCATGTATAAATTCGAACTTCAAATTATTAAAAAAAAAGACGATCAACGTTTTAAAGAAGAACAGTTTAATTTAAATTAGTTTTAATATAAACGTTAGAGTTTCATAACACATACGTATAAATTATTGGGTCCCGCTAATAAGGCTGTTACTGAAACGACTTGTTGATATTGTTAACTGTCGTAATGATGCGATTCTGATAATTAATGACATCATTATATTAATATTTTTTTATTAATATCCGATTGGGTTCCGTGGCTAGTGTTTGATAATATAACAGTTTAAAAGTAAAATATTTGTGTAGATTAGTTAAGCTATAGTGCCCGGTCAATAAGAAGCCAATCCTGACACATTGCACAACCATGAAGTTCCTGAATATGCATAATGTTGACAGCAGTCAAACAATGCTGTTATTACTATTCCTTCACACGCAACAAATACCTTTGGCATTGTTTTACTGCTGCCAACAATTTCAATAGTCAGAAACTTCATAGTTCTTCTTCAATGTGTCCGGATTGACTTCTTATATATCTGCCTAAAACTGTAAGTTAGGTTAATTGTTTTACTGCCGCACTCAGAGACGTCAATTAAATTTAATGCTTATTTAGTGACGTGTTGTCTTATTCTATTACTGTAGCAAAGAAAGCGACAGCAGCAACTTTAATAAAGCATTACATTTAATTTACCTCTCTGAGTGCGGCAGTTAACTGTAAAAACCGGTTTTGACCAAACGGTTTCCCGCCAAACAATGAATTAAGATAACCAATGATTATGCAACCTCGATATAGACTCTTCAATAATAATATGGCCCTATCAGCCATTCATTTTCAGCCTAAGTACATGTTAGTGTAGTATTGCTAAATTTAAATGGAAATACAGATAAAGGGTGTTTTTAAAACGAATGTCGTCTTCTCAATTTGAAATCAAACATATTTCATGGCTTTTGCTAATATTCCAGAGAACTCTAAGCTCCAAGCTGCGCAGGCGCGTGAGTAAATCAACCACCGAACACGACTAGGAAGCGTCCGTCTGTGTGACAAATAGTCTGACAAGCCGGTTTTATTATATTTTTATATCTCCAGCCGAATTTATAGGCCGGCTTAAATCCGGCGACTGTATATCGACGGTTTGGTGTCGCGTGTTTTTGTGGGCTAATTGGGTTTAAAACGGCCGGTAAGTAAAGCTGGGAAAAGCCTAAATAGTTCTAGGGCGTTTCATTTTTCTAACTTTGAAATTTGTATTGGTATAATTTACCGATTGACAAAATACCAACTCGGCGACGGGTCGACCGGGGAAGAGTGACTGAATTATTAATTAATTAGCTTACTAGGTTTTTGTAGACTAGGTTAGTTTAGTTTTTGATGCAGATTTAAATACTATCCATTTTTAATGACTTTGCTCCAATCCTTGGTCCTATTTATCTTAAATAACAGTACTTACCTGTTCAAAATTGTTGTAAAATTAGTTGTCATTTAGACGCACACTTTGACCACTTTTTGAATAAATTTTATCATAATTATGCAATTCACCGAAGCTAGAACAAGCGAAAAATATGGTGATGGTGATCGATGTCATAAGTGTTTGAAATTAGTTGTCAGGAAAGTTAGTTATTGTTTGTTGTTTTTAGAGAAAAGATAAAAGTGGTAAATATTGTCCCATCGCCCTGACATGTGAATTTCGCATTTTTTACATAATAATGAAAACAATACGATAACAAGTCAAAAGAAATATTGTTTAACTTCGTAGAATACAGTCCAGATCTTGAGTTAGTCTGTTCTATAACGTGCGTGCTCTCTAATCTCTAATTATATTAATATTATAACTATTTTTATGCGTGGAAGGACGAGAGGGAGGCCTTTGCCCAGCAGTGGGACATTTAAGGCTCACGAATAACGAACTACTTTTATACTTTAGCTAATTAGTTGATATTAGTTCATTATGACACCAATCAATCATTATAACATCCTAGTTACACAAAAACGACGAGCAATTCCTTTCAACCTCTCTTGACAGTCGATGTACCTTGGCAGCGCGTCCGGCGTGTCGTGTATTTAAATACAATATCCGTCAAACCGTACGGCCGCCCACCGGCAATTTGTCATCTGCCAACCTGCACCTTAATTACACGCCGCCCGCCCGCCCTGGGGCCTGGGCGGACTCTACCTATACTGAAATTATGGTTGTTATTGGGTACGAACGGTAGTTAAACATCACTCGAGTAAGTAACAAATAAATTGGTGTTTTTTATACCATAGTGAATGCAAATGAGTGGTCAGGCCACCTGATAGTAAGTCAGATCTGAGGTAGACTCATAGACTGCGTTGCCAGATGAAATGCCTCTAAAACCGTAATGCCATTAAAAGTAGAAACAACTTAAACACTTTAACTATTATCAGTATATTTTTGTACTAATACATAAACTGTATTTATAATGCTTATGAATTAAAAAACTAACGATAGAAAACTTTAAACGTCAATACTAGCGAATACCTTGGGAGTGAAAAAAGACAGACGCATGCATGCGTGACTTCTGCCAATGTGCATTGCTGCAACTGGAAGGTGAAAACCAATTCAACATCGTATGTAATAATTATTTATCTACATCCATATCATAATTTCAATATAATATGTTCAGAAGCGATAAGCAAATGCCCTACATTATGTTACCTGTATCTGTGGTTGTACTGTAATGTTAACATTAAAGTATAACATGTAATTAAAGTATCGGTTATCGCTGTAGTTGCATCTTAATGTTCACTTTACAGTATAAGTGACCTGCACTTTAATGTGAACATTAAGATGCAGGTACATTAATATGCAGGGTAACGACGGATACAGGTTTCTCACATATTGTAGAAAACTTATGATATGTATGTAGATAAAGTTATGTATGCGACTGTACGCATAATTAGGCATTAAAACACTCGTGTGATCTTATTATGAAACTCGCCTTACGGCTCATTTCATAAAACCACACTCGTGTATAATGCCTCTCATTATGCACCAGTCACATAAATAACTAAGTATTGTATGGGTTTCAGATTCGACTTAGAGGCCTGAGTGCTCGTGTCCTTGCAATAAAAAAAGAAAACTAATCAGTAGAGTTGGCCCCGACCCGCGCCGCTCAGACACCTCGATTAAATCCAACTATAAATACGGTACGTGGAACCACAACACTCATCGCTATGGATTTCCGCCGCTTATGGTGCTAAATCACCGCGGCGCAAATAGCTCACCTTGCGGAGGAAGCAACAGCTGTACGGGCACTTTTAGGTGATACATGCATTTATTTTGTTAGGAGCAACCTCGCTAGTGCACTGTACACTTGCGGTTTATACTTATTTGAAGTAGTACAGTGATTTCATTTTAGACGGGTTATCGAATTGCATTATAATTTAAGGTTGGATTTTACGTATCATTATATTGACAAATTGAGCTCTGGGAAAAGATGTAGGATCATTTACACGCTAGAAAATGTGATGATATGGGAAGGAATCATATTTTAAATTCATTTAGGGTAAACTCTCAAATGGTGACTGCTAGAATTCAAACTTAAAGTATCTCTAGTCTCTACACCAATAAGAATAAGATACAGCATGATACGTTTTCAGAAATCGGATTAAGTATACAAAGTTATTGCATCAAGGCCTCTATTCTACTAAGTACAACGATATTGCTTTTGACATGTTATCGTTTCATTAATGTTACGATAGCTTTTATTTACTTGACAATAAAGACGATCATCGATTCATACGGTTTTCATCAATATCTTTTACTTAAGAGCTATGCTATGAGTAATTTCCATTATTTCCTATTCCGAGCCTTCTCTGTGACACATCGATACGGCAATATGGTTTTACCAAGTAGAATGACCCAACACTGTTCAATTACGGCCGCAGCACTAGAACTTAATTAAAAATGTCTCCAGCGTAAATCTAAGGTGATTCAATATTTCTTTAGAATGTGTAATCGAAGTCAATCGGAGTTAACAAACCACAAACGTGGGATGAGTCACTCGCGAATTGGGGATCAGGTGAGTAACCATGAGTCAACGCGTATCTCAGTGAGTGTACTTCGGTGACTCAGTCGTAGTCGTAGGTAAATTAATATCACCCTGTATGAAATGTTCTCGAGATCTGAAAACCACTTTTCCTGTTACATGGTTAATTAATATTCCAAGTTCATTCAAGTTCGTTTCCCCATTAAGTTTTAACCGAATCCAAAAAGCAGGAGGTTCTCAATTAGGGTTGCCAACTATTTCTTGGGCAAATATAGTATTTTCAAGCCCAAGGTATAAAAATTATAGTACACTGAAAGAAAATATAGTACTTTGAAGGAAAACTTTTTAGAAAGTGTGTAAATTAATTCATTAAATATAATGCACAATATTTACTACTTACTAACATTCTGCCTGCTATAGCTGATAAGGACTGAGCGCAATATAGTATTTTTGCGTACTATATATTTCTTCAACAGTATATAGTACACAGAGTCAAAATATAGTACAATACTATACATTATAGTACGGTTAACAACCCTATTCTCAATTCGTCTAGTTTTTTGTGTGTATTATGTTGGTAGATTTCTCCGTCCATTGTTAAAAGTAATTAATCATTCAATATTTTTTTGAACAAATACTGCAATGTACTCGTTAGTGAAATAAGTTTTTATTATGTAATTGTCTTATAAACGTAGTCGCAAAACTGAAGACTGATGGGACGGTAAACTTCTGGAGTGGCGGCCGCGGGTCGGAAAACGAAGTGTTGGTAGGACTCCCACAAGGCAGAAGATCTGGTGAAACTGCAGGATACCAATAGATGCAAGTACAAGACCGACCGTCGTGGAGATCCTTGGGGAAGGTTTCGTCCAGCAGAAGACGGGTTTTGGCTATGATGATTGTGATGTATCTCTATAACCAACGACGTCATTGACGACGCGCTGGCCTAGTTGGTAGTGACCCTGCCTACGAAGCTACCGGTCCTGGGTTCAAATCCCGGTAAGGGCAGGGTATTTGTGTGATGAGCGCGAATATTTGTTCCTGAGTCATGGATGTTTTCTATCGTATTTAAGTATATATTTCTCTATGTAAGTATTTATATCGTTGTCTAGTTCCCGTAGTACAAGCCTAGAGCTTAGTTTGGGACTAGGTCAATTGGTGTGACATTGTCCCCTGATATTTATTTATTTATTTATTTGAGGCAAATTTTTTATTTGTTTGAACAGCAGTAATTGATCAGTTATTTATTTTGAAAACACTTATCTATTATTTCATAGATTATCATTATTAACACGGTGATGGCCAGTGCTCTGAATTTAATAAATAATGCATTTACCACGAATTTCTTACCAATTAAACATTGCTTGAACTCATTCCAAATCCACGGCGACTATTACCTGTCGCGCGACATTTATCACGGGGGCTATTCCGCGTCGCAACATTGTCGCACGGTGTCGGCCGCGACTCGCTTGATTTACGCGTTATTATGTCGCCAATATGTTTTAGAATAGCCCAGGGATATACATCATGTTGTTTTAAATAGAGGCGATTGTTATTGTCTACACCTATGAGTTATAAGGGATTACTGAAGTATCATGGTATTATTAGAATGGTTGCTTTGGCCACGTCTTCTACCAAAGTTGTAATTTGAGGCATTCCTTAACTTTGGTGATACTGTGATGACTGTAGGGTAAACCCAGGGTGACTTTATTTAATAATGGACCGATGTTCTTTGATTATAATTCTGGGAATCCAACGGGTGCGGGCCTTGTAACGCTTTCGAGAAAATTAATTTATAGCAGATTAACAACCTGCAAAATGACTAGCATTAAATTAATTTATTTAAACCTTAAAAGTTTGTACCTAACGCAACGTCAATATATATTTTTAATATGCGGTATGTATAATTATATCTTATATTTTATTGGAACAGTTCTTATTCAACGCTTTTTTTTCTTCACACCGACCTTAGTTTTTTTTTCTGTTTCGCCTACTGGTTGACTGGAGAGAATGCCATTGGGCATTAAGACCGCCATTTGAGCTTTATGTGTTTGTTTTGCTTTATTTTAAATTTAAATAAAAAAATGGGAAACAGGCGGGAGTTAATGTATGTATGTATGTAACTTCTTAACTTACCAACCTCCACTTGTCTCTCTTTGGCCCAATGGTTGACTGGTAGAGAATGCTTCAAAGCATTCAGAACGTAATAAAGTTTGAATAAATAAATAAATAAATAATTATTATAAAACCTTTCAAGCCTTTTTTACCACCGGTGCCCTATGCAATATAAATTACAATTTACTTATAAGAACAACTACATTTTTTAGCACTGTTATTTTTACGCATTTGTCCCTAGGTTTACGGTTTAAACTGAACGATTTAACAATAATGTTGCCTTTTTTAATTTTGGCGGATCGAACCGTTTATTAAAGAGGGCCCTGGTGACATGCGAATTTGTTTGACTTCTCTTTGCTATAAAAAACACCCTAAGGTAAATAATAACATACATTAAAACACAAATATGTCTTATTTTTAGTAACAAAACTATTGATTTTTAAATTTTACAGAAACGTCTGTTTACGAAATTCTGAATATATTAAAGCGAAAAAAATCGTCGGTCTTAGGCAGGATTCGAACCGGCCCGGAGAGCCAGAGGAGATGTAGGTTCGAATCCTGCCTAAGACCGACGAATTTTTTTCGCTTTAATATAGTTAACAAAACTATTATTATTTGAAGACGCGTTGGACTAGTCAGTAGTGACCCTGGCCTACGAAGCTAGCGATCCCGGGTTCAAATCCCGGTAAGGGCAGATATTTGTGTGATGAGCGCTAATAATTGTTCCTGAGTCATGGGTGTTTTCTATGTATTTAAGTATATTATATTTCTCTATATCAGTATTTATATCGTTGTCTAGTACCCAAAGTACAAGCCTAGAGTACTTTGGGACTAGGTAAATTAGTATGACATTGTCCCCTGAGGGCTTATTGACTAACGCACTCGCAATCGCAACCGGCTTCAAAGTGGAGCAATTGTTTTCATTTTGTATGCAGACAAGCCTTCGATTTTCAAAATGAAAACGATCGCAATTGCGAGTGCGTTAGACAATAAGCCCTATGATATTTAAAACATTCGTTCAAAATGCAATCGCGGCGGACTTTAAACATATTCTTCTCACTCTATTCAGGATAGGTTTTGTCGGCGATCACCGCGAGCCCCGACGTTTCCGAATATCTGCAACAAACATTTGAACTGGATCAACGTTTAACACAAAACCAACTCGTAAACGTCAAATCGAAATAGCGACTAGGGTAAACACGCTAGTAAGCGGACGTGTTTTCTTACCTCTTAGTTTACGTTACGTTAGGTTAGGTTTTTGGAGCGTGTTGAGTTATGAACATGCTTCGATTGTATAAAAAAAGTCCCTAGAATTTCTGGTACGAGTATAAATTAAGAAAGAAAAGATTTTTTAACTTTCTAACATGTAAATAGGTACGAATTGTGGATTAAAAATTAGTAAGTGGTTTTTAAGCTGTTATTTTGTAACGTTATAAAATGGAATTAGACAAAATCTTTTAGACCCAGAAGTAAATACCAAAGGATCTATTAATCCCATTCAAAGCTCTCAGTTTCTACGATAGGTAGGCAATGAGAAATATATACTTAAATACAAACATGGAAAACATCCAAGGCTCGGGAACCAAATAATCACGCTCATAGCGCAAAATTTGTTCTTACGAGTAATCGAACCCAAAACCTTTCTGCTTTGTAGACAGGACCACTACAAACTAGACGCAAGGTTTCGTCAAAAAAAATGGCATTTAAGAAACCATAATCGGAACCACTACCCTCAAATCTCCTCACTCGATCCGACAATCACCTGCGCACAAAAATAACTTTTTCTTCGCTATAAATTACCCCGCAATAAACCGCTCTTTCAAGTGACTCTAAACTAAACGTGCGAGTGGATAGGCGAGTAAAGACGCGAGTGTCAGTCACTTCAAAGCAAGTGCTTATTTAAACGTAGACTTTGTTGCTGGTTGATTTAGTGGAGCGTTTAATACGGAGTTGGCAGGTGGGAAGGTGGGTTTGTTTTGTCTAGAAATGTTAAGTGCTTGTAATAAAACGTTTATTTTACATTTAGATCTATTTTTAGAGAACACTCTGTCTATGACCTGTTGGGTACCTTTATTATTATTTTTATCAACTGTGAAGCTTAAGACGAAGGTTTCGATTCTCGCATTACTAAATTGGAACAAATGACTATGTAAGCCAATGTGACCATTGTGTTAGCTTAGTACCGGTATGAAGCGTCAACATTACCATGTTGAATGAAAACTTTCTACGATATGTATCACTAGGCACTTTTTGCCTCGTATGTTGACTATGGAACTAACAGCCAGTGTCAGCTCTTAAAGCCTGCCAAGTTGTAGTCAGTAACAGTTTTTTGTCTGCCTGAAACTTGTAAGGTTTTGTCAGCTCATAAAACTGTACCTCTCAACCTAAGTTATAACATAGAAATCTTTAAGAAAAGAGCTTACATTCTCGAGGTGCCGGTGTTCATGGACAACGTTGATTACTTCTCATCAGGTCACCCACATGTTCGTTAGCCTCTCTCTCATTATAAATACAGACGTCAGACAATGAAGTTTCTTGCATTTTCTCTTTAGTGATGGTCTCGTTCGAAGCGCAAGTACACTGATTCACTCCATGTTACCGACTTGTAAAAGGACCTCATGTGGCCAATTTTATTTAGTGAATAAACATTTTGATGTTGGTTTCGATATTGATTGGGGGAAAAAATTAGAGAAGGGAGCCATTCTAGTTGAGATTTGATTTTAAAATTAAGATAGATACCTATTCAGCATTCATACTGACTAAACAAAATCTAATAGTACCCCAATGTTGTAACCAGCGAACCAGATCGTATCTGTACCCTTACAAACTTATTAAATTTGATGACGTAGTAGAAAATTCTTGTGTGACGAGTGCTAGTACTTGTTAAGTACCTAAAAATGGAGTATTATACTCGTAGTACCCTAAGCCTTCCCCAGGTCCCAGACACGAGTCTCCACTTTCACGAGAGTTTTGCACTTGATCCACAAAATCCATGAATTATCTCGAACTTCTCTCTCTCATTAAATAATTCAACCTATCATCCACGCACATACATCTGCACATGAGTAATGTCGCGAAACAGTTCTAAATAGGGCTTAGCTGAGGCGAATTGAATCCTGCGCAGAACGTCTCGCACCTGGCGCTTGCGCAGGGTAAATATTGCGCAACTTGTGGTTAAATACTGTCTCGTATTACATGTTTAAGTCAGCGTTTGTTTACTACTGAAATAATATTTAATAAATATTCATATTTTAGTGGACACTCTCACATAAGTCGAGTTACTATGGTGGTGTGTGCATGTGTTCCTACCTAGTCCCTAAGCATTGCTAGCTGCTAGCACTATAAATTTGCATGCTGTGCATCGACAGCTGAAGAAGGCGGCTCAATTGTAACAATAATTTGTAACTACCTCCTTTAATAACCTTTTTTCTATTCAAATAAAGCTTGATTTAATTTAATTTGATTAAGTCCAGTGCCGGAATAACCATGTCAGGGCCCGTAGACAATACAATTTTATTCTGGGGGCCCTTTTAACTTTTCTTGCTTAATAAAAATCATTTTTTCCGGTGCGCGGGGACCCTATGTGATGCATGACCCCTAGCTGATGTCCCTAAGTCCTACACTGCGTAGTGGATAATCCGGCCCTGACTTAGTCCCGAACTAAGGCTTGTGCGTAGACAAATACATTGAAAACATCCAAGACTTAGAAATGAATACTCACTTAGCACACAAATATTAACCCTTACCGAGAATTGAACCCGAGACCGCTGACTAGGCAGGGTCACCTACAAACTAGGTTAACCGTGTCTTCGTAAAACTTGGGCTACCTATATCCGTATGATGATGATCTTCATGATGTAATCACTAAAATATCCCCGTGTTATGAATGTTATAATATTGCATGGTCGTAATTCGACTTTCTCATAATAAACAGAGCCGCCCCGGCGACTTATTTATTTACTTTTGCTTTATTTCTAACGCGTGCGCGATGAAAACGTTCATTTTAGAGGTTAGAAATTGGTTGGGAAATTTGTAAGCTGTCATATTTTAATAAATGGAAGTATTAATATTTGTCAAAATAAAGTAATAAAATTATAAAAAGCGGATGTGTGGGTAACAAATTGTATTCTTTATAATATATTGTAACATCTTGTGTTCTCCAAGTAAAAATTAAGAGTTAAAAAAAACATTTTATAACATTGATACATTTATACGCTGTTAATGCCATTTATTGTGAACCTGCACCTAATTGTGTGTTTGTATGTAAGTTCATTATTGTACAAAAAACAATTAAAACTATGACAAGTAAATAGATACATAAACTTAAGATTAACGTGCACAATGGCGAACCTATCCCTTTAAGGGATCTCTTCCAGTTAATAAAGTGTACCAGGTTAGGCAAGACGTGTGCATAAAAAGTAAACACTAATATTTCCACAGCAATAATATTAGGTACTCGTAATTGATAAAATGGAATTTTTCAAATTTCATCGTTTTTTGTAAGACTAACATCCCACTAATTATTACAAATGCGTATGGTTTTTCCAGAAATAAAAATGATCGGTCACTTAAAACTTTATCAAAACCTTAATCCCAAATCACCAGCATACATTTTGAAAATGATGCGCCCCCTTTAGTTTAAGGGGCTTACCCTCCTAGCTATGGTTGTACACGGAAATCCCCAAATCTTAATATGTATGAAAGCATTGTATTGTGCCCTGAAAGGTAGATTTGATTCGCACCGCGGCACCTTTTATCCGTTTCTGTCTAAATGACATAGATTATTTTATACAGTTATTTTTCTAGAAGATGCCTTTTTGCCTACAAACGATAAGCCTCACTGAGAATAATGCTGAAACTATTATAATTGGGGGGCAGTGCCGACTTGGATAGTTTACTCGATTTTAGTAGTTATTAGCTTAATTTTGGACATTTATTTTTTAATCTTCATATTCTCTCGTAACACTTTGTGTCCGATACGTTTTGGCTCTGTCCTTTGGTGAAAATGGAACCGATAATATTTATTTTCATATTTTATAAATCTAAACATTGGAAAATTCGCCTTTAAATCAACTACAAAACAAATGAAATACAAATGACGCTTGCATAATTTTCTAAAAACGCAAAAAAGGTAAACTTAAAGAGATCAGTAGTCCCTTTACAAAAAACTAATGTTTTATGTTATTTCATTTAGTAAACCGTTTGGCTGCAAGACCAAACAGCAAAGTAACTGCCTTTTGTTAGTCCTTTTGGTTAACAAACCCCAAAAATAGATAGTTTCACACTAAACCTTTTATTACTTTGTATTTTTTCAGTGTCCCCTCTGATCATTCCCCGTGGCTACTCTTTAGCGAGACCTCCCAACAAAGGCCGGTTGTTTCGACCACCGGCTCGCCGCCGTCCCTTCTTCCATTGTTGTTCCCACACATCTGTATAAACCTATGAAACTGCAAGTATATTGACTGTGAAACCTTCAGACACTGGGGTATTTTCTTATGATTATTCTTTTGAATTGCCTATGAGATTCACCTGAGACTTTACTTTGGAAGTCTGTGTTTTGGTAGAAAAGAAAGTATAGTTCGGGTTATATCTTAGAGAGATTATTTGTTTGTAAAGATGTTTTAGATATTTAGATGTACAAACATTTTATCACTATACTAAATTCTGGATTAGGATATAAGTAGTACGTTACTGGTTGTTCTTAAAATTGGTTTTATTTCCGACATACCATGTCATCCTTTGTAGACGGAGCCAAAGTGAATGGCTTTTTTATAATTAAAATCTGAAGATGCTTTTACGTTTAGGTACTTTTTATTAAGTACGCTTTTTGTACTCAAAGTTAAGTTCAATATAAGTACTTATTAAAATAAACAAATGATCATTACAGACTTCAATTGATGACTCAATATACAATACATTATCACGCATGGTTTTTAAATTGATTTCCTTTTATGATTTTTAGTAATTCTATAGTAAGGTAATTGTTATAGTCTGGCCATTCAATCTCCGTGATTTTTGCAAGAAATATTGCCACTGCAAAGAGGAAGAATGCAATACTTACGGTTAACACTTCTGTCGCCAGAAGTACCGGTGAGAAGTGAAAGCCAGAAGAGGGGGGGAAGCAATTGACGCTGATTGGCTACAATTGCTCGCAATCGAGCGCGGGCGCATCGCTTAATGGCTTTACGTGGAATAGGCGGCCAGTACCTTTGTATGTCAGCAGTCCATAGCACGTTGTTCTTTTAATTGATTATTTCACAAAATAGCTCCTCGCCTTCGCTTTGCATGGGTGGAACATCAATCTTTTATAGGTTTAAAGTTTTAAACCTACCTCAAGAAGTAGTCTAAATGCTGGTTTCAGATTAGCAGTATTATTATATGCCACCAAAAACATACAACTTAAAGTGTAGGGCTGGATCTCTGTTAATAATAGTAGAACTAGCTAAAGTTTGAAGTGATATAATATTATAATTTAAAATCTAAAAATCCCTGAACATTGTTTTAAAAAAAACAGCACTATCCTAGAGCTTAGTTTGGAAATAGGCCCCCTTTATTAGCCCCCAAAAGAAAGAAATTAAAATAACATGTCAAATTAACGTTAAAACCACTACACACACTAGCGCACACTAGCTCAAAAATTCCAAGTCCTTGACCTGACAATCTCAATCACTACATGCATCGATCCGTAGGTGTGTCGTTGCGCAAGCGCAAGGCGAGTCTTCGAAATTTATCATTTTATTTGTTTGTTACGTGTGGGATCATTATTTATTAGTAATTGAACTGATTGTTGTTGATTTGATTTCAGGATCATTAAATCTCCCTTTGAATATTTTAAAAATTGTCTGAATTAGTTAAAGAAATCTTCATGTATTTGTCGGACTTGTGATTGGTACATTAATTAAGATTGGTATAAACAAACGAACTCTGTGTTAACACATATAAAAAATAACTTACCAACTTATTAATTTATGCAAATCCCAATTTACGGGGTCTATCGTCAATTGACCCAATCAAATGTTGGGATTGTTACAGTTCATGACAAGGCCCTAAAATTCTAAACAATTATCTTGTGGCTATGACACAATATCTTCAAGACCTACCAAATCACTATCACTGTATTGCCTTTCACACCCTATTTATTAAATCTTTCATTTCTCCCATCCTCAATGGTTGCCATATCACCCGGTCTATCCTAATATCCCAAGTCATTGACCCCACTACAAGTTGCCCGTAGGTGTGTCCCCCAGGTTCAAGGCAGGCCCGAGGTAAACGCACCTTTATTGGTCGTTATTGGCCGCATCCTGGCGGGTCCTCGACCTGCCCGCTAATGGACGTCATGTGCTAATGTCATGGGCTCGGCTATGGGCTAGTGGGGGGGGGGGGATTTTGAGCATAGGCTTAGCCCAGAAAGGGGAATTCATGAATGTCTGTTTTTTTTTATTATTAGAGAGCTATGCATATAAAAATATTTTTTGGGGATCAACCAATTAAGTTTGAAGATGATGAAATATCATGTCATCAGTAAGTTTAAGTTTAGATTTTACTATGAACTATATTTTAGTACCCGAAACCGACGTGCGTGCATGACTTGATGTATGAATGTGGAAGAAACAAAAGAGATTTGTCAAGATCGTAGCAGGTGGAAAGAAGTGGTCTCTGCCTACCCCTCTGGGAAACGGGCGTGATTTAATGTATGTATGTATGTATATTTTAGTACCAGGTTGGTTTATTTTAATATTTCTTAAATTATTTACTGCATTTTAAATGATTTTTTTGGAAATTCAATAAATTAATCTGTTAAATTTCTTTCGGTGTACTTGAATAAAATTATGCTCTTTTCCTTCACCTCTTAACCCACCTTGCTAGAAAATGATTATTTGTATAATAACTTATTCACTGAAAGAAGGCCAGGGTAGACAAGTTTTCATTAACTATTAGTCTACGTCTTTTAAATGATTGTCTTCAAAGTATCCCCAGCCATCTAGGATGATTATTATTACACAGGATTGAGTATCATTCATGTGTAACTATTAAATTGCGAATCTTTATCGTTGTTAATAAGTTATTATAACATCATCAACGAATTTTTTGTGCAATAAATTAAAGCACAAAGAAACATACATTATCAAATTATTTTGAACGTAGAACATGAATGTTTCCAATTTTTCCGACACCATTTTTGCAAAGGTTATTTGTTTTTTTCGTAACGCTTGTGGACACGACGGTACCAATCAACGAGGCAGGTCTACCACCTTTTATTGTCGCTTTCATATCTTCACCCGGTGTCCGGTTGCTATCTGTACGGTACAATTGATTGCCTCTAGGCTCCAAACAGTCGTATATCCCACTAGCATTAAGTCAAATCCAATCTAGTTGTAAGGAACAAAGGTAGTTTTTGAATTGGGGAAGTTTAGGATAAAACAATAAGGTCTTATGCAGAATCGGTTTATGAAGATTTGTGTCGTGTTCGGTGGTCGGAGAGATGGTTTTTCTTTGGTGGGTTTGGTATGGTAAGTGTTATTGTTTTGTGTTGTTAATTGGAAACTACGTTTGTTTTGGTTTGTTTTACGCGGTGTTTAGTTGCACCGTTATTGTTGTTAAAAAAACTGTTAATCGCACTTAAAGAGTTACTTTATAGTGTTATGTAATATTAAACCATTACAAAGATCGTACAAGAGTCTCACGTAACTTAATCAATCCTGGTTCAAATAAATTAAGTATGAATGTTTAAAACGATAAAAAACAGGAATCAAAGTAAATATTAGGTCCTTACCTATGAAATTGGCGTTTTATATGGAGAATTTTATGAAAACGGTGGTTTTCATACATTTAATTTTGCTGATTATTTAGTAACGCCAAATCAAACCAAACAAAATTCTGTCAGGAATATTGGACACTTCTAAGCTATGGTATACATATCTTAATTACTTAAAAATAGTTAGCTTCATAAAACTCTGCGTAATTGAAACACTTGAACTCACAGCACATGAAAAGAGTTGAATTCAAACTTGAATTTTAAACACTAAGTAAGAAATTGAACCATATTATTTGTGTCTTAAACCTTTGTAACATACTGTTTTAATGAAATTTAAAAATAATTTGGTAGTTAATATTGAAATGAATAAATTCCGTACGTAATAAAACATGCAAAAATAACGCCGATTTCATAGGTAAGGACCCAATATCAATATTATTGTAAGGATTAATAGGCGTTAATTTTATAAAAATGATATTTAAATGTGCCCAACTTAAGTACCTTAATTTTACTTCTTCAACATGTACCCCAATATACTTCCTTCCAACCTCATCAAGGGCTCATAAACATCGTCCAATGTCATACACCGCGAAACTTTTACAATTTCGGCTGACCAAAAAGATAACATTAGTAATCCAATAAATGTCACTAAAACTTCGCTACAGACACCATCCAATACCGTTTGTAAAAGAAACAATAAAATATAAGGACTTACTTAAGCAGCAATGAAAATTAAAGTTAAAAAAATATCAAAGCAAAGGTGATGAGAGTTTGAGGGAAGTCGGGCTAAAATGGCAATAGGTCGGTAATAGGTAAAGTTAGTTTTTCATGGCGAGCTAATGCGTTTGATGTATGAATTAAAGTGACCACATTACCAAGTTTTTGTAGATTTATACAGGGCAGTTTCAGTTTTGGTTGGTCATAACACATTGTTTGCGTTGTTTGGATCGTGAATTATTTGTTTCCTATTTTTTCACTTTATGAAAGTTTAAAAAAACGTAGAACAAAGGTAAAGGAGTTTACTTTGAACGAAACAAATTTGAGCAAGTGAGTGTGCAACGATTGGCTAGATCCAAATTCGATATGTCAGGTTCACGATGTGGATTGGGATTTATATTTCATCATAAATAACAAAATAAAAATAAGATAAATTATTGTGTTTAAACTTCAGTTCCGGTCTTTTTTCACTCAAAACATCGTGATAAAATCTCCAATTTACATCATCATCTCATCTTAGTTTGCCTATCCTTTACAAAGATACTTACTATGCTTACACGGGATTCGCTAAAAACCTTAGAGCAAAGGAAAACGATTTTGCATATAATTTTTTTTTGGTTGCAAACAAGACATTTTTACTTAAACTAACAAAAAAACATTGAACAAAACTGCAGTTATATTGAATATGGAACAGACAAGGTTGCGGGAGAATATGCAGAAGAATGATAGATTTTTATCTCTATTACTATTTAAACAATACTTTAGAACAATTTTACCTGTCATAATCCAAATTTGAGTATACTTTGACGCAGTACAACACCATTAAAAAAAGTAAGTGATCCCGCACATAGTCCAAAAACACGGCAAAATCTCACACTTCCATTGATTTATTCGAATCCCTCCACGATCTCATAATCGTAAGGAGATCTGATGCGTGCCACCGGAAATTAAGAGCAGGGCAGCTTCCCTTCCGTTTCCGGTCGGACATCACCTTAGCCGTGGGCCGGGGTAAATAATCATTATCATATTTCAAAGCCTATCCGAGGGTGGGGGTGGTTTCGGTCAAGTGAATTTATGGCGAGAATTGCTGTGATTCGTGAAGGATGCGCTGGTTTTTTTGGATCTTTAGGGAAGATCATTTGAATTGACCCGTGTTTACTTATAGTAATTTTGAGCATGTTTTGAATAGTGTTTCGTATTCAATGGTTTTGGTATGTTAGTTTATAGTATAAAGATTAATAGATAGAAAAGTAATTTGGTTTTATTATGACTTTATTAATGTATTTTATTAGAGGAACACCAGCAGGTCACCTCATGAAAAGTTTTTACCACCGCCAATGAACAACCGCATCACCAGTAGAGGAATTGCAGACGCACTGCCCGTCTTCAAAAAAGAGGATTTTCGTCTCTCACCGTAAATTGTTTAAAATAATAATTATCTTGGTGTTAGGTGCTTGTATACGGCGTACCATAATTTTAAAAATTAATGAGAAGTATTATTATAGTTGTTGTGAAATAAAAATACGACACCATGGCATCGAAACAGTACTACAAATGATTCAGTTTTAACTTTTGCAAATCTCTAATAGATCTGAAGGATACTCAAAAGAATCATGACTCGCAGATAACAAAACTGAAACGTTTCACAAATAAAAATAACAAAAACCTTGGAATTTTGTTTGTCGCATTTTTTTCATCCAAAGCAAATCTGCGTCTAGAATATGAAAGAAGTCATCACGTCAGACGATCTCGGTTACCTACAATAAAGAGACATACAATTTCGTCCCTCGAATAAGATGGCTATCTTACGATCACCTTATATTTTCCAGTGTCGCTCCATCAGTCTCCCCCCTCGGAGCCCTCCACGGGGGAGGGGGAGGGCCGATATTGGAATATTTTTCATACAAACACTTCTGTACGTGGACACTTCTACTAGATACAATATTGCTACAGGAGCGGAGGGCTTACATGAATGCTAGTTTATTTCTTTGGCAATTTGTTTAATAAAGTGGGTTTTACAGTGAAAGTATAACATAGTGAAATAACTTTAAAAGAAGTGCTTAAGCAAACTTAAAGAAATAGTTCGATGGCACGACGGTCAGACGATGCTAAAAAGAATGCTGGCCCACTATGCACGAATTTTGAAATGGACTGCAATCAAAAAAAAAGGCTGCAGAAGAATAAGAGAAGATGCTCCAAGACGCCTAAAAATTAAATTATCTGTGAAAAATAAAATAATTATAAAACCGACAGTTTATTGGTAGATTGAGACAGACATATTACATTTGAGAATTTACGGTTTTATTTGCTTGATATAGTAGTAGTTTAGAAATAAGGACCATTATGCTTTCATGATACTTGTAGTTTCTAATCTGCAAATCGTCCGGTTCCGCTTTTATCACTCAATAATGAAATCTTGACACCTTATTTTTTGTATTACCAACACAAACCCTAACAAATAACTGCCCAAAGATTTCTCCCATCATTTAAAACGTTATAAAAAACCATTATATAAACAAACCCATATAACCCGACCGCAACCCGTAGGTGGCCGCGGCGTCGGTGTCCGGTCAAACTTTATATATTTCATATGTTTCTCGGGAGCGCATTTATTATGCCAACCCGCCCCAACCTCCCTCGCTTTAAAAAAATATTACCCAAAGAGGTAAGCATGTTATGAAAACAATGAAGAAATTTAATATTGCTTTAAGATTCTTATTTTTTTTGTGATGTTTAAGTATTGTGAGATTGGTAAGATTTGGTTTTTGGGAAAGAGGTATCAAAATTTATTTAAAGTTACCTATTTAAATACCAATAAATAAAGATTTTTTTTCATTCCACCTGAGAAACATATTTTATCACTTAAGAAAAATTACAAAAATGGTTTTCCACACACATTATTTTTGTATGTTAGTCGCTTATACTTTCTCCCAAAGAAAAACTCGACAGAATCGAGCAACATGGCTCGATTCAAGTACTGTTTGTTGAACATGTGCGACATTTATTTCATTTCAGATTATTTGAAAGATTACAAAAATGTTAATAACTCTTAAACAAAATAATGAGGTACTCTTTTTGCTACACAAACAACGTTATTATTGTTTATTTCACATAATACGTTACATAATAGTGTGGTGCTGTAGTCCTTCCGTCTGTCACAGAGCTGCATCTTTTAAACCGCAATAGTTAGACACTTTCACAGAACATCACTATAACTGCTAGGTACAAGAATAAGTACTAAAAGTAAAATAAACTTAAAAATTAAAGTTTTCCCCACACTTTAAATGTATTTCTTTTGGCAAATTGCGTATTATGTATGTTATGTTAAATCTTTTACAGTGGTACGCAACCATTCATGTACAAGTTTGTTTTTTTAATAAAGTTGAAACGTCCTACAATAATCGTCCTAAAATAATAGGTATGAAAAAATCCAATGTTCGATATTTATTCATAAAACACGTATCAAATCAACTGCAAGTAATTCCGGCCAATCATGTGCCGGCCCTCCAGCTATAATGACGAGCCAGGGGTCACTTTTACGACGACCGTAATCCGAACCACCTTTCTTAATAAAAACGTCACGTGGTGAACCTCGTAAATGTGGACTGTCTTCTCAAATATTCATTATTTCATACGTCAGTCTTGGGGTATGCCAAAGCTCTGCAGCAGCTTATGTGTTGGTAGATTGGATTTTAAAACCTGTGTCGTGTCGTAGTTCTTTGTGGTATAAAAATCTGTATAGTTTTAACATCCAATGACATAAAAAAAAACGAATTAACTGCAGGCAAATCATTTTTTAACTTTTTATGGCGTAGAAACCATGGGTAAGGAGCTCTAAGACTGAGGTTCATGGAAATTTGTAATCGCACGATTAAAAATGCTTTGTCAATTCTAAAGCCTGAGATACCTTATTGCTAGCTGTTTTAGTGACTTTTTTAATAAGTAATTAAAGAGGTGATTTAGTAACATTGCATTTATTTTTAATATATTGTTTTATTTTTTCAGGTATTATCTTAAACCTAAAATTATGTATTATTGTATGCCATATAAATAGAAGGGTAATGAGTTTAACATTCAATGTAAGTATACCTATTAGTATGTGGTTTAAAATCAGATGTTCCATATTTCATTTGTAATAGGTACATATGCTATATATGTCATGTCCCGAAGACAAAAGCTACTTCCATAAATTTTTGGAAAATTCTTGTTTTGACAATTACTTACAAACGGTACGTAAAGGACTTGTTAAAAATTACGATTGCAATAATATTCTAAGTATTAAAATGACTGGTAAATTTAAGTCAACAAACAAACATCACATCAACATCAACAAACTTTTTAATAAACTCCTTTGAAATCCAAAAAAGAACTAAAATATATTAACTGCAAAATATCTCTATAAAACACGAATACCTCTGGTTTGCTATCCCTGCATTTATACGTAAAAAAGGCTCATAGCTGTCAGCAAAACCCGGTAAAGCGAAGCCAGGAAGGAAGGTGGGCAGGAGTGGACAACCCAATAAAAGCAATAAAGGGTCCGGCGACATGTGGCCGGCCACTTGAATTTTTAAAAAATAAAATTTGCATACCATTAGTCGGCTATGTTGCAGTGGAGCGCGTTTGAGACGGTTATTTGAATAAATAAGCTTTTATAGATGCATAGAGTCTACAGGTCTAAATTGAGGGGAGGCAGTAAAATTGTAAACTTAAAACTGTCACTCACCTATTCCATTAAATCTACAACAAACAAACATTGCAATTAATAAACAAACATTGCAAGTTAAAAAAAGCTGGTAAAAATGAAAATCCTGCTTTGTCCAATGTTTTCTTTGTTGTAAAATGTAAACTTTGTTCTCTACTACTCAATGTGATAATCATAACCTCCAATCTTCCCCCAGCAAACATTATCTTAGCTACATCACTCAATCTTATCCTTTTCTAATATTAAAACCAAATGTCCCTTACGCTATTTCCAGCCCTCGATTGAGAGTTTAATCGCTCTGTGAAACCGTTCCTCGCGGGTTCACACGTCTGTCACTCACACTTGCCCATTAAAAACAAAAGTAGCTACTTCACTTCTATAAAAACTTATCTCAAACTTTCCTGTTGCATTTTTAACCTTGAGTGCCTTACGTTATTACCCTAATTTAAAATGTCTTCAATTGTGGACTTACGTTATTTTTGGTTTAATGAATGACGAAGGAATTACGCCACTTAAGTTTAGATATAGTTATGTATGTACTATACTAATGTTGTACCTATTATTAAGGTGAGGTGTTTTTGTGGTTTGGTTGATTATAACCATTCTCGAGTTGTTGAGAAGGTGCATATTGGCGCGGCACTATCCTTCTTGTTGTTTAAATAGTTTTCAGAAAATACTTTAATATTTATGATGTATTCGGCGATCCAGGTGTACAGAAAAACCTTGCATGGTTTGTGTTACATTTGTTTTAATGTTTTGTAACTGTTTTTAAATTAAATAAGTAAATAATATATTTTTCCCTTTGTAAGGTGATTGTGTTACGATTTTGTACACTTAAGTTTTATGATTCGTTTTTGGTGTATAACATAATTATTTTAGCTACTTTTGTAAATTTATCCGTGTTTTGCGATTATTAGGGGGCTGGGAGACCGCAAAGTGTGACCAATTGTCTTACCCTTAGTTCGTATGTTAGAGAAAAACGCCCATAGTTGCCGGCCGCGGACCTGCGTGATCTAAGGGGACAATTAATCTACTAGTTGTATTTCTTTTAAATTAACAATAAATTACAACAAAACATTTTTGCCAAGAACATGTTACCCACGTAACCGGCATTACATAACAAAGTCATAGTTGTGCATAACCTGCTCAGAATTTAAAGAATTGTATTGTGTTAAAATTGCCATCGACTTTATACACTTGCCCTTATTTAATGAATAAAAAATACACAATACTCTCTTTTGACGAGTTTTTGAGCGTCAGTAAGTATATTAATTATTTAGTATCACTTACAAAAAGTAGCACTACGGCAGCGGCGGTGCATTCACCTCTGTACTTCTTAAAGACTTATCAAGCTACTTGTAAGAATAATTCTGATATAGGTTCCGTATAATAGTACATACATACACACACACATTAAATCACGCCTGTTTCCCATAGGGGTAGGCAGAGACATTATAGTTTAATAATATAATAATAGTACATATTCATAAAATATAATCTATTGTAGGCTGGTTTGATAAAACAAGAAATTATAAATATACTTATTATGTTACATTTACGAGGTCATTTTGACAATAGGTCATTGATTGATAACCTGTCACAAAAGTAAAAAATAATAATTAGGATGCAATATGGTTCCAAAAGTTTTTAAAATGAAATGTAACAAGAATCCAAGGTGTAAAAGCTATTTAAAGAAAACACGTTACAATAGGTAAGTCATTATTATGTCGCGTAAGGCGGAAAATTTACCTATTTATAAAAAATATTTACTGATTCTGCCTTTTATAAACAAGGGAGAGACAGACATGTCCATCAGGGAATTGCACAGATTACCCGAAAGATATTATATTGAATCAAATTTAAATTAAAAATTCAATAGTCAATAATCAAACGGAACCCAAAAATCATTTTTTTCTATTTTGGCAGGCGGTCCACACGTGGCGCCTTTACCCTTCCCACGTCACCTTTACTTTAGAATTACGAACAAAAACCAACTCTAATTAAACAACAATAAAGCTTAATTTGCTTTAGAAATAATATCGTCATTGGCCAGATATAAACACCATGCAAAAAACAACTGTATATTTTTAGTATACGGTTGGTTTAACATTGGTAGCGCTTGTTTTTTTTTACACCGTTAAATGTACAAAAGCTAGGTGCAGACACGTTTACAGCCAAATGTTGGGAACACCTGGAGTTCCAATGTTTTTATTAAACTTCTGCGAAAACATATTTCAGTCACATTTACACGAATAACAGACGCATGATTTATTTGTCTGCATTGTTTAGGATTGTTATTCCTGAACCGTTTAGAATAAGACAAATTTTTGTGTCTGACAGTGACATTTTAGTTAATTGGAATTGAAATCCACGTGCAAATTCAAGGGTACATTTTTATAAGAAAACTAGAGGACGCCCGCGACTTCGTACGCGTAGAATTCGTTTCCCGCTACTCCCCCCATTTCTTTCCGTTGGGGGTCGATTTTCGGAAAATCCTTTCTTAGTGCTTACTTACATCATATAAATGTTTTAAAAAACAAAAAACCGCCTTCAAAAACGCAGAAAATAACTTCTACTACTAGGTACTTAGTAGTAGGTACCTATCCTATTAGGTTAGTCCAACTGAAGTCGGCTTTTTGTTGAAAGTATTGTGGTCGCCGACTTCAGTTAGACTAACCTAATAGGATAGGTACCTACTACTAAGTACCTAGTAGTAGAAGTTATTTTCTGCGTTTTTGAAGGCGGTTTTTTGTTTTTTAAAACATTTATTTTATTTTACACTTTTTAGTGATCATAATAAGCTTATGTAGTCCCACTTCTTAGTTGATATATGAAACTTTAAGACATTTCAAGCTCGCCGCAAGCAACGCCGCGGGAAAATCATAGTCATTTTAAAACAATTAAATGTGCTTCGTTGTAGTCGCTCAACTATCTTAATCGAAATATCTTATCGCCACCCTTGAAATCGGTACCGTTGAGGAGTTCCGGTGGCCATCTGTGGTCTTCGTCATCAGTTCCGCTTCACCAAGTGACACTTTCTGAATGCAAATTCTACACTTGTTACTAAAAATACTAAAATCGCTATATGTTTGCATACAATATTTGAGGAGTTCCCTCAATTCCTCACTGATCCCTTCATCAGATTCAGATTTGCTGACAATGGGACCACCTCGGAAGTATACTCTATCAAACCAAAAAAGAATTTTTAAAATCGGTCCACAATTGACGGAGTAATCGGTGAACATACATAAAAAAAAAAAAAAAAAACATACAGTGGAACGTATAACCTCCTCCTTTTTTGAAGTCGGTTAAAAAGGAACCCCTGTACCAAATTTCAAGTTTCTGGGTACAGTAGTTTCGGCTGTGCGTTGATATATAAGTCAGTCAGTTTTGCCTTTTTTATATATAGATAAAACGAGCACATAAATATTCGTGATTCGTAATTATTTTAGTTTCTTGCGGTAGTTGCTGTACATATTAGACTGACTAGTAATAAATGTTGAAGTTGACTTCTCTCTTACTCTTACTGTTCCTTTTAAGCTACCAAAGCACAGGTTAGAGCAAGATAGCAATTAATTTCTGTGTTTTTTTGCTATTTTAATCCACGCTTTATTATAACACAGCATATTGGCTACAGCTCCGGGGTCAAATTGTGATTCTCAGACGATATCAGGAATGCATTGAGCGACGATCTTTCTATGAGATATTTTTAGTGGTGGTACTACCACGTAATACCACCATCTTATCCTTTAACTGCAATAGTGTTCGCTTTAGTTGGTTTTGGTCAACCAGTCAAATGACTAGCATAGAGGTATTTCATCTTAGCTCTCAGGGTTACCACGCAATTGCAGTCTTAACATTGCATTCTTGAAATTGTAGTCTGAAGGCTGCTCTTTAATGAATCGACCTTTACAAGTTAACGTTCTTGTTTACGTCACTCGTATAAAAAAACGATTAACCTTTAATTTTTCTGTAACTACTTCCCACGAATGTTTTTAACAATTTTATCAACGTCACAGTAAAGTTTCCAAACAGTGCGATGCTAACATGTTTGTAGGGCGACACATATTGTTTTTTCAGCCGACTCCGCCTGCGAAAGTCATTAGCGCGCTGTCACTGGTGATTTATTGACTGTAGCTAAATTAGACGGATAAACAAACCAACTATTAGTCCAGTTTAAAGTTTACAGGTAAAACTAAAGAATAGGAGAACATTTATGAATGTAATTTTAAAAGCCCGTGTGGTTGCTGGGTTAGAATAGTGCCACTCCATGTCTTCCCGTGGATGTCGTAAGAGGCGACTAAGGGAATATAGGCTTGTCTTGTAGTACTGTTGGTAATGGGCTTGCAACCTGTCACTAATACGCCGGTAAACATCTTAACCTATTTGTGCAAACAGTGGTTACTGAATTATCAACAAGTTTTTAAAGTTGTAGGTTTCTGTAGCTCTGCCTACCCCACTCTGGGATTACAGGCGTGAAGGTATGTATGTATGTAAATTTAAAATCCGAATATGCACGTTTAGGATTTTGCGGATGCCGGCAGCCAAGTACCAGAGCCTCTATTCTACGCGGGGAAACAATACTGCTTTTCACATGTTATCGTATCGTTCTTTACGAGTACTCAGTCGCCATTACAGTCAAGTAAATAAGACTCATCATAACGTTGAAGATACGATGCCATGTCAAAAGAAATATTTATTATTTTACCATGTTTAATAGAGGTCCAGGGTTCGGCTTACTCTACAATAAAATCCACCACTCTAGGTTCTCTAAAGGCTCTCGATCGATCGAAGTGATTTAGATTCGCTGCCCCTGAGATAATCATTGTTACTTCCTAGGTAATAACCAGTCCTGCCGATGACTATGGATACCCCTGGGTTTACAGAAGAAACTGATAGTGATGACAGACTAAAACAAGCGACTTGGCTAATTTTGTAACTATATTTAAACGCCAGTGCATGGCAAAAAAGAATACGCAAAACGACAAGTCAATCAGCATTAGCTATTTTTTCAGCCATGTCCACTCATTAATCTGAAAAAAGAACTATTTTAGTTCATGCGTGCCTAACAGGTGCGCCTGCGACGTCGCCGCCGTTTCGTATACATTTGCACGTAGAAAAACAAACGGACATAAGTCCAAGCTTAGCTAAAAGCTGATTTAAACCTTGATACGTGGTAACAAAGTTTAAGATAGAAGGACAGTTGAATGTGAATTGTTTTATTTTGGGTTTATAGGCAGCATTTGTCTATGTCAGTGCCACCGTGCTATAGACAAGATTTTTAATGTAAACATTAGTTTTAAATGGAGTTGCATGAGACGGTTTGAGAGGGTGTTTTTTTAGTGATTAAGGTGTTGAAGTTATGTAAAGGGGTATCTATATTTTTAACTTGACACATACGGCAAGGAACAGGCGACTGTATGATAATATGTTTAGGAGCGAAGATCATTTTCAGTGTGTTTTATTTATTCTTATAATTTTTTTCTTTCATTAATCACACATTCTCAAATGAAATGAAATTAGATAGATAAAGATTAGATAATCATTTTGGTCCATTTCCTCCAAATTGGAAAATAATAACAGTAGGAGTTAGATTCTATCGCTTTGGATTTTCCCATATTTCCGTTGAACAGAAACACATAGCGACCAAGACCTCTAAATTAAGTCAATGCCCGGTATTTCCACTATCATACAAAACTGACACGACATGGTGTCTTGGGCGAAACGACCACGATCGATTGTTTTCCGACGTGCGCTGGCGCCGCTCCAGCCATCAAGGATCACTCACACAGATTGATAACTCGTAAACAAACATTTTAGAGTAGGTTAGATGAGGGATTAGAAAAAGTGAAAGATTGGCTTGAAATATGATTATGTTGATTGAAATGACGGCAGTGGAAAAGTATTGGCTTAGGTCGAAAACTGGAATATTGGTTAGTTTTGTGGTGGTAGGGCCTTGACGGTCAGTCCGCATGGCTACCACCACGCCATCACCCACCGGCTGCTAACAGTTGCCTGACAGTGTGGGGTAAGTATCTTAGAGACACACTACCGCGATGACGGCGATGATGATGTTGGTACGTGTTGTTATGTAGTTGTAAATAAATAAATCTCTTATTCAATTTTATCGTATTTTAATTATTTATGCATATAAAAGCACACTAATAAATTAAATAATAAATTAATACTAAGTTAACATGAAACCCGAGATCCCTGTATGTTATTTCTGATGGTTGCTATTGATCGATAATTATCTGAATCGATCATAATAATTTTGAATTTAGAAGTATTTAGATCAATAGCAACTTATCATTATTTTTATCAAATTTCACTGGATCGATAGTACCATTCCATCAAATTTCATTTCATCGAACGCTAGTTTCTCCTGAAATCATCATGGTTTCAGGATAAATCATACATTAAATACGTAAGGAGGTTCGGTTAGACTTTTGACTTCCGGAAAAAATCACTCATGCGGCGAAATGAAGACCAAGTGCCTTTCGATAAAATAAAACCTCTTAGTAATTTTACGTTGAATGAAAGTTGTTTTGATAATATAATACGTAGGTACCCGATATAATTAGCGTAAAAGAATAACATCTTAGCCCTCAGGTTATCAATGCATTTGCGTTACTGAGATAAGTAAAAATTTTATCATTAGGATACATTTTTTTTCATTGGATTCAAATCGAATAAACTCTGTGATCGTTTGCCTTTTATTACCGACCTCCATTTAATATTATTTAAACCAAATAAAGCTTTTGTTGTTACATAAAGTAAACAATAATAATCATGCGTTAAAATATGCTTACATACTCGTAATTATGTACTCTATTCATCGGTTAACCCTCGCGGCGCTGCGGTGATCAACAGCTCGCATTAACCCGTCATCACCTCGCGGCGGTGAAGACGCGGTCTAATCACCGCCATCAATCACGACAATCTCGCAAACAAGCTTTTGTCTGTTAGTTTGTCTGTGTAGAATTTGTTAGCATGTCCTTCGAGTACCTATTAAAGAAGTTTCAGAAATGTATACTATATTCTCAAAGTCCTGTGTTGATATTTTTGTACCACCACAACTTGAATTTTTCATTTTATTTAAAATACACATTTTATCCTTATTAAGATATACCCTTATTAAGATATACCTAGGTAGCATAAAAAAGAGACACGTTAAATGATGATAATAGGATTAATTAATACTTCGTTGTACAAATTTAAAGTTATTTATTACACACAGCTTTTTTTCTGTTCCTTTAGTTCATACTCACCAAAGTAACCTCGTGACTTCCATGTTAATTTTCTTTTGCCTTATAAATATGACGTTTTTTATACAATCATTTTCTGTAAACAGGCTTTACAGTTTACATGCCGTTTGAATGTTGCCTATGCCTATTTTTTTACTCGGCTGCCTAAGGAAGAGAGATTACATTAGTTTTACCCGACGACAAGCGACAAGGTACTTTTTAAAATGTGAAAATGGGTAAATAAAAAATAAAGACATGATAACTAACACAATATTGACAACATTAGGCAAACAGCAGTTGGAATTTTAAAGCTTGCTTTTCGTTAGACTTATTTTCTGCCTAGTCCATTAAAGCCTTCACGCGATTTGTGCTTTTGGGTATTGGTTGTGACATTGGAAATGTCCTTCAATTCTACAACCTATATGTACGTAAGTTAAAGCTCTTCTGCTCTACTCCTTAATCTTTTACATGAAACACAATTCGTTGTCATTCGTATGTAAAGGGTGTTTCAAAAGCAAAACATTCACACTCACTTACATTTACGTTTCTGATATTTGTGGAGGAAATGAATTATCTGCAAGGAACTGGGGCAAGGCGTTACTTCGCACCAATTTCCCGAGAGATTTATTCTGCTTTTTTCGGATCTAAGCAATATCTTTAAGTATAGCTGATAAATATCAAAGCTAATAAACGCTGAGATAATAAAATAGCTTATAAATCTTCTTAGCGCGGAATAGCGGGTAAAAATATATAATATATAGCCCTGGCAGATTTATGCTGGTGAAATACGGCTATTGTAGTTTTGTATTTACAATGGATCGGCCCACGCGCATGTTTTGGTGGATGAAAATAAGGGCAGTCATGTTAATAGCAATCAAATATTTTTAAATGTTGCCATAAAAATGACAGCTGATTTCAATCGATGCAAATCGTCGAATCAAGAATGAAATAGGAATTTATAAATAATACATGACACTTGGTAGTACGGTAGAAGTACCGGTTTTTGGCCACAATTTTTTTAACTAAAGCATTATGTAATTACAAAAATATTTTTTATATTTTGTGTTAACATTAATCTTCAGTGTTAAATATTTATGAATATTATTTTTAATTTTACAGTATTTTTGATAGGTACTCATTTCAACCTTAAGTGGCCACAAATGGTACTTCTACCTCTACTATACTCACATTAATTATTAAGCCACAGAGAAACAACTTTGACACTTTAATGGCACCAAAAGTAGAGATGTGCCGTTCTCGAGAATTTTCGAAAACGACGCTTCTTTTTTAATGCGAATTTTGCTAATTCCCGATAATTCTCGAGAACGGCACATCACTAACCAAAATTCCTTAAAATACATAATTAATTATAATTAGCCAAAAGGCTTCAATCCCGGACACTTTTAAAATGGTTAGAAAATATGTAACTCAGTCAGAAAGAAATAATTAAAAGTAAATGTTATAAGTTAAATAAATAGCTGACATGGTTTATTAGAAAAGTTCTTTAAGCTCTCTAATTTTAGAACCACAATTTATTACGTCAATTAAAGTAAACGTTGATTTTAATTTTGGGACACATTTGTTTTTTTTTTTTAAACGTCATCCTCGACGCTAGCAACCTTTTCAATACGTCGTACACCAAAAACAACAAACCTACGTAACAAATCAAAAACTTTAAGAGGATACGGTTTTTAAGTGTAGTTGTCAAGCTAAAACATCAATGATTCATACTAAATCTTACGCACACACAATACAGTGCATGCGTAAGTTTGCGACTGTCATATATTCATACACGATTACACACACGTAAACAAACGAAAGGCATACACGATTTATCTGTATCTAGCTGTCTTCAGTCGTTAGCGATCTCTACTATCTATCAAACATGTAGAGAACTGTTCAGGATTTATATTTTAAAAATACCCGAGGTGAATTTCGTTTTAAATGGCCGTCTGTCATTATGGAAGTGTTATCATTTGTAGACGACAGAGTTTTTCTGTTCCACGGATACTTGGGAATGTTTCAGATGCCGATGTTTTGGGGGATGTGCCAAGTATTACCGATTGGAAGATGGTTAAATGGTAGGTTTTAAAGCAGTAAGATTTACAAAATGTATATGTTTGTTGGTTCATTTATTAAATGATTTAGTCAATGCACATCTGAATGTTATCCTATTCATGACTATTTCATTACTGGCTGACATACAATGCATACACATATACGAACATGTATAAGTAAATATATACAATCATGTTATAGATATCAGCCAAAACTCTGAAACCAAATTCTCGTACTTTTATCAATCAAAAAGGGGATCGAATCCGGGACAGCTTGCTTCGCGGATAAGAGGGGATAGACAAGATGCATTACGCTAACTAGCGTTTCTATTTGTTACGTTTTTAAACCAATCGCGTCACTTGTAGATGACGTGATACGAAAAGTCACGTGATCTACCAGTGACGCGATTGGTTTAAAAACGAAACGAATAGAAACGCTGGTTAGCGTAATGCATCATGTCTAGCCCCTAAGGTCATTCTAACTACCTACCAAGGTCAACCTCGTCGTGCCTACGTCATGTGTTAAGATGGTGGTATAATTATGTCTTTGACATGACATCTATTTTAAGCCAAACCCTCTAACATTCAAACCAGGTAATTTTTTTTCATGTTGCCGAAAGCTTAGTTTAATGTGTTTTTACGTGTTGTAGATTTTTATGCGTTTCTTAAATTGTTTTGTTGGCAGTAATTTGCCAGGCGTGATATATCGCGGTGTTTGTTCACGAAGCACCTAGGTGTCTAGACTAGCTCGTAAATCTAATGATTAATTTAAATCGCCGAAAATCTTTGAGCTAATGTGAAAAAATATTTGAATAGCGCCACGGGTGGGCCACGAAAATCGCGGAGAATGTGAATTTAATAAATACAAAAATTAAACACTTTCGAATAGTTAGGAATTCTTTTGCAACTTAGTAATTTTATTATAAGTGGAAAGAATGTAATGTTTCGTACATTTTCTTTCTGTTTCTGAAATTGGGTTCATTCGCGAAGGAAATTAGTTAATAAGATCAAGTTTATAAATCCAATCTTGGAAGGGAAAGGCTCCAGGTGCCTACGAGCCAGTGATCTTCAAAAAAGTAGGATAGGTGCACAGACTTAACACGGAAATGTTAACCACTTGCCTACTCAAATTTAGCCGAATAATACATCCTGGGTATACTAGTGTAACTGATTAAACCCGATTTGTATAAAATAGCCAAAATACGAACAATGGCAAGTGGCCCAACAATCCAGTATTGTAACTATTATCTTCTGAGCATTTACCATCCATTAATAGCTCCATCGTCGGCTTTATCCTGACTCTTCTGTCTCGATCCAACTGGACAAACGCAGTTCAATAATAATCTTAAAAAAACTAGTTGTTTTATCGTGTTCCGCAGTTTTAGCGGCCACGTACAGACAGACGGATTAATCAAAGTCCCGCGCACACCTCAGTGCGTCCATTACGGGCCGGGAATAGAACCCACTGTCGCCGCGGTAAGTGTCCGCTGGTTAACATCTGAGGTGTCGCCTCGGGAACTGACAACTCACACGTTTCAAGGTAAAAAATCAAGGATAAGCTCATCTGACAAATCTACGTGACATAGCCGAGGAATTATCAACGAAATTATTAAATATGGTCTGAGAATGAATACTTTGATGATCGTTAAAACATACAGAAGTTTGGAATTATTTTATTTAAATGAGGTTCTATACCTATAAGTATAGGTTTTACAAAAAGCTTTTGGAGTTCGACGATATTTATCAGTAAGTAAGTAAAGCCATTTACTGTATGTTGTTCTAAGGCCCACAGAATTATAAAACGACGATATTCACTTACTAAAGTACTTATTCTTTATCTCTGTAAAATTCAAACGTCATACTGACAAATAAGGACAGAGCATATTTGCAGCACACTTTAGCTATTACTTGATTATGAATAACAGGATTAGTTTGACATTAAAATATTTACACTGTTGGTACAAATGACTCCCCATAGGACCGCAATAACGACTTACTTATGTGACTGGAAGCCCTAGCTAGGATGCAAACGCTACCAACGTTTATCTTTTCTATCAGTCAAAATGTATGGGATGACATTCTCATTCGTAGCGATGAACCACGTGGTCAACTGTCACCCCATACATTATGAATTGATGAGTGATAGAATAGAGAAACGTTAGTAGCGTTTGCATCTTGGCTAGGACACTTGCTTACAAGGATATTAACAAAATATACAGTAAACTGAAAAAGTTTCATAGATCATTTATGCCAACTCTTTAGCATCCAAAAATACCCTCACTTTTACTGTACATTTCAATCCCATGCTACATTACCCTGACATGTCGCAGGCGAGATTAATATTCCACGTGGCTGTCAAGCCACTTTACAGGACAAATGTCGGTAATGGACTCGACATTAGAAACGCTTAGGTAAATAAAAGGTTCATTTATAAAAGTCTTACGACATTTAGGTACACCTACGTCAGTTTTCTAAATAAACAGAAGAAAGAAAAATATCATTTAGTTGGTATCAAATTCAAATATTTTCAGAACACCATATCATTATATTATATGTATGTAACTTATGCATCTTCTAATTTAAAAATACATAAACAACGACTTTTATGACTAAATCATTTTTACTGAACTGAACTATCAGTAATAACTGAGCATTGTGCTGTAAAAAACCACGCTTCGTAAAGGAAACTATAATTAAACCCGAATAGAGAGTGGGGTCTCCTGACACAGGTATTCTCATACTTGAAAGGTGAACTCAACCTTGTCTGTAGCTATGTAAGAATGAAACATTTTTTAAATCATTTATTAATTCTTGAAAGAACAAGGAGAAACGAAGTCACGGTCACTTTCACTTTTCTCAATCTCTCAAACGTTAGCTGGAAGAGATGCCTTAAAAGGTTCATTGTATTATTATTATTTTTATTTTTTACAATGAAGTGTTTAGGTACTTATTCCTACATACAAAACTCAGGTGAAGTGGCATGCAAAAGTTAGTAAATTATTACGTCAAGAAAAAGACTGAAAAAGCGTCAGTTAATATCAGTCCTGGAGCCCTCGTGTGATCAGCGATCATCTGCCACAGATAAATGGCGTTACATTAGTCCACGCGCTGAAACTATCCATTACACTAATGTGCAGCGCTCTATCATCTTAGTCTGTGACGTTAACTAGTCGGAGGGTTTTCTTAGAATTCATAATTGGCTGACAGGAATTTTAAGTAGTTTCAATCAAATTGCTTTTGTATCGTGAGTTCATCGCTTGAAAAAGGAAACTATACCAGGAAAGGCTTCTTTACTTCCAACAGATTTTCCAGCAATTTGACTGTACGTACCTTGAACCATGGTTCAATGTGACACTTTTTCGTCATATTGCCTAAAGTCGAAATTACACCCTGGAAAGGTATTGCCATGTTTCGCAGTTGAAAATATAATTTTCTTTCAAAGTTACCACATTGCACTTGGTCTTCATGCTTTTTCCTTCAAGTAATCTGCAGAAAATACAGGCGACAACTTTATCATGAAGTAAACAAAAACGTACCTAAAAGTAAGTAGTTAGATCTGCTTCAAAAATTCAGAACTTAAAGCTAACTACCACATTTAGCTTACTTCTCTTTTAGTCCCATATGACAAGTAAAAAAAGATAGCCGTCCTACATCCCTAATTTTAACCTTGGCAATCTGAACAACGAACCTTTGACTGCCTTAATTAAGAAGCTTGAATCGAGACATTAGGCTAGGTATTAGCCCAAAGTAACATTAGCTGCGGATGCGCGTCCGGCGCACGCACAAGGCGCCTTGTCCGCCATCTTGTGACGTCACGTGATGGGCCGCCATCTTATGATGTCAGCGGACGAGGTAACTTGATAAGGTGTTCGTCAGCTTAGCCGTTAAGACGTCTCACACAATGTTTGGTTAGGAAAACCTGCAAACACTGTTGTATGAACTGAATTTATTTTATATAGCAAGACAGAAAAGCCTTTGACTAAAATGTTATTTCAGTCATAGAAGTTGTATGATTGAGATGACTGCTAAGGTTGACATTATTATTTTTATGATTTCTTTTATATTTTTGTAACACGTTGTAATAATCCTGCCGCAAAAACGAATGATTCATTTTTATGTAATATCTTTCTCGTGACGTGCTGTCATTACGACAAAGTTCTAGTAACACAATAGTACAATAAAAAACGTTGATGTAGAGTGGTGTAACCCGCTTTTTTCTTATTAAATAAATAAACAAAATAATATCCATTGCATAGTATTTTCAATTAAAATATTACTATACTTACATGTAAGTACCTATCAGAAAAATTTAATGAATGACAAAGTGTATTAATCTACAAAAATGTTAGAAAGTCGTAACGTTATTGGCTGGGTCTAACAATCTTAAACATAAGTAACAGAACATTATGTTGGTGTAGAAATGATCAAAGTGTATATCAACAACTGGTAACAAAAAACGAGAACTCACGTAAACAGTATTTAGCAACAGGGACACGCACACTAGCGCGGGAATTGGCGGCCGGAAGTGATTGACACGCTCCGGCAAAGATTAAGGACTATAGACACAGACAGTTTGTGAAAAAGTTTCGATTTTTCGCTTGAGAACGGGTGAGGCACGAAGCAGATGAAGGCATTGGCAAAAACAAATGTCCAACGCAAAATATCTGAAATAGGATTTTACCCCTTTAACATAGTAACTTTATATAAATACCTGTAGGTAATAAAAATACAAGAAAAAAAAGACCTTTAATATTAATACAAAAGTCAAAAGTTCACGGACTATAGGAAGGTGCGAAATCCACGGAATGTGTTTCCTTGGGGCAGTCAAGCGAACACTGGCTCAGCATTATCTGAGGGTTCACACACCTACAGCGCTGGTTATAAACCAGTAGTCTGCGATTAATGGCACGCTATACAGTTATGTTTTATACTCGTAATCGTGAACTATATAAAGGTTTATACATTTTGTGACAAAAAGAGAAAAAACATTTAATCACATACATAAATACCTTTCCTCCAAAAACAGGTTGGCATATTTATTGAGTGCAATATATAAATAACTATTCCATTCATATCAATCAACACTGTGAATTAACAATTTTATTATAATCTAATCCAAAAAGTATTAACTTGTGTCCCTGCTACACTACTACTCTATGCTAACTGTTCCAAATATTTGACGAGGCGAGGTGGATTACCTAGCCACTATACTACACTGTAGCTATATCGCTAACTAGCCGCCATAGATCTGTTTATTCTCAGCCGTTTCATCTTCTTCCTTAATAAATTTGTTTTATCGGGATTAAGAACTCGCTGAAGGGGCTTCTTATCTATGATTAACTAGATTTTGACCGCCATTTTGCTCACGTAGCGTTAGGGAATAATAAAGTTTACAGGAGTATTTAATTTCTTAATCAGTCCAGGAATTTATGAGTGATCTAAGTCGCCATTATCCAAACAACTACAGAACTATAAGGATAGATTGACTTTACTTACTATACTCGCGCTGTTTTTAAAGGCTTGATTTGACAGCCGTCAACGCAGTTCAAAATGTAACCTCAAACACGTATTATCTATACTGAGCTGTCAAAAACGGGTCTTTAAGAACGGCGCGAGTATAACTCATGATTACAAAATTTGAAAGCGTTGTTTGTATAAATTACGTCAATGATTTTAGTGAGAGAGACAGAGATAACAAGATTTATATTAGATCACCATCCACTAAAGAAGAGAAAGTGATTTTTTATAGTATTTTTTTTAATGTTACACACCCAGTTACATTATGTTACAAATTGATACTCGTTGAAATTATTATACTCAATAGAATTACTGAAAAAAAAATAACCTTCGCGTCAAGTCACAAACTTTAATAGTCAAGCCGCCTCAAAATTAATTAAGGTAAAGATAAACATATTATTTTAAGCACGTCGAAAACCAGTGCTTACCGAGAGGAGCACAACTGCTGAGAAATTAAAGTTTCTTACCGTGAGTACAATTTCTTCTTCTAAGCACACGTAAAAGTTATTAACCAGGATTTTACTCCTTTTTAAATCCGAGTTAATGAAAAAACACAAATGAATTTTAAGTATTTTCGTTTACAAATGCTTGAAAACATTTACCTGCAAGCGAAGACAACAATCTGTTTTTCTCGGCTCCCGTTCGTTTAGTTCTCCTACTTGACAACAGATGGCGCTAGTGGTATCTACAAGACTAAAACTCTAGGTACGGTATCGTTTGCGACGTAAAATCACCTTCCTTGTTTTTTACATTTTAAAAGTAAAATATTTTAGTTACTTAATCTAAACCTGACTTATTAGTTATTTACCTCGTTGGTGGCATACTTACGAAATAACTAATTATGATTTTAATTAGTAGGTATGAGTAACATTCGTTCTGATAACACAAAAATAACGAAGTAAAATAAGTAGGTAAATAAATTATGTTTTTCATAGCGACAGTACCTAAGAAATTATTTCTAATGAGATCCTGTAACACGGTTTTTATTATTTAATAAACAGATACCCATATCAGTCAACTCTGCCTCACCTTATACGAAGAATGAATTCTGTGAAATCCTCAATCGCTAATTATCCAGTTCCCAGAAACACATGTGTGCCAGGACAACGGTCGCTTTTTATACAGTTTTTATACTAAAAACCATATTATCCTCACATCCTAAACAATCGGCTTTCAACCTTGTACTAACAAGTTAGGAGTCAAAATGTCAGTAAAGATAATTTTGCAGAATTCAAAAAGGAAGAGGTCTTTTAAAGTCGCCGCTTTACCTGCGCAAAGTCGGTAAGGTGTGGCCATGTGTGTTCACCGTGGATTGGGTTACTGTCATAATAGTAGCCGCCATGTTTGTTACGTGTGGTTCGAATTTTAAAATTGGAATAGAGGATTGCTTTATATAACAAAATGGATATCGTAATTTTGTTGATTTTGTTGAGCTATGTAAATAGGTACAAAAAACATAATTACATTTAATTAATTTCTGTATGTAATCGGATTTCTACCTGGCATTTTGATGATAATTAAAACCTAAGTTATTTTTTTTATTATTTTTTTTGCTTCTACTTAGGTACTTATTTGCGACATTAATTATTTAGGTTTTAGGATAAAAAAGAGGAATTTCGAAGAATCATCTCAAGCCAAACTAGTTTTCAACAAGAGCTTTGCTCGGTCTCTCTAAAAATAAGCAGCAAAAAGATAGGATAATAAAACTAATATTAAGTAAATTTTTCAGAAAAATTGAGAGTTCACATTATACCATATTATTATATCCTCGTACCAAATCAGTCTTACAGATATAAACACATATAAATACAAAAAACAAATACAAATGTAAACTCATGTTGTAAAAGCAACCAAAATATCCGGAATATTTAACCACTGTTCTTGACGGTGTCATCTATATCTATATATCTATATATATAAAAGGCTAAACTGACTGACTGACATATCAACGCACAGCCGAAACTACTGTACCTAGACACTTGAAATTTGGTACAGGGGTTCCTTTCATGATGTAAGTGAGCACTAAGAAAGGATTTTCCGAAAATCGACCCCCAACGGGAAAAAAATGGGGGGAGTAGCGGGAAACTAATTCTACGCGTACGAAGTCGCGGGCGTCCTCTAGTCTATTTATAATGAACTATTATTAACGTGTTACAAATTCCAACGAATCATCACTATCTACTATAAATTGCGTTAGGTTACAACAAATATTAGATACCAACACATCAACCTTAGTAACACATCTGAATATAGTCTTATCAACAAGAATTAGAACTACCCAATTCATAAAGGTGCTTATCACTGACCTACTTATCAGCCAGCCATTCCCGACCCGCCCGCTTTATGAAAACACCAAATATTTCCAGTTCTGCCGATAAACACTCAATCTCAATTTAAATAAATACTTAGACACATTTAAACAGCTACCGACAATAAATGGCTGACTTAGACGCGTTAGAACGTTTTGACACGGTTTATTGTCGCCGACTCTGCCTACTTGTACTTATCAACTGATTACTCACTCGCTATTAGAAGACCAACTGTTATTGAGTTCCTATGGCCACCTTCCGCCTCCTTCATTATACCAGCTTGATGCAATCATAATTATTATTTTAATATAGTGTGGTCATCGGAATAATGTCAGTAAGCTAAATTTGTAATCATTTTGACTACCTACTAGAACTGAATGAAGTACGTTAAAATATACTTTCAAGCTTTCAACATTTTATTTATTACCATAGTGAGTAACCAATTAGATACAATAGTTGAAGCTAATAAAAACGTGTTGAAAATGGAACGTAATCTTATTATTAGAAACGAGGTCATTTAATTGATAATGAATCAATATTGAGTATTATTTCCGCTTTCTGTTCTTTTCATACCATAATAAATAATTTACTTACACCGTTTTGTATCTGGTGAATATCATTTAAAAATAGGGGTCATTGATTTTCAGTTTCTTTTTTTAAATTTCAAATTATTTTTATTAAAAAAAATCTTGTATCATTACTCATTATTAGCAAGTATTATTGTCATACTTGTTTCAAAATATCTTTTATTTTTATCTAAGTCCATTTTTTCATGTCATGTTCTGTCTAAGTAATTATTTACCAATGCAACCGTAAAAGCCCAGCAGCCGTATAATAACCATACAAGGTAACCGATTGATTGGATGGAAGCCATACAATGTCACTAACCAGCAAGAAGACCGTATAGCCGCTGTATAGCCGCCTATAGAGCTTGAACGACATAAAAGTAGTGGTGAAACAGTATTCTCAGCCTGGTTAAGTGCTCATTTAATGTTCTATTAGTTAAGTGAAATAAACTAACTTTGTTGGCTTGAGATTCTTTTTTCTTTAAGGTTATTCTAACTCTGTTTAAATGTGTTGTTGGTGAGATCACCTTAGACTTGCCTGCCAGATTTAGGATGACGTCATGTAGCAGTATCTCCTTGTGATTGTGACCCAAATTAAACAACAGTTTTAAACTTTAATTATGCATACATTCTCAGGACGTCAAAAATATCCAATACACTTTTATGGAACTGACAATAAGTTTTATTTATACCATAATTATTTGACGCAATAGGTGTGCAATGTTAGTGCTTTTGACTGTACATACTCGTAGCTCAGAGTCATATTTTTTTGTCTTTTATCCTAATCGTTAAATCGTATTTGATCTCACCTTCATTACTCTTGTACTGTGTCTCCAATTATTAAAGTTATCAATTACTAACGTTAGTTGGACACCTCTTTATATCCAACTAACACGTAATTCCAACGCTGCACAGACAACGACTACACAGCTAAGCTGTAAGGGGGCGCTGCCAGTTATAGCACCTCTGGCTATAGTAATGTGCAGCGATGACGTCACGCGACAACCTGTCGCCCGCGCGTGTAATTAAACCCGGTCCAGGGATGTGACCGGAGATGATATATCGATACATTTCTTTTTATTTAACATTGGTGGTTTTGTCAAAACACTTAAAAACAGTTATTGTATCTTTCCACCCCATCTTTTAACCTACCACCAAGCAGCAATGTTCGCATTGTTGTGTTCCAGTGCAGTGTGGATTAGACAACCGGTAAAATTATTAGTATTGAGGAATTCCATTATAGTTCTCAGGGTCGGCAACGCATTTGGAGTCCTAGGATTGCAGTTTTGAGAATTTAAATATCCCTGAAAATTTAAGTCTCAGATCCCACTTACCATCAGGTGGCTTGTGAGCTCGTGTGCTTTCTCTTTAGCATTAAAAAAACAGATTGAAGAACACTGTAGGTGTCAATCACTCTGTTAGGTAAGCATAAATATAGATTACTAGTTTACTCATGTTTATCATACGAATATTTACCCTCGCCGGGAATCGAAACCTGGACCGCTAGTTTTGTAGGAAATGTCACTACACTACATACTAGGCTTATCGTGTCGTCGGATCAAATAATTCTGTTACAAGTGAGTCCGTAAATTTAGACTATCTTAACCCGTATCTCTCTTGGATACCATTTTCTCGGATTGTTATCAACGCGGTGCGAAACGTCTTGACAATTTGAAAAAAAAAACAGTTTTACGTTAAACAGTATATTTAACTAAGTAGTCACTCAAAAAACATAATAAAAACATCTATCGATAGATTACAGATTATCGATAACCAGCCCAGCCCTGAGCCGACCCCCGCGGCACCTCGTTGCGTTTTTTGCGCCCACACGTGCTCGCCATACCGCACCTCGCTGTGTGAACTGTTTTATACCTATCGCTTTGTCTTATGCACTTGGATATCATGTAATTTAATCTGTATTCGTAGGTACTTAATTATGGATAGTCTGTGACAAAGTTAAATATCCAAAAATAGTCAAAAACTTAATTATTGTACATTGCTACGACTAGAACATTACTAATAGTTCGCCACGAACAGAGACCTTACAAGTCCCGCTCTAGCTCATTAACTCTCTGACCGATTCTGTTCATGAATGTTCAAAATTAATAATTGGTTTTGCCTCAGTTATTCTTCTTCCAAATTTCATAAAGATCCGCGTCACTATTGTCTAACGCACTCGCAATCGGCTTCAAAGTGGAACAATTGTTTTCATTTTGTATGCGGACTCGCCTTCGACTTTTAAAATGAAAACGATTGCGATAGCGAGTGCGTTAGGCAATATCAGTCAAGAATAAGCCATGTAACTCAAGAATTTAGTACCTATTCTCGTAGCCAATGAAATCAACACATGACCAGAATTAGAGCAGTTGTTCTTTAAAGTACCTCTTACAAATAACCTTAATTATTTACCTCCTTATAATATCAGTAGGAAACATTGTCTCTTAAATTATGACTCTGTCAAAATCAAGTAACTGAATTTCTAAATTTAAATTCAAATATCGAACCGAAAAGGTATTTTATGGTCCGAAGTTGCCGTGACAAAGTCGGGTTGCCAGTAATAAAATAGGAAATGATACGAGGCGGCGGGAGATTGGAAAACTTGCACTATCGGTTTATGGTTGGAAGTTGGCAACTTCGGATTTGTTCCACCTTTGATTGGTAGGTCGTTTATTAGAGTTAGAAACGTATCAAACTTTGCGTTTCATTATTTGTGTGACCCAGTTTAGGTATGGGTTTTTAATTATTATAGCAAAATGAAGCACAATGATGAAATGAATGTCAACAAACATTAATTTCGCGAAGTCACTTGCAGTTTTACGGCTTGAAAATACTTTGGTAAAATAAAGAGTGTGCATTTACTTTAAGATGTTTGCTTTGACTACTCTAGAAAAAAAAACACGTTTATATTCTGAAAAAACCTTGGTAGGTAGATACCTGCCCATTTCGTTGGACGGTAATACTGATACTCATACTCACTGAGCTCTCTTTCTGCGTTATTTTATGTACTTTATTTTACTCTAAACAACAATGTTTGCTATTCTGAACACATAATAATAAAAACTCGAGCCAATATCGAGGTCCAGACACTGACATGTGTACACTATAAAACTCGAAAAGGTAACGTTTTCTGCTACATTACCGGTCTTAGTATGTGCAGGCGAGATGAAATATGCAAAATAAAGACCCCAGTGCACGCTACACTGTCGTGCACACGCCGCAGGATCGCGGGCAACACCGCTATGCTATACAACTTTTAAGATACTCATAAGTAGTTATACTCTAATCAAAAAGTCGTAGGAGTTGGAGACAAAAAAATCATCAAAGTTTCTTTCGAAATTCAACAAAGTTTTAAGGGAATTTTACTAACTATTTGTGTGTAACTATTTTACTAACTGTTTGGCGAAGCACAGTTAGCCTCGTTAGTAGTTTCCTAGTTAGGTCGTAGCCAAATGCGCATGCAGAATCTGCGGCCCTCGCCAACAACGGCGTGAAGGAAAAATCGCTGGGTTTTTAGTGGGTATTCCTACCACTCTCGGTTGGTGAGTTCCATATACCACCTACGCCCAGGTGGTAAGAGTATTTTCCCAGCGTGAAAAAAAAATGGTTCTTAGTTACCCTGACTATCAAGCTACGTTCTACGGTTTGACCTCTAGCCCTTAGCGAGGAATATTGTCCTTGCAAATATTTAAGTAATGAAAGCATTTTCCTAAGTTTTTACTTTTCTATATAAGTAACTATGTTTATCTAGTACCTACCAAAAGTATGCACAAGCTTAAGGTAAAGCTTAGGTAATATATGACTTCTTACAATTTGTTACTACATTTTATTCATTTAATCATCCTGTAGGAAATGCTTTTTTACTAAAGTGTTCAGCGTAAAGAGTACTAGAGTTATTGGCGCCAACTTCATAATTATCTTTTTAAAAAGCCGACCTTAAACGAGTTATTTTTTTACACAGATTAAACTACATTTGTAGAGCTGCCGCCTTACACCCCTCGCACATACACTGTCGTGCATCGTCCCACGGGCCGCGTGCAATCTGCGCGGGCGAGACCGGAAAATTAGACATTGCTCACTGCCCGCGCCGCAATAATGCACGACAGTGTACGCGACTGGGCCACATTAATTGGCGGTTTTTGATTATTTTAAATGACGGTGCTTTTTACAAGGTTTATTATAAACTTGAGTTTTAGATTTGACTGTGATGTTCATAATTAAAACAGATCTTTATAAACTTAACTAAACATAACGCAGACAATGAATTACTTATCGATACTTGTGGGTACAAAAACTCATTCGACAACTCGACGGGACATTTTTGAAAACACGCCATCTTTAAAAGTTGCTATATGGACCTTATTTACGTTATTGACAGTCATCTTTAATACCTACTAGCTGTTGTGTGTTTTCACATTTTATTAGTTGTAAGTTGCAGGACTGAATTTTTACCCAAAATAAAGATTTTATCAGACTTAACTCTACCACTAAACTTCGCTATCTCAACCTATACACACACGAGCATAGTTATCCCGGTCAGTACAAAACCAAAAGCTCCCCCGAAGCTCGCAAGCTGCACCGTAACTTCCCGCCGTGTTTCATATTCACCCGGAAAAGTTGCGCTTTTTTCCGTTTTTGTCAACAAGTTGGAATGAATTCGGCAGCCGGTCGCGCAAGCTCCAAGGTAGCTTTAGGGCTGAAATAACATTTAGTACGTAAAGCTTTTGTTATTGCTCGCTTTGGATTTTTTTTACAAAAATAACAGTATTCACTTTGAATATTACCATCATGGTAATGATTAGTATAAAGATGATGACGATGATGATGGTAATAATGATGACGAAAATGATGATTATAACGATGACGATGACGCTACTGGGTATAATGATGATGATGACGATACTGATGATGATGCTGACGCTGATGGTGATGGTGGTGATGATGATGATGATTAAGGATGTAAGTGTACGAGTGTTTGTACCCTTCGATACTATCATCCTACCAGCTACCAGCTGGTCCTGTCAGCAAGGTCTGTTCGCACTGTTGTCTTTGGTGTTCGAGGTACAACAACTGGATACCCTGCATTCACGCAAGGAAATGAGAACCCACTAACACCTTATTTGATGTAGGTACTCTAACGTCTTCTTGGGTTCGTATTGAATTAGGACACTTTGATTCACAACGATCAAAATCTTGGTGGAAGCGACCAATTCTTTTTGTAGTGTTACTTGGTTTAAAATTGTAAGGTGGCAGTGGCAGGTGTTCTTGTTTACCTTCGTTAGGATAGGTATACGTTTAACTTTGTTTTTAGATTTGTGATCTTATTTACAGGAATCTTTTCGACATCGATAACGTGATAATGATAATACCAAACGACAGATAGGCATCTTTCTTAATATTGATGCATTTTCGATGTCCCTTACCAAAAAAACATGGTACAGTCAGCGTAATATATAAGGTAACATTCAAAGTGCAGTCACCATATTAATTGTATGGTGTATCGAACTATTTGAGCACTTTGAATGTTACCTTATATATATGACGCTGACTAATTAGATCACTAAATGATTAAAAAAGATAATCTGTTACAAATAAACTAAATAAAATTAAACGTGGTCTTATCCTTTCATATACGCCCTGATATTAATATATTTTATATGGAAAATAATCTCATTATTTAGACAAAAAATAGCTCTCAAACCAAGCTCACTTCACACGTCAATAAACTCGCCAAGCCACTCGTATTTCTCTACCTATAACACGTTGTTTATGCTAGGTATTGCGTAAATATCTAGACAGGCGTGTTTACTCCGAGGCGCGACGCGGTATTAGCATAAACAATCTGCGGAATAGGTCCATACCTAGACGAAGTTCAGTTCAACCAGTCTAGTTAGTAAACCGCGAGAACGTGTGCTGAAGTATTCACCTTACAGGATGGAAGTATAAACGCTACCTTAAAAAACTCAAGGTGCTACACACTCAAAGAATGAGAGCCAACCAAGAGAGGTTTTCTCTTGGTTGACAAAATATATAAATAATTAATTTAGAATATTTTTGAGAATTTATTATTTATTAATTTAATACCTTATTATTACTTAATGTAACTTACTTTTAAGTATATGATTGAAAAAAGGACCTTCTGATGGAGTTTCTTGCAGCGCTTCTTCTGCCCAATGATGGTCTTGTCCGAAGCGCTGGTAGATTCACTCTATATAACCGATGTGTAAAAAAGCCGTCATAATTGGCCAATTTAATGAATAAATTAATTAATTTTGAATTTGAATCAACCAAAGCTAACAATAACAAGTTCTTCAGTGATTCACTAACTAATGTCTTGTTAGGGTCGTATGGAATCAAGACGCTTATTCACAACAATCACAATCTTGTTAGAAGCGACCAAGTTATTTTATTTACTTCTCTTTACCGTGTGCCTCTTGTAAGTATGTATTGTACCTTTTGCAATCAATATAAACATTATCAAATGAAGGTCTTGGTAGTGTAAGGTACTCTTCAAATTGTAAATCAAGAACTAATTATGTTCTTGCGTCGTCCTTACGTTCCTTTAAAAGGGGCAGAGTTTTAATGAAACCACAAGTAGGAAGCAGTAAGTAGGCAAGAAGTTAAAGCCAATTACAGATAACTTTAACCAAGTAAAACTTACCAAGGTAGGTATCTAAACAGAGCAGGCGAAGTTATCGCCAACAAAGCCTTCGGAGCGAGGTGGCAGGCGAAGCGAAAATATAAAGTTCCCCGCCAACTCCGATACAACCAGCTAGTGAAGTAAAACATTCTTGCAGTCTACAACACGGTTTATAATGAGGTGGCCAGATGGGTTGCTTTCAATATTGAAGGTTTGTTATCGCTCCTTACGAAAATAGGTACCAGCATTTCAAAATATCAGATTACATTTTTTACCAGATTCCCAAAACACCACCTTATTTTGCATGTCAGGTTTTGGCATTCCATGCAGGTATTGAGAATACGGTATATTGAAATTCTGATACTTGGGAAGGAGCGTAGGTACAGTCAAGAACTAAAATTTGGGACCCACTTTAGGCACAAATTAAATACAAAAGTGCTTTAGGTCTAAAGTCAATCTGACATTCCACAACAATAAGGTTGAGTTTCGTATGAGTAACAAATGATTTGGCATTTTTTGAAATGGGTCACAAAGTGAAGTTTGTGTTTGTACGGTATTCTTGACTTTAATATACAGACGAGCCAAAATAACAGTCATGTTGTAGGTGCTAAAATTCTGTGTAAAGTGACCTTTTTTGTTTGCTCATAGTGAAGAAGAAGCTGGGCCTCTGTATTATTTGTTAAATAATAAGTACCTTGGTTCCAAGATCATATTGTTTTTAAAGATAGATATCTACTGCTGCACTTAGTGTCCAATAAATAAGAGACATGGTGTCAAAAATATGATAACCTATTGCCAGCCTATTGTTATAAATTTCTGCAAATAAGCCGACAGGAACGAACTACGAGTATATTCTTGCAACAAAAACACTTCATGCAAATGAATGAATGAATGAATGGATTTTTTAACATTGTATCTTTACGGATACATTTTAAGACTCTTGGTGTAGTTGTTTATTTATGAAATGTAGAGCAGAATTACATTAACAGCTTCAATATAAAATCAGCATTAAATGTGCGTAAATGCAAAGTCAATGTCTTGCAGAATTGGCCATTCAAAAGTCATGGCTTTCCTTAGCCTGCTTCAGTTTATGCTCTATTACGAAAGTAAACCATTCCCAATACTAAAATAAAATAAATTGATTCGTCATGATCCCAAGTCATTTTATAGGGACAAGTGGCAAAACCCAATTCGACGCTTACAAGTGCACACCTACGCATGGTGTAGGTATCTGTGTGGGTGTAGCAGTATTTGCTTCGTTGCTATAAGTACCTACCTAAGTGCTATAACAGCTTTCTTTCATAAACAAAAATTCCACAAGCCTTTGTCTCATAAAAGCTTAAAGTCCCAAGCTTTATTAAAAAATAAACCTGACCGAAGACGTCATCTCGCCGCCATTTTTTCCACCCCCTCCTACACAATTTGTCTTCAAACTTGCCGCGACCTGCGCCCCCTACCTCCCCGTAATCAGGCGTGGGGGGGGCGCTTATATACGGCCCTAGGTGATAGAGGTTTATGTAAAATTTTAAAAAGGTAAATGTTATTTGAGATAGGTAGGTACTACCCGAAAGATTGTATGCTTTTGAACACGCACGACCTTGCGATAATCAATATAAAATCAAATATTTCAGAAGTGGAAAGAACCTAGAAACTCGTTGTATTTAGGTACACTGCCAAAAATGTAATTCTGAGTTGTATCAAACACGGGGACTAGATGAATGTGTTAAATAAAAACATGGCTAGTTGCAAAGATAACTTAAGCATGAGCATCACTAGCAAAACAACACATATAAATCTTCATAGATTTAAAAAAAAACCACCATCAAAATGAAATCCAAGGAAAAACTGCACATAAAAGCGGCACGCTCAGCGCCCGTACATACCCGCGGCCGGAGAGTGTTGACCTACATCCGCGACCCACTTCGCGCAACCAATACCTGCGCGTACCTGGCTTCACCTGCCAGGTACAGGTACCACCCATCCCAAGACAACCAACCGCCGCTCGCTACCTGAGAAAACCGTCGCACCTGTATACAGGTGTGCTATATCACGCCGCCTCCGCGCACCACGCCCCCTTTTTATCGAGCTGCGCAGGTAAGATGCGCGCTGATTGGTCGAGGCAAGGTAACGGCAGGTATACCTGCCAATCGTAACAGGTGTGGCTTAGGTGAAGCACGTTTGAGCCTTAGTGGTGTGCTGCCAGTGTTGCCGTGAGGTCGGTTGAGGTGTAAGGTGTGCCGGGTAGTGCGCATGTGTCGGTGCGATTGATGTTTTCTTGAGGTGTGCTGGATTGTAGGTGGGCGCGTCCTTGGAAAGGTCAAGGAGGTGGGTGGTATGTTATATTTACTAAAGTTTTATACAGTGTGTTCTCAAATGTGGTTATTCTATCACTTTAATATGTATGACACCTTTGCTACCTGATTTTTGCAGTCTCGTACAAGCAAAAAGCTGCATATTGAGTTTACTATCCAAAGCGTAAGGAAAACTTGGCAAGGTCCCAGCGGAACCATGTGTGTACGGAAGTAGGTATGTCATTTTTCTAACATTAAAAATATCACCAACAAAATTATGCTACGTATTGGGTCATACCTTTAGATAACCGGGTCGATAGACACTCGTGTAAAGGTATGAGTGTATATGTTTAAGTACTTCGGGAGCGGGCGGCCAACGCCCGATAAAATATTGCCTTAGGTACCTTTTGCCAGAACCTTCTTACTTGAACGACGCTTTTAATACGTTCTACATTTTCTAGATAGGCTCACTTATAGTAAGCTGATAAAGACATCGCCTTATGTTTGATGTAGTTTTTTTTTAGAGAGGTTGGTAGTAGAGGTATGGACAGTTAAAGAGGTTTATTATTAAACCTTTCCATAATCACAAAAAAATCAAAAGACGGATAGGCTGAAACTTATCATTAAAAAAAACAATATGAGGGTTGTATTTGACAATGTGACACTTCATTAAAAGTAGTAAATCCACATTTCTATTATCAAAAATTTCCTGACCTGAATTATTTTGTTCGCTTGATATCACTTTAATTATCTTTAGGTATATCTCTTATGATACTGTTGTGTAATTTTAACCACACAATAAAAACAACACCAGCTAGTTCCCCAGGTTTTGTATCATTAATTTAGAAAGAGACTGTCGCAGAACTCTGCAAATAAAACTTAAATTAAAACAGTAAATATGAAATCCCTGGAGCTTGGGGTATAATTTCAGCGACGGCAATGAACCCATTACGCGCTAGCTCCAGCTAATTACTGAGTCTAGGTAATGTTAGGTACCTAGCGCAGCGCCTGGGGGGACACCTGCTTTGAGCATGGGAAGACAGAGGTTGCGTAATCTTGCTATTGTTGAAAAACCTTTGTTTTGAAGCTTCCTTGCTTAAAAGACAGATAATAAGCACTGCGGAACAAAATAAAATATATGCAAATAATTAATTTATTTTTAATGCAATTTACCTCATAGGGAAATTCACAGAACAGAAAAAACAGTAGAAGTGTCAAGTGAGCGGGTAACGTGTGGCATGGTTATGCGGAGTTCCGCATAACCTACCATACTTTTGCCGCGATCGCTTATTTCAATATTTCGATATTTCTATATTTCTAAAATAGAAAATAAATCCAGAAGCATGCCTTATTGTGCTATTTTGGAATGTAAAAACGATAGCCGCACCAAAAACATTTTCCATGGTGGCGTGTTGTTATTATAATAGGTAGATTGAGTATTAGCGACAACAGAGGGCTTATTGTCTAACGCACTCGCAATCACGATCGTTTTCATTTTGAAAATCGAAGCCTTGTCTGCATATAAAATGAAAACAATTCCTCCACTTTGAGGCCGGTTGCGATTGCGAGTGCGTTAGACAATAGCCCCTCAGGTCTGATACTAAGCGAAGCTCATGCCACTTCCACTGTTTTTTCTATTCCGTGGGTAAATTACCCATTAGGGTACATTCAAAGTTATCGCAAACATATCAAATCCGCAACGGCTTAGCATCTCAATACTTACACTAATCTTGTATTCCAACTTAACAGATAACATTTAGTTATTAAACTTGAAAATTTCTCTCAGATACGCGTAAATAATTACCATTTTCATTTTAACTTTTCCTTTGAGTGAAAAGGTCAGAATTAAATTCAAATCCTTCAGATTCAAACCTAGATAAAACTACAAGTCTAGTTATTCCCAGGGCACCTATATACCAGCTTATATACCTAGGTAATGAGCCCGTGCTCAAAGGACAGGGGGGATGGGGGTGAAAGTGGGAGGGTTGGAGGTAAAAGCCACTCTAATTATGAAAGAAGATTGAGTAGCGATATAATGCTTTTGAGAGGTATCTACGGTATAAAGTTACTATTTTGTGGTGAGACCTAAAATGGAAAATGCTTTTAGAACTAAGGCAGCTTTTATAAGTTTGATAGAGACTAATAAGAAGAATTTGTTTTCGTTAAAAGGAACTATTATAAAGCAATAATGTTGTAGTCATGTTGTGGAAAAATCGTTTAAACACTGATATAATTATTTACCTAAGAAATTTTTAGTACCCTGTGGAGAGTAGAGAAAAGCTTTTTTTTTCGTGGTGGCACCGCATCATGTTATAAAAAATTATCGCAATGAATTCGTTTTAATTTCCATTTCTAAGTTCATGACTAATTAGAGCTGGGGAAATAATATGTTTCTTGTCAGACACCATGTCATGTGTCATTGAAGATTTCTTATTCTTATAGAAACGCACTTGTGTCAGAAGTGGGTACCGACTACCGAATGAAGTGTCCAAATTTTTTTTTTCCTTCATAATTTATCTCTCAATCGTAGCATTAATGCACGGTTAAGTTGAAAATCAGATCTCATTCCTCAAAAATCACTTCGCAACCACAAACAGGCTACACAGTTGCGAGCACCATAAAAGTCTCGCACCTAAGTCGTGCAACTTTCACACTAGACGTAATTTATGGTCGCCGAGGCACATAAAACCACAAGGTAGCGCTATACAGGCGATTCATACATTCTAAAGTTATGTCGTTCAGTTTAGAGTAGGATTGAATGTGGCGAATGAATAATTTAGTTTGGATAGCAGTAGAATTGTAAATTTATCTTTGCGACTGTTTTAAAAATGAGTTGAGTTGAGTGTTTTGGGGTAGCCACTTTAATTTGAAAAGAGATTGTGAATTCTAAACATTTAAAGTATGCAAAATGTAAAAGCAAAATATTTTACTAGCTATGTATGTGGTTTACAACTGCCTATTAAAATGGTATTATTAATCATATTTTGAAACCCTTTTAACAAAATGTGGATTAGAGCAGTCCTTCTCAATATAAATAAAATAGGTACTTTGGTTAATAATAAAGCAGAAGCTAAAAACTGAGAGCCTGGCGTGAAATTTTTTCAAATGGCACCCAACAGGGGGCCAATTTTTGTCAAAAAAATTAAACGTACCGTTCTATTACTTACCACCTATACACAAGATATGTCCACCAATTTATACTTCAGTTGATGTTAAACCGAAATGTTAAATATACTTCTTAAATTTACATATTGATGATTAGACCAAAAATATCTGTCCCTGGTTGGGACCGATCTAGGACCTTGCATTAGCATATCCTTTTAAGGATTTGAAATTAAGTAGATTTTTTTAAGAAAAAACCGAAAGTCAGCATAAAGTTTGCTAGTAGGACTTATTTAAACCAAACCTTTTTAAACTTATTGTTGCTATAGTTTAACACATCACACGACATACGTACGTCATACGTTTTACTCGCTACGGCTAAACTAAGTTACTCGGTCGATCTGTTAAACACTCACAAGACTGGTCATCTGTTTATTTTCTACCTAGTGTCGTAAAGCTAAAATTAAGGGCATCGCATCCAGCCCCGAACTTGAAATCGGGTCAACATAATAAGGAAATTAGGAATCTTGGCAATCAAAAAGTTAAATGGCGCCCAACGCGGGGCTATTTTTAATAAACTTTTTTTGAACTTATAATTCTATTAGTGCTCGTTTATGACAAGTTTTACTTGCGGCTCCGTAATTCGGTGTCTTTAAAAATAATAGTTCATTTAATTTTAAATTTACGTATTAGTGTCTAGTATCGTACACTGACATCAGTATATTTATTTATTAAATCTTTATTGCACATAAGAATACACTTCATATACAAAAGGCGAACTTAATGCCGTAAGGCATTCTTTACCAGTTAACCTATGGGCAGTTCCTAGTTGACCGTCAATAAGATCTTAATAACTCATCCATAGATTATTTAAAATTGGGTCAGCAGCAATCAGGGAGTTAGGCCCCTAATATGTTCAATGGCGCCCAACGGGGGACCAATTTTCACCCGACATTTTTAAACTTACCGTTCGTCAGTTTCCGTCTATTACACGCGTCTAACTCGCTGCGGCCGAACTCCGTAACTCGGTTGCTCTGCTGAATACTCGCAATTTGCGTCAGTCTCACTGCTCGGAAATATGTAAAGGTTAGTTCGTTTTTAACAGTAAAAAATGCTACGTGTAACTGCTTGCACTGCTGCACAGTATACATATTTTTGAATAATTAAAAAAAAATAGATTTTTGAACATCCATTTTTGAGTTAAAGAACATTTTCTCTTCGTAAATCAGATGCTTCTTATATGAATTAACCAATTAATTTGTGTGAGATTGTCATCTGATTGCCCCTCTTTTATTTTTAGTTCATCATGAATCGTTTAAATTAAACACGCTTTCACATTTCTCTCAGTTGGTCGATTTTAAAAGCTCACTTCTTTTCAGTCTGAAATAAATTTCACTACTTAATAACATTCAAATTTATGGGATGCTGTAATAGTAAAAAGGATTTATGTTTTTGTAGGTCGCAATTAAAGTCATAATTTTCTGACGTTTCAAATCTTTTAATGTGTAACGGTTATTGAAAGTCAGAGTGCAACTAGGTATAGTTTTCGCGTCATTTTTTAAAAGTCACAAATTTAAAATACAAAAGACTACCCCTGCATTCCCTCTATGGTTTTGATATATTAAGGTTTTATTTATATTAATACATCTCCGTAATCTCGGCGGGCAGAGGGCAGGTCCCCTGTCGGTTTGCTTGTTTATCGAGCCTCTCCGCCGTCAACAGTGTTTGTGGTGGACAATGATGGTGTCTAAGTCACAGGCGAATAAAGGTAACAAAAAATAGGTGAATTTTATATTTGAAAGATAAAAAGCGAAACTAGAAAACACAAAAGAGCCCTCTTAGATTCATCAGAAAATTTTGTGGCCTAATGCAAATAAATATTCTAAATCAAAATGAAACAAAAAGTATGATTTGTCTTTAACCCTTTACCTACGGGTGTCAACCAGAGTTGCCAGTAAGGCAACACCACTGCAGTACGGGTGTCAACTATAGTTGATCGAATCGCCTCTCGTTAAGACATGCCCGTATTGAGCGATAACTGGGTGATTCAAGGCCCCGTAGGTAAAGGGTTAAAAGACTAAGAAGAAATTGACTTTGTACACTCAGATGCGAGAGAAGTTGCAAGAACAAATCAAATTGCTACCCATTTTACAAAGTCACTACTCTTGACGTAGTAAGCATTGCTTTTACATTATTATTTACAAACACTATGTGAGTAATACTATTTGTAAATTAGGGATAATTTATTGACTGTTTCGTTTATTCCTAAAATATAAGTTCGCTAGTAACTTGGCCCTGTCCCTAGCGACGCAGGCAAACACAGGCGGGGAAAGGTGTGCGTTACACTGATGGAACCGTGTTCGACATATCGACGGGCTGAACTGCCTGTCAATCTGACGATTTGAAGGTGAATTGTTGGCGAGTGTTTTTATTTGTTTAGAGGCATTTTTTTTTAGGCAATGGTTTGTTTTATATTGAAAAATATGATGTATAATAAATACCAGTAATTTGCCTTATCGTTGGTATACATTTTAATTTGTCATTAAAAAGATGGACGCTTCACTACATAGTATAAAACAAAGTCGCTTCCCGCTGTCTGTCTGTCTGTCCCTATGTATGCTTAGATCTTTAAAACTACGCAACGGATTTTGATGTGGTTTTTTTTAATAAATAGAGTAATTCAAGAGGAAGGTTTATATGTATAATAAATGCTGGTTTATTGTACGGGTGTTCCAGAAAACTCAAATAAACCGAAGCGAAGCAAGGGCAGGTCGCTAGTAGTTTAATAAATAATTGACGATTTTCACAACACCATTTGTACAATTAAGTATTAACGGCGTAAATTTGTAAATACAGCATGTATGAATTTATGTAAATATATCATTGTACAAATGGTGTTGCTAAACTCGTAAGGCTATTGACACATTTGGCCCACATCCTAACCTCATAGAGCTTCGGAGTTTTTAAAACGCATCACCCCATGGCGTCACCTCGTGTTTGAGGTCGATGTTTGCGCTGCTAAAATGTTTGCCGAAGGCCCTCCACTGACCTCCCGAGGGTTTGAACGTGTGCTCATGTTTTGGTTTAAATGTTCATTACTTTTAGAATGTCAATATGTATTACACAGTACATACGCCACCTATTGATGAGCTTGGTAGTGTGCTCTTAAAAGCGAAATGAAAGGTCCTGATTAAAGCCTACTTCAAATGCTTGGATTTTGAATGACATCTTGCACTACAAACTGTGCCTCGAGTAAGTCTTGAATCGTTTTTCGTTTTTTTTGCAGTTAAAGCGCTTCAGATCACACTCAATACTCAATTATTTTATTTATTTTTACCACCCAAAAATCATACTATAAGCTCGTAGCAGATGGAAAGAAATGGTCTCTGCCTACCCCTCTGGGAAACAGGCGTGATTTAATGTATTTATGTATTTAAATAAAAAAACCCTTGTCTTTCTTTATATATTTGACAAAAATTAGGTCATCGATCCGCGACTTAATTTCTCAAGTAACCCAGTACGACAACCAAGAAAAAACACATTTACTTTTTCCCTACATTAACTACTCTTCCCACTATCATCAGCCACACATTAGCAGAAAAATGGAGCGATTATCTCTTTATTATACAGTAATTAGCTGAGCAAAACCGGTAGCAGCCATTATCGTCAAGGAAACCGGCTCCATCTTACCAGGAGAGGTGCTGGAGAGGTCGTTAGGGACTAGTTCTTGCGAGTCGAAGAGCAAGAGCAAAGTGGCTGCATATTTAAGGATTGGTTCAAGTAAAACTGTTCAGTCACCGACGGACTGATTTACTGTTAATGCACAGTCTGAACTAAGTAACGTAGAATCCTGACTGTTTAAATCTTGTAGTTAAATGTATAGGTAGGTAGAAAAGATTTCCGAAAATCAATCCCCGATGAAAACATGGGTGATAGCGAGAACCAAATTCTACGTATATCAATACGCCAAGTTATTTTTGCTGTTTTTTTTTTCCTTTTTCTCCCTCTATCTCTCTCTCTTAATATTTTGTCATGTTTTCCTGCTGAACTATGCATGATATTTGATATTATATTTAGTCGAGCGTAGATTCCACAAAAACCACACACATCTCCTTAATTAGGCGTAACCTTAATGTGAAAAGTTCATTTAGTAGTTCAACTAATAATGTACTAGATTGCATGGTACTAGGCACATGCTAGCGAAGCCTTAAACTAGAAGGACTAGCGCAAATAAACTAACGGCACGCGCTGTGCATGGTAATCCCGCCGCCTGATTAGCCCTGAGAGCCTTTTAAAAGCCTTTAAAAGGTACCGTACGAGAGGGGCAAAGATTATGTGGTTAAGATGCAAGAGATAGGCTGTTATAGCTCTAAAATGAAAAAAAAAACACTTTATCGAGCATGACACGAGGGATGGGATAGTAGGTACCTACTGCCTGTTGCCTAATTTAAGATTTTTGTGTAAAACGACTTTATTGATTGTTAAAAATTATGTTATTTTAGATAACATAATAACGTACATGCCATTACATTTCATGCTAATCAAGCAAAATAAATCGTCGAACAGCAATATTGACTTAACACTAACGAAGTGTATTTTTACAGAAAATAAATATAATTGAACTTAAATAGGAAACAAAACTCTTATGTTAAAAAAGAATGAAAGTGGTTACGCTATGTTATCTACACTGTAGACACCTGTAGATTCTACAGATATAAGTGAAAGGATGTCAAAGGATTATAGTCTCCAAAAATTGTTTTCAAAAATAGTCTTCTGCTTATTATTATAACTCTGCCGTGTATCATTTCACCGAATGTTACAATCTGCTCCCCTGTTTGTCTGTTTGTAACGGTTTCGTGGCTAAGCCGCTAAACTCAGGAAAGAAGTCCTATATTTTATCTCGGAGAAGTGGACATTTCCAGAAAAAATAAATAAAGAAGTGATAGTTATGCGGTCGAAATCGGCGGCGAAATCTAGTTCAAAGTAAATATCAACCGAGTGTCGCATCTGCTTGAATAGTGTTTGGCGGGTCTGCTCTCAAGCGGGCGCGGCTCATTACGCGGTGGTAATGAATGCCGGCGCACGCCCAAATGAGACTACCTCCACGGGAACAGACCGTGTTTGCGCGCGTTACATGTATACTTAGATACACTTATTGTAGAATGATAAGATATATGTAGTCTTATTTAATCCTGGACTTAAAAAAAAATGTTTTTGTCAGTATCGGTCATGTTTTCACTTGACTAATTTTTGGCTATCAAAATTTTTGAATCATATAAAAAATGCTATTCTTTTACTACCACGATCCCATTAATAGGACCTTCTGCAGGGTTCGTCCGAATGGCACCATCATATTTTTTAACCTGCCACCAAGCAGCAGGGTGCGCATTATTGTGTTTCAAAGTGCAGATAGTATAACTGATGATATGACTATCATGGAAGTATTCCATCTTAATCCTTAGGGTTAGCAACGCAATTGCAACTGGTTCCAAATCTCACGTACCATCAGCCTCCTATTTCACCATCCTTACAATGACGGGTGACAGGTAACATTCTAGCGTACACGGCGTAGCTTTTATGAATCCCAGTGATGTGAATACTTGTTAACTTTGCAATGTATACCGAATTGTCACCTGTCATCTGTCAAGATGGTGAAATAGGGGCTATGCTTGTGTGTTTTATCCATGCCATTAAAAAAAAGTAAAATTATAAACCAATATTTACCCCACAAAATAAAACAACCACTTGGTGGCGACTTGGGGCACACGGCCGATCATTGTTTCGATCATTCGTATTATAATGTCCAGCAGAGGACGTCCTTTGGCCGATATAATCATGATGCTATCTCATAAATATTTAAAACTCATCGAAAACCATTCATAAAATATAATTGGTAGTTAGCTTAACATTTTTAAGCGTAATTTATGATCAAAATGTATGAAATATTTGGCAAGTCATGAGCGGAAGGGCATTAACAAACTGTGCGGAGGTGAAACTCATAAATCTTTCATTCAAATAAAAAACGTAGTTTTGTAGCGTTCAAAGAAGCGGATACTATATTTTATATGTCACGATACGTTGATAGCAAACGTGGAACATTTTATTAGTAACATATAATCTAATATGGCGGAAACAGCTGATCAGGTGACCTTGTTACGGGAATAGATCATTTTGTTTACTGACTCTTATGTTAGTATGTTTTCTGTTGGTTGTTTTTGTTTTTTTCTAACGAGGATATTTGAAAAAATATATAGTGTCAGTACAATTTTCTGAACAGTAGCAGGGACACTCTGAGTCGATAGTTATGATTTTATAAGTAGGTAGTGTTCACGTTGTTCCCGTTTGGGGTAAAACAGCCGTTAGAATGACCATTCCATCTTAGTCTCGGTTGGCATTGTTGGCACCCATGGCCCGTGGGCCCATTTACCTTCTCCTTGCCTTATTTTTTTATCGTTTAAACTAGAACTCGCCACAGTCTTGTTGTAAATTGTATCTAAAATTTTGACCCGCCTAAACAATAACTAAATATCTAGACATCCTACTTACCTAGAAAATGACGTCATGCCGCACGTGTCCCAGATGTAACGATGTCGCTTGCCAAATACGCATTTTACTGTTTGACTAAATACTAGCGTTGCCCCTGACTCCATTCGCATAGAGTTTATTTATCGTTATTGGATAAATAGTGGTTTGTGTCACCCATTTATACCCTGACTATTTCCGTGAACATGATCACAATAGGTACCAATTGATTTTTTTAAATTAAACGACGCTTTTCTAGTAAAGCTCGAGTCAAAGTAATTATTCGTAAAAAAAAGTGCTGAATATTGTGCGTACTTTGAAATCAAAGAAACTGCATAGAATAAACAAATCATGTAGAAAATCACAGTAAACAAACGTTTTTTAAATCACTAGCTAGGCCAGTGACTAAATTCTATTTCTACCTTGAAAGCACACGACGGCGTTAAATTTTCCCCTCACGCATGTTTTGTGTTACCTCACTGGCCAGTATTATCATTATCAGTGACCAAAAAGTAGTTAAACCCACCGTCAAACCTCCGTCACCGCTGAAAAGATTCAATATCACCCGGGTTCAATTAACATCACCCTGTGCTTAATAAAGAGCGCGTTTAGGGTTTCATTACACGCTGTATAATGGCTCGTACAAATATTTTTAATCCGCTCTCTCATACATCTTCCGTAGTTCATTTTGCTGGGCCAAGCTTTTATTACATGTCCACTTTCTCGTGTCCCCGTTTCAAAAGCAACCGTAATGCTGGAAGCTAAAATTCAAATTGTAACGGTTCTGTTTTCCTACCGATGCTAAGGGTCGTCGTACACTGAAACAGACTCTAAATCTATTTAACCATGGAATAATTTGCTCTGGGGCTTAATGGAATACATCAAAAGCCCTGAATAGGTGGACTATGATGGAAATTCCTTTTTTAATGTGTGGATATTGCTCGCCTCGGCGCGCCCTGTATGACAACAGGTAAATATTTTTTAATTTGACCGTATGTAGATGAATGGTGGTCATTATGCACGACGTCCGTTTCAAAGGGGTTTGGCTCTTTATTACTTTATGTTTGACTGTGAATGTGTGGTGTTCAGAACCTGTCTGGAAACATTGCTTTTTTTGAAGAAGTTGTTGCGGTTCCTTTTTTCTCAAACAAGGAAAGTATTTGGTTGTGTTATTTGATAGAGATTACATGGGGAGGGCAATCAACATTATTTAATACTACTAACTAAGTTGTTCTTTTTTTGGTGTTCTTTGAAACGGTTATTATTATTCCACAATAAACATTAATAACAATGAAAGGCATAAGATTTTAATTTTATTTTTTTACTAGTATAGCTTTTGCGCGACTCCGTCCGCGTAGAAGTCGTTTACAGCTAGTCCCTAGAGAACTGACCAATTCTCCGGGATAAATCTAAATATATCTCTGAGCCAAATTTCATCCAGATACGTTCAGCCGATCTGGCGTGATTGAGTAACAAATATCCAAACAATCGCATTCATAATATTAGTAAGATAAGATTCAAAATACGAGAAAAGGGTGAAAATTCTGAGCAATTCAAAAAACAATCCCTATTTCAAGGCCCTGTTCTATTACATTTTGATAATTTTACTAAATAGGTACCTACTTAATAGTAATTATGTCTCAACTACTTTGTCTTAATTATATTTCTTTTACTTAAATTTTATGAATAATTTTAATCGCTTAAACCGAATTTATTTTCATCATTACTTTTATGGCGCTAATGATTTTTCAAAATTAATTTCAAGTTCCGCCCCCCGTCCGCGACGTCAAAAGTTCTCACACGATCCTTCCAACAATTAATTCGCCCATTCATTTCCACTCGAGCGCTCGCCAATAGCCACGCGTTCACCTTCCGTTCCGTAAGATGCGCAGTGAATGGCGGGCCTAATTGCAATGCGTACGGCACGTGCCGTGAGCGATGCGCTTTATAGATACATTCTAAATTTGAATTAACGAATCAAAAATCGTTCGATATATTTTGAATTTTGTTCCTTTTGGTTATGGTTGGAATTTGATAGGTTTGAAAATTGAGTTACGACGTTAGTGAAGGGGGAGATGTAAGGAAACTGTGACAAATGAATGCGTATCTTTGAAGCGTATACGCATGATTTTGGAGCTATGCGAATGACGTTTACGCTTTTACAGACATTAATGCACAATGGCTTTGTATGAGTGCGTGTTTTTGTATGTAAATTTATTGTTACTTTATGTTTTACGTGAAATTATGTGCGGAATATTTGCCAAGACGCAGTTAGTTATTTAAGGTACCCTATCGTTTTTGACGTAAAGAGATTGTGATCGTGTGATTCCCCTAGTAAATTATCAATAAGATCAATAGGTTATTAATTTAATATGAAATGTAGATACTAATCATATTTTTTGATGCCTCAACATACCTTTTATTTGTTTTTTAATAAATTTTAGTGCTGTAATTATGTTTTAATTCTTTATTACATTGTGATGCTACTTACTTTTAAGTATGATTGTACTTTATCGTTTAAAAAAATACTCTTTAATCACCGACGAATAAAAGTAAAATAGCCCAAATATGGCTAATTTACATTTCAATTAGTTTCAAATGTCCACAATTTGATTATTACTATGTGTGCTTGAAATTTTAAGTCTTCTTTTTCATTAAAAACACGTATTTAATAAGTCCTTAATTTTCTAAAAGATTTTTGTCCATAAAAGGTAACATAAAATAAATAAATATACTAAACTTTTCTTTTTCTTGACGCGTTATGTTAAGGGCTTCCAATACCGGTATATTTTGATTGTTTTTTAATACCGTGCGGGATCCCGGGATCCCGGTATTGCAACCAAATACCGAAATTAATACCAGACTAGGGAAAGGTCCGGTATTTGGAAGCCCTAGTTATGTTACCGATGCTTGAAGGCAGTAACCACAAAGATGTCCATGTTTGACTAATAATTACGAACCTTTTCCAAACTTTGTTTTTAACTAGATTTGCTCGCGACTTCATCTGCAAATACTATTTAATCTTTTTCCTTTAACACATTCAGTGGCAGCAATGCTAAGAGTGCTACGCTGTAGCTTGTGGCAGCATTTTTCTGCTTAATATGTAGCGAAAATCTGCTACGAACAGTGGGTCCGACTATCGGATCGTTGGCACTTTATAATGTGTTAAGAAATACTGTATTGGTGGGCGCATTATACCTAATTTTAGGTTAACTTCAAATCTCTCTTCGTTCACCTAAATAAATTAATAATATGAATTTTTCCGAGACCAATTAGCATTTGTGGCTAATCCAGAGTATTACAACACAAACAGTATGGTTAAAAAAAATACATCTAAACAGCTATACAAACAATTAATTTAGTTAAATTACGAATTTTTCATCCTTTTATTGCTCGATTTGTCTCTTTTATTTTGACTGAGCCCAAACAAAGAAGTAAATCAGCTAACCTTTTGAACTGTTTCCATTGAGAGGCCAAAAACAAATCTATAGGAAGGTAATGATGCGCGAGCTCGTCGGGCCTAAATGATCAATTAGAAATGAGTGGAATAATCGCCGAAAACGTTGGGTGAATTTCGGCGATTATGTAATGAATCAATCTATTTGACTGCAAGATGTAAATAAAATTACAAAGAAGCATATGTATGGTTACAGTGGTTTTATCTCACAAAAGCGGGTTAGCTGTACTGGTTGTTGTAACACGTATAGACACCCACACTACGGCGGCTTAGCGACGACAGCTACGCACTCAGAGACAACATGCACGTGCATATCTACACACACAAGTAAAACCCACTATGTGAGATAAAACAACTGCATACCTCTTAAAGTAATATATTGAACGAGCGCAGTGCAGGAGTGATTTAATGCATTCACTGCTATAAACGTATAGTATTTTCCTGACTTTCATCCAATATACTTTGACCAGGTATGTATATTTTGACAGTAACCAAGTTTCGTATAAGACAGAAAATGCGGCGCTTGAAGACCTTGAGTAAAGGAACAGCAGCGAATGCGTTAAGTTTCTAACCGTCGCCGAATCAGATATTCTTATTCGGCGATATTACCATCGACGAATTCGGCCAACCCCGCCCATCACTGCTATATCTACAAATATGTATGCTCGTCTGTAAATCGACGCGCACTATTAGCGCGGCATAATAATAAATATTCATCGGCGAGCTCTCGCCAAAGAAACGCAATGACGTGCGAGCGGGTTTACGATGACGGGTACAAAGGAAGTGGTAATCGATCCGAACGTGTAATTATTATCTTAAAACGACGATACACGTAATGTAGGTTTTTCATTGAAAATTGGCTTGAAAAAATGCAAGGTATTTTTTTTTAACTTCAGTATTATAATTTTTTTATATTTTCTTCATGACACGAATTTAAATGTGACATTTTCATTGTAAAATATGAATGGGCTTAAAATAATCTGCATTTTTTTTTTCTAGCTATAAGGGGGAAGCTTACATTAAAGATCAGTATTTAGGTAACTTAATAATACTCGTACCTACCTAAAAACAGGCTGGACCAACATGTTAGTGCGTTTAGTACTCAAACTGTTTGACCACGTACGGAGATATTCTTGGTACAATTTCTATAATATTTATTGTCTTTAAAATCTTTGCCCGTCTGTGTTTATAGAGCTATGTTACAGAGAAAGCTTGTTAAGAAAGTTGAATTGAACATATAAAGTATGATATAACCATTGTGTAATTTAAACGTTACCTATGTTAAACATCAACGCCTAATCATATTGATGAGTATGAGGCAATAAAGACCAGCAAGCTGTGAATAAAATAATTATTATTTGCATAACAAATTCAAAATGTATGGCAAATGAACGGCAGTAAAATCAACATTCACCTCGAAAAAAAGCCAGTCAGTCGCGTTCGAAGTCCTCTCATTTATAACAATAAGCTAATGACCATCCAATCCAATAAGCTAACGGAAAGAGCCGAGCCGTTGTTAATGCCCGACACGGCTATAACCGTAAGTGACGATTCAAAACGATGGTCGCTAAGTGAATTCGTGTGTCGCCGCCACCTTCAATTTACCGCCAGGACCAATCATCATTACTGCCAACCCTGCGATAAAAACCGAGACCTATTCCACCAGCACCAAGTGGAACGCACCTTTTAGAACAGGACGAATATATATAAATAGATGTTGAGAGAAAAGGACGGATTCAGGGCTGTGTCGTAAAGAATCCCAAATGAAAGATTATGTTTATCGGGCCGAGGTGTTTTTGTGTCGTGATAAAATTTGGTTTTTATCCCTCAGGAGGAGATAACTTCTAGTTGGACTTCGTTTAGGTTTTGTTTTTCTTGCTGCGTTTCTTGTGTTTCTTCAGGATTGAATTACTTACATTTAATTCATCTGTCAAATGTAACCTTTAACCACGTGGGATTAAGTCAAGCGATGTAAAAAGTTTTATAGATGCAACAGACACAATGCATTATGAACTATAAGATTAAAATGTTTGAGTTTATATTCCGATGCACAAAACAGTTTCTTATTCCAGAATGATTTACGTTGGTAGACAATGCAATCTATTCTCGAAAGTGATACGTCACACAAAAATAAACTATAAGTAAGCAATGATAAGGTTTGAATTGGGATGTTTTAGAGCTTTGAAAGCTAAAAGAGCTTTCACATTTTACTGAAGAATGTGTAAGAAGTAAGGCAGGGAAAGCTCCGGAGCCTTTATAAAGACATATTATTCTTTTGAGCGGAGTGGTGGATATTGCCGGGGCGCAATAAGTCCGTCGTAATCCGGCAAGGTATTGCGAGGAGCAATTCAATTGTCATTGTTTGGGTGCTTTAATGAAAATATTTTTTCTTCTTCGTTTTTGTTGCGCGATGTCTTTTAATGTTACGTTTCGGTTGTTAGAAGGTCGTTTGTTTAGAGATGGGGTTTTTTGCATAAATTTGTTTATTTAAAATACCCTATTTTTAAATGTAATATTTATTTACCTACTTATAAAATAGATAGGTGGTGTGTCATTTCATCTGAAGATTTGATTAAAAAAATAAATTGACACAAGTAAAGTAAAAAAATTGTTTCCATTTAATTTTTATTATTTAGCAAACGTAAAAGTAAAAGTACTAGGTAGGTATTTATAGTGCAAACTTTAAAGTTTATATTAGCTGAGTGTATGTTTTTTTACATTCGCCTGTACAATTTTACACAATTCCCTTCACCAACTATCCAGTGAACTGATAACATACATCCATGTTCAAAATAACAAATCCTAACTTTATCCAAACGAAAAAATAGATTTCCTGAAAGCGTCGAACGCTTGGCGCGATGGTCGACAAATTCAAAACAGGCATAAATCACTGGCCACAAATAAAAAACTAAGGTAAGCGCTCCTGTTGTTGGCCGGACGCGTTTCCGCCGGAAGCGGCTCCATTGGCGGGAAAACTGCGTCAACCGGCCAGTTTGGGAAAAAAGTGTTTACGTGACGCCTCATGGTCAGTTGATTGTGACTGCCGAGGTTTTTCGGTGAAAATGTGCTAAGCGACCGGAATTTTGTTCTTTTGTGTGTGTTTTTTTCTTATCGTATCTAATCTAAGAGGTTTTTAAGATCTATGCCAAGTTTTTTCTTTTAGTTTAGTCGCTTAATTTATATTTTATAAAAATTAATATCTGATACAATTTTGTATACTTACTTGTAACTGAAACAATATTTGTTACGATGTCAAATTCGACGACGCGTTATTTGCTTAGTTAATAGTGACCGCCGCCTACGAATGTACCGATCCTGGATTCAATTCCCGGTCTAGGCAAATATTTGTGTGATGAGCGCTAGTAGGTACTTGTTTCTGAGTTTTGATGTTTTCTATATCTTCTCTATACTATTTTTCGTGGATAAGTACCCATACTACAAGCATAATATTATTACTTAGTTTGGGGTTAAAACAATTTGTGTCTTCTTCCCATGTTTTTTTAAATTTAATAATAGATTTCTTGAATAGATTTATTTAACAGCATTATCGGAAATTGAAGAGTTTTTTTGTTATTCATCGTAATGAACAATATTGTTCATGCCTATATGAAAATAATAATGTTTTTATCTTGTATACTGAACTGTATTCGGTATGTACATTAAACCACAAACAAACTCACCTCAAGTTTATTTACACCCAGGACAATAAACAATAAATTAGGTCCACAGAGACTGAAATCTATTCCGTATTCAAATCCGCCGCACGCGTGCGCACGTGGCGCGCAAATTAAAAACCTTTCTGCGCAAACGTCATTAGTTGCCCACTACAGGCGCATTTACCCTGCTTCCGTGAGAAAGGATTCAAATTTCGAATGTGTAAAAAGACCGTTATAACTGTAATAAAATTACCGTTCGAAATTCAATTTTGAACGCAGAACAGTTTAAATCTATTCTGATTGAAGTTGATTGTGAGTTAGGGCGGTTTTCTATTGAGGTGGTTGTGTTGATGCTCATTGTGCTTTAATCTGCGTTTTGTTGTTGCAAGTGTCGGACGTTTCTAAAGGTACAGTGGGGTGAATGGGGGATTCCTAAATCCAATGCGGTTATCTGAACGCACTGTTGCACCCGGCGTTATAGTGAAATTAATGTAATTTTGTAGATATTTTAAAAATTACACATCATAGGTCGTCAGCGCAAGGGTTTTTAAATATTTCCCATTTTTTTACTACAGCTATTTTTGCCACTACACCTTTTAACATATTATATGTCAGAAGTAGCTAAACATCGTGGTAATTTTTCGCAGCTATTTATATACTAAATTCAAAAACTTAATTTCTTTAAAGAGTAAAAATTATCAACCGTGTGTTCACCCTATTCTACGAGACGAGTTATGTAGATTAAAGTAATATAATACTCAGAGTCTATCACAGTTCCACGTAAGAAGTAGGGTAATCATGAGACTCGGTAATTTGTTTTTTTTTTAATTGTAACAAAATAAATTTACAGGTTTTGCATAGTGTTACGCACGAGTGCTTAAACTGACGGTAAAGGGTCAGAAACACAGTCCTGTTATACGTGGATTAGATAGGGACTTAGGTTCTTTTAGGTTAGGAGACACGAAAAACTCAATAAATAATACCTATGGCGTTACCTATCTTTCCCAGACTAATTTTAATCCCACAGACGCAGCGCGTGCGCACTCGTGCCGATGGACGATAACTGTAATGAAAAGATCCTCAGTACTGATAAGATATCCATTGATATAATAGTGGGGACATCGGGAAGGACCATGTCGCTTTAACTAAGCTGTAGCTGTAAGGGCAGTTATTTGTGTGATGAGCGCGTATATTTTTCCTGCGCCTTGGATGTTTTCTAAGTAAATAAATATGTATTTCTCTATATATGTAAGTTTAGAGCTTAGTTTGGGACTAGTATATTTATGTGGCATTGTGCCCTGTTTTTTTTTACTGTAGTATCTTAGGATGTGACGTTGTACATACAAGAGGATGAGAGAGACAAGGGTGTATTAAATTGGCTTAGCAGGTTAGAAGAGGCAGATGTATAGTTATAAAGATTTAATTAAAGTTTAATATACACTGTGCGTTATATTTACGAGTTTTTTTAGGTCACATAGTGATTACTATAAGGATGGGTTAAAGTAATACGAGGATGACAAAGCAAGTTTTCCTATAAGAAAGTTAACGATGTAGAAATTGGGTAAAATGTTTAGACAATTTTTTTCGCCCATTCGAATAGTAACCCAGTGAACTGCTTTGAGTTGGTAGGATTACGCACGACAGTTGGCAGTTGGTCTTTATTGCGCGAAAACCACAAGCAACAACAAATTGTTCAAAGACTAGAGAGTTTTTTTTATGAAAAAGGGCTGACAATAATGGCAGTGCTTATTCATTTATGCTTTGAATAACCATACTTCAATATTTACCTTTAATATTCTACAAAAATAATAGTTTCATTGTTTCATTATCAGTTTCTATAAACCCAAGCAGCCGACTCAATGTGTTACCCAAACACTAAAACAAACCCGTAACAGTAGAGAAGTCATGAGAAAAACGCTAACAAATAGTTAATAAAAGCGTGCGTAATGCGTTCACAATGCGTGCGCGGTGCGTTTGCGTCGCGCGTCACAGATTACCGTCCCCACCTATTGTCCCGTCCCCAACCGTGGGCAGACCCCTCTATTGTTTTCGGGCACTATTTATCCCTTAGAGCTTATGGCTGGGAAACGAAGAGACGTATGTTTGCGACCGATTTATAAATAAATAGAAAGTACAGCCGACTACAAAGAGATGTACGCTCAGGTCGGTAGATGCCGAGAAAACTTGGTAAAGTGGGGTTACACAGCCGAGGACCACTGCAAGTACTGCAACTGCGTTCACAGTCGATGGCGCATCTCCTGCACTGTCCCGCGCCGACCTCTGCATGCGGCAGTGAGACGATTCTCGGTCGCGATCGAGATGAATTCCTGTTCGAGATTCCATAAAAAGTTTATGGTCCCGCACAGTCTAATGGAAGTAGGAACCATCGACACGAGAAGAAGAAGAAGATAGAAGTGACGCTGTCGTTCCATGCAGATTCACGATAGGTATTCATCTCGAATGACCCGAGAATTGTCACCCAGGACCTACATGTGACGCCACCTGGCAATGCAGTTCGCGTGGCAGAATATTGGTCAGCTCACATAATTTAACACGCCGTCGACACACTAGGAAGAAGAAGAATGGGTGTACAATTAATTTATTTAAAAACTTAAACATTACAATTAACAGAACCAGGTTCAAAATTGGTTTTGCACCATTTAAACTAAACAGATTTACAAACAAACATGTTAAGAAAATGAAAACTTGTAAAACAAAAAAGTCAGTGACACTTTTAATAAAATTTTGCATCGAGTAGACACAAAACTAAAAGCATTGGAGTAATCAAATTGAATCGTTGATTTATTCAGATTTTAATATCAAAATTAATCGCACATGCGTCTGACATTTCGCGATCCTCCGTGAGAACTACCGTTCGTAACGGTAAAACTACCCCATCCATTATTAAACGAGAGAACGCATAATCACATGAAATATCGCCGTCATATCTGACAATGGTCGCAATTTTCCACGCGATATATCATCTAATAATAATATTTGACTCGTTGGCATAAAAGACGATATTGCATTTCAAAAAAGCATAAATGTATTGCGTTGTCTATAAGACTTACATCGTTTTGAAGCTGTGTTGGGATCGGCGCGTGCGACGTTCACCTTGCTATTGTTGTCTCCCTCGTGACGAGGCGAGGTGTGGGGACGGTGAGGTTTGGGTTTTGATTTAGGTATTGTTTGCGAGCAGCTTTCTGATAGAGTGTTTGAAATGTTTTTTATGAGTCACAAATTTTGATTGGCAGTTGTTATTAAATTTATTTAAAAATACGGCTAATGTTTTATACACTGTTTTGAAATTAACGGTGAACTTAAAGGTTTTGTTTATTGTTTTATATTAATTAGGTTAAGAAGATAATGTAAACCTGCAGTGGTTTTTCCGTTTTCTTAGTCAATCTTGCCGATTTTTTAAGTCAAAATATAAACCTTACAAGAAATACGTGCAAACAGATAGTTTTGGTTAATGCAACATTTTCTCAACTTAGTACCCATACTCGCAACAATCAAGTATGAACTGTGCATATCTTAAGATTAGTAATAAAGGGTTATAATGATTTATTACCTGCCGTTTTAATACATACCATAATTAATCTTGCAATCAATATTGTAGTGTTCGCCCAGAACTGTCGCCCGTACTCATAACTGTAGACGAGTGCGGGGTCGGTTCCCGGCGCGTGTCGCCACCCCTGGCCTGGGCAAGGGGTAGCGTATGTAATTTTTTTATCCCGGACAGTTGAACCGGACGGGATTTTGAGTGACTTTCAATAATGATAATTGTTATGTTTTATTAAGCAGAGATGATGTTGAAGTTATTTTATACAAAGAAATAAAGTGAATGGTAAAGTGACAGACGTTTTTAGTTCAAGGCTTTCTAGATAAGTAGGTGATTTTAATTAAGAACTGAAAATTGAATTGCAGTTTTTTTGGGTTTGAAGTTTCGTAGGCAAAGAGTTAGAATAAAACCCTAATGATTTGGCTAAATCCGTATACCTATCACACAATGCGGTTATGGAATCATGTGGCTTAAATAAAATTAAATAGAGGCCTAGATATCATGTTAAGTAAAAGAACAAAGTTCATATCTGAATATGAGCCTTACCTAATGCTTTTCTGAGTCGTAAAACTCGTATTCGAAACTTCGTACTCATTTGTATGAAACTCACTCGAACCCTTCATGTCTTCCTCCACCTTACACGAAGTGAACCCGACGTTCTCCGCCGATATCTCACCTCTAACAATTACATTCACACTCGAGATCACCTCCAAATTCAATCCAAGATCCTAACACATTTACCGGAGCATTCAAAAGGGTGTATTCAAAGGGCTACGAAACCTGCCCTTCTCAACCAAAACGATCTATCTGTTGAGGTAACTGTATTGTATTTACGTCCGTATGAAAAGCCGTAGAGAGTTTTATATGTTTCGGCTATTAAGCTGGTGATGTGATATTTTTAATGATAAGGTTAGAATTAACGACTAGCAAGAGATTCGTCTTCTCGATTTGATTCCGCTGTGTTTATGTTAATTTAATATTTTGGGGAGGTATTTAGTCAGGTGAATGTTTTGATGGATGGGTTTGTTTAATGCAAGTAAAAACGAAATGGAAGTCGGTAATTGATATTCTATTAATAAATGTGCTTATAATTTTTAGTAACACCAGAATATTATCTTATTCTATTTTATTTCTATGGATCCATACTGGACATACTGGACATTTTTGTAATTATAAAATCGGAAATACAAACTCAGCCCTGAAAATTTAAGGTGAGGGAAATTAATAAATAAATAAAAATCTGTCAGTAAAATGCTAGTTATTTCATCAGATGACTTACCTTTTACCAAAACACTACAATGCAAACACTGTTTCTTGATAGGCGAACGGACTGCGTGATGTTTATTTATCGTAATTTACCTACTTAGTTTGATTTTTCAAGTAATTTATACCAAAACCGATAAGAGGACGGTGGTTTTATTTCGTGCAGATTTAGACCACGGGTCTTATTCTACGTTGTCTTAACACCTATTGTTATCGTATTGTCAATATGGTTTGATAGCTCTTGTTAACTTAAAACGAATGGTGGCCAAATTAAAAATGACACGATGACAATAGGCGTAAAACAACGTAGAACAAGGCCTTATTTTTGTCAAAGCAATTCCCATGTAACATGCTTGATTTTTGACCTTACTGACAATCAACGTCAATTACGGTTATAGTTTTAAACTTAGGTGTAATATTTAGAGGCAAGTCCTGTATACAAAACAATATTATTATTTTATTTGTGTCTTTAAATGTTTTGTTACAAATTCCCTGATGTACAATGTCGAAATAACAGCAATAGTGACGCAGCAAGTGTCCCATTATGGTACTTTATGTTTCCACACATTTCTTTATGACCATAATTAAATAAGGAACATAAATTTTGATTCAACGCGAATCTAAATAAACTGCTATTATTAAATTATTTAGTTGCAGAGGGGATTCACATGATGACGTACTGTTGCTCGGTTAAAACTGCGAAATGAAATCGTACTTATCGGAGATAGTTTCGTTTTTATACAATATTTAAATATAAATAATAACTTCTATTTGCTGGGAAAATTCATCGAGAAATTTCATCTTAGCCCTAAGGGATGGCAATTTGCAGTCATAAAATTGCAGTTTTGGAATTACCAGTAGCCATTTGCCTCATAGGCCAACCCCATGAACCATCAGATGGCTTGTTCGATTGTTTGTTTTCACACGTAAAATATTAAACATTTCGGGCTTGCAATAAAAACAACAAACAAAAAAAATACAATGAAGTTTAAGACCGTTTCGATTTGACTAGTTCCAAAGTTCATTGACACAATTAAGCATCAGGATATTATTTATAGACGCCATGTCATTTTCATCACCTTTCTGTTTCACACTTATGAGTATCGCAGCGATAAAAAACGGCATTACCTTCATAACATTAACAAGGGAACGATTAATAAAATTTTCATTAGTATCACGAAACGGTCGTTTTGTGGCCGCGTTCAATTTCCACCGCCAGTCGTTATTTATTAAGTGGTTTTGTCATAAAAAAATACGCATTGATATCATGGATATAGGTGGGTTTAATTTTTACGTCAAACGTGTTTTAATTTTGATTAAACAGTTTCATTTTGACTCAATTTTGATTTTTACAAAAGTATTACAATTCTGAGTTCCCAGTGTCCAAACCAAACAGAAAAAAAAAGATTTATTTGTGACGTGACGACGGATGTAGGTAGAGTCTAACCTCTCACGAAAATAGTAACAACAAGTTAGGCGTGAAGGTATGTAACTAATAAAAAATGAAGGTAGGTATCTATAACAACAAGAAAATTTTAAAATCCAAACGACTTCTTTTTTAATAACATATTGACTTGTAAACTATTAATTTTAAAAGCGCATAATACCTAACCTTAGTACACCTTTGACAAATACCTATTTAACAATACCCCGCAGTTGGCCCTGCAAGACGTTACGACATACATAAACTTACATATCTACATAAACCAGAAAACATTACCCTCCTATTTGGGAAATCAGGTAAAGACTCAAAATGCTCCCCAGTCCCTTGTCTAAATACATTATAATAGTGCATGACCACTAAGAAACAGAATACGGAATTAAGGCACATTTACTTTCTAATCAAGCTAAAACGCCTCCAAGTGCAGCAGACAACATAGTCAAATCGAACTTTATTGACGAAATAAAAGTGCATATAAATTTTATGAAGTATAAACGGGACATTTCGTAAAGTTTATGGGGCAAGCACTCACGGGGGTAAGGGCACCTACCCCATCATATTCATTATAAGTAATACACCCTATATAATTATCGACTAAAACATCACTGTATCACACATTACTACTTTTACTGTCAACGCAAAAACCAAGTCTGCAGTAAGCGAGTAATGTATAAGCAACATAATGCATCACCGTTTTGGTTGATCTATTTTGTAGTACAGGGACTACGGTGACCATAAATGGAAGTTAAATTAGAGACAATATCCTTTAATGTGCATTTATTGAAGTGTTTATGTAGAGGTCGCTGCAAAGTCGCTTTTAGGTGTTTAATTAATGGGTTCGGGGTTCAAGTTTGTTTCGGTAATCTGGTTACTTGAAAATTATAGTGATTGCACAGCTTTGTTTATGGGCTATTTTATTGATATAAGAAGTGTAGTTGAGTTGTGTGTGTATATCACGGAAACAATAATATATATTATGATATATGCACGTGTTTCAATCATTTCTACTTTTTGTTACAAAGTTTGGAAATAAATTTAGAACGACGGTTAATAATTATATTCTATGACAATATCAACTGAAAGTCATTCTTATACAAGCAGTGTCAATTATATTCTTAGTCAATCATGCGTTAGATTTGCTACTACAACTAAAAGACATCTAACCTGAGGATAAAAATATTAATATAAATACGAAAGTGAACTGGCCATGAAGATTAATTTATAATTATCGTAGCCAAACTACTGAGTTGATCTAGATGTTTTTTTTTGACAAGAAGTAGGCACTCGAGCTCACTGGCCACTTGATGGTAAGTGGGATCTGAGACCTATAGACATAGACATATTATATGGATTCTCAAGACTGCTATCCTAAGACTCCAAATGTGTTTACAACCCTGAGGACTAAGATGGGATGCCTCTAGTATGCTAGTAATCTTACCGGTTGTCTTATCCCCACATCGGAACACAACAATGCAAATACTGCTGCTTGGCGGTAGGTTAAGGGAATTTAGCATGATAGTTTTAATTGCTTAAATTTTATTTTAGGATTTTATATTTCTGAATAATATAAGAACAAGAGAAATGGGTATTATTTAATTTAACACCATCATTGTCAATCCGTTATAACCCTGAAACATCTTCAGCATCACCGCGCATGTCCACAACGGTGCATTAGTGCTGTGACAAATGACGGTTTTATGCAAACCGGCCTGCCACCGGCACGCTAAGGATGGGGCATGCAATATCGATGTTCGGTTTTTAATACCTGCGCCAGATGGGTTATGCTTTTCGACTTAGGTACGCTTTAGTGTAACAATGTGTATTGGAAAGTTGAAGAGTTAAGATTTCGCCCATGCGTGTAATATAATATTTCTTTTATTTGATTCCAAAATAAAATTAATAAATTATTTCTTACCCACAAGAGCACTCGTGTGTAAAATATAGGTGCTATATTGTGCTCTCTACAAACAAATTAATCCTTAGATATTCGATAAAAGTTATTTGTTTAGTGGCTATGATACCCATTGACATCTGGTAGCGTGTTAAGAATTATTAACTTTACATTAAAAATCACTGATACTTAATTTAAAAAAGGTAATTTTCAAATTCTGAGTATTTCTGATGCCCCAAATTACATCTTAAGCTTGGGTCAATATTTACAATGTAAAAATCAAAATAAAATTCAATTACAAAATCATATCAACAAACGACATGATTTTCGATGATGAAGTTCTCGTCTCTATTCAGCAAATTATTCAAATGACGTGTTGTTTAGTTATAGGTAAATGCGCGTTAGACGCGTCGATTTATCATTGTTACGGGGAACTTACTGCCGTATTCAGAGATGTCAATTAAATTTAATGCTTGTTTAGTGACGTGTTGTCTTATTCCATTGATGTAGCAAAGAAAGTGATAGCAGCAACTTTAATCAAGAATTAAACTAAATTGACGTCTCTGAGTGCAGCAGTTAGTAACTTTAGTAATTATTCCGTCGTAAATGGCCATACTGTATTGATCTCTTAAAAAATAAAACTTACTATATACAATTCTAATAAATAAAAAAAACCATATCGTTATCATAATGTTAACGTAGCGTTACGTTTTATTCACTTGACAGTGAAGACGGCCGTGTGAAAGCAAAGAAATCGATTTGAAAACATACACGCTGTGTTCGATATTTTTCGATTAACGCTCGATCTTTTATCCTGATTAACGCAAAAGTTTATGCATAGGCATAATTGTGATCATATTTCATATTCGCATGTCATATTTCACATAATTCTATACATATCATCTGTAATTCAATACGATCCATAATTTTCTTTTTATTACCAACAACAAAAGGGTTCGCTGATACAAATTTTATTAAACTTCTATTTCATAGCGCCGCCGTGCCGTAGCCATAAGTATTAATCAGAGTAGGGTAACGAGGTTTCCGGCCGTAATCGGATAGTCTCAGCAGGGCGCTGGGCAGTTTATTAGATTGTCACCCTAACCTGAAAGCGGGAATCGCAAAAATCGCGCAGGGATTGTTGTCACATAATATGAGATACTTAATTTATATGCGTTGTATCAGGTCTATGTTTTCATTGCAGCTTTTTGTCCTATGAGCTTTTTACTTTACATGAGCACACTAGTGTGACTCAGCAATGAGTGTTGATATCTCAAAAATAACTGTTAACTTTTTTCAATTAAATAAACTGTCTTAGGTAGAATAAAATAAATAAGCAATGAATTTCGAAACAATGTGTAAGAATAATAAATAGCCTAGAACGGTAAAGTAAAATAAAGTAAAAGTAAAGTAAGCACACAAGACAATGAAATTTATGTAATTTTTCCTCGCAAGTGCGTTGAAAAACGTCGTATGAAACGAGTGAGTATTGGTCGTTAATAAAATCTTGTCTACGGTAAGCCCTCGCCTGCTACGGCTCGAGCCCAGTCTCACCTCGACGACCGCAGAAATGATCGACTTAGCACTTGTGCATAATTTACTATAAAGTTCAGTTTTTATTATTGCTTAAAATGTGGGAAGCAACTACTACCACATCAATGTTGAGTATCAAGCTAAATAGTAAACCATAATACAAATTTTAATGCTCTACTGAGAGATAGAGTTTTTTTGTAACAAATGAAAGCACGTTATTTTTAAATCTAACTAAAATTAAAATAAATTTAGCATCACATTTATTAAGCCCATTCATTAGGTACTATAAAAGGTAAAAGCAACTCCTGACAATCAAAACAGCACCCTTCATCTAAATTCGGTGAAGTAAGCCAAGTCCGCCGCGTCTGATCGCGGAATCAATCGGCAGCGCGGGCGCAGGGGGACAACAAAGCGGCAACCGTTACAGTGTTCACCTTCCCCTCCTTGCAGTATAAATTACTGCTATGATTTTTGGGTTCCGTGACATTAAAACTTTGAATCTAAAATTACGACGGAAGTTTTTTTTTGTAAAAAAATGTACTTTATTGTGAGTACCTACCTAACTATTAGATAATATAAATGCCCCCGATATATATTGGTGACTCCTTGTTTTAGAGCTGAAACGGCCCATCTGATTTTCATGAAACTTAGCTGAACCAGCGCTAGAAAACCTGCTTTGAAATAAAAAAGGAGGGTTAAAAAAGAAGTACATTTTAAAATACAATTACTGTATCATAATTGTTTTAAACATCTGTTCTCTTTGTTATCACTGCTTTTTTATTGTTTTACTGTATTCTAGCAAATAAACTTATTTGATTTGATTTGATTTGATTTGATTTAGTTTTAAATTAGACATAATTATAGACGACCAAGTATAAAAACTTATTATTAATATAGTTTATTATGTAATTATTCATTTTCATGCTACAGTCATGTGGTGGTGCGAACAATAAAACTGAGAAGAGTATTGAATGAAAAATGAATACGTGCTAGAACTTAATCATCGCGGTTGCAGGGTCTGCTCCAGTTCTTGAGTTAGGCTATCTCTTAACTCCATAATTATGAACGCCGTGTTCCTATTTTGACCACAGAGACACGTGGAGGTCTTACAATCTTCACACTAGACTGCAGGAGCCGAGTTTTAGTCAAGGATCTATAATGCTACCACGGTTAATTATACTTTAACATCACGCATCTAAAATATATTTCTGGGGAACCTGCCGTTTGGCCAAAATATTTTTGGTCACATGTATCATTTCCCAAATTTTTCATTTGCCAAACCAATGTTATATAGATTTTTCAGAATTTATTTCAGTGCCATTGTGTAGAACCCTATAGGTCAGGTTTAGTTAGTTGTTATAAAATTCTGAAATATTTACGGTTACAGAATACAAATCGGGTTGGCAAATGAATATTTGGGAAATGATACATTTGACCAAAAATATTTTGGCTTAACGAAATAGACCCATATTTCTGTCAATGACAGTTGACACATTTAAAAAGCCCCTGTGCGCCAGTGACCCTAGTTTTTCGTCCACGGAACCTCGCTTCCCACGTGGCACGTATGATTTATCGCCCGGCAAAAACCGGTCACGGTGAACCGGGTGACGGCCCACGGCATTGTCTCCCGGTGCAACGCGGTGCTTCCACGGAGCGGACGGTTTGGCTTTTGACGCGTGCCAAATAATAATACATTTTATTTAGGTATTGTTATTGAACAAGCTTTTACATACCCTCTGTTGGGTTGAGCGTTTATAGCTTAATAATATTTTTTTAGGAAATTAGACAAGTTCTGAAAGGATATCTTTATAATTTTGATTTAGGTCAGTGTGAATTTCACTCAAAGTTATTAACACATGGTTTATGTTTAAAAAATTATATTCATACATAATATACAACAAAAAAACTACAACAAGAAAATAAACATTAGGAAAAACATTAAAGATACGTTTTATGGTGGATGTTTACCAACTACCATCGCAAGGTCCATTATAAACTTTGCGTTATCTCTGTCTATCTTAGCCTAAATACGTGAGTAACAATAGTGACTAATAGCCGCTGCGTTTATTTCCATAAACAACAACAAGCTCGTCAACAAAATAATTACCTACTAGCTAAACTTGTCCCAACCATGCTTATTAAAAAAAAACATACGTGTGATCGGTGTGATTCCCTTTTTTGCATTGACCTCCTATATGCTTTCGAGCTCCGGGGGAAATGATGGCTCTAACGTCAATATCACAACCACAGAACAGAAAAAACAGTAGATGTGTCAAGTGGGAGAGTAACGTGTGGCATAGTTATGCGGAGCTCCGCATAACCTACCATACTTTTGCCGCGATCGCTTATTTCAATATTTCGATATTTCTAAAATAGGAAATAAATCCAGAAGCATGCCTTATTGTGCTATCATGGAGTGTAAAAATGATAGCCGCACCAAAAACATTTTCCATGGCGGCGTGTTGTTTTTATGACAGTTTGAGTATTGGCGACAACAGGTCTGATACTAAGCGAAGCTCATGCCACTTTCACTGTTTTTTCTATTCCGTGATCACAACACAACTACAAGTATTTTCACTTGTCTTCTCAAACTTACACATACATTTACTTTGAAACGTACCCCTTCATTACTAGCAATAAAAAAGAGCGCAGACCTCCTGCCAGCATGTTTATTTAGTCACACGTCCCCCGAGGTATTACAATTAAGCTCATTTGCAGCGCGCAGGCGCGATAAGCCCATAGTGCGCAGTATAGGTGCGTCGTTAGAGCGATTTTTTGTGCGCACGCGACTTCCCGCATTATCTTTTTATCGTCGCCCCATGCGGGATTAGTAAGCCAGGGGTTTCAAACTAAAATAAAAATATAAATGTTTAGGAAAAGCAACTGTTAAAACATTTTAATTTTTGTAGCAAAGTAACAACATTTAAATAAAATAGATGTTTAATCATAGGCATAAACTATTGATCCACCATAAAACTCTATTTTAGTGCCAGCAGCGTCAAGTCAAGAAATAAATTACCTACGTCAAAATTAATCATGACTTTCCGATAGAGGCTCAACAATTAAAGTCGAGGACAGTACCTACGCTTAATTTTTTTTAATGAGGTACCTATTATTATTACACAGAAGATAACCGCAAAAAGACCCAATAAAATAATAATAATATTTTACTTTTAATGTAACCATCACCATACTTAACAAATAATTTCTTGTTTTTTAGTTCTGTTCATGTACTTCTCTAAAAATCAAAAAGTTATGTTTAAAATAGACCTATTTTTTCATATTTTTATCCCAGCATCAACGGTTGCGCTCCTCTGGCTAGGTGCACAATGCACGTTGCACGCGTGTCGCCGTGCGCGCCGGACAAATATTGCGTTACCCTACCTCGGTCCCGGCGCGTGTCCTTTGTCCCGGCCCCTCGTGGTCGCCCTACTCGCTAATCCCGCGCACGGCTATAAGTGGCGCGGATTTTTTACTCATTAATGGGTGTATGTAGGTGAAAGGTTTGGTGACACACGGAGAAAAACGTTGGTTGAACTGACGCGTCAGCACCACGAACTCCATATTGAGTCGATTTTGTATAGAAATCTGCAAACCCGGCGCTACAACTGAAACAGACAAAATTTACAGTCTGGGCTACTCTGAGAAAAAACTACGTAGATGGGACATCGAAATCTACGTTGTTATTGTGGACGCAAATTAATGTCTTAATAATTATTATTATTTTGTAATAGAGTATTTCATTTTTCTGTCAAGGTACAATCCAGGTAGGTATTTTTTTTTTTAAGGATAGGTTATTTTAGAGATTTTCCCCGAGATATGACTTATATTCGACTTTGCTTCCACTATTTATTACATGAAGGGCTCTATTCTACTCGGTAAAACTAAATTGCTTTTGGCACTTTAAAGTATTGTTTTTAAAACGGTCGCCACTCTCGGCCCTTATTTACTGTCAAGTAAATAAGATCTATCGTAACGTGGACAATACCACAACAAATATACCGTGATACAGTTTTTAACTAGTACGGGGAGTAAAGGACTTCATTAAATAACATTTCAAAGGCAATATGGATTGACCGAGTAGAATAGACCCCCTGGTCGATTCATTTACTCCTTTGTTTGTCTTTCATCCTAGCGAACAAGACAAAGTAGCGATAGGTACAGTCAACCAATTTGATTCCTAGGCCACTATTTGACTTGGTCAATGTGACGTTATAAACCAAATCATGACTGAGCAACAATTCAACAATATTTCACTATACCTATTTGTCCATCCAAAGACAATCATACCCCAATTCATAATGGCGGTAGCTATAAAACCAACTACCGCCGTCAAAGACACTCGTTCATTAATAAAAAGGTAAAGGTGGGGGACCTTCGCCGGAGGTATCGTTCACTCTAATTTAATATTTCCTGCCCGCATGAGCTGCCCTTTGTGTCTTAATTGGCCATTTTCACTTATTGTCGGCCATTTTGGGCCCGGAATTGATTGTTTTGTGGTGTGAAATACAGGAGAGAATGTGGGATTCTAACGAGGTGTTTTAGAAGAAAATCCTTTTATGTTGTAATTTTTAATGTAAAAAATACGTTCCAAAAAAATATATAATTAAAATTACATAGCGGTTAAGGCTTGCAATATGAGTAATTACGTCATCAATAAAATTTATCTTCTGTGAACGTGTGCTATATAATTTGACTGTAGTGTTTCTTGGTAGGTACATAAAGCTGAACTACATTTACACTTAGTCTTAGGGGACAAAATCTCGTCTGCCTTATCTACGCCACAAACAAAAACTTTGTTTCGGAAACAGCTTACAATTCTTACAAACTAAGTTGCAAAAGTGAAGTTACTTATTTCTTTCCAATTAGATTCGGTAATGCGTCAACATTGTGCATAAAATAACATTTCAGGTCTGTATGTATATCATTTCGTTAACAAGCTTGATACGCAGTCGATCAGACAGATAGCAGAGCAGCACAGGGCTCCGGTACGGAACCCTGACAACTCCCATCTTTTGTACAATAATTGCTCTCTCCACTGCGCTCTATACACCGAAGCTCACATAACAACTATCAAAACCTCACCTTTTAAAACCCATGCGGGCCCTTTGAGAGCCACCCGTGCGGGCGACACCTCGCCTTATTTAATTTACGTAGTTTTGGACAAAGGATACCCTTTCAGCTTGCTTCTGACGGGAACAATGAGTATAGGTTTTATTTAAGTTTTACTTAACATGGTTTCTAATATGTTGAGTGCCAGGGACCCGAAATCGAGCCAATTTTATATGAGGACTTGAGACTCTGGATAACTAAATTTGTTACCCGTCTGTAACGAGGTAAAACACGAGTAGTTAATGAAAATTAGTGATGTTTGTCAACTAAGGTACCTCAGACATCACTCTCTACCAACAATATCTTATGCATGGCACACCTTTGATACCTTTTCGCATTAGTTTCATGATCATGATCGAACTTCTTTATGATTTTTGGTCAAAGGAGTAAAAGTGGTAAGGTAGTGTGTAGCTCTTTATAATAGTTAAATTTTATTTTATTTGGTTAACTTGTGGTAACTTTAGTGGTTGATGTTATATTATCGTTTTTAGCAATTAGTTATAACTATTGTACCATTTGTTACCCTAATAAACATTAAAACGTTTGAGGTTCAGAAGTTTAATTGAACCCTTTTAAAAAAGTAGGTACCAGATCGTTCTAAAATGTATATAGAATGTATGTATGTAGAATGTTTCTGTATAGAATAAATAAATAAATATCGGGGGATAATCTCACACAAATTTGACAAACTAAGCTCTAGGCTTGTACTATGGGTATTGGGCAACGATAAACATAATTATTTAGAGAAATAAATACTTCAATACATAGAAAACATCCAAGTCTCAGGAACAAATACTTGTATTCATCACACAAATAATTATACAATTATCTAAACCGCATTAATCCTCATTATTAATATGACAAACGAAGGAGTATTCTTGTTGGCTAACTATTCAATGCCTCAACTAAAATTTGGTACAGAAATAAAAGTCTTTTTTACCTCAAAAAACGACAGATTCCAAGGTACAAAGCGATAAAAAACTGCAAGCATTAAAATATTATAAAAAAATCCTCTCGTCACTTAGCCACCCAGGAGTCGCTGGGTAATTTGGATGAATGGAACAATAGTCCCGTAAGTGGTCTGGCACCTACGCCGCACCTGCGCCGATCAACTCCTCAATTGGCAGCCATGTGGGTCACAGGAACAGGGAATACGTGGAGACTTCAGCTTTAGGAATTTTCCTAAACAAGTCTTTGCCCGGGACTATCCGCGTATTCGTTTATCGCTATCATAGACATGATACTGTTATCACCCTCTTTGAGCCTACCACTCACGCTGCTACATCAAATGGCTCCCGTAAGGATACACCATGATTCAGTGAATCTTGTAAGTACTTAAAAACATCAAATCAAGATTTGCCTTTATGCATTATGGTATTAGAGAGAAGCATTCATGCACCGCCGTCCTTGACAATAAGCATTTTTGTAAAGTTTTCTCATGCATTGCCGATCTATTAGAAAAATGTAGGTTATCTCTTTTCTTGAGGGAACTATTTAAAACTTTTAGAAAACAGCGCAAAAGGCGGTTGGTTCCGCAATTTCACCACACGATGCAAAAAGTGCCTAGAAAAACGCAAGGTAGAAGAAGAATTAAATACCATAATACAATTATACCTTCGCTACTCCACTGCATCACTTGTCTCACGTGATCATCGACTAAATTGAGTGAGTCACTCGCCACCTGGCGGGCGGTCAGCGACCACCGACCACCTTCAATTGGGCGGGTTCTGCGCTCCCCGCTGTCATCAACCCATCATCCGAAGTGATGCAATGACCTTGCTGATATTTAGGTTACGTGTTGCTAAGACTGCGACGTGGAACTGAAAAGATAAAACTCAACATAAGTTATTTTGTAGCAAAATCTACACACACAATAATTATGCCAAGAAAGGAAAGAAAAGTTGACAAAACTAAATCAAATAGATTGATAATGGATAGGGTAAAATGAGTTAAATTATGAACTAGTTAATGACTGAATGGGATGAACAAAGACAAACGTATATATTTGATTCTTACAGGTTTCATTAACTTTAATAGGAGTTTGTCAAAACTACAGGGGCTTTTTTCTACTCGGTAAAAAGCATAATGCTTTTGAAATTATTTTCAATTTGGTCGCCATTACTGACAAGTAAATAAGAGCTATCAAAACGTTGACCATACGAAGCCACCGCGATCCCTAACTCTATTCTCGCAGCCTCGTCCGCGAGTGCATGCGGATACTATACATATAGAGAAAGAACAATACAAACATTTTAGTTGTCATAGTTGTTGTATTAGTTAGTTAAAATGTTTATGTTGTTATAACATTTTGGTAGCACTACGGTTATGTTACAAACTTTTTTCAATAAATAATTTTTGGTTTAATTTGCCATAGTTTTAGTTTTAGTTCGTAATTTTAATTTGTATTGTATTTTCAATAAATAAATAAATATCAAAAGCAATATTGATTCACCGATTGAATAAATAGGCCCAAATAGTGCGAGAAAATTTAAACTTGAGGCAAAATCATTCACGCGGGAACGAAATAGAAATACTTTGTACATCGTACACTGTACAATGTATTCCTATCTCACTTAAGCATGACAAAAATTTATAAAATTTTGATTAAAAACTACAAAAGCGTTTTCAATTCTGGCTGGTACTAAAACGTAAAATTGTGGGCGTGCTATGTTTTAGTAGATTGAAGCACTTGAGACTCGTACCCACTTCAATTAACTATGGGCCTGGATAAGATGAGGATGATGTTATCGTTATCGAAAATTTAAAGCCCGATTTACATTGGTCAAGGACAGTGAACAGTGGACAGGGACAGTGGATAGTACAGTAGTGTAAACCGATCGGACAGTAGCGAGTCAGGACGTTGCCTTGCCAGTGGTTCCAAATAGAATCGCCTTCTATTTTTTCACTTCACTGTCCTTGGCACTGTACTTGCCACTCTCCTTGACCAATGTAAATCGGGCTTAAAGGATTGACATAAGCTGCCGGACGGTCGCGTCGAACGCTTAGGTATGTCAATTCCATAGATCTTGACAGTTTTCGAAAATCGTTTACGTTAGCTTTATTTATGTCATGGAGGCCATCTGATAGTAAGTAGGATCTGTGACTGTGACCTATAGACATTTGCATTCTCAAGACTACAATCTTAAGACTGCAATCTTAAGACCGCAAAAGCGTAGCCAAACCTAAGGACTAAGATGGAAAGCCTCTATGCTAGTAATATCACCGGTTGTATTATCCCCACACCGGAACACGACAGTACGAACACTGCTGCTTGGCGGCAGGTCGAAGGATAAGATGGTGGTAGTGATCCGGATGGACCACTAGGTCCTACCCTCACTAAATGTATCTTGTGTAGAGGCCCAGTTGATCTATCATCCATCACCCTCTTCTAGCCCGGCGATCAAAGTCACCCAAAGCATTATTTTTTGCCTACCTCTGCACCTAAAAGTTGAGCATACACAAGTTTAATAACAAGAAAAATTGCTAATATTGAGTTTGACGGACGGAAACGAGCATGACATCACGCTATTTCTAATTTCACGTTTGTAACACGACGGAACCCTTATAACCTTGAATTCCCCTTAATTCCTCGTACCTTCTGTCTGGCAGACTCATTGGCGCACTTCAAACCACAAACCAGTAACTCCAATCAAAAATGCCTTCAAATCTGAGTCTTTGGATCCAAGCAAGAGAGTTTGAAATGAAACTTGATTATTTTATAATTTATTTCATTTTATACAGAAAGGTTTGTTTGGTGCAATTGGCATGCGGGCTGCGCAGAACCACGCGTTACAGATCGAGAGATAACGCGGCAAGACTGTTAATGATACCCGCAGACTTAAATATTAATAACTGGAGTTGGCGTTAATTGTTCCGCTTAACCTGATCAAATAAAACTGCCGAAAATTGTGACATGAATACCTTTTTTTATTGGCATCAAAAGATTTTAGGTTCATAACGTAACATAACCAAAATTAACTTCAATCTTTGCTTTGCCCAAAGGTTAACTGGTAGAGAATGCCTTACGGCATTAAGTTCGCCTTTGGTATATTAAGTGTTTGCTTTTGTGCAATAAAGACTATATAAATAAATAAATAAACTTTTAAACATCACATCACAGTACTGGGCATAGATAACTAGGCAGTATCCTCTTCTTTAAAGACATGGCATAAAACATAACGTGGGTCTAAAGTACATTAAATTCCTACCCTCGTATTGTAGTCGTCAAAAAAAAAACAAAAAGCTGGAAAAGTTTTAAGTCACAAATGACAATTGTGGTAAATAATGCAGATCTATACATTGCTCTCATCATTAGCTTTCGCTGACGCGTCGAAAACTATCCGCAATCACATTTTTTCCCAGTTTTTTGAATAAAATCTGCATCAACCTAATATCGAAGATTGGAAAACAAAGTCAATCGATAACCTGCTAATCCCCATCAGCCGGTACAGTGAGGAAATTACGGACAAACCTGCACACGTCGAGTTATTAAAACATCGAGGTTCGACATGACGTTAATTACTTAAGCTGGGACGCAGTCACGTTCAAGAAACAGTAGGCAATACAGTTCTGACGGGTAATTACTCATACATATGTACATACATACTTTCACGCGTGTAATCTCAGAATGGGGTAGGCAGAGCTACAGAATTACCTACAACTTTAAAAACTTGTTGATAATTCAGTTACCACATTTTGCACAAATTACGGGTTATTATGGTGTTTCATTGTATTTTATTAATGATGATGTTTCGGATAGTTATATTTTTTGGACCTTGACATAGTACATTTCTGGTTGGATATTGAAAAAAGGTTCTTTTGGTTTGGAACTCTGAAAAGATACTGACTAGGTTATTTTCATATGTTCTCGAATCACCAGATAAAATAATTATTTGCTGCCAAAAGTGTAGGTGTAAAGTTCACGGTTGAATATTATATTTAAATTTTATTAAATACGGTTTGTGTGAAATGATTATTGACCTTAAATAGATATACTTAACAATTATTAATTAAACTTAGTTTTGCATATTGGCAAGGAAGTTTTTGGTCTGTAAAGTCGGGATTGTACCAAATACATGTTGATCCTCATAGGGTCTACTTATCTCCGTAGAATAATGTGTATTATTGACTTACTTCTCCTTACTGCTGTTAACCGGTGTACTGCGCCGGAACTGGCCTGTTTGCGCGCCGGCAGGCCGGTATAAATTTAACCCGTGTTTGAGTTAACAGTTTCGCTGCTACCGGAGCCCACGAGGATTAAGGTTTTGTAAATAGGTTATTAAATGTTTTATGGTGATTTCATTTAATTATTACGGTTAAATGGGTTTATTTAGGACCCTGACATCCAAAAGATGGAGAAGTAATGTTTTTATTTTGTAAAAAAACACCCTATTGTCTCTGATTTCACCCCCACCCGTATGTGGATAATAATATCCCTTTGCACCTGGGGCCAATAAGGATGAAATTACAGGGGATATGACAATGTACGTTGGGTTAACCCGTTCTGTGATTTTAATAAAAATGTGGACAATGGAACTGGAGTCAGCTCCACGGAATATATTTTTAAATGTACATTTAATTTTGTGGCTGTCTTTTGTACGGTTGTACAATTTGCTGGGAGGAATAAAGCTTTAATACTGGTTTTTGCGCTTGCATTGAAAACTACTCTAATCATTGCGTATAAATTTGTCAAGCGTTACTGCGTTATAGATGTTTTAAATAATTAATAAACACTTTAAATTTTAATTTAAAAGCAGTGACTCTTTTTGAAATCGATATATTATTAAGTTAGTAGTACGGCTTTCAAACACAGACAGATATAGATACAGACACATCTAAAGTAAAGTAAGGAAGTGTGCAGTGACATGCTCATACGGTTAGTTTTCTTGCTGTCTCGTAAAGGTGCAAATAAAGCAAAGCATTTCTTGTAATATGCATTGTGGCAAATGTTTATGTATACCTACTTAATAAAGTGATTAACTGATATGATTTGAATATTTGCATTCTTAGTGGTTCTTCTTAGAAATAACATACTAATACGCATTTGCGGTCTTAGGACTGTGGTTTTGAGAATGACTACAATCCCAAGACCGCAAATGCCTATGTGTATGTTATTTCTAAGAGGAAGCCAAACACAGACAGGCCATCTAATGGTAAGTGGGCCTTTAAATTTCCATAAAGAAAACAAACATTTGCTCTAATTTTATTTCTAAATCGAACTTTTACCACCATTCGCTAGAAATTACAAAGGAAAGGAAAATTATCGCAAGTTAGTGCGTTTAATGTTCGCCTCCATTAGTCCATATTAAGTTCCACGAAGTTTAAAAACTGATGCTCGCGGTGCTCAACTCTTTCTCTATTATTTCCTTGTATATATTTGATCATTTGCATTCACTACACAGACATCCATTATTGTCCTATAGCGAAGTAGCTTGGAAAGTAATAATACTATATTAAATGCAAACATACATTTAGATGAGTGCAAGTTATTAGTTCACCTGAGGGTCGGTTGTTTGCCTCAAACAGTAGATTGTTATTAACCCCTCTCGGGAGCCATATAGCTATAGTATAATTGTTTATAGGTTGCGAATGAACGTCACGGTTTTACTGTTAGGTACCTCAAAGTTACTCGTATTTTGGTGGCTTTGTGGCTTTATTTTGTAAGATTGTTTTACTGTAATTTAACAAGTCTAACGAAAGGCAAGCTTAAAAACCCAGACTGCCTGTTTGTGACATTTAGTAGAGAATAATGCACGTTAATATTAGCGGGAAATGAGCCTCTGACACGTCTGGTATAAATAGTTTTTCTACGATACCCCGTATTTTAAAATATTTCAAAGTTAAAACCTTCTGTTTTTTTTGTGAGTCCTTTCGAAACGAAGACCAAGCGAGTGACCAAAACTGGTAAAAGTAAAGTGTTTCAAAATCGTGGTGATCTCTTGATCTAATAATGGATACCTTTCGTAAAAGTCAATGTTTCTCAAAATATGAATCACCTGTTTCAGGCACAACTATCTTTGTAAAAGGTGTCACAGTTCTATAAAGTAATTGATGCATTATGAACCACAGTATCTTTATTTACTCGAATACTGTACAGACGTACATAATAAAACTTAAATAGGTTCATATGAAACAAGCAAGCCTCACAATCCAATATTGGTGCTCATCACACGAATATTAGTCCAAAGTTACATCAAAAACCTGGTAAGAAACCAAACCGAATGCTAATCAGTATTCAGCAGCAAGGTACACTCGGCACAAATTATTCCATACATGGGCTATTGGAAATTCATCGCGCTATTCGCGGCACATGTTCGCACAATAATGTAGCATTTATGGCGGCGATTGTACGTGGAAAGGCCTAAGGCTCGTGGTGGGGAGCCGTGGGGGGTCTGTCTGGGTTTAGGGCTGAATATATACAGGCAAGCAGGTTTTACCAGAATAAAAAACCAGACCTCAAAAGATGATATTTTTTGGGGTTTCTATTTTTTTCATTTCTGAACTCATGGAAAAAGCAAAGTTCTACGTCAAAGTAAAAATACATTTGGTATTACGCAAATTAACTTAATGAAGCTATTTGTGAAAAAAACTCGGCCAAGTCCGAAAACCACCACCCCAAAGTACTAAATTAAACTTACACACTTACATATAATTATAATCCTTACCCATTTTTAAGTACTTAATCAAATAATTTTACTGTTAATATTTTAAAAACAAAAACTAAATTTTCTATTCCGTTACGTTTGACTCTGATATTTTTTAACGTAATTTTTTTGTTCGTAATTCAACCGCCTAAAAACGTTGCTCTCATATTTCTGGGCAGTTAGGTAAATACCAGATACCTATAACGTTTATCGACTTGTCAGAACAGCGCCATCTGGTGCAAAGAGCAGAGCAGCGCAGAACTAACAGCGGCCCCTGTAATCATATTTGTGTTCACTTATTGTCCCGCGCCGGTGTGATTTTTCTCCAGGACTTAGCTTAATTCAATGTGCAAGGGTGCGCTCGCAGGAATTAATACGAGAGATTATTCTGGATCCGCGGGATCATGATAACGTTATGGACGCTTTTGTATGATCTTTACTTTCGCTAGTTTTATTCTTTAATAAAACGTCGTAGGTCCGAAGTTTTTAGCAACACATAGACCGATGTGCATCGGTACTGCTAGCAGAATATGAAGAAAGTATCAATTCGAAGAGTATTTTTCGGTTCTGAAATTACCTAATTGGCGTAATATTACTCTATAAATATTTAATGTTAAATAACGAAGGTATTATGAATAAAATAATTTTTATAACAATAAATATCTGGTGTGGTGAAATTATCTCGGATCGACTGTACTTCTGTGCTCTATTATCTACCTCATAAAGTAGCAATAAAACAAATGTGTGTGTGTTTAATGTTCTAGTCTAAAATATTTTTACATAAAAACAGATAAAGTTAAAAATTTAAATAGTTTAATGAATTATTGTTTAAATTATTGTTGTGTTCCAGTGTGGAGGCAGGAAGATTAGTCAAATGACTAGCAAACTGGTATTCTATATCAGTCTTCGGGGTCGGAAACGCATAAGCCTGTCTTGGTACTGCAATCATATGTCTAATAACTTCGGATCTCTCTTTACTTCACTTATAAAAGTGTGCTTGTTTATATTCCCCATTGTAAAAAAATATCTTTGTGTTTTCACTGAAACCAGCGACCATTTTGATATTTAGTTGCAGAATATGGCTGCATTCAGTCCCAAAGGAGCCGGTTCAATCAATGTAGACAAAGGATCACTTGTACACCGGCTGCGAGGTGAGGGCGCCAGCGTCTACCAATATCGGAATATTAACATTCATGCGTCATTTAATACAGTTACATGCATTTATAGTGTTAGAGTTAGTGGTTTTATATGGCCTTTATCGAAATGATAAATAAATAAATAAATAAATATCATGGGACGCGATCTCACACAAATTGACCTAGTCCCAAACTAAGCTCTAGGCTTGTACTATGGGTACTAGACAACGATATAAATACTTATATAGAGAAATAAATACTTAAATACAAAGAAAACACCCATGACTCAGGAACAAATACTCGGGCTCATCACACAAATATCTGCCCTTACCGGGATTTGAACCCAGGACCCCTAGCTTCGTAGGCAGGGTCACTACCAACTAGGCTAGCGCGTCGTGATATTCTTGATATTATGGTAGCTCATCACTCTAAATTAAGAGCCTACTATAAACTCAAAAATATAAAAGGTACAGACGCAAGATGACCTGAAACAAATCCAAATGGATCCCCTGATCGATACATGAGAGTTGCCGTAAATGGAACACACGAAACTTATGCTACATGACACATGACATTGTGATTGTCTGAGTACCGTCCTTTTAAACGTAGTTCGAATTTCTATTACTAGGAGAATAAAATAACTTTACCGGAGTAGCACCCTCACGATTTTTAATTTTGGGGACCGATACGCGTTTTGATTTCTGTTACTCGACGTTTCTTTATTATGACCGTGATGATAATACGAGCTAATTTTTCACTCATTCCTTAAAGGCCTTACGATTTTTCAGATGTTAATGGATGCCTATACAACCCTGATGATTACTTGCTATCATCATGAGATCACATTAATTCTTTCTGTTATATATATCATCCATCCTGATGTTGATTAGAAATCCTGATATTCCCCTTTTTTTTAATAATACCTTACAGGTACTACTTAATCAGTCAGTTTTTTTTATATAATAATTAATATCTTCATTTTACAGCTTCTAGACGTTGCAGCTCGTAAATTCAAATTTCCAATTTCCCTCCTAAAGACGGCAGTAACCGAACCACGCACTCTAACCGCGGAGGTATAAACAAGCTACCTGAATTAACGCGGTGCAGATGGCGCTGGCTGCGCGCGATATTAAACCGCGTGTCGATTCATATCGTACCTGTGGGTTGTTTATAGGTATACCAGGAAGGGATTAACAAGTATGGTATTCCTAAAGTCCCTGCGTTAGACTTTTGTAAAATATTCCGTGAGTGACCTTGGACCCCATGTATGGTCGGTCACTTGTACATAATATGTAACCTGCGGCTAGGGCTAAAAAAATGGAAGCATTTATTTTTAATAAAAAATAACTTTTTTATATTTTTAATCATATTGTTTACATGGGGATTGTATTGTAAAGGAACTAACATTATTACACGAGCGTTAACCGTTCAGTTTTTCAGACAGTAAGGCTTACATAGGATTTATAGGTACTTAATCGTTAAATTTACAATAAATTATTCATACACAAAAATGAGGTAAGAAATTATGCTAAACTCACTAATACTTTCGAAATAATTCTTTAATAAGCAACAACGATATCAAACATGTTGTCTTAAAAATAAAACTTTACTTAATCAAAAAGTTTACTGCGTGAGTAAAATAATTACGAAGCTGTTCACTCCAGTGATAAAACAGAATCAGATGTACATAGTTATCTGCATTATTATATTTTTTTAGTAATTACTCTATGTTGTCAGTTTAATAATTTATACTTATTATTATTACCATACGCTACTGCTCCTACTTACCGACACAACATCACCGACATTCATTATTAATAGCCGTGATTCGGCGTCATTTCTCACCAGAACGACTATTGTTGATATTATACCTTTGTGCGTGACAAATGGCCGAAGTTACCTTCTTAGTTCGCCGAATGTCTCCATTAGTTGCGCGGATCCCTCGAGATGCGAATACCTTGACAAAAGTTAATATCTCGAGGATATCCACACTTGTGGAGCCACGAGAATGGCGGGTGAGGTGGATATTATTGGTTTTTAGTTTTATGTATTTGTGGTTAAATGTTTCAAACGTCTTAATAGCGCGTATTACTTCTTAATTTTTCCAAAGGTAAATCTTAACGAGAAACTTTGTTGGGAGACGAATCCAGGTATTATGTAAGATTACATGTATTCTTTTTCTTCAGCCTGTGATGTCCTTCTGCTGATGCTGAACGTATGCAACTTCAATTGCATGCCACACTCTCCGAAGTTATCTTCGTCAAATTTTTCCCTAATAACTTCGTTATGTCGTCCGCCCATCTGGCCTTCTGGCCGCCAACGCTGCTGATCCCGGTCCTTGATGATGTCCATTTCAACACATTATTGCTTCAGCAGTCACTGATTTTGCGATTCATGCGTCTCGGCCATTATTGATTCCTTTGCGCCTGTAGGTTTTTGTCTGCTTTGTGCAAACTAATTCTATATCTATGCATTTTACTGCCGCTTACGATGCTACCTTCAAAATTATGTATGTAGACACAAATAACGTTAAGTGGTCAATATTCAGACCCGCTAACTTCATGGCCTCACTCCAAAGGTCGGCCTCTACACATAGTTCGCAACTTGTGTTTAATTGTAACGCTCAACGTTCCGCGTACGCCAGATCTTACGCCTCACGCCTGAGTTTACGCCCTACGCCTCGCGGGTAGGTGCGACATACTTGGAGTTCCTACCACTCGACCGTAGTTTTAGTTGAGATTAATTTATTCTTAGAGAAAGTTTGGGACCCTTTGGCCCTTAGGGTTGGCGACACTTGACACGTATCTTTGAAATAAGTTGGATTATTTGTGTGTGAGAGTTGAGTATTCTCTTTTCGGATTTACATGGGCCATGCTTTTCCTAGTCTCCTAGTTCCAACTTAAAAATAAATTGTAATACCTACGTAGTGTTTTAATTTGTATAGTCTGTGCCAATTCAAATTGGCAAAGATGTAAACACAACCAAACGAACCAGTTTATGATTATTTCTCGATAATCACGTGCTTTTAAAGATCAAGCGAGGTCTTAGCAATGATTTATACACTTAATCTTTACTTTCACATTAAGTTTAAGATTAAATAAGTATGAATTATACTTTATTTTAAATAAAAACACGCATGATGAATATTTGAGATTATGTGTAAAACAGTACTAATTTGCTATAAGGTCAGAGCTAAGAACAACTGTAGTTACGCAATTACGTCATATATTATCCCAGACTTAATTAGAGACAAATATTCAATATTCTAATATTTCTTTTTCCATTCCTCTCACTAAAACACAGCTAAGCAATTTTACAATTTGACCAACAAATGAAAATCAAACCGTCTTACACTTGCACTTCTCTGTGATTTCGTTAGACGGCAGATTCACGGTCTAAGCCAGCATTGGTAAATTCACTAACCAAGTTATTTTTCTAAACTAATACGATCGAAGACAGGATACATAGGCAAATTTACAGTGATGAGTTGAGTTATCCTTTTACACCTATCGCATGCATATGAATACAATACAAGGCTGTCAGTCTGTCCACCGCAAGCTCGGAAGCGAGCGCGCCTCATTAAACTCCGACCGAACCGCGCGTCAGGTGCGTCGCGGGGTAATCCCGGACGACGGAAGGAAGTGGAGAAAGTTTCTGATTGTCAGCCTTGCTTATGAAGATGTGTCAACAGGGGATGGGGTTAGTATATCGTGTATGTGTTTCTATTCCTGAACGTAGTGTCACTATTTACAATTGTTTGGATTTGTTAATGGATCTTTATCTAACAATCTAGCTGATTGCTTGTGACTCCGCCCGTGGAAATCACAATGTTAAACTTTACTTTTAAAAAAAAATGTTTTTTCCGAGATACACATACCATTTATCTGCAAAATGACAGTATCCTGGACATCGTCCTAGAAGACCATTTAAGGGTTAATGCTCTAAACGATTCCGGAGTCTTTATTTAAACGCCTCACCTCCCTGAGCCACCGCTAAAAATAGTAACTAGTAATAAAATAATTATTCGTATAAAGATTTTTAACGCCTAATATTTGAAGACAATCATTTATTCGACATTTCATAAAGTCTTTACTTCATTAATTATTTTTATAAGATTTAATACTTAACGCATCAACTGAATCTGCCTGCAGTCCTGCGTCCGCGCATCCATCACCGCTGCCATGTACAATGAGCTAACTGCCGTCGTGATTGAACTACGGCCGCGCCTCGAACTAATGGCCGCTCAACGAGGATCAACTCTTGCGCAGTGCTGTTTTATTTGACAATGTGAGCCTGTACAGTTAAACGTGTTGCATTATATAGAAATTAAGGGCTCTGGAAATAGATCTATGATCAATCAATTGAACCATTTTTCAAGTAAAGCTAATGCTTTGTAAAAATAAATGCTTGCATACAATTAAATAACTTAAAATAGATATAATGCATGCATTACTCTTAGTTCTCTTTTTACCTTTTTTAATGCATTGACAAAATATGTATAAAAATATAAAATCAAATATTTCTATCAATTATATATACGATAAAGTGACCATATTTGTTTTAGATATAATAAATGTTTCCTTGTCGCAGAATAGAATTTAAAAGTTAAGCTAAGTATACAAAAAGGTTTTGATTTAAATGGTAACATAATAGTTACAGTTATTACAAATTATAAAGTAGGAAATAAGGTTACTTTGTACAGTTTTCACGTCTAAGATACTTAACTCTTGTGTTTATCAGGAACAAAACAGGTGCACGGTTAGTAGATTCTAACAAAGAAAACAATTTAATTACAAACTATGAATATCTACTACCTATTCGTTTGTCACCGCCGCCATTTGCAATAGCGAACTAATGTGCGCGTGATTGACTTACAGCCGTTGGAAAGTTCAAACTCTCTCACCTGTGAACTGCTGTGATGTACGGCGTCGTAATGAAGAAGTGTCTTCATAAATATATCATTTCTTGCTTTCATCAGTAATTTTATCCAGGGTTAATAATGTGTATTGCTTTTGAGGTCAGTGAGACTGAGGTGACACCTTATCACCTGATGTATTCCCGCCATACCAAAATCTAGAAGTAACTTTGCAAGAAATAATCTTGATGTAACATTGAGAAGGTTCTGTTTTTTACATTCACATATTAACGAAGGACGAACTATCAATTTAGTTCAACTACTTTTTATATTTTTAAATTTAACAGAAACGTCTGTTTACAAAATTCTAAACTATATTATACCAGACCCTCCGAGTATGAAAAGCAAGCTATTACTAATTTCGTGGCTCTTAAGTAAGGTCTTGGTGGCATAATTGGTAATGCGCCTGCATCGGCCCGGAGAGACAGAGGAGATGTAGGTTCGAATCCTGCCTAAGACCGACTATAGTTTACTTTTTATATTGTTTTCAACACGTGACGTCAGTAATGCCATATGCAAGGCCAATGGTCATTAAACCAGAATTTAAGAGTGTTTTGCGTGTTAAGAGGGTGTTCATCTTGCTGTGTACTTCTTAACCATGTTATCAGTAAAGAAGGGGCAGTAAGTTTATCGTATCAGAGCTTAACTTTTAAATACGCCCACTTTCATCGTGTATTTTAATCAACAATTGCCCTTTAATTTGATTTCAATTTTGTTTTGGTCATGCGTGGGCAATGATTTGCTAAATCTTGTTTTTTTCTTAATAATTGTTTTCCATGTAATAGTTAGGAGGATCCCCCGTACGTTTACGCCAATACCCTATAGCAAAATTATTTTTAAATTGCCCCTTTTAACAAATTTAAAAAGGAAGCGTTAATAAGCCGAGTTAAGCAAAACGGTCGAAACAGCATCATAAACCCCTTATCGCCGCCGCAAATACTGAAATGCACACGTCACGTAATCGCTCCCGGAAACGGAAAGTCCGCCATATTGTATGCGAAATCGGACGCTTGTCGAGCCTTCCGCTCTGTTGCACCTGCGAATACCCTCTCATTACAATTTACAACAACAACCAAAAACCAACCATAACTCAAACAAACAAGACGTATATTGACTTAATAACCAAGATAAGCCGACAATCATCCATCCACTCAAATCCAACGTAAATTGAGTCAATAGTAGCAGTAACAAGGTTTAAATTGCATTATCGCCGTAATTCAGGTGACAGTTTGAATTGCGTTCCATTTACGAAACAGTTGGGTGATCATCGCTAGCCAGTATTAAATGCCTCCACTCCCAGTTATCAAAATATCAACTTTAAACGTTAATTGTTAGAGTGTGTTTTAGGTTGGTAGTAGATTTTTGCAAGTTGAATACATGTGTGAAACCGCGGACAGGTCTGCACCATTGTGAACGAATAATTCGGCTTCAGGTAACGTATTGCCGACGGGCATTGTGTTCGGGCATCCACAGTATGGCGCGCGTTGATACGCTGAAATGCTTATTTGGAGGGAATTTTGATGATGGAATTTGGGTATTGTAGATACAAAATTATTATGCAAAAGTCAGATGATAAACTGACGTTTGCACGTTACTTTGAATTTGGAATCCCTCAATGACGGTTTTAAACACTATTACGAAACTGTTTTTGTAAATTTATTATTTTGTTACGTCATCTACAGGGCCGATATTCTAGGCAGTAAAAACCATATCGTCTTTAACCTGTTATCCTATTATCATGTTTTGATAGCTCTTATTTACTTGACAGTAATGGCAGCCGAGTTAAAAATAATACCATAGAGGGTCAAAGACGATATGGTTTTTACTAAAATAAAGGCCCAGATGCTATGACTTTCTGCGGGGTGCTAGAACCACGTTTGATGCCAAAAAAATGAAAACTGTACACTTCTTATAATCAAGCACGTTCGAACGTAAACAGCCGATGTTACTTATTACTTCTTATTCAGCATATAGCTAACACTTTTCTGTTTTTTAAACTAATTAATACCAAAATAAACTTCTGAAGACAAAGCCTAATTGAAAATGAAAGTCTACAAAGTTTCCACACATCGATCTGGCGGCCATTTTGGAAGTGTCGCAAAAAATCTGCCTCGTCAGCGTCGCCCCGCACCTGCCAACGTTATTAATTACGGGCGCGCGCGCGTGTCAAGGTGAGCCTATTGTTTCGGGGGGGCTGGTGGCACTGGGATGGCTGGAAATTGACTGACTAGTAACAGGATCCAGGGATTTGGTGAACAAAAACACGTGCGACACAGTTTTATGCGTGAAACAGAAACACAAGTGCAAAGTTTTCAATCTACTTTGGCCCACCCTGTCAGTTATGGCAAGAAGAAGACAAATAATGATGAACTGAACCCTGATGGGTTATAGAATTTGAGATCTATAGACACTTTTCAAGACTACAATCGCAATGCATTGCCCACTCTGAGATCTAAGGAATGCCTCTATGCTAGTAAATTCAACGGTTGCACGGTTGCGTCAAGGGACGTCGCGGATTGGAAACACTAACTATACTTTCTTAGTAGAGTAAAATATTTGAAAGAAAAAGCCACGTAGCTGGGTCACACATTTTGTGGAAGCGCACTAGATTCAGTCAGAGAAGAAGTAGCATCTTGGTAGAACAAAAATCTTAGTAAGATAGATAAAATAATAAAAATAGACCTGTAATTTTGAATCTCAAAATCTGCCCAGGGCGGTATGGCCTCTGCCTTCACTTGATACACCACTTCGCCAATTTTCCCTCGAGTACGTCAACTTTCATTCTTTTGACTCAAAGTATTTTCATATTATTCATGCCACAATTAAACTTTCAATCTGCCAACATATCTCGTTTGAAGTAACTAACCGCCCGTTAGCGCACCCCTACAGTATTCCCCGGTGCCACCGGGCTGAAGGTGAGTGTCGTTGATTAACGATGCTGGAGACGTGTTTATTGTGTGCCAAGTCAGCCAGTCAGCCAGTCAGCCAGTCAGCAGCCGCCGACAACGCGCGATAGTTCGCTTTTGTTACGGCGACATTGTTTTGGGAATTTAATATTAAACCGAAGTTAGGTATAGTGTTACTGGCTCTTTTGTTTAAGATTCCATGGGTTTACAGGTATTCAAATCAAAATACCTTTTAGGTAAAGTAGGGTTTCTGTGATGTTTTGTTATCAGTAATAGAAACATAGAGGCAAGTTTGACTTCTGTTCAAGGCTTTTGAAAGCTGAACACCATTTAGTTGTAATCTTCTAATAATATTCCTACAGCAATTTTAGTAGGTATAAAAGTTCTTTTACCTACTTTATATTTCTGAATCTGTGCGGTGTGGTGACGGTGCGGTGATATACAGGCTGTTTTTTTAGGTAAAGCTAAATTTTTCCCATTTCCCACGATGCAAGTAAAAAATAGAGCCAAGGGCACCGCGGGGACCGGAAGCGGCGCATAAGTCACTCCGTCCGCCGGAAGAGCCGCCTGGACACGTGCCTACGACAATTAGCCCCCCGGGGGATAGATTTATTAATTTTATTGATGTCGCCAAAAAAATACGTGTACTTACTAGGTAAGAATAAAAAAAAAGTGTAAATAATTTGCAACGATACCGTTGTATTGTCATTGTCTTACTGGCCTGAGCATTAGTCAAATTACGGATTGGTTAGGAGTAAATTGAAATTTTGTTTGTTGTAACATTGATCCGTATTAATTTAGTGTTTATTAACGTCTATTATTATGTCTTGCCTTCCCTGCCTTTGAAAAAGCACATTTAGGCCGATTAATAAATGACAACGTTTTGAAATCACTGATCTAGATATGCAGTCATTTTGGATACGGTTGAATAAATTCTCGTATTTAATGGACCTGCTGATGGAATTAGAATTTCGCGGGGTCTCCGCTGTTCTGATCATAGAACCACGGAGTATGGGCTCATTACTTCAGTCTCATGAGAACTGTGCCAAAAAGTACATTCGACATGAACCGCTTGTTTCTAATAATTATTTTTTGACAATTACTTATTCAAATGTATCTTCATCACGATACTCTCCGTGAAACTAATCGCTTCTCCTCTCAAAATCAGCGCTAATGCGAGTGACGAGCCGCCGTGTATCCGCCAGCTCTGTTTGTGACGGAGAGAGTTATTGGCGTTAGTATTCAGACTGCTGTGGCCACGGATTGCCTGCAGAGCCTCTCGAGATAATCAGCCCAATTATAAATGGCCACGTTATACGATGTAATGTGTTGGATGTTTGTATGTATTTAAGTTTTTATTTCTCTATTATAAGATTTATAAGAAAGTTGTTTTTACCCATAGTACCAGCCTAGAACTTAGTTTGGGACTAGGTCAATTTGTGTGAGATTGAACACTTATTTTTTTTTTTTTTTAATAAACTGTGTTGTAGCAAATATTTATATTGTGTTATATATCAGGAAAGAAAAGGCTACCATAAAACTATACTTCTACCTAACTTTTACCAGAGGCGCTCCAAGCCCAAACTAACCATTCTATGACTTACTTACTCATTAAAAAAATAACCTTACCAACAAAAAGTTGGAAAACCCCCAACACTGACATTTCAAAGTTCAATACTTCAAAAACGGCTGAACCGATTTCGATATAAAATGTCTAAGAACCACCGCTAGAAAACCTGCTTTCAAATAAAAAAAACCGCATCGAAATCGGTTAATCCGTTTAAGAGCTACGGTGCCACAGACAGACACACACACACACACACACTTACACGTCAAACTTATAAAACCCCTCTTTTTTGCGTCGGGGGTTAAAAAGGTTCTTACAATCGTAGTACTAAGATAGTCATGTCATTAGCTCCCTTACCCCTACACCGGAACACAACAATGCTTAAACATCTGGTTAACGGCAAGGTTAACCAATTTGTCGGCGATAGCTTACCTACAGTTAATGGGCCGAAAAATACTTTTGATACATGATCGAATCTATAGGTACTAAAAGATTTAATGCAATAAAAAATATATCGATATGCTTTTTTCCGGCTTAACCGATAAAACTTTCAACTATTAATCAAAGTAAAAATAGTATTTCTATAGCCGTAAAAGGTACACAAGCAGACAGTCCACCTTCTCTTACGTTCAAGTAAGCAGTCACCGTCGCCCATAAACGTCACCGATGCCAGGGGCACAGCCAAATTGTTGTCTACCAGCAAATACTCTTTTTCAGCCGCGTTAAAAGAAGGTAAAGTTATGTTGTGTTGTGCTATATGTTATATTATATTGGTTCAAGAATTTAAGTTGTTGACTATACCTTCCACTCCCGCGGAACCGACCCCTCCTCCAAATATTATCCATTAGCAAGGCATCCCCGCGCATAACGAAATCAATAAGCATAAAAATAATTTCTTCGCCATTTAACACGTCAGCACCCCTGCGCCGGATCCTTTATCCTGGATGCCGAATGACAACGAGTCAAGGAGGCCCCTTGAATCTGAACACTGTGATCTATATTTATAGTGGTTAACAAAATTAGAAACGAGGATTAATGTTTTGAAGTGAAATTATAATAAATCTGGACTACAATTTCCTCCCAGATACGTGGTTAAGGTCTCTCAACCCAGCCACCTGGCAGCTCAATTGTATTTTGATAAAAGACTATATCAGGCTGATAATCCTACTTATAATTATAAATGCCAAAGATTGTGTGTTTGTTTGTTACTCTTTCACGCTGCAACGGATGGACGAATTTTGATGATATTTAAAATGGATATACCTTACACAATAACACAATAACACTTAGGCTTCTCTTAATCCCGGAAAATTTAAAAGTTCCCAGGGGAATAAAGATAGTGGAAATCTACGCGGACGAAGTCGCGGGCAGAAGCTAGCGCTACATAAATTGAATAACCCTCAAAAATAGGTTTCTAGACAACGATACGCACAAATGGATTTCTGGGCTACTATGGAACTATGTCAACGTGACGTAACCAATAAACTCCTAAGAAGCTTTTTAGGATTAGGCTTACTGCTTCACTTTGACGTACCTAGTTCTATAGTGTAGTTAGTGGCCTGAAAATATATTTGTTTGACTGTACTCACATAGACAAAAAAGTATTATAGGCTCTTTGTATTGTATTTTTATACAATTAAGTGAATACATACATAAATACATACAGAAAATATCCAAGACTCTTCAAATGTCGTACTAATCACACAACTTTTTTGTGTTTGCAGTGGATCGAGCCGATAACCGCAAGCTGCGTCAGCCCACATCACCAACTGGACCACGTCGTCAAAGAACACAACGGCTCCGCGTCTACCCTCAACCCAATCACTCATGTACTCGTATCTTGCGTCCCTAACTCTGCGCGGACGGGGCGGACGAGTGGCCCGGACAGCAGTGACGTTTCCGGACCACTGGGTGTTAATCCTGCAGCGTGACGCCGGGGCGCGTCACTAGTCCGGGGGACGGTGACAGTTACTTTGTTTTGACGTATTAATTAAAATAAGTGGCCAAGTGTAAAAAGTTCCCTCACTAATGATGGCACTTTGGTGTTTTCTATCAAATGTTTTGATTGCATATATCTAATTATCTTCCATTCCATTACATTTGTGTTAAGTGTGAGAGATTTTAAATTAACATTTAGCAAACATTGCGTACGTATTGAAATGTCATCATAAAAAAAATTGATACCCTCAAGTAAATATACTTATAAATATAGAGCTGAAACAAAATATATTTGATTTTAATCGGTAATTTTGAGATTAAGGTTTTTCAAATGTAACTAAATAACGTAAACCCTTTGTCCCCTTGATCATCTTACCTTAAAAAAAGCGGCCAAGTGCGAGTCGGACTCGCCCATGAAGGGTTCCGTGAAAGGTAAATTGCGGTTTACGATTTATGACGTATTAAAAAAAAACTACTTACTAGATCTCGTTCAAACCAATTTTCGGTGGAAGTTTGCATGGTAATGTACATCATATATTATTTTTACATTTATCATTCCCTTATTTTAGAAGTTACGGGGGGGGGGGGGCACGCAAACCTCAATATCATTTTTGAAGACCTATCCATAGATACCCCACACGTATGGGTTTGATGAAAAAATAATAATTGAGTTTCAGTTCTAAGTATGGGGAACCCCAAAAATTTATTGTTTTTTTTCTATTTTTGTATGAAAATCTTAATGCGGTTCACCGAATACATCTACTTACAAAGTTTCCATAGTATAGCTCTTATAGTTACGGAAAAAAGTGGCTGTGACATACGGACGGACAGACGGACGGACAGACATGACGAATCTATAAGGGTTCCGTTTTTTGCCATTTGGCTACGGAACCCTAAAAAGTAAAGTAACTAAAACACAACCAATAGATAAACAATCATTGACGCGGAATCAGAAGTGTCCATCGCACGTTGACATCGGAGCTTCGCAGCCCACTGCCCTGCCCGCTGCGCCCAGCTGAATCTAATCATTCACGAAGACTAACTAATTCATAGAACTGGCGGGAGTGGAAATGTGATTCAAATTGGATTTTATCGCTAGGAAACTGAACATTGTAAGTGAAAGCGTGAGGACACCTTTTCACCCAAACTGCCTAACTGCCTTACGTGGGTGTAAGTGAGTTCTGATGATGGTGATACTTTTATTTTCTTCTTTCTCAGCTCTCTGAGCTTCTTCCAATTTACCATTACGAGTTAGTCTGGTCCATCGGTTGACCAGCATTCTCTTTAATATCGTCGGAACATCGCGACAAATAGATGCGGTACTAGGAGAGGAATTGTAGGTATGTTATTAATCCTTGCGATTAATTAATAGTTAACATAATTGTCACAAAATGAGTCAATTAGACATTTTCAACTTTAGTCCAATCTTTGAAGTCGGCCGTTGAAACGATACATCTTTATTTAATGAGATCATAAATACTGCTCTCTTTAAAGTAAAAAAAATACATCTATTGGCAAATTTCGTCACATTTAAGATCTAAGGTTTAAAAAAACAGAGTCGAGTTTGTTTTAACTTTAAAATTCCAGTTCCGCCCTTTTGTAAAGGAATCAATTTTTAACTGCTGTAAAAGTCATTAAAAAGTGATTTTATAGCGTTTTGTTCTTAGAATTGGGCATATGTGTTCCACCTCTCATCGGAACTTAATAAAATTTGTCTTTTTAACTATTATAGTGTAAATATAAGTTAGACAGTTTCCACGTTTTTGACAACTTCTTAAATAAACTCGAGATTGAGACTTGGGTAATAAAAAGCAAGCAAAAAAGCAAAAAAAAAAGACAATTTTCTCATGACTCGAACAGAATAATCTGATTAAGAAATAGTTGCAGAATAAATACTAGAAATAAAAACTTGCTTTCGTAAGTATCTAAGTATCAATTGCTGGTAAATAAATTGGAATGTGGAATAATTTAGCTGCTCTGATATCTTATCTCGTCATTCTGTCACTCGTCTTACCAGAACTGTGTCATCTTATGCAGATGTCAGAAACATCAAAATTGCCATAAATAGTAAATTGATTGTCACCCGAATATTTTACAACTCTCACTTGAGAATGTCACATGCCTAATAAAAAGTGTCCGGTCTGTTTCTTCCCTAGCCCTCAGTGAGCGGCAGGCCCAACTTTCCGGCGCTGCCGCGGACTGACCTTTCAGCTTCCGTCCGAATGCCCCGACGTGCATTCGGCGTTTGCGGCTGGCAGGTTAGGTTGGAACAGCTGACCTCCGGGTTTATTGCGAAGGCCTTTTTTATAGCCATATCTAAACGGTAAACAAGCCGGTGGACCGCCTGTTAGAAAAAGCATACCGTCGCTTATAGACTTCAAACGACGAGTACAGTCAAATATTTATCTTTTAAAGGAGAATATGTCATAGAAAACACCATTTGGGGTAGCTCATAATAATATATTAGGTATTGGCTGTAATGAGGTACCATTACGACGGTGAGGCTGTAGACGATCAAGGAAGGTTGAGTTATTTATGTACCGTGCTTGACGAATAAATGTTTTTTTAGCCTTTATCTGTTACACTTTATTTTATTGCACCTATCACTTAATATCCATAACTATCCTTACTTCCTTACTAATATTATAAACACGAGAGTGTATTTGTTTCATCAGCACGGTTCAAGGATTAACAACGATTAATGTTAAATTTATTGCAGAGATACGCTTTATTTCGAGGACGATTACTAGAAACTTCATATGCTCGATACAAGTCTGTTTAAAAAAATCTACCAATTAGCATATTTTTCTTTCCAGATCAATTTGCGTGAGATTGCCCCCTGATATATTAATAGCATCTATCTAACTAGATTATTTAAGAAGGTTTTGTTAAATATAAAGAAAAATAACTCTCAGTTTCACCCACTTTCTAAAAATATTTTTTAGAAACCTAAACATTACATTACCATAATCCTAAGAAGCTATAGTTAACTGACACTTCATGTTGAAAATCAAAACATCTTTGACCATTAGGCCGAGAAAACGGCCTAGTTCCATTAACTAGATTAAGAAATCCACACTTACACAAGCAAACCCATAATCCACAGTAATTGTCTATGATTCACACAGAGACGTGAAGTGCATAAAGAGAAACATGGGGTAACCCACTTTGCCAACACGAAAGCCAAGAGAAAAGTAAGCTTTGTTGAGTCAGATTTTTATTTTTTTACTTGTAAGCACCAAGGTTTGTTAATTTTACGATCAGATGTAATATATAATCAAATATATATTTTTACATCGTATTTTAATTTTAGTTTTTCTATAACCTAAAATTTCTCTAAACTCTCTTATACAATCATACGAAACAAAAATGATGTATTTTACAAACAAAAACATGCAAATGTCAAAGAATGGATACGGCTATATTAACATTCATGATACAAAGAAAAATAAGATCTTCAAGTTGAAGGAGCAGCTATTGAGAGGGGAGATCTGACAAAGGTACAATCAAAGGTTAATGTGTTATCATCGAGCGCCCCAAACCTAGGCCCAGGCATCTATATGCAAATGGTGACAAACAGCCGTACGCATTTACAAACGCACAATATACTTTTATGGCTCAGGAAAAGCCGAATCTTTACAACGAAACTCATGCAACTACCAATGGTAAAAGTGGACTCTCTGTAGACGATATAAGAATGTTGGATGATGGAGATGTAATGTGGCGTGGTGTCGGTGCGTTCGAGATATTGTTTCACGTGTTTTATGAGGTGGGTCGAGATTTCACGGGGCTCTGCCGTTTTTGAGTGTTTCCTTTAGAATCGTGTTTATTTGAGGGAGGATGTTCGAGTAATCCGCGCCCGCTGAGATCTCTTATTTATAGGACAAAACTCTTGACTTATTGGTTAAGAATTTGCATGTTTTTTGGATTCTGTTTCAACTTGCTGCGCGTAGGGTGAAATTAATAGTCGTTCGATGTAAAGTTAAATGAAAACATTTGTACCTGTATAACATTTAAAATTTTAATAAATTAGACAATTCTAAAACAACTGAAGACCTATGAATAGTACATAACTTCACAGTTTATTGCAGCTATTACAATTGTACAAACATAGTACAATAGAATCGTAAATCTTTCACTTACATAGTTGTCAAGCCTAAGCACTAAACTCTTTTACTATTAAAATTACCATACCGTTATTTTTTATTCAAGCACCGACAATAGAATAGCAAACGAGGCGTTCCGTATGTTATGTAACGGATTCACCATAAACTGTTGTTTATAGTGACAACATCCATTAGAGGAATGTCTGCCCACTGTCCATCTTAAGTGGCGCCCACCGTGGGGCTAGAACATGCTTCTTTGCGACTGAGAGACTCTCAAACTTTTATTAAATTATGAGGTATTTCATTGACTTATACAATAAGTTATTTTTGTGATGATATCTCTAATACTAAGAAAGATAGGCACGGGTATGCAATGCTCTTGTTTACAAAAAAGTCATGATGTTCGTGATGTTTTGTAAATAGCAGATTTTTTAATACGTGACTTTGATTGAATGATTAAAATGCCATCTAAAAATTCATAGAAAAAATTGATATTAAATGTTAGAAGATTCAAACTTTGGCAATCGCTGAGCGAATCCTTCGTCCACAGCAAATTTCCCTGGCAAGGAATAACGCAAAATAAACATAGTGTTATTGCAGCTTATTTTCATAAGTTAATAGCGGGGGGTACGATAACACTGGACTCCCCGCTCGGACACGGATATTTTTTATTATTTATGTAAATATATGGACCTTGTAGCGACCTGATTGCTATGTATGACAGACATGTTATGTCCACGTGATATTTGCTTACGAATGTTGCTAGTAAAATATTGCCAATTTTGGATATGGCGCGTGCTTGGGAGTATTGTATTGTATGACCTTCTGCTTGGTATTTAGGCTAGGACCGGATTATCTTACATTACTGGCCACAGATAAATTCTCTTTTATTGGACCATTCCAAAATTGTTTTGTTAAGTGTGTTCCTTTGGAGCTTTTATGGGTGTTGATATCGCGTGTATTTAGATCTTGATGGTCTTACCGATATCATAAAACACGCAGATGCCTTTGTAATGCACTATGAAACCATATAAAATGTATAAAACTATTAAGCGGTACGTATGTTTCTCTTATTATGTAATTATATAGGGATAAGTTCGCCTTTGTCCATTCCTGTTATTTTATAATTGTTACCTATCTCTTTTGTTTACATACACATACATGCATCTCTATAAGACATCATTACGTTTGTATTTCATCTACTCCCAGAAAGTCGAAATATCAATAACCCCTACGTTAAAATACTTTCCTCAAAGTTACCTTGAAAAAATCTGTACAGTATTTTCTGCAATGTAGACAAACTATAAATTGAAGAAGACAAATCTGAACTTAAATCTCGATGTGTAAATTTGTAGAGCATATTTTGGAGATTTATTTGAAAGATAACTTCGAGACAAACAACATTGCTAGAGCAGCGTCGTAAAAGAGGGCAATACAAGTTTAGGCACGACCCTGCGTATCAGCGATCTAGGTTCAACGCTTACCTAAGCGTCAGCCCGCGTCAGCGTCCGCTGTACCATCTGTCTTAGTTTTGTTGAAAAAACTTGAAGAAAATGTATAACTCACTGAATTTATTGTGAAATTAGACGACCAAATTTCTAGTTGCTGAATAATCACGAGTGCTACGATAACTTATTATTTTAATTTATTGGCTTATGCCAATAGTTAAGAAATTTTTATAACTGGACCTGTCAAGCCAACCGCTCGTTAATTTAATGTATGGTTGATCCGTTGCTTGACTAAAATGAAACTCACAACCAAAAGCGATCATCACGTAATTGGCCTCAATGAAAAGTAAAGCCCGCTAGCCACAGTTTCCGAGGTAGCATATCTAAAATACGGTTACATATTACTTTATTGAAACACATTTTAAGAAACGTACGAGTAACACAACGCAGAATTTAAATTTTATCAAAAGGCATTTCTCGCCGGAAGAGTTAATTTTTTTTTGGTAGGCACAAGTCTAGCCTAACCTAACCTACGTTATTAAACTATTAAGATTATCCTGAAAAAATCATGGTTTCAGCAAAAAAATAGCATTCGACGAAATTAAATTCTATGAAATGATACAATCGATGAAATAAAATTCGACAAAATTATGGGTTGCCCTAAAATACACTTGATCTAAACGAAATGTATCCCACAGGTAGCTGGATTCTATCCTACTAGTGGTCCGACCCGTGGATTCCATAAACTCTTCTAGGTCGCAATAAAGCGATGACAGAGCGATTGTTGTCCCAGCCGCAGCCGCATGAATACAAACTGCGCATTACTTGATATTTTAAGAATGCTCTTGCTTAATATTCTTTAGAATTTGACGGAGGAAAGTGAGGGTAGAAGTAGAAAGCGTAGCACATTAGTGAGCGCATTACCGTGTAAAGCTTTCTTTTAAGTGGCTCTGATTTTTTTGGGAGTGAAACCGGTTACTCTGTATTTCTTCTTTAAAAAATAATAAGAGAGGTAATTAAAATGTAATAGTATTTTTTCCATGGTCAAAAGATCTTTGAAGAATTTGTATTTCAGACAACATAAAATGCATCTTTATAATGTCAATTTCATTTCGTAGACATTCAAGTTAAAACAAATGCCAAACAGTCGCTGTTTGAGTAAAGTTATTGCTCCTACTTGAAAAATTGTGGTCGTCATCTTTATCATTCCTATTTCCTTAAAATGTCACTTCTTCAAGCATTCTTCCTAAATCGACATCAATATAATAACCCACGTAGTCCCTCACATCGGGCAGCGGGCCCCACACTCACCTACCCTCACTTTCGGCGTATTTGCTGCTATGATTTATAACATTGCACTTTATGTCACCTCACCATTTCGCCGTAATGTATGGACATTTTAGAGTAATTGAATTTGTTTTTATGGGTGCATTTTGCTTGAAGAACCGGGGGTAAGTATGATATCTATAACGAGACACATGGATGCAAACATACGATTTAAATGTAAGTATATTACTTTGTTTATCTTCACTGTTTTGTACAATACAGTTTGTATTAGTTTTGTACAGGTGCTTAAATACATACATCCATACGTTATTTTTATGTTATTATTTTACGTTATTTTTGGTTTACGTTTTATATTTTAATACAAGTAGTTATCTTGTCTTACGTTTTAACCAGGATTTTGAAAGTACTTCCAGAAAAAACAGTGTTTTATAATTTATTAGACTTTTTCCTTGAACGGCAACAAAAATCGATCATCTCATTGTGCCATTAAAATGTTATTGGTTTTGTATATATTGTCATTCATTCATTCATATATTGATTGTCAGTCACTTGTAACTCAACCATAAAATAAAATTTGTATGGTTTTTGGTCTCGTTTTTATAAATACAGGGATTACAAACATGCAGCTTTATCTGATGGAAAGTGATCACGGCACCGCTGCCAATGAAGACTGGTAACTAAAAAAATATTGTCGGCTCGTTGTCGGTATTTTAGGGAAAAAAGGTATTTTTTCTCAAACTCATTCGTAACACGTGAAAATGCTATTTTCTTTACCATTTTTAACGCTATTAGAATAATTTACTACTGACCATTTTTATTTTCAGAAACCCCATTTTACTGAACAATCTGCACTCACTGTAAATTTTAAGTCATGTGACCAAAATCGTATGTTAGTACGGTGTTAAAATTTATTTCATCTGGCTCTCTTCCAAGGTTAGGACTAGGGCGCGAAGATTGCTTAATGTCTCATGAAAAATTTAACCGAAGAAACGTTTGTAATATTTAATACAACAAAATATTGCTGCATATGAAAGTACGTCGGTAGGCCTGGACGCACCTGCGCTGCGGCAGCTTATACATGGTTTGAACTCAGAATAATTATGTTTTAGGGTTGTTATTTTTACGTATATACTTTAAAATTAGGCGTATGTAGCCAATCTGTTACGGTTTGCTTCCTATTTTGAGTTATTTAAGAGTTAGGATGGAAGATAATACTAATAGATAGGTAGGTAGCTAATTATGAACTTGACCATATAAGTCATGCGGTGTAGTTTTTAAATGAATAAATAAGTACCTATACCTGTAGTATTATTTATTTCCACCAAAATCACTTTCTGGTTCTTATTCACCATTATAATAAATAAAGCACTTCAAACATCTGCAGCTAAGGCAATACTATACAAAATTGTTTGATAACATTGACACTACATCACAAAAACACTATCAAAAATTACACGAGTTGAAGTCCGCTGTTGATCAAAATTCTCGCTCGAGCACGTACAAAAAATATACACCAGACATTTTTATTGCCCTTTAAGGTGGATGAATATAAAGTGGATTTATAGGGATTATGTGGGAAATGGCCTTCGGGGGGAGGGGGGTAATCTGTGGAAATGCCGTGAGTCGGAATTGGATTGGTCGTATGTAAATTGAAGCGTGTGAGTAAATAAATAAGTCTCTGATTTAGGAGTATTGGGTATCAGCGGAATGTACCTTGGCTGAGCTCTCGAGTGAGACCGCTTTCGGCTATTGCTTACTTAAGGTAATTGTGCGTTGGGTACGTTGCTCAGCGTATAGCTACGTAATCCTCTAAACCCAGAAGAATTTAATTTATTTTCTTTTTTAAACAGTTTCAGAAAGGAAAGTCTTTGTGCCTTCATGCCAACTACTAGGTGAACACTAAACTTAAATTTACATGAAACAAAAACGTTTTAGATTGTTTAATTGTGAACACGTTTTGCAATGACAGGAAAGAGACGAAAACAGTTTCACAGTTCAAATAATAAGACATTTTAGGGATCCCTTTGAAACGCATAAACTTTTTACGCATAACGTATCTTTAAGCATATTTTTTTTTCGCATAAACACCTTTTAAGCTGACATTTCAAAATTTAATAAACGTCTATTGTGTAGATTAGGTTAGGTTAGGTTAGGTTAGATTTTTAAAATAATTAAAATAAAACGTTTTCTATTGTAAAAACCGTTTTAGGTCAAACGATTTTATGCGTAAAGAAACGTTTTGCGTAAAAAAATTATGCGATCCAATAGAGACCCGAAATTTTAACATGGCAAGTAAGTAAGTCTTTTGAATGGTGAGGGTTTTCAAATTAGCCTCTACTAAGAAATAAACAAGAAAATTCAACGATTTGCAAAACCACTCACGATATTTTGAATATTGAAAACTCCATTAAATGCTAACAAAATCACACCATCATAGATATGACCCATCCATTGGCAGTATGAATAAAAAATACCTATAACAGGACACCTAATAGGCCTTTTAATGTGCTATGAAGACGCACACTAGCGTCACTAGCACATTACGGGGCGTAAACGATCCGCGATACTCGTCGTTATTTACGAGGAATTATTGTCGTCGACGAGTTCGTCGAGTGTCGAGATACGTGCATTTTTATTGACAATTACTATTTTACATTTCTTCCGGTATTACGCGTACTTTGTTGGTGTGCGATGAAATTGTTGGGGGTTGTTTCGTGTTTTATTGAATTTGGATTTGTTTATGATAGTATATTGTTTGTTTCTTGAAGATTTTACTCTTAAGTATGTTATTATGGGATTGTAACTGGATTCTGGTGATAATTAATGCAATTTTTGAATTATTTGTGTTTTCCAGTCGAACTAAATATACACAAGCATCCTATGAACGGAAAATAAATTCCACCTTTTGTTTTATCTTATTTGTGCAAAAAAGTCGTAGGCATTTCTATTTATCAGATATCAAAAGACAATCTTACACACATTTACCTTGTTTTAGGGTGAATATCCACCACAGCTGTGCAAGGAAGCGGAGCGGTATGCAAGGAAAAATCCACCAATAGGGATACTTCATTTTCCTAGCCTCGCTCAGCGCAGCTCTACTATTGGTGGATTTTTTCCTCGCACACTGCTCCGCTACTTTATACAGCTCTGGTGGATGCTCACCCTTCAACTAACCTCTAGTTTTGTACTATGCGTACTAGACAACGACATAATATCATATCATACATAATCATGAACTCATATGCAAACATTGACATCCACCACTCAAATATTGTCCCCTAACGTGGACCAAACCAGAGAACACTGGCTACAAAAGAAGCATTTAATCTGCTGTGTAGGTACTTGGAATGAAGTTTATATAAATTCTAGTTTAATTGACCCGTTTATGGAGTCCGCCAGATCTCATAACTGTGGCACGCGCGTCACGCAGACGGCTCCGCAGGCATGCGATATTGCGCGGTTTATTGACGCCCTCAGACGTGGCTTAGGTAAATCAGCAGTAATGGAATATTAAATAAAAGTAAGCAGTAGGTATTTATTCTGATGGACTCGGCAGCACTAATTTCGAAATATCGGGTGACTTATTTGTTTCACTAGCCTTATTTGTGATTGTGAATCGAGAAAGATAGATTTGAAGTGAATTTTAGGAAGCAGGCCCTTGGCTTGACAAAAACTTGTTTTATAAAAGGTAGAGACCATAATAATATTTCCAATGACATACATATTTGTGAATATGGTTCGTCGTAATTATTAATTACCATATAATTTCCACTTTGCTTTTAAGATCTTGTTGAATGGGAAATATGAAAGTGTGCTTGATGTGCTTCTCAATATTATGATGAATGAGAACAAACTATGTTATTTTTCTGATTTATTACATTAAAAAACTAAATAATTAAGAATTGAGTTCACCTAACTATTTTTGGTAACTTGAGAGTCGTCAATCAATAACCTGAAGGAACACTACAAACACAAAGAAATAAAGGGCTGTAAGTAAGGGGTAAGTAATGTAATTACTCTAACACATTCATGAACATCTTACACCGTCCATTGACTCGAAGTCTGTATAGACTATGCAGATCCTCTTAAGCCACCTTTGTGCCAGCACCTTTGAAAATCAAGGCTGTATAATTGAGTTATAGCGATCGCTAACTCAAGAGCGACTCGGTTCACTCGGTCCGCTAAACCAGTTATAGGTGCCTTAAGTCAGGCAGGCACGATCTTAAGTCAATGATAATTACATGTTCTCTAGCAGCCGTACGTCGTCGTGTTATCGTGTATTCTTTTGCTGTACTGTCTATCTAGTAAAGGCTAGTTGATATTGACACTTTAAAGTTGTCTGAATGAACTAATTACGAATTGCATCTAGATTTCCATGATTCTTACGACTCAATCTTTACTTTTCCCACTTCGACAAGCATATCATTGAGGCACTCCATATTAATCCTCATTGGCAACACATTTGCAATCTCATGCAATCTTGAGATTCATCTCACTTATCAATCAGGTGACCTGTATGTTCTTTTTTTATCTTTTATGCTATTAAAAATGTTTGCGAGCTCTTGATTTGAAACCCGTATAATTATCAAAAAATATGTTTAAAAGCTGTATAATATCAGTTTCCTATAAACAATCTTTTAGTTTTTCTTTACTTTTCTTTCTATTTCTAAAGTGTAGAGTTATGTAAAGGGGTGGAAGGACCTTGTGCAACCACCATTTTATCTTATCTTATCTTTTAACCTACCGGCAAGCAGCAGTGTTCGCATTATTGCGTTCTGGTGTGGGGATAAAACAACCGATGTAATTACTAGTATAAAGGAATTTCATCTTGGCCCTCAGGGTTGGCACCGCATTTGTGGTCTTAGGATTGCAGTCTTGAGATTGTACTTATAATCTTGAGAATGCAGATGGCTATGGGTCACAGATCCCACTTGCCATCAGGTGGTCTGTAAGCTCGTTTGCCTTCCCAATGGAATAAAAAAAATGTTAAACCAAAACCAATTATATTAACGGGGCATCTCCATTATTCTGCCGTAACGTTTTATAAGCAATCGCGGCTAATATTCAATTAGCTGTAATTGTAGACGGCTCAGTTATGGCGGCTGTAAACTTTTTACAGTGCCCTCTTAATGAGGATCATTAGATTACACTTCATCTGGCTAATGAATTATGAGGAAGTGATCGGGAAGTGAAATCATGGGATTGCAATAACCTTAAATAATACTTATTTTTGATTTTTTGAGAAGCAATGACGCTTACTTACTTTATCAAAAAGGTGAGAGTTCCTCAACAAATGCCTTTTGTGATTAGGAGTTTATAAAATTGAGTCTATGATGGTATTTTCGGCATATACCTACTTGCAATCTTTAACTAACATTAATCTTTGTTAACATTCTACACAATTAGTGCAAGTGGATAATAAAACAAAATAGATGTCTTCTCAGTGAAACAGTTTGTAGGGATAGGGTCTGCTTTCTTAATTCGTACTTCGTTAGGTTTAAATCCTCCTAAAGTTTCGTTATGTTATAAATTGACTATAATAATCATCGAGGCTCTCAAGTTGAACTGAACATGGTACGAGTATCGACTCAGTTTTCATAATGAAGTTAAGGTGACTGGCCTGCGATTTAATTACCATGCACTGACACGGAAGATCGTGTTCTTTTACGAATTTACATGGGTAATTTTCACATCTTGTATAACACAATTATTTAATTAATACCAATGTTAATGTCCGTTGCAATAAACATCCACGACAAAACCTGAAATACACGCATTGAAACACAATACCTATACGAGTTGAATTATAAAGCATATAAAACAATATTAACATACTTTTGGACTAGTAATTCAATTTTCAAAGTTTTCTTCCTATTTAAACTTTTAAAATGACAAAAATAAAACAAATGGGAAGGCAATTTGTCCCCGATCCCACCTAAATTCTACCTCAGTCTGGCATAATGCAGAGCTGTAAGAGCAAAATAACTGAACAAACGAGAGCGGAAGGTTCCACAAAGTTAATGATGTTTTGAATGACACTCAACTCATTACGGGCCGATATCTTTCCTCAGGAAGCCTGCCTTGGGTTTCCAGACAAACTTTGATATCCAAACCTCACTTTAAACTTAAACTCTAAGCCTCAACGTTACAGTTCAAAATAGTCTGCCCAGAGACAACAATGACACTAAATATCTAATGAGCGCGCTCCTAGCCGCTCGAATAGGAAATGTCTCAATTCCTGTACTTACAGTCCAATACAAACTAAGACGAGAGTGTTTAGGGTTCGTATTTGCCTGCGTTGCGGTTGGAGTAGTAGGTGCTTGTAGTATTGTGTAGAGGAGGGATTGTGCAAGCGTAATTAGTCATTAGCGACAGTGGGCAGGAAGAGGCTGCGATTGATCGGAGTGCGGCCACTTGAGACTGCAGCTGATTGGTTTATTGTACCTATTGAATGTGCGTTAACTGTTGCAAGGAGATTATCGCAATTAAGAAGCAAATATATAAAAGTGCTGTATATCTTTACTGTCACACCATTTTTTTTGTACAAAGATGATATTATAATTAATTTAACTTTACAGAAAAAATATGGAGAATAACATGAACAAACATTTGTGCTAAAATATGTAGCCTAAACCCTTAACACTAGCATCACTAAAGAGCCAAAATATCACAACCAAGATCATGAAGAGATCAATCAGCTAAATTATAAGGCGCCATTGGTACATTAAAGCAAGTTTTTACTCCGGCCATAAGCTGTCGCCATCCGAGCGGTTTTGATGAGCAATTAACGGAAATGTCCTGGGATGTTTAGTATGGGCTAAAATTAGTGACCAATCGGGTGAAAGGTTAAGGGGCATACACCCTCAATCTATGTCTACGAATCAGTCAATTTGTTTTAACAGGGTTGTTGTAGCTTTCGTCAACAGATACCACCGCAGAGGTGGGCATAAAATTATTTCTATTCTATTCTAAATGCTGATAATATTAAAAAATGTTCGCATTAGATTATTATTAATTTGTAACTCAAGACTAATTTAGCGTAGAAAACAGATATTAAATGGCAGGACAGAAAAAAACGACTTGGTTATTCAAAATAATGCTCCTGTCTTGTTTCAAACAAACTGTGCCACTTTACAGTAAACTCATACATTTTATTTTCCATTGAAAGACACGTTACACAGATAAAAAGTATCTATTTATGAAGTGGCGCTCGCTCCCACTTTGGATTGGATCTCGTAGTCTTCTGGTTAGCTTGAGTAATTTACTTAAGATTCTCAATAGTATTTTCACGGAGGAACCTTCAGAATCAAGAATCAATGAACTGCAAACTGTCGTACAAACAAATCAATCAAGTGCCGAAGTGTGGACTACAGTCGTAAATGAGCCGGTTAATGGCGCTCGTAAAGGGAGGACTGTTTGCTTATGGCTGCTTAAGAGGGGCTGCTTAACGGCCAGATATGAGGAGTACTGTACACCTTAATGGTAATCGGCAAATTGGTCTGACGGTGCCATTGAGGATTGGCGCGGTGAGCATTCTCAGCATTCATACTTAATAACAAAAGTTGAGAATAAATTAGTCAGAAGCAGTGTGGTTGAAAGGTATAATTGGTCAGAGTTTCTAAAAATAACCATGAAACATGGTCTTTTGAAGTATTTGAGTAGTTTACTAAGAGTGCAGTCAACATGAACACTAGAGGCGTACATGCTATAATTATTATTCAATCAAAAAAACGCAAAATAAATGTTGTTTTTTTCCAAGAAATTCCTTTTCTTTATTATTGAAAATGGAGTGCTGTATTTATTATAAAAAAGTTTTAAATACACGTTTTTCCTGGTTTTCATAATATCGCCATTGCTCATTTCTTGTTTTATTAGTTTTTACACGTGTCATCGTCAATATTGAATCATTTCAGCCTCACACACTCAGTTCATACATAACAGTATTCAGTGTTCTAATCCCATACTTCCTTTTATTATATTCGTTTCCACCTTCATCATCGCCCTCTCTTCCCTGCTCATCGACACCGTAAAAAACTACGAAAGTGTGCTTCCTAAACACGTCGAAAGTTGCGTCGTCACGCGTAGGTAGCTCCCGGCTATAAGCCGAATTGATAACCGCCGTCCATCCGCCGCAGGGGGCACCTTTGTTTACATTGACTCTGATGGGCAGGCTTGGAAAGCAATGTTGTTTTACTACTGTAATATTGCAGTAGGTGTAGAAGAAAAGACATCAATAGTCTCCGGACTCTTATCTGCATTATGGAGTTAGAAGTACTGCGCTAAACTTAATTAAAACGTACTTATTCGGGAGAATACAAAGGGTAGACGTGAATGGAAAACGATCACCTGGGTCTTTGGTCTCAATGGGCGTGCCACAGGGCTCAATTTTGGGTCCATTTCTATTCCTCATTTACATAAATGATTTACCATACCTTATAAAGGACAACCATGATATAGTATTGTTTGCTGATGATACCTCACTCGTATTTAAAGTCAAACGACAACAGGAGTTTAATGTGGATGTAAACAATGCTATATCAAAAGTAGTAGATTGGTTTAGTGTTAATAATTTATTACTAAATGAGAAAAAGACTAAATGTATTAAATTTATGACTACCAATGTGAAAAATAGTCAAACTACTGTAACTATTAAAAATGACAAATTAGACTTAGTTAATGATACAGTATTTCTTGGTATAACGTTAGACTCAAAACTCCAATGGGGTCCTCATCTGGCTAAATTAGCGAATAGACTAAGTTCTGCAGCTTTTGCAGTTAATAAAATTCGGAATCTAATAGACTTGAGAACCGCTCGATTAGTTTATTTTAGTTACTTCCATAGTATTATGTCATATGGTATTTTACTATGGGGTAGTGGTGCTGACGTACACAGCATCTTTGTTCTACAGAAGAGGGCTATTCGTGCTGTTTACAAGATGGGTCATAGAGACTCGCTTAGAGATAAGTTCAAAGAAACGAATATATTAACCGTATACAGTCAATATATTTATGAAAACATTATGCATGTTCATAAGAACATCAGTAATTTTAGAAAGAACTGTGACATACATAATGTTAATACCAGAAATAAACATAAGCTCGCAGTGCCCTTTACACGGCTTCACAAAATAAAAAACTCTTTCATGGGTAATTGTATAAGGTTCTATAATAAGCTCCCAAGTAGTGTTACTCATTTATCAGTAAATAAATTTAAGAGTTACGTTAAACGTAAACTAATTTCTAAAGCTTATTATAGTATTAAAGATTATATGAATGATGACAATGCTTGGGACTGATATATATATATATATTTGTATTACAATTATTAATGACCGTGGAGACTATATACATCTCCCTGTATGATTACCTATTATTTTAATATGACATCTGGAGACTCTTTACCATCTCCAAAATTGACCGTGGAGACTTTCTACATCTCCTTTATTTTTTAATTTGACATCTGGAGACTCTTTACATCTCCAAAATTGATCGTGGAGACTTTCTACATCTGCCTTGTTTTGTGTTTTTTTTTAAATTATATTTAATTCTTAATTTTAATTTGACATTTGGAGACTGTTTACATCTCCGAAATTGTATTATTTATTATAATCTGACATTTAGATATATTTAATTATTATTACTACTGGGACCTGTACATCCCTGTGACATTTAAATTATGTATTTAGTATTGTAATAAGTGATTTATTTAGAAAAAACGGCTTACTGTTGAGTTTCTTGCGGCGCTTCTTCTCAACAGTGGTCTCTTTGGAAGCGCTGGTAGACTCAGACATGTAAAAGTGCCTGCAGGGCCTACTTACTGAATAAATGATTTGAATTTGAATTTGAATTTGAATTTGATCGTTATTTGAACGTCTTCTTTCGACTGTTGGTTTCTTCTACTGGAGTTTATTTTAGCATGACTTGACGATGCCGCAAATTATTTTGCTACGATTTGATAGCTCCTATTAAAATGACAGCAAAAGCTGCTGCTCGTCTTCTTAGGTAATATGAATTAAGACAAAGTAAGGTAAGGAGATGTATAAGGACGCCATATTTTTGGCATTTTTTTACATACAAAGATATGAAGCTCAAGTCAAGGCAAATTTATATGACAGACGATGATGATAAAAAGATAAGTTTCTGGATTGATTTGCCAGCGTACGTAACTAATAGTTCTGTATTTTGTTACTGTAGTGCTTTCTACAATTTTGAATCAAAATGAAGACTTGTCAACATTAACTAAGTACATGCTGATATTCGAAATTAACATCTCAGGTTATTACTTTTTCAGAACTCGGTACAATGCAAGCAATCATTTAATATTATTCAATGCAGTTGACCTTATTATCAGCTGAAGTCATCAGTTCTATTTTCCTCTTAGCTGTACATTTCCGGCGCGGAACATTTCCGGTTCTGTTCCAAGATACTCCGCTAGTTTGTTTAAGTAGTATCGGCGGAACGGCCTCAACTTGGATCCTCGGGCGAGCCGTTCGCTGGCGGTAACTCAATTACTCGCGACAGGTCTGCCCGCGATAAATGCGCGCGGAGAGGTACCCCGAGCCACGAGCGACAGAGGCTCTACTTTGAAAATCTAAGTTCGAAGTTACGTTAGCTCCATCCCTTCTTCTCGATTTAGTCTCGAATGAGGAGTGATAGAGATGGAGCTAACGTTACTTCGAATTTCGATTTTCAAAGTAGGGTCTCAGTCCTTGCGATTTTGATATTTTTGGTGGATACTGCTGGACATAGGCCTCTCTGATTGCACGCCAATTTGACTGACCTTTGGTTCTTCTCCTTCAGTCAATACCACAATTACCCTGCGTAGGTAAAGTTTTGCTAAACCTGGTTACCGGGCACCTTACACTTCGTTTTGTTAGGTACGCTACACTAATTAAATTTGAAGATGGCGCGAAACAGAAGGCTTTAAAATCATATTTTTATAAGAAAATTATAACAATAATGAGGTCATTTTCAATTTAAATGTCGGCTATTACGTAAAAGCAAAGGCGAATATGAATGAAAAAAAGGGGATTCTTCTTGAAAATTCAGTTCCTTTTCCAGATGTTAGCAGATGGCACATGTTGGCAGTCAAAACATTTTTTTTACCAAGATCTTTCTTAAGAGATGTTATAATGCATGAAATGATCAATCTTATCATTGCCGGATTGCACACTCTACTTCAAGTAGCAGGTAGTAAGTATTTAGTGAGTGTTTGAGAGAAGAATTTTCCTAATACTAATCTTACATCATACACATTTGACATAATGAATGAAAGAGATGCAATGAAAATATTAGACGAATAACAACCGAATGAGGATCTCATATTCTTTGCTAATTCTTAGCTTCGAGGTACCCTGCCCGCGCCCTCCTCTCCCTTGCCCCTCAGCCCGTAAGGGACATGCGGCGTGCATAACTCATAGAGCACCTCGCGCGGTTAAGTTGTAAACTTTGATATATCGCCGGTTCACCTGAACCGGCAGCCGGCCCGGTTACAAATGGAACTTGGGACTTACTTAATAAGGGGTGAAAGGATTGGGCTTCGGAGCTAAAGTGATTACGAATTAGCCGTGAGTGAGTCAAAACTATCTCTAGTGCAAGTGCTATTCTGCTCGGAAAAACCATATTGCTTTTGACATGTTATCGAATTGTCAACGTTATGATAGCTCTTATGTACATGACGGTAATGGTGGCCGAGATAAAATGAACATGATAACATGTCAAAGGCAATATTGGATTTACCCATCTTTCTTTACCTATCATCTAATAGGCGCCCTAGCGGACTGACAGGACGAGAAAGAAGCGGCTGTGTCGGAATGAAAAAGCTACATTCGTCTCTGTTCTAATACGATAAACTAACTGGCCAAAATTGGCCGCGGAATGTTAGTCTGTGTTGCCTTTAACAGTATCTGATAGATAAATATTAGCTCTATCCTTTTCTTTCTTTGTAGATATCATAATAACTTTAATTGACAGATATTTTAAGACCGTCATTTGTACTTTACTTTAAAATGCAATAAAGTTTACATAAGTTCATTATTAACGAATAAATAATTTATGTTTATCTGGTGTTTGAATAGATCAAATTTAAACCGGTTAAAACAATTGGTCATAAATACGGGCATGTTGTAAAATAAAAAAAATTGTATACAAAAACTATGTTTCCGCCCGGGATCGAACCGGGGGCCTTCTGCGTGTTAGGCAGATGTGATAACCGCTACACCACGGAAACCATACTAGCGTTCGGCCAAATTGCACATGTGACTCGGGCAGTCTATTTATATGCTCTAGATAGCGTACGCGCAGCGCGGTGAAAGTAAATCCATGTTGTATAGATTATACATACCGAGGTCGCTATGTCGTATGATAATTACATTAAAATGAATTCATGGTAGGTATTTATTGAGGAGATTTTATGTTCCAGTATGTGTTTTTTTAAGTTAAACATTATATATTTAAATGGCAGATGTGGGACTTATTGATTCAATTATCAGCAAAAGGTTACTTACGTATTGCACGCTACCCCGTAGCCAAAACGTCGAGAAAAAAATGGACATTAAGAAAAACACTGAATTATGAAAGACTAGAGGACGCCCGCGATTTCGTACGCGTAGAATTAGTTTCCCCCATTTCTTCCCGTTGGGGGTCGATTTTCGGAAAATCCTTTCTTAATGCTCACTTACATCATGAAAGGAACCCCTGTACCAAATATCAAGTTTCTAGGTACAGTAGTTTCGGCTGTGCATTGATATATAAGTCAGTAAGTCAGGTTTGCCTTTTATATATATAGATTGACCAAATATTTCCATTACAGTTAATCGGAAATAGTTTCCTATCAGTTTAAAAAAAAAAAGGTATGTACTCGTATCATGTTATTTTTTTCATAAAATCGTAATGCACAAAAGAAGTAGGTACTAATAGCAGACTTGATGTGTTATGGCATTCTCACTTAGCTGATCAAATTATTAATAAGAAATTTACTCATGGAGTAAAGTTACTGTTGAGTACCTTCCCACTAACAATTATGATATATCGTGGTATAAAGCATCATTACGTCCCCCGCTCCCCCCGCCCCGCGCCGTTGATTGCGGCTAACGACGCTAGGGGCGCCACTGATTACGCGCAGTGCTTAAGGTGACTCTTGTACTAATTGACCAACTATTACACAGTTGGTATGCTAGCTCTTGGTTATGTCTTTGTTTGCAAGTCATTGAACTTTTTAGAACCAGTTCTAGGTTAGTAGAACTTTGTAGTGCAACCCTAACCTTTTTTAAGTTGGGCATTGCTTTTACGCAAATACAAACTTAACCTAACATAACTGCAGGTATTTTTGGAAAATTTCAAAAGTGGTTTACTCAGGTGGAAACCAGTTTAGGACAAACAATGTTTGAATTTTCTTCATTTGGTCCATTGGGAGACGAACCCTTGCCTTGTATACAAATTAGGCTTGACTTCGACGTTACTCAAATCTAATTATCATTATTTGGAGATAAAGCGGCATGTCACACCAGATCCAATAGGGACGCTATATGGTTTCTGTATTAGACTTTTTGATGTTTATGTACCGTAACAATAACTTCAACGAGCATCCCGCATAAAAAACCATTATCCAAACTCTCATTTATTTCCGTTCACTCCGCGATTAATTTCATTGCCCTCGCTAATTCCGTCAAAGACCCGCCGCCTTAATAGCGCCAAATAAGACCTTTAAAAACTAATGTTGAATCTTAAGACGTTCGGAGCCACGAACGACCGATTGCATACAATTTGAACACCAAAGGGTGTCACCGGTCCTGAAAGTGTTAAGACGCTCAAATACCTCTTTGCGACTCCGAGAGCGCGCCGCCGCCTTCGGTCTGAAACCTGGCTATACTTAATTTTGCCCAACAACCCAGAGGTAATTTGATTGGAAACTTTAATTTGGAATGCTTATGGTTGGTTTTAGATTGCTAGAAACATGGTGGTTACGGTGAAAGAAGACAGCGAGCAGATTAAAAAGTTGGAGTCGGTCGCGCGATGTCATTGTAAGTGGAAAATGAGTTAAATAAAGCAATACATTTTAATTAGGAGGAAGGGATCTGCCCTTTATTCCTTACGCGATAACTCTAGTCCTGTATTAATTGAATTTTATGTTTAATTAACTGGATCGGATAAGCCGGGATCTGAACTTGGAGTCCTAGCTTAAGAGTTTTTGAAGATTTGCGGTGATCGGTGGTGGAGAATAAACATTACGCTTACAAAATTGAAATATGAAGATAATAGCTTAAGGTTTACTGCTAGGTGGTCTACTTCACGAAATAAACGATCAGTTGTAGCTGTAGCCTACTTTAAAGAACATTTTGCTTATTACCGACGCCAGCAATGCACAAGTTGTAAAGTAAATTCGTAGTAAAATACAAAACGCCAAAAATGTGAGTAGGTACAAGTAATTTTCATTGAGTAGAACAGAACTCTAGTAGACACGACGCGGTAGTCTAATTGGTAGTAACCCAGCCTATGAAGCTAGCGGTCCTGGGTTCGATTCTCGGTATGGGCAAGTATTTTAATGATGAGCACGTGAATTTGTTTCTATGTCTTGGATGTTTTCTATGTATTTAAGTATTTATTTCTCTATAATATGTATTTATAAGTGTCGTTGTCTAGTACCAATAATACAAGCCTAGAGCTTAGTTTGGGACTAGGACAATTTGTGTGAGATCGCCACTTGATATTAATTTATTATTATTTATTAGAATTTGGATGATATAATAACAATGATCGTGTAAAGAAGGCAAATTCACAATTGTAACTGATTGCTAAAGGAGCAGTAAAATTATTATCAGTTAAAAAATGACAAACTCTACTCTTGTTAGACTCAAATCGAATTTGATATTCCTAAATTAAATTTTTGACACTTATTAATAGAGACAATAGTTTCAAATTGGAAAAAAACCTCAGACAACAACTAACACAATAATCGGAAAAAACCGCATTCCAAGTTTAAAATTTCCGTTCAAAACTTAACGATTGTTTTACTTTTTTCTAAAACGCTGCGTTTAATGGCTGCCAGTCACACGTTATGCGATCGCCCGTTGATTTACTTCTGAACAAATTAAATTTTTACTGGCAACTTTAATTGCTTCCTCAAGATGGAGTCGTAAACGTCACAAAGGACCTTTACAAAATGGCCGCACTTGCAAGTATTTACTTTATCTACATGATAAACAAACCGTTAAGCATATCCGTGTTTGGTGAAATGAAATTAATGTCGATTTTATAGGTGGGTAAACTAAGATTTTGAGAAAACAGATGAGTCTGTTAGGGGATTTAAACAGGGAAACAAAAGAGCACCTGATAATTTATTACCTTATAAATACCATCTATCACTGCTCAAGAAAATTCTCAAAGTGTGACGGCAAACAAAGGACGCAATCGAAGCACAATCGAGATGCAATCAGAGGACTAGATTCGTGATTAATTGTTAATTAAAAGCATGCAGCTACCTACTTATTTTCCAATTATTTAATTAATTTGTTTTCTATGGATAAACTCTTTCATATTTATTGTCGCCACTGTTTGTGACCTGTTTAGTATTTTTAACTAGTTTTATGCCGGGGTTTCATCTGAAAATTAACGCCGCTGTTTCACTGGACGAAACTGGGCCCCAAATCAATGCTTAGTACGAGTAGTACCTAATTACATTTTCTTTTACTTCATAATGTTTTGCATTGAATATTTTTATATCTTATCCTATCTACCTGAATGCTCGCTTGCCAAGACGTTTTAAAAAATGTTAACCAAGATTTACAACATAACTTTTTTCTATATCCAAGCTAAAAATAAATTGCAGTAATTTTAACATTCATACACCAACTTTCATGAGTCACTAGTAACAATCTTATTTAAAACCACACGCAATTTTGCACCGCAAAAAACAATGAAAGAAACTAAATTTATTATTGGTAACATTTTCCGTTTTAATTCATCGAGGCACGTTTTTAGACGGCCGCCGTATCCACCCTGACGGCGTGTCTCGCCGCGAAGCGTGCTAATTGATTTCACGGCGAGCGGACGATCTGCAGCGGCTCGCCCATTGTCTCGAACAGCGCGGGAAGTTTAATACAAACGCACGGAAAAAGTTGCAGAATAGTCTTTGCGAGGGTTTTTAAATTTCGAACTTCATTCGACTGTGACCGTTTCTAGGTACACGAAATGGTCACAGTCGAATGAAGTTCGACATTTAAAAACCAAAGAACGATGATATTCAAACTGAGCATAATACATTTTATTCTAGATTGTAACCGTGAAGCAATCAATTCGAAACTTAATTCAGATGCCCCAACCCTTTCACTTGTCATTCACGACCAAATTGATGGAAAAGAAAGTAGGTAACTTCGAACGTCGATTTTCAAAGTAGCTCCGGAATCTTTGCTGTGCTGTCTTAATCACTAGAGGTACCCATATCATAAGATCGCATCCTTCTAGAGATATCTCGTTTTCCCGTCTAATATTAATTTCGCAAAGGTAATGTCGTAAGCAGGTGGAAAGAAGTGGTCTCTGCCTACCCCTCTGGGAAACAGGCGTGATTTAATGTATGTATGTATGTAGGTCGTATGTCCGTCTATTCGTTACGCCTTTCATGGCTTTACCGCTGAACTGATTTTGATTTTGATGGACGAGATATACAAGATAGTTCTCATCTCAGGGGCGCTCTATGCTACTCAGGCTAAGCCTAGTTGCTTTTAAAATGTTAACGTACCTACCTATTTGTTCTTAACTGGGCCGCTATTGCTGCCAATAAAATAAGAGTGTTGACAATACGAGAACATGTACAAAAGCAAAAAGGTTTAGCTTGAGTAGAATAGAAAATACAGCCCCAAAAAAATGAAAAGACGCCTAAATACCGTAACCAAAACCTTAAATTGCGTAGGTAAATATATTATTATCTTCCGTTACAGTTTTTGAATAGAAGAAATTGCATTCTATTTCTCCCCTGGACGACGTTTTGTTTACAGTTCATAGAACCAAACCAGCAATAGACATCTAACAATCTAATTCAGAACACTATTGAGAACAAAATATTTCAGCGCACACGTATCGCCTCAGATACGTATTTGCTCAGAATCAACAGATGCCGTATCCCGCGAGACGCGATGCTATCGCGTGATTTACCGACTGCGCGATCTTGTTACGATATCGGATTTTACTTGTGTAATCAGCGCGTAAGGGATACGTGGAGACGATTTTGTGCTGAGAGCAGTAGAGTCGGTAGTAAAAAAATATTCGTTCGACATTCTAGGTTCGGTCAATTCGTGTTTTCAATCCACCACGGTGCGCTCCGCCTGTCAAATTGACGTTGCATGGTAACGATAGTGTATGAAAAAAGTACATAGAACCGTAAGTAAGTAACTAAGTAAGTGTAGTCTATCTTTTTACTTACGGTTTGAATCCAAATTCGTGTCCGATGTGGCCGTAGTGCATTTCGAGTGTGAATGAGCGTTCACGCTTAAAGCCAAAACTTTTGGACTGTATTTAATGGTGTTACAACATTTATATATAATTGCATGCTAACGAATTACGTAATAGGCAGTAATGAGCACGGATGTTTTCTCAAAGACTTAATAAAATCTCTTCTTAGTGGGTTCTCTTTCTTTACGTCACTAAAGATCATATTTCTAGCTTCAGCGGATTGGGCTGAGCGCTTGCAAACACCTTCGTCAGTCCGGTCTTCTCCGTTTATACACAAGACGAACAACAAAACCCTTTAAGCTAAGGTATTAAATTTTTGACAATAGCCTAATTGAATCGCTAACAATTAATGAAACGCATTAAAAAAACCGTGAACCAGCTAAGATGTCCCCAGAAATAAGTTACGTTGCTGTTGTTTTATGCCTAGCATTTATTACATTGGTAAATATAATTAGTGTATTGTATTACGTATCGCAGTTTCATGCGTAATTGTCCTAAATTATTGAGCACTAGGATTAGAGCCGGTCATAAATAGGAGGGGGTCTAATGAAGAGAGTCACGTAGCCACTGACCAGCTCTTAGTGGGTCCCTGGAGGGCGCTTATCAGCCGATCGCGGCCGCGACCGGGCAGGGACCCTGCGACATGCGGCAGTAGGTGAGAACGGACGAGGACACGGAAAGCACTATTGTACGTTTTAGCTGTGAGGTTTTTGTAATATCAGGATTTTGGGACAAGAGGAAGAAGATTTAGGGACGAGAGAAAGACAGAAGCAGACACCAGTATCTATTTTAAAATACTTAATATATTTGTAATATTTTAGTGTTACTCCACTTACCGTAAAACGGGGTAAAAAGGAACTTAGGGGTAAATAGGGACACAACCTAAAATGAATCATATGTTACAAATTATAAGACTGAAATAACGTAAATAGAACGTAATGTTATTTTCATTTAATACTTGTTCTTATTTGTAACAAGGTATGCTTCATTTTAAGTTGTGTTCCTTTTTACCCTAAGTTCCTATTTACCCCGTTTTACGGTACCAGTTAAAAATAAAGCAACAAAATAAAACGACGTTTTTTAATGTAAGATAGATCAGATAGTAAGTATTCTACAAGATTACTCAAGGTAAAACACACCACTTTTCCAAAACCAACAGAGTTTTTACTGGTGTATTGCCAACCGAGAGAATACGAATATAACAATGTTTAAAGGCATTCTTCTTCTTATTGGGATAAATTGGGTACAAATCGAGTAAAGTCATTGTGTAAACAGTTAACAACCTTCAATCAACAAAAGACTAGTTTAAGGTACATTATACTTCTTATTTTGAACGAAATTCCTTGACTTAACAGTGGGATACTCTTACGCAGGCTGGTTAAGTCCCATGTTACGTACGTCTACTGGGCCTACTGTGTCTATCGCCACTACGGACACCATCCCTAGCATCTTACGGTTAATTGTGTTATAAATCGCATGTCCGTCTCAAATGAACCGTTAACGACGTTTTACGGCCGGCCGTTGCCGGCCGGTCCGGTTATCGTTTAACTTTAAACCCATATGCTCGTGCGCATGAGTTATTGTGACTCCTATTGCAAGTAACAAGACGCCAATTAATTGTTGTTTGCATTGGAATTGTGGGTCGTTCTCGTAACACAACAAACATAGTACTACTATGCAAGATAAGAGCAAGTATAGAAAAGGTAAATAGGACTTACTCATCATGTGCTGCAGCCGGAGCCACTTTATTTTAAGTACATAAGGCCAATAAATATATAATTATAATAAGTTATTTCTTTTTGCCGTTTTCACTTTTCTTAAGAAAATTACCCAGCTTATTTTGTCGTGTCATCCAACTTACTTTTACAAACAGTTAGAATTGTAATAAACTAAACCTATGTTTGTTACTGTCGACTAAAATACTAAAGCAAAAAGCTAATAAAAAACCAAATTGAACATTAAATATATTCAAATATGATTAAAAGCCGTTCAAGCGAAATAAACTCATGCAAATCAACGAATTTGCAAAATAAAGTCGTGGACGCAAACAAATAGCTTCCATGAAGGAAAATACTGACGGAGAGGAGTATTTTTCCCTATAATTTAATCAAATCACTCCGGTGTATTTTCGGAGTCATTTATTTTTAATTTCGAGCGTGTCGAAGGCGGTGTTTGATGCCGTGGAAAATAAGAACCGGCACGAAACCGTTGGAGGACGGATTTGTACCTCGATTTGTTTTTTTCTTTAATTTAATCATAATTGGAAAATTCTGTTACTATTGAAATGTGCTTGTGCCTGTTTATGTCGATAATTTCGTGTCAGAATATACATGGTGAAGGTCCTATCATACATTTCTATCCAACAGCTGGTAGAACGTGTAATTACAATTAGAAACAACATAAAGATGTTTCTAGGTTCAGCAAGTACTTTTGTACAACTTGATGTACTTATACATACTTGTGTATGTCATATTTTTGGGTTCCATCAACACCTAAAAAGGAAAAGGAACACTTATAAAACCGCTTCATTGTCCGACTGTCTGTCTATCTGTAAAAATCCGGACGTTTATGCCACATATTGTATTATATATAACTAACTGTTCGCGCCCGGCGTCGCCCGGGTGTAATTTTTTTTTCATAAATACGTTATAAAAAATAGTTTACGACCTATTCTCAGACCTACTGAATATACACATAAAATTTCATATGAATCGGTCGAGCCGTTTCGGAGGAGTTTGGTTACAAACACTGTGACACGAGAATTTTATATATTAGAAAGATAGAGAGAAGAGATATAATTTTGACACTCGTAATAGAATCAAAATCTATAGTGTACTTCCCGTTGACCATGAAATTTGGCAAGAAGCAATGTCTTATAGCACAAGTAAAGGGAAAAATCCGTAAATTTGTAGTTACAACACAAGAAAATATTTAGCGATTTTAAAGTTTTTTGTAGTCGATAAACTGACTCCAACCTGTGTTGATGTATGGGGATAACAGTTACTCAACGGTAGAGTTAAGTTGGTCCCTTATTCCAGTTTATCATTTCACTAGAGCAATATTCCGTGCTTTCATAGTTTAGATGGACGAACTATTTACTTACATACCCAACAAGTTTATACAGAACCCTCGGTGCGCAAATCCTACTCGCACTTGGCTGTTTTCTTGTTATTAGTGTAGGTTGAATACTAGATTTTCTCTCACGTTGCAAAATTTCGTTGGCAAAGTTTACTTAGCCTCACTTAATTAATCCGTACCTGGCTATTTTCCTAAGCGCTATAACCAACGGTCCGGATTAGCAGAGACGAAGCTACACGCGGTCAAAACGCGTGCAAGTTTGAAGTTGACCGGTATAACTTATATCTTATTTACAAAACCTGCTGTTACTGCATGACAGATTAAAAAAAACAAGCTCCAATTTATATCATATTTTACTAACAGATTCGAACGCGTACGTAAAATTGGTTTACCGTGCTTCCATATTTTTTTCCAGTGCACCTTTAGAGTACCTACCTAAGGAATATTCCGTCCAAATTTCAAGTCCCTAATTTAGCGAATTAGGCTGTGCGTTGTCTTGGAAGGATTTTATATGTATAGAATTATGACTACCTTACCATATTAAGTACTTAAAAACACTTTGCACAATAATCTCAGCAACATCTTACCATCTGGCTATACTCGCACCAACAACTCGTGTAAACACTAACAGAGACCTAGACTAAACCTAGAAACATTAAAAATTCAAATCGCGACAATAAGCCATAAAGCTGGAATGAATCGCACAAACAGCCCTTAGCGACATGTTAAACGCAATAAAGGTTGATAACTGCTGCCATGAAAGAAAACTAAATTGCCCGTGCCGACCTCTGGCTTCTCTTGAAAGCATACTTCACCACCCTAACAAGACCTCTGATCTGAGGAAAGAGATTCCTAAATCCAATGAAATCGGAAGATGACAGGGACGCGCGGGAGGCCAGGTTAGAGTGGTGTTTGATGTAACAATTATAAATAAGTAGGCTGCAGCAATAGCGGAGGCGACTTGCATTATATCAAGCAAACTGCCTCGATGCACCGCCACCTACGATGTAGTGGCGGCAGAGTAGTGGACATGTAGACGCGTCAGTTGAAATTGTTGAGAATTTAAAAGTAGATGATGATACTCGTACATTAGGAAACAGGAAGTTAACATAACTTTTAATGTTGTTATTCAATAATGGTAAATTAACAGTAGTAAAATAACGGTAAATAGTTGTTGCTTTTCAAGAACGGGAGATAATAATTGTGGAACCATTTTGGGCAAAAATATCTTACCTTGTTTTATGGCAATTTTACCTATGAACTTCAAGCGCCACGATAGACATGAAGCAGAAGAATATGTTGTTGTGCCTTATGGTTAGTTTATTGTAAAATTTCAATAGTATTGAACTAACACGATCAATATTTAAAAACGTTAGTGAATCATTATCTAAACAAATAATTGAAACTGTTCTAAACATGACAAACTCTATTTAACGAAAACTACAATGACGTGCTGTCTCTTTCTCTTTGATTTTCTTTTCTCTTTCATTTTAAATCAACATTAAACGTAAGACGCTTCTGCTCATCTGGAATCCTATTCTTTGCCGCATCGGGACATAGGTCATTCATAACTAGCGTTCGAGCAGACGTTTTTATTTCACTCCGGCGCATAAAAACGCGAATACACGAGCAGCGCTTACGGCCGTATTAGGTTGTTAAATTTACATTTTACATTTGATATTTGCAGCCGTGAGTCGCGTCGCGCGGCGCGATTTATCGCCGCGGCGACAAAGAGTCCGTTTATTTATGGTGCAGTAATGCTATAATTTTGGAGGATTTATTTGGTGTAATGAGAGCGAGGGGGGGGTGATGGTGAGTAATCAACCTTGACGGGATTCTGCCTTGAACTACCGCTGTTGGCTTTTAATGGCACGGAGAAGGCAAACTCGGAGCCTGCCGTTTGGCAAAAGTATGTTTGCCAAAAGTATCGTTTCCGAAATATTTCAGGATTTATTTCAGTACCATCGTGTAGAACCGTATAGGTTAGGTTAGGTAAGTTTTTATAAAATCCTGATATTTTTACGGATACAGGAAACAAAGCGGGTTGGCAAATGAAACGGTTGGGAAACGATACATTTGGCAAACATATTTCGCCGAAACAAAGGTAACCCATACAAACCACCTGATGGCAATTGCGATCTGCCTCCTATTTCACCATCTTGACAATGACAAGTGACATTTCAGTGTACAAAGGGTGCAGTTGATACGAATTCCGCTGATATGAAGGCTTGTTAACTTTGCAATGTATAGCGAATTATCATCTGTCACCTGTCGTTGAAATCCTAAGACTGCAACGTTGATAACTTTTGCAAGTTCTTAGGGGCTTAAATGGAATTCCTAATCGTAATCATATTGTTGACGGACGATAAGAAAGCTGGTATTCACTTGATGGTAAGAGTTAAATATCGTCAAGAATATGGGTTCGATATAATAAAATAAAGATAAAAGCAAGATGGGCTAAAATAATCATGCCATCATAGTCCTCCGGGTTGGCAACGCATTTGGAGTCTAACGACTGCAGTCTTGAGATTGTAGTCATGTAAATTCTAATATGTAGTAGATAGTGGGTCTCGGATTCCACCTCCCATCAGGTGGCCCGTGTGCCTTTTTCTTGCTATAAAAAAAGGTAATTACGCCCCTTTACGTAGCATACATGCACATCACCTTCATCTTTAGGTTGACAACGTATTTGCAGTTCTAGGATTACAGTCTCAATATTCCAAAAGTCTGAGATGCCATATACCATAAGTCGGCTTGTGTGCTCATTTGCATTCTCCAAGCCATTGAAAATTTAGCAGAGTTTAGTCTTCACGTGATGACGAGACCAAGGACCTATCAAGTAAGAATAAACCGGTACACTTGCTTTAGTCAGCACGTGTGTCTATCATTCTAAGTAAAAGAAACAACAAAACTGCGCTAAAAAACATGCCAAACTACGCATAAACATGATATTTTCCTATAAAAGCTTACCTCCTAAAACGACTAAACTACTAAATCGAGAGAAGTAACAAAACGATTGCAGAACACACGTAACAATTCAATCGGTACCTGCTACAAGTCCCGGTTTCCGATGTCCCGGTAGCGCTGGTTGTGCCGTAAACGGTACCGGTACACAATTGTCACCGTCCCGGGATTTATTGCGCTTCGGGAACGGCGTGGAAATGGCGCTCGTGTTCACGTTACGTAGTTCATGGGTTTTTGTCGCAGTTTGAAATTGTAAGTTTAGTGGCACACATGTAGTTTACATTCAAGCAACGTGCATGCATCATGTTGACAAGGATGTTATTTTCTGACGGAATCCAAAAAAATAAACATGAGTTTTATTTTAAAGGCAAATGCATTTTACATTTGTATACTAGGTACATATACCTACAGCATGATTTATTTTCAACCTCATCGTCACTCAGTTTATATGCTCCCCTGTTAATAAAAATTGACAATTTTAACTGTTTTAAAAGCCAACCAGGAGTGAACTATAAATTCATTATAACCAATTTTGAAGATTTAAATTCAGTCAAAAACAATAAAATGAAGCAGAATGTTGTTGTATTATTTCGTGGAAGCGCTAATGAATCCATTTGTATGCAGCTATTTGACGTCAGCCGGCCCACACTATGGCGGCAGATATTTTTATTGTTTTAGGTAACATTCATGGCTTTTGCTTTCAACGGAATATTTTACAGACTTTACAGGAACTTTAACAGGGTTATTTAATTTTTATAATGTAGAATTTTAAAAGAAATATATTTTTTGTTACAATTTCTTGTGTGTAGTGGCAAAACCAACACAACCATGATTTAAAACAAATTTGTACGTATAAAAGCTTTAAGAAATAAAAAACACCGTGTATAAGCAATAAGCATGTACATACATATAAAACGCAAGGCAGTAGAGGCTTACGAGTACATGTAGTAAATTTGATAGTTTAATGTGACATAATAATTGCGAAGACTTATCCGGTTTGATCCTCGTTATATTAAATATTTAAATATTTAAGTAACTAATAAAGTTTTGCGTGGCTTGGGTATAAAAATCAGTCAGTAACGTATTACGTTTTCAAGAGTCCATAGAAAGTAGTACAGTAAACAATCAATATTAATTAGTATTTAATTAAACTCTATTCAATACTAAATAATGAAAACATGAGTAATAATGGTAAGCCAATTGAAGTCCCTTTGTTCGCAGCCCTTTCAGCGCCGCCCCATAGCGCGCGACAATCGCAAGATTACGAGTGAAAAATCGCGCCACTAGTCGCAAACAAAACACTGCTAATTGCTGTTTTTTTAGAGATCCGCGACATTTTTCTTTGACGAAATTTCCCAGTTAGTCTGGTTGGTAGTTGCCTATGAAGCTAGCGGTCCCGGGTTCGCTTCATGGTAAGGGCAAATATTTTGTATGTTGAATATAACATTCTGATTCTTATTCTTGGATATTTTTCTGTTTAAGTATTTAAGTATATTTATCGTTGTTTAGTACCCGTATAGGTTAGAGCTTAGTTTGGGACCCACTCACTATATTCGAGATTGGTGGTGATTTGTTTTTTAAACTGTATTATTATCTAAACACGAGGGCTTATTTATTGTCTACCGCACTTGCAATCGAAACCGGCTTCAAAGTGGAGCAATTGTTTTCATTTTGTATGCAGACAAGCCTTCGATTTTCAAAATGAAAACGATCGTGATTGCAAGTGCGTTAGACAATAAGCCCTCGGGACAGAAGAAGGTCATTAAGTAGCCTCTTATCTAGAGACTGACTGTTAAAATTACAATGATTTTTTATCACGTAGCTTTTTCTTGATTCATGTTTACTGCTACGCATTTCGTAGCGCTTGTGCGATACGGCGTAGCAAGGCCCTAAAAAGGCATTAAACGTAGACCATGGTCTACGAAATGTCTTATCCTGCAAATGAATAAAACCACTCCTTGCAAAGATGTCATTCAGGAGTTTTGAATACCTGTTTCATGGATAATATGGGCTTATTTTAGTGAAAAAGTGAAACTAGGCCTTAATATGGGTGTTCGTTTTAAAGGATTATGATGTGATTAGTTACGTAAAAAAAAAAATTACACTACCTATTTTCTTGTTTTTTCAGAACCCGTCAAGGTTGCCCGACTCGCGCGTGGTCGCGGCGCGGTGCACCGCCATTGTTGCCAATATTCTTGTGAAAAATGTCGCGGCTTAAAGGATTAGCCGCAAACAAGAAACAAACAGATAAGAAAAAATCTCGGAGACAGCTAGTCGCAAAGGTAGGTTTGTTTTACTGGGAAAATAAATTAAAAATGTTTACTATTCGCTATGTTTTTTTTTTCTTTAATTATTTTGTTTCGTTTTGCTTTTTATTTTAAGAATTCAATACCGAATTATATTATCTTATGAATATATGTGTTTTGTAAGTAAAATATTGAAATTAACTAGTATTTAATATAAAGCGTTTGCCATTGATAATAGATATCGTGAAGCCAGGGCACTTTGGCATTGTTTAAGTAAGAAAATTAAACCGAACTTAATCTACGCAATTTATAGCCTTCATTATTTCTTACTTATTTATATGTAACAATTAAAAAATCTATATTTGTTTGTTTTTTTAACACGTTAAAAATTTGTGTTAATTTAAAATTATATGTACTTAGCTTTGAAGTTTAATTTAAATTGGTAGATTTATGAAAGCGCAGTATTTCTGCCTAAGACGCTTCCCTGAAAGAATGGCGATCGGGTAATCGCTCGGTGAGAATTTTATTAATGGTGCCGTTGAATGGCCGCCGGTTTTATTGTTCCGCCCACTCTGGCTAATCGCCGCGAGGAACTGTTTGTTTAGACTGTCATCTGTTAAGGTACATACCTTTACTATAGCGGGTGTCTCGAAACTAATGTCAACGTAGGGATGATTGACGTGTTTTGGGACATACTGTAGATAGTAGTAATGTTTGTTTAATTAGGTTAGCCTGTAAGGATAGTTGTGTGTATGTAAAAAATAAGTAAAGAAATAATGAGTGTTGAATAATTAAAATAATCATAACATTTAAATTACATGCTTATGTTTAGGTTTTATGGAATGAAGCCTGCATTAGTAATTTTATTTTTTATATTAGTGAACAAATGTTTCTACATGAGCTGCCACTAACAAAGGGCGTTAGTTTAGTTTCTAAAAACATACATAATGATATGTTATTTCCAGCTAATGCTTTTTTTTATTATTTTGGAAATCCTCTAAATACACATAAATACTGGGTAAATATTTTAAGGCGTTAAATAATATCGGGACAGAGTTATTAATGATTGAGGTTTTAAACAATACTTCCAGAAAATATTTATTGTAAATATATTGACTTTGGTTCTCCTTAGAATAAAATTCCTTAAAAAAATGTGTTAATGTTGAGTAGGTTAGGTAGACGCTAGTTACGAGCCCTTTTACTCCCAGTCCCAAGAACTCCCCGGTTCCCCCATAAACTGTAAAATGCTTTTTGCATTAACTAGGCAAATCCCGAAATGCTAGAAATAGTGTTAGCGGCGCAAATATCTCAGCAGTAAAATGTTAACAAACGCCTGAGCCGGAGTGGCCGTAACTCGGCGGGGCCGGCGGCCGTAACTCGCGCCCGGGAGCTTTGGCACCGTTTTGACTTGTCATAGGTATAGCTAAGTTTAAAAAAAAGAGCTCAAGGCTCACGTCAGTGCTTTATACAAGAGTAATTTGAGTTAGATGCTTTAATGAAATGTACTTGTCTTCGCTGCATTTCAATTCAATCATATACGATAGTTTTTTGTTCATTTAAATAGATTTGGAGTAGATGATTAAGCATCCAAAGTTTATATTTAACATTAAATAATTATCAACATTTGGATGGGGACTGGTGGGAGACTGCCCAAGACAGGGCTGAGTGGAAAGAAGGGAGGGAGGCCTTTAAATAAATGAAAATAGATGGGGATAGGGTGAGGCCTACAGCCAAAACTACAAATGCTTAAAATCAGAAAAAATGGCAATAGAAAACAAATAATTATTATAACAAATTTAAAAGGAAAACTATTTAGATTTCATTGAGTAAAAGGTGACTAAATTGTTCATACAAACTGAAAATCATCTATGGTTTTTGAAATCGTTTTTTATATTTGTAGTAAAGAACTCTACACTGCGCTTGGTCCGGCACGCGTCCATATTGGCTCATATAAAATTGGTCTTTAGATTTTTTATACAAATAACGATTTGTGTCTATACTCATCATTTGTTCGAAAAAATCATATTCATACTTTTGTAAGTCATAATTGTCGCAACTCATAATGCATTTTTTTAAGAATCTGTCACTTTTTGAGGATTGTTATAAATCTAACCTAACCTAATTTTATCTACACGTAAGATATTTAAGAAAGTGTACGGTTCCATGAATATTGGCGTTATAAGTTCAGATGAGTATGAGTTCCGACCATTAGTACTAAAAATATTATGAAGAGTATGAAGAGTGATTATGATGTAAAATTTTATGAGAAAAAATTTCGGAGTTCTAATAATCGGAGTTGCAATTTTATATGAACTTTGGCGCACCCGTCCGGCATGCTATTGTCCAGTTTTTTCCAATCGAAACAATCTTGTCCATGTCCTTAGCATTGACAACCTCACAACAAGACAGCATATATTTCCATTCCGAGTGTAAATATGACTCCCCCGCCTCATTACCCGAGCCGTGTAACTATTCGTGGAAGTTCCCGGCCTACTCGCTACCTATCTTAATATTCAATTCCGCCATTAAGAGCTACTATTGTTTACTGTGTAACCCTGCTCACCTTCACAGTGAGCACGACACAGCAGGACGGTTCTAACACGATTAGGAAACCTGAGGAAGATGTAACATGTTCGAAAGACAATTTCTACTCTCAAATGTCAAGGAAATAGATTGTTTAACAGCTTGACGTAACACGTAAACTAGCCGTGTTATACATTTTCCAGCGTGACACGACTATTAACACGTGGAAAATGTATAACCCGGCAAAGACTTATTATATCAATCTGCTAAACAATCAAATTCCTCGACTGTACAACTACGCTAACTGGCGCACTCAGAGACGTCAATTTAATTTAATGCCTGATTAAAGTAGCTGCTGTCACTTTCTTTGCTATAGCAATAGAATAAGACAACACGTCACTAAACAAACATAAAATTTAATTGACTTCTCTGAGTGCGGCAGTAAGTTTTATAACTAGACCGTTTATCAATTTGATTATGGGGCCCTATGAAACTAGGTACATTTGTTTTATCTCACGAGAGCGGGTAAGCCACACTTGTGTGTGTAAATGTACGTGCAAGTTGTCTCTGAGTGGCTATCTCAGACACTAAGACCCCGTAGTGTGCGTGTCTATACACGTTACAAACTACAAGTATGACATCCGCTTTCGCATATTCAACTCAAATTCAAAGAATCTCAGAGTTTGAGTGGAATATGGAATTCGATTGCTAACGTTAATCGAAAATAAATCAGTAATTTTTTTGCAAGTTAACGAAGGGCTACGTACGAAATATTAGTCTGAGAAGCAGCAGAAAACAACAGAATGCTAAGTTAATAACTTACAGGTAATAGTATATTATGATGAGATAATTTATTTATATGAAATAATTACCTTTAACAGGAAAATAGGAGGAAAGAGAGGGAGACCGTAGGAGAACATATATTTAGACCAAATAAAGGGCAAAGATGTACTCTGTTGTGAATTAAAGTGCTAAAAAAAAAACAATAACATGACGCTGATCGGTTTTTTTTAGTGAAATCTTGAACTTTGTCCTCATTTCAGGGCTGCGCTGACGCTTGCCTACTGAAATGTTCTCCGCTACGCCGGGTTCGGTGTAATCTCCCCGTTATTGTGTAAGTTGCGCCGTTAGCCCGCGGCGGTGGGGGGGTCCCAGCGCTGGGCTCAGGTAATTATGGACAAGTGTCATGGCGCGGGGAAACTTCGGGCTTAACACTTGCTCTGGGCCGGCGATGACAAACGCAAAGATTACATAATTACGGTAAGAATTTGTTCAGATTAGTCAAAACTTTGAATTTTCAACTGGGGTTCTATTCTAGGTAAAACCATTAGGGCTTTTGACACGTTACCGTGCTGATTGAACTCGGCCACCATTACCGTCAAGTCAATAAGTTCTATCATACCGTTGAGAATACGATGTTTGTCAACAGCAATATAGTTTTACCGAGTAGAGTAGGGCCCCTGAGGGCTTATTGTCTAACGCACTCGCAATGACAACGGCTTCAAAGTGGAGCAATTGTTTTCATTTTGTATGCAGACAAGCCTTCGATTTTCAAAATGAAAACGATCGTGATTGCGAGTGCGTTAGACAATAAGCCCTCTGGTTTGCATTTGCGAACTTGTGATTGTAAATTACTAATAGATCTCGGAACCTCTTGCCGTCAGATGGACTATACCTACTGCGTTTGCCATCTCCATGCCAAAAAAAACAGGAACTACATTGTATTTAAATATACATATATTTGCAGGGTCTTCTTTTTTTGATATAATGTACATAAATAAATTTAATAATTTGGTTACACTATTCTGGAATTTTTACTATTTTTCCTGTTAAAAATTAATCCTGTGTAACACTTTAGTAACATGCTCAATCTCAGCATATAACTTACACTTTCAACAAAAAATTACTTTGTTACAAGAACCCAAACAAATGTACACCTAGAGCATTTTGAAGAGGAATTATTGTATTATACACCCCAATTTATTGACAGAAGCATGCAAATCACACTCGATACACTTACGTCGTTCCTCCTCTGTCCCCCGCGAAGAACATTGAAATGACTTGTTCTTTTCTCCCTCACGGGTTCTAACAAATTTATTACTCTCGGAGGGCGTCAACAAAGGCTGCCTTTGAAAAATTGTCTAACTGCCTGAGTGGTTACTCCTTCGGTGCAGTTTTGTTTGCTAATGACACTTCTTGTCATTAGTTTGGCTTAGTTGTCTTTTGTTTTTGAAACATTTGACGGGCTAAGATGAAAAAAGAAATAAAAAATTGTCCCCTGCCTTTTTTTTAAATAAATTTTCACAACACTGCTCGGAAATAAGGCCATAGATGGTCTTGTTTGGGGTCACAAAACGTCACTTATAAGGACAGACCAAGAAAGTTTTTGTCGGCATGTTTGCTAATTGGTCGAGAACATTGTTGTCCAACTTTAAGAACCAATGGAAATCAATCAATCAATTTTTGTGTCATAGTCACAACATAATCACAACACACCATTTTGTGTCGTAAAATATTAGGTGTATTTTTGCTAAAAGATACACAGACTAAAAACTATGTCACTGCTTTTTTTTTTAAATGTAATTCATACTTGGCCCGTAATTTTGAACCACTAGAGATGAAATTACATAGGAGATAATGATGACCTAAAACCCATTTTATTAAATTTATGTTTGCTCAAGTCTTTTTCTTCGTGCCTCCCCAAGTAGTGAAGTTTGGCAGTCAGCTCTGCATAATTATAACTTGATACGTTCTACAATGATGCAAGGGACATACCTAAAGCCAGGGTCAATAGAAATGGTAAGAGATGTAAACAAGTCAGTACTGTTTGACACATAACCTCAATATTTCTGCAAACGAGTTTATATTTTAAAAACCTATAGTTAATGGTCATTTTATTTTAAACAGACTGTAAAAGTAACGATCAAGCGTGTAAATTATTAAAAATACCTCACGCGATGTCCAAAAGTACGTGATTATGGAGTAATAATGTAAAATAACGTTTGGTTTTGATTACATCTTTTGCCATTTCTATTGACCCCGACATTACGTAGATATGAACCAGAAAAAATAGTTAATGTAAAATTTACTACAACAAAAAGATAAACAAAATCTTAAGCGACGAAGTTACGGGTAAAATTTAGTCAAACGTTAGTTTAAAAAAATTGTACCTAACCACTTACAGTATCGTGTCTCAGAAAACTAAAATGTTCCCAGTTTCCGAGGTGCCGTTGCCAAAGCTAAAACAAGCTAAAATAAAAATCTTGTCCGCACTAAATTCGGCAGATCTATCGGACGATAAGTTTAAGAATGCCCGGGGCCCTTAACTTAATCCGAGTTAAACTTAACATCTCACTTAGACCGGGAACTCCTACATAAAGGCGCCTCTAATAAACTTTCCTCTAACAAGCGGCTAAGTACATTATTTAAGAGGCCATCGTGTATGTACATAATATTATCCATAAAACCACAGCTTAAAAATATTACCGTCATAAAACTAACAGGAACGACCAGATTATAAATGGTTATGTTGGAAATAATTTTAACTGTGACAGTGGTGGAGTATGTGTGTACGAGCACTGTCGCATCGACGATGTCCAAGTGCTGACCGTCTCAGCCTTAGGCATTCGAAGAAATTGTGGCTACGAAGAGGTTTTGGAGGAGGCAAGTAGATAATACAATAATTTACGAAAGTTTAAATTGAATAATGTCTGATTTTTCAATAACCGGATAACATCTGGTTTTCTAAAGTAAGCCTAAAGTGTGCTTTATTTTACATCCGGGAATTGATGAAAATGAGCCCGAAGCTAAAACAAAAACTTACAAAATATTTATGAACAAACGTCATCATTTCCTATAAAAAAAACTAATATGAAAAAAAAAACACTATGCTTGTTGTTTTTCTCGATTAAATGGGCCAACTTTATCTTTATCTTTAAAACAATAGTTATAATTAATTGGTTGACCTACATCCAATTCAATTAGAGTCTCCCCTAATGAATCACTCTTGAAGAATCTATCTCTTAAGTTAGCCTGTCTGGAATGCAATAAACGTTTGAGTTTGTGTATTTGAGTATACCATATCAAGCTATTTCCTGACATTTCTAGTAACATATTTTTATTCAATGTTCATAAACAAATTATTTCTCCTAGAAAACTTTACAAATTCCAAGGATCTCGCTGACCTACCTGTTCTGCGAAATCAAAGCGGTAGGACTCACGAATAAAAGCCACAACCAAATCAAAACTCTTGATACCTCCTCTAGGTCTTCCCAGCTCTTCGGCCGTCGGTACACGGACAAGTTCTTGAATTAGAGCATCTCAACACGACTGCATACGGTTAGAGCGGAGTGCTCCGACCGGCGGCCTTGTACGTAGACAGTGCCTAGAAAAGTAATCTTTTTCTTTACCAGTATACCTTTTACTCCAAAAAGCACAAATACGGATAGTTTTATTGCTAATTTAATTACTTCCAAACAAAAACTTCGTTTGGGATACTTGAACTCCTGAAGCAGAAAAGAGGGGTATAATTGTCTTGCCTTCATCTGTGTTCTTGTCTATCTGCCATCTCATGTACTTAGGTTTTAAAATGGTGAACCGATTTCAATACAATCGTTTATTTGAAAAGCTTGTTTATTTACTAAAGTAGTAGTTGGTAGCAAGATTTTATGAAAATCAATTCACATAAACAAAAGTTATCAGCTCTGTAACGGGAGGGTGAGGGGTCTCCTGAAATGTGTTTCGTACGCTCTGACGGGACCACTTAAACTCGGCGGTTAGTATTAGCTGCGTCGAGTTTAAAAGTGATACGCATAAGAGGATCACATCCCTCAGATATTTTGAAATATTTTATTTACCCAGTTAGGTTTTATTTGTAAGTACCTACATAAGAAAGAGTACCTTTATGGTGATCATAAATCTGACGATATAGAGCTATAACATAACCCCAACAACTACACATCAAAAATATCCATGCGTAAAATATCCTTACATTATTTAATATTTTATAATGAATTGCAACTCAGTACACTGTAAAATACCTTTACCATTTAGATATGTGTACTCAAAACATTAAGGCGTAACTTTGTTAAAATTAACTTAAAAATAAATAAGACGCAATACTGTGAAGTCGTCCGCGCCATACGGTATGTCCTTACAAAATAAATGAAAAGTGCAACAAGTCTCGGCCGCGGTAAAAAGTTCCACCGGCCGCAACACCGAACGGCCATTTGAAGACGCTCTCGAATCAGTCTTTTAAATAAAAAAACGGATCTATTTTCACCTACACTCAAAACTATGAAGTCTTGTATAAAACCGACGGAAATTGGTTTAGCGAGTCGTATCAAGTCAAGTTGTTACAACGCATTCATTAACGCGCCTGTCAAAATAACCAACCAAGAATCGTAAACTAAGATATTGCTCCACCTTTTTGGAGGTAAAATAAACTTGCTACACCACTCAAATATTGCTCCCTTTAGCATACCAACCCGGCAAGTAATCTGCGAACCTATCCAATAACAAAATTAAAACAATAAAATCCCCCAAGAGCAAACATCCGCGAATAGACTTCAAGCAAACATCGTTGGCACGCAGAAATCTCTCCACCGGGTGAATCTACACAATTTCAATTACCACCTACCGTAACTGTTACGAAAACATAACGACATCGTTAAATTTACACGTTTAGTCTACTAAAATCACAATCAAGCATTTATATCACATAAAAAAATAACTTTTGACTATGAATTCTCAAAAGAAACCAGTAGGTATGTCGGAAAAGTTGGTAGATTCGCCCATCTTGGAAGCGCATAGCTAAATAGAGGGTACCTGCTCTCGATAGATCAATATCTGAAGCTTGTTAAGCAAGTTTATCCCGAGACGCTCCGACAGCGTATGCACATCGCTGAGAGCACGGTGGCGTCGTCTAATAATTTTCTGGACAAAAAAATACATGTTTAATTAGTTTAAAATAATCTTATGCTTTATAATACCGCCGGTGCTTTAAAGGTACATGTGAAAAAAGTCACGAATTAAAGTAAACAAGGTTAGAAATAAATTTGTTTTTAAATTTATTATAACTTAATCATGTTAAGTATATAAATATTTACAGAATAACACATTCAAGGCCTACAACTTGATAAAATCGGTACATTTCTCAAAATAATCATGAGCCTAATGCTGAATGCATAAAAAAACAGTTCCCTTAATAAAACGAACGTGTCTTTCCTATATTCAAATACTAAATTAATCTATTATTTAACTAGTTAAATAATTTTAAATTTTATTTTAAATAGCTATATTTTAAATATTTTTGCTCACATCATTCAAACAGTACCACTGTGCATATCCGGTGGCGCCCGAGGCCGGCGTGCCTCAACCTAATTTGTATTGATTAAAAATTTTCTACATAGTTGAGCTCCGGCCCCACTAAATCTCCGACTGACGATATAGGGTTCGATGACCGGTCAATTGCGATGCGTTCTTGACATTTTATTAACAAAATCTTGACGTCTTTGGCATAAAAATATTGTTCTTCGGACAATATTTAAACATAGTTAAAAAACAAGTTTACTTTATCTTTGGACAATATTTAAACATAGTTAAAAAACAAGTTTACTTTATCTTTGGTTTCATGGGAACTGTTTTCGTGAGATTTCCGTAATTTTACGGATCAATAACTAAACTTGGAACAATGTTTTTTTTTTAAGTAAAATAAAATGAAACATTAAATTATCGAAAAGAGTACATTGCTTTTAAAAATTAAAAATAAAACATTATTTTCCACGTTGTAAAGTTTTCAATTCAATTTCAAGTCATAAAATAGCAATGGGCTTCATTCGAACACAATCTTGCAAAACCCTGAACATCCAACAAATTCCAATCAGCAAAATTTCCACAAAAATAAAAAACCTGTCAAGAAATAGCCATTTCATATTTTTATTCCCCAGCCACATCAAGTAAATTGAAGCCAGCCATGAACCCGGCGATAAAACAACAACACGGCACATTCGTAACAAGCGCCATAAACAAGGTGGATCAGCGCTCACTTAGCGCGGGAACATTCGCAAGTTCCGATGTGACCGCAGCTTGAATAATGCGTGTTCTTCATATTTTTACGTTCTGTTGCGAGGTAAACATCGGATAGTGGAGACACGTACAGTGGGATGACAAGTTTTTTTTAACAAGCACTGTGGTTTCGCTTACGGTCACAATAATTTGGCTCTGGCACAGGCGTGAGTTTTTTTTAGTATTATAGAAAAAACCATGTAATAATGTAAGTTTGTCTTGAGTGATAGAAGGTATACCTATGTAATTAATTAGCAATTAAATATAATCATGCACTTCGACTCCTTCGAGATAATCAAAAGTAATTTGCGTTTACGAGCTAAACTATAATTATTCTCTCAAGCATTTTTTTCCGTCTCCGACTGTAATCTCGTAACAATAAAAGTAACATATTAAAATAGAAACACTTTACTTTAATTACCTATAAATGTATTATCTCCAAAACTAGAAATGAATACATCCAAAATATTCTCAGCGGTTGTTTTTCAAAAACATGCAAAACCTACTGTATTTTTCCCCACAATACTAATGGTGTTTTGTTGGTCGGCCTCTCAGATTATTATTTATGTAACGACAGTTTGCAGGTAGCGGGCACTACTTATGCTAAGTGACTTCTAGTTCCCAACTTCCCCAACGATCGTGGAAAACAAAGGTAGTGATTTAATGATATTTCAGTTTTTGTTTTTTGTTTTGTTCTGTTGTTGAATCAGGTATATGTATAAGCGAGGGTCGGCTTGTTGGTTGCAGATGGCACCAGTGTTGTCTAGGACGGACTTTACTTAAGTGTTTGTTTGAGATGTTGCAAAGATTAAATTGTACAGAAGTGTTAAATTTATAGTAATCGTTTTCTTTTATAAATAAAATCTACTTTTGTTGAGATTACTTGCTTTATTACTAACGGTTATTGTATAAGATCAGTGGTTTAACTGCATCATTGGTCTAGATGCATCATTGATTAACTTCCTTAGTTATAAATTATAAAACAGTACATACTATGCATGTTGCTTGTACTATTTATGTTACATTATACAACTTGTAACATTCAAATATGAATGGGTAAGGTATCACTTACCTATTAAGGTTACAATTAATAGACATAAGTGATCGCAACAGTCCTCTTTGTCACCGCATTCATTATTAACATCTGCGCTACCCGCTCTTTGAGCAGCACCCATGTCTAAGTGTTTGCACGGCGCGTGGTCACCCCAGCGGTGACCACCCCAACCCGGGTAAGGGCCGGTTAACAAAATTCCGGATTAATCTACACCCGGATTTCAGACCAAGACAAATATGGCAGCTTCGCACTAAATGGTCGGAAATTATTAAATTAAGGGCACTATGTACAGAGGTCCGGTGCTAATACGGGGCGCTCGTGTTCTGGTTTTAGTAAATAATTAATTTGCGGGCGCGCAGATTACGGAGGTGCTCTCTGATAGATGGGATGCGTGCTCGCGCTAATAGGTGTCCATCGCTTGTACAAATACGGTCGGGTGCCATGTGATCACGTACGGAAATATACATTGTAATCATGATTTGGTTGTACATGATTTAGACGGTAAAAAACGGTTCCCTAAAAATGGTTTAAGTAAGTGAAATATAGGTACATATATTGAACAAATGAGTGTTGTAGATTTGAAAAAATTGCCAATTTATGCCTTTGCGTCACGAGTATTAACAATTAAGTACAGAAAAAAAAGGAAAAACATGCATTGCCATTGGTCTCTGGAAGTTCTTCAGGTTATTCAAGTTTTTATTTTGTTTTTAGTTAATAAACCAAAAAAAAAACTCTTATTCGTGTTATACTACTTTATAATTGTTAATACAAAGTCACCATCACATAGTTAACGAACTAGCTTCTGACCTTTTGTTTAATTAAAACCACCTGCTCCTTAATTCCGAGCGTCTTAGCAAAATTGTAAAGCAAAAGCGAAATAGCAACTCCATTATTTAAATGGGGCCCTATTCAAATGGCGGGCATTGTGACAAACTTGGAGGTCAGCGCGGACCCTAAACTTGCCAACTTGTAGGTAAACAGTTACAAGAACTTGCCCAGTCGCCGAGGGCCCGACAATCCCGACATGTCCTAATGTTGTCACTACATACGGAATTTAATTGGAATTACCCAAGGTTTTGTGTTTGCTAGGAAATTAATTTGCTGAAAATGAAAAAGAAAACCATAGTTAATATTCTTGTAACATTTGAAAAAAATAATATGACTCTTAATTTTGCCATTTGCACCACAGTGCAGGTGCTAGAAAATTTCGAAACAAAGCTCATAATACACCATAATAATATGTTTATTATCAGTATTGTTAGAAATTAAATCTATTTATACATAAAATATTGTAATTATAATTAAATAATACAATAAAAGTACAAAAAAATACAATTATTAACCAAAACCATCCTGGTTATCGCATCTACTAGGTACCAGTTCTAAATAAAACAAAAGCAGCTTGGCCAAATGGCTTACACTATTTTTAATTAGAAATTCACTAAGAAAGCTTAGTTTATAAAATCAAAACACACAATACTACTTTTTTCTTTTCCTTCTATTTCATATTTTCAAAAATAAAATGTTTGTTCTCATAATACTTGCGATCGTAATCATAACATTTTTCAATAGAACATTCCACAACCCCCAAAACAAACGGTCCAAGACGTCTCGGACGATTTACACGGTGTAATTTTAATTAGGATTCCGCGGGCAGCGGGTCCGGCCGCATAGTTCTACCTAATGTTAATTTAATCCAAGGAGTTTCGCTTCTTACGCCGAGCCCCGTGCTCAGAACAGGGGACTCTGTTATTCAGAGGAAATTAAAATATATTGAACCATTGATTGAATATCATGGTAAACGCCGCCATTAGTGATTCTCGTTTAATATCAGCAGTTATTTCTAAATTGTATGCCTTGTAACTCATTTTTAAAGCAACAAAAAATACAAATTGTCACAAGTATATCAAAAAACACCAACATAAATTACTACATGCTAAGTATTTCATCAGGCCAAAAAATAAATAAATTGATACTTAACACAGAATTTATCAAAACTAAAAAGGAAGTTGTGAAGTTTTTGTGCAGCAAAGCATAATTATGATAAAATTGACATTCCAAAAAAAAAACAACTATAAAGATTTGTGTCCACTAATAAGAACAACGACCCACTGGCCAGTCTGGCCACGTGTTAAGCTGGCATTGCATAATTAAGGCGAATAATTCAGCGTCCCCACTTAACCGGACCCCGTCTTAACCTGCGACTGCGGACTGACTTCGGCACTTCCACGGCTGTAGGCATTCAAGGAGGGGGTCGAGGAGGCAGGGGGGGCGGTGACAAGTTTCACGGCTGCTCTACACAGAAAACAAGTCATAGTTTTACATTCGAAATAACTTCAAGACTTGAATATTTTTAAATGGAAAAGTTTGAACATGTTTGATATTTGTATGCTTCAGTAAGTCGGACACGTGCTTCACCACACAATACACGCTAATTTTAATGAATTTAAAAATGCTGAACGTGGAATTATTTATCTTATTTTCATTAAACCCTAAGCGCAGCCTATAGGAAGATCGAATAAAACCATCAAATTGTTTTTTTTTGTCATCTTAGTAAACATGCGTTTGATAAGTACTCTTGTAAATCGTTTTAGAATTACTGCTTGTACAGTCAGCTGTAGAAGAAACCCCCTGCTGACTGTTCAACCTAATGACATTTGACATGTTATCGAATTAATACGATATGATAGCTCTTATTTACTTGTCAGTAAGGGCGACCTATTTAAAATCAATACAATATCATGTCAAAAGCAATTTTACTGAGTAGAATAAAACTACAGGTATGTCTTATACTTTTTGATTTCATTTTTTTTTTGGAAAAACTCAAATGTTTCACAAACCTTTAGTCGACATCAAAATGTCATTTACATACATTTTTAATATTTACCTTATGTTGTTTCGGCGATATATCACAATAATCTTGTACACGCTTCCCCTCCGCACCTACAGCGGTTTCGGGAGTAACGTAGGAGAATTTAAAAAAGAGGAGACGTGGGAAATATGTTCATGAGATGCAGCGCGTTCTGATTTACAACGACGAGCCGACGAGCGGAGCAAGGCACGGGCGTAGGCGGGTAAGGCTAGTAGAGCAGAGAGACACCTAGTAAACAACACATTCCACCAAACCCAGATTAAGTTACTAGGAAAATCTAGTCAATAATGATAGAAAAACCTCCGTGGTGTTACTACGATTTGTACAACACATCGAATAGTTAAAAGAGTTAAGACAAAAAAAGGTTACAGCAAACTTCAATTAGAAAGAGTGTTTCTAAAATAAGTGAATTTAATAAGAGAGATATCTAACTGTAGTGGAACTGCTAACAAAAACTTTAGCCGAATGGGTTCCAGGGGATCTCATTCAACTTGGTAAAGCCATATTTGTTTTGACATACCTAGAAAAGAAAGAAAAGAAAAGAAAAGAGCGCTAGTACCTACCTATGTACTTATTGGTCATAAAAACGCATACACACGCACCTTTTTACACACGCAATCACGCATAGTCTCTTTTTCTTCATGGAAAATATAAATAGTCTCGCAAAGTTGCCAACATTGTAAATCGTCATTTTTGATGTAGGAACGATGTCTGTAGACATATTTTTAATACTTCTCGGTGTAATCACGCTTGTCCTAAACTGTGCCATGTAAATATTCCCTCTTAAATCGTATACCTTGCGCCTCAGCTGGGGAGTGACAAAACGGCAAGATTTATTCGGCTTTGCACCAATTAGCGGCAAACCCGCGGGATCATACTATCCTCACTACTTCGTGAGATACAGATAAATACCGTTCTTTTGCATTTATTTTCAAATAACGATTTAAGTCAATAAATTCAAGTTTATAAAATTGAAATACACAAAAATACATTTTCGCAAAATTCACGGAAGAGACAACGGGCCATCCTGTGTACTTAAAAATGCATGCACTAGGATGTAGTTAGGAAGTTAGGAAGTAAGAGTGAAGAAGCAGAGATGCTTCGATAAATTTCACCAAGACAAATTATTTTGTATTTAATATACAGGGTGTCCCAGAAACCGACGTCAACCCCCCTAGGGCTGATATAGCAGCTTAAAAGCTATCGATTTAACCCCTATTTATGTTAAGCGATTTTTGCTAGTTTCGGAGATATTGATGATTTTAATCAGATTTTTTGTAATTTTCCCTTATGTCCATGTTTCAAAAAATCATTAATTTCATGTTTTATTTTATAAGTTTTTCAGCGGTATCTTACATAATTAGAATCATTATGAATCAGAGAAGTTTTTAAAACTATTTGCCCGTTTTTTTTTCAGTATTTTTTGAGTTATCACGTAAAGTTGTTTTTTCCATAGGTACAAAATAAAAAGCAAACACTGGGATACCTAGTACGGAGAAACAAACTTTACGTAATTACTTAAAAAAATACTGAAAAAAAAACGGGCAAATAAGTTTAAAAATTTCGCTGATTCATAATGATTCTAATCATGTAAGATGCTGCTTAAAAACTTATGGAATAAAACATGAAATTAATGATTTTTCGAAACATGGACATAAGGGAAAATTACAAAAATTCAGATTAAAATGATCAATATCTCCGAAACTAGCAAAAATCGGTTAACATAAATAGGGGTTAAATCTATAGCTTTTTAGCTGCTCTATCAGACCTAGGCGGGTTGACGTCGGCTTCTGGGACACCCTGTATACTACTAAATATGCTTCTGGAATATTTCAAGATGTACCCAGGTACACACCCAGTCAGATTAAAATGTAAATCCTACCAAATTGTACCTGATTTCATAAGCTGGCAACACGTAGGGCTGGCGCCATAACTCACTTGTGCGGTTGCACCTTGTATTTACGACCGACCTGCGGCTGACGTGCCAGCCCTAGGTCGAGCAGGAAAGAAAATTGGAAGGCTTTTTGAAAAACGATTATTAAACTGGTGAGTTTAAAATGATTTCTAAAAGAGCGTTAATACTAGTAAATTACCTACTATTCATTGTGTCAACTTGATCAAACCGTGGCAAAAAATTGAATAGGTCTTTAAAAAAAATGCATCGCAATTGCCGCCATCACTCAAGGGATCCACCATTTATTATTATTAAAATAAAAACATCAAGATTCCATTATATTCCCAAGCTTTAGAATAAGTTAATACTTTTTTGTTTTTTTTTACTACTATAATTATGTTATCTAATTAAATGCTCGATTTAAGCTAGTTACTGTTTTTGTATATCATTTTATAAGTCTAAACAAAACTTAATTAACACAATGTGAACCCATCTTCTCTCGCGTTACTTTTTTAACTTGGTTTTTTAATAAACGGTAGAAATCCGCAGTTAACTGTTATTTGTGAATTAAAACCAGACTCGGTCCTGTGCCATTGTTATGCAGATTCAAACACCTCCAGCCAGAAACAATGAGCAGGGTTCCGTAGGAAACAGACTAGCTGGACCCTGGTTAACTGCAGAAGGGTATTGTAATTAAAAGAAAGAAATCATTTATAAGTGAAAAACAACAACAAAACAAAAAGAAATATGCACAAACAGAATGAATTCACGAAATGGTCCTATCTAAACGCAAACCGGCATTAAAGTCATTATTAACTTTGATTAAAACTGTTACTCAAATAATATGTTTTACACTGAAGATATAAATTTACTAACCCATCATCGTTATTCATTAACCCTAATAACCCATTTTTATTTTTTTTGTGCGTGTGCCTGTTTATTTATTTTCTGATTTCTTTATTTTTCAATTAAGTAGCGTACGACAAAAGCCAGGCCAACTTATGAAATATACAATATAACTTAACAAGTCTAGCACAACATTTATCGTCACATAATGTTAAATAGATGTAGCTTGAAAAAATCCTTCGCGTTAGGAAAAAAAACCATGTGGGGACTTGCCATATTGTACCTATATACTTGTATTAATAAAAGATTGATCATTTATTCCATTAACTTAATAAAAAGATTACATCATTAAAAATGTTACAAAAAAAGAAGATATTATATTTATTATATTTGTAAGCTTATAACCCATATCAAGCTATTTAATACATATAGATAGTGATACAAAATTTAAATGTTTTGTACAAATGACAAAGTTAATGTACTTACTTGATATCTGATATATTTTAGGTTTGAAACTGCCATTTGTATTATTTATCTACCTCACTTACGGAACCCTTAAAGGGCGCATGTAATCGACGATTTTTCGCGGGAATTTATAATATATTTTTTATTTGGAGTTAAGTGTTGTGCTGGCTATAAAGGGCAGTAACGAGCAGGGGAGCGAGCGAGACGGCTGAGAAATGACGTTATTATTTATGTTAATTCTCAGGCTAAATGACGTCTTACGTGGTCCCGGCACCTTTTACTTACGTCGGGCGTAGGGGTGTCTCAAGTATAAAAATATATAAAAAGTTTAAATTAATAACTGTTAATAAAAATCCTAACTTTCGCTCTGGTCTACAACAATGTTAAAAATATAGTATATCAATCATTCTACATATAGGTATAGTAGAAAATAGAACAAATTGTGTGAAACTGCCTCCTGATATAAATTAAATCAATAAAAAATACTTACTAAACAGTTACTTAAGTAGATCCTCATATTAGCTCCGTAGATCCTTATAGTGTTTTTAACTTAATTTATAGGTATTTTAATTAGATGGTCGTTCAAATTAGTTCGTTTCTTTTTTCATACGTTTTTTCTTCGTTATATCGAAAATATATATATATACCTACCTATAGAAAAATGTTAATTTGTAAAAGTCAAATAAAAAATATTTTCGATAACTCATGATTTTATAATTACCAATTCTACTGATAAAAGCTAATTTTTGCTAAAATCTTGCTGATTTTAGAAATTTTTTAACATTACAAGATACCACTTATTTTTAACACCTATGACAGGAGACACATGTAGATGTAGTAAAATTATATAAATGAACTTAAACTAAATTCTATGCAATAACTATCGATGTACCATGAGTACTATAAATCAGTTTTAAGTAGCATGTAAAGATACAATACTCGTTGCAAAGGTGCTCGCGTAACACTTGCTCTTCGAACAGCCGTCAATGTGCTCCCGCGCCGCAGCCCTGCCGTCGCCCGCACGGCGGTAATTGTGCCACTCTACATAATGTCTGTTTTAGTGCGCATTTTTCAGCGCGGCGCTAATGAGTCGTGAAGGGCGGCACCTCGCGGATTTATGACTAAACGGTTCGATTCCACTGTAATGGCCGCCGTGATGTTTTAGGGAAGAAATTGGCGGTACATGTTGTTGAGATTTTTCGTGTTACACTTGCCTATGTAAGTGCAATAAGGGTTACAGTTAGGGTTACCAACTGAGTTAAGGTCATGAAAATATGTATACGCTGATTTGGTAATTCACTAACGTTTTACGAGGTCTGTTAATATATTATAGGGATTTAAGCAAAAGGGGATGAAAGTAAATGTTGCCAAGACCAAGGTTATGGTGATAGAGAAGGACGAGGAAATGACTGAGTGCGTGATAAATATAAATGGTGAATTAGTAGAGCAAGTAAGTGAATTTGTGTACCTGGGAAGTATGTTTACAAGAGATGGTAAGTGTGAGAAGGATGTCGAAAGGAGGGTGAATGCGGGGAATCAAATAAATGGGGCACTGTACTCATTTGTGGGCAGAAGGGGTATTTCACAAAAAGCCAGACTGGCTGTTCACAATGGAGTGCTGGCCCCTACTCTGATGTATGGTAGTGAAGGTTGGGTGTGGCAAGATAAGCATGAAAGTCGTATAAATGCAGTTGAAATGCGCTCTTTGCGTAGTATGTGTGGTGTGAAACTGACTGATAGAGTAAGGAATGAAAAAGTCAGAGAGAAATGTGGTCTAAAAGAAGATGTAGTGACTAAGATTGAAAAGGGCATGCTTCGATGGTTCGGTCATTTGGAAAGGATGGATGAAAGAAGATTGACGAAAGAGATATACAGAGCGAAAGTGAGTGGAAGGGTCGGAAGGGGCCGCCCTAGGCGTACTTTTTCGAATCAAATCGGAGAAATACTGGAAAAGGGCCGAATTTTAAGTACCCGAAACCGACGTGCGTGCATGACTCGATGTATGAATGTGGAAGAAGCGAAAGAGATTTGTCAAGATCGTAGCAGGTGGAAAGAAGTGGTCTCTGCCTACCCCTCTGGGAAACAGGCGTGATTTAATGTATGTATGTATGTATGTATGTTAATATATTATATTGTTTGGTTGTTTTCTATGAACATACATTTGTATTTTCTCTACATATGTTGGTATGGTTATCATTGCCTCGTATGCAAAGTACAAAAGACCTAGAGCTTAGTTTGGAATTAGGTGTCGGGTTGTCGCCTGAAATTTATTTATTTTCATAGTTTATAGTTATATGGGATCGGGTTTTGGTCTTCTTACAACGATACTAAAAAGTCACAATTAAGTCGTACTTCGTGATATGAAAATTGCGAAGTCCTATTAAATACAACGCCTCTATTCTAGTCGATAAAATCTAAATCGTATTTTAGGTAACTGTTTATGGTATTATTTTTAACTCGGCTGCCATTACTGACTAGCTTCTGTCAAGTAAATAGGAGCTACATAACGTTGACAATACGATAACAGGTAAAAAATGATATGGTTTTTACCGTGTTGAATAGAGGCCCTGACTAAATTTACCTGCGCAGCGGCGGCAAAATAGTTCTAAGTTACTTCTTTGCCGACTATTTTCTTATCAAAAACATCTCAATAAAAAACTTGTCGTTATTTTTTCAGCACTTCAAACCGACGCGCGCGCGCCATAAATATCAGTTTGCCGCGCGGCGCCGCCCGCGGCTTACCGTCGCGCGGCGTGCATGCAAATGCCGCGGCTTTGTCGCGCGACAAACACCCGGATCGCACCTTATCCCGGGAACTTTTAAATGGGATATAAAAGGACAACTTTGGGAATAAAATTGTGACAGGATTATGATTTGTTTCGTGTTTTTGCGAAAAATATTGGTATTTTGTAACGAAACTTAAACCAGAACCTCTGCTCTACGTTATCGTAATAGTATTGTAAAGTTACGCTCACTTTTGGAGTCATGTTATTAAGAGTCGTCATAACATTAGCAATATGATACCGATGTGGTTTAGGACAAAGTGGAATACCATAGAGGCAGTACTTACGTTTCAGAAAAAGGCACTTTTAAGTACATATAAAAGGCAAACCTGTCATACTGAGTTATATATCAACGCACAGCCGAAACTACCGTACCTAGAAACTTGAAATTTGGTACAGGGGTTCTTTTCATGATGTAAGTGAGCACTAAGAAAGGATTTTCCGAAAATCGACCCCCAACGGAAAGAAATCGGGGGAGTAGTGGGAAACTAATTCTACGCGTACGAAGTCGCGGGCGTCCTCTAGTATTGTATACAAACGAATATTTTTATTCCACTACCCTACAATAAAAAATAAGTTACTGTGGTTGTATTTAGAGCATGTGAGTGGATAGAGTCAACTTCCATTGGCTATAAATACATTGTATTTATAAGTAGGTAATACACTGATTTTTGTTTTACTTTAGTATTTATAAAGCTCATTAAATGTATCCTATTTCCAAGCGGTGTGCAACATTTCAAAGTATCTATCCTTGTTACAGCCCCGCACCTAGCACGGGTTTTATTCTTACCTACAAGCCAAAGCATTGCTTGGGTAGTAAAACTAGTGTAAACACCCGGTTCCGCCCGCTGCGGCCACCTGGCCGAGGTGCGCTGATGCACTTCACTTCCCTCTACTCTTTGAAGATGGAGTGGAGTTCAAATGTTGACGTGTAGCTGTTTACCGTACTTGCGCAGGTGGATTGTGTTGAACCGCGGGTCCAAGTTTATGGTGTTCTCTAGATAAAAAAACTGCTTGGAAAAGTTTACTTGAAAAATATCAAACAATACCAAGGATAAGTATAATGATTTCAACGACGTATACACCTAATGATATAAGCAGACATAGAAGTTTTTGTGGCAAAAACGTCAATTAACTAGGGACCTCCTTCCGATATTTTTGTCGATAACTGTTTCTAATACTTATTTCAAAGTGACATTTTGTAGTAGAAAGGTATAAAGTTAACCGGATAAAATAGAAATTAACTATAATGCTGATCACTACCCATGGATATTGCTGCACCAAGAGTGCATTGCAACGAATGCATATTTAGGTAACTTGTATGACATTGTGTAGCATTCTAATTAATACCTACTCAGTTTTCGGAAAATATAATTATGTTAAACCCAAAAATAAATAAACAATAGGTAGATAATCATTTATTTTTATCGTTAAGCTTATGCTTATGACTCGCATAACAGTAAACAAAAGAAACGAACGAATATTACAACTTTTTAAGAAAGTACAAATTATCGATAAATTAATATCGTTCGAAAGTCCTTAGGTCAATTTTATTCGTGTCACAAAAACTTCTCTGTCCGGTTATAAGTGATAAAATTAAATGTAAGAAATTGATACTTGAAGCGTAGGTGTGAATAGTTGTTAGTGGCTAAAAACAACAGTTTACTTTTTTATATTAACGCAAGTCTCTGACTCAACTCTTACCGCCGTATCCAGAGACTATCAAGGTGCTTTTCCACCGACGACGCGAGACGAGACGAGGCGGCGCGAGAATTTTTATTTACTATTAAAACACCCATTTCAACCGCGCGCGCGCGAGGAGGTTGCGCGATTTTTCAATACAAATTTCAATTCTCGTCCCGCCTCGTCTCGCCTCGCGTCGCTGGTGGAAAAGCACCTTTAGAAATTAAAAACAATTAACTCATTCCATTTTTAAACTTATATCTGTAAAATTGACTCTAAGGGACGACTTAAAAATCGTCATCAACTGGCTCTGAGTGCGTTTGTTAATAAGATCTAAGAGGTACTTATTCGCACAACTATCTATCGCTCTGGTGAAACATCCTGAATAATAAAACTTATTTTTCCTCACAGGTGGATCATGTCATACCAAAACCTGAAACAAACAAAGCAAAGCATTGGTTTATAATATTGTAAACGATGTAAAAAACGAGTAAACAGTCGGAGTCCTCGCACACCTCGGGTCCCTTCTGGAAATAGCCGTGCGAACCGGTGCGCGCGCGCAGCCTTAACAACGGCTAGAGGCGGCAGGAACGAGAACGGGTTTTTTATATTATCACTGCAACTGGCTGATAAAATCCGCAATGAATACGTATGACGAAGCTGTACGCGATATCGCCGATAAGATGCAGGAGAGTAGGCTGCGATGGTATGGGCACGTGAAGGAGAGGCCGCCTGACTACGTTGGGAACTTAGCATTACATCTTTCCATCTCTGGTCGTAGATCCAGGGGTTGACCCAATACAAAGTGGAAAGATATAGTGCTGAAAGACATGCAGAGAGTCAAGCATCCGAGGACGATGTCGAGGACAGAGCGAAGTAGAGAAAAAATATCAAGAAATTGGGTTTTGGAATTTGTAATAGCTAGGAAGAGAGAGAATGCGACTGGCTGAAGTAACACAGGGAATTTCATTAGTGGCTGTGCAACTTGGCTATTGACGCTACTGTGCTGTATTTAAATCTGGGTTCGAATCTCACCTAAGGATAAAGACCATAAATTATTCATTCAATGAATAGAATGACATGACGAAGTTTATTTTCGCACCTTTCCTCTTTACATCGCTAAAATCACTAAAATATCTCGTGTCTACCAAATACGTAGATCTGTTCAATCCTTTATGAAGTTGTTTGAAAGAGAAACATTTGGTGGCGAAATAAACGGAACCTTATTCTTATAGCGAGTACGCATGCGCAACAATAAACAAGTGCGGCTTGTTTGCGCAGCCTGGGGCCTGAGACCCCACTTTGAAAATCGAAGTTCGAAGCTACGTTAGCTCCATCCCTGTCACTCATCATTCGAGACTAAATCAGAAAAAAAGGGATGGAGCCAACGTAACTTCGCGGACTTCGATTTTCAAAGTAGGACCTGTGAGTCGGCAGGCTCACCACCACGACCAGCCTCGCCGGGGTGGGCCGAGGACATTGCTGGAGGCCTAGTGAAAAAGGGCATAAGTCTAGTATACTCCGTTTATATATATGCCCTTTTTTATACCGTAACATCGGGGTACTTTAGCCCTGACGGGCAACTTTGGCCCGAAACAGAAAAATGATTAAACTTCCAGCCACACCGCACTTCAGGGGCTATCGATGTAGTTCGCGCTTCTCATCGATAGATGGTCGTATGGGGCGGGCAGTAAAATAGTTTCACGTTAAAAAAGCTGATTGGTTTATCCATCATTTTGGAGACAATTTGCTAGCACTAAACTACGCGAATTTATAATGTGCAAACTTTTTCACGAAACAAAGAAAGCAGGTAATTTTAAGTGTTTGATTGTTATCATTCGTAACAGATATGTATCTGGGATCCTAATGTGATATAAATCAAAGATTTTAAGACATTTTTGTGAGAAGTATATAATAATTAAAATCACAGTATTCTTTGTTGATCGTTTTCGGATATCTTTGACCCATGGTCCAAACATTATTATTTTCTGTTTCCAAATTCCTTTTATTAGCTAAATATACTTTCTTATCATTCAGACGTGCAAAGATGCCTATAATTTATAAAAAGAAACCAGGAAGTCGTCGTTACATTGATTACACAAGCGAACAGTTTCAGCAATGTCTAAGCGACGTGAGATCTGAGACGTTGACTCAATGGGAAGCTTCGAAAAAATACAATATTCCTCACAGCACTATAAAGAATAAACTTAAGAATAGAAACTGCAACAAACCTGGCCACCGAACAATATTTATAACAGAAAAACAAGCATTTGTTGCCCATACTACAGCACTATTCAAATATGGGTTTAAACAGAAAAAAAACTTATCGTCACATAAAATAATAACAGTAAATAATATTATAAGGAAACTTATACCTATTTTTTATGTTAATTATAGTAACACATGTTAACTACTCCTTATGATTAAAATGGATAAGTTCAGAAGGTTTTTCTGTTTGTTTTGGAAAAGTTTTAATAAAAACGAGCCATGTTTGATAGATTTATTACTTTGGGATGTTTTTTTTGAAGTTTTTTAGTCTAATTGAAACAAATTGATCAAGATACTATTTCTTTCTTTGACTTGTGTAATCGATATCAGCAGGTTTCTTTGTGCTTTCATTGCAAACCGTTACGTTTTACTACATGAAAAATCGAGAGCCAAAGAAACGCGCTTCAAAGTGCAACTTTAACCCAAACTTAGCAAAATAAAAAAAAATACTTGCTGTTTGTTTTCTTAAGTTTTGCGTGTGTGCATGAGTTGAATATATCCACAACTAAACACCTATGCCTATAAAAGAGTCATAATGCTATTTAAATTGAAGTACTCAAACGAGAAGTAAAAACTATCATGATTTTGGGACAAAGTACCCCGATGTTACGGTATTCATATTCATATTCATATTCATTTATTCATTGTTTTTGTCGGTTTACAGTAGGTCTTATAACTAAAAATATTATGTCCACCACAAACTCTGTTAGGGCACTACAATGTCTGGAGTTAATGTTTCAAAACAATTTAAAAATAATTTAAAAATAATCTAAAAATAATTTAAAAATAATCTAAAAATAATTTAAAAATAATTTAAAATAATTTAAAAATAAATCAATTTGTCCCACATACTTATATAAAATAAAATGTCAGACAAATTATGAATTATTTCTTAAAATTATAGTATTCCTCTAAGTCATAGAAACAATTGGTAACTAGGAATTCCTTTAAAATTTTATAAAAAACCGCATCTTTATTTATAGATTTTATGTGCTGTGGCAATTTGTTGTAGATTTTGACACACATCCAATGGGTCCCCGCACTAACAATTTTTAACCTGGCGGCCGAGCTCACCAGCTTCTCTCTGTGTCGCAAGACTCGGGACAGCGCACAGCTATCTTGAATTTTTTTTAAAAAACATTGATTATTTCTCACAAATTTACATATTTCATAAATATAAATAGATATTAATGTCAAAATTTTTAATCTAACAAAATGTGTTCTACAACTCCCAACGTTTCTTATATTTGCTAAGATTCTTACACATTTTTTCTGTAACTTAAATAAGCTACCAGTGTGAACGCTATTTCCCCATATTATTATACCATAGCTAAGACACGAATGAGCATAAGCATAGTAAGCGATAGAAGCTGTTTTTAAATCAGTACATCGTTTTAGTTCGTAAAGAGCGTATATAAACCTCGCAAGTTTACCTGACAGTTTTTCTATATGCTCTTTCCAACTCAAACCCGAGTCAAGTTCTATTCCCAACAGACAACACGTATTAACTGATGCTATTTCATTATGTTCATATTCGAAGTCCATTCCCAATGGACTTTTTTGACGGGGTTTAATCTGGAGTAACTTCGTTTTAGAGACATTCAGTTGAAGATTATGGTTAGTAATCCAGTCAGTTACTTGGTCAAAAAATAGTTTTAATTGGCTCTCTACGCTCTCTACGCTCTCGCTTTTATTACGAGTTAAGTCGACTTGTACCCTTTTTTACTAGGCTTCTAGTTTGATACAGTTTGTTTAGGCCAAATTTACCAAATCAAATTAATTTAGTGGTGCGACGGTACGACCTTGTGCAGGGTCCGTTCAGATGGCTACCACCACCTTATCCTTCAACCTACCGCCAAGGAGCAGTGTTCGCACTGTCGGGTTCCGGTGTGGGGATAAGACAATTGGTGAAATTACTAGCATTTTTAAGACTCTAACAACTAAACTAAGGTATTTTTATGCTACAAGTGGTCCGTAAACTTGCTAAAAAAAATCTGCAGCTCGACCAAGGTGCCAAACAAGCACGACCATGTCATTCATTCGCTCTGATGGGTCAAACAGTGTATCTTCGCCAACAAGTTTGCTAGAGAGTCATTTAAAGTAAAAACCATTACGTTAGTAAGTATAAATAAATGATTTAGCTGTAGCACGTAAATAACTTCGACTTATTTATCATACAAGTAGCACGGCGTCTACAATCACATTTGACCCATCAATTCACTTTGATGAAATCGATGGTCGAGTTAAAAACAATACAATAACAATACGTGTAGAGACAAAGCAGAATAAAGCCGCAGAATGCACTGAAAAATAAGCGAGATGCTTTAGGTATGTTCAGTTTCTAGTATCGCAGTGTTTTTCTGCGGTAACTTAAGCAGCGTGAAGATTTATCACTTTTCGCCGTAATAATTATGTTGAAATTCGTATAAGTTACGGAAATTTTTATTGTATCAAGACTCGCGATACGTACAAAGAAAACTCAGAAGAAAAAGCTGTATTCAGAGCAGCTGGAGCGTTCACGAAAAACCGCAGAGTACAACAGCGCAGGCACTTTAAACCAATAACTCTAAAAATAAAGTTTTATGTTAGAAAACTTCAAGAGACGAGTTTACTCTTTTCTCAAAGGCCCTGAGCCCTGTTCTGCACGGGTAGCACAAGTTGTATTTTCTCGCTTGTCGCTCAGTGCGTCTCTATCATTACTGACTAGATAGAAAGAGATATCCGAGTGACAAACAAGTCGCGGGCAACTTGTGCTAGCCGTATATCCCCGTGGTGTTGTGTATATCCGTACTAATAGGTTCACCGCGAACGACATCACATTCACACAGTTGACAGCGTAACAGCGACTTACATAACATGTATTAGATTTTCTCAAGCACTGCCTTTCAATTCGTCTATAAATTATTAATTTATAAGCCTGTCCTATCAGAGCATTGTTTTAGTGAAAAATTTTTTTTATTTGGTAGTTGGCGATTCGGCAACTAAGCAGCTAGGCCAAAGTATGTACCTACTAGGTACCTCCCTAAGAGATTATGAAATTGACCATACACGTGCTATTCTTAAAATATATTATTGTCTGATGATGAACGCTCGAGTGGCCGCGCTGAGCGCCGCTGCGCCGGAGTTGCATTATTCATGCTGGCCGACAAAAGGTAATACTTACAAAGTGAAACGACCCCAGGTTAATAGAAATGCTTTAATGGCGGCCGCCCTCCATCGAGACGCTATCTTCGTGAAGGTCGTCTAGAAACATTTACAGACAATTTCTGCTTTATTATGTTATTTTGACACTGGCGTGGCACAAGACTTGCAAACAAAAAGCTTTATATCGCGACTGACGTGTGTTTTGATATTCATATTAGATTTCCAAAATACCAAATTCGTAATATTGGGTAAAAAAAAAGAAAATTATATCAAGAATCTTGTAGTATTTTTTAATTTCGATATATCAGAAATATCTTATTTTTAAAAACTTCATTAAAAAATTATGTATTATAAATATTGTATTTTAGCAGTTTGTAAAGTGGTAAAAAAATTGTGTAGGTAGGAACGCAGACCCAGGGATGTAATTATTTTCTTAGGGAACACGCGGTGCGACTAACTGCGACTGACCGAACTAGGTAAACCGCCCTAATTCCGGCCCCGTCCTAATATCGGCCGTGTCGAAGAAATCGTGGCGTAAATTAAGAAACGTCTAATAATGTTAGGATATTATTGTACCAAAATAGACATTAAGTCATACACAATAGACAATACCAACATGACGGCGTTCTGTGTGCTACAGTATATACAGTCGGTCGTAGAAAGTGGAGGCGTATGAGCGTGTGCCTGTCGGCGGCCTTTTGTTCTCGGACCGACTGTGGACGAAATTTTGGGATAAGGGATTTTAGCGTATTATATTCATTGAAAGTAATGAGTGTTGCTTGTTGTCGATACATAACAATATAAAGCGTCGTCTAACACACTTATTTTAATAAAAAAATGATGCTTTATGGTAATTTTAAGAGGCCGGAGTTAGGTTTCTGTTTATTAGTACAAATCCAAATATCGACCGCCCCGGCCGATATTAGACAATCATTTTTTAACAACGAATCCTAAAACCGGCATAGGCGGCTTCGTTTGTTATTTTACAATAGGTACTACACTTAATGAGGTATCCAAGTATCTATTAGGTATGCACGCTGGGTTGAAATGATAAATTTGAGGACACAGGTTTTCCTTCTTTTGTTGTTGTGTATTTTTCTTTTCCTTGATAGGTGACTGTGGGTCAGTCTCATGAAGTCTCGTGGAGACATTTTGTTCGCTACTTATTTGTGTATTGTGTACATTTTAAAAGGGTTATTTCTCAAAAATAATATTTTATTATTGTGTTGAATTTACGTGCTTTTTGATTATTTGATCTTAATTGTACCTATATAATAATAATTTTGAAGACTGGTAACATAAATATATAATATGTTGACAAATCGACGTTAGAAGTTTTTTTTTTCAAATAGGCCCTGTTTTGTCCACTGTTGCTCACTGTTAGAACCATTGTTTAACCATACATTTTGCATATGCCGATATAAGGAAAAAATCTGGTCGGCTTTAGGCAAAAAGGGCCGATATTGGGGAAAATCGGAATGTATTGATAAAATAAATCATAATAATTAAACAACTAGGTTATTTTCCAAATTTTACGTAAGAATAGGAAGCCAATTAAATTTCACAATGGGTAAAAAACTATGTTTACACCTTATATAACTGATTGAGACATTATGAGTAGTTTAAAACAGAAAAAGGTCTAAGGGGCCGATTATAGGGTGGTTTACCGTCGAAACAGGTAATTTATACGCACTGACGTGTCAACCACCAGTGTGTACGAGGGGTGATCCATAAGTTTTGAGAATCAGTATGAACCATCCACTTAATGATATTCTTTTAATGTGGAATATACCACGGCACCAATCAAAATTAAATTAGAGAAAAATTTTTTTTACGTTATTCATTTGTTTTTCTGGGACAGCTAAACAAAAAACATCTGTATGAACAATTTTACAAGACGGCAAAAATAAGAGTTCGTTTTGTAATACTTTGGAGCGATGTGGAGAAAGTTCTTTTACACTAATAAAAAATATTGTTATTAAAAATGAAACCTTGATTTATCATTATGATTTAAAGGATTAATAAGTTATCATTGCAGTGGTATTTTTATCTCCAGCTCTGTAACCAAATTTTAGGGTGGTTTTTTCGGCCTTATCCAGGACTATTGAGGCCTACAAATAAATAATGTATTAGTTTTTAGCCATTGAGTTCAAATAATCTAGGAGAGTTATATAACATTATTCTATCATAGTTATGGGAAAATATTAAAAATAAGATGAAGATAAAAAAAACGAATTTGGAATTGTGCTTCAGAGCCTTCTAATTGACAAGGGTGCTGCTCATCGACCAAAGATCAGAACTGATAACCGCTGTCCTCGTTATTTAGCCCTAACTTTCGACTACTACTTCTCATTCACCGATGTTCAAAAAAAACTATATAATAATCACGAGCTGGTGATGACTTAGGGAAGGTACAAAATTTGACCATTTAGAACTCCAAAAGTAAAATTATTTTTATAGTGGCAAAATAAAACAATTGAATGAAGTTAATAAGTGTTTGGAAATATAGAAAGTGTGCTTATTCCAATTAAAATATAACGATTTATATATTTCCCATTTTTAATACCGATTATCAAAACTTATGGATCACCCCTCGTATCTGTTAGAAATCTCAATGGCAAGTTGTTTAGGAGAATGTCCGAACAATCCGTTGCCTATGTAAAATCCCCAAGGAAATACCAGCCTAAGGTTCGCGCAAGTAACTCCTCAAGGGTAGATATCTATCGTTGATAGACGACCGTACGAAATCATCAACAACAAATCGATCGCGCCGACGCGCGCGCCGCGCGATGGCGCCATAAGTCATGAGTTATTTACATAGCATATTCTCAGCCATATCTCTCGCGTCCGGCGGATAAATCGCCGATAGGATACTGATCACGAATTAAATTGGTACATGTTTTTTTGGCTATTTGTAAGTATTGGTGAAAACAACACGTGAGCGCACACATGCTAATTTAATAATAGTTTATTTTGGCCCTTATACAATCTGCTTTGACTAATAGGTTCTTTAAGATTGGCTTTGTAAAACAATGCCGACTTGTATATCTAAGCAGTAAAGATTCAGCTGACAAAACTTAGGTTACATAGGCATTAAATAGAGGTAACTTTTTGAGCGAGATAAAGCTTTGTAATGTTTTACTTACAATGATTACAAATATTTGACAGCTTTCAGATATCGTGGACTTAATGTGTAACATGAAATAAACAGTTTATAACCAGGAAGAAAAAAATTGACAGTGACATATACCTATAAACTTCAAATTAATAAATCTTAATATACACTGCAGCAATAAAATAGATGTAAGAATATTAAAAGTGACAGATGAAAGACTGACATTGCAAAGACCACAAGCTCCTAGTTCACTAAGCTTCAAGTAAACTAAGCCATGTACGCTAAATTCTCTCCTAGCACGTCAGGTTTGTGAGCCAGCGAGCCAAGTCTCGCGGGCCGCACTGTACCCGGGCCATGTATTATTGATACGGTCAATCAAAGTTTCCCTCGCCGAGGTAGCAAACAAATATATCATCTTACTGGATCGCTACGTAACATGTTGTGTCCAAAGAATCTGTGTTGTCGAAAACATTGTCAAACAAAAAAAAAACTTGTAAAACTAATAAAATACCGCATCACAGACGACGGTTAAAACTAATTCCACCTCAGGTACCGTAGGTCCGTGAACACACGCAAAGAAACATAAAACTACATTTTATTTTAATGATTATTCGTAAACGGTCAATATTTCCAGTATCTAAATCGATTTGTGGTCCCGACATGAATATAATTTACCTACTTGTCAACACTACACCATATTACCAAGCTCCTTCAATTTAAAACTGAAAAAACATTTAACCGATCGGTGCTCAAATTAACAATATAAATAATATTTATTTTTACAAACAAAATCCCTAAAGTAAACTACAACCCGTTCTTCATCTCCCGTATACAAGAGGTTCAGTAATAAAAACATCGGCAAAAATTAAAAAGATCCTCACATCAGCGCCGTCTTCCCCCTCAGATCGGTCAAGCCAATTATGCGGCGCATCCCTTTGATCTGGCACTCACCTGCGACGAGAGACGCTAATTATTTTATCGGAGCTCCTGCCCTCTTGCGCCGAGTGCCCTAGACCTGGAGACTCTTTAGTTTTATTTTTAGATTATTTGTCAAGTAAAATGTGGAGGTATGCAGTTTTGAAAACATTTGGTTTGATTTTTAAGATATTTTTTTTAATCATGTATTTATGTTTTAATTACAACACACCCCTATTAACATAGCCTACTGTTCAGTTATACAACTAAATTTCGCCTGAATTGGGTGCTATTAAAGTGACAGAAGGTGTTTTAATGGGGCGTTAATGCTGATAAACGTTTATCAACTTGGTGTTTGATTCTAGTAGTTCCGGATCTCGAGTGGACCAATAGATTTTGATCACATAGCCATATAAATAACTTAATATATACATTATGTAAACTGTCAAACTATACCAATCTTTCGAATTCGTCCATTCAAAAAAATTGTCGGTGGCAATGTCAAATTGGCTCGATAAAAAGTCTAGAACTAGGCAAAGCTATCTAGCAGCCCACGCGAGACCTAGCCTCGTGGAGAACATTCATCTTAGGTCCCAAGACCGCGTGTACGCCTACGTTCCAATTTTCACTTCGATGCGACCTTTTGCCTTCTATTATTAGAAGAATTACTGCGATCGACGACGTTGGTAGCTGTTTCAGGCTTTCAGGAATGAATTAAAGTTTGGCTTGTTTGCCAATTTGATAGAGAAAGTAAAATGATAAATCTTTTAGTTACGTATTTCTTTGCAACACTGTCCATATAAAAGTTACGTCTTTTGATTTATTATCCGAGCTGAAAAACCCTAGAAAAACTACTATTTCTGCTTTTTTACTATTTTTGAAATATCTAAAAGAACTTATTTTCAAATAATGGTCTTGCAAACTACATTTTCTATATGAGGGACCTACACCCTATAATTAGTTATTTCCTTTTTTAGGGTACCGTAGAAAATATAAATAACGGAACCCTTATAGGATCACTCGTGCGTCTGTCTGTCCGCCGGTCACAGCCAATATGCTCCGAAACTACTGCACCGATTAAGTTGAAATTTGGTATACATATGTAAATTGATGGCCCAAACACAGATGTGCAAAGTTTTTTTTTTATAAGTTTCATTTTCGGGGGACAAGATATTAGGAAATGGCTCGTTATGAGGATCTCAAATATATTTTTGTTATTATTGTAAAATAAATAGTTTTGATTGTATTCATTAAAGAAGACGAACATGGACCATTCTCTCCCCCTGATCTCCGAAAATACTGAGCCTAAAATTTTGAAAAAAATGAAAAATAATAAAGTTCATTGCTTGTAGATTACGAAATACGTATGTACGGAAACCTCTCCACGCGAGTTCAACTATATACGTCTTTGTAATCATATTAATCTTTTTAAATACGTTTTATGCAGCAGAAAACTACGAATCCTTTAAACTCGCTTATCAAACATTCGCAAACATCCGAATCCTTCTTAGACTATTTCCGGCACTGACCATATCGCCTCAGGCTCCGCTCCAGCCACTCCAATCTCAGCTTTAACCCGCTGTCTTTAAGGTTGGTTGGGTGTAGGTGTTTTTGAGGGTAGTGTGGTGTTGTAATTAGTTGGGGGTGACAAAAGGCAGGTCAAAGGGGCGGAAGTGCTGGCCCGGCGTCTTGCGCGACCGGATGCCGCCACCGTTTGAGTCCTTTCTGCCTCGCACGGGGTGGACACTGGACTTGCCTTAAGGCTTCTGAACTTGGGCTTGTTCGCAGTCTGTAAACTAAAATATTATTTCTTACTTTTAAGTAAAAAAGTAGCCTTTACCCGTGACTCTGTTCAAATTTCCGAGATATACCGCCATCTTGATACCGAATTGCATGTAAAACAGAACAAACATACACATGCATTTGAAGATGAATTTACGATTTTTAGGATGTCCTTTCATTGCTTACATTTTCACGTAAAAACTACGAAAAATTAAATCTTAAAGCTGCATGTAGCCTTTTAGCCACCTTTTTTACATGTTTGAGTGTACCAGTCTTCTAAAATACTATTAAAGTTCAACTGACACGAAAAAAATATTGACCTTAGGATTACATCTACACGCGTTATGACTCAAAACTAAACTCAATATAAAGTAAAGACAAGTACACATCAGGCACATTTTGTTGTATAAATCCGCTGACCAAAGGTTACATACCCCTGCTTGTACAGTTATAAGATTAGTGGACGATACTAAAGTAAAACACGCTCGGGCAGGGGTGGCGGACCTTCGGTCAGTTTACCTAAGACGCCGCGGCTCTAAACACCTCGTAGTTGCCAACCCCTGACTTTGTACTACGACTTCACATCCTGACTATACAGAGTGTTTGAAAACAAAACTTTGATATAAGGTATTTAATTTAAAATACCATTTAAGTTTTATTTACTATGTGGAATTGTAAATTGATAGAGTTTTTTTTAACGTTTACACGATACAAACCTGAAGCATTTTAAGACGCAGTTGCAACTATGAAAAATCTAGTGAAATTTTACACGTTTCAGTATTAACACTATGGACTGTGTCTGAAATAATGATTTGAATTTGAATTTGATTTTGAATTAACAGAAATGATGGATTGCTCTAGTTATCACCAATAAGTGTATTTTTTTATTGTACATTATTTTAGTTACTGGAATGAGTTATCTTGGCATTGCTTTATTTTTCCTGTAACTACACGAAATGAGATACAAAACGAATTTCAAAAGTAATGTCTTAATTAATCCACAGTGCGTCCTGTATAAGCAATCCCCTTAAGGGGCACACACGGCGCTTGAAACTTAACGCAAATAACTTCCCCCGGTCCGAGTGAGAACAATTTCTTAATAGCCCATAACTCGGTGCGCTTGTATAGACTTATGGATGATTCCCATTGAACGGGCCACGGCCTCATATATGTGAAAGAACCTACAGCCCAGTACTTATAAACATTTTTTTTCCATCCAGCGTCTAGTGCTCATTTTCTCATTTTAGGAAGTTAGTACTCTCTGATCTAGGCGTTGATTCAAGATAGCCATTGAAATGTATTCGGGATTCATTGCTCTGTATTGACAGGTCATTAAGATACTGGGGAAACTAGACTCATTGGATCATGGTTACTCATTCAGTTAGCTGAATGTGCAGGATTCCATACGACATATTTTAAATAGAAAAGATCTTTAGTGCATTGGGATCCCTTCAGAAAGATTTTGATACAGTCCCGGACTTTAAATAATATATTAAGTTAGTATAGTCATAGAAGCATTTCGTAGAAATTTAAAGGTTAACGTTGTATTTTTCGTTTTGTTTTTTGATATTGATTCCATTTTCAAATGGCTCCTTAGTTTACGATCACGAGTCAATACCCTAAGCAACTAGGCCACCAATGCTTCATTTGTTTTTGTTTACTCAAGCGTTTTTTAAACCCTGTTCCTCTACTCGTACCTCATTGGGAATCGTCCCTTAAGTACGAGCGTCAACTTTACAATTCGGACCGGCGATTGTCCGAGGCAAGTGTTGTGATTAAAATTTGAATTGAATTAAACTGGGCGCCTTCAGAGCGAAGGTGGGATTAACGGGAGATTAAGTAATTAATAAGAGCGGGTTAGTGGACGAGAGTTCGGGGCGGCCGGAGGACGCGGTTTTAACTTTGACTACAGACTTGAAAAGGTTCAAGGAAGCTTAAAATTCAAGTTTGGCGTCGGAGTATTTAGATTAGAATCTAGTTATTTCAATTACAGCCATTTATCGATTTATTGCGTATAAAAAGTTTATATACTTTTACATTCTTTTATAAATTACTAGCTTCTGCCCGCGACGCCGTTCGCGTAAATTCTGATTACCGTTAGTCCCTCGGGAACTTGAGCTTAATTGAACGCAAATGTAATAATGATGATAATTTAATCGAAATGTACCTATATGTTTTTTTATCTGGTATTATTTAACTACCGCCGCATTCTCCCAAATCAATTACCGTCAAGTTACAAATCCGTTTTCAGAGAAACCTAACCTTAAACTTACAGTTAAGAATCCCAAACTTTACCCAATAACTTGCACTAACCCGATCGTCCCTATACCTTGCATGCAAACTAAGCATCGAAGATCTAAAATAGATTAAATAGCAAATTGTAAACTCAGCCGCAGCCGGATTAGAGAGACGCAAATACAGGCAAGTTCGCCGGCAAGTTAGCGAGGAGCAAGTAGCAAGTTGGCCAGTGGCGAGGCGAGTGGAGCGGCCGCGGTAATTATTGATGAGATGCCAATATAGGGTATGGGGCTGTTCCTGTTTCCAAGTAGGGAAAGTATTTTAAGATTGCGAGAGATCAATTGGAGCGGGGCGGAGACTCGACACGGTGAAGCTTTTGACGTGGTTTCGTATTGTCTACGTTTTGATAGGTCTTATTTACTTGATACTACAGTCGCGCCATTCTAAGAGGCCCGATTCTACAGCTGTCAACGCAATACAAAATATAACCTCAAACACATATTTTGTACAGTAAAGTTACTATTATTTAAGTAAGGTTACCGTTATTTAATTCTAACCTGTAATTGTTTAACCTTAGCTAATACAATCTTAAAAGTTGAGATTATAGCTGACTGTTTTAGTTTTTTAAGGCTTTGAAATAAAAAGTTTATTTTTTATTTTATTTTATTTTTTTACTGAGTTGACAGCTGTCAAATCGAGCCTTTTAAAACAGCGCGACTATAATGGTGGCCGAGTTAAAAACAACACGATAACACGTCAAGGGCAATATGGTTTTACCCTGTAGAATAGAATTATTAAAAATTGCTTCTGTATTCAATAAGCTATGATTTTACGAGCAAGATTTTGTTATGGTATGGAGAGGGCAAACGAGCACAGGCATGTTATCACAATATAACAAGTGTGCTGCTAACCCTAAGGTTTAGGTTGGTGGCTGGATGATCCGTAAGTAAGTATAGTGTTTCTTCAATGGTTATCTCTCATCTCAAGTGTAAATATTCTTCCCCAACAGTTTTTTTATTCGAATTTTCAAAGTATGAGCTGCATTTTTATGGAACCTTTAACTTACAAGGATGGTAAATACATTAAACCTCACGTAAACTAAAGGTTTTGTAGGTAACGTAGATGCGGAATTTAAAACAATGGGAAACAGGAGTGATTTAATGTACCTATGTATGTATGTATGAAGCAATTGGGGAACAAAACTTCAGAATTGCTATAGGCTACAGGCTACCGCTTGGAATTCACCAAGGCTAGCCCGGCCACTCATCTTGACATTGTACAATGACGCAAAGGTTGCGTCAATGTAAGTAAAAAAACCGCCTTCAAAAACGTAATAAATAAATTCTATTAAAATAATAGGTAATAACTAATAGGTTAGTCGTTAGTCCAACTGAAGTCGGCTTTTGGTTGAAAATATTGTGAGTCGCCAACTTTAGTTGGACTATGGGACCACCTTGGAAGTATACACTATCAAACCAAAAAAAATAATTACGGTAAAATCGGTGAACATACATACATACATACGTAAAAAAAAACAAACAGTGGAACGTATAACCTCCTCCTTTTTTGAAGTCGGTTAATTAAGTTGTGGGGCGGACCTTCGTATATTGAAAACATATTAATAATATGAATTAAGAAGATTTTGATAACATAATAATAAGATACTTTTTACTTCTAACGGTAATGGTACGGGCTTAAATAAGAGTTCACAAACAAGAAGCATCCTGTATCTTAAATAAGCAATCAATTTTGTAAAAGTACAATTTATTGCACAGATTAAAGGATTAAATATAATTTTATTTTATATTGCGTGCTCTTAGGCCTAATTTACACTTGTAAGTTATTACTGTAAGTTTTGAAACAAATTTATATGCAAGACTGAGATGCAGATATTTACCACTCACTCTTACCCATAGTTGCGTCTCAGAACTTACAGTAATAACTTACAAGTGTAAATCCGGCCTTAATTTATAGGTAAGTATAGTACACTATATTAAAATAACTGTGACATCTCCAACTGAAAAGTTTGGTCTGCTGAATCACTCAGAGCAAACTGCCTATTTAGGTCAAAATCCCAAACATGAACCATATGGTCGGGTGGCCGTAACAAAGACCGACGCGACATGTAGATGAGAGAATAAAAATATGGCACTGGTTTAGCACACGAACAAGATTAAATGGGGACCAATTCGTTTTCTCTAATTTGAATATCTGTAAACCTAAATTATAAAACCTAAATTACACGTGATGCAAATTCGTAAGTTACTACTTTATAAGCCTAAGTGTTTATGAACTCGTTGATTTTGCAATCACTTTTAGATGTCACTTTTCACTTAAAGCTGAAAGAAAGTGTATCACACTTTTAAAGTAATAATATACACCTTTTGACACTCCGGGCTGTGTCTAGAGCCGGTGCGAGTGAGACTCTGGATGCGCGGCTGAGGTCGGCCAGAATTTAATTAAACCTAGCTTTTACGTAGCGTCTCGAAAGCCGGGTACCCTACTTAGCAGTTACAGTAACAAGCTTCTAGCGGAGAATAGGCTCACGAGCCGCGTACACATCACGATGCTACGTGCAACAGTTACAGTAACGGCTCGCTAGTGAGTACTCAGCTTATTGCAAGAGTCTTACCATTTGGACCTTTGCTATTCCAACAGCTGAAAGCCGGGATATTATCTTTGCTTGTGCTTTGACACCTTGCTACGAATCAAATTTTATTATTCTATCATACTTACCGTAACTTAAAGCATACCCCGTAGCGAGAATGAGTGGAGATGTCGGTAGGGGATGCTCTAGACGCACATTCAGTGATCAGATCCGTGATGTACTGTATAAGGGTCAAATCAAAAGCTACCGAAACCGACGTACGTTTAGGTCGATAAATGTAGAGGAAGCGAAAGTTGTATGTTTAGACCGGTGCACCTGGCATTCCATAGACTCTGCCTACCCATTAGGCGACAGGCGTGAAGGTGTATTAATTTACTTACTGTAAATTGTGTTAAAGTGACTCTATAGTGGTCCTGTTTTCATTGAAATAAAAATCATCAAACACGTTTTTTTACCACCACTAAATTGATTGATGGACAAACCTACTCATGACACTGACAATCCATTTATCAAAATTAAGATCCTCCATCATCATAGCTACCTATAATGTTCAGTTTTTTACAGATATAGACCTTTGTTTCGACTGTACACACTCAGGCCACTGTCTGACGTAACACAGCGACTCCCATTCGTCTAATAGTCCATTACACCTCGCGCCGTCCGTAAGATGTAGATTTATGCGGGTAGTCGAGATTGCGTCCGTCGCCCACTGCGCGGCGCGCGCGCAGCGTGCAATACTGATTTATTACGATGCTGCCGCCGTTGCAAGGAGTCTAATAATTGTTTAATGAAGTCCTATTATGGTTTTAAGTCCGACTGTTTCAATGGCCTAGTTTCAGAGACTGAAATGGTGGGAGCATTAAGTAGGTTAAACAATAGGTAAGCAAGATCTCTATTCCACTCGGTAAAATGTAATGGTTTTTGACATGTTCTGTCCACCGCGGTATTCCGCAGTGATGTTGCCAATGCCAAGTAGAGTAAATCAATAAATAGAATAAATCAATAGTAAAAGCCGGACATCTTTCAATCAGCCAACTTCCCTTTCGGAAAGTTACCGGAATTTATTAGCCTTCTATCTTATTGAACCTAATTAGGGACCTCAAAAATAAGATCGATTGCAATTCCTCTAAACTACCCAAAATACTCTGATGAGAGACGGCTATTGTCGGTAAAAAAGAAGAACGACCCAAGTACTAAGCTGTTACTTATATGCATAACTTATCTTATGATTTTGTATTTTTATCATCTCTTTTACCATTGTAACGTTTCAACTTGCGACATAGTTTCCCCGCTAGCCATATCGTTACAACCGTGCTACATTTTTAAGCGGCTATTAGGCGCGCCGTATTCGGCAATACGGTGACATCATGGCAAACAAAGAATCCGTTGACAGCAATACCTAGCTTCTGGCGCCGCGCTGACGAGCCTTGTCATACTCACGCCAGATGGATATTGTTCCTAGGAGGTAAAAACAGCTTATATATATGTTTGATTCATTTTTAAGGCATAGGTAGTAGGCAAACAAGCACTCAGGCCACCGTGATGTAAAATGAGAGCTTTTAGGCCCATGGGCATTTAATTTTGTAATCTCAAGATTGCTTTAACCTCTTGCCTCTGAAACGTAATGCATCTAAATATTAAAATCATTTCACAGACTGTCTTACCCAACACCGGAACAAAATAAGGTGAACACTGCTGCTTGGCGGCAGGTAAAAGACTGTGACAGAAATCCGGAGGGATCTTGAATAAGGTCGTACTGTCACTAACCACCAACCAATTTTGTAACTTTGCGACTAACTATTAAAATTGGCAGTTATGCCAAGTTATCAGATATGTGTGATTTTGAATAACTCAATTTACTAACTAATAAACCTATTATCTGGCTGGCCATCATTTTGGGGTTGAGGCCTTGTGGCGTGGATGTCCACCTCAAGGAGAGAGGGTTCAATGTGACTCCCAACCCAACCTCGCCAGTACCTGTAAGAAGATTGTAAAAATGAATAATGATGAATGAGTTGTAATGTGTATTAGTTAGTGAATGCATACAAATTTGTATATGATGGTAGTTATGTCCGCAAGGAGTGAAATAGAGCAGGGCCTCTATTCAACACGGTAAAAACAATATCGTTTTTGATCTGTAATCGTATTGTCACCGTTTTGATAGCTCTTATTTACTTGACAGTAATGGCGTCTGACGTCATAACAATACCATAACTGGTCAACTACGATATCGTTTTTACCGTCGGGAATAGAGGCGCAGAGTCTCGTGTAGGAGGTTACCTGGCCAGATTAAAGCTGGTTTGCCTCGCAACCCTGGCGAATAGTTGGTGCCGCAGCTCGTCAAGGTTGTTAAAAAAAATTGCGAAGTTCGAATTCTATACATGTAAAAATTGTTATTGTACTAAATAATGCCAACAAAGTTACCACAACTATTTAAAAATGCGTCATGACCAAATTAAATAGCAGTTACATTATACACTTCTCTATTAATAAATTCGTCGTAACTTTATAACAACTGCTCAAGAAACCACTTTTAAGCCTTATTTTAAAACGAGGTAGGTATCTTAAGACGTGAGAATGTCAAAGAATAAACAATGAATCGCTCGTCGTACATTAATATCCGCAAGGTTTCTTTGTCACCTAGGGCTATAAATAGCTACTTACCCACCTATTGTTACTCATAATGATAATTTTATTTACACGGGTCTAATGTACAAGTCAAATTAAAATTTAAATACCTACGTTGTAATTCCAAGAAACAATTACAATGATCAAAGTGACTCACGACGATTATGTACATTAGTTTTTTGGTTATTTTCCTCATATCCCTTGATTCTGTACTAGGCTTGGCTTTGCTCTTAATGTTTTTATATGGGCGAAGTTATGCACAAACATTCCAATGATGACTCCATTTTGTGATAAACGTATTTTAGAGGTTCAGTGGTAGGGACACTACTTTGCCCTAACTAACGAATTCCTTTAGTTTCCTTTTACCTATCTGTTGTTTAAATATGTATATTAAAAATGTATTTTTGTTATAAGGACACATTTCATTTTAATTTTGCAAAAACGTTCCGCCAAGTATTTTAATTTAAGTTAGAATCTTAAACAAGATTTGAGTTTATAAATAAATATGAAGTTGTACCGCAACAGTTGAGTACATCATCATCATCATACATCTTTATAACGTATGTCAAATTCTGGCTTTCCACCAAACCCATCGTATTGATGTGTTTGTGATGTTTTTTTTTACATTAACGTGTTCCAACGTTAAAAAAACTTATGGTCACTTGAAGACAAAATAGTTTTGGAATGACCAGACCATTTAATTAATGTAATAAAATTGTGCATTCGACTCTTTTGCCACAATGCTCATTATAAACCATTACCAAAAAATATTAACGCATACGCGTGTTTAAGCGTTTCGTTCTTCTCTACATTTCGAACGTCATGACCTCCCGATCAGGTCAATTTAGTATTGAAATGACCGAGCCTGGCGCTGAAAGCGATATTGACATTAAAAGCCAGATGTTCGGTCACCTCCGCCCTGATTATGATTCAGTTCGCCTACCTACCGCGATATCTTTAACAGTCGTGGGACGGAGTGCTGCGCGCCTTCCCAGTGCGGCTGGGAAATGGACAAGAGCGAGAAGTGCCTGAGTTTGTATGGTGCCGTACAAAAAATATCTGCGAATGTATGAAACGAAATGAAATAAAACGAAATATTTTATTATAGGCTCTTTTACACGTCTGTAATATGAAGTTAATCTCTTAACGCTCCGGACTACAGGTGAGACGTCAGTAACGTTACATCCAACCAAAAAAACCAAAATTAAATAAATAAATTAATTAAATTTTTAACCATATATTCAGTAAATAGGCTATATTGCTTCTTTTATACGTCGGTAATATTGATTACATATATATAGCGCTGTAAGATATTATAGGAGATTCTATTTTTTTATCATTGATTCGTTATTAGCATCCACATAGCCATTTTTCCGTTTTTGAAATACCGACCTAAGCTCGGCTGTGAAGGAATGATGAGTTGTAAAAACCATAATCGATTATTTAGACCCTTAAAAATATAAAGATAAAAAAGAAATGATTACTTGCGTAGAATTTGGTGTTACAAGTATGATAATGTCGTTACGTAAGTAAGATTTACGAAGCTAAAAAAATCTATTCAGAGGACCACAGTATTATCCGACTGCGGATCTCCAAAACGCAGATGTGCGAGGTATACGTATAATCACCGCGATCTAATGAGAGCGGTGCGATGTGAATCACAGACACATGCGGCCGCGACACACCGAGGGCAAAGGCCTGGAAATTTCAGACTGGATAACTTGTATGTAGGCGTTTTACATCATAGCGATATTACAGCTGCTCTGGCATAACGGGCTGATAATGATACGAAGAAAGACAAACTTCAGCAGTGGACCCAATGCACGCTACTGCTCCCGATCTTCAGATCTTCTCTTATTTAACCTATATCGGCATATATCATCGCTCCATCTTGCCCCAGGGAGTCCCACACGTTTACTGAGACGCGTTCTCCACTCAAGAACGCGCAGGCTCCAACTGTCGTCAGTTCTGTGTCAAACACGACCGGCCCACTACCACTTCAGCTTGCTAATTCGGCGGCTTTCTTCGTATATTGCCTGTATTCGTACCCCAAGCACAAACTTTAACCTTCTGTCGGGTAAGTAACAGTAACTTATCGCTATCGAAAAAAAATGTATGAAAATGTTATACTGTAATTTGAAAGCAAATTAACAATGACAGTGGAATAAACATATTTTTTTAATTGTTTAAAATTAGTGGTTCGTGCAACGGATAGGGTTCAGGGTAGTGATTCTTTCAAAAGCAAAGGTGAGCGAATGCAGGAGTGAAGTCCAAGCGGCGAGTTTAAGTAGTCCCGTCAAAGCGAACAAAACACATTTCAGCGCGTGTATTCAATTTGGCAGCATGGCTTCTCGAACGTATAAGGCTGCCTAATTGAGAATGCACGCGCCAATATGTGTTTTGCTAGCTCTGACGGGACTACTTAAACTCGCCGCTTGGACTTCACTCCTGCATTCGCTCACCTTTGCTTTTGAGAGAATCAATAACCAGAAAACTATTTTGAATAGTGAAGGCGATTTGAAAACGTGAAGTATGATTGAAGTATGATTGAAATCTAAGTTCCCGAGCTACTGGTATCGAAAAATTTCTTCTGTTTGTAACTTATTAAGATAATTACCCTGCTTTCTTTCTGTTTTAATTACAACGCAACGGTCGCGTCTGTCCGTCGGTAGTGCTCATCTCCGTGAGAACGGCGCGCATGTGCGGGGTACACACTCCTTTTATTGGCCGCACTAATGAAGCCGTGGCTTGTTGGCACCTTGTTAACAGGAAGGCATCCAACAATCATGTGGAGAACAAGATGGCAGAGATACCGACAGATTAATCATGACAATAGGACAACCGTGACTTGGCTAGCCTTGGCTAGAGGAATCGTTACATTGGGAGTCAAGGTATTGTTTTTGATTTTGCGCAAAACAACTTGGAACTTTTTAGTTAAGTTAATTTGGAATGGAATTAACCAAAAACGTTAAAAGGTTGCTCAACCTATGAAAAATCACAAGATACATTTTTGAATTTTCATATCTATTATTAGTTTCTTTGTTACATTATATTATTTTATCAAATTAAGTTTCATAAATATCATAGCGATGTTACATCTGAAGTAAACTAATTTGATATCATATTATCCCTTAAGCAATCTTTAATATTAATTCCATTTAGATTTGGTTCCTTCAAATCTGAATAATTTACTGCTCCGTCTCAGAATAGAAATTCGATTACTTATACCTAAGTTTAAACTGGAAAACTACACCTTATCTTTACCTGGTTATGTGGTAAACAACTGCAAAATTTTAACCCCCTTACTAATAAACGTTGAGTATCGGTGGTATAGCTATACAATGTTTTGTCCTTATCTGTCAAATTCAAATGTCACAAGGACAGATAAGGACAAAACATTGTATAGCTATACCACCGTTACTCAACGTTTATTAGTAAGGGGGTTAGTATATTGTATACAATGTACCTACATTTACTCGAATGCTTTTGTTAGTGACTAATATTTTGGCAGCTTTTTACATTGTCTTACTCTCGCAGAACATATCTTTTTTAGCCGTTAACTGTACCAAGTTGGGTCTCTTATAAATATCCAAAAGTGATCGGACCACCCAAAATCTATTTCAGTCTTCCTCGCCGTTTTTCTGCATTACACAGTAGGACAAAAGTGATCTATTAAGCCCGTCATATCAATTTAAAGCCACTTAACCACTTCATGAACCGATATACCAGTCAACAGCCCTTCGGAACAGTGTCGCAGGTTCGATACCCATCTTAATGGGCCAGCATACTCATAAAAGCATTTAATAAATAGGTACAGAAAACCCTTATTTACGTTTAAATCAGACAATAATAGATCATATTTGGTTCAGATAAAGGTTATGTCGTTGGTGTTGTTATCTTGGTTTTATGTGGATAGTGTTAGATGCGTGTGCGCAATGGTGATAGATAGAGACGCCACTTAGCGTCCCACTCTAAGCAATTGACGGCCATTGCCCGCGCACCTCGGCCACTTGTACCTATTTTACTATGATATATATTGCTACTAGGTTTTTTCAGGGTTTTCGGTCGCATGTAGCTCGGCAACAAAAGTGGAAAAAGAGAAAATATTTTGGCAGTCTTCTGTACCAAACAGCAAACTACATTTAAATAAGCCATGATTTTTAGGCACTAGAAATTAAAAATAAATCCTTTCTTTTTTTGAATTGGTACATGTATTTACTCTATTCACTGTATGGAAATGCCATAGAATTCCTCACCAAAAATGGGTAATTACTCGTAATATTCTTCTTTCCTCTTGTGTGGTCATTCTCAAAGTGTTGAAATTGCATATCCTAATCGAACCAATATTGATGAAAGCATAAATAGCAACTGCAATAATGCTAGAAACAGAAATAAATAAAGATATAAATACATACATTTTCCAAAAAAAAAACAATTTAGGACTACTACACAAGACATTGAAAAAGAAGGTGTAAATAATTCTTACCAACCATAGGTATTACAAGTTTCCTATTCCTTTCGTCAATAGAGTCACGATCGCGGCCTTCGTCGACGAGCTCGCCGGCGAGTTGGTCAAGATAATGTCACGGCTGGTACCTCTTCCCTAGATTGTTGTTGCTCCTGCGCCGCTGTAGGCACTCAAGCTCGTTGCCGCGTGAGTCAGTGCTCCTGTTATTGCAACATGGGCCTATCTGGCACGCCACTTCATCAACACTGCACAGGGGAGGAGAGGAGACAGATTTTAAATAGTTTTTAATTTAAGCATGCTGGTCAAACTTGCAGGGTAACGCGCATTTACTTTCGACATTTATGTCGATAACCTTAATTTGCAAATTTGAAGAATAATTTCGATATTTGAAATCATTGTATTTTTTACGACTGTGAATAGAGCGCTCATATTTCTACCGATGCGTTCAAGCTATTTTAAGGGAAAGAGGGCGGTTTCAGACCGATGAAAACAAGAAACTATTACCATAAATATTAATTGACTAATCACAAGGCATGTTGCAATACTCCAAATCATTATATTATCTTTCGAAAAACAGTCATCATTACATCAATATCAAACCTCCATGGTTAAAGGGCTCCGGATCGTAAAGTCTGTTTTCTTAAAATCAATCTGTTTCTTGTAAGATCTACTAATCTCTTCACCGTCTCCTTGTCTTTCTTTATCCTTACGTGGAGGACAATTAAGAGAGCCAAGGGTCAACCCCGCACGCATGCCGTCCAATTCTCCAATTGCGACGTGGGAACAAACTGACTCACCTATTACCGAGCCGCGGAGCTCATGATTAGCCGCGATGATACCTCGGACCACTTGAGCTCTAAATTGATGCGTTTGACAGTTCAAGTTGGTGATATATTGGTGTTTTTTAATGGCTTTGTTTTCAGTCTAGCGTTTGTTGGACCTGTTTGTAATATGAGGACTCGAAATTGTGGCTTGTCTGTATATATAAAGCTACTGTATTGATTTTGTTTCTTGTTAAATCAATAAAATCTAATTAAGTGTTCTCATTATTAGGTCTTTTTAAATTGTTGTGGGTCAAAAGATTACTTTTTCTGATGGTAAGTGGAATGTAAGCCCACAATCTTACTTATCTATGTAGAATCCAGAAATAAATAAAAAGAAATACAAAATACAGGCAGTATAAAAACAAGTTCAATTGTGAACTTATCCCTTTCAATTACTTAGTGATTCAAGGAAATTAGATTGAATATTTTTGCTTTAAAGTAGTATGTAAGTATGTAGCAAATAAAATGGTAACTAACTTATATTGGATTCTCAAAAGACGTTTCACAGGGTTATATACTTCCCGCGACAAAATCATATTTTAAATAAATAGGACGACATATTATAAATAAACTCTCCCTACCACCAGTGTTACCATATCACGCACACCGACCGTTCTATTTCCAAACAATCAATTTTAAATCGCCCATCCACCAATTTAATTAAGAAATTTCTTCCATCAACATCTTCCCTCCGACAGCGAAAAATTCAAACAAATCGCTTCGAACCGGAGCCCCTGCAATCTGGCAGGTACGGACAAATTGGCCATAATAAAATACTCCTTGTAATTAACGAGGGGCGGAAAAATAATAAGAATCACCTTCTTAGATGGAAGCGATCGCCGCTAATTGCACGAGGGAGGTAATTGTCTTGTTGCTGCGCGCGCGGGCGGTTTATAAACGTTTACTTGTGTTTCCGTGTTTGGGGAAGAAAGGAGTCAATTTAGTTACAGTTCTCTTAATGAGGGCTTAGTTTTTTGTAAGTAATAATTTCATGTGTGTAAAATAAGTGTGTGGCTTTCTTTTATATTTTAGAATTTGGAAAATAGATCTTAGAACCACTTAGATATTTGGTCTACATAATATTAGTACTGGTAGTCTGGTACAAAAAAAAAAGATGATGTTTTCGAAATAATTCAAATAGCGGAGAGGGCCCTGGAACATTGTTTGATGCTTAGGTGTATAACAAGAAAGATCTCAAAAATATTGGAACGGAACATGGGCAAGATACAATAAGATTATAATATACACTCTGTCTACCCCATTGGGAGACAGGGGCGAAGGTATGTATGTGTAGGTGTTTTATTACTTCGCAAGAACAGCACTATACATCTACAAACTTCATCAAAACTACCTAATAACTTGTTCCCAACTAATCCACCTGCTCCGTACACATATAATTCACGATCAGCTCTTGAGATAATGGTCTCAAGCACATCAAGCTACCTTCTTAATCAAGTGGAACAATCTTATCGGCCGAGTCCTGGGCAGGTCGGTATCTGCGTCCTGGCCTGATTTATGGAGCCAGTTAATCCCACTATTTACTAGTTTTGGTGGAAGGTAAAGAGGGCCTTTTTCCGCCGGCCCTTCGGACTTTTGTGAGTGGTATGGGGGAGAGGCTTGAGCGTTTATGCTTACTGCGTGGGAATTAGTTTTTTTCCCGTAATTAGTGGTTTAAAATATACCAAAAACATCACACTTCTTCCGTCATCACTATCAAAGCAGCTGAAAAACTCTTTTTTGCTCTTATTGGTTGGGTTTAGTATAACAAAATAATATAGGATGTTTTTTTTAATACACTTTAATTTGAATAAATAATGTCTCTGGCTTTGTCTTTATATTCTGTATTTTTCCAAGATTGAACAGAGGAGGGGGGGATTGTAGAGTGAACTATCAAAATTCTCTCCGTCGATATGTCTACTATGTCATCCACAATATTTTGGTCCTTAACATAACCTAGACAAATCACAAAATAATCTTCAGGGTCTCTAATCTACTGCATATGTAAAATCTAATCTTGCTTTTATAATATGGCTATAATATTGTTAATGTTATTGTAGCTTTTATTCCACTTGGTCACGAGATCTTCTTTGACAACGTCAATATAATTACAATTTGAAATCGAGACAGGCTAAAGAACCGAGCCCCCAGTCAACCGCAGACGCCGACACCAGAGGCCCTACCTAACCAAGATACAAACGCTAATACTTAATGTTTTTCTTTTCCGTCACTCAAAATGTAGGTATGGTATGACATTCTCAAGCGCAGCAATAAACCATGTTGTCAACTGTCATCCCATACACTTTGAGTGAAAGAAAAGAAAAACGTTAGCAGCATTTGCATCTTGGCTACGGCCACAGGGCTTCGCTAGGCTAGCGCTCGTGGTTTGGGTCGTCGTAGTCCTAAGGAGGGCCATCGCTCAGGCGGGTGATGTATGCCGGCCCCGTAATTGTGCCGCCGTGGGCTCCCGGGCTGATGGCGTGGCCTGCATGTGTCAAGGCTGCTATGCATAACCTAAACGATGTGCAGCCTTTAATAAATAACAAATCCTTTTTTTTCATGGACCTTTGCTGTTAGTTTTATCACTGTTACAGCTTCACTCTGGCTTTGGGTGGTGTGCCCCATTGGTGGGGGCACAGCCTAACCTAACAAATCTTCAGGTTGACCTATTTTTAATGAAGTCCCGGCAGGTCTGGATGCATGATCATCTGGGAAGTTTTAAGGTTCAGCTTGTTTTAAATCAGTACGGTAGAACGCGTCTTGACTTTTGGTGTGAAGGTGTTATGAACTACATAAAATAAATGCACTTCTTACCCGACTGCAGCGAAGCCCAAAAGGAGGGTTATGTATTTGAACTGTATGTATGTATGTATTAAATGTCAGTTCCTATGTCCCCTCGTAACCACTCAACGGGTCAACCGATTTTGATAAATGATACATCATTAGATTTGTCTTGATGGCGCGAGTGTCATTAGGTACGTAAAAAAAACATTTTTCAGTCGGCTTTTATGTGCTTTAATGTTTTTATCATATATCGACGACAGTATCAAAACCGGCAGTCGGGTTTTTATAGCTTGCTTTTTATTAAACAATACAACCTTTACAACTTAATATCAAGGAAGACAAGCAAAAATTCCCGTCTACGTCGCTGAACGAAAAATCTTTATTAAAATCCAGACATGCAAAGCAGAAAACTTTTAAACTTTACTTGATAAAATGTAACAAAGAAGGTAATAAAGCAATAGGGTTGACACGAGGCGCTCGCCAGATGGCGCTGAGTTGAGCATTGAGCATCGAGGAGAGCATCGAGCGGAGTCGAGCGGCGAGCATATGAATGTCGACCTCGCGCGAGATAAATCACCCCGCGCAGTGGCGAGCGATATGAAAATTGCTCTTGCTGACAAGTTTGAAGCACACAGGGGGTTGTGCAAGTTGATTTTTGCATTGCATTGCATGTAATAAAAAAAATGATGGGCTGGTCTTTGTAGTTTGTAAGTTTAATTACTTGAGGTTTTCAAATCCTTGACAAAGTCATTGCGTTTTCCTTGTTTTGTTCATAATATCATCATACTTAATTTAATGTTATAATCTTAACAGAATTATTGAAAACCATCGAGAAAATAATGTTATCTAAAATTGTACAGATACGAAACATGAAACTTTATTTACTTACTCCTATAGCCGTAATCGTGTTTTTATAAGTTTTACAGTACCTAATTGAAATCTACGAGAAGGCCTCATCTCTACAAAATCAGTTTTTTTTGCCTTACGCGTTCCGAAAGCGTTTATTTTTTTTGTAAAGATGTATATAATGCTCCCTGTATACCTCACTCTTAAAACACTTATCAAACGTTTTACTGCGGTTTGATCGCGACCATCATTCGCCAATACGCCAACATTTGCCACAATGCACCGAAGACCAACATCAGCCAACTTTGGCCAACGCAGCTGCACTTCTTAATATTAAGCCATTTCCCAGGAAGTGCCATAAGAAAGATCAATTTCTCTCGGAAGATACGGGGTCAGAAGCTGAGACAGGTCTTTTGAGCAATTTCAACGGTTTTTAGCGAGTTCGGATAGGGGCATTTTTTGCTGAGTATATACAAAATTGTTATCAAGTATTTTTCTTACATAAAAATATGATTCAAATAAATCAAATTTAATTATTTCTCCTAAACATCTCAAAACTGTTTTTTTTTAATGTTTTTGTAAGGAACCATCAGTACGTATTGCTTACAAACTTCATAAGCTGCATTTGTCGAGTGTTTACTTTCTAATAATTATGAATGCACGGCAATAATGCTATTTTGCTAACTTCAAACAAGTCCACCCCCTATAACTTACATCTCAGTCAAAATCAATCTGATCCTGCCACTCTCCGCTCATGTTAAAGACAACATTTTCAACCAATCACATACTCGTCTGTACGAATGATGATGTGTTACAAAACCCAAAATATGTATTAGGGTCCCACACCAAATGCCAGCAATCAATTTCTACAATTAAACAGAGACTGAGAACTTCCAAAATATCTGGCGCACCTCTCTGTCAGTGGGGATGGCCTGTAATTAATCCTGCCCCCCCTGCCCCCTGCCCCCCGCGGCAGTAAACAGGACGGTCTCGAGTGACCGAGTGTTTAACAACACATTACGCGTGGGCGAAGATTATACGAACTGGACTAGGGTGTCTTGGGATATTGAAATAGTAGGACTTTTGTGGATTAATGAATGAAGTGCATCTTAATCTTAATGCATTCGGGGTTCTTATTTATAGCTTTTCAAAAAATAGTTTCACGTGGGGATTGGTACAACTAAACTATAGGTATATTTAAGTAGCAACCACCTCATACTGTAGCAGTGTTTAGGTAAAAATTGGATTCATGTTGCCAATTTCACTTCAAACTTCTATCCAACAATAGAATTATGTCCCTGCAAATTAACATTATATTTGTTGTATTTGCACTCCGTTCTGTATTAATATTGTGAATTATCACCTAATTCTAGACTACCGGCATAGATTTTAGCACGTTTAAGCTTTTATTCTGATTTATAATAAAATGTTGTGCGCAATCAAGCCTGGGAATCGTAAGGTAATCCATTACGATTTTATGAATACCATCACTGACATGGAATAGGTTACTAAGCAGGGTTCATTACCACTATGAAACCTAAGTACTGCTTAGGTACGTTTACGTAGATGTCATGACTGTCACGACGCCGCCCGTGACATTTTAATGAACGGTCCGGCGAGACGCCGCCGCCATAGTGCGGGTAGGGGTCCAAGTGCCGAGCTACCAGATTTTTCTACAAATGCGACACTATATCGAGTAGCTGGCACCGAATGTGTTAATTACAGTCTGATCGCAGGTACCGGGTGACGGCGGCTGATTTAGTGCGCTGGCCTGATCACTCCGACTGAACGTTAGAGCTAGATCTAGGTAGAGCTGGGCCGAGTTCATTTGTCATTTGAAGGTGGCAGGGAGCTTGCTTTGAGTGTTGTTTAATTGGTTTGGCATTTTTTTCATTAAGGATACATTGGCTGTTTATATTTGTTTGCGTTTTTTCATCTTAAATTGGATTAGATGGGGTGTCCCTCGGAATCCTTAACAACGTTTGTCCTAACACATCGTTTGTCCGAATTTTCATTTACCCTAATCTGGTTTTCAGCTGAATCAGGCAAATTTTTAACTCTTCTTGAGATGTTGGTGTCATGGGTAGTGGTTACTTCCCATCAGTTAACCCACATGCTAGTTTGCCTCCATCACTTGAATTCAAAAAACACAAAAAACCATAAAAAGCTTGACTTTTCGAGCACCAACCAAAAAATCAACGTCAAATTGAAACCAACACCTCAAAAAGTGACGTGGCCAAAAAGCCTCCCGTGCGCACATCGTGTCCAAAAGGCAGCCGCAGTATTAATTACGGCCGGTGATGGGCTAAGTAATGACCCTTGTACGTTTGACAGCCCCGACAGGTACACGGTTGGCTCTCCGAGGTAGGCGGCTGGAAACGCCGCGAAAAATGACTTGGCTGCTTTTTTCACGTTGATAAATTAGTGGGAGATGAGTCTTCATATCTTTGGAAATCATTTAAAGGCGAACAGGAGTTTTTTTTTAGTACAGAATAACTTGGTGGTTTAAGGCTGAATTGGGGTGGGTAACGAGTTTTACACTAAATATGCCAGCCAGCTTGACTTGATCTCTAAACGCACAAGCAATGCGTTGCGGCTGGAGCTTATATTCAAACTAGAGGACGCCCGCGACTTCGTACGCGTAGAATTAGTTTCCCGCTACTCCCCTCATTTCTTCCCGTAGGGGGTCGATTTTCGGAAAATCCTTTCTTAGTGCTCACTTACATCGTGAAAGGAACCCCTTAAGTTTCTAGGTACAGTAGTTTCGGCTGTGCGTTGATATTTAAGTCAGTAAGTCAGGTTTGCCTTTTATAATTATATAGATAATCTATCTCAGATACCATAGATCTTATGTAGCTTCCTAACGCGTGTTATTTGCGTGTCCAAAGAGTAAATATGGTATTTATGGCACCGAGCTCATTGGATCTGCTTTGGGTGCCAGAGAGAATAAAACCGCATCATAGCATGAAAGAGTTGAGGTCTAGATAAGTTGTAAACTTTCTGTTTATCATGTCAAGGCCTGTGTAATATAAAATATTTTATAAATCAGCATACCTTTTTTTATTAGTTTTATTCATTCATTTACACATCAAAAATGTCCTGGTTTAAAAAATATTTTTACATTGCTTTGCGATACATTGACAAAACATCAAAACTATGTAAAGATATTTTGTATCCATAGACAATTTTGACGTGGTGTGTAAAAGGTAACCATATTTTACCGTAGCTCATCCAGCGCTTTGGACCAAGGTAGCCGCCGGCCATTAGTGAGATATGAAAGAACAGGTCAGCAGCCCTAATCGACGCCGCCATCCATCACCTCGTGAATAGGTGGAGCGACAGCGCGAGCGGCCAGGTTGCAGATATTAGTACGGTTCGACCAGTCGTGTAATACGAGCGGAAAAATACACGTTGCAAATTTTCACAGGTAATTTTCAATAGGTAGATTTTTAAAATTATAGGTTTTAAAATAACACAAATTATTTTAAAACCTATAATTTAATGGCCTCCAGTTTGAGGATAAGACAATCTTAGTCCTCAGGCTTCGTAACGCATTGGCAGTCTTAGGATTGTAATCTTGTGAATGCAAAATTAAATGTCTATGTGCTGATAATTAAAACTAAGTTCCATATTGTTAAGGCACTCATTAAGAAGCAATGGCTTTGGTATTTCAAGCCATGGAGAAGGCAAACGATCACCGGCGCCCTATTGGGTAAGTAAGGCCTATCTGTAGACATTTGCAATTTTAAAATGAAGTTATTTAGAACCACTTAAGTAGGTACTTAATCTTAAAACATAAATACATCCTAAGACTTCACCGTAGAACTAAAATTACAAGAATATTTTTATTTTTTTCCAAAATGAAGGACTCTAGAGATGTCAGAGCTTGTTGCATCTTGTTTTGCTGTCGGTGTTGATCGCGAGCGACTCCACCGCGCGTGCTCCGCCATCACATCACCTGTCAGATATCGCTTAGTGCAAAATATCAAACATGGCATCTTTATTGACGATATTTGGAAGTATACATCAGTGGGGATGTATTGGTTTTTATCAAAGACATGGCCGTTATTTGTTAGTAGTTTAGGCAATATATAACAAAATAGGTTGCCTAAAATTCATTACTTCCTTTAATACTATAACGAGACGTCAATTAACGCCAATTGAATATAATTGATTAATATTAGACAACACATGGTACCTATAAAGTAAGTAGATTTTTACGTCTCTTACCTACACCTACAAAATAATTTATTTGGATAGAGTATGGATTTAATACTTTTGCCATTGGTGGACTTTTAATACATAAAATGTAATAAAATAGTCACGTTATCATAATAATTATCCCTACAAACAAACACAGACTTAAAATAAATACAAATACACCATATCTCATCGCCGCTCACGCATCCAATAAACAAAACCTATTCCAATCCTCAAGTAGATTACTCGTAATACGCGGATCCAATCACATCGCGAATTAGAGCCACATCTGCAGCCGCATACCTCACGTCTCCTGCCGACTGTTCCTCCGACACGGCCATCCTGACAAGACCCCTCCCCGGCTGCAGCCCTAGTTGCTATCGCGGAGCCAACCATCCTGGCCGCTGACATTAATCCATTAGGTACCTCGCGTTCCATATTTAATTCTAATTCTTCCCCTCACCTACCAATTGTCCGCGCGCCGCGCACATGTCGCGTCCCGACAACGTATAAAATTTGATAAATCGCGCCGCCAACATGTGAACTACCCTCTTAGCTTAAACGGTTCGCATTTGATAGAGCGTTCAATAGATTTTCAATCCTATTGTATGATTACAACAAAGCTCTTTTTGAGATGCGAGTGTCAAATGTCAGTTATCATCGTATAGAGTTGCGTATTCACAAAATGCATTAAAAACCATGCATGTGTAGAGCCTATATAACAGTAAAAATAAGGTTCAATTCAGAATGGCCTAGTGAAAGATAATTGTAAGGTTTGACGGTGGAATGGCGAGTGCACTTTAGTGAATGCCCGTGCAACTGATTCGAGGGATAGGTAAGATAATGCAGATGTTCGTGCTGCTCCCCTCGGACGGAGGGCGCGGATTGATGACAGAAGCAATTCCGTACGATTTCAATTAATATTGATGCTACCCAAACGTTCTTATCCTATTAGTGCAGATATGGAATGCGCTCAGTCATGCAGAGTTACTCGAGTTATCAATCTTGGATTGTAAGGATGTTTTAAAAGAGGAGAATAAATTAAATAGATAATTTCGACGAGAAAGAGCTCAAATATTTAATAATTTATATAATTCTTTATAACAGTAATAAACCAATATATTACACTTTACAGAGGGAAAATAAAGTATAAAATATTTCAAACTAGACTCAACTTAACAAATTGTAAACTCTGTGACCCCACTTAATAAATCCCAATCCCAAAGTTTGAAATAGCCGCTTTGCAGACAAAAACAATGTAAACCATTAATAATCCCATTACTTAGATTGAACGATAACAAAGGTACAATTAAATACTCCGAAATCGCATAAATTGAAAAGTTGGAACATCAAAAACAGCGCGTTATAAAAACTCGCCGTATCACATTACCACAGAAGTTCCTTCATTAACGGCAGTTTAAATCGAATAAAAACGATCCATCAATCGCAAATTACAGTTGCGCAGGGCTACCTCAAACACCTAAACTTTTTTCTTTTTATTACAAGATAGCCATGGTAACTAAGCTATTATAATCAAAAACAAAAAAGTGTCCACTCTCGTGTCATCAGCCCCATTTTTTTTCGTTTTCATAAAACACGTCGGCGCTTTTTTCTGTTTTTCGCCAACCCTAACCTCACCGGTCCAATCGAAGCGGAATTAGCTAATGGAAACTTGATAGCCGGCAAAAAAGCAATCCCAGCCAAAGCGCATTTTGCAACAATAAATCTCGACATTGCCCGACAGATGGCGCTCAGGTAACCTTATACCGCGGGGGACTAAGCGCTTTAGGATGGGGTTGACGTAAATTGGTTTTATGAAGCGAAATGTGCTTCGCTTGAAATCTAGATAACTGTAGGTTTATTCAAGAGAGAGTAAGTATGATAAATTTAAAAGAGGAAAGTTTTCAAGTAGCTGTAAAGCTGTAGCTGTAGCTGTAGCTGTGTTCTTTGTAAAGAATAAATAAAGAACATTTGTTATTTTTTGATAAAAAGGTTTTTATGCTCATGAATCTAAGCATTCTAAAGAACTTGAAGGGATTTATAGGTAAGTAACTGAATTATTTATAGTCTGGCAATATTTTCTATACTTTCATAGATTTGACTTAATTTTCAATGTTTCTGCTCTTACGAAATGTGTAAAATCAAAAATAAGTATTTTTTAATATACAACTGCAGCGCTTAAATCCCTGAAAGCGCTGACTGGTGTCCTGTGCACCCTAAACTGCATTAGACACGTACAATGGCATATTAAATTATGCTAATGCAAGGTGCAGTCGCGGCCATGTGCGCACGCGCCAGGCGCCATTGTAACGGTCGGATTACGGCCGGTATGGTGTTAATTCTGATTTTGAATGAAGGGAAGGTGGGGAAGATTTGACAGTTGGCTGAATAGTTTGTTTTGTTGGTCTCGGTGGGTTGTGTATGTTAAATTAGCTTCGAAAATTAAATATATTCTTTTTTCAATGGTCAATAGTATTTTATGTAACTGATACATAAAGAGGGTCCTTAAAATACGAGTGTGGTTTTATGAAACGAGCTAAAGGCGAGTTTCATAATAAGATCACACGAGTGTTTTAAGGCCTAATTATGTACAGTTACATACATTATTTTATCTACACACGTATTATAAGTACTCTAAGATGCGTTCAGTAGGCGGCAGAACAAACATGGCGGCAAAGCTAACCTGTGTCACGAATATGAATGTTTTTTTTTAAATCATAGACAAACTAACAAAGTCCCTATTCTAATGTCATTCGAAATCAAAATGGCGTACGACACTTTACTTCAAATATACCGAGTCGACGTTCAATTGATACTAGAATTGGCCCCCTGTTTGAATTTTGTTGGTTTTGGAAGAAGTTCCAAATTTGAACAACATTACTTTATCAAAAGTTGTATCGTAATTATAACTTTTCATTACAGCTACAGATAAGAAAACATATCATAGTAAAATTGTTTTTTGTAATGCTGGTCATTGTCTACGGATTCTGAACGCATTATAGAGGACTTATGATATGAGTGTAGATAAAATCATTTTGAGAACGTCGTTTTTGTCGCTCGTCCGCAGCCTAAGGTGCATTATGATTATAATATCGACTTGTTACAACATTATATTTAAAACCAATTGAAATTGCTTATTATTTTATGCAGTTCATTGAGGTAATGCTAATCTTAGGGAAACTTCTCTTTCTAAAGATATTTATTAACCATGTCATGATAGAGTCACCAGATCATGAAAAATTGGAAAGTATACCTTGATGAAGTGTTTTTTACGAAATTTAACAGACTGACAGATCTGAAAAAAAAAACGGTAGCTTTGTACCAAGTATAATTTCGTAATGCTCATTTTAAAACACACCATATTATCGAACAAGGAAAAGAAGATAAGAACTCATTACCAGCCACATAAAACAGAATCAACACAAAGGTTAATCACACAACACTTAAATTACAACGAATACTATTAGTATTACCAAGTATAAGTACCATCCATGATCTTAAATAATGCGCTAGGATAGGACCATGACGCAGAAAATCAATGTTTGATTCGCCTTATTTTAATTCTGTGATTTTATTTTTATCATTGTGACAAAAATTCTATAGTTGATACAGTTAAATTCCGTTCTTGTGTGAACAAACACAGAAGCTCATTACAAATCGGTTTGTTTGTATAGTTTATCAGAACGTACCTTTGACTACTCGTCCAGTGATTAGACACCTCAAATTTAGATAATAAAGTTAGTCAATATTTACCAACACCAATACTAACGACTTCTAGTTATTCTAGAATATTACGATAAAATCTGAGCATAATAAAACTGGATAGGTAATTTTCATTTCTATAATTATTACTTAGAAAGGGAATATTCCCTTGGCACAAAATTTAGCACACATCCATCCTCTGTCCGTTCTCTGGATCGGCATGTAGGATACCGTTTGTGATTTGAAATCTAGTAGTTCCTGAGAAAAACGATAAAAGACTTTTGCGCAGACGGAGTTTCGCGCAAAAACCGCGAATAAACGCCTTGACGGTGAATCCCAGACGAACTGTTTATGGGTGGAACGCAATAATTGTCATTGGCAATTATTTTTGGGCAATAAAATTACAACAATAGGTCCGCCCCAGCATGTCCGCCGCGGCAATGCCGCGGCGCCGCGGACGACTCCCCGAGGCGCATTTTTGTTAATTCCAGGCAATCCCGCGCGACTTAATGCGTCAAGTTTAAATTGAAACTTGATCCCGCGCCGTTTCGGCAACTGTTCATCTGGAAACGGTAGTTAAAGGTTAACAATGTGTCATTACGAGGTCGACGATTTCACAAATTTGATGACGCTATAAATACGAATTTGTAAGTAACTAACAAACGAAATAATAATGATAAAAATAACGTAGCCCGCGACTTTATCCGTGTTGAACTTTGTTCTCATGGAAACTATCAAATTTTGGAACATGCTAACATTACCTGTGTGCCAAATTCCATCCAAATCCGTTCAACTAACTATTTTATGTGATTGAAAAACAAATCTACGAACATCTCAACATTCAACAATCCTTTTTTTAGTCAACATTTATTATAAATAGACACAAACAAAAAACAGAAAAATAATAAAACATAACTAAAACTAATACTAAAATAATATAAATAATTCTAAATAACTATGATTTGTACAATTGCCCCCTAGGCCACTGCCACCGGGAATGGTGCCCATAATGCTGGCTGCATTTCCTCGTAATAATAACAATCCTAAAAAAAATTACATGTTTGTAGGATAGGATTGTACGATTATTATTTTATCACACCTCTGTAAAAGTTTGAATGCCTCATTGACACAAAAAAAACGATTTACTTTGTAAAATCATTCCTCCATTTATTCATACACTTACGTACAATTAATATAATCACATATTATAAACAACTATATTATAAGCTACTTATCTAAGTACACGTGTTATTATATTAAAAAGCCAAACATAAAACAATCCGGGTTTTCCCGCACGCCAGTGAGTACATCGCAAAATGTTACGAGGTCACGACAAAACCAACAACTGTTAAACTTATAACGGTTCTATCAGTTTTATCTTTAACATAAGGTAAAATTGTACGTAATAACTAGACATATTATCACTAATAGGTTTAGATCTCAGCGAGAACTCCACCAGGAGAGCCGGCAACGTATCCTTATCAAAATGGCTGCCAAGAGAGCCAGCGCTAGAAGTAGCATGGCATCATAAAAATAATATTGCCAGAGCCGTTATAAGTTCCCTCCTTCATCTGAGCAATTAATATCATTGATCCTCACCAAACAGATCCTAACGACGACCAGCATAACTAAATCCCTGAGTAGTAACTAAGTGGTACAGCTCAGGTATCTGTGTAATATGGTTGACGTGTATGGCGTGAGGTATTAGTCAATTAGCGGTTATCAGCTGATTCGCCGCGCAAATACTATTTATCTGAGTGGCCGGGAGGGCGTCACGTTCCAGGAGAGGTAACTTTGATTAGCACCGACCGTGATTTGGCTGTTCTTATAATATTTTTCTGTCCTTAATTAGCTTTAACTTCTTTGTATTTTTTCGCAAAAATAGAACCGAAGTTTAGTTTTATAAGGACAAGTAAGAGTATTCAGATACGAGTATGTTAGTATTTTGGATAATAAGAACGCATAATAGAAAACTAGAAAGCCAACATTTTAGAAGTCGTGTTTCAGAATCTTTTGCAAAAAAGCGAAGATATCTCACTTCTGAAACGGGTATTAATTTTTCAGACGTGGGATTCAGTTACATAGCTTGGGAAAGAAGACTATTTTGAGTCGAAAACTGGGAAAAATGAGTTTGATTTTAAATCCGTTTTTAAGGTCGCGTTTTAAATACGTTTTCAAACTCAACGAGTCATCAGTTCGATCGGCGCGGACGCGCTGTTTAATTCGGAGAGCAAATTACACGTAGCCGTACAATCGAAGTGTTTAGTGGGCAGATGTGACGGGCGCAATTGGAGATTAGGCGGAAATCGACCGCGTGCGCCGCTGACCGTACAGCGCTGGAATAGACACTCGGATGCAGCTATATTTGGTACTTGCCATGTAATTGGACAAGTAGGTCGAGCTGCAGAAATAGACACTAGGGAAGGAAACTAATCTAAACCTTCTCTTTTTTACGACCAAACTGAAAAAAAAACAAGTTAATGTAACTTCAAAATTTGTATGGAAAATATATGGAAGAAATTATGTCGTCAATGTACTTGAATACTTTTTTAGTTCGCGATCCTGTTGAAATGTAAGGTAAGTAACTGAGATTAGAGACCGCTTCCTCAGTAGGTCTTATCAGGATTAAAAAATATTATTTTTATTTATTATTGTTTTAATAACGAACATAAAGTTTTAGTGTTGTTGAAAACTTGAACTTAAATTAAAATATAATCAAATAAAATATGAAAATCTAAAGCAAAATTTACAGATTGTTACGAGTACAGCGCGCTTGTTTATTATATATAAACGACATCATAAACTACACATCCATCGGGCAATATTGGCCTGTCAATTCATCGTATTACAGCAGAGACTAACAGTTTCTCTTAAAGTTTCATACATTTCTTCATAGATTAAGAGCTGTCTACCGGCCTGACAGTCTCGGGACTGCAGGCCAACTGTAAATCTGTGGGAGCCTAAAGTAATGCACTAGTTAACGCACCCTTCCAGCCGCCGATGATCGCGCGCCACGGCCGCTGATCGCAATGACGGCGTGACAAAGATCCGCTCAACAATCCCCGTCAATTGCGAGCTGACAAGGTGCGGCCGCGGCCGCTGCGGCGCCGGCGCTGCCGTGGAGACGGCTGCCGACCTTTTTACAAGCTTTTATTAATTATTACAAGTTTTTACTCAACTTGCTTCTTGCATGTGTCTGTCATTCCAGTTCAAAACTTGGAAGTCAATTATGAGCCAATTCCCATTATTGTAATGGGCCGAAATTTGGAAGACATAAACCCGGGAGTTTACTGGAGTCGAGGAGATGATTGAGTCGGAAGGTTGCAACAAGATTTCTGCTTTCCTTAACGTAGACCTACCAAATTGGGATTCCTTAGTTTGGTCTCGATGAGCTGTATAAAGAAAAGTAAAGCCGACAACAAAAGCTTGCCTCGAAACTGATTTTTAGACATAAAATTATTGCATTATGTATGGACCAGTATCGAATCCTCGGCTACGGCAATGGAAGGGTTTGATATTCCAAATATTTTTACATGTAAATAATAATAATGGTGTCACGTTCGTACCGAAATTATTTTTCTTGGCAGCGTATAACTGCTGGGTGCTTTATAGTAACATGGATGGTGGTAACTTACGGGGCATTTTAAGTCCGAAACTAAGGGCTTCTATTGTAGACGGGTAAAACGATATACTTAGTATTTAACCTGTTAAGGAATTATTTTTAACTCGGCCGCCATTAATGTCAAGTAAATAAGAGCTATCAAAACGTTGACAATACGATAACAGATCAAAGACGATATGGTTTTTACCGCCTAGAATATCGGCCCAGTTCTAAATACACACATAATATACAGAAATGATTTGGCAATCTGCTAACAATTTTTAAAGGTATGCCATCATTAATATACTTACCTATTAAAAAAGTATTTGTATACAGTTTATTTTAGCTCTATCAGTTCTGTTGTACTGTATCTTCAAGGTTGGAACGTATGGTTTCGAAACAATAAGTAGGTAAAAATTCGGAATAGTTAGTTACTAGGGTTTCACAGTTGTCGAATTTTTGTAGATTAATTGACAAACTAAGACTTATCTTATTATGTTACATTGCAGACATTTCATCAAAAAATGTTGCGTAATTTGTATAAGTTTGTCGCCTAAATTTAATTTATTTAATTAGAACACCAAGTCGACTCCACGGTTTCGTCGTGCGCGTTCAAATACCTAGTCAGGTCGGGCCGTCACCAGTTTTGCGGACGGGCGCTAGGGCTCTCCTGCCGGGCGAGGGTTCTCGTTCCGCGGCGGGTTGGGCTGGACTCCGACAGTGAGGACCGGTTTTTCATCGGGTCGGTTTACAGCGATGATTTTAAGTGGGATTATGATGTTGGAGAATTTCGGAGTTCATGAAATTGGATAGATAGATATTAGTTGTAAGTGAGCTGAAGAAGGCTGCACATTGTAGATTCAAAACATATTTTTTATTTACCTTACTACTTAATATTATAATTGCAAAAGCATGTTTGTTTATTTCACGGTTGATCTCCTTAACCCATCGATGTGAAATTTAGATAGTAGAAATATAGTTTATTTTTTAACTCTGAGACGAGCAGAGGGTGTTTTTTCTTCTAGAAAATTTAATAATTCTTGAGAGAATAACAATAAAAAAACTTATGCAATGACGGAACCGTGGGCAGAAATGTTGAATTTGAGCCCAAAGTATTATTTAAGTAGTTACTAACTAGTTCTTGTTAGAAATATTTCTTATCCAACCACGTTTCCACTCGTGCATAAAGATGATCGATGCATGTTTATCCTGTTTTTCTTTTTTAAATTATATTAATATTAATACAGAAAGAAAACAATAAGAACAAATCTCTAAATCCTACACAAACACACCTAGATACTGCAGACTGTTTAACTACCTACACAACTAAAGGTAATCTTAACTTCATGAATGTTGCAAACGGAGTGCAAATGTGAACAGCAATTTGGGATTCCGCCGGCAAACACCCATAAAATTAAGATAACGTACACAGCCAACTAACTGAGGTGTCTCAAGGTGCGCGTAAATGCCGTTCTGACGACTTACGAAACGACCAGCACTTCTAAAACCTTACCCCCAACTTAGACAGCAAAAGACAGAGCTCTAATTATACTGGTTCAGTAAACATGACCATTTTATCTGTGGTCTTGGGCTTGATGGCTGTGGTTGGGAGTGAGGGTTCTTGATAAGGTGGATGTTGGGAGAGTAGACGCATCAAGTTTCATTACCTCAGCGACAGTGATAATTGCTTTCTGGAGGCTGCGGGTGCCAGCCAATTTCTAGGGCTGTCGCGCCAGCCTAGTGGTTTATGATCATTCATTCTATTTTTAAACATAAGAAGTAAAATGCCAAGGTTCTGTAACTCCAGACACGGAATCATGTCTCTTTTAAACATAATTTTAACAGTTGTCACGGTCAAGAGCAAATTTAACTATTGCTTTTTTATGTGATACATGAGAATTTTTAACACGAAGCTGTCAAAATCTTTCTTTATTATGAATATTGGGAAATAAAATCCTACCTACTTAAATTTTTGTGGCGGATAGATGGGACTCAACCCCGCCTGGGACCTGCACACGATGAATAGATTTGTTTGTAGACTTTTACTCGCAGATAGTTTATATCCCGGATTAAGTAGTAGCATACTTTGAGTATTGGCAATGTAATTATTTTCTAATACAAACAAAAGTCACGTGCATAATATACTTTTTTTCAACCGATAAGACTTTGAACTGCATCGTAAGGCAATAAAACCCGTCACCCCGCACAGCTCCGAGTAAAACATGGCGCCGCGGCATATTCGCCCCACAATTACAAGGTGAGGCGTCATTTGCATACGCTCGCGATAAAAATACCTCCCGCTCATTGCGTCTGCGATTTATGACGCAGACGCGAATTACGCATTGTCTACTGCTGCGGGGGATGGTGATGTGATCGGCAGGGACTTAGGAAGGAGGTGAGTAATTATGAAAATTGTCGCTTTATTAAAAGAAAAACGGACTACTTATAAAATTCCGTGTGACCGCACCGTGATCAAAGTTTTATTTGTTTATTTAATTATATAATATGGCTTAAGGCGGCGAACATACGCTATCAACTAACGAATCATAGTAGACACTTCTAAATTAAGTCCAAAGTTAATTTAAGTGCGAAATTATTATTTTCTAAACCAGCTATTGATGTCATCGGTCAGGGCTGAAAACTATTTAAAACTTTAGTTCTTTTCTCGAAAGATGCGAAAGTTAGTGACTGTAGTTTGGCCCTTAATTAATGTACTCATAGAATAATGATGTCATATTCGAGATTTTAAATTGGAATGATTATAAATGTGACTTGGTCTTCATTATAATATAAAACTATCAATGTCTCTAATCTATCGGTGCTTAACGCTAGCAAGAACGGTTGTTGAAAACTGTCAAAATCTACGGAATTGACATAAGCGATCGACGCGACATTCCAGAAGCATACGTCACTTCTATACATTTAACGAAAAATTTCTCACAATGCATCTTGTCTAAGGCATTTCACTATTTATATAATACTTTACAATAGGTTTCGTTGGTACTGACAAAATCCCATGAATAGAATAAATTTCCTGAAAAGCTTTCCGTCTCAGAACTAAGATCTCATGCGTGCAATTCGCCGCCATTCCTAAACCCGGAGCGAACGATACAAGCGCAATAATCCGTTTACTTTTATCTCCATTCCTTGTTTAACTTGACCATTTCAGTCTTGCGTCCAACACTACGCGTAACTCTACGAACCAGGGTTTAGTTTGGCGTGGTTGTTGCGAGGGGTAACTTGGTTGCGTTTTGTCAAAGAGGTTATTACCTGAAGGAGATAGTCTCGGACAGCCCGGGGTGCATAAAATGCAAATATCTGCCTTGCCGGCCGGCCGTGTCAGGGCGGATGAGTTGGAATGCGTAGAGATGAGTAGGTATCGACAAAGGCCGGTATACATACATGAATATTGCCGATATACTTAAAACTATTTTGTCAGTAAGTACTCACCTACTTGTAATTTAAGTACTTCGGGTACAATCCACAAATTAATCGTTGCATTATATTTGCGACTCGTATTAAAAATATTTAATGACAAAGTACCTACATATATCTATAGACACACTTAAACATAACTAACTGTTCATTGATTTTACGACGACGGTATTACTCCTAAAACCAATGATGTCTTCGACTTCGATATCCAAATTCTGTATACGTTCTTCACTACCCAGCAAACCGCTGATTCGGTGCGGCTTGTTGGTCGCGTTTACGAGGGTCGCTGTAAACTGTAAAAAGCGCAAACTGTTTGTTTATGCGCAGTAACGATTGAGAGCGGTGGGCGGCGCTCGCCGATTGAAAACTTAAGGCGGACGTTAGCGGACCCCGTAAAAGCGACCTGCTTTTATTACCGATGCCGACGGAGTACTGGCTGGCTGTCTTTTTAATTTAATTTTAGAACAGACTGCTCTCTGTTTTTATGTTTACATTGGTTTTTGTGCGAGTAAATGAAACTGAAAGTGGGATGATAAAATTTGAATTTAGAATCAAACTTTTATTGTTTGTAAACACTTCGTCATCTAACCTCTTACGTTGTTTTTTAAGATGCACAAAGACATATATAATACTATTACTAACTTAATAAATAAGTCAATTATGCAAAAAACTCTTTTATAAACTGAGTTTGCACGCTCTGAATAAAAGCTAACTCCGACTGTAAACTCGGCATCCAATGTGCCCGCGTTCTATCCGTTGGTTAAAGTTACATTTAGCTGGAATAGTTAATTGTCCCGATTGCGGTTAGCGAACAAGCGCAGTTTTCCGAGCGCTCGTGCATGTAAAGATGTCCCTAAGATAAACTCGCATTGTACCGCTTTACCTTCTCTATTTGCAAGTATTGCGCTCTAATGGAGAGAGAATGGAGTCTTTGTTCCTTGCTACGAAATGTAGTTGCAAAATAACAAGTATTTTTATGCATGAATTGGAGTTGAAAAGAAGTGTCTCATTTGCTATATATTTACGCTTCAACTATTGTGACATTAACAATAGAGATGAAACAAGCAAAACGTGATTAATCAAATCGTGTACTTGTATTGTCCTTGTCCAAGCAATCAACAAATTACATCCAACCGCTCTCCAATTCAAATTGTTTTCTTTTTTAATACGCACTTTTACCTCTGCTCGTTCACACTACAACACTTTAACATCACATCGCTTTGATTTCTTCAAACTCCATTTATAATCTGACTCTTCAATTAAAATGTTGTTCGGAGTTTTTTACTCTGTTCGTTTATAGTTCGAGCAACGAAGACCAAATACTGCCTCTCGGGGGAAATAATTCGTGTATAAGCGAATTTTGGCATAGTTGTAGGGAATGGTGTTTTAAACCACATACTAAAAGTACTGACGGGTGGGGGTGGAGCGTTCGGGTGGGGGGGGGGTCTAAAGGTCCCTTTTTTTAGTTTTTCGTAAATAACTCGTAAACGGTGGCCCATAGCAAAAAGTTTTCCATTACATAATTAATCTGCATAAAATTCTCTACAAAAAAGTTTTAGACATTGTTTCTCTGGGATCAATATTTAATGAGATATGGAGGGAAGAATGATTCCCGAAAGGCCATAATCGGGTTTCCATTGTAAGTCGGACCTTATATCAAATGAGCTCGGGTTTTTTTTGTGAGTGCCTCTTATAGTGAAAATTATTTATGCTGAGTATCAACATCTTAATTGTGACAGTTCGCGACTTATGATTTTTTAAAGTTTTTTTTTAAATTTCCTTTTTTTGGGGATGTATTCAAGCGATTAGGTTCAAACTTTGGGATGATGTTCTTTTTATAGATTAGCATCGCCTCCCAAAAAACAAATACTAGTTATCAAATAAAAAAAAGAAAATAAAGACCAAATAAAAAAGATGCATTTTTTTTTCTGTATTCAATAAACTCGTGAATAAGCGAATTTTGGCATAGTTGTAGGGGATGGTGTTTTAAGCCACATACTAAAAGTACTGATGGGTGGGGTAGAAGCTAACGGGTAGGGGGGGGTGTAAAGGTCCCTTTTTTTAGTTTTTCTTAAATAACTCGTAAACGGTGGCCCATAGCAAAAAATGATCCATCACATAAATAATTTGCATAAAATTATCTACAAAAAAGATATTTACACTTTTTTACTGGGATCAACATTTAATGAGATATGGAAGGAAGAAGATGGACAATAAAAAACAAACTTACATTTCTTTAAGTATGGCAGGTATATAAATAAAAATAAAAATCCTAGTAATATTATAAATGCGAAAGAGAGTGTTTTTCTTGACCATCCAGAATCCAAATAGGCTTGGTTAGGTTACGTTATTTTTTAACCACCCAGTACCGAAAATTAACCATGTAAAAATTAAACAGGTATAATAATTATTTTACGACCACCCAGTACTAAAAATTAATCATGTAAAAAATTAAATACCGATGTACACTAACTATTCTTAATTACCTATTCAACTTTAGAAGTAAAAACTAATTGGACACTTACATCTACCTAGTAAGTACCTACTATACTTTACGCACTAACATCTAAATCGTAAAATTCGTTCAGTGTGAAATTGTGCGACTTTAGTTTATACATGGAAGTATAATATACTGCGACAAAGTTCTTTGCAGGGAGTGTAAATAGGAGCGGCAAAGCCCGCTCGCACTCAATGATCGAAGACCTTCGTCCTTCTTGCTTTGTTTAGGACATTGTCAGTTTGTATTATTCAATACGAAATTAAGATAAAAAAAACATTTCATTACAAACGATGGTAAAACACACAAGCGACAAATTTGGCATGATTATTATGTACATAGTACTAACACTAAAAAAACAAAAAAAAAACTGAAAACCGGTCAAGTGCATAATGGTTTTTACGCATAATGTATCATTACGCATAAAACCTTTTGTCATAAAACGGTTTTTACAATAGAAAGGGTTTTGTTTTTATTATTATTATAACCTAACCTTACCTAATTTAACTTAATCTACACAACGGACGTTTATTAACTTCGGCAATGTCAGCCTAAAAGAGTGTTATGACAAACGATTCTATGCGTAATGATACATTATGCGTAAAAAAATTATGCGTGTCAAAGGAGTCCCGTTTAAAGCACCGGCGTCCTCTAAAACTATGCTAAAATTCGCTTATAAACGAGTTTTTTCCCCTGATTTTGCCTTATTGCTTAGGGTATTGGCCACACATATTGCTGATTTTTGATAGGAAGTACCGCCTGGAAAATTTTGTTATTTTGGCAAGTAGTAGTGCCAATGTATGGTCTATTCTGAGAAAAAAATCTAGAGGTGTCACTATTTCACAACCACATAAAAAATAATGTTTATTTTTTATTTGGTCTTCATTTTCTTTTTTTTATATGATAACTAGTATTTGTTTTTTGGGAGGCGATGCAAATCTATAAAAAGAACATCATCCCAAAGTTTGAACCTAATCGCTTGAATACATCCCGAAAAACAGGAAATTTTAAAAAAATCTTAAAAAAATTATAAGTCGAGAACTGTCACAATTAAGATGTTGATACTCAGCATAAATAATCTTCACTATAAGAGACACCCACAAAAAAAGCCCGAGCCCATTTGATATAAGGGCCGACTTACAATGGAAACCCGATTATGGCCTTTCGGGAATCATTCTTCCCTCCATATCTCATTAAATATTGATCCCAGAGAAACAATGTCTAAAAGTTTTTTGTAGAGAATTTTATGCAGATTAATCATGTAATGGAAAACTTTTTGCTATGGGCCACCGTTTACGAGTTATTTACGAAAAACTAAAAAAAGGGACCTTTAGACCCCCCCCCACCCGAACGCTCCACCCCCACCCGTCAGTACTTTTAGTATGTGGTTTAAAACACCATTCCCTACAACTATGCCAAAATTCGCTTATACACGAATTATTTCCCCTGAGTTTGCTTCGTTGCTTGAGCTATTAAGCAGCGCATTGTGGACGTGAAATATTTTTTACGAGGGCCGAAAAGTGACGTTTACCCTTGTTTTGATTTATGGCAGCCGCGATTCTTTGTCTGTACTTGATTATTCGATGAAATTGAATCCGCGAATCATGCTGCGTTAAAGAACTGGAGTTCCGTGGATATGGACTTCAGGAACGATAGAAGAATAAACACTAAGACAAACCAAAAGACTGGTTCCTTCGTAGATTTTGCCACAGACACAAGTGAGAGAGCTGAAATAACTTTACAGTAAGTGCCTATGAAACAGAGCTTGTATCATATGAATGTCATGATTGGGCAGTTTATAAATGTCAGCAGATTAATTACTAAGGGCCAGTTGTTTGATCAGTAGTTAACTCAACTAATTGTTAAAATTCGAAAAAGGAATCGGAAATTTGACACCTTTCCTTAACATTTAACCATTAGTTACGATTTTTAACGATTAGTTACTTTAACTACTGATCAAACAACAGGCCCTAGTGTTTTAGATCATAAAAAGTTAAACGTTTCTTTAGGTTTGGAGGCAAAGTTTAAAATCCTTCTAACCTTTCTTATAACGAACACTTTTAGTCACTGCAGGTGCTTTAGTTTAAAGGATCATCTTTATAATTTTTAACTTTATATCCAAGTGGGTAAAATGAATTGAATTTTTTTCACTTGTCCGTCTCACGCTTGGCCGCTGTTTTTTCGTTAACATGATTTGCTTTGGCGTTTTATCTCAGACGGAATGAATTCTGTTTATGATCATGTAGATAAGGTTGTTTCGGATTAGTAATGTTATTCATTATTCGGATCATCAGTTCTTTGTCAGTCAGAATTCTCATTTCAATTTCAGTCTCAGCTTCTCAGTTTGGTTTTCAAATTTAATTAAGCGCTAACATATTACATAATATAAATTATATCCAAAATATCGGTTTTTCTTCTGCCCAAAAAGCAAAAACGCTTCCATGCGTACGTGTTATTACTTTTTTTTATGTGTAAAAAATTAAAGGGGTTTGGGATTATCATTTGGTGCTTGTGTAAAGTAGAGAAGCCACAACAATAATTCAGAACAAAATTAACGCGCACAATTCATGGTTCTTGTGTGAGAACAAGCTTAAAAATATACAAGCGATGCACTGCGGTGATATAGATAAAAATAATTATGTTTCAGACAATTATTCAAAACATAATGATAACGTGTACTATCAAAGAATTTAAATGTTTAGCAGGTTGAGACCATACCTTCGCGGGTTATAGATTTTCCATTATTAGTCGTGTCACGTCAGGAAATGTATATATATAACACGGTTAATTTACGTATTATATTCGGCTTTTATTATGTCAAACTGCTAGGCCTTCAAATTTCTTGATGGTACATTGATGGTTTGGTTAGTTTATTTAGTTACTAGTGTTTATGTGATTTTTCTGTAACACGCGTAAATAATACAGTTTTTTTAATGCATAAAAATCTTCCTCTTGAATCACTCTATCCCATCGATGCAAACCTTAAAATATCTAAGCGTAGGTGTACGTGTACAGAGGGACAGACGCCGCGAAGCGACTTTGTTTTATACCTACTATGTAAAGATTGCTTCGATATGTAATACACTAGATTTGTACACGATTTTCAATTAAGTACTGGCCTCTAAGACAACAGAAAACAATAAATTTTAGTTTATCATCTCGAAGGACAGGCCGGAGACCGTAACTTATCCTGGTTCTTCGACTGACGTACCAATAGGGAAACCCAATTAATTGTGAATTAACATACTCCGCTCGTAGGACCTATCGGCGCGCTGGCCCGATATCTGCTGATTTATTGTGTTCTCAGCGACGACACATCGCGGCCACAATATCGCTTTCGATCAAGTACACTTGCGCAAGATTTCGGGAAATAAATATTTGTGATTCAAGGGGCTCTAGATGTGAATAGGTACTTATTATACCTCTAAACAATTCAAAATCTTAATACCTTGAAAGCGTTCATCCTGCGCCGCTGAATAGGCATCACTGTAATTGCGGTCAAGCTGAAAATGGTCTAATCGAAGTTTTAAAACTTACACTAAAGATACAAAAGATCTTATTCGTTCGCAGGAAAATGAATAAATTTGTTTCAAAGAGAGTTACACAAAGCGGCCATGACTGCGCGTTACGTTTAGACGACGGGACGAGATTTCAGGTGTACTTAATTAAGTACCGTCTCACAAACAGTGGAAAGAACTGCAAAATGCTGAATAAAACGTTTATTCTGTATTCGAAGACCACGCGGTGCGGAACTTGTTATTCCAACCACCTATAGTATGATATTTAAGGGTAAACTGTGATGCTTGTTACAACGAGCTCGGTGCTGTTTTGCACCAACAATCGATGTTCTTTTTTTTATGGATTAAAAGAGGCAGACGAGCAAGCGGGTCACCTGACGGTAAGTGATCACCGCGAGCCACAAATACTCGCAACACCAGAGGGATCGCAGTGCGCTGCCGGCCTTTGAGAAGAGAATAGGCTCGTTTCTTGGTCACACTTCTATCGCACTTTAATATAATATTTGCTCTTGTTACCTCCATATGTTTTCAATAGGATATACTTACCAAAGACTCATTGATATGGGTTAAATTTCATGGTGAACTGAGTGAACGTGGGTATGAGTGTGTTAATTGTGTTTGTGCTAAGATGTTCAGCCGCCGCGCACTGTCGCCGCCATAAATAACGTATGGCTAATCCGAGAGATTTGTTGCTTTATTTATCCCTACGTACCCTGATTTACCCCCAAGCCGTCGATCTTGCTGGAATGATACAAGTTTTGATACATGCTCGGTGCCGATGTTTGGCCCAGTTTGTGGTAACGGATTGTGGTTTTAAATTATTGGTTTGAGTTTAACTGCACAGTACAGTGATTACTTTTTGCTCAAAACTACTTACCTAAAACCAGACCCTTGACGAGGCACTGGTTTTGATTACAGTCACATCATAAGCAAACGAAACCACTTAACTCTACATACCTTGGTTTTTGTTTCGTGACTGTCTATTATTAAAGGATTTAAGACCAAGCTACTTTAGTAGAAATTATGTGTCTTTATTTAACTATTACGGACAATAATAGTCATATTTAAGATCCATCAGAAAATGGAGATTCGCCAAAACAAATAACGCACTGACAATAAATAGCATTCGAGTTACACTTAACGTACATTCATAAAACCTGAAACATGTCAATCAAGCGATCCCGATACTCATATTCATAAATTCCTTATTTATAATCTAATAAAATTTACAACCGCCATAATCCGCAGGCAAGACAAGCGCTTCTTAACATTCCTTAACTTCTAAACGTATTTTTTCACCAACGAACGTAACCACCCTTAAAACGACACGCTAATGTGTTCTTTGGTCCTCGTTGTTAAAGACGGGTTTAGCGTGTGTTTTTCGCGAGGAAAAGTAAGTAGTAATGCTCAATAACCATCGGCATAAATAGTATTAACAACAATTGATTTACATACAAATTGCTTTAGACAATATTGCTGACGGAATGGCGCGCGTGACGCGCTCCACATACGCTGTGCACCCGCGCCGCCAGCGGGGAACACCGCACCAGATAAACTTGAATTATCTAGATAATTAAATTAATGAATTACATTCAAAAATATCTTGCGACGACTTTAGCTCAAGCACGACGAAGAATTTAATTGCGGCTTTATGTACGGTGTTACTCAGTGGCCCTTAATTGGACAGTGTTCATCACATTGAGCATACCAAAGTGTTTTTTTTTGTTTATTGTTTTAATGCGATTTTTTTATTTTGGTTCAAAATATAGAAAAACCAAATTACGGGTGAAATTCAAAATAATATTACGTTTTACAGTGGTATCGTCATTAAACTAAAAAGTGGTATTAAACTTAATAAGCCATACAGTAAGTGTGTCCGAGATAAACTTCGAAAAAAGAACAAAATTTTACAAAAAAAGAAATATCATAGGATTCTAATTAAAATCGAACCTTCAACCATGAAGTCGTATTTTGATTACCATGTCAATTATACATTTGTACACCGTACCTCCCTACCACCAATGCCTCTTGTTTGTCTCCTCAGTGCCCGCTAGTTCGCGGGCCCGCCGAGCGCGCAGTAACTCGGCTCGGGGTGTCACTTACATGCACACACACGTCACACGCACGCACGCCGCGCACGTGTGTGTGGGAACAAGCACCTGATTGCGACGCCGGCGCCGTCTGATTGACTCCACTGTTTATTTTTATCCTCTACAGCAAATTACCTTCGGGGAAATTTGCAACTGAATGAGCCTTTTGAGCTCCTTGAGGAAATGATCAAGGGTGGGTGTTCTAAGAAAGTGTGGAGCAACTAACGGAATTGCTACGTCAATACCGCAATTAAGTTACTTTTAAAATACTAGATCTCCTGTTTATGTAGTTGCAACAGTTCTAAATGGAACCTGATCGTGAAAAATAATACCTAATTGAAGTCAGTACCGAATTAAACGCATTGAATTTATGTAAAAAGGGGGAAACGCGCAAATAAGTTTTAGTGGGTGGTGGGAGCATAATGCAGGGTCCGTCCAGATCGCTACCAACATTGTAGCCCATGAGTAGCATTGTTCGTATTGTTGTGTTCCGATGTGGGAATAAGACGTCATGTGTACCTAATTGCTAGCATAATATCAAGCAATTTCTGGTCGTATCATAATGCTGCCGTTTTTTTAGGAATGAGGAGAAAAAATTGAAAAGAGGACAAAAGATATTAGAAGGAAAAAACGAGTTACTGGACTGGCACGTCCACTGACCGAGTGGAAATGACACAGCGGGTCGATTTCCGAAAGAGTGGGACAGCACCATAATGTACTTAAGATAAGGTAAGATTTTAGAGTAGGCCAGGCCTACACCAATCATATTTGTTATTATAAAATAATGTGATACATAACTTTTGTTAACTACTTGACTGGTGGTAAATGATAAAACCAATGATGAATGAAATTTAAAGCCAAATTAAATAACTGAGAAATATCTTATTAAAGTTCTCAGCTATGATGTGTTCTTCCAAGTATTCGTCGTTCTTAATTGAACTAACATCAATATAATGTCCGCATTGCAAAATGTCCACGAGTATCAGAGCCGTCTTATATACCATCGGGTAGCCCAAGTGGTAGTTTGCCGTCTTCATGCCATAAAAAATAAACCAGGGGATTATGGAAACATTAAAGCTTTACTTCAGTTTTCATTGTTTATTTATCTGTTATTCCGCAACCCTCAGTGCGCGAAATGCCACACGCTCCTCGGGTCCCCATAAAAAGCTCTTAGCCGTTTATCGCGGTGCTCTCGCTGTAATATTCGCAATCAGTATGCGAGGACACTCCTCCGCGCTATTTGGTTATTGTGCTGTCCTAATATAGACGTATGGCTTCTGGAGGGCCGTAGGTCTCGTTTGCGAAACTCCCTTCATTGGAGGTCGCCAAGCCGCAGGCAAGGGAGCGCCCGTATATAAGTCCGCAAAGTAAGTCTGAAAATGTATTACAGGCCGCTTTTCAAGTGCCTTAAATGTGCATGCAAAAGTTCTTAATAACCCTCGGCTGTGTCTTGGACGCGCTTACTCATCTCGTCCAGCAACTGCTTGCTTCCTGGCGTCAACAATAATGTACAATCATATAACTTATCATGAATGTATGTATGTTGGCTTGACTTTTTTTACTTACTTAAAGGTGTAAATCGTAAAAAAAATAAGTAGGTACCTGTTTAAAAAATCTATAAAACTTCTCATACTTTGTAAATTATACTAAGCTATTTAAACAAATCCAATACTAAATACGTATGACCTTATTGTCAAACTTTGAATTTAAAAAATAATGTAGCTGATCAATAAAAACCGTCGCTCGCAAATGTCAGGAAAGTCCAGGGCACAACCAAGTTTCTGCCTTTCAGTCAATACTCTTTTCTTGTCAAATTGAGTTTACGGGCACCAAATTAATCCTGATCTTTGGTTCGCATTTGTCTATATCCTATGTATGTATGTGTTTGAGTACAACCTATGCTCGTACTCATAACTCGACTGTGGCCGTATGGCGCTACAGACGCGATGGCGGAGGCTGCCCATAAACATGAGCAGTGGGTATGCTAATATTATAGAGTTTATCTGTGCTCTCCGCTGTGACCACCGGCTTATAAGGAGCGATGGCAAAACAGACACTAATATTCATTCACTAAATTATATCCTTGAAATTAGATAAATTCGAATGAAATGCAAAATGCTCTTTAAATACGGTTGGAAATTAATAATACACACACTACACATGTGTCACTTTAACGTTATGTTTGATTTGTTGCACTAATCTGCCAAAGGCGTTAAAGCGATGAAGCACTAAAGTGTGCAGGCACTCACAAGGCCGACTGTACCCTAATATAATATAACGGTAAAAATATAAGAAGAAAAAAATATGAACATAATTGTAAATAATTTTTTTCTGATCATTCAAATTATACAATCGATGTATAATTATTTTTTGTGGACCCAAATCAATACAATACGTTTCGATGTCCTAAAAAACTAAGAAGCCTGTCACTGAGCGTGTTCCATAATATTTTAGAGACAGTACATTATGTGCCTGGAGGTTCTGGAACCAGATTAGCCGACCGCAGACAACACTGGGTGCGCAGACTTTGGTTTTGACTTCATTGTTGTGCGATTAACAAAATGTGCATGTGTGTGTGTATTACACTAAAACTAACACTAGTGTGCGTGTACTGCCACGCTGTCTGCTGCTGATCAACCAATAGGTTTCATTTATTTTATTTGTATTAATTGAAAACGGATTGGATATCACTGCGGTCGGCGTTTTTTGCGTCAAACTGCTCGTATAATATATTTTTTCCATTGCTTAGTTAATTGGTTAGTTTTATATATTTTTCTAAAACGTTTAGGTCAGCGTAAAACTTTCTCTTAGGCCCGCTTGCACGTAAATGTTAACCCTACGTTAAACAGATTAACTTGTTAAAATTGTCAGTTCTTATAGCCCGCCGCCCCCCCCCCCCCCCGAAATTCTTTAGTAATTCAACCTGGGGTTAACATTTACGTCCAAGCGGGCCTTCGCGTTGAGCTCTGATATGTTGAAAGTATAAGATGTGTTTTTTTTAGTAATGACGACGACAGTGCGAAATTATAGGTAGAACTTGCTCTTGACCCTGCGAATGAGCACTTCTCGAACTCTATTTTCTAAGAAAAGAATCGGACTTCATGAAACTAACATTTATTTCTGTTTCCCTATATTTATTAGGGCTTACCGCGGCGCTCACATTGATTCTTGGGGTAGGTTATATCCTATATTACACAGAACCTAATACTAAATGCAGGCCCACTCACGGAAAACCACAGAATGCATTATGTGGTAAAATGAGCAAGCACTAAATAAATGATTACTAAAATTTACAAAATTAGTTAGTCATAACTTGTTTATACTTAAACTCTTATGTAATGGGTTTCCTTAAACGCAGTCATTTGTTGTCATTTTTCAAACTCAAACTCAAACTCATAACATTTATTTGACATAAAACACACTGCAACACAACAGCACGGGTAGCACAAGTTATATTTTCTCGCTTGTCGCTCAGTGCGTCTCTATCGTTACTGACTAGATAGAAAGGGAGATCCGAGCGACAAACAAGTCGCAGACAACTTGTGCTAGCCGTGCTGACATAGTACAAAAAATAAAGAGAAAGAAGAAACAAGATTAGATAAAGCAGAATTAGTATCGTTGACCTTTAGTGTGAACTCAAATAGGACTCAGCTCAGCATGTGCTGCAGCCGGAGCCATAGTGCTGCTTTTTAGCTGAACCCTGGGGGTCAACTATGTCATTTTCCTAGTTTAGGGAAGAAATAAGTTAATTTGAGAGCTGTCAAATCTGATAATCCAAACAAGGGCTCTTTTCAACTGTGTTTTTGCATTGCAATAGTAATGTTGACAACTTGGCCGCCATTACTGTCAAGATAATAATGACAGACTATACCGTGACTCTTTTATCGTATGGAGAGGCAAACGAGCACACAGGCCGCCTGATCGAAAGTAAACTCTGAAACCCATAGACACTTGCAATCTTGAGATGACCATCTAAAGACTAAGCAATTCCGCAAAATATTTTTTCTGACCTTACTTAGGAATAATTTGTATTTATATTGGGTTTTTTGTGATTACGCGATCCAAGTTAGGTACAATAAAAAGAGATAAGAAAGGTATAAATAATAGCAAACGTTAGGTCAGCGGGTAATTGCGCCCCGCGACTGCCAAATCGGCCCGTTATTGTTGTGGAGAAGGCTTTTTTGATTTACTAGGTAATGCTAGTCGCGGCCTTACCCCATGAGACTTGCGCTACCTAGTGAGTCAAAGAAGGCTTGATCAAGATTAAAGCTGGATAGTATGTTGCACAGTTATAGTTAAGAATTATTCTGACAGGATTGTGCGATAGAGCAGTCTATTTAGATAAATTAGGTAGGACTACAATTGATTAGATAAATATAATAGAATGCCATAACATAACATGAATTCATTTCAAATAAAAGTATAAGGCATATAGTCCAATCTCAAAAGTGTACCCTAAGGCACCAAATAGTGATACAAATAAAACGTGCAACATCTTTAAGATGTTGGATATAAATGTTAGAATTTTTGAACATCTTTTAGAAGAAGCGGATTTTTTTTTTTTAAATATCAACTACAATTGTGGTGTCCGCGTATCAGAAAACGCAGCGTAAGTAGGCCTCCAACAAAGTGAACTGACAACGTGGCAAAACCGGTCATTGTGGCAAATCTTGGGGGAGGCCTATGCCCAACAGTGGACATCTTTTGGCTGAAATCATGATGATGATGATGATGAACTAAGATTATAATATACGATTACTTACATTAATTTGCTTTGATCTTATTCGATGCACGTTGACTACAAAAGCAATTAAGTATTATAAAATGAAAAAAATTACTTCAACTGTTACTTTCAAAAGTGGCGACGTTATTTGTTTAACTGGATTTTATTCCATAATAACATAAAAAACAATAAATAACAAATATCCCAAAACAATCTCAAATAATTTGACTTGGTAATAAACTAAGCTCTAGGCTTGCATAGGTAGAGACCGGAAAACAGACCCGTACTTAATAAATTAAAAGAGAAACAAACGTAATTTTTAAAGCAAGTGTAACCGGTAGTCTTGTGAAATGGGACCCTTGAGGCCGCGACATAATCGTTAGCGCAGTCGACTGCCGCAACTAAACAAGTAAAAGAAGAAGTAAAAACTTCACTAAAATATCAAATATCATAAACAAAATTTAATTTATACCGCGGGGATGATAAACAGGGGATAAACAAGTCTCCCCTTTCCGCAGATCGGGCGGAACGGTTCTTATTTTTCCTCAATTAATTAGCATAATTCTTGTCAGGCCCAGGTTCGAGTCCCGAGACAAATCATCAGGCTCGTTTATACCCCATTTACTTTGCATTATAATATGTATTTCTTTCATAATTCTTATGTCACAATATTCCGCCTGCGGTTCATTTTATACGAGTCGAAAAATACCCTAATGTATAGCGTACAGTTTTAGGAAAGCATTGAGCAATAAAGGCTAATGAATGGTTGAAAAAGTAGTGTTTAACTTTTAAACTTTGTATCACTTACTCCTAATTTTTGACATACGTCGCCAATCAAACGACAAACTTCTAATGTTTGAGTCAAATTGATTTAACAATTACAAAAAAAAACTTACTTAATTCTCGGCAATGCATTTGTATATTGTGAATGCAAAATGTCTATAAGCCTTACAGCCCACTTACCATCAGCAAGTCTCTATGCTGTTTTCCTTGTCTATGCCATAAAAAAGTAAATGTTATTGACACTTGAGTTTATGTATTCTGCGCAAATAAATGCGAATTGTGTAAGTTTTTCAACCGAAAAATACTTTTAAACCGAAACTTTCTGCTCAAGAACACGATTCATTTCATTAGTACTCCATATTTCTCTCCACGCCGTTCCTCATTACCCCGCCTTTACGCAATTTCATTACAACACAATTCAATAGCATTCAACATTTTTTCGTATTGTATAAGAGCTATAAATCAGGGTTGGGCCATAAATACAGCGGGCCGCGGGGCGGACAGCTCATACTCGAGGACTTGGTCCCTGACAGGTCTGGGGGCAAAAGTGCTGAGATGTTGGGAACTCTTCGGATGCTTAGGCATAAAAGTTTTGCAAATATCAGAGCCTTTTTCCGACAACTACAAAGTGAAGAGAAGACATATTAAAAGCAGGAGTTCTAATGCAGCTATACTTATCGGCTGAGCGATCCAGAAAACCAAATTCAATAATAGCGATAGAATTTCAATGCTCAAAAATATGTGATATCTTTCTAGGTACTGTTCAATCTCATGTAACCTTTTGGACCAATATTACATTGAGCACCTGGAGCCGCTACAGCTCGGTATATCACATCAGATTACCTGGACTAAAACCGAATATGTTAATTCAAACATCATATAGGGGTGCGTAACGATCGATATAAATATATTTTCTATAATATCAGTCGATATAACGCTCATTTGATATAATTATTGAATCATATAACAACATTTAATATATTTAAATATGATATAATTATCATTTTATATAACGATCATTTGTTCTAAAAATATTTTATATAGCATACATTAAGTATAATGCATATTTACTATAATCAACTTATGATATAAAGTTAATTTCATATAAAGTACAGTTGGTATAAAAGAATACTGTCTATACTAACTCGTGTCCAACCACAAGGGTCGGTTTGTTAGTTACCTATTGTGACCCTTCAGAGCGGTAACTCGTAGGTCTCAACTAATATATAGGTTAGGTTAGGTTAGAATTGTGTCAAGGCGCGAAGCGCCATAACTACGCGGAATAGGAGCTCCGCAAAGCGGAGCTCCGTCGACTTTGCCTCACGGTCAGCGTTGTACCAAAAAATCATTCGACAAAAAAGTTATTCCAAACAAATATACTTAACAACTACCAGAAAAGTAGTTTAGGTTAGGTTGTTATTTTAAAAATGTGACAATAAAAAATAATATACCACATGATAGTTATACAATATGATTTTTATACAAAATGATGATTATACCAAATGATGTTTATAATAAATAAATGATATACCAAATGATAATTACAGTAAATAAAAATAGATATTTTGATAATATACCAATCGTTTATTATATAAAATGAGTGATTATATCCTTTAAAATTATATCAAATGTTATTATATCAAATGAAATTATATTAATTATTTTTATACCGATCATTACACACCCATCATATAGCGTTATTTTCGTGATTGTCTTCGAGATTGGTTTATTTTCTATCAGGTTTTTTTAATTATCTATAGTCTGCATTTATAAAATATTAAGTCCATATGTACAAACTTAGGTTGATAAATTAAACCAGTACGAGTTTAAGTTTTAAAACTTTTAGCATACTTAGCTGTTCCCCTAATAACTTTAACCCGTACCGTCTTAAAACCTTGTCACACTCAAACTTAAGCGATGTGGCCTGTCATTTATTTCACGGTGGTACGGTCACGAACGTTAATTTGGGACCCATTTCAAGAAAAATATGCTTGAAGTCGTCAATGTCATTAGAGATGTCAAGTCATTTGTAACTTTTAGGAAACTCAACCTTATTGTTGTAGAATGTCAGATTGACTTTGGACCTAAGGTGGGTGTCTAATTTAATCTCATGACTGTACACGAATTATCTTCTTTGGCCAAAAGACGCTTGGTTTTCCGCGGCAGCCTCCGCGCCCGCTCCCTCCTGTCAATGGGAGCTCCGAATAGATGCACTAATGGATTATACCGGATACTAGTCTTCCACATGAACACTAAATTTCCTGCTTCTAATTTATTGCTTGACTGCTAAAGACTTTCTGAACCAATTTGTTCATTCGCTGTGAGAAATAATGGTAAAGATGTCTTTTGATAATGGTGTTCAAACGAAACTGACTTTTTTTCTTAATATTGTCACCACTCAGAAATAGTAGAATTATAATTATACTGCCCGTGAACTCTACAAAAGAGTTTGTATTAGCTTAATCCAAGCCCTTCTCTATCTAGTGAAGTAGTAGGTCATTACTTGAATTTAAAAAAAAGCTATTTGCGTCGACCTAATTCTATCTTTCGCATATACATATAAGTACCTCTCGGTACGCACGCAGCGATTTGATTCTTCTAAGTTAGTTGGTCATACGTGTATCAAAACGAAGTCAAGAATTCTTCAACAGCGTGAATCTGAATAATATAGCAATCAAAAACGTGGGTGGGAGAGGTCAGAGGGAAATATATATTTTACCTATTTCGACTAATTTTAACATTAGTGTAATCTACTGTCCGTTAAAAAACCGAACTGACCCACGTCTCCAATTAACAAATTATGAAGGTTTATGCACCGGAAAAGCTTGTTGATGAAACCGATTGCTATTTACACTCTTGCACTTAAAATACCTACAGTGTGCAAGCACTCGCCTATCAGTAGTGATAGTGTTAATTGCAGCAGGGAACAGAGGTTAACACGTTCGCGCGCGGCCGATAATCGCGTGACGCAGGTGGGTTATCGCGGCAGGAAATACCTACTCGCCGTGAAAGGTTGAAAGGTTGATACAGAGTAAAAGAGAAAATTAGACGCACTATATACCTGGCACACCTGCGTTGAGGGACTTTGAATGTTTTGGTTGTTGAACTGAATAATTTCATAGCAAATGCTTGTGATTAGCATGATTGCCGGCAACATACTTTGGGAACTGGCTTAAAGAGGGATAGCTGAAGTTGGTTATGGGGTGAAAAGCAACTATCAGTGGATATTAAATTTACACGGGTGTTCAAATAATTTGTAAATAGTAGACGAAAAATCTCGTTATAAAAAGAAAACCTTATTTACCTATATTTAAATTATGGGGAGAAGGAAAATCAAGTCACCCGAGTGGTTGCCGGGTTAGAATAGTGCCACTCCATGTCTTCCCGTGGATGTCGTAAGAGGCGACTAAGGGATTAAAGGCTAGTTGTACTATTACAATCTATTTCATCTAGCATGAGTCCTATTACAGCCGTATTTCGTAATTTCAATCACTTACTAAGTATACTCACATGCGAGGTTTTTAAAAATAGGTGATTAATTATTTAAGTTCCTGAACGGCGTCTCTAGGTGTGTACCAATGTAGTTTTTATGTAACGCTGTCACAGGAATCATCTTAGGTGAAAAAGACTGTAGAAGATAAGCTTGCAACCTGTTCCTAATACACTGGTAAACATCTTAGCCTAATTGTGTAAAATGTGGTTACAGAATTTTTAACAAGTTTTTAGAGTTGTAAGTAATTCTGTAGCTCTGCGTACCCCACTCTGGGATCGAAGGCGTGAGTTTATGTATGTATGTGTATATGAAAAATCAAGTCCCTTCAGAATACACAAATTTACCTACACACTACACAGGATCTAATTTAAATTACAAAGTTATTGGTGATACCAAAACTGCCCTTAACTGATGTATAAAAGACATTAAAAAAAAAGTAAAGCTGTACCAATTATTTAAATAGCAGCCAAAAAGACAACCGAAACTCTAAGCACAGGCGAGAGCGCGCTGCAGCTGTGATTTACGACCGTCTTCACTTACGCAGCGCTGCGCCCGGCCGCAACCGCGGGTCCATTACACCTACAGTGGACACTGCAGAGGGAATTTAATTGTTTTTCTTTTTTTAGGTAGCCTGTTTGTTTGTCTTCTCAATGGTTAAAAAAACTCAGGGTTAAGTACAGTTCAATCGAAGGAGAGAACAAGCTGAACAACAAACGGGGCAAATTCGGATCAGTGTTCTCTAATTTTAAATATCTGTAAGTCTAAATTTATTAACGCCAAACTCTTACTCTTGTGAGGCTAAAATTTAGGTTTACAGATATTTAAAATTAGAGAACTCTGGGCCTGTATTCTACAGGATAAAACCGTCTTGCCTTTAATCTTTTAACGTATTGTTTTTAACTCGGCCGCCATTACTGTCAACTGTTAATTAAATAAGAGCTATCGAAGAGCTATCGTAACGTTGACAAAACGATGATGGCCGTTTCAAAACTAGCAAAGTAAACATGAAAAAAATGGAAATTAAAACATTTATTTGAGAAATAAGAGGAAATTACAATTATCAATATCCAGTGGACCCCAAACTACATCAATTATCAGTAAATAATCAGTAATTTATTGCAATATCATAATGTTACAGAGGTCTTGGTTGATTAATAGCTATACTATTTCAACAATTTATTATGAACCCTGATGGGACATTTATGTTATATTTATACAATCTTCAGATACTGAATCAAGTCAGTAAGCTGTTATTTCTACCGTGTCATCAGACCATCATCTCAGCCTAACATTGCGTCTAGTTACGGGTCACGCTAAATGCGTCGACAATATTTTAGGTTTATTTGTACTATATGTATTTTCTGTAAATAAATAATATGTTATTGTTATTGTGATTATGCAAGAAATGATTTCATCATTTTAAACTGGAACTATTGACATTCATAAATACTTCTCTCGAAGTTTCCCATTTCAATTTACCTCAAATTTTACGATTTTGCAATTACATAACTACAATATTAGAGGAAATAACGAACAGAGGATACTGTAAATAGTTTGAAAAATTTTGGCTGTGGTTACTCCTCTTCTAGTAATTGACGCATATGAGTCGATTATTGTTCTAATTCATGCTCGAGTGATTCAGGGAACAGTGAATAATTCGTTATATTAAAGACAAACCCTTGCGGTTGTCGTCTACGTATAGTGAATAAAGATCACAAAAGCTCTGTGCACAGTAAGTAAAATACTTCACTTTAAAGCACAATGATGATGGATGGCACTTGACTTAGCAGTATAGCAAAAAATATTGTTTGAAACTAAAAAGCTTTTTATTTATCTTGTAAAAAAAATAATACAAAAATCTGATACAATGATCTGCCTACAGACCACAGAAGTTGGGTAACAGTTAGTTGGCAAAAATGAGTTGAGTCTACTTACTACGGTTCATGAGGCCTGCTGACAGACGGACAGATGGACAGCGGAGGGTAAGTAAATAAAGAGTCCCGATGGCACCCTTTGGGCACGGAACCCTAAAAATTGAAGATGTGATCCTTAGTCTTTTATGTAGTAACATGAAAGAGTAGGTACGTTTTTAGTGACCTGTATGCATACACCTTTACGTAGGAAAAAAAAAGTAACAAACAACTAAACTGGTTTTTCAATTTGCAAAACCGCATCAAACCGGTTTATTGTTTTATTAATTAATTTAGTTTTCCTTCCTAATTATGGTAATTATTAAAAGTTAATTATAAATACCTAATACTACGAAAAATGTGTCAACCATGCGTTTTATTAGGGTAAACGGAGTATTTACCAGTTTGCATTTCAAGATAATTATTCAATGTGTACATACCTAATAAGGGAGCTTACATAATCTCGAAATATTATTATAATTTACTAAAAACAACACGAATTTATAAATTTTAATTCTAAAAACTCCGAATTGCGGCTATTCTGAATTTAACTCGCTTATGGTGTCATACCTACTTTGTGTAACACCATATTGCTTTCGACATGGTTTTGTTATTGTTTCTAACTCGGCTGCACCTTTCTTTATTTCTCCTCACCATCTTATCAAATACATACCTATTGTCAAATATTGTCTACTAGTAAAATACTTCAACAGGGTTGCAAATGTCATATTATTTATTTACGGTCTTGAATTTCATCATCTATTCATTCAATTTGTTTAAAATCGCGGTAGAACGTTAATCCCTCAGCGCCCCCTAGCGGAGGGCGCACAGTACTGAGTATCCCGATCGCCGTGACCCTAATCTCGTGAGAAGCGGGGCCTGAATTAAGGCTCTTTTGAGAGAGCAGCTCCTGGCCTATGACATACGGCACTGAATGTTATTTTTTAATTAAGACATGTTTTTTAATCTGACAGGAACATTAAATTGAATTAGCAAGTAAAGTTTGATCAGTTGGAACAAACTGTTTTTTTTTAATTATTCGTAAGATTAAAGTTTGAGTTTTGTCAGAATTCATTTACAAATTATTTGAAAAGTACCAAGCATGAATGTGGCCGCAACATAATCACGTAAAAAACGGTACGGATAGGTCTAGTGAGGAAAAAAATGCTTTACATTATCGAATACTATAAAAAAGGAACAAATGAAATAGGCCACGCAATTCTAGATGCCACGGTAAATAAAGCTACCTCTTCGGATACCAAGAGCTGATCACCAAAGCTTACCACGCCCCGTAAGCTACATACTAAAACGCGGAAATAAATAATCTTGTAACTCCAAATATCAAAACCGTTGAGCATCGCGCAATAAATCGGGGGCGTTAAAAAAGTGAGAAGTTGTCGCTAATGCGGCGAGCGCGGGGCGGCGGGGGGAAAGGGGGTGTTAGATTAAAAACGATTGTGTGCCGTAAACAGTGACTGCCCCGCACCTATGTCCCGTGTCAACTGGGAGCGCAGGAGCTGGGAATCATTTTAAACGATCATGTAAGGCGACAATTGAGCAAACCGATCATTACGACTAAATCACTAAATGCAATACTTCGGAAACTTTTCTGGCAAACATGATTCAAGCACCCTATAAACTTTGCTGTGTTCTACCTGCGCACAACCGGAGTTTAAGAAGGAAAATTGGGAGGATTAATTGAAGACGTTGAAAATGCAACAGGGCAACGTAATATGGTAATAGTCAACTAATTCACGTGGATATTCGGTGAGAAATGGGTGCTACAATTTGAGTCTGACCCTACTCTTTGGCCTGCGATGGCTCATAGAACTAAGTCAGTGGATCAAAAGTATCCGCATAACTAAACACCCCCTATAAAAAGCGGGCAAGTGTCAGAAGGAAAATCAATTGTTCGTTTTTATTTAACCTACTTAATTTTAAATTATAGACAAGTTTAATCAACTTTTAAAGATCAGCTCCCGTACCACCTCGTCCCGCGGCTACACCGGGCCGAATTAAAAAGTTTCGCGTCGCCGCGGCCGGCCGGGCGCCGGCGCCGGATTAAAAACCGTGCCCGCCGTAACTCGCGCTGATTGCTTCCCGCCGGACGCGCCGACAGCTCCAGGACACAGCCTTACCAAAATACAATATTTTTAAACGTACTTATAATCTGTGGTAGTCATGTGGTCATACTGGTCATGTGTGTCAGCTGCGTGTTTTTCAATTAGACGATTGTGGTTTTACCAGCTCGAATTTCCTAGTATCTGAACCTTTGTTTAAAATGAAATTTGCCGTTCATTGTTCCTAACCGGATTTTTGTAGCATTTAAAATCATCATGCACATACCAAATGACCTTGGTAAAATGCCCATCCTACACCCAGATTTGGAGCATCAATTACACCACGATACAAAAGAGGGCGGCGTGCACCAACCTATAAGAGCGATCCTTACAAGACGATTAGTCATTAAATATCTAACAAAATCAGTAGTATCGTTAACGCAGCCTGAGTTCAAGCAACCAGTAAATTACAACAGCTGTCCCGATGGGTTGTGCCCGTGAAGGAAAATACGGCGCGTTTATTATGAAACGTGTGGCTCCGGGACAAGACAACCTTTTACCCGCCGCTGACTTCATCAGCCCGGGACGCGGGGATTGCTCGCTGCAATCCGGTTAGCTCTTAGGATGATGAAGTTTAATGTAAAAAGGTACACTAATGGCAATATGCAAGACCAAATATCATCATCATGGTAGGTATATGTAATGAGTGTTGCTACAAGTTGGAAAAAGATCTAGAATTTTAACCATTAATTATAGCATAGCCGAGTGGAGAATTTCGCACTCGCAAGAAGTCGATGGCGTACGGATCTGAATCCAATGAAGTGAGAGAAGTTATTACAATAGACAAATTAAGCTCGTTCACTTATCAACTAGAAGTGTATTTCAGGTGAAAATCACGACTATCACCAAAACACCAATAACCCACGAGGGTGCGAACCCTTTGGCACGTCGCCTCTTTCAAACGGGACAGTATTTTTGCCAGTAATCCACCGTGACGCCCTCTTGCAGTCACTAGAAGGCCCGTGTTCGATATTGTCTGCGTTCAAACATAAACTTACAATGTTTACTTGACGAACATCGCGATACAACGTATTTTGAATAATTGGGTAATTATTATTTTTTGACTAAAATATGCCAAAATGTACATAACCATCGGCCAAATAAGTGGTCTTTCTATATTATAACAACTTTTTTTCAGATGAAAGTGTCGCTAAAGTCGACCCTTAAAATTGAAGACGCAAATTATCAACCTTATTGTTTTATGGAGTGCAAATAGAATTCAACCTTAAAGCGGCATATCTCATAATAAGTGGATTTCACAGTAAAATATCAAGGCGCAAATAGAGAAACTAACTGTATCGGGCTGGCGGACTTTTTGGTACCAGTCTATTCACAATCAGGTCACAAAAATACCGTGACTGCAAATCCTATATGACACCACACAAAAAGGATTCCGGCAGCCAAAGCAACAGTCGTCTACTATCACTGTTTTTCCCTCTCTTCCCTTCTCTACCTTAACCCAGGACGACCAAGACAAAAGCTATAGAAACTGTTACAATATCCCAGTCAGTATCAAAAATAGGCCCCTTGTTGTTCGGCTGGTATCGCGATATTGCCGAAGATTGCGTCTGACGAGTCACGTCCCGATGAGGGATCGCCGCCATTGTGCCGATATGTTTGATTGATCGACTTCCTAATGACTTCACATAAAGGAGTAAGAGTTCATGAATATCTGAGGTTCGATTGTTATTGGGTGCTTCGAGAGGTATTATGAGGATGTGTCCTCATCCTTAAGATGTCTCACTGTGATAGGCTAAGTATCTTGGAGCCTGTTATTTTTACCGCGTGCAATATCTAAGTTATAAAGGGAATATTATTTTTTTCTTACATTAATACTACATTTTGTAGATGTAGGGTAGTATTAGTGTCCCAATTTTTTTCTAAATTGTTTGATCTATGTACTTATGTATAGCAACAAAAATCAAATGTCAGAAACTTTTACTTAATATAATATTAAGGGGATAATTCGATAGCATTAGGCATGTCTCACCTTCCCTTATTTTGACTGTCACCTAAAGAATACAGTTGAGGTCAAATATTTTAGACCACCTTGTCTGATTCTATATATTTGATCCCGACTGTACAATATGAGTCACAGTTTAAAAAGATCACTAGAACATGTAAAAGGAGCATTCCATGGTTATGTAATCGACATTCGTACTCGATTTTAAGACTTTACAGCTCTGGTACTCCTTTCATTTGTGGTTCCGTCATTTGTTATTAATAAAATATCAAAGCTAAATGTGTACTTTAAAAAATCCATGAACTACTTTTGACATTATGTCTAAGTTCGTAAAGAAACTAGGTGTAAACCAAACGTCACGTAAGCGACAGCAAATCGACCTAGTCTGAAACAGGTGATATTTTCGAAAATGTTAGCGAAACACGAGACAAAGGTGAATTAAAAATAAAAATAAGTTACCGTTTTTCATGGAATGCTCCAAAACTTTTTTTTCTTAACCGACACGAGCAAATTACCTTTATTAATGAAGTGTTATGTCACTGACCAGTCTTAAATTTAACTCTCTTACCATAAAATAAAAACTCTGATTGGACTGTTTAAATCGGTATTTTTTAATCAAAATCGAAACGTTAGCAATTCTTGTAAGTTAGTTATCACGCCCGACTCGTGGACGCCTTCACACGGTGTCCATACATATGGATGAGGAAACTTTGATTGGATGGAGATTAATGTGGGCGACCACCTTCCGCACTTGGATGAGATAACTTATTCATTAAAATTAGTGGATGTCCCTGATAGCATCCGTTTTATAATAGTTATATTTTAATTATGGCATCAAGGAAATATTATTCGTTCGGTAATTGACTTTAATTACAATGGACGTATACGGGACTGAAATATTAAAATGTCATGTTTTAATAATAAAATACCGTTCGCTTCATTAGAAATAGTAGTTTTTAAGATCAAGTAAATACGAGTAGGGTTTTCTTGACGACTTTAATCTGCTGACAATTTTTTGCATTGCTTACCTATCGTAAGACCTAGAGGCACATGAGTATATAAGGTAAGGCTTCTTCATTATTTATCACCAAAATAAGACTAAAAAATAAATCAATTACATTATATATATTTTCCAAAATTTTATAGCCTGGTGAAGAAAATAAGCAAACTGCATCTGGTAGTAAATTATCCCGAAAATGGATGGACTATTGCAAACACAATATTGAGAATGCTTTGCAAACCCAGAAGATTAAGATGGAATGCCTCAATGCTAGTAATTTCACCGATTGTGTTATCCACACCGGAACACAACAATGAAAACACTGCTACTTGGCGATAAGTTAAAGGATAAGATGGTGGCAGAAATCCGGCCGACCATGCGCAAAGTCCTAACATCTGACTATAGATTGAAAATTAAAGACAAGTTTACGTCACCCATTTATTTCAACACAAACATTTTCTAGTGAATTAATTTACTTACATGTCCCTACTTTACACAGAATCTACTGCCCCGCGTGCATACACAAATGCGTACCGAGTCGAATTCGATGAAGTTTTGGACGTGGTGAGTGGTGAATGCAACTTTTGAGAGTATTCAGAGTGAGTGGAATAAGAATCTAAGCTCGGTACCGGCTGCCACACAAATATGGCTGACGTAAAAGGCTAAAAAGGTTGAAAAATGGTACTAAGCAAAGTCAAGTAAAGTGCCCATATTTATGTGGTAGGTACTTTATGAATTCGGAACATTACCAGAATGTGAAATATTCAAAGGTTACAAACATTGTCATCACTGACTCTACCTATATGCACACCTAGAGACATGCCGTTCTTAAGGATTCTCCGCTGAATATCTTTGTACTAGAAACACGTTCAATTCAAAACTTCCTTAAACATCGTACCATTGCCTTACAACACAATCCAGTAATAGCCTCAGTTTCTGTGACCCGCCGCGTCGCCCTCACTTCTTAACGTCCGAACTTAAGTCACGACTTCCTCCAGAGGGCAGCAATTAGGCAAAGTGCGGACTTGTTTGAACGGGCCTTTGATTCGGACGCAGGTCGCTAATTCAGCGGCCGCAGTTGACTCGCCGGACTGATTGCCCTTTCGAAGGTACTGGTTAATTAGACAAAGTTACTGAGTTACTGTCTTCAAGATTGAGATAGTCAATGAACAGTTGAGCAGTTAAATGTATCAATTGTCTGGTTTTCAATTTGTGGCCATTCGAATAAAGAAAAGGTGCATTTGGACACGTTTTTTCGACACGAGAGGTAAGACTTACTGGTAATTTTTATTTATAGAAATAGTAGTAGTCGTGGAGAATGAATTCCGAGAGAATCACGAGTGTTCCAGATCTGTTCCGCTTAGCAAAGAATGAGGAAGATAATATTTGAAGTTAATGGCAAGCCTTCACTTATTGAGGATGAAAAGTACAAGAATTATCCTAAAAAGCTGGGTATCTATGGTCAAAGAGCATTTTACGAGTATGTTTATGAGAACGATACTAGGATACAACTGTTTACTTATAGAGCTTTAAGAAAATTTTATTCTTCCGATCAATAAACCTACTTATAACCAAATCTTGAAATACACGCCTGTACTCGTAATTTTAACTATTTAATAAACGAAAGATGAAGTCGATAACTTACCAAATCAATTTCAATATCCTTCCACGCACCTTTTGGACCGGTAGTTAAATCACTATGGTCGTTCGTATCTCTGACTAAAGAAAGCTTGGCTTCGGAATTACTTCATCCACCCTCACATTAAAGGAGTCGCTCTCTTAAAAGCAGGAAAACCTTCAACACCCAATAAAAAACAAAGCTAATAAATAGCCCTGGCTTCGCTCGCGCACCTCCAACCCGTTGCCCCGTTATGGGTTTACAGCCGCGATTATGTTGTTTGTTCGCTGATTTATAAAAACTACTTCCTTATCGCGGAGAAGGTGGCGAGGTGCTTTAGTACACAAATATTTTTATTTTTTGTAAGAAATTTGTGATATTTTTCGCGGGTTTTCGAATAAAAACCTTGCAGTTGATATACTGATGCGTGTTATGTGCGTCGATACTCATATATTACCCGTTTAAAAAATAAAGATAAAGGGAAAACTAGCCTCAATCGGCACCATCTACTTTATTTTAAGTAAGTAGAGCCACTAACTGATGTTGTTGGCCTCAAAACCGTGTAAACAGATAAAATGCATGGACGTCCAGTCGTCTATTTCTATAACTTCATTTGATTCGAAAACATGATAAGCACAAGTAAAATACTTTATACATATTTTTGTATGCACCAAAGAAAGAACTGCTACGAATCAAATTATTTGGAAGGGGTTTGCAGTTTAATCGTCAAATTTTAGTTTATTTTGTACTAGCGTTGGACATCTTTTGATAAAGCTGTTTTTGTGATTGCCAAAACCAATAGATAGCATGTTTTTAATTATAACACACCCAATAATAACCGATGTAACAACAGCATAACCAAGGATCCACTTTCGAACCGCTTTATTAAATTCACAAGAACACCTGCAAACATGATTGGCTGAGGAAATTCCCTATTGGAAACGCATGAAAATACCGAAGTGTATTCGCGAGGGAGCGCAAATATTTGAGGAGGGCAATAAAATCATATCGGGTACCTGCAGCCATGCGCGCGGGACCAAATGGAGCCGCAGGGAAAATAACCAGCATACTTAGATCCGTAATTTTTGCTGGATACTGTGAGTTTGGGTGTCAATTGGGAGGACTTGTTGGTTTATTAGTAGTGCAACCTGCATACATACAGCGTTGTGGTTTGAATATGTAAAGTTACAGCTTGTAATAAATATATTATAAGAGCACCTGAGAGCTGTTGTGTTCCCGTGAAAATTAGCGACGGGCCGGTAAAATAGATTACGCGAAGTCCATGTTGGTTATATTATTAAAAGATTTTAGCCGGCTAAAGTTATAAAAACGCAACGTTATAAAGTCCATGACATTTTTATTATCACACGAATTTTTTTTAATTTATTAGAATGTGATACTTAGTGTAGCAATGTGAAAAACTAACCTATTTATTTTACTTTGTACCATATAGGATGTAAGTTTTGTAACCTAACATTACGGACCTAAAGATTTTAAATTTGAAAAACATTATTTTACTTTCAAAGTTGATATATCTTTCTACCTACTGGGCCTTTATTCTTCGCGGTATAACCATATTGTCATTGACAATGTTATCGTATTGTTTTCAACTCAAAACCTACATAATATTGTCAAGGGAATATTGTTTAATCTCATAGAAAAGAGCCACTGGTAGAGCTGGGAATCTTTCCGTTTTTTATATTACACATTCTTTCGTCTTGACATAACTATGTCCCTAGTCTACCGACTGACAATCACTTCATTAAATCCCGACCCGGAACCCTACTGGACGGAGCTACATAAAGCGAGATTATTACTTTACAATAAGACCTTTGCCTTCCTGTATAAGTTACAAAACAAAAATAATCAATTTACGTGTAGCATTTGATAGCTTATTGAAGATGAAGCCACATTCGGTGCCCGCGAGTCGCCTACCAAGTTAAAACTGCATATAACCGGTAGTCAGTGGCATGGAACGCGTTTAACAGACGGCGAGCAGATTCGCGGCGGGCGAATCAAATGCGAAGGAGATGCCGTCAATCGCGGGCCGCGGATTGACGAACCCTCTTTGGGAAACAGATGGGGTTTTTTGTAGCAAAAATCTTGGTATGTTTTCCATTTTTCTAAATACAGTGATTAAGATTTAGTAGTAGAAAATTTCTAGGTATTCAAATAGGTACAATTTTTAAAACAATCACGGTTTTTATTCATGACATTAATAATATTTTACTGAAACGGGTCTTCGGACTTCGGTTAACCCGTGATCACGTGACGATTGCATCATTGACTCTGATATCGGGAACTCATAAAATAATTTTAACCGCGGCGGTAAGAAGAGAAGAGAACCTATTTATGTAAATCCTAATTAACTTTTGAAAAAAAGCATTTCCAAATACTTTAGTTGTTAATAACAATCTCAATCTTCAATTGTTGTTGTCAGTTGTTAGATTATAATACAAATTTTAGAGAGCCAAACGGTAAGGGATTCAGCAGAAAAATCATAAAATCACTCATCGTGCTTCGTACTTGTTCGAGACTTACTCTTGGCGTAGTTAACTTTGATCAACAATTACAAAAAACAATTAACAATGTCTCCATGTTGTGATCTAGGAGGGTTCCTTTTCTCAATAGATGCCGTTTCCTTGCATTATACTTCTAAGATGCTTTTACCAACCCTACCCGGCTTCACCACTCCTTCCTCCATCCCACGTGCAAACAAAATATCTCGGCATTGTTGATTGCGCCAACCTGCCCTAATCAAATTTATGTTTGTTCTCCCCCGAAGATCGGCGGAATCACTCCATTTGCACTTCAATCCAGGTCCGCGCCCGCCGGCCATTTTGTTACAACTTCCGCTGTTTGATTGAGATACCTCGCGACTCAATTAACTGTGCGCGTGCAAATATGCCTCGCTTCTTGATGGTGGTTGTTGCGAAGATGGAGGCAAGAAAGGATTCTTAGAGGATTTTAACATTAAAGTTATTTTACGATACATTTCATTTGAAATCATAGATGAAAAAATGAGGCCATTTTTATATTCACTGAGTTAAGTTTTGTTGTTTTATTTTTAATACCTTTGTATTTATAGGTAGTTGTAGTTGCTTGTAGGTATTGATAACATTTAAATGCATGTTGTACTTCAGTAGATAATTCGTTAAAAGCTAAGACCAGATGACGCAAAATGTACAATTGGCCAAGTGGCACCTCGACCCACCATACAACTTTTACAATTAGACTTATAATGTCCCTGACACAGTTAATCCTCGAATTAGGGTATAATTATACCAATTGTACTTAGCCACTGTCTTGCAGGTAGGACAGTAGTGCTTTTTTGCTTTTTTGGCGATACGAGCATCTCTTACTGCTTTGCTATAGCGTAGAGGAAACGCCAACACAGCTGCAGTGGTGGGACCATATTCCTGCCACCAAGCAACAGTGTTCGGGGAGCCTGCCGTTTGGCAAAAATATGTTTGCTAAATGTATCATTTCCCGACTTTTTTATTCGCCAACCCAATGTTATAAAATAATCCTGAAATATTTACGGTCACAGAAAACAAAGCGGGTTGGCAAATGAAAAGTTGGGAAACGATACATTTGGCAAACATATTTCGCCGAAACAAAGGTAACCCGTTCGCATTATTGTATTCCCGTGAGGGGTAAGACAACCGGTGAAATAACTAGCATAGAGGCATTCCATCTAAGACCTAGGGGAAGGCAACGCATTTGCGGTTTTGAAATTGTCGTCGTGAGATTGCAATCCTCCCATCCTAAGATTTCAAATGTCTAGATATGGGCTTTATGGGAGTCCATTTGCCTACCATCAGGCGGCCTGCAATGCAATAAAAAAAACAACAATTTATTTGAACAAAACTGACTCGCACCGCACGACGGTGGTGTTAGATTGAATCACTCTCCTTGCACACACGGATATAAACGCAGGCGATAGCTATATCCAGTGAAACCCGTCGACTACAAAAGATCCCATTAAATTCCTTCTTCCCGCTCACAAACACGAATCCACGAAACAAATTGCATGCTGCAGACATCCCCACCTGCCGTACTCTCCAATTACTTCTCAAGATAGTCGGCAAACACGGTGCTCTGTACTCTGTACACGTTAAACACGTGTTCTCCCGTAAGCGGCGGTACACACGGTACACCCAGTACACGCGGTAAATACAGTGTTTACCTTTACAATTTGTTTACTTTGAATCGCGCGATTAGAGGGCTGATAGTGGGGAGATGGATACAGTGTATTTGTTAAGGGAAACTTTGAAGTTGGGGATGTATGCAAAATAATTGCAATAGGTATGTTGGTTTCTATTTAAATTATTTTGTTTACTCAATAATGTCATCGTTCCATAATATAATCAAAATTATCCAAAAAGAAATTCGTGCTTATTCTACTTCTTCCTTCTATTTCGTAATCATAAGGCTGGCGTATAGGTACTATACCTTGTCATCATCGTCATTCCAGCCCGGTAGAGGCCGTTTTATTTTCACGCCACCCAGCCTGGTCATAGGTAGCTCGTACTGTCAAGTAGGTAAATGAGAGCTCACATAACCTCAAAATGATAATGGATATGGTAGTAAGATGGGCTAAAACAAAGTGGAATAGAGAGCCGAATATTGTTTGTTTTTAACTAATCATTTTTTTGGAAAGCAAATTATTATTTAAGTTCGTTATGAAACTACGACTACGTACATTTATTGAATAAATAATACTATGATTAATAATAGTCCCTGTGTAAATTTGTCCGGAAGCACACGTTATAAATCTTTAAGCAAAATGTTGATTTCTTATAGTTCTTGCAAACGTTTGATGCACGTCGGCTGAGAGGTGCCGTTTCCTCTTAAATTATTAGCGAGTATGTACCTATGTCCTCAGAAATTATAGAGTTGCCAATTATAATTAAATTATAATTGTCGGTAACGAGGTGCAGTGTTATCTTGGCATTTCGATAACATTTACGACCCTTTCGATTGAAATGGGTTATGGATGTTATGATGATACGTAAATATTTACTGTGCGCATGTAATTGTTTATTGTTTAGTAGGTATATGTTAGATTTTGTGGAAATAAATAAAATGTCTAACGATTTAAAAACCCTGTTCTTTCCACGTGCACCAGTGTTGGACACTTTTAACTGACAAGCCCCAATAATAGACACTTTAACTCAAAGTTCAAAGATCATACGGTTATAAATTGACTGTTGCAAAACAAATAAATATCCTTTATCTTCTGTAAAATAAGAATGAAATGACCGTAATTGGTCCTTGTCCATTACTGGACCCATCTCTACGAGTCAGTCAGAAAAAGCGGTATTGCACCGGTGTCGTATACATCCAAGTCCACAATAACTTCTATCGTTCTTTCTTTTAGGTTACTGTAGAACCTACTATTTGTGTATTCAGTTTTACCAGATTCGTGATTCAGGTCATCATGTCATGTCCATACCAAATTTTCCAAATATTTTGGATTTTTGAGAATGCACGCCCTAAAATGTTGTTTATACGCTTTGACGGGACAACTTAAACACGCCGGTTAACAACACATTCGTCGAGTTGAAAGCGGGATGTTCAAGAAAATCCCTTCCTCTCCTTCACCTTTACCTTCACCTTCTCTCTCGCTCGCTATTATACGCTCCTATGTAAGTATAACCGGCTGCACCGGAAACCGGAGGACTTTTTAAGACCTCTTGCACTGGACACAGTTGTAATCAACCTGTCATCGTTGCCGCCCGGACGCCTGTCGCGCGGCCGCCGCCCTCAACCTTCGTCGGCAACCTTCGTCGGCAACCTTCGTCGGCAACCTTCGTCGTTCTATAGCATTAGTAAGGTGATAGTGTGCTTAGAAGCTATTGTTTGCGCAGATAATTAGGCGTAAATATTATCAATGTCACAAAAAGACAAACGTGAGAGGCGAAAGAAAGAGCATTAGACAGACCACAAGCATTTAAATCAAACGTGACGTTTTTGAATTGCTTTTACAATTCTAAACCGTGGACCTTAACGATGCGTTGGCCTAGTTGGTAGCGACCCTTCCTACGAAGCTAGCGGTCCCGGGTTCGATTCCCGGTATTGGCAAATATTTGTCTCATGAGCGCGAGTATTTGTTTCTGAGTGTTGGAATTTTTCTATAATATTTAAGTATTTATTGGGTCCAATTCGGATGATTGCCGTCTAAATTTAAATTTAAGTTAAGAATCTGTAAATTTAGAAATGTCATTTTTAAGAATCTCGTACATTTAGTCGTTTAAATTTAGAGATAGACGCCATTCGGTATTCGGATGCACATCCCAAACGTCAAAATACAGAATTTAACCTAAATTTTCTGTAAATTTATGAGCCACCTAAACAGTGGCGTGTAAATTTATTGACAGATAAGATAAAATCCTAAAAAAAAATGAGCCTGCCTGGTCTAACCTAGTATATACATATGGTATTTCCAGATTTAATTGCAAGTTTTAAATAATAATCAGATATTTTTAAATCCGAAAAAGGATTCGTACCGTGAAATACGCCAACATTGCCCGATTTTTATGAAAAAGAACATTTTTTTCGATTTTTTTCTATGAGAGCTATGTTTTTTTGTAATCTTTGCTGAAGCTGTATGGTCATGTGCTTCCATTCATGTTGAAAAATAAGTCCTAAGTCTTAATTTAAACGCTGATTTTATCGATTTTAATGGAGGGCAATGTTATCTGGACTTTCAGCCAACATTGCCCTTGATGATTTTCGACGCAAATATAGCCCCTACGCAGTTGAAATGAGCAACAGGGCAAGGATTAGGGAAATGATACCGTCTATTTCAATCGTTGAGTTGATTTTACCTTAACTTTCGCTTAAAAATGGGTGGGCAATGTTATCTAGGCATTTCTGCTCATTTCTATACAAGTCACCAAAAGCGATTTCAAAATGTTAGGGTTGTCACATTAGGCTTAAATATTTAAATGAACCTGTTTTGAATAATTTAATTTATTTATTTTCATTTTTAAGTTTTAGGACATACAATATTGAAAATTAACAAAAAAAACACGGTATTTTTAAAGTATAACTTTTATTGTGTTAAAAAAATTGAATAACGAATTAACAAACTCCAAATAACTTCTTATAGGTCACTTGTACCTCTTCACTTCACTTCACTTATTCTCCATAATATAGGTAATTGAAACCATTTTTTTTTCTATTGAATAATTAATAGAAAAAAGAGAAAGAAGTATTTAATAGAAAAAATACATAATGAAAATTTTCGGTTACTTGGACATTATAGTAACCCACGAAAAAAGATTTGACACTTATACGCCTACAATCTATTTTGATAAATAAAACATCACAACCGGTAGAAATTCAATAATACTTAAAGATTCTTTCTAAGAAAATATAGTTCACTTAGGTATTAACAGCACGTGTCTCATATTGGCATTAACGACTCATTAAAAGAATTATTAAATGTGACAACCCTGACGCTCTTTCGACATCGGGCAAAGTTGTCGGTCACACGTTCAAAATTTTACGGATAACATTACCCATAATCATAACTTTAGTTATATAAAACCTGGAATGTTAAATCCTAAGCTAAAATACTCTGCAAGGAGTATTTAATTAAATATAAATGGATATACTCACCTGCGTCTTCACTATGATGAATAGTAGACATGTACTTCTGACCAAATTTTTGCCCGCAAAAACACACATCGCCTTCAACGAGTCGCAACAAGCTACTGAGTGAACTTAGAGACGAATGCCAACCGCAGTGTTGTCACAAATATAGTTTATTTTCTACCATATTAAATAATATTGGCATAAAGAAGAAGATTTTTCCCACATTAACGAATTTGTTTGTAAATGGCATTTTGGGCAATGATACCCTAGGTGGCAATGTTGGCGTATTTCACGGTAATAATTTAATTGTGTAAAAAGCCCTAAAATAAACACTTGACCTGTGTCTGCCTTTATTGTCTGTGTGCGAAAACTGCGAAATGCAAATGCAATGTGAGTGAATTGAAATGAAAGAAAACTGACTGTCACAAACACTTACCGATTATCGACCGTGAAAATGTTTACAAGAAACGATTAACACTCAAGTGCTTCATGTAACAGTTACCTGCACGTTGTAATAAGGATTTATTTTCACGTTTCGCATTAGGGCTCGCTCACCTCCGAGTCAGCTCATGCCATGAATGTGTTTGCTGTTGCTGCCTAAATGGATATATTATTGTTCCCAGAACATCAAAGGTAAATCATTTAATTACCTATGAACGATTAGATGGCTAGTTTTAATATTTTGCTGAATGTTTTAGACTTATTAAAGTTTTTTCTGTACCTATATCTAAGTATGATAGTAATGATAACTTGATAACTTATGATTTATTTACTAGTAAACAACTAACCACCTATTTCTGCCTTTCTAGTGTTCAACAATGTTATGACACAAGTACCTACTAACAAAAACGATGCAGTGAGTGATATATTGCACCCATGTTATAAAGATAAACACCAGACAAACACAAGGAATATTTCTCCAGTACATACTTGGTAAGTAGGTTTGTGATGTATATTATGAACTACCTAAACAGAATTTTTTATGAGATGCAGCGCTCAAGTAGTTCCTTAATATTCTATATTGGTTTTTTCAATTGTCTACTTTGGTTGGTATACAAACCGTTGTGTACAAGATTGTTGCTTGTTAAAAATAAACAATATTAATAGTTAACTTAAAAATGAATGTTTGTATTAAACATTTTTATATTAGATATATTTGTAAATATAAAAAGCTATTTTGTAGGTCAATTTATGTATGATGCTGATACTGAATTACTCAGGTGAAAATGTTTGTTTCCCACAACTATGAAACACCCATGACTCAATTCTTACCAGCTGTTAATATGTCCCAATGTTACTTACACACACAAAAGTTTAACCCTATCTAAGTACCTTAATTAAACTTGGCTGTATTATTAAATTAATCTAAATATTTGCACATTAAATATTTAGTAAGGAATGGTCAGACTTTCTAATACATCATTTCTGTTAAATTGTTTTTATGTAGCGCCATGGGGAAGTGCATAGATTACAGTTTAATGATCTAACTAAAGACAAGCCACAATTCACTCAGATCTATTATTTATTTTAATTGTATTTAACTTGTATGGCGGGATGACTTGCAGGCTTTTCACACCTTTCACAGAGAGAGAGGTGTGGAAATCAAGTGAGGGGGTCTTTGCCCAGCAGTGGGACACAGTATTAGGCTAAATAATAATAATAAGAAGAATAATAAAAACTTTTATGATATTGAGAACCCGCAACCTTATAATATAAATATTGTTTCAGTTGACCATGGTGATATGCTTGATAAAATGCTGGTGAAATTTGTATGATGCAGAAGAACTTACATTACTCGGTTATATAGAAAAGTAAGCAATGCACTTGCTGTTTGCATCTAGAGTGTTTAGTGTATTTTCATTTCAAATTAAATGTTATTGGTTAATAATAATTACATGTGTTTTATTTATTATTGTTTTAGATATAAGTATCTAGTAATGGTTAATGACTAAGGACATTATTTTATATCTCCCAGAATGACATCCTTAAGGTCTCTACCCACTACACCCTATCACACCATGACCGTAATAGGAAAATGACAGACAAAAAAAACTTTGTATTGAAAAGTATGACTCTATGCCCACTAGATTGTTCCATCACCGAACAAAATTTTAATACTAATTACCTTCCAGGCCTGATATGTTTATAGTACGGTGATGGTGAGATACAGTGTATTGGGTAGAGACCTTTAAGCTACAGCAATAATCTCAGCAGTAGAATGAGGGACAGTGCTATTCTGGGCCTCACATGTTGTACCTATTGAAACAAAATATCCCGTGATTGTCACTTAAAATTACATGTATGATGATGATGATGATGAGTGGGGACGCGGCCGAGGCAGACGGGCGGTCGAGTGGCTCTCCATTCATTCCGCCCTGTTCCCCTTGATCGAGCCTCAGGTTACCGGCTCGGCGGCGCTCCCATCCAGCACTGATCCCATCTTCTTGTTTTCCTACAGAACACCAGTGCGTCCTGTAAGTTAATGCTTTTAAGTGATTCTACTGATAGCGCATCTTGCCCTAATGTGCGGTATCTCAGTGACAGAAAATTACATGTAAGTAGCTGATGAGTAAGTAATGGTTTGTTTTGTTAGCTGGACCCTGGTACAATCCAGATACACAGTCTCACTGAAGGTGCTTTTCCACCGGCGAGGCCAAGCGAGGCGAGTTTTAATTTGGATATTTGTACTAATCTTCATCCTCGGTGGAAATGATTTTTTAAAACAATCAAACGCGGCTGCCTCGTCTCGGCGCGCGTCACTGGTGAAAAAACAACTTCATTCAATTTTAACCTTCAACTGACGCCAATGTTAGGTACGATAAGTTAGTTAGTTTTGTATCTAGTAGGTGCAGCCTGATATTCATATTACTCATAAATACAGTTATTTTATAACACGAAGGTGGTCACTAAATTCAACCTTGATGCTCCAAAGATGAACTCTTAACATCCGTATTCCTGACGAAAACAACTGTAAGTACTGTAACAGAAGAACGAAGTTTCATAGTTTTCACGATGCATACTGCTGCGCCAAAATATTATACCTATACGAGTCTAACTAAAGCTGAAACGGTATCCCGTATCTGTTTGTTTTGTTTACATTGTATTGTACTACAATAAAAATCTAGCTAGCTAAAGAACAAGGTAAGGTAGTTCTTTATTTTTAAATTTGTTCCTATGAGTAATGTTGCCAGTTGCTATTTGCAATAAAATAGTAAATAAAATATAAAATTATGTTTTTTCGGGTTCTTATTTTTTTAGAACTACCTAATTGTATTAAGGTTTTAAGAAAACATATTATTCAAAATACTATAGCTAAACAAACGTAAAAAAAGTATTACAATGCCTATTTTTTTATTTTGTCAGTTCTGCCGGTCAATATTTTTTGATGTGGTAACGCACAGATTCATTTAAGAGCTGTAAAAATGGCTATAATTTTAAATAAGGCATTCCCGAATACCGATTGCGTTTAGACTTGTCAAAATCGAGTTTGACGTTTATAAATTTAAGTTTACAGACGTTTAAAATTAGAGAACGGTAACCCGAATCATACCCATTTATTTCTCTATACAAGTATTTATAATATCGTTGTCTAGTACCCATAGTGCCTACAAGCCTAGTGCTTAGTTCGGAAGTAGGTCAATTGGTGTGAGATAGAGCCCTGTAAAACTTTACGGATACTATCCGTAGCACAAACCTCTAAAACATACTCACGTTTTCATACATTACTTTACCTGTAGTACTTCACGTTTGCTACCCGATGATGATACGAAAGTCAATTTCAAAGTTCGTGCTACAAAATTGTAATACCAAATTTTCTTGATGGCTATACGTTAATATGCTGTTACATAATCGATATAAGGAAACAAGTCATATACATAGATGAGAATCTGGAATAGAATGTCGTTTCATAATGTCATCTATCTATATTAATACCTACTATAAATGTGAAACTCACTCTGTCTATCTGTTTGCTACCCTTTCACGGCTAAACCACTGGACCGATTTTTATGAAATTTGGTATGGAGATAGGTTGAGCCCCGGGAAATGACTAACGTACTTTTTGATTCGGAGCAATGGATAGTTCCCGAGGGAATAGCGCTAAATCGATCTACTCGATATTAGGAAAAAGTTTGTAGTCGAGGTTTCAAAGTCGCACATACAGATAATAGTAAAGTCGTCATCGCGTACGTTCGCTCGATACGGCCGACACGTGCGACGACCCAGACGACCTCAACCTTCGTCGACCGCCACACTATAGCGTTAGTAAGGTGATAGTGTAGCGCTTAACGCGCTAGTGTTTATGCAGATCGTTATCGCTTGATGTTATCTGACGTGCGTAGGTGGGAGAGTGGAACAGTCGAGATATACCTATGCTATGTTATGGTATTGTGAAGGTTCGCTACTTGTAGCGTGCTGGCTACATCTAAATGGTACTGGCTGATTATTTACGTCAGTAATAATTCTTTAATATTTGAAATTTGTGTGAATTCCTTAGGTTCTAGGAACGACGTCAGTCGCTTATGTTTTACTGAAGTAGTCGGAGCCCTTCAAGAATTGTATTTTATATGAAAGTACAAGAAAATAAATGAAGTGAAGTCAACGGATGCGGAACAAGCACTGCTCTAGCGCATGTAACTGACGATGTCCTGACAGCATCAGACATAGGTCAAGGTACGGTCCTTGTACTGCTAGATTTCTCGAGAGCTTTCGATTGTATCAATGTTGATCTTCTGCTCGCTAAGTTAAATTTCTACGGGGTGTCAGAATCTGGCTGCTCTTGGTTTAGATCTTTTTTGACCAGGATCAGCAGGTGATAACTGATGACGAACAGGGTAATCAGAAGTTATCTAAAAAAAAACGTATATCCAGGGGTGTTCCTCAGGGTTCCATTTTAAGTCCGCTCCTGTTTATCCTTTACACAACAGACATGTTGAATGTGGTAAAAAACTGTAATATTCATCTATACGCCGATGACACACAAGTCTATAAATCATTTGACATCAATGACGTGCACAGTACCATCTCCGAAATAAACACAGACTTAAATGCCATTTACGAATGGGCAGAAAACAACTCTTTGGTCCTTAATGCGACTAAGACCAAATATATGCTACTGGGAACAAAAAACCAAATAAGAAAAATGTCTCAGCAAAGTATATCCATAACAGTCAACGGTGAAGATGTTGAGCGTGTTAAATCTGCGAGGAATTTAGGATTAGTGATGGATGAAGAGCTTCGTTTCATCGACCATATTAACGGTAAAATCCGGAGTGCATTCTATAAACTTAAAGTTCTGTATGGCATTAGGGAACATCTCAGTACGCGTATAAGAGTTATGTCGGCGGACTCACTGGTGCTGTCACCTTTTAATTACTGTGATATAGTCTACGGCCCCCGACTCTTGAAGAAAACGAAACAAGCCATTCAGAGAATACAAAATGCGTGTATTAGGTTTTGTTACAAGGTACCAAAAAGGTCACACATATCGCCAATACTGAATCTGCGGAACATACTTAACATGGACTCTCGACGAGAACTTCATTTCGCAAACCTTCTGCATAGGGTAGTCAACAGTCACAAACCTGTTTATCTTTATAAGAAGCTCTCGTGGTATAAGGACTTACACAAATGGAACACGAGGTCACAAATGCAATGGAAACTGTGTTTGCCAAAGCATAAGTCTGTGGGGTATAGGGGTGGTTTTAAATACTCAGCTGCTAAGATCTGGAACAATATTCCTCCGCCTATTCGCCAAATCAAAGGTTCTGTTAGCTTTAAACTAAAGATGAAAAATATTCTACTTATTCGACAAAAAGACAGCATGAATGTAGTGTTTAAGACCGCCCGCATACTAATAAATAGATGATAAACGTTTGTTTTTAATTTTTGTACAATTTTTGTTTGTTTGGAGGTAAATATCAAGTGTGTATTTTGTTTGGACTTTATTTGGAAGGAACACATATATGAGTGCGTGTGATGTATTGTATGTTCGGTGTCTATGATTTAGGTTAATTTAGTTTTAGTTTTAAACATAGGGCTGCGCTGAAAACCAGCGCTGAGCTGTGGGCGCCGGCCGAAGGGTCGTCGCGCAAGCTTGGCACACGCTGACGCGCCGCCCTTTTGCCACTATGATGTATAATTTTACTTTAGATTTACCCAGTTTTAGTTCTTAGTTTCGTTTGTTTTTTTATTATTTCTGTGGCAATAAATGTATTTCTATTCTATTCTATTCTATTCTAACGTGTGAAGTATTATTTAAAATTAGGGAAAAGTATAAGTAAATGAGTTAGGTTGTGCAGTATTTCTAAAATTAGGGAAAACTTCAGTAATTATAAAGTTAACCAATTGAAGAAAAGGAAGCCGGCACCCCAGGCATCCCACAGTATATACGACTATAATATTAACGTGTTTTGTTAAGGGGCTGGTAGACGGTCAACTTTTCACGGCAATATGTGGCCGGCAACTATTGCTCGCTGTCCTGCTCTTATTTGGTAAATTAGAGCTAGACGCGCATGTTTGCCGGTTACAGATTGCCCTCAAAATGTTTCTCGTCTACATACCTTACCACAGTTAGGTACTTTCAACATTACAATTGTTAATATTTACTTGCAATGTAATGCAGCATGTGCAATAGTGGTCTTGAGTTTTAGCACCAAGACTAGGATAGTTGAGCAGCGGTATAAACTGTCCCAGTGCGGCAGGCAAAGGTAAGGAAACGTTCTATCAAGTTTCACATTGTCATTATCGAACGCTATCTTCTGCTGAAACCATGATGTTTTCGGGATATCTTAAACATACGTTTGTACTTAATGATACGTTCGCTGAAAAGTAAGTTTTCTATAAAATAATAGGTATCCGGTGGAAACATAATAATTATCATTGTTTAAATTGAGATGGAAGCTTAGGCATCAGAGGCCTTATTGTCTAACGCACTCACACTCACGATCGTTTTCATTTTGAAAATCGAAGGCTTGTCTGCATACAAAATGAAAACAATTGCTCCACTTTGAAGCCGGTTGCGATTGCGAGTGCGTTAGTGAATAAGCCCTCAGGTAATATATTTGGCAATATTGTTGGTAAATAATTCCGACTTGAGTCTATACCTACACGTAAACAAATACGGATGCCATGGTGCCTATTCAAGCAATAGCACTTCATCTTTGCAACCTTGAGCACCCAGCTTACTAATTTTCATTTAAAATAGACCCGATACTCAGCTCTGGGCACTGAAAGAGATATACATTGACGAGGGCCTGCCATAACAAACGGAACGCCTCCGACCCGTCGGATCATTCCTTCAGTCCTCTTTCAAACTATTTTGGACGCGAACGGTTTTTCGATCGGCGCCGGAGTTGCGAAACAAAGGTCCTGGAGGGTTATGCTAAGCGTGAGGTGCCGCAAAAACCTCGCGGCGGCACACATGCGGGCACGGGCTGTGCTTGACTCTACCTTAAATAAATTTAAAAAGTTGTTAGAATTATAATATGCGTGAAATTTATATCTATGAAGAAAGACGAATATTTACGACGACGGATGGATAATGGGAGAGGTAAACTACATATTATACGACATGGCTTGATATAGGACATCATATCGGCTGTCGATATAGGTTGTCTGGAAGACATCGCTAATCAGCGGTAAGACTGCCTGTTGTTTAATAGTAGATATATTTTTTGATTGTGCGGTTTCTCTATAATATTTTTATATGGTATGCAATAAAGTGTTTTGTATTGTATTGTATCAAAGAAGGAAATATAAAAGTAAAACGAAGAAGGGAAAGACCAACAAGTAGTTAGTCACACGAGTCAAATAGAAGGGGAATAAGTAGGCAAAGAAAAAGGCAATAGATAGAGAGAAGTGTAGGACTCTGGACACTACACCGGAGCCAACTCTTGAATATTGAGAAGATGAAGTTACGATCATATCTAACAGCTGGGGAGTTTAACAGTCTTTACGTTAGCAAGATCTAAAAATACTGTAATATCATTATATCGTCGATATCGAAATGCGGCAAAAAATATGAGCACTGCGGCGTTGGGCAGCGATTATGGTGACATATTTGCGGCAAAGTATTTTCTGAATATGAAATCGAAAACAATACTTCTAAAATAAACAAATGCAAATGATGGGAATGATGTCAGTAGAGGGTTTCGTGTAGGTATACCAAATTAGCTCGTTGCGGTTACCCACATGCAGTGCGTCAGTTTTAAGCTGGCTGGCGACATTTAAAATGTTTTTTAAAACTTAAATTGGATAGGCTAAGATAATTCCGAAAATTTGAAATTCGCCAATTCCATAAAAACGAATTTAATTACGTAAAATTGTAAATTTTGTTAAACCAATTTTTTTTTTTTTCCGAAACTAAATTGACGAAAAGTAATAATTCGTAACAACATTTTCATCTCAAGCGCTCACTTGTAATTAATTTCTGTGCAATAAAGGGTAACCTATCGATGTTTCGAAAAACTTTTGTCCGCTGTTTCGTTTTTCCGAAATTTTCATTTGTCCGAAAATTATTTCTCTCTGCCCCCATTAACTTTTCAAAATGTATAAAGAGATATACCTACAGAACCTGTAGGTTGGGTTACGTCAATTTTACAACAATCCAGGAAAGTTAAACGAAAGGATTTTCGGACAAATGAAATTTTTGGACAAATGAAACAGCGGGCAAAAGTATAAAAGTTTTTCGAAACATCGATAGGTAACCGCAATAAAGAGTTTGCAAACATACAAACATACATACATTTTAAATTAACTTAATAATAGTAACGTAGGGTCGAGCGCAGCGCGGCCCGGCGCGGGCCAGCGCGGGTCAACCCTTGCTCTGCCCAAGACGGCGCCTCCTCTTCCGTGTACCGCTAAGTGCCCAAAAAATTTATGTCGCAAGGTGCTGAGGGTCCACTTGTTTTTGTTTCCCCTTATTTGGCTTTGTCGTTTATGAGCTAAAGTACGGTTGGTCGGTTTGAGGCTCTCCCTGGTTACGCTCAGCATAAACGTTCACTCGTTTCTTTATACTAAGCTAAACTTGGGGTTTTGCGATTTTGCGCAGAATATCTTACTATTTTAGTCTTTAGGTCTCCACAGTTTTCTGTTTTTCGACTCTGCGAATGTTCTCAAAAATCTTACGATTAAAATCCATCCACAACGAGTGTTTGATTAACTTTCAAAGAACGTTAAATAATAATAGGTAAACAAGAAAAAACCCTGCTACAGACAATTAAGTACAGTTTTATAACTTATGCTATAACTTCTTTTTAATGTTTAGTTTACCAAATATCAAGAATGAACCTTGATGACTGCGTGTGTGTGTATGTCCCTAGGCAAAATGCATAACGCTAGCGTAAACGATTATCGAAACCTGTATGGAATTGACATAAGCGTTCGACCCGACCATCCGGCAGCTTGCGTCAGTCCAATAACGATAATAATAACTATCATTTTCAATAACGTTAACTTTCGTGGAATACATAATATATTAATAAAGTGCTTGTGGCGTATTATCCTGTTTTGCGAAGGCTACTAACACCACCTCACAACAAACAAGGTGACGGTGTGGCTCATGCCCAAGTAGCTTGAACTATTTGACCGACTTTAGGGAAAGGACCACTATAGAACTCTGACATATCAAAGTTACACAAATGTATATAGGTAATATATTTTTAATTTCTACGACAAAGCGAACGGTTCAGATATTTAAATCTGCCTAAGTACCTAATGGCATAGGTAGGTAACGTCTCTACAGGTTAGTAGGCCTACTCTTAAACTCCCACACGATTTGGAGGCACCATCCCCAGGTACACGGCTCGAGGTGCAACCACGTGGGCTCACCTCGCCGCAAGGTGCGCGCTCGGGACAGGTCGGCAGGTGCGGGCGTGTCGCGCCCCGCCCCGCCCCACCTGGCCACGCCTACCCAGGTACAGGTATACCTGCGACACCGCCTTCTACGAATACACTATATAACCTTTAATATAAGTTAAAGGCGCCAGGTAATTCTTTTAAGTGTTCTTGGAATATTAGCTGGCCTAGCTTGATTATAGGTACAGGTACGAGTAAGCAAGAACTCTCAGGTAGGTTTCAATAGGTTATGAGTTGAAATTACAAGGAGAATTGAATTGGATTTAAACACTGAAACAAGGGCTTATTCAAGGGTTTTATGTCTAGCGATTACGTGTTTTGGACTTCAAGTGATCGCATCTTGGACATACCAGTACCTACCTACCTATGTCGGAAATTTCAAAATACATAAATGCGTAGGTGTTATTTTTGGTAAAGTTAGAAATTGGTCACCTCTTGCCATTTATAAGGTTTTCGTTTAAGTATGCCTAAACAGCAACATACTATATTAAACTTGCATAATGCGTAGAGCAAATATTTGCTAACTTGTGTAAGTTGATGATAGCACTAATGGTGAGGCCACCTTCTGTCAGTTTGTATACCTAAGTCTGTTAAGGTGACATTAAATTTTATGACCGTTTTTGCTACTGGGCGTTTGGTGTAGGTACCTACTACCTTATGAATCTTATGATTAATGTTTTTTTATCGATATGCACTAATTATTATACAACCCCATAGACACCTAAAAGTACTCACTTAATAATAATAATGTTGAGTAATTTTAAACACGGACACTTTATAAACACAATATAATGGTCTAATTCCTAAATTGCAGTAAAGTCCAAAGTCAGAAGCTTCTTTTTGTTTTAAGTAAAACATATTACGTAAGACTAATAACTGGAGTAATACAATTTGGTACAAAGTTTTGCCTCCGTGCTATAATAGAGCTGTTATAAGTCGAGAGACAGAAATATAATTACAGCGTCCAGCTCGCTGCACCGGGCACAACAAGCTACCAAACAACTACAGTTGTAGAAAGAGCCTTGACTCTGACTATAATGAACCGTATTTCAAGGACAATAGTCACGTTTACAGGGGTCTAACTATACAAGTTGCTAATTAAATCTCGTGCTAATGAGCAATCACCTTAATGGACACATTAAGGTAAGTGGACACCTCTCCGGCCGAGATAGGTGGCAATAATTCGATTTGTTTTGTTGATAAATAGAGAGAGGTCGCAGTGAAAATGTAAGCATGTTTTATCTGAACAATAGTTTGCAGATCTATTTTTAAGGTTAGGGTAAGTTAAGCAAAAAGGAGATTTAATTTTGTTTTATTATTTTGCTTGATAGTGTGATTTTTATTTAAATGTAGATCCCATTTTTGAATCCAAGGGATATTATGCATTGTATTTTTTAGATATTTCGAGATGTCGCTTCAGTTGAATCACTTTTTTAATAAAACTTTAGCCTAAACTTGCTTACCTACTTACTAGTTTTTCAATATCACTTGCCCCTTCAAAAATGTTCGTGCAAATACGAGTATGCTCACTTGTTCTTTTCACGCATTTTGTACTTTTAGTGATTACTGCAACTTTCACTCAAAATAAGCGTTTGTCTCAGCAAACAAATGCTTATTAAGCTCCAGCACCAGCCCCCTAATTGGCCGTTTGTGTTTAAGCCGTGCACCTTGCCATTAAAAGGAGCTCGGCCGTAATCAAGAAAATAATCTGCTCCGCCGTAAACACCACCTCGACCGCCGCCCGAGCGCCGCCATCTGGCCACCTCAACCCTTCCGCGATTATATAATAATAAAACACTCATTACTACAAACTCCGCCAATAAAGGCAAGACGGCGTCCCGCTCAAAAATAATAAAATTAATTAATTAAAAACAAGAAACCCTATTCCGTCTTCTGTAGCGAGAGAATCGCCTTCGATAAACATTTGCTCAAGATTTCGTAGCTCGATATGATCAGTTGAAAACGAGAAAAGTTTTTCAATTTTCAGTCAATACAAAACGCCGGTTAGGTTAGGGATTAGTTATCGTTTTAATTAAATAATCTGTGAAATTTCCAGTTAAAGCTTAGGCTTTGATGGGTAAAATACACACAGATACGCCACCAAGTATTACGATTAACAAGCTCTCAATCGTACGCATCCTTCACCGTTGAAAAGGGGAATTAGCCAATTGAACCGTCTTAATTCATTTCTAAAAAACCTTTCCCGATTCATAATTCCGCAACTGTTATAAAATTACGCTAATCGAATAACCGATTCAATAACTTTTCTTTCGAACCTCCCGAGTCCCTTTCACACCCTTTATTCGATTCTTAAAATGGGGTTAGAATTAATTTTATCAAAGTAAAGAGAGAGTAATCACGACATTCACGACACGGCGCGATAATCCCGATCGTGGATTTAATAAAACGCGAACAATAAGCGCGGAGTTTGTGCAACATTAGCATTCGAGAAAGAATTGGTTAGCGCACAAAAGCGCGATTTACCGCCGAGATAGCGCGGCTCCGAATGGAGTTATCGCTTGCATTATCTCTTGAGATTCTTAACCCATTTCCACGTGACCGCAGAACACTTTATATTTGGACTGGATACTTTATGTCGCTAGAAAAGGTAGAGCATAAAACATTCTTAAATAATAAAGGCTTTGAATTAACTTCCAAAACCCCTACTTAATTACAAGAGAATTAATTTTTGTAAACCTAAATTTTGAAAAACATTACTTGCACTTTTTAAAAGCGATGGCATCTCATTTCTTTTTGTAACTTGTAGAAGGTAGCGTATTCCATAAACATATACATAGATGACATGTTTATGCGTCTAGCATTTCTGCCGCACCTCTTAACACAATGTCCTTTGTACTCCCAATGCACTCGCTAGAACAAAACAATCGAACCTTTCGTGTTCTCGGGACACAAAGGACGCTCGCTATACCACCTTGGTGTCGAGCGACCACGCGCCGGGGCATGCTTTCAGTAATTACATTTTAATCTCGTTCCAATGTCAATATAAATTTCTAAAACTTTTCATTAATCCCAACAATGACAGGCTTATTTCATCTTCGGTCTTCGAGATTGTTAACCGTTTAACAATCCGGAAGACGTACAAAAACTTTGAAAGATCAATAATCGAGAATAGAATGAGCAACCTGAGTGTACAGGCAATTAGCGGAATTATCTCGATCAAAGAGGGTCAGGGTAGTTGCCGGGAGAGTAATCAATCTTTAACTTAGCTTGCTAAATCAGAGGTATTTTATATATCGCCCCATACTATCGCCCCATACAATAACAAGTGTACAGACGATATTGAACAGTCGCTATGATTGACGTGCCTTATCAACGGGCTAATTTCAAATCTTACAGTGCAGTGGTTTCTTACAAATATAATAAATTTATAATATAAAATGAAACGAAATATGCTAATTTAGTAGGTTATTTTTTAAAGATCAAAACAATGAAAAAAAGTTATCTACTTCGGAGACATTGAGTGGTGTTAAAGTTAATTAAATGGGTGTGTAAGCATGTACCTTTCCACCTTCGAAAATAATGTCATCATCATACGTTTAGGAATTTGTTGAATGAGGGCAATGCACAAGATGCACAAACGTTTTTGAAAAAATAATCTTTTAAATGACGTTTTATGTTTAGCACCTATGTTTAGTTCCTAACTTTTCGAATTGATAAGTACATAAAAGCAGATCTTTAGTTGCTATTCCGGGTACAATTCCGATCAAAGACAAGAAGCGGAAGATAGAGGGAGGTGTAAAAACCGCGGACGCCGTCGGCGAGATTAATTTAAATATCAAAACTAATTTGCGGAGAGTGAAGCAGTTTGATTGTGCGACCGGGGAACAAAGGCACGAAGGGTTGGTCAGGAAAAGAGTTGGCAAAGATAAATAACGAAGCAGTTTTTACCATTGTGCAATAATAAGCAACCGGAAAACCACAGCATGGATGACGGGTTAATTTCAAGGATACTCGAAGTGCAGTTAAATAATATTAAATAGGTAGTCAAATGGTCTTTTGAGGTTAATTTTGTGAAGCTTTTGGCATTTGACGTTTAAACATTGTATCATTGGTATTGGTTTAATTGCCAGGTTTACTACATCAAATAAAATCCCAGCTATCAAAACGTCTAGATTAGATGTAAAATATCAAACAATATATGAATAATTTAAAGTCGTCGGTCGGTTCGAGGAACAAAAATAATTGTCTGAGCGAAAGTTGTCAAAAACTTAGGAAGTAGCACTCGTCGCCAATCGCGGCGAATTGCCTCATAATCGGAAGGGTTGGACTACCCTCGCCTTAATTAGTAAAAATCGCGCGACATTTCATCCGACCTGTCAAACTTCCGGAAACGCCGCCATTATACAAATGGCGGCCGGAAGCCTCCGTCTCCAGTTAATTTGTTTTCCTCCAAATGACCGGCCTTTAATGAGAATTAAGGTGTTTATGGAAAAGGGGCCGATAATAGAAGGAAAGTTGATTCATTTCTGGAAATTAATGAAAGTGGAGTTAATTGTAGAGTATTGGGATTTACGGCGTTCCAATATGGCCGCCGGGGATTTATCGCCGAGCGCACTCGCCGCCGCCGCGGCGCTCGCCGGCGTCGCGCTGTTTTGACAGCTACGATAACAAGACGCTGTTCTCCAGCGGCCTTCGCCAGCGCTGACTAACAACTACTTTTTTCGTTCAATGCTAAGAACTCGGATGTTGGGTTTGGAAATCTAAAAGCCTGGCACTGAATGCTTTAATTACACGTATCGCAGTCATAATTACAATTTTTTTTACATTACTTAAAAGTATTAAAAATTTAATTAAAATTAGGTAGACATACCGTCACCGTCTAATTATATCCGATACGTTAGTGAAAGGCAACCTTTAATGGTTTTCCAATTCTATTCTGTCTTTTCCAGAACTCGGAATCGTTTTCTAACCTCTTTCCTCCGCCGCTGAGGTAACAAAAATGATCCCCTTAAACAATTACCGGGAACGGGGAACATTTAAAAACTCGGACAAACGGAATAACTCATCCGTCGAAGCCTTGGCCCTCCTTGGCGCCGGCCCTCGGCCCTGCCGTCTCAGCCACGGGAGACAGCGGGGCTGAAGGCCTAGCTAAGTTGCATTCTACAAAAGCGAGAGAAAATAAAATCTTTCACATACATACATACCTTCACGCTCGTCTCCTAATGGGGTAGGCAGACACTATGGAACGCCAGATGCACCGGTCTAAACATACATCTTTCGCTTCCTTTACATTCATCAATCTCTTCATGCACGTAGGTACGTCAGTTTCGGGTGCTTTTGATTTGGCCCTTATTCAGTACATCACGAATCTAATCACATCCAGGACGTCCACCACGGACAAAAAAAAATTGACATAATTGTATGAAACGACAGGCGAACGCTCAACACCTTACGAAATCGTATACAAATTCATTGATTTCTGCAGTCGTTGACATTCGTGAAATGCCACTTGGCTCTAGAGGTATGGCTAAGTTGCTTTAGTGATTGTTTTTTTTGAGTGTGTAGCCTAGACAAGCAGATGACAGATACAAGCACGTCTGTGTGACAATTATTAAAAGAATAATTGTTGTATTGGGTTTATTTACCACAATCAAATACCGTCTCTCTGAAAGTTTTCCTTAAATGTATTAATCTCACTACTGATTCGCTTACGATTATTATGGCTAGTAATCAAAATTAAGCAATATCAAAACATAGGTTTACGAACGGTGTCCGACTTGATACGCCTGAATTTGTTGCCTCAGTCTATTTACTTTTAATTGCGTCCTTAAGTGCACGGTTCTATAAAACTAGGTCATGGTGTAGTTTCATACAGGCAATGTAAAATAAGACTTTTAACGAGACCATAAGATTGTTCCTGACTTTTATGATATTTGACAGTGTTTTGTTTAAACTAGGATGGTTGCGGGGTGAACCGGCGCGGCCGCCCGCCGCCGCTGCCTTAACCATCCTGATTTATTTCGGCGGCACCCGCCGAACTGGAATCATTGCTGCTCCACTAATTAATTCCGCCCCTCGTTTAATGTTCAAAAATCGCGTCTAATTAGGTTTTAATTCGTTTTATTGAGGACCGGCGCAAACGCAGCCGCGTTTTATAGCTCCGGTCAACTTTGTTCTTAATAGGTATCGCTAAGTTATTAGCCTTGCTTAAATTGCGCTTGACCTGCAAAGGTTGCCTTGTTATTAAAATTTGGTACACCCACTTGTACAGTCGAGTTCATAAATATGACGTGTACACTTTAGTATCTTGTCAGTTTAATCGCTGTGACAATTCATATATAGCAGTTTAAACATGACATCAAATAGACAGGGTACTAAAGTGTACACATATTTATGAACTCGGCTGTACCAACTGGTGCAAAAACTTTTGAATCTATTGACAAATTTGTCTGTCTCCGTTTGCAATAGGTGTTATCTAACGAAAAATTTGTTTTTTTATTCACGTCCATGCTTGAATGACACGAGACAAGAATTGAAGCTGTTAAATATGATTAGGTTTAAGGTTGGAGGCGACAGGTTGGCAAAAAGCTGATAAAGCGCCGGCCGCCGGCGAAAATGCGCTATGACAGCGCGCGCCACCGAGCTGGGAAAGCAAAGAGATCAAAAGCGTGTGATGGATCTTGCAAAGATATTGATTATTATAGATAGAAAACCCAAAGTGACGTTATAGGAACTTAAATTTTACCTAAAGGTCAAATAAAGTCGGTCCCTGTTTGGGCGCCACTTAATCGGAAATAAAATTTCAAGAATTATTAAAAATTACGGTTTAATAAAAGCAGTAGAAACCATTGCCGTTTATTAACAGTCAACAGCCAAGGCGACGAACACGAAAATTTCGTACATTGGCCTACCATTAGACTCGTCTCTGTCACTTGCGCACAATGATACTGCCGTCGCGCTCGCACAACGACCTTGATCGCAAGCATTTGTAAACCTTTTCCCCATAGTATGCAGATTCCTACAGTAAAGTTCAATGGCCAAAATTCTTCGTTGGTCGTTGGCGTCCGCGCTTTAGCCAAAATTATTTAAATAAGAATAAACGTGTAAGAAATTTGCTCTTAAAAATTAACTCAAGCTGTTACCTCACTGCTTAGCTAATACAAGTGTTTACATTTATACTTAACTTGCGTCAGAGTAAGATTTTTCGAAAAAATGTGCCGTATCAACTTGTTTCTCACTCCGCGGTGACGTCACAGCTCTGAGCCAAGACGATTTTTTCCAGTGATTGGTAATCGGCGAAGTCATTAGGCAACGCTTTGTTTTTTATCGGCGGGGTAATGGCGCGCGAAGCGTCGTTAGCGGCCACCAGCCGCAGGTGAAGAGGTCATCGGGCCTCTTTTCATGGCAAAAATGATCTTTTAATTTGATTTCCTCGGTCACTTACGATACCCTATAAAACACTGTTTTGACTTTGATAGATTTTTGAAAGCAGTTCTGTTTGAACTAGTCTCAAAAGTCGGTACTGTCTTGTCCTATACGGTCGGTACCAGGAATGTGCTGTAACTCTGGTGAGTGAAGACGTGGGTAATAAGTCCGCGCATTACCATTATTCTTGAGTTCTGACTAAAGCGCATATAAGACGACTGTGAATATTCTAATAAACAAATAGAGCCTGCACTATTGCAATGAGGTTATAATTATCTAAATAGTGTTAAGATAAATAGAATCGCAGTTGCCATTTCCCGCAACTCTACAAACATCAATGGAGAAACAAACAACAACTCTGAAGCGCACAAAAAATTGCTCATTAAGCCCCTCGGTCTGTCGCAAAATAAATTCGTTAGGTAGCGAGCAAGCAGATTAGCTCCCTCGATACCGGCTTAACTTCACAAATTAAATATACGTTTTTTCTTTGTTTATAGAAAGTTGCGGTATTAGTACTGCGGTCATGCCCGTCGCTAACTAGTTATGTAAGGCTCGACGCACACGAGCCACTTTTATATTCGCCACTGGACGTCTACAATTAACGCTTGAACAATTTCACAACTCTCCGCCTTTGAGCTCGGAGTACGCGAAAAAATATTAAAAAAGTATATCAGCTCGCTTATTTATTTCGCGAGCGGTGAGAGGAACGAGCGTAGCGAGCGCTCAAAGGGGCGCCCGTAATTAGATTAGCCAGATCTCGATTCAATCAGCTCTCTTATCGACTTCTTTACAACCCGCCCGGTCTGTTTGACAACTTCCACAAAACAAGATATTGTTCGAGTCCGTCTTATAAAGACTTTTAAACAAACTATTGAGAATACAATTGAATTATGAGCTCTGATGTTTTTGCTTGTGTGCAGAAGACAACTTAGATCATTATTACCTTAGACATCGGCGACTTAGGAAATATACTTTACAATTTCTCCGGGTTCGTAAATGATCGCAAAAATCACCTTTTTTGGTGTGCGGAAAAAAGGCTCACCGTTTTTCACGAGAGTCATCGAGATAACACTGATGTTATTTCAAGGTAATATCATCGGTTTACGACACTGTCTATCAGCCCTGCATGCCGGTGCTATTCTTTTGAGAATCGGCGAACTCACCGACCTGTCTAACTCGACCCGTCAACGCGTATAAAATAAACCATGACCTCTTGCGTTTCGTTTTTCGATCTTGGTCATTCAAAACGTAGGAGCCAACCGTCGCACAATACCTTCAAACGCAAGGGTCATGTTATGTTTGCCCCCGAGATGAGCGTGGAGCGAGCGCGTGAGGTAATAACACCCTGTTCAGAGCGGTCTGATCGGGCCCGGAGTGCCATCGCTATCGCCCCGGGCGGCGTCTATCGATACCGCTCATCTATCGCCGTCATTTGTCGCCGACGAGCTAGAACATGAGCTTGTTTGTTTTGTTAATAAGACGATTAACTTGAACCTTAATGGGTACCTTCATTATCATTAATAAATCAATATTTCAAGACACCAGAACTTATTAGACTACGAGGGGCGTTCAATAAATTCTCGGTATTGGTATCTTGCAAACCTTTTTAGTAAACTTCTTAATACTGGCCGCTAAGAGTCATTCATTGACAGTAAAAAAAAGTAAATTTGAAGCCCACACGTTCTTTTGTTTTTCTGCTACTGCTGAACAAACGTGATCACCATGAGCGATTTTACAATGTTAATTAAATTGGAGCATCGAGCCGTGATAAAATTCTTGACTAAACAGGGAAAAAATCAAAAGTCTATTAAAGAAGAAATGGATTTAGTTTACCGTGAGTCCGCTCCTTCATTATCTACTGTCCAAAAGTGGTCAAATGAATTTAAGCGTGGGAGGGAGAGCATAGAAGATGACCCTAGACCTGGTCGGCCTGTTGAAGCTACTTCACCAGAAAACATTCAAAAAGTGGAGAAAATTATACTGGAAGATGGTCGAGTAAAGGTTAGGTCTATAGCACAAAAAACCAATATTTCTATTGGTACAATACATGATATTATCCACGATCATCTTAACATGTCCAAAGTCAGTGCAAGATGGGTACCACGAATGTTGACACCGTTTCAGAAGCATACGCGTGTTGCTTGTTGTTCTGACTTCATTGAGCTGTGTGGTGAAAACCCTGATGGTTTGCTCCAAAAAATTGTTACCGGAGATGAAACTTGGGTTCATCATTATGACCCTGAGAGCAAACAAGAGTCGATGCAGTGGCACGTTAAAGGAACACCTCATCCTAAGAAATTCAAGGTCGTCCCTTCAGCTGGCAAGATCATGGCGACAATATTCTGGGATTGTGAAGGGATATTATTAATAGATTATAAAGAAAAGGGTTTAAATATTACAGGAGAGTACTACGCTCAAATTTTACGCCAATTACGGGAAGCAATCAAAGAGAAGAGGAGGGGAAAATTGACCAGAGGAGTGCTGCTTCTTCATGACAACGCCCCTGTGCATACTGCTCATGTTGCCAAGGCTGCTGTTCTTGAATCTGGGTTCGAAACTATTACTCACCCGCCGTACAGTCCAGACTTGGCCCCCAGCGACTACTTTTTGTTTCCCAACCTTAAAAAGGATCTTCGAGGACATCGATTTTCTAATGATGAAGCGTTGAAGGCAGCGGTGGTGGAGCATTTTGACACCAAAGACAAAAAATATTTTTATGAGGGGTTAAAAAAACTAATTGACAGATCTTATAAGTGTATAAACATAGGGGGAGAATATATAGAAAAATAAAAATAAAACACTAATCGTACGCCTTTGTTTTCCTTCTCATACCGAGAATTTATTGAACGCCCCTCGTATATTTTACTAATAACATTCCAATTCACACTGGCAGTAAATAAAAATATAAAATATGAATGCTAATGTTATTTTAATACTAAAGCTAAGAATTAGCGCGAGCACTCTAGAAGCCGTTAAACGCTATAACAAAGCAAACGATACTAATATAAACTAAGCCGAAACATTTTTACATCGAGTCAGACATTATTCTATTTAACTAGTGTATAATAAATACACAAGAAAATCCTCGTCATATTCTCATACCTACTCAAGCAATTGGATGGAGTGGATTGCCTTTCACCACGTTACGCTGCTCTGTCATTTCTGAACCTTGTTCTAGTCGTTGTCTCTTTAAAAAAATCCTAAAATTCTAGAGTTCTTAAAATGTGTAAGATGCTGACTGTACAGCTTCTACGTATGGAATAGGTGCAGATGGAGTTCTGGTGTCGCGCGCGCCGCGCGATGTCCGCCGCGGGCTACCGGAGATTTGAAAATTTTGCTGTCACCGGTTTTTTCCAAATTGTCTCGGTTCAATCCCGACTGGCCATAAAACCTCTGTCAGACGAGTCTGTTCAACGACGTCAATAACACGGAATGTATTCTCATTTCTTAATGCAAATAAGAAACGTATATGCTTGCAAGTATAGTTTTTTATTTTATCAACAAAGGTTAAGGCTTAAGTTTAAACTTGAGTTGTGATTTGTTCGTTAAAAGTTTAAATTGTCCTTATCCATAAAGCTGTAGGTGCATTATAATTATGCCTAAATTGAAGAATAAAGAACTTTGACTTTGTCAAAGGATTATATTATTGCACGGCCTGCAGTAACTGCATACAACATGTAGGTAATATATTATGCATTTGTTTATGTTTTCTTCATAATGTATTCAGCCCTAAACCTAACAATTATTACTTGGAAATTACTATCGTTTGTAGGACAATATCTTGTTTATGTCCACATTTCGTACTATCTTCAAATTCCAAGATAAACATGTACCTAAAGGGTGCACATAAATCAGGGGCACTCAAGAAACGTTATCTATAATTTGGGGGCAAATATCTCCAATGGATTATTATCTGCGGTGATATATCGGCGAAGTTTCCCAATTGGTCATTAGGCGTATCGGCCCGTGTTGACCGCTGAGGCCCTAGCGCCCGACACGTTGGCCGCGCGTCTCTTTCTTACAAGTACATAAGTGTGCTAGTGTGAATGAGAGTGGTTTGCGACGCCGGCGTCAGTGGTTTAGGAAGGGCCTGTCTTATCAGACAAGTATCACGTACGCGTTTTACAAAGTTCCCATGATGTATGTGATACGCACCTAACAACCAAACGATATTCCTTAACAGCGACAAACAACTTGAACTGTTGACGTTTTTGTCGTAAAATGACTTCTTTACAACACGGTTGTCGAAGTAAGAATTCAAGTAAGTATCACTAATTAAATTAAATTTAAGTTGTATCTTTTTATACCAGAAGGTACGTAACTTTAAAAAAGGCAACTAATATTTTAATGTGTTCAACTAATTCTAGCATACAACAGCCAAACAGCGATAAATGATTCCACTATAGTAAGTATAATCTATAATTTGCATGTTTACCAGTTGTCTAGTCCTTCAGAAACTTTCCTTGACATACAAAATTCGTTACTTAAGCCAATAACAAGATGCAAATCAGATGAGTTTACGACTCGCCACACGCTCCAGTATGCCGACCCCAGGTTATCACGAAGAGTTAGGTTAACTATTGACGTAAAAGTAATTAACAGCGGAAAACTAACCTTTATTACATCTATCTTTTCCTCTATTAATTAGGTGAAATGCGTCAATGGGGTATAAACTGCTGTAATTGTAGATAACCTTTGCGAGGTGTATGTCATAGAGCATCTTATTAAAATCGTATCACTTGTACTGAGAGTTTATCGGGTGACGCGCACAAATAGTCGTTCAATACTCAATAATATTGATTTCGCTTACCATTACGCGTCTATGAATGGACACTCCAATATAAATATATAAATAAATAAATATCAGGGGACAATGTCACACTTATTGACTTAGTCCCAAAATAAGCTCTAGGCTTGTACTATGGGTACTAGACAACGATATAAATACTTATATAGAGAAATATTATATTTAAATACATAGGAAACATCCATGACAAAGGAACAAATATTCGCGCTCATCACACAAATATCTGCCCTTACCGGGATTTGAACCCAGGACCGCTAGTTTCGTAGGCATGCTCACTACCAACTAGGCCAGAGCGTCGTCAAGTTCAAATTCTATTGATGAATTAGTACTATTTATTTCAAAGGTAATCTTTGACACTGCCAATAAAGCTAAATAAATCGAAGTAGAAACCAAAAGCTCTGATTAGAAATAGGCAATAATATTCTAATTGGTAATGACTCTCACCACAATTATCCAAAACAAAATTCATCCTCGCTCATAGAACTTGGACTTCCATGATTTATCAATAGGCACCTAAAACTGATAGGGATTGAACTCTTATCTCCAACTTCTCTGCTATGAAGGGTATTCTGTAACCTTTATTTGACTTTGTGCTTCTGTATAAGTACTCGTGTTGATGTGATTTCATTTATTATCATTATGAGTAGGTGTGTTTTTAGGGTTCCGTACCAAAATGGTACAAAAGGAACCCTTATGGTGAGACTTCGTTGTCTGTCTGCCTGTATGTCACAGCAGGTTTTCTCAGCAACTACAAATGCTATCAACTTGAAATTTGGCATAGTTGTACAACTTGCATGCCCGCATCTATTTGTAGTAAAAAAAAATGAAATTAATTTTATTAATAATTGAAAAGGGGTCTAGAATGGGGGGTTCAAAAATGGAAGTGGTTCGATTATAGCAAATGGGGTGTCATATGAAAGGTCTTAGTCTGCATATTTCAAAACTATTTTTTTGAAAATTTTCTGTGATGTACTTTTATATACTTTTTGTACTTGATTTATAGCCAAAAATGTACAAAAAATGACCGTTCCCCCCCTTATCTCCGAAGTTTATTAATCGAAAATTCTGAAAAAAATCCTGCCGTATAGATAATTACTTATATTTTCTGGGAAAAATAAAATAAAGTGTTCATTATTTACAGTTTTTGAGAAATAACAAAAAAACTAAGAAAATCTGTATTAAAATTTATTCTCATCATACTCAACATTGATTCAGATTCAGATTTTATTGCTCAATATAACACAGTATTCATTAAATGACATTTCAAATTATATGCACTTACATTGAGGTCGTCAGAAATATAATTAAATGATAATAGTCAAAGTTAACACAAATACAAATTGTCTTCTCTTTTATATATTCTACCTATATAGTTACAAATGACATTACCATTTCTTGTATATCCGTTCCTTAGTGCATGTGATGTTCAATCAAGTGTTTTATATTTGTATTGTACATATTGTACATAATTGTTACTTAACGCATTAAAGTAGTCAGAAGTAAATGTCAAGTTCGTGACCCCACCCGCTAGCTCGCGGGGAACTATGATAACTGTTATTTATCTTTGTCAATGGGTTTACTCTTAGGTAAAGTTAACTCTTACTGCTGTTTACACACTCTTAGCGGGGACGGCGGGTATGGTGTCTAATGGACGTCAAGCAGTATGTCTCATTGACCTTTATATTCGGTACCACACTTTAAAGTATTAAGTCAACACACGTTAAATCGGCAGCTCTAACTTACAAATTATTGTCAACTAGCTTCTGGCCGCGACTTCATCCGCGTTGACCAACGCAAAGCAACTGTCACATTCAACTGTTACATTTACCGCCTGTTTCACAATCAACAAGTAAAACATATTTCACAGATAAATTAAGCCGTTTCTCTTTCTTACACTTGAAAATAGACACGGAGAGCCAACTTCAAAGGGCAGATAAATTTACTTGTCGATTGTGAAACAGGCCCTTAAAATATTATTGTGCTTTATAATGTCTCCAGAAAATATTGTGAACTAGGTATTTAATTCATTTTAGTCGTCGCAAAAAGCTAGATGTCTTCGATCATTGTCACGCTAATGCGTTCATCGATGCGCTTTTACCAAAACATCAGTTAATCTGTTTGCTTATTAGATAATACTCAGATTCCTAATTTAACCGAAGATCGTCGGTTAAAATAAAAGTCGTTGGTTTGTAATATCACGGCAAACATAACCTTAAACTTAGGATGCGTTTTCCTTGCGATATGAAGGCGACATCACCCAGGCTCGGTGTATCGCCTCGGCGAATCTTCCTCCCGTTATTGCGCCTCACGGCCCGCGAGCGCGTCCCTCGCATCAGCCTTTACGTCCACGCACCTCCCTGCGGCGCGAATAAAACTTATCGCGTTTTTGTCTTACCTAGCTGATACGTCCACATTACAGCCAAGTTCAATTTTGTTCCATCAAGGATAAGCGTCAAATTCCTGTGATGTGGGTTCTAAAAGATTTGGCCAAATTTTAAAGGCAAGGACACACAGACAGCGAAGATGATCTAAATTGGCGGATTCGGTTTTACGACGGTGCGCCGGACACCTTGGGGACGCCGTTTATTGCGCCGGAGATTCACCTCGCGATACCGCGCCCGCTCGTTATTGAATGGCCTGCTCGAATATTTCAAATAGTTTCCACACAGTTTTATCGCCGCTTTTTCATCTTATAGTATCACGTTAAATCAGATAATTTAAGTAAGTAGCAGATGGTCTCAACAATGAAGAATCATACTCACCCACAAATAACACAAAACAAATGAGCAATTTGCAAATATGATCAGTCAAAGTCAGAAATAGTAACAAATTAGCAAGTCCTTCACCACACAAGGGTACTTCACAGGGGGGTCCGTAAAAACAGCGCTACCCACAATTTGAGTGATAAATTTGCAGGAGATAATATCCAAATGTTCTTGGAAGATAAATGCACACGTCGGGCGCCAGGTGGCGCGGTCAGCGGGGCGGCTAATTGCCACTCCCAATAATAAAATTAGGGTTAAGGAACCATTTGCACGCGGACAAAAGGAGTAATACAAAGGTTGAGCGAGAACAATAAGTCGTGAGGCGGATTTGGTTAAGAATTATTTGTATTTATATTTTCTGAAACATTTAAAAAAAAAAATTTAGTTAAATAAATATCAAGGGCCAAGCTTACACAGATTGTCCTAGTCCCAAATTAAGCCCTGCACTTTGAAAAAAAATCTAGGAAAAACTCTGTCTTAGATTTTCCTTGTTTGTTTTGAATAACTTATCTAGGATTAATTCAGTGATCCGTGATGATATTGTAAGGGAAACAAATCCTGTAATCCATTAAAACTCTATTAAAGCTCCTTAGAATTTGGCCACGATTTTTCAATTCAAGATACATTATCTAACATTCTATAGTTTACTAGTAGACTTAATGGCCGATACAAAAGCGAGGAAACCGTTTTAAACTTTGTCAATTTACAATTCCACCTCGTTTTAAGTTGGCGAGTGCTAACAACTCCGTTTGTCCGCGATAATGTAGAGCACGTGTAGTGTCCGGTGTCCGGTGTCCGGCCGCCGCCGCCGCCGCGCTAACTGTTGTTGATAATTTGTTCTCCCACGGCAAGGTGATATTTTACCGCACGCATTTAAATATAAATGCGTAAACTTCCCGGGCCTACCTACGCTCGTAATTCTCTCGCTCAACTTATAAATTACGTGTCCCCTGCTGTGATTTGAATTTGAGATCAAACCTAAATTTTATAAGTGTTCTGTCGCTTCATGAATCCGTAACGACGAAATTGGACGCCCTTCTTGATTGGAACGAGAAACCTCGGCTGGTCTGTAACGTAGTTTATGTTGTCGGAAGCGGAGGTAGGGCCCTTAATAGCCATTGAAACTGAACAGAATCGTGAGTGGACAAATTGGAGCGCCGGGTCGCGATAAGGGCCAAGGAAAGGGAAATGTCCATAAACAACAGGCGACTTGGTCCCAATTAATAAAGCAGCCAACACTGAAGTAGTGCAATTAATTCTGTGCCTTCGTAGATTTTAATAGTTCACATAAATCAGAGCGCTGCGACCGGTCCGGCGGCCGGTGGGTTAATCGGTGTTTAATATGCCGGCCGGCCGACCCGCGCGTATCTCTAATACACGGCTCAATACCGATACATAACGGAGGAAAAACGCGGTGTATGATTCAGAATCACCCTGTTTATACACAATTCCTTCGTTATACTTATTTAAGGATAAAGTGGCGCCCAACGTGGGACTCTTTTGGTAATTATTTTCATCCCCTCCTTTGCACATTTCAATGTGAATTAAAGATGAATACTTTAACTAGCCCGCGTTAACTCGTTCAACTGCACCAGTTTAACCGTAATGTATTCAGTTACACGAGTAGTTAGATCGGGCGACAGTTTTGGAATTCAATTCTGTCCAGACTTCAGTTCACGTTAAGTGGTTATATCCCTACAGTGGGCAGTGGGCAGTACTAAAGTGGAGGTGGCAGGGGGACACCTCTGGATATTGAATTTGCCGGCGCCCAATTGTTATCTGCCGCTGCAAGGTCGCCGGTGAATAGCCTGCCAGGTACTATTGCCCTTTCTTTCAAAACAGGGTTGCCACCCAATTTTAAGTTAGTATTTTATTAAACTGATAATATCTATTTTTGATTTCCAACAAATTTTCCTGCAGACTGTATGTAACACCCGACTTTTTTTACATAGAATTCGTGAATATCTTTCTTTTGTGTTGAGATCTGGCTTTACATAAAAACTAATTTATAATCCGGCATCCTACGCTATTCATAAAATAAGTATCTTAATTTTAAGTAAAAGTTTTTTTGTGGCGTATAGAACGCAATAGGCATACAGGGCACCTGATGGTACGTGAGATCTGTAACCCACTGAAATTTGCATACTCAGGACTTGCATTTTAAGACTGCAAATTCGTTGCCAAACCTGAAGACTTAGATGGAACGCTTACATGCTAGCCATTTGACCGGTGGTTCGGTGCGGCGGGCACCAGAACACAACAAGTAAGCTTTCACACTTTCTGCGCCTCTATTCCCGACGATAAAAACAATATCGTAGTTGACCTGTGCGTCTGACGTCACAACAATATGACATCAGACGCCATCACTGTCAAGTAAATAAGAGCTATCAAAACGGTGACAATACGATAACAGATCAAAAACAATATTGTTGTTACCGTGTTGAATAGAGGCCCTGTATAATTCAATTTTCACTATGAATAACGCCAAAAAGTATTTTTAGCATAGCTACTTTGGTTACTGCGCATGTATGGAAAAGAGGGTAAGACTTTCAAAAGTGTTGGTATGTAATCTTCACCGTGTTTTGCTGCCGCGAAGGCAACTCAAACGACACACTTTTAGAGTTTAAGCTTAATGAAGCCACAGCGTTATTGGAGGACACTGTATCACTATTTCTACTAGGATCATCTTAAAGAACCTGGTGTCGCAGCCCTGGCGTCGGTCATTGGTCAATTTATTTCTAGCGTCTGCGGGTCGCAGTTATCGTGATTGAATTAAGTACCCCGCTGTACCCCTCTCCCCACTTTCCCTGACTGTACTGCACCGTGATTTAGGTGAACGGTGAACAGGGCAAAAAGGGAATCTGGAATTTTAATCGTGGGAATGGGCAACTGCTCCCCGTTTATTTAAGGTTAATTTGAGTTGATTCTGGTCAGCGTTAGTTTGCGATCAGTTCGATTGGGGTTAACCATTACGTTCCGAATGTTCCGGTTCAACTTTGGCTAATGAAAACTACCGGGAGTCCATTACGGTGTCTAGTTGTGAGATATTTCAGTAAATACACTCTATTCTCACATCTTTTTTCTCATACAACACTGTCATATCTGTTATCGATTCGTTTGAATTAAGAATGGTAAAAAGTTCATTTTGGGTTTTGGTAATTTGTACAATATTTAGAACTACAGAAAACTTACTTTTGATTGGGTATTCGAAGGTAATGAGCTTTTACTTTTAGGAATCTACCTAGGGCAATATGATTAATTTCCTTAGTAGCCTAAGTGAGAATAAATTCGATCGCCTTGCAACTCGCCTCGAACACATATTCCTCCTCACACATTTATCACTCTATTCCCAACAAACCCGACGTGTGATATTCACTTACGGCCATTAGAAATAATATGCCAAAAGGTAAATCGTAGCGGTGTCGTAGTCACGTAGCGTGTAGCCACGTAGCAGCGTAGCAGCGTAGCGCTACGGTGTCACGTGCTACGCGGAGGCTGTTAATTGAATCGCACGGCGCCGAAAGGTAACTTACTACCGTTTGCGGGAGTTGCCAACTTTGTTCCGGAAGCGGTTACACTGACCCTTGTCGGCCATCAAAATTCAATCCCGCGATTCTGTTTAGGTACGTACTCAAGGAAGAAACGAGGAAAATTATTCAAGTGTTTCTACTTGGATATTTCCCTAAGCCGGAGTTACGATCCGCGCGCAATATCCAACAGAAAAAACTTAATAAACTGAGAGACATCGACATAATCTCTTCATTTTCATTCCGGGCCTGATTTTATAGAGAAAGATCGCTAAGCACGTACAAATAATCCATAATTTATTACAATAACTAACATTAGCATACAATATCAATGGAACTGGCGCGGCCGCCATAAAAGTGAAGCATCCAATCCGGCCCACGTCGATGCGGCGTTACGTCAAATTATTCCATTCCATTTTAGACGAAATGTATACAGAGCAAACATGAAAAGAGAACAAAATTAAGCGTTACGAGCGCTCGTAAGGCACGGGCGCGGGCGGCTGACTTAAATAAAATACTTCTACAATTAATTTGTTTTTTAAACTACCCTATGTAGTTAGTTACAACCTCTAAAGTCACATAGACAAGTCTTTCTTGTTAGATTCTCCCATCATTTTCCAGCGCCTCAAATTTTGGTATTTACACTACTCTACTCTCTTTTTCAAAAATTAAAACATGTTTTCTTTTCAAATCTTTACTTATTAATTATGTAAAAAATAAAAAAGCGCTTTAGCCTACTGGGAGCGGTGCTACAGGTACGGTATTCAGAAAGCAGTCATATACTAATTGGTAAGAGATCTTACAAGAACAAACGAAGAGAGAATGATCACCTTCAAACAAATACCTCGTGGCAGTAAAGTTAATTCGGTAATCTCAAAATCAAATACGAAACAGTCTAACCAGAGGGCTTATTGTCTAACGCACTCGCAATCACGATCGTTTTCATTTTGAAAATCGGAGGCTTGTCTGCATACAAAATGAAAACAATTGCTCCACTTTGAGGCTGGTTGCGATTGCGAGTGCGTTAGACAATAGCCCCTCAGTTCCCGCTTAGTAATGTTAGAAAAAGCAATGAATCAGCTTCCGTCTCATAAGATATGACGAATGTATGTAGATGTTCATGAGACATTGTGGGGACATTCGTAACCTATATTAAATACCTATAGTGCATAGAATTGAGTTTTTTTCTTTCACGCCATAAGCAACAAAGATAATGTACCTCTCTAGGAAATATAATAAAATTATTCTTTTGGAAAAAATCACTAACTGAGTATCGCAAACGGGGAAAAGAACTGTGAGGCTAGACAAGTTGCTAAACGCTAGCGTAAGCGATTTTCGAAAACTGACAAAATGTATGGGATTGACGTACGTCTGACAGCTTACGTCAATATACATTTTTTATAACGATAGCGAACGCCCAATGCATCTTATCTAGGGCCTATTAGGGTGAACTGCCCTATTGTTAGCCACTTACCAATTATTGGCCCCATGTACTTTAATCTAAGGTAATAGAGACGATAATTCAACAATCACTAGGTGCCAGTAACTGATATTTTAGAGGTCAGTAATTAGGTGTTTACTGATGATGATATATGAATAAATTTCTAACTCCCGTCTAACAGGATTTGAATAACCGGAGGCTCTAAGAGATACGATAAACTATCTTGGTTTTAATGGGCAAGTCAGATGAAACGGCAATTTAAATTATCCTATACATTTTTCCAACAGCTCGGCAAGGAGGTTTTAATTCCGTGTATTCCGTGACTTGCGGCGCCGGGGCTGCGCGCGCGCGGGGGGGGACATCAATAATCCTCCTTGTTATTCTTATGCAAATGGCGCGCCACGATAATAAGTGGAACGCGAATCACCAGACGCTGTACAGATTGGAACAATCCGCGCCAAACACACGGCGCGGTTTTTTAAAGTTTTTTTTAATTTGATAGAAATCATATTTTGTGGCTTGTGACGATACTAAGAAACAAAATTCGTATAAAAATTGCTCCGTGTTTAAAGCCATTTAAAAAAGTCACAGGACTGCATTGAACAAACGAAATCATAATTATTCCAACAAAACTTATTAGAAATTAATTAACACCATTGCTCGCAACAAGACGAACACTTTAGCTCGCGAACGCCTATTTGTCTTAGGCACAATTTGGCCAAACAAGAATAAGGTTTATTTCGAGATTAGTCTATACCTTTTTGTATTTTAGTCTCTGATTAAGTCCTTATTCCAATAAGAATGAATCGGACGAAAATAAGCAGAATAGGCAACTTTTAATTATAGCTTGGTGACCTAGCCCGCAACTCGTTCAACGTGTTTCCCCTGAAATTTTATAAAATTTTCCAGGGTTAAAGTAGGTAAATGTAAATGTTTAACTACAGAGTTTTAGTGAAAAAACGTAGGACATTTTGCTTTCTCAGTCAGCTTTCATAAACATTCATAAGCTAGTACAAGTATCAAAAAAAACCAAGATGAATAGGTACCAACTTATTCGACAAAATACGAAGTCGCATGAATATGCACTATACGAGTATTTTTACATGAAATACATGTGTCAAATCTCATCCAAATCCATCCAGCCGCTGGTTCAAGCGTGATTAAGAGACAAACATCCGATCCGATCGTTTTGAATACTCAGATACTTCTCTATTAATCAAATCAAATTAAGTTAACATTGCCTTGTTGCTAAATAACGCTTTGTTTCGTGTCTATCTTCATATTGCTTCCCTGGCAACAAAGCATGAATAGGAACTATGATTTCACTGCTATCGGAAACAATAGGCAAATTGTTTTCTATATCGCTATTATAATGTGTGTCAAAAACAAAGAAGAAACGCAACTTTTATCTGGAGTTAGATTAAAATACATCGACACAACAGTTGCTTAGACCATAGCCAAAAATATTCAATTACTAAACTAAACTTCATGAAGTCATCGTTATTTATACAGATTTTTAAGTGATACGTAAATTTAAACTTTAAAAATAAGAAATAAAAAAGCGCCCCGTGTGGCGCACGAAAAGAAGTTACTAGCAAATACCCGTAATATACGAGTGTAGTGATTTGGCTTAATCAGTGACGTCGCTTCCGATCGCGACCTCCGACCGGCGCGGGCGCCGAAATCTGACGTCAGCCACCGCCCAGAGGAAAACAACATTGCTATCTAGTTCGCGATAGTAGTCGCTTGTTGTGTTACTTACGGCCGTTCCTACTGCAATACTATTCAAGATATCCCTTGTTTTGCCCTACTATATCAATATTTGTCATCTTACGGCCGTTCCCAATACTCAAACCGCGGAGAGGTCGGACTAATCCGGGTTATAATTTCGCATTTTGTATAGGTACGACATATGGCTAAAGTCGCCGTCAATAGAATTTGCTAACTATGTAAACAAAACCAAACAAACCAATTCACCATGATTACGCGATACGCACCAGATATCCAGACCACCTCGTAGTACCCGCCAAGAGAACCAAACTATAAAGCAGAAGTACTTACTGTATGTCCATAAGTATTTACAATAATCTACCCAATGTATTAAAAAACTTATCTTTAATTAAGTTCAAGCGGGAACTAAAAAAATGGCTCATACAAAAATGTTTATATTCTATGAACGAGTAGGTATTTTAATAATTATGACTAAATTGTAATAACCTGATATTGACATAAAAATTTCTCATGATTTCTATAATTAATAATATTAAAAGTAACCTTGTAAATTCAATAGGGCAAATTATTTACCATATATTTTACGTGCTGCTTAGCGGCAGATTATGTGTTGCCAATGTAATTTAATAAGACCTTTCTGTACACCATGATCTATGTAAAATAAAGATTTTGATTTGATTTGATTTGATTTGATTTGATAATCACGTACTTTTAAAGATCAAGACAAGTGAGGTCTTTGCAACGATTTATACACAAAATCATTATTTTCATATAAACTTTAAGATGAAATATCTATTCATTATACTTACGTTATTTTTAATAAAAACACGCTTGGTGAATATTTGAGTTTATGTGTCAAACAGTACTAATTTGTTTACATAGTTCGCAAATTCTATTGACGGCGACTTTAGTCTATACCCGGAGTAACTGGGCTTGATTACTCCTAAACTTAATTGTTTTTGACATGTAATCGTACTGCACCTTAATCCTAGGCGATAAAATCCAAATAGTTTTTTGTATCGTTTTATGGTAAGTATTTTTTATAACTTGGCCACCATTACTGTCACGTAAATATGAGCTACTAGAGGACGCCCGCGACTTCGTACGCGTAGAATTAGTTTCCCGCTACTCCCCCCATTTCTTTCCGTTGGGGGTCGATTTTCGGAAAATCCTTTCTTAGTGCTCACTTACATCATGAAAGGAACCCCTGTACCAAATTTCAAGTTTCTAGCTACAGTAGTTTCGGCTGTGCGTTGATATGTCAGTCAGTCAGTTTTGCCTTTTATATATATAGATCACAACGTTGACAATACGATCACAGGTTAAATACGAGATCGTTTTTACCGTGTTGAATAGAGTCCCTGTCATCGTTATGATAAGTAGCTCTTATTTGACATGAATGACGGCGGAGTACAAACAATATGATAACTATCTATTATTGTCTTTATTATTTTTTAATTTGATCACTATTATTGTCACGTAAATAAGCTATCGCTATCATAACGTTAACAGTACGATAACGCAATATGGTTTTACCGAGTAGAATAAATAGTACCTACCCCTGATTAGGTTACTCCATGGTTTAGAATGATATAACAACGGTGAATGATTATTGAGATAGATTCCCGTTAAGAAGTTTGTGAAGCGATGGTTAAATCGCGTAGCTGTTTTTTTTTCATACTAATTTAGCTCCGGGCGATAACTTTTCTCACCCCCTAAATCACGTCCGATTTCGAAGATTTTTGAATATGTTGTGTCATTACATTATGAAAAGCTGGGTTTGTACGTATCTATGTTGTTCTTTTGTTCCATTTCAAGAAATATTTTCTACGAAATGAAAACGTACAGACCTAACCTTACCTCTTTTTCACAATATCTACAACATACATGTTCAAAAATTAAATTTACGTTATTTCATTTATAATAAACACAGATAACGACCAAAAATTTGCGGTTGTTGTTCATTAACCTTCTGCTTTCGGTTGATTATTAATTTATCAGTTTTCCTCATTCATATAATAAAGAACTTACCTACCTAAGTGTCCACGCGGTCTTAAAAGTAGGTGCACAATTTAGTACCTTGTCGCTTAAATGCCTTCGATAGATTAGTGCAGCAGTTCAATCATGAAGTTAAAGTGACAAGGCACTAAGGCCGACCTTAGGTAGCTACCGCAATGTTTAAAGTAGGTTTTTTACATTGTTGGAGCAAAACTCAGTATGAAACATATTTTTTTAATCTAAAGCGCAAGTCTTAACCAACCAAACTAAACGGATGTTAAAAAAAACGGTATCCAATAAACGAAAATCTAAAGAGACGGCATAATATCGAACTAATTTACCTACCTTAACACAAGAACTCAAAACAACAGAGCTTGTTTCCACAAACACAATTGTTTGCCGTTATCGGAGGTGGAAGGAAATGGCGCGCGGGGCGAGGGAGGGGGAGGGGCGGGTCGCGCTATCAGTGCGCGTGAGTGCGGGCCGAGGCACCCGCCGCCATGACAGCATTACATTACACGTGGACTAGGAGATCTATGGATCGTGCGTCAATAGGTATTTAACGTTAGCATGTTACTTTGTCGCAGTCTAGAAATTTTAATAACAATGGACCACTCTCAAAATCCACACATATGGCATTTTTTTATAACATGGTGCACACGAGCCTCCTGGGGCACGTTTTATAAAGCTACAAGTAACAATTTTGCAAGTCTAAACTGGCAACACTGCTCAAATGGCTGGTCGTCATTGGTCGAGGTTGTGTGAAATGGATATTTGTAACCTGTAAATTGTAATTTGTAGCTTTATAAAACTGGCCACTGAATGATGGTATGAGATTTGAGATATTTCAATTATAAAGACAACAATCTCAGGACTGCCATCGTAAGACTCCAAATGAGTTGCCAACCCTAGGGATTAAGATAGAATGCCCGTAGGCTGGCAATTTCTGCTGCTGGCTTTAAAAAAAAAATGTCATATCTTAACTGTCAATATAGACACTATATCTATGTAGGTACTCTATATTGCAGTGTGTATGATGATAGGTGGAGATTGGCATAATACAACATTTTGTAGCCGCATTAAACATAAATAAATAAATAAATACCATCGGGTAAATCTCACACAAATCGACCCAGTCCCAAACTAAGCTCCAGGCTTGTATTAAGGATACTAAACAACAAAAAAATACGTAGGTATGTAGATTTGAATAGAAAGCGCCCAAAGCTCAGATACATATACTCGCGCTCGTCACACAAATATTTGCTCATACAGAGAATCGAATCCAGGACCGCTTGCTAGTAGGCAGGGTCTCTACCATCTAGCATAAACGCGTCGACGTAGATTGTAGTATGGAACCTACTTTAAATCATTTGTATCCACCTCCAAAGGTCGATTAACAAGAGCTAAGCTGCTACAATTGTAAAGAAATGGAACTAGGTACCTACTTTTTACTTGTATACTCTCATTCAATCCATTCAATCTCTTCGTGGCAGATCTTATAAATTATTGACCTACAGAATGTACTAACCGAAATGTGATTCGTAGATCCCAAACATGAATGGCATCGGTCATTTACAACTAGTTCGATAAACTCAATAATCGCAATACATACAACTTTACATACACACACAAAACTTGCATACAGAGTGGGACATGAATGATTACTGGCGATAAGACCAACAACCTCGCTCGAGGTAATTTTGCCGATAAGAATTACCTTGTTGTATGTTCTCGTTATAACTTCGTAGGTATCGAACCATATATTGTACCTTATTGTAACCAAGTGGTTATTTGAAGGTAATTACAATAATGATGCAGTTAGAATTCCACCACATGGTTCTTAGTAACCATGGTACAAAGAATCCTGGTTTGGTCATTCTATTTAAAACGTTCAATATTTTGAACCGTTCTTAAAGCGATTTTCTGTGCTGCTGCTATGGAAGCTGTATCAGTTATTTCAAAGGAGTTGTCTTTTTGTAAAAGTCATAAATTTTTAAAGTGAGCGGCCATTCGTAAAAGTGGTAAATTATGAAGATCCATTCAAAATAAATATATTTTGTTATATAATTTGTGTGTCTTAAGTGCATCGGAGCCGAGATATTTGAATATTTATACCTGGGCGTACTTTCAGTGCCAAAAACTTAATACTTAAATCTTTAATATCTCCGCTCCGATATTATTTAACGCATTAAATTTCATACATTTATGTCCTCTAAACAATTACCTATAGGTAAGAAAATCACCGGTGGCCGCAGCAAAAAATATGACGATAATTTTCATACAAACTTACCCAGTGCCATTTAGGTTAACTAATTTTAGAAACTATTATGCTATTTGAGTTTTCAAAACGAAGCGTGACAATATTTTTAACAAACTTCAAAAAAGGAGGTTCTTTGTTTGACGGAATCTGTTTTTGATGACTCACTATTTATGAAATTGTTAAGCACAACTAATCCAAAATGTAGATAGAGATTACGAAGTTTTAATAAAAAGAATACAAGAAACACAGCAAAATTCATTTTAAATTGTATTATAACCTATTCGGTAAGCACGCGTAGGTAATATATTGTAATTGAAATACCGCACTACTCTTGTACCTACGAATTTAATTATTTCTGCGTGTGCAAATGCACCTGTTTCCCAATCCGCCTGCCAACCTAGAAACGTATATCAACTACGAGTAGCTCACTCGTACTACATTCGTCTCGCAGAGTTATTGTGAATTAGCGTCGCCGAGTAATGAGGTGGGCAATCAGTAGGCGGGGAGACGCGGCGGCCATTACGCGGCGAGAGCTATCGCGAAGACCAGGTAATAATAAAAAATGCTTTTATTAGTTTGCAATGTAATGAAAAGTATTTATTGCTGAAAGACACAATTATTACAGTTTTTGTAATGTAGAAAAATTGTGACTGCAGCAAAAGGAGTAAACTCAGCTGGTGCTGGCGGCAGTCTTGCGGGACTGCTGCGCAGCGTTGGGTTTCAGTTCGCTTTCTATGCTGTTTGTTTGTTAGTTAGTGCGTTTGTAGGGCCAGCAGTGGGACAATAAATAAATGTAATACATAATAACTAGATTAGTTGTCTAATCAGTAGGTAAATGCCTTATAGATCAGATGACTCTTGTCAAGCTAATAAAACCAAAGATATATTTTATGACATAAAAAGGCTAGGTAAGAATCAGATGTATTTCATGAGCGACCTCACGATATAGAGGTCCTTATACCAACTAACAGGAAAAAGAGTGGAAGAGATGCTCTTATCTGCAGGAGACGAACAAAAATAAAATACCTAAATAAATACTTTACGCAAATAAAGGAGACTTAAAATTTATTTTGTATTGTAGCTACTAGAAATTGAAGCCGTTGCAAAGAGCAACTAGCAACTAACTATTAGAGCGCTGCGAGGCTCTTAAATAGGTAATTAGAAAAAAAAATGCTATAACAAAATATTATGTTTAGTTATAATGACTCTCTTAAATGTATTTTTCAGGGCAAAGAGAACGCAACCGAGCACACAGGACCACCTGATAGTAAGTACCTACCTAATACGAGTAGAAATTAGTTGTGTAAATAGACCCACCATTTCTAAAGGTAGGTACCTATACGTTTTGAGCAACATTATAACTTAGCAATAATAATGTATAAATAATGAGTAATATGTTGTTGTTTATCACTGCTTACAAATATAACATTATAAATTGTAATATTTTTACAATACAATGGTTACTCATACATACCTGTAACAGGAAAACCGTATGCCTTTGTTCCAATTATTTAAATTAAATTCTGCAAACAGAGGTAATTCCTGTAGCTATAAAAATAAATTATTAATCATCCTTGAGAAATTAGCAGGTAAAGAACAAGGTGACCCACTTCTGACTAAGCATTTGTTGCCCCTGACTAGAAACTGTATGTGATTTGAACTCGCCACGCGTTTCATTGGCGCTTAATTTGCTGCGGCTATTGAATTATAGAACTATAATAAGGAATTCATCGAAAAACAAGTCATTAAGTAACCTATTTCTATATTAAACTCCATCAAAATAATTTATAAAAATATTTGGTACACGGTAAGAAAACGAACCTTATTTAAGAGTCCGTTTGTGACTAAGAAGCGGCCATCGACGAGATAACGTGGCCGGTAGGTAAGCAACTCACAATCACGCGGTAGTCGCTGTCGTCGTGTTTTAACGGTACTGCGTAGTTTAATTCGTGAACCTTGTTAGAATGAGGCCGCGCCTGGGCCGAGGTTGTGTCAGCGAGGTACATGCCATATCTGCGGCCGGTGTAAACTAAATTGTTTGTTATTGCCCCGCGATAAGGTTGAGGCTGTCGGAAGCCGAGGCGTGAGTACCTCCGCGCGGTGCGAGCGGTGCTCTGACGTCAATCGGTAGCCTATTTGTGAGTATTATCGGGGAGATAACGGGGCGGAGGTGAAGGATCGCACACGCAAGCCGCACCGCCGCCGTATTCTAGGAAGATGCCACTGATATCGCCCTTTGATTGATTGCCCTTTGTCTTTCAGAAAATACGTAGGTACGAGTGTAATCTAAGGTAAGACGCAGTAACACCAGCAGGCGGGTCATCGAGACTGCATCTGCTCGAAGATAGAGAATTCTGGAAAGTACATAAGTTGTTTACCCGGATTGCTCTTACGTTTGTTAGTGATGATAGTAGATTGCAGAAACAGATTTGTTTATTAATTGCGCAGTAATAGAGTCGCAGCTTTATGTTTACCAACAGCGGCGCGGCGGAGGTCGTCGGTTCGCACCTTTGCCACAGTTGGCGCGCGGCCAGCTGCCGTCCGCGATGTATGCTGCGCTGCATACACCATCAGTTGTTTTATTCTACATCATTTAAAACGTTGTTACGGCACATTAACAGCCTATACGACTACGAAAATAGTGTCATGACTGGCAAAAAAACCGTATTTATATCGTACATACAAAATAAAATGCACATAATTGGGTTGATATGAAGAGTTACACCTTTTGCGATATTATCATTTGAAATACACGCACAAAGTTTACGTTATACATATTTCAAACCGTAATGCAGCATTAAAAATGTTAACATACCAAAAACTCCAACAAAACAATTAAAATTCAAACAATAGGTAGAGACACTGAAACTTTAAAACAACACGTCGCGCCAAATTCTTTGCACATTAATTCCTACGAGGAGCGGAAATGAAAAGCGAAAAATAAACATGGCCCAAGAAACGTACAATGGAGTGAGCGGGAGCCGCGGCGTGGTGGAGTGAAACTGCGTTAACGATTCATGGGGCATGAAGCGCCCGCGACACCGCCGCTGCCAACCAGACCGCCATCAACCCTTGGAATCGTTAAATCATTTCAACCTTCAGTTAGCTTACATTATAATATGTAAGCCTACAACTGACAGTCGCAACTAACATTCGATCTCATACCAGCCACGTCGCATGTACCTGTATTTTGTTGTGAACTTGTGAATCATGGTCCTGTTTACTTTACCACGGTACTCAAAGACCCCAAACATCAAGTTTACATAGAATAGTTGATACCTAGGTCTGTACCTGAGTAGTGTTTATTTTCCTACCCAAGGGTTAAATACTAATTTAGCAAACAGGAAACCATTCAGCAATTAATTTGCGGTAGGTATATCGCCAATGGGAAAGGAAATTGTTTTTTTTTAATTAGAGTAGGTATACGGGTTGGTTGGCAAAAAATGCATACTTACCTACAACCGGATATAAAAATTAGAGCGTTGTTCGGAACAAAATTAGTGACATAACCCAATTTAAAGCCAACATCTCAACAACTTAGATTGAAATAACAATAATTTCCAAAGTGCACACGGTACCCAATCCAACGTGTCCTGATACGTGGCCATCTCCATGTGATTGTAAGGTTAGTAAATGACAGAGATCGTACCTTTAAGTTTAAAATTTCATTTTTGGAGTGTATTTTACCTAACTCTCATGCAATAAAGGTTCGCGTCGGTGCATTGTTTTTTATGTGAGGCCGCGGCGGCGGGCGCCGCGGGCGGAAGTGGCGCGCGCCAACTCGCGCCTTGTCGCCGGCACACCTCTGCTCTCACGAACACTGAGGGTTCCGCGTACTTGTCACGCCTTGAAATGTTAGATGTAAAGATATACTGAATAGCAATTCAGTATATCTTTACATCTAACATTTTAAATAAATAGAGACGAAATTTTCAGCATCGCAGCATTAGCAAACTTTTACTTTTTAGTACCTTTTTTCCTCTTTCAGTATACCTACTAGTAGGTATTAGAAGGTATATTCTATAAAAACCCAAATCAACAGGGTTCGCTGTATTGTGATAGTTTTAAAACATCTCGAAAGTAATAACCTGTAAGAGCCTGTACTCAAAATTGTCGGTTTTCAATTTCAACAGCATCAATTTTTTTAAAAAGGCGATATTAATACCGAGGTTTTAACAACCGATATTGAGGTCAAATCATTAATAAGTTGAATCCGATTTAGTTTTCCTGATGAGCCTTGCTTGTTAAAAAAACCTACTAAAACCTGCAAATTGGTGACAAGGAAAGAACCAAACCCTACGGAACCAGCGACAGTGACAGCGCTCCACGTCGCGGGCTCGCCGCGTGCCAGCGGCTCCGCTCGAATGTTAAGTAACGGGCAGCCGCCGCGCGCCGCCGTCGCCGAGCCCACAGAAAAACGAGCTGTAAACTTGCCATAATAACATTCGCAAGTCTTCGTTATTGTTGCGTTCTTGGGCCATTGTTTTTAATGGCGGCCAGAGTTGCCGAATAACTAACAAGAAATTATACGTATGACCGTTCTCTCCCTTCTCTCTCTCGGGTCTTTTAATAGAGATAATGTTACACAGAACTGATGTTCATCAACTAATACCAACGTTTAGTGATCAATTGATCATACATAAATACTTTTAAGGAATGAATTTTAATGAATTCTAGAGCGTCAAATGAAAACATAAATTATTGCAACTACATTATGTTTCAGAATGAGGTACCTATGCAGAGGTGCATTCGGTGAGGATAATAGGTCAGTTCAAACCAGATTCTTAGTCACACGAGGTAACGGCTCAGAGGTAAACTAGGAAGTTTGCCGCATAGCTACCGTTGTTATGCTCTAGCAGTCTTATAAATAAACAACACCTAATCTGCGCCTTTGTTCCGCTTTGGTTTACCCCCTCTTGCATTGATATCCTAATCACGCTGTAAACATTGTGAGACATAACATCACTTATGACAACTCAATCAGCAGCTAGTGATTAGAACTGCCATAACGTCCAAAATGATCATGATATCGATAAACATCTTCTTCTTCTTGGATTAAGATAGTGTATAATGGTAGGTAAGGTAAGTAACAAAAACAGTTAGCTTTAGCCCGTCCACGCTTAAGTTGTCTATTGCTATTCAAAGTCAAAGTCAAAGTTTTTTATTCTTCAATTCAGGCATAATATAATGCACCTATGATGTCAAAAAGCATTACCACACCGGTTCGAAAAATAAAACCTTTGCCCCGAGAAGAACCGGCGTAAGAAACTCGGCAAGGTATATATTTTAAAAAAAGTTTAAGTATATCATACTTAACTACATAACATAAGTTTACAATATCACAGTATTTTTGCACACACCACAGACACGTTTTTAAGCGTAGGTAGATTGAAGCGTAGATTACTCATGCAGGGCCTCTATTCCCGACGGTAAAAACAATATCGTTTTTGATCTGTTATCGTATCGTCACCGTTTTGATAGCTCTTATTTACTTGACAGTGATGGCGTCTGACGTCATAACAATACCATAACAGGTCAACTACGATATCGTTTTTACCGTCGGGAATAGAGGTGCAGGATGCACGACTCACTGCCAAACATCCCTATCCATGATATAGGTATATATAATCGTTTACTTTATAATATGCTCGGAAAATTAGTTTTTGTTTTATGACAGATTTTAATTTGGATTTTTGTTGAATTTTATATAATTTCCTAAGAATGATTTTGAAGTTTTGGGCTGTCTATAAAATGTGGTTTTGACCTTTCTTTGGGGAACTGTTTGATTTTCCAGGAAAAAATACCTACTTACCTAAAGTTTCCAGGCTAAAAATTACATTTTATCGTATTTAACCTCAATCGGTTAGGTTAGGTAAAGACAAAATAAAAAATATACAATTTCACCTTCACATTTTTAATATTATAGGTGGTAAATTAGGAAGGATTACCTATGTGCATAAAAAGCAATTGTACCCATATTTCTAATTTTTCCTTCATTCTGCGACAAAAACATTAAACATTAGTTAGGTAAGAGTACACTCGCACTGCAGCTATTAAATAATAAATGTTGCAGTCGGAACACAAAACCGCAAATCGGTTTACCTGCGGGAAACCTACAGAAATAGCTTGTGTATTTTATATCAGCGCAATACCTAAGAATATTTTCCTCGCAGCTTCCCGCCGCGTCATCGCGAGGGACTTTTAATTAATTAACAAATAACAACAATAGCAAGCCCCGTTTTTACGAGCCGGGAACAAAGGAGATGCATCCACTTCCGCGGCGGACCTGATGTGTTAATAATGCGATATAAATTAACGCCGCACTACATTATTTACTCCGTCTTGAGTTTAGGTATATGGAGTTATCTTGGGGGACGTTTTAAATTCATACGCGCTGTCGCATTTGGAATATTTTTCATAGAAATGAATCACGTCTTTAGCCTAAAATCAAATTCGACGGCATCAATAAAACTATAATAAATGCATACAGTAAAACATCTCAGTGTAATCGACTTACCGTCTTAATGAGATAAAATGTAAATCTCCTATTTACGTAGCAGAATAAGCACTTTTAAACATGTGCACTTAGTGAATTACCCATAAAAAACGCGTCATAAACCGTCTGCTTATCTGGGGATACAAACAAGATAAAGTTGCGTTACAAACAGATATTTGATTACAAATACCATAACACTATTAAGGTATACCAGGATTTTAAGCAAAGCGCATTAACTTTTTGCCTCGTTTTTTTTTCTAATCCAACAAAGCATTTCAGGTCCGTTTCCTCTCATTATCAACGTGACACAAGTCAAGTATAATAGCTATTACTTTGACACTTATAACAAAACACAAAGCATCCTGTAGACCATCTGGCACCGGCTTGTTCTGGACTTACTTAGCTTTGCACCTACCACCATTATTGTCTACTCTAAATGCTCACAGATAGGGACGTTAAGATCGTTCGCGTTGTTCTTGTGATTGTTTAGGACAAAGCAGGCAATAGTTAGAACAATTAGCGACTGTTGGCAGGTCCCAAACGTGACGCGGGGTCGGCTGCGGGCCACATGGCCGCGACGCCCGACCAAACGCATAGACGTGAGATTTTTCAGAACAAAAGCAACTATTGAATTAGGCAAACTACATCTGTTACACGTAGATTTTTTTTACCGAATAATGCAAGTCATCTCATTTAAAACGCTACGCGAAGCTGCGCCGAGTTCAGAACTTTTACCACAATTATACAGGAATTTGTTCATGTTTATCTGCGAATGGCCGAGCGGAAGTTGTAGATAATGGTCCGACGGAACACGGCACGCCTGTTTACGAGCCGACATTCTGCATAGTGCTCAATGGATAGGTGAACTAAATACACGACACTACATACTCAGCAATAGAAATTTCACACCAGTGAGAGATGTTGAATGGATATTGGCTGCTTCTTTGCGTTTCTCATTAGAAGCCAATTCGGGGAATTAAAACGAGATAACGCTTACAATAACATGGAATTTAAGCTAGTGATATTTCTACCAAATACATGATAAATTATTTTATTTTCTTTCACTTCTTTCGAAATGGTCTCATGGTTTGAAGGTTAAAACTAAAAACAATTCCTAATCGTTGCTATCATCGATAGATAAGCAAACTCATAAATAACGTTTAAAACAGATAATGACTGGCTGCTATATTCTAATGTGATTTACTTTTTGTGCACCAGTCCCACACCGGGGACCCGCGACCGATAACCTCCGAGGGTTCTAAGCTGATTACAGTTTCAGTTTTTTATTTCTCGAAACGGTCGATAGGGTTTGAATGGATAATGCCCTCTGCGATAAGCTTGAATGACAGGTTTTATTTTAATTGCCTTTTCACATGGGGCTACGTAAACAACGATTTGATAAGGGATGAGAAATACTTAGTACTTGCATATTCTCATCTCATTTCAACTTAAACTAAACGATGTGCAGTCTATTACATGCCCTGCCGTTTACCTCGTGATAATGAGTGCGTCAACTTGGCATTGGCGACGGCCGATCACCTTAATTACAAAGTAATGTTAGTAGCATGACCCCACAGGGCGCTAGTTCTCAAGCTGTCAAAACTCCCACAGCCACAAAAATCCGTTGGATCCAACAATAGTTGCACTAATAATAGGTGATGCTGGCATGCGGGCGATCGGAAACGATATTGGTTCGTTATCACCGCGATCCTGCGAGGCGGTGAGACGAACGATAGTCGATATAATGACCTTGCTGATTCAACGGTCTGGCGAAAAATCGATCACTATTATTAGGTTATTTTGCGGGATGCGGGTTAATTGACCTGTATTAAATACTCTCTCATTGTCACAAGTATTATGTTACCGAACTAATGAACCCCAAATGTTGGGCTTCGTGTTACTAAGTACTTGGCAACGTATATTGACGAGATCATTGCGTTTCGAGACAAACGGCCAGTCCATCTGTCTGTCGTTTATAATGTTCCGGTTGTTTTGTGTAAATTAAAGGAATTGTCAGTGCCCATCGTAAAAGTTACCTGTAAGGCGTCGCCAGATGTGGCGACTGTTTACGGCGGCGGCGTGGGAACGCGCTCACGTAAACAATCTTAATTCACCACTCCGCATCTCACGAGGATCAAAGAAAGCAGCAATTAACGTCAAATCTTGGCATGAACAAAGTGCCGTGACGCAGTTTCAAGCCAAACAGTTTACTTAGAAAAAGGCGAGTGCTTAAATGCAGTACCCTTCTTGTATTGTATCTTTTCCTTAGGATGTAACGACGACGAACTAAAACCGGCCGGCCGTAAATTAGGTTTCATAAAATAAAAATAGGCTTTTGAGGGGATTTCTTTTATATTATACATACATTAATTATTTAGGTACGTAAGTATGTGACTTAGACCATTTATCGGACAGTAGTCCTATACTAAATGACAAAATAATAGAAAATATTGATCCTATAGACGTGTAAGTTCAACAGCGTTTTTAACAATTCAACTTATTAATTTATAATTATCCTAGCGCAAAAACAGTCTTATTTATATATATTTTATAATAAATCCTACGAGGTCCATATAAATAACATCTGTTTCTACCTTACAAAAACATCTGTAAACGTCTTCTATAACCAAAGAATGCTTCTATAAATTATAAATAGAGACTGCACTATATCAGCGTCTAAAATAAAGCTAAGACGGGACAAAGCGTCGGTTGACAATGCGCGAGGTGTGGCCTGCCCTGCGCGCACGCACGTGTGCGACACGTGTTGCAAGGTGCTATTGTCTCTCTCGCAAAGGTTACACGACATAATTTACAACTAAAAGTTCATGTGAAGTCGAAATACAACCCAAAGTTAAAGACCATATGGACCAAATTGCAGGCGTAGACCTGTATTGGTCGGAGGTAATTTTTATGAGGGTAGTATAACCTTACCGCCACTCGATAGCTTTTGTCTCTAGATTTACAATGAATCCTGCGTTGGAGTGATTGAGCAGGACTTTCTTATTATAAATCTTTAGCATGTTTTATGCTTTTTGTTGTTTACCTATACCTTGTGTTTAACATGAGCAAACATAAAAACATTGTTTTTGTACTCGTCGATTATAATCTGTGTATTAAGATTTCACAGAGAATACTGCAACGTCACTCTTTTTATCGTTGCATAGTCTATGTTACTTCCGAAACAACCGAAATAACCATTTCGATACGCTCCAGGCGATCGAAAAAAATTTGAAAATAGAACTTCGTATTTCAATAGTATGTGTCCTTGTTTAAGGAGACTCGATCCGATACAAAATGGCTAATCTATGGCGTTTCGGAACGTAGCAACGTCGCGTCATCTGTCAACATCTACTTAAACATGCTCCTGTATCCAGGGCATAAAAAAAAAACTACTCTTTGTGATTGTAGCCAATCACAGCACAGTACTGGAAAATTACGGACGCCGGTGGTGTTATAGTACTTACGATTTTTCGTTTTCTTATATACTCGTATTTAGACTTAAATTATTAATTTTAATGAACTCGTACAAAAAGTATTGTTCACAATAGTGTCATAATTAAGCTTTTTAATCTCGTACCTTACTTAGGCCACTCAGCAAGCTTCGTGGCCTAAACACGGTACTCGACTAAAAAGCTCTCTATTATAACACGATTGTGAAAAATACTATTTTAACCTTCACAGTTTAGTGTCGTTGCGTGAAGATAAAAATTACATCAACATTATTAGTACTAACGTGCAGCCGTTTGTTTGTCGTTTATTAGATAAAATAATATAGTATAAAATAGAATAAAATAGTCTGTGATTTTAAGAAATAAATAGGCAAATGAATAGTAGGTAATTAACAGCATGCAGCAGAATACAAAGTCTCAAAGAAATTTAATAGGTAAATTATCGGTATATCTAACGTCCTTAACATGCGACATCACATCTATTAGTCAGATATTTATAAACAAACGCGGCGCAAAAAAAACACCAGCGTCCTAAATATATAACAAGAGTTTACAAGTAGTAACTAAAATTAATTAACTAATTTAATTGCAATGGGTATTGGGTACATATCGATAGGACACATAAAAGTGACATTTATTATGTCTAAAAATATTGTTGCATGGTATAAAACTATGTAATAAAAAGTCTTGTAAAATACAAAAAGACTATGCATTTTTAACAGTGAAAATTAATTATAAACTATGCACAAATACCTTATAAGAAAAACACAATACTAAAATGTCTTGAAAAATTAAGTGTTGGTAAGACGCGCACTAAGTTAACAAAGGAATAATTTTTATAAATATACATACCTACTTACGAGTATAAATACATAGTGGCAATCGTATAAACGTTATAATCACCGTAGATACGCAAAGTAAATTACGTCACAACATACTGAAAGTTAATTTTATTGTACTATGCACCTAATTATAATTGCGTAAACAAAACGAGCATTTATAACACCTTGGCGGAGCAGCAACACATCAGAGACATTCGCTCGCCCATACATACACGGCGCAGCGATGATTGCGAGCGCGCGACGCGACTGCCAGCGCCATCTGCCGACCGAAAGCCGAACCAAAAGTGCAACTCCGCCCGCGCGCGCCCCGCGAGCCCGGCCCGCTTATCGCCCACGCACGGAAGGTACGACGTCCGACTACGATAGTGATTTCATTCAACATCAACGTTTCAGTCATTGATATAAATATTTTTTGTCATGTAATAAGTTGATATTAAGATAAAAAACTATAAATAAAAAGAGGTCAGTTACGATAAATGTAAACTATGCACGGATGCCAGCGATTTAATAAGCTTCGTATCATAAAATATGTATTTGGCAGATAGAGACAGGTAGAGCATCAATGGGAAGGTGGAGCGTGTATGTATGTAAATAAACAATCGCGAGGCACTGGCTGTAAGAACGTACGTATCGCCAAGGTGTTATATGATCGGAGTATCATTATAGTAGAGTAGTGATGGGTCGACACGGTGCGGCTCTACAGCTCTAATTAAGTATAGGTGGGGGCGCCGTGGACAGGGGGGGCGGCGCGGGGCGCGAGGGCGGCGCAGGGCGGGGCGAGAGGCAGGCCGTCATTCTGCCGCGCGCCGCGCCGCCGCTCGCACGTCACCGCGCGCGGGCCATGGTCGCACGAACCGATGAGAGCATGTTTGGGTGCTATGGTGACAGCTACTCGTACCGCCTGTGGAGCCTGGCCAACGTGTGGGGCGCCTGCCGATGTGAGTAGCGCGCCGCCGGCCCCGACCGAGCCCTGACCGCACGCAGCGGAGGCTGTGCCGTCCCGCGAACTTACGTCGTAGATATCACAGTGCCATCGTCCACGCCGCGGAGTGCGTATCGCGTAGTCCGTGCTCGCGGGTAGTGAGTGAGAACAAGGTGCTCGATGAAAGTGCAGAGCTCGCTTATGGGAGTTGGCGGTTTGTACGAATGCTTGGCGGCCGGTTGGCTTGCGGACATGAGGAGTAAGCAAGTCCCCACCTCCACCACCTCCGCCAGGCGGCTCGCGGCCTTAAGTAAGCTTCCTTTCTTTTTGTTTTTATTTGCATTTTCTACCTATTTTTTAATTCACTAATTAAAACTGTTCTATTCTTGTTATTATTTTTTACGATACTTTAATCCCTCTAATTGAAAATAATTTGATGTGAATCTAAGTAAATCATTATAAAAAAAACAAAAATCTTAATTAAATTAATGACTGATCTTTTAAAATAATGTCCAACAACTTGTATTCAGTTAGTGAACTTTGAACAAGAAAAGATTTGCAAAAAATTTAAGTGTCGACAAACTTTTCCCCATTGAAAAGAATCAGGTGAGAACGACATCACCTCAGAGCATTAAAAATAAAACTCGAGCACGTCTTCATTAGAAGTAACCTCCGTGTTCGGTAATCTCCCCTCCTGTCCCTCGGGATATAATTCATCCACTTGAGAATCGGGAACAGGTACACACAGACTTGAAAGAAAGTTTGGTTTGTCGAGGGGAACCCGCTCGCTTTCACCGTCTTAAAACGTAAATGATTATGTTGTTTTAATTCATTTTGCTTTTTCTCTTACTTTTTCTTTTATTCTTCTTTGAGCGCCGCCTGTCTGAAGTGGATACGTTAGGTCGGTTATACGTTCGGACGTAGGTACAGTGCGTTGCGTTTTGGGAAAGTTCGTGGAACGTATGAATAAATTAGTGCAAGTTCGTTTTATCGCTCTTCCGTGGAGCCGCCGTTTCCGGGCCGATGTGTGCTCCACAACGCCGCTGCCGTGCACTTATCACAAATAATGATTTGTGCTACTTATTTAATCAACTCTAAAAACATGAACCTTGTTTTCCTGAGCCTTGTTAGAGTCTTGTTTCCTGAAAAAGTGAAACTTGTTTTTTTTTAAGCCTTGGTTGGGAACTTTTTAATTCCGGGTGATGTATTTTGTAAATAGTATTTGTACATTCTATTAATAGCCGTCATACATTAAATCTACGTAAGGTTTACAAGACGTAAGATGCATGAGGAAAATCTTATCACAAGCACTATCGATGATTTGTGTTCGTGTAAACAGTTACCAAGAATCAATAAGCGGGTGCTTCGCTAATCACTTGTTTACTGACTTTGGTAAAAGAACACCGAATTAGCGGCGACAGGCAAGCGTCGGTGATGTCGGCAAACAGTCACCGTCAAACGAGTATCATGAACCACCAGCGATAGAGAAATGTGTAGTGTTTTTGTTAATTTAAAGTGTCAAAGTAAAAAAACTTACCTTTACTAAGCCCAGACTAACATTATAGTTCTTTGCTTAAAATATATTTATTGTAGATTTGAAATAAGCATTTTCGTCAAGACAAATTATGAAAAGAAACGGAATTAAAGCATTTATAAACTTATCAACCATACACAAAAGGTGACCGCAACCGGTGATTCATAAAATAATGAAATGAATTCGATTAATCAGGAGAGATGCAAAAATTATTTATTTGTAATATTAAGGTATATTTATTACCTACTTTTCAGAAACTTATAGATTTAAAATAAAACTGCTGGATAATCATTTTATTTGTTATAATTACGGGGTCCGTTCATTTGATCAAAAGTACGTTTGACAAACATAGGTATCATTTTGCAAAAAAATATTTGTGCTTAAACCATTAGGTACATATTATTAAGTTACATGGGCTTATTAAATAAGTTAGGTTAGGTTAGACTACTGACCACAAAAAAAAATACGGCTGGGTGTACTTTTTTTCGAAATGAAAGTTTGTTAAATGATCTAGTTAGGCAATAATGATGATTTGCTAAAATATTAGTGAATTCATAATGTATACTTATTTCTGATGTAAAATCCAATCAAACTTTCAAAAACTTTCAAAAAATTCAAAATAAGGTAAAACGTGAAATTACTTAACTGAACTTTTCGCAAATTCTGAATGAATTGCGTCTTATAAAATCTAATTGTCATTGTTAAAAATGTATTGAGAAATAGCATTTTAAAAGATAACGGATTCATCAGCGTTCTCTATTATTTCAGTCGGTTAATTGTCATGGAGCAATGCCACTGGCAACTGAATGATTTAAACTTTGTACTCTTTATCGTGTTCCTGTGCGCATACCTCTTGACAAATGAATGTGTTTAATTTGATTACCTACCTACTTAGTTAAATGCGAAGCAGTCGAACAATTTTCAGCTACAATTTTCATTTTCAGCTTCTTGCGCTGTTGAAAGATTAGGTTTTTTTTAGTTAGGTTAGGAACAAAAGACGGTAATCGCATGAGTAAAATCTTAAGAACGTCCAAAAAAATTCGGGTTCGAAAAACAAAGTCAGCCGCAGCTCATAAAACAGTAGCCGCAGTACAATTGAACAAATAGCTCGCGTCTAAACAATTCGATAGTTCTCAGCGCAACTACGCGGCCGAGACGTTACAACATGGTGCTGGCAGGCGGAGTTTTTTCTTCCACACAGGTGCGACCAATCACCACCGCGCCTGTGTGCAACAATCGAGCTCTTATCTACACGCTAGTATGAGTGCGATAATTATTTACTGTGCAATAGGAAGCGGACTACGCGTGTGTGTGTTAGTAGGTTTTTTATCAGCGGTTAACGGACGCACTCTGCCCGTGCGCACAGATTACGGTGTGTAGGTGTTATCCGCTCTACCTACATGTTGACATGTTTTATGATTATGTATTAAAATGCGCTACATTACAATCAAAACAGTCGTGATGTCGGATAAACTGTTGTTGTAACATATCTCTGAAGATTTTAGAAACTTAAGCTACGCTGCAAGCTTTTGGTTTAATCAACTGTTCTTTTGCCTAAAAGTAGTTTTTAAAAAGTCAGAATTTTCATCACTCGGATAAATATTTAAAATGTTCTAATTCAATCTAAAACATGCCGTATCATTGTACCATATTGGTAGGTACAATGATACACCTTGTAAGCGTTGATAATTATACCTTTTTTCTATTTTTTCCAGTCATTTAACAGATACCTGCCGTAAGAATGTTTTATATGAGGCAACTAATTAAATCACTAAATCAGATTCCGTGTTAAATTTTCGATAAATTTTTACGTCGTGTTTTTATTTGAAATTAGAAACATAGTCGAATGAGATTTCATTCGCAGTTTATTCGGGACGATACTGCCAGCGCCATCTGTGGGCGAGTAGCGGAACTTGCGGTAATGAAACCGTCTCCCGTAGCTGAGGTTATTATATTACATTCGTCCAACGTGTAGTATACATCGTTATAAATGCAGTATTGTTATTGTAATTGTTATATTTTGTAGTGCAATAACATGGAATTTAACACTATAGCATTTTATACTAATTACATGTTTATAACCGGTCCTTACTCTATTACTACGCTACGGTCAACCACTCGATAGTCCACAACCAGTAAAAAACCGTATTTATTTAATTTATTTAGAAGGAATTTAAAATACAGCTATGAAAAATACATAAGCAACCTATGTATTGTTGTAACATCACCTTAAAATTCCGTTTTTTTTCCAAATATCTATTTGTCCGAATTTGTTTTTTCCCGAAAGCTATGTTATGCTTTAGCTAATTCATGTTATTAAATGCATAATATTATTAACTATACGGAGGTTAGCTTAGGTTTGATTTATAAGCGATGTCAAAAAATAAAGTCTTTCATAGAAACATTGCATTCGGAACTATGAAAATTCGGAAGTCTGATCAATTTGGAATTATGACTCTTAGAAATTATAGTGTTGTTATAAAATGTCATGTAATGGTGAGATTAATGACAAAATATTGTACATTAAACTAAATGAAACAATTAAATTTCATTCATGGTACACCATAAATTTCACACTTTAGGTAAGTACGAGTATTTCGCTTGACTAATGCATAATTAGTACAATTACCGATTGTAAAAGTAATTTTAGAATTATAAAATTAGTTGATTTACTTCACACTCTGATTTAATATTACTTTATAACTAGCCTTTGCCCGCGACTTCGTCCACCGGGAACTCTTTAATTGGTTTTCTTTTGGAAACTATATTTTTTTAGGAATAAAGGTATGCTACCTTTGATTTGTTGAAATCCAGGGGCTCTATTGTGCTCGGTAAGACTTTTGATATGACATGATATCTCTTATTTGCTTGGCAGTTAGTTAAAAACAATACGATAACATGTCAAAAGCAATTATGGTTTTACCGAGTGGAATAAAGCCACAGATCATGAACTGTTTGTGTGATTTTACTGATAAACAATCAAACCTCTATTACACATTTACTCACCCCCTCTCTATATCTCACAAACTTTTATTATGTTGGTAGGATTGTGATTATTATCACCGATTTCAGATCATTACAAATAGTGTTAAGATAACCATTTATATTTATTGCTACCTACCAAACAAATGAATAGTACAGATTTTTTATCTTTATTGGAGAACGATGCAATCCACAAACTTCTATAGCAAACTTAGATAGCAGAGTTAAAAAATCTAGCAATATTGTGATTGTTGTGAATAGCGTATTGATTTCATATGAGCCTAACAAGACGTTAGATACTTAGGTACATCCACTAAGATGTTATTTGAATCACTAAATAACTTGATGTTGTTACTACCTATCAGCGTCGGTTGATATAACTAATATTTTCTACTCTATTGTTTTTTTTTTAGTGCCTTGGCTCAACTGTGACGTGTTAAGTAATTTTCACATAATTTACAAAATATGCAACTTAAAAAATGAATATTATACTTATTAAAAATACAAACACGCAAAAAAACAAGTGTGTTGTTTTTTAAATACTTAAGCACTTTACCTCGGAGCATCCGATTCCCATCAAGCTCGAGTCAAACAATAGCCCGTTCATTCAATAAGCTAAACGCCGGCGGTAGACAGCGCGAACTATTATTTACGGTAACGGCGCGGTTATTTAGGTATTCACTATCTCCCGTAAAGGGGAACGGCCGGTATACGAGGTCGTATTTTCTAAAATTCAATACCGGTGTCCGATCGCGGATTACACGCGCGGCCGCCGCGCGGCGCCGCGACGCGCGCTAATTAATACGTCCAAACGTTGTTTTGCTCTTTATTATATTTGATTTACGACGCTACCAGCGCTTTAAAAACGTTATTACGCAGGAAAATGGGCCGTATTACCGAAATAACCAACTCCAAATTGAATTGTTGCGCGTGTTTGTTTTTATAACGCGAGTAAAGGTGTCCGCGATAATTTTAATCGGCGTTTCGGTGCCGATTGGGCTTTTATGACGCCTCGCACACGGGGATCGGCTGTCGCTCTCGTATTTATGGTAGTAATTACCGATAATTGGAAACATGTGTCAGGAACATCGTATTATCGCTTCACGCGTACTGAAGCGCGTTTAACAATTTGTACAAGTTATTATTCTATAAACCCTAATTGGCAATAAACAGTTGTTATACGTTCATTCATTTGTTCATTGTGACGTGACAACCTAGAATTTGTGCCCAAACCTATTTGCGTTTTTAACATCAAAACAGACATCACTCTCGCTGCCATTTTGTGTATTGTATTACCTTATCTCGTATCTTTTAAGGATAGTTAATATACCTAAGTCGCCGTAACTATAAAAATAAAGTTATTAAGTATGTATAAGAAAGCCTTGTGCTAGTTATCCTTTTATTAAATATTGTGTTCTGTTGTTGCAGTCCGCCCCCTGGCGGGTGGCGGGTCGGAGGGTAAACCGCCCGAGGAGGAGGAGGACCGCGGCGGCTCGCCGCTGGGCCCCGGCGGGCCCTACTCCTGCTCGCAGTGCCGCGGCGCCTACCCCTCGCGCGAGCAGCTCGAGCGCCACGAGACACTGCACTCGCCCAACACTCAGGTGGACACCGTCAGATTTGTTAGTTCATTGTTATGAGTATACTGCCCTTTCAATCAAGCTTGTTAGGTTCCATGATTTGCCGATTCACGATTCGCAGATTTTGATTCGCAGAATGTTTGGTTTGCTCAACTTTATGGCTACGCTTTCACTTTATGCCACAGTGGCAAATTAAAACTAACATAACATAAAAAAGCGATGAAAACGAAACGGCTTTCAAGAAAATTACGAATATTCTGCGGAACAAATACAACTGCGAAATGTAAATGGGCAAAATTTAAGGATACCAGCTTTTTTTAATTTGACCTATATTGTTCCCAATCCTATTATTCCCACGCGTCTATTACAACGCGGACCTTAGTAACAACGTGCATTTGTCCGCAGACATGCAAGATCTGCCGCAAGAGCTTCGCCAACGTATACCGGTTGCAGCGACACATGATCAGCCACGACGAGAGCGCGGGGCTCCGCAAATTTAAATGCAACGACTGCGATAAAGCCTTCAAGTTCAAGCACCATCTAAAGGAGCATCTCAGGATCCACTCTGGCGAGAAACCATTTGAATGCGCAAACTGCGGAAAGAAGTTCTCGCATTCAGGTTCCTACTCCTCCCACATGACCTCCAAAAAATGTCTCGTCATGAACATTAAGATGGGACGGATCAAGCCCAATAACCCTGCGCTGAACCCAGACCGTAGCCCCTCACGCAAGCGCGCTAATGCCATGGTCGCCAGCCAACTCAACAACAACATTGTGCCGAATGGAAACTCCTTTTTACCCATCCTGCCTAAATACAACGACTCTGCGCCGTTCTTCGCTAACATGTCACAAGAGAATAGTTTTCACCGTTCTCCGCTAGGTAGAATGCCTTTTTACATGCCTCCTGGAATGCCCATGGGCTCAGCAAACGGTATGTCTCCCTACGGCTTTCCTGCCTCGCTCACCCAGTTGTTTGAACAAATCGCTTCAACGCAGTACCAGCAAAGAAAAATGGAAATGGAAAACCCTTTAAGTCTGAAGCAGAGCCCCCCTCCGGCAGACCCCGAGGACATGATCGAGGAAGTGACAGAAGAGGACGACAAGAACTCGGAGGGGAGCGCCGAGCTGGTGATGGATATAGAGGATGAAGAAGCAATATCTATTAAAAAAGAACAGGAAGAACGGGAATGTCATTTGACATCACCTGCTCGTAACTACGATTCCGTCCCCTTAAATAATAATGGCCCTAACGCCGACAACAACCACTCAAATTTCAACACAATATTAGAATCTGTCAGCGCTTCGGTTACAAAACACTTCTTTAGAGCCAATTTGGATAAAATGTCACCCTTGTCGGGCAGTATATGTCCGAGTATAGAGTCGCCGCCGACCCCACACGTCATCATCAAGGACGATCCTGACGAAATTCACAAATGTCTGAAATGCAACCTCTCATTCAGAAGCAAAAGCGATTTATTGGACCACGAGAAAGTAATGTGTGGCAATATATTTAGAAAACACGAAGGTTTAGCAGCCCAAGTTGCCGAAACAGTTGCTTTGAACAGAATAGAGGCCGAAATACGAGCTTCTATCCAAAGCGGAGTTAGTGCCAGCGAAGACGAGGACAGGGAAGATCGCGACGAAAAGAACTCTGTGCACGATGGAGACAGAAAAATAAGAGTCCGCACTACTTTGACCGACGAGCAGCAGGCTGTACTGAAAGAACACTACGCAATTAACCCCCAGCCCGATCGCGAGGAATTTAAGAGGATCGCTCAGCAAATAGGTCTTCGAAATAGAGTAGTTCAAGTTTGGTTCCAAAACCACAGGGCTAGGGTACGGAGAATGACACAGATGGTAGCGGTGTCTGACCAGCCGTTAGACTTGTCCACCAAAAAATCGAGCGCGTCGGTGACCTCGAGTCCGTCGCCATCGCCGACCTGCAGCATTTCCGTCACACATTCCGACTCCGAGGAAGCGGTCAACTTGAGCCAGAAGTCCTCTCGCAGCACGACGCCTCACCGCAACAATTACTTGAACGCGTATCCACATTCCAATTGCTCTTCATCTTCCTTTACCGATTTTCGAATGTCTCCGTCGCCGGGAGAGTCCTTGAGCGGTCAAAAGCGGCCGCTGACGCAGAAACTCAACCCAACAATACCGATGGACAAGCTGTTACAATACAATGACCTGCATGCGCGGTCTCCGATCCTCAACATGCACTTGCCCGATGGGCGGCAGCGGTTGAGTCCATCGTCGTACGAGCGGCCGCCATGGGGGGAGGACATGATGCCGCCGAACGACTACGACGACGAAGGGCCCGTACTTAAGAAGCACAAGCTGAAGCAAGGCCTAGAGTTGAAGGAGGGCGAGGGTCAGTTCGTGTGCGACCAATGCGACAAGACCTTCGTCAAGCAGAGCTCCCTCGCGCGGCACAAGTACGAGCACTCCGGTAAGCACTTCACTAACGCGACCTAAATTACTTAAATCGTGCTCTACTTTGTGGTTACTTACCTAATATTTTCCCCGGTTGTCAGACACCGAAAGGAGGTTAACGATTATAATGTATGACTGTAACGATTTCAATGCTAAGATAAAAGAGGTTCAAAAATATAAAAACGTAACATTTTTTTAGTAAAACTAAATCATTTAGGTACCTACCTACCTACCATTATAGAATAGAATATAATAGAATAATATAACGTAGCATTACAACAAAAATAATGTTACAGGTCAGCGGCCCTACAAATGCGTGGAATGCCCCAAGGCCTTCAAGCACAAGCACCACCTCACGGAGCACAAGCGGCTCCACACGGGCGAGAAGCCCTTCCAGTGCTGCAAGTGCCTCAAGAAGTTCTCCCATTCCGGCTCCTACAGCCAGCACATGAACCACCGGTTCGCTATCTGCAAGCCCTACAGGGACTGAACCGGACCCCGCCACCAGTCTCCCGGTCCTACCCTGTGGTTCGAGAACAGCGAGCTGAGCGCTTGCCAGAACTACGAGCCCCGCCTTCGCTCCGCGCTAAGCTAAGCTCGATGTCTGTGCCGTCACCATGATGCTTATACTTAAACGTTTACCTCATAGTGTGTTCGCGCGAACATTCTACTGCATAATACTCATGACACTAAAGTATTCGTCGCCCGGTATTTTCGTTTCGAAGTTAATTAATATTGCTCAACGTCATATTTTTATACGGTAGAGTGTACGGATTCCCTATTTATATTGTGTAGTGCCAAATACCAAAGGAATGTGCCATGCTAAAGCCAAAAATTTAATCGTGTTAACATTTTTATGTATTTAAATTATAGCTATAGTTTTATGTGCCAAATACCAAAGGCCGGTACCTGTAGTATAATACTCGATAAATTTAAAGTTGTTTTATTATTTTTATATTATTGCCATATATAACGTGTAAGAAGCTAGATGTTTGATTGTTTGTGTGACCGCGACGCGTCGTGCTCGCACCCGTTTATTGTGATGACAATATACTAGAGTTATACATATTGATATTCATTATTGAACGCGTACATCTACCACTAGCGTGTATTTAACTGAACAATATACGTACAACAGAGTACCTACATGTCTGGAGAGCCGCGGCCAGCCGCCGGCTGTACTCGCGGGCCATCTGCCGTTGTTCGGTCCTGGGGTAGCTCTGCGGCACGGGAATCGAAACTCTTACTTCTTTATTCCTTACTAATTGGTCGCGATAGAATTGAGTAAAAGATGAACCGGCGGAGTTTCGACGCTCATGTTTCAGAGTCCCTAATAACCTGACTTTATTCGAGTAAAGGCTTCAAACGGTTCGTATAATAGGCCCGTAGCCTTTGTTACGGAAATGAATTTTATAAACCATAGTTAAGGCTCTCGTAATACGTTAGATAGATTCAATCTTACATAAGTCTTAAGCATTCCATAATACTCCTATGGGATCTCTGCTGTGTTTAAAAAACTCTTTCGATTAGTCCAATAATGTAAAATGTAAATATTTCGTGTTGTAAATATTGTAAGAGTTATCTGTACATATGAACGCTTTCTCTCTACCTAGTTGCAGTCCGCGGACTCGCCTGCGGTCCGGCACAATGAATATGGTGACAATAATTAACAATTTCGATTATTAAATGCAATAGGATTAAATATTAATGTATAATATTCTACCTTAGAACCCTTCAACTCCAATAGGACAACTATTTTTACTCAAGCACGGCTGAACGAATTTTAAACTTAATTATTTTGTGCATTGGTTGCTATATGTAATACTGCGATAAATAAGTATATGCTGATTAATGTAGTTGTTAACAGTTTAAAATTGGAATCATCCGCCATTTAAAATGTACTTAATTAAGTTATATGTCGCTGGTTAAGTACTTTAAGGCAATGAACCGCCTACTGAGGCGCGTAGCACATTGGCAGCAGCAGTCGCCTCTGTGCCACGCGCTGAAGCTGGGTCCCTTGTCCAGGCACGCGCAAGGGATAGTTACACTGACTCCATCATCACAAACAATTGCTCCTTCAATTCCAGCAGTATGATAGAACAGAAAGTTCCTAAGCAAAAAAACATTAAATTAGAAATAGTTAGATACCTAATAATTATTTCTACATTATTTTCTAATATTGTAAGTAGATAACATTATTTCTCGAAGGTTTCAATGCAACGAATTACCATAATGAATACCAACAGTATATAGTTTATCCTTTAGTATTTACATTAGAATTTATCTCAGTATTTGAACACCATAATAAAATCATTAAATAATTGGAAACCATCACTTCGTTCCATTGAACAGTATTTGTCCCGTGACACAGGCAGCAACCTGGTCTGTGTGTGTGAAGGCTAATGTTAAAACTTAAAGATGAGTTTAATGATTGGATTAATAGTCTGTTTGAATGTTTTATATTTTATTACTCCTAATCTAGTTTTCTAAAATAGTTTTAATTTGACCGTAAGTGACTCCAGATCACCGGTGGGCTAGGGAAACCAAAGATTAGTTACGATTGGATTGACGAGGAACCTGTACCATATAGCATCCCGTCACCGTTTAGTTTTATTTAGTTTTAGTTCTGTGCCAAACATATTTAAGACTTAAAATAATTTGATACACCTGTAAGTAAAATTTATTTAAATGGACCGGCATTATGTACTATGGCAATGTTTAGTTACTGGTGCAATATCATTATTGCGGACAAAGTATTTCTTCCTTTGTAACTCCACATAGTTTTAGTGGTAATGATAAGCCAATGTGAATTCCTATTGCCATACTGTCTGTTGTATTTGTATGAGTGTGCGAGCGAGAGGTTCCAGATGGTTGCTGATCATTTGTTAATAATAAGACCTACTCTAGATTGTTAAAATTACCCATAGATTAACATGTGTTAAAAATATTACCTATATAAATTATAGTAATTCATTTTACTTGATATTATAATGTATATTGAATTTATGAATATTAAAATTATATATATTGACAATTCAGTGCAAGAGGTATGTTTTATTTATTTAATTCCTATCCCAACAAGTTGAATTAAGTAAGGTAGATAATAAGGAAGGTCAATTATCCTAAAATAGTACACAGTTGGTAAATTAAACAAGCATGTTAATAATACTTTTTGTTCAGATCAGAATCTCTATCAAAATCTTTTAAGATTTTAAAAAGGTAACTCTTTGCTCAATATATTATTAGAAAAGGTATACCTACAAACCTACATAGTTTATGAAACCTACTTTTAGATAAGCACAAGCTGTTTTAGTACGGTCGAGTTCATAAATATGTATACACTTACCTTGTCACTTTATCGCTGTGACAATTCATGTATGGCAGGTAAAGGTTAACCTACATATTTAAGAACTCGACATAATAATATAGTAAAATTATTAAGTACATACTTAGATACATAAATAACATATATCATTTAGTCATTGATTCAAATCGCGAAAATTGCTGCTACTAATAAGTTCCTAATACAATTTTATAAAAAAGATTAATAATTACAATAAAACCAATTTCACTGAAACAATAATTACCTTGCATGTTTGCAATGCAGAAGCAAAGCTATTCATATTTGGAGCTACAAAGGCATAAATATAATAATAAGTTCCTAATACAATTTTATAAAAAAGATTAATAATTACAATAAAACCAATTTCACTGAAACAATAATTACTTTGCAAGTTTGCAATGCAGAAGCCACAAAGCTATTCATATTATTTTGGAGCTACAAAAGCACTTAGTCACACTTAGTTAGTTACACTCAGTGCTTATAGATAAGCACTGAGTGTAAAGCTTTCCTGTAAGTAATCTAAGTAAATACTAATTCTAAACAAAGTTAAACTTACTTTACCTATTCTTAAAGTTACATTACTTACTCTAGGTTAACGAGAACGGCGAAAACAGTTATATCTAAAAACTCACTTTATTTAATAATCAACCAAACTATAATTTATTTCTCTTTAAAGAGACTTCATAATCATCAAGATAACATTTTCTTTCTTACCTCGATTCACGATATTGAACTTTTACCGTTGGCGCGTTCTTCGACCGACTGTCACATTGACAGTTTATTCTTGTATGACTACTCCAGTTACAACTAAAACCGCCCAATAGCTGTATTTTCCTCTTTAAATTTGCTTAATAATTTATACTTTTGTGCAAGGATCGTAATAAACCTTAGACTATTATACAACAGTATAGAACTGAGGGTTTATTGTCTAACGCACTCGCAATCACGATCGTTTTCATTTTGAAAATCTAAGGCTTACAGTTTCATTACCATTTATGCCCGGTTACAATATTCAAGAAACGAATGGTTTTCTTTACGTCTCGTTAAAATTTGACACATTTTGTAGGTACGTAGCAAATGACAAATTTTAACGAGACGTAAGGAAAACGATTCGTTTCTTGAATATTGAAACCGGCCATTAATGGACAAGTATTCCCATCGATTTGGACAAATTTCATGTATTTTTCTGTATATTTTTGTTACATCAAAACATCGATTCCGTCATATATTTTTGAAGCTCGCACAAAATCGTCGTAAAATTTGTGTAAAATCCGTGGTTCATAAGAAGAAAGAAAACCTGTAGGATTACCTCTTTCTTACTCATTGTTAAAGCCATAAATATAAAAAGATTTAACAGTATGTCTTCGACTGCTATTTATTTATTTATTCATTAGTAGGAAATCTAACAGTTTGAAATACAATATACAATGAAGAATGTCAGTAGGTACGCCAAATCGCTTGAAACTTTGTAACAGTAATGTTTATAAATAAACAAACATACTACTTTTTATTTTATTCAAATAGACCCAGTAGTTTTGATTCTACAAACGTTTGAAATTTGGGTCAATAATATTAAAGGGAGCGGGCGCCATCTTACTGGAGTGACGTCATGGTTCCGCTGCGGTACGCGCCCTTGTATGATTGAGTAAGTTTACAGGGCTATATTTTTTGAACCGTAATAAGTAACCAGTTGAAATTTTCACAGTTTACGTGTTATTATAAACTCTATTGTTTAAAATTACAAAATGATCAATAAGTCAAATCCCAAGAGGGGTCCCCATACAAGAAACATGACAAATAACCATTTTTTTTTGCATTTTTATACGGATTATATTTTTATAATGGCTTATTATTTTGATGCTGTTTTAAGCTTACATTGCAGTCGAACTTTCATAGTTTACGACTAAATAACAATCTCAAGTAAAACTGCTAAAAATATGTGACAAAACTGATTTTATCAACACGATGTTTTAAGCGGCCACCCATCCTGTTTTAGAATACGCTTGTAAGTAGTTGCTTAACTTTGGAAGCCGAAGTACGGGTTGTATTTGTATTAGCTATTTATTTCGGTGTCACACAATAATCTAAACTCCATACTTACCTATAGTTTATTACCTATAGTTTACGACCAAACGGTAATCTGTAGTAAAACAACAAACAACAAAATCTTACACGATATTTAAGCTGTCCTGTTACGGGCACGCTGTACGACTTGTACAGTCAAGGTTAAAAATAAATATCCACACAAAGTTGCAAGAATATGTACACATAGACCTTATTATCATAGTAATAAGGTCTGTGTACATATTTTTGAGACTTTGTGGTGTATACATATTGGTGACCTTGACTGTACGAGACCGCGTAGCGAACTGCGTGAATGTGAATCGTAATATTGTTGAATAGTACCTACCGCGCTCTGCCGCCCGCCGCGTCCCGCGCCTCGCGTCTCGCGCTTGGTTTTTAATTTCTGGGAAGTTTCACTTCAGCTGTCAACATACTTTTTGCATTAATGTTTTGGTATTTTTGTGTAGAATACGGTGAACCCAAAATTAAAAGTGCTTGATTATTATTCTAATTTTATTTAACCAACTTATTCGACAAACATTACAAACAGAAAAGCCGGTCAGCAACAGACAGTTACTTTAGTTAAACTGTATGTAAAACAAACAATAGATAACCATAACTATCATAGAAACATCAAAACGAATTCGTAAAAATATTACGACTTCCAAAGTTAAGCAACTACGAGCGTAGTCTAAAACAGGATGGGTGACCGCTTAAAACATCGTGTTGATAAAATCAGTTTTGTCACCTATTTGTTGCACTTTTACTTAAGATTTCTATTTAGTCGTAAAGTATGAAAATTAGACTACAATTTAAGCTTAAAATCGCTTCAAAATAAGAAGCCATTATTGGAATACAATCCATATAAAAAAGCAAAAAAAAATGGATTTTTTTCATGTTTCTTGTACGGGGACCCCTCTTGGGATTTGATTTATTGTTCATTTTAAAATTTTAAACGATTGAGTTTATAATAAGACGTATTCTGTGAAAATTTCAACTGTCTATTTATTACGGTTAAAAAGATAGAAGCCCTGTAAACTCACTCATTCATATAAGGGCGCGTACCGCAGTTGAACGATGACGTCATCATCCGTGAGCGCTAGCCGCCGGGTTTCGAGCGCCGCATACGAAGTTTAAAATTCAATATCTCGGAAACTATTTGACGTATCGAAATGATTTTTTTACACAATTTTTTTGTTTTTAATGAAGAATACGATAAGCCAAAAATCTAAACTGGTTGACATTCTCTATTATGAAACAAGAATAGGAAACACCAAAACCAATCAAAGGATTTCACGTGTAGTGACTGAGAAGCAAATTTAAAGTTTAGTACAAACTTCAAAGGCGCAAAAAACACTTGCGCAAAAAAAAGCTAGAATTAAAACTACTGCTAAATACCAGCAAGAGGTAGATCGCCGAAAGGTCCTATGATAAATAAAACATGCTCAAACAACACATTTCGCTGTCAAACTTCGCCTCACGGAAGGGATTTTACAATTAATGCATTAAGTAGGTGTAAATCGTTTACACTCTTGATGATCACAATGTTTTATTTGTTTATTTGTATGCTGATTTGAACTTTGAAGTTTATTGCCTGTTTCATCTATGATGATGCCTGTGGTGATAGCTCATATAAACTGCGGCACGTTTTATAAAGCTACAAATAACAATTTTACAGATCTGAACAGGCAACACTGCTCAAATGGCTGGTCGTCATTGGTCGGGGTTGTGTCAAATAGAAACTTGTAACCTGGGGCTCTACTTTGAAATCAGTAATTCGAACTTCGGATCGGCCCGTCACTTTCTTGCGAATTAGTGACGCGTCGAGAGTAAAAGGGATAGCAATAGACGAAGTTCGAATTACGGATTTCAAAGTAGAGTCTCTGTAAATTGTAATTTGTAGCTTTATAAAACAGGCCACAGGTTGTACACTTGTTTCTTTAACTTTACTTTAGCGACGCCGTTCAAGAATTTAAATAAATAGTCTCCTATTTTAAAATACCTCGCCAATGACTATAGGTAAGTGATTGAAATTAAGAAAAACGGCTGTCATGGACAGAGATCAGAGATCATAGATGAAACAGAGTGTAAGTAGTTTGTGTTTATCGTTTTTAGTAGTGTAGGTGCCTACGTAAGAATGAGAATGTTATTTGCATTAGGCGGCAGCGGGGTAGATTAATGCAAGGGGCACAACAATACACCAGTACTATTTCGTTAAAAACAAATGTTAACAATATTATGGAAATTTCACTAAAACATGACTAGATAGCGATACGATCGTGGTTACGTGGGCGAATTTGTACGACCATCCCAGTATCATAAGTGTATCGCTACTGTATCAAGACTTATTGCTCAAAGAACTCGCCATGGGTGAATTGGTGAAGGTCTTCAGAGTCATTTTCTTTTTAAGAAAAATACGTCGGTTTTTGTTTGAACTGAAGATGTCATAAACAGGAACTCAAATATCTCTGATGAAAAAAGTTCAATGTTGTCAATTTTGACGTAACGTAATTCTAATTGACGTTTCATTTTCCAAGCTGTTTCTATTATTTTAATTTTTTCGTATTTGCACGAAAACAATTTCCTGGTGTAAAATATGCTACTAGGAATAGCCTAGTTTACTACTTCTCTATTTTTATCGAGACGATGGGTGGAAAAAGTAAGCAGAGTCAAAGGACGAAGAATAATGTTAGGGTATGTATACGTTTTATTTAGTTTCGTGCATTTATACCTACGATCAACCAATAATTATTGTTTTTTTGGGTAAAGAACAATCAGGTCTATTAAATTAAGTTCACTATTACAATCTCTTAACGCATTTAACGTGATTTTGTTGGCTGGTTACTGGATTGTTCAAGGTGGGTGTTGTAATTTAATTAATGTTATTATCAGTAGATGGATTCTCTGGTTCCGTTTTAAGAATTAAAATTGAAACTGCTAGTTTGTCTAATATTTTTTTTACTTTGTTAATTGTTGTCACCACATCTTGATGTGTGGCACAATTGTCGTAACACTTTAGCAACATAATAATATAGTGCATCGTTGGTGAAACCTCTACCCCCCCCTCCCTGCAAAACCACGTAAGTAACATTTTTAATGAGGAGCAAAATGCACCTTTTTTCTACATAGATGTTAAAGTTTATTTTGCTCTATAACAAATTTGTTGGTTATGCGGGTTTGCAGTATCACCGACAGTATACTCTGTTCAATCATGGAAAATCCCTGTGGAGAGCCGTAATTAGTAAATTCAATCACTTACCAATACAACACAATTCCTGAACGGTGTCGCTAGGTTTTTACCAATGTAGTGTTTATGTATAGTTAAAGAAATAAGTTTAGTACATATTTATATGAGCTGTCACTACCATCATCCCAGATAGCACAGAGTAAAAGTTGAGGATCACTTAAATAGCAGTACAAGTGCTTTCTTGAACAATCCATAACCTGTATAAAATTACACAAAACATATGAAAGTTATGTTCTATTATAACTATTATAAGTCATTGACATTCAAGTAGCATAGCAAAATTTGTTTATAGCCATCAAGCAGTGGCCGCAGCGCAGAGCTGCTGAACAATGCGGTGCGCATAGACCCTGGGCTGATGACGACAAGTAGCGGCAAAGTGCTGCCGGTGCTGTTCCCCACCCTGGCGGCCCCAGTGGATGCCGGTCTCAATCCTGACTTCAGTCTCTGTCTAAAGAAGCTCAATAAAAAGGATCCCATCACTAAAACTAAGGTAATGTTTTTTTAGTAAAGTTTATGCATGCTATAAAATATGAGTTTCCCTGCAGTATTGTCGGTATGTATTTTACTTTATCTCAGAAACGATTTCATTGATTTTGATGAGGTTTTTTTACCAATCTTTAGACTATTTCATAAAGAAGGTAAGAGCTACAATACAATTATATTTCACCTTTAGGATTGTGTTGCTACTTACATAAACGGTCACCAAAGTTAATATTACCAGTCTATCTAAAATGTAAAAAAAAAGAATCTCTTCAAGCACTTGAGACCCAATATTTTGATTCTATAGTTAAACAATGACTAAAAATGTTAAAGTATTATAAAACGCCTTTTGCAGGCCTTGCAAGAGCTATGCGACCTAGTGAAGAATGGCAGTGTGGAGGATGTGGTGGCCGCGCTGCCGTCCTGGGCTCATTACTACCGCACACTCACTACGGACACAGACCACAAAGTCAGGGAGGCAGCACAGGTATGGTATCAACAATTTCACTATCTCGTTAATATAAATGCCATAGTTTGAGTGTGAATGTATTTTACTCTTTGGACCTAAAACAGCTGGTCAGGTTTGGGGATCATGTTTGTTTGCAGAGTGTTTGTTTGTGCAGGTGGCGCACGGCGCGGTGGTGGGCGCGTGCGGGCGCCGCAGCGCGCCGCAGCTGAAGCAGCTGGTGCCGCCGTGGCTGCAGGCGCAGTACGACGAGTACGCGCCCGCCGCCGCCGCCGCGCGCGCCTCGCTCGCGGTAACCACAGAACTGCTCATGTTGACACTTCGGTCTATGTTACACCTAAAATTCTACTCTTAACATAGTCGTTCCTTCTCATAACAATGACTTATGTACTCTGTTCATATTTTGTTATTTTTTCTTTTACTTGCAAGAATATTTGAATAATAAATAAAGTCAAATATAAATAAATAGATAACAATGTTGTTCTTCCAGAATACATTTCCCGAGAATAAATTACCGGACGTCATATCATTCTGTATGAATGAGGTGATTGCACATCTTCTTGAAAACCTTAATGGGAACGCAGAAGCTTCGCTCAGTAAAAAGTAAGCAACAAAATAGTTTCTCTTACGTTTTCTGATTAATTGCAATATGATCTACTACTATTTTGGAAAAGTCTCTAATTAGAAGCTGTTCCTTTTACGCGATTACGCAAAGTTAAGGAAGGTTTGTGAGATTAATAGTCTATGTATATTTTGGAGATACAGCTTGTCAGCCACTTTGTGTCCTGTTGTTTAGTAAAATAATACGAAATAGACAATAAGGTGTAAAAGACATACATAGAGGTTTTTATAATCTGTACCCTGACCCAGGTATGTGGCTCACTCACTGACCCAGCGAGAAGGCAGAGCCCGTACCGTACCAAAACGGTGCCAATGGATTCCTATTATTAACGCTCTGCTGTCTGTCCGTCTGCCAAAGGGCTGTATCATTTCAACCACTACTCTAGTTCTAATAAATGAAATACAGTCTGACTTCAATGGTTATTGACATTTTGGGAACCAAATTCATAGAAAGCATCATAGAATTGCAGAACTTACGTGGCAGTGGGTGGGGCACAACGCTCGCAGAACCTCAGAGCATGTGGTTAAAGAGTTCTGAATAGCGTGCGCGTACCGGAAGACGCAGCATCGGTAGACCTCTAGCAAGGTGGACCAACGACGTGGCTAAAGTTACAGGAAAGCGATGGTTGAAAGCGCCGGAGGAGCGGTCCTTGAATTTTGGGGATGCCTATGTCCAGCGGTATACTTTCGGGTAAAACAGTAGTGATATAGTGATGATGACATGTTTTATTCGGCCGAATCAAGGAGGAAATTATATCTGCTCTGACATCTTTTCATCTCGTACGCCAGGATAATGGCCACGGAGGAAAAGGAGCTGCAACTGGCGCGGCTGGTGACGGCGAGCCTGCAGGGGCTGGAGTTCTTCGCGCAGCACCTGCCGCGCGCGCACGACGCCTGGCTGTGGGCGCAGCTAACGCCGCTGTTGCAGGCGCCCGGCTTCTGGCGCCACGCCGCCAGCCAGGCGCAGCACGTCCGGTGAGTATAGGACCTGCAGCTCGCGCGAGGTGACTGCGAGCCTGCAGGGGCTGGAGTTCTTCGCGCAGCACCTGCCGCGCGCGCACGACGCCTGGCTGTAGGCGCAGCTGGCTTTAATTTTCCTTCGCTGGCGTATTTTTTTAATTAATCTATTCAATGCACGGTGTTTAGTCGTCATTATTCAGGCAAATTTAGATGTATGAATGGAGTAAAATATTATGATTGTGTTTAGTGCGGCGTGGTACGGCGCGCTGGGCCGCATCATCGCGCGCTTCGCGGACACGTTCGGCGCCGCGTACGGCCAGAAGACGGCGCGCCTGCTGCTGGCGGCCGGCGGCGGCGCGCAGCACTGGGGCTGCCTGCTCGTGCTGCTGCACCACGTGCAGGTACCGGGGCCCAGCCTCCACCGAGCCAGGGGGCGGCCGACGCTTATCCACCATACACGCTATACCTCCATTTTTAGCCCATCTTATATAATAATCAAATTGTTTATTTTAAACGAAATGTGATAATGCCCCTGCCCAGAGGCGTCCGCTGCTTAACATTTTGACTCGCCCGAGCATTGCCTAAGAAGAATTTGATATTATTGTTTTATGCACCCAATTTCTCGCAGGATTTCCACACATGGTTAGACAAGAAGGATCTACTGGCCAAGAGGATAATCGATGTTTTGGAAAACGGTTTGTATATTGTTATTTCGTACCCTAGATTGCAGATTCGTTAATTAAATAGCAAATTGAACCCGTTCCTAATATCACCTTTTTTATTTTAATTTTAGGCGGTTGGGGTGATGCGAAGCATCTTTCGAGCATGCTGCTGCCTTTATTGGCAAACTTGCCGGAGCACTTGTTAACCAAGGAGTTTTATGAATCATTCTTTAACGCAGTTTTTACCGGGTAAGATATCTTTTAGTAGTTTAAAATCATTTCAGTTTCGAGTACTCCAGTGGTCAATCGATATTTCAATCCAACGGTAAGCACAAGTTGTCTTTAATTTATTTGTAGGTTGGATGTATTTTTCTAAATAGACTATAACGTTAGAGACTCGTCACTGAGCGACGATCGATTAAGTAAAAAAATGTGCTATCTGCTCATAACAACTTCTTTTGATTTGGTAATTAAATTACTTTTTAGGCTACTTAAATTCCTAAACTGTGAATTTTTCCCTTCTATAGGTTAGAGAAAAAAAGTGTGATGAGTTCAAAAAGCGAACGTCAATCGTGGATAACGAGTCTATCAGAATGTTTACGGTATGTTACCGTACAGAAAAACGACTATGTTGTAGAACTGGCCACGGCCGTCCACAGGACGTGGCTCGAGAAAATACTAAGCAACGCCCACGATCCACAGACCACCAACAATCTTATCAGACACTCGGCTGTCAACATGGCCGCGCTCGTCAAATATTGGCTGAAACAGTCCAACGAAGCCACCGATGACAAGTACGATCAGCTCGTCAGAAACTTCTGGCAAAACGTCGGCTCCACCACAGTTGTGCAAATCGACAAGCTCTCCACAAATCAAACCGACATCACCCGCCTCATGGAAGGACATATTTTACTTTTACAGTCATTAAAGACGTCGCTCTTACAAAATACGAAAAAAGTAAAAAGTATAAAGTTTGAGGATGAGGAGGTGAAAGTCGACGACAGCGCGGAGTTGCTCCAGCAATGCGATCCGTCCACTATGGATAGATACAATCATAACTTAAACGAAGTCGTGCACAAAGTTTGCGCGCATTACTTCGAGTTCGCCAGTAAAAAGCAAGTTGCGAACTTCGTGTTTACCCCATTACTCACTTTACTTATTGAATTTGAAGACAAGAACCTCTTCCTAGCGTTAGCGAGACATTTTGATGCCGACTCCGTGTTCAGTCTGTACGATAAAGTGCTTCGGGGTTGGTTGGCCGGCGACACGATGCGCTGCAAGGCTGTCGCGGATATAGTCTTCCTTCTATTGAAACATTTAACAGAAAAAGAACATGAGGCCGTGCTTGATTCCTTCAAACAGGTCAGTATGTAATCAACGTAATAATTCTAATTCCAACCGCGTGCCTTGTGGAACGCCTTATATTAATGTGGTTTATTTTTAACTTATGACTGATTTATTGTTTAATCGATTCTAAGAACTGCTTCTGTCCTTTCCTTATTCTCTACTCAGTCGTTAATCAAAATGCTTAGGAGGTTATTGACTAAAATAGACGTTCAACTCAATGAAACGCCTTACAAAAGTCTCAAATATTTTTAGTTCCCGCCGTCAGTAGTGGAGTGGTGTATCTCGCTGTCCCTGTCGCACCCGCACTGCCTGCTGCCGGCCGTGCGGCGATGGCTGCGCGGTGATTTGGTGGAGGGCAGCCTGGTGGCGGTCTGCAAGAGGATGATCAACGATGACGACAGCAAGAGCAGGAGTCTGCTGCTCATGTGTCTAGCGAACGACGAGCTAGGAGGTATTTTTACTTTTTGGAGTTATTTTAGTAGTTTGCACACAAATATAATTTGATATTACCCGAGGCCGATTTTTGTACATGGCTTCAGATCTACAGTTATGGTCTGATTTTGATAAATGATATGTCATTGGATGTGTCTCATGCTGGAGAGTTGCATAAAAGTTTTTTTTTTTACGATAACGTATTGAAAGTTTCATAAAAAAAACTACTGTGCACTGACCACGTGACTGGCCGCGACACGTCACCCCTGTCTTGAGATGACAATGTAAAATAAATAAACAAGAATCCAACACAAACCTGTTGGGAGTTCTTCAGCATAAGAAAATATAAGTTTGAGTCAGCTACTTATATCCGCAATACCAAGAAAATTAACAAAATACGAAATTAACATGCAATACAAAATACTAACTCATTTTCGCATATTTAAGATTTTGAGAGAAGAATGCGGGTTAACCGTATATTCACCTGGTTGTCGTAAACGCCCGTCTCTGTTGGAGTCCAATTTCCTACAGACTTTAGAACTTTAGAATGTAGACAGAGTGTAAAATAGAAACTGTTATGGACGTGTGAGGAGTTTGCTGTCAGCAATGGCCTGACATATAATGTAGCTAAAAGTGAAGTCATGGTGTTTCAGGCTATCGGTAAGTGCCCATCTAGCGGGTCTCCGCTTATTCCCGGTTCCAATATTCAAGAAACGAATCGTTTTCCTTACGTCTCGTTAAAATTTGACATTTAATTTTGCTACGTACAAAATGTGTCAAATTTTAAAGAGACGTAAGGAAAACCATTAGTTTCTTGAATATCGGAACCGGGCATTAAGCTACACGGTATCCTTATAAAGGGTATACCGATTTAAATATCCGGGGCACCGCTTCATTAAGGACGATGACGATATGGAGAGCGAGCGAACGGCGCTACCGGCGAGGGCCAATAGATAGCCCGCAGGTTCACTCGTATAATTTAATTCTGGTGATGAAAATGTTTCGTTACTTACATTTCAAACATTATTCTGTATTAAAGTGTAAATTCTCGAGTTTAAAATGATATTTGCGTCCATACTATAATGTCGTTTTCTAGAAGGCGGCTGATGGTTTGTTTATAAGATCGTTAAGTGGAGTAAAACATGGTCGCCCGGTTCGCAGAGATGATGATCTCGAGTCGCGCGGTGTCCCGGATCGTGTCACTGGTGGGCGCAGCGCTGGAGGCGGCGGCGGCGCCGGAGCGGCTGGCGGGCGCGGCCGTGGCGCTGGTGAGCGAGCTCAGCGGCGCGCACACCGCCGGGCTCGCGCGCGCGCTCTACGCCCTGCAGCTGCGCACGCCGGTAAAACACTCTCAGTACCGAGGGATGACTCCAACTTTTTTTCTCTAGCCTAATATGAGTGTCCCGCTGCTGGGTAAAGGCCTCTCCCCTCGATCTCTATTCGGTACGTCTTCCGGCCGGTCGCCGAGGAATGCGTTCGAGTCTCCGTCTCGGCTCGCCCCATCTCCGTCGCCCGTTTTGCGACATCCACTTTATTATCCTAACTTATTTTTGCCACCTAATGCCTATTCGACTCGACTCACTCGTAATGTAAAATCGTGATCGACCCCCCGAAGTTGGTTCGATACCCTAGTAAACGGTATCGCACCCGAACTTCTGAATTCATATCTAATCAAATCACTTTAATGTCCAAAACGCAAAATCATAATCATAATACGATATTTGCAAAATTGTCTTTCAAAAGTGACGCTACTAACTGATTGAACGGTCGATCTGTAATCAGTTAATGCTAAGGTCGAAAAAAAAACGCTCGTTATCTTCACGCAGCAATTACGTTAAGAAACATTTCCTATTTCAAAAATATTGAAGTAAAACGGGACGGGACGGGTGTTTATGTATCTAGTAAAGTTTCCCAGTCGTACAGCTGATTATTTGTGTGTGCAGCGCGGCTGCGCGCGCCTGCGGCCGGAGACGTGGGTGGAGGTGCGCGGCGCGTGGCAGGAGGCGGGCGCGCGCGACGCCGCCTTCCGCGCGCACGCCGTCGAGGCGGCGCACGAGCGGCTCCGCGGGTGAGTTGTTGAAGGCCTACTTTGAAAATCAATCTTCAAATTTAGAGTAGAAATACAGTTTGTGGCCACTGTACCCTTTTTGGCCGGCACTTAAGGTTGAAATTAATATCAAAAATACAGTAAAATTAAAAATAATATTCATAAATAGTTAACACTGAAGATTAATATTAAGATAAAATTTGAAAATATTTTTGTCATTTCATAATGCCTTAGATACGAGTATTAGTTAAAATTTAGAGTGGCCAAAAACTGTCTTAAGATGGCCAAAACCGTACCCCCTACCCTACTTGAGCTCCGACCCAGTCACGAGTCATTCGAGACTAAATCCAGAGAAAGGGATGGATCTAACGTAACTTCGAACTTCGATTTTCAAATATGACCTCTGTTCTCTTGCATTCTTCCCCCGTGTCGAAGGGACCGTTCACGGCACTCGGTCCATCTCACGAGCTTTGATCGTATGCGACATGTTCTCATACATAGTTTTAGTAAAGACAACCAATTGACAGACAATTAGTCCGTCCAGGCCGGAGCTGGACATCGAGAACATCTCGCACGTGGTGTCCCTGTGCCCGTACCTGCTGGCCGCGTTCGACGAGGCGCGGCTGCCGGCGGCGCGCGACGCCGTCTCGCTCGCGCGCGCGCTGCTCTCGCTCCCGCCCGCGCCCGCGCGCCTGCGCGCCGCCGCGCTGCTCCACGACGCCACGCACGGGCACCTCAACTGCCCCTTCGACGACGACAACGACTACATCCGGCTAGTCGTCGAGGAGTCCTCTCGCACTGACGTCACGGAGCTAACGAAAGAAGACGCCGTCTCGTTCGTGACCGACGTCCTGTTCCGAGCCTCGTTCCTGAAGACGCTCGCGCTGCATAGAGACGAGGAGGAGACGGCGTGGTGCGGGGAGCTGTTCGAGGAGCCGTATTTTTTGGAGGAGTTTGCGAAGGTCCTGTGCGATTTTGCCGTGCTCTGCTCGCTGTACGAGGGATACGCTTTTGTAAGTATTTGTTTGTTTTACTATTTATGTGTATAGATTATTGTTACTCCTACTCTAAAAGTTCAAACGTATGATTCCTGCAGAATTCGGCATTTAATTCTTATGTAACATATAATTCTTACATAAGCATAATAATTATGTAATTGTCCTCATTGTAAAAATATACAACCGTACTGAAACACAAATTTCCTTTAAATTTTTACTTAGGATTTGCTTAAATAAACGTCAATACAGAGATATTTACCATCAATTCTTCACACTTGTCAACTTTACATTGTTCATTACAATTTGCTCTAGATTTTTGAGCAAATTTTTCCTTTTAAAACCTTAACCCTTCTTTATAGTATTGTATGGTATAAATATGATATGCCTTACCGACCGACTGTCTTTTGGCCCGGTAGTGGCCGCACTACGACGTCATCAGCCGCGGCAAGCAGCACGCGGCTGCGAGCCTGGCCGACGTGGCGGCGGAGATGCCGGCGCCCGCGCGCGCCGCGCTGCTGGCGCTGTTGGCGCAGCGCGCCGCCACCGACGGCTACTACTGGAGCTACGCCAAGAGATACTTCCAGGACAAAGTGCACGACGCTGCCACCGAGAGGGAACACGCCGCGATGAGCGCGGGCGGAGGAGACGGGGGATTGGAGGAGATCGTCACTGGGAATGGATTCTTCCACACGTTACAAGTGAGTGTAGATAGTTTGTTGTAATAGTAATAAAGTCGTGTTAGATTTTATAGCTGTTAATTATTCTTCTACCAAAATGCTCGGAAATGTTAAAACAGTCTCCTAAGTTCTAAGCTCCAGCCCCTTATTAAAATTAAAAAATTTATATAATTTACCGCGTTATTGACTTTTTTAAACCATGTTTGGAATATTATAATTAACTCCCAACAGCCAAACACTCGTAAAATAGAAGTTCTATCATGTTTATTTTACTTTCTAAAATGTTATAGTCTAAAAAGGTTTTTTTTTCGGACAGCGTTTGCAGCGTATTTTTTTGGGACTGGTTTAATATTATTAACATTTGTGTTATATTTTCTCGTATTGTTGGAGAAAAGCACTATACGGGTCTCGGCCGGGAAGGGCGGTCGCTGGACTCGTATAATAGCGCGGCCTGGATTGCGTCTCGGCCGCGCTGACACATACTCGTTCCGCGACGGCCTTTTTCCCGGTCTCTGCAGTAATGTGCTATTCCCAGGCGGACACGCGGTCGTCCGCGGACCGCGACGCGGCGCTGAGAGCCAAGCACCTGCTGATGCTGCGCAGCTTCTACGTGGCGCACGCGCAGACGGAGGTGCTCGACGCGGGCTTCGCGCGCGCCGCCGCGGCCGGCCGCGCCTCCTGCGACCCCGGCGCCGTCATCGACGCCTACTACCGCCACCAGCACGTCATGCTCTACGAGAGGTGCCCCACTGTTGATATCGTCACTACGGGGGTCTCTTTCGCGAAACTCTCATTATGATACAATTCACTAGTAAACTTGTAAGAAGTTTCCTGAAATGGGCCCCCGCCAGGTTCTCGCTGGACCTAATTTGATGCCGCAGAGTAGCTTTTAATGGTGGTAGGACCTTTTTCAGGATCCGTTACCACCGTCAATCTAAAAACATCAGACAATCAAGATACCTTTTTTTTTCTTTTACAATACAAGTAAAATAAGTACAGTTGTACTGAAATTTGTTGACGATATTGTTGAATTTTGGTGTTTTACATTTGAAAACACGAGTGTAAATAATAATGTGTGACCTACCGCCGAGTGGTGTCGCTTGTTGTGTTTTAGTTTAGGGATATGATACCCAGTATTACTAGCATTAGAGGCGTTCTAACGTAGTATTCTGGGTTAAAAACGCATTTGCAGCCTTAGGATTTCCGTCTTGTGATTGTAGTCATGAGAATGCAAATGTCTATTGGTCTCAAAATTCATTACCATCAGGTAACTTGGGGCTCTTTTGCCTTCTCCTTGTTATAAAAAAGCTACATGCTTAGCTCTTTCTATTGTCTTTTGGATGGCCTTGGGTACTGCTTATTATCGATACCATAATATTGTTTTGGCTATAATATAACTATTAAACCAACATAACTAAATGGCACGGTAATTTCCCAGCGACATAGCCAGCGCCGACTGGCGGCAGGTGGTGAGCAACGCGGCCATCGTGGACTTCCTGACGGAGATGGTGGACGGCGCGGGCTGGGAGGCGCCGGCGCCGCGCTGGGACTTCGCCACCATCACGCTGTGCTCGCTCGCCGCCGCGCTGCACACCTCCGTCCAGGACTGGGGCTGCCCGAAGGTATGCAGGAGTGTTATGACTTTGATTTAAAATACACAGGACCAAAAAAGCTATACGCTAACGCTACCACCAGGAAGAAACATCAGAAGAATTGAAAGGAAAATGTTACGGGCAAAATTTCTTTGTATAAAAAAAATTAAACATTTTTTCAGGGGAACATTATGTATATTGTACATGTATATTTATTTTTAATACAGTTGCTCAAAAAGTGTTACTTTTCGTAGCTGTATATTGTGCGAAAAGTTGGATTTTTCGAACTAGTGCTTTTTACTTTTCCTATTTCGCACTAGTGCGTTTTACTTTTCAATTTTTTTTTTAATTTACTTTTTTTCTAAGCCGTGCACCCAACCAAATGGTTTGCATTTTTAAAGTACCAAGAGCTTAGAGGTAATTAGGGGGCTCGTAGCGCAACTTAGATCGCAGGCGATGACGTAGCACGGTGCGGCGCAGCGGTGGGCGCACCCGACATAGCGCGGATGACTCACATACGTTAGGTTTCGAATGTTTATGCGCTGTAGTCTAGTATTTGACATTATAATTTTTGTTTTAATAATTTTATTAAAATTTAAGTTAAATTTTGAATAGAGTGTGTTCACCGTTATCTCACTTCAGAGGTCCGGGAGGAAGAGGACAGATACACAGATACAATACATAGATATACATATAGGTACATTAATTGACATATACACACATACACAGATACACATTTTTTCGCTAATTTATCAAAATGGACTATCCAGTTAGCCATATGAAGTGTTATGTGTTCCTCAGATGGCGGTGCTGGCGCGCTCGGTGCTGGCGCTGTTCCGCTCGGTGCAGCGCTTCGTGGGCGCGGTGCGCGGCGAGTGCCTGCGCCGCGAGCCCGCGCCGCACGTGGCCGAGCTGCCCACCGAGTGGCGGGACATCTTCGCGCCCGACCTCACCCACAACCTATTCTCCATTGTGCTCAAAGTGCTGGGTATGCCACATATGGAGTTTATTTATTAACCACATACTGCTGGTAGTTCTTTTTGTCCAAAAATATTTTATGTCTTTGAAAATGAAAGTGTTGAGTTAATGAATTTATTCTGTAGAAATGTTATTAAAATGCAAATTTATGTACAAACACGTTTTCGAATTTGAAATACTAGATCAGGCCATTATGACACGAGATTTTTTAGCTTCTTGAGCAAAATTTAAAGAATAATAAAAGAATAAAGATCTATCAATCAGAACTCCCAGTTCACGAATATAAGAAACTTCTGTTAACATTAAAGTTCCCCTGAGTTTGTAAGACGCAGGTGTCAATTTCTTTTTTCTAGAAATTTTGGTTTGATAGCATTTTACTGCTATTCAAGATCATGGAATTGAATTGACAGCATTTAGCTACCTTATCAACATTATTCTGCAAGCGGCTTAAATCTTCAGAATTCTCTATAATAAAGCTACTTTCTAGTATTTTCATAAGGTCGTCGACATAATATAAAAATAATAGGGGACCTAAGTGCGATCCTTGTGGTACTCCTGTAGAAATTTTAATAGCATGAGATTTATAACCGGGAAGAGTCACTAACTGAGACCCATTATGTGAGATAACAAAGAAGACTCACACGAACGCAGCAAGGAGCCGTGAATATCCATGTGCTCGATTTTATTGTAAAGAATGCTATAGTTTATTATTTCGAAGGCCTTGCTGAAATCAGTATAAATAGCGTGCAACGGGCCTATAATAAGAAACAGCGGCGATATCATCTCTTTTATAGATCGGTGTTACTTTCACGTGATTTATGCATTAACTAAGAAATTGTAGTATAAAACTTATGCACTCCTCTTTTTGTTATGAATTAAGGCTAGAAGAAGGCTATAATTAAAAAGTTAAAGTGCTTAAATCTCCAGGCATAAAATGTATCACTTTAGTCCACCTATACACGGGTTATCAGAAGTCATTTTAGAGCCTGAGAAGTGTAACTAATGTTGCAGCTGGGTGCGGGCCTGTGTGCACGCAGCCGCAGGCCGCGTTCATCGCGGCGCTGCTGCCGACGGTGCGGCGCCTGGACTGGCACCAGCTGCCGGCGGCGCGCCAGGCCGAGCTGTCCGTGGCGCGCCTGCTGGCGGCCAGCACGCGCGCGCTCGCCGCGCCCGCGCACCACGCCTACAAGTACCTGGCGCACGCGCTGCTCGAGGCCGTCGCCAAGCCGCTCGTCATACACGACGGTCGGTTCATCACATATGTCACTTAGAACGCGCATCACAAATTACAGTTTTCTATGACTCGATAGCAGGCGCCGGACCGGATCTTGCGGCCTATGTCTAGCAGTAGACGTCTTTCAGCTGAAATGATGATATTGATAACTTGACACGGCTTGAAACGAACGCGTTACTCAAATTTAGTTTATTGATAATGGTTCATAATTTGTTGGATTGACTGATTTTAGAGGCTTAAAGCTTATTTTGTTATAGTGGCGAGACTCCGGCGATCAGGGTTCGTTAGAAAGAATTTGACAAACTTTTGTAAGGTTAGCAACTAAATCGTAAAACCCTTTTTATTCATATTTGCAGCGGAAACGCTGGCGGTGTGGACAGAAGACAGCGCGAACGATGAAGACGACGCGCCGCGCGTTAAGCTAGCGCTGGCCGGCCTGCAGCCCGCGCTCACGCAACTTCAAGAGCTGGTCGATATGACGCTGCACACGCTCAAGTATGTGGATAAAGTAAAAAAAATATGGTTCTTTTTGTTTATCAATTCAAGAGTCTGGTTCTCAGCTATGTTTGATGAAAATGTATGGTGCAGCTCTGTAGTTAGCGCAATTACTTACTCGTTTTAGGAATGGTTAAATTGTGTGGATCAATTTGTTTCAGGGTGGGCGAGGAAACATGTGAGATGGTTCCGTTCACCGACAGCCACAGCGTGACGCTGGGGTACTTGCTCCTGGCCGACGCCACCTTCTCCATCTGCCAGCTAGCGCGCGGCGACCTCGTGCACCACTACCTGGAGCTGTTCCGGTGAGTTAGGGGGGGAAGGAGAACAGCCGAGTGGGTTCTTTTCGCCGACAGTCACGACGTGGCGCTGGGGTACTTGCTCCTGGCCGCGACACCTTAATTTGCCACTAGCGCACGGTGACCGTGCACCGCTACCTGGAGCTGTTCCGGTGGGTGAAAGGGGGGATGTATAAGAGGGTGGACCAAACTGGGCTCAAACGTAGACTTTCTTATCTTGGAAGTAATTTTCTTAATTCTCGTGTTTGCTGAATACTTCTTTATTTGTTACAGGGAGCCGAAGCACGCCGAGTTTCTGATTACGTCAGCGTTGCGGCTGTTACCGGCGGAGGTCGCGGCCGCCGCCAACGACGCGGGCAGCCCGCCGCTGCCGCCGCAGTACGCGCCCATGTTCCTCGCCGCCCCGCAGCTCACGCTCGACGGTCCGTAGACGAGGCGGCCGGCGGTCCGGTAGTCGCATGTCTAGGTTTCTGATGATGGATGTATGCGTTGCAGAGCCGTGCACGGCGCTGGTCGTGGGCCGCCTGTCGTGCCGCGCCCTGCGGCAGGCGGCGCGCTGGGCGGGCGGCGCCGCGCGCGGCTGGTGGGGCGCGGCGGGCGGCCGCGCGGCGCGCGCGCTGGAGCGCCTGCTGCGCGCCTACGTGTCGCCCGCGCTCATCCGGGAACAGCTGGCCGCCGTCAGCGCGGGCGCAGACGACCTGGAGGACGCGGAGGTCAGTCGACTCACCATTACCTTGCGCTGCGGCAGGCGGCGCGCGCGCTGGAGCGCCTGCTGCGCGCCTACGTGTCGCCCGCGCTCATCCGGGAACAGCTGGCCGCCGTCAGCGCGGGCGCAGACGACCTGGAGGACGCGGAGGTCAGTCGACTCACCATTACCTTGCGCTGCGGCAGGCGGCGCGCGCGCTGGAGCGCCTGCTGCGCGCCTACGTGTCGCCCGCGCTCATCCGGGAACAGCTGGCCGCCGTCAGCGCGGGCGCAGACGACCTGGAGGACGCGGAGGTCAGTCGACTCACCATTACCTTGCGCTGCGGCAGGCGGCGCGCGCGCTGGAGCGCCTGCTGCGCGCCTACGTGTCGCCCGCGCTCATCCGGGAACAGCTGGCCGCCGTCAGCGCGGGCGCAGACGACCTGGAGGACGCGGAGGTCAGTCGACTCACCATTACCTTGCGCTGCGGCAGGCGGCGCGCGCGCTGGAGCGCCTGCTGCGCGCCTACGTGTCGCCCGCGCTCATCCGGGAACAGCTGGCCGCCGTCAGCGCGGGCGCAGACGACCTGGAGGACGCGGAGGTCAGTCGACTCACCATTACCTTGCGCTGCGGCAGGCGGCGCGCGCGCTGGAGCGCCTGCTGCGCGCCTACGTGTCGCCCGCGCTCATCCGGGAACAGCTGGCCGCCGTCAGCGCGGGCGCAGACGACCTGGAGGACGCGGAGGTCAGTCGACTCACCATTACCTTGCGCTGCGGCAGGCGGCGCGCGCGCTGGAGCGCCTGCTGCGCGCCTACGTGTCGCCCGCGCTCATCCGGGAACAGCTGGCCGCCGTCAGCGCGGGCGCAGACGACCTGGAGGACGCGGAGGTCAGTCGACTCACCATTACCTTGCGCTGCGGCAGGCGGCGCGCGCGCTGGAGCGCCTGCTGCGCGCCTACGTGTCGCCCGCGCTCATCCGGGAACAGCTGGCCGCCGTCAGCGCGGGCGCAGACGACCTGGAGGACGCGGAGGTCAGTCGACTCACCATTACCTTGCGCTGCGGCAGGCGGCGCGCGCGCTGGAGCGCCTGCTGCGCGCCTACGTGTCGCCCGCGCTCATCCGGGAACAGCTGGCCGCCGTCAGCGCGGGCGCAGACGACCTGGAGGACGCGGAGGTCAGTCGACTCACCATTACCTTGCGCTGCGGCAGGCGGCGCGCGCGCTGGAGCGCCTGCTGCGCGCCTACGTGTCGCCCGCGCTCATCCGGGAACAGCTGGCCGCCGTCAGCGCGGGCGCAGACGACCTGGAGGACGCGGAGGTCAGTCGACTCACCATTACCTTGCGCTGCGGCAGGCGGCGCGCGCGCTGGAGCGCCTGCTGCGCGCCTACGTGTCGCCCGCGCTCATCCGGGAACAGCTGGCCGCCGTCAGCGCGGGCGCAGACGACCTGGAGGACGCGGAGGTCAGTCGACTCACCATTACCTTGCGCTGCGGCAGGCGGCGCGCGCGCTGGAGCGTCTGCTGCGCGCCTACGTGTCGCCCGCGCTCATCCGGGAACAGCTGGCCGCCGTCAGCGCGGGCGCAGACGACCTGGAGGACGCGGAGGTCAGTCGACTCACCATTACCTTGCGCTGCGGCAGGCGGCGCGCGCGCTGGAGCGTCTGCTGCGCGCCTACGTGTCGCCCGCGCTCATCCGGGAACAGCTGGCCGCCGTCAGCGCGGGCGCAGACGACCTGGAGGACGCGGAGGTCAGTCGACTCACCATTACCTTGCGCTGCGGCAGGCGGCGCGCGCGCTGGAGCGCCTGCTGCGCGCCTACGTGTCTACGTTGATAGTAAATCGTAAATCCGCCGTAACACATATTCTCCCGTTGGGCTTCCTTCGACAGGGCTCCGTCATGTCTCCCGAGATAATCCTATAAGATTTGCATCGCTTAGAAACATTCACCAAAATCTATTTCAAAAAAATACGCAGATGTCGGGGCATCTCAATCCAAAGTAATGTAATATGTTGTTATGCTGGTCGCAGGTAACGATCCACCAGTCGACGAACGAGGTGACGTGCGTGTTCCGCGTGGAGGACCGGCCGCTGGAGCTGAGCGTGGCGCTGGGCGCGGCGCACCCGCTGCCGCTGCCGCGAGTCGCCGCGCACAGCGCGCCCGCGCACAACACGCACTGGCTCGCCGTCTACCTCGCCTACCAGGTGCGCGCCACCAACCACTAACCGACACACATACCATATCACCCGCTGCCGCTGCCGCGAGTCGCCGCGCACAACACGCACACGCTTAGTCTGTGTATCTGTTAGCAAAAATACACCTAATATTTTACGACACAAAACGGTGTGTTCTGATTGGTCGAGTACAATTTTTCATATTAAGGAGCTATGACAAAAAAAAATATTGATTGATTTTCATTGGTTCTTAAAGTTGGACAACAATGTTCTCGACCAATCAGCAAACATGCCGACAAAAACATTCTTGGTCAGTCCTTATAAGTGACGTTTTGGGACCCCAAACAAGACCATCTATGGCCATATTTCCGAGCAGTGTTGTGAAAATTTATTAACTTGAAAGATTAGGTACGTGATCATCAATCAGGCTGTCCTGGATGCATGGCTTATGTAAAACTTTAGTTATATATTTGAGTGGTTTCCCCAGAACGGCACCGTGCTGAACGCGCTCCGCATGTGGATGGACACGGTGGCGCGGCGCGTGGAGGCGGCGCCGCAGTGCTACATCTGCTACTGCCGCCTGCACCCCACCACGGGCCGCCTGCCCAAGGTGCCGTGCCACCAGTGCCGGAACAAGTTCCACGCGCACTGCTTGGTGAGTCTCAGATATACATATTCCGAAATACCCCAATGCCCTCGTGCTCCTTCCGAATGGTTGCAAGGCCGCCATTCGTCACTGATCTCTCCCACGTAATCTTACGAACAATAAATATTAGTAATACCTATTATGTTTTCAGCGCAAGTGGTTCGCGTCGAGCAGCAAGTCGAACTGCCCGCTGTGCCGCGCCACGTTCTAGCGGCGCGCCCCGAGGCGGCGGCACTAGCGTCGCGCACCCGGCGTCCAGAGCTGACACACCACTTAAACACTGTTTTCTCTCCATTTTTACTAGTTAGTAGGTCTCAGCAGTTCTCTACTACATCCTGCGTCAATTCAATGTAATAATTATGTCTCCAAACCGATTTTGATACATTTTTAACTCGACTTAATGATAAATTTAACTTTAAAGATATAAAAGAAAGTAAAAGTTCAGCTTTAAATTTATATATTATAAATAGAATAATTCGATTAGTTAAATCAAGTAACGCACGTCTTCAATTAGTTATTACGCTAGCGTTTTGTAAGCGTGTCGACGAAGTCAGCGCGGCCGCGCACGGGCGTGCCTCACCAGCCGCGCGCGGCGCGAGCTCGCTGCGCACACGCCACCGTTGAGATTCACAAATTCCTATATAGTGTCGTAATGGGCCAAGATTTCTCGTCTTTATACATGCTATTTTCGAGGGCTTATTACCAGTTGTCCACACCCTAGAGCCGCTAATTGGGCTCTAGGTACCGAACAACTGGGAATAAGTCTTTTCGAGTTATTAAATTACCTTTTTTTCTTTATCTTAATACACGTTTGTTCACATAATTATTAAAATTGAAAAGTAAAAGAAAAACTGACGATATTTGAAAAGAAAGCGCCGGCAGGTTTTGACGAAACGGTTCTTTATTTATAGCACCTCGGTACAAATAATGGTGCGAACTCGAGTTTAAATTAAATTGTAGAGAACTATATCAGAAATCTTAATTGAGCAATAATTAAAGATATTTTATGTTAGTTGACGTGGCGTAGAAATGAAATTTAAATCTATGTAACTTATTATAGTGTATTCAACCCGCGCCCGCGCCCGCGCCCGCCGGGCACAGGACGTGGCGCGGTCGCGGCGACGTATAACATCGAGTACTGGGCGGAACGTCGCGGGTTGAAAACACTAACATGCGAAGACGAGTAAGAGAATCGTGTTTATTTCGTCCTGTACGTTGTCCGTTCCTCGTGCAAAAGGAATAAGTTGAAAGTTTTGTAAATAAATCGAATTTTCTTTCAATAAATATATGTGCAAAAACGTATTTTTCTATTTATTTACCGAGTTAACACACACGCAAACATGTTTGCTATGTACATATGCCATGCAAATTACAACTTACGGGATTGATGCTGTTGCGACCGCGGCTAAAACAACGCCAGTAATTACTTTTTGCAATTTTGACGCAGCTCAATTTACGCAGCTTCGGCATACTTATAAGCTGCGGTGTGATAAAATGAGAAAAAAACCGCTTTTAAAAAAATCTTTACACAAAAATGACGTACTTACTAAAAAACATGGTCCCAACTTCCAAATCGAGATATATCAAAAGTCACGAAGGTGCAGAGTAGAGACGTTCAATCCGTATACCCTTCACACACACAGGTCTTGTGAAAGTACATAACAATCACTTGGGTAAGAGTCGCAGCGAGGAATTAACCCGTATATATGTATGTATGTTTGTATCTTCGCGATTGCCTCATTAAATACCTTCTTCTTTGAAGTCTGTGAAAAAGGAACCGGAATTTGAAAAGTACAATTACTTATGCTCAGAATATTATTTAAGAATAAGAAATATCAAGTAGTCAAATTAATCTGAAAAGTTTTTTTTTTAGTATTGGTTTACAAACGGAATAACGTTATACTACCTTTTCATTCCTCATGCTCGTAACGTCCTTCTTTATGCTGAGCATAAAATCGCATAGTATGCACTAGTGCATAAAGTGTTGTCGTCATCTAGACTAAGACAAGCCCTACGGCTAGACAGACGAGGTGACTGCATTAAATAATCTTGTTATTTGAATACATTTACTTTAATTTATTTGCCTTCTATGTTGCATCTCACAAAAAAGAAATTTAAAACTCTTAAAAACAAGCATTATTACCAAAAAAAATACAAAATCAAAGTATTACATGGCATGGCAGTATTGCATTCGACCTTGATCAAAAATAACATGCAGAAAATTAAAAAAAAAAGAAATATAGTAGCGGGAACGAGGTTTTTGTCTATATTTTTTGGACTATTAATTAGGTAAGTACCTAGTTGTTTTCTTTGCAAAACTTGTGGTGTTATGGAATTTAGTGAAGAGGAAATAATGCTCACACATGACATGACACACTAATAGAAAAAATGCAAAAGAACTTATTGAACAGACATTGCCGCCTAAAAAAATATTTAAAAACGTATGAAAATTTCAGTCTGGAGAAGCGGCTCATTCATGTAAGTTTTTTTACAGTATCACTGTTTTATTTCCTCGTAATCGAAGTGAAAAGCAGAGTGTATAACTCGTCCATAAACCCATTTTATGCACTAGTTGCACAATCTACTATTTGAAACTCTTTCGACACAAGCAGAAAGATGTGCCCTGCATTCAAATTTAACATTGCCCCGTCATTTTACGTAAAGATGCCAAGCGCTCCGATTTCCACGCAAAACAGCCCGGCTGGAGGCAAGAGTGGGGAGCGCCGTCGTGGATCCTCTGAATACACCATTAAGGCCCGCTTGCACGTAAATTTTAACCATAGGTTATTAACCAAATATAGCAAGTTAAATTATTATTATTCAAGAATGTCAGATTCATACAATATAAGAACTGTCCGTTTTATCGAATCCCGTTAACCTGGAGTTATGGGGGATCCAATTGTAAATATTGTAAAAATCGGACTAGATTTAAGGGTGCACAATCCTCTTAAGCAGCGGACTCTGTAAAGGTAAAAGTATAAATTAAACAACTGCGGTAAATAACTTGCTTTATTTTATAGCTGTGGGGACAGTCGAAATTATTTCATACAAAATACCCACCCTTACCCTTAATAGTTACCCTTTATTTTCCTAATTCAAGTGTGTTCCATCCACTAGGTCCCGCCGCGCTTTTTCGTCGTTAACGCAACCGTTCGAATGGCGGGGCGCGCCGGGCTGGACTAAAAACACTATACACGTGTAAGTACCTACGTACTAATACAAATGTATACATATACCTTACATTGAGATCAATTCCCTAAAAAATAATAGTTTGCCTTGATGTAAATGTTGGTTATAATATTTTAAATTCTTATGACTAGTTTTTAACGACTTCTATTGGGCCGTATCCCACAAATCTTGAATGTGTGTATAAATTATTTTCGGTATAGTATTATTTGGTATGGAAAAAAATTACAGCTCCGCGATTTAAGCGTCGCTTCCCAATCCTCTTAGGAATTCCACGCTTCGATTTAGATTCAATAAACCACCTTGAAATTATAATTTACATATATGTTGTGACACAGTTTAATATATATGGCTTCTTAATTCGGGTGGGCGGCGCTCGCGGCTCGGGCTCGGGCTCAGGGCGCGGCCCGCGGCGGCGGCGGGCGCTCGATCCAGTCGACGTCCTCGTAGAAGCGCGGGTCGGCCACGCGCAGCGCCGCGCGCTTGTACGCGAAGTAGTACCACGGGGACACTGCCGACAACCAGCGCGTTAGCGAGGAGCCGGCCCAGCATACACCGCTATATACAACACGTACGCACGCACGCACGTACGCATTAAAATGTATGACGGAATATAATATTGCCGTAAACCACTAAAGCGTTAATAAGAACATGTTTTTATTTACTTATGAAAATCTAAAAGTTACAACAAAATTTATGACAAAAGAATAAGAAATTAAATACCAATTACGGATATTACGAACTTATGTTGATTAGTAAAGGTAAAACCTTAGAGAGAAATGTAATTAGTGTGAAGAGAGCCACGGCGTACCTTCGAGCGATAATGATGACGTCGCCAATGCGTCGCCAGACAGTTTTTAGTTACAAATATAGGATGTTGCAGAACACTATTTATTCTATACTACACTTTAATAGTAAGTGTAAATTACTACCTTAATAAAAGGCCTGAAAGAATTTCAGTTGGGTAATGGAATTTCATAACTACCCTATTATCAGGGTATTCATTACTACCCCGTATCACCTTCTGTGACTTCTTTTGTTGATCAAACTGTATTGCTCTCTAAAAATAACAATAAAGAATAAAATGTTGATGCTGGTTGCTGGCGCACTCATTTTTACTTGCGAGAATTTCTTTATAACTTTTATATTTTATTTTATTTCTTTGTAAGATAGTATAAAGCAGTATATAATATCACTCAAAAGGTAAGTACAGATTAAAATTACAATAAAATAAAAACGTGTAGTTTACGGGCCGACACGAACACTCAATCAGTAATCCTAGCCTATCCCCTCGGTGTGTAAACTAGTGTTGTGTGTGGTGTGGGTGTGACTCACGGCAGCGCTGCACGGTGAAGAGCAGCAGCAGCGCGGGCTCGGAGGGAGGCGCGGATAGCAGCAGCGCGGCGTGCAGCGCTGCGCTGCAGCCCGCGTACGCCGCGCACGCCGCGCCCGCCGCGCGGAACCGCCGCACCAGCACCTCCATCAGCCCTGCCTGCCATGAGACCGCCCACTCCAGTTCAAAACATTTGTTCACTCAATTGTTGGCATCAGGAATCTTAACAAGTTGGCAATAAAAAGTGAATCCACTAGAGCTTCAGATGACACGAAATTGCTAGGATATCAATACTTGTAGCCCCTGATGACACCCAACTATCAGCGAGTTCATATATGAATTATAAATCAACTGATTTCCATCACGCATAGAATCATTCGCCACCCAATGATATCACAACTGCTTTGTTAGCATTCAACAGATGAGAGCTCATTTTATAAACAAGATATTTCCCCATCACAATAACACCATCATTCATAATTTTAACCAAATTTATAAACCGCAAAACCTTGTTGACAAAAAGGCCACTGCCACATCTGCAAAGCCTTCATTACTGTTACAACTTACTCAGAAACAGTGGTACGAAAAAATCACCTAACCTTATCTACTTGCAGTCTTGAAAAAAATAAATTTTTAAATACCTGGAATAAATAAGTGGAGAAAAAGGTCATCAGAAGAAGAGTGATCGAGAGGACCAGGAATAAGTCCTGGAAGCTGAAAAGCAAATATGTATTTAGTTATTTAATAGCACACATGGTTACAAAAATCTGGATTTATCCCATTTCTTACATAAACAACACAAGCAATCCATCGCGGCTTCTGGGAAACAAACTGACGCAGTTGAATATTAAGTCACAAAGCAAAAACGTTAGCTGGAAGAACAAACAAACAGTATATCTTGGCGTCGACAGCTTCATGTTTACATCTTATGAACTAAACAAGTAATTTAACTTCAATGTTTTCGTTACAATCACAGTTACAATTGAATTGAATCGACCGCACATCACAACACTAGTGACGTCATTTATGACGTACGCAATCTTATTGATTTTTGGGTGAAAACGGAACGTAGTAAGGTTTATGTTCAGTTTCTTTTGTAAAATAAGTATTCCTTAAATGAAATCGAAGTTCTACAATTGAAATAAAAATTCCAGCACATAGTATAACACTACTTTAAGTACACGAAAGTAAAATTAAAAGTTTGTTTTCCACGTACTAAAAACGAAACGTTTTATTTTCCCCTAACAAGCTATACGGTCTCTTTGTAACACGAATCATCAGTATCATAATTTAATTATTCAATATTAAATGATATTTTGTTTCTATTTTTTCAATTATTACGTGAATTTCACAGGCCCGTTAAATAGAATAATGGTCAACCATGGTTCATAATAATGATAATGGAACGATGATGTCACTGTCACTCATTACTTCTGTCAAGTAAGTTGTCAGTTGTCAACCATCCATAAGTCAGAATCCTAAAAGAATGCAGTTGCAGTCTTCTGAATAAAAACACTGTTTGAAATCACGAATGTAAAGGCAACGTGTAAACAATTAACGAATGCATTATGAACAATTAAAATATTCGTAGTGTAACGAAGATCCGATTTGATCTTAAAGGTTATTTGGTTTTAATAAAACGATGGGTCGGGATCGCAGCAGTTCGCGGCACCGCAGCCGTAGTCGTAGTCGTCAGAGGCACAGAAGTCGCGACAAGGACCACCGGGAACGCAGCAAGGACTGGCAGAAGGATCGCAGTCGGGACAGAAGTAAAGATCGCCATAGAGACAATAGCGGGGACCGCAAGGAGCGACACAGAGACCGCAGCAGAGAGCGGCAGAGAGCTCGCAAGCCGGCCAGCAAGGAGCGCAGTCGCAGCAGGGAGCGATCTCACAGGCCGCGCGACGATCGCGCGCGCAGCTCGTACAAGGAGTTCACTGGAGGGGGACTGGGGGCAGGCGGAGGACTGGGAGGCGGGCTCGGAGGAGGCCTTGGAGGAGGACTTGGAGGTGAGAGTGAAAACTTATGTTACTGTAGTAAAGAAAAAGACGGTAATGGTTTTACCGGAGGGTACCATATAGTAGTAGGATAAGATAGATATTACAATCGAATTTAATCACAACATACACAACTTGAGGTTGCTGCTTAACTTAACTACCCCTATCCTATTTTCTAAGCAGCTGTTGTGTAAATGACTACATTGATACCTTAGCAATACAAATTGATTCATTGTTTAGGTGGTTCAACCCTGTAATGGTAATTTTAGGCATCCCACATTTTGTATGAAAACCGGAAGGAAGGATGCAGTTGCCACTGACATGAAGGGTCAAGTAATCTAATGATAGGTAGTAAACCATTGTTATTTTGACTTGTTGCTCAACTCATTTTGTGATATTACAGGGCTTGGGGGGGGCGGAAGCTCGGGCCCGCGCGGGCGGCACCGCCCGCAGGAAGACGACTTCTTGGACGCGCGGCGCGAGCAGCGCGAGCGCATCGGGGTGATTGGCGTGGCTTCTGTGTGGGGCAAGTCGCCTCTCAGGCCCGAGTGAGTCTCATGCTAGTTTTAATTCTATTGTTTATTATAGTAGTAGCTCTTTGGACAGGACTATCTTGAATAAAGAGAAACACCACATAATACTCTAGTACATTACATTTGGTATTTTTTTCATTATTGTGATTAACATTATATTTGCCATTTTGTATTACTTGGGCTTTTTTCTGTTATTCTCTGTATTCATTTACTGTCAAGATCTTTAGGTTTTGCACCCAAATTCTAGTTGGCATCTTAAAGTTGGCAAACTCGACGATGTCAGTTTACTTACACCATTACTGTTTAATTGATAAAAATTGAATTGTATTGTATTTTAGTTCAGAGGTGGAGTCAGAACCCGAAAAAAAGCAGAAAGGCAAGGACAAAAAGAAAAGTAAAAAGAAAGACAAAGAAGGCACTAAGGAGAAGCTTAAGAAACTGAAGAAGAAATTGAAGAAAGTAAAGAAAGCACGTAAGAAAGCTAAAAAGAAATCAAAAAGTTCCAGCAACTCGAGCTCTAGTGAAGAAGAGGTGTGGGTGGAGAAAGGAAGTAAGTTATGGTTTTGAATAATTTGACTGCGATTGTTTGTTTGCAGGGAGGTGATCTCTGAAATAATTAAAACAATATAAAAAAATGCTAGGAGCTACCCTCGACTGGTATAGACCATGTATATTTTATTTTAACTAAAGAACCGAAGCGAGGTCGGGCCCTAGTCACATTATAGTTTTGTAAAATCATGTACTGGAAATGATTACGGCAGCAAACATAAAAACAGTAGAGTTTTCTATCCTAAAATACACTAAGTAACTCTCCTTACCTATTTGAATTGGACGCCGGCGTATAATGTATCCGTCCGTGTTTAGAGGAGCAGGTGTCGGCGGGCTGGGGCCCGGAGGAGGCGGCGGGGCCGGGCCCGGCGCCGGGCGCGGCGGGCGGGGGCCCGCTGGCGCTGCGCGCGCTGGGCCGCGCGCTGCTGCCGGGTGAGGGCGCCGCCATGGCCGCCTTCGTGGCCGACGGCAAGCGCATCCCGCGCCGCGGGGAGATCGGCCTCACCTCCGACGAGATCGCCTCCTACGAGAGCGTCGGCTACGTCATGAGCGGCAGCCGGTTAGTCCTACATACGGGGATGATCGGAGTTTTTTTTTTAAATTTATATGGAACTTAGACTAAGGCCTGAGTAGACGCTCGAGTCGGGCGTGCAGCGGGGCGGGGCGTGCGGCGTGCATGTTAAACAAATGAAACCCTTACTGGTGTCCTGAGTGGACGCTGCACAAGTGTGGTTGACGCTCGCCCGCCCCGCTGAACGCCCCGCTGAACGCCCCGCTTCGAGCGTCCACTCAGGCCTTACACTAATCCTTAGACACCTTCGTCTTTCCACTGAGAGTGACCGCTTTTTAGGGTTCCGTAGTCGAACCCTTACAGATTTTCCATGTCCATCCGTCCGTCCGTCCGCAGCTTAGCTAAGAGACTTAGTTCTAGAAAGCTGTTATGTGGCATACATGTCATATTAAATAGTCACGCCGACAAAGTGGTAAAATAAAATCGTAACGTGAGGATGTTTTTTTTCTACCCCAAGGTATGGGGTGTCGTTGGATAGGTCCTTAAAAAATATTGCGGGTTTTTTAAAACCAATTTATAAAGTGCTTCCAAAAGGTAGACTCATGTCCATCCACCTGGATGGCGGACTGCGCATGACGGGCGTCATTCTGTACATACCTGTCATATCATAATATAACAGCCATTTGCATTTATAATACTCATATATCTCGTTTTTTTTTTCATATGGTTTTTGAGTGTCTAACAGAATTATACTTGTATCTCGCTCAGTCTGATACGCTATACATGTCTGACCGATTATACCCGAACCAATTTTTTTGTCATTACTGATGCTGTGCATATTTTTATTATTCTCCATGTCATAAATAAATAAATAAAGGGTATCAATTAACCGGTCAGCAAAATATTCTCATTTTGGTGAACAGAAATATGTATTTGGTCAGCCAAAATAGCTAGTTGGTAAGCAACTTATGGTTAGCAAACATTTATAAATCTGTCAGCAATTAATGACATATTGGGCTGCTCTAAATTATTTTGGTCAGCAAATTAAATATTTGAGCTGCATTGAACGACCCACAGATAATTAAATTTTGGTAAGCAATCAGAAGGTAAGCAAAATAATTCATTTTGTCCAGCAGAAAAAAGGAAGCAATAAAATCAAATTGGTCATCAACAAAATGGGCGCAACTATTACAAAGTTCATTCAAATATACTCTCTTTTTTTGTAAATTATTCAATTTATATAGAATTATTCCTCTAGGGCACACTTTCCTCGCAGATACACCCTTGAAAAAAGTTCGCCTTTATTCCTTATAGATCCCCTTTTTAAATACCAATGCAGTGTTTCCTAATAGATACACTTTTGGGTACAGTTGTGTACACAAAGGTGTAATTAACAAATTTACTGCCGTGCCGGCAACACACACATCCCAAACCACGGAATAGAAAAAACAGTGGAAGTGGCATGAGCTTTGCTTAGTATCAGACCTGTTGTCGCCAATACTCAAACTATCATAAAAACAACACGCCACCATGGAAAATGTTTTTGGTGCGACTATCGTTTTTACACTCCAAAATAACACAATAAGGGATGCTTCTGGATTTATTTCCTATTTTAGAAATATCGAAATATCGAAAAATCTAAATAAGCGATCGCGGCAAAAGTATGGTTGGTTATGCGGAACTCCGCATAACTATGCCACACGTTACACGCCCACTTGACACTTCTACTGTTTTTTCTGTTGTGTCCCAAACCCACCATCAAATTTACAAATTTAACAGAGTCGACGGAGCTCCGCTCACGCGGATCTCCTATTTCTGGGTTGTTCTGGCCCTCCGGGCCTGATATAAAAACGAACCTAACCTAACCTACCTCATATTTATCATACAAATTTTGGTTAATCTAGGGTGTGATTGTGATAGAAAATTGTGTGACAAAACTTAACTTGTAAACACTGCTGACTTTTCAAACTAAACGCAATCCACTTCTATATTATAGATGATCATTATTTTAATATGCATACCTCTTAATTAAACTGCTTACAGACATGTTTTCTCTGCTGACCAATTGTAAAATCTTGCTGCCCAAATAATTATTTTGCAGCTCGACTGTTTATTAGGCAGACAAATGACAAAAAAAGCTGATCGAAATTGTTTAAAATGTTACCCGTTTATAAATTGTTTGCTGAACAAAGAGTTGTAGCCCGATTTTTATTTATTGCCACCCAAATCTTTTTATGCTGCCCAAATGAATTAATTGCTGATTTTTTTTGCTGATCAATTTTAATAATGGCTTACCATTTAATTACTTCCCATAAATAAATAAATGTCAAAATAAGACCAAATATCATATTCTCCTATTTAAAATACATATTATGTACTATGTATTTCCGCAGACACCGGCGCATGGAGGCGGTGCGCATCCGCAAGGAGAACCAGATCTACTCGGCCGACGAGAAGCGCGCGCTGGCCGCCTTCAGCAAGGAGGAGCGCGCCAAGCGCGAGGGCGCCATCCTCGCGCAGTTCCGCGGCGTGCTGCGCGCGCGCACCATGCGCCGCGACGACGCCTAGCCAGACGTTCGAAACATTCACTGTCGCAGGTGACATCAATACTGTGCTGCTAGTCATCCGGTCGCTGGGGCTGGGGCGTTATTCACTGGAGGAAAACATTAAGAGACACTCGCTGACGAGCTTAACCTAACGTAAACGCGAGTACTAATTTTCGTGCGTGTCACGACCTCGGTTCATACGGAGAGCCTAGGTATGCAGAGTTCATACTTACTCTAAATGCCTCGACAGACAGCCACTCATCGAGATGTCACTGCGTCAACGGCAATATTCATGGTTGGTTGTAAAACACAAGGTCGCTTAATTTAAGCAATAGAAAAGCTGTATTGATATGCTAGAGTTTAAAAGCTGGTACAAGAATTAGATGTGACCGCTGGAAGTTCTCGAAGAATACTGATTATCGGCGTGAGAATTGCCGAGTTCAGCAAGTTGTACTACCCACCGATCGAACGAGCGTCCGTAGAGAGTACTTGGGAGTGACTGCACAGCTTCTCAGCCGTGCCGCCCGAAGATCCTTCAGCAGTTTGTTGTTCATTGTGGAAGATAAAAGTGATGTGGTTGTACTTAGACACTGCAGTTTCGTACCAGATGGATGATGTAAGGAAGATTATGCATTAGTTCATTTTATACAACATAAGGTTATGAAACTTATGAAATTAAAGTAAAACAAATTGAAAAAGAAGTTTTTATTTACAAAATTAACAAAACGTAACAGTCGTTTTCTCGCTCCTATGAGTAGTGGATTATGGATTATTTACAATAATTCTATTCATTGGCTTGTGTCGACTTTCACCAAATGCTTGAAGTGGAAAGATGAAAGTATAGAAAAATATTTTCCAAAAAACTGTCGGAATTCTTTGATGGAATTCAACAAAAGCCAAAATTCGTGTTAATGTGCACGAGAAAACCAAGCCAATTTAAGTGGTCTCCAAGAGCAGACATCTTATGGTGTCTGTGGACTTGCAAAGTTGAATACAATACAGAATACTGGTGCCAGAAGCAGGTCTCTATATACTTAAAAAAAGTTAAATTTTTCTTTTATTTGACAGTACGTTTTCCTGAACTCGGTAGGCACCTATTTCTATGCACTGTTTTTCCATTCTGCCTTCACCGACGCACATAATGAACAGGCACGCACTGGGTGGGTTTGTCATTTGTTACTTACAGCTTTAGGGTATAATGAAAATAAATTCTCTTTTTGATTGACTATAAAAAAATTGAAAACATCAACCGCTAAACTGAACTGTCGCACAACTACCGATAGTAACTCTAATTTACACTTAAACATCACTCTCGTTCATAAATCACAGGTTTGGAGGAAGAAATAGATCCGGGTATATCACCAGAAGACCTAACGCATTATACATGATAAAATGAGGCGGCGCAGACGTCATCTTTTTGTACTCATTTCATACACACATCTCTGATTGAGGCAGCTGTCAAGTCTACAACAATTGGATATATTGAGTCACTCGGCTCGTCGGCCATGCGCCCGGGCTAGCTGCGCTGCGCGCGCGCAGCCCTCAGCTCGCGGGCGAGCGCGGCGAGCGCGGCGTGCGCGGCGAGCAGCTGCGCGCGCAGGTAGCGCGCCGACATGGAGCGCACGAACTGCTCCGGCACGCACACCACGGCCTCGCCGCCGCTCGTCAGCCCCGTCAGCGGCTGCAACACACGCCAAATTAAAAAAAATAATAAATTTGGAATATCAGATTTTAACTTGAAGGTACAAATAACGGTGAGCACTGAAACGGGGTTCGGGTCGGGGGGGGCCCCGGGCCGGCCGGTACCTCGTTGTCCCCGCTGTCGTGCGCGCGCGTGGCGGTCGCGATGAGCTTGCTGAAGCTGGCCTTGTTCATGATGATCTTGACGCCGGGCCGGCTCGAGCCCGCGCCCGCTCCCGCGCCCGCGCCCGCGCCCGCCAGCTTGGTCTTGGCCTTCATGGGCGGCTTCGGGGGGGACAGGACGGTCGCGTCGGCCGGGAGCTGCACGTACTTTATCTGGAAACAGGGGTCGGGGTCACGTCTATACTTATATACCTGGACGCGGAGCTCGAGGGCGGCCGCGACTCGTTTATCGCTCGGGTCTGCCTTTCTAACATTTATTCTTCTACAGCCTTTTCGGGTCTGCACAATATTTTATTTTATTTTATTTTATTATTTTATTTAAAATCGCACTGACCTGCGTGTTGTGCATTTCCTGCGGGGTGATGACCTTGCGCAGTAGCGCGGGCGCGGGTCCGGCGGGCGCGGCGGGCGCGGCGCGCGTGAGCTTGTTGACGGTGAACACCTTGACGCCGGGCCGCGGCGGCGAGCGCGCCGGCGTCGCGCGCAGCACCACGCCGCGCGGCGCGGGCGCGGGCGAGGCCGGCGGCGAGCTGCTCTCCTTCAGCATCAGCTTGCCCGCGTCTGCGACACACAAGCACACTGTAGCGCCGGGCGCCGGGCGCGGGCGGTCGCGGGGCGCGGCGTACCCGAGAGCACGACGGTGCGGCCGCTCTGCAGCGCGGACAGCACGGTGGACCCGTCGTCGGCCGGCAGCAGCGTGATGCCGTGCTGCCGCAGCAGCGCCGCCGCCGAGCCCGCCGCCGCGCGCTCCTGCCCCCGGCTCTGCCGGACCGACACGAGTACCGTTCATTTTGTGTAACTTATGAATTTTTGAACGATAAAGTCGAGTATCGTAATCGAGTTTATTAAATGAAATAAATCATAGTTAAATTACCTCATTTTCTAAATTCGGTTTAGCAATTTTTGGTAATATTTTAATATTATTAGCCTTCTCCTCCCCCGGAATTTGCATCTGAACCGGCTGGAACCGCTTCTGCTCCACGGCGTTGGCGTCGTCCACCGCCATTTCCTCTGAAAACAGCAGACGTCAATCGACGACTGACTAAGCGGGGCGGATATGTTAAAGGCGTTGAAAACTTTAAAACCGCAAACGCTAAAAGCGGAGGGGGAGGCGGAGGCGTTTCTATCGACGGAATATCCCGCCCCGCCCCGCCTCCGCTTTCTACGCGTTCGCCGCTTAAAGAGATCGGTCCTCCGGCTCCTCGGTCTCACCCTGGATGGCCTTGACGGAGTCCGCGGCGGCGCGGTCCTGCAGCGCGTCCCGCAGCGCGCGCAGCGTGGCCGGGTGCTTGGCGGCCAGCTGCAGCGGCGTGCGCCGGAACTTGCAGCGCGCGCGCGCGTCCGCCCCGCGCCGCGCCAGCAGCGCCGCCAGCGCCGCGTGCCCGCGCGCGCACGCCCAGTGCAGCGGCGTCATGCGCAGCATGTCCCTGCGCACACCGACACCGGAACATCAAACGATACTCGTCCCGGCCGACTCGGGACCCCCGGTGGCGCTCGCTCCGGGGCGAATCGATACAGTCATCGAGGGTGAACTTCATACTTGAAGTTACTAAGAACGGCGAGCGTCAGGCGACCCGAAACGCTCGAGGATCGTTCCCGATGTCGGTCATGCCCGGGAGCGGCCGCGACCGGTTTTAGTTCGAGTCGTTGTACCTGCAGTCGAGCATGGCGCCGTGGTCGAGCAGCAGCGCGGCCAGGCGCGTGTGGCCGGCGTGCGCGGCCAGGTGCAGCGGCGTGCGCTCGACCTTGGTGCGCGCGTCGCGCGACACGCCGGCGCGCAGCAGCACGCCCGCCGCGCCCGCGTGCCCGCCCGCCGCCGCCAGGTGCAGCGGCGACGTGCCCAGCTGCAACACGCCGCACGTCACGCCCGGTCGCTCCCGCCCGCCTCGATACACCCGCACTCGCCCAAGCGCATAATAATGTGCTTACAATTGTACTTCAATGAATAACATTTCATCTTCATGATTATAGGTAATTATGAGTTCAGAAATAGCATTAAAGGTTAAAGAAACTTTATTCTTATAATATTCTATTTAACATTAGCATTAACATAATAAAATAGGGACATGGTTTTATTTGAAGTTGAAATATTCAATAAAAAACCGGACAAGGCGAGTCGGACTCTCCCACCGAGGGTTCCGCACAGACACGGTTAACTCGATTCAAAATTTGCACCGCCGCCGTTCCCTGACCTAAAGACCCTGTTTTTTTGTGATTTAATTAAAAATGTTGGGTTTTCAGATTTTTCCCTATATTTGCAGTATGAGACGGTATTACTTGCCAAATTTCATTTTTCTAGGTCAACGGAAAATACCCTATAAATTTTGATTCCCTTGAGTGTCGATATACGTTTTTAGCGTCATAAACGGCCGGCCGTATCTTTTTTTTTACGTTAACTTAGAAGTTTGATTTTTTTTCACAGCTTCAAAGGACTGTAGATTTGAGTAGGTATATGGCATAAATTTCAACTCGATACCTCCACGCGTTCCCGAGATAAAGGGTCTTGACAGACAGACAGACAGACAGACGGACAGACGGACAGACGGACAACAGTGTTCCTATAAGGGATCCGTTTTTTCCTTTTGAGGTACGGAACCCTAAAAAGGGACAAGATATCACATACTTGAATCAAACAAAAATGTTTTGTGAGAGTTGTTTCATGACAAATGGTGGATGTCGATCTGTATTGTGATTGTCATGGCACGCACCCAGTCGGTGGTGAAGGGCGCGCCCTGCGCCATGAGGTCGAGCACGGCCTGCGCGTCGCCGGCGCGCGCCGCCAGCAGCAGGCGCCGGCCCAGCTCCGCGCCCGCCGCGCCCGCGCCGCGCGCCGCGCCCAGCCCGCCCGCGCCCTCCGGCTGCACACACACACCCCCATTCATTATGTTATGTCTGCAAATTACACTGATCAGATTAATGTACTTAGATGACATTCAAAAGTTGCTGTAACAATATGATAGATTCAAATGCCTGATAAAAAACTAAGTTATAGTCTAAACAATGTAGTAAAATTTTGACAACCCGGATTCAGACCTCTCCGAGTTAAAGATTTAGCTTAAAAAACAAATCTCACCTCGAGTCAGTAATGTAAGACTCTTACAAGAACAGAAGGTGGAGATCATTAGTAACCTATTGTTTTAGAATGAACATCTAATCATCTGTTAGGTACATCATTGATGCAACCAACCGCCAAACTTAACAAAAATACAATTACATTACATTGTTCACCTTTTACATACCAGGTGTATTCTTTAGTGCAATAAAGATTAGATAAACAAACAGCACCAGCCCAGGGATAGAGCGAGTGGAGCAGTCAGTCCAAGCACCAGGAGGCAAGAGGCACTAAACCACCAAATATTATTTAATGCAAAGAGAAAAGCATTAGCCAAAGGGCACCATAAGATAATCTTGCAATCTTGCAAACTTGATCAGGGGCTAGGGCTGGCGCTGTTAATAAATAAGAACTTTCTCACCTCTGGGTTTATTAAAAATCTGTATTCCCAAGAATTGATCACAGAATATGTTCAAAGATGGACAATTTCTTCACGCACTTTGGTGTTTTTTACACCCACCACGGCAAAATTTGAACTGTTCAGTTGCACAGGTTTTGGTATTAGGGTTGCAAGTGTTCTTTCCTGCCTTCCCAGTATTGAAGATGACGCACAAAACAGCAAGAGTAAAAGCAAATGTGTGGGTTCTGAGTATTTTATTTTTCCTTATTGTCATTGTTTGACTATTGGTTGATTTGTCTTATTACTATCAATCATTAAACAGTTTAAAATTGCCCTCTCTAAGGACAGCCATTGCACATGAATAAATAGAATGAAGGTGTGTAATGTGCACTTACAGAGATGATCTGTGGCATTGATGCCAGCACCACCTCCTCCTCCAACACCGGCTCCGGCTCCTCCGCCATCTCTCAGCCTGTGGACACATCACAACAGGGCTGTGGCACTCATCTTATATACACTATTAGAGGCAAGGTGAGGGACTCGAAACAATACATGGTAAAACTAATGTTGTCACTTAATTGTTTTTCTACAGACCCTCACAAATGTAAGGGAGGTGAACGCTCAAACTCCAGTATTTCCTATGAATATAAGTGATTGCTTGTATTATCAGGTTTTCTGTCGTTTGTAGGTATTATTCGGTACTCCAGATTTCAGTGTTCGACGCTAAACGTGTATAGAACAACAACAATAGCCATGGTGTTTACAACATGGCTTTTTATACACTTTGTAAGATAACATACCTACTTACGTACTTTTATTCTTGTAACATTTTCAAGATAGGGTTCTAAAGATCACTAGCTGTTAACATTCTTAAATTGGTTCAAATTATTCGGAAACTAATCTTTTGCGTAGCGTGGTAACCTTGACAGCACATCGCTTTCTTGAGACCAAACATAGCTAGCGTTACAAGATTCTCGTTTAGTGTCTTTCGTTTCTTTGCTAACATCTGCATAGCAGAAACTAGTATATTATAGTAATGTAAGGAAGTAATTCGCGCCGCGATCACTACAAAATTAACAGGATAAGGATGTCAAATCTCGCTGCTGTGCACATTGCGATCGCCATAACCATGCACTTCCTTTTCCTGTCAAAACGGAAGTGATTTTAGGCTATGAACACTTTATCTAGCTTGACTGAAAATTCACATGTGTTAAACTTACAATTAATATCCTGCAGCACAAATTCAAGACGTTTGTTAGTTTCGCATGTTCTTATTATGCGAAGAACGTGAAGACGTCAACTAATTTACGTCCATTTTTGCAAAGGGGCCAACACAATTAAAACCGCGAAAAGAAACGTCAACACAAAAAAGTTTTTAACGTTTTGTTTACGAACTATTTTTAATGTATAAATTGAATCGAACGCAAAAAAGTACCTAATCAAAAATCTTTGGTTAGGAAATGAGAAGCAAAAATGAATCTAAATGTAATCCAGTAATATTAAAAATATCTAAACATATGTAATTTATTTCTTTACAATATTAATATTATTATGTTGGTCATGACAGCCTGGCCATAGATACTAATAGACAATCTTTTTTACTGATGCGTTCAGTTTAAGCTGATAAGGTGGATTTACATTAAGATATAGTTTGCACGGGCTAAAACAGCTAGGTAGGTACTAAAAATCACAAATGACATCACACAATCACAATGTTTTTGATCGGCCGAAACGGTCAAGCATGGGAATACCAAGCGAATACCAGAAGCCCGTTTCACGAAGCTACAAGTTACAAATTACAAGCGGAAGTCTCTTTCCTAACCCCTTGTGCTAGAAAGAGAGTTCCGCTTGTAATTTGTAACTTGTAGCTTCGTGAAACGGGCCTCAGTGGCGATGTAGTCTCTTTCTAACTCCTTTTGCTAGAAAGAGAGCACCGCTTGTAATTTGTAACTTGTAGCTTCGTGAAACGGGACACTGCCATTTGAGCAGTGTTGCCAGTTTAGACCTGTAAAATAGTAACTTGTAGCTTTATACAACATGCCGCAGTTATTTATGGCTTAATGTAAATCTTTATTAATTTTATAGAAAAAACTTATAAGAACTATAGGTTGGCAAAAATGTGTTCGGAATAAAGGGCCATGTACACCTACGAAATTTCGAACATGAACCAAATTTTTAATGCGTATTGTAATTCCACCTTTTAATACATCAAACATTTACTTGCCAAGCTTTTTTTCATATATTTTAGAACAACAATAATTCATTTAAAATACACTTGATAATAAACTCAGCTAGAATTAAATTACACACGAAAACAATTCATAAGTCAAAATTACAATTTACTTATATAGGGCACGTTTTATAAAGCTACTAGTTACAATTTTACAGGTCTAAACTGGCAACACTGTTCAAATGGCTGGGGCACGTTTTATAAAGGTATGTATGTATGTATGTATGTAAACTCTTTATTGCACATAAACAATTACAGAACATGTTTGTATCAATACAAGTTACAATTTTACAGGTCTAAACTGGCAACACTGCTTGACATTGGCTGGTCGTCATTGGTCGAGTTTGTGTCAAATGGAAACTTGTAACCTATAAATTGTAATTTTTAGCTTTATAAAATAGGCCAGGGGCCCGTTTCACGAAGCTACAAGTTACAAATTACAAGCGGAAGTCTCTTTCTAACTCCTTTTGCTAGAAAGAGAGTTCCGCTTGTAATTTGTAACTTGTAGCTTCGTGAAACGGGCCACAGAGGATGGTGTTGGGGCTGCTCCGCACCCGGCTGAGCAGCGAGGCGGCCTTCTTGCGGATGATGGCGGCGAAACCGTTCGTGCGCGCCGCGGCGATATATTATTATTTTAATGATAATGAGGCGTTTAAATGTTGCAAACAAACATGTTGCTAATCAACCGTCTCGTACATAAATATGGGCCTTTTTTAAACGCCGTTAAAAATAATGTCATACAACGTTAAAATCACCTTATAATTACCTACCTATTATACAGGGTTGGTGTGGTTGGTTACAGCAAATTAACAACGGAACTACGTATAGACTACAACGCCATCGGTGGCAGATGAGCGGAACTAAATAGTACTCTGTCACAATAATAGTATAGCTAAGGACGTAGTTTGAGCTGAAACAAGCAGATGGCGTTATTATCAGCAAAGTAGAGTGGCTTGATGACGGCGCCTTCAGCGACACAGTAATTTTCCGCACGCCGACACAAATAACTTTATACCTACTCTCAGATTCAAAATTTTCCATTTTTAATCGTTTACCAGCGTTTACTACAAGTCTTCCTGCGATCATGCATTCCGTCATACCGAGTCCTCAGGGTTAGCAACGCATTTGCAGTCTGACTTGCAATCTTAACATTGTAGACTTGAGAATGAAAAATGTCCATGGGTCTCTAATCCCACTTACCTAACATTAGGTAAAAAATATGACAATACATTTGCAAGTTACTATCTATTCACCGAGAGATGGCGTAAGCTAACCTAAAATTTGAGAAGTTACACGGGACCATATTTCTACTGGGTATAACCTTATTACCTTTGACATGTGAGCGTATTGTTTTTAACTCGGTTGTGCAAAATGTGGTTACCCCTTAATTTGACAATCATACCATAATTTTCACTTTTTTGTATTTTGGTTGCTAAGTTTTTATTGCTGAACGGGTAGCACAAGTGGTATTTTCTCGCTTGTCGCTCATTGCGTCTCTATCTTTACAGACTAGAAAGAAAGGGAGATCCGAGCGACAAACAAGTCGCGGACGACTTGTGCTAGCCGTGCTGATTTCAAATCTAATAGGGTTTGAATTCATCATCACTTTTTTATTTTTGCCAATTTAAGGAAGAATTACCAACAACTCTAATCTTATTATACAAATTGGGAGCACCTCAGGGCCTCCATTCTAGACGGTAAAATCCATAATCGACTTTGACTTATGATGGTATGGTTCTTAAGTCGGCCGCCAATTACTGTCATGTAAACAAGAGCTATGGGGGCTTTGGGGGAGGCCTATGTCCAGCAGTGGACGTCTTTCGGCTGACATGGTGAAACAAGAGCTAGTTGCTAGCTAAACTACATCAATTGGTGCATGGTCACCCGCTCACCTTTTTTAGTTTAATTTTGAGGCCTTTACAGCCGTCCAAAAATTGCCATAGCGGACGGTATTTCACGTCCACACGGCGGGGTATTGGTAAAGTTTTCAACTAGCAATAATCGCACCTCGGAATAACCTCATTGGTTACGATATTGCCTCTGCGCAAAGTTAAACATACGGCCGAACGCGAGCCGACCGATGAAACTCGGGAGACCAAACGATTGCGCGATCTAACTCGACCACAGCGACATCTGTTGACTTTTTCGGTACCTATTTAGTACAGTCAAGGACTTTAATTGTTATGCCACTATGGAACCTTGTCATAATGGTAGCGTCAAACCACCATGAAAGTCATTACGCCAAAATTAATGATCAACGTTGACAGGGTACCAATAGTAGCATAACAATTAAAGTCCTTGCCTGTACTTAGCCGCCACCATATCACTACATAGTATAAAACAAAGTCGCTTCCCGCTGTCTGTCTGTGTGTCTGTCCCTATGTATGCTTAGATCTTTAAAACTACGCAACGGATTTTGATGCGGTTTTTTTTAATAGATAGAGCGATTCAAAAGGAAGGTTTATAGGCACATTTTAATCTAATTTAGTTTTAATATAGTTGAGAAAACTCAATGTTTTCTTACCAAGTCGTCAAAAAATCAATTTTCGGGCGCTTACATAGCTTACGCTGGCTAAAGATATATCAAAATAATGTACTAAAGAATTGTAGATCTTCAAAAAACCTAGAGAAAAGTGCGTGATGGCATATGTCTATCTCCTAAGGTTTACTCACAGTAACCATTTTTATCTTTAAAATTTTATTAATAAGTCTTTGGTTATTTGCGAATCTTTTTCTCCGATTAAGTATTTATCCTTATCCAGATAAATACTTTAGTTACCTTGGGCATTTAATGCAGATAAAAATGATCCTTCACACTATACTAATTAAACAAATACTTTAGAAGATCTTGGGTTATTTTAACTGATATTTACCGAAGCGAAGCGAGGGCGGGTCGCTAGTTATATTATATTACCTACCGTCATGAATATTACACCCAAAGATGGCGGTTAAATAATACTTATATTTGATATCATAGTTTATAAATGTTTTCTTAACATTGTAGACTTGAGAATGACTTGAGAAAAGTAGAGTTTTTACAGTAGCTAATATTATAAATGCGGAAGTTTGTGTGTCTGTGTGGGTTAGTTTGTTACTCCTTCACCAATGTAACGGCTGGACGGATTTGGATGAAATTTGGAATGGAGATAGCTTATACACTGGATACATTTTACCACGGAACATTTAAGTTCCTGAGGGAATAGCTATAATCGAAATCTACACGGACGAATTCGCGGGCAGAGCACGTAAAAGGTATATTTTAATTGTGTCTTGAGGACTAAACTAGGCTGGCCGAAACTAATTTATTTATTTATTTATTAGGCATAGTAACAAAATGTAGATTACAATAATCATGAATGCGACTAAAATGTGTGCTTGTACTTAGCGTTTTTCTTACAGCAGATGTTACGATAAGGGCTGGCTAGGGCATGTTTTATAAAGCAACATGTAATAATTTTACAGGTCTAAACTGGCAACACTGCTCAAAAGGCCGTCGTTGGTCGAGGTTGTGTCAAATTGAAACTTGTAACCTGTAAATTGTAATTTGTAGCTTTATAAAACAGGCCACAGGAGTCACTACTATATACATAGATTGTACTATTTATACTGTTACTGCTCATAATATACTTAAGTTTCTTAGGGTTCCGTATCCGAAGGGAGTCCAACGGGACCCTATTTATATGCCCAGGATGTCCGTCCGTCCGTCCTAACTTTAAAGAACAGCTCTTTAAAGTTAGGACGGAATCTTTTGAACCGTAATTAGATAGCTGGTTGTTCGTTTTTTAAATATGTGTTATTACAGCGGATTTACTGACATAAGTACCTTCACGCCCTCAATCCCAGAGTGGGGTAGATGAGCTACAGAATTACCTACAACTTTAAAAAATTGTTGATAATTCAGTAGGTAACCACATTTTGCACAATTAGGCTATGATGTTTACCAGTGTATTAGTGGCAGGTTGCAAGCCCGTTGCTATCAGTACGACAAGCTTTTATTCCCTTGTTCTACTCTTACGACATCCGCGGAAAGACATGGAGTGGCACGTTTCAAACCCTGCAACCACACGGGATTTACTAACGAATAAAACAAAATAAAGAAAGTGAAATAATATCGTTTTAACGTATTTTATTTTTGCTGTATCGTTAAAATGGTGGTCGGTATGATTATATTAGAAACCGTGAAGAGAAACAAAAAAAAACTACTTAAAAAATTTACATGTATGAGTTTTTTTGTAGCGATATGATACTAGCAAGTAGCTGATGATGAAGAACCAATATGAATAGTCTAAACCTCATGGTTAACTAGCGAGTATCGCAGTCATCGGTGGTACCTAGGTATACAGTCTACAAATGCACATTCTGTAATAAAAAACAGATTTTTCAGGATCGTAGCCGGTGGAAAGAAGTGTTCTCTGCCGACCCCTCTGGGAAACAGGCGTGTTTTAATGTATGTATTTATGTATTTTCGCAAAGCTTTCTTACTCCTCCTACGAGTAGAAATCTAAATCTACTTTTATCATGTGTATTAATTTTGGCCACGTATCAAAATAACTTATGTATGTGCTTAACACAAATTTTAACTGACGCAAGTGTTGTAATAACTGAGATTTACCTCTGGGATTCAAATGATAAGAAGGTCCTTGTCAAACTGTCAGTTCGTCTTCGAAAGACGTAGCCTTTTATCTTGGGAGACGCGTCCGTGCGCGCCCGGCGCCTGCGCCTGACCCGCTGACCCAGTTCGAACGTCCAAACCTTATCGTCCGGAGTTTGGATATTCTGATGCGAAGACAATTTCCGCCTTTTGCTTCGAGTCTTGAGATGAGATGATGGAGACATTTTGTAAATATACAGCAATTTATCGAACCCGTCAAAGTCCCTAAGAAATAGCTATCAGGGCAGGGGGGTTATTATGTCATAACAATGCAGTTCAGTTTACGCTGAGAGAAAAGGACAGAGCTATAGCAGTTATATAGCTTTGTCCTTTTTTCTCAGCGTAAAATGAACTGCATAGCTACGTCCCATGGGACAATCTTTGTTACCGGCATGTATGTTTATTTTACAGGAAACGTGGTATTACTTAACAAATTTAATAAATTATGTGCTTTGCGCTTTTTGCATTAGAACCAACTACGTATGTATAAGTACGTATATAATTAGTTTAAGAGCACAACGAATCGAACTACACTGGGGTGGTATTCTCTTGAAAACGGCTCTTTGTCGAACGGTCGTTCGAGGGAGGGTTATACTTGTACTTGCCGCTTCCGCACGATCATCAACATGAATCAGTTACAATTAGATATCTGTGTTACATATTTAGATACTGTTATTTCGCTGTTCTGCCTTAATGATGTTAACGGTCCATTTAAATCCCTTATTGTGCGCTGTGTATACTCGTACAGTTAAGGACTTTAATTGTTATGCCACTATGGAACCCTGTCGCATAACGTTAATCATTAATTTTGGCGTAATTTCTTTCATGTGGTTTGACGCTGTCATTATGACAGGGTTCCATAGTGGCATAACAACTAAAGTCCTCGACTGTACGTAGGTACCTACTGCGTTTTATTTGGGTACCTTTTTATTTAATTTATCAAAACACCTGTCGACGACACTGCATTAATTAATTATTTTTGGCAGTCACAGTCACAAGTCTAAGCTAACCTAACCTAGTTACGTACCTAATTAATGTTTAAGATGTCCTCAAAACATGGTTTTAGCAGAAAATTGCGTTCGATGAAATGATACAATCCAAGAAGTGAAATTCGATAGTTCGATACAATGATGGGACCTACTGTTTTATTTACATCACAATAATATCGGTCAAAGCTCACGTTCCCTGTAATGACGTAGATAGATAATAGGTACTTACTGGAAAGTATTTTGACTCATTCAGTGGATCTTATTAAGGGCGATAACGTGAATAAAATAACAGTAATTTTCATTGTTGTATCATGGAATAAATTGAAGTAAGTGTAACCGAGCTTTGATAACTACATAGTTAACTGAGCAAACTTTTTCTTCAGGATATATCGCAGTTTTTTTGTTGTTGCCAAAAGCCGTTTTATAATTATATATTCGTACCTTTCCCTAGGGAATGATGACTCTTGGCTGGGGCACGTTTTATAAAGCTACAAGTAATAATTTTACAAGTCTAAACAGGCAACACTGCTCAAATGGCTGGTCGTCATTGGTCGAGGTTGTGTCAAATGGAAACTTGTAACCTGTAAATTGTAGCTTTATAAAACAGGCCACTGGTAGATGGATAGTCGAAGTATGACAATGGTTATCTGAAAGGTGCTTTAAACGTAACTTGATAATTAAGCACAGTTACCTACACGGCACAAGGGCATTCTAATATTGTATGGTTAATTGGTCCAGTTTTCGAGCGGAAAACCAGGTTACGTAACCTCCGTTTCGGTGCGGAAGTGCTTGTTGTCCCCCTCGCTCCTCGCGATAAAGATAAGGGCGCGCGTGTCCTGAGGGAGCCCCCAGGTGCTATCGACAAGGTCACGTACGGAAAACCGAAGCTACAGATTTTATGGTAATGACGTAGTTATTTGTTAAACGGAGATATAATGTCACATGTAGATACAGAATAAACATTAGGTATTCTGTACATACTATAATAATAAAGGTAGTACAATCTATACTAATCTAGATTACAATATAATATTACATAATTTACATTGTGTTAATAACAGTGCTGTGAATATGGTATCAACTCAGCTATGTATACCAAAGAGAGAGCGGATTTTGTCAATTTGTTTATAACCATGAGGAGGGGAATCACCGGGACCGCTATTTGAAAAAAAAAAAAACCTTGCAGATGTACATAGGATAGGCTAAATTTCGTGTATTTTATTCAACCTTGGGCGAGTCGGGACGGGCCACTAGCATCTCATAAATGAGTCTTGCACGCTTACCGGTGTGGGGATATGTGCTTTGATTTAAAGGCCAAATGATAAAGTAGGAAATGTATTCACGTACCACCGAGGAGAACCGTGTCGCAGTGAAGCGCTGTATTGGTCGAACGAGTGTGGCGTTTAGTACGTTACCTCAATGCGACAGGGTTCTAAGGTGGACCACATGCGTTTTCTTAACTGGGCGTACGGTCACGGACTTTAATTGTTGATCCACCATTGATCCTTAATGACAACGTCAAGTGAGGAGATAAAAATTACGTAGGAATTAATTGTAGGGTTTATGCGACAAGGTTGTATATTGGTTCATCTTTTAAAGTCCGTGACCGTATAATACGACGTAGGTCGATAGTTTTATACTTTTGCAATATTGACCCGTCATTATTTTGAAGCTTTGAGGTTTACCAAGTATTCAGTATGTTCGTGACGACGGGCGTTGCAAAATGGTATAATCGTAGACGTAGGTGTAGCATTTTTACATGATAAATCCAGTTTAAATGTCTTAGTGTCTCTTTATCACAGGGGGGCAAAGGTAAATACAACAACATTATACGTACCTACTAACTTTAATATGCTTCGATTAATTCCAAGCTTTTCTGCAAGTCATGATGGCTCCAATGATCGACTTAAATATTGGCGCGTATAATACCGATCGGATTGTGTTGGAGATTGGAGCGGCTCGGGACATGACAGGTCGATTAGAGTCGACGCGCGGCACCGCAGGCGCGGCCGGCGCGGCGATGTGTTTCTTGTGTCACTGAAATGATTGACGCCTGTCTCGGTATCCTGAACTATTGTTTTCTACCGAACTTAGAAACTTGTTTTTTTATGTAACTTTATAATGTAGGTATACTTTCTTCTAAGTGAGTAGGTATTTAATGTGGAGGTTTAGAAAGGTTTTTGTTACGAAGCCATAAAAAGAAGAATTGGGGATCATGATGAATTAAATCGCGGTCATGCTTTTATTTATGACTAACGGAACCCAAATGCCTTTCTATACTAACTTTGCGAAAGTTTATCTGCTTTTGTTGTGGAACAAAATCTTTTTTTATAATTATTGCGATTAACTGAATTTTTGATCCCAATATTTTATTTAAATTGATCCTTTATTCTGGAGGAAAATACGATTAAATTTAGCTAATGCACTATAATTGATCCACAAAAGAAAAGTATCCGGAAAAACAAGTTTATTTTGTACAACGGCAAAAAAATAAAATCCACACCAATACCGTTCATCACAAAATTATTGCAGATTAAGAGAAAAGGGTGGGGCTCTATTCTCCTCGGTAAAAAAACCTAATTGCTCACATATATGTTATCGTATTGTATTTAAATCGTCCGCCATTACGGTTAAGTAAAATAAGAGGCCCAGATCTACCGTCGCTACTTAGATCTTCGATTATACGTGCACTGGAATAATAATGTAATAACACTTAAACAGGATTACATCGAAGGTGGCGGGCGCGGGCGGCTTATCGGGAGCATTTAAGGAAGCGCTATACTTGCGGCATCGCGACCGGCTTACTACCCGCAGTACCCGCACGTACGATCGAGAGCTTTAGTCTTTTGCTCTCTCACGTGGCTAATATCCTCGATTTTAGCGGTGAATTCGCTCGATGGGCGAGTGTAGTCACCCGGACACCTGGCTTCCCTTTTATTTTACCAACACACATTTTATCGAATTTCAATATAGGTACACGTTATTATTAGAAAAACATTTCAACAAATTCAAAGACATACTAAGTAGGAATAGTCATACCCTAGACATCTCAAATGACACGAGAACAAAAAGGACAAGTAAGTTAATGATTAATTTCTACCTGACTACTGCTACTACTACCATCTTCTTGAATGTATGTAAATATTGTATATCAAGCAGGTAGTTAAACGTTTGAGTACTTGCAGGGGACGCCTGTACTAGTCAAACCTATCACGGGGAGCAGGAGTCTCCATCCTAGATCATAATAGGATTGCGAAGCTGCTTATATTAGGGTTCCGTACCAAAATGGTACAAAAGGAACCCTTATGGTGAGACTTCGTTGTCTGTCTGTCTGTCTGTCTGTCTGTATGTCACAGCAGGTTTTCTCAGCAACTACAAATGCTATCAACTTGAAATTTGGCATAGTTGTACAACTTGCTTGCTCGCATCTATTTGTAGTAAAAAAAATATGAAATTAATTTTATTAATAATTGAAAAGGGGTCTAGAATGGGGGGTTCAAAAATGAAAGTGGTTCGATTATAGCAAATGGGGTGTCATATGAAAGACCTTAATCTGCACATTTCAAAACCACTTTTTAGAAAATTTTCTGTGATGTACTTTTTGATTTATAGCCAAAAATGTACAAAAATGACCTTTCCCCCCCCCTTATCTCCGAAGTTTATTAATCAAAAATTCTGAAAAAAATCCTGACGTATAGATAATTACTTATATTTTCTGGGAAAAATAAAATAAAGTGTTCATTATTTACAGTTTTTGAGAAATAACAAAAAAACTAAGAAAATATGTATTAAAATTTCGACTAGTCAAAATCGACCTTATTGCCTGGAAAATAAAGCTTATAACAAAATGAGTATTTTCTTTTGCGGTTACCAAGCATATTATCTTCAATACGGAACCCTCGGTGCGCGAGTCCGACTCGCACTTGACCGGTTTTTTTTTACGGGGACGAGTGCGGCTAGGACTATCTACAATACGAAGTAAATAAGCTTAATTCTGGCGCGATACATGACAAAATGTTCATGTGAATCAAATCAACATGATTGTTAATGAATGTTATTAAGCTACTTGGCGACAGATGACGCAACCTGTAGGTACGCGTTTTCGATTCGGAACCCGTGCGGCTACCGCTATCTACAAAACGAATGAAAGTTAAGTTTAATTCTGGTGCGATACATTGCAAAATTTCCATGTTGATCAAAACAACATTATTGTTAACACTACTTGACGACAGATGGCGCAACCTGTACTCATTTTCGATATGGAATTATAGTAGGTTGTTCAACAAGGGACTAAAACAAGCCATAATGACTCGAGATGTTTAGCCACCCAAGCGGAGCGAGGAGGCTATAGCTCGAGTGTCATAATGGTTGTTTAGTCTCGCGTCAAACACTCTACTTTTCACTTTGAATGCGAGGAAAAAAAAGACGTTCTATTCAAAATTACAATTAACAAAGATTTTAAAAAATTAGTTCCGCGGTTTTTTCTTTTCTTTTATTATTATTTTGTAAAGTAACGCTTTAAATGTTGGCATATTTAGCCAACAGATTCAAAATCAAAAACTATTTTAAAACTAATTGGACTTCCTTACTTCCGAATCCTTAATATAATGAAATAGATTCATACTCGTAATCATTAATCGTGTTTCACGAAATTAAATCTTTTTTTTTTGTATTTTGCACAGTTGTCATTTTGAGGTTATTATACACTGAAAATGGCGATAATCCTCCATTCAAAAACACCGTGAATGGATGTTTATGGGCTTCCAAAGTAAATTAAAAAAACTTTAATCCCTAGATATTAATATGGAGCTTTAGTCCCGATATGAATCAGAATCAGAATCAGAATTATTTATTTGTAAAACATAGGTAGAGATATACAGGTGGAGGAAAAAATACAGCATGTATGCAGAGACTAATTAAGAAATTTTAAATTTCGAGTTAGGTCTCGATAATAATAAATTTGACTTAAAGTTCTAAAGATGAAATTTTGAATTAGGTCACTATTGTTCTGAAGGTGCGAAATATATGATGCAATGTCATGAGTGCGACATTTACCTACGCTGAAAGGATTTGCCTGGAGGCTTGTAAGGAATATTTTAAACTTTTTGCGGCGTGCGGCTGCCGCTGTCTATAAAACGAAATTAAAATTAAATTAAATTCCTAGTGGGATGCATAGAAAATTTTTCATGTTTATCAAATTTATTGGGCTACTTGACGACAGATGGCGCAACCTGTACTCATTTTCGATATGGAATTAAAGTATTTTTACCGAAAGCAGTTCGGCTACCGCTATCTACGAAACGGATTAAAGTAAAATGTAATTCTGGTGCGAAACAACATTATTGTTAACAAAATTAAATGTAATTTACTACTGCTACTTGACGACAGACGGCCCAAGCTGTACTCATTTTTGATATGGAATGAAAGTATTTTTTACGGGAACGAGTGCGGGAAGGATCATCTACGTACAAAGTAAAGTTAAGTTTAATTATGGCGCGATTCATGACAAATTTTCCATGTGAATCAAAGAAACATACTTAACATGATTGTTAACGAATGTTACTTAGCTACTTGATAATAGATGGCGCAACCTGTACCCATTTTCGATATGGCTTTAAAGTATTTTTTACGGGAACGAGTGCGGCTAGCGGTATTTACATTACGAATTAAGGTTCAATTCGTCCGTGCGATAGATGACACCATAAATTATGGAAGTAAGATCGCGCAAGCGTTACTATTATATTTAAGATCACGAAGTTTGCCTAGGGGCAGCTTTCATTTGAAATTCAATAAGAAATTAGAACTGTTAGGTAAGGATTCCATTAAGGCCATTCGATCCGAAATTACATTTACACAGATACGAGCAATTGTCTTCCTACATAGGTGTACTTAATTTTATAAACCGTATTATGATTTATAAATAGTAGTTGTACTATCCACGTACTTTTTCTACAGTAAATTACTAAATTTCTTGACGATTTTTGATGTTTTCGAATCCAGTGACCCCCCATAGGGCAACAACTATAAAGTATTTTAACAGCATGAAGTAAGTCTCAGTGGTGTGTGCCTGCTTCTGCCAACCGACGAACAAATTCAAAGATTTATTGATTCCTATAGATTTGTTTGAAAATGTTGGTGCATGGCTGCGCTCGCGAGTTGCACAATTTAGTTGGCGCGCTCGCCGCGGCCGCCGGCAGGAGAGTTCCACCGCGAACTTCCATTACCCCGCACGAGGCACAACAACGAGCAAAACATTCGGCAGCACCACTTCCTGCGCTAAGCCAACTTACGATCCATTTGAAATTCTCAAGCCAATTTAGCTACTCAAGCTGTTATAAAAGAAGTTGGTTTCAATATGGTTTGCGCTAAAAGCAAGATGTCGCGTGATGCGTCCCCGCGGCGCAGACGTGTCAATACGCGCCCGAATGTAGGCCGCGCCCGAGCCCGGCGCGCGGCTCGAACACCTCGCGCCGCGCCGCTCGCGCCCGCGGCGGGGCAGACCCGCCTGAAGGGATGCGACAGACAAATCCTCGAATGTTACATTTGGTAGAAACACTCTGTAACGACTGTCGCAGGAGCAGGCGCGGGGCGCGGGGCGCGGCGGGGGTGATCGGTATGTTGTCGTCCATAAATTTTTAACACGATCTTGATTCCGATAAAGCACATTTTTACGGCGCCGCGTGTTATCAGAACACGCGTGATGCGAGAAAGATGTTCGACGCCGTAACGAACCTTTTATGTTTTCGCCCTCCCTTATTTTCTCTTTCGTGAACGTTATAACATTTATTTGCAACGAGGCCGGTGTTTTGATCGAAGCCCGCGCGGCGGCGGCGATCAACAACGAGAGGTAAATCGACTTATGAGCTGCAAACATTTCGCGGAGATGGAGTCTCGTAAACAAAACCTTGGGCAGCACAATAGGTTCCTCATTTTATTTAAATTTGGGCAGATCTTTCTTTTCTTCGTTTTAATAAATAGGTATGCAAAGTGCCTTTTGTGTAAAGCTCAAATTTTTTTTAGAGCTATGTTTTAAAAAGTCGAGGGGCAAAGGGTTGTTTAATAATTCATCGCGGGATGGAGGCTGCACGACCGGGTCTAGAGGGGGGGGGGGGGGCGGTGGCATTCCTTGCAGCGGCACTTATTGCCACGTGGCCAGCCAGCTCATACGATATTAATCCGAAACGTGTACGCGTCTACATTTCATACGAAATAACTCTAAACGACGTTATTATCACAGGGGTTGAATTTGAATAGACGCTTTGATGACTCTCAAAGTTTGTACAATTTGACAAAAACTTTTCGGTCCGGGAAATATTCCGACGTTCGCTCGAATCGCCTGAAAAATTGCCGTCACGTTTACTCAATAATATCGACAAAAAATATGATAATGCGGTGAGAAAAATGGAGGCGGAGGAGTGACATCTGCCGCTCGGCGATAAGCCGGCGGCGGACGACGCGCGGCGCGAGGAGCCACCGCCACCTGCGATAAAGGGGAATTGGAGGCAAAGGGGCATAAAACCTTATCAGCCGCGCGGGCGTTATTAACTCGCGCGGCGCGAGCAATGCGCGCGCGGCAACTCCGCCACAAATATGGACTACGGGCGCAATGAGCGGCTTAATGAACTTGTTCTCAAACACGCGCGCCACAATGCGAGCGCTCCGCGAGTTTACACGCCGCTGTTTGTACTTGCTTTCATTCCAAATGTTATTTAGTGCACAAAGGACTGCGAGCCTTTGTTTCCTGCCAACCGAATACGCGTAAATGGGATACTCATGAATTAGGAACCTGCGGCCGCCATTCTTTGTTTCGCAAGACGTCACCGAGGGGAATATTAATTCTGAGCACCTGCTCGGTGACAGCTCGCAGGAACTCGGCCCGCTTAATAAGCGGGAGTTCAAGTTTTATTACGTTCCATTATTTTAAGTTGTTCCGGCGCGGACCAGGGCGACGCCAGAGGGCGCTCTGCTCGGTTTATCAGAAACCGTCGGGTGTACGAGCGAGTTCACACGCGGTTACAAACGAATTCCAATCACTTGATTGGGACAGAATCGTGGCTCAAACATGCCTCGACTGTCATTAAACGCGCGTGAGCCGCGGGGCGCTCATTCCAGCCCGGATTAATAACAATCCAGCTAGATCCCGAAATTCATTTGTAATATCTGCGTATCTAGGTTAAGATCTGGTTCATAAGCGGTATATGTAGTGGGTCGGGGATATGGAGGGTTCGTGCCGGGTGAAGTGTTCGTGACGTCACGTGCCGGCCCGGTCGCCGGCCGCCGCACCGGACCGCTGCCTGGCGCCCCTGGACGCTAGCCGACACGGCAGCGTAGTCCGATGCCGCTTTGGAACGGCACTAACTGTTCTACACTACAAACTAAGAAGCAATGGAGTAGATATGGCTACGATCGTCGCTCACTAGACCCTGGTAGGGGCGGCGGCGCGGCGAGGTATTTGGTTCGGCGGAATGCAGGCGGCACTCGAGCGGCGGTGGCTAGAGAGGCCTGCGCACACGGCGTGCGGCGGGCGGGCGGAACCGCCGAATATGTAGAAAATGTAATTAATTAATGTTGCGCAATCAATTAAAGATCAATTAATCAATTTTACAAAATGTTATTACTTATCAAGAGTTAACTAAAGCATTTTAGCAAATAAGCAAGCAGCGGCCAGCCAGTGAGGTGTTTGCAAATTTTCATCCGTGGCTCTTAGAGTTGAATTTGCAATCAGGTGACCCAGGTCTCTAATCTAGGCGGTAAATACCATATCGTCTTTGTTCTGTCATGGTTGGTACTCAAAACAGTACTCAGCCGCCATTACTGTCAAGTAAATAAGAGCTATTAAAAACGTACACAACGTACGATAACGATCAAAGACCCGGCCCTGTGCACTCTAAGCCATAAAATATTGTAAAAAATAGGTTTAATGTGCTAGGTACCATAGGCATCGGGGGCGAGCAAAGAATGGCACCGCGCCGCTGAGCCGCCGCCGCGTGCCGTGTGCTCAGGCCTTTTACCCGACTCCGGTGCCGTCGGCTGCTTTCCACCTCGAGTAGTTTTCCAATAGCCCAAGAATGCGCCGTGTTATGGAGTAAAACTAAAAGGTGGGAAAGGGCTCGTCCGGAATGTAATGAGCGGACCCGAGTAATTAATTCCTCTGCATACGGGTCGCGCCTAATCGCCGCGCGGGCAGTCGCGCCGGCGGTGATTGTCGGCTTTTACTTTTACAGCTGGAGCGGCGTAATGGCACATCAAACGATCCACCTGCGCTTCTCTGACATACTCTACTCATTAAATATGTAACCCCGGGTTGTTTGTTTCGTTATTTCAAAGTATGCCATTCAGACAGCAAAGATGTTTACTTATAATAAAGTAGCTACACAGTAGGTTCTAAGTTTTTTTTAATGTATGTTTACGAATTTCTCCGCCAATTATTATTGTGAACCGATTTTGAAACTTAAATTTTCGAACGAAAGGGTATACTTTCGAGGGAGTTTCACTGTCACCAAAATGGTATTTGATGAGGGGATTCCGTGATACATATTCAGACAAATATAATTTGGTGAACTGAAACTGATGACGAAGACCACGGATGGCCACCGGAACTCCTCAAAGGTACCTATTTCAAGGGTGGCCATAAATTAATCTCGATTTATATCGTTGAGCGACATGACGAAGCACATTGAATTGGTTTGAACATAATAGGTACACTATGAGTTTCCGCGGCGTGGCGTTGCTTGCGGCGAGTTTCTTATTTTCTTATTAAATAGTTTCTTATTAATTGAGAAGTGGGACTACATAATAGAATAATAATACTATGATCACTAAAACTATTAAAAAAAAGTTTAAAAACCAAAAGCCGCCATCGAAAACGCAAAAAAAACTTTTAAAATGGTAATAGGTTAGTCAAACTGAAGTCGGCTTCCCACAATATTGTTTACCAAAAGCCAACCTCAGTTTGACTGACTTATTGCCATTTTAAAAGAAGTAAATTTTGTTTTTTTATAGATTTAATAAAATCACGTGCCTACTTCGATTGATAGGTACGAGTATTTGGTCGACTGCTAAAAATGCATGTATTGAATTAATTTGTCGTGCTGTTTAAAATGCATGTATTGATTTAATTTGTCTTGCTGATTAACAAGCTATAGCAGACGATAATCACCCAGAAAGTTCAAGAAAATTGAATTTATTTGTTTTCGGTTATAACAACAACATGTATAAGTACACAATATTATATAAAATACATACATATGTAATGTATGACCAACCAATTACATGATTGTATTTATTTATTTAGTGCATTAGTTATTGCCCTACTTACAACCCCATTAGGGTATTGCAATGTGTAATAAATAAATTAATAATAATACAAACATTGTAACATTTCTCTGTAGTAGGTAATTAACATAGATTAAAACATATGTATTAACACAAAAATAAAACCATCAACAATATTCATAATAAATTAAACATTTGCTATACCGACTTTACGCAATCTATCAACATTTTTTTAAACTGGTTAAGTTTTAGTCGGACTCGCGCACCGAGGGTCACATCATTACTATTATTTAAATTGACTGCTAATACCACCAGCTGAAGGAAAAGGAACTAGTAGTATAGTAAGCATCAAGTAAAGCACTCTCAATCGAAACGGCCATCAAACTTCGACTCACGGTTTTACAATTAAATGTATAATAAATAATTAAGTCTTTAACACATGAAAACATGGTTATTTCCTCTCTGTGTTTGTCCTCTCAAAATGTACATATGTGTATCACACTCGATCAGCATTTAGAGCGACTGCAGTAGTGCCCCCGCTGCTGTAATAGTTGAGCCCGGCGGTTATTGTAACGGATCGGAGTCGTCTCTCAAGCCGGGCCTCATGCAGGCGGCGGCGGGCGTGTTCGGAGTCAATTCCTGGGAATTTGGTATTGCTTATTAGCCATGCCGTGCCGTCTGATCTTTACTTATCTATTTTGGCTTTCAGTATTACATCTGACCTGATACTAGATCTGAGACCTCGACTGACTGGAGAAAAAAGATGCGTTGGCCTAATATGAATACTTATGCGACGATTTCATTCAAGTAATTAATTTTTCTCTAATTTAAAGTAAAATTAATGGCAACAAAATAAGATTATAGTAAGGTCCGCGGACCTTACTATAAATTTAATCTTAGTAATTTATACCGGACGTCTGGTATAAATTACTTAATTATTGAAAGTACAGTGTGACCTTTGTCTACTCCACGTAATTAATATTTTAATCTCGATAGTACCGCTATTACGCAAAACTGTTCTAACTTCGTACCTTTGCGCCGCTTTCAATGCTCATCCTTAAACAATTAATTTGTCCTTTGCCCAAGTTGCTCGCTTGTAGTTAAGCTGCATCTTTAAACAGACAAACCGCGAGCATCTTACTGTAAGGGAGCGCGGTTTGAATTACTTATTATAATTTCCGTTACTACACTCACAACGCCCGATATCATCATATGTAGACCACGATTTTATACCGAAATACGCTACTATATGGTTGAAATTGCATTTTTAATATCGTGACTTAAGTCGTTAGTATAGCGGGGGTGGATTGTGCGTCCGAACTACATTATTAATGTGTTTGTACTTAGCAGGTCTCGGCGGGGCGCGCTGCACAGGACTAAATATCCTCCCTTGGATTCCGTAGTCGCCATTTCCATCGTTCCGTATAGGAGAGTTACTAGAGTTGTTTCGCGCAACCAATGGGATCTACTAGGAGTAGTGAATAAACATACGACATCGTTTTGGTCGAGAGAGTTCGTATTGATCTTGTTTCTCAGTGAACTTTAGACCTATCAAAAAGCTGATTGACACAACAAGACGAATACAAACTTTTCCGACCAATATGATTTCGACTACATCTGTAACTAACACGTCTCTATACACGTACGGATCTCTAAATATAACATATCAGTTTTATTTGTTTTGTTTTCACAGTTCAACTATCAGAAAAATGACAATGTTTAACACCCATCCATTTATCCCGGACAGTTTCCAATCCCAGGAGAGTGACAATATTAACATTATTGCTGGGACAGTCCCGCAGCTGAAACCAATACGGTTTGTGTCGCGTCGCGTCGCAAAACTCGTAATTGGTCGACCGGCTTTGCGTTCATGGATTACAGTTTGGACTCCACGAGTCTGAAATTTAAAGGCACATTATGCTCGGAAGAAGTCCAAGTGAGTTAGCGATACGACGGTAAATGTTATTCGCTGAGTGCATCCGTCCGTCCGCGGTAGTTTAATTAAGCGGCGGCGCGGAAAGCTTTTTATTCCCAATTATGATTGGCGGCGAAACACGGCTTCCGATAGCGAGCGGGCTGCGATAATGTGGTGTGAAACATGAATAATCACTTTATTTACGATACAATATTTTAAAGAGACTGTTCATCAGCTTCATCTACATAAGTATACACTCTCACGGGCAAAAATAACGACACCTTTTTTTTAAATAATTTTAAGGATCGCCTAGAATCACCGATCCTCATTTGTAGGAGCCAGTTAGCCCTTACACTTGCTTGTTGGTGTTGGAGTTTATGGAAAGAACGAAGATGTTGAGTTGAAGTAAAACTGGTTTATTATAGTTAAAGATATCCAAATGACAAGGTAAAAATACTGGGTCGTTCCTTCCGTTGATGTTTATCGTACGAGTGTTAAGTTTGTACTACTTGAATATGTTATTTTTAATATAAATTCGCGCGGCCTTAAGTAGGGCGAGGTGATGATTAGAAGCTTGTTGAGTTGAAGTAGATGGTTTTGGCTCGTAGTTATATTTTTTGAAGTTAGTCGATAGTTGTTTTTTCACGTAATTATTGTGCAATAACGAGTGATGTTTCAAGTTACATTCCTTGCACGTTTTGTTGGATTTGCATTCCATGCCGCCATGACTGAACAAGCAATTCTTGCAAACTTGTAGTTTCGCAACAGTAATATTCCGCTGCGGTATATCGAGGTCAATGAATTTCTGACATTGCATCAACACGTGTGTCTCGTCGCAAAGTGGGCACTGTCCGTATGCTGCGTGATATATGTTTGAATTAGGTTTAAAGTTGTTGAAGTAATGCTTCTTTGCTGGGTACTCCTTGTTGAGTGTTTTTGTTATTACCGGTTTTTGCTGGTTAATGGGATCCTTTTTTGTGCGTTTCATGGTTTCGAGCGCCATGAATTTGCTTTCAAGAAAGTATAAAAAGTCACCTAAAGCTGGTACTTCTCTATGGTCTTGAAGCTCTCTTACGTAGTCGTTATGTGTAGCGGTGTCAAGTTTCTGCGTCATTAAATATACTATGACTGGGTCCCAAGTTGAAGTTTCTAAGCCGATGTTTGTTAATCCACTTAAACACTCATTTATAACGTCGTGCATTTTCTTTATATTGTAAGAGTCCGGTTGCTGAATAACGGGCAGATGCATCATAGTATTCATGAATGAAATAAACTGAAGGCGTCGATTGTCGTACCGCTGCTTTAGTATATCCCAGCAAGAGTTATAGTTTTCAGCGTTAATAGTTAGATGCTGCACCAATCTTTCTGCTTCACCTCGAAGTTTAGTTTTTAAATGTTGCATCTTCTGGGCGTTGTTTATAGTTGGGTTATTATGAACGGTTTCGATGAAAAGATCTTTAAAAGAAATCCATAGATTGTAGTTGCCCGAGAATTGCGGGATCTCAATTCTTGGTGCAGATTTCTGGTAGTGCGCAGTTGACCAGATTTTGTTGTTCAGTTCTTTTCGCAAGCGATCGTGCCTGCATTCGATGTCAACAAATGTACTGTAATAAGTTTCGTGAGAGCCTTTCAGAATACCATCTATCTCCCAGTGTAACTTGTCTATATCCGACCACTTTGATTTTAGAATGTTAAGGTTGTCTTCCAGCTCCCATTTTTCGTTGCTTATCGTAGAAATTTCGATTTTTGACATAGCACGGTCTATAGCTCGAAAGTTACACTCTTGTTTGTTCAGTAGCGAGATGACGTCATCCTCGTTATCTGCGTTTATCAATCCCGTCAAATCGAATTTGACTGAAGTGATTTCTTCGGTTAGTAGATGTAATCGCCGCATGATATCCGACTTGGTTGCTTCGTACATGACTTTAGTTTTTCCGTAAATGTCTTCTGAGAAGTAATTAATTTTCTTGTCCTCGGTTTCCCTCTCAAGGACCAAGTGAAGACTCTCAAATTCGGCCCAGGAGGCATCGAGAGATGATAGCCGGTTGTTCAGATAATCTTGTGTTTTTCTTGTAGTGCTGTCTTTTTTATAATTGACACACAAAGTTTTGATGGCTTCAAAACTAGCCTGCTGCTGCTGAAGCTTCATCTTAAGTTAGTTAGTTGCAAGTTAAAGTTGAAATAATGTGGCGTGAACAACTCTGGAAGTTTTCTCAGTGCTGCCCCAACCGACGTTAGTTCTTGAGTTCCACTGGTTAGCTCCTTGTTCCCAGCCCTTGTTCACTCTTGCACGTAAGTAGTTGACGCTGCAGGTGCTGCGGACGGGGGCGGACGCTGGTGGTAATAAGTGTAGTTGCACTCTTGTCACGGTATATGCGCCTTCTCAATCTACTGGTGGAACCCGCTGGTGGGAAGCCAGCAAACCGAATCGCTACCGCAACAGACACAAAAAACTCTAAATACCTTGGTTGTTCGAAGGACCATTACATGTAGGAGCCAGTTAGCCCTTACACTTGCTTGTTGGTGTTGGAGTTTATGGAAAGAACGAAGATGTTGAGTTGAAGTAAAACTGGTTTATTATAGTTAAAGATATCCAAATGAAAAGGTAAAAATACTGGGTCGTTCCTTCCGTTGATGTTTATCGACGAGTGTTAAGTTTGTACTACTTGAATATGTTATTTTTAATATAAATTCGCGCGGCCTTAAGTAGGTCGCAACGTAAGCTAAAACATGTACAGTCGGAACTGTACATCATTTGATCGAATGTATCATTAGATAGGTACATAGATTTTTATTGCCTGAGAATAGAACGGTTGTTTATAATATTTAATTATTTGAGACGTATATCGACCGTGGAGTCGTGTTGTTGGCGACTGTCGGAGGTGGTCGCAGGTGTGCCGACGACAAACGACGAGACTGATATCATCATCAGCATCGGGCCTAAGCTGACATGGCTTTTCTATGTTCTTTGAAAGACTTAAGTTTTATTAAATATCGTTCAGTCTTAATAGTTCGCCGTTTCACACGCATGCTTCACGACTGCTAGCGCATATGTTTGAAATCCAACCAAAAGTCAAAAACAGAATTCGAGTTGAGTTAGACAATATCAAACAAAAGACGACCTCGTCGACCGTTTACTCCCCGGCGGGAGCGTACGTGTTGGCGTAGATGTTATGAAGCAGTGCAGCGATTACGCAGCGTACGGCGGGTCACGGCGAGGCGGGCGGCGCGGCCGGGGCGCCAAGTGAGCCAAGGCTGCGGGCAGCGGCGGCTCGGCGAGGTGAGCGGCGCCGCGCACCGGCGAGGTGCATCGCTCGCGGCGCCGCGCGCGTCGCCCCGGGGACGATATCGCGAGTTGGCACGAGTCGCCTCACGGGGCGAACCTAGCCACCTAGGTCACTTCGAGCCACTAAATTAAATGCAACCGAATACTCTATCCCTCTCACCCCTCATTTTCAATACAGTCGAGAGAAGGGAACGTTTACTTCGGCTCTGGGAGTGTAGCTCGGGTATGTCTGTCGGTATAATCTCATGGCTTTATCGCCCGGACCCTATAAACTTAATTTATTATTATTGCGACCAAACGCTGCGGCAGGATATTTGATAAGGATTCGTTTCGATTGTAAAGTTGCTTCATTATTGTAGGCTTAGTTGGAGAATTACGAGCCGTCGTAACTCCGGCTTCGGCCGTAAACGCGAAGGTGATTGCGTTTCCACGGCGATTTGAGATGAGTGCAAGAACAAATCGTCTTTGTATATATTTTACGTTTAATTTTGACGTTGGCGTTAGTGTCTCATTTTGTCTCTAGTCGTCGAAAGAACTTTAGATATATTGTGATTCTAGAACTAGAACATCCGGATTGTTTATTTACGGAACCTCAACTCAGTACTTTATTGCAATTCAGGTAGGAATACAAGTAAATAAATGCATGTGCATTATGAACCCTGCCGGGAACAGGAACAAGAGAGGAGGAGTTATTTTTATCAATTAAAGTGACTCAGATTAGATATCCATTACACGTCTCCGTCGACACAATGCAGGTGAAGTCCTATTTTTCCTGCGCGTTCTATTTTCACACGAGATGTAGTGTTCAAGAGGTCGCAAGTTATTCCACCCCATTCTTTTGCTCGATTATATATTATGATGTATATTCCCTTTCATGAATATCACACTTTTTCGGCCTAGATAGTGTACTGCGCTTATGTATCCCCGAATAATAGAGTCGGTATTTTTTTGGATGGTTGTGGTTAAAGCGGTGTTACTTATTAATACAGGAAGTACCCATTTTCATATATTATAATTAAAACTGTTGAAATAGCCATCAAGACTTTTTTTGCACTCCCTGCTGGAACAACGTAATAATGCCATAAGATAGTTTTTCAAAATTTGTCCATAGCAGAGTAACTAGTATTAGTTGTATTGTTACGTATTGTATTGCAACGTTTCACAGCAGCAATTCATGAATTAGATTAGCACCAGTGTTGTGTGTAGGAGCGGCCCACGTTGGCTGCGCCTCAAGACCGGCCAGATGCCCCCCCCCCCACCTTACGGCAGGCGGTCACGTCCCATTGTACACGGCGCTCTCGGACGCTGATCACATAAACGCTTGCTATGATCTCTGCCGATACAGCGGTTTATTGAATTTGCGCGCTCGTTGAAAATTATACTTTAAGAATAGAAAACAAACTATGTGCCGCCATTTCATTGTATTTTTATTAGTTCCAGCCATTAAGTATATTACGGGGAGACTCGACGGATAGCCAACGAGTACTAATACTCCAGGAGCGAGTTCTGCGCATTATTACAAAGGTGCCACGAAAAACTCCCTGTCGTGTCAAGCTCTATTCAAAACCTTGGGGATATTTACTGTGCGATCTCTTATTTATATAGGTACACGATACCATAATATTATACGTCAAGAGCAACCTAAATTCCCACAAACGTGGTACTGACGTACATAGTTCGTAGAAGGTCGGTCATGTCGAGCAAAGACCCGCAGGTTATGGGCCGACTTTATACAACAAGCTCCCTCAGCGCGCTAAAGACGTGGCCGGCGTGCCAGGATTCCAGTAAAAATACAATATTATAATGTAATTTCCAATCCATAGCACTATTCAATAATAATAACAAAGTTTTAAATAAATATTATCTGTAAGTTGATAATTATGTCGCCAGGGGCCCTGATATGGCGTGACAAAGTTTGGGTAATGCATCCGTCACCTTCTGATACGTAAATAAGTACGAGAGTAAAGGAAGCTTTATCCACATTTGACACGCGATACTAGGCCCGCGTGTACTTTATGTTTATTATGTAAATCTTAAATGTAAATAATTGTTCAAGAATTGACTAACAAACTATAATATTCTATTTCATTCTAAGAGCATTTCTTGTAAATTTATTATGATCAAAATAAAGAGCGTTTACTATTAAAACTATCAAATTAATTTTTTATTACTTTTTGTAATGTGCGTTTGTTTAACGGACTTAATAGATACAATTGGAATACTTTAAAGTAGTTACTTAATGAAACTTTGAAAATTACATATATCCCTTCCACTCTATATAACGTTAAGTATCGAAAGAAAGCGAGTCAGAACTAAATTAACTCCGACTACCATTTGGGAATAGACCGACGGGGGTGTCGGATCGCGGAGATTGAATAAACGTAGCGATATTCCCCCATGTCCCATGTCCCGCCGAGCGGCGATTTGGCGCTCGCGCTGGCGTCGATGGCGGCGCGGGATCCGGGGAAACTAATCCGATGCATCCCGCCCCCGCCTCCGCTACCCGCCCCGCCGCCTCGCTGCGTCTTGTATCTGGACAAATAAATCATTTGTTATATACTTGATTTTTATACAATTAATTACTTTTCACTTCTCAGGCTCTAAAATGAGCCCATAGTAGCCTTGTATAGGCGGACTAAAGGGATGTATTTAATCCCTAGGGATTAAAACAACACTTTACTCCCTAGGGACTAAAGTACTTTTTCTTTTTAATTTACTTTGGAAACCCTTAAACAGCCAATCACAGTGTTTGTAAATGGAGGATTATTGGCATTTTCAGTGATTGTGTATGAACCACTTTTAGGCCTTACAGTCATTGTAACTGTGAAAATTATAAAAAATAGAGTTTTTCACTTTGAATGCGAGAAAAAATACGACGTTCTATACAAAATTACAATATTTAAAAAATATGTAACAAAGTTTCTGACAAATTTGATTCACGTTGTTAGTTTTTTGTAAAGTAACACTTTAAATGCTTGCATATTTAGCCAACTGATACGAACTTGAAAACTATTTGGACTATGCCTAATAAAATAAAATTATCCTTAATATACATAAATAGATTCATATTCGTAATCATTAATCGTGTTTCACGAAATTAAATCGTTTTTCCCACCTTTTAAACGTTAGCATTGAACTATGACTAGGCTGTTTCGACCTATGTCCTTTGCCTTTCCTCTCGGGATAAAATGAAAAGAAGAAAATAAAAAATAAAAAAGGCGCGCAGCCGAGATAGACTTAATTAGATTTATGTCGTACGTACTGTTTGAGGTTTTAAGATTAGTACTTGTACAGTAATTGTAAATTTATCTAGTGCAAAATACGCAAAAAAATGTCTTCATCGAGTGAAAGTGAAATAAATCTTACGCCTAACACGACAGCGGAGCAGAAAGCTAAAGAATTAGTACAGAATCTTTTGCCACCAAAATCACGTACCATTTACCTGAAAACTTACCAAAACTTTATGGGCTGGAGGAATGAAAAACAAATCAGTTCATTTAGTGAAGGCGTGTTTATTACATATTTCGACGAAATTTCTAAAAAGTACCAGCCTTCATCCCTGTGGAGTATATATTCTATGCTCAAAACTACCATGCAAAACAAACATGAAGTTGACATGAAAAAAAACCAAATTAATTTACCGGGAAAGACGATATCTTTGAATATTAAGAATTGTTCGAATTGTACGTAATTTTAATTTTTAATAAAACATAAAATAAACAAAGAGTTTTTTCTCGCATTCGAAGTGAAAAGTAGAGTGTTTAACTCGAGACTAAAAAGCCATAATGACACTCGAACTTCATCCACCCTCGCTTTGCTCGGGTGGATAAATATCTCGTGTCATAATGGCTTACTTTAGTCCCTTGTTGAACAATCTACTATTATGAACTTAAAAACTATTAAAAAGGTCATAGATTGCAAAACATTTATTTAAAAAAATATGCTGTTAATAGCAGTTACTTTATTTTAATAAACATTTATTAAATTAAAACAATTAAAAGTTAAAACTATTTGAGTAGCTTAGTTTTATTTTAATTTAAATAGGTTTAGTTTTTTTAATTATTTACTAATTTTGTTGATTAAAAAAGCTCAAAATGTATTTTTAGTGTTGACTGAAACCAAAGGTATTATTATTTAAACACGTTATACGTTACAGAATAAATTAAAACACCTATCGTGCTCTTACGCCCGTATCCAAAAAAGTTATGAGGGTTTATAGGAGAGATTTTGGGTAATTTGAGATTTTTTTAAATTATATCTCTATAACCGCAACCCTTAGAACCCTGGAGCCAGGACTAAAAGGTAGAAAATGAGCCCGCATGAGTGTCCAAAAAGTTAAAGTTAACTGTCCATGTGCCGATCATGCATTTATTTTATGCTTACTCGTGATCTGCTTAAGGCATCGAGACACTTAAATATAATATTATATATTAGTCATAACAGACAGTGCGTCACGAACTTACGTGCAATTAACAACAAGAGAAAGGAACAACCAAGTTTAATACTACTGTGTATAACTAACTTAAATAAACTACCTTAAAATAACTCAAGATTTCTCTCTCTTTCTGCACTCTTGGAACTACCAGCATCAACTATTAACAACACAGTGTACAAATCTAACTGGATTGTACAGAGTTTTTTTTTTTTCAAATACACTAAAAGTTCAAAAAAGCTATTGCAATTAATTGCATAACTCGTATGGCATAAATCGTACCAGTTCATTTTTGCGATGCAAATGTTTCATACACGCTCCTTATCGCATGTTGAACTGAACGTACCAGGAAATAAACAGATTAATTGAAATTAAGTTTAGGTATAAAAAAGTCTGCCACTTTTAGCTCAAGTTTTTTATATTTCCTAATACTTACTTTATAATTTGGATTTTAGTTTTTGTGCTTATACTCGTATCTGGTGTCAATCAATACATTTTCACCATTAAAATAGTTGTAGCACTTTTAATGAAAAAATCCACCTCTTTTTACGGTAGGTATAACTATTTTTAGCAACTGCCCCATAATTTGGAGGATTTAAAATGAAAGTACATCAAATCAACGCTCTATGATAGTTTATATAATCTTGGCCAGATATCAAATTATTTCCAATTAAATAAACATAAAATTAATCAAAAATACATTTAATAAGCCGTAACTAACAAGCCAGGGAATAAGTTATTAAAACGCTATTCTTATTTCCTTTGTGCTTACGACAGATAGACAGGGGAGGATAGAGAAAACGGTCGACAAACAGATTAGGTAAAAAACAGTACAAAAGGTTTAGCTACAGTAACTCAGCGCCTCTATTCAACACGGTAAAAACAATATCGTTTTTGTCCTGTTATCGTATTGTCAACGTTTTGAAAGCTCTTATTTTCTTGACAGTAATGACGGCTAACGTCATAACAATACCTTAACAGGTAAACTATAATATCGTTTATACCGCCTAGAATAGAGGCGCTGGTCACACTTTTGTGTCTTAACTAGACTACATTAAGTTCAAACCGTGCGTGCGTACGTGCCTTGTAAATTAGGCTCTGAATAAATTACTGAAAAATCAGATGTATGCTGTACTTTTGGGGAGACGGCGGCGCGTGGCACTCGTGACATTCCCTTCCAGCTCTAACTCGAGTCCCCGCCAACGTTTACTTAACGTTTGTTTGGCGGATTTATAAACCTAAACAGGAAAATGAACGCTCTTACATATAATACGGTTAAATATTCACGGAGGAGGAAATCGAGCCAACCGGTCACCTGGTGGAAAGTGGTCTCGCAAGACGAACAAAGGAATTGAACGAAAAGAAGAGAGTACCTAAGTAGGCTCGTCGCTGGAGGTCCTTAAGTTATCATAGTAATCGTAATAGTTATTACAGTTGAAACGTTGAGTGCAGTCAATGAGTAGGTACGGTAGCGGTGATCGATGACTGCAATCGAGGAAGCGTGTAGTAGCGCGGCGCGGCCGAGTGTCTGGCGCAGCTATTTCCGCCGGGCCTTGACACCTCGCGGCGACCAATTAAACGCCTCCGACGCCGCCCTGCAGGCAACTGCACTGAACGCCGACAAGTGCGACCTGTCACGTTTTATTCAAAGTATTACGACTTCTGAAGTTGCAAAAACTATTTAACGAGAGAAATCAAATTATGTTGATGTGCGACGTTGATCCAGAGCGTGCGAGTGTTCGTGTCAGCGGCGCGGCCGAGCCCGCCGCGTCAGCGCGGGTCCCGCGGCGGCGCGCCCGCGCTCAAAAAAAAGCCCGGCCGTAACGACGACGCCCGTCCATCATAAAACCCCTGACGCGAACCATTTTACTGACCACTACACGGAACGGATAAGAAAACGCGCAACAATATTTCAGAGTCATGAAATACTTTCATGCTCGGCCGGGTTTTTTATTTTATGCCGCAATAAATGTTTACGGATGGTTGTCCCCGAAATACATCTGTCAGTCGGCGGTGGTACCTGCCATCCCCCGCGCTATGGTCGCGTTCGAAGTAAAATATGTGCCGATATTCGCACAATAAAAGTGGGCGGTTCTCGTAAAATATGGCACTACAGTTTGTGAGGTCATATTATGAAAGCGCATCGCTCCCGATGACTAATGGGCGCGGGTTTGAATTGAGTGCAGACTCGCATTGGAATTGTTAATCAGCCAACGAACATTATAAAGTGCTCCGGAATCGAATTACGCGGCGAGTCCCGGGAGTGACGCGCGCGGCGGCCGCCGCACAATGCCGTCGGGTGCGACACAGCGTCACTTACAAATAAACAAACATACGTACACTACTTATATCTCTGCGGAGCCGGAGCCTCTGATCTAGAGCAAACCGCACGTGACCCGTCCGGCCGACTATAGTTACATAGACGACTATAGACGGGAGCGTTGCGGCCAAGTTGTAGTGGCTAGCGTGACCGCAGAAGTCGCTCGGCTGCTTGCGACGGCCGACTTCAGTCGTTGACTAGGGTCTGCATTAATGAACCGAGTCAAGTAGTTGCGTTACGTTATGCTGGCTCGGCGCGTGCCGGTTACTTCAGCTGACACGGTGGGGATGATGACTTTAATATAATTATGCCGTAGCAATGTTGATTGATAAATTGGAAGTTATCATAACAAAGTAAACACCAAGAAAAAAACAAAATCATTGATGGACATGAACACGAGACTCAAAGATTGTAATATAATTATGTTTCATTTTGATAGAATAGTTAGTAGAATGGTAACATCAGCCTTACTTATCAATAAATAAAAAGTTTTATGGCAACTGCGAGTTTGTACTTGAACGCAGTATTTCACGACCATAATTACAGTATTACTTGTCTTGTTTTAACCATACATTGGTAATTTGTATGCGGGTTTTCAACGCTTAGTAGGAATGTTGGACTTTGACTCTTATTTATAACTTTTACAGTGCTCATATTGCACTTGGTCGCATATGCATTTCATCCTTACAAAAAACCGGATAGATTGGCACCATACATTTTATTTTATCATCTAGCCTATTGTGTGAGTGAAGGACAACACATCGGTAACTATTGCTCATAGAGCAAGAGAAAGCGAGTGAGTTACCAGCTCGCTTGTAGGGCAGCGTATTCTGAATAATGGCGACGTGTGCGATCGTGGTGGCAGTAAACAGAATCAAGTCTATCTCCTCGTCGCGTAACCCGAGTTGATGAAACTCGACCCGTCCCGTGGCGCCGCGAGCAGCAAGCAGGCTCACACGCAGGCGGTGCTGCTTTCAGTCATGTTTATGCAAACTTGAATATATAATCTGTAGTAGTTATAGTATTAAAAGTAAATGATCTTGAAATGATGAATTTAGTAGTCTCCGTTTAGATTTGCCTAACATTATTCACCCATTTAGCTCACGTAGTCGAACGGGATGCCATGCCTAGCAGCTGAAGTAGCTTTCAATTATAACAGCCGAGTGAAGCGGGTTAATACTAGGATAAGATATACATCTATATACCAGTGGGAGCTTTAGGTCGTTTGTAACTATCGGTTTTACAATTAATCACTATGTATGTACCGTTTTACCTAAATACACTTTAAAATATTGGGCGGGCGAGCGCCAGGCGCGGGCCATAAGGTTCATGTCAGATGTCGCATAACCACCCATTAATCCGCGGGACTTGACGCAAGGCCGGCCTTGTTAGCGGCCGGGGTTGAGCCGAACCCAAAATAAAAGGCTTTGTCGGACCGCGGGCGACGCGCGAGTGCGTCACACGAGACCCAATTACAAGCGCCAACATTTGCGTAACGCCGCGCCGCGCCGCGCTGCCTCACGTGGCGCGCGGCACCGGAGATGATTGTTTGCTAAACGCGCAGCATGTAGGTATGGAGAAACAATACGAGGTTCAACGGGACGACAAAAGCGTATAAATCAAAATTTATATAATCGATTGCCCGAGACTCCTACGTTACCGTTACTGCGTTTTGGGAAATAATAATACAAATTTCATAAATCTGTTGACCTTGACAAGTAGTTCACAAGCGATCAGGGTCACTATTCTAGGCGGTAAAAACCGTATCGTCTTTGACCTGGTATAACCTGGGTAATTAACGAAAGCTAATGATTGTAAGGACAGAGGTAGGAAACAAATAATGACCTACCACAATAGATCAGTAGTAGTACCTACTAGCCGAAGTGGCTTATTCAAGACCGAACATATCACAGTAAGCTGATAGTAGTTAACTAATGACTCGTTTCGCGAGTTTGCGCCTTCTCCTTACCGATCTGAAGCGCGTGCTCGAGCGAGGAACGCTAACATACTGCTTGCAACGTGCGCTGATCTTGCACGGAGAAAATATATTTCAACTATACTACCAGAACGTATTGTAAATAACATTCTGGTTAATCAAAACAGAATTAAGTCATGTTTACTAGAATTATCTAAAACAACACAAAGCTGCTTTTTAATGAATGCCAGAATATTCTGTTTAATTTGCAACACATAAAACTATTTATGAATACAATTTATTATTGTGAGGCAAGAAATACAATTTTGGTATTATTTAATGTTATAATAGTCACATGTACTTCAGTGATTTATTCGCTGTACCTACTTGTCATTCATCAATACTATGCGTATGTCATATTTGAAAATGCAGCAAGTATCAGCTACAATATTAACCTAGTTAACCAAACCATATTTATATAGTTATGTTTACCAGATTATTTTTCACTAAGCCAACTGTCGTGTTCAGTGTTACTAAAAAAATGTTACCATAATAAAACAATGCGTTTCGATTGCAAAACGTAATAGGCTGACGCAACAAACAATATATTTGTAGCTACGAAATTATATTTTAATGTTATCCATTATATTGTTAACACAATCATATGTAGTGTACATCAAATTAAACTAATGTTAACGATTAATATAAAATTTTTGAATTCGCCGCCTCACGCCCGCGACGCCATGCTTTGTTTTATTTCTTTCTTTGCTTGTTGCAACGCGAGCGGGACAGTGCGGTCAGTGCGTGAGGACCGGGTGAAATAAATAATTAGTTACCATTTATTTACTACCTGCTATTACTATTAGTTACTCTTTTTGCATCGAGTTGGAGGCAATCATAAAATTGTCATATATGTATAAAATAAGTGTTGTAAAAACTTTCGTATGGATACAAATACAATGGAGAATATGGCGATGGACCTCAGCCTTTTAACAGTGGAAAATTTGCTGGAATCCTGGCAGCTGTCCTCATACAAAATCATTTTTAAAGGTGAGATTCGAAAAATATATTTGAAGTTAGACTTAAGTAGGTACTAACTACTTATTAATACCACTATTTGAATTTAATCGTTTGAATATCCTTGTTTGTTAGAATTTGTTATTGTTCATCAGTTCATCACTGCGGCTCTGTCCATAATAGGTGCATTTACTTACCTACCCCATATGTTAATTTAAGTAAATATTTTGTTTTTAGATAAAAAAATAACTAAACACTTGGTTGCCTAGATTCAAACTTAATTAAAGAATTAATTGGACCCATCGGAGACAGGATCCATTTCACCAAAAAATTGGCTGAGTGGAACGAGTTGGCTAACACATTAAAAGTAAATGTTTGTACATGTAACTTTATGTTTTAATTTAACATTTAATTGGACTCTCATGTGACAGTAATCTTAATGAATTTGTATTTTATTTACAGGACAACTTAACTAACAGTGATAGCGTGATTGAGAACAGTACAGAGAACAGTACAATATTGGACAAATCGCACGTGAAGACGCTTGCCGCGCCGCCGACCAATGCACCCAGTCCAGTAGTACGCAGCCTTATTTTAGGAAATCAATTTCCGTGTCGACTGTCGCGCAAAGTCGTTTTGTATTGGGTGAAAAATTAACTAAATATAATTACTAAATGTCTCGTTTTATTGGATACTTCTCTGTTCAATAATTATCTTTTCTGCCTGGCTGCCTGTTAACTTAACAATATTATAGTAAACTTTATAAAGTAACCATTTTTAGTTAACAATGGTTACTTTATAAAGTTTACTATAATATTGTTATGTTAACAGGCAGCCAGGCAGTAAACTACATGAACTAAATATTGTTAACTTAACAATATTATAGTAAACCTAACTGTTTTATTCGATATTGGCTAACCGCATTTTGGTTCCCAAGACAAAAAAAATAGTAAGATTAAAAGAAAATATTTTACACTAAAAAATCACCCTAGTAATATTTACATTTATTTTACTTATACCTACTGTAATTAATTGTTGTAGCTACAGATAGTCAGGTTAACTCCACAATAAGACATAGTGGTTCAAACAATACTCGTTCCGTAATATCTCAAATAAAAACAAGTATTTTCTACAAACCAGTTCGTGTACACCATGCGTAAATGTTTGTATAGTGTACCAAATGTATATTAAATTTCACCTTATTTATTGTAGTGATATAACTAGATTATTCTAGTAAACTGAACAATGAAGATAGATTTCACATATAATACAATGTTTTCTGTTTAAAATAACTAAATTCAGGTTAATGACACCAGAATTTTTTCTCAGTGTGAGTGCACTAAACGAACCATTTGAAATAATATATTTTCGGTGAACGAGCACTCGCGGGCAGCCGTTGCTCAGCGCAATAAGCGCGCCGAGTGCAGCCGCGACGGGTGGCAGCGACGCGCGGCGCCGGGCCCCCTGACGGCGCCGCCGCGGCCGCGCTGCCGGCTCACCCGCTCGGGCTGCCCCGACACTTCGCAGCGTCTCGGACATAACAGTATAGACTACTGCATTACTCTGTCTCGTGACGTACCTTGCGTAAACGTTGAATGACACTGTTTTTAATTAATCTTTTTTTGACACTTCGCATTTCCCCATCTTGCGTCTTAATCGTAATCATATTATATATCTTACGATGCTTCTTTTTCACTAGACAGTAAGAGCTATCCCAAAGTCAACAACAACAATAAGTCACAAAGACAGAACAAACACGGTGGCGTCGCAAAAATGTAATATTGTTTAAGACAATATAGATTCCCGCTTCGGCCGAACACGCGGGGAATCAATATACACGTTTACAGCAGAGAGCTGAGCCACTCATAGCAATAAGTTTGTTCATGTTTATCTCTCACAGTATAACGCTTTTGATCGTAAACATGTCTCCTCGATAAACTATGTCCACGAATAGGGACCACGCGCGTGTACTAATCATAGGGACCATTCCGGTATACCCAATTCTACATTCAAAGATGTTTTCTTTCTTAGTAGATTTCTGCATTTGAATACAAAAATACCTCGGTAATTTTCAGCATGCGAAGTCAAAACCCAACAGCGGTTTCATATGTTAGGCTCCTTTGACCCAAAATGAGGCAGCAAACAACACGAAACCTGCAAGCCGGGTTGTACAGCGCTACATATTATATGAAGACGGTTTAGAGCAGGTACGAGTTTAATTGGGAGCGGTTTAAACGAGGCTCCACACAAGCGCCGGCCGGCAGCGGAGCGGCGGCACGCGTGCTCGCGGACAGATGGCCCGCATCAAAATTCAATTAAACTTGCTACCCGCCCGAGTTTATTTTGAAGCAAAGGGTAAAAATGTGGACCAATTTCAGATAAACAAGTACAAACATTTTTAAAAGCTGCCAGATAAGTTCTGAGAAAGGGTTTGAATAATTCTGCTGAATAACTAGGCCGATAAGGTCGGCGGTTAAAAATTCATTGTTCTGGCGAGATCCGATCAGCCGAGCGCGGCGGCGGGAGCGGCGCGGCGGCGGGAGCGGCGCGGCGGCGGGGAGAAACGCTCTTTTAAGGGTAGATAAATGTCGGTGTGAGGATATTCTAGAAATGTATATTTGATTCCTTGTAAAATTAATTTCAGCGCTAGTTACTGTTGCTACTGCTGCGAATCAAGTTTTCCTTAAAGGAGAATAATATTTTCCCAAGTACATAGTGAGTGCGAGTGTGCTCCGAGCTATATTGAACTAACTTAAAAGTATCAATTATAAATCGACAGAAGCACTCTTAACCGCACACAAACACACGCACATGCATATCTTTATTCCAAAACTAAAGTAATTATAATAATATGTTTAGTTAAGTAAGATTGGTTTATCGGTTATGTGTGGTGATCACGCCGTTGTTAGCGAACAGCGGCCGGGGCGGGAGAGCGCTGCCCCGGGTGACACTCTGCGCGGTCACCACCACGCCGTCTTGGACCTGTCCTCGTATGATCAACGATACGGTAGCTCTTATTTACTTGACAGTAATGGCGGCCGAGTTAAAAACAATATCATTAGAGGTCTTATACGATATAGTTTTTACCGTCTAGATTAGATGTCCAGGGCTATGGACTGCTATACTATATGGCTACGTGTATCGCGTGACAAAGTTTGTATAAGGCATCCGTCACATTCTGACATGTAAATAAGACCGAGAGTGACGGATGCTTTATCCACATGTGACGCGCGATATAGACGCAGCCGTACTAGGCCCGCAGGTCCGTAATAATGCTTACAAGAAGGTCCTAGCCTCTACTGTTTTTAAATGTACGTCATCATTGTCATAAATAACGAAATAAACTTTTCATTTAATTTGGTGATGTGTACCTACTCATCTATCGAACTCTAGATTACGTATGCTTTCTAACTTTTTATAAACTCTAATATACTTTGTTATAACTCATGAAATTGTTTTTTTTTAACAGGCAGACTTTGAGTCAAGTAAAAATAGCCAACATAAACCAAATAATGTGATAACGACCATAGTTGCAAACGAAGTGCAATATATCGCGCGTCAAATGTGGATTAAGCATCCGTCACTCTCGGTCTTATTTACTACTCGGTAAAACCTAATCTCTTTTCACATGTTATCGTATTGTCACCTTTACGACAGTTATTATTTACTTGACAGTAATCCACTTCTTATCTTAAACTATATCAAATCATTATCGTATCATCAACGCTATCGCTAGCTCTGCTCACTTGACAGTGAAGGCGGCCGTATTGTAAAAAAGCAATATTATTATTGGAAACGAGATGAATTAGAAGTGTTAGAACAAAGTGTAATAGAGGCCGAGATAATCTCACTAATGTTCCGGATGAATATTCCACGAGTGCCGGCCGAGCGCTACGCCGGACGGAGCTACGAAACCTCGTAGCGGCACTACGACGTAGCGCTGTATACAGCTACGCCAGAAATGCTCGAAGGAGATTTCAATCGAAATAAAGGCCCTTACTGCACTTTGTGCTGGGGCTTGATTCTACATTGTCCTTACTCATGTCAAAAGATATATGGCTATACCGCGTAGAATAGAGCTACAGAAGTCTATCAGAAACAGTGTAAGGGCCCCGAGCGGTTAAAGTTAACGTTTGGAAAGTCAATAGTTTCCGTAGAACTTTCGTAGGTCAATAAGCTGATCAAAGTTAGAATCATAACTGGCATTAATTACGTTTTAAAGCGTGTAATGTTCAATGTGCTCTCTACGTCTAGGCCCACGGTCATAAGATCGTGTTCTGTAAAAGTGTGAAGCTTACATCATAAATGCTTTATTAGGGTTCTGTGGCCAAAAGGTGCAAACTGTACCCTATTGCTATGCCACCGCTGTCTATCAGTCAGTCTGTCTGTCTATTTATCAGCGGGCTGTAACTCATGAACCGCAATAGTTAGACTAGATGAAATTGTCTATTGCCGCTATAACAACCAATAACAAAAAAACCGGGCAAGAGCCACCACATATCCAGTGTAGACCAGTGCGCAGTGTGTGTGTTGTGCAGTGGAGACCATGCTCAGTGTAGGGTTCCGCAGCCGTAACTACACAAAAACTCAAAATCTCAAAAAAACAGCAAGTATGAACTAATTCTCTATTTAAAGTTATCTGGGGCTGTCTTAGATGATTTAAGTAGGTACACACTTTAGTCGCCGTGTCTCAGGAGCCAATGAAGTCTACTTAGGCATGATGGCTTTCCTTTAAAATTCGTCATATAATTGTGCTTCCATTTAAGATATTTTTCTGATTTTTAGTATTTGTAGTTTTGGCCGCACGGTGGGGAATCACTTTACTCTAACAAAAAATTATCTCTTTTAATCTTAATATTTCACAAACGCATCCCAAAGTCAAAAAATCGATTTTAGGAACCCGCACTAATTTTAAAAGACCTATCCAAAGATAACACTTACAAGGGAGGAGACAAGAAAAAAAAACCCGGGTAGGTACACGATTTTTTTTTTTCAAGCCCTCTTTTCATCAACAGCCTTCAGACCACATTAGAGCGAACACCGTCACGAATGTCGGATTTTATCCGGCTCAGTGACATCTTATTTCGTTTGTTCAGCGTTAAATTCATTATTCAATGATTCAAACTAACTTTCCCGAAGTATATTACAACGGAATAATTGACGAGTTTCGAGTGTTTGGACAAGAATTATTCAGCAGGCGCGGGCGGAGCGGCGTCGTCCGGCGGCGGCTGGAGTCGTGTTGCTATGCAAGTATTTATTCAGTACGTACCTAACTAGTTAGTTGTGCGCGACACGATAGTCGTCAGGGTCCTTACGGCCGGTCGGATAAATTGATTCTGTGTAGGCTTAGATGGAGTGAAGGTGTTCAATTATGGAAGCTAATTACGGGGCTAGGTGTGAAAAGGGTTGCTAATGCCGAGCCCGAGGTGTCGCACAAGACTCGCGTGCAGACCGGGCCTGCACTAATTAAATGTTCGTCTAGCATGTCGTACGACGATTTTCAAGCGTGAGCGTACATTGAGCGCTGAAACGCACGACTTTTAATATTTTTCTTTGGTAGAGTAGCAATCTATGCCTGTTTCGAGCGAGTGTAGTGTCAAGTAGGTCGGGCGCTAGGGCCTGGCGACGGCCACTCGATGAAACGTACGCCGTTATTACTTCAGCTTCCTAATACGTTTCTGTATCACTTCATCGCTATAACCGATGCTGTCTGTGACGAGCGCGAACGATCGAAGGTCGCGCTTGTAAGATATACAGTGTAATAAATCTCGGCCGTAGTAGTTAGGTAGCGTCATCGTATTATTTGTGCGCTACACCGGCGAGGAGAAAGTTTTATTAATTAGCGGCTCAGCCGCCGCCGCGCTATCTCGGGAAAAATCCGCCTGAGAAATGGTGATGGCCGCGCCCGCGCCCCGCGCCCCCGCCGCGCTCCTCCGGGCCGGGATACATTTATTGTGATCGTCAGAGGCCTTTACAACATCTAAGTGGTTCTCGGCGGACGAACTTTGTCATTGTGGCGCTGTCAGAGCCACGTCACCACGCGGCCGTCACGCGCTAATTAAGTGTAATCTCGCGGCGAGTGTTCGCTCCGAGTCTATTACCGCGCCTTTGTGTTGACTGACAACATAATACTTGATTGTTGCCCTTTGTTCGGGCTGCGACGCTCGCTCGACGCGCCGCCGATACTCGATGTCGCCCATGCAGCCCACACTCGATACTGATCGACTTCTGTCGTGAATGTCGTGATTGACGTCGCGGCGCGGGACAGCGCACGACGCTATCCGTCGAGGAATGTTATAAATACGGGCGACGACCCAGTTACGAGCGGCGGAGCGATGAGGTCGTTAGATGACGCGCAGAAATATGCCGGGATTGCCGCAGCGCCGAGATACTATTGTTATTCTGACATGATGATTGGAGCTCATTTTGCTCTGATTCGTAACATTATTGTTTACGCTGATCCAGATCTACTTAGCGCGAGTTCCTTTGTCGGCTGAACGAGCGGCGTTTGTTCGGCGGCCGGCGGCGCGGCGGCGCGCGAGAAGCGCGGACGCTCAAAGGGCGGAGTGGCTGCTGTAATTTGTCAGTTTTGAGTGAGACGCGCAAAAAGCGAAGTTCCACTCGTACCTACTTGGCGTGATTCTTTCATTAGGCGCGTTATCTAATGGGTTCGCGACCCTTGTCACGGGACACTTTCCAATTGAATCGCGAACTTTCGGGCCAGTCTCCCCCCCGCCCCGCCCGCCCCTCCCGCCCCGCGCCGCGAGATTAAGGCGCAGCACGCGGCTCGGAAAACCGCTCGCTTTACTTCGGGAATCTTCTTCTTGTTCTTGAGCGGGTGTTTGTCGGTTGGGGAGGCATCGTTATTTGCCATTGTTGGAAGTTAATAAGTGTAGGGTATATTTAGGCTTTGAATCCCAGCAAGGGAAGATGCTGATTGCAAAGGGCGGTCGTAATTGCGAAGAGCGCAGATAATACCTGCGAGCGGCGGACTGTCCGGAAGAAATACAACCAGCGTCGGAACAAACAACAGGACATTTTAAATTGAGGTCATTTTAGAATAAAATGAGTTGTAATTTTATATACCCCCAGGGAATTAAATTGTATTACTAGGAGGAGGGAGGAATTTCCGCAATGGTTTTGAACAACAAGTTACCGCACTAACTTACGAGTATATTAAAACAAGGTACAAATGGACACATCATAATCGTATTTGTCTTTGTCGGAGACTGTACAAATGTGACCTACTTATGACGTTCACAATGCAATGCAACTTCAACGTCGCCAACGAGATATAAGTAATTCTTAAATGCAGAGAGTTCATTCCGCATAGAATACCACGCAAATGAAGAAATGATACGCCTGATACGGATTAAAATACACTCATCTGTAAGATGGCAGGGCGCGCGGAGCCCTCGCCTCAGAGATGAGCGGATTGATCCTCGCGCCCGCCCGCTGAGTAGAAATATGGTTGCTTTTGTTGGATTATTACTTCGCGTTCACGTGCCAGTTAATACAAGAAAAATGCGATACGAACCGTCATCCTCTTTTGTGTAGATACAGGATCGGACAAGAAAGATTCAAAATAATACTCGTACGGTGGTCAGTGACAAAAGTATCAACAGATTAGACTTCCGTGAAACGTGAAGAAGTACTCGTAATAGTGTTAATTGTCGTGACAGAAGCAGCGCTGACAGACTCCAAGTCCAGGAGCGACGTTCGCGCGGCGTTGTCCACTGAGAACAGACGTCCATGGACAGATCAGTTAATACTTCAGAATCGCTACTCATTACCATCCCAACCCGTGTCTAGCTAGGTTGGTACGTCGAACAGGTCTTCGACGAACTCCCAGTGTTGACATAGAAGATAACACCTATTAGGGTTCGAGGCAGGCGATTCAGGCGAGCGACGCTGGAATTAGCTGCAGGCGAGACAGACAAAAAGCTTTTATAGTTCATCTATCATTCAGGCCAGATCAGGGAGGTAAGGGGGGGAGCAACGACTTAGCCTTTAATAGACAGCATGTGGGCAGCATAATGAGACAACGGGATAAATTTGTTTTGTTTCACTAGCTCTTATCCCCTTTATAAATGTTTCGTTTGTCCTTCTTTCTTGTCAAAATATAGGCTGCTTTTGATACCGATGAAAGAAATAGGTAGAGTTACGAGCCGTCTCCGCCAGCGGAAAAGCTTACGGATTAGAAGGTGCGGTCGGGCTAATAAGTAGCTGCACACTTTAGAGTTTTGTCACTTTAAAGTCATGTTTGAACTGCTGCACTTATCTGAGAAACGCGTTAAAGTGACATGCTACTAAACTGTATAAGGCCGACTGTACTTAATAAACCTGCGCCTCTATTCCTGACGGTAAAAACGATATCGTAGTTGACCTGTTATGGTATTGTTATGACGTCAAACGCCATTACTGTCAAGTAAATAAGAGCTATCAAAACGGTGACAATACGATAACAGATCAAAAACGATATTGTTTTTACCGTGTTGAATAGAGGCCCTGAGCTTTTTACGAATCATCTCATTTGTGCCTTAATATCACGAACGAAGTACAAGGAGAAAATGAGTAAAAAAACTGTCACGCGGAGCAGCCGGAGACAGCGGCCTGATCCAATCTGCAGCGATGTAAACAAGCCCGCGGCGCCTTTTGTCAAGTGTTTGTCCCGCTCTGCTGTAAATTGGCCTGAAATAGACTTAAAAATTGGCTGCAGAAATGCTGTGGTTTGGCCAAAGGTTCTTTCCTTCTAATGGTGTATATTCTATCTTAAAACAGTCCACTAAACGCGGTAAGTCTTTACGCATAATACAAGCGTAATGTATTGCCACACTAAAACGTTACTTATTTAAAACTGTTAGGAACAGAATTTTGCCAGACAGAAAATAATAGAATAGACAGTACCTTTAGTCAGTCAGGTGTATTTGAGTTACTTGCCCGGGCATCCCACGTTGTGCGGCGCCGCTCTGAACTTGTATCAAAAGTGTTGTCTTGATAGTGTAACACCTTGTCCGTATGATTGTCACACTATGGGGAGTCACAACTTATGCAGAAGGCAGACGGGGACTGTACTTGCAGTTTTTACATTGGTTTTAACTAATATTAGCGCGAGCGCACGTTATGGCGGCTAAGAGTTTTAGAAGGAGTGAATGACAGCCAGGATTGACCGAATGAAGTCATAAAAAGGATATAGGATTGAACTTAAGAAAGAATGTCTTTAATGTTACCAGCTAAAATACGAAAATTCCTAAACATACTGCCAGGGGAAGAAATCTTTAGGATTTCTTAGAATACATACAAAGAAAAAATACTTAAATTGTCTACTATTGTACATTAACTAATACTACGCTTACATTAAGTCAGTGCTGATGTGGAATTGGGCATAATTTAGATACAGGTCGAACAAGTTGATTACCTGTACCTGTCTTCAACGTAGCAACACGAACTACACCATCCCGTCCAGGTGACAACGAAACGATGCGAGCCAGTTTCCAATAATATGGCGTTGTATTTTCATTAACGATGAGCACAATGTCGTTTATTTTTAAATTTTCCGCGCTTTTAAACCATTTGTTGCGACTTTGCAAATGATGTAAATATTCTAAAGTCCAACGACGCCAAAATTGTTGGGTGAAGTTCTGGAGAAGTTGCCAGCGAGACAAGCGGTTCAATTTCTCCATTCGCAAGTCCTGTTCAGGAAGGGACACCATGTTATCCCCTATAAGAAAGTGAGCCGGTGTTAAAACATCAACGTCATCTAAGTCGTCTGATACAGGGCATAGAGGTCTAGAATTTAAAATTGACTCTACCTTAGAAAGAACGGTGCTCAACTCTTCGAATGTAAGAACAGTTTCCCCTATAGTTCGTTTCAGTATGGTTTTAGCAGACTTCACAGCCGATTCCCACAAACCTCCCATGCTTGGGGCAGACGGTGGATTGAAATGCCATTTAATTTGGTGTTTAAGAAAATAGTTTTGCACGTCAGAGTGACTAGTGCAATCCTTGAGGAATGTGTAAAATTCCTTTAGATGATTGTTTGCCCCAACGAAATTTGTGCCACAGTCAGAGTAAATATCTGAGCACCAGCCACGTCTACTAATGAAACGGGTAAGACATGCTAAAAAACAGTCTGTGGAAAGATCCGACACAAGCTCAAGGTGACAAGCTTTGGTGACCATGCACACAAAAATACATAGATATGCCTTCGCAATAGGTGCACGTTTCAATTTAGAAGTCTTAATAAGAAAAGGACCAGCATAATCCGTGCCAACTCGTGAAAAGGGTCTACATGGAGTAACTCTTGATGGAGGCAAGTCTGCCATGAAATAGTCAGCAGGTTTAGGATTAGCCCTGAAACACTTATAGCATTTCCTAATTTGCTGTTTGATGATCGTACGAGCCGAAATGATCCAAAATTGTTTGCGCAATAAAGAAAGTAGCAGTGGCGCACCTGCATGTAGATACAAGTTGTGAAAGTAATTAATCAGCAAAACAGATAGAGGATGTGATTTAGGAAGAATCACAGGATGTTTACGTTGGTCAGATAATTTGGTATACCTCAGCCTCCCTAGTACTCGCAGAAGACCTTCATCATCAACAAAAGGAGATAAATTTCGAAGTTTAGTTCGGTGTGGTAAACCTTGTTGAACCAATTTTATTGCATTTGCGAATTCGGAACCTTGAACTAACTTTATTAGCGAATATAAGGCATTCCGCCACTCAGAACATGTTAATGGACCAGTATGCTTCGACTTTGGATGTTTTAAGTTATGAATAAAACGTAAACAATATCCTTGAACCTTGACAAGCGTGTTAAGTGAACTGTATTTAGATATGAAATCGGTAACACCTGGTTCACAGGAGACCTGGTTCACGTGAACAGTGAATTCTTCTTCGTTCTCATCGTCAGGGACTGACATTTTAGAAGTGACAGGACCATTAATTGGCCAAGTGTCAGGTGACAACTTAAGCCATGGTGGAGACCACCAAAGTGGATGCGAGGCGAGCTCTGAAGGCATCAATCCTCGAGACGCAGCATCTGCAGGGTTCATTAATGAAGGTACATGTCTCCAATTAGATGGAGCAGTATTTGCCAAAATTTGGGAAACTCTATTTCCTTCAAACATTTTAAGCTGATGGACAGGGGTGCGTATCCATGATAGTGCAATGCTAGAATCACACCAGGTTATAATTTCATGGGGAACATTGATCAAAGCAGAGCAATGCTTTACAAGTTTAGACGACAGAAGAGCGCCGCAAAGTTCAAGTCGAGGTACGGTCATCTTTGTTTTTATCGGCGCGACTTTAGACTTAGACAACACTAGGTGGACGTCCACCTCACCATTGGGTCTCTCAACGCGAAGATAGACCACAGCTGCATACCCTTTGAGAGATGCATCGCAAAAGCTATGCAATTGAAAGTCAATGCTGTCAACGGGCAGAATAAACCGGTTTAATTTTATATCCGATAAGTTAGTGAACTCTTTGATGAAGACGAGCCACTGCGATTGTTCATCTTCCGGCAATGGATCATCCCAGCCAATACCGAGAAGCCACAGACGTTGCATGAATGCCTTTGCTGTAAATATGACTGGCATCAGCCACCCACACGGGTCATATATGCATGCGATGTTAGCGAGCACAGCACGTTTTGTCAATCCGGTATTAAGAATCTTACTATGATACGTGAACGCATCAGACACATTGTTCCATTTGACGCCGAGTACCTTAACAGCTCCCTCATTTTGAGGTTCAAATGACAGCGACCCTTCGCAGATGTTGTCAGGCAAGTCCGATAAAAAATCACGATCGTTACTCGACCACTTTCGTAATTCGAAACACCCTTGATTGAGAAGGTCCACCAACTCAGTTCTATACTTCCGAGCAGTGTCGAGGTCAGGAGCCCCGGTAACTACGTCATCCACGAAAATTTGATTGGACAAGATTTTACTAGCGTCAGGATGTGATGCCTTTCCTTCTTCTGCCAATTGTAAAATGCAGCGCATGGCCAGAAATGGTGACGACGATACTCCAAAAGTGACAGTCCGCAAACGGAATTCCTCAATCGGATCATCAGAGTTCTGACGCCAAAGAATCCTTTGATAATCACAGTCATCTGGATGGACGAGTACCTGGCGATACATAGCCTTGATGTCGCATGTGAATGCGACAGGATGAAGTCGAAAACGCAGAAGTATGTCTACAATGCTACGCTGTAATTTAGGACCAACATGCAAAACATTGTTCAAAGATATGCCTGTAGATGAGGGCATAGACGCATCAAAGACCACTCTCAACTTTGTAGTAGAAGAATCCTCTTTAATCACAGCATGATGAGCCAGGTAATATTTTCCCCTACCAGGGGGGTCGTGCACAGGTTCCATATGCTTCTGTTCCAGATATTCATTTAAAACTTTGCTATATTCTGCCTTAAGCAATGGAGTTTTATTTAGTCTACGTTCGAGACTTAAAAGCCTACGGGTTGCCAACTCATAACTATCACCTAACTCAGACTGATTCCCTTTAAAGGGAATACGTACAATGAAACGCTGCTCATCGTCGCGAGAGACAGTTTTCAGATAATGATCCTCAATAATTTGATCATCAGGATCAGAAAAAATAGTTTCTGGGATTTGTTCTATCTCCCAGAATCTAGACAAACAATCCTCTAAAGCCACATGGTGTGAAATTAGCGGAGAAACTGAATCAGTGAACTTAGAAGCATCACCAATTATTACCCAACCAAAGACTGTTAGGTAAGCCGCTGGTACATTATGGGAAGGCCACACCTTCTCGCCACAAGAAATGTCGTTATACATGTCACTGCCTAAGAGGATATCTATAGGCCGAGACAAATGAAAATTATTATCTGCAAGCTGCAGGTCCTGATAACTTGACATTATGTCCGCAGACAGGGACACAGATGGCAAATTGCCAGTCACTTTTTTGAGAATGATAGCCGAGACTGTCAGTAACGGTTTATCAGAATGTTGCGGTTTCAAAAACAATGTAGTCAATCCATGTGATGGTTGAGGCATACTCGACCCTACACCACGAATTGCCACAGACTGATGACTATGTTTAAGTTGGAGCCGTTGAACGCACTCCTCAGAAATGATAGAACACTGAGATCCAGGGTCTATAAATACACGTACCAGTTGAAAATTACCATCACCATTACCCGCTAGACACATGGTTGTACCCAACAAAACATTCTGCAAATTAGGCTTGGCACCCATAGAGCATGAAGACGTAATCAATGTATTGTTGACCTTTGGTATAGTGGGTACATCCACTTCACCATCCCCATCACCCATCAAGTATGATGACTCAGGGCAATCCGCCATAATAGCTGCTGATCTGATGGCTGGCGAAGACGCATCATTGTTTGCCGATGATGGGCAGATCAAGGTGTGATGTTTTGCATGACACACCTTACATTTATGTAGTGATGTACATTCATGATATTTGTGAATACCAAAACAATTAAAGCACAAATTTTTCGATTTCAGGAACTCTCGCCGTTGCTCAATATTCAGAGCCTTGAATTTATTGCACATGTACATGTAATGATCTAAGTTACAATAACGACAACTGATTTCTTTGTTATATTCTTGAACATGCATAACCGTTTTGACAGGATGGAGAGATTGAGACTTTACTGGCAATGCTTTAGATGCAACACTGAAAGCAGGTTTGACATTAAAGGCATTCTCAAATGCCTTGCATCTGTTTTCCAAAAAGTGTATGAGCTCAGTATAACTAGGTATATTTGATGCTTTCAGACTTAATTCAAATTGACTTCGCAAATCATTTGGTACCTTTTTTAACAAAATATGCAAAAGGATAAAAGACCAATCGTCCGGTTTAAACTTTAATGCTTTAAGAGCAGCAATGTGTTCATTAAATGAATTGAGGAACACTCTCAAATCAGACTTTACATTGACAATGGTAGGCAGTGTCAATATATATTCCAAGTGAGTATCAGCAATCAACCGTGTATTAGAGAACCTATTCTCTAACAGACATAAGGCAACATTATAATTTTCATCAGTAAATGGCAAATGCTTCACCAAGTCAAGTGGCTCGTTAGACAGGCATGATATCAAATAATGTAATTTTCTTACAGGTTTCATAGATGCGTCTTCATCTATCAAATTTTTAAAGATGTTTATAAAATTCATCCAGTCTGTAATTCTCCCTGAGAATGTAGGCAGTGAAATACGCGGTAAATCAGACACTTGACTTTGTGAAACATTGTTCGCAACACTCGCTGGCAATGTCTCCTGACTTGGAAACAGTTTGTAATAAATCACACTTACGTGGTTTAATTTCGTGTCATATTCCGCAAAATCCTTTAAATGTTGATCGGCATCGAACCCGGCTCTTTTACTAGCCTCAACAGAAATATAAGACTCGATAAATTCACTTTTCATTTGGTCGAAACTACGATAACGAATTTGGAACTCTGCACGTTTAGACTCGTCATCCACCGCACTATTTGCAGCATTCCAAATCATATCTATTTGCAATTTAACCACTCTATACCGAATATCAACCGCCATTTTCACTTAAACACTGATAATCACGAAAAGTTAACTGTGAAAATTACAATAACAATAACAAATGAAATGACAGCGTGCACTTTGACAACTTAATTCATTCGTCCATTCGCTCACTGCGTTTTGCTATCACCACAGATCATGTTATTTGTCTTGCTGACCGAACGACACGTTCGAAATATATGAGTGAACCGTAAATTGGAATTCAATGTGAATGATTACTTGACTTCACACACAGCACTGACGAAACGCAATATTATAGGTGGCATCTACCTACCTACCTCGAACAAAAGTACTTATTGGCAAAAGGTTATTAAATACAATTATGAATAATTGCACGACAAAATGTTTATGCACAATAGCAGACAACAGAAAGTATGAAATTGTTACGTTCCAAACTTGAAATGCACTAGCAGGCAGACAGGTTACGACTTGATGCACAAGGTGCAGACAAATTATTTAATATGATTAAATAAGACAAATGCAATCTTGCAGACAGTTGACTATTTAATGTACGAGGTGCACATTATTATTAAAGTAATTTAATAAGACAATATGCAAACTTGCAGACAGTAGACGATAGTTAATTGGAAAAACTAAAAAACATGGCGGACAATGTATACGTGAAATTTTACTTTAAACTTGAATTTCTGGTAACTAATCCGGTCGAAGGAACAAATTTTATGTTAGGAACAGAATTTTGCCAGACAGAAAATAATAGAATAGACAGTACCTTTAGTCAGTCAGGTGTATTTGAGTTACTTGCCCGGGCATCCCACGTTGTGCGGCGCCGCTCTGAACTTGTATCAAAAGTGTTGTCTTGATAGTGTAACACCTTGTCCGTATGATTGTCACACTATGGGGAGTCACAACTTATGCAGAAGGCAGACGGGGACTGTACTTGCAGTTTTTACATTGGTTTTAACTAATATTAGCGCGAGCGCACGTTATGGCGGCTAAGAGTTTTAGAAGGAGTGAATGACAGCCAGGATTGACCGAATGAAGTCATAAAAAGGATATAGGATTGAACTTAAGAAAGAATGTCTTTAATGTTACCAGCTAAAATACGAAAATTCCTAAACAAAAACAAAACTACCTATGTTATTGTGTTGTTCATCATATTATTGTGCCATGTTGTTGATGACTCACATTAAACATTCCATTGTATTTTAATTTTTAGCAGTACTCACGCTGATCGGACGTATGATTTCATGATCGTTGGTTATCGAGCGCATCTATCCATTCTGAATGTCGCCTGCACCGTGTCGAACGGTTTGCTCTGCTTCATTTGACGAAAATATAATCCAATCAAACCAAACAGCGCCTTTTTCGGGTTCGAAACAAAACCACGTGAGGTATTGTATCATCGCATCGCATCGATCTCATGACATGTAAATCGGTTCATTGACCATTGATTATGCAGTTTGCGCACATTAGTGCAGGAAAAAACAGACGGATTTTATTTTCAAGCCATAAACCGTAATTGTGTATCAGGATCGACGGAATACATTTAGCGCTCTATTGCCAACATATTTTTCTACTTACTGGAGCACATGTTCTCCACCCCCATCGTTTCGTACGAGTGGTTGCGACAACATCGCTCGCGGCTCAGACAAACCACGGGCGATACACAACGACGTGCCGGTCGGGCCGGCGGTGTGTCCGCGTCGAGCGCTGCGGGTATTACAGATATATGATACGGGTATATAATGGAGCTCAGCGGCACGCGCTGTGCACATAAATATCCATTTGGCACAAACGGCTCGGAGGATGTTCTTTAATTCCCGCCCTCTCAAAACTAAATAATAGTTTACGGACTTGCTCGAGTTATGTCCGATGTGTGCCTCGTTTTTGTAGTGAACGCGGACCCTTGTTTAGGTTGATGGGAGCGGAGGTCGGAGGCTGTTCCGGCGCGGGCTGCGGGTGCTCGCGGCACGTGCGGCGCCCGCATGCGCTTAAAGTGGTTATTTGTCCATTATTTTTCACCAGGCTTTCGAGGCTTTATTTGAGCATCTATTATTGTACCTTAACTAGGTATTTATTATCTTACTGCTACGGGTAATTAATGTACGTAGGTACTAACGGATAATCTAAAAGTTGTTTCTGCACATATCTTACAGAGGCCCTTTCGGATAGATTTCGACCACTTTAGGATCTTCTGTGCAATTACCCTCTTACACTTTCAGCTGTTCGAATGTGCAGGTTATTTCACGATTTTTTTCGTTCATTGAAAAGCATCGGGTAATATACTTAAGTTAGAAAAACTCATGGGTACTACATGGTGACCTCGGGGGTTTGAACCCGGTACCTTACGATCACGAGTCGACCCCCTAAGCCACTAGGCTACCGTGGCTCTGACTGGTTCTACCCTACTAAGCAACAACGCTGCGGGAAAGTCATGGTGTATTATATATTTAAACCATTTAAATTTGCTTCACCATAGTCGGTTAGCTATATTAATTAATTAAATTCTTAATCGAGATATCTTATCGCCACCCTTGAAATATGTACCATTGAGAAATTTCCGTGGCCATCATAAGTTCCTCTTCAAATGGAGTGTGTAATGAATTGCATAAAAACGATTATACTAGTTTTCATTTTACATAACATAAATTGCATAATTTCGATCTCTATAACAAACCAACGATATTATAATTATGATGCATAAAACGAAATGCATAATTTCATAAACTATAATGTTCATAAATTAAAAAAAAAATATTTCTAGCGATTTTCATTACTATAAAATTTATTTATAATGCTTAATATGAAAAAAATGAAAATTTATAGTTATAATAAATGAGTGTTATGTTATTCGATCGTAGGTATGCCCAATAAAATTATACAATTGGTTTTTATGCTAAACGTTAATTATGCTTTGGTTAGTAAAGTTTATACATGTATGTATGTATGTGAACTCTTTATTGCACAAAGATATAAATATTACAATATTTATATTTTTTGACTAATTTACAAACGCGAATTTATCCCTAAATGGGATCTCTTCCAGCTAATCCTGAAGTAGATGAGTCAGGACCATTCATGAGGTTGGACATATACAAGTCTTGCCCCAAAAGTAGCAAAAAGAGATGATGATATTTATTATTATTATACGAACAAATCGACTAATATAAACTTACATATACCTACATGTGGGGTTGTCACTGGTACAAGCGATATACACATACGTTACAGTAAACTATTGTTCAACTGTGCAACACGAAAAGTAGCCACTTATAAGTAATACATTACAGCTTGATTTGTAACTGAAAATACCTAAATTGTTATGTTTCGGAGTTCCCGCAATTCCTCACGGATTCCCTTATCAGATTCTGACTTGGCGACAATGGGACAACCTTGAACCCTCAAACATTTCAAAATTGGTTCAGAGTTTAATGATATTGATATGATACATACAACGTTCTCATCCATACGATAGTTCAATAAACATAACGAGTGCGACTCCGCCGGACTTGAACGTTTGTCTTCATTAGCAGCGAGTGAGATGGTTGAACTATTGTCAGCAGCGATGATGTAGTGATTGCGACGCTCCCGCGTGAGTGCGCGGGGGAGGGCGCAGGGGCGGGGGCGGCGGCGCGCGGGCAGCCGCGCGGAAAATCCTTTGCCGGCCCGAGCGCACTAATCCCCGGAAATAGCTTTTCCCGAATAAACGGTTTGCATTTTTAGCATTTTTTAATCGGTTAGACAAGAGCTTTTAGTGTAGGCCGCGTTAGCACCGATTGTCACGCTTTTTGGAACCGCCGAATGGAAACGTTTTAAACGAAGCTGTCCGCGCCGCTGCGCCTCGCCCGGCTCTAGCGAGCATAAAAGTAAATGAACTGTCGCAGACCCACTTTATACAACCAGTATCGGTATTCATGCGTTGCGAACAATAGCTAAACCAAATTCAATTAAAGCAAGTAATATTTACCGCACTTTAAAGGGATATAAGGCTTTGGTGTAAATTGGTATTACAGTAGGCGCTCGCCAATCTGTCATACCCAGTAATCCGGCAGTTAGCGACTCAGGTGACCCGTGGCCTAATTGCTAATCGCACTCGCAATCGCAATCGACTTCAAAGTGGAACAATTGTTTTCATTTTGTATGCAGACTCGCCTTCGGACTGTCAAAATGAAAACGATTGCGATTGCGACTGCGTTAGGCAATAGGCCTGCTGCTCCGTAATCCGGCAGTTTAAGTAGCCGAATACCGGATTACAGAGCGGTTGCACAAGCCATGATCTCTATCTCCGGGATAGATAACTCCACTCTCGCTCGGCACCGGCGGCAGTCCGGGCTTAACCTTGATAGTGGTGACAGGTGTCATTAAGTTTGACTAAAAAGATAGAAATTTTACGAAAGTTGAATAATGGAGAAAATCAGATGAAGTTAGCTGGGGAATACGGCGTAAGCCGTGCGACAATTTACGATATAAAAAAGAATGTTGACAAGATTGAAAACGTCGCCAATACTGCTGACTGTGGGACGTTACACGCCGGACTCTTAAGACTGGACAGTATTCTCTTATGGAGGATGCGTTGTACACGTGGTTTCTACAAGAACAAGCCCGTAGAACGCCTCTTACTAGGGATAATATTCGGCAAAAAGCATTAACTTGGTTTGAGAAAATATATAAGAAGGCCAATTTCAAAGCAAGTGATGGGTGGTTCCAAAAATTGAAATCAAGGTTCGGAATACGTTTGCTAAAAACTTACTGGAGAAAAATTGTCTAGTGACACGGCAGCCGTCGCTCCGTTTGTCGAGAAGTTTAAAAATATAGTAACCGATCTTAATTTAACTCCAGACCAAGTTTATAACGTTGATGAAAGTGGCCTGTTTTGGAGAATTTTACCGAAAAAAACTTACGTCTACAGACAAGAGTCAGAGGCTCCAGACAGGAAAGTGTCAAAAGACAGGGTCACTATTACGCCCTGTGCAAATGCTAGTGGCACTCATAGGCTTAAGCTGCTGTTAATTGGAAAAGCGAAGAATTCTAGAGCATTCTAAAATGTTAATATGCCACTTGTCTATAAAAACCAAAACAAGTCACAGGTAACTAAAGAGTTATTCGCCGACTGGTTTCACAATGATTTTGTAACTGCGGTTCGTAGATTTTTGAAAAGCAAGAATCTTCCACCTAAAACGCTTCTCTTGTTGGATACCTAATGCACCTGCCCACGGATCAAATGACGAGTTATCATCTAGAGATGGTACAATTAAAACTCTTTTTATGCCACCTAATTGCACACCGTTGCTTCAACCTATGGACTAGAATGTAATATAGATGATAAAATGTAATTACAAAAAGAAACTCTTGTTGAATGCTGTTATCCGGGAGAATGATGTTACCAAAACACTGAAGGACATGAACCTAAAAGATGCGGTATTTAACATAACGTAAAGCAATTCAATCTTCATGGAAAAAACTATGGCCTTTGCTGAATCAAAATCGTGAAGAAGAAGACTGGAATCCAGATGATGATGAGCCACTTGCAGAACTCAAGCAGATGTTGTTTCAGAATAAACAGACAGAGTTAACTGAACAAGATATTGAGGAATGGTTTGCAGAAAATTCGGATTCACAACCTGTAATGACTGATGAATAAATAATAAATGATGCTGTTTCTAGCCCTGAAGAAGAAGCTGATATGGAAATGACCTTCTTTAGTCCTACGAAAAACTCAGTAAAGGCTGAAGATGCCCTAAAATCTATAGATATCAGTATCCTATGGGCAGATTTTTTTTTTACAATGCTCTAAACCACACTTTACTGACCTTGAGGAAGTTAAGAGAAAATATTATTATTAATAAAATATACCACAGCAAGAAGCAAGTTAAGATTGAATTCTTTTTCGTTAAAGCATCATCTTCCTCTTCCGCCACTAAAAAAATAAATTAATTCATATTTATAGTCTTTTTATTGTGGAAATCGATACCTACCTAAAATATTTTTCTATATAAATCCTTTATTTCCCATACAAATCCAATAATCCGCCAGTTCCGGGAGATAATTACCGGTGCCGGATTACCGAGCGCCTACTGTTCGTATATGTACCGGTGCGTGGAGCGCGCCGGGCCGCGGGCGCCGGTCACGCGCGCGAACCGTCTCCGACGACGCCCCGTGACGCTTGACGCGTGACGCGTGATGCGCGCGTGACGCATGATGGGCGCGTCGCGACGGGCCCTTCGTGTGCGTGATCCCAGACGCCAGCGAGCTGTTCCGGCCAATTAACTACGGACTGCTGGTAGGTACCGAACCAATTTAGCAAAATGGCGCAGATTACGAGTGAGTGACGGACATAAAGCCTTTTGACGTTTAATGGAAGGGCCGACGAGAAATTTCCTACGTTCGCATTGTAATCAATTATTTTACGTGATACTAGGCTGATTAAACGCTTTTTGTTTACATATTTTCATTCATGCATTTTGTCATGGTGATGATTTAACATGCTACGAGCGTTTGTTAACTTTTGCGACGTTTTATTGTCTTATTCTAAAGAGGCGCAGGTAAAGTAAAACGCTTATCTCATTACGCTGAGAAGTATACTATTGCTATTTGCGCCGGTAGAAAACTCGTCACGCAAATAAAGCTTGGCGTTCAATTAATTTGGCTGCGAGCGCCCGAGTCGTTCGAGCCTCGACTACGCAAGGCAGAGTTCCCGCAGATATCATATCGCACGACATACCATAAGGCAAGTTTACGAGTCGGGCAATTACCCGGGGGGCGCGGAGGGGGGACGGAGGGGAGGTATATTTCCGCAACTACCCACGAGTGCCTGGAACTGCTCGTAATGAAGGAAGTTCGGCTCGTCTTCGACCGGCCCGAGCATTCGTAATCTTCCAAAATGTAAATACAACGTATTGTTTGCCTTCCATGTTATTGGGGCTGTTAAAGGCACTCGCGTTATTGGCGGAATAAATATTTGGTCGACGTTTGTCCGGGGCGTAAAACAGCGCTGACTATTGACGCTCTCGTTTAAGATGGAAATAAACCGTTTATGGCCGCCGGCCCCGCCCGCCCCGCCCGCCCCGCGGCCGGCGCGAGCGGGCGTCACATACAGCAGATCTCGTTTAATCTCTGTGCGTGAACTTGTACGAAGGTGTCACTGCGAGTATGCAAGCAATAATATAGCTACTAGAATAATTTACAGCTTTTATAACGACATGCGATTTTGATTTTTGATACGTTTAAGATCCCAACTTTAATAAGCTAAACATTATTCAATAGTGTTAGCAAGTTCAACTTAACTAGATTACAAGCACTTAATCTCGACCCCTGAACCCACATTTTGAGAGATTTGCCTCGAATGTCATACTTAACAAAGAAATAATAATAACGTAATAGTGCCTTGCATTACAAATAAATAAACGCAGAAGACAATCTTAGATACATTGACCTAGTCCCAAACTAAGTTCTGGGCTTGGACTATGATTACTATAAGTAGACAACGATATAAATATTTATACAAGATAAATGCATACTAAAATACAGAAAACATCCAAGACTCAGAAACAAAATGCTCGCGCTCATCACATAAATATTTGTCCATACCGGGAATCGAATCTGGGACAACTAGTTTTGTAGGCATGCAAATGATAATATTATATTACGAATGTATAATAGAGGAGGTAGTTACGCGTGGAATTAGTTTCTATTATATCCCTAGGTAGCAGCGGGATAGTAGCCTGGGAAACCTGCACCCCTAGGGATCTCACGGAATATTCCTTCGAAATTTCAAGTCCCAAAGTTTATCTATCTGTCAGTTTGCTAGTTAGCCAGTCTGGAAGACCTTTATATGTTTAGATTGTATCATTGTCTAGTGCAGCGACACCGTTAATTAAGAGGCTATATGTATGTACATATATACAGTTGAAGATTTCTAATTATTGGTTTTGATTTTGACGTTCTTTTTCTAGTTACCTGACCATGACGTCTTTAGAATAGAACTGGTTTACTGTATAGGTACGTAGAACACGCCTAGACCTTAGTTAAGATCTTTAAGGACTAGGTCAATTTGTGTTAAGTCGTTCCCTCTTTTATATTTATACCTACTAGAGGACGCCCGCGACTTCGTACGCGTAGAATTAATTAGTTTCCCGCTACCGCCATTTCTTCCCGTTGGGGGTCGATTTTCGGCAAATCCTTTCTTAGTGCTCATTTACATCATGAAAGGAACACCTGTACCAAATTTCAAGTTTCTAGCTACAGTAGTTTCGGCTGTGCGTTGATATATAAGTCAGTCAGCTTTGCCTTTTATATAGGTATACTAGCTTTCCGCCCGCGACTTCGTCTGCGGAGAGTCAGAACTTCTGTTGAAAGTACAGTTATAGTATACATCACCTTCTAAGGCATTTAAAAAAAAGTCTAGAGCGTGAATTTTAAGTAAGCAGTCCACATAAACAACTTTAATTTTATAGCGCTAACCTTTAAAACAACAAAATTAACATACAAAATAAATTCACTGCCTCTCACCATTACGTTTATTTTATACGATTCTAGATGCCACATTTCTATACAAACAATTAACTCACTTAGCAGAAGATTTTCGAAAAACACAGGAGCTGAATATTTTCTGTATGTAATAATAATACCCATTTTGATAACTTGAAGGTAAGTATCTACTTTGAATATTACATAAATTCGATACAAACTTTACAGTCTTGCTTTGCGTGCACTTAACTAACTATTACCACCTTTTATCCACGTTTCTCACTTCAAAAATATACCATACAATTTTCTACCCCCCGTTTTACCTCCTTGGAGGTAGTTTTTTCTGAATCGAGCATTTCTACCAAGTTTCAAGTAAGTCATCCCCCAAGGGTTTGAATTTTAGTTATCACGTGACTCATTGTTTTCATTGCAGAGCAAGCATTTCTTCCAAGTTTAAAGTAAATTTAAGCATACCAAATATTTTTTCCTAAACAAACTTTGCAACCCCCTTTTATCCCTAGGGGTTGAATTATAGTAATCGCTGAAATACGTGTCACATTATTTGCATTGAAGAGCATTTCTACCAAGTTTCAAGTAAATTTGAGCATACCAAATATTTTTTCCTAAACAAACTTTGCAACCCCCTTTCATCCCTCTAGGGGATAAATTTTAGTAATCGCTGAAATACGTGACTCATTATTTGCATTGAAGAGCGTTTCTACCAAGTTTCAAGTAAATTTGTCCATAAAAGTATTTTTTTCCATTCAAACTGCAACCCCCTTTCATCCCTTTAGGGATTGAATTTTAGTAATCGCTCAAATATATGTCTCATTATTTGCATTGAAGAGCATTTATACCAAGTTTCAAGTAAATTTGACCATAAAAGTATTTTTTCCCATACAAACATTGCAACCCCCTTTCATCCCTCTAGGGGTTGAATTTTAGAAATCGCTGAAATACGTGTCTCATTATTTGCATTTAAGAGTATTCCTACCAAGTTTTAAGTAAATTTGATCATAAAAATATTTTATCTATACACACTTTGCAACCCCTTTTCATCCATCTAGGGGTTGAATTTTAGTAATCGCTGAAATACATGTCTCATTATTTGCATTGAAGAGCATTCCTACCAAGTTTCAAGTAAATTTGATCATAAAAATATTTTATCTATACACACTTTACAACTCCTTTTCATCCCTCTATGGGTTGAATTTTAGTAATCGCTGAAATACGTGTCTCATTATTTGCATTGAAGAGCATTTCTACCAAGTTTCAAGTAAATTGGACCATAAAAATGTTTTTTCCCATACAAACTTTGCAACTCCCTTTCATCCCTCTAGGGGTTGAATTTTAGTAATCGCTGAAATACGTGTCTCATTATTTGAATTGAAAAGCATTTTTACCAAGTTTTAAGTAAATTTGATCATAAAAATATTTGATCTATTAAAACTTTGCCACCCCCTTTCATCCCCCAAGGGGTTGAATTTTAGTAATCGCTGAAATACGTGTCTCATTATTTGCATTGAAGAGCATTTCTACCAAGTTTCAAGTAAATTGGACCATAAAAATGTTTTTTCCCATTCAATATTTGCAACCCCCTTTCATCCCTCTAGGGGTTGAATTTTAGTAATCGCTGAAATACGTGTCTCATTATTTGCATTGAAAAGCATTTCTACCAAGTTTCAAGTAAATTGGACTATAAAAATGTTTTTTCCCATACAAACTTTGCAACCCCCTTTCATACCTTTAGGGGTTGAATTTCTAAAAATCCCTTCTTAAACGACGCCTCCATTACAAAACCAACTTTCCCTCAAAATTTCAACTTTTTATCTTTATCGGTTTGGGCTGGGCGTTGATATGTCACCCGGGACATTGCCTTTTATATATATAGATATAGATGTAGTAAAACATATGAAAGCTTGTATACGTTCGTACGGTTACTTTTTATTAGTTTGTAATGTTAAGATTTTTACTGGGACATAATATATTTATTAATTAATTTATTAACAAAGTTATTTTTATGTACAGTCATGGTACACATAAGTAAAAAGGGTACATATGTAGATTAAACTACACGAAAATATTTTAACAAAACATAAAATAATTAAAATTAACGATAAAACCTACGTACGGCCTTGCGTCACTCGCGCTGGGTGGATCTCTCGCGCACGTGCTGGGGGCCCGCGCGGCTGTGCCGGGACCCTCCGGTCCGGCTGGGCCAAGGAGCAGCGTGCTGTTAATGTGTATATAGCCTGCATTCCCTTGGTCACTGCCTCCCTCAAACACGCTGAGACTAGTTAATCTTGCAATTAAGTACATTGAATTAATAAATCACCAAATTATGGTATATTGCAGTAAACAAGAGGCTCATTTACGCTCTTCCATATAACGTAATAACGATAACAAAGTGCTTCAACGTTTGTCATTCATTACGACAGCATTTTTCACACGGAGTAATTTTGGAAATGGGAGCGGAAGGCGGCGCGTCCCGGCGTCACCTCGCGGCGCGCGCGCTCGCCGGCCTGATTACAGCCGGGGAAATTAAATTATTATGGCAGAACATTTGAGCAGCGGCGAATGACCACGGTGGCTCTGCTGCGTCGGGCCGACGGCAGGTGCTTCGGGGAAAATCGCACGAATTATTTAAAAAAAAACCGGTCAAGTGCGAATCGGACTCGCGCACCGCTGCCTGGTAACCGCATAAGAAAATACCTACCGTAAAACTACACAACTGTGGTCCTGGCCTACAACAATAGTCCAATTTTACATTATCACATTATTTTAAAAATATGATAGCTTTAGCTAATAGCTAGAGTTTAGAGCAATAGATTTTAGGTCAAACAATACATAAACCCAGCAATAATAGCAGTAAGGTATCATATTTTAGAATAATGTAACGAGGAAAATTGGACTATTGTTGCAGGCTAGGACCATAGTTGTGTAGTTTTACGGTACTCATTTTTTTTCTATGCAATAAGCTCCATTTTGACTAGCCTAAAGATTTTCAAAGATTTATTGTTATTTCTCAAAACTATAAATAATGATGACCTCCTTTTATTTTTCCCATAAAATATAAGTACTTAATTATTTCAGGATTTTTTCAGATTTATTGATTAATAAACTTCAGAGATAAGAGGGTTCACTCGGGGAACGTCATTTTTTGTACATTTTAGGCTATAAATCAAAAAGTACATCACAGAAATTTAAAAAAAATATATGTTTTGAAATGTGCACATTAATCCCTTTCATAATGACACCCCATTTGCTATAATCAAACCACTTTCATTTTTCAACTCCCCATTCTAGACCCCTTTTCAAATATTAATAAAATTAATTTCATATTTTTTTACTAAAAACAGATACGGGCAAGCAAGTGGTACAACTATGCCAAATTTCAAGTTGATAGCATTTGTAGTTGCTGAGAAAACCTGCTGTGATATACAGACAGACAGACAGACCAGACAACGAAGTCTCACCATAGGGGTTGCTTTTTTACCATTTTGGTACGGAACCCTATAAAAGACGAATGAAATCGGTAGAGCCGTTCTCAAGTTATTGCGTGACCAGGAGAAATAGGGGTTAATTTTTATATTATATTGCTGTTCTTTTTCATTGTTAGATTGTTTAGTTATCATAATAATATTATGCTATTATGTAGACCCACTTCTCAATTAATAAGAAACTATACGACATTAAAAAGAAACTCGCCGCAAGCGATGCCGCGGGAAAGTCATAGTGCGTATAATATTTAAACAATTTCAATGTGCTTCGTCATAGTCGTTCAACTATCTTACTCGAGATATCTTATTGCCACCTCCGAAATAGGTACCGATGAGGAGTTCCGGTGGCCTTTTGTGGTCTTTATCGTCAGTTCCACTTCACTAAATAGTGCTTTTCAACAAATGCACGAGTTACTAAGAAAAATACCCAAACCACTATAAGTGTGCCTATAATATTTCAGGAGTTCCCACGATTTCTCTGCTCGCAGCACGGCTAGTATCCACGCCCCATGATTATAATACGGTTTGCCGGACGCGAAGGGCCGAGCCCTCCAACTCTGCATGGAGAATAAAACGGAAATGAATGAAGCATGCCATCCGCTTGTCAGGAGGGCCCATCGGAAATAGCTGTTCAAATGAAGAACCCTTGTCATATTTGTCACGGCGTCAATCTACAGGCGATTGTAGTGTAATAAGCTTCACTTTTCAAATGAAACAAGCTAAAGTAGCAGTATAGTAAGAAAATAGTTCTATTACATAGGTATTTAAATCAAAACGAATCAAATTAATCATAAAAATAAAATATTCAAGCAAACAAAAAAAACATACATTATTAAATGTATTTCGGATTGTATAATTTTTAAAAGCCAATCATTCAATGAACAAGTTTATATTTGATTTTATCGACCTCCCGCGACTTCCCTCCGGTAGTAACGGACGGCAGGCGCGCTCCTAATTGTACAACTAACCCCGTATTTGCTCGGAGCTACTAAAAGGTTTCATTTATTTAGGACAATCCGGCCATTCCGGGAACTTTGTCGCGGAAACTTTTTGTCCTCTAAATTAACGTATCCAGGTGTAGGAGGGAAAAGCGGAGATCACTTAGTTTCAGAAAAAACGCATTAGCAGCGCGACAGCGGCTCGGGCCGCGGCCTCCCGGGCTTGGCATTATGGATAATATAAAGCGCAGGACTAAGACACCGTGCCAACCATTATGTCGCAAAAATAACCTAATCATAACACACGCAAGTGCTGAAACCTAATAAACCGGCTCCACGCGGCTGCGCGTAGAATTGGTTGAACATCTCTCGGGAATGTTACATTTTCCGCGATAACAAGTGAACAATGTTCTGGAATTGCCCGCGCCTTGTGCTCGTGGAATCGTTTCCCGCTTTTATCCCGTTACAAGTCGATTAACAGAAGTGACATTCAAAATTTCACGTTACTGGCTTTAGTACGAGCAGTTCAGTTTAGTAATGCGAGCACGACACGAACTTTTACCTTCTATGGAGTAAGTAACGTTAGCGTATCGTCTGCGACAAGATGTGCATGGCAGTTGATTATCAGCCCCTATTGTATGTACTTATTTAGTAAATAAAATTTGATAGCAAAGTAACACTCACTCATCGTTTAGTAAAGGTAAAATATACGTAAAATAATGTATGAAAACGTAAGTTTATGTTAGGTCTTCGTGCTACGGATAGGTTCAGAACACGTTTTCGAATAGTAAAGGCGATTCAGTCGTTTAATAACGAAACAGTTTTATATGTAGGAAAGTATACTCTTATATAAGTATGTTTGTCTTTCCTGATGGTCAAAAGCAACATAATGATATTATTATATTTGATAATTATTTATTATTATGTATTAATGTAATTATTATTATATCTGAAGATTACTAGAGGCCTACAGCAATCTTCAGTAATATTTGTTAGTTAGTTTCTCCCGGTTTCACCCACCGCGTGCGCGCCGAGACGCATGCAACCGACGCGCCCGCCGCCCGCGCCGCTCCGCGCCGCGCGGCAATCAGCGCGGCGATGAGCGCGGCAGCTCGGGCTCCGCCGGCGCCGGGAGGCAATCGCGGCAGTCGCCTGCCTGGCTGCACATGCACGCTACACTGAAAACCTAAGAAAGCGAACATTATACTTAAGGTTATATGTATAAGTTATGTTGTACGCAAACTAGTTTCACTAGTAATGTAGTGAGCTTGACAGTAAAAGCGATCGTGTCGTAAAGAAGCAATATTATGTTTTCGAAACGGACCGACCGACCGAATGTATATTAAAAAAAAAACATATTAATTCGCAAATAGTATAAGAAAATAGTGATAAAACCGTCAATTAACCAAATATTTAAGAATAATTTATCAGACATTATACTTAAAAGTAAAATTAAAATTTCTATGTAGCTTGAGATAAATTGCTTGCCAGAAATAGTGTAGTACTATGTTGCTTTGACCGCTGCTGTTTCTGATTTTAGTTCCGATCAAGAACAACGTATCATAGTCCAAAAGTCAAAGGCCTTCTGGCGAAGTGTAATCAAGCAAAGGGCTGATTAGTTTTAGTGCTAACCGTAATACATGAGCCGTCCCTTTTTAACCCGTGCGAGGGAGTGTGACGGATGACGGCGATAACGTTCTTGTCCTGTTTATGGGCTCTCTAGCTTTACCACATCGCAATAAACGACCGACACACGCGCCCGTGGTGTGCTCGCAGTGTTCTAGGCAATACGAAAATACTGATTGGAAACAGAGTAATTAAGTAACAAACGACATAAAAAACTGCGGACCACATAAGGATATATCGGAGGATTTCAACCTAACAAACGCTACAAATCCCTCGAGAACACCTGCGCTGACGAATTTTGTTGGTCGTTATTTCGGCCCGCGAGTGTAGAGTCGCTTTGTGTATAACTTGCGCGCTAACCGGGTTAATCAACGCCACTGGAGGTGAGTAATTGCGTTGACAGCTCGCGTTGATTAGCGCCATTACCGCCGCGCGGCTGCAATATTGATATCGGTGGATCGAGATCAAATTTCCGTCCGGCGTCCCGAGCCGGCGCGCGCCCGGCGCCGGCTCCGGCGGGAACACGCCGCCACCGAGCTGATCCACTTCGCCGACAACCAATCGAATCATGAAAATAAAAATAAAACTCTGTCTGCAAATAGGCCGCGCAGCCCTTCTTACATACTCGCACATATCAGCGCTACTACACGTACAGCTCGAATGTACCTAGCCATAAATATAATTACCTATTTGTAAGAATCAATTATGATAATGAATACTTATCCTCTTAAAGGTCATGCCAACTTAATTGTTAGTCAACCACTTATAATCGTATACTGAATTGAATTTTATGTTATAAAATTAGAATGGCGGTAGCCTGAGAGCACCCAGTTTTCGGCAACAAACTTTCAGTTTTAATTGGCCAGCAACTCACCGACAACTCTTCTCGAGTTACTGGTGTTTATAGGTGGTGGTGATTACTTCCCATCAGGTAGCCTACATGCTCGCTTGCCTCTCTCTCCTATAAAAAAAAGGTTGACGGAACATTGTTTACTCCATGTCTGTTTTGCAATAATAAAATGATTTATTTATTATATATTGCTAAGTCTAGTAGCGCGTTTCTTTAAGTGTCATTTGAAGAAAAGAAAATCACTATCATCATATCTCTGTGTCTCGCACAAGTTATTCTTAAAGAAATCAATATCCTCAGTCGCGTTCCAATGTAGCTGCACAATATCGTGTGTGTACGCCAACACATGCATAGATTAGTCAAGTACACGTACAACAACGACGACGTTCACAAGTTCGACTATATAAATAGAAATAAACTGGCTTTGCCGTGCTGCCGTCGTCTATGTAAGATAAGCACATCGTTGACGGCGAACTGTACCAGAACACGTTTTAATACTAAGACTAGGCTATAATATTGTCGTTTGTCACAACGAAAAACATCTTTTTTCACTTTTTATGCTTGTAATGTTTTTTTTATGCCGGATGTATGAGACATTAAATGGCTTTGTGTGCTTTAGAGCATAAGTTTAGTGTTTTCTTCTTCTATGACTAACAATAAGACCCAAAAGGTCTATTAGCCACAAAACAAAACTCTATTAAAAAGGTTCTTTAATTAAAATACCTAGCTTTAATTGGCCCACTGTTTGTATACCTACTGTATTAGGAGTCCATACCAAAATGGTGACGGAAAAGTGTGATACCGGCGACTAAAGTGTTTATACCTACTAAAAATCACCTAAGGGCCCCCGCACATTAGACCACCAGTCGCCGCCACTTAAACGCGACCACCAGTGGTTCAGTCAGACCACTGCACGCCGCCACCAGTGGCAGCCACTGGTGGCTGGATGGGGCCAGAAGTAGTAGCCACTCGTGGCTAGAATACATTGTTCATGTGGTCATGTGTGCGCGCGAATCGAACGACAAAACGCGGCCGCAAGTAGCGAGCGTGGTCGACTCCCGCAGCTTGTGGCTCGGACGCGGCCACTAAAACGCACGGTGTGCGCCGATGCTATACAAAATGTATGGAGAAACGCGTCCGCAACTTGTGGCGGCCACTAGTCGTTCTAATGTGGTCGCCACTAGTGGCTCAATGTTCGGTCGCTCTAAGACAGCACCAAGTAATAAAAATCAAAAATTGCTCATATATATATTTTTTTAGATTGTTTTTCATGTGTTTAATAATGGCTCCGGAACCCTACATTGAGTCGACTCTTGCCTGTTTTTTTTTTACTAAATAAAAATTAAAAAACCCGCTCAAAGTCAAAGTCACAGGTCTTATACTCGCAGCATTTGCGTTACAGTTCGTCATCTCCTGCGGCTTACAATATTTAAGCTTGATTCAATACAATACGATAACATGCCAATAACTAATTCTTCGCATGCTATTTTTAAGTCGATCCTTAACGGTGATAACTACTTAGTTCTGTATTGTTATTGTTATTTATTATTGTTATCCTGACGTCTTATTTCTATTTTTAATTACATTAAAATTTGTGTATTCTTTTGTTTACGCAACGACACCGTTTTTTAAGCAGCGGTGTAGGGAGCGTGCGTCAAAAACGGTACGCATACGATGCGTCACTGCGATTCCGTACCATCACCGTTTTTTAAGCGTGGGCGTACCTTAAAGCGTCTTTTTCTTCCCCTGCGAAGGTCGCTCATGTTCTTCGTGGTGTAATCGGAGGTGTCACCGTGCGACCGGCGACATCGATCGCGCGGTGTCTCCGGCGGCGATCGCGGTCAAGTGGCGATAGTGGCACGCACCGCCGCCGCGCCGCGGCGACACGCGCCCGGCCCGCGCTGCCGGCCCTTTGTCGCGGCACAATACAGATACAGAGCCGTGCAGTGCAGTGGTATAGCTACTTAAATGTCTTTCACGTTCGGGTAAAGTCCGATGGACTACCAAAAGAGCTTGAAAAAATAAACCATGGGGCCTATATGTATATGGCTGCGTTTATCGCGTGACAAAATGTGTATAAAACATCCGTCACTTTATGACACGTATATAAGTATGAGAGTGACTGATACTTTATCCACATTTTGTCACGCGATAAACGCAACCATACCAGGCCCGCAGAAGGTCATTTTGAAAACTATTGTAATGTGTAATACCACCCCACATAAACGACGGTATCAAACCTGCACTTATAAATACACTATTAGATGGTTTGATAATATCTCAGAGAAAATGTGTAGCCATTTTGCAATATTGCTGTGCAGTCTAAAAGCGACAGAACACTTTAAGACGCTGCTCGGCGACTCCGGCGAGATAGCACTGAGTGGATTGTACTTACGAAACGTAGTACAAAGCGGTCGCAGGCAGGGTAACTTATTGTCGAAGGTACAGATTCTTAAAAAAAACATCATAATGTTATCGCAGCGTTATAAATTTTAATTATAATATCCAATAAGGTTGCCTGATATAGATGAGCGCATTTTCAGCATATAGGTTCGTTTTTTACGCTCGTAAACGCGCAAATTTGTCACACGCGTATATCTCGCATGAACATAGACGTGTTTATATAAGATCGTAGATGCAGGACCACAAAAAACTTTACCTTTAACTTTATGGTCAATTTGCATGCATCATATACCGCCCTTAGCATGCTATTGTCAGTATTTCTAAAATTTGCAGAAAAAACGCTGGTTTGACTGAAACCGCTGTAAGACGTGAAATCTTCCTAAAAAATATGTTTTGATCAAGAGGTCAAAATATATTATAACTTTCCCGTGAAACTATACATAACACCTATTTCTATTCTGTGCATTATTTATCAATCAGCCAGCCAGTGTAAACAAATATTTTTAAATTAAGAATGAATGACTTAAAGCGCGACCAAATAGGTAAGACAGACTCAAAACTTTAGCGTCTAACAATCAATTCTCTAATGGAAACGGATTCGAGCTCATTTGCGGATTAACGACAGATCAGGCGTCGAGCGCACGCCGCGCGGCGCTGCAGCCGCGGCCCGCCGGCGCACGTACCTCATTTACGTAGCGGCGTACTCTCCGGCGAGCTGCTTGCTATGCAAAGGGCCGGGTTCGATTTCCGCTGCGGATGTGCCGCTCGCCGCGGCCGCGCCGGCCGTCTCCGGCGCGGCCGCGTCGTGGTCGTGTCGTGGTCGTGTCGCGGTCGCGTCGTCCGTCTGCGCGAGCCAGCTCCCGCGTGACCTATTCATCTTCTTGTTATGATAACTTTTCCTCGCGAACCTTTTTGTCTGAATGCAATGCTTATTTGAAAACTCGCAACTTTAACGGATTGGGTAGGTGTGGAGAATAATAATGTTTTACTGTAATAAAATAAAAAGCCCATCTTCATGTAGGTAGGTGTTCGTGTTCTGGTTTTATTCTCGAAGTACAGGTTCGGTCGGTTCATTTGTTATGTCTTATGTCTCTTAAATTCGAATTGTTAAACTACCCTATTTCAATCTTTAAAATGTCAAGAACTTGAAACGGCTTTAACTGCGAAAATGGCGAATAATTTAGCGAAGGCGCGACCCGCTCCCGCCTGCTGGGATGCTGGCGCTGGCGCCGGCGCCGGGCGGCGAGCCGCGGAGTCCGTAGCGGCTGATGCGGCGCCGCTCGCCGAACTGTTGCATCGCTAATTTCAGTCCTAAAAAGACAGTTTATGGATGATTGTTTTTGATTATGTGCAATCTAAACTCAATGGGACTAGCTAGACCAAAAAAAGAAAGCGATATCAATTATTTGTAAGGGATTGACTTAAGCTGTCACGTGTTTACGCTGCCATTTCATTCAATTTAACCTACAGATTTGTACAGTTGATATCTTTCGTAGAATGCAACAAGGCTAGCCTCCATTAGGTAAGTGTCGGATGCGCTGATCGGCGTTAAGCGCAGTCTTTAAAACTCGTCCTAACGCTATAACTCTTCTATTCCGGACGAGCCGGCCCGGCCGTCCGACCCGTATCAATAATTCAACTAATAATTGCAAAAACGCTTTGCTGAAGTCTACAGCGAATGGGAATTAGGCTGGTTTATTATTCACGGCGCGCGCCCGGGGGAACTACTCCTCATCACATCTTCGGGTCGATCGATCCCTTTAAAACAAACAACCGCTTACATCTAACCCATCCACCATTTCAATTTTACACATGTCAAACACTGCGTTGTTTAAAGGGTATAGAAAATAAATTGTAATTCAACATTCGGTTCATAAAATAACCGGTTTCGATTTCGGTTTAATTTCAGTCCGTAACTTATTTTGTTGTAATGCTGCACCTCTGAAGAAGAGGTCCCCCCTCTAAAGGATACGGGACTCTATTTTTGTAATTGTTGAGAGTACGTATACTTAAGACCAACAATTCAGCAGGAAAGTTCAAGTGTTTTAAGACGAAAGTCTTTAATCAGTGTGTGTTAATACCAGTGATGACGTACTTTTGATACTGGGACATGGTCCTTCGCAAAGGGTCTCATAAGAAGGCTATAAGGGCCTAAAGGGCAATGGAAAGAGCTATGCTTGGAGTTTCTCTGCGGCGACGAATCTGAAATGAGGAGATTTGCAGACGAGTTACTGTATGAGTTGCAAGTGGCTGTGGGCTGGGCACATATTATCGCTCGTAGAAACGAGCGGAACGGAAAGGTTCTAAAGTGGCGACCGCGTGCCGGAAACCGCAATGTTGGTAGCAGGGAGGCCGACGATCTGATGAGGGTCGCAGGAAACAGCTAGATGCGAGTAGCACAACGCTGATCTTGGTTTGAGGAGGGCCTATGTCCGGCAGTGGAACTGCCTTGCCTGCCTAGATGATGATTATAAACTCGTTCCGCTTAGGAACGAACGGATACCACATTCCGTTTTGCCCCTTCAATACGGAACTCTAAAAATTACTTTAAACTGCGCCTGTTAAGATTTTCTAATCATTTCCACAATTTCAAGATAAATAAAGCAACTTATTATAAATGTATATCAAAGTTTGATGCTACATATTTTAGTGAGTTTTCCGCTGAAAATGCTGTAGTACTTATACTATACCTGAGTAGAAACAGCTCGATTTCGCGATAATCGCGGTGATTTTAATTCGTTTGCTCGCATTTACGTTTGTGCATAATTAGATGAAGGAGGGATATGTATCTATTAGATATTTTTTTCACTTGCTTTTCTCCAAAGTAAATAAAACGGAGTTCGATTATCCTGAGTGACAAAACATTTTTATATCGTTGTGCTTGGTTTCGAGTTTTACGCAGATGTGGAGTCCTTTATAAACCCCAGATATACCGATTAGCTTGATAAAACATTTGCATTTAAATTGAAGGAGGGTCCCTCGGGCCGGCGCGGCGCGGCCGGCCCGCCCGCTCGGGCTCCGTCACCGGCGACTGACTGACTGACTGACTGTTCGGTGGTCTCTGTGTCGTGCCGTGTACGACTCAACTTCTCGCAAACCTGCGTTTTGTATCAAATACGCAGGTCTACGAGGGCGCTGGTTCATACTGCCCCGGGCTTGTTCTAGGTGTCCCCGAGCCGCGGCGGTAGAGAATACTCGTCGAGCGCTAATCGCGCGCCGCGCCCCGCCGCCTGCTCCACTTAGCGCGGCCCGCGGCGACTATAAGTCAAAACATTCATCGCTTTTCACGACGGGTGAATAATTTTGTTTGTAAACGAATAATTTAGCGGCCTCGCCCCGATCACACCGCCGCGCCGCCGCGCCAGGTCAAATATTAGCGCAGCGCGCCGCCCGCCGCGGGCTCCTCGGGGAGCCGCCCGCCGCCGTCCAACACTGACAATTACAGACACTTTCCTCCGATAAATAGTAGCGATGCAATAAATAGAGCACATGGTAAAAGAAGACCTTTCAATGTTTTTTGCAAACTAAATTGGCATGCCAATGGGTTTTTTCTTATTCTTGGCGCGAAATTTTTCTTTGGTTTACGTGAAGTGCCAGTTTTGACTGGGAAAGTAAATAACTAGATTAATAACCGGCCACATGTCATTAGCCTAGACTGGAATTAGAGAGAGCACAAATTGAATTGCCGCGAGTGTGGCGACGGACGTCAACGAGTCGAGTCGCCGCCGCAGCCGCTGTGTTCCAAACACACCGAAGCCCCGGGCTCAGCCACCACTGAGCCGCTGCATATTTAATGCAATATTATGAAAATGGCTTCAGAACCCAACAAGAGTTTGAGCAACAAGCTCGCTGTTTAATGATAAGAAAGTCGAGGTGAGTTTTGAATTTCAAGCGAACAGTATTTATGGCCCCATGAATACTTAACGGAATATGAGTTAGGCGGCGGCGGCGGCGCACGGCGGGGCGATGCTCGATCGGCGTGTATTAAATATTAACGGGGAAGTTGCCGCCGCGGGTGCGCCTCCAACAATACGCTTACAAACCCCGCGCCCGGCACTCGGGCCCGCGATGCCAAGTTCAATTTGGAAGTCTTTGCATTCATGTGAGTTGCATGAAGCAACACATGCAAGTTCTTTGTCTGTTTACTATTAACCTGCCCCCGATTTTGTCCCCGTAGATTTTGATTATCGTTATTCCCTCGGCAACTTTAGTTTTTTCCGGGATGAAATGTAGCCTTGTGTTAATCCAGGGTATAAGCTATCTCCTATCCTAAAAAATTCTTAATAGCGTTTGGCGATCTCCGTTTTTATATGCAACACTTAACTGTCAGTTGCGATTGCGAGTGCAACAGCGATAGCCAGCCTAATGCTATTAAAGAGCTAAGTATTTACTGTGACAGTCTTGATGCCTGCATATGTCGGCCTTATCTGTTAAAGGGACCTCTTTTTAATTAATACCTACTTAAGATACGGTCGGTCTAAAAAGTAGCTAAACACTTAAGTGCTTTGTCCCTTTAACGTCACGTTTGAACTGCTGCTGCTGCACTAATCTGTCAAAGGCATTAACGCGACAAGGTACTAAAGTGTGCAGCCGACTGGCCGACTGTACACAGTAGATACTATAAGAGTGTTTTAAAAATTCGCTAGTTAACTGTATCGCAGTTTGGTTGACAGTGTATTTTAAGAAAAAGGTAACAGAGAAAATAAAAATAAACTTGTCAAGTGCAAAGCGTCACATGGCGCGTTTGACGGAGTGACACAAGAGAGGCAAGCATTTTGTTTTTTTTCGTGTAATGGAGCAAACTTAAAACACTACCTATTATCCAGCAAATAAGACTACGGCAAAAACGAAGCATGCAAGGAGCGTCCCGGGAGTGCCTTTCATTTGCGCGACTCCCTGAGGGCACAAGGACGGACGAATCACGAGCTCGTCCGCCGACGTCACAATACTACGCTTTTGTTAGATATTGCCTCAATTATACATATAATTTCCATTTAGAGACAAAACATAGCGATGTAGAGACAGTTAATGTTTCCCTGGTTTCCCCGGCAGCCTGGTGTGTCGTGTCGCGCGCCCGCCTGCGGCGGCGCTGTCGCACGCCGGCGGTGTCGCCGATAAAGAACAAGGACGCCGGCACCCGTACATCTGTCTACCTATGTATACCTTACTATCTACTACGTACATCTGTCTATCGAGTCTAATAAATAACACAAGTAATGCTTATTATTTTTATTTCAATACGTATTAAAATTAAAAGCTCGATTAAGGTACAGTCGAGTTCATAAACACTACTTACCTTACTTACTTTAGTACCTTGTCATTTTAATCGCTGTAACGTGATAATAAGTATTGATTAATATACAGGTTTATGAAAAACTCCTTTAATTAATTTTTGAAATTGTAATTAATCTCAAAAACAGAAATGATGACCCGACCCTGACTTGGTACTAAAATTGGCTCTCTCTCTCTCTATGTATAGGTGTTTGCTTCGAGCAAAGCAACGCCCATGATTATTAGTTTTGCGTCGCAAAGCTGTCTTCTGCGTCTCGTCGTGCAATGTTAGGTAAAATGATCTCTCAAGGTGTCGAGGCTCTTCTTCATTATGATAACATTTGTTGAAACCACTATTTTCTTTGTCTTAATTTTTGGATATCAAACAAACAACGAATGTTATCATATTGTTTTGTGCGAAGGCTCGTCAGAAGTTATAAGCGTCATAAGCTGGCGAGTGGTCGGAGTGTTAATTACGGCGGCTGTCACTCCGCGGCCTCCATTAGAGGCGCGAGTAGTTTTAATTACGCCGCGGATTAACGCGTTCAGCGCCGGCGGTGCGCTCGCGCGTGCACGCCACGTGCGCCCGCGCGTCGGCGGCACCGGCCGCGCCGGCCGCCTCGCCCCCCGCGCCCCGCGCGCCCCCCTCGCCGCGCCGCGGATACAACTACAATGCAATGCAGGTTCAATGGAAAACATTGAGTGTGAAAAACTAACTTTGGCCGGGAGTGTTTGTAAACGTCAAGAAAGTTCCGTAGCGGCTCGTAGGTCGTGCCGCTTAGCAGTCGTAGCACACGTAGCGCACGTCCGCGTAGCACGGGCGCGGCGTTACAGCAGGGCCTCGGCGTTACTTCAACACAATATTAAACTTCATTTTCTCAAAAATGTCCGGAAATTTTGACATTACTATATATATATTGAGACGTGAAGTATACATTAGTTTACTGACAGTTCTTGAATTAAAAAAAAACATTGCGTGCTCGCTACACAAGCCTACAATGTTGCATACAAATTCCATTACAATCTAGCTTGTAACTTTTTAAAAAGTGAAATGGTTCATAATAAAATGAGGGCACAAGTCTTATACATCCATATTTTATTCAAAACATAACTTTTTTATCTACTACAATACAAGACAATACGATATCAGATCAAAAACAATATTGTTTTTACCGTGTTGAATAGAGGCCCTGTTGACCTGTTATCGTAATATCAACGTTTTGATAGCTCTTATTTACTTGACAGTTATGGCGGCCTAGCTAAAAACAATACCATAGCGGATCAAATACGATTTGGATTTTAATGCCTAGAATAAAAGCGCAGGTGTGATAGCGATAGGTAGCTTATGGCTGCTAAGAAAATGGCAGTCTTTAATAATGTTTCATCTCTCCTTTTCGGAAAGTAAAGGTTTCAATATCTCAATTTAATAGCAGGATGATAATGGCATTTCTATCGCTAAGGAGGTTAGTGATCTTCTAAAAAGAATTGGTCATACACTCAGCTATTTTTGACCTTCTCCTCGACAAATATAATAGATACGAGTTTTAGGGTTCCGTAGTGTGCAAGGAACACTTATAGTTTCGCCATGTCCGTCTGTCTGTTTATCCGTCTGTCCACGGATTAACTCAGAGACTCTTTTATTTACATTATGACATCAAATGGGGTATCATTGGAAAGCTCTTAAAAATCATTACGTATATGTTATTACCGCTTAGGAAATAATATGAACTCGAAAAGTGTTTATCGCTAGAGTTGCGTGTCCGACCCTACACCCAAAACTACAAGTACCATTTTTTTTAAATATCCTAAACGAAAGCCAAAACTACAAGTAGGTACTATTTTTTTAAATATCCTTAATCAAAGCACATAATTTATATTATAATGAATTTAGAAAGCAAACTATTACGATGAAGTAGACTTGATTGGTTCCTGAGACACAGGCGACCAAAGTGTTTGTACCTACTAACAATTATCTAAGACAGCACCAAATAACTCTAAGTAGAAAATTAGTTTATACTTTTAGTTTATTGAGATAGTTTTGTGTGTTTGGAACAGCTTCCCGTCCCACACTGAGCATGTTCCTACATGCTCTTGCTCGGTTTTTTATACTGGTTTTTAAATAATTCTCAGAATAAAATTACATTCATGTTTCTTTAAATGCAATTAAGAAAAAGTAAATACGTGACAATTACGTAAAACATTTGTATACAGGTATACTTTCCTCGCATTCGAAATTAAATTATGCATCTATTGCATCCTCGAACTATGCACGCACTTGCTGGCTAAGTATATAAAACAAACATAGGGTATGAAAAATCCGACCAATTAATTTGGGTGAGGCGAAACGCTTTTTGAACGTAAGGTGAAAAGCTTTTTGTAAAAATATGGTATACTTACCCCAATTAGTAAATTTAAATGTAGGTATGAATAAATGTTAAATTTTGCAGACAATTCACTCGTAGCCAGCCGGCAGAAATAAACGCTCTCGAGACGATGCGAGATTTACAATTCATAAAATATCTGAGGCCTTGGGGCTCCACCGGCTTCGCTCGTGAATGTTAAGTTACCGTGTGGAGCATCTCTTATATAATTCTCGTAAAGTGGCGGAAGCCGTGCCCGCGCGCATAAACTTCTATGACGAGTAATATTGTTTGTGCGCCGGTGTTCCGGAACAGGCTTCGCTGAACTTAGAGAACTTTATGTTTACCCATATCGTAAATCCTTTCTCACGCGTTCAGAAACCGTAACCGCCTCATCCAAAACAGCGTCGACATAACTAATTCGCTTGGAATTGTTTTAACGCCATTACTGCCACCATACGATCCGGTTTCGAATAATGTTCGATCTCATGTTTTGAGGGACGTGATTTAATAATAGTAGTTTATGTACCTGATACATAATGAGAGGTCTTAAAACACGAGTGTGGTTTTATGAAACAAGCCGAAGCGAAGGCGAGATCCCACTAGTATTTTGCTGGTATAATCGCCATAAGAGCTATCAAAATAGCCACCCAATAACCAACAGTGTCCAGTCGACAGCTTGCGATCAGCCGCTTGCATTATAAATGGGCGAACTCGCCGAGTCCGAGCTGCACAGGGCGACTGTAAATGCAGACCTGAGAGAATCAAAGACAGGGCATATTTTGAGCACACTTTAGCAATTGCATATTTATGAATAAATGTTAAAACGAATAACTTTGTCAAAAAATCAAGAGTACCAAAACTTATTTACTTAAGCCCCGAAATGGTTTTTGTGTATGGTATTTCCAATTCAAAATATTTAGGCGATAATTTAAACGGGTGAAATTTACTTCGCTGTTTTGTCACCTACTTTGCTTTCCTCCCTTAGAAATTAAATGAAGACAACACTTGTAGTTGCCTAAATAAGTCACCGTTTTAAAACTTTAAGAATACCAACTTTTTCATTCCAATTAGGTTCACTCTACAGCGATGCATAAAAACGAACGGGAAGTAATTAAAAGGTCAGCCGTTAATAAAATTGATTCGCAAAAAAAAAGCAATTACCTCATTTGGGCAGCATACAAAGATTTGACTGGCAATAAATAAAAATCGGGCTACAACTCTTGTTCAGCAAACAATTTACAAACGGTAAGCATTTTAACCAAGATCAATCTGCTTTTCTTAACATTTGTCTGCCTAATAAACAGCGAGCTGCAAAATAATTACTTGGGCAGCTTGATTTTACAATTGGTCAGCAGAGAAAAAATGTCTGTAAGCAGTTTAATTGAGAGGTGTGCATATTAAAATAATGGTTATCTATACAAATAATTGGGTTGCGTTTAGTTTGAAAAATCAGCAGTGTTCGTTATTGTGGGCGGAGCAAAATCAGACCACGTGACGCGAGCACCCAAGCATAGGTATTTTTGAGGCTAGTAGTATTTACAAGTTAAGTTTTGTCACACAAATTTAGAAATCACAATCACACCCTAGATTAACCAAAATTTGTATCATAAAATATGAGGTAGGTTAGCTTAAGTTCGTTTTTATATCAGGCCCGGAGGGCCAGAACAACCCAGAAATAGGAGCCGTCGAGACTGTTAAATTTGTAGATGGTGGGTGTGGCATATATGCGTTGCCGGCACGGCAGTAAATTTGCCCCCTTTTTTTTTGCTGGTCAAAATGAAATATTTTGCTTACCTACTGCGCCTCTATTCCCGATGGTAAAAACGATATCGTAGTTGACCTGTTATGGTATTGTTATGACGTCAGACGCCATTACTGTCAAGTAAATAAGAGCTATCCAAACGGTGACAATACGATAACAGATCAAAAACGATATTGTTTTTACCGTGTTGAATAGAGGTCCTGATTGCTTACCAAAATTTGATTAATCGTGGGTCGCTCAATGCAGCTCAAATATTTAATATGCTGACCAAAATAATTTAGAGCAGTTCAGTATATCATTAATTGCAGACAGATTTATAAATGTTTTCTAACCATAAGTTGCTTACCAACTACATATTTCTGTTTACCAAAATAAGAATATTTTGCTGATCGGTTAAATGATACCCAAAACGAACTATTCTAGTGGAGAACCGCTTTAGGATTGTTGATTTTAGATTAACGACCTATAAGGATAGGTTTAACACCAATCACAATGTCCATTACAGTCGGCTCGACATGTCGCTTACATTACTGTAGGTATTGTTGAACCTAGCGATACCAAGAAGAATTAACACCACAAGACGAAAACGATGTACCTAGAAGGAAGATGGGCTAAGCTAAATCAAATAATAATAAAGGCCGAGACCTTACGTTATTGTACATAACCAGGGCCGGAGATCCCGACCCACAAACAAACAGACAGCCGCAGATAGAATAAGAACAAGTAAGTACCGTCGGGCACTCGTCACTACACTTGAAACACGCCATGCCCCGCGCCACTCAGCACACCCCTCTCCCCACCAACCACTCAATATTTTATTATTTTGAGTAAAGCATGATTTCCACCAAACGGCCCGCAACGGATCGGAACGGAAAGAATACGAACGGATGCGGTGACAACCGATCGTGTCCGGCAGCATGATCGAAATCATCCTTTATATGGCCACGAGAGGTTATTTACGCTCGCGTCAGCTGGTGCGCCAGTGCGGGCGCTGCCGCTTTTGGCAATTACTCGCGCATTACGCTGCTCCGCCCGGTGCACGGGACTCGGTGCACGGGGTTCGGGCTCGCGCGCCAACACCAACACCGACTTAAACAGGAATGAATTCCTCACGAGTGTAATTTTACGGGTGTCGGCTCCGATAGCGGCGAGTTATAGCCGCGCGGTGTAGGGGCGTATCTCCGTGACCGGGCTCGGCTAATCCATATCGATCTCAATTGTCTTGGCGGTGTTTGTGCGGGATCCGAGTCGCTTAGGGAAACAGGAATTATTTCGCGAGCTTTTATTTTATACATGGATCAATTGGGATTACTCTTGAAGGCAATTTTTGAAGTCAAACCCGTTATGTAGAAATCCTGCTGCATAAAGTTCTTTTTTTTAATCTGATCTACTGTCTAATGCGAATAACAAAAGATAAGGAGAAGCTATAATAAACGTATATTTGTCCGGCTATTGAAGACTTACCCTTACCTTATCAAGTAATCATAATACGATGAATGAAAACGTCCCCACGACATTAAACTTCGTGGTCGGACTGTGGAACCAGGCCGACCGTCAGTCGGAGATCGCTTCCGATCGCACGGATCTGACTATTCTTTGGTATAGGTACATTTACTCTCCTTCTCTCTCTCCTTCTTCCTCAGCGCATATGTGCCCACCGTTGGGCATGCGCCTCTCCAATTTTCCTCCACTGGGCCCGATTTACATTTACTACCCCAACTTAACCTGATGGTAGAATCTAGTATACGGTTCGTTTGGATACTACGAACATCTCCATCAACCTAACGCCAAGCAGCAGTGTTTGCAGTGTTGTGTTCCGGTATGGGGTTAAGACAACCGGCGAAATTACTAGCATAGAGCCATTCCATTTTAGTCCTCATAGTTGGCAACTTATTTGAGGTCTTAGGATTGCAGTCTTCAGATTGTAGTCTTGAGAATGTCTATGGGTCTCAGACCCCACTTGCTATGAGGTGGAGTCCCCAAGTGCTCATGTGCCTTTTCCTTGCTATTTAAAAAAAACCGTTTTCATTATCATTTTATTTCATTTATGTACATTATCATTATTTAATTTTAACCGAACTTAAGAAACGATGTTCAACCGTCATTGTGTGAAAGTTAGCACAGACTGTTTCCACAGAGATCTCTGTTCACAGGACGTTTTTATGTATCTATAAGTTAGTGTTCAGCACATAACGACGGTGAAGTTGTCGCTGTGCAGCCGCTTTGTGCGGCAATTTGTCGCGCGGCCGTCGCCGCTATCGGGCCCGATCGCTTCCGCGACCGAGCCGAGCGGCCGCGCTCGTGACAATGTGCGCGAATGCGGCTGGTTTACAAACAACCAGACCAATTAAAGTAACACAGAAGCTCTATTCTACTCGGTAAAACTCTATTGCTTTTGACATGTTATCGTATAATTTTAAACTCCGCCGCCATTACTGTCGAGTGAATAAGAGCTATCATAACGTTGACAATAAGATGAAATGTCCAAAGCATTTAGGTTTTGCGAAGTAGAATTAGAGCCCCGGGTACTCGGGACTTGGTTTTGTGCAGTTTACTTTTATTTGTGTCTTTTATATGTACGTACCTACCTATAATACTAATTAGTTTCAGGGCTAATCTGCTTGATTTTTATATTAAAACTAGCTGTCCGCACCCGGCGCCGCACGGGTGTAATTTTTTTTTCATACTACCTTTATGAAAAATAGTTTACGACCTATTCTCAGACCTACTGAATATACACACAAAATTTCATAAGAATCGGTCGAGCTGTTTCGGAGGAGTTTGGTTACAAACACTGTGACACGAGAATTTTATATATTAGATAAAATGGACGCGATGGCAGAAGACATTCATTGTTACCTGGAGCTAGATCGAGGGCACTTGAGGTCCGATTTGGCAATTTGCGTTGGATTAGTTCAGAGCCTACTGTGTAGCGGTTTCTTGTTAAGCCCCGGCATAAATCCTGTATGCTCACGCGCCGCCGCCCGCCCCGCGCCCCTTACACACGAACAGGTCCTCTATTCTAAGCGGTAAAAACCACTTCGTCTTTGACCTGTTATGGTATTGTTTTTAACTCGGTCGCCATTAGGTACTGTCAAGTAAATATATAAGAGCTACACTTAGCGGCAAAAATAACCGCCCACCCGTCTTTTGTTCATACAAGTGCTAAGTGTTAACAAATGTTACTTCTTAAATTAGACAGTAACGTCAAGAATGCTCAACCAATTTGATTCATCTTGTTTTATTTTTCAGCTAAATAACCCATGTTTAAAATGGCGTACAAATATTCTTCTTAATCGTCGTGAAATTTCCCAAAGGAACAACGAAGAATCCACAAATCACCCGCGCGCAGTAAATTATTGCGTTTTGTTCGATACGTCTTTCAAGTGACTTTTGAGTGTAATTTTGAAAAGCACTGCTTCTTTTATGATTATTATTGGTAAGCAATTTTGTGCCTTGATTATTTTTCTGGAAAACAAAACAAGTTGAAGTGAATTTGGTTGATTATTCTTGACGTTATTATCTGATTTGAGAAGGTATATTTGTTAACACCTGTATGAATAAAAGACTGGTGGGCGGTTATTTTTGCCGCTGAGCGTATTAAAACGTTGACAATACTATAACAGGTCAAAAAAGATAGAAGAACAAATGGTTTTTACTGCGTAGAAGCTCGGCCCAGATCATTCTTAATGTAAACGAGATTCATCAAACGTGTATCGATATAATTATGGAACGTGACGACGGGCACGAAAAGGTTTACATATTTTCCATGACCCTGGCGCCTTCCAGTTAAAAAAGCAAATGTAATAGAAATGTGAAAAAGTACTCTGCTCACGGCTCAGTTAATTATGAAATACTATTCGCTAAGAAAATTAAGTTCATTTTCACTAACTAAACCATTAAAAATATTTCAACGTTTAGAATAAAAACAAACGGCATATTTAGTATTTTAAATCAATTTTAAATCAAGATAATGAAGATTTAACTGGTATAAAAACTGCTCGATATTAAGAACAAATCTCTACCCTCGCTATTTTGGCGAACGGAATTTTCCACCTTCCCACTGAAGATGTCCTCTCGATGAGATTAATTGCGACAGTTTCTCTTCGCGACAGTCGTAAGTACACACACATAAAACTCACATGAACCAACGTCGCCGGAAAGACGTTTAAAGTGGGAGGCCGCCCCGAAAAAACGTAATTCGTTATGAAAGATTGCTCCGTAGTTACTTTTACCGGAACGTGAGGAGCAATAAAATGAAAACCCAGAGTGGCGCTTGGCTGCTTCAAAGTTGGGCCACAGGCTAGATAATGACGCAATATCCTGTTTTGTTACGTTTAAATCATTCCTTTTTCCTCATGTTTACAATGGAATTCTTGGTTCGTGTGATATAAGGGTTGTCATGCTTTTGAGGCCAAGAAGCGTATGCAGAGTATTTCGCTTGATTGGGATTGCAGTGAGATTGAGAGAGTTTAACATGTCGCAAGTTAAATTGTGGACCACTACTACGACTCCTCTCCATTCGCGAGAACGCTCAAATCAATTTTCCGGCCTATTTCTCACTGACATAGTTTTGCATCCACGTGTACCTTCACACACACCCACTCACATGTTTAATCACTCACCCTACGCACACACATACCATTAATTCACACAAAGTACCGTCTCGAAAAACCACTTATACTACTTATACAAAATTTCTATTTAAAACTGCTGGTTTATTCTCATTTTATACACTATCGCAATTTTAATACTAATGTTTTTTTTTAAATTCCAGACCCATGGCACCCCTTAGTATAATAAACATGAGGTAGGTATAGGTTATGTCAGTTCTTCAGCTGGCCCGGAGGGCCAAACCACCCAGGAATAGGAGCTCCGTCGACTGTGACGTCGGCGAAAGTGTATAAAATGCGAATGAATCGGTTTTTAGTACCTAAGTATAAACACTTTAGTCGCATACAATCGCGTACAATCCTAAACAAAAGTTAAACATTTCGCCGCCGAAGTATTTATACGATTGTTTCTCAGTGTCCGCTGAGTCTGAAATTATTTCAGATTGTCTACAACGCCGAAATAACGAATGTATCTACGATTGCTTCTCTTCGAAATACATAATTTTATATAAAGAAAAGAGGAGGGAGCAACAAGAGGGGCAACAATGGGTCCAATTCGGGTTACCGTTGTCTAATTTTAAACGTCTGTAAACTTAAGTTTATGAACGTCAAACTCGATTTTGACAGGTCTAAACGCAATCGGTATTCGGGAATGCCTTATTTAAAATTATAGCCATTTTTACAGCTCTTAAATGAATCTGTGCGTTACCACATCAAAAAATATTGACTGGCAGAATTGACAAAATAAAAAAATAGGCTTTGTTATACTTTTTTTACGTTTGTTTAGCTATAGTATTTTGAATAATATGTTTTCTTAAAACCTTAATACAATTAGTTCTGAAAAAATAAGAACCCGAAAAAACATAATTTTATATTTTATTTACTATTTTATTGCAAATAGCAACTGGCAACATTACTCATAGGAACAAATTTAAAAACAAAGAACTACCTTACCTTGTTCTTTAGCTAGCTAGTTTTTTATTGTAGTACAATGTAAACAAAACAAACAGATACGGGATACCGTTTCAGCTTTAGTTAGACTCGTATAGGTATAATATTTAGGCGCAGCAGTATGCATCGTGAAAACTATGAAACTTCGTTCTTCTGTTACAGTACTTACAGTTCTTTTCGTCAGGAATACGGTTGTTAAGAGTTCATCTTTGGAGCATCAAGGTTGAATTTAGTGACCACCTTCGTGTTATAAAATAACTGTATCTATGAGTAATATGAATATCAGGCTGTACCTACTAGAAACAAAACTAACTTACTTATCGTACCTAACATTGGCGTCAGTTGAAGGTTAAAATTGAATGAAGTTGTTTTTTCACCAGTGACGCGCGCCGAGACGAGGCAGCCGCGTTTGATTGTTTTAAAAAATCATTTCCACCGAGGATGAAGATTAGTACAAATATCCAAATTAAAACTCTCGTCTCGCTTGGCCTCGCCGGTGGAAAAGCACCTTGAGTGAGACTATCTGGATTGTACCAGGGTCCAGCTAACAAAACAAACCATTACTTACTCATCAGCTACTTACATGTAATTTTAAGTGACAATCACGGGATATTTTGTTTCAATACGTAGAACATGTGAGGCCCAGAATAGCACACTCCCTCATTCTACTGCTGAGATTATTGCTGTAGCTTAAAGGTCTCTACCCAATACACTGTATCTCACTATCACCGTAGGTACTATAAACATATCAGGCCTGGAAGGTAATTAGTATTAAAATTTTGTTCGGTGATGGAACAATCTAGTGGGCATAGACTCATTCTTTTCAATACAAAGTTTTTTTTGTCTGACATTTTCCTATTACGGTCATGGTGTGATAGGGTGTAGTGGGTAGAGACCTTAAGGATGTCATTCTGGGAGATATAAAATAATGTCCTTAGTCATTAACCATTACTAGATACTTATATTTAAAACAATAATAAATAAAACACATGTAATTATTATTAACCAAAAACATTTCATTTGAAAATACACTAAACACTCTAGATGCAAACAGTAAGTGCATTGCTTACTTTTCTATATAACCGAGTAATGTAAGTTCTTCTGCATCATACAAATTTCACCAGCATTTTATCAAGCATATCACCATGGTCAGCTGAAACAATATTTATATTATAAGGTTGCGGGTTCTCAATATCATAAAAGTTTTTATTATTATTATTTAGCCTAATACAGTGTCCCACTGCTGGGCAAAGACCCCCTCACTTGATTTCCACACCTCTGTGGCAATCATCAGCCAATCCTTCAGAAAAGCCTGCAAGTCATCCCGCCACACAAGTTAAATACAATAAAAATAAATAATAGATCTGAGTGAATTGTGGCATGTCTTTAGTTAGATCATTAAACTGTAATCTATGCACTTCCCCATGGCGCTACACAAAAACAATTTAACAGAGATTATGTATTAGAAAGTCTGACCATTCCTTACTAAATATTTAATGTGCAAATATTTAGATTAATTTAATAATACAGCCAAGTTTAATTAAGGTACTTAGATAGGGTTAAACTTTGTGTGTGTAAGTAACATTGGGACATATTAACAGCTGGTAAGAATTGAGTCATGGGTGTTTCATAGTTATGTGGGAAACAAACATTTTCACCTGAGGAATTCAGTATCAGCATCATACATAAATTGACCTACAAAATAGCTTTTTATATTTACAAATATATATCTAATACAAAAATGTTTAATACAAACATTCATTTTTAAGTTAACTATTAATATTGTTTATTTTTAACAAGCAACAATCTTGTACACAACGGTTTGTATACCAACCAAAGTACACAATTGAAAATACCAATATAGAATATTAAGGAGCTACTTGAGCGCTGCATCTCATAAAAAAATCTATTTAGGTAGTTCATAATAATGATACATCACAAACCTACTTACCAACAAGTATGTACTGGAGAAATATTCCTTGTGTTTGTCTGGTGTTTATCTTTATAACATGGGTGCAATATATCACTCACTGCATCGTTTTTGTTAGTAGGTACTTGTGTCATAACATTGTTGAACACTAGAAAGGCAGAAATAGGTGGTTAGTTGTTTACTAGTAAATAAATCATAAGTTATCAAGTTATCATTACTATCATACTTAGATATAGGTACAGAAAAAACTTTAATAAGTCTAAAACATTCAGCAAAATATTAAAACTAGCCATCTAATCGTTCATAGGTAATTAAATGATTTACCTTTGATGTTCGGGGAACAATATATCCATTTAGGCAGCAACAGCAAACACATTCATGGCATGAGCTGACTCGGAGGTGAGCGAGCCCTAATGCGAAACGTGAAAATCCTTATTACAACGTGCAGGTAACTGTTACATGAAGCACTTGAGTGTTAATCGTTTCTTGTAAACATTTTCACGGTCGATAATCGGTAACAGTGTTTGTGACTTGTGACAGTCAGTTTTCTTTCATTTCAATTCACTCACAGATCCATTTGCATTTCGCAGTTTTCGCACACAGACAATAAAGGCAGACACAGGTCAAGTGTTTATTTTAGGGCTTTTTACACAATTAAATTATTACGAATCCTTTTTCGGATTTAGAAATATCTGATTACTATTTAAAACTTGCAATTAAATCTGGAAATACCATATGTATATACTAGGTTAGACCAGGCAGGCTCATTTTTTTTTAGGATTTTATCTTATCTGTCAATAAATTTACACGCCACTGTTTAGGTGGCTCCTAAATTTACAGAAAATTTAGGTTAAATTCTGTATTTTGACGTTTGGGATGTGCATCCGAATACCGAATGGCGTCTATCTCTAAATTTAAACGACTAAATGTATGAGATTCTTAAAAATGACATTTCTAAATTTACAGATTCTTAACTTAAATTTAAATTTAGACGGCAATCATCCGAATTGGACCCAATATTGATTTAATCGTTAACGAGTAGGTATAATGCGTACAAAAATCTTTACGGAATAAGTATTCAGAAATTTAATTATACGTGTTTCTACAGACTTATGATTATACGGGATCGTATTTTTGGAATTAATAAAACAATCGCAACTTTCGTGCTTTTTGAAACTAAAATTCGGAATGATGATGATTCGGAGAATCTGGAATCTAATTTTGGAATCGTAATAAATATGTATTTAGAGATTGTATTGATACTTATAACTTCAAGTAAAGATTCTGAAATGCTGTCATTGCAGGCCCTGAGTGGAGGCTCCCTCAAGAGCCCCCAGGCGAGGCCAGCGGCGGCGCGAGTGGCGCGTGTGCGTCAAATTACTTGTTAAAAGGATGGCAGCTCGCCAGGCCGCCTCATATTGAATATTTCAGACGCGAAATCAAATATATTTGGTTTTTTTCGTCTTGGACTAAATCGGTTAGAGGAAAACAATGTCGTTTTTAAACAAGATATTGTGCCAAACTCGACAATTACACACTTTAATGACTACAAGCATCGGTTCCAATTAATATTGAGCCAATTAGTGATTTAGATAGTTCTTAAAAATCATGTAAGTTTTTCTGCTACGGTATCGTCAAATCGAAGTCGTTGTTCAGATATCGGTGACCGAGCGCGTTGCTCGGCGGGTAGCGGCCTTGATGCGGGACGGATTGTAACGACCCGCGACCCCGATGCTAATCGCGAGATTACCCGCGCCTCCCCCCCCCTCTGCCCCGTCGTCGGAGGGAACAACATCATGGATAAATACTTATATGACTTTAAATGAGTCATTATCGAAACATAAATTCAAGTACGCTCTTAAAATATGTTATTTTCGCCCACTATGATCGTTATGATCTTTTCACTTAACTTCTTATTTTCTTTCTCACCACCTGCACCTTTCTATCATCATCTCTGTCTTGTTCTATTCCATGCCATTTATTTTACCCAACTATCCGGTGAATAAACGCAGTATTTCATAGAAACGTTTTGTTACTGACTTCTAACGATCCAACCTGGGGGTTATCCCATTATAAATTGGCGCCCAGCGTGGGGCAATATTTGTTGTATTTAACGTCGTTTGATCCTACGGATAATGCCACGTGTACGGAGAAGCCCCGGCGACCGCGCGCACGCTGCGCCCGCTTGCGACACGATGTGACCCACCAGCGTCACCGCAGCAGCGCCTCAGATGAGTCTATGGAAGGATTTTTTCCGCATTTGAGAGCTATAAGAATACGCCAAGACATCCGAAGCTGCCGCTCGGCGTGCCCTGTCTGTGCTTCTCACGCACGAGGCTTTAACATAGTCGTAACGAGTGAAGCACCTCATTAAAACATGCAGCGCCGCCGCCAACTATTTACGGAGTGCCTACGGAGATCACCGTCGGCCACCTGATAAAATGTATAGACTTCGCAACGAAACAAGGTTAAAAAAAAAGAGCTGAGTGTGTGGTAAAATAATAGCTAACATTATAATTATGCTTAAAACACCGATTTGTCCTTATCCGTAATTTGAAATTTTGTATCTGGTAGAAAGTGACAAAGCCCACTGTTACAAAAATAGGTTTATAGTCCGTTTATGAATAAGGGTATTTAGAGTAGGTAAATTTTTGAGATTCATTATTTTATAGCATAGGGGAATGAAAAATGTAGCGCCAAGCCTACATTCGGGTAACCTGTTGCAAGTCCGAAATTTCGTTTCCCATTTGTGGTGTTCGGCCGAAAATTCATAAGTTAGAAAAGAAACCTTTAGAATCCATAGGTTAAGTTGGGTCTGTTATATAAAAATCCTGAAAAGTTATTGCAAAAACACATTCCTATAATGTGGAAATTCGGAAAAATTGAATAAAATAACCCTATATTTGACTTCTAAACGGCTTCATTAGTTCTGTGAAGCCATGGGCCCTAAATTTTTATTTAAAAAAAAAATGGCTTAAACACTTCGAAAACCAAAACCGCAGGTGTAACGGCTAACTGGTAAAATAAACGTTTCGAACCGAACACGTTCTTGTTTTGCACAATGCGAAGCCCTCAGCAAACGCAAACAAAAAACTTGTAACAAATAAAAAACGGTATAATAAAATTACCATCTCTTTTGGTGAACGAAACGAAATTGGACGATCCCAAACGTCGGGGATACAGCGAAAAGGTAGATAGAGTTTAATGTTCGTGAAGTCATTTAAAAGGAGCTTGTTCCTTTATTCCGGCGGGCGATGAGTTATGGCGGTCGGCCGGCGCGGCGGGCGAGAAGCGAGGCGAGTTGCGGGCGAGTTGCGGGGCGAGTTGCGGGCGAGTAGCTGCCGCGGGCGAGTGCTCGCCTTAATGCTACGCATGAGTTATTACCGCCCCTGTGTTCTGATGGAAAATTTACTACGGAGCCTAAATGATTCGCCCATTTACTTTACGCCCGAAGCGAGTCTTTTTCATCAGAAATTGAAGACAAACGACGATCCGCGAAACATAAATTACGGCTATGGCTGTCGCTACGCTCTTCGACATTTATTACTGGATAAATGGCTGGGTAATGCGGATGTTGTACACAGTAAACATTTAACAATTTGAGCCTTATGGGGCATCGCACCTGGCCGGCGGCGGAGACCGTGCGCCGGCGCGGGTCGGGCGGCCACCGCGCGTGAGTAATGCCCGGTGGACATTTAATCGTACACGACGTCGAGGCTGTTACAATCACCTACACATTACAATGGTAATGTTACTGTGGTCAGAAATACAGCGGGCCACCGCGCCTGTCTCTCTGCTGAATTTTATTAAATATTTCAGTACTAACGTCGCTTTAAATTGAAATATACGGCAGTTCTTCACCTACATTATATATCAAAACCTTTGTCTAAGGCGGAACGAAGGCGGCACCGCGACTCGCAAATGTAATAACAACATACTCAGGGGCTCTCACCGGAGCTTGCGTGTTTAGCTAAAGCGCACTACTCTCGTCACTGGAGAGTGTTGGCAGAGGCCGCCTGACACGGAGCCGGCCTGAGTCAATCCTGGCCAGGCCTGAATGGATTCAATTTGGGTTCGGGAATATCATACCTTGAGATCAAAGGTTGTTTACATAGCTCCACGATACATAGAACGCAGCCGTCAGTGTGTAGGTATTCCTACGTACTAAACCATTGATTTGATCAGTCAAGCAACAACAGAATGTAACATACCACAACACGATATTTCAAATGTAGGTAACCCGCGCCGCGGGCCCGCGCGGCGGCTCGTCCGCTCGCGGGCGCGAACTAATCGCGCATATTTCACGCTAACCCTTACGAATTTATCGCCCTCGCCACTGACTTTTCTATTATTTATTGGTTGTTCCGTATTCACGAGAGTTATGTGTTTCTTGCGGGAAATGTGTTAGAAATTGTGCTCGCATTAGTCACACCGGCCCCGCTTTAGACCTTCTGAAATCGGAAGAAGTGACCGATGTTTGGGTTTCCTGGAGGCGGTCGCACAGGACCTCTATTTCTTGGCGGTAAAAACCATATTGTCTTTGACCTTTTATGGTATTGTTTTTAACTCGGCTGCCATTACTGTCAAGTGAATAAGAGCTATCAAAATCTTGATAATACGATAACAGGCCGAAGACGATATTGTTTTTCCGCCTAAAATAGAGGACCAGACTAGTGTCACGATACGGCATCGTTATAGGAAATAGCGGATGGCATGCTTTCATGGCCCTGTACGGTGACGCGGTCACGGCTCACGGCGCGCGGACGCTTCCGCTTAATTATTCCGACTCGCCTCTGACTTTTACTATTGCAGCTCGTGTTGGCGGACCGTTTTTTCACAAATGGCTACTAAATATTACTTAAGCTTACCGGGCTCGCCAGCCACTTCATTATTAACGTGTTCATAGGTATTCATTGTCAGTACACGTCCTGTTATCCAATGGCAATTGTTGATAAAATTACGGTATCTTAATGATCGACAGTGACATTATTTCAATACTATATTATGTTAATGTTGCAAAAGCTACATTTTTCTAGTCAATGAAAACAGCTGAGAGCCGCGTGCTCCGCCGCCGCGCGCGTCCCGCCGGTCATTTGATTACAGCCGCTGCTAGCGCGGCCTCATCAAATATGCAACTGCACCGGAGCGCCTGCCCGCCGTGAGCACACACTAGCTCCGAGCGAGGCGCTCTGTCTCAAACGAGTCTCGAGCGATGCCTTTGTCCCAATTTATCACTCCCATCTCCTCCGAGCTATAGTCCCTCGCAGCTGATTTTTGTGAAAGTAAACCACTTCAGATAGCTTCGTAATAAATGTCGCTCGTGACAGGCGAGCCGGCGCGCCGCGAGCGAGCGGCCTCTTATCGAATACCTACCTCTTATCGTTTACTTACACGACAAAGACGTCACATTGATGTGAAAAATATTGTTGAAAACATAACCCGATGAAGTTATTGATCACTTGGCACGAGTAGCGGAGCACACGAGCAAAAAGCCGAAGATGCACGGCTCTAATTAAAGAGAGAGGCGTAAATTGGAAAGCGAAAGGTCACGGTACAATTGGAAGTTGGCACGCGGCGGCGCTCATTACTCGCCGCGGCGTCGGTCGCCGGCGGAGGCGCTGCCGCGGCGCGCCGCCGGCACCCGCGCGGCCCGGCCGGCGCGCTCGCGACGCAGCCGCTATTAATATGAAAATGATGCTGCGTGACCAATCCGCGGAACAAATTGCGGATCAAAAAGCCGTCGGTGCGGAATGCCGAGCGCCCGCGGGACGTCCGCCGGACAATATCCACGTCAAAGGAAATCGATAGCAATTTAGAGGTAGCTTCGTACGAGTAGTACCGACGCAACGCAACGTTTGTTTTTAAGGAATCAATGCATTTACAACAATAAGATTAATTGGTTTAGGTATGTAATCCCAGACCGCAACGTGAGCTGCTTGACTCGTAAGAAGCTCGCGCACGCGGATGACATCGATAGTATGGCGGGAGTGGTCGCTGATGATTAGTGCGGCCGCGGGGGCTCGGGGGGGGCCGAGCAGTTAGCCACTCGATCCCGTTAATGGCGCGACCGCTCGTTACGCCTGATTGGGTTACAACTCGGCCTCGACGACTACGACTACCCGCAGAAACTACTCCGCTCACGGTAACCAACCAACTTGATTTGTTCCTCAATTTTCAAGAACCCTCCGGGCCTAAATCAATCACAGCCCAGTAATACCCGAATTATGGCCATACTATAATAGATACCGAAAACTTTGACTATCGACACGCTCCGATACGGTATAAGTACTGAACGTGAGTCAACGTGAACCAACAGATAACGTTTCAAAGTTGACCGCAAGATCGGCCACGAGTTTGCACACGAGTTCGTATTGTCTACTATAAAATGGAAGGATATTCACAGTCGGCAAAGTTTTTCACAATAGTTTGTGTCAGTCATAACGCTGAAAGTCATCATACTGAGAGGTATAATTTGCCGTTCCGATTTTCGCTGGGCATATTTGTCAAAGTGATAAAAGATATACTTATTCATAACTTTTAATGCCATTGCATTGCATGTCTAAAGTCGTTGAACATAAAAATAAAAGAAGTAAGAGCAAAAACCGCTTGGACGATTTTGACAAATGAGGTATCATTGGCTTCGTCTTCGCAGCGAGAGTGTCATAGGCTACATTTTATCCCGGGAAATCGTCCCGTTCTTTTTTTTTATTAATAAAACTAAAAAGAGTGAAATAACATTTGTTTTTTAAATAATTTAATTTATTATTAATAAAACTTACCCTAATATTACTGGTTACACGAGTTCTTATTCATGTTTTTATGAAATAATGTTAAAATAACTAAATAATCAACATGGGAACTGTCCGATTTTGATCTCGACTTCGATCACCGACTACCTACGTAAGAATGATATTTTCATACGTTATTGAAACTTCTCCCAGTTCACCCAGGCCCGTTAAAGCGTCCTCCGGGCGCTCGCCGGGCTGCGCTATTACGAGCGGAAGCATTTTTCAGTTCCAAGTTTGAAACTAAATTGTTACTGCGGTGGGCACCCTTGGCGCCTGAAGTAACCGAGAACCACTTCTGTCGATTATTTGGATATAGTTTTTACGATCCGAACCATTTTTGTTTGAAACGGTCTAAGTTTTCGTCTTTCACAAACGAAAACTTTTACATTTCTTTCCGAGAGAATTTGTAGAGAATAAAAGCAGTAATAACATGTTTCTTTGGTGCGGCGACGCACTGCGCCGGCTCCAGGGGCGCGCTCCGGTAGATTAACAGACAAATCGATTCTTGAAGCAATTTACAATATCGCGAAAGTAAGCCGATTAACCGCCGTAAGTCGGATGTATTGGTCGCTCTTTGGAAATACAATTTATGCGGATCGTGCGCGTCGCTCGATTAGACGGCGGCGCCGCGCCGCGCCCCGCCCTTTGGGCATCAATATTCATTTCAAATAAGAATTTAATTGGAAATGTCAGTTCGAATGTGCCGCGAGAGGCCAATCAGACGTCGATATCGTAAAGCGATTTTAAATATCACGATATTGAAATCTGAATGGTTACCGTCCGCGGCCATCGCTCACGTCTTTTAATAAACGTCGCAAAAAGAATGAATCCACCGGTCACTGTGCACAAATTATTTTCCCATCAGACGCGCCCGGCGTGGCGCGGGGGCGGGGGAGGGTCGTCAATCAAACCGGCGATTACGAGATGCCGCTGTATTATAATGTGAGAAAACCTTTACAAAATTGATGAGCGGCCTTCGATCGGGTATTCTTCGGGGCGGCGGCCGCGGAGCTGATCGAAACTGTTCAACGCGACGACGCTTAAAAAACAAACGCTCTCCTCGCCCGCTGCCGTCATATCAAAGGGGTGGCTTAGTGACTTTGGCGGCATACTCAGTATACACTAATTCTGTATCGAACTAGGTATGTAAACGTTTTTTAGCATAGTAATTATGTAGTTTTCAAGATACGGTGCAGGCAGTTAAATAATAAGCCAATAAGTGTTTAAAAAAAACTCAACATATATATGGTCCAAAATTCAGCCCATTCCATTAACGGGTACTGGTTTAAAATGGACTTGCAAGATTTGAAGCGGACATCTTACTTATCTACATACATACATACGAACAGTGCAAGTTAAAAAAAAGCTTGTAAAAATACGTCCAGTTTTGCCACCGTCCCTAACTCATGACTAATTAACTTCTTTTATTAAGATTTTTATTTCCATTTACTAACTAATATAGTTGGAATTTTTTATTGATTTACCTACTGAATAGAGTTTGAAATGCATGTCGTATGCGGTCTTTCGCCACGGAAAATAATTAGGGAACCCGTTTCCAGAGTCAATTAAGAAGTTAATAGCTTTGGGCTACAAAAAGGATGCATTTTTTTGAAAATCAATTTTAGCGCCGATTGCAACTCGACTCAACAAGATCTTTATCAATTCCCAAACATTTCAGTACTTTGTGGTAGGATTTTTAGTAGCCAAACGCAGAGCCCAGCGCAGGTCGCCCTGTAAAATTAATTACACAAAAAAACTCGATGTAATGGCGAACCTTACTTTCAGAGCTTATAACAGATCTCTTCAAACGACTTAACAACATTTTATGAAACGTAGCAAACAACCATTATGTATAAACTAGCTTCGTTAAAACCCGCGTCTGAAACGTTCCGTCAGTTTGGGCGCTATGATGCCACGGACAGGCACACCGAAATACACACACACGTCAAACTACTTTTACTCCCTCTCTTTGTCGAGGGTTATAAACACATAACGCAGGATAGAAAACACCACCATTCATGTCGTGACAAGGATCAACTTCACTGCTCACACACCTTGAATTAGAGTAGGACAGCTTGTGTTGACGGGCAATTGTTACTCACAAAATTACCCGTGTAAGTGTACCTTTACGTTGACAACACGTCACGTCAAACGTCATTATATCAAAGGCAATATGATTTTACCCAGTAGAATAGAGGCCCTGTGTGGAGACTCTACGTCAAGGCAAATAATATATCAAGTATCTATATCTTGCCTTACAGAAATGTGTATTCATTAAAGAAGCGAGCCATTTTGATCCCTGTTTGGATACGGATCCGAAATGGCTCGCATCTCTAATGAAGAGTGCACAAATACTATGTTTTAGTGGACAAGCCGCAGTGAGCGGTTACACGGCAGTAGTAGCATTCACAATAATTAAATTGTCGCAAAACAAACCGTTAGCTTTTTACTGGTACACCGTGCAGGAAACGCAGTGTGAAAGCGCTCGGACTTGTCATGGCACCCGCATTGTCTTTTATTAAGCTATTTGTTTATTTAGCGTGCTGTAACGTCGCGCTCCGGTTAATCCGCTTTAGTTCGCCGAAATACTCAGTTTCATTGGTCGATAGCCCGCATGCTTGTAGCAATACATTGACGAGTTGTTTTAACGTTATCGAGCCGGGAGCTATTGCAGCGATGCAATGTATCACGAAAAGCATGCCGGCTATCGACCAATGAAACTGAGCCTAAACTAACATTAGCACAGTCCGCAGCAGCGAGCGCCGGCGCAGCGCCGCGCGCCGCCGTGGCGCGACCCCGCCGCCGCTGGAGGAGTATTCTACCCTCGCATTCGATGAACTAATAAAAGTAAAAGGTTTCAAAACATCGCGTTGTATCATTCTACAAAGGAATTCTAGAAAGGAGCTTAAATTGAAAAGACGTTGAACGTTAGAAGCGGTCGTGAAAAATAAATGGAAATGAATATTTCGCCCGGGTCGCGGCCGTATGACGCTTACATTTTCATTCCTATTTATATCCTTTTGTCGCGAGGAGCAATTTATTGCTTATGTTACTACGGCGAGGGCCTTTCAGGGAACATAGTTTAGTTTCGTAGTTCTTCCAAATTGCCTCATGAAATAAACAGCTATGCGTGAGGAGCCCCCCGCACCCCGCCGCGAGGCCGCGCGCCGGGTACCTACGTACCAACGCGGAGGAGCGCGTTGTTACAATCTAATATCAAACTAATACCATCGTGCATTATAGTCGTGGGTCGTTGGCGAGCACTAATAAATCTTGATATGTGTGTGATTCAATTATGATAATAATTATGAGTTATATGTATGGCCGTGTGACGTCACTGTGTACTACGACACCTCCACTAGTAAAGTTGTACGCATGCATGTAGTGGTTGTTTTTATAAGTTCAAGTTTATTGGTTATTTTAGACAATTTAGAAATGAGAGCACATTTTGATGTTTCTTGCCGGACCAGCTGCATGAGCAATAATTGAGCATGTGCATGCTCACTCAAAGGTCTTTCCTTACGGCGACACACTTGCATTGAGGACCTGTATTTCAGTTAGTTACAGAAGTAGAGACTGTGTCGTGTTGCTCTATTAGTCACTATTTTTAATTTAATGTTTTTGGCCTTACGTTAGTAATGGTTTTATTTGTGCTAGTTTTAATTATTATTATTAAATACTTCATTACCTTGTAATAAATAAATATTAACGGAAAATCTCAAAAAATAGTCCTAGTCTCAAATTAAGCCCTAGGCTTGTGATATGGGTACTAGACAATAATATAAATACCTAAGTACATAGAGAACCTACTAATGTACCTAACTTACTGTTAAGTAACATTGTATTTTATGAATGAAAAAGCGACCCCCTGCTGGAGTTTCTTGCGGTGCTTCTTCTCCGCGATGATGGTCTTGTCCGGAGCGCTGGTAGTAGATTCACTCCAAATTACCGACGGACGTTTACTACTACTAATAGGTACTTACTGATTTTTTGATATTGTTTTTTGTATCAGCCACTAACGATGTCAAAAGGAGGTTGCGAATGTAATGCGCTCGAGAAAACGCTCGAGTGAGGCGAAAGTTGATGCCTTATTTTATTTAAGATGATACCCGCGCCGATTTGTGGCGCTGTGAGTGAGACTAACCATGGCTACGACTTGTATCCCACTTGTTTTAAACGACATTGTTAACCTTTATAGTGGTATTTCCTACAGGGCTTCTATTCCATTATGTGTTTACCCATTTTTATACATACATCAACTGAATTATCAACAAGTTTTTAAAGTTGTTGGTAATTCTGTAGCTCTGCCTACCCCACTCTGGGATTACAGGCGTGAAGGTATGTATGTGTATTAAATCTTTGATTAATATTAACCTAATTATTACTTCCATATTATGTAAGTATGTATGACATTTTTCTAACTATGAAATAAGTATAAAAATTGGGATCATTGTTCACCAAACGCCATTACTTATATCCGTATTATGATCACGTAAGGTTTTATGTACTTACTATTTAAACAACACTTAATATTGCACAGTATTCTGATTCTCATTCTCATTCTCTTTCTCAAATCTCTCAAAATTCGGGATTTACATTCAGCGATTAAAACACATTTTACCGTTTTAGTTTTATTCATTTCTAATACTTACTTTATCGTAATACTGTTTGACTACGGTAGAAGCTGCTTTCTGCGTAATTGAATACCATTGCGGCGTGAACGCTCGAGACGTACGCTACACCTCCACCACCCACTTTTTTCTTTTCCCGCCTCGTTGTTTATGGTTCTGAAGTTAAACTAGGAGCCCTTATAGTTCGTTCCGCCATGTCTATCTGGCTGCCTGTATGTCGCACTCGCCGCGCACTAAGATAAATGATAAAAAAAAGTAAAAAAAAAAACGTGAAATTATAGCAAAAAACGTTTTTTTTTTACTTTACAACATCGGGTGACAGTAAAAACTACTATGTGTACCTCAATATCAATTTTTAGATTTGGGTGACCGTTTAGGATATCTGGGGTCCTAGTGAAAAAGGGTATAAACATAATCTTCAGGAGACTTTTAACCTTTTTCACTATACGATCCCAGATATTGAACTCTAAAAGTGCCATTTTTGCTAGAGTTACCTACGTGTCCCCATTCTCGACTTACAGCCAAATCTACTAGTAGGTACTAAAATTCTGGAAAATATTTCACATTAAATCAAGCATTTTAACATGGCATTCGATAGATAGATCACGTTATATAACTACGAAACTAATTAATTCTGACATACATGGTAACCTGTCTAAATGGTTCACGTCTTATGTACAAAATAGGACTCGTTTTAACGTTTTCACTTCTGCCTGGCTTAGTATTCCGCCTGGGTTGCTACAAGGCTCTTTGCTAGGCCCCTAACTATTTATATTTTTATACACGTTATTCGTTCCATTTTTAAGCACTCTCGTTTTCTTTTATATGCCGATACCACAAAGATTTTCAAGATGGTTAAGGATGATAGTGATTGCATACTGCCTTGCATACTCTAGGTCTCGACGTTGCAAAATGCCTCTCGATGTCCTTTCCTCGTAAGCCTAATCCTATATCGGGGGGGACAATCTCACACCAATCGACCTAGTCCCAAACTAAGCTCTAGGCTTGTACTATGGGACAACAATATTAATTCTTATAGTTATACAGATATGAAATACAGTTAAATATATAGAAAACACCCAAGACTTAGAAAAAAATACTCGCACGTCTTTTAATTATATTATTATAATATTTGTTACTCATAAAGAAAAAAATGTGAAGAAAGCCTCCAGGTCTGTTGGATATATTATTAGATCCACGGCAAAATTAAAAAAATACCTATTGTTCGTTTGTGCGCTCTACCGTCGAGTATGTGTCCGTAGTGTGGAATTCCTGTTATGACAGTTATAAACGTCAACCGTACTCAATATAAACAAAAAAAAAATAATTTTTAATACCTTTACTTTATATCTATGTTTGCTGATGTATCTCGATCCGCTGATTTAAATTATCGTAAAAAATGCATCGAATACCATTTCCTTCCCCTCGAAGTTAAATGAAAAATCTTGTCATTGTTTACCTGATAAAAATCTTGTCATGGACTGTCGACAATACTGAGCTTATTAGCAATATTAACTTTGGTGTCCCCTGGGCTCTTTTAAGAAACCAATACCGACCTTTAGCACCGCCACAAGCGAAAACGAAATATTGTAGTAACTGGTATTTTGTCGGGCTGTTAGGTCAATTAATGAATTGTGTCAAAGTAATGTATCAATTAAAACTCTCTGCAGTCAGAAACCGTTTGGAATCCAGATTCCTTGCCCCCCATCCCGTCGTACATTAATTGTCTAATCCGTTTAATATGACTGACTTCTCTTGGGCAGTGTCTGTTTCTTGTCTTGTATTGGTTTGATCTTCCTGTTTACTCTTCTTTATTCCTTTGTGCTATTTTCTGTTTAACTTTGAATTTATCTGTGAAAATCTGTAATTAGCTGATGGTTTTCCAATTAAAATAAAATATACTTAAAATAAAGTATAAAATTCAATTATGTACTTCCCGCTCAGAAAGTTACATTTTTGGGATGTGCTTGGAGACGTGAAAAATAACGCATTGAAAAGAAAATTCGGTGGATCGGGAAACACAAGGTCTCTGACATTGCACAGGTAACACTAGCCGAGTAACGACGCGCTTTCAGGTACATATTTGCCGAACGAAATCATGATTTACTTTTATTTATTTCATGTTTTTAACGATATACAAGTTTCATTTTAAATGTAGGTATATTTTTAAAGCGGCCATTTCCGCCGTCGATGTAAACAAGTCGCAGCTGCTGCGGCGGCACACCGCGCGGTTTTTCACAACTCGCTCGAGCCAGCGACCGCAGCCGCGCCGCGCCGGCTCTGCACGAACCGCGCTAATTACGAGTCTCTTTCGCGATCTCTTTCGGTGCCGGCGCGATGGCACAGATAACCGGACGGAGCTAATGGAATTTTAATTAGAATATTTAATTCGTAATTCCACCTTTTGTATTTGGCGGCAACGACGACTACAGCAACTGTAAGTAAACAACATTCGTAACACGTATTCACTCGCACGTAGAACTGACACTAATATCATCGAGATCATTTCCTGTACAATCACAATTAGCTACAGTTTACTCAACTAACGCGTTTAATTGGCAGATATCTCGCATCATAGCGTCTTTGGTACGGGACAAACACGGTTTAACCTGAGGAATTTGAACATTTATCTTCCTTTAATGTTAATAACAATCGTATTCTACATCGCTACGTCTTGTACTACTCTTAATTAGCCAAGAATTGGAAAAAAAATCAATGTAATATGTGTAATATAATAATAGAAGGGTAGATAGATATTTTGTCGTCTAAAACGTAGCTGGTCTAAGCAGCAAGTGGTCTAAAACGCAGATGGTCCTATATATGTAGCCAGTGGTCTAAGTTCGCAACTGCCACATGTTTTTTCAAAATTCCTCTCTTCGTTAATAAGACGACGGAGCCTAGGGGCTCCTAATTTTTGGGTTGTTTACCCTTCGGCCATCTAAAGCTACCTAACGAACCTAACCTACCTACTATGTGAGAGTGTTTTGAACTGTTAGACTTAATGCTTCTTAGACCAGCTTCGTTTTAGACCACTTGCTACTTAAACAAGCTGCGTTTTAGGCCACTTGCTAATTAGACCATATTTTGCAATTTGGACGACTTGATAATACTTGTTTAGACCAGAACCAGTTGCAATTTAGAGGAGATGATACTAACCCCGAAACAAAACGGTGACACATACATGAGATGTGACACCAGTAACACAGATATCATGTTCACCAGAAAGTAAGCGGCCTAGCTGACTTATTACCGGCGTCGCAAAAGGTTTCGTCTTGTTCAAAAGGTTTAAATCAGTGATATATCCTATACGAGATGGTCCGGGGGGCAAGAGCGGACCGGAGCGCGCTTCCAGCCGCTTGCACAAAGAGGTGAGCGTCGCGCGCGCCGGGACCTGAGATAATTAAGCTCCGCACCAAATTTACTTGGTTCCTTTGTTCGCTAACTGCACTGAGCGTGCCGTATGAAACGTCAACAGGACGCACCTGGAGCAATAGTCGCGCGCGGCACAATTTATCAAAAGCTGGCGCGGAGCGAACAATTACCCGGCTGTCTGTCGCGGCGCAGCGCCCGCTCACAATGGGGAGGCTACATCTTAAAGCCTCTCAAATAGAGCGACATTTTCGAGAAAAGGTCGCCGGGCAGAGGTCCGCTTTGTTTCCGCCACGCGCCGTCCGTGAGCCCCCGGCGGCGCGCGGAATACTTAGTAGCGAGTAGTATCCCGCGAACGAACAATGAATAAATGCAATAAACGAGTGGCCTCGCCGCAGCCTCCCGCTTCTCGCGGCTTAAAAGCAATCAAACAGTCTTCCTCCCCGGAGCGCTCGGAAGAGACGATATTCTGCAAGCGAGCGCTCGCCGGTCACGTTGTCTTTTAGGATCGTTTCATTATCGACCAACTGGTACCTGATCAAAAGTAATTAAAATGATCGCTGGCTTCATGTAAGCGGATTGCGCAAGCCGGCGAACGGGTCGCCGAGCGCGCGGCTGCGGGCGACACGACCACGCCTCCGCGCGCCGCTAGTGCGACGTGCACTCTTGCCGCGCAGCTCGCCGCCGTCTCCACCTTGCCGAGGCACATTAGACACATTCCTGACAGAAACATTTTATACCCAACAGGAAAGAAAAGCAATTTCTGCAGTGCAACCTCAAAGAAATATGTGACAATAACTTATACTAATAACAATCTGGCTATGAACGATGTTGTTTACATATTGTACCTAAAAGGCCTTAGCGATACAATCGTTAAGGTTCGTACATACGTTAAACGGGTGCGCCGGTGAAATCCGAGTTGCTAGTGTTGCTGAGCGTTGTGTACTCGGTGTTTTAATTGCAGTCACGTGCGTGGCGCTCGTTCGAGCTAGAGGCGGTTGCGCGGTCGCGGCTGATCGCGGTCGCTGCTGTGTTTGTTCGACCTGGCCCTCTATTCGACACGGTCAAACAATATTGCTTTTAACTTGTTATCGTATCATCTATGTTACGATAGCTCTTATTTCCTTGACATTCGTAGCGGCCGAGTTAAAAACAATGCCATAACACGTCAAAAGCAATATTGTTGTACAGTCGACTACAAAGAGATGTATGCACGGTCACGAGCGTTAATTTGGGACCCATTTCAAGAAAATTATGCTTGAAGTCGTCAATGTCATTAGAGATGTCAAGTCATTTGTAAATTTTAGGAAACTCAATCTTATTGTTGTAGAATGTCAGATTGACTTTGGACCTAAGGTGGGCAGATTGACTTTGGACCAAATTTAAACTCGTGACTGTATCTACTATTGGAACTTATTACGATGCAATACTGTAATGTGCCCTGGGTCTTTATTCTACGAGGTTAAACAATATTGGTGCTGACGTGTTATCGTATTGTCTTTGACTCGGCCGCCATCACGGTCAAGTAAATAAGAGCTATAAAAATGTTGACAATACGGTAATAGACCAAAAGCAATATTGTTTTATGCCTTAGGATGGAGGCCCTGTAGTGGCACGAGGAACTAAGTCTGGTTTATTACAAAATTCACTCACAAAAAAGGCAGGACACAGAAAACATTTAAATATATAACACCACATAAAACGAGTGATGTTGTCGACTGTTGAAAAGAGTGATGCTTCTCGTAGGTTGATCAGTTGGAGGCAGGCGGCGACGTGTGCTCGGCTGCCGGCCCGCGGGCGCTCCGGAGGTGCGATTAGCTCCGCGGGGGAGGGGGGGGGGGTGAGGGGGGGCGGGAGTGATGAATGGCGCCCCGGATTTATTGATACACTTATCGCGTTGCGCTTTCACTCGATTGTCTCGATACTCGATTTTGTGTGTCGCAGCGGGGAGCGCGGGAAGTCGCCGGCACAATGTTCTTATCTCATCATAATGATTCCAAAGTTAATATAATAAAATCCGTCTGGCGACTATTATGACGCACCCGTATAATTTGTATAATAACCTACTTAATATAAATATAAATTTATTCAATGCCACGGCATAGGTACTCATAAAATGGTGCCGGCTCAGCATGTGCTACAGCATTTCTGCTGCAGAGCTGCTATTCTGCCGGAAACCTGGAGTGCAGCAGGGGACGTAGGTACTTAGAGAGTCACTAACTCAATCGTTTCTGACATAAAATAAAAGTAAAACTACAACCTCAAACTAATCAGTAATAAAATCTTATTATTAAGTCACTAAATAGCATGCAGCATGAATGTAAATGTGAAATAAATATGAAACAACTAAAGCAATTACTGGCCGAAGTTTTTGCTAATTTAGCAAATGCAGTTTGTACTTATATTGAAGCATATTTGCTGCCATACAACCTCCTTACAAATTATTTCACAAACGTAACAAAGCTGCACGAGCAAACACGAAATAAGTGACGTAAGCAACGGCGCCGGAGGAGACAATGTTCTCAGCGTGAGATGCCGATGTAATGCGAAACGTCGTTTTCTCGGTCTCGCTCTTTGTTTCGTGTTTATATTACAAAAATACATCGATTTTGCGCCTCTATTCCCGACGGTAAAAACGATATCGTAGTTGACCTGTTATGATATTGTTATGACGTCAGACGCCATTACTGTCAAGTAAATAAGAGCTATCAAAACGATGACAATACGATAACAGATCAAAAACGATATTGTTTTTACCGTGTTGAATAGAGGCCTTGATTAAATACAAAAGTTGCTCCGTCTTAGATTGACTTTGATTAACAGAAGCAGTATGACCAAGATCGGCGGTTTTCCTCCATTTTACTTCCGTAAACCAAGAAATAATAATGTATTGGAAGCGGCGTTGGTTGAAGCGATCTTCGGCCGGCGCGGCGCGCGGCGGGCGCTGCGGGCTTCACTGTTTCATTTTAACTTTGTAATTCATTGTGCGTTGTATTATCGCGGTGATTTATCGCTGCGAGCGGCGGAGACGCGGCGTTTAATATTCACGAGCGGCTTTACATTGCTAATGCTAATGATCGCGCACGAGACGGCGCGCGGCGTGGACGCGGGCGCCGGGCGCGGGCAGCGCGGCGGCGGACAGGGAGTGCTACGGTGCTACGACGTGCTACGCCGTAGCTGCTGTCGCTCCAAGCAGCGGAGAATATTGTGAATGCGAAACGATAAGTTACTACTTAACCATAACAACTTTAAGCGCTGGTAGACTTAGGTAATGAGAAAGTACCTAAATGCCCTTATTTACCCCTAATCATCATCACAACGTCTCTTATTAACTGGGCCGAGATTTAAGGCGTCCATACCATAAACTATATCGTCTTTGACCGGTTATCGTATTTTCAACGTTTTGAAAGCTCTAATTTTCTTGAAATAAAGGTGGCCGAGTAAAAAACAATACCATAACAGGTCAAAGACGATATGGTTTTTACCGCCAAGAAAAGAGGCCCAGAACAGTAAAGGCAACCGACTCATTAACATTATGATCGTAATAGCGGCAAAAGTAAGTGAAGTGGAAACTCAGATTGTAATAATATAAAAAGTCAGCAGTGTATCATAAAGCTAAATCGAGGAAAAGACAACAACCAACATCTGGTCTTCTCGATCCTCCTGTGGCCAGGGGGATGAGGCTCTGGTTACGGGCTGTAGAGGAAAAGCGGCTACCTTGTATACGTGTAAGCGGCAATTTGCGCTTTTAACATGACCATAACTTTCCTATTTTTTATTTCTTGTTCCACAACCTTCACGTAAGACATAATTTGATATCCTTGTACTCGGAGGGATGTGTTGGCTGATCGGGGCGTATCTAAGGTGGCCGATAGCGGCCGCGGTGGGATAACCGCCGGCGCCTTCCTTCAGATTACCGCTCGGATGCGCGCACACAGCGGCCGGCGCCGACACACGCGACACTCTAGTGTGTGTGACAGGAAGCCGCGGCACTCCATCGCCGCCGGCGCCGCCGCGCGCGGCCCTCAGTGGAAGGGGGGAGGGACGTTATCTGCCCGTGGGGCGAGGGGGACTGCAGCGACCGGCGATCAGTGGGAAAAGGTCGTCGTTCAGTTACCTGCGCGCAGCTTGTAACATATATTACCATATCCTAATAGGTAACTTCAATTTATTATCATCAATTTCATCAAGACAGTACCGTCTCAGATAATATAACCCCCTCGAAGCTGGCAGCCCAGCAATTTTGATCGGGAGACGACTCCCAACACGCAGGCCGCGCGGCTCCCCGGCCCGGGAGCGGCCGCGGCCGCAGGTGCTCCGCCGGCCCGTGTAATGCACCTCATTATCTTTAACAAACAACCGACAGAGCCTCGAGCACAAACTTTCTCCTTGGATCGTGTTGCGTGACTGAAGTGATCGCACTCGAGCTACAGAAGCTGATTGCGCAACGTTACCACCAGATACAAATTATTTACAACACACAAACTACATAATTATGAAAATTCATCGTAAGGGGTATAGGTTAGGTTAGACTATTCATGGAGGCAATGTTTGGAGGTAGTAAATAAATATCAAGGAACAATACTTGGGGTACTAGATAACGATATAAATACTCATGTAAATAAATATAAACATAAATACATAGAAAACACTATAAATACATACTCAGAAACAAATATTCGCGCTCATCACACAAATAAATATCTGCCCTTACCGGGATTTGAACCCAGGACCGATAGCTTCGTAGGTAGGGTCAATACCAACTGGACCAGCGCGTCGACAAAGTAGACAATACATTTTACTAATATAAATGTACATAGTGTCTGAAATGCAACCGTAGGAATCAATTTGTATCTATAACTCTAATAATATCATAAGAAAGGGATGCACCGCGGGCTCAGTTGACCTTGGGTCGATCAGTTCAGCGATGTTAGCGCCGGGTCCATACTGGCCCACATGAAATTATCTTCCCCAATTGTTCACTTACTACCGTTTTGTAGTCCGATTCACCACTCTTCCAAATTAATATTTGGTCCTGAGGCTTGGATGTTTTCTATGCATTTAAGTATATGTATTTCTTTAAATAAGTAAGTTCATCGTTTATCGTTGTCTCGTACCCATAGTACAAGCCTAGAGCTGGTCAATTTGTGTGAGATTGTCCCCCGATATTTACTTATTTACTTATTATTTACTTCATGATATTTGTTGTTCATTATAGCACTACTGTATTCAGAAAATGGTGGTTCATAACATAATGGCATTACTTTAATTACATTGGTAGGTACGAATAATGCTGTTTTTAATAAAATGTATACATAAATATTAACCTTTTTTAGGGTTCCGAAGTGAAACTAGGAACCTTTATAGTTTCGCCATGTCGTCCGTCTGTCCGCCCGTCCGTTATCCAGCTCAGAGACTCTTAGTACTACCAAGCTGTAATTTAGCATAGTTATACACTTCAATTATACCGACATAGTTGTAAAATATTATTTAAGAAAAAGGATACCTTACATGTACAGCCAAGGTATTTTTTTTCTTACCCTTTCTGGACGAGATTGTGATGATGCGCGGATTGATAAAAATTTGCATGATTGTGTAGGCTCGGCAGAAAGGGCTAATCATAACATTGAATGTGGTATCATTGGAAAGCTCTTAAAACATTATTAGGAACATGTTATTATCAAATTTTAGATTGTAGATGTAATTTTTGCTACATGCTACGCTACGTTCCCGCCTTAGCCTTTTAACCTAACCAGGGTCTCTATTCAACACGGTAAAAACAATATCGTTTTTGATCTGTTATCGTATTGTCACCGTTTTGATAGCTCTTATTTACTTGACAGTAATGGCGTCTGACGTCATAACAATACCATACCAGGTCAACTACGATATCGTTTATACCGTCGGGAATAGAGGCGCTGTACAAGTCGCGTCTGCCTTAAAAATGTTGATAGCTCGCTGCAACATGACCATAGCACATACTTAACTACAACAACTGCACTTCACTCCACTAAATTAATGATTATGAAGTTCAAGTTTATGAATAAAAACAATAACAGCTATATTAACAAAGTACCTATATGCAAGTTATACTTCGCAGGCGTAGTCCGAGAGGTTTCGCAGAATACTTCTGAAGTTATCCGTATCAGATTTCGCACCACCGGCAAGCTTTTTAATTTAGCTAGGTTCCAGGCCCGCACATCAAAAGTATCTCTCGCCTTAGGGTCAGTTCACACCGAGACGCGACGTGACGCGACGCGACGCGATGATACTGGAAGAGGCCAGTGACTTGACACAGAGGTGCAGCGCGACGCCGCGAGGTGCATCGTAAAATCGTCGGTAGCACGACGCCTCGCTGCGCAGCGAGACGCCGCGCAGTGCAGCGGAACGTGTCTACTCGCCGCGTCCCCTGCAGTTTACCATTTGCAAGAGAGAAGAGACAAGTCGCGTCGGCGGCCTCAGGCTGCGCCTCGCGGCTTCGCGAGGCGCAGCGCCGCACTCGCACGCCGCGCGTGCCGACGATGCACCGCTGCGTCGCGATGCGTCGCGATGCGCCGCGAGTCGTCTCGAGGCGCAGCGCTGCGTGGTATACCGTATTCTTAATTCTCACAATGAAACGTGTACCTTTCCGTGTAGTAAGTAAATGAAGTATATTTTGAGTCGCTCTATTAAAAATGTGCGCGCAGCGTCACGTCGCGTCGTGTCTCGGTATGATTTGACCCTTAATCTGCGACATAATGTATGCGGACGATTTATGCTTTTTGGCAGGAAAAAGTGCTGCCTAGATTCATCGCAATCGCAGCAGCAGGCGCCAAACCGGTCAGAGTGGAGAGCTCCGGTTGAAACCAGTAGTGTCCATGACTTTGAGTCCCTTCGGTGTTCCAAACTGGGTGATAAAAGGGGCCGAATTAAAATCCCGATCTCCCGCGGCAATTAATTATAGCTATGTTGATGGCGTGCTCACGTGCTTATTTTATGGGAAAGCTTTTTCCAAAACGTTTGGCTACGTTACCCACATGCGAGCACACCATCGACACTTTTCACGGAGTTAAAACAGACGCATTGGTCAAAATCGGCTGAACAGCATCATCATCATCATCATCATCATCACATGCAAGTAAGTAGTAATACAAATTGATAACAGGATTTTTTTAAGGTGTTCTGATAAAACGGTTTTTACGGTTACAGACGTTTGTCGCTGTTGACAAAACATTATGTTTACTTACATTATGAATTTGAATATTTCGGAGTCACGATCGAGAGAGAGACAAGTTAGAAATTATTATGATGTAACATTTTCTGAAAAATATTTTCGGACTTCCGATAATCAGGGTTGCAAAATATTGTGAACTTTGACGCACCCGTCAGGGCCACTCCTGAAGACGTTAACCGACACCGTCCTGCGGCGGCGGCGTCGCGGTGCGTGTAGTGTAGTCAGCTGTCTCTCGCGGCGCGGCGTGTCGAGTCTGCGGGGCGCGGGGCGGCTGGCTGGCAGGGCGGGGAGGGGGGCGACACGACTATCGCATTAGCGCCGCTGTTGACACTCCGCTCCGCCACCGTGCCCACACGTCGCCGAATAACACTTTCAGGCCGCGGGCTGAGCACCGGCGAGTATTTTTGCTTATAGTTACTTTCTTTGGTTAAATACTAAATATTTGAGCTACCTTGAGTGAATTGACGACTGCTCGAGTTCCAATTGAAACTACTTGGTGCCTTATAGTTAAGTCGAAACCGTAACCCACTTATCGCTCTCTTGGTATTCTTATTTTTACGGCATATATTCTTAAGTCATAATTGTTTTAATTCATACCATTTCACTCCCTAAAGCTCCACTTAAGTGAGTGAGCACAGCGCGCCAACCAGTCTGGTTAATGCAACCCGACTCTTTTAGGTTCGGTTCAGAAAGCTAAGGCGGGAGCGTAGCGTACTAGCGAAGCTCTTTTATATACATACAGAAATATTACTGGTATGACATCAAAGCATACGTTAGGTATTGAAATTGAATGTAAGACAACCTGAGACCTTATGATTGCTATGACAAGTAATATCATTTTTCAGTATGAAAAGTACATAATTAATACAATGAGGACATTAAACTTTATGATTTTTATATGACTTTCGACAAATGACTGGCAAAAATCAAAACTTAAAATGCTTTTTAGTTAATGATTTTCAATATTGTAACTAACACTAATAAATACTTATAAGTAATGAAAAACGGAGCTTTAATTTTATGGCGGACAATGTTAGACCCTATTATTTATTTGGTCATTTCGTAAAATCCTTTTGAAAGCAAGATTGGGTAAAATTAAGTGGTATAGGAATATACCTGCCCTAAATTAGTAACTTGCAAGGTATCCGAGTGTTCAAAAGTGTTTGAAACGTTAAAGCACTTTTGCGAGAGTGTTGTCTTATACTTCCCGATGTCGGGTGCGCAGGCGCCGCCGGCACAGGCGGCTGGCGCCCGCGCCCGCGCGGTGCCGGCCGACGCGAGCAAGAAGCTGGTGACCAGCGGCGCGAGGGTTGAAGTGCGGATCCGAGGTCATTGTAGACAGGAGCCGCGGATCAATACTCGGTTTCATGTTTCTGTAGTTAAATATAACAATAGTAGTCTGGGGTATTTATTAAATAAATTGTACCTACTTGGAACAAATATTTACTCCAGTTATAATACAATATATTTGAACATTTTCTGTACTGTCTTTACTTGACCCATCGCGCCGCCTACTCAATCGCGAAGAGTATATAAACATACATAAGTGCATAAACATACATATACTCTACGTTGACGTTAATTAGCGGATAATTGAATAATTTACGAGGTAACGCATCGATCGCCAGTTAGTTGGTTAATTTGTCGAGAATGACTGGCAGCCCTAAGCTGCCATCGGCCGCATCGCCTTGCTCGGGAAAACTGTGGAAGATTAACTTGAAAGAGTACTGAATGCGGACGTCTGTTTAAGAAGGCACCCATCTCTAACACGCCTGGTCTCCACCTGATCGCCCCCCCCCCCCGCGCCGCTCCGCTAAACGTAATAACATTTCATTTCCTGGAGTTGCGGCGATACGGCCCGATCATGCCGCGCTCGGCGGAGCCCGAGCACAATAGCGCATAATCCTGGACAATTTGTTTTAGCTCCGAACGAAGTTGAGACAGAGGGACGGATGATGACAGCGAAAAATTCAATTACTCAGAGAAATATAATAAGTTTGCTTTCGTCGCGAAACCGCGCCGCGTCCCGCGAGACATTCTTCGGCAGTTAGTGCAGCGCGCGGGAAGAATACTTTATTTAATTTAGCGCCTATTCATGGCGGAGCCCATGCATATTCAGGCGCCGTCGCGCAAGCCGCTGTGATTGGGAGAGCCATCCAATTATCCATTCGGTGGCGCCGCTGCAGCCTCGCGCCGCTCCCGGCGCCGCCCGCGCTGAGGAGTCGGTGAAGGCGGCGAGCAGCATGAACGTAGGTACTTGTACGACATAAATTCAACTCTTAACTTTATTAGTCCGTCGACATACGCCCTTTGTACCATTTTTTATCTGGTTTACTTTATTTTTATTTTTGAGCGCTGCGTTGATAACTCGGTAAAAAATTCTGATATATTATGTGGCCTTGATAGTTTCCAAAAAGTGAATGAGACATAAAGACAAAAGGACCGTTGACCCGCCGCCGTCTGTGCGCCACGCGCCCCGTGCCCCGCGCCTGCGCCTGCCACGCAAGCTGCTCCTGTCGCACGGAACTGAAAACTTTAAATAAACTCGCCAAGAGTTCCGTCCGGCACCAACTTTCGGACAAAACCTGGGGCGGCGCGCGATACTCTACAAGTCGACGCGGGAAGTAACATCAGTCGTTATTATTTAGATCCTGTACTTACAAAGGCTGAAGCAACGCTCAAATGTATTATTAACATAGTTTAAGGACGACGGTTTTGTTAACCACGAGATTAATTCAAAATACATCGTTTGGGGCTGCTAACTGGCGCATACAATATTCACATCCGCGCCACGCGCGTAGACGCGACCCGTCGCTCCGAGCTGCCTGGTGCCGCCTCGTCTTTACATCCCATCCTGCTTACTATTAAATCAAGTCTCTAATCCAACTAATGATTTTGAAACAAATGAGGATAAATAAATTCAACATATGCTCTTCAAACTAAATAGACTAGGCTTAAAACTGGAAAGCGCGTCTCTAAACAATGCAAGCGGCAATTTATGTAACAGTTGCGGTGACAACGTTATCAGAGGGTTTTGACCCTGCAGAATACGGATGTCGTCATTCCGAAATTTTAAACGGAAGTACGGTATCCCGGAAAAGGTCGTACATTTAGTAAATCGTTGTTCCGGTACCCTAAAAAAGGTCCGATTGTTATGGTTTTTTGACATGGTTGTAAAGGACAATATAGTCACGATTACTCACATTGAATTTTTCGTTATTCCAACTCTGTATCTTTTTCCACCATCTTGGAAAAACTGACACTTTTTCTGTTTTTTGCCTATACCGTCGTTAAAGTTCATTGTGGTGCTAATTATTATGTTTCTGCAATATTGTAGAATACAATTTTTTTTAAACTTTTGTGTTCAGAGTTTTTTCCACGATCGCTACTGACGAAGATATGGAATCGTCTATGGGGAGATAGCGTTAAAAATGGGATTTCGAAATAATACGCCCAAAGTATTTAAATATATTTTTAAAATGTCCATTACGTGCTTCCACTACCCATGGCGTCTCTGTCACAATCCGTGCATTATTAGCTTCGATGACGAAGATGTCTGAGATGTCAGATGTCTCAGTCAGATGAATACAATGGACTCCACTAACAGCTGCACAAATACCATTGCTTCCACGGTTAGATCTGCAGTATTTGCACTCATTAACATTTGGAACATAATAATATCAAGTGAAACTATCTCCCGGATATATCCAAGACAAATTGCGTCATATTACAGACTTAGCAGAGGAAGACGAGGACGAGCGAGCTGTTGAAATAGATCAAAACTCCAATGAGTCAGGTTTCATTAAGATAAGGGTTACATCAAGATTCCGAAATGCAACAGTTTATTATTTGTGGATTGCATTTGATGAAGAATATGATAACAAAAGTGGTGAAAATCCAATCTTAGGCTATTGTTTCACGAGTAAAAGTGGAGCGAGAACCCTCGGTACATGCGGTCACGTGACAGCAATCTTATGGTTCTTGAGTTTTGCTCAATACGAAGAAGATGTGAAGTATCGATCATTAAAAACACTTCATACTATAGGTACTTATTGCGGCTGTCTAGTACAGTTTAAAGTCGCTTGTACAAATAATTTAGATAAGGAAAAAAAGGAATGAAAAATATTCAAATTAAGCACTTGTTGTCAGTTTAATGTAGTTTTTATTTAACAATTTACTTAACTGCACCCGTTGTCGTTAACCTGCTAACAGTTTTATTTTATTTGTACGTATTAGGTTACAAATAGTCATTCACCTGCCTACCGCATAATTCAAATACACCTGTATCTTCTAAAACCAAGAAATAAATCACTTCCCTCCACGTGATATCGATTACTCGATTTTATTTTTAGCGATCTTAATGAAAAAAAATACAGCAAAATCGGAAATTTTCTGAAAAATCCAAAATTAAATCAGAGGTGCAATTTTTTTGAGGACGACCCGTTCCAATTCAAAATGTAAAGCAAATTTGCGATCTACAATATTGCCAAACTGCAGTTTGCGCTAAAATGTACTAAAACGTAAATAAAAGAGTAAGTCTAGAAAAGGTAGAAATCGAACATAGCTCTCCATAGATGATTCCATAATTATCTTCGTTCCTAGACATCGTGAAAAAAATCTTTCAACCCAAAAGAAAAGTTACCTATATCAAATTTTGTGATCTACAATATTGCCGAACTTAAGTTTCCACTTATATGCATTAAAACGTAAATATGGGAGGAATACTGCACAAAGGTAGCATTTTTAGACGGGAACTCTCCATAGCTGATTCCATGTCTTCGTTCCTAAAGGTCGTGGAAAAAATAATGATTTTTTTTCTAGGGTGGTATCTTTTCCGGGATACCGTACTTCCGGTTCAAATTTCGCAATGGCAACACGCGGATCCATAACCAGCAAGGTCGAAACACTCTGAAAACTTTGTTACCCAACTGTTAGTTAAAAGACTTGCTTTTTGCATTCTACTTCTTCAAAAATTATCCTACTCTAAAAAGTTCATCACGCACACAAAAACTTAAGACAAGACTTTAATTTATTATAACGATTATCGTACCTATTAATGAAACCTAAGCGAATTTTAACTTTTATTTAGTTAATTATTTGGTAAACCTAATGGGTGCTTTCACATTCACAAAAGTTTATCCGTTCCCAAACACTCGACGGCGGAGTCGCGCGAGTCCGCGATAACGCTCCATATTTACTTAACTTTTTAATTGCAAGATTTCGGCATCCCGCCGCGCCGCCCATTTCAACAAGTTGGAAAACTAATTAAGTTGCTCGCACGCGCCGCGGGCGGGAGCGGCGCCGATTCAAATCAAACCTTCGTAGACATTAACATTGATGGTAAATCATCCCGTCGCAGGTGTGGCGGTCCGCGCGCGCTCCGCCGGCATTGTCTCCGACGGCCGTCGGGCTGTGAGTCGGACGGAAACTGTAAATGACTCGATTGAGTAGTTGGACGAGCCGCATTGTCGCGAGCTCTCCGTCAGACGACAATTGATCGACACTACGTGTGACGCACCGCTCTATTTAATTACTTCGACATCGCGGAATGCTGTTTTAGATTCCGATCGCCTTTGCTGTCAAGTAAATAACATCCACCGCATCGTAGCAATATACCCTGTGGGATCACTTGAGCAATGTCGGCCCTGAAAAAGTCCAAGTTGAACAGCGAACTCGTGCCATGCAATCAGAAAATATGTGCAAATATCAATAGCATGCTTCAAAAAACCGCAAAATGCAAAACCATTTACCACCAGAAAAACCAGAAGGAGGGGAAGGATGGGGCAATAGCACACACTGCTCATAGTAAAACTGAATCCGCGGATAAAGCAAGTATATTGAACGTGAAATTAAATTATTGTGCCTTTACAACAAATGGAAAAACGATAATATGGCGGCAGCGGCGGCGGCTGACCGCAGCCGGAATTGCGCCGCGACCGCCGCGCGCCCCGCGCTCCCGCCCCGCCCCCGTACCCGATGTGTGGTAGTTAGCTATTTTTGTGCCGCTCGAGAAGCAGGCTGCTGCACGGAACATTTATTTATTTCTGTTATTTATGCCAGGTGCATTTCATTTGTTTTGGGTACCTACACTACATTTTCATTATTCTGAATGCAATGTTTTGAGAGGAGATTTTATTTTATGATATTATATATCAAACCTAACCAAACCAACGTATAGCAATTAAATTATGCATTTAATCTAAAAAGGTCAAGCACAACATAAATTTCGGAAAAATGCATGCAAATGCCTTTTTATTATTTTAGTGCCCAGGGGCTGTCCTTTCGCCAGTTAGATTAGAATAATTTGTTCAATTTCAGCTACTCGTGTGTTAGAATTGAAGACACAAAGTGTATTTTGATTCTTGTTGTACACGTTGGTCGAATATCGCGAGTTAACATGCTGCCCGTACAGCCGAAGTTGAAATCCAGTTTAGGGCAAATTAAAATTCGGGCAAACGATGTGTTAGGACAAACCCACCCACTTAAATTAGCATTGCCCAGGCAGGCGCTGTAGTTTCATCAATAGCCTAGTTCACCAATCCTTATTCATTCATAGAGCCTATTATTAATGTTCCCGTGCTTCTTAAATAGTCTTACACTAAACGGTGGTTGTCCGTGGGAGCTTACTTCTATAGTTTGAACTCAGGGACAATGGCTGGTTGGTGCAGAGGCCCTTTAGACAAGTTTAATTTAGTAAAGTAATGTATTTAATTTAACTTGTCTAAATGGCCTCTGCGTGTTGGCTTCGGCTCCTTGTGCGCCTTCCAAAGGTCCGGGACTCCCATAGTCCCGTGATTGGGAAAGACATACAATTATAATACTTAATGAAAAACAATTTTATCTACCAAAATAATTCAAAGTTAAACAGTACCTAAATAGCCCAAATAAAAGAAAATGGTCGAAACACATGAAATGGCGTTTTAGAACTCCTGCTAACGTTTTCCTTCCCAGTTCCCAGACCACTAACTTCTTAAACGTAAACATACGAGCGAGGACGCGAGCGCTAGCAACTCCGCAACTCGCACTCGGCTCGGAAGTGCTTGCCGAAGTAATTAGTGCAGAGCGAGTCATTCAAATATTAGATAAGGGCCCAACTTCGGAGTTCGACTCACCCCGACCTCTCATGGCGGCAGGACGAGTAAAGGTCACCCCCCTCCATCCTGCCGCACAATTAACGCGCGTTTGATGTCCCGCCGCAGCTGTTCAACTTTCACTACGATCACGCTGCGGCTCCGCCTCACGGCCAAAGCATTCACAGACTTTGGGAATAATTTGCGGATGAACTGAATACTGGAAGAGAGACCGACGATCCGTCGTCGCGAGCACTTTGCCTTTCGCTTTCGCGGCACAATTGGTTGAGCCTTCCGTAAAAACTACATAAAATGCGCGGCACTTACTCGAAGGGGTGCTGGGACTGAACTGCTGGGCTTGATTTTATTATAAAGGACCGAACGTAATCAAATTCGCAGGACAAGAGGTGGTTTTCTCGAGGTTTACCTGCTCTTATATTGTAATAAAATATCGATTCATGACTAATTTCAATTACTACATCGACCAGCAGACCTGCGTTTAGTTTTCCGATCTCAACATGATCTAACATAATAATATAGTAAGAACCTTAAAATTTTACAGTAGGTACTTGCGTTAGTTAATTATTTGCGTTAACCTGTATTAACATATTAAAAACAATAACTAGGAATGGGACCGATTTCAGCATTATACTTTCTACACCGTACTGGACACATTACGTCTACAAAAGCGACGTGTTTGCTATTCTGCACGAGTAACATGCACAAATGGTGTCGCAATTATTTAGTGACCGTCATAGTGCTGCCTTTGAAATGATCGGCGAAGCGCGGCGCGGCGGCGTCGCAGGCTGGTCGCTCGCTCGAGACTCGAGAGACGGCTGAGGACAAGCACTCAGCAGCGCCTCGGGGGCCTCTAGCGGCGCCCGGCGTCGAAGTTAGCCGCCGAAGTTTCGGCGCCGAGCCACATGCCATCCTCAATTATTCCCGGACAGTTACACAACTGTCGGTGCCGCCCCGAGCCCCCGGCGCCGCAGTTATCCGAGCGCCTCGACCTAACACAGTGAGATTCAGCTGGGATATATTCGGATATTTCGTCAAGCAATGATTAAGTTTCCAGCATAAATGTAGCAGTCTTTATCAGTTAGTGTATATCCGCGCCGGAAAAGTGTCGGTGGAGACGAGATTGATTCGGTTATCGACGCAGGCGACGACGGCGCCCGGCGCGCTGTAGTTCTCCACAAAAGAGTCATTTTGATCGCGAATCGCAAAAGATTTAATACTTAGGAAAACTTAATACAGGTAAAACGTTTTTAGAGCCAGTGGACCAAACAAATAAGTATCATATTTTGGCTCTCATTCTTGTGAGAGTTGCTGTGACAATATAAACTGTTTTGTAGCATATTAAAAAAAACTTGGCTATGGGAAATTAAAATAAATTTCCGTAGGTAATCAAAATTTATTTCCGTGTACAATATGTGTTAGAATGTCATGTTGTAGCTTATTGATGCGACCACAATTGTCGTCCAAGCCGCACGTCATATATTTCTGTACCAACTTACTTGAATAACGTCCAATAAAAACAACTTTTTTGCTGTCTTAAATACCTCAGAGTGGATTTTAATTTGATCCGAGGGGGGGCAGGGAGGGGCGGTGGGGACGCGGCTGATTCTCTGTAGTAAACATCGTCGACGAGGTTGTTCTTTTTAGCATTATCACATTACGAGGCGGATGCCGCGGGCTGATCTAATCATTGCGATCTATATTTGCATAAATAGCGTTGTCTAACAAATGCATAAATATCTATGAAGCAACGACTCGCCGTGTTGTCCTGATGGCGACAAGGGAATGTTAAATTGCATTTACCTATTCCGCCCCGCGCAAAGTAGTGGCCATTCTGCTGGGTAAAACCATATTGCCTTTGACATGTTATTGTGTTGTCGAATTTGCGATAGCTCTTATTTACTGACAGTGATGGCGGCCGAGCTAACAACAGCACAATAACACGTCAAAAACCGTAAGGTTTTACCAGTAGGATAGAGACCCCGGCCTTAAGTGACGCGAAGATCATCTATGTAATATACATTACAATAAATGAAATAGTGTAATAATGTGCTGAGCTACAGATCCAAAAACCAGAGGCCAGATAAAGCAAACGTCCTTACTTAGTAATTGGTTTACTTTAGGTATATGAAGTACAATCCATTTTGCGATGACACCGGCCGGTAGTTGTCCGGCGTGGCCCGGCGGCCGGCCGCAGGGCGGCGGTCGCGGGGCGCTCGACCTGCCGATAAATTATACGAAACTTTACACTTTCTGTCAAATGTACAAGCTTTGCTTCGGTGCCGATAGACCATTTTACCGACTGCAATACAAAGTTAGCAGTGCGACAGTTTTAATCGTTTAAAAAAACAGAAATGTAAATGGAATCCTTATTCTTTTCTTGTTCAGAAGATTATTTTCTAGTCTCTGTATTTTTTTAGATGGCTTTCCTTGCGTTTCACGTAAATTACTTAAATATCCTTTAAGTCGTAGGATGTAAACATTTCGAGAACGTGGTTACTGTTAGGTGTTCTAATTATATTTTATTTAAAGATAAGTTATTCGTATTAAGAAACCGTCGCCAAAGCTCAGTGCATGCAACGGACGCGGCGCTACTGTTTGGTAGTTTGATGATAGTGTGACATTTTGCCTCATAATTTGCGTATGCGCGCGATAACTTATCTAAAAATAAAACATTATTGGCTATTCAGGTTATCCTACAAAAGTATAGGGCTTTGCATAATAATTGATATCTTACGTGAGAGGTCGTAAAAATAAAACAGCTTATTACTTTTTCATCACACTTGCACGTAAACAGTATCTAAACATACAGGTCAACTTGGCCGCAATGCCCCATATAAAACCCTCGAGCTTTCTTTTTGTTATGAAACCCAAGGTCGGTAAGTAATTTTTTTTTAATTTATTGCACATCACACAGCTCATGCAAGTTCAAGCAAGGAGTTTACACGCAATTGAAAAATTGTATTAAAATGTTATCTGAACAGGAATTTTATTGCAATCTCGCTACATGTTACTTAAATACTCAACTAATGTTCTTAATAATCAATTTTAATAGTTTTTTGTATCAAAACTTCGATTTTTTTTTACACTCCGTCATGGCTGTATACCTACGTAAGTATTTGCTCTTAACGTTTTCGAACGAAACATTTGTATAATCTGTGGTGCGGGCAAAAAGTCCGCCACCCGCTTAAAAAAAAGTTCACGTATTTCGTAATAATTGTTGTGCTGACTTGTGTATTAAAGCTATAATTCATAATTATTTACATTTTGTATTTGAAGACAAGTAAAAAAGTTATAAAAATGTCATCGTGGTCGTCGTCCGATAAGTGTGATTTAAATGCAACACCGCCAGCAGCAAAAACAATTAATGAAAATCTTTTACCGGAGAAGTCTAAGGAGCGGTACCTATATAGCTGCATACGACCAATTTATAAAATGAAGAAAAGAAAAGAAAACAAGTTTGTGTTCTGAATATTTATTTACTTGCAAATGTGATGAAAAACATTGTATGTTTCACGGGCGGTACGGGAATTACGAACCTCGACTCAGAAAGCCCTCAGTCTTCGACTTCGGGCTTCTACTAGAGCCTCGATCGTAATTCCTTACTTACCGCCCTTAATACACAATGTACTATTCCTTGCTTCGTAACGTCTGCCTTCGTTGTAAGAGGCTGTAAGGTACCGTGCTGCAACACTTAGGGATGGACGCACCGCCGCCGCCGGAAGAGCGCGTCCGGAGGGCTCACAGGGCTGCCCCCCGCGCGGACGTAAAGCCGTTTGTCTAGGTTCTAAAAGGTTACAAACAACTTCCCAGCGTCCTGTCACTTTCTGCGTTAATATTAAAAACAAAAACAGAATTTATTTAATTCGTATTATTCAGAATCCGACTGGTACGTTTTAGTCCTAGTTATTGATTGCCCTGAATTTTCAAAAATACTTCAAACGCTTTTATAGCTTTCAAAGCCCTTTACTACCGCTCAATTTGATCATGGTTCCGGCCGGCAGCCCTAGTTCTGCCCCCCCCCCCCCCTGTCGCGGCGCTCGTAAATAACCGTCTGCAAGAAAGTGCCCTCTTTAAATAAACATCGCCGCAAAGTGATAGCCCCCCCCCCCCGATCCGCGCGCGCCGCGCGTCTCACCCCGCAGTGCGCCGCTAATTGATCCTGGTATGATCACCAGGTACACCTACTTCATTGTAAAAATAAATACCAGTAAATTAATAATTTGCACATGAAACCAAATATGGTACTTCTATCTAAAAAACATTAATATACGGGGTGTCCTAATCTAACCGTAACGTTGACAAGATGATAAAATGTGAAAAGCAAAATGGTTTACCGAGTAGAATAGAACCCCATATTATCCGCTGAATATTGTTGCATCCTCTGTCATACAAAAATGTGGGAAAATTTAAAATGTCAAGTTGGTGCGTCTCAAAAGATACATCCTGTGACAGCCGGACGGACGGGGGCCCGCTTGGCATCGTCTGGATACCCTAAAAAAGGAAAAATGTAACCGGTATTAAATTAAAATACTATAAGCACATAGAGGCGCTGGGATGTTGACATGACAGATAAGCTTTTCCTCAAAATGTATACTTATTTACATCTCTCGTTCTTATTATAACTGCTCTGACTCTAATTTGCTTTGTAGTCCGGTGGCGCTGAGTTTTTAGGTTTCAAAACTATTAAAGTTGATTTTTTTGGCGTATAGCCTCCGGAACGTTTGCCCAATCTAATGCATAAGTTTGTCTAATAATAGGTGTTTGCTAAGGTAGAAAAGAAATTTAGTTTTTTTGGACGAAAAGAAAATTAGAGACAAAATTCCAACTTTCACGGTAATAACGAAGTAATACATACGCATTTTGTGTCATCTTTATCCTCTGGAATATTGATAGTTAACCTATCCCTAACCACGTCACCATAATAGCTCTGAAGGAATACCTACCTACTACCATCGGTGACAGGTGTTACGCGTTTCAGATGACAGTATCTGTTGTTCAAACTAATTTGTGTCATATTCATCCACGGTATTTAAATGTGTTTTTCTTAGAGCTGCCTGTAAACGCCACAAAATAAAATTCAAGTTATTAGAGTTTAATTCGTGTCGTTTTCATCCATGATATCCTCGTGGTTACATACTGATACTATGACAGTTTGCACAGGACGAAGATGACACAAAATCTGTGTGCACGTTTGCACACAAAATCACGCAACGCAAGCTATTCTGGATAAGATCATGTTATATATTTTTAACTGTTTTAATTTTAAATTAAAAAAAAATCACATAACATTGAATTGCAAAAATACAATAGCAAGATGTGACACAAAATGCAATATAAGCTTTACAAGTACACACAAAATAACTTCTTTTAAAACGGCAGGTAATAGGTCAGTCCAACTGAAGTCGGCTGCTCAAAATACTTTTAACCAAAAGCCCACTGCGTATTGCGGTTTTGAAGGCGGTTTTTCCTTTTTTTAAACATTTATTTTATTTTATACTTTTAAGGTGATCATAATAAGCTGTAATGTAGTCCCACTTCTTTATTGACATGAGACTTTAAGACATTTTCGCAATGAAAAGTCATAGTCATATTTAAACCAATAAATGTTCTTCATTATAGTTGCTCAACTATCTTAAGAGATATCTTATCGCCACCCTTGAAATAGGTACCGTTGAGAAATTCCGGTAGCCCTCTGTGGTTTTCATCATCAGTTCCACTTTACCAAATGATACTTTCTGAATGTAAATGCTGGACTTGTTACTAAAATTACTAAAATCGCTATTATGTAAATATATATAATATTTGAGTAGTTCCCTCAATTCCTCACGGATCCCCTCATCAGATTCAGATTTGGTGAAAATGGGACCACCTCGAAAGTATACTCTAGCAAAACAAAAAATATTTTTCAAAATTCACGAAGAAATCGGTGAACTTGTATAAAAAGAACATACCCTGGAACAAAGAACCTCCTCCTTTTTTGAAGATGGTTTAAAATAAGCGACTTAAGAGTCTTTAGTTGTAACTTATGACCTCAAAATATGCCAGCACCGCCACCTACTACTCTACGGTTTTTGACATTTAAGTGCACGTTTAAAGTCTGTGCATCCCACTTAATAAAAGTGGAAGGCGACGCCGAGGGGTGATTATTGCTTGTCTCCGGGCAGCGCTCGGCGAGCGAGCCCGCTGGAGCATCGCCGAGGGCTCGTCAAGATACAATCAGGCTCTCTTGTTGGAGGAGGAGGACTTGTTGACTCCGCGGCGGACGAGGAGGCCGGCGGAGGGCGCGGACAGGGCTCGACGTGCCGAGGACGCACTACAGCCACTACACAACATGTGCCGTCTTCCTTCCCGCTGCGAGAGCACGCGACTTGTAAGACACCATTTAAAGAAAAGTGCAGCGTCTTTAAAAGTTTCAAAAATATACATACAAACAGAGAAAAGCGTTTGTTTATGAAAATATCAATGGAATGCCTTATGCAATTGAAGAGATTACTTTTGTTGATAATGATAAGTAACTTGCGCTTGCAGTTGCGTCCGCGCAGCATCTATTGAATTCGCGGTTGTAACTGCATTCGTTTTTTGAGATAGTTTTTGTGTAGTAACGGCATCGGAATCCTACACTGAGCATGGTCAGACATGCTCTTGACCAGTTTTTTTAAATAGAGGTCTGCTCGAATCCTTCGGTCCGGCGTCTCAAACAGCCAGGACGCATTTTATTTGTAGTACAAAAAATGTTTTATGTGCTAAAAAAGTTTCCCCAGAGTATTATACCATAACGTAAGTTCGTCATAATGTAATCGTGGTATGCCAACAGTACGCTTTCCTGTGAGGCTGTGCGCGTTAGTTTACGAAACCCTTAAAAACCCTTGTTGAGTTTTTGCCGCAGACAGTCACTGAGCAGGCATCAGCAAAGAGAATCACTTTGTGATAGGTGAGATTTGGGAGGTCGTTTATGTAGACGAGGATCAATACGGACCCAGTATGCTCCCCTGTGGTACTCTTTACTTTATTATATCTATTTCGGGTAGATTCTTTATCATTGTTTTATTTTATTTTATTGTAGACCCATTCATTCTTCTATTCTTCATTAAATTCAATCTCCAAGTACCCAACTAGAAAGGGTACCTAATTAAGCATAAGGTAAGTGACCCCTATATCGGCCAGTTAAGCGATTTTTTTCTTGTAAAGTAAATATTTTAACCATAAAATACCATTATATTTACAAGATTATAATGTGGACGAGAAACATATATATTCAGCTTCATATAGAAACAAAAAAATCCTAAATTTATTTATCAGATATTAAATAATTAAAGGAAATAACTTTGATTCCTGATGTCCCCTCTATCGGCCTAGCTATATCCCCTTCATTGGCATCTATATTTAAAAAATCCACTATTAAAGGACTAAATAAATATAGGCTTGAATATATTAAAAAAGTTGTTCTTATTATTAGGTATTTTTAAGTTAAATACAACGTAAAACATAAACATTAAAAAAACACAATTTTGCAATGGAATTTTCTTTTTTTTCAGTTTTTTATGTTCTTTCTCATCAGCAAAATTTTGCATTAAATTAAATCAAATAAATGGCAATAAAAAATTATATTAAACATTTTAAATACACTTCTAACTTTTAAATAAACGATAATAGGCCGACCGATAGTATACACAGAGATGATTTTCTTGTCCCCATGCTTGGCCGGCCTACTTTTTAATATAAATATATTAAATTATCATCATTTTATCAATTTCTAACATTATTTTGAATAATATCAAAAGAGCTAAAAAAACAAATTGATTTGTTGTTGTTATTTTGAAAGTATAATACCATGTTAAAATATAACGAATTCTTAACCTACCTGACAAGAAATCACCAAAATTGAAAGATGTCACAACATTTATTAATTTTTATCTTAAAAAAATAATTCAAATTTTAAAAAAGTATTTTTTCGGTACTTTATAGATAAAAGTTTTTTTTAAACTTATTTGTTAAATTGTTGCACTCGAGCCGTAACGTTGTCAACATAATTTATTGACTAAGTGGCTGATAGAGGGGTCACTTACCTTACTTTACTTTCTAATGTTAGTTTAGATGGCCAATATTTAACAATCAAGTGAAGCTAGAGCAACTCGGAGTCGTCGTGGACACCAGGGTAGACCCCCCCCCCTTGCTGCCGGCTCCTACTCTCATGAAGCGACCCTAATGAGCCACTAGCGGGAACTCTTCCGCGACGGAACTAATCCTAAACTGGGAAGTTGGCGAACTCGCGCGAGCGCCGCGCATACTTCACGGCGCCGCAACTAACATATTGTTATCTACAGTTAACTCAGTTCTCTCCATATTATCGCTACGTAAGCTTATACGAGTACATTTGTATCTTGGGATTGATTCAGTTACCACCCAAGTAACATTTTGGGTATTAGAAAGGTTTTGAAAAGATTCTACGACCTTTGTTTTTACATTCAAGTTGCTAAAAACCATGCCATGTGAATGCTGAACATGCCTGTAATAGGCTTACATATAATGAATAATGTTGTCAGGTTATATTATAATATGAATGATGGATATTTAAATGCTGTTGGCATATCTTTAATAAATAAATACATAAATATATTAAATCTTATGATACCGTCGAGGTTAAATTAATTAATTAATTGACTGATGAATTATCTTAATTTGATTTATTGTTTAAAAAACCGGGCAAGAGCATGTCAGACTGTGCTCAGTGTGGGGTTCCGAAACAGTTACGACCAACACAAAACTATCTCAAAAAACAATATGACATATGAAATTATTTCCTATTTAAAGTTATTTGGTGCTGTCTTAGATGATTTTTAGTAGGTATAAACACTTTAGTCGCCTGTATCTGTCGTGATAGTTTTCCATTTAATTTCGTTATAATTATGTGCTTTCAATTAAGATATTTTCTAGATTTTTATTACTAAAAATCCTCCAAATCTAAAAATTGATATTATATATTTACATATTATATGTATAATGTATGTATATACCTAATAATGTTTTTAAAGAGCTATCCATTGATACCTACCTCACTTGCCGCCGCGATGTAAAATGAAATACCTGTGCTTTACTTGTTTACTTGTATGGGAGGTAACCCAATTTGTTTTTACTTTTCCGTCATTGATCTTAGTGCGCGGTATAAATAACTAAATGTGCACAAAATTTTAGTTTTGTAAATTTGATAGTTTCTGGGAAAAAGTGAGTGTGCCATATCGACAGACGGACATGGCCAAACTAAAAGTGTTCCTAGTATGACTTTGGGACCCTAAGGCCCGGTTTTATAAAAGCCCGTTAGTAAATATGTCAGATCAAATTTTAGTAACTTCATACAAGTTTTGACATTCCTGACCGAAATTTGATCTAACGGATCTTTATAAAACCTAGCCTAAAACACCATCATTATAAATTTTCACGCTATAGTATAAAACAATACCTGTAAGTATTGTTTTCTATAGAGTTGTATTAACGTAGACAGGTATGTAGCACTTGTTTTGCATTCGCCAACCTTGACTCTTCTTTCTTGTTTTAAAATTTGGCGCATTTAAACCTCATAAAAGATCACAAAATCATGCAAAATTAAGTTATGGGTGGTTTTTCTTCCTAGCGAGCTAATGTCGGGCTAGTTTAGTACCTAGAGGCGCACATTTTGAATCATAAGTTCTTTGTTTTACTTTATCTTAAGCCATATCGTTATCTTTGGTATCGACAGGACTAAGCTGTGTGCTAAAGTAACTATCGGACGTAATATGGTTTCTACCAAAGTGACTTAGAGCACCAGAACTCTACAAAATACAAATATAAAGGTAAAATGTAACTCGGAGGCAGGTGAACAATTATTGGCAAATGATAGTTTCCGTTGTGGACCCTCGTCGCCGCGACTCCCCTCCTCGCGGCGTGCGCGCGCGTGTGTGTGTGTGTGTGTGTGTGTGCGTGTGTGGTGTGCGTCGATCGACCTCGCCGAGGAAGAGTCTGGAGCGCGTTTCCTTAACTTAGACACCTTTGACGTGTCTAATCCTCGAGATATATCTGCCCCTCTTCAAAGCGGTGTGACATTGCCTCAGGCTCTGCATTCCAATTTGCTCCATGATATCTTGTTTTCGAGACCTACCTATACGAGATGATAAGGTAAGCTTTAAGTGAAATGGAGGCCTTGAGCTGTGCCAAAGCCTTGACGCATGGCTCCGCGGAACAATAGTCAAAGCGCAGGGCGCGGCGCCGCGCGGCTCGGGCTTGTCTCGCGACTCGCTTCAGGAACCGAAAGTTTACCCACGACTCGTCGTTGAACGTAAACTCGGGAAATTAATGGACGAATTATTAAAATAACCATTTTTTTTGTTAAAACTTATCTTCTGTTTTGTAATACTGCACTGGGCCCAAGATACTCGGACGTTGATGGGACATCTTTGATGCAGAATAAAAGATATTATGGCAAGTATGGCAACTTATTTTACGACGATATGAAAGTTCTTACTAATTTAAAAGCAAATGCGTCCATGTCGACCAAAAATTATATTTTGAAAACTAAGTTGAATAGAGGCTCCTAGGGAGAGAGAAACTAAATACTAATAATAAGTTGGTAGTTATTTGCAATGGATTTTAAATACATAATGAAGAAAAAGAATGCAAAATCTAATTCTGTAATTAAATGGCAAATTAATGATTTCATGTTCACTCCGAAAACAAGTATGGAATCAAAATATACGGATAAGTTCGGCAGAGTGGTTCACTGGTCAATGCATCGGGGGCCGGGCGGGGCGCGGGGGGAACTTTGATGATACGCGTAGCTCGTAGCGTGACCGGCGCTACGCCGTAGCGAGCAGCTATCCGTAGATAATATCGGTCTTTAACAATTACATTCGGCAACAACATGACTTTTTCACTCCATAATAAAATATTTACGTATTTGATCAGCATAAAATACAGCAGTTAAATCAATTGGTCAGCATTTAATGTTTTTCTCGGCAATAAATAAATAACAAGGCGCAACACTGCGTACGCAATTAAACCAAATATACGAGTACATACATACATAATCTCCGGCCTTAATTCCAAGATTGTGATAGGCAGAGCTACAGAATTAACAACAACTCTAAAAACTGGTTGATAATTCCGTAACCACATTTTGCACAATCAGGCTATGATGTTTACCAGCGTATTAGTGACAGGTTGCAATCCCATCGCCTAACAGTACTACAAGCCTATATTCCCTCGGTGGCCTCTTACGACATCCACGGGAAGACATGAAGTGGCACTATTCTAACCCAGCAACCACACGGGGCAAATCAAATATAATCGGCAAATTATTGAATATTTGGTATGCTTTAAATATTACGTGTCCGTTAAATAAATAATCAGGGCCTCCTATTCAACACGGTAAAAACCATTATCGTGTTTGATCTGCGCCTCTATTCTAGGCAGTAGAAACAATATCGTATTTGACCTGTTACGAAATCGTTTTTCACTCGGCCGCCATTACTGTCAAGTAAATAAGAGCTATCAAAACGTTGACAATACGATGACAGGCGGCCGAGTGAAAAACGATGCCGTATTAGGTCAAATACGATATTGTTCTTACCGTGTTGAATAGAGGCGCAGGATACAAATTGGTGAACAGGATTACACAGGCTTAAACAGTAAAATCTAAGTGGTCAGCAGGGAAAACGGACGATCAGCCATTTAATCAATTAAGCTGCGTTTGTATCGAAAATTCGGCAATGTTCGAGAAGTGGGCGGGGGGGGGGAGCAGTCGCGTGTCATTAGCAGCTAGCGGCGTTATATTATGGCGATTGATTGGAGTAGGTACATTTGAGTATAATAATACAACAACAAGTTTATTCCGTATCTCATTAAAAGTAAATAACAGTTAATGTAAGGCACTATAAAAGTTATTAAGGGATCCAAATACCGATCCCCACCCACAAAACCCACTAACGTTTCAAAATGTTTAAACAGATATACCTACAGAACCTATAGGTTAGGCTAGGTTAGTTTTATAACAACCGTGGATCATGGAAGTATTCAGGCAGATGTTTACTCAACGCGGAATTACTCTAACGAACAATTTGAGGTTTTTTTAAATTATTCAGTGTGATACCGAATGGTATATGAGCAGGCCCGCGGCACACCGACTCCGCCGGCTGCTCCGCCACCGACGTGCACCGCCCGACGACGACACGCGACCAATCTGTCGTTTGATCAATCTACACAATGACGAGTTTTCAATCCACAACATCGCGCCACTCGAATCGACGTTACGCGCTGCTCCAAAGTACGTGTAATTGAGAGTCTTCAATTATAACAAAGGCAAATATTAAAACAATCTGAAACGATAATTGGATCCGCCGCAGAACTGTGCCACAGCGCAACACGCGGAGCAGAAGCGCAACAGATTTCACTATTTACACTTATATCGTCAATCGTCATGCACAAACGCACAAAGAATGCTTAAAATGCAAGATGAATATTTTAGTTTTTAGTGACAAAGCTTCACTTAAATGATTTTGTTGTCCGTTTTTTTAAATAAGTGTGGGAGGCAACCCTGATTTAATTAGACCACAAATAAATAAACATGTTGTTCCATGGAATTTGGACCGGCCGTTCGTTTGGGATGCCACTTGCGTGTACGCCCTTGCACCACCGTCACACCTTCCCGGAACAAGTACTGGAGCTGCACGGCTGGTTTCGCGGCAGAATCAGCGGAGACCCTCAAAAGGCGCAAATACAGTCAACTTGATAGAAGTTACATATTTGAGTTTTTTGGGGTCGAAACGTTAGGACCGTGGGGACCAGGGAGCGGACCGAATTTTTAAAGATGTGTCAAAGCGCCTGATCGACGCAACCCGTGACTAAAATGCTGGCCTCTATTTGGCACAAAGATTATGCATTCCATTCAACGTGGCAATGCTGACAGCATTTTGGGAACAATGCTCACTGGTAGCGGTTTGTTAGATTAGAGAAGTTTTAAGTAAGTTTGTAAGTTCGTTCGATTGTTTTTTCTGTAATAACTAGAGGACGCCCGCGACTTCGTACGCGTAGAATTAGTTTCCCGCTACTCCCCCCATTTCTTCCCGTTGGGGGTCGATTTTCGGAAAATCCTTTCTTAGTGCTCACTTACATCATGAAAGGACCCCCTGTACCAAATTTCAAGTTTCTAGGTACAGTAGTTTCGGCTGTGCGTTGATATATAAGTCAGTCAGGTTTGCCTTTTATATATATCGATACTCGTTTATAAATAGAGGGCTTTACTCATTCACTACTGTACGAGACTGGTTCGATTGAGTTACCAAAATTATTAATTTGCCATGCTTCATCATAGGAATTTATTTCCTTTTCTTGGTTTGACGGAGTTGCGAATTTTCCATATGTACTGACACCTACTTAAATATATGCTTGAAACAAGTTTTCTGTGTTGTAGTGCGTTAGCAAAGATCGGGACCTTTACTCAAATTATCTCAGTGTGTTTTTATCCAGTCGTTTCTTAATTGCTGTTGTTAATTATTTTAAATTATAATAACTAGAACCATTATATACCAATAATTTTATTATGCCTGTAAATAAATTATAGGTAAAATATATCTACGAGTAAATAACTGTTAACTTAGTATACAATAATATTGTATTAGCTCGCGTTGTTTTAACTGATATTCTGATCTCTACTTCGGACCGTACGCGGCGGGATCCCTTTGAAACGCATAAACTTTTTACGCATAACGTATCTTTACGCATATTTTTTTTTCGCATAAACACCCTATAGGCTGACATTTCAAAATTTAATAAACGTCTATTGTGTAGATTAGGTTAGGCTAGGTTAGGTTAGATTTTTAAAATAATTAAAATAAAACGTTTTCTATTGTAAAAACCGTTTTAGGTCAAACGATTTTATGCGTAAAAGATACGTTATGCGTAGAAAAATTATGCGATCCAATAGAGACCCGTACGCGGCGATAAACCAACAGATGATTGGCCAGTTCGCACGAACACTACTTCGGCGAACTAGAGAGTGACAGGTGTACTAATGGGACATTAGAGCTTATGAGTGTTTATGCAACTGGGTGAATGCTGATTATTATTTTAGTTTAACACTTGTGGTCGAAGAGGCGCAGTAAAACTGTTTAGGCTTTTATGTGTCTGTGGGGCAGCGGCGAAAGTGTGTGGCGCGAGTGCGTGCGGCCTTCGCGGGGCCACGCGGGTGCGGCGCGCGGCGGAGCGGAGCGCGCCAAGTGGGTCAGGGCCGGGGCGCGGGCGGCGCGGGGCGCGGGGAGCTGCGGTTAGTGCGTGCACCCTCCCCCCACGAACACACCCCCACCTCCCACCGCGACTGAGAGACAAAGGTAGAAAAATGTTCATGACATCCGCTCACTTACTTGCAGGACGCTCTTTCAAACTGCGACGTATGTACCTTGAATCCTCTAACATTATAGTAAGTTGCGAAGAAAAGAGTTTTTACTTCCTTTCTTCAGAATATGTTTACACAAAAATTGATATTTGGAAGTAGTTTTCTTCATTTCAGTAACAGACTTAGACACTCCGCTGCAATTAAGTCCAGAACGAGGATTCCGTGCGCTGAGGATCCTCGTGCTCGCAGTGCACGGCGTTGCAGAACTATCCGTGCACGCCGCGCGATCACACGCTCGCGCTAGTTCCGCGGACATACTTTCAAGCTAAGCGCGCGGAACTCTCTGAGTGGATTTTTCAAAGCGTTGTTGAATCGATTTATGGCCAAACCCTATATTCAAACCGCGGATAGATAGGCTTACTTCTGGTTAAAATTTGACACATTTTGTATGGGCAAATGTCAAATTTTAACCCGAGGTAAGCCTTATCTATCCGCGGATTGAATATAGGGTTTGGCCGTTAATCGATCATTTCTTAATCTAATTTCATGCATGCATGTGATAAAATAGCTGCTATCAACAAGAATATAAGGTATGGAAAAATTCAAGCCCTTATTTGTTTATAGATAAGGAAGATACGACATGACATGTTGACATTAGATAAGTCCCAAAATTCTCGTGCCGAGTCGTGTACGCTTCTTCACATTACCGGAAGGACGGAGTAATACCAGACACTAGGTTGTTCCAGGAAATTATAATTACTGGGCTTGGTATGTTATATATGTTATGATTCAGTAATGAGTGCGATGCGAGCGCGGCGTGGGCGCGTGCGGGCCGCGGGGTAATTAGCGATAATCAGTAATTAGCGGTACTCATTAGCACGTTCGGGCCGCCCGGAAACGGCTTTGCTCCGCAGATGTTATAAGCTCCGCACAGTTCTTTGACGGCAAACCGTATGTAACATTCCTCGTACATCCCCACTTGGAGACTATTGTTTGTTTACACTGTTTTATGCTTATCGTGATGTTTTTTGTTATGAACCCGACTATTTTAAGCTGAGTGCGTCGAAACAAGAGCCGGTTAGTATTCGTTTTTCCTAGACTATTCGTATACTACATATGGACTGGTTCAATTTCAACATTTGCGATGCAACACTTACATTTCAGTGTGATATTTAAATTTATAGCTTTTCCCATCTTTTTTCCTTTTTAACTATAATTATTAAGTCATTGTAATGGGGTAATGGTCTCATTAATAAAGATAAAGATAAAAGATAAAAGCCATTTATTCAGTAAGTAGGCCACACGGGCACTTTTTCACGTCAAAAATCCACCAGCGCTTTCCAAGAGGAGAGAAACTGCTGCTGAGAAAAAAAGCCGCAAGAAACTCAGCAGTCACTAATTTTTTTAAACAATATTTTTATTTCAATGGTGCCACTCAGACTAGCATTATGAAGCTATGAATATTCAATTAAATAACTATAACATCAAATAACATGCGTAGTTCAGCAGAAAACGTGCCGAAAATCTTACGAGAGATATAGGGAGAAAAAGAAAAAAACACCTACTTATGTGTATATAAGACGGTGCAAGATGACTAAGTACATAAAAGTTTCGATATATTAAACCTTTGCATTTGCACATATTATTAATGACTAAGCTTCGGGTCTAGGCCAACCATTTTTGTCCATTGGATACCTATAGTCTTTGACCCTAGTGTACGCTTTAGACATTAACGACATTTTAAAGATTTTTTTAAGTGCTGGAAAGGGTAACTTTAAAACTACTTCAAGTAATTTATTATAGAAATGCATGCATTGACCAACAAATTATATAAATTACGGACGTGGAATTTTCGAATAGCGATTTTTTTTTCTAGTATTTAAATTATGTAAAATATCATAATTTTTGGTGAAAGAATATAAATTCTTAATGACATTAATAACATTCTCATAAATAAATTGAGACGCTGCAGTGAAGATACTAATTTCTTTCAAAAGTTTTCTTAAGGAGTCACGGGAATTTAAGTTATAAATAGAACGAATGGCCCTTTTTTGTAACGCAAATATAGTTTGCATGTCAGCTGCGCTACCCCAAACCAGAATACCGTACGACATAACTCTATGGAAATAAGTATAATAAACCAAGCGAGCTGTCTCAACATTGGTTAGTAGTCTAATTTTCCTAACGTTGTAAGCTGCTGGACTTAGTTTACCTGCCAGTATAGCTAAATGGCTACTCCAGGATTTTTCATCTATTGTTATGCCTAGAAAACTGCCTTATCTACCATTTGTAAACCCTCGTCATTTAGAAAAATACTAGAATCTACCGGTTTAACACTAGACAAAGCGAACCTAACAAACACACTTACTTTTCTTATCATTTAGTAGTAAATTGTTGCTAGTAAACCAATTAAGTACTTTAACTAGCGTGGCATTTATCCTACTGTAGTCTACGGACTTTCTATCTACCTTGAATTAGTATGTATTAGTATCATCAGTAATCATCACCATCAGCAAAAAGTGCAATATCACACAGTTTATCTTCTGTTGGTTAATAGTTATTGAGATAGGAAAGATTTTTTACAGTGACACCAGAATAATTATAATTACCCATCAGAATGTTAAACTCGCTCCACCTGAATAAAATCTTACCGATTGGAATAAAAAAAGGAAAGCTACAATTAATTTCATTATGGCGTTATTTTTAGATTTCGGTGGGTGCCTAAATGTTTTTTTAATACGCCATAAATATTGGAATAAGAGCAACGGAATGAGAAATGCTGGAAATAATGTCAATAAAAAATACATATTTTTTTCTTAAACCCACATTACTTCTCAAATGATAAATGTAAAGTACGTTTAATATTATTCTAATTTTAGAAAAATCAAACAATAAAATATCTCACTGAGTGTTTCTATGTAAACATTAGAATTCGAGTACGTAGAATCGTAACATAATGTGCAACGTTATTTATTGAATCAAAATTATTACAAAAGTGTTTTAGTCCCGGCATATTACGCCACCAGTGTCTGGGCAGCCTGCGCCTGGCCTGCTCGATCGCCTGATTTAGTGCGCGGCGCTCGGTGTCAGCGCTGGTTCGGCTCCAAATGGACTGCTTTGCATTCTGTGACGTCATAAATTTCTCGAGTAAATACCTTACTGGTTGCCAAAACATGATCCCTGAAATAGAACGTTTATGAAGTTGTTAATTATTACTCGCTACGCTAACCTTGACTAGTCGAACCCATCTAACTTAGTTACTTAATTAAATATGGACAGAGTAATTCTAGGCATAACTTAGGAGCGCAATTAAAGGCGTTGCCCAATTCGAGAAACCTTTTAATTGAAAAACTTGTGCGGCTCCGAACTTCCCCGTGGCGGCAACTAAACGCATTCTTCCGGCGCCGACTCGCGGCGGGTTCATCACTGGCGATAGGTTCGCCGCCGCCTCATTTAGTTTAATAGCATCGAATCAATCTGTTGACGACGTTACTATCGCTCGAGCCGCTCTCCAGACTACCGCGGAGACTAATGTTACTGGTGCAGAGTAGCGTACAAAAGTGACGTGAAGTGGGAGGGGGAAGGTTTGTATCAGACTAGTAGTATACTCGTATCGACACGTGGTCAAGTGAGTCATAACGGAGCGGGCTCGTTAGGTGAGGTGCGATATGTCGCCGTGTTTACGGCTGCAGCGCGCGATAACTCGCGCTGCGCCCGTGAAGTCTCGAGATACCGCTTATCATCCGGCCCGCGCCCGCCCCGCACCCGGCCCGCACCCGCCGCGCGCCGCTATCAGCCTTGCTCCCTCGAACAAAGTATTGCACATTATGAGGTTGTTGACATATTACTATTATTATACACAATAAGGTTCATTTATTTAAATTATAAGCTACTCAAATATTAAAGAAGTAAATAATAATCACCACTATAAAAAGAACACCCCCTCTAGTAGGTCCGCTCGCGGCATGGGCCCTATGACACTGGCTGCATTACCTCTCTGGATAGCTAATTATTATTATTGTTCAGTCTCAACTGAACATTGGACCACACGACCTATAAGCGGCGCTTACACACGACTTCCAAGCCGCTGACAAACGACCCAGATGCAGATCTGCTACAGTGGCTATTCACACGCATAGCTTACAAAGCTAACCGTTGCGTGTGTGTATATGTCGATGTAATTAATTAGTTTAAATAGCGAGTCACTAGATAATTTAATCATATATCAACTGTCCGTTGGTGTTTCACTCCGCAACTACCTAGCTCGCCCAGGCCCGCTCTCTGGGAGCTGTCTTTTCCCCCTCACCAAACCCTTACTGTGACCAAGACTCCTTTAGCCATCTATGATCAGTTCTGTGAGTCTGATGCAAACTAGCAGTGAAACTACCCCAACCTGCTGGCACCTTGATCCTACCACTCATCCGTCTGTTGCCTTAGGTCTCCTGGCCCAGACTTCCTGTCTCTATTTATTTATGTATACATTGTAGTCTAAATGATAAGTTAGGGCTTTAGAGACTTAGGGAAAGTAGGGATTTAGGGAACTCAAGGTGTAGTTCACTCCCCTACCTCATGATTTACGTACAGTCTACCGGTGCATCTGACTTTCTCCTGGCGGTTCAATTTACTTATAGTTAACCGGCAGGCTGTACAATTATCATATTTATAAGTTAACTGAAGGGGTCCATGGCGGTAAGAACCACTTTGTCGGTCAGTTATAATATAATTTCATTACATTAAGACTAGACCGGACTAAGGCAATCACGTTATGTATTTTTTCTACTCGCGTACTATAAAACCACTAATATTAATATCGTTAATGGTATCAGAATACCACCTGTAGCGTAACTGAAGCGTGAAAACAATTCTATAATGAGCGTTGCCATGGTAATAACAGTTCTATAATAATGATTATAGCATTGTTATTACCATGATTGCTTGCCACTTGACATCCTAATTTGTATAATAAACCGATAAAAATATGTTATTACCAATTATAATTACGTATATTAAAAAGAAAAATAATTTTCAGCCTAATTATGTGTTTGAAATTACATTTTCATTAAATTACTAAATAAAGATGATTAATATTCATCGATTTGTTATTTGGTTACCATGGTTATTTTCAATATAGATATCAACAAAATGGCGTTTCGTTTGGCATTCCAACTTTTAAAAGGGTATCAATTAACCGGTCAGCAAAATATTCTCATTTTGGTGAACAGAAATATGTATTTGGTCAGCCAAAATAGCTAGTTGGTAAGCAACTTATGGTTAGCAAACATTTATAAATCTGTCAGCAATTAATGACATATTGGGCTGCTCTAAATTATTTTGGTCAGCAAATTAAATTTTTGAGCTGCATTGAACGACCCACAGATAATTAAATTTTGGTAAGCAATCAGAAGGTAAGCAAAATAATTCATTTTGTCCAGCAGAAAAAAGGAAGCAATAAAATCAAATTGGTCATCAACAAAATGGGCGCAACTATTACAAAGTTCATTCAAATATACTCTCTTTTTTTGTAAATTATTCAATTTATATAGAATTATTCCTCTAGGGCACACTTTCCTCGCAGATACACCCTTGAAAAAAGTTCGCCTTTATTCCTTATAGATCCCCATTTTTAAATACCAATGCAGTGTTTCCTAATAGATACACTTTTGGGTACAGTTGTGTACACAAAGGTGTAATTAACAAATTTACTGCCGTGCCGGCAACACACACATCCCAAACCCACCATCAAATTTACAAATTTAACAGAGTCGACGGAGCTCCGCTCACGCGGATCTCCTATTTCTGGGTTGTTCTGGCCCTCCGGGCCTGATATAAAAACGAACCTAACCTAACCTACCTCATATTTATGATACAAATTTTGGTTAATCTAGGGTGTGATTGTGATAGAAAATTGTGTGACAAAACTTAACTTGTAAACACTGCTGACTTTTCAAACTAAACGCAATCCACTTCTATATTATAAATGACCATTATTTTAATATGCATACCTCTTAATTAAACTGCTTACAGACATGTTTTCTCTGCTGACCAATTGTAAAATCTTGCTGCCCAAATAATTATTTTGCAGCTCGACTGTTTATTAGGCAGACAAATGACAAAAAAAGCTGATCGAAATTGTTTAAAATGTTACCCGTTTATAAATTGTTTGCTGAACAAAGAGTTGTAGCCCGATTTTTATTTATTGCCACCCAAATCTTTTTATGCTGCCCAAATGAATTAATTGCTGATTTTTTTTGCTGATCAATTTTAATAACGGCTGACCATTTAATTACTTCCCCTTTTAAAATAAATTGTCAGAACTGTTTTGGTAAAATTGGTAACTATTAAAATATGCATGAATTTTGTAAACATTTAACGATAAAATTCACACACTGTTAACGCCAACCGGAGAATGAAAATTACTTCGCTGACAAGTAATTTGTTAGCAGAAATATCGAAGAAAGTAGGTATACCAGAAAAGTTACCGATTGTTCATTTTTGTCATTATCATTTTAAGATTGTAGAAAAAGTTATTTATGCAACGGTAAATAATTAGCTCTTAAGGTACTCGTGCCTGTAATTAGAGCGCTCGCAAGCTCGCGTTCTAACCTCGGCACCCGTACCTTAAGAGCTTCATTTTGTACTAGTTAAATAAAACTATTATTATTGTGACACCCCGTTTCAGTTTAGTTTTTTAACAACCTCAGATACGTTCACTGAACATAATTATAGTGCAAGTATCTTCTTAATGCGAATAACCAAAGATGTAGAATTTTAAACACTTAATAAAACAATTAAATATAGTTAGAAACCTTGGCCCCATCGTTCATAAGGGCGACGTTCATTGTATTATAAAACAATTATGTCGAAAAATGTAACGATGATTAAGTCATCTTTGACATGGACCAATTAAATTTGGTGCGACATCTTCATTGAACGACACTAAGTAATTGACTTAAGTCTCAGCGTTGTCAGCCCGTTGAGGATCTTTTTACTGAATCTTGCTCATTCTACGTAAAGATCCAAATCAGGAAATTGATAATATGTACAAAATATTGTCATACCAAAACTTAGCCAGCTAGTGATGTTACTTAGTATAATTGCCATAGTATTAAATAGACTAGTGCGCCCTTGTGAAAAATACAATTCAAATACACCATAATTATTGTACAATGTCTCGTAATTCAAAACCTCTTTCGAGAAATCTAGGATCAAGCATACCATTAGTTATTTGTGCAACAAGAGAGCAAACTTGGATTTTGCTGCGAGTGTTGATTTTGAATTCCGAGCAATCGAAGGAATGTATAATTGAATCACGAGCGTGCTGCGAGGTATTCGAAGAGACGAGGTGAGACCTATGCAGCGAGAACATATTACCTAAAGGTAAAAAAGTACAACATAGTAATAATTTAAGCACATGCACATATATTTGTTAAAAAATAAACTTAAAAGTCCAATTAAGTACCTATTGCAGTTTTGCAATATACCAAAACATTAGGCATTTGGTTTTTATATGTAAATTAAAAAGTTATACGCTGTCCTTTTTGTGGTGCCAAGGTGAAATGTTATATTTCTTTCGGCAAGTTTCTTTTTTCGTTATGGCTTTTGCCTAATGGTTTTTTATTCAGAAGATATATACAGCGTTCCAACTTTGTATAATATTAAGTATTAAACATAAGAAACATTAAAGTATTTGAAATTAAAACGTATAAAACAATTTTTATTTTAGTTGAGAAAGAAAAAAAGATGTGGTATTTTTTAGATTAGATTCCATTTGTCATAATAGATTTTTTCGATATGGATACCAAAGATGTAGCGGATGCGGATGCGGATGAGGTAAAGACGATTTTTAAAGACATAATTTAGAATTGTTATAATTATTCATGTTAAACTAAGCGTAAGCTCCGCATCGATTTTTGGGATGGGGATTCTCAAATGAATGCGAAAGCTCCGCGGTTGCGGATGCAAATGCGGATATCCGCTTAGGTACTTAACTAGGCAGACTCCCAAAATTGTTGTTATTATTTAGGGTTTGCACTACTTATCTACATTATTATTTATACGTTACACGTCAATCTTTGGGTCACCGACTTACATATTATGTATGTGTACCAAATTTCAACTCAATCGGTCCAATAGTTTGGGAACGAATTGGCAGTGACCGACGAACAAACAGACAGACATGCGAGTGATCCTATAAATAATGGGCTCCGTTTTTTCATTAATGAGGTACATTATAAAAGTTTCTGGCGCTACATTTATAGAGGCGTGCACGTCGCCCGCGCACACGCAGCGCCCGGTGGCGGCGGCTGGACCCTAGGAGAGGAGCTCTTCGCGCTGGACGAATAGTAAGACGAATATCAATGTGCAAAATGTTGCGGCGTTAGAAGTTAGTGAGGCTCGGGATGTGACCGGACGCAAACGAGTAGGTACATACCTAGTATAAACACGACCTGGCATATCATAATCGCTATCTCATAATTGAGCACTCGCCGGTTGAGACAGTCGGTTACAGGTGGTAAATGCCAGGAGTAAACGACCGTTATAATGCGTAATAAGTTGAAGCCGCCGCCAGGGGCCCGAGCTCGGTGGCAGCCGGCGCCTGAGCACCCCGCTGGGATTGGCCCGACCGGTTAGGGGTAATTAAAACCGAATCGCCGGTAACCCTTGCTAAAAACAAACTTGAAATGATTGCAATTTGTTTTAAAATCCTAATACTTCTGGGCTAATGAGAAAAGTCAGTTCGTTACTAGGTGTATTGCTTGCGGCAAGCAGCGGTCCCGTCGCCCGCCTGCTGCGACCTGCGTGTCGCGCGCCGCGTGCTGCGCTCGTGTTGTGCCGGCGAGGATTCCTTCGGACGTAAAAATCACTTCCGTGTGGCGCCTCGCCCCGCGGCCCGCGGCGCCCGCGGGCCGACGGTGGTCGGCGGGGGGCGCGCGGGCGTGCGCGGCGCGGCGCGCGGCGTCGCCAGTCGTCGGCGCGTCCTCGCTCGCAGCGCCCGCCACCATGCCGCGCGCGTGACGCCTCGCGACCGCCCGGCCCCGCTCCGCCGCCGGCGCCCGACGCTGTCCCGACCGCTTTGTAACATCATACTGTGCGAACACCATGAATTGATATTTGGAATTGCAGGCAAGGACCCGTGCACCCCTATCGCTCTACCGCCGATACTTATTCGCGGTCTCACTGGAGTCGAGCGTGTACTTTTTGTGTGTGGTATTTTACTTAACTTAGCAAAAATTTCCAACTCTCCGAGCTGAGCCAGCGCACCGTACGCCGCGGTCAGCCCCGGGCCCCGACGCCGCGCCGAGCACTCGCGGGCGTTGATCGTACAACCAGCTGCAACCCGACGACCACTTTATTACACGCAGCCAAAACTAATAATAAGTCCATTGTAATTTTCGGTCTATTTGTCTGTCTGTCCGTCCGTTCGTCCGTCTTTACATCTGTTCGCATTTCGGTCCTTGAAATTATTAAAACGAATTTTTTTTCGTTGATTGTTATGAGTGACTATGAGGCATTTTATACAAACCTACTTTATTTTACCAAGTACCTACTTGCGTTACGCTTCGATTGCTCTTGTGACGGGACCCCCGCCCCGTGGTCTCGCGGCAAACGCATCTGGAGGTGTAGGGTTCGATTCGAACACCCGAAACTTTTCTTGTGATACAGGTACCTACGTGAGCGGGTGTTTTTCAAGATCCAAAATAAGAGTTTTTGTTTAACCCGTGAATTGTTACCACATGTTACTATGCGTAGCCCCGGACACTCGAGCACAGTGCCTTTATATCTAATCGGTATCAGGTAAACAAAATGGTTTTCACGTCACCTCTACGAAGAACCGTTTGCAATGAGCCTCATTGCCTCGCGACGATCGCGGCCGCGCTAGTGAATTCACTCCATCCCTAACGTTAACTACGTGTACAAGCGCCACAAAGTGGTCTAATTTTAGAAACTAATTATAATTCTCAAATTTAAATGTTTTCAAAACGTGATAATTAGTCAGAGACGCTCTTACTTTCATATCAGGGAAACAGATTGGAACCGAGATTTCCCGAAGATGACAACATTACATTAACTGCTAATTAAGTTAACACTTGAAGTGTAATGTGTCTGTGACGTCGCGTCGATCACACGTGGGGTAATCAAGCAGGAGAGCAGGCGCCCCTTCGCGGATTTAGCTCGGCTCCTCGACAGTACAGCGGCTCTATACTAATCGGTAAAGCCTTTGACTAGTTATCGTATTGTCAACGTTATGGTAGCTTAACGTTCTTATTTACGATTTTCTGTCATTTAGATTATTAAAAAACAAAACCCCCCCTTTAAAAACGCAATAGATAGGTCAGTCCAACTGAAGTCGGCTTTCGATTAAAATTATTGTGGGGCGCCGACTTTAGTTGGAGTGACCTATGTACTACCTGCCATTTTAAAAGAAGTTTTTTTTTTGGGAGTTCCGTAGGCCAGTTATGGTCTTCATTCAGTTCTACTTCACCATATAGTGCTTTCCTAGAGCAAATGCACGAGTTACTAAGAAAAATAGCTGTGCATATAATATTTGAGGAGTTCCTTTGATCTCTCCAAGATACGCCATCATCAGATCCGGGAACCTAACCAGTGTTGACAATGGATCCAACTAGAAATGACGTGTTGAAAATGGGACCAACGTTTTTTTTTGGTCTACAAACTGGATGGTACTACAATAAAATTTACCAATTCAAAGCTTAAAATTACGCTTCATATCTGTACATCATGAAACAGTAGACACAGCATGCCGAGTAGAGAACCGCCTCGTGAAATCGTCCCCTTGAAATGACCTTTCTGGAGTTGGATCAAAAGAATTAAATAGAATCCAAAGTGAATTTAGTCAAAATGTAACTGTACGCAAAAAAATATTTATAGCAAAAATGTCTTTTTGTTACCTAATACCTGTCCTTTGACGTTGACCCACCTGTGCGTCAGCCATTCTAAGTAAGATTTGAATTTAAATTTTATTGACAAAAGATTAAAAATTCAAATTTTAATGTTTCATCTAAAACTTGTCAGCTACATCTATTAATTTATCCCAAATGGAGTTTGATCCATTAATTCCATTATAACTTAGGTGCAAAATGAATGAATTAATTCAGATTAAGATCAAAATGGATGCAGCTTCAAGGTGCCGTTTATATGATTGGGTATGATTTAGGTAGGACGTAGGTATTTACGATTGGTCATATTTCTGATTGTACGTAAACACAAATGGACATTATTTATTTCGAGTTATATCATAGGTATTGAACAATTTTACCATGGGATGTGTTCTATTTTAGCGTTATTTAGGTTGGTCAATAAAAAAAATCTTGTCGATGAACCTGATATATAATTGCAAGGCGTCGATTTCCCTTTTAACCCAAAATTAAATGTCAGTAAATCTTATGTACTTGGCCATAGTGGCGGTGGACTTAAAAATAATAAGTACGATAGCAAAAGTCAACAGCAATGTGGTTTTACCGAGTAATTGTACCAGGGCGCAGGCGCAGCTCACTTTCACTCCGACGGCCAGGTCCCGGTTCGATTCTTTATCATTTCTGAGTCTTGGGTATTTCATTGTATTTATTTCTCTATATACGTATGTTGGTCATTTGCTAGTACGTAGAGCTTAGTTTGAGACGAGGTCTAATGGTGTGAGATTGTGTTGTGCCCCGGTTTTATTTATTTATGTAAAACTTCCGTGACTAATGCTAAATGGTATCATTATATCGGAGTCACATGGCCTGACAAACATTACTAGTATTATACCTAATTGAGTCTAATTTAGAGTTCATTATTTATTATTTGATGTTATTTCTCATAATTTTTGATAAGCGCGCAGACTTGTGTCTTCTGAGGGTTGGATTGGACCAAGTTAGGGCGGCCCCAGCTCGAGACTGCTCCCGTAAAGTCTCAACTTCAGACACAAGAGAATTTCGACTCTCGTTCTTCTTCGCCCATAGATTATTTAACCAACCGCAATACAAAGTTTGTCTTGCGATAACTTGTATGTTTTTTTAATACCATTTGTGTTTGAGCACTCGTTTACTTTATAAAATTATACTTGGATGATTTTGTAGTTAAAACATTTTGTGAGATAGTACTTTCAAAAAGGATTGGGGTTTTGGTTTGCGTTGCACGTTAATTTCTCAAATATCTTGAGATTCATCGATTTAACAAATCTAAAAACAATAGGTATCAGCTTTCAAATTATACCAGTAAACATAAACATAAACTCAAGCCTTCATTCCCAGAGTGGGGTAGGCAGAGCTATAGAATTACCAACAACTCTATTTTTTTTTGATAATTCTTTAGCCACATTTTGCACAATTTTACCTCTATCGATAGGTTAAAGCAATTTATTGTACGGTGACTCACTTTATTTCTCTGCTGAGTAAATAATTTCTAATTTCTAATGAAGACGTGTGGACCCCACAAATACTATACCTTTTCACTCGACTGCCCGAAGGAGGATAATGTTTTTCGGGCATATGTCATTGTATGTGTGTCTATTTCTGGGCACGCTCTGCAGCCTAGACAGCTTGACGGATTATAACATATGAGGTGTCATTCGATTCATTTTAAGATTATTAAGACTAAAGTCTAAAATAAACTGAAATATTTAAAAAATCAAAAATCCCGATTGCAATAACAACATCTTTGTTTGGTTTTAATTTTTTTGATTTCTGCCCTATAGCTTCAGTCATTTAAGAAATGAAGGGTCTTGATAGACAGATGGACAGACAGACAACAAAGTCGTCTTTTAAGGAATCCATAGTGAAACAGGAACCCTTATAAGTAGTTCAGCAGTGAATAGTAACGAACGTACACATACATCGCATTCATAATATTCGTGTTGATTTACTGTCATTAGGTTCAAATGGAAAATCGTCCACTTGAAATTATACGTCAGTTCAGAAAAATGACCATTTGAAATACAACAAAAAGGAAAATTGTCCATCTTGAAAAACGTCTAAAATGGAATCATGTCCCATGGTAAAATTGTCCAATATGATATTGGTCGAAAAAAATATGTCTATTTGTATTTACGTACACTCAGAAATATGACCAATTGTAAATACGTCCTACATGAAATTTGTACAATTTATATTATATTATATGGTCTTAATTCATATTACACTACATTCACTTGTGCGTATTTCATTTTGCTCATAATTTATAATGGACAAAATTCCATTGGGACTTAATTAATTTACAACGAAAATAAATTTGGTTGTAAATACTTTTGAGCACAATTACATTTTCAATAAATTCACTTTGGACACTATTACTTTTGACCCATTTTCAGAATGGTTATTTCACGTGGTCAATTTTCCATTTGTACCTAATGACAGTAAATCTTCGTGTTCCGTTAGCAAGTGCCTACAGTGTAGGGGGCTTGCCTTGCGAGTGAGTCGAAACCAACTGCAATATAATTAGATGATACGATAACAGCTCAAACACGATAATTATGGTTTTTACCGTGTTGAATAGAGGCCCTGGACTATCAGTTTTGATTATGTTTTCGGATGTTATCGGAATCGTATGGTCGTGTCTGTGCGAACGAAGTTTCTCGACGCGTCACACATAAGTGTTGTAGTGTAATGGTACCTACTGTTGCTGTGCTGCAGATAATTGTGTCCGGCGTACTTGTTCCAATGTCGATTCAATTTTCCAGATGGTAAAGGACCCCTTGTTGAGGCAGCGAGTCGCGTGCGATGTGCGGCAGGCGCCAGCGCTGAGGGCGAGCGTGCGGAGAGAGCGCGCGGGCCCGCGGCGTGCGGCGGCAATGCGCTGACGCCATGCGCGCGCCGCCATGCGCCCCCGCGCCGCGCCCGCCCCCCCGCTGCTGCTGCTGGCGCTGCTGCTGGCCGGTGAGTGTGCGTGTCGCTCCCTCTCAATCGCTCTGCTTCGCGTCTCCCCCGAACTGAGTTAACGCTGCCCGCTCCTTCCCGCAGGCTGCGCCGGCAACCCCGACGCCAAGCGGCTGTACGACGACTTGCTCAGCAACTACAACAAGCTGGTGCGGCCCGTGCTCAACGTCAGCGACGCGCTCGCCGTGCGCATCAAGCTCAAGCTCAGCCAGCTTATCGACGTGGTGAGTGTCCCCCACGTCGCCCGCGCGTGCTTCCCTCGCCGCAACCGCTGACCTTCCTCTTTGTCTCTTGCAGAACCTCAAGAATCAGATAATGACGACAAACCTCTGGGTGGAACAGGTGAGTTGAGTCCGCGGTGAGTTTAACTGCAGCATATTTTTCGTGATATACAGCTAATAAACGAAACGACCGTTTGCTGCAGAGCTGGTACGACTACAAGCTGTCGTGGGAGCCGCGGGAGTACGGTGGCGTGGAGATGCTGCACGTGCCTTCCGACCACATCTGGCGCCCCGACATAGTGCTCTACAACAAGTGAGTGGCCCTCCCCCTCCAGCTCCAGTAACCGCTCGTTGTGCAAAATGTGTTGTTGGTTATTCTGTGTAGCTCTGCTTACCCCACTTTGGGAATAAAATGCGTGATTCGAGTTCATGTATGTATGTATATACAATACGTGCTTAGTAGTTGTATGTACGACGAAGACGTGAATAATCCCTCTAACCCTGGTCCGTAGCGCCGACGGGAACTTCGAGGTGACGCTGGCGACGAAGGCGACGCTGAACTACACGGGCCGCGTGGAGTGGCGCCCGCCCGCCATCTACAAATCTTCCTGCGAGATCGACGTCGAGTTCTTCCCCTTCGACCAGCAGACCTGCGTCATGAAGTTCGGCTCCTGGACCTACGACGGCTTCCAGGTAACCAACCGAGATCATCCGTTCGTGAGCTATGGCTTTGCATCACGGCCTGCCCCTCCCCCCCCCCCTGACTGTGTGCGTGTGCGCAGGTGGACCTGCGGCACATAGACGAGGCATTCGGCACCAACGTGGTGGAGCTGGGCGTCGACCTCTCCGAGTTCTACACCTCCGTCGAGTGGGACATCCTCGAGGTGCCGGCCGTCCGGTGAGCGCACTCATTCCCACTCTTGTGTAATTTTTATGTAAACTAAATCTCCTACAATGCAGGGGCCATTTTTAAATTAAGTATTTCTTTTCATTTATATTTTCTTATTTGTTTTAGTAATTAATAAACATGACCCGATAAATCTAAAACAGGACTTAATTGTGTAAACACATTATATACGAGTATTATATATCTCGACGTAATCAAGACGTTTAAGTTCCGTTTTAGATTTACTTATTACAGTATGTGTGACCGTCGCGAAAGGTTACAACAAACCAACGACCGATAAAGTATGTTAAATCTCTGGTAGGTGTGCTCCTATCTTGACTAACTGACATAATTTCCAATATCTACTACAAATAATCATAATCTTCATTGGTAAAACGAATAGTATTACAGGTCACAATGTAAACATATTTTATAATAGTTATAAATCATTATTGTACAGTCGAGTTCATAAAAAATTTATACACTTTAGTACCTTGTCACTTTAATCGCTGTGATAATTCGTATATGGTAGTTTGAATATGACATCAAATAGACAAGGTACTAAAATGTATACATATTGCCTTAATTATAAAAATATTGTGTGTTGACATTTTTTAATTGCTTACCTATATTGAATTTACTTTGTAATACATTGTAACTAAAGAAGCTCGGTGCATTTGTTTCTGATTTTGGCTTATTTTCCACGACTGGTCGCATCATATGGATTAGTTTACACATTTTTTGAGGTTACACTTAACTGTGCGCAGGAGAGCGAACAGTTCGCAAACCGCGGTCACCTGCACCGCGTCACGTCGGGCCTAGCCGAGGTGTTCGCTTAATAAACTTAACTTCCCATACGTGTGTGTATCACAGGAACGAGAAGTTCTACACGTGCTGCGACGAGCCGTACCTGGACATCACATTCAACATCACGATGCGGCGCAAGACGCTGTTCTACACCGTGAACCTGATCATCCCCTGCATGGGCATCTCGTTCCTCACGGTGCTGGTGTTCTACCTGCCGTCGGACAGCGGCGAGAAGGTGTCGCTGTCCATCTCCATCCTGCTCTCGCTCACCGTGTTCTTCCTGCTGCTCGCCGAGATCATCCCGCCCACGTCGCTCGTGGTGCCGCTGCTCGGCAAGTTCGTGCTATTCACCATGATCCTTGACACGTTCAGGTGAGAGCCGCTCCTCCCCTTTCCCCCTTTCCCCACCTCCACGCGATTCACGAGCCGTCCTCTCCGCAGCATCTGCGTGACGGTGGTGGTGCTGAACGTGCACTTCCGTTCGCCGCAGACGCACGAGATGGCGCCGTGGGTGCGGCGCGTGTTCATCCACGTGCTGCCGCGCCTGCTCGTCATGCAGCGCCCGCACTACCGGCCCGACCCGCACCGCAGCCGCTTGTGAGTTCCGCGCCTTGGCCAGGCACTGCAGTGACCTGCCGCCGGTGCCGCCTGAGCCTGTAGCTGTGTCTTGTTTCAGCGTGGAGATGGTGAACGCCACCGAGAGCCGGCCATGGGAGCAGGAGACAGGCTGGGGCAGCGCGGCGGAAGGTCCATCGCCGCCGCCGGTTGCAACGTGCCGCCTGCACGACGAGCCCGCGCTATGTGACGCGTTGCGCCGCTGGCACCGCTGCCCCGAACTGCACAAAGCCATCGACGGAATCAACTACATCGCCATACAGACGCACAAGGAGGAGGACTCCACGCGGGTGAGTGCCCTCCCCGCAGCTCCCCGCCGCTACCCGCGTGGTCGATGGCGATCGACTGACGTGTTCTTATTGTGTCGGCAGGTGAAGGAGGATTGGAAGTACGTGGCGATGGTGCTGGACCGGCTATTCCTGTGGATCTTCACGCTGGCCGTGCTGGTGGGCTCGGCTGGCATCATCCTGCAGGCACCCACGCTGTACGACGAGCGCGCGCCCATCGACGTGCGCCTGTCCGAGATCGCGTACGCCACGGCCAAGCCGCGCCCGCCGCCGCCGCCGCCGCCGCGGTAGGCGCCGCCTGCCCGACTCTTTGTACATAATAAAATACTTATATTAGTTTATACGACGATACCGTGATCGAAATTGAGTCGAATTTCTTTTGATAGAAACGAAAAATAAATCGATTGTTTATAATGCTGTGTTTTATTGGGTACGGTGGTTTTTCATTGATAAATATCAATAAGGAATCGCGATCGCGAATTTATTTTTGTTATGGATTTCAGTATTATAATTTTTATTTCCCACAATACTGTTTAGAACTATAATTATGATATTTTAAACGATTGGCAGAATATTACCGTATTGGTCAGCAGAAAAATGCATTTGGTCAGCAAATTGCGTACATTGGTATGCTAGTTATGGTCAGTTAATGATCAGCAATTAATGTCAGTTATGTTAATAGTAGATTATTCAACAAGAGACTAAAACAAGCCATAAAGACACGAGATGTTGAACCACGCGAGCTGAGCGAGGGTTGTTTAGTCTCGCGTTAAAAATTACAATATTTATTAAAACAAAGTTTATTTGGTAATGTACAGCAAAAACAAGGCGGTAATTTTAAAAATATTTTTATGTCAGATATACTGAAACATTATGATAATTTTTCCTTTGTATCTATACTAATCCCAGTACATAATGTGACTGCATTTACCAAGATACAAGGTCTCATTTTGTTAAAAAAAAATGAACTTGACCTTCGATTCGATCAACTATAGTTGACACCCGTACTGCAGTGGAGTTGCCTTACTGACAACTCTGGCTGGTTCTGGTAAAGCCAAATAAATTAAATTCGTATTGTAGATAGCGCTAGCCGGACTCGTTACCGTATGAAATACTTTAATTTCTACTCTTAGAAGCCCTACTTTTCGCCAAATCTTGTTGCTCATAAATTAATATCAACTCAGGTTTTCAACTATACCAAAAGTAACGGCAAGTTACACAAAAAAAATATGCAATTTACGATTTGGCAATGCCATTTGGTAAACTTCTTGGTCTAAGATATGTGCTATCTAACCGACATTAATGTGGGCTATCTATCGCATAAGAATAAGATTGAACTTTATTTCAGATTGTAGATGGCGCTAGCTGCACTCGTTGCATTAACAAATACTATAATCCCGTATCGAAAATAAGTACCACTGGCGCCATCTCTCGTCAATTTGTTACATTACATTCGTTAACAATCATTTTGTTTTAATTCATATGGAAATTTTGCCATGTTTCGCGAAAGCATTACCCAAGTAACACAGTCATTCTGAATAAGGTTTGAGTAATAGCGATCAGTGAAACTATAAGCTAAAACTTTGGTCTGGATTATGTCTGAGTAAACGTCTATTCAGCTATTATTCAAGCAATTTGGGCACATTTTTAAATGCTTTAGTCTAGTCGCTGTTATACAGCGATGTAAAATCTGGGTAATAACCTAATAATGGTCCACTTAGCTTAGTAACATCTGAAAAAAAGCTGACATCTCTTTTATACAGCTATTATTTCATATTTATTCAGACAAATGCATATGGATATTTTTATTAAGAATTTATTCAGGAATAAGTTCATCTGCGTAATACTTTTCAAACAAAATGAAGAGTTAAGTTGTAAAGTAGAAATAAAGTGGTATTTAATCTTACACACTCTGACACTTCATAGTTTAGTTGCAGTGAATAAAAATACTAACGAGGTTGGAAAGTAAAACTGAGAATCGGTAAGTAAATGTTATTTTGTTTTATAACCATGTTATGCGTTGAATAGTATTGCGCAAGTAGTTCTATCGTAAATAGCATATGAGTTATCTCATTTTTTTTCACGCGCCGCTTAAACAATCAAGTTTAGTGATAGTAAATAAGACAAATAAAAACTTTTAGAAGTAACAAAAAACACTTAGGATAAAACTGCTAATGCTTATCTTTCAAAATTTATAAAATAAATGATAAATTTTATTTTTAACAGTAATTATTTACTAAAATGAGGCAATTGAAATATATAATGATAATGATTCAATGGTTTGCCTAATAATAACTTATAATGGCGATTCATTATAAGCGGGATAAAAGCTCTCCACGCAGCTATTTAACAGCATAGCTCTGAATAAAAAGTCACACCTTGCTTACTTTATTTATTTGAGAAATAGTGATCTGGCAGTACAAATATCTGAATAATACTTGAATACGTTACTAAATGTTGAATAAGAATTCACCATTCAGCTTCCATCTGTGTTGGTTAGCTATAAACTATGATTTAATTTCCATTATACCGAAATAACCTGTATAAAGGACCCAGAAAACACTTTTATACAGTAGCTGAATAATTGATAAAATGTGGAACCTTATGTGACTTGAAGATGAAATAAAAGTGGTTATTCAAAATCAAGCTTTTTAATAGAAATTAACTACACCATTATTCAGAAGACAGCCGCCGAGGACACAATTTTACAGCATATAATGGTTTCATACGCAATAATCTGAGTAAAGTTTGTATATTAGTATTAGATAACTACGTTTATTCAGCAACTAATACTATTATACAGATAAATGCTGTATCAGGCACTCTTTTTCATATTAAAGTCATCTGTAATGCTTTAAACTTAATAACATCTGTGTTTCATGCGGTATAGAAGATATTACTAAGCTTAAAGAAAATTTGTTAATTTAATATAACTTTTATTAAGCTTATGGAGTTATAAAAGTCGAAAGAGAATATTATTCAGAATTTGGCTATTTCAATAGCCTTTACTCACACGTTACGGAGCTTATAGCTGTAAACATTTGTGAATTGCTATTACTCAAACTTTATTCAGCATGACTGTGTTACTTGGGTAAATTTTACTTTAATTCGTTTTGTACTATCGGTAGCTGCACTGGTTCCCGTAAAAAAATATACTTTATTTTCATAATCGATAATGAGTACCGGTTGCGCCATCTTTCGTCAAGTAGCTTAATTATTATTCGTTAACAATCATATTGTTTTGATTCTGTAGGAAATATTGCTATCAATAGAAAGGAAAATATATCAAAGCAAAATAAGTTCAATTTGCATTGTAGATCGCACTAGCCGCACTCATTGGAACCCTACTTTTCGCCAAATACTTGCTGCTCATAAATATCAACACAGGTTTTAAACCAGAGCAAAAGTAACAGTAAGTACTTGAAAAAAAATTGGTTGTCGCAAAAGAATAACATTGAACTTTTATATCGGATTGTAGATGGCGCTAGCCGCACTGGTTGCATTAATAAATACTATAATCCCGTATCGAAAATAAGTACCACTGGCGCCATCTCTCGTCAATTTGTTACATTATATTTAACTTATCATCTATGTACTGTGTATTCATTCATGTTCGAAATAAATGCTTATTATTAATATTATTATTATTGTAGATGACGCTAACCGCACTTGTTTCCTTACTTATATATATAGGGTGGAAAGGAAAGTTGAGATGGGGCAGTAAGGGCAGCTACCAGATCCCTTGCTGCTACGCGAAAATGCTCTTAGAAGACCTTTACTAACTTCTAAAAATCGACATTCACAGATTTTTGATAAAATGTGCAGTCAGCGAGAAAATCGTCAGATTTGAGTTTTTTTTTGTTCCAGTCGATCCCATTTCTATCAAGGATTAAAACACTCTTTGAGACCAACTAAGGTTAGAGTACTAAAAAACCCACAAATCAAAGAAAACCTTTCCCATACAGTTCGTAGGGTAATTTGGTTACAAAGTGAAATTTTCTTTAGCTTAAATATGGAGAGATTAAGATCATTAAATATGGAGAAAACTGCAATAATGATATTAGAAATGAGAAAAATCAGTATTATTGTAAAAAAAAAACTTAAGTCTGTGGGGAAAGAGAACTCTAAATACGAACATCTTGCTACACTGATAAAGCTGGCCTTCATGGATGAAACAGGTTAAAAATTAAAAATAATGTATATACAGAATTAAAATTTTGAAATTAAAAAGATGATGCTTTATTTGAATTTTTGTTTTTCTCTTAAACGTTATGTTTAAGGCCTGATATGATCAGCAGTTGAACTAATAGTTAAACGTAACTAATGGTTAAATCTCAAGGAAATATGCCAAATTTTCGTTTCTTTTTTCGAATTTGCACAATTAGTTGAGTTAACTACTAATCAAGTAACGTACCTTTAGCGAGTTATAATGACAGTTTTTGTATGAATCTGACGTTTAGTACCTAACCCAGTATCAAATTTTTGGTTCTAGTGACATGTAGTTTTTTATATACTGTTAAATTTTATTTAAGCGTAAAGGACCCATAAGCGTAAAAAAAAAGCAATATGCAAATTGTTAACTTTTTAATTACCCTACGAATTGTACGTTTTTTTTTTTGGTGGGTTTTTCTAGTACTCAAACCTTAGTTAGTCCCAAAGAGTGTTTTATTGGCATTAAAAAGAAAAAAGTTACTCAAGTCTGACAATTTTCTCGCTGACTGTACATTTTATCAAAATTCTGTTATTCAAGGTTTTTTTTTGTAATAAAAAGTTACTCAAATCTGTCAATTTTCTCGCTGACTACATTTTATCAAAAATCTGTGAATGTCAATTTACATAACTAAAAAAGTTCTCCTAAGAGCATTTTCGCTTAGCAGCAAGGGATCTGGTAGCCCCATCTCAACTTTCCACCCTATATTACTTATATACTTTAATCTCGTATCGAAAAATAATTAAAAAATTATATATAAAAAAAAAATACAAAAGAAAAAAGAAAAAAAGGGTTGGTTGCGCCATCTGTCGGCAAGTAGCTTAATTAAATATCTTATTATCTTATCTCTAAAGCTTAAAAGATGGCAGCACCAGTCGATTAATTCGCACAATCGTTTTGTTACTTAAGATGTGTTAAGTAAAAGAAAGAAATAATTATTACCTTCGGTAGGTTATAAAGCATTTTCCACCCTGACAAAACAAAAAAGATTGCATTATGTTAGATTATGTTAGGTTAGGTTAGGGGGTGCTGGCACGGGAGATCGCTCTGAAATTTTGTATAGGGGGGTTTTAAGAGTTTCTCTTTCATGTGGACCCCACATTGAGGGTGCGAATCACGCTCCTTTTGGTACCTCCCATACATTTTTTTTGAAAAAAGTAGGTTTTTTATTTTTAAAAAATTAAGGGTACTCTTTATGTAGCTGGCTTTCATCCTACCCCAAAATTTAGTTCATTCCGCGTCGAATGGCATTTTTTTCAAATTTCTAGGACGTATAATAAAGATTTTAGACCCGGGTTCGATTTTAAAAGACTTAAACGGGCGACGAAATTTTGAAAGAAGCTTAGCCCGATTTTTTTTTTAAAAAGTTCATAACTTTGTTATAGTATTGAAATCTTAAAAATAAAAGAAAGATAATTAAAGCGAATTAGTTATTCTATCATACCCATTTTTTTTTAAAATTTTTCCTTCATGCTTTCAAAAGTTATAACGGTAAACATAGATTGCTCATAGGTTCAAATCAGGCGCTGGATTGCATTTTATATGGAAAAAGTAAAATCCGACTCCCACTTGACCAATATATTGAAGTGGCCGCCATTTTGAACGTTTTTTTTTTTTTTTTTGTTTCTTGTTAGATTGTTTTGAAAATCGATATCTGAGGGCCCCTTGGTACTTTATATGCGAATCCGTAACCAGATTTTAAAAAAGTGGCCGCCAATTTGAACTTTTTTTTTTTTTTTTTGTTACTGGTTTGATTGTCTTGAAAATCAATATCTGAGGGCTTCTTGGGATTATAAATGCGTTTTCATAGTCAGATTAAAAAAAAAAAAAAAAAAAAAATGAGGCCTCAATTTTGAACCTTTTAGTTACTGGTTCGATTTTCTTAAATAAATTTTGATAATATATTTAATATATTATCAAAATATGTAAACCATTATAAGGATATCATCCGTGGCCGCTTCTACATGATAATTATATTTGTTCAAACTTACCCAATACCCTTTAAAAAAAAAAAAAAAAAATGTATTTATCCACAAAAATGGTAGGTTAGGTTCGTTAGTTGTTTATATAAGCCAGAAGGGCAAACCGCTCAGAAATAGGGCCCCGCGAAGCGGGGACCCGTCGACTTAGTGCCAGACCGTAGTCAAAGTGTAGGTTAGGGTAGGTTAGGTTAGGTTAGGTTAGGTTAGGTTAGGTTAGGTTAGGTTAGGTTGTGGAGGTCTGCGGGTCGCCCACCCGATGTCATGCGGTGTTCCCCAGGGGTCCGTGTTAGGACCCCTGCTATGGAACATCGGCTATGGTATGCCGACGATACAATGGTGGCCGTGCGGGGACGTGAGCTGGAAGAAGCCCTCCGGAGGGCGTCGTTGGCGGCAGATCTGGTTGTCGGCCGCATCCGACAGTTAGGTCTGGAGGTGTCCCTCCCGAAGACAGACGCTATTGTCTTTGGGGGAAAGGGATGGCGCCCCCGTAGTGGAATGACTATCCCTGTGGCGGGGGAGGCGGTAAAGGTGAAGGCCACTATCAAATACCTCGGCCTCATCCTGGACCGGAGGTGGGATTTCGGGGAGCATTTCCGCCAACTTGCTCCCCGGGTGGTAGGCACTGCGTCGGCCCTGGGCCGCATGTTGCCAAACGTGGGGGGGCCTCAAGCGCCATGCCGACGCCTGTTTGCAGGCGTCGTTCGTAGCATGGCGCTATACGGCGCGCCAATCTGGGCCGACACGTTGTCAGCCAAAAATAAGGCGCTCCTAAGGAGGCCCCAAAGGGTGGTGGCCCTCCGAATAGTGAGGGCCTATATGACGGTGGCACATGCGGCCGCGTGTGTCTTGGCCTGCACCCCGCCGTGGGAGCTAGATGCTCAGGTGCAGGCCGAGACATACCGGAGGAGGGCGGAATTCTGGGCGAGGAGAGAGCGCCCGGACTCGGAGACGGTGGAGGGAGCCCGTCGAATGACGGAGCGGCGCATGAGGGACCGGTGGAAGAGCGACCTGGAGGACTCTCCCTATGGACTCCGCACCATGGGGGCACTCCTCCCGTCGCTGGACCACTGGTTGGATCGGAGATACGGTACCGTCACGTACCGTCTTGTGCAGGTATTGACCGGACATGGGTGCTTCGGCCACTACCTGCACAAGATAAAGAGGGAGCCGAGTCCGATCTGCCACGAGTGCGGCGATCCGGACGACACGGCCCAGCACACCCTTGAGGTGTGCGCTCGCTGGGGTCCGGAGCGCCGCGCTATGGCCGCGGAACTCAATGTCTCCGATCTCTCGCTGCACAGCGTCGTCTCGGCCATGCTGAGCAGCGACAGATCGTGGAAGGCGGTATCCTCCTTCTGTGAGAGTGTCATCTCGCAGAAGGAGGTGGCGGAGCGGGAACGTGAAGACGACGTCGACGCGCACCCGCTCCGGCGCAGACGAAGGGGGCGAAGGCGCTTGCAGTTCGCTGCTAGCCTGAACCCCTTGTAGGACCAGTGGGTTAGGGGCCCACATTGCACGGTCCTACACACGTCTGGGGGAGAGGTCGCAGCGTTTACCGACCTCTCCCTCCTTTGGCGGAGGTACCCCGGCATTAGGCTGGGGAGGCTGGGGGGCGCCCAATGGTTGCATCCTAGGCAGCCCATTGTGCCCCCGAAAACAGCAGCGGAGGTAAAAAAAAAAAAAAAAAAAAAAAAGGTTAGGTTAGGTTAGGTTAGGTTAGGTTAGGTTAGGTTAGGTTAGGTTAGGTTAGGTTAGGTTAGGTTAGGTTAGGTTAGGTTAGGTTAGGTTAGGTTAGGTTAGGTTAGGTTAGGTTAGGTTAGGTTAGGTTAGGTTAGGTTAGGTTAGGTTAGGTTAGGTTAGGTTAGGTTAGGTTAGGTTAGGTTAGGTTAGGTTAGGTTAGGTTAGGTTCCTGCTCCGGGACGAAGAAGGCACCCGACACCACCTACAGCTGCGGCGCCCAAGAAACGAAAAAAGAGGACTCATAAGATAGGTACCCCAAAAACCACTGCGGTAGTGGTTACTCTGCAACCGGAAGCGGAGCAGAGAGGAGTAACCTACAAAGACGCCCTAAAAAAGGCCAAACAAGCCTTTAAACTGGACGACGTTGGCCTAAACCAAAACCTCAAAGTCCGGAATACGATGAGTGGTGCCCGGATAATTATCGTCCCTGGTGCTGATAGTGGATCTAATGCCAACTCATTAGCAACGAAACTCCAAGAAGTACTCGGAGATGTGGCCTCAATCAGCAGGCCCATCAAAAAGGCGTCAGTGAGGGTGACCGGCTTGGATGAATCAATAGAGAAGGAGGACATCACTGCTGCCGCGTCAGCGGCCGGAAGGTGCCGTGAAGACGAGATAAAGGTCGGTGCTATAAGCATGGGGCCCTATGGAGGCTCAGTGATAGTTGAGTGTCCGGCGGCAGCGGCAAAAGCTCTGAGTCAAGCGGGGCGACTGCTAGTCGGGTGGTCGGCGGCTCGAGTTTCGGCAATGGAACCCCGCCCCTTAAGGTGTTTCAGATGCATGGGACTGGGCCATACCAAACCAACGTGCCCTTCGAGCGAAAGTAGGGAAGCACTATGTTTTAGGTGTGGCATAGAGGGTCACAAATCCGCCTCCTGCACGGCGGACCCGCGTTGCGCAATATGCGCACAAGCCAAGAGACGGGCAGGCCATGTGATGGGCAGCTCTAAATGCGTCCCGCCACAGGTCAAGGGAAAGACGACAGTGACACATAGGACCCAAGTCACACCACAAGTAGAGGCAAATATCCAGTTGCCTTTGGAGGTCGAAAATTCGGTTTCTTAATGCCAGCACACCGACATTTCGACCTTCTCCAGACGAATACCAACCACTCCGCCCGCGCACAAGATCTATTAATGCAAACTATGGCGGAGTGGAGTTTAGATGTCGTTGTCATAGCAGAGCCCTATTATGTACCATCCCAACTACACTGGGCTGGGGATACTGAGGGCTTGGTTGCCATCGTGGTACCCGCAGCTACCCACTTCCCCTCCTTCTCTACCAAGGAAAAGGGACCGGGATACGTGGCAGCCACTTGGGGTGAAATAGTGCTCATCGGAGTCTACTTTTCCCCCAACCGAAGACTAGATGAATTTGAAAGGTACCTCCACATGCTGGAGATGGTGATAGGCAGAGCGGCTCCTGCCCAAGTCATCGTGATGGGAGATTTCAACGCGAAGTGTACGGCGTGGGGTTCTCCCATCACGGATGCGAGAGGTGCAGTGCTGAGAGACTGGGCTGCGGCAATAGGCCTGGTCCTCCTCAACCAGCGCAACACCAACACCTGTGTTCGACAGCAGGGGGGGTCCATCGTAGACTTGACGTTTGCGACCCCTGCTGTCGCTGCACGCTCTGGGGGATGGCGCGTCCTAGAAGAGGTGGAGACGCTGTCGGACCATTTATACATCCGCTTTCGGGTATCCGGTTCCTCGACGATGGATGCGCCTCACCGGCCTGGAAGGCAATCGTTCCCCAGATGGACACTCTCCCGTTTGGATCGGGAAATGGCGGAGGAGGCAGCCATAGTGCAGGCCTGGGGGCCAGATACAGCAGAAATGGCCAACGTGGAGGAGCGAGCTGTCCGCTTTCGAGCTGCTCTCACAGAAGTCTGTGACGCTGCTATGCCCCGGGCTAGACGAATACCGGCGAGGAAGCAAGTCTATTGGTGGTCGCAGGAGATTCAGGCTCTCCGCATCACCAGTAATGCCGCTCGCCGGGCATTCACGCGATGCCGCCGACGCAGGTCACACACAGCTGAGGAGGAGGAATCTTACCGCCGAGCTCTCCGGGAAGCCAAAGTCGCACTGCAGACTGCCATTGCAAAGGCTAAAGACTCCGCCAATGAGGAGTTCCTAGAGACGCTCAATAGAGACCCGTGGGGACGCCCGTACCGTGTTGTACGCAGAAAATTACAACACGCGCCCCCCACGGATACCTTTGAGCCCACCCTTCTCTCAGCGGTCGTAACGGGCCTATTCCCTCAGCGGGAAGCCTTCATTCCTCCAAGGATGACAGGGCCAGAAGAAAACGAGGGTAACAATAACATCCCGCTAATCACGGACGACGAGATGATGGAAGCGGTGGCCCGTCTAAAATCGTCGCGTAAAGCGCCTGGGCCGGATGGAGTACCAGGAAAAGTGCTTTTTCTGGCTCTAAAGCATCTAGGGTGTCGTCTCCGGCAGCTGTTTGATGACTGCCTAGAGACAGGACAGGTTCCCAGGTGTTGGAAGGAGGGGCGTTTGTGCCTACTGAGAAAGGAGGGTCGCCCACCTGATTCTCCTTCCGGATACCGACCACTCGTTCTCTTGGACGAGGTCGGCAAGGTTTTTGAGAGGATAGTAGCAATACGAATCAATAGGCACTTAGCCAGAGATGGCCCGGAAATTTCCGAGAGACAGTTTGGGTTCAGGGCAGGGCTGTCCACACTAGATGCTTTAGGTGCACTAAAAAGCTTCTCCGAGGAGGCTAAGGAAAGGGGAGAAGGAGTAGTAGCTGTATCTTTAGATATAGCCAACGCTTTCGGCTCGCTCCCCTTTGAAGTAATTGAAGAGGCACTCAAGTTCCACCAGGTGCCTATGTACCTGAGGAAGGTGATAGGGCACTACCTGTCTGACCGGGTAGTGCTCTATCAAAGTAGAGATGGAGAGCGGATGGCCCAGCGTATGTCCTGTGGCGTTCCTCAGGGGTCCGTGCTGGGACCCTTGCTTTGGAACCTGGGCTATGATTGGGCCATCAGAGGACAGCTCTTGCCTCGGATGGCGGTTTTCTGCTACGCGGATGACACGATGGTGGCCGTCCGAGGCAACAGCCGGGAAGAGGCGATGCGGTTAGCTACAGTGGGCGCTACCCTTGTGGTTGATCGCATCCGGATGCTGGGACTGGAGGTGGCCCTCTCCAAGACTGAAGCTATCGTCTTCCGTGGGCCAAGATGGCGGGTTACCGCAGGTCTTAGCATCCAAGTAGACGGAGAGAGGGTCCGGCTAAAGGCCCATATCAAATACTTGGGCCTTATCCTTGACCCAGATTGGAAATTTGAGGAGCACTTCCGATGTCTCGCCCCACGTATTGTTGGCACTGCCTCAGCCCTTGGAAAGCTGCTTCCGAATGTGGGAGGACCTCAGGCTCCGTGTCGGCGCCTATACGCGGAGGTCATAAAAAGCATGGCTCTGTACGGTGCCCCCATTTGGTCGGCCTCTCTCAGTACTCGAAACAAAACCCTCTTGCGAAAACCGCAGAGGGTCATGGCACTGAGGATGATCAGGGGGTACCGTACGGTCTCCTTTGCGGCTGCTTGTGCACTGGCCGGCACTCCCCCATGGGAGCTAGAGGCTGCAGTGCGAGCCGACACCTACCATGCTCGTACGGAGAGCAGAGCAAGAGGGGAAGGCCCTGGCTCTGAAGACGTGGAGAGGGCGCAGCGCAGTGCCCAAGAGCGGATGATGGAGAGCTGGTCGAACAGCCTCATGGACCCCGTTTACGGAGTCCGCACCATTGAGGCTCTCCGGCCAGTTCTCCAGGAGTGGAAAGAGAGGCGCCACGGGCTACTCACATACCGTCTTGTGCAGGTGCTGTCTGGGCACGGATGTTTCGGGCAGTATCTGCACAAGATTGCAAGACGGGAGACGTCTCCAATCTGCCATGAGTGTGGTGCGCTGGAGGACACGGCGCAGCACACCATGGAAACATGTTTCGCATGGCAAACGGAACGCCTCGACTTGACAAGACGAATAGGGAATGATCTCTCCCTGCCCAGCGTAGTATCAGCTATGCTGGGTAGTGACAGATCATGGGATGCCGTTGCCACCTTTTGTGAGGAGGTCATCTCACGAAAGGAGGCAGCAGAGCGGGCTCGCGAGGAAGACGAGTCCGCGGACGCCATCAGGCGTAAAAGAAGAGGAGGGAGAAGGCGGCAGTTTGCCAGCATTGTCCCTTCCTAGTGGGGCCATCACCCCGCCAGCCGCTGAGGGAGCAGCCACAGGCTCACGGCTCCTCCCTCCTCTTCAGGACGAATACCTTGGTCCAACCATCTGACCGAGGAGGCCGTGGCTGCAGTTTTGGTAGACTCCCATGGGACCCCATTGCAGCCACAAAACACAAAAGGCCAAAGAGGGAACGTCGAGGTGGTTTTAGTGGGTAGGACTCCTGCCCTCTACCCACTAGGGGAAGGAGGTGGGAGGAGAGTCCCACATAACCACCACACTACACAAGTGTGGTGGTATGCGTAACGCATTTCCACTCGTTAAAAAAAAAAAAAAAAAAAAAAAAAAAAAAAAAAAAAAGGTTAGGTTAGGTTAGGTTAGGTTAGGTTAGGTTAGGTTAGGTTAGGTTAGGTTAGGTTAGGTTAGGTTAGGTTAGGTTAGGTTAGGTTAGGTTAGGTTAGGTTAGGTTAGGTTAGGTTAGGTTAGGTTAGGTTAGGTTAGGTTAGGTTAGGTTAGGTTAGGTTAGGTTAGGTTAGGTTAGGTTAGGTTAGGTTGGGGTGCGGGCCGGATTCCTCCACGTTGGCCTGGGTGTTGCAGTCTCTCTTGATCTCGATCCGGAGAGAACGCAGCATCTGGGCTGGTGCACCCTGGGCATCGGCTGAGACTTTCTCCTTTTAGGGGATTCTCTCAGTCCATGGCGAATATCCGGCAGGGGGGGTGAGGGGGAGGTGACCAGTGGCTTCTCTTTGAGAAGTTGCTTCGTCACCGCCACACTGGGGGGGAAATGGGTAGGTTTAGGTTAGGTTAGGGGGCGGGCTCGGCGTGCACTTATAATGCCGTCGAGCACTTACCGCCCAAAATATAGGGGAGGCACGTCGACTCCTCTATTACCCCGTACTCTGGCGTCTCTTTTCAACAATCCCCATCTAGCGGCGTTATGTGGTAGTTAAGAGACACCAGAACGGAGGGCTTGCCTTAATTGGCCGGCCCGCGAGAAGGAAACTCTATAAAACCCGACAGCGAAGTCGTTAAAACCTGTAAATACCTAGCGACCTTTACAGTATTAGCTTTACCCCTGGGATGGGCGTCACCCGGGGGCGGACTTATTAAATCGGCCTATTTTCGTGGGAACAGAAATGTATATTTTGAAAACCCTTCCTAACGGCCCTTCTCAGGGCCAACCTGAAAACGGCCCTTCTCAGGGCCAACCTGAAAACGGCCCTTCTCAGGGCCAAGCTGAAAACGGCCCTTCTCAGGGCCAAGCTGAAAACGGCCCTTCTCAGGGCCAAACCGGAGTTAACAGGGCGAGGGCGCGAATCCCGATCGTCCGATTGCAGCGGATGGCGCTTAGGCCACGGTCGGCGAGCCCTAGGGTTCGAGTGCCGGTGGTGGAAAAGAAAAACCTGGAAGATGACCTTTCCATCGACCACGAGGCGATGGTAAGAGAGAAAGACCTGGAATGGATGGCGGAGATAAATGAAGAGGCGGTAAATATTTCGGACGCCTCCCTCTTGTCTGTTCATCTCGCAGGAGAAAAAAGACGACACCCTGGCGACTCAGAAGAGGAGAATAACGAGATGAGAAGTTCTCCTCTTCCAAAAATTATTACGTCACGAAGAGTTCGCGGAGGCCATGCCCATTCAACTGGCCTGGAACAAGCAAAAGTGGCCCTATACAGATCGGAAAAGGTGGCTTTAGAAAGTGAAGCGCTTCTCGGTAAAACTCGGCCGGAAGCTGCTATTCCCCGAGCCAATGAAATGGAACTCGAAACATCCCTCTCAACACCGGAGTATCAAACAAGAGACGACCTGGTACGCAAAGCTCTTGTTGGAGTTCATGACATCCGCGAGGCTTCCCGTGCGTCCAAAAACCTTAAAGGAACAGTTCGTAAGCAAATAAATCTTGGAGTTCTGGCCATCTCCCAAGCAGTTGAAGACCTGGGGACTCTGTCTACAGACGAGGAGACACGAAAATTGAGGGCAGACAACGCGCGTCTCAAACGCGAGATGGAGCTCCTCAGATCTGAAGTGAAGTCCCTCCGCACTGCCTTTTCGGAGCGGAATGCAGGCCTTGTCGAACAACAGCCTGACATCCAGGCCGGAATCGCGAGTATAATGGAGGATGTAAGGCGAGACCTCCTCGTGTCCCTTGGCGGGATGATTAATGCTCGCCTTGGAGACATTGAGTCCCGACTCCCTCCTGCGCCAGTGCTGACACCACCGATGGCGGCGGATAAAACGAGGGTTGCATCAACTACCACAACGATGGGCTCAGCCCCAAAGACGAAACCGGTGGCTACGCCGCACCATCAGGCCAATATCCCCAAGCAGAAACCAAAAGCCACATCACGCCGCCAACCTGCGGCTGCTGCCTCTACCGGCGATCCTATCTCCCACCCGCAGCCTAGCACCTCCCGTGCCGAAGCGGATTCAGAGTTTATTGAAGTGGGGAAAGGCGGTAAAAGGAAAGGAAAAGGAAAGGGCAAAAAGTCCAACCCGACAACTGGCGCCAGTGCGCCTGCTCCGGGACGAAGAAGGCACCCGACACCACCTACAGCTGCGGCGCCCAAGAAACGAAAAAAGAGGACTCATAAGATAGGTACCCCAAAAACCACTGCGGTAGTGGTTACTCTGCAACCGGAAGCGGAGCAGAGAGGAGTAACCTACAAAGACGCCCTAAAAAAGGCCAAACAAGCCTTTAAACTGGACGACGTTGGCCTAAACCAAAACCTCAAAGTCCGGAATACGATGAGTGGTGCCCGGATAATTATCGTCCCTGGTGCTGATAGTGGATCTAATGCCAACTCATTAGCAACGAAACTCCAAGAAGTACTCGGAGATGTGGCCTCAATCAGCAGGCCCATCAAAAAGGCGTCAGTGAGGGTGACCGGCTTGGATGAATCAATAGAGAAGGAGGACATCACTGCTGCCGCGTCAGCGGCCGGAAGGTGCCGTGAAGACGAGATAAAGGTCGGTGCTATAAGCATGGGGCCCTATGGAGGCTCAGTGATAGTTGAGTGTCCGGCGGCAGCGGCAAAAGCTCTGAGTCAAGCGGGGCGACTGCTAGTCGGGTGGTCGGCGGCTCGAGTTTCGGCAATGGAACCCCGCCCCTTAAGGTGTTTCAGATGCATGGGACTGGGCCATACCAAACCAACGTGCCCTTCGAGTGAAAGTAGGGAAGCCCTATGTTTTAGGTGTGGCATAGAGGGTCACAAATCCGCCTCCTGCACGGCGGACCCGCGTTGCGCAATATGCGCACAAGCCAAGAGACGGGCAGGCCATGTGATGGGCAGCTCTAAATGCGTCCCGCCACAGGTCAAGGGAAAGACGACAGTGACACATAGGACCCAAGTCACACCACAAGTAGAGGCAAATATCCAGTTGCCTTTGGAGGTCGAAAATTCGGTTTCTTAATGCCAGCACACCGACATTTCGACCTTCTCCAGACGAATACCAACCACTCCGCCCGCGCACAAGATCTATTAATGCAAACTATGGCGGAGTGGAGTTTAGATGTCGTTGTCATAGCAGAGCCCTATTATGTACCATCCCAACTACACTGGGCTGGGGATACTGAGGGCTTGGTTGCCATCGTGGTACCCGCAGCTACCCACTTCCCCTCCTTCTCTACCAAGGAAAAGGGACCGGGATACGTGGCAGCCACTTGGGGTGAAATAGTGCTCATCGGAGTCTACTTTTCCCCCAACCGAAGACTAGATGAATTTGAAAGGTACCTCAACATGCTGGAGATGGTGATAGGCAGAGCGGCTCCTGCCCAAGTCATCGTGATGGGAGATTTCAACGCGAAGTGTACGGCGTGGGGTTCTCCCATCACGGATGCGAGAGGTGCAGTGCTGAGAGACTGGGCTGCGGCAATAGGCCTGGTCCTCCTCAACCAGCGCAACACCAACACCTGTGTTCGACAGCAGGGGGGGTCCATCGTAGACTTGACGTTTGCGACCCCTGCTGTCGCTGCACGCTCTGGGGGATGGCGCGTCCTAGAAGAGGTGGAGACGCTGTCGGACCATTTATACATCCGCTTTCGGGTATCCGGTTCCTCGACGATGGATGCGCCTCACCGGCCTGGAAGGCAATCGTTCCCCAGATGGACACTCTCCCGTTTGGATCGGGAAATGGCGGAGGAGGCAGCCATAGTGCAGGCCTGGGGGCCAGATACAGCAGAAATGGCCAACGTGGAGGAGCGAGCTGTCCGCTTTCGAGCTGCTCTCACAGAAGTCTGTGACGCTGCTATGCCCCGGGCTAGACGAATACCGGCGAGGAAGCAAGTCTATTGGTGGTCGCAGGAGATTCAGGCTCTCCGCATCACCAGTAATGCCGCTCGCCGGGCATTCACGCGATGCCGCCGACGCAGGTCACACACAGCTGAGGAGGAGGAATCTTACCGCCGAGCTCTCCGGGAAGCCAAAGTCGCACTGCAGACTGCCATTGCAAAGGCTAAAGACTCCGCCAATGAGGAGTTCCTAGAGACGCTCAATAGAGACCCGTGGGGACGCCCGTACCGTGTTGTACGCAGAAAATTACAACACGCGCCCCCCACGGATACCTTTGAGCCCACCCTTCTCTCAGCGGTCGTAACGGGCCTATTCCCTTAGCGGGAAGCCTTCATTCCTCCAAGGATGACAGGGCCAGAAGAAAACGAGGGTAACAATAACATCCCGCTAATCACGGACGACGAGATGATGGAAGCGGTGGCCCGTCTAAAATCGTCGCGTAAAGCGCCTGGGCCGGATGGAGTACCAGGAAAAGTGCTTTTTCTGGCGCTAAAGCATCTAGGGTGTCGTCTCCGGCAGCTGTTTGATGACTGCCTAGAGACAGGACAGGTTCCCAGGTGTTGGAAGGAGGGGCGTTTGTGCCTACTGAGAAAGGAGGGTCGCCCACCTGATTCTCCTTCCGGATACCGACCACTCGTTCTCTTGGACGAGGTCGGCAAGGTTTTTGAGAGGATAGTAGCAATACGAATCAATAGGCACTTAGCCAGAGATGGCCCGGAAATTTCCGAGAGACAGTTTGGGTTCAGGGCAGGGCTGTCCACACTAGATGCTTTAGGTGCACTAAAAAGCTTCTCCGAGGAGGCTAAGGAAAGGGGAGAAGGAGTAGTAGCTGTATCTTTAGATATAGCCAACGCTTTCGGCTCGCTCCCCTTTGAAGTAATTGAAGAGGCACTCAAGTTCCACCAGGTGCCTATGTACCTGAGGAAGGTGATAGGGCACTACCTGTCTGACCGGGTAGTGCTCTATCAAACTAGAGATGGAGAGCGGATGGCCCAGCGTATGTCCTGTGGCGTTCCTCAGGGGTCCGTGCTGGGACCCTTGCTTTGGAACCTGGGCTATGATTGGGCCATCAGAGGACAGCTCTTGCCTCGGATGGCGGTTTTCTGCTACGCGGATGACACGATGGTGGCCGTCCGAGGCAACAGCCGGGAAGAGGCGATGCGGTTAGCTACAGTGGGCGCTACCCTTGTGGTTGATCGCATCCGGATGCTGGGACTGGAGGTGGCCCTCTCCAAGACTGAAGCTATCGTCTTCCGTGGGCCAAGATGGCGGGTTACCGCAGGTCTTAGCATCCAAGTAGACGGAGAGAGGGTCCGGCTAAAGGCCCATATCAAATACTTGGGCCTTATCCTTGACCCAGATTGGAAATTTGAGGAGCACTTCCGATGTCTCGCCCCACGTATTGTTGGCACTGCCTCAGCCCTTGGAAAGCTGCTTCCGAATGTGGGAGGACCTCAGGCTCCGTGTCGGCGCCTATACGCGGAGGTCATAAAAAGCATGGCTCTGTACGGTGCCCCCATTTGGTCGGCCTCTCTCAGTACTCGAAACAAAACCCTCTTGCGAAAACCGCAGAGGGTCATGGCACTGAGGATGATCAGGGGGTACCGTACGGTCTCCTTTGCGGCTGCTTGTGCACTGGCCGGCACTCCCCCATGGGAGCTAGAGGCTGCAGTGCGAGCCGACACCTACCATGCTCGTACGGAGAGCAGAGCAAGAGGGGAAGGCCCTGGCTCTGAAGACGTGGAGAGGGCGCAGCGCAGTGCCCAAGAGCGGATGATGGAGAGCTGGTCGAACAGCCTCATGGACCCCGTTTACGGAGTCCGCACCATTGAGGCTCTCCGGCCAGTTCTCCAGGAGTGGAAAGAGAGGCGCCACGGGCTACTCACATACCGTCTTGTGCAGGTGCTGTCTGGGCACGGATGTTTCGGGCAGTATCTGCACAAGATTGCAAGACGGGAGACGTCTCCAATCTGCCATGAGTGTGGTGCGCTGGAGGACACGGCGCAGCACACCATGGAAACATGTTTCGCATGGCAAACGGAACGCCTCGACTTGACAAGACGAATAGGGAATGATCTCTCCCTGCCCAGCGTAGTATCAGCTATGCTGGGTAGTGACAGATCATGGGATGCCGTTGCCACCTTTTGTGAGGAGGTCATCTCACGAAAGGAGGCAGCAGAGCGGGCTCGCGAGGAAGACGAGTCCGCGGACGCCATCAGGCGTAAAAGAAGAGGAGGGAGAAGGCGGCAGTTTGCCAGCATTGTCCCTTCCTAGTGGGGCCATCACCCCGCCAGCCGCTGAGGGAGCAGCCACAGGCTCACGGCTCCTCCCTCCTCTTCAGGACGAATACCTTGGTCCAACCATCTGACCGAGGAGGCCGTGGCTGCAGTTTTGGTAGACTCCCATGGGACCCCATTGCAGCCACAAAACACAAAAGGCCAAAGAGGGAACGTCGAGGTGGTTTTAGTGGGTAGGACTCCTGCCCTCTACCCACTAGGGGAAGGAGGTGGGAGGAGAGTCCCACATAACCACCACACTACACAAGTGTGGTGGTATGCGTAACGCATTTCCCCTCGTTAAAAAAAAAAAAAAAAAAAAAAAAAGGTTAGGTTAGGTTAGGTTAGGTTAGGTTAGGTTAGGTTAGGTTGGGGTGCGGGCCGGATTCCTCCACGTTGGCCTGGGTGCTGCAGTCTCTCTTGATCTCGATCCGGAGAGAACGCAGCATCTGGGCTGGTGCACCCTGGGCATCGGCTGAGACTTTCTCCTTTTAGGGGATTCTCTCAGTCCATGGCGAATATCCGGCAGGGGGGGGGGGGTAAGGGGGTAGGCGACCAGTCGCTTCTCTTTTGAGAAGTTGCTTCGTCACCGCCACAATGGGGGGGAAATGGGTAGGTTTAGGTTAGGTTAGGGGGCGGGCTCGGCGTGCACTTATAATGCCGTCGAGCACTTACCGCCCAAAATATAGGGGAAGCACGTCGACTCCTCTATTACCCCGTACTCTGGTGTCTCTTTTCAACAATCCCCATCTAGCGGCGTTATGGGGTAGTTAAGAAACACCAGAACGGAGGGCTTGCCTTAATTGGCCGGCCCGCGAGAAGGAAACTCTATAAAACCCGACAGCGAAGTCGTTAAAACCTGCAGATACCAGGCGAACTCTGCTAGTATTTAGCCTTACCCCTGGGATGGGCGTCACCCGGGGGCGGACTTATTAAATCGGCCTATTTTCGTGGGAACAGAAATGGAGAATTTAAAAAACAAAAACAAAAACAACACCAAAAAGTCGAAGGACAGCAGTGAAGAGGGAGATGATAGTGACTCAATGCATAGCGTTGAGTCACTGCCGGATATCAGTCTTAGGACTAGAGAACGGCGTAGGAACTATGGAGGCTCGGACCCGGAAACAAGTCTGGATGGGGTTGCGAGTCCAACGATGAGAAAAAGGCGAGGAAGGCCGCCAACTACAGGCCAATATGTTGGCCTGGCCAAGGCGAAGTTGGCGCTTGTCGAAGCGCAAAGGGAGGAAGAGCTGATGAGAGCAGAGGCGGAAGTCACTACGGCTTCTCGAGAGGCTCGGGCCCGTGCTAGGGCTCACACGCTATCGGAGTCATCTTCTAACGGAGACGACTTCCAGACGGCTACCGCTCTGAGCCGTACGATTGATGATAATATCAATATTATCAAAAAGGTTGCCGTTTCCTCCAAAAACCTAAAAGGAGGTTTTGTGAAATCCCTGAAGGATGCAGCGGACGAGATCGGCAAAGTCGCTCTCATCCTACAGAGCCGCTGCACCTCAGAAGAGACGAGAGGGCTGCAGGCGGACAATGCCCGCTTGCAATCAGAAGTCGCGCAGCTCCGCAAAGAGGTGGCGGACATGCGGGAGCGCCTTGATCGGCCACACCAACCGGCTGCTGTGGTTGTGCCTAGTCAGCCTGTAGAGAAACCGCTGGATACCGAAGACCTGGTGCGCACCATCTTGTGCCAGGTGGGCACGATGGTTAATGCCAGGTTCGAGGCTCTTCAAGACAGGTTGCTGCCTGAGAAGAGACTTCGCCCTCCATTGGCAGCGGACACGCGGGCAAATGATCTCCCCGGGATTCCTCCCGGGCCATCAACTGCCCCAACGAAGGCTATAGAGAAAGGCCAAAAGAGGACGGATGCTCCGATACGTGCCACTTCTGGTGGAACGGAGGCTCCGAAGCCGAAAAAGACAAAAAAGAAAAAGAACAAGCCGGAAAAGAAGGGGCAACGCTCGGTTGGAACTCCTCATGAGAGGGTAACAGAGCCCCAACCCCTGCCAGCAGTGTCGCAGCCTGAGGACCAGTCGAGCCCAGCCCAGCCGAGGGAATTACCCTGGAACGAGGTGGTTAAGAAAGGGCTCAGAAAGGAAAAGAAGAAGCAGGCAAAGCAGGTTCCACGCAAAACTGCCACTGCCACTGCAAGACCGGCACGACTCAGGCCTCCGAAGTCAGCTGCGGTAATAGTCACGCTTACGCCGGAGGCCATTGCTAACGGCGTAACCTACGACTCAGTCATTGCAGAAGCCAAGGCCAAAGTTAAGCTGCCGGATGTTGGAATCGTTACTGGGGTTCGCTTTCGAGTGTGCGCCTCGGGAGCGCGAATGTTTGAAGTGATGGGCACCGATAGTGGCCCGCAAGCTGACGAGCTGGCGAAAAAGCTGGAACAAGTCCTCAGCCGAGAGACCGTCCGCATCTCCAGGCCGGTCAAGACGACGGAAATCAAAATCTCTGGCTTAGATGACTCCATCTTGGCTGAGGAGGTAGTAAATGCGGTTGCTGAGGCAGGGAACTGTCCCAAAGATAGCCTCAAAAGCGGCGGGGTTGTTAAAGACCCATTTGGCGTGGGACACATTTGGGTCGAATGCCCGGTGGCCACCGCCAAACGAATTGCTGCAGCGGGTCGACTAGCATTGTCGTGGGTGTCGGCCTCCGTAAAACTTCTCGAGCCCAGGCCTCTGCGTTGTTATAAATGTCTGCAGAGGGGCCACATTAGGGCTCAATGCAGTGCGGAGGCCGATAGAAGCCAGGAGTGCTTCCGCTGCGGAGTTGTTGGACACAAGTCCAAGGAGTGCTCGGCCAAACCGCATTGTTCTGTTTGCGCTGCAGCCAAGAAACCGGCGGACCATCAACTGGGGGGAAGAGCCTGCTCCGCACCAGCCCCCAAAATGTCCAGAAGGAAGACACGCCAGTTACCGGTAGACATGGCAATGGAGACGGAATCACAGACTCAGACTAACAATAATGGCCGTACAACTCCTCCAAGCCAACATTAATCACTGTGCACGAGCTCAAGACCTGCTCCTACAGAGCATGGCTGAGTGGTTGACACAAGTGGCCGTGGTTGCAGAACCCTACTTTATCCCCAACAGGGATGATTGGGCAGGTGACGAAGACGAACTTGTTGCCCTAGTCGTGTCGAGGTCTACTGGCTCCTCGACACTCGAAAGTGTGCAAAAAGGTCGTGGTTTCGTTGCGGCCGTTGTGGGAGGCATTCTGACAGTCGGCGTGTATTGTCCCCCAAGCAGAAGCCTCGCAGAGTTTGAGGGTCTCCTTGGCCAAGTTGAGACAATCATCGGCAGAAATCACCCATATCCTGTATTGGTAATGGGTGACTTTAACGCCAAAAGCTCAGCCTGGGGTTGTCCAGCCACTGATGCACGGGGTACAGTACTAGAAGAGTGGGCGCTGACGGCTGGACTCTCTCTTTTAAACCAGGGTTCGCAACCGACCTGCGTTCGGTCACAGGGCAGTTCCATCGTGGATCTGTCGTTTGCCAGCCCTACGATAGCACGCCGAGTCTACGGATGGGAAGTAGTGGAGAACGTAGAGACTCTGTCAGACCACCTCTACATTCGCTTTAATATATCTGCGTCCTCCGCGGTTCCGGTTCAATCGGGAAGCGCGGTGTTGCCTGGTGACAGCCCACGGTGGGTGGTCAAGCGCCTCGACAGGGAAATTCTCATTGAGGCTTCCCTAGTCGAAACATGGATGCCCCCAGAGAGCACAATTGTCGTTGATGAGGAGGCTGTGGCGTTACGCCAATCAATGACTCGCGTCTGCGATGCGTCCATGCCACGTCAGGGTCCACAAACACCGAGAAGGCAGGTGTACTGGTGGTCTGCCGAAATTGCTGAGTTGCGCATTGTATGCGTAGCTGCCAGACGCCAGTACCAGAGACAACGCCGGAGAAGACGCCGTGACGAGAACGCCGAGACAACATTGCGCGATACATACAAGACGGCCAAGCGCACGCTTCGCATCGCCATAAGCGAAGCAAGAGACGGAGCGAGAGAAGAGATGTTGGAGACTCTGAACCAAGATCCATGGGGTCGCCCCTATCGCATGGTGCGAGGGAAACTTCGGCCGTGGGCACCCCCTTTAACGCAGAGTCTCCAGCCTCAGCTGGTGGAGGTGGTGGTAGGAGCTCTTTTTCCACGTAGAGAGGAACACACGCCTCCATCTATGGCACCTTCTACTGGAAATGAGACTTTTATCGTGGCGGATGAAATACCGCCGGTATCTTCTGGTGAATTTGGGGCCGCGATTCTTCGCCTGCGGGCCAAGAAGACGGCCCCGGGCCCAGACGGTATTCCTGGCCGTGCATGGGTGCTTGCTGCGGACGCATACGAGGAGAGGGTCAGGGGGCTCTTTGATGCCTGCTTCGCCCAAAGTAATTTCCCTAAGCTGTGGAAGATCGGCAAACTTGTCCTGCTAAGGAAAGAGGGTCGTCCGGTCGATTCTCCCTCGGGGTATCGGCCGATTGTGCTGCTTGACGAGGTGGCAAAGCTCTTCGAGCGTATCATTGCCAATCGCCTCGTCAAGCATCTGGGGAGAGTCGGCCCGGACCTGGACGACAAGCAGTACGGTTTCAGAGTGGGCAGGTCAACCGTCCACGCAATCTTGCGTGTAAAGGAGATGGCGGAGGAAGCAGTTGCCCAGGGCGAGGTCGTCTTGGCGGTGTCTCTAGACATCGCAAATGCCTTTAACACCTTGCCCTGGAGTTGCATTAGGGAGGCACTCCGGTATCATCGGGTGCCAAACTACCTCCTGCGCATTATCACTGACTACCTTTCAGGTAGGTCCATCTCCTACAGAGGTCGCGAGGCGTGGCGCCGGCATGAAGTGTCTTGCGGTGTTCCACAGGGGTCGGTCCTCGGGCCGCTCCTGTGGAACATTGGGTACGACTGGGTGTTGCGAGGCGCTCTCCTCCGTGGTGTGAACGTCTTGTGCTACGCAGACGACACTCTGGTGACGGCCCGGGGCAGCACTCACCGTGAGTGCGCCATTCTAGCCACGGCTGGAGTGGCTCAAGTGGTGAACCGGATTCGAGCTTTGGGTCTCGAGGTGGCTCTTAACAAATCCGAGGCTTTGTGTTTTCACGGGCCTCGGAACAAGCCACCTCCGGGATCTAACATAATCGTTGGCGGAATAAGAATTAACATCGAGCCCCAAATGAAATATTTGGGGCTCACGCTGGACAGCCGATGGACGTTTGAGGAGCACTTCCGGCGTTTAGTGCCCAAGCTGTTGCGCGCGGCGGCCGCTCTCGGCAGTCTACTGCCGAATCTCAACGGCCCTAAAGCGGCCTGCCGGCGCCTGTACTTGGGCATTGTACGCTCAATGGCGTTGTACGGGGCACCTGTGTGGAATGGCGCTCTGAACAGCCGGACAATTGCCCTTCTGCACCGTCCGCAGAGGGCAATGGCCATCAGAGTCGCCCGTGGATACCGCACGGTGTCCTTCGAAGCGGCGTGCGTCTTAGCTGGCTCCCTGCCGTGGGAACTGGAGGCGGAAATTCTCGCATCCGTCTATACATGGCGCGAGAATGAGATCGCGGTAAACCAGTTTCCACCCTTAAAAGAGGAAGTTGAGACTATGAGAGAGGAGCAGAGAGCATCAGCCGTCTTAAAATGGCAGCGCCTCCTTCATCAACCGAGTGCTGGTGTCAGAACCATCGAGGCAGTCCGTCCAGTCCTCGCGCAGTGGCTGGACAGGGAACACGGTGTGCTCACCTTCCGATTGTCGCAGGTGCTTTCGGGGCATGGATGCTTCGGCAAGTACCTGCACCGGATCGGAAGGGAGCCGACTGCGGTGTGTCACCACTGCGACGGCTGCCTCGAAGACACTGCCCAGCATACGCTGGAAGAGTGTCCTGCGTGGGCAGAACAGCGCCGGGAGCTCGTGGCTGCCGTGGGCGGCGATCTCTCGCTGCCGGTCATAGTAAACACCATGGTGGAGAGTGACCGAGCTTGGGATGCCGCCCAAAACTTCTGCGAGGCGGTCATCGGGCTTAAGGAGGAGGCGGAGAGGGTAAGGGAGGCAGGTGCTCCCAACTCCATCCGAAGCCGCCGCATAGGGAGGAGAAGGCGAGCGTACGCGCTCACCATTCCACCCTAACAAAACTCGAGTGATGGGCTAGGGGAAGCCCATCACTCAACACGAGTTTGTGAGGGTGTGGCAGTGGGTACGGCGAGCGAGTAGGGCGGGTATAACGGGTGCCGAGAAAACCCGTAAAAAGGAGAAGGGGCGTAGTGCCAGTCACCACCGGGACGTAGAAGATTGCTTTAATAGTGTGCCCTCATCCCGGTGGACACTGACGCCGAAGGCAAACAGAGGGGTTTTAGTGGGTATGCTTCCCGTCCCTTTCCCGCAGGGGGAGGGGATGGGGGGAGAGTCCCACATAACCACCGTGCCGTCCCCTGGCACGGTGGTATGCGTAATGCATTTCCCCTCTTAAAAAAAAAAAAAAAAAAAAAAAAAAAAAAAAGGTTAGGTTAGGTTAGGTTAGGTTAGGTTAGGTTAGGTTAGGTTAGGTTAGGTTAGGTTAGGTTAGGTTAGGTTAGGTTAGGTTAGGTGGGGTGCGGGCCGGATTCCTCCACGTTGGCCTGGGTGCTGCAGTCTCTCTTGATCTCGATCCGGAGAGAACGCAGCATCTGGGCTGGTGCACCCTGGGCATCGGCTGAGACTTTCTCCTTTTAGGGGATTCTCTCAGCCCATGGCGAATATCCGGCAGGGGGGGTGAGGGGGAAGGTGACCAGTGACTTCTCTTTTGAGAAGTTGCTTCGTCACCGCCACACTGGGGGGAAAATGGGTAGGTTTAGGTTAGGGTAGTGTTGGGGGTTGTCCTCGAAAGAGGTACAACGGGTGCGGCGATGTGCCAGGCGCACTCGGCTTTTGCCGACGTCGGACCAACTCGTTACCCGTTCGGAGTGTCGTGGATCACGTCTCGCGGCTTCGACGGGCCGAGGACCTTGCCTTAGCTGGCCGGGTCGAGAGGAGTAAACCTCACTAAAAAATCCCTTAATCCCAAGTGGCGCAGCACCGCGAGGGGATGCATGGCTGAAAGGAAGTCAGTCTTTAGTGCTTTGCCCCGTCAGAGTACCTGCCGACCCTCTGACGGGAGATGCTAGGCTTGTCCAGGTGCACGGGCACCTCCTGGATCGACCTATATCCCTACTTTTCGTGGGAACAAAAATGTATCTTTCAAAAACCCCATCAAACGGCCCTTCTCAAGGCCAACCTGAAAACGGCCCTTCTCAGGGCCAACCTGGAAACGGCCCTTCTCAGGGCCAAAACACAAACGGCTCTTCTCAGAGCCAAACCGGAGAGGACGGCGTGCGAGCTCTGACTCCGGTTGTTCGTATAGAGCGCATGGCGCTCAGACCTCGGTCGGCGAGCCCTAGGGTTCCAGTGCCGGTGGAGGTGGAGGAGAAAAACTTGGAGGATCAGACTGATCAGTCTGACACTGGGACCCTGGAAACCGTACGTTCCGGGCCATACATGAGTGGACTTGGCGAGTCGGACTCAGCTATGAGCTGTAGTCCAGCGAAGGGAGCGAGCAAATTATGGCGCAAACGGAAGCCGAATCCTTCCGACTCGTCGGATTCCGAAGGGGCCTCAAAAGGCAAAAAGAGGGGTCGCGGCCGCCCGCCCACCACGGGGAAGTATGTTGGCCTGGCCTTGGCAAAGGAGGAGCTGAACCGCGCTAAAAAGGAAGAGTTAAGGCTTAGGGCGGAGGAGGAGGTTGCTGGCCTTGCGCGGTCGCTGTCGACCCGTAACCATCCAGGCTGCAGCGAGCCAGTGTCCGGCCACTGTTTTGCTGACGACGATTTGACAGCGGCCTCTGTAACCGAGAGAGTACAGGGCAGCCTGAAAGCCATTGCTCTCGTTGCAAATAAATCAAGCAACCTCAAGGGCACGTTTATAAAGGCCCTCAACGAAGCCGTCACGTCCCTCAAGGACGCATTTGAGGAACTGAACCGGCGCACATCCTCAGAGGAAACACGGCGGCTGCAGGCTCAAAATGACCGCTTGCGAGCTGAGCTGGCAGAGCTTCGCTCTGAAATGACACAAATGCGAATGGACTTCCGGGACCAATTCAAGCGGAAGTCCCCGGTCCCAGTACCGCAGAAGACGCAGCTTGCCAGCAGCGTCCAGAAAAAGGCCCCGGAGCCTTTAAACACCGAGGAGTTGGCACGTGCCATGACGGCCCAAATGGGGCTGATGCTGGACGCCAGGCTGGGAGCTCTAGAGCTCGAGGGCAGGCTCTTGCCAGCCCAAATAATGCGGCCTCCGTTGGCCGCTGACAGGCGACAGGCGGCTTCTCAGAGCCAAGACCCTGTGCTCGCCTCCAAGCCGGCTCCCAAACCGGCTACCAAACCAGCTCCCAAGCCAGCTCCTAAGCCGGCTCCAAAACGAGGTCCCCCGAACCTAACGGTGGAACCCCGAAAGGGGGATAAGGGAAAGGGGAAGGGGAAAGGCAAGGGCAAGAAGAGTGCGCCTCGTGCAGTCGTTGAAAACACCACCACGACTACTGCTCCTCGGCAGCTGCCTCCGGCTCCCACGTCCGAGGAATTCATAACTGTGGAGCGACGCAAGAAAAGAAACGCGGCAAACCCTATATCGGCTTCCCAGCCACAGCCGCAGAGGCGGAAACCCAAAAAACCCAGAGCACGCAAACTTCGCCCCCCTCGCTCGGAAGTCGTTGTCCTGACACTAAAGCCGGAGGCTGTAGAGAAGGGTGTGACGTACGCGCAGATAATGACGAGAGCAAAGGAAAGCATGGACCTCGAGCGCCATGGCATCAGCTCGATAAAGTTCAGGCGCGCGGCAACCGGCGCCAGAGTGCTTGAGGTCCCAGAATCAGGCAGTGGTGAGAAGGCAGATTCTCTAGCCAAAGACTTGGCCGAAAAGTTTGGGGAGGATATTGTCTGGGTGTCGAGGCCAATGAAGACTGCCGAGCTGCGCCTCACGGAGCTTGACGACTCCGTGACACCCGGAGAGGTAGCTGCTGCTGTCGTCAGGGTTGGCGGTTGTGCCGAGAGCCAGATAAAGACCGGAGAAATTCGTCAGGATGTCTCCGGCCTCGGTACTATCTGGATTCGTTGCCCAATTGAAGCAGCAAAAAAGGTGATGGAAGCCGACCGCGGGAGATTAAAGGTTGGGTGGGTCCGTGCCGCCGTGAAGCTTCTCGATCAGCGTCCCATGCGGTGCTACAAGTGCCTTGAAAAGGGGCATGTAAAGGCACAATGCACAAACGTCACTGATCGAAGCAACAACTGCTACCGGTGTGGCCAACCGGGCCACAGAGCGGCTGGCTGCTCCGAGGCGCCACACTGCTCATTGTGTGCGAGCGCAGGCAAGAAGGCGGACCACAAACTGGGCTCCAAGGCGTGCCAAGCACCAGGCCCGAAGGCAGCAAAGAAGAAGGCTGAAACCGGCCCCCGGGCCCCACCGCAGCCTATTCAGCTATCCACCAGCCGGTCGGATTCGCACGAGGAGGAGGATCGAATGGCCACACAATAAAATGGCCATTCGAGTGATCCAGGCGAATCTCAACCACTGTGCCAGGGCCCAGGACCTGTTGTTTCAGTCCATGGCACAGTGGTTGATCAGCGTTGCGGTGGTTGCAGAGCCGTACTCGGTCCCTCCCCGGGATGACTGGGTAGGAGACGTGGACGGCTCTGTAGCACTGGTTGTGCGGACGGCGACAGGCTCACTGTTGACCAGTCCCATAAAAGGGAAGGGATACGTGGCGGCGCTCTGCGGCGACATATGGGTCGTCGCAGTATATTTCTCGCCAAATAGATGTCTGGCTGACTTTGAGCGGTTCCTGGACGAAGTAGGGGCTCGAGTCGGTCAGCTTCTCCCGCGCCCTGTAATCGTTGCCGGGGATTTTAATGCCAAATCCACGGCTTGGGGCTCCCCGGCGACGGATGCGCGAGGCGCAATCCTGGAAGAGTGGGCGGTGGTGGTAGGCCTGGCTGTCATTAACCAGGGAACGGCAGACACGTGCGTGCGGCAACAGGGTGGCTCTATCGTGGATATCACGTTCGCGAGTGCCTCCTTGGCGCGCCGTGTCCAGGGCTGGGAGGTCATGGTGGGGGTGGAGACGCTGTCAGATCACCGTTATATCCGGTTTGACGTCTCCACACCCTCACTGTCCCCGGACGGTCCAAGCCGGATTGGCCCGGTCGGAAGCGGCCCAAGGTGGTCACTCACTAAACTCGACCGGGAACTTTTGAAGGAGGCGGCAATTGTGCAGGCGTGGTTGCCCGTGCCGGAGGGAGCGGTGGCGGTAGAGACCGAAGCTTCCTGGTTCCGGGAGGCCATGACGAGAATATGCGACGCGGCAATGCCCCGTGCCAAGGTTCTGCCGCCACGACAAAGCGTGTACTGGTGGTCCGCCGAGCTTGCGCAGTTGCGCAAGGATTGCATAGTCGCGCGGCGCCAGCATATGCGACAGAGGAGGCGCAGGCGGCAGGATGAAGACGAGGAGCGCCGCTTGTACGAGGTATTGAAGGCGTGCAAGTTGGCCTTCTCCGTGGCCATAGGGGAGGCAATCGAGGCGAGTCGTGCCGAATTTCTGGAGACCCTCAATGCCGACCCGTGGGGAAGGCCCTACAAGCTCGTTCGGAGTAAGCTGCGCCCGTGGGCGCCCCCACTGACACAAACGCTCCAACCGGAGTTTGTAGGCCACGTGGTGGCGACGCTTTTCCCGGCAAGGGGACCCCACCAGCCACCTTCTATGGCGCCGCCAGCGGTGAGACTCAGGGAGGAGGAGAACGTCCCAGCTGTAACTCCAGCTGAGCTGGGCGTGGCAGTCGACCGGCTCCGTGTCAGGAACACGGCCCCCGGGCCTGACGGCATTCCGGGCCGTGCTTGGGTCCTGGCCATGGAAGAGCTGGAGCCGAGGCTGCTGCGATTCTTGACCGCGTGCCTGGAGCAGGGTTGCTTCCCGAAGGAGTGGAAGTCCGGGAAGTTGGTTCTGCTTCGGAAGGAGGGGCGACCGGCGGACTCTGCGTCTGGATACCGGCCGATAGTCCTGCTCGATGAGGTGGGCAAGCTCTTTGAGCGGGTGATCGCAGCTCGCCTCATCAAGCACATGGAGCGCGAGGGGCCGGATCTAGAGGACAGCCAGTTTGGCTTCCGCAGGAGCCGCTCAACAATCGACGCAATTGGTCGTGTCAAGGAGACAGCGACAGAGGCAGTGTCCCGGGGTGAGGTCGTCTTGGCAGTGTCGTTAGATATTGCCAACGCCTTTAACACCCTGCCCTGGGACACTATAATGGAGGCTCTGCGATACCACCAGGTACCCATCCATCTGTACCGCATCATACAGTCCTACCTCAGTGACAGATCCATCACCTGGCCGGGACGTCAGGGTTGGGGGACGAGTATGATGGCCTGTGGAGTTCCGCAGGGGTCGGTCCTGGGTCCACTCCTCTGGAATGTTGGATATAACTGGGTCCTACGGGGGGCAAACTTGCGTGGAGTCGAGGTCGTATGTTACGCCGATGACACGCTCGTGATGGCCCGGGGACCCAGTTACCGCGACGCAGCCATACTGGCGACGGCAGGAGTCGCCCATACTGTCGCGAAGATTCGACGACTGGGGCTGGAGGTGGCTCTCATGAAGTGCGAGGCCATCTGCTTCTACGGTTCGCGGAGAGCACCTCCAGCTGGTGCAGAGATAGTGGTGGGAGGAGTCCCGATTGCTGTCAAGCCGACGCTGCTCTACCTTGGCGTCGTGCTTGACAGCAAGTGGAACTTCAAGGCGCACTTCGAGCGCCTGGCGCCCAAGTTACTGCGCGCTGCGGGAGCCTTTGGGCGCATACTCCCGAATTTGGGGGGGCCCAAAGCCTCATGTCGGCGCCTATACACAGGTGTGTTAAGATCAATGGCGCTCTACGGTGCCCCAATATGGGCGGATGCCCTCAGTAGCCATAATGTCGCTCAATTGCGGCGACCGCAGAGAGCGATGGCACTGAGGGTCATCCGAGGGTACCGGACGGTGAGTGCAGAGGCCGCGTGCGTGCTGGCAGGCTCCCGGCCCTGGGACCTGGATGCGAGGGCCCTTGCGGCCCTGTATCAGTGGTGCAGGGAGGCGCGAGCCCGGGGCCACCTGCTGGCACCTCGGGAGGTGGAAGGGCGGCGAGCGGAGCTGCTGGAGGAGGTTGTTGAAGTTTGGGGGCATCGGCTAGAACGGCCGAGGGCTGGCTCTCGCACCATTGAGGCTGTCCGCCCGGTCCTTCGTGACTGGGTGGAAAGGCGCTCCGGGGTTCTAACCTTTCGACTGACGCAGGTACTGTCGGGGCACGGTTGCTTCGGCAGTTACCTGCACAAAGTCGCGAGGAGGGAGCCGACACCAGAGTGCCACGAGTGCGGAGCCAGCGTAGACTCGGCCCAACACACTCTGGCCGAGTGCCCGGCCTGGGGCGAGGAGCGACAGGAGCTGGTTGCCCAGCTAGGGCAAGACCTGTCGCTGCCTGCCGTTGTCCAGGCGATGCTGGGCAGGGAGGAGGCGTGGGAGACTGTGCTCACGTATTGTGAGCAGGTCATGGGCGACAAAGAGGCGGCAGAGCGCGAACGGGAAGCCTGGGCAGAGGCTGACCCAATGCGCCGCCGTCGAACGGGTCGCAGGCGTGCCGCCCACGAGCGGAACCTGCCACCATAACGGGAGCCAGCGGGCGGCGAACACGGGGACGTTCCCGCCCATGCTTCTTGGCTCCCCGAGGTGGATGGAAGCGCGACCACGTGTCCCGGAAGCGCTTCCACAGAGGAGACATCCTAGACAGGATAGCCGGCTTGCGGGGTCGCGGACGCATGTTGCCCGTAACCCCGCAACAAATAAGCGGCGAGAGGACACCATGGGGTTTAGTGGGTAGTGGGGCTGCGTTTCAGCCCCGAGCCCCACATAACCGTCCGGGCTCATCCCCGACCCGGCGGTACGCGTAAATGCATTCCCCATGTAAAAAAAAAAAAAAAAAAAAAAAAGGTTAGGTTAGGTTAGGTTAGGTTAGGTTAGGTTAGGTTAGGTTAGGTTAGGTTAGGTTGGGGTGCGGGCCGGATTCCTCCACGTTGGCCTGGGTGCTGCAGTCTCTCTTGATCTCGATCCGGAGAGAACGCAGCATCTGGGCTGGTGCACCCTGGGCATCGGCTGAGACTTTCTCCTTATGGGGGATTCTTTCAGTCCATGGCGAATATCCGGCACGGGGGTGGTGACAGGGGTTTCTTGAAGGGTTGCGGTTGTGTGGAGACCACTTCCGCCCCGGAAAGTTTCCTTCTGTCACCTGGGGAGGGATGGTGTGACGAGCGGCTTTTCTTCGGAGAAGCTGCTTCGTCCACCAGTTGTGGGCGGCGACAGAGGTCGTTTGAAGGGGCGGTTGCGTGTGCCTACGAGGCCGTTTCCGCCCTGGACAGCTTCCATCTGTTGCCTTTTGAGGATTGGTGACTGGGGTAGTTTGAAGGGTCAGTTGCGTGTGCCTACGAGGCCGTTTCTGTTCCCGGAAAGCTTAACCAGTCGCCTGGAGGGGGCAGTGACTGAGGTTGTTGAAAGGGGCGGTTGCGTGTGCCTTCGAGGCCGTTTCCGCCCTGGACAGCTTCCTTCCGTCACATTTGCGGTTGGTGTCCTTCTACGTGTCTCCTCCTTTGGCGGAGAAGGGGGGGCTCTTCGGAGCAGGCCGGGAGGCGCGTCAGTGGAGAATGCTTTTTAGCGGTTCCGCGGCGCCTCACTACTGGCCAGGGAGGTTAAACGCCGGAGTGGTTTTAGACGGTAGTTCTTTTGAGAGTCCGTCATACCTCCCATTGCACAGCCATCCCCAGGCTGGGAGGATGCGTAAATTGCATTTCCACTCCGTCAACAAAAAAAAAAAAAAAAAAAAAAAAAAGGTTAGGTTAGGTTAGGTTAGGTTAGGTTAGGTTAGGTTAGGTTAGGTTAGGTTAGGTTCGGAGGAGGAAGAGCATCTCCACAGAGAGCTGAAGGCGGCGAAGTACGCGCTCTCTGTGGAGATAGCTCGCAGGAAAGACGAGGCGCGTGAGGAGTTCTTGGCCACGCTGGATAGGGATCCGTGGGGGCGGCCTTACCGAGTCGTGCGCAACAAAATGCGTTGTGCACCCCCCATGGACTCCCTTGAGCCAGAACTCCTCACGAGGATTGTGGAGGGACTTTTCCCGGCCGCGCCGGCTTTTCAGCCACCCGGCATGGTGGGCCCCACGGTTGAGGAGGTTGATCCAGTTGATCCCCCTTCCGTGACGGACGACGAAATGGAGAGCGTCGTCGACCGTCTCCGGGCCTGCAGGAAGGCGCCAGGACCGGATGGGGTACCGGGGAGGGTTCTCCACATTGTCGCGGAGCACCTCGGGGACCGCTTGCGGACCCTCTTTGATGATTGCATCAAGGAGGGGCGCTTCCCGAGGTGCTGGAAGGAGGGACGCCTAGTCCTCCTTCGGAAGGAGGGGAGGCCGCTAGATACCCCTGCCGGTCACCGCCCCATCGTCCTCCTAGATGAGACGGGCAAGATGCTTGAACGCATCTTGTCACGTCGCATCGTCCAACACCTGGAGAACGTGGGGCCTAACATCTCCGACCGGCAGTATGGGTTCCGTGAGGGACGGTCCACTATGGACGCGCTTTCGTCCCTCCGGAACTTCTGTGGGCACGCGGAGGAGAGGGGCGAGGGAGTCGTGGCGGTATCGTTAGATATCGCCAACGCATTCGGTTCCCTACCCTTCCCGGTCATCAGTGAGGCCCTCCGCTACCACAGGGTGCCCGGATATCTGCGGCGGATTGTGGAGCACTACCTAACCGACAGGGTAGTGCTCTATGATCGTGGAGGTCTGCGGGTCGCCCACCCGATGTCATGCGGTGTTCCCCAGGGGTCCGTGTTAGGACCCCTGCTATGGAACATCGGCTATGACTGGGTGATCCGCGGAGCGCTCCTTCCCCGCATGGCCACCCTTTGCTATGCCGACGATACAATGGTGGCCGTGCGGGGACGTGAGCTGGAAGAAGCCCTCCGGAGGGCGTCGTTGGCGGCAGATCTGGTTGTCGGCCGCATCCGACAGTTAGGTCTGGAGGTGTCCCTCCCGAAGACAGACGCTATTGTCTTTGGGGGAAAGGGATGGCGCCCCCGTAGTGGAATGACTATCCCTGTGGCGGGGGAGGCGGTAAAGGTGAAGGCCACTATCAAATACCTCGGCCTCATCCTGGACCGGAGGTGGGATTTCGGGGAGCATTTCCGCCAACTTGCTCCCCGGGTGGTAGGCACTGCGTCGGCCCTGGGCCGCATGTTGCCAAACGTGGGGGGGCCTCAAGCGCCATGCCGACGCCTGTTTGCAGGCGTCGTTCGTAGCATGGCGCTATACGGCGCGCCAATCTGGGCCGACACGTTGTCGGCCAAAAATAAGGCGCTCCTAAGGAGGCCCCAAAGGGTGGTGGCCCTCCGAATAGTGAGGGCCTATATGACGGTGGCACATGCGGCCGCGTGTGTCTTGGCCTGCACCCCGCCGTGGGAGCTAGATGCTCAGGTGCAGGCCGAGACATACCGGAGGAGGGCGGAATTCTGGGCGAGGAGAGAGCGCCCGGACTCGGAGACGGTGGAGGGAGCCCGTCGAATGACGGAGCGGCGCATGAGGGACCGGTGGAAGAGCGACCTGGAGGACTCTCCCTTTGGACTCCGCACCATAGGGGCACTCCTCCCGTCGCTGGACCACTGGTTGGATCGGAGATACGGTACCGTCACGTACCGTCTTGTGCAGGTATTGACCGGACATGGGTGCTTCGGCCACTACCTGCACAAGATAAAGAGGGAGCCGAGTCCGATCTGCCACGAGTGCGGCGATCCGGACGACACGGCCCAGCACACCCTTGAGGTGTGCGCTCGCTGGGGTCCGGAGCGCCGCGCTATGGCCGCGGAACTCAATGTCTCCGATCTCTCGCTGCACAGCGTCGTCTCGGCCATGCTGGGCAGCGACAGATCGTGGAAGGCGGTATCCTCCTTCTGTGAGAGTGTCATCTCGCAGAAGGAGGTGGCGGAGCGGGAACGTGAAGACGACGTCGACGCGCACCCGCTCCGGCGCAGACGAAGGGGGCGAAGGCGCTTGCAGTTCGCTGCTAGCCTGAACCCCTTGTAGGACCAGTGGGTTAGGGGCCCACATTGCACGGTCCTACACACGTCTGGGGGAGAGGTCGCAGCGTTTACCGACCTCTCCCTCCTTTGGCGGAGGTACCCCGGCATTAGGCTGGGGAGGCTGGTGGTTTTAGACGGTAGGCTGCTCCCTCTACTCTCGTGCGAGAGTGGGGGGAGCAGAGAGTCCGTCATACCCCCCCTATAGCATGGCCAACCCTAGGCCGGGGGATGATGCGTAACGCATTTCCACTCCGAGAAAAAAAAAAAAAAAAAAAAAAAAAAAAAAGGTTAGGTTAGGTTAGGTTAGGTTAGGTTAGGTTAGGTTAGGTTAGGTTAGGTTAGGTTAGGTTAGGTTAGGTTAGGTTAGGTTAGGTTAGGTTAGTCACTTGGTTGTCTGGGAGAGGGGCCACGCGTACTCGGCCTCTCTCTCCTTTGGCGCGGGAAGCCCCGGCATTGGCTGGGGCAGCCGGAGGACACCGTGGGGAATGCTTAAGCGGGTTCCACGGTGTCTTACCAAGCCGGCAGGAGGGTACGCCAGGGTGGTTTTTAGTGGGTTGCGCCCCCTCGCCCCCTCTCATTCTGAGAGGGGGTGACGGAGTGAGTCCCACATACCCCCCCACCACTCCCATGGTGGGGGAAATGCATAAAGCATTTTCCACCCTGACAAAAAAAAAAAAAAAAAAAAAAAAAGGTTAGGTTAGGTTAGGTTAGGTTAGGTTAGGTTAGGTTAGGTTAGGTTAGGTTAGGTTAGGTTAGGTTAGGTTAGGTTAGGTTAGGTTAGGTTAGGTTAGGTTAGGTTAGGTTAGGTTAGGTTAGGTTAGGTTAGGTTAGGTTAGGTTAGGTTAGGTTGGGGTGCGGGCCGGATTCCTCCACGTTGGCCTGGGTGCTGCAGTCTCTCTTGATCTCGATCCGGAGAGAACGCAGCATCTGGGCTGGTGCACCCTGGGCATCGGCTGAGACTTTCTCCTTATGGGGGATTCTTTCAGTCCATGGCGAATATCCGGCACGGGGGTGGTGACAGGGGTTTCTTGAAGGGTTGCGGTTGTGTGGAGACCACTTCCGCCCCGGAAAGTTTCCTTCTGTCACCTGGGGAGGGATGGTGTGACGAGCGGCTTTTCTTCGGAGAAGCTGCTTCGTCCACCAGTTGTGGGCGGCGACAGAGGTCGTTTGAAGGGGCGGTTGCGTGTGCCTACGAGGCCGTTTCCGCCCTGGACAGCTTCCATCTGTTGCCTTTTGAGGATTGGTGACTGGGGTAGTTTGAAGGGTCAGTTGCGTGTGCCTACGAGGCCGTTTCTGTTCCCGGAAAGCTTAACCAGTCGCCTGGAGGGGGCAGTGACTGAGGTTGTTGAAAGGGGCGGTTGCGTGTGCCTTCGAGGCCGTTTCCGCCCTGGACAGCTTCCTTCCGTCACATTTGCGGTTGGTGTCCTTCTACGTGTCTTCTGGAATACCGGGGGGCACTGTAGTTATTGGTGGGACAGCTGTGGTGGGGTGTGTTTGAAGGGTATGGGACCAACCCAATGCGGTTGGGTATCCGGAAAGCACCATCCACCACAGGCAAACCGTTGAAGGGAAGGCGAACTCAGCGGACTTCGGTTCGCTGCTCGCCCGAACTTCTTGTAGAGCCAGTGGGTTGGGGGCCCACATTGCACGGCTTTACCGGTCTGGGGAGACGGTCGCGGGCTGTTCACAGCCGTCTCCTCCTTTGGCGGAGAAGGGGGGGCTCTTCGGAGCAGGCCGGGAGGCGCGTCAGTGGAGAATGCTTTTTAGCGGTTCCGCGGCGCCTCACTACTGGCCAGGGAGGTTAAACGCCGGAGTGGTTTTAGACGGTAGTTCTTTTGAGAGTCCGTCATACCTCCCATTGCACAGCCATCCCCAGGCTGGGAGGATGCGTAAATTGCATTTCCACTCCGTCAACAAAAAAAAAAAAAAAAAAAAAAAAAAAAAAAAAAAAAAAAAAAAAGGTTAGGTTAGGTTAGGTTAGGTTAGGTTAGGTTAGGTTAGGTTAGGTTAGGTTAGGTAAGGTTGGGGTGCGGGCCGGATTCCTCCACGTTGGCCTGGGTGCTGCAGTCTCTCTTGATCTCGATCCGGAGAGAACGCAGCATCTGGGCTGGTGCACCCTGGGCATCGGCTGAGACTTTCTCCTTATGGGGGATTCTTTCAGTCCATGGCGAATATCCGGCACGGGGGTGGTGACAGGGGTTTCTTGAAGGGTTGCGGTTGTGTGGAGACCACTTCCGCCCCGGAAAGTTTCCTTCTGTCACCAGGGGAGGGATGGTGTGACGAGCGGCTTTTCTTCGGAGAAGCTGCTTCGTCCACCAGTTGTGGGCGGCGACAGAGGTCGTTTGAAGGGGCGGTTGCGTGTGCCTACGAGGCCGTTTCCGCCCTGGACAGCTTCCATCTGTTGCCTTTTGAGGATTGGTGACTGGGGTAGTTTGAAGGGTCAGTTGCGTGTGCCTACGAGGCCGTTTCTGTTCCCGGAAAGCTTAACCAGTCGCCTGGAGGGGGCAGTGACTGAGGTTGTTGAAAGGGGCGGTTGCGTGTGCCTTCGAGGCCGTTTCCGCCCTGGACAGCTTCCTTCCGTCACATTTGCGGTTGGTGTCCTTCTACGTGTCTTCTGGAATACCGGGGGGCACTGTAGTTATTGGTGGGACAGCTGTGGTGGGGTGTGTTTGAAGGGTATGGGACCAACCCAATGCGGTTGGGTATCCGGAAAGCACCATCCACCACAGGCAGACCGTTGAAGGGAAGGCGAACTCAGCGGACTTCGGTTCGCTGCTCGCCCGAACTTCTTGTAGAGCCAGTGGGTTGGGGGCCCACATTGCACGGCTTTACCGGTCTGGGGAGACGGTCGCGGGCTGTTCACAGCCGTCTCCTCCTTTGGCGGAGAAGGGGGGGCTCTTCGGAGCAGGCCGGGAGGCGCGTCAGTGGAGAATGCTTTTTAGCGGTTCCGCGGCGCCTCACTACTGGCCAGGGAGGTTAAACGCCGGAGTGGTTTTAGACGGTAGTTCTTTTGAGAGTCCGTCATACCTCCCATTGCACAGCCATCCCCAGGCTGGGAGGATGCGTAAATTGCATTTCCACTCCGTCAACAAAAAAAAAAAAAAAAAAAAAAAAGGTTAGGTTAGGTTAGGTTAGGTTAGGTTAGGTTAGGTTAGGTTAGGTTAGGTTAGGTTAGGTTAGGTTAGGTTAGGTTAGGTTAGGTTAGGTTGGGGTGCGGGCCGGATTCCTCCACGTTGGCCTGGGTGCTGCAGTCTCTCTTGATCTCGATCCGGAGAGAACGCAGCATCTGGGCTGGTGCACCCTGGGCATCGGCTGAGACTTTCTCCTTTTAGGGGATTCTCTCAGTCCATGGCAAATATCCGGAAGGGGGGGGGGGGGGGGGGGGGTAAGGGGGTAGGCGACCAGTGGCTTCTCTTTTGAGAAGTTGCTTCGTCACCGCCACAATGGGGGGGAAATGGGTAGGTTTAGGTTAGGTTAGGGGGCGGGCTCGGCGTGCACTTATAATGCCGTCGAGCACTTACCGCCCAAAATATAGGGGAAGCACGTCGACTCCTCTATTACCCCGTACTCTGGTGTCTCTTTTCAACAATCCCCATCTAGCGGCGTTATGGGGTAGTTAAGAAACACCAGAACGGAGGGCTTGCCTTAATTGGCCGGCCCGCGAGAAGGAAACTCTATAAAACCCGACAGCGAAGTCGTTAAAACCTGCAGATACCAGGCGAACTCTGCTAGTATTTAGCCTTACCCCTGGGATGGGCGTCACCCGGGGGCGGACTTATTAAATCGGCCTATTTTCGTGGGAACAGAAATGGAGAATTTAAAAAACAAAAACAAAAACAACACCAAAAAGTCGAAGGACAGCAGTGAAGAGGGAGATGATAGTGACTCAATGCATAGCGTTGAGTCACTGCCGGATATCAGTCTTAGGACTAGAGAACGGCGTAGGAACTATGGAGGCTCGGACCCGGAAACAAGTCTGGATGGGGTTGCGAGTCCAACGATGAGAAAAAGGCGAGGAAGGCCGCCAACTACAGGCCAATATGTTGGCCTGGCCAAGGCGAAGTTGGCGCTTGTCGAAGCGCAAAGGGAGGAAGAGCTGATGAGAGCAGAGGCGGAAGTCACTGCGGCTTCTCGAGAGGCTCGGGCCCGTGCTAGGGCTCACACGCTATCGGAGTCATCTTCTAACGGAGACGACTTCCAGACGGCTACCGCTCTGAGCCGTACGATTGATGATAATATCAATATTATCAAAAAGGTTGCCGTTTCCTCCAAAAACCTAAAAGGAGGTTTTGTGAAATCCCTGAAGGATGCAGCGGACGAGATCGGCAAAGTCGCTCTCATCCTACAGAGCCGCTGCACCTCAGAAGAGACGAGAGGGCTGCAGGCGGACAATGCCCGCTTGCAATCAGAAGTCGCGCAGCTCCGCAAAGAGGTGGCGGACATGCGGGAGCGCCTTGATCGGCCACACCAACCGGCTGCTGTGGTTGTGCCTAGTCAGCCTGTAGAGAAACCGCTGGATACCGAAGACCTGGTGCGCACCATCTTGTGCCAGGTGGGCACGATGGTTAATGCCAGGTTCGAGGCTCTTCAAGACAGGTTGCTGCCTGAGAAGAGACTTCGCCCTCCATTGGCAGCGGACACGCGGGCAAATGATCTCCCCGGGATCCCTCCCGGGCCATCAACTGCCCCAACGAAGGCTATAGAGAAAGGCCAAAAGAGGACGGATGCTCCGATACGTGCCACTTCTGGTGGAACGGAGGCTCCGAAGCCGAAAAAGACAAAAAAGAAAAAGAACAAGCCGGAAAAGAAGGGGCAACGCTCGGTTGGAACTCCTCATGAGAGGGTAACAGAGCCCCAACCCCTGCCAGCAGTGTCGCAGCCTGAGGACCAGTCGAGCCCAGCCCAGCCGAAGGAATTGCCCTGGAACGAGGTGGTTAAAAAAGGGCTCAGAAAGGAAAAGAAGAAGCAGGCAAAGCAGGTTCCACGCAAAACTGCCACTGCCACTGCAAGACCGGCACGACTCAGGCCTCCGAAGTCAGCTGCGGTAATAGTCACGCTTACGCCGGAGGCCATTGCTAACGGCGTAACCTACGACTCAGTCATTGCAGAAGCCAAGGCCAAAGTTAAGCTGCCGGATGTTGGAATCGTTACTGGGGTTCGCTTTCGAGTGTGCGCCTCGGGAGCGCGAATGTTTGAAGTGATGGGCACCGATAGTGGCCCGCAAGCTGACGAGCTGGCGAAAAAGCTGGAACAAGTCCTCAGCCGAGAGACCGTCCGCATCTCCAGGCCGGTCAAGACGACGGAAATCAAAATCTCTGGCTTAGATGACTCCATCTTGGCTGAGGAGGTAGTAAATGCGGTGGCTGAGGCAGGGAACTGTCCCAAAGATAGCCTCAAAAGCGGCGGGGTTGTTAAAGACCCGTTTGGCGTGGGACACATTTGGGTCGAATGCCCGGTGGCCACCGCCAAACGAATTGCTGCAGCGGGTCGACTAGCATTGTCGTGGGTGTCGGCCTCCGTAAAACTTCTCGAGCCCAGGCCTCTGCGTTGTTATAAATGTCTGCAGAGGGGCCACATTAGGGCTCAATGCAGTGCGGAGGCCGATAGAAGCCAGGAGTGCTTCCGCTGCGGAGTTGTTGGACACAAGTCCAAGGAGTGCTCGGCCAAACCGCATTGTTCTGTTTGCGCTGCAGCCAAGAAACCGGCGGACCATCAACTGGGGGGAAGAGCCTGCTCCGCACCAGCCCCCAAAATGTCCAGAAGAAAGACACGCCAGTTGCCGGTAGACATGGCAATGGAGACGGAATCACAGACTCAGACTAACAATAATGGCCGTACAACTCCTCCAAGCCAACATTAATCACTGTGCACGAGCTCAAGATCTGCTCCTACAGAGCATGGCTGAGTGGTTGACACAAGTGGCCGTGGTTTCAGAACCCTATTTTATCCCCAACAGGGATGATTGGGCAGGTGACGAAGACGAACTTGTTGCCCTAGTCGTGTCGAGGTCTACTGGCTCCTTGACACTCGAAAGTGTGCAAAAAGGTCGTGGTTTCGTTGCGGCCGTTGTGGGAGGCTTTTTGACAGTCGGCGTGTATTGTCCCCCAAGCAGAAGCCTCGCAGAGTTTGAGGGTCTCCTTGGCCAAGTTGAGACACTCATCGGCAGAAATCACCCACATCCTGTATTGGTAATGGGTGATTTTAACGCCAAAAGCTCAGCCTGGGGTTGTCCAGCCACTGATGCACGGGGTGCAGTACTAGAGGAGTGGGCGCTGACGGCTGGACTCTCTCTTTTAAACCAGGGTTCGCAACCGACCTGCGTTCGGTCACAGGGCAGTTCCATCGTGGATCTGTCGTTTGCCAGCCCTACGATAGCACGCCGAGTCTACGGATGGGAAGTAGTGGAGAACGTAGAGACACTGTCGGACCACCTCTACATTCGCTTTAATATATCTGCGTCCTCCGCGGTTCCGGTTCAATCGGGAAGCGCGGTGTTGCCTGGTGACAGCCCACGGTGGGTGGTCAAGCGCCTCGACAGGGAAATTCTCATTGAGGCTTCCCTAGTCGAAACATGGATGCCCCCAGAGAGCACAATTGTCGTTGATGAGGAGGCTGTGGCGTTACGCCAATCAATGACTCGCGTCTGCGATGCGTCCATGCCACGTCAGGGTCCACAAACACCGAGAAGGCAGGTGTACTGGTGGTCTGCCGAAATTGCTGAGTTGCGCATTGTATGCGTAGCTGCCAGACGCCAGTACCAGAGACAACGCCGGAGAAGACGCCGTGACGAGAACGCCGAGACAACATTGCGCGATACATACAAGACGGCCAAGCGCACGCTTCGCATCGCCATAAGCGAAGCAAGAGACGGAGCGAGAGAAGAGATGTTGGAGACTCTGAACCAAGATCCATGGGGTCGCCCCTATCGCATGGTGCGAGGGAAACTTCGGCCGTGGGCACCCCCTTTGACGCAGAGTCTCCAGCCTCAGCTGGTGGAGGTGGTGGTAGGAGCTCTTTTTCCACGTAGGGAGGAACACACGCCTCCATCTATGGCACCTTCTACAGGAAATGGGACTTTTATCGTGGCGGATGAAATACCGCCGGTATCTTCTGGTGAATTTGGGGCCGCGATTCTTCGCCTGCGGGCCAAGAAGACGGCCCCGGGCCCAGACGGTATTCCTGGCCGTGCATGGGTGCTTGCTGCGGACGCATACGAGGAGAGGGTCAGGGGGCTCTTTGATGCCTGCTTCGCCCAAAGTAATTTCCCTAAGCTGTGGAAGATCGGAAAACTTGTCCTGCTAAGGAAAGAGGGTCGTCCGGTCGATTCTCCCTCGGGGTATCGGCCGATTGTGCTGCTTGACGAGGTGGCAAAGCTCTTCGAGCGTATCATTGCCAATCGCCTCGTCAAGCATCTGGGGAGAGTCGGCCCGGACCTGGACGACAAGCAGTACGGTTTCAGAGTGGGCAGGTCAACCGTCCACGCAATCCTGCGTGTAAAGGAGATGGCGGAGGAAGCAGTTGCCCAGGGCGAGGTCGTCTTGGCGGTGTCTCTAGACATCGCCAATGCCTTTAACACCTTGCCCTGGAGTTGCATTAGGGAGGCACTCCGGTATCATCGGGTGCCAAACTACCTCCTGCGCATTATCACTGACTACCTTTCAGGTAGGTCCATCTCCTACAGAGGACGCGAGGCGTGGCGCCGGCATGAAGTGTCTTGCGGTGTTCCACAGGGGTCGGTCCTCGGGCCGCTCCTGTGGAACATTGGGTACGACTGGGTGTTGCGAGGCGCTCTCCTCCGTGGTGTGAACATCTTGTGCTACGCAGACGACACTCTGGTGACGGCCCGGGGCAGCAGTCACCGAGAGTGCGCCATTCTCGCCACGGCTGGAGTGGCTCAAGTGGTGAACCGGATCCGAGCTTTGGGTCTCGAGGTGGCTCTTAACAAATCCGAGGCTTTGTGTTTTCACGGGCCTCGGAACAAGCCACCTCCGGGATCTAACATAATCGTTGGCGGAATAAGAATTAACATCGAGCCCCAAATGAAATATTTGGGGCTCACGCTGGACAGCCGATGGACGTTTGAGGAGCACTTCCGGCGTTTAGTGCCCAAGCTGTTGCGCGCGGCGGCCGCTCTCGGCAGTCTACTGCCAAATCTCAACGGCCCTAAAGCGGCCTGCCGGCGCCTGTACTTGGGCATTGTACGCTCAATGGCGTTGTACGGGGCACCTGTGTGGAATGGCGCTCTGAACAGCCGGACAATTGCCCTTCTGCACCGTCCGCAGAGGGCAATGGCCATCAGAGTCGCCCGTGGATACCGCACGGTGTCCTTCGAAGCGGCGTGCGTCTTAGCTGGCTCCCTGCCGTGGGAACTGGAGGCGGAAATTCTCGCATCCGTCTATACGTGGCGCGAGAATGAGATCGCGGTAAACCAGTTTCCACCCTTAAAAGAGGAAGTTGAGACTATGAGGGAGGAGCAGAGAACATCAGCCGTTTTAAAATGGCAGCGCCTCCTTCATCAACCGAGTGCTGGTGTCAGAACCATCGAGGCAGTCCGTCCAGTCCTCGCGCAGTGGCTGGACAGGGAACACGGTGTGCTCACCTTCCGATTGTCGCAGGTGCTTTCGGGGCATGGATGCTTCGGCAAGTACCTGCACCGGATCGGAAGGGAGCCGACTGCGGTGTGTCACCACTGCGACGGCTGCCTCGAAGACACTGCCCAGCATACGCTGGAAGAGTGTCCTGCGTGGGCAGAACAGCGCCGGGAGCTCGTGGCCGCCGTGGGCGGCGATCTCTCGCTGCCGGTCATAGTAAACACCATGGTGGAGAGTGACCGAGCTTGGGATGCCGCCCAAAACTTCTGCGAGGCGGTCATCGGGATTAAGGAGGAGGCGGAGAGGGTAAGGGAGGCAGGTGCTCCCAACTCTATCCGAAGCCGCCGCATAGGGAGGAGAAGGCGAGCGTACGCGCTCACCATTCCACCCTAACAAAACTCGAGTGATGGGCTAGGGGAAGCCCATCACTCAACACGAGTTTGAGAGGACGTGGCCGTGGGTACGGCGAGCGGGTAGGGCGGGCAAAACGGGTGCCAAGAAAACCCGTAAAAAGGAGAAGGGGCGTAGTGCCAGTCACCACCGGGACGTAGAAGATTGCTTTAATAGTGTGCCCTCATCCCGGTGGACACTGACGCCGAAGGCAAACAGAGGGGTTTTAGTGGGTATGCTTCCCGTCCCTTTCCCGCAGGGGGAGGGGATGGGGGGAGAGTCCCACATAACCACCGTGCCGTCCCCTGGCACGGTGGTATGCGTAATGCATTTCCCCTCTTAAAAAAAAAAAAAAAAAAAAAAAAAAAAAAAAGGTTAGGTTAGGTTAGGTTAGGTTAGGTTAGGTTAGGTTAGGTTAGGTTAGGTTAGGTTAGGTTAGGTTAGGTTAGGTTAGGTTAGGTTAGGTTAGGTTAGGTTAGGTTAGGTTAGGTTAGGTTAGGTTAGGTTAGGTTAGGTTGGGGTGCGGGCCGGATTCCTCCACGTTGGCCTGGGTGCTGCAGTCTCTCTTGATCTCGATCCGGAGAGAACGCAGCATCTGGGCTGGTGCACCCTGGGCATCGGCTGAGACTTTCTCCTTTTAGGGGATTCTCTCAGTCCATGGCGAATATCCGGCAGGGGGGGGGGGGGGGTAAGGGGGTAGGCGACCAGTGGCTTCTCTTTTGAGAAGTTGCTTCGTCACCGCCACAATGGGGGGGAAATGGGTAGGTTTAGGTTAGGTTAGGGGGCGGGCTCGGCGTGCACTTATAATGCCGTCGAGCACTTACCGCCCAAAATATAGGGGAAGCACGTCGACTCCTCTATTACCCCGTACTCTGGTGTCTCTTTTCAACAATCCCCATCTAGCGGCGTTATGGGGTAGTTAAGAAACACCAGAACGGAGGGCTTGCCTTAATTGGCCGGCCCGCGAGAAGGAAACTCTATAAAACCCGACAGCGAAGTCGTTAAAACCTGCAGACACCAGGCGAACTCTGCTAGTATTTAGCCTTACCCCTGGGATGGGCGTCACCCGGGGGCGGACTTATTAAATCGGCCTATTTTCGTGGGAACAGAAATGGAGAATTTAAAAAACAAAAACAAAAACAACACCAAAAAGTCGAAGGACAGCAGTGAAGAGGGAGATGATAGTGACTCAATGCATAGCGTTGAGTCACTGCCGGATATCAGTCTTAGGACTAGAGAACGGCGTAGGAACTATGGAGGCTCGGACCCGGAAACAAGTCTGGATGGGGTTGCGAGTCCAACGATGAGAAAAAGGCGAGGAAGGCCGCCAACTACAGGCCAATATGTTGGCCTGGCCAAGGCGAAGTTGGCGCTTGTCGAAGCGCAAAGGGAGGAAGAGCTGATGAGAGCAGAGGCGGAAGTCACTGCGGCTTCTCGAGAGGCTCGGGCCCGTGCTAGGGCTCACACGCTATCGGAGTCATCTTCTAACGGAGACGACTTCCAGACGGCTACCGCTCTGAGCCGTACGATTGATGATAATATCAATATTATCAAAAAGGTTGCCGTTTCCTCCAAAAACCTAAAAGGAGGTTTTGTGAAATCCCTGAAGGATGCAGCGGACGAGATCGGCAAAGTCGCTCTCATCCTACAGAGCCGCTGCACCTCAGAAGAGACGAGAGGGCTGCAGGCGGACAATGCCCGCTTGCAATCAGAAGTCGCGCAGCTCCGCAAAGAGGTGGCGGACATGCGGGAGCGCCTTGATCGGCCACACCAACCGGCTGCTGTGGTTGTGCCTAGTCAGCCTGTAGAGAAACCGCTGGATACCGAAGACCTGGTGCGCACCATCTTGTGCCAGGTGGGCACGATGGTTAATACCAGGTTCGAGGCTCTTCAAGACAGGTTGCTGCCTGAGAAGAGACTTCGCCCTCCATTGGCAGCGGACACGCGGGCAAATGATCTCCCCGGGATCCCTCCCGGGCCATCAACTGCCCCAACGAAGGCTATAGAGAAAGGCCAAAAGAGGACGGATGCTCCGATATGTGCCACTTCTGGTGGAACGGAGGCTCCGAAGCCAAAAAAGACAAAAAAGAAAAAGAACAAGCCGGAAAAGAAGGGGCAACGCTCGGTTGGAACTCCTCATGAGAGGGTAACAGAGCCCCAACCTCTGCCAGCAGTGTCGCAGCCTGAGGACCAGTCGAGCCCAGCCCAGCCGAAGGAATTGCCCTGGAACGAGGTGGTTAAAAAAGGGCTCCGAAAATGAAAAGAAGAAGCAGGCAAAGCAGGTTCCACGCAAAACTGCCACTGCCACTGCAAGACCGGCACGACTCAGGCCTCCGAAGTCAGCTGCGGTAATAGTCACGCTTACGCCGGAGGCCATTGCTAACGGCGTAACCTACGACTCAGTCATTGCAGAAGCCAAGGCCAAAGTTAAGCTGCCGGATGTTGGAATCGTTACTGGGGTTCGCTTTCGAGTGTGCGCCTCGGGAGCGCGAATGTTTGAAGTGATGGGCACCGATAGTGGCCCGCAAGCTGACGAGCTGGCGAAAAAGCTGGAACAAGTCCTCAGCCGAGAGACCGTCCGCATCTCCAGGCCGGTCAAGACGACGGAAATCAAAATCTCTGGCTTAGATGACTCCATCTTGGCTGAGGAGGTAGTAAATGCGGTTGCTGAGGCAGGGAACTGTCCCAAAGATAGCCTCAAAAGCGGCGGGGTTGTTAAAGACCCGTTTGGTGTGGGACACATTTGGGTCGAATGCCCGGTGGCCACCGCCAAACGAATTGCTGCAGCGGGTCGACTAGCATTGTCGTGGGTGTCGGCCTCCGTAAAACTTCTCGAGCCCAGGCCTCTGCGTTGTTATAAATGTCTGCAGAGGGGCCACATTAGGGCTCAATGCAGTGCGGAGGCCGATAGAAGCCAGGAGTGCTTCCGCTGCGGAGTTGTTGGACACAAGTCCAAGGAGTGCTCGGCCAAACCGCATTGTTCTGTTTGCGCTGCAGCCAAGAAACCGGCGGACCATCAACTGGGGGGAAGAGCCTGCTCCGCACCAGCCCCCAAAATGTCCAGAAGGAAGACACGCCAGTTGCCGGTAGACATGGCAATGGAGACGGAATCACAGACTCAGACTAACAATAATGGCCGTACAACTCCTCCAAGCCAACATTAATCACTGTGCACGAGCTCAAGATCTGCTCCTACAGAGCATGGCTGAGTGGTTGACACAAGTGGCCGTGGTTTCAGAACCCTATTTTATCCCCAACAGGAATGATTGGGCAGGTGACGAAGACGAACTTGTTGCCCTAGTCGTGTCGAGGTCTACTGGCTCCTTGACACTCGAAAGTGTGCAAAAAGGTCGTGGTTTCGTTGCGGCCGTTGTGGGAGGCTTTTTGACAGTCGGCGTGTATTGTCCCCCAAGCAGAAGCCTCGCAGAGTTTGAGGGTCTCCTTGGCCAAGTTGAGACACTCATCGGCAGAAATCACCAACATCCTGTATTGGTAATGGGTGATTTTAACGCCAAAAGCTCAGCCTGGGGTTGTCCAGCCACTGATGCACGGGGTGGAGTACTAGAGGAGTGGGCGCTGACGGCTGGACTCTCTCTTTTAAACCAGGGTTCGCAACCGACCTGCGTTCGGTCACAGGGCAGTTCCATCGTGGATCTGTCGTTTGCCAGCCCTACGATAGCACGCCGAGTCTACGGATGGGAAGTAGTGGAGAACGTAGAGACACTGTCAGACCACCTCTACATTCGCTTTAATATATCTGCGTCCTCCGCGGTTCCGGTTCAATCGGGAAGCGCGGTGTTGCCTGGTGACAGCCCACGGTGGGTGGTCAAGCGCCTCGACAGGGAAATTCTCATTGAGGCTTCCCTAGTCGAAACATGGATGCCCCCAGAGAGCACAATTGTCGTTGATGAGGAGGCTGTGGCGTTACGCCAATCAATGACTCGCGTCTGCGATGCGTCCATGCCACGTCAGGGTCCACAAACACCGAGAAGGCAGGTGTACTGGTGGTCTGCCGAAATTGCTGAGTTGCGCATTGTATGCGTAGCTGCCAGACGCCAGTACCAGAGACAACGCCGGAGAAGACGCCGTGACGAGAACGCCGAGACAACATTGCGCGATACATACAAGACGGCCAAGCGCACGCTTCGCATCGCCATAAGCGAAGCAAGAGACGGAGCGAGAGAAGAGATGTTGGAGACTCTGAACCAAGATCCATGGGGTCGCCCCTATCGCATGGTGCGAGGGAAACTTCGGCCGTGGGCACCCCCTTTGACGCAGAGTCTCCAGCCTCAGCTGGTGGAGGTGGTGGTAGGAGCTCTTTTTCCACGTAGGGAGGAACACACGCCTCCATCTATGGCACCTTCTACAGGAAATGGGACTTTTATCGTGGCGGATGAAATACCGCCGGTATCTTCTGGTGAATTTGGGGCCGCGATTCTTCGCCTGCGGGCCAAGAAGACGGCCCCGGGCCCAGACGGTATTCCTGGCCGTGCATGGGTGCTTGCTGCGGACGCATACGAGGAGAGGGTCAGGGGGCTCTTTGATGCCTGCTTCGCCCAAAGTAATTTCCCTAAGCTGTGGAAGATCGGAAAACTTGTCCTGCTAAGGAAAGAGGGTCGTCCGGTCGATTCTCCCTCGGGGTATCGGCCGATTGTGCTGCTTGACGAGGTGGCAAAGCTCTTCGAGCGTATCATTGCCAATCGCCTCGTCAAGCATCTGGGGAGAGTCGGCCCGGACCTGGACGACAAGCAGTACGGTTTCAGAGTGGGCAGGTCAACCGTCCACGCAATCCTGCGTGTAAAGGAGATGGCGGAGGAAGCAGTTGCCCAGGGCGAGGTCGTCTTGGCGGTGTCTCTAGACATCGCCAATGCCTTTAACACCTTGCCCTGGAGTTGCATTAGGGAGGCACTCCGGTATCATCGGGTGCCAAACTACCTCCTGCGCATTATCACTGACTACCTTTCAGGTAGGTCCATCTCCTACAGAGGACGCGAGGCGTGGCGCCGGCATGAAGTGTCTTGCGGTGTTCCACAGGGGTCGGTCCTCGGGCCGCTCCTGTGGAACATTGGGTACGACTGGGTGTTGCGAGGCGCTCTCCTCCGTGGTGTGAACATCTTGTGCTACGCAGACGACACTCTGGTGACGGCCCGGGGCAGCAGTCACCGAGAGTGCGCCATTCTCGCCACGGCTGGAGTGGCTCAAGTGGTGAACCGGATCCGAGCTTTGGGTCTCGAGGTGGCTCTTAACAAATCCGAGGCTTTGTGTTTTCACGGGCCTCGGAACAAGCCACCTCCGGGATCTAACATAATCGTTGGCGGAATAAGAATTAACATCGAGCCCCAAATGAAATATTTGGGGCTCACGCTGGACAGCCGATGGACGTTTGAGGAGCACTTCCGGCGTTTAGTGCCCAAGCTGTTGCGCGCGGCGGCCGCTCTCGGCAGTCTACTGCCAAATCTCAACGGCCCTAAAGCGGCCTGCCGGCGCCTGTACTTGGGCATTGTACGCTCAATGGCGTTGTACGGGGCACCTGTGTGGAATGGCGCTCTGAACAGCCGGACAATTGCCCTTCTGCACCGTCCGCAGAGGGCAATGGCCATCAGAGTCGCCCGTGGATACCGCACGGTGTCCTTCGAAGCGGCGTGCGTCTTAGCTGGCTCCCTGCCGTGGGAACTGGAGGCGGAAATTCTCGCATCCGTCTATACGTGGCGCGAGAATGAGATCGCGGTAAACCAGTTTCCACCCTTAAAAGAGGAAGTTGAGACTATGAGGGAGGAGCAGAGAACATCAGCCGTTTTAAAATGGCAGCGCCTCCTTCATCAACCGAGTGCTGGTGTCAGAACCATCGAGGCAGTCCGTCCAGTCCTCGCGCAGTGGCTGGACAGGGAACACGGTGTGCTCACCTTCCGATTGTCGCAGGTGCTTTCGGGGCATGGATGCTTCGGCAAGTACCTGCACCGGATCGGAAGGGAGCCGACTGCGGTGTGTCACCACTGCGACGGCTGCCTCGAAGACACTGCCCAGCATACGCTGGAAGAGTGTCCTGCGTGGGCAGAACAGCGCCGGGAGCTCGTGGCTGCCGTGGGCGGCGATCTCTCGCTGCCGGTCAAAGTAAACACCATGGTGGAGAGTGACCGAGCTTGGGATGCCGCCCAAAGCTTTTGTGAGGCGGTCATCGGGCTCAAGGAGGAGGCGGAGAGGATAAGGGAGGCAGGTGCTCCCAACTCCATCCGGAGCCGCCGCATAGGGAGGAGAAGGCGAGCGTACGCGCTCACCATTCCACCCTAACAAAACTCGAGTGATGGGCTAGGGGAAGCCCATCACTCAACACGAGTTAGAGAGGACGTGGCCGTGGATACGGCGAGCGGGTAGGGCGGGCAAAACGGGTGCCGAGAAAACCCGTAAAAAGGAGAAGGGGCGTAGTGCCAGTCACCACCGGGACGTAGAAGAATGCTTTAACAGTGTGCCCTCATCCCGGTGGACACTGACGCCGAAGGCAAACAGAGGGGTTTTAGTGGGTATGCTTCCCGTCCCTTTCCCGCAGGGGGAGGGGATGGGGGGAGAGTCCCACATAACCACCGTGCCGTCCCCTGGCACGGTGGTATGCGTAATGCATTTCCCCTCTTAAAAAAAAAAAAAAAAAAAAAAAAAAAAAGGTTAGGTTAGGTTAGGTTGGGGTGCGGGCCGGATTCCTCCACGTTGGCCTGGGTGCTGCAGTCTCTCTTGATCTCGATCCGGAGAGAACGCAGCATCTGGGCTGGTGCACCCTGGGCATCGGCTGAGACTTTCTCCTTTTAGGGGATTCTCTCAGTCCATGGCGAATATCCGGCAGGGGGGGGGGGTGAGGGGGAGGTGACCAGTGGCTTCTCTTTTGAGAAGTTGCTTCGTCACCGCCACACTGGGGGGGAAATGGGTAGGTTTAGGTTAGGTTAGGGGGCGGGCTCGGCGTGCACTTATAATGCCGTCGAGCACTTACCGCCCAAAATATAGGGGAGGCACGTCGACTCCTCTATTACCCCGTACTCTGGCGTCTCTTTTCAACAATCCCCATCTAGCGGCGTTATGGGGTAGTTAAGAAACACCAGAACGGAGGGCTTGCCTTAATTGGCCGGCCCGCGAGAAGGAAACTCTATAAAACCCGACAGCGAAGTCGTTAAAACCTGCAGATACCAGGCGAACTCTGCTAGTATTTAGCCTTACCCCTGGGATGGGCGTCACCCGGGGGCGGACTTATTAAATCGGCCTATTTTCGTGGGAACAGAAATGGAGAATTTAAAAAACAAAAACAAAAACAACACCAAAAAGTCGAAGGACAGCAGTGAAGAGGGAGATGATAGTGACTCAATGCATAGCGTTGAGTCACTGCCGGATATCAGTCTTAGGACTAGAGAACGGCGTAGGAACTATGGAGGCTCGGACCCGGAAACAAGTCTGGATGGGGTTGCGAGTCCAACGATGAGAAAAAGGCGAGGAAGGCCGCCAACTACAGGCCAATATGTTGGCCTGGCCAAAGCGAAGTTGGCGCTTGTCGAAGCGCAAAGGGAGGAAGAGCTGATGAGAGCAGAGGCGGAAGTCACTGCGGCTTCTCGAGAGGCTCGGGCCCGTGCTAGGGCTCACACGCTATCGGAGTCATCTTCTAACGGAGACGACTTCCAGACGGCTACCGCTCTGAGCCGTACGATTGATGATAATATCAATATTATCAAAAAGGTTGCCGTTTCCTCCAAAAACCTAAAAGGAGGTTTTGTGAAATCCCTGAAGGATGCAGCGGACGAGATCGGCAAAGTCGCTCTCATCCTACAGAGCCGCTGCACCTCAGAAGAGACGAGAGGGCTGCAGGCGGACAATGCCCGCTTGCAATCAGAAGTCGCGCAGCTCCGCAAAGAGGTGGCGGACATGCGGGAGCGCCTTGATCGGCCACACCAACCGGCTGCTGTGGTTGTGCCTAGTCAGCCTGTAGAGAAACCGCTGGATACCGAAGACCTGGTGCGCAACATCTTGTGCCAGGTGGGCACGATGGTTAATGCCAGGTTCGAGGCTCTTCAAGACAGGTTGCTGCCTGAGAAGAGACTTCGCCCTCCATTGGCAGCGGACACGCGGGCAAATGATCTCCCCGGGATCCCTCCCGGGCCATCAACTGCCCCAACGAAGGCTATAGAGAAAGGCCAAAAGAGGACGGATGCTCCGATACGTGCCACTTCTGGTGGAACGGAGGCTCCGAAGCCGAAAAAGACAAAAAAGAAAAAGAACAAGCCGGAAAAGAAGGGGCAACGCTCGGTTGGAACTCCTCATGAGAGGGTAACAGAGCCCCAACCCTCCAGAAAGGAAAAGAAGAAGCAGGCAAAGCAGGTTCCACGCAAAACTGCCACTGCCACTGCAAGACCGGCACGACTCAGGCCTCCGAAGTCAGCTGCGGTAATAGTCACGCTTACGCCGGAGGCCATTGCTAACGGCGTAACCTACGACTCAGTCATTGCAGAAGCCAAGGCCAAAGTTAAGCTGCCGGATGTTGGAATCGTTACTGGGGTTCGCTTTCGAGTGTGCGCCTCGGGAGCGCGAATGTTTGAAGTGATGGGCACCGATAGTGGCCCGCAAGCTGACGAGCTGGCGAAAAAGCTGGAACAAGTCCTCAGCCGAGAGACCGTCCGCATCTCCAGGCCGGTCAAGACGACGGAAATCAAAATCTCTGGCTTAGATGACTCCATCTTGGCTGAGGAGGTAGTAAATGCGGTTGCTGAGGCAGGGAACTGTCCCAAAGATAGCCTCAAAAGCGGCGGGGTTGTTAAAGACCCGTTTGGTGTGGGACACATTTGGGTCGAATGCCCGGTGGCCACCGCCAAACGAATTGCTGCAGCGGGTCGACTAGCATTGTCGTGGGTGTCGGCCTCCGTAAAACTTCTCGAGCCCAGGCCTCTGCGTTGTTATAAATGTCTGCAGAGGGGCCACATTAGGGCTCAATGCAGTGCGGAGGCCGATAGAAGCCAGGAGTGCTTCCGCTGCGGAGTTGTTGGACACAAGTCCAAGGAGTGCTCGGCCAAACCGCATTGTTCTGTTTGCGCTGCAGCCAAGAAACCGGCGGACCATCAACTGGGGGGAAGAGCCTGCTCCGCACCAGCCCCCAAAATGTCCAGAAGGAAGACACGCCAGTTGCCGGTAGACATGGCAATGGAGACGGAATCACAGACTCAGACTAACAATAATGGCCGTACAACTCCTCCAAGCCAACATTAATCACTGTGCACGAGCTCAAGACCTGCTCCTACAGAGCATGGCTGAGTGGTTGACACAAGTGGCCGTGGTTTCAGAACCCTATTTTATCCCCAACAGGGATGATTGGGCAGGTGACGAAGACGAACTTGTTGCCCTAGTCGTGTCGAGGTCTACTGGCTCCTTGACACTCGAAAGTGTGCAAAAAGGTCGTGGTTTCGTTGCGGCCGTTGTGGGAGGCATTTTGACAGTCGGCGTGTATTGTCCCCCAAGCAGAAGCCTCGCAGAGTTTGAGGGTCTCCTTGGCCAAGTTGAGACACTCATCGGCAGAAATCACCCACATCCTGTATTGGTAATGGGTGACTTTAACGCCAAAAGCTCAGCCTGGGGTTGTCCAGCCACTGATGCACGGGGTGCAGTACTAGAGGAGTGGGCGCTGACGGCTGGACTCTCTCTTTTAAACCAGGGTTCGCAACCGACCTGCGTTCGGTCACAGGGCAGTTCCATCGTGGATCTGTCGTTTGCCAGCCCTACGATAGCACGCCGAGTCTACGGATGGGAAGTAGTGGAGAACGTAGAGACACTGTCAGACCACCTCTACATTCGCTTTAATATATCTGCGTCCTCCGCGGTTCCGGTTCAATCGGGAAGCGCGGTGTTGCCTGGTGACAGCCCACGGTGGGTGGTCAAGCGCCTCGACAGGGAAATTCTCATTGAGGCTTCCCTAGTCGAAACATGGATGCCCCCAGAGAGCACAATTGTCGTTGATGAGGAGGCTGTGGCGTTACGCCAATCAATGACTCGCGTCTGCGATGCGTCCATGCCACGTCAGGGTCCACAAACACCGAGAAGGCAGGTGTACTGGTGGTCTGCCGAAATTGCTGAGTTGCGCATTGTATGCGTAGCTGCCAGACGCCAGTACCAGAGACAACGCCGGAGAAGACGCCGTGACGAGAACGCCGAGACAACATTGCGCGATACATACAAGACGGCCAAGCGCACGCTTCGCATCGCCATAAGCGAAGCAAGAGACGGAGCGAGAGAAGAGATGTTGGAGACTCTGAACCAAGATCCATGGGGTCGCCCCTATCGCATGGTGCGAGGGAAACTTCGGCCGTGGGCACCCCCTTTGACGCAGAGTCTCCAGCCTCAGCTGGTGGAGGTGGTGGTAGGAGCTCTTTTTCCACGTAGGGAGGAACACACGCCTCCATCTATGGCACCTTCTACAGGAAATGGGACTTTTATCGTGGCGGATGAAATACCGCCGGTATCTTCTGGTGAATTTGGGGCCGCGATTCTTCGCCTGCGGGCCAAGAAGACGGCCCCGGGCCCAGACGGTATTCCTGGCCGTGCATGGGTGCTTGCTGCGGACGCATACGAGGAGAGGGTCAGGGGGCTCTTTGATGCCTGCTTCGCCCAAAGTAATTTCCCTAAGCTGTGGAAGATCGGAAAACTTGTCCTGCTAAGGAAAGAGGGTCGTCCGGTCGATTCTCCCTCGGGGTATCGGCCGATTGTGCTGCTTGACGAGGTGGCAAAGCTCTTCGAGCGTATCATTGCCAATCGCCTCGTCAAGCATCTGGGGAGAGTCGGCCCGGACCTGGACGACAAGCAGTACGGTTTCAGAGTGGGCAGGTCAACCGTCCACGCAATCCTGCGTGTAAAGGAGATGGCGGAGGAAGCAGTTGCCCAGGGCGAGGTCGTCTTGGCGGTGTCTCTAGACATCGCCAATGCCTTTAACACCTTGCCCTGGAGTTGCATTAGGGAGGCACTCCGGTATCATCGGGTGCCAAACTACCTCCTGCGCATTATCACTGACTACCTTTCAGGTAGGTCCATCTCCTACAGAGGTCGCGAGGCGTGGCGCCGGCATGAAGTGTCTTGCGGTGTTCCACAGGGGTCGGTCCTCGGGCCGCTCCTGTGGAACATTGGGTACGACTGGGTGTTGCGAGGCGCTCTCCTCCGTGGTGTGAACATCTTGTGCTACGCAGACGACACTCTGGTGACGGCCCGGGGCAGCAGTCACCGAGAGTGCGCCATTCTCGCCACGGCTGGAGTGGCTCAAGTGGTGAACCGGATCCGAGCTTTGGGTCTCGAGGTGGCTCTTAACAAATCCGAGGCTTTGTGTTTTCACGGGCCTCGGAACAAGCCACCTCCGGGATCTAACATAATCGTTGGCGGAATAAGAATTAACATCGAGCCCCAAATGAAATATTTGGGGCTCACGCTGGACAGCCGATGGACATTTGAGGAGCACTTCCGGCGTTTAGTGCCCAAGCTGTTGCGCGCGGCGGCCGCTCTCGGCAGTCTACTGCCAAATCTCAACGGCCCTAAAGCGGCCTGCCGGCGCCTGTACTTGGGCATTGTACGCTCAATGGCGTTGTACGGGACACCTGTGTGGAATGGCGCTCTGAACAGCCGGACAATTGCCCTTCTGCACCGTCCGCAGAGGGCAATGGCCATCAGAGTCGCCCGTGGATACCGCACGGTGTCCTTCGAAGCGGCGTGCGTCTTAGCTGGCTCCCTGCCGTGGGAACTGGAGGCGGAAATTCTCGCATCCGTCTATACGTGGCGCGAGAATGAGATCGCGGTAAACCAGTTTCCACCCTTAAAAGAGGAAGTTGAGACTATGAGGGAGGAGCAGAGAACATCAGCCGTTTTAAAATGGCAGCGCCTCCTTCATCAACCGAGTGCTGGTGTCAGAACCATCGAGGCAGTCCGTCCAGTCCTCGCGCAGTGGCTGGACAGGGAACACGGTGTGCTCACCTTCCGATTGTCGCAGGTGCTTTCGGGGCATGGATGCTTCGGCAAGTACCTGCACCGGATCGGAAGGGAGCCGACTGCGGTGTGTCACCACTGCGACGGCTGCCTCGAAGACACTGCCCAGCATACGCTGGAAGAGTGTCCTGCGTGGGCAGAACAGCGCCGGGAGCTCGTGGCTGCCGTGGGCGGCGATCTCTCGCTGCCGGTCATAATCAACACCATGGTGGAGAGTGACCGAGCTTGGGATGCCGCCCAAAACTTTTGTGAGGCGGTCATCGGGCTCAAGGAGGAGGCGGAGAGGGTAAGGGAGGCAGGTGCTCCCAACTCCATCCGGAGCCGCCGCATAGGGAGGAGAAGGCGAGCGTACGCGCTCAACATCCCACCCTAACAAAACTCGAGTGATGGGCTAGGGGAAGCCCATCACTCAACACGGGTTTGAGAGGGCGTGGCCGTGGGTACGGCGAGTAGGGCGGGTATAACGGGTGCCGAAAGAAAACCCGTAAAAAGGAGAAGGGGCGTAGTGCCAGTCACCACCGGGACGTAGAAGATTGCTTTAATAGTGTGCCCTCATCCCGGTGGACACTGACGCCGAAGGCAAACAGAGGGGTTTTAGTGGGTATGCTTCCCGTCCCTTTCCCGCAGGGGGAGGGGATGGGGGGAGAGTCCCACATAACCACCGTGCCGTCCCCTGGCACGGTGGTATGCGTAATGCATTTCCCCTCTTAAAAAAAAAAAAAAAAAAAAAAAGGTTAGGTTAGGTTAGGTTAGGTTAGGTTAGGTTAGGTTAGGTTAGGTTAGGTTAGGTTAGGTTAGGTTAGGTTAGGTTAGGTTAGGTTAGGTTGGGGTGCGGGCCGGATTCCTCCACGTTGGCCTGGGTGCTGCAGTCTCTCTTGATCTCGATCCGGAGAGAACGCAGCATCTGGGCTGGTGCACCCTGGGCATCGGCTGAGACTTTCTCCTTATGGGGGATTCTTTCAGTCCATGGCGAATATCCGGCACGGGGGTGGTGACAGGGGTTTCTTGAAGGGTTGCGGTTGTGTGGAGACCACTTCCGCCCCGGAAAGTTTCCTTCTGTCACCTGGGGAGGGATGGTGTGACGAGCGGCTTTTCTTCGGAGAAGCTGCTTCGTCCACCAGTTGTGGGCGGCGACAGAGGTCGTTTGAAGGGGCGGTTGCGTGTGCCTACGAGGCCGTTTCCGCCCTGGACAGCTTCCATCTGTTGCCTTTTGAGGATTGGTGACTGGGGTAGTTTGAAGGGTCAGTTGCGTGTGCCTACGAGGCCGTTTCTGTTCCCGGATAGCTTAACCAGTCGCCTGGAGGGGGCAGTGACTGAGGTTGTTGAAAGGGGCGGTTGCGTGTGCCTTCGAGGCCGTTTCCGCCCTGGACAGCTTCCTTCCGTCACATTTGCGGTTGGTGTCCTTCTACGTGTCTTCTGGAATACCGGGGGGCACTGTAGTTATTGGTGGGACAGCTGTGGTGGGGTGTGTTTGAAGGGTATGGGACCAACCCAATGCGGTTGGGTATCCGGAAAGCACCATCCACCACAGGCAGACCGTTGAAGGGAAGGCGAACTCAGCGGACTTCGGTTCGCTGCTCGCCCGAACTTCTTGTAGAGCCAGTGGGTTGGGGGCCCACATTGCACGGCTTTACCGGTCTGGGGAGACGGTCGCGGGCTGTTCACAGCCGTCTCCTCCTTTGGCGGAGAAGGGGGGGCTCTTCGGAGCAGGCCGGGAGGCGCGTCAGTGGAGAATGCTTTTTAGCGGTTCCGCGGCGCCTCACTACTGGCCAGGGAGGTTAAACGCCGGAGTGGTTTTAGACGGTAGTTCTTTTGAGAGTCCGTCATACCTCCCATTGCACAGCCATCCCCAGGCTGGGAGGATGCGTAAATTGCATTTCCACTCCGTCAACAAAAAAAAAAAAAAAAAAAAAAAAAAAAAAAAAAAAAAAAAAAAAGGTTAGGTTAGGTTAGGTTAGGTTAGGTTCCCCCCCGAAGTGCTGCCACCTTGCCGTGGTGGGGGGGCTTGCGTGTCTCAGTGATCCCCGAGGCTATACCGGACAGGGCTACCCATACCGGAAAGGCTTGGGGTGAGGGATCAGACTAAGAGCGGCACCTTCCCCTCCTTTTCCCACCTTCCCGTCCCGTTCCCTGATATCCTTCCCTTTCCTACCCAGCACCCATCCTTACCCACTTCCACCGAACCAGTGGCGGGATAACCACTCATAGGCTCAGCGCGGGCCTTGGGAACCAAATACTCCCTAAAAGTGCGCCCCTTGTAGATGGTAGGTGCGCGGCGTCTACAGGGAGAATGTGGTAGGTAGACCGCAAACGGCCAGTGCTAGGCCTGAAATAGCACGCATGGCAGGAATTCAAAATGTATTACCCCAGGAGGGTACCCGCAAGGGAGAATCCCTCCCCGCGTCTTCGGACGCGGGCAGCCCCTCGTACTCTGGGGGGGGCAAATTCCGCCTCGTAGGTCAGCACTCAGGTGCTGACCTCCGTAAACACGACTATAGCAAACGCACAATTGACACCGATAACACTGAAGAGATTGATAGGCTGCACGAAATGGCGCGCCTGAAGGAAACGGAATTAATGGAGGCGATGACGCTGGAGGAAGGTGATGTCACTGACTCATCGCTTCCATCAGTACATATCCGCACAGTGAAGAGGCCACATGCAGGGGAAGACGACGTGTTGACAGGGCCGGCTGTTAAGCCAAAAGTCAACACGGCAAGAAGGGGGAAGGGTCCCGGTACGAAGGGAGCGTACCCGGGACTGGTACTGAGGTACCGCGAGATCGGGGAGGTTGAGGCGGCGGCGGACGTGGCTGCCAAGTACCGCGCAATTGGTGAGTTGCTGCCGTCTCACAACGGAAAGAAGCAGCCCCTTAAAAAAAATGGGAGAAATTCAAGGAGAAGCTCGTCGGTCCCACGAGACCGTAGCTGCAGTCCTTTCAAGGACGAGGACAGCGATGGGTACGTCACTATAGTGAGGAATGCCGCACGCCAGGTAATGGCTGAAGTAAAGAAGTGCGGCAACCTGAAGGGGGATGTCTGGGGCCGAATGAACATGGCGTGCAACGACATCCTTTCGGCCGCAGACGTCCTTCAGGGGAGGGGCGGTGGCGAAGACGAAGAGATGAGGGCCTTGCGCGCCGACAATAAGCGCATGAGAGAGGAGCTCGCTGCCATGCGGTCGGAATTAAAGGCCCTCAGAACTGCTTTTTCCGAGCGCAAGAGCCAGCCCTCTCAGGGCCCCGCCACCGAAGACGGCCTGCCTCATGCTCTGGGGCAGGCCATGCTGGTGTTGAGAGAAGACCTGAAGCGGGACCTCTCCCTGTCCATCGGGGAGATGGTAAACGTCCGGATTGGGGAAGTCCGGGCCCTTCTCCCCGCTGGTCCGATTGTCCGCCCCCCACTGGCAGCGGACCGGAAGAGGAACGAGGCTCCCTCCACCTCCACCAGGGCAGCCCCCCCGGCCAGAGCAGATCCCAATGCCGCGGCGGCTCCCCCAGCTAGAGCAGCTCCTCCCGCCAGAGCGGCTACCTGCGCCAAGCCGGCTCCTGCCGCTAGAAAGGCTCCCCGAGCCAAGGCGGGACCTCCCGCCAAGCCAACGCGCCCCGCTCGTCCAGCCAAAGCGGCAAGATCGCTGGCGGCTCCCCGTCCTCCTCCTATCCGCGAGTTCGCCCCGGCGGTGCCGGCAGTGCAGGAGGCTCTACCGCCCACCCAGATGTCGTGGTCAGACGTGGTGAAAAAGGGGAAAAGGAAGAAAAAGAAGGCTGCCGCACCACCGCAAGTGGTCAAGAGCAAACGGCCCGCGCCGCGCCCGAGGAGACTGACTGCTCCCTCGACGGCTGCTGTGGTGGTAGCCGTCCAGGAGGGCAGCGAGGCCACCTACGCCAGCGTCATGGCTAAGGCCATGAAGAGCTTCTCGCTGGCGGAGGTTGGCCTCGAGCATGTGCGTGTCCGCAAGACGCAGACCGGGGCCCGACTAATTGAGATCCCGGGCGCGGACGGCGCAGCGGCTGCGGACGCGCTATGCGCCAAGATTGGCGGGCTGGTTGGCGATGTCGCCAAAGTTTACCGGCCCGTCAAAATGGGAGAGATCCGGGTGGGTGGTCTCGATGAGACCATCACCCCGGAAGACATTGCGGCGGCAATTGAGGCAAAGACTGGGTGCTCCCCCGCCCAGATCAAGGTTGGCGCAATCCGGGTCCGTTTCAACGGATCCGGTATGGCGAACGTGCAGTGCCCGGTGACCGTGGCCAACACGCTAGCAACGACTGGACGACTACTGGTGGGGTGGTCGTCCGCTAGCGTGACTGCACTGGAGCGGAGGCCCATGCGGTGCTTCCGATGCCAAGGCATCGGACACAGCGGAGCCCTCTGCCCCTCAACGGTGAACCGGTCGAATTGGTGTCACCGGTGCAGTGGGCAAGACCACTGGAGGGCTTCCTGCCTTGCCACGCCTCACTGTGACGTTTGCCACGAGGCGCGACGTCCGGCGGATCACATTATGGGGGGATGGAGGTGTGCCCCTCCACACACTAGGGGCAAGGCTGGCCAGCCAACGCCCCCACCCATAAGGAGTGTTGCCAATACGGCAAGTCAGGAAGGGAGCCAGATGGACCTCTAAATGCCAGCACACCAGCATTTAGAGGTCCTTCAGGCGAACGCCAACCACTCCGCCCGCGCCCAAGACCTGCTGATGCAGGTCATGGCAGAGTGGGGCATTGGCGTTTTGGTGATGGCTGAGCCGTACTTCGTCCCCCCCCAGCCCAACTGGGTCGGGGCGACGGATGGCTCGGTCGCCATTGTGGTGCCAGCGATGGGTGACCTCCCCCCCCTATCGGGAATGGCCAAGGGCTCGGGCTTCGCGGTGGCCAAGTGGGGAGACACTGTTCTTGTAGCAGTCTACTTCTCCCCGAATAGGCCACTGCGGGAGTTTGAAGCCTTCCTGGTGGGGCTGGGGAGAGTCGTCGGAGGGGCGGCGCCGGCGCCATTGGTGGTGATGGGGGACCTCAATGCCAAGAGCGCTGCGTGGGGTTCCCCCATCACGGACCCGAGAGGAGTGGCCCTCGAAGACTGGGTGGCGGCTATGGGGCTTGAGGTGCTCAACCGGGGTGACGCCAACACGTGTGTGCGGCGAAATGGGGGGTCGATCGTGGACATTTCGTTCGCGACCCCCAGCATCGCCGCACGTATCACAGACTGGCGCGTCCTCGAGGAGGTCGAGACCCTCTCCGACCACTTATACATTCGGATGAGGGTCAGCAACTCGCCGGGGGTACTGCCGCCAAGCTCGAGAGGGCGGAGTGGGAGAGGAGTAGGAGGGACTTTCCCAAGGTGGACCCTGGCCCGACTCGACCGGGGAATGGCGGAAGAGGCCGCCATGGTGGAGGCGTGGTGTGCGCCCCCACCGGTCACCCTGGGAGCAGAGGAACGTGCAGCCCAGTTTCGCGTCGCACTTACGACGGTGTGCGACGCGGCCATGCCTCGGGCCCGAAGGCTGCCCGCGAAAAAGCAGGTGTACTGGTGGTCGCAGGAGATTGCGGCCCTTCGAGCCACCAGTGATGCCGCACGCCGTGCCTACACCCGCTGCAGGCGGCGGCGACACCTGCCGGAGGAGGAAGAGCATCTCCACAGAGAGCTGAAGGCGGCGAAGTACGCGCTCTCTGTGGAGATAGCTCGCAGGAAGGACGAGGCGCGTGAGGAGTTCTTGGCCACGCTGGATAGGGATCCGTGGGGGCGGCCTTACCGAGTCGTGCGCAACAAAATGCGTTGTGCACCCCCCATGGACTCCCTTGAGCCAGAACTTCTCACGAGGATTGTGGAGGGACTCTTCCCGGCCGCGCCGGCTTTTCAGCCACCCGGCATGGTGGGCCCCACGGTTGAGGAGGTTGATCTAGTTGATCCCCCTCCCGTGACGGACGACGAAATGGAGAGCGTCGTCGACCGTCTCCGGGCCTGCAGGAAGGCGCCAGGACCGGATGGGGTACCGGGGAGGGTTCTCCACATTGTGGCGGAGCACCTAGGGGACCGCTTGCGGACCCTCTTTGATGATTGCATCAAGGAGGGGCGCTTCCCGAGGTGCTGGAAGGAGGGACGCCTAGTCCTCCTTCGGAAGGAGGGGAGGCCGCTAGATACCCCTGCCGGTCACCGCCCCATCGTCCTCCTAGATGAGACGGGCAAGATGCTTGAACGCATCTTGTCACGTCGCATCGTCCAACACCTGGAGAACGTGGGGCCTAACATCTCCGACCGGCAGTATGGGTTCCGTGAGGGACGGTCCACTATGGACGCGCTTTCGTCCCTCCGGAACTTCTGTGGGCACGCGGAGGAGAGGGGCGAGGGAGTCGTGGCGGTATCGTTAGATATCGCCAACGCATTCGGTTCCCTACCCTTCCCGGTCATCAGTGAGGCCCTCCGCTACCACAGGGTGCCCGGATATCTGCGGCGGATTGTGGAGCACTACCTAACCGACAGGGTAGTGCTCTATGATCGTGGAGGTCTGCGGGTCGCCCACCCGATGTCATGCGGTGTTCCCCAGGGGTCCGTGTTAGGACCCCTGCTATGGAACATTGGCTATGACTGGGTGATCCGCGGAGCGCTCCTTCCCCGCATGGCCACCCTTTGCTATGCCGACGATACAATGGTGGCCGTGCGGGGACGTGAGCTGGAGGAGGCCCTCCGGAGGGCATCGTTGGCGGCAGACCTGGTTGTCGGCCGCATCCGACTACTGGGTCTGGAGGTGTCCCTCCCGAAGACGGACGCTATTGTCTTCGGGGGGAGGAGATGGCGTCCCCTTAGCGGGACGACCATCCCTGTGGCGGGGGAGGCGGTCCAGGTGAAGGCCACTATAAAATACCTCGGCCTCATCCTGGACCGGAGGTGGGATTTTGGGGAGCATTTCCGCCAACTTGCTCCCCGAGTGGTAGGCACTGCGTCGGCCCTGGGCCGCATGTTGCCAAACGTAGGGGGGCCTCAAGCGCCATGCCGACGCCTGTTTGCAGGCGTCGTTCGCAGTATGGCGCTATACGGCGCGCCAATCTGGGCCGACACGTTATCGGCCAAAAATAAGGCGCTCTTAAGGAGACCCCAAAGGGTGGTGGCCCTCCGAATAGTGAGGGCCTATATGACGGTGGCACATGCGGCCGCGTGTGTCTTGGCCTGCACCCCGCCGTGGGAGCTAGATGCTCAGGTGCAGGCCGAGACATACCGGAGAAGGGCGGAATTCTGGGCGAGGAGAGAGCGCCCGGACTCGGAGACGGTGGAGGGGGCCCGTCGAATGACGGAGCGACGCATGAGGGACCGGTGGAAGAGCGACCTGGAGGACTCTCCCTATGGACTCCGCACCATAGGGGCACTCCTCCCGTCGCTGGACCACTGGTTGGATCGGAGATACGGTACCGTCACGTACCGTCTTGTGCAGGTGATGACGGGGCACGGATGCTTTGGTCATTACCTGCACAAGATTAGGAGAGAGCCCAGTCCGGTTTGCCACGAGTGCGGCGACCCAGACGACACGGCCGAGCACACCTTAGAGGTGTGTCCGAAGTGGGATCCGGAGCGCCGCGCTCTGGTTGCGAACACAGGGCTGTCCGATCTCTCGCTGCACAGCGTCGTGTCGGCCATGCTGAGCAGCAAGAGATCGTGGTTGGCGGTCGTCTCCTTCTGCGAGAGCATAATCTCGCAAAAGGAGGCGGGGGAGCGGGAGCGCGAGGAGGACGTGGAGGCGCACCCGCTCCGGCGTAGACGTTTGGGGCGAAGGCGGAGGCAGTTTACTGCCCACCTGAACCCCTAGTAGGACCGTGGGGATAGGGTCCCACACTATGGTCCTACACGTCTGGGGGAGGGTTCCGAGTGTTAACCGAACCCTCCCTCCCTTGACGCAGGTGCCCCAGCAATAGGCTGGGGCGGCTGGGGGGCACCCAGTGGTGGCATAGTCATCAGCCCACGGTGCCCCTGCTACCAGCCCTTGGAGGTTACACCGGAGAGGTTTTAGACGGTAGGCTTCCACCTCAGCTCTCGCAGGAGACTGAGGTGGTTGTGAGTCCGTCATACCCCTTCCATTGGCTACCCTAGCCGGAAGGGGATGCGTAAATGCATTTCCTCTCCGTTAAAAAAAAAAAAAAAAAAAAAAAAAAAAAAAAAAAAAAAAAAAAAAGGTTAGGTTAGGTTAGGTTAGGTTAGGTTAGGTTAGGTTAGGTTAGGTTAGGTTAGGTTAGGTTAGGTTAGGTTAGGTTAGGTTAGGTTAGGTTCTGCGTGGGCAGAACAGCGCCGGGAGCTCGTGGCCGCCGTGGGCGGCGATCTCTCGCTGCCGGTCATAGTAAACACCATGGTGGAGAGTGACCGAGCTTGGGATGCCGCCCAAAACTTCTGCGAGGCGGTCATCGGGATTAAGGAGGAGGCGGAGAGGGTAAGGGAGGCAGGTGCTCCCAACTCTATCCGAAGCCGCCGCATAGGGAGGAGAAGGCGAGCGTACGCGCTCACCATTCCACCCTAACAAAACTCGAGTGATGGGCTAGGGGAAGCCCATCACTCAACACGAGTTTGAGAGGACGTGGCCGTGGGTACGGCGAGCGGGTAGGGCGGGCAAAACGGGTGCCGAGAAAACCCGTAAAAAGGAGAAGGGGCGTAGTGCCAGTCACCACCGGGACGTAGAAGAATGCTTTAACAGTGTGCCCTCATCCCGGTGGACACTGACGCCGAAGGCAAACAGAGGGGTTTTAGTGGGTATGCTTCCCGTCCCTTTCCCGCAGGGGGAGGGGATGGGGGGAGAGTCCCACATAACCACCGTGCCGTCCCCTGGCACGGTGGTATGCGTAATGCATTTCCCCTCTTAAAAAAAAAAAAAAAAAAAAAAAAAAAAAAAAAAAAAAAAAAAAAAAAAAAAAAAAAAAAAAAAAGGTTAGGTTAGGTTAGGTTAGGTTGGGGTGCGGGCCGGATTCCTCCACGTTGGCCTGGGTGCTGCAGTCTCTCTTGATCTCGATCCGGAGAGAACGCAGCATCTGGGCTGGTGCACCCTGGGCATCGGCTGAGACTTTCTCCTTTTAGGGGATTCTCTCAGTCCATGGCAAATATCCGGAAGGGGGGGGGGGGGGGTAAGGGGGTAGGCGACCAGTGGCTTCTCTTTTGAGAAGTTGCTTCGTCACCGCCACAATGGGGGGGAAATGGGTAGGTTTAGGTTAGGTTAGGGGGCGGGCTCGGCGTGCACTTATAATGCCGTCGAGCACTTACCGCCCAAAATATAGGGGAAGCACGTCGACTCCTCTATTACCCCGTACTCTGGTGTCTCTTTTCAACAATCCCCATCTAGCGGCGTTATGGGGTAGTTAAGAAACACCAGAACGGAGGGCTTGCCTTAATTGGCCGGCCCGCGAGAAGGAAACTCTATAAAACCCGACAGCGAAGTCGTTAAAACCTGCAGATACCAGGCGAACTCTGCTAGTATTTAGCCTTACCCCTGGGATGGGCGTCACCCGGGGGCGGACTTATTAAATCGGCCTATTTTCGTGGGAACAGAAATGGAGAATTTAAAAAACAAAAACAAAAACAACACCAAAAAGTCGAAGGACAGCAGTGAAGAGGGAGATGATAGTGACTCAATGCATAGCGTTGAGTCACTGCCGGATATCAGTCTTAGGACTAGAGAACGGCGTAGGAACTATGGAGGCTCGGACCCGGAAACAAGTCTGGATGGGGTTGCGAGTCCAACGATGAGAAAAAGGCGAGGAAGGCCGCCAACTACAGGCCAATATGTTGGCCTGGCCAAGGCGAAGTTGGCGCTTGTCGAAGCGCAAAGGGAGGAAGAGCTGATGAGAGCAGAGGCGGAAGTCACTGCGGCTTCTCGAGAGGCTCGGGCCCGTGCTAAGGCTCACACGCTATCGGAGTCATCTTCTAACGGAGACGACTTCCAGACGGCTACCGCTCTGAGCCGTACGATTGATGATAATATCAATATTATCAAAAAGGTTGCCGTTTCCTCCAAAAACCTAAAAGGAGGTTTTGTGAAATCCCTGAAGGATGCAGCGGACGAGATCGGCAAAGTCGCTCTCATCCTACAGAGCCGCTGCACCTCAGAAGAGACGAGAGGGCTGCAGGCGGACAATGCCCGCTTGCAATCAGAAGTCGCGCAGCTCCGCAAAGAGGTGGCGGACATGCGGGAGCGCCTTGATCGGCCACACCAACCGGCTGCTGTGGTTGTGCCTAGTCAGCCTGTAGAGAAACCGCTGGATACCGAAGACCTGGTGCGCACCATCTTGTGCCAGGTGGGCACGATGGTTAATGCCAGGTTCGAGGCTCTTCAAGACAGGTTGCTGCCTGAGAAGAGACTTCGCCCTCCATTGGCAGCGGACACGCGGGCAAATGATCTCCCCGGGATCCCTCCCGGGCCATCAACTGCCCCAACGAAGGCTATAGAGAAAGGCCAAAAGAGGACGGATGCTCCGATACGTGCCACTTCTGGTGGAACGGAGGCTCCGAAGCCGAAAAAGACAAAAAAGAAAAAGAACAAGCCGGAAAAGAAGGGGCAACGCTCGGTTGGAACTCCTCATGAGAGGGTAACAGAGCCCCAACCCCTGCCAGCAGTGTCGCAGCCTGAGGACCAGTCGAGCCCAGCCCAGCCGAAGGAATTGCCCTGGAACGAGGTGGTTAAAAAAGGGCTCAGAAAGGAAAAGAAGAAGCAGGCAAAGCAGGTTCCACGCAAAACTGCCACTGCCACTGCAAGACCGGCACGACTCAGGCCTCCGAAGTCAGCTGCGGTAATAGTCACGCTTACGCCGGAGGCCATTGCTAACGGCGTAACCTACGACTCAGTCATTGCAGAAGCCAAGGCCAAAGTTAAGCTGCCGGATGTTGGAATCGTTACTGGGGTTCGCTTTCGAGTGTGCGCCTCGGGAGCGCGAATGTTTGAAGTGATGGGCACCGATAGTGGCCCGCAAGCTGACGAGCTGGCGAAAAAGCTGGAACAAGTCCTCAGCCGAGAGACCGTCCGCATCTCCAGGCCGGTCAAGACGACGGAAATCAAAATCTCTGGCTTAGATGACTCCATCTTGGCTGAGGAGGTAGTAAATGCGGTGGCTGAGGCAGGGAACTGTCCCAAAGATAGCCTCAAAAGCGGCGGGGTTGTTAAAGACCCGTTTGGCGTGGGACACATTTGGGTCGAATGCCCGGTGGCCACCGCCAAACGAATTGCTGCAGCGGGTCGACTAGCATTGTCGTGGGTGTCGGCCTCCGTAAAACTTCTCGAGCCCAGGCCTCTGCGTTGTTATAAATGTCTGCAGAGGGGCCACATTAGGGCTCAATGCAGTGCGGAGGCCGATAGAAGCCAGGAGTGCTTCCGCTGCGGAGTTGTTGGACACAAGTCCAAGGAGTGCTCGGCCAAACCGCATTGTTCTGTTTGCGCTGCAGCCAAGAAACCGGCGGACCATCAACTGGGGGGAAGAGCCTGCTCCGCACCAGCCCCCAAAATGTCCAGAAGAAAGACACGCCAGTTGCCGGTAGACATGGCAATGGAGACGGAATCACAGACTCAGACTAACAATAATGGCCGTACAACTCCTCCAAGCCAACATTAATCACTGTGCACGAGCTCAAGATCTGCTCCTACAGAGCATGGCTGAGTGGTTGACACAAGTGGCCGTGGTTTCAGAACCCTATTTTATCCCCAACAGGGATGATTGGGCAGGTGACGAAGACGAACTTGTTGCCCTAGTCGTGTCGAGGTCTACTGGCTCCTTGACACTCGAAAGTGTGCAAAAAGGTCGTGGTTTCGTTGCGGCCGTTGTGGGAGGCTTTTTGACAGTCGGCGTGTATTGTCCCCCAAGCAGAAGCCTCGCAGAGTTTGAGGGTCTCCTTGGCCAAGTTGAGACACTCATCGGCAGAAATCACCCACATCCTGTATTGGTAATGGGTGATTTTAACGCCAAAAGCTCAGCCTGGGGTTGTCCAGCCACTGATGCACGGGGTGCAGTACTAGAGGAGTGGGCGCTGACGGCTGGACTCTCTCTTTTAAACCAGGGTTCGCAACCGACCTGCGTTCGGTCACAGGGCAGTTCCATCGTGGATCTGTCGTTTGCCAGCCCTACGATAGCACGCCGAGTCTACGGATGGGAAGTAGTGGAGAACGTAGAGACACTGTCGGACCACCTCTACATTCGCTTTAATATATCTGCGTCCTCCGCGGTTCCGGTTCAATCGGGAAGCGCGGTGTTGCCTGGTGACAGCCCACGGTGGGTGGTCAAGCGCCTCGACAGGGAAATTCTCATTGAGGCTTCCCTAGTCGAAACATGGATGCCCCCAGAGAGCACAATTGTCGTTGATGAGGAGGCTGTGGCGTTACGCCAATCAATGACTCGCGTCTGCGATGCGTCCATGCCACGTCAGGGTCCACAAACACCGAGAAGGCAGGTGTACTGGTGGTCTGCCGAAATTGCTGAGTTGCGCATTGTATGCGTAGCTGCCAGACGCCAGTACCAGAGACAACGCCGGAGAAGATGCCGTGACGAGAACGCCGAGACAACATTGCGCGATACATACAAGACGGCCAAGCGCACGCTTCGCATCGCCATAAGCGAAGCAAGAGACGGAGCGAGAGAAGAGATGTTGGAGACTCTGAACCAAGATCCATGGGGTCGCCCCTATCGCATGGTGCGAGGGAAACTTCGGCCGTGGGCACCCCCTTTGACGCAGAGTCTCCAGCCTCAGCTGGTGGAGGTGGTGGTAGGAGCTCTTTTTCCACGTAGGGAGGAACACACGCCTCCATCTATGGCACCTTCTACAGGAAATGGGACTTTTATCGTGGCGGATGAAATACCGCCGGTATCTTCTGGTGAATTTGGGGCCGCGATTCTTCGCCTGCGGGCCAAGAAGACGGCCCCGGGCCCAGACGGTATTCCTGGCCGTGCATGGGTGCTTGCTGCGGACGCATACGAGGAGAGGGTCAGGGGGCTCTTTGATGCCTGCTTCGCCCAAAGTAATTTCCCTAAGCTGTGGAAGATCGGAAAACTTGTCCTGCTAAGGAAAGAGGGTCGTCCGGTCGATTCTCCCTCGGGGTATCGGCCGATTGTGCTGCTTGACGAGGTGGCAAAGCTCTTCGAGCGTATCATTGCCAATCGCCTCGTCAAGCATCTGGGGAGAGTCGGCCCGGACCTGGACGACAAGCAGTACGGTTTCAGAGTGGGCAGGTCAACCGTCCACGCAATCCTGCGTGTAAAGGAGATGGCGGAGGAAGCAGTTGCCCAGGGCGAGGTCGTCTTGGCGGTGTCTCTAGACATCGCCAATGCCTTTAACACCTTGCCCTGGAGTTGCATTAGGGAGGCACTCCGGTATCATCGGGTGCCAAACTACCTCCTGCGCATTATCACTGACTACCTTTCAGGTAGGTCCATCTCCTACAGAGGACGCGAGGCGTGGCGCCGGCATGAAGTGTCTTGCGGTGTTCCACAGGGGTCGGTCCTCGGGCCGCTCCTGTGGAACATTGGGTACGACTGGGTGTTGCGAGGCGCTCTCCTCCGTGGTGTGAACATCTTGTGCTACGCAGACGACACTCTGGTGACGGCCCGGGGCAGCAGTCACCGAGAGTGCGCCATTCTCGCCACGGCTGGAGTGGCTCAAGTGGTGAACCGGATCCGAGCTTTGGGTCTCGAGGTGGCTCTTAACAAATCCGAGGCTTTGTGTTTTCACGGGCCTCGGAACAAGCCACCTCCGGGATCTAACATAATCGTTGGCGGAATAAGAATTAACATCGAGCCCCAAATGAAATATTTGGGGCTCACGCTGGACAGCCGATGGACGTTTGAGGAGCACTTCCGGCGTTTAGTGCCCAAGCTGTTGCGCGCGGCGGCCGCTCTCGGCAGTCTACTGCCAAATCTCAACGGCCCTAAAGCGGCCTGCCGGCGCCTGTACTTGGGCATTGTACGCTCAATGGCGTTGTACGGGGCACCTGTGTGGAATGGCGCTCTGAACAGCCGGACAATTGCCCTTCTGCACCGTCCGCAGAGGGCAATGGCCATCAGAGTCGCCCGTGGATACCGCACGGTGTCCTTCGAAGCGGCGTGCGTCTTAGCTGGCTCCCTGCCGTGGGAACTGGAGGCGGAAATTCTCGCATCCGTCTATACGTGGCGCGAGAATGAGATCGCGGTAAACCAGTTTCCACCCTTAAAAGAGGAAGTTGAGACTATGAGGGAGGAGCAGAGAACATCAGCCGTTTTAAAATGGCAGCGCCTCCTTCATCAACCGAGTGCTGGTGTCAGAACCATCGAGGCAGTCCGTCCAGTCCTCGCGCAGTGGCTGGACAGGGAACACGGTGTGCTCACCTTCCGATTGTCGCAGGTGCTTTCGGGGCATGGATGCTTCGGCAAGTACCTGCACCGGATCGGAAGGGAGCCGACTGCGGTGTGTCACCACTGCGACGGCTGCCTCGAAGACACTGCCCAGCATACGCTGGAAGAGTGTCCTGCCTGGGCAGAACAGCGCCGGGAGCTCGTGGCTGCCGTGGGCGGCGATCTCTCGCTGCCGGTCATAATCAACACCATGGTGGAGAGTGACCGAGCATGGGATGCCGCCCAAAACTTTTGTGAGGCGGTCATCGGGCTCAAGGAGGAGGCGGAGAGGGTAAGGGAGGCAGGTGCTCCCAACTCTATCCGAAGCCGCCGCATAGGGAGGAGAAGGCGAGCGTACGCGCTCACCATTCCACCCTAACAAAACTCGAGTGATGGGCTAGGGGAAGCCCATCACTCAACACGAGTTTGAGAGGACGTGGCCGTGGGTACGGCGAGCGGGTAGGGCGGGCAAAACGGGTGCCAAGAAAACCCGTAAAAAGGAGAAGGGGCGTAGTGCCAGTCACCACCGGGACGTAGAAGATTGCTTTAATAGTGTGCCCTCATCCCGGTGGACACTGACGCCGAAGGCAAACAGAGGGGTTTTAGTGGGTATGCTTCCCGTCCCTTTCCCGCAGGGGGAGGGGATGGGGGGAGAGTCCCACATAACCACCGTGCCGTCCCCTGGCACGGTGGTATGCGTAATGCATTTCCCCTCTTAAAAAAAAAAAAAAAAAAAAAAGGTTACGTTAGGTTAGGTTAGGTTAGGTTAGGTTAGGTTAGGTTAGGTTAGGTTAGGTTAGGTTAGGTTAGGTTAGGTTAGGTTAGGTTAGGTTGGGGTGGGGTGCGGGCCGGATTCCTCCACGTTGGCCTGGGTGCTGCAGTCTCTCTTGATCTCGATCCGGAGAGAACGCAGCATCTGGGCTGGTGCACCCTGGGCATCGGCTGAGACTTTCTCCTTTTAGGGGATTCTCTCAGTCCATGGCGAATATCCGGCAGGGGGGAGGGTAAGGGGGTAGGCGACCAGTGGCTTCTCTTTTGAGAAGTTGCTTCGTCACCGCCACAATGGGGGGGAAATGGGTAGGTTTAGGTTAGGTTAGGGGGCGGGCTCGGCGTGCACTTATAATGCCGTCGAGCACTTACCGCCCAAAATATAGGGGAAGCACGTCGACTCCTCTATTACCCCGTACTCTGGTGTCTCTTTTCAACAATCCCCATCTAGCGGCGTTATGGGGTAGTTAAGAAACACCAGAACGGAGGGCTTGCCTTAATTGGCCGGCCCGCGAGAAGGAAACTCTATAAAACCCGACAGCGAAGTCGTTAAAACCTGCAGATACCAGGCGAACTCTGCTAGTATTTAGCCTTACCCCTGGGATGGGCGTCACCCGGGGGCGGACTTATTAAATCGGCCTATTTTCGTGGGAACAGAAATGGAGAATTTAAAAAACAAAAACAAAAACAACACCAAAAAGTCGAAGGACAGCAGTGAAGAGGGAGATGATAGTGACTCAATGCATAGCGTTGAGTCACTGCCGGATATCAGTCTTAGGACTAGAGAACGGCGTAGGAACTATGGAGGCTCGGACCCGGAAACAAGTCTGGATGGGGTTGCGAGTCCAACGATGAGAAAAAGGCGAGGAAGGCCGCCAACTACAGGCCAATATGTTGGCCTGGCCAAGGCGAAGTTGGCGCTTGTCGAAGCGCAAAGGGAGGAAGAGCTGATGAGAGCAGAGGCGGAAGTCACTGCGGCTTCTCGAGAGGCTCGGGCCCGTGCTAGGGCTCACACGCTATCGGAGTCATCTTCTAACGGAGACGACTTCCAGACGGCTACCGCTCTGAGCCGTACGATTGATGATAATATCAATATTATCAAAAAGGTTGCCGTTTCCTCCAAAAACCTAAAAGGAGGTTTTGTGAAATCCCTGAAGGATGCAGCGGACGAGATCGGCAAAGTCGCTCTCATCCTACAGAGCCGTTGCACCTCAGAAGAGACGAGAGGGCTGCAGGCGGACAATGCCCGCTTGCAATCAGAAGTCGCGCAGCTCCGCAAAGAGGTGGCGGACATGCGGGAGCGCCTTGATCGGCCACACCAACCGGCTGCTGTGGTTGTGCCTAGTCAGCCTGTAGAAAAACCGCTGGATACCGAAGACCTGGTGCGCACCATCTTGTGCCAGGTGGGCACGATGGTTAATGCCAGGTTCGAGGCTCTTCAAGACAGGTTGCTGCCTGAGAAGAGACTTCGCCCTCCATTGGCAGCGGACACGCGGGCAAATGATCTCCCCGGGATTCCTCCCGGGCCATCAACTGCCCCAACGAAGGCTATAGAGAAAGGCCAAAAGAGGACGGATGCTCCGATACGTGCCACTTCTGGTGGAACGGAGGCTCCGAAGCCGAAAAAGACAAAAAAGAAAAAGAACAAGCCGGAAAAGAAGGGGCAACGCTCGGTTGGAACTCCTCATGAGAGGGTAACAGAGCCCCAACCCCAACCCCTGCCAGCAGTGTCGCAGCCTGAGGACCAGTCGAGCCCAGCCCAGCCGAGGGAATTGCCCTGGAACGAGGTGGTTAAAAAAGGGCTCAGAAAGGAAAAGAAGAAGCAGGCAAAGCAGGTTCCACGCAAAACTGCCACTGCCACTGCAAGACCGGCACGACTCAGGCCTCCGAAGTCAGCTGCGGTAATAGTCACGCTTACGCCGGAGGCCATTGCTAACGGCGTAACCTACGACTCAGTCATTGCAGAAGCCAAGGCCAAAGTTAAGCTGCCGGATGTTGGAATCGTTACTGGGGTTCGCTTTCGAGTGTGCGCCTCGGGAGCGCGAATGTTTGAAGTGATGGGCACCGATAGTGGCCCGCAAGCTGACGAGCTGGCGAAAAAGCTGGAACAAGTCCTCAGCCGAGAGACCGTCCGCATCTCCAGGCCGGTCAAGACGACGGAAATCAAAATCTCTGGCTTAGATGACTCCATCTTGGCTGAGGAGGTAGTAAATGCGGTTGCTGAGGCAGGGAACTGTCCCAAAGATAGCCTCAAAAGCGGCGGGGTTGTTAAAGACCCGTTTGGTGTGGGACACATTTGGGTCGAATGCCCGGTGGCCACCGCCAAACGAATTGCTGCAGCGGGTCGACTAGCATTGTCGTGGGTGTCGGCCTCCGTTAAACTTCTCGAGCCCAGGCCTCTGCGTTGTTATAAATGTCTGCAGAGGGGCCACATTAGGGCTCAATGCAGTGCGGAGGCCGATAGAAGCCAGGAGTGCTTCCGCTGCGGAGTTGTTGGACACAAGTCCAAGGAGTGCTCGGCCAAACCGCATTGTTCTGTTTGCGCTGCAGCCAAGAAACCGGCGGACCATCAACTGGGGGGAAGAGCCTGCTCCGCACCAGCCCCCAAAATGTCCAGAAGGAAGACACGCCAGTTGCCGGTAGACATGGCAATGGAGACGGAATCACAGACTCAGACTAACAATAATGGCCGTACAACTCCTCCAAGCCAACATTAATCACTGTGCACGAGCTCAAGATCTGCTCCTACAGAGCATGGCTGAGTGGTTGACACAAGTGGCCGTGGTTTCAGAACCCTATTTTATCCCCAACAGGGATGATTGGGCAGGTGACGAAGACGAACTTGTTGCCCTAGTCGTGTCGAGGTCTACTGGCTCCTTGACACTCGAAAGTGTGCAAAAAGGTCGTGGTTTCGTTGCGGCCGTTGTGGGAGGCTTTTTGACAGTCGGCGTGTATTGTCCCCCAAGCAGAAGCCTCGCAGAGTTTGAGGGTCTCCTTGGCCAAGTTGAGACACTCATCGGCAGAAATCACCCACATCCTGTATTGGTAATGGGTGATTTTAACGCCAAAAGCTCAGCCTGGGGTTGTCCAGCCACTGATGCACGGGGTGCAGTACTAGAGGAGTGGGCGCTGACGGCTGGACTCTCTCTTTTAAACCAGGGTTCGCAACCGACCTGCGTTCGGTCACAGGGCAGTTCCATCGTGGATCTGTCGTTTGCCAGCCCTACGATAGCACGCCGAGTCTACGGATGGGAAGTAGTGGAGAACGTAGAGACACTGTCAGACCACCTCTACATTCGCTTTAATATATCTGCGTCCTCCGCGGTTCCGGTTCAATCGGGAAGCGCGGTGTTGCCTGGTGACAGCCCACGGTGGGTGGTCAAGCGCCTCGACAGGGAAATTCTCATTGAGGCTTCCCTAGTCGAAACATGGATGCCCCCAGAGAGCACAATTGTCGTTGATGAGGAGGCTGTGGCGTTACGCCAATCAATGACTCGCGTCTGCGATGCGTCCATGCCACGTCAGGGTCCACAAACACCGAGAAGGCAGGTGTACTGGTGGTCTGCCGAAATTGCTGAGTTGCGCATTGTATGCGTAGCTGCCAGACGCCAGTACCAGAGACAACGCCGGAGAAGACGCCGTGACGAGAACGCCGAGACAACATTGCGCGATACATACAAGACGGCCAAGCGCACGCTTCGCATCGCCATAAGCGAAGCAAGAGACGGAGCGAGAGAAGAGATGTTGGAGACTCTGAACCAAGATCCATGGGGTCGCCCCTATCGCATGGTGCGAGGGAAACTTCGGCCGTGGGCACCCCCTTTGACGCAGAGTCTCCAGCCTCAGCTGGTGGAGGTGGTGGTAGGAGCTCTTTTTCCACGTAGGGAGGAACACACGCCTCCATCTATGGCACCTTCTACAGGAAATGGGACTTTTATCGTGGCGGATGAAATACCGCCGGTATCTTCTGGTGAATTTGGGGCCGCGATTCTTCGCCTGCGGGCCAAGAAGACGGCCCCGGGCCCAGACGGTATTCCTGGCCGTGCATGGGTGCTTGCTGCGGACGCATACGAGGAGAGGGTCAGGGGGCTATTTGATGCCTGCTTCGCCCAAAGTAATTTCCCTAAGCTGTGGAAGATCGGAAAACTTGTCCTGCTAAGGAAAGAGGGTCGTCCGGTCGATTCTCCCTCGGGGTATCGGCCGATTGTGCTGCTTGACGAGGTGGCAAAGCTCTTCGAGCGTATCATTGCCAATCGCCTCGTCAAGCATCTGGGGAGAGTCGGCCCGGACCTGGACGACAAGCAGTACGGTTTCAGAGTGGGCAGGTCAACCGTCCACGCAATCCTGCGTGTAAAGGAGATGGCGGAGGAAGCAGTTGCCCAGGGCGAGGTCGTCTTGGCGGTGTCTCTAGACATCGCCAATGCCTTTAACACCTTGCCCTGGAGTTGCATTAGGGAGGCACTCCGGTATCATCGGGTGCCAAACTACCTCCTGCGCATTATCACTGACTACCTTTCAGGTAGGTCCATCTCCTACAGAGGTCGCGAGGCGTGGCGCCGGCATGAAGTGTCTTGCGGTGTTCCACAGGGGTCGGTCCTCGGGCCGCTCCTGTGGAACATTGGGTACGACTGGGTGTTGCGAGGCGCTCTCCTCCGTGGTGTGAACATCTTGTGCTACGCAGACGACACTCTGGTGACGGCCCGGGGCAGCAGTCACCGAGAGTGCGCCATTCTCGCCACGGCTGGAGTGGCTCAAGTGGTGAACCGGATCCGAGCTTTGGGTCTCGAGGTGGCTCTTAACAAATCCGAGGCTTTGTGTTTTCACGGGCCTCGGAACAAGCCACCTCCGGGATCTAACATAATCGTTGGCGGAATAAGAATTAACATCGAGCCCCAAATGAAATATTTGGGGCTCACGCTGGACAGCCGATGGACGTTTGAGGAGCACTTCCGGCGTTTAGTGCCCAAGCTGTTGCGCGCGGCGGCCGCTCTCGGCAGTCTACTGCCAAATCTCAACGGCCCTAAAGCGGCCTGCCGGCGCCTGTACTTGGGCATTGTACGCTCAATGGCGTTGTACGGGGCACCTGTGTGGAATGGCGCTCTGAACAGCCGGACAATTGCCCTTCTGCACCGTCCGCAGAGGGCAATGGCCATCAGAGTCGCCCGTGGATACCGCACGGTGTCCTTCGAAGCGGCGTGCGTCTTAGCTGGCTCCCTGCCGTGGGAACTGGAGGCGGAAATTCTCGCATCCGTCTATACGTGGCGCGAGAATGAGATCGCGGTAAACCAGTTTCCACCCTTAAAAGAGGAAGTTGAGACTATGAGGGAGGAGCAGAGAACATCAGCCGTTTTAAAATGGCAGCGCCTCCTTCATCAACCGAGTGCTGGTGTCAGAACCATCGAGGCAGTCCGTCCAGTCCTCGCGCAGTGGCTGGACAGGGAACACGGTGTGCTCACCTTCCGATTGTCGCAGGTGCTTTCGGGGCATGGATGCTTCGGCAAGTACCTGCACCGGATCGGAAGGGAGCCGACTGCGGTGTGTCACCACTGCGACGGCTGCCTCGAAGACACTGCCCAGCATACGCTGGAAGAGTGTCCTGCGTGGGCAGAACAGCGCCGGGAGCTCGTGGCTGCCGTGGGCGGCGATCTCTCGCTGCCGGTCATAGTAAACACCATGGTGGAGAGTGACCGAGCTTGGGATGCCGCCCAAAGCTTTTGTGAGGCGGTCATCGGGCTCAAGGAGGAGGCGGAGAGGATAAGGGAGGCAGGTGCTCCCAACTCCATCCGGAGCCGCCGCATAGGGAGGAGAAGGCGAGCGTACGCGCTCACCATTCCACCCTAACAAAACTCGAGTGATGGGCTAGGGGAAGCCCATCACTCAACACGAGTTAGAGAGGACGTGGCCGTGGATACGGCGAGCGGGTAGGGCGGGCAAAACGGGTGCCGAGAAAACCCGTAAAAAGGAGAAGGGGCGTAGTGCCAGTCACCACCGGGACGTAGAAGAATGCTTTAACAGTGTGCCCTCATCCCGGTGGACACTGACGCCGAAGGCAAACAGAGGGGTTTTAGTGGGTATGCTTCCCGTCCCTTTCCCGCAGGGGGAGGGGATGGGGGGAGAGTCCCACATAACCACCGTGCCGTCCCCTGGCACGGTGGTATGCGTAATGCATTTCCCCTCTTAAAAAAAAAAAAAAAAAAAAAAAAAAAAAAAAAAAAAAAAAAAAAAAAAAAAAAAAAAAAAAAAAAAAAAAAAAAAAAAAAAAAAAAAAAAAAAAAAAAAAAAAAAAAAAAAAAAAAAAAAAAAAAAAAAAAAAAAAAAAAGGTTAGGTTGGGGTGCGGGCCGGATTCCTCCACGTTGGCCTGGGTGCTGCAGTCTCTCTTGATCTCGATCCGGAGAGAACGCAGCATCTGGGCTGGTGCACCCTGGGCATCGGCTGAGACTTTCTCCTTATGGGGGATTCTTTCAGTCCATGGCGAATATCCGGCACGGGGGTGGTGACAGGGGTTTCTTGAAGGGTTGCGGTTGTGTGGAGACCACTTCCGCCCCGGAAAGTTTCCTTCTGTTACCTGGGGAGGGATGGTGTGACGAGCGGCTTTTCTTCGGAGAAGCTGCTTCGTCCACCAGTTGTGGGCGGCGACAGAGGTCGTTTGAAGGGGCGGTTGCGTGTGCCTACGAGGCCGTTTCCGCCCTGGACAGCTTCCATCTGTTGCCTTTTGAGGATTGGTGACTGGGGTAGTTTGAAGGGTCAGTTGCGTGTGCCTACGAGGCCGTTTCTGTTCCCGGAAAGCTTAACCAGTCGCCTGGAGGGGGCAGTGACTGAGGTTGTTGAAAGGGGCGGTTGCGTGTGCCTTCGAGGCCGTTTCCGCCCTGGACAGCTTCCTTCCGTCACATTTGCGGTTGGTGTCCTTCTACGTGTCTTCTGGAATACCGGGGGGCACTGTAGTTATTGGTGGGACAGCTGTGGTGGGGTGTGTTTGAAGGGTATGGGACCAACCCAATGCGGTTGGGTATCCGGAAAGCACCATCCACCACAGGCAGACCGTTGAAGGGAAGGCGAACTCAGCGGACTTCGGTTCGCTGCTCGCCCGAACTTCTTGTAGAGCCAGTGGGTTGGGGGCCCACATTGCACGGCTTTACCGGTCTGGGGAGACGGTCGCGGGCTGTTCACAGCCGTCTCCTCCTTTGGCGGAGAAGGGGGGGCTCTTCGGAGCAGGCCGGGAGGCGCGTCAGTGGAGAATGCTTTTTAGCGGTTCCGCGGCGCCTCACTACTGGCCAGGGAGGTTAAACGCCGGAGTGGTTTTAGACGGTAGTTCTTTTGAGAGTCCGTCATACCTCCCATTGCACAGCCATCCCCAGGCTGGGAGGATGCGTAAATTGCATTTCCACTCCGTCAACAAAAAAAAAAAAAAAAAAGGTTAGGTTAGGTTAGGTTAGGTTAGGTTAGGTTAGGTTAGGTTAGGTTAGGTTAGGTTAGGTTAGGTTAGGTTAGGTTAGGTTAGGTTAGGTTAGGTTAGGTTAGGTTAGGTTAGGTTAGGTTAGGTTAGGTTAGGTTAGGTTAGGTTAGGTTAGGTTAGGTTAGGTTAGGTTAGGTTAGGTTAGGTTAGGTTAGGTTAGGTTAGGTTAGGTTAGGTTGGGGTGCGGGCCGGATTCCTCCACGTTGGCCTGGGTGCTGCAGTCTCTCTTGATCTCGATCCGGAGAGAACGCAGCATCTGGGCTGGTGCACCCTGGGCATCGGCTGAGACTTTCTCCTTATGGGGGATTCTTTCAGTCCATGGCGAATATCCGGCACGGGGGTGGTGACAGGGGTTTCTTGAAGGGTTGCGGTTGTGTGGAGACCACTTCCGCCCCGGAAAGTTTCCTTCTGTCACCTGGGGAGGGATGGTGTGACGAGCGGCTTTTTTTCGGAGAAGCTGCTTCGTCCACCAGTTGTGGGCGGCGACAGAGGTCGTTTGAAGGGGCGGTTGCGTGTGCCTACGAGGCCGTTTCCGCCCTGGACAGCTTCCATCTGTTGCCTTTTGAGGATTGGTGACTGGGGTAGTTTGAAGGGTCAGTTGCGTGTGCCTACGAGGCCGTTTCTGTTCCCGGATAGCTTAACCAGTCGCCTGGAGGGGGCAGTGACTGAGGTTGTTGAAAGGGGCGGTTGCGTGTGCCTTCGAGGCCGTTTCCGCCCTGGACAGCTTCCTTCCGTCACATTTGCGGTTGGTGTCCTTCTACGTGTCTTCTGGAATACCGGGGGGCACTGTAGTTATTGGTGGGACAGCTGTGGTGGGGTGTGTTTGAAGGGTATGGGACCAACCCAATGCGGTTGGGTATCCGGAAAGCACCATCCACCACAGGCAGACCGTTGAAGGGAAGGCGAACTCAGCGGACTTCGGTTCGCTGCTCGCCCGAACTTCTTGTAGAGCCAGTGGGTTGGGGGCCCACATTGCACGGCTTTACCGGTCTGGGGAGACGGTCGCGGGCTGTTCACAGCCGTCTCCTCCTTTGGCGGAGAAGGGGGGGCTCTTCGGAGCAGGCCGGGAGGCGCGTCAGTGGAGAATGCTTTTTAGCGGTTCCGCGGCGCCTCACTACTGGCCAGGGAGGTTAAACGCCGGAGTGGTTTTAGACGGTAGTTCTTTTGAGAGTCCGTCATACCTCCCATTGCACAGCCATCCCCAGGCTGGGAGGATGCGTAAATTGCATTTCCACTCCGTCAACAAAAAAAAAAAAAAAAAAAAGGTTAGGTTAGGTTAGGTTAGGTTAGGTTAGGTTAGGTTAGGTTAGGTTAGGTTAGGTTAGGTTAGGTTAGGTTAGGTTAGGTTAGGTTAGGTTAGGTTTGGCTCCCTGCCGTGGGAACTGGAGGCGGAAATTCTCGCATCCGTCTATACGTGGCGCGAGAATGAGATCGCGGTAAACCAGTTTCCACCCTTAAAAGAGGAAGTTGAGACTATGAGGGAGGAGCAGAGAACATCAGCCGTTTTAAAATGGCAGCGCCTCCTTCATCAACCGAGTGCTGGTGTCAGAACCATCGAGGCAGTCCGTCCAGTCCTCGCGCAGTGGCTGGACAGGGAACACGGTGTGCTCACCTTCCGATTGTCGCAGGTGCTTTCGGGGCATGGATGCTTCGGCAAGTACCTGCACCGGATCGGAAAGGAGCCGACTGCGGTGTGTCACCACTGCGACGGCTGCCTCGAAGACACTGCCCAGCATACGCTGGAAGAGTGTCCTGCGTGGGCAGAACAGCGCCGGGAGCTCGTGGCCGCCGTGGGCGGCGATCTCTCGCTGCCGGTCATAGTAAACACCATGGTGGAGAGTGACCGAGCTTGGGATGCCGCCCAAAACTTCTGCGAGGCGGTCATCGGGATTAAGGAGGAGGCGGAGAGGGTAAGGGAGGCAGGTGCTCCCAACTCTATCCGAAGCCGCCGCATAGGGAGGAGAAGGCGAGCGTACGCGCTCACCATTCCACCCTAACAAAACTCGAGTGATGGGCTAGGGGAAGCCCATCACTCAACACGAGTTTGAGAGGACGTGGCCGTGGGTACGGCGAGCGGGTAGGGCGGGCAAAACGGGTGCCAAGAAAACCCGTAAAAAGGAGAAGGGGCGTAGTGCCAGTCACCACCGGGACGTAGAAGATTGCTTTAATAGTGTGCCCTCATCCCGGTGGACACTGACGCCGAAGGCAAACAGAGGGGTTTTAGTGGGTATGCTTCCCGTCCCTTTCCCGCAGGGGGAGGGGATGGGGGGAGAGTCCCACATAACCACCGTGCCGTCCCCTGGCACGGTGGTATGCGTAATGCATTTCCCCTCTTTAAAAAAAAAAAAAAAAAAAAAAAAGGTTAGGTTAGGTTAGGTTAGGTTAGGTTAGGTTAGGTTAGGTTAGGTTAGGTTAGGTTAGGTTAGGTTAGGTTAGGTTAGGTTGGGGTGCAGGCCGGATTCCTCCACGTTGGCCTGAGTGCTGCAGTCTCTCTTGATCTCGATCCGGAGAGAACGCAGCATCTGGGCTGGTGCACCCTGGGCATCGGCTGAGACTTTCTCCTTATGGGGGATTCTTTCAGTCCATGGCGAATATCCGGCACGGGGGTGGTGACAGGGGTTTCTTGAAGGGTTGCGGTTGTGTGGAGACCACTTCCGCCCCGGAAAGTTTCCTTCTGTCACCTGGGGAGGGATGGTGTGAAGAGCGGCTTTTCTTCGGAGAAGCTGCTTCGTCCACCAGTTGTGGGCGGCGACAGAGGTCGTTTGAAGGGGCGGTTGCGTGTGCCTACGAGGCCGTTTCCGCCCTGGACAGCTTCCATCTGTTGCCTTTTGAGGATTGGTGACTGGGGTAGTTTGAAGGGTCAGTTGCGTGTGCCTACGAGGCCGTTTCTGTTCCCGGAAAGCTTAACCAGTCGCCTGGAGGGGGCAGTGACTGAGGTTGTTGAAAGGGGCGGTTGCGTGTGCCTTCGAGGCCGTTTCCGCCCTGGACAGCTTCCTTCCGTCACATTTGCGGTTGGTGTCCTTCTACGTGTCTTCTGGAATACCGGGGGGCACTGTAGTTATTGGTGGGACAGCTGTGGTGGGGTGTGTTTGAAGGGTATGGGACCAACCCAATGCGGTTGGGTATCCGGAAAGCACCATCCACCACAGGCAGACCGTTGAAGGGAAGGCGAACTCAGCGGACTTCGGTTCGCTGCTCGCCCGAACTTCTTGTAGAGCCAGTGGGTTGGGGGCCCACATTGCACGGCTTTACCGGTCTGGGGAGACGGTCGCGGGCTGTTCACAGCCGTCTCCTCCTTTGGCGGAGATGGGGGGGCTCTTCGGAGCAGGCCGGGAGGCGCGTCAGTGGAGAATGCTTTTTAGCGGTTCCGCGGCGCCTCACTACTGGCCAGGGAGGTTAAACGCCGGAGTGGTTTTAGACGGTAGTTCTTTTGAGAGTCCGTCATACCTCCCATTGCACAGCCATCCCCAGGCTGGGAGGATGCGTAAATTGCATTTCCACTCCGTCACCAAAAAAAAAAAAAAAAAAAAAAAGGTTAGGTTAGGTTAGGTTAGGTTAGGTTAGGTTAGGTTAGGTTAGGTTAGGTTAGGTTAGGTTAGGTTAGGTTAGGTTAGGTTAGGTTAGGTTAGGTTAGGTTAGGTTAGGTTAGGTTAGGTTAGGTTAGGTTAGGTTAGGTTAGGTTAGGTTAGGTTAGGTTAGGTTAGGTTAGGTTAGGTTAGGTTAGGTTAGGTTAGGTTAGGTTAGGTTAGGTTAGGTTAGGTTAGGTTAGGTTAGGTTAGGTTAGGTTAGGTTAGGTTAGGTTAGGTTAGGTTAGGTTAGGTTAGGTTAGGTTAGGTTAGGTTAGGTTAGGTTAGGTTAGGTTAGGTTGGGGTGCGGGCCGGATTCCTCCACGTTGGCCTGGGTGCTGCAGTCTCTCTTGATCTCGATCCGGAGAGAACGCAGCATCTGGGCTGGTGCACCCTGGGCATCGGCTGAGACTTTCTCCTTATGGGGGATTCTTTCAGTCCATGGCGAATATCCGGCACGGGGGTGGTGACAGGGGTTTCTTGAAGGGTTGCGGTTGTGTGGAGACCACTTCCGCCCCGGAAAGTTTCCTTCTGTCACCTGGGGAGGGATGGTGTGACGAGCGGCTTTTCTTCGGAGAAGCTGCTTCGTCCACCAGTTGTGGGCGGCGACAGAGGTCGTTTGAAGGGGCGGTTGCGTGTGCCTACGAGGCCGTTTCCGCCCTGGACAGCTTCCATCTGTTGCCTTTTGAGGATTGGTGACTGGGGTAGTTTGAAGGGTCAGTTGCGTGTGCCTACGAGGCCGTTTCTGTTCCCGGAAAGCTTAACCAGTCGCCTGGAGGGGGCAGTGACTGAGGTTGTTGAAAGGGGCGGTTGCGTGTGCCTTCGAGGCCGTTTCCGCCCTGGACAGCTTCCTTCCGTCACATTTGCGGTTGGTGTCCTTCTACGTGTCTTCTGGAATACCGGGGGGCACTGTAGTTATTGGTGGGACAGCTGTGGTGGGGTGTGTTTGAAGGGTATGGGACCAACCCAATGCGGTTGGGTATCCGGAAAGCACCATCCACCACAGGCAGACCGTTGAAGGGAAGGCGAACTCAGCGGACTTCGGTTCGCTGCTCGCCCGAACTTCTTGTAGAGCCAGTGGGTTGGGGGCCCACATTGCACGGCTTTACCGGTCTGGGGAGACGGTCGCGGGCTGTTCACAGCCGTCTCCTCCTTTGGCGGAGAAGGGGGGGCTCTTCGGAGCAGGCCGGGAGGCGCGTCAGTGGAGAATGCTTTTTAGCGGTTCCGCGGCGCCTCACTACTGGCCAGGGAGGTTAAACGCCGGAGTGGTTTTAGACGGTAGTTCTTTTGAGAGTCCGTCATACCTCCCATTGCACAGCCATCCCCAGGCTGGGAGGATGCGTAAATTGCATTTCCACTCCGTCAACAAAAAAAAAAAAAAAAAAAAAAAAAAAAAAAAGGTTAGGTTAGGTTAGGTTAGGTTAGGTTAGGTTGGGGTGCGGGCCGGATTCCTCCACGTTGGCCTGGGTGCTGCAGTCTCTCTTGATCTCGATCCGGAGAGAACGCAGCATCTGGGCTGGTGCACCCTGGGCATCGGCTGAGACTTTCTCCTTATGGGGGATTCTTTCAGTCCATGGCGAATATCCGGCACGGGGGTGGTGACAGGGGTTTCTTGAAGGGTTGCGGTTGTGTGGAGACCACTTCCGCCCCGGAAAGTTTCCTTCTGTCACCTGGGGAGGGATGGTGTGACGAGCGGCTTTTCTTCGGAGAAGCTGCTTCGTCCACCAGTTGTGGGCGGCGACAGAGGTCGTTTGAAGGGGCGGTTGCGTGTGCCTACGAGGCCGTTTCCGCCCTGGACAGCTTCCATCTGTTGCCTTTTGAGGATTGGTGACTGGGGTAGTTTGAAGGGTCAGTTGCGTGTGCCTACGAGGCCGTTTCTGTTCCCGGAAAGCTTAACCAGTCGCCTGGAGGGGGCAGTGACTGAGGTTGTTGAAAGGGGCGGTTGCGTGTGCCTTCGAGGCCGTTTCCGCCCTGGACAGCTTCCTTCCGTCACATTTGCGGTTGGTGTCCTTCTACGTGTCTTCTGGAATACCGGGGGGCACTGTAGTTATTGGTGGGACAGCTGTGGTGGGGTGTGTTTGAAGGGTATGGGACCAACCCAATGCGGTTGGGTATCCGGAAAGCACCATCCACCACAGGCAGACCGTTGAAGGGAAGGCGAACTCAGCGGACTTCGGTTCGCTGCTCGCCCGAACTTCTTGTAGAGCCAGTGGGTTGGGGGCCCACATTGCACGGCTTTACCGGTCTGGGGAGACGGTCGCGGGCTGTTCACAGCCGTCTCCTCCTTTGGCGGAGAAGGGGGGGCTCTTCGGAGCAGGCCGGGAGGCGCGTCAGTGGAGAATGCTTTTTAGCGGTTCCGCGGCGCCTCACTACTGGCCAGGGAGGTTAAACGCCGGAGTGGTTTTAGACGGTAGTTCTTTTGAGAGTCCGTCATACCTCCCATTGCACAGCCATCCTCAGGCTGGGAGGATGCGTAAATTGCATTTCCACTCCGTCAACAAAAAAAAAAAAAAAAAAAAAAAGGTTAGGTTAGGTTAGGTTAGGTTAGGTTAGGTTAGGTTAGGTTAGGTTAGGTTAGGGAGTGGTTTTAGACGGTAGGCTGCTCCCTCTACTCTCGTGCGAGAGTAGGGGGAGGAGAGAGTCCGTCATACCCCCCCTATAGCATGGCCAACCCTAGGCCGGGGGATGATGCGTAACGCATTTCCACTCCGAAAAAAAAAAAAAAAAAAAAAAAAAAGGTTAGGTTAGGTTAAATTAGGTTAGGTTAGGTTAGGTTAGGTTAGGTTAGGTTAGGTTAGGTTAGGTTAGGTTAGGTTAGGTTAGGTTAGGTTAGGTTAGGTTAGGTTAGGTTAGGTTAGGTTAGGTTAGGTTAGGTTAGGTTAGGTTAGGTTAGGTTAGGTTAGGTTAGGTTAGGTTAGGTTAGGTTAGGTTAGGTTAGGTTAGGTTAGGTTAGGTTAGGTTAGGTTAGGTTAGGTTAGGTTAGGTTAGGTTAGGTTAGGTTAGGTTAGGTTAGGTTAGGTTAGGTTAGGTTAGGTTAGGTTAGGTTAGGTTAGGTTAGGTTAGGTTAGGTTAGGTTAGGTTAGGTTAGGTTAGGTTAGGTTAGGTTAGGTTAGGTTAGGTTAGGTTAGGTTAGGTTAGGTTAGGTTAGGTTAGGTTAGGTTAGGTTAGGTTAGGTTAGGTTAGGTTAGGTTAGGTTAGGTTAGGTTAGGTTAGGTTAGGTTAGGTTAGGTTAGGTTAGGTTAGGTTAGGTTAGGTTAGGTTAGGTTAGGTTAGGTTAGGTTAGGTTAGGTTAGGTTAGGTTAGGTTAGGTTAGGTTAGGTTAGGTTAGGTTAGGTTAGGTTAGGTTAGGTTAGGTTAGGTTAGGTTAGGTTAGGTTAGGTTAGGTTAGGTTAGGTTAGGTTAGGTTAGGTTAGGTTAGGTTAGGTTAGGTTAGGTTAGGTTAGGTTGGGGTGCGGGCCGGATTCCTCCACGTTGGCCTGGGTGCTGCAGTCTCTCTTGATCTCGATCCGGAGAGAACGCAGCATCTGGGCTGGTGCACCCTGGGCATCGGCTGAGACTTTCTCCTTATGGGGGATTCTTTCAGTCCATGGCGAATATCCGGCACGGGGGTGGTGACAGGGGTTTCTTGAAGGGTTGCGGTTGTGTGGAGACCACTTCCGCCCCGGAAAGTTTCCTTCTGTCACCTGGGGAGGGATGGTGTGACGAGCGGCTTTTCTTCGGAGAAGCTGCTTCGTCCACCAGTTGTGGGCGGCGACAGAGGTCGTTTGAAGGGGCGGTTGCGTGTGCCTACGAGGCCGTTTCCGCCCTGGACAGCTTCCATCTGTTGCCTTTTGAGGATTGGTGACTGGGGTAGTTTGAAGGGTCAGTTGCGTGTGCCTACGAGGCCGTTTCTGTTCCCGGATAGCTTAACCAGTCGCCTGGAGGGGGCAGTGACTGAGGTTGTTGAAAGGGGCGGTTGCGTGTGCCTTCGAGGCCGTTTCCGCCCTGGACAGCTTCCTTCCGTCACATTTGCGGTTGGTGTCCTTCTACGTGTCTTCTGGAATACCGGGGGGCACTGTAGTTATTGGTGGGACAGCTGTGGTGGGGTGTGTTTGAAGGGTATGGGACCAACCCAATGCGGTTGGGTATCCGGAAAGCACCATCCACCACAGGCAGACCGTTGAAGGGAAGGCGAACTCAGCGGACTTCGGTTCGCTGCTCGCCCGAACTTCTTGTAGAGCCAGTGGGTTGGGGGCCCACATTGCACGGCTTTACCGGTCTGGGGAGACGGTCGCGGGCTGTTCACAGCCGTCTCCTCCTTTGGCGGAGAAGGGGGGGCTCTTCGGAGCAGGCCGGGAGGCGCGTCAGTGGAGAATGCTTTTTAGCGGTTCCGCGGCGCCTCACTACTGGCCAGGGAGGTTAAACGCCGGAGTGGTTTTAGACGGTAGTTCTTTTGAGAGTCCGTCATACCTCCCATTGCACAGCCATCCCCAGGCTGGGAGGATGCGTAAATTGCATTTCCACTCCGTCAACAAAAAAAAAAAAAAAAAAAAAAGGTTAGGTTAGGTTAGGTTAGGTTAGGTTAGGTTAGGTTCCCGTCGAATGACGGAGCGACGCATGAGGGACCGGTGGAAGAGCGACCTGGAGGACTCTCCCTATGGACTCCGCACCATAGGGGCACTCCTCCCGTCGCTGGACCACTGGTTGGATCGGAGATACGGTACCGTCACGTACCGTCTTGTGCAGGTGATGACGGGGCACGGATGCTTTGGTCATTACCTGCACAAGATTAGGAGAGAGCCCAGTCCGGTTTGCCACGAGTGCGGCGACCCAGACGACACGGCCGAGCACACCTTAGAGGTGTGTCCGAAGTGGGATCCGGAGCGCCGCGCTCTGGTTGCGAACACAGGGCTGTCCGATCTCTCGCTGCACAGCGTCGTGTCGGCCATGCTGAGCAGCAAGAGATCGTGGTTGGCGGTCGTCTCCTTCTGCGAGAGCATAATCTCGCAGAAGGAGGCGGGGGAGCGGGAGCGCGAGGAGGACGTGGAGGCGCACCCGCTCCGGCGTAGACGTTTGGGGCGAAGGCGGAGGCAGTTTACTGCCCACCTGAACCCCTAGTAGGACCGTGGGGATAGGGTCCCACACTATGGTCCTACACGTCTGGGGGAGGGTTCCGAGTGTTAACCGAACCCTCCCTCCCTTGACGCAGGTGCCCCAGCAATAGGCTGGGGCGGCTGGGGGGCACCCAGTGGTGGCATAGTCATCAGCCCACGGTGCCCCTGCTACCAGCCCTTGGAGGTTACACCGGAGAGGTTTTAGACGGTAGGCTTCCACCTCAGCTCTCGCAGGAGACTGAGGTGGTTGTGAGTCCGTCATACCCCTTCCATTGGCTACCCTAGCCGGAAGGGGATGCGTAAATGCATTTCCTCTCCGTTAAAAAAAAAAAAAAAAAAAAAAAAAAAAAAAAAAAAAAAAAAAAAAAAAAAAAAGGTTAGGTTAGGTTAGGTTAGGTTAGGTTAGGTTAGGTTAGGTTAGGTTAGGTTAGGTTAGGTTAGGTTAGGTTAGGTTAGGTTAGGTTAGGTTAGGTTAGGTTAGGTTAGGTTAGGTTAGGTTAGGTTAGGTTAGGTTAGGTTAGGTTAGGTTGGGGTGCGGGCCGGATTCCTCCACGTTGGCCTGGGTGCTGCAGTCTCTCTTGATCTCGATCCGGAGAGAACGCAGCATCTGGGCTGGTGCACCCTGGGCATCGGCTGAGACTTTCTCCTTATGGGGGATTCTTTCAGTCCATGGCGAATATCCGGCACGGGGGTGGTGACAGGGGTTTCTTGAAGGGTTGCGGTTGTGTGGAGACCACTTCCGCCCCGGAAAGTTTCCTTCTGTCACCTGGGGAGGGATGGTGTGACGAGCGGCTTTTCTTCGGAGAAGCTGCTTCGTCCACCAGTTGTGGGCGGCGACAGAGGTCGTTTGAAGGGGCGGTTGCGTGTGCCTACGAGGCCGTTTCCGCCCTGGACAGCTTCCATCTGTTGCCTTTTGAGGATTGGTGACTGGGGTAGTTTGAAGGGTCAGTTGCGTGTGCCTACGAGGCCGTTTCTGTTCCCGGAAAGCTTAACCAGTCGCCTGGAGGGGGCAGTGACTGAGGTTGTTGAAAGGGGCGGTTGCGTGTGCCTTCGAGGCCGTTTCCGCCCTGGACAGCTTCCTTCCGTCACATTTGCGGTTGGTGTCCTTCTACGTGTCTTCTGGAATACCGGGGGGCACTGTAGTTATTGGTGGGACAGCTGTGGTGGGGTGTGTTTGAAGGGTATGGGACCAACCCAATGCGGTTGGGTATCCGGAAAGCACCATCCACCACAGGCAGACCGTTGAAGGGAAGGCGAACTCAGCGGACTTCGGTTCGCTGCTCGCCCGAACTTCTTGTAGAGCCAGTGGGTTGGGGGCCCACATTGCACGGCTTTACCGGTCTGGGGAGACGGTCGCGGGCTGTTCACAGCCGTCTCCTCCTTTGGCGGAGAAGGGGGGGCTCTTCGGAGCAGGCCGGGAGGCGCGTCAGTGGAGAATGCTTTTTAGCGGTTCCGCGGCGCCTCACTACTGGCCAGGGAGGTTAAACGCCGGAGTGGTTTTAGACGGTAGTTCTTTTGAGAGTCCGTCATACCTCCCATTGCACAGCCATCCTCAGGCTGGGAGGATGCGTAAATTGCATTTCCACTCCGTCAACAAAAAAAAAAAAAAAAAAAAAAAAAAAAAAAAAAAAGGTTAGGTTAGGTTAGGTTAGGTTAGGTTAGGTTAGGTTAGGGAGTGGTTTTAGACGGTAGGCTGCTCCCTCTACTCTCGTGCGAGAGTAGGGGGAGGAGAGAGTCCGTCATACCCCCCCTATAGCATGGCCAACCCTAGGCCGGGGGATGATGCGTAACGCATTTCCACTCCGAAAAAAAAAAAAAAAAAAAAAAAAAAAAAAAAAAAAAAAAAAAAAAAAAAAAAAAAAAAAAGGTTAGGTTAGGTTAAATTAGGTTAGGTTAGGTTAGGTTAGGTTAGGTTAGGTTAGGTTAGGTTAGGTTAGGTTAGGTTAGGTTAGGTTAGGTTAGGTTAGGTTAGGTTAGGTTAGGTTAGGTTAGGTTAGGTTAGGTTAGGTTAGGTTAGGTTAGGTTAGGTTAGGTTAGGTTAGGTTAGGTTAGGTTAGGTTAGGTTAGGTTAGGTTAGGTTAGGTTAGGTTAGGTTAGGTTAGGTTAGGTTAGGTTAGGTTAGGTTAGGTTAGGTTAGGTTAGGTTAGGTTAGGTTAGGTTAGGTTAGGTTAGGTTAGGTTAGGTTCCAGCGATGGGTGACCTCCCCCCCCTATCGGGAATGGCCAGGGGCTCGGGCTTCGCGGTGGCCAAGTGGGGAGACACTGTTCTTGTAGCAGTCTACTTCTCCCCGAATAGGCCACTGCGGGAGTTTGAAGCCTTCCTGGTGGGGCTGGGGAGAGTCGTCGGAGGGGCGGCGCCGGCGCCATTGGTGGTGATGGGGGACCTCAACGCCAAGAGCGCTGCGTGGGGTTCCCCCATCACGGACCCGAGAGGAGTGGCCCTCGAAGACTGGGTGGCGGCTATGGGGCTTGAGGTGCTCAACCGGGGTGACGCCAACACGTGTGTGCGGCGAAATGGGGGGTCGATCGTGGACATTTCGTTCGCGACCCCCAGCATCGCCGCACGTATCACAGACTGGCGCGTCCTCGAGGAGGTCGAGACCCTCTCCGACCACTTATACATTCGGATGAGGGTCAGCAACTCGCCGGGGGTACTGCCGCCAAGCTCGAGAGGGCGGAGTGGGAGAGGAGTAGGAGGGACTTTCCCAAGGTGGACACTGGCCCGACTCGACCGGGGAATGGCGGAAGAGGCCGCCATGGTGGAGGCGTGGTGTGCGCCCCCACCGGTCACCCTGGGAGCAGAGGAACGTGCAGCCCAGTTTCGCGTCGCACTAACGACGGTGTGCGACGCGGCCATGCCTCGGGCCCGAAGGCTGCCCGCGAAAAAGCAGGTGTACTGGTGGTCGCAGGAGATTGCGGCCCTTCGAGCCACCAGTGATGCCGCACGCCGTGCCTACACCCGCTGCAGGCGGCGGCGACACCTGCCGGAGGAGGAAGAGCATCTCCACAGAGAGCTGAAGGCAGCGAAGTACGCGCTCTCTGTGGAAATAGCTCGCAGGAAGGACGAGGCGCGTGAGGAGTTCTTGGCCACGCTGGATAGGGATCCGTGGGGGCGGCCTTACCGAGTCGTGCGCAACAAAATGCGTTGTGCACCCCCCATGGACTCCCTTGAGCCAGAACTCCTCACGAGGATTGTGGAGGGACTCTTCCCGGCCGCGCCGGCTTTTCAGCCACCCGGCATGGTGGGCCCCACGGTTGAGGAGGTTGATCCAGTTGATCCCCCTCCCGTGACGGACGACGAAATGGAGAGCGTCGTCGACCGTCTCCGGGCCTGCAGGAAGGCGCCAGGACCGGATGGGGTACCGGGGAGGGTTCTCCACATTGTGGCGGAGCACCTCGGGGACCGCTTGCGGACCCTCTTTGATGATTGCATCAAGGAGGGGCGCTTCCCGAGGTGCTGGAAGGAGGGACGCCTAGTCCTCCTTCGGAAGGAGGGGAGGCCGCTAGATACCCCTGCCGGTCACCGCCCCATCGTCCTCCTAGATGAGACAGGCAAGATGCTTGAACGCATCTTGTCACGTCGCATCGTCCAACACCTGGAGAACGTGGGGCCTAACATCTCCGACCGGCAGTATGGGTTCCGTGAGGGACGGTCCACTATGGACGCGCTTTCGTCCCTCCGGAACTTCTGTGGGCACGCGGAGGAGAGGGGCGAGGGAGTCGTGGCGGTATCGTTAGATATCGCCAACGCATTCGGTTCCCTACCCTTCCCGGTCATCAGTGAGGCCCTCCCACAGGGTGCCCGGATATCTGCGGCGGATTGTGGAGCACTACCTAACCGACAGGGTAGTGCTCTATGATCGTGGAGGTCTGCGGGTCGCCCACCCGATGTCATGCGGTGTTCCCCAGGGGTCCGTGTTAGGACCCCTGCTATGGAACATCGGCTATGACTGGGTGATCCGCGGAGCGCTCCTTCCCCGCATGGCCACCCTTTGCTATGCCGACGATACAATGGTGGCCGTGCGGGGACGTGAGCTGGAAGAGGCCCTCCGTAGGGCGTCGTTGGCAGCAGACCTGGTTGTCGGCCGCATCCGACAGTTAGGTCTGGAGGTGTCCCTCCCGAAGACAGACGCTATTGTCTTTGGGGGAAAGGGATGGCGCCCCCGTAGTGGAATGACTATCCCTGTGGCGGGGGAGGCGGTAAAGGTGAAGGCCACTATCAAATACCTCGGCCTCATCCTGGACCGGAGGTGGGATTTCGGGGAGCATTTCCGCCAACTTGCTCCCCGGGTGGTAGGCACTGCGTCGGCCCTGGGCCGCATGTTGCCAAACGTGGGGGGGCCTCAAGCGCCATGCCGACGCCTGTTTGCAGGCGTCGTTCGTAGCATGGCGCTATACGGCGCGCCAATCTGGGCCGACACGTTGTCGGCCAAAAATAAGGCGCTCCTAAGGAGGCCCCAAAGGGTGGTGGCCCTCCGAATAGTGAGGGCCTATATGACAGTGGCGCATGCGGCCGCGTGTGTCTTGGCCTGCACCCCGCCGTGGGAGCTAGATGCTCAGGTGCAGGCCGAGACATACCGGAGGAGGGCGGAATTCTGGGCGAGAAGAGAGCGCCCGGACTCGGAGACGGTGGAGGGAGCCCGTCGAATGACGGAGCGGCGCATGAGGGACCGGTGGAAGAGCGACCTGGAGGACTCTCCCTATGGACTCCGCACCATAGGGGCACTCCTCCCGTCGCTGGACCACTGGTTGGATCGGAGATACGGTACCGTCACGTACCGTCTTGTGCAGGTATTGACCGGACATGGGTGCTTCGGCCACTACCTGCACAAGATAAAGAGGGAGCCGAGTCCGATCTGCCACGAGTGCGGCGATCCGGATGACACGGCCCAGCACACCCTCGAGGTGTGCGCTCGCTGGGGTCCGGAGCGCCGCGCTATGGCCGCGGAACTCAATGTCTCCGATCTCTCGCTGCACAGCGTCGTCTCGGCCATGCTGGGCAGCGACAGATCGTGGAAGGCGGTATCCTCCTTCTGTGAGAGTGTCATCTCGCAGAAGGAGGTGGCGGAGCGGGAACGTGAAGACGATGTCGACGCGCACCCGCTCCGGCGCAGACGAAGGGGGCGAAGGCGCTTGCAGTTCGCTGCTAGCCTGAACCCCTTGTAGGACCAGTGGGTTAGGGGCCCACATTGCACGGTCCTACACACGTCTGGGGGAGAGGTCGCAGCGTTTACCGACCTCTCCCTCCTTTGGCGGAGGTACCCCGGCATTAGGCTGGGAAGGCTGGGGGGCGCCCAATGGTTGCATCCTAGGCAGCCCATTGTGCCCCCGAAAACAGCAGCGGAGGTAAACGCCGGAGTGGTTTTAGACGGTAGGCTGCTCCCTCTACTCTCGTGCGAGAGTAGGGGGAGGAGAGAGTCCGTCATACCCCCCCTATAGCATGGCCAACCCTAGGCCGGGGGATGATGCGTAACGCATTTCCACTCCGAGAAAAAAAAAAAAAAAAAAAAAAAAAAAAGGTTAGGTTAGGTTAGGTTAGGTTAGGTTAGGTTAGGTTAGGTTAGGTTAGGTTAGGTTAGGTTAGGTTAGGTTAGGTTAGGTTAGGTTAGGTTAGGTTAGGTTAGGTTAGGTTAGGTTAGGTTAGGTTAGGTTAGGTTAGGTTAGGTTAGGTTAGGTTAGGTTAGGTTAGGTTAGGTTAGGTTAGGTTAGGTTAGGTTAGGTTAGGTTAGGTTAGGTTAGGTTAGGTTAGGTTAGGTTAGGTTAGGTTAGGTTAGGTTAGGTTAGGTTAGGTTAGGTTAGGTTAGGTTAGGTTAGGTTAGGTTAGGTTAGGTTAGGTTAGGTTAGGTTAGGTTAGGTTAGGTTAGGTTAGGTTAGGTTAGGTTAGGTTAGGTTAGGTTAGGTTAGGTTAGGTTAGGTTAGGTTAGGTTAGGTTAGGTTAGGTTAGGTTAGGTTAGGTTAGGTTAGGTTAGGTTAGGTTAGGTTAGGTTAGGTTCCCGTCGAATGACGGAGCGACGCATGAGGGACCGGTGGAAGAGCGACCTGGAGGACTCTCCCTATGGACTCCGCACCATAGGGGCACTCCTCCCGTCGCTGGACCACTGGTTGGATCGGAGATACGGTACCGTCACGTACCGTCTTGTGCAGGTGATGACGGGGCACGGATGCTTTGGTCATTACCTGCACAAGATTAGGAGAGAGCCCAGTCCGGTTTGCCACGAGTGCGGCGACCCAGACGACACGGCCGAGCACACCTTAGAGGTGTGTCCGAAGTGGGATCCGGAGCGCCGCGCTCTGGTTGCGAACACAGGGCTGTCCGATCTCTCGCTGCACAGCGTCGTGTCGGCCATGCTGAGCAGCAAGAGATCGTGGTTGGCGGTCGTCTCCTTCTGCGAGAGCATAATCTCGCAGAAGGAGGCGGGGGAGCGGGAGCGCGAGGAGGACGTGGAGGCGCACCCGCTCCGGCGTAGACGTTTGGGGCGAAGGCGGAGGCAGTTTACTGCCCACCTGAACCCCTAGTAGGACCGTGGGGATAGGGTCCCACACTATGGTCCTACACGTCTGGGGGAGGGTTCCGAGTGTTAACCGAACCCTCCCTCCCTTGACGCAGGTGCCCCAGCAATAGGCTGGGGCGGCTGGGGGGCACCCAGTGGTGGCATAGTCATCAGCCCACGGTGCCCCTGCTACCAGCCCTTGGAGGTTACACCGGAGAGGTTTTAGACGGTAGGCTTCCACCTCAGCTCTCGCAGGAGACTGAGGTGGTTGTGAGTCCGTCATACCCCTTCCATTGGCTACCCTAGCCGGAAGGGGATGCGTAAATGCATTTCCTCTCCGTTAAAAAAAAAAAAAAAAAAAAAAAAAAAAAAAAAAAAAAAAAAAAAAAGGTTAGGTTAGGTTAGGTTAGGTTAGGTTAGGTTAGGTTAGGTTAGGTTAGGTTAGGTTAGGTTAGGTTAGGTTAGGTTAGGTTAGGTTAGGTTAGGTTAGGTTAGGTTAGGTTAGGTTAGGTTAGGTTAGGTTAGGTTAGGTTAGGTTAGGTTAGGTTAGGTTAGGTTAGGTTAGGTTAGGTTAGGTTAGGTTAGGTTAGGTTAGGTTAGGTTAGGTTAGGTTAGGTTAGGTTAGGTTAGGTTAGGTTAGGTTAGGTTAGGTTAGGTTAGGTTAGGTTAGGTTAGGTTAGGTTAGGTTAGGTTAGGTTAGGTTAGGTTAGGTTAGGTTAGGTTAGGTTAGGTTAGGTTAGGTTAGGTTAGGTTAGGTTAGGTTAGGTTAGGTTAGGTTAGGTTAGGTTAGGTTAGGTTAGGTTAGGTTAGGTTAGGTTAGGTTAGGTTAGGTTAGGTTAGGTTAGGTTAGGTTAGGTTAGGTTAGGTTAGGTTAGGTTAGGTTAGGTTAGGTTAGGTTAGGTTAGGTTAGGTTAGGTTAGGTTAGGTTAGGTTAGGTTAGGTTAGGTTAGGTTAGGTTAGGTTAGGTTAGGTTAGGTTAGGTTAGGTTAGGTTAGGTTAGGTTAGGTTAGGTTAGGTTAGGTTAGGTTAGGTTAGGTTAGGTTAGGTTAGGTTAGGTTAGGTTAGGTTAGGTTAGGTTAGGTTAGGTTAGGTTAGGTTAGGTTAGGTTAGGTTAGGTTAGGTTAGGTTAGGTTAGGTTAGGTTAGGTTAGGTTAGGTTAGGTTAGGTTAGGTTAGGTTAGGTTAGGTTAGGTTAGGTTAGGTTAGGTTAGGTTAGGTTAGGTTAGGTTAGGTTAGGTTAGGTTAGGTTAGGTTAGGTTAGGTTAGGTTAGGTTAGGTTAGGTTAGGTTAGGTTAGGTTAGGTTAGGTTAGGTTAGGTTAGGTTAGGTTAGGTTAGGTTAGGTTAGGTTAGGTTAGGTTAGGTTAGGTTAGGTTAGGTTAGGTTAGGTTAGGTTAGGTTAGGTTAGGTTAGGTTAGGTTAGGTTAGGTTAGGTTAGGTTAGGTTAGGTTAGGTTAGGTTAGGTTAGGTTAGGTTAGGTTAGGTTAGGTTAGGTTAGGTTAGGTTAGGTTAGGTTAGGTTAGGTTAGGTTAGGTTAGGTTAGGTTAGGTTAGGTTAGGTTAGGTTAGGTTAGGTTAGGTTAGGTTAGGTTAGGTTAGGTTAGGTTAGGTTAGGTTAGGTTAGGTTAGGTTAGGTTAGGTTAGGTTAGGTTAGGTTAGGTTAGGTTAGGTTAGGTTAGGTTAGGTTAGGTTAGGTTAGGTTAGGTTAGGTTAGGTTAGGTTAGGTTAGGTTAGGTTAGGTTAGGTTAGGTTAGGTTAGGTTAGGTTAGGTTAGGTTAGGTTAGGTTAGGTTAGGTTAGGTTAGGTTAGGTTAGGTTAGGTTAGGTTAGGTTAGGTTAGGTTAGGTTAGGTTAGGTTAGGTTAGGTTAGGTTAGGTTAGGTTAGGTTAGGTTAGGTTAGGTTAGGTTAGGTTAGGTTAGGTTAGGTTAGGTTAGGTTAGGTTAGGTTAGGTTAGGTTAGGTTAGGTTAGGTTAGGTTAGGTTAGGTTAGGTTAGGTTAGGTTAGGTTAGGTTAGGTTAGGTTAGGTTAGGTTAGGTTAGGTTAGGTTAGGTTAGGTTAGGTTAGGTTAGGTTAGGTTAGGTTAGGTTAGGTTAGGTTAGGTTAGGTTAGGTTAGGTTAGGTTAGGTTAGGTTAGGTTAGGTTAGGTTAGGTTAGGTTAGGTTAGGTTAGGTTAGGTTAGGTTAGGTTAGGTTAGGTTAGGTTAGGTTAGGTTAGGTTAGGTTAGGTTAGGTTAGGTTAGGTTAGGTTAGGTTAGGTTAGGTTAGGTTAGGTTAGGTTAGGTTAGGTTAGGTTAGGTTAGGTTAGGTTAGGTTAGGTTAGGTTAGGTTAGGTTAGGTTAGGTTAGGTTAGGTTAGGTTAGGTTAGGTTAGGTTAGGTTAGGTTAGGTTAGGTTAGGTTAGGTTAGGTTAGGTTAGGTTAGGTTAGGTTAGGTTAGGTTAGGTTAGGTTAGGTTAGGTTAGGTTAGGTTAGGTTAGGTTAGGTTAGGTTAGGTTAGGTTAGGTTAGGTTAGGTTAGGTTAGGTTAGGTTAGGTTAGGTTAGGTTAGGTTAGGTTAGGTTAGGTTAGGTTAGGTTAGGTTAGGTTAGGTTAGGTTAGGTTAGGTTAGGTTAGGTTAGGTTAGGTTAGGTTAGGTTAGGTTAGGTTAGGTTAGGTTAGGTTAGGTTAGGTTAGGTTAGGTTAGGTTAGGTTAGGTTAGGTTAGGTTAGGTTAGGTTAGGTTAGGTTAGGTTAGGTTAGGTTAGGTTAGGTTAGGTTAGGTTAGGTTAGGTTAGGTTAGGTTAGGTTAGGTTAGGTTAGGTTAGGTTAGGTTAGGTTAGGTTAGGTTAGGTTAGGTTAGGTTAGGTTAGGTTAGGTTAGGTTAGGTTAGGTTAGGTTAGGTTAGGTTAGGTTAGGTTAGGTTAGGTTAGGTTAGGTTAGGTTAGGTTAGGTTAGGTTAGGTTAGGTTAGGTTAGGTTAGGTTAGGTTAGGTTAGGTTAGGTTAGGTTAGGTTAGGTTAGGTTAGGTTAGGTTAGGTTAGGTTAGGTTAGGTTAGGTTAGGTTAGGTTAGGTTAGGTTAGGTTAGGTTAGGTTAGGTTAGGTTAGGTTAGGTTAGGTTAGGTTAGGTTAGGTTAGGTTAGGTTAGGTTAGGTTAGGTTAGGTTAGGTTAGGTTAGGTTAGGTTAGGTTAGGTTAGGTTAGGTTAGGTTAGGTTAGGTTAGGTTAGGTTAGGTTAGGTTAGGTTAGGTTAGGTTAGGTTAGGTTAGGTTAGGTTAGGTTAGGTTAGGTTAGGTTAGGTTAGGTTAGGTTAGGTTAGGTTAGGTTAGGTTAGGTTAGGTTAGGTTAGGTTAGGTTAGGTTAGGTTAGGTTAGGTTAGGTTAGGTTAGGTTAGGTTAGGTTAGGTTAGGTTAGGTTAGGTTAGGTTAGGTTAGGTTAGGTTAGGTTAGGTTAGGTTAGGTTAGGTTAGGTTAGGTTAGGTTAGGTTAGGTTAGGTTAGGTTAGGTTAGGTTAGGTTAGGTTAGGTTAGGTTAGGTTAGGTTAGGTTAGGTTAGGTTAGGTTAGGTTAGGTTAGGTTAGGTTAGGTTAGGTTAGGTTAGGTTAGGTTAGGTTAGGTTAGGTTAGGTTAGGTTAGGTTAGGTTAGGTTAGGTTAGGTTAGGTTAGGTTAGGTTAGGTTAGGTTAGGTTAGGTTAGGTTAGGTTAGGTTAGGTTAGGTTAGGTTAGGTTAGGTTAGGTTAGGTTAGGTTAGGTTAGGTTAGGTTAGGTTAGGTTAGGTTAGGTTAGGTTAGGTTAGGTTAGGTTAGGTTAGGTTAGGTTAGGTTAGGTTAGGTTAGGTTAGGTTAGGTTAGGTTAGGTTAGGTTAGGTTAGGTTAGGTTAGGTTAGGTTAGGTTAGGTTAGGTTAGGTTAGGTTAGGTTAGGTTAGGTTAGGTTAGGTTAGGTTAGGTTAGGTTAGGTTAGGTTAGGTTAGGTTAGGTTAGGTTAGGTTAGGTTAGGTTAGGTTAGGTTAGGTTAGGTTAGGTTAGGTTAGGTTAGGTTAGGTTAGGTTAGGTTAGGTTAGGTTAGGTTAGGTTAGGTTAGGTTAGGTTAGGTTAGGTTAGGTTAGGTTAGGTTAGGTTAGGTTAGGTTAGGTTAGGTTAGGTTAGGTTAGGTTAGGTTAGGTTAGGTTAGGTTAGGTTAGGTTAGGTTAGGTTAGGTTAGGTTAGGTTAGGTTAGGTTAGGTTAGGTTAGGTTAGGTTAGGTTAGGTTAGGTTAGGTTAGGTTAGGTTAGGTTAGGTTAGGTTAGGTTAGGTTAGGTTAGGTTAGGTTAGGTTAGGTTAGGTTAGGTTAGGTTAGGTTAGGTTAGGTTAGGTTAGGTTAGGTTAGGTTAGGTTAGGTTAGGTTAGGTTAGGTTAGGTTAGGTTAGGTTAGGTTAGGTTAGGTTAGGTTAGGTTAGGTTAGGTTAGGTTAGGTTAGGTTAGGTTAGGTTAGGTTAGGTTAGGTTAGGTTAGGTTAGGTTAGGTTAGGTTAGGTTAGGTTAGGTTAGGTTAGGTTAGGTTAGGTTAGGTTAGGTTAGGTTAGGTTAGGTTAGGTTAGGTTAGGTTAGGTTAGGTTAGGTTAGGTTAGGTTAGGTTAGGTTAGGTTAGGTTAGGTTAGGTTAGGTTAGGTTAGGTTAGGTTAGGTTAGGTTAGGTTAGGTTAGGTTAGGTTAGGTTAGGTTAGGTTAGGTTAGGTTAGGTTAGGTTAGGTTAGGTTAGGTTAGGTTAGGTTAGGTTAGGTTAGGTTAGGTTAGGTTAGGTTAGGTTAGGTTAGGTTAGGTTAGGTTAGGTTAGGTTAGGTTAGGTTAGGTTAGGTTAGGTTAGGTTAGGTTAGGTTAGGTTAGGTTAGGTTAGGTTAGGTTAGGTTAGGTTAGGTTAGGTTAGGTTAGGTTAGGTTAGGTTAGGTTAGGTTAGGTTAGGTTAGGTTAGGTTAGGTTAGGTTAGGTTAGGTTAGGTTAGGTTAGGTTAGGTTAGGTTAGGTTAGGTTAGGTTAGGTTAGGTTAGGTTAGGTTAGGTTAGGTTAGGTTAGGTTAGGTTAGGTTAGGTTAGGTTAGGTTAGGTTAGGTTAGGTTAGGTTAGGTTAGGTTAGGTTAGGTTAGGTTAGGTTAGGTTAGGTTAGGTTAGGTTAGGTTAGGTTAGGTTAGGTTAGGTTAGGTTAGGTTAGGTTAGGTTAGGTTAGGTTAGGTTAGGTTAGGTTAGGTTAGGTTAGGTTAGGTTAGGTTAGGTATAGGTTAGGTTAGGTTAGGTTAGGTTAGGTTAGGTTAGGTTAGGTTAGGTTAGGTTAGGTTAGGTTAGGTTAGGTTAGGTTAGGTTAGGTTAGGTTAGGTTAGGTTAGGTTAGGTTAGGTTAGGTTAGGTTAGGTTAGGTTAGGTTAGGTTAGGTTAGGTTAGGTTAGGTTAGGTTAGGTTAGGTTAGGTTAGGTTAGGTTAGGTTAGGTTAGGTTAGGTTAGGTTAGGTTAGGTTAGGTTAGGTTAGGTTAGGTTAGGTTAGGTTAGGTTAGGTTAGGTTAGGTTAGGTTAGGTTAGGTTAGGTTAGGTTAGGTTAGGTTAGGTTAGGTTAGGTTAGGTTAGGTTAGGTTAGGTTAGGTTAGGTTAGGTTAGGTTAGGTTAGGTTAGGTTAGGTTAGGTTAGGTTAGGTTAGGTTAGGTTAGGTTAGGTTAGGTTAGGTTAGGTTAGGTTAGGTTAGGTTAGGTTAGGTTAGGTTAGGTTAGGTTAGGTTAGGTTAGGTTAGGTTAGGTTAGGTTAGGTTAGGTTAGGTTAGGTTAGGTTAGGTTAGGTTAGGTTAGGTTAGGTTAGGTTAGGTTAGGTTAGGTTAGGTTAGGTTAGGTTAGGTTAGGTTAGGTTAGGTTAGGTTAGGTTAGGTTAGGTTAGGTTAGGTTAGGTTAGGTTAGGTTAGGTTAGGTTAGGTTAGGTTAGGTTAGGTTAGGTTAGGTTAGGTTAGGTTAGGTTAGGTTAGGTTAGGTTAGGTTAGGTTAGGTTAGGTTAGGTTAGGTTAGGTTAGGTTAGGTTAGGTTAGGTTAGGTTAGGTTAGGTTAGGTTAGGTTAGGTTAGGTTAGGTTAGGTTAGGTTAGGTTAGGTTAGGTTAGGTTAGGTTAGGTTAGGTTAGAGTTAGGTTAGGTTAGGTTAGGTTAGGTTAGGTTAGGTTAGGTTAGGTTAGGTTAGGTTAGGTTAGGTTAGGTTAGGTTAGGTTAGGTTAGGTTAGGTTAGGTTAGGTTAGGTTAGGTTAGGTTAGGTTAGGTTAGGTTAGGTTAGGTTAGGTTAGGTTAGGTTAGGTTAGGTTAGGTTAGGTTAGGTTAGGTTAGGTTAGGTTAGGTTAGGTTAGGTTAGGTTAGGTTAGGTTAGGTTAGGTTAGGTTAGGTTAGGTTAGGTTAGGTTAGGTTAGGTTAGGTTAGGTTAGGTTAGGTTAGGTTAGGTTAGGTTAGGTTAGGTTAGGTTAGGTTAGGTTAGGTTAGGTTAGGTTAGGTTAGGTTAGGTTAGGTTAGGTTAGGTTAGGTTAGGTTAGGTTAGGTTAGGTTAGGTTAGGTTAGGTTAGGTTAGGTTAGGTTAGGTTAGGTTAGGTTAGGTTAGGTTAGGTTAGGTTAGGTTAGGTTAGGTTAGGTTAGGTTAGGTTAGGTTAGGTTAGGTTAGGTTAGGTTAGGTTAGGTTAGGTTAGGTTAGGTTAGGTTAGGTTAGGTTAGGTTAGGTTAGGTTAGGTTAGGTTAGGTTAGGTTAGGTTAGGTTAGGTTAGGTTAGGTTAGGTTAGGTTAGGTTAGGTTAGGTTAGGTTAGGTTAGGTTAGGTTAGGTTAGGTTAGGTTAGGTTAGGTTAGGTTAGGTTAGGTTAGGTTAGGTTAGGTTAGGTTAGGTTAGGTTAGGTTAGGTTAGGTTAGGTTAGGTTAGGTTAGGTTAGGTTAGGTTAGGTTAGGTTAGGTTAGGTTAGGTTAGGTTAGGTTAGGTTAGGTTAGGTTAGGTTAGGTTAGGTTAGGTTAGGTTAGGTTAGGTTAGGTTAGGTTAGGTTAGGTTAGGTTAGGTTAGGTTAGGTTAGGTTAGGTTAGGTTAGGTTAGGTTAGGTTAGGTTAGGTTAGGTTAGGTTAGGTTAGGTTAGGTTAGGTTAGGTTAGGTTAGGTTAGGTTAGGTTAGGTTAGGTTAGGTTAGGTTAGGTTAGGTTAGGTTAGGTTAGGTTAGGTTAGGTTAGGTTAGGTTAGGTTAGGTTAGGTTAGGTTAGGTTAGGTTAGGTTAGGTTAGGTTAGGTTAGGTTAGGTTAGGTTAGGTTAGGTTAGGTTAGGTTAGGTTAGGTTAGGTTAGGTTAGGTTAGGTTAGGTTAGGTTAGGTTAGGTTAGGTTAGGTTAGGTTAGGTTAGGTTAGGTTAGGTTAGGTTAGGTTAGGTTAGGTTAGGTTAGGTTAGGTTAGGTTAGGTTAGGTTAGGTTAGGTTAGGTTAGGTTAGGTTAGGTTAGGTTAGGTTAGGTTAGGTTAGGTTAGGTTAGGTTAGGTTAGGTTAGGTTAGGTTAGGTTAGGTTAGGTTAGGTTAGGTTAGGTTAGGTTAGGTTAGGTTAGGTTAGGTTAGGTTAGGTTAGGTTAGGTTAGGTTAGGTTAGGTTAGGTTAGGTTAGGTTAGGTTAGGTTAGGTTAGGTTAGGTTAGGTTAGGTTAGGTTAGGTTAGGTTAGGTTAGGTTAGGTTAGGTTAGGTTAGGTTAGGTTAGGTTAGGTTAGGTTAGGTTAGGTTAGGTTAGGTTAGGTTAGGTTAGGTTAGGTTAGGTTAGGTTAGGTTAGGTTAGGTTAGGTTAGGTTAGGTTAGGTTAGGTTAGGTTAGGTTAGGTTAGGTTAGGTTAGGTTAGGTTAGGTTAGGTTAGGTTAGGTTAGGTTAGGTTAGGTTAGGTTAGGTTAGGTTAGGTTAGGTTAGGTTAGGTTAGGTTAGGTTAGGTTAGGTTAGGTTAGGTTAGGTTAGGTTAGGTTAGGTTAGGTTAGGTTAGGTTAGGTTAGGTTAGGTTAGGTTAGGTTAGGTTAGGTTAGGTTAGGTTAGGTTAGGTTAGGTTAGGTTAGGTTAGGTTAGGTTAGGTTAGGTTAGGTTAGGTTAGGTTAGGTTAGGTTAGGTTAGGTTAGGTTAGGTTAGGTTAGGTTAGGTTAGGTTAGGTTAGGTTAGGTTAGGTTAGGTTAGGTTAGGTTAGGTTAGGTTAGGTTAGGTTAGGTTAGGTTAGGTTAGGTTAGGTTAGGTTAGGTTAGGTTAGGTTAGGTTAGGTTAGGTTAGGTTAGGTTAGGTTAGGTTAGGTTAGGTTAGGTTAGGTTAGGTTAGGTTAGGTTAGGTTAGGTTAGGTTAGGTTAGGTTAGGTTAGGTTAGGTTAGGTTAGGTTAGGTTAGGTTAGGTTAGGTTAGGTTAGGTTAGGTTAGGTTAGGTTAGGTTAGGTTAGGTTAGGTTAGGTTAGGTTAGGTTAGGTTAGGTTAGGTTAGGTTAGGTTAGGTTAGGTTAGGTTAGGTTAGGTTAGGTTAGGTTAGGTTAGGTTAGGTTAGGTTAGGTTAGGTTAGGTTAGGTTAGGTTAGGTTAGGTTAGGTTAGGTTAGGTTAGGTTAGGTTAGGTTAGGTTAGGTTAGGTTAGGTTAGGTTAGGTTAGGTTAGGTTAGGTTAGGTTAGGTTAGGTTAGGTTAGGTTAGGTTAGGTTAGGTTAGGTTAGGTTAGGTTAGGTTAGGTTAGGTTAGGTTAGGTTAGGTTAGGTTAGGTTAGGTTAGGTTAGGTTAGGTTAGGTTAGGTTAGGTTAGGTTAGGTTAGGTTAGGTTAGGTTAGGTTAGGTTAGGTTAGGTTAGGTTAGGTTAGGTTAGGTTAGGTTAGGTTAGGTTAGGTTAGGTTAGGTTAGGTTAGGTTAGGTTAGGTTAGGTTAGGTTAGGTTAGGTTAGGTTAGGTTAGGTTAGGTTAGGTTAGGTTAGGTTAGGTTAGGTTAGGTTAGGTTAGGTTAGGTTAGGTTAGGTTAGGTTAGGTTAGGTTAGGTTAGGTTAGGTTAGGTTAGGTTAGGTTAGGTTAGGTTAGGTTAGGTTAGGTTAGGTTAGGTTAGGTTAGGTTAGGTTAGGTTAGGTTAGGTTAGGTTAGGTTAGGTTAGGTTAGGTTAGGTTAGGTTAGGTTAGGTTAGGTTAGGTTAGGTTAGGTTAGGTTAGGTTAGGTTAGGTTAGGTTAGGTTAGGTTAGGTTAGGTTAGGTTAGGTTAGGTTAGGTTAGGTTAGGTTAGGTTAGGTTAGGTTAGGTTAGGTTAGGTTAGGTTAGGTTAGGTTAGGTTAGGTTAGGTTAGGTTAGGTTAGGTTAGGTTAGGTTAGGTTAGGTTAGGTTAGGTTAGGTTAGGTTAGGTTAGGTTAGGTTAGGTTAGGTTAGGTTAGGTTAGGTTAGGTTAGGTTAGGTTAGGTTAGGTTAGGTTAGGTTAGGTTAGGTTAGGTTAGGTTAGGTTAGGTTAGGTTAGGTTAGGTTAGGTTAGGTTAGGTTAGGTTAGGTTAGGTTAGGTTAGGTTAGGTTAGGTTAGGTTAGGTTAGGTTAGGTTAGGTTAGGTTAGGTTAGGTTAGGTTAGGTTAGGTTAGGTTAGGTTAGGTTAGGTTAGGTTAGGTTAGGTTAGGTTAGGTTAGGTTAGGTTAGGTTAGGTTAGGTTAGGTTAGGTTAGGTTAGGTTAGGTTAGGTTAGGTTAGGTTAGGTTAGGTTAGGTTAGGTTAGGTTAGGTTAGGTTAGGTTAGGTTAGGTTAGGTTAGGTTAGGTTAG